>OU744287.1:10002500-15002500 GCA_916610205.1 Griposia aprilina | reverse complement strand
CCGTCATCCAAAAATTTTTGATGCCCACGAACACAGACTTCACCGACATGTGGATGTCGAGGCAATTCAGCTGCTAGACAACACGGACATAGTGCGTAGGTTATTTAACCTATACCTACCCTACCTACCTATTTAGAACTAAACCATTTGAGTTAGTATAGTGTGTATATAGTGAATGAATAATGTGTAAACAAAGTGTTTTTATTCATTTAGCAGACTCTAAGAAAGTGCTACGGAATTGTGTGAAAGTGCAAATTGACACTATTCTTGATTATAACGTAAACTATCACATAAAATAATAAGTTAATTAAAGTTAAGTTGCTTATTAACCTATTAGACTAGATTGTAATAAATTATTAGGAACTTTAGTTCTTATGAATAAAGAACAAAAAAAAATGAGAAAAGTCATGTCAGTGACAGGAAGAAGAAGAAGAAAAAGAAATAGTTGGCGGCCCAGGAGATACATGTAAATTCGCCGCAGCCCCGACTGTTATCAGCCCACCATGCCTAGCGGGTCCCGTCACCAAGTGCGGCCGATCCTACGGCTGCACGTGCTCCCATAAAGGCGCTCATGTACGACTGCGTGCCACTACTTTGGGCCTGACTGTTTGAGCGACGTTACAGCGCCAGTTTCACCGCCCGCAGGCTCTTCCTTGTGGTGGCCGGAGATCATCAAGCGCCCTTCGACGCCCGGCTGCTCTGCTGGTGCGGGTGGAGTGAGAGGTATGCCCTCTATGAGGCTGACTGATCCTACTAAAACATATTGCAGCTTTAGTGCAGTAACTATAATCTACCATAATCTATCTACCTTCAGAAGTACATACATAAGGAACATAGCACATGTGCTATGATCCTTATACTACACAAGCCATGGCTTGTGTAGTTTCTGCCTAGCTACCCTAATGGAAAACAGGAGTGAGTTTTGTATTCACGTACTATGTGATTATAAAAATATTTTTTACAAAAAAACAATCGACTTCCAAGAAAAACACTTATAAACGTGAAAAATAACTTTAATTTCGGAAGTCGGTGTCTTTGGTTTTGTATTTTCGTTTTTGACCACCGACTTCCAAAATTAAAATTATTTTTCACGTTTGTTAGTGTTTTTCTTGGAGGTCAGTTGTTTTTTTGTAAAAAAGTTTTTATTTTTCTCTTTTTAGTAGTGGTATACAATTCGTATACCACTACTTGATATGTAAACAACAGTGACAGGAAATTATCAAAACATCATCAATATAAACTAAGTGGAAAAAATACGCAGTATTAAGGATAACTCAAAAACTGCTAGTCAGAACTTGATAAAATTTATATAGAACCACATGTGAAGCACCATCTTTCAATTAAAAAACAAAATCATCCAAATCGGTTCACTTAGAAAAATTGAGAGCCGTGACGGGACGCCTGGCAGCTGTGAAACATCGAAATTATTTTGGCGACGCGTTTCCACGTTTAGAATTGGTTTTACTCGTGGCTATAGATGTTTCACATCAAAAATATCCAGTCGGTCTTTCTTGTGCAAGGTTTGGGGTTGACGTCACCGACTACATTAGGAACTACGTTGTTGACGTTGAGCGAGCACTGTGAGCGCGGTCACGAGCGTTCCGAATTGTTGACAGCTCTCAGCTGTCATAATCGTGATATCTAAATCGGAATGCAAATTATTGACGTGAGCGCTGTGAGCGATTATGCCGTAATTCGGAATGTAGCCAATGCATGTACACAACACAATCACACACAACAACACGTAACACGTCACCATACTTGTCAAAACTCGTGTGTGACTGTTTTGATTGTGAATAAAAAAATGGATTCAAGAAGTAAACTGCGTAATCTGATAAGAATTTTATACAGAATTACTGAGATATAAGTATAGATTTCGTATTGAGTGATAGTTTATTGACAAAATTGTGAAAAAGTAACGAAACTTTTACAATGCACTAATTTTGTCCCCAATGGTCGCCGTACTTAGTAATGTTTTATGATAAATATTCTTATTTATTGTTGGAAATACACATAAGTAGCTAGCTTATTAATTTACGAACATAATTTGGCTAAATGCTACTGTTATTAGTGCGTATTCTCATCGTAATCGTATTTCCAAGAGTAAAATTTGGTGATTCCCGCGTACCATAATAATCGTCGTTGTAGGCGGGGCGTACCATGCGTCACGTTGGGCATCAGTGTATACGACCGCGCGCGCGCCAAAACTTGAGTTTTATTCGTTGTGTAAACAAATAGTTTTAAATGTGTTTTATTATTATTTCAAAGTGGAATGAGTTGTGTTATCATTGCCTACACATATTGTGTAATCGTAATAAAGTGTTTTTTGGTGAATGTGTGTGAGAATTCGATGTATTTGTGATAGAGTTATCAAAATGGAAACATATCACATTACTGCGAGATAAGGTCAGTTTTATTTGCTTATTGAATGGTATATCCATTCCCAACTTTTGCATAACTTCCTGGGGTGGTGCTACAAAAACAATTTTACTTCCTCTAGAACGTGCTCAAAGAGCAATTCTAAAGGTTGCTACCTTTCGCCTTTTTAGATTTCCTACGCACCAGCTCTACATAGCATGTAATGTACTAACAGTACGGCAATTATTTATTCTACACCAGCACACTGCACTTCCTTTTGCCCCTGTACCTACCGACAGGAGAAGGAAGGACTTGGTTTGTGTAAAGTCACAAACTAGACATGCTTTTGCTAATCGATTTTATGTGTTTTTAGGACCTTTTCTGTATAATAGACTCAACAAGTTACTATGCTTCTATAGTGTAAGTTATATAAAATGTAGTAAAATGTTATCAGAATATTTAGCGATACTCAATTACACAGCCACAGAAAAACTTTTAGACATTTTGGCATGATGATAATATATTCTCTCGTATTTCCTTTTGTATATTTACGTGGGCTTAGTTTTAGGAAATAATGTACCAATATGCTTTTTCTGATAGTTGTTAATAGATTATTTTTATCAGTTCAACTTAAATTTTACTGTCCCAATTATTGAAATGTAAAGTGATGTCCTGAAACACAGGTTTGAATTAACCTAGATCGGGCGTGTCCCTACCTTATATCGTAATTCCGAACTATCATTATTTGCATCTGTAATAAAATTTTAGTTTTAGTTTATTTTTAGGCACTACAATATTGTATGGAAAATATTACTACAGTTGACTAAATGTACACTTTTTGTAAATGTTTTTATTCAATAAAAAAATATTATTATTATTATTATTATAACTAGTTAGGTAAACTCATAACGAAGCCAGGAAGGTCTCATTTATTCCGTGTTAATGGCTGTATATTGACGAACGCTCCGTTTTTCTGAAGGCCTACCCAAGAATCAAAATGGTCATCCATCCGAAGTCTGACCTTGGCAAGCGCTGCTTAACCTGGCGGCTTCACTATTGCGAGCTAATCAAAATAGTCACTCATCCAAAGACTGACCTTGGCAAGCGCTGCTTAACTTGGCGGCTTCACTATTGCGAGCTAATCAAGAATCAAAATGGTCACCCATCCAAAGACTGACCTTGGCAAGCCCTACTTAACCTGGTAGCTTCACTATTGTGAACGAATCAAGTTAAAACTCAGTATAATCAAAATAAACACCCATCCAAAGACTGACCTTGGCAAGCGAAGCTTAACATTGCAAATTCATTCTTATTTACCCTATGTTCAAGGTTCACATCAAAAACTATTTTGTAAAGAAAATATAGCGTGGCGACGCGTCGTCATGCTAACAATCGGTGTACCCGCTACATACTCGTATACTCGTAGTCGTAACACCTAGACATTGCTAACCTTCCTTGAGGATCTGGGGTGAATCGAATAATTGATTTTCACACCAGAACGTAAAATACGCACATTGACATGGAGTTGCGGACACCAACCTATATTACCGATTACCTAATACCTATCAACATACCTGCAATGTGGAGCGACTGGCTATCCCATCCCGCATATTGTCACGAATCTAAAATATCGCTGTAATCTACGAACTGTGGAATCGTAGAAACATGATTGTAGTCATACCGTAAATCTAATCTCTTACGGTGGATCTCCAGTATGTATTTTTAGTTTTGTTTTCTATACTTTGATTAGTTTAACTGGTGATTCTTTAGTTGTTATGGAACTAAATGTGCTGAAAAGCAAAATATATCGATTTGAAGTAACTAAGTATACAGCTTGGGTGGGCCGCATTTAACAAATTGGGTGACATTCTGAAATCATCATTCGGTGTCCGGCGGCAAGAGGAGCGGACAACATTGTTGCCATTGCGATTAGAACCTGAATGAGGCTGGCACAGCAGCGAGCGGATAGGTGAATGAAAAGAGATGCCTTTCCCAGCAGTGGGTGAAGTCAGGCTGTGGATGATGATGGTGATGATTCAGGTTAAAAATATATTTTATTTGACAATTATTATGGTCTGTCGATTAATATTGATTACTATTTATACTCGATTTTGACAAACATAATTTATATCCCAGCATTGAGACCTCTGATTTAGTTTCAAACATCACAGACATCTATTCATATTTTATTTATCTCAACTTCTAAAATGTTCAGCCAGTGTTCATTATAACTTTTTTACTGTCTCATGTACATCCCCAAAGAGCTTTAACCTTTACCGTTATCTTGATATATTTACTGTTAGATATGTTGAGCCTTAGATCTTGTTAAAGTGATATATGTTTGGGTACGGTACCTACTGTAACAAACACATTGAATCTCAGTCGTGAAATGTTGCTCACCTTCATTTGCCCGGCGACGATTTTGAGCCCGATTTGAGCGTCATGCCATAATTATTATTTCGTAGGTATCTGTTATATTCAATAGTTCCAAACTATACTGCAAAATAACTTTAAACTTTGTCACAGACCAGAATAGTTTTCTATGATTTGCGGAAAACTCGCCTTGAGCGCAACCATCTATAGGTACTTACCACTTATAAATAATACGTCTAACCAATTACCTCGATAGCCGTATGATTAGCTCTTGTTCTGGTTTCCAGCTACATCGGAGTAGTAAAAATGCTACTAATTAGCTGAACTAGACACCTCACTGTACACGACATAAACAGGACCTAGTTGAGATAGAATTGTACTTAGTTTATTGACTAAACGACGTGGACTCTTTTGTACTCGTCTTTCCGGGTCATCTTTTCCTAGATAGTATGCATCCACACACTGGAATAAAAACAACCGACTTCCAAAAAAAAACAATACCAGATGTGAAAATAACTTTAATTTCGGAAGTCGGTGTCTTTTGTTTTTAACCGACTTCAAAAAAGGAGGAGGTTCTCAATTCGACTATAAGTTTATTTATATTTTTTATAACTTAAATTCAGTCTCATATTGACGCATCAGCATGACTACTAGGTAGTGGTTGTCCTATGTAAAACTTCAATCCTAATTAGGTATTATTTTTGTACGAACTGAATATTTTGGCATATTGAACCGTATGAAGTAAGCCCAACAAAAGGTTACTGCTGTAAATTGTTGAGGAATTCCCTCGACTGTCTTTCGGCTCCATCATCAGATCGACTCCAGACCTTCATTAAATTGTAGTGCTTTAAAATACTAAACGAAAGAATTAACTAAAGTACTAGTCGCCCCTACGATTTTCGAAGGTTCCCCTCGATTCCTCTGGTATGACATCATCAGATCCTGGTTTCCTTATCATGGGACCACCCTTGGGATATTTCCTTTTCAACATTAAAAGAGTCATCCAAATCGGTTCACGCAGAAAAAAGTTCTGAGCTAACACACATAAAAAAATAAAACATACAGTCGAATTGCGAACCTCCTCCTTTTTTTAACCGACTTAAAAAAAAGGAGGAGATTCTCAATTCGACTGTTAGTTTTTTTTGGAAGTCGGTTAATAAACCAGTTTCGTGTATCGGAGACGGAATAATATTTTCGTGTGCCAAAATTGCCATTTGCCCATTGTAATCGTCGTCCGCGATTGCCTCGTCGCAGTGCTGGAAATCGGAGTGGTCTACGAGTATGAAGGTTGACTTCGTGCTGTCTCCTCCTTACAAATTGGTCGCTCACCAGCACCTGGTGCTCCAATTGTAATTACTTCAAAACCAATTGCCTAGCTGTAGGGGTAGGTTTTCTTTTCGCCGTTATTTGTAAAAATCAGTCTTGTCTTGCGGTGGTAATTCGATTATTCGCAGAGTGCCGCTCAGCCACCTCACCACTGTCCCGGTCGCGAGACCACAATCTTGATATGACGCTTCAACTGGTGCCAATAGCATCAGCAAAATGGCACTGGATTGAAAATTTGAATTTCGATTAAAAACAATTTAGTCTTTAAAACACAGAGACGTAAAATTTACCGTAATAAAGTTGTTAATACCGACTCTGTCATTTTTTTTTTAAATTTATTTGAGAAAACAGAAGAGAAACGTGCCAGGTTAATATGGCCATTATTTTTAAAGTTAAACTAAACTTGAAATATCTCTAGGCAGTGTTGATGTGGGCAGTTTATTTGGATATTTAAGAATGCAGGGGAATTACATGTACTCCCTTCTTCCCTTCTGTCCCTTTTTCTGGGATTATAAAGAGAAATGATTTGATTAATTGTATTTTTGTTTGTTACGCTTTCACGCTAAAACGGCTGAATGAATTTGGGTGAAATTTGTACCAACGGGTTCAAGAAAGGAGAGAAATGCTACCGCCTCACGGTAGACGAGGCTCTTATGAACCATTTTGGGGCCATAGTCATGGCAGTAAAGTTGTCTGGAGCAAGCGAAATTGTCCTCATCGGAGACGTAAACCAGCTTCTATTTTTGGACAGAGAGAACCTATTCGAGTTAAGGTATACCCGTCCAAACCTGGTGGCTGGCATCACCCAGGAGTTGCTTTGCACACAACCTAATCCGATGGATGTGGCGTTTGCACTGAGCGAGATATACTCCGGTATATACTCCTCCAAGTCGTCGCTGTCGCGGGTCCACTCCCTGAGGGTGAAAGGTTACACAGGTGCGCAAATACCGAGCATCACCCAAAACACCCTGTTCCTGGTTCATACACAAGAGGAGAAAGCTTCTCTTATAAGTCAGGGATATGGGTCCGGCGAAGGGTCACGCACACTAATCATACACGAGGCTCAGGGGTTGACCTACGATAGCGTCATCATCGTCAATACCAAGTCCAGGAGGCTCCAAATACACGACAGCGTCTCTCACGCGGTAGTAGCGGTGTCGAGACACACAGTCAGTTGCGTCTATTACTCCGACGACGCCGACGACGCCACGGGCCGCTTTGCAAAGAGAGCGATGGATGCGCCGACTAAAACGGTCGTCGAGTACAATCTGAAGACGGCCATGCGGCATCGAGACGGAGTTGTCGTGGAAGCCTTGCTCAGGTTAGCGAAGTCCCTGGTCAGCAGACCCCACTAAACCACACCTAACAAGTCCCGTTCAAACTCCAACCCAATTCAATTCCAAATAAACTAAACCATCAACCAGTCTGAACCCCCTGTAAATTAAATCAAAACAGTTAGAAAGGCTGCATGGCGGAGCGAGTCTGTCATACTCACGTAAATGTCCTGCCGATGGTGGCGCTGCGCATCTGGTTGTTGAGTTCCCTAAAAAATGGTTGAGCTGAACGGCGCGGATGTTTACGTCATGTCCGTGAACGGAAGCCGTCTGTTGGGGCTGGTCGGCTCGTACCGCCATGTAGTTTTCTTTCTCTCTCTCTCTCCTAAACCCGTAATAATTAATAAATAATTAACAAACCCAAACCTTATGTAGTACCAATGAAACCTGTTTCAGATTAAGTAGTAAGTAACACTAACCAACAACAATTGTAATTCCCCTGTATTAAAAACCAAAAATGTATCTAGAATAAGTAAGTACCTAGTTATTAAGTGAACCAAAATTGTAATGTCTGCGCATTAATAAAAAAAAAAAAAAAAGTTACATAATTAATAAAAAATAAAAATAAAAGTGCATGAGCATGCGTATGTATCAATAATAATAAAAAAAAACAAAAAAAAAGGTTGGACTCACGTAGATTTAAGTTAGTTAAGTAAATATAGCATTAAGTGTCCGACGTAGGAGCACAATAATTGTACACCTTGCTATAAAACGCGTAAAAAAATAAAATTGTTGTAAACAAAGGCACGGACCCCCAAGTCTGTGGATTTATTGTAAGGCAGGAGTGTGGTTTTAGCCGGTAAGAGTCCGGCACTGCCCAGACTGGCTCATCTGTGAGGCAGTCTGGGCGTCCATGAGGATTTCCCACTCCTGCCGAAAAAAAAAAAAAAACCTATCAATACAAGAAAGCGTTTCCAAAGAAAGGTATTGTAGTTCACCCTATAATATCAAACTCATTTAACAACCGAAGGCAAATGGATTTAATTGACTTGCAATCTACTCCAGATGGAGTATAATACAAATAAAAAGAAAAATAAAGAAAGAAAAAGTATTTATTGGGACTCGCTCCTGTGCTAGTCCCAATAAATACTTTTTCTTTCTTTCTTTCTTCTTATCAGAAACTAAACTAGACACACTAATAAAAACAAAAAAAATAAAAACAAAAAAAAAAACAAATGGATTCTTCATTATCAAGATCACACAACAAAGTTTTCATTCCTTCGTCCTTTAACTTCCAAGCGTGTGGCAGAGGTAGCATTACAATAATTAAATATATTTTTGTATATTGGGTGCCCTTTTTTTTTTTTTTTTTGGGTGGGAAATCATCAAATGACCTCTCCCGCTCTGGGCGGAGCGGAAGGGCGTGTCAGACTCTTACTGACTAAAACCCACCCGTGTTCCTTCATTTGCCTGTGCGCCAGGGCCACGGTAACTCTTTCGAACAATCCGCGGCCCCGGCAGGCATCGGCCCTATCGGACCCCGTCAATTATGCTGACAACTCTTTGAGGCGCGCGTGGAACACAACGCGCCGTCGACCCGGGCCTGGTCCTTACCGGACGGCGAGCTGCCCATTGCTCGCCGTCCGCAGGCCCGCGCCTACGGTGGCCGGGAGTCGGCTATCGACTCCCGACGCCCAGGGTGTCTCCTCCTGCGGCGACTAGGGGCGTGAGGGCGCAATGATTGCCTCTCCCTCACGCGCTCCGCCTCCTCCTTCGCGAGCATTACTGCTTCGCAGAAGGAGGTGACTGCTTCCCATTCTCTCTCGCTCCGTACTATGGCCTGAACCAGGGCCGGACGCGAGAGATCGCTGCCGCCGATATTGGGTGCCCTGAGATACTACAGAGAGGTAATGGCGGCGAATTTACTGCGTCTGTTATAAAAGAGTTGGTTTTATTCATGTTAATTATTTTAATCTGACTAGGTACATACAATATTGTTTTTTTTTGGTTGTGATCATTTCATTACATTTCTTTATCATGGAAGAGATTGTTATAAAAAAAACTTACTTTTGTTGATTCTATGCCTAAATATAAAACAGATTGCTTTTATTAATTTGAATTAGATACTATATAAAACATCGTTTGTTTTGGTTGTGACGATTGAGTGATACAAAAAAAGTAATTTGATAGGACCGTTTTATTTAAAATGACTACCAGTCGTGCAAATCAAAGGAAATATATACCTACTTACAATTTTTTCACTAGATTAGTCTAGTAATATAGTTATATTACTAGATCCTGGCCGTATCTTAGTTATAATAGGTCTTTACCTATGAAATTGCCGTTTTGTATGAAAAAATTTAAACGATTTTTTTTCATGAATTTTTTATTAGTATTAATCGAAGTAATCACCCATGCAATCAATGCATCTTTGCCATCGCAGTGGCAGTTTATTGATGCCCTTCTTAAAGAAATCAGCTGGACGGGAGGCAACAAATTCTTCAAAGGCATTTTGTACTGCCTCTCGGGTATTAAATTTTTTTCCCGCCAAGAAGTTATCCAAATTCTGGAAAAAGTAGTAGTCTGTAGGCGCAAGGTCTGGTGAGTAGGGCGGATGACGGAGAGCTTCCAACCCCAGTTCTTGCAACTTGGAGACCGTCTGCTGTGCAGTATGAGGTCGCGCGTTGTCGTGCAGGAGCAGCGGAGACGAGCGATTGACCAATGCTGGTTGGAGATGCGCTAGCTTCTCCATCATTGTGTTCAGTTCTTCACAGTACACATCTGCAGTAATGCTCACCCCGTTTGGTAAGAAGCTGTGATGAATCACACCGGCGCTAGACCACCAAACAGTGTCCATCACTTTTCTAGGGGTAAGTTTTCGTTTAGGGCATTGTTTAGGTGCTGAACCAGGATCCAACCAACTTGCTGAGCGCTTACGGTTATCAAACAGAATCCATTTTTCATCGCAGGTAACAATGCGGTTCAAAATTCCTTCATTTGTGTGTCTGTTGAGCAGTGCAAGGCACGTCTCGACGCGTACTTCGCGCTGGCGATCATTGAGTTCGTGGGGCACCCATTTGTCAAGCTTTTTTACCTTGCCAATTTGACGCAAATGGACCAATATTGTTTTGACGCTAACGTCGAAAGCTGCTGCTAATTCAGCCGTAGATTGTGTATCATCAGCTTCCACAATCGCCTTTAATTCGTCATTGTCGACCAAAGTCTTCGGACGACCGCGAGGTTCATTTTTCAGGTCGAAATTTCCAGAACGGAAGCGAGCAAACCAATAACAGGTGGTGCGTTGGTTTGTAGTGTTAGCTCCGTAAACGTCGTTGATGTTGCGTGCCGCTTGTGCCGCGTTGCTGCCACGACGGTACTCATATTCCATAATTACTCGAATTTTTAACGTATCCATGATGACGAAAAAGATTGAAATGCGATGAAAATGTAACACTAATCAATAAAGAAATGACTACTTTTAGAAAAAAAAATCCATGTTTTTAAAATAAAATTAATTTGAAATTAGAATTCTTAGCCAAACAAAAATTATTTTGATTTGAAATGGCCAGTACTGCAGAACGGCAATTTCATAGGTAAAGACCTAATATTCCTAGTAAGACAGTTATTAACTGCTTTCATATAACTATATTACGGTATATAGCTATATCCTTAGGGATATAACTACATCACGGCTTCAACTACCTTACTGCGACATATTAACTGAGTGAAATACGACTAAAACAGGGATGAATTGAATAAAAGGTACTCTGCTGAAATAATGTGTATCTACAAATTCATTATGAGTAATACAAAAAAAAATGGAGCGTATCGTGGTATTACGTATTCGGTTGCTGAGTTTAATACCAACACGCTACGCTCCATCACTCTGGCGAACCTTGAGTTTCGACTTTGAGATTCGGTCAGGGACCAAGTTTGAGCACCGCAGGTTACGAAGGGCAGGATTCACAAAAAAAAGGGCTTGGGATTGAGTTGCTGCAATTTTTGCATATTGAATGTTTTTATTACTTTTTTTATGTTACATATACTTTGACATTCGATGATTATTATATATGTTACCGGAAATGTATGAAAATATATGAAATATATGCAATTCCGAGCCTACTTAGGAAATGTGTAAAGTTATGTTTCAACATACATACATAAACTCACGCCTTCTTCCCATGGGGGTAGGCAGAAACTACTGAACGCCACCTGCTACGATCCTTACATACTCCTTTTGCCTCGTTTACGTTCATACATCTGGTCATACACGCACGCCGGTTATGAGTACTACGCAGCTGACCTTTCTGAAGAACATCACCAATAAGGTCATTATATGTCTTCCTAGGACATCCCCTCCCGGCTTTTCCACTCACATATGCCTTGTAAATACCTTTTGTTAATCGCCCTTCATTCATCCTCTCAACATGACCAAACCATCTTAGCATACTCTTTTCAATTTTTGTCACTACATCTTCTTTTAAACCGCACTTTTACCTTATCACATCATTCTCCAGTCTATCATTCATAGTCACACCATACATGCTTCGCAAGGAACGCATTTCCACAGCATTTCTTCTACTTTCATGCTTGTTTTGCCACACCCAACACTCACTTCCATACATAAGCGTAGGCACCAGCACACCATTGTGAACAGCCAGTCGTATTTTTTTGGACATCAACTGATTGGTCACAATTGCATGTATAGCACCATTCACTTTATTTCCCGCATTTACTCTTCTTTCCACATCTCCATCAATCTTTCCATCCCTTGTAAATAGACTCCCCAAATGTACGAACTCACTTACTTGCTCCGCACACTTATCATTTAATTTCACATCACATACCGATACATCCTCTTCTCTTTCAAACACCATGACCTTCATCTTATTCACATTTATATTCATCCCTTTCATTTTATATGATTCATCCATCACAATCACCATGTCTTGCAACCCTTCCGCTGACGATGCAAGTAGAACTTGATCATCTGCGTAGAGAAGGCATTTGACAGGCCATTCATCGTCAATCCATACTCACCCTCTTTCAAATCTGTCAGACAACTATCCATGTACAAGTTGAACAGCCATGGTGACGCTACACCACCCTGTCTAACACCCCTCGAGATGCAGAACCAGTTCGTGTATGCCCCATTTATCCTAACACAAGCACTGGAATCCTTGTATAAAGATTTCAGTGCCCGTACTAAGCGCCAGTACACACCGTACAAGGATAGTGTCGACCACAGTTCTTCCCTCCACACACTGTCATAGGCCTTCTCCAAGTCCACGAAAGCACAGTAGAATTTCTTGTGCTTTGCCAGATATTTTTCGGCTATGCACCTTAGGGAGAAGATCTGATCCATACATCCCATTCCCTCTCTAAATCCTGCCTGCACATCCCATATTTTCTCACCTGTCACTCTTATCACTCTATTTATTAAAATCTTTGCATATAGTTTGCCGACAACACTCAAAAGACTAATGCCGCGGTAGTTTTTACATTCCTGCTGAGAGCCTTTTCCCTTATATAGTGGTACGATTACAGCCTTACACCAATCATCCGGCACACGGCCATATCTCCAACACATATTAAAGATCCGGCACAACAGGCTTGCTACCACTCCGTCACCTCCTTTCAGCATTTCAGCAGACGCTCTGTCGTATCTTGCAGCTTTCCCAACTTTCATCCCTTTCAGCGCTCTTACGATCTCATCTATTTCTATTTCATTCTCTTCATCTGCATCTGAGCTTGGGTCTTCAGAACTGACGTCTGCCCAGTTACCCACTCCTTGCACACTATCCTGACAACTAAATAAACTTTCAAAATATCCCTTCCAGCGTTCCAAGACCTTACATTCTTCACTTAATAAACATCCATCTTCTGCTCTTATAACATTCATACTCGATGTTCCTGTCACTCTGCGAGCCAATCTTACCTGTTTCCAGAACAGCTTAACATTGGCCCTGAAGTTATCAGAGAACTTCCTGTTATAATTTTCTTCTTTTTCATCCTTTTTCATTTTCACCATCTCTTTCACTTTCGTTTTCATTTCGGAGTATCTCTTCTTCACTTTTTCCAAATCACCTGTCCCATTCGTCGCCTGATTCATCCTATTTTGGGCCTTACAGGCTAAGACATTAAGCCAGGCCTCTTTTTTCTTCCTCACAACAAATATTCAAAGATTCTTTAATACACACATTTCCTGTGAAATGTATGTATTTCCTAGGAATTGTATGCAATTCCGAGATGATATTAGGATATATATAAAAATTAATGATTTCTGTGAATAAAAGAAATAAAACACGTTTGTAAACTGAAATCAGATTTTTTATTAAGGCTCTCGTTGACATAATCAGCTGTAACAATCACATCTTAAAATATAAAATATTCATAGGTCAATGGTAAGCACATCGTAACGCCGGCGCCGTAACAACCAATAATCGCGTTGTTATTGCCACAGAAACCTCTTCCAATAACACTATGTAACGTTTGTTACGCATTAGCAACACATGTAAAACGCTGACACGCGTTTACCTAGTTACCGCGAGTTGCACGCGCCACGGACACGAGGCGCCGACGCAGCGGAACGTGATGCTTCGCACCACCGGACATCGTGACCCGTGCGAACGGCTCACTTTGGACACGACATCGGTCTACTGTCGACTATCCTAATTTTACATTCTTAATTATCATTGTAATTTTTTAATTATTAAATCTAAGTTAAATAAAGTTTGTATTTTTTTTAATCCTCCGGCTACAGCCTTCGTAATTGGCGCAGTCGGTAGGATACTCGCGGGCCGGTTCGCGAGAATAGAATCATAGAATCATCGCGGGTCACCCGGGTGACTTTCGGGCATCCAACGAGTATCCAGAACCTACAAGAGCTGCAGCCAGAGGAGGAGTATCCAGACATCGATACGTAGAGGTACAAGACAACTCATGTAAGTACTTTAGAATCGCTCTAGGGTCGCTTCCTTTTTATTACCTAGTTTTCCTATAAATCATCCAAGATTTTCCATCCACGGCAATCTCGGTTACCTAGATTAGATAGTATTAATAGTAGAAATAGTACTGTAGACGACAACAGAAATTTAGAGACGGAACAGGAAGATATAAGTAGTTCATTAATTACATCAGTTATGGCTGACTCAGTGGATCAGGTTTACAAGGCCCTACGCTTGGTTCCCGAGTTCGATGGTAACTCGAACGTATTAACTCGATTCATAAAACTGTGTGATCAACTCGTTGAAACGTATGTTAGACCTGGGCCGGAATTTCGGTTAAGTAATTTGGCATTGTTAAATGGTATTTTGAATAAAATAGTTGGACCTGCATCGCGTACGATTAACTCTAATGGCATCCCAGAAACTTGGGACGGAATTAGGAGTGCTTTAGTCAATAATTTTGCCGATCAACGCGATGAGACTTCATTGTATAATGACTTGGCGCTTTTAACACAGGGGTCTGCAACCCCACAGGAGTTCTATGAGAGGTGTCAAAATTTATTTAGCACTATTATGACTTACATCAGTCTACATGAAACGATTGCGAGTACCATTGAATCCAAACGCACTTTGTACAGGAAACTCACTTTACAGTCATACTTACGTGGTCTACGTGACCCGTTGGGTTCTCGCATTCGGTGCATGCGGCCTGATACAATCGAAAAAGCTTTAGAGTTCGTGCACGAGGAGATGAATACATTATATTTTATATTTGCAGCAGCGCAACGATCATGGTCCTGATAGGAAGACACAACCTCCGCCTCAGTCCCAGGTTAGTCCTAAAAATATATATGGCTTTAAGCCACTCGTCCAAATGGCACCAACTGCACCGCGCGCGTTTAATTTACCGCCACATTTTATGCCAGGACCCGTGCGATCGTTCATTCCTCAAGCACAGCAGCCAGGCCCGGTTTGGCGGAATCAGTCACCTCAGTATCGCTTTCCCACACGTACGCAGCAAATGTTTAGCGCGCCGCCAACTGATAGTAAACCCCAGGGTCAAGCTTTCAAAATGCCTGATCCCAAACCAACCACCAGCAGCGCACCGCAACCAATGAGTGGCGTAAGTCACTACGTGGCAAAACCATTCGCCCCACGGGCACCTCATGAGTGGGTTAGGGCTGGTAACCCACCACCCTCAAACTATTTTAGAACACGGGAATTTAACTTTAATGATTTCAATGACCCGTTACAGTATGATTATTATGGCGAATATTTCAGTATGAATGATTTTTACCCACAGGAATATGTCGAGCACAATAACTACGTTTATCCGATTGAATACATGTATTATATGAATGAGCAACCGCAGCGTATAGATTCCTGCGTTATAGAGGAAGTAAAAAATGTTCCTTCAGTTGAAAAAGAGGATTTTCAGAAGGAACTCAAATCAGACAAGTTAAAATAGAAATTAATTTACAAACGCAACGACAACTACCCTATATTCAGATTTCAAACCCTCCACTTAAGTTACTAATTGATACAGGCGCAAATATGTCTTTTATTAGCCCCGCAGTTGTTCAAAGGTTTTTATCACATATTCCATGTAATTACGATCCGTTTGAAGTGACAAATATTCACGCCACAACTAGAAGTGATTACTCCATCACTTTACCGTGCTTTCAGGAATTTAATGAACCAGGAGAAATAACCCTTTACGTTTATACTTTCCACGACTTCTTTGACGGTTTGATCGGTTATGACCTACTAGAAAAGTTAGAGTCTAAAATAGACCTGAAAAATAGATTATTAGCCACCCGTAATTCCAGCAATCCTTTATTAATGTACGACTCCCGTAACAACAACCTATATGAAGACATAATACCGGCCAATTCATCTAAACTGATAAAAGTACCTATAAACTCCCAGGACGGTGACGCTTTCATTCCTGAACAGTGCCTTTCAAATTGTTTAATAGGTGATTGTATCACGACTGTTAAAAATAGTAGAGGTATAATAGAAATAATGAATATGTCATGCCATGACGTAGTTTTTTCTATGGATCGCCCTGTTAGCGTCGAATTGTTCAATATTCAGTGCACGCGCACCGAACAGTCCGATCGCGCGAAAGAAGTTCTATCCCGCCTACGAATGGAGCATTTGAATCCTGAGGAAAAAGCTAACTTAGAAGCCCTTTGCGCTCGATATGCCGAAGTGTTCTACATAGAAGGTGAACCATTGTCTTTCTCAAACCAGGTGAAACATTCCATTCGAACCACAGATGATATACCAATTTACACAAAAAGTTATCGCTACCCATTTATACATAAGCAGGAAGTTCAAGATCAAATCTCTAAAATGTTAGAACAAAGTATCATACGTCCCTCACAGTCCGCGTGGAGCTCCCCCATCTGGGTAGTTCCCAAAAAAAACGACGCTAGCGGAAAAACCAAATGGCGTCTAGTTATAGATTTCAGAAAATTAAATGAGAAAACTATTGATGACCGTTACCCTATACCCAACATTACGGACGTCCTTGACAAGTTAGGTAACTGTCATTACTTCACCACCCTTGACCTTGCCAGTGGCTTCCACCAAGTACAGATGGATCCCAATGATATCCACAAAACCGCGTTCACTGTGGAGCACGGGCATTTTGAATTTCTTCGCATGCCGATGGGATTGAAGAATGCTCCTTCAACCTTTCAACGGGTGATGGACAACGTCCTACGGGGCCTCCAAAATGTTGTGTGTTTAGTATATCTGGATGATATTATTGTTTTTTCCGTTTCCCTTCAGGAACACATGTTAAATCTGGAAAAGGTGTTCCAGAGACTCAGTGAGTCAAATTTTAAAATACAGATGAACAAATCAGAATTTTTAAAATTGGAAACCGCATACCTAGGACACATTATAAGCAAAGACGGTATTAAACCAAATCCGGATAAAATCACGGCCATCCAGAAATTCCCATTGCCCAAAACGACAACTGAAATTAAACGTTTCCTAGGTTTGTTAGGGTACTACAGGAAGTTCATTCCCGATTTCGCTCGTATAACAAAACCCATGACACAATGTCTTAAGAAAGGCTCCAGAATTGTAATAACCGATCCAAATTACATCAGCTGTTTTGAGAAGTGCAAAACACTTTTAATCAATGACCCAATTCTGCAATACCCAGATTTCGCTAAAGATTTCATACTGACAACTGACGCATCTAATCTCGCTATCGGTGCTATTCTTTCACAAGGACAGATAGGCAGTGACAAACCTATAGCATATGCATCTCGCACGCTAAATACTAGCGAAATTAACTATAGCACAATCGAAAAGGAACTGTTGGCTATCGTGTGGGCAACTAAATATTTTCGCCCCTATCTGTTTGGTAGAAAATTTAAAATTGTAACGGACCACCGACCTTTACAATGGGTTATGAACCTAAAAGAGCCCAACTGACGCCTAACCCGATGGAAATTAAAGTTAAGCGAGTATAATTTCACCACGATCTATAAGCCGGGTAAAATGAACGCCAATGCAGATGCCTTATCACGTATTGAAATTAACAATGAAGATGCAATCTCCCTAGCAGTTAACGTATCCGAAAGACCCCCTTCAGCGACAGGCTCCACAACAGCAACAGCTCACACTAGTGCTGAGAGCCCTATACTAGAAGTGCCCATATCTGATGACCCCTTGAATAAGTTTCACCGCCAAATATCTTTTGTAGTCGTAGGAGACATAAAAAAACGCCCCACCGTGTGCAAACCATTCGAAACCCATACTAAAACAACTATACAATTGTCAGAATCCAACCTTGAAGAGGATGTAATCAATGCTATAAAGGAATATGTAAATCCCAAAGTAAAAACAGGAATTCTTATTCATCCTCCCTTAGCCATGTATCAAATAGTACCAATAATCCAAGATAAATTTAAAAGTTCTGCCTTGAATTTGATTTTAACAAAAAACGAAATAGAAAATGTTAAGGACTACTTAAGACAACAAGAAATCATTCGTAATTACCACGAAGGAAAAACCAATCACCGTGGTATAACTGAATGTTACCTTGCTCTATCATATCGCTACTACTGGCCTAAAATGAAAGAAGGCATATCAAAGTATATTAATGAATGCAGCATATGCGGACAAGCAAAATACGATCGAAATCCAATTAAGCAAAGATTTTCCATAATTCCACCTCCAACCAAACCCTTCGAAACAGTGCATCTCGATCTGTTCACAGCTCAGAATGAAAAGTTCCTTACCTTAGTTGACGCTTTCTCGAAATATGCACAGGCATATCATCTCAGAGATGGTACCGCGCTAAGTGTCGTACAGGCTCTGCTAATGTTCTGTACCCATCATGGCGTTCCCTATACTATAGTAACAGATCAAGGACCCTTTTTTTTTTTTTTTTTTGGGTGGGAAATCATCAAATGACCTCTCCCGCTCTGGGCGGAGCGGAAGGGCGTGTCAGACTCTTACTGACTAAAACCCACCCGTGTTCCTTCAGTTGCCTGTGCGCCAGGGCCACGGTAACTCTTTCGAACAATCCGCGACCCCGGCAGGCATCGGCCCTATCGGACCCCGTCAATTATGCTGACAACTCTTTGAGGCGCGCGTGGAACACAACGCGCCGTCGACCCGGGCCTGGTCCTTACCGGACGGCGAGCTGAACAGATCAAGGACCCGAGTTCACTAATGCACTATTTGCAGAATTCACCCGTCTCCATAAAATACATCATCATAAGATACTTGCACATACTCCTAACGATAACGGTATAGTAGAGCGCTTCCACTCTACCATTCTCGAACATCTCAGAATCCTAAAATTAGAAAAACAAAATGAACCTGCCCTAAATCTCATGCCATACGCAGTTTTAGGCTACAACAGCTCCATACACAGCTTCACTAAGTGCAGACCAATAGATTTGATAACAGGACACTTCGATCCTCGCGATTCCTTAGACTTAAACTTATCCGAGCATTTATTACAACAATATTTACAAGATCATAAAAAACGACTAACTCAGGTCTACGAAATAATTAACGAAACTTCACTTCACCATAGGACTGAACTAACCGAAAACAGAAACAAAGACCGCGAACCCGAAAAAGAATATAGCCCGGACCAACAAGTATTTGTCCGGAATCCTCTCGCAACCAGACAAAAATTAGCTCCGCGATTTACCCAAGACATAGTCTTAGCCGACCTGCCCATACACATTTACACCAGAAAGAAACGTGGTCCTGTTGCAAAGTCCAGATTGAAGCGAAGCCATAAAGACTCTGCATTGTTACAGGATGCTACTACTACTACCACTACTACTCCAACTGACTCAAGGACAAGAAGTAACGATTGATCCCCTAGGAGATGGCCCTGGTGTACTTCCGTTTAACTTGGGAATGACACGTATCATTTCCCATCATCATTCCTTCCTCAGTTACATCAATCTCGATAGTATACAGTCTCAAGTAGATATAATTAACAGGCAACTGTCTGATTTTAGACCTAAACTAAATAATAAGACATCTTCAATATTCGAACCGCATATGAACTATCTAAAATCCAAATTAACTAAAATAACTACGCAGCTAGAATCACTTGAACACACACGCCATAAAAGAGGACTAATTGATGGACTTGGTTCCATTATTAAAAGTATATCGGGTAACCTAGATCAAACTGATGCAGTTAAATATAATAATGCCATTAAAGTTCTTCAGCAAAATGAACACAGAATAGAGTCTCAAATCTATCAACAGGTCAGTTTATCCCAAACGTGGGTTTCACATAATGCCAACTTACTAACTAATATAACCAAAAACCAGGAAAGAATGGCCGATGTGCTCAATCGAATAATTAATGGTACAGTAAATCTCGATCTTATTGATTACGCCCATATGGCTCAGTACTTAATTATTTTAGGTGATAACATAGACAACTTATCCGAAGAAATTCATAAGTTAGAGTACACTTTAGCTTTTATACGTGCACTAAGCACACCACATACGGTATTTAGTTTAAAAGAAATTAGAGATATGTTAGATAAACTAAGGGTTTTATATCCAAGTGATGAAATCCTTAATATAGAACTAAGAAACTATTATGACATAATTAAGCTAGGATACTTTTATATAGATAATCAGATAGTTTTAGTAATCAAAGTGCCGATCGCCTTCCCTTCTATATACAACCTCTATAAACTGTCCCTTGTTCCCAATAAGCATAACAAAATCCTTTTAACTTCCTCACCTTATATTGCGATTTCCGGAAAAGATTCTATGTACATGGAGGCTGAATGCCCGAAGGTAGACACCCTGTACCTCTGCGAAGCAAAATTAAAATACAAGACTCAAGACGACGCAGATTGTATCCGGCATTTGATCTCCAAGCAAGAACTCCTAGCATCTTGCAAATCATCAGCAGTTGCATTGAAAAAAGAAGCTGTAGAACAACTCGACGAGAAACATTACACCATAAGCTTCCCATACCCGACTAAGGTGAAGACATCTTGCAGACAAGAAACATATAAGACCCTTGAAGGAAGTTACCTGGCTATCATCCCATACAACTGCCATATCAAGACGCCCGAATTCACCATAGCGAATTCTAACAACCACGTCAAGGGATTCGCTCTGGAAATCATGCAAGTGCCCAGATATTCCGAAGATGTAAAAGCAAGCGAGACACCAATCATCTTAAACTCAGTCGACCTAGAAAGCCTACACTCTGTCAACACCAAGATCATGCTACAGACTCCAATAAAACTTGAAGAAGCAATCAACACCAGTCTCTACCATACCACAATTCCAATTTACTCAATACTATCCGGTGCAAGTGCACTCATTATTGCACTGATGTATCGACGACAACGAGCAACACGTCTTCATAAAAGCCAATCAATCGGAATGGATGACGCTACATCTACGGGGAATTATGCTGAAATTCAAGAATCAAATAAACCCGGACCCAGCCAGATAAGAATCGAGCACAGCAACATTTCATCATCTATCTCAAGCAAGATTTCGAAATAATTGCTGATCTTCGGGGGGAGGTGTTACGCATTAGCAACACATGTAAAACGCTGACACGCGTTTACCTAGTTACCGCGAGTTGCACGCGCCACGGACACGAGGCGCCGACGCAGCGGAACGTGATGCTTCGTACCACCGGAATACGTGCGAACGGCTCACTTTGGACACGACATCGGTCTACTGTCGACTATCCTAATTTTACATTCTTAATTATCATTGTAATTTTTTAATTATTAAATCTAAGTTAAATAAAGTTTGTATTTTTTTTAATCCTCCGGCTACAGCCTTCGTAATTCGTTCGTCTGCAATATAAAAAGTGTTTTTAAAACTTGTTATTCTGGATTATGCTAAAGCATTATAAGATCGTTCTTTCATAACCGCGATTTGTGACTCTGACGCCATTTTGGACAACAGTGACGTGGATACGCACTGAATGTTTACGCGGCACTAATCACGACGTTATTAGTTTCCCCGCTGTACTTAAAAACATCAAGAATGTAATATATTTCCGATTGCTATTTAGGAAATGTATAGATTTCCTAGGAAATTGCATATTACAAAATATATCATAGATTTCCTATATATTTCAGGAATTGTAAACATTTTCTAGGAATTGTATACAATGACGGATTACATACTTTTCGGTTAACATATTCACAATGACATGAAAATTAACTTTGTAAAGTATAGTTCATTATTATTTAATTATTGTAAATGTGAGGACTATGTGGGTCACTTTTTTCACTTCCTCAGTTACTTTTAATGATAATCTGGCAGTTTGAGTACTGTATGCGGCCTACCCAAATGTCCTTTCTTTGGTATTGTTCGTCGAGTGGTTGAGCTTCCTAAGTTCTGAATTGAGCTGCACGATTGCAACCTGTGTGGTTTTTCCTCAAAATGCCATTTCAGACACAAATCTACATGGTATTCTCTTGATCTGACCAAGATTATGTCTGGACTTTAAAAGAGACTGTGACCTCTGAGTTTGTTTCGGCCTTTCTTCTCATAGTAGTCAGATAGGAAAAGTCGACCTCATTTAGTTTTTAAAACATGATTGACGTGTAAAAGTGTATGTAGAAACCTACTTACAGAAATAAAATCATTTATCACATATCGATGAGTTTGCCCTTCAGGGATAAAGGTAGGTCACCCTTCATCAGCGAATTCATGGACCAATAGCTCTTCCAGGCGTTCTCTATACAGCGGTCGATTTCTCCATCGTGCCTAAAACGAATATTATACATATAAGTTATACCTAATAATACCTATCTAGTTCTCGTTCATGAAATATTCATCGTATAGATACACGGAGCAAATCTATTCGGTTTACATCGCACACACGGATAGCTGTGTCGGTATGAATAGTTATGCAAACAAACGTTAAATAACACGAGCGAGAGCGAGCTCTGTTTTTTATTAGTGTGCGTATGTCGCACCAATAGGCAATAACTATAACACCAATAAATAGTAATCATTCATTTGTGTAATTGAATCAGTTATAATATTTCGCACATGTTCATTGTCACAGGTTTGGTTCAATGGCTAACGTCTCTGGTTAGTGAACAACGAGTAGTAAGTTCAAATCGCGGGTGCAAAACATTATTTTCATTTTGTAATCATAATTCTTCTAACACATTCATTTCCTAGTTGAATTGCTAACGATTCAGTCCCGTTCATAGATGAGTAATTTACAACGTTTGAGACACGAGCACGGAATTCTCAGCCAATTTTTTTGACCGTTTAGGATATATCTACCCACAATATTTTTTTTTTTTTTTTTACCTTTCACCTTAATTTATAATAATGAGCGTCCTTAGTTGTCAGTCTACGAGTATAATTTGCACTACTACGTATATTGATTACTACTCATATTCCTGTGCATCTCAATTGTGCTTGAACTTGATCCAACCATGCAGCATTTAACAATGTTTAAAAAGACGGAAATCGTTGTTTTGCATGAGCAATACATTTCCATTAGTGAAATTGCAAGATGTTTATTAATATCGGTGAGTAACAGCTACTTAAGCCATAATCATTTTCATTACGTTAGTAATACTTCAATTCAAGTTCTAAACTCATCTCACCATGGCATGATTAACTATGACTACATTAATGTAACATATTGCAAATGAGAGTTATATGAATATATCAGAATATTATACTAAAGTTATTTTTTATCATAATTTGATTCTGATAAAATTATTACATCTTGAATTTATGAGGCAATATAAGTAATTAATTAATTATGCTTTATCCACCAATCCTACACTATTTATCTTTTTTATTTTAAATATTATTTTGTTTTTATCCAAAGAAGAGAACCGTGTAGTTATGGGTCCATCGGTATGCGGATTCTAGAGAAGTAGACCATCGTCGTCGTGGGCCAAAACCGAAGGCAAATTTTTCACCTCCTCACTACGACATTGTGGCAAGGCACAGAGCTAAGCCGTTTTTATCCACCCGTATAACTGCAACAACACATAGTGTCTGCTTACAAACGGTTCGAAATGACCTGCATGAAGCTGGTTTACGCTGTAGTAAGCCAGCAGTTTTGCTGTCCACTGCTCACCGACAAACACGACTTCTGTTCGCGCGGTCATATAGGTATATACATTTTAATTGGGAAAATAATGTGGTTATTTTTAATTATGAAAAATGTTTTAAGTTGGATATAATGAAGTGTAAGTGATGTTATTGTTAGACTTTGTCATAATTTCTTACTATCTAACATGTTGATTCACTTCACCTCCAATTTCACTTCATTTAAATTTGTATACTTACTTTGAAAACATATTTACGTCCATTCTTATTCAACAAAAAATCCTTATCTTCTCTTATAAATTGGTAAAGAAGTTTCCAGCAGTGTTCTACTTGTCCAAAAGTTTGGGAATCTGTATAAATTATTTTGCATTACTTAAATCATTGTATTGGCCACACGTAGTTTTTTATTTCCTAACATTTACCTAGCCCATGCCAAATTAAACCTTAAGCCAACTTTTGTAAGAAACATAATAGTCAAAATGAGCTGGCTGATTCACTAATGATCCAAGCGATATGCCCAGTTAATTTAATAAAATATTTCATTTTATTTTATTGGTTTTATTTACTTAGTTACCTTTTTAATTTTTGTTTGAGTAATTTTATTTGGCATAAAATTGATGTGTTTATTAAGACAAAAGTAAAACCTGTAAAATAATATTCATCTACCGAGGTGTGAACTTACGACACGAAATTAAGTCGTCATCTATGCTACATGCTTTCACCGACCGGCTATGGGATCCATATTAATGTTGTTGAAATAGTGGAACTCATTCAATTATGATTATTATACATTGGTATATTAGTTATTGGTATCGCACACAAACAGTTTAGCGTTTGCTATTCGTACCCGACCGACCGACTCCATAATTTACGCACACAGTGACAATAACCCGTGTGTGTGCGATGTAAACCGAATAGATTTGCTGTATGTACCCATGTCCATAGAAGCATCAGGTGCTGTTTCGAAAATGTGAAGGGCATCTACTCCTACATACGAGTATTGAGATTGATCACTTACCTTTTATTGCATTTGTGTATTTTGATAACATCATGAATATTAACGAGTGTCATTTGAATGTTATGAATAATATTCATGATAAACAAAATATTTATAATAATGTAAGCTAGAGGGCTGACTGAATTGTTGTATCATTGCTATTTTTAGCACTTACTTTTTTGTATAAAAGAGTACTAAAATAACGAATAAATAGATACTTACGTCAATAATTGTAAAAGCACTAGGCTTAATAGGACCTAGATATATTTGAGTCTCTAATCAGAACATTATTTTATTTATACAATTTTATTTTGTTGAGTTACTTATTTATCCTCCAAGAAGATTTACATAGATTTACTAGAAAGCCTTAAAAATCTTTGTAGACAATATTATTCGACTTTCGTTTTTTTATCACATTGCTGCCATTTTGTCTATGAAAATCTCTGTTATTTAGCATTTCATTTTTACCTGAAATATTTTGGAAGCGGTCACACGTAAGTTTAAATATTCAAATTGACAGTGTCTAGGCCCGACTTGGGCAACTTCCACAAAAGTTGAATATTCATTGTTTTAATTACACGATTCTATGTTTGTCGTTTAAACAACGTATCAGACTTACATTCACATTATACTATCCTTAAATCATTTTTTTCACAGATCTTTTTGCAGCTCTGGTTTTTAGAAGATATTTCATTAATTTAAAACTGGGTACAAACTACAGTAGGTAGGTACTTACACAATCTAAAATATAATTAAACCTCATAAGTCAGTTTGCTTTGAGGATCGCAAATTAGGTTAATTTCCGTAAGTCAGAACTAACATAACTTTTGCCTCCTGTGATAGTTTTTTTTTTAAATAGAAAGAAACAGTATACAAGTGATCTTTTGCATAGCTTTTGCTTGTCAATAACTGGTGAAAAAGTAATCTGTAACACTATTTTTGGAACAATAAACTTATCCAATTGTTCAACTAATCTTGATTGCATTGCAGTCGCTGATACGATAACGAGTGGTCTCAATATAATGAGGGTTTTTTGAAATGACGTTCACTAGGTGAAAGCACTGTGACGTCAGGTCCGGGCAAAAGTCAAAAGTGTCAAAGCACTTAACATTTTCATTAATCGTGACTGAAAGATGAACGAATGAATACTTAAATGATAAATTGTAAGGAACTTCGTACCTATGTATTTGTATCTACAAAATACTGACTATTAATGATACGCTTGTACTAATAATACCTTTTTTTATAATAAATTCTGATGCGTCAAATAAATAACTTACTCAACGATAATAATTATTAATTACGTAATAAATAAAAATAATAATAAGTAAATAACACAATAATGAATAATTATAATAATAATTAATAAATAAAGTATATAATTTATAAAACAATAACTGTAATTCGTAAATTCAATTCTGTACTAATAAAACAATATAACTTACTAACTACTTAACTAATAATAAAATGTATCATATTAAACCGTTAGTGTTCTTCCTCCTCTCTCCTACCTGATCTATGCTGTGCCCGACAGGGTCCATAATTGTGACTAGTATAATTATTTCCCTACCCACTGTATACATTATGGTACGCAATAAAAGAATTGAGAATTGAATCAAACGAATGATGAACGTCATCATATATTTTATATTCATTGTTTGAAATGGAAGACTTCTTGTCTAACTGGCGCCAACTGGTGGCGTGAATTTTCATAAAAAACCCTGATTGGACTGCCATCGCATACAATTTGTAGAAACTATCCTATTGCATTTGTGTGCAACTGAGCAGCTTGTTTGACAAGTTCTGTTCCCAGGCAGTGAACTTGGGACGACATCGTAGCTATACCGGGTAAGTATAGTAAGGTGTCTACCAGTGGCGAGGTGTCAATTTTTGTAAGAGAGAAGCCGAAGCGAGCTAGTTTTAACTTATCAATAAAGTAAAAATTAATTTAGTAACTTAAAAATAATATCTTAATTCAATTTAACACCATCTATCGCCAAATAGCAGAACCAAAAAAATATATTTAATATATTATTTATATAAAAATATATTATTTATTTATTAAAAAAATAAATCCGCCGTGATATTTTTACGTTCGTGCGAACGTGGACTTATGTTAATAACATGATACCTAAATATTTAAAGGATCGTCTAACATAAAAATCAAGTCTAGATGTTGAGTCATTGCAGTTACAACTAAAAATCCAATTTTTCCAATCGAATCCCTGGCCTCTCTACGTGTAACTTTTCACATTTTAAACGTCTAATAGAGAGGCAGAGGAAAAATAACGTAAATACCCTTGATATTTGACCAGACAACCTCGATTACAAGAAACAGAGATCGAAAGAAAACAGTCCTCTCTCGTCAATGGCCACACAATATTTGAGTTTACCTCGGTCTGGGTAGGGGCCGATATTTACTTAGCAAATACTTAAAAAACCATTCTGTTTTTTTTATTTTTCTTTTAAAAACAGTCTGTTGGTGTATTACGTTTTATATCTATTTACAAAATGAAATTGATGTTACAGACGAAAATTCCTTTTTAAATATTCGCAGTCCGACTCTGCATAAAATAAATAAAAAATAAAAATATATAAATGGGACCTTACAGTCATTGGCTTTTCTGTGGATAGTATTAATATTTTTAGTATGTCATTCATTAGCATAATAAATGACTAGAAATTTCTTAATACCAATGAGAATATAGTTTTTAACACTTAAATCCTGGAATCCTTGTTTTAGTCAATGTAAACAGAGATCCGTGTTAAAATGGACATTTTTATGGGTATAATGAAATTAATACTACAAGTATTTTTATGGTATTTTAATAAAATATGACTTTGAAAAATAAAAATTAACAACGGGCATGACCTCCCCTTGCAGCAATTACGGCATGTCCTGTCGAATATGTTCTCACTCAGCTGAGATCACACGTTTAAGCTCCGTGATGTTTTGTGGAAGTGGTTGGACAGATCGTACTCGCCTTTTTAGGAGGCCCCAGACGTGCTCAATAGGGTTAAGGTCGGGGCTCCGCGCTGGCCAGAACGGTGGGCCCGAGCATTATCGTCGATGTAAATGGCATCTTCAATAATTACAGTCAGTGCAAGTTGTGCATGTTGACAAAGGATTTCTGTTATGTACCTTTGCGCATTCAATGAATACTGTCTTGGTACGATAGTTGGAAGTTACGCCCGCCCGAAACATAGCGGACCCTCCACCATAAGGGGCGATTTCTTCAAAACACACATCGGCATAGCATTCCCCTGGTCTTTGTAACACTCGCCGACGTCGGTCCTCACCATTCAGACAAATTTGAGCCTCATCGGTACGCTACTCCAGTTACCTAGTGTCCAAGATAGGCAATTTCTAGCTAACCTCAATCGAGCAATCCGGTGCTCACGGAGTAACTTGGGGGCCCACACTGGTCGTCGACTGCGTATATCAGCCGCTAAAAGCCTCCTCCTCACTGTCCATAGGCTAACTTGTGCTCCTCGTACCTCTTTAAGGTTTCTTTTGAGGTCTATGTAACTGCATATGCGGCTCCTCAGCGCCTGAGTCACTAAAAAGCGGTCGTCTCGTGGTTGTGTGCAACGTTTTCTCCCAGAAACTTGCCTCTCTGAATGGAACCTGTCTCTTGGTATCGAAACCAGGTACTTTGGAGGGTTGAACGACTCACGTTTAACCGCTGTGAGACGTAACATTGGCTACACCCCTCTTTCAGCAGCGCTATAATTTTACTAGCTCTTATTGCTTTTTCTGCCATTACAATCGACACAAAGATATCTCTTATAACTCACAATAAGGCAGGATTATGCGACAAACATAAAGTCTTCTACTAAAAATAACGAGCAGTTAGTTTTAGTTGCCTAAAAACCTTTTAACCGCAAACCCGCGAAAAGTAAGTAAAAAGTCACAAACTGAAAAAGGGATTATTTTATTTTAAACAAAAGTTTCGAATTTGGAATACATTTTTTTTCATACCCAGACTCTTTATTAAGTGCCTGTAACATAGTTTGGCAATTAAAACCTCTTTAGAACTAAATGATTACCAATAATGTAGAAAAATCAAAAACGCCCGTTTTTTTTGGCAAGGAGTTTATTATTCAGTTATAATGTCAACATTATATGTCGTATATGTCGACATTATAACTGAATAATATATCTGATTTTGATAAAGTTTAAAAATATTTCAAATTCAAATACGTACTTTTGGTTCATAAAACACTCGGTTCTGATGCGTCGTCCCGTCTGCATGAATACAAATTAAGTAAATCGTATATACGAGTATATCGTTTTTATTTGCTAACACCTTTTGCCCGCGACTAAGGGCCTGGGCCTCAAGTCTGTTAATACAATAGTGTTAGAATGGTCTATCATTGATTTCATAATTGTTGATTTTGACAAGTTTGGTAATCTACTAATATAATGGCGTCATTATGACTTTCCAATGGTCAACCACTGAGACTCCATTGAAAGAAATGGCATAGAATGGTAATCTCGTACATAATGACAAATGAATGACTGACTTAGGCGGTACGAGTAATCTGCTAAAATTTTGACAGTTCCTTTGATCAGTGACCTACCGTTGGACCGTCATTGTGCAGTTATTGCTTTTAATAGCTCGGTTGTCAAAAAGTGATTGCTAGCTATCGTGTTTGTGAAATATTGAACGGAGAAATGTATTCACTACGAGCAAATATTCTCGAGCTAGCCAACGCAGTGGATGCTAGAGAAAGAAGATGGGCGGAATGGTGGTGAATGGTCTTGGTGGCTTTCCAGAAAATTAATGAGAGACGAAATTTGTACAATTAGAACCATTTTGTATAAAATTTAATAAATAAATAAAAGATAATTTAATTATACAAACAAAAATAGAATTAAAACACTCAAATGAAACTAAATAACAAACAAAACACCGGCCGCTAGAAATAAAAACAGATTAACGTCAGTAAGCCACACACACACACACACACACACACACACACACACACACACACACACACACACACACACACACACACATCACACACACACGTCACGTCACATTTGACTTTGACAGTTATACAGATAAAATATTATTGAGTTGTATAGTTTCACATTTATCCGCGTTACACATGTAAATGCAATGTTTATGCTATTTACGAACTTCTTACTACTTCAGATTGTTTAAAACACTAATAAATAATATGTAAAAATATATATAAATGAAATCTGGCATGAATAAGTATTCAAATTTAGTAGTAGTTTTTCGAAAATCATTTCTACTTACGGGTTTTATAATAATGGCAATACGACAATTTCATTCTACCACGATTCTATTACGAGATCACTGACCGACCAATGATCGACCATTATGAATTTAGCAGATTACGAACTTTTAACAAAATGACAATGGGATTGTGTTGGAATGACGAATTTATAAAAATAGCAGACTTGAGGCCCTGTTGTCTGATCAGTAGTCAAACATACTAATAGTTAAAATGCGTTAGTTAAACTAATAATTTGTTAAAAATGACATAAGTATATTGTTTAACAAATGGTTAAGCTAACTATAGTTAAAAAATTGACAATTTACTATGAAAGTTAATCATGCGCAGACAGAGTAGCTAAACTTTAACTATTGTCAAGTGACTAATTGTTAAATTGACTATTAGTCGTTTTCAACAATGTATCAAACAACGGGCCATAAGTCTACATGGAAATTGTAATGTATGCTCGATACTAGTCACTTCAGTAGTAACTTTTTTTCTTTCTCTTCTTTAGGTATTTACAGGTTGATCCGTTGAGATGTAATAACTCTAAAATCAACGTCCTGGTTCCAGAGGCGTATTTTAAGATTCAGCGCCCTGGGCCTGTAAGATTTACCGCCCCATAAATTTAAGGGAAAAAGCAAAATCTTTTAATTATAAAATATAATCAGCAGTGTGTTGATGTGGGCTGAGAAATGATAATGAATGAGAAAACTAAAAAGGCTATACAAAGAAATAAACACCATTTATTCACTAGTGGCTCTGTGAGCTGTAAACCACACGAGTCTGTCTTTGCATACCTTAAAACTTAATAAATGTTCACCGCGCATCTTAAAACAAAAAGCGCGCGCAAAGAGCGTGAAATGGCTGAAATATGTTTTTTTTTTACGTTTTGAACCCCCATATCTCCGCCATTTTGAAAATATTCGAATAATTTACCGACAAAAAAAAGATCCACATAATTATCGAACTTGCTCACAAAATTTCACGAGTTCAATCGGTTGACAACTGCGAACTGTACAGCCGGACATCCGGACATACGAAAGCACTTTTGCACAAGCTGAAACGGAGACGCTTCGCGCTCGCTCGGTCAAATATTTACTATTTTTACGATGGAAAAAAAAACAAATTCTTCAATGACACTGTCATAATTAACGGATTTTGTCATGTCAGCTTCTTTATTAAGAATAGCAAAACTGTTTAAAGGTTGTTCGCTTAAACGGGAACGTAGATCATTTTTAACCGACTTCCAAAAAGGAGGAGGTTATTTGTTCGATTGTATGTATGTTTTTTTTTTTCCCGTCTATTGTGAACCGATTTTGAAAATTCTTTTTTGTTTTAAAGGGTATGCTCTCGAGGTGGTCCCATTGTCACCAAGTCAGAATCTGATGAGGGAATCCCATGGAAATCGAGGGCAATACTCAAAATTTATAGGCACACGTATAGCGATTTGGGTATTTTTTATAGTAACTCGTGCATTTGCTCTTGGAAAGCACCATTTGGTGAAGTGGAACTGATGATGAAGACCAGAGGTGGCCACCGGAACTACTCAATAATAAGTATTTCACGGGTTGCGATTCGATTTTAATATGGTTGCTAAGCAATTTAAGCTCGTCACAATGCTTATGGTGAAATGGAGCTGTTGGTGGCTTCACCATCAGCTCCAGTGGTTTTGGTTCTTAACAGGAGAACTCGTCAACAATTAACGTCCCTGCGTCGGGAAAAGGAATATTTTGTAAAAGGTGATGAGCAGTTGACATTAGGCTATTGTAACTTAGATTTATTAATAACGGACTCACTAAAAAGTGAACAAAAAACTTTTTTACAAAAAAAAACAACCGACTTCAAAAAAAAACACTACAATGTGAAAAATATCTTTAATTTGGAAGTCGGTGGCAAAAAACAAAATACCTACAGATACAAAGACACCGACTTCCGAAATTAAAGTTATTTTTCACTTTGTAGGGTTTTTTTTTAAGTCGGTTGTTTTTTTTTGTTTATTCTTTAAGTACGGAAAACGAACGTTGCGCACCACAATTTGTCACCGCAGTGCGCAGAATTATGCGTTGCTGCGTCAGTATATGCAAATGCTTCCTTCAAATCAGTTTGTTTAATAAATACGTTATTAAATTGTTTTGAAGGGGATGCGCCCCTGAAAATTCAAATTTTCTTATTTTACCTTCTATGTTGATTTAAATATGATTCGCGGCCGTATCAAATTTTTATTTATAGATTTATAATCATAAAAATCATTAATTCATCTCTCTAAGTTCATATTACCCTATTGAATGACTGTTTCATGAAATTATGACGTTTGAGGCCAATGCTAACTTAAGGAGTTGTATTGCTGCTCCTAATGATTATAATTCTGAAAACCATATTTGTTACGGCCACGAATCATATTTTAATCAACATACAACCTGACAGTGACTTGCAAATTCCAAAAAACGTAAGTATTTTTGAATTTCGCGGGCTACCTGAGCGCATCCCTTAAAACAGATCCCCATAATTCCGATAGTATGGCCGTTTCTAGGAAATTTAGTTGAGCCAATAGCCCAGCAGCTTAATTTTTAACCAAAGCTTTTGGTGGGCAGTGTCACTTTTTATAGCTTCAAGAGCCGCTATTTTTGGCGCTCTCGTCTATGGGTTCCTATGAACGAAAACGACTACGAGCAACGTCGAAACATTCCGACTAGTCCGCCGTGCCGCCGCCCGCGCCGGTGTATAATACGATAGCCCCGCTTCTTGATATCTATCAAACTTATAACGAAATAAGTTTAAATTTTTGTTAATTAAGAAGGTAAACTTTTTAAAATTTCTACAGGCATATAAAGTCAAAAGAAAGGCGTTCACAGCGGAGCGCGAGGTGAGGCTTACGCCGCCCTCGCAGCCAGCCGCCCCGGACCATGGCCTTTTTGGCCCTAGCGTAAATACGCCCCTGCCTGGTTCCTTAGAACAAGTTTACCTCTACAAGTTTCTGAGCATACAGATAGGTGCCGATAGAATTTAGGCGACATCCTTTTAGAAAATAAACTTAATTAGGTAATAAACTACAATTTTTTTGGCCATTATCAAAGTCAGAAGATAAGAAGCAAGGCCATTTCGATTATGTAATACACAATTATTGTTAAGCTTTTTCTTTTTTACTATTACAACTTCCAAGTAAGTAAAATCCTTAAGACATTTTTCGTGAAAATATATCAACATTAAAAAGTGGAGCCGAGTCATGTAGACGCTTGTTAGGCAAAATTAACGATTGATGGCAACGTCGGTTATTCCGCTATGATGACTTTCAGTTAAGTGCAGGATAAAAGTCCGGAAAATTATGTCCACAAAATCACGACTTTGTATAAAAACTGATTTAATTTTTTTAACCAACATCAAAAAAGGAGGAGTATGTTCATCGATATTTTCATCAATTGTGGACCGATTATGAAATTTATTTTTTCATTTATAGTCGAAGCTTGCTGGTACTAATTTTAAATTTTATTATCTATGCTTGAGTAGTTTTTGAGTTAGCTTCGATAATACATATTTAATGGGCACCTAATCGTCAATTATAATACAGTAAACACACGAGTCCTTTTTGGCAACAAACTATATTATTTCAATGTTAAAATCTCTTTTAAAGTTTCGTCTCGATTCACCCCTGCATCCCTATTCACCCCGTTTGACGGTACCGATATAAATATTATCGGCCCGATGTTATTGGTGAATATCGATGAACATCGCGACGCACCAAACGACCACAGTACTAAGTATCAACGTCTTGATGACGGCAGTGTGAAAGAGTGTGTTCAAGTGAAGGAATGCCCGCTACTCTCACCCCGTACTTTCTTCGCCGGTAGATATCGTGCCGATATCGGTGTCGGTCGCTGTTTGCGACGATATAAGTGACAATAACAACACAATGAAAAACGTCAACTTAGTAGGTACTTACTAAACGTGGGTATGCGATTATCTGACTGCCAATAACGTGTCGGTGTTGCCATGAAGGTGAAGTGTTACGGGGTAAACTAGAATAAAAGTGGATTGTGAAATTAAACTTGTATTTCTGCCTACCTACCTACCTACCTGCCTACATATGATACAGACAACACAACACAATACGAAGGACAATTTATATGAACAGAACAGATATAACATAAAACGAAAGAAGCTAATTTAAATGCTTTTAGAACAACATAAGAGTCTAGATTTTATAAGAAAAGCGAACGTGTATTCGTCTTGTGGCAAAGGCGAACACTGAGGTCGTTGAACTTTTCGAAAACATTTTTGCCAATCATTCTCAGCAACACCTCCACGTATCAATATGTGCTTCGGTTTAGGTACCAGAAATATAGTAGGTATCGTTATCGGCTACTGTGCTGTGTTGTAACAATAAACTAGTTTTATTAATGAAACAAAGGCAGAAAGAAATGTATTTTCATACGAAACTAGCTTTTGTTTAAAGTTCGTTATTGGTCTTTTTTTACAAAAAAAATAAGCAATATTTTGTGCCCACATGATTTTTACACCTAGGGGTAGGGTTAGGTTTCTTTTTACTAGAATAGATTTTTACGCGTTTTTTTAGATATAGTATTATTTAGTATCGTTAGCATCTTATTATTAAATTCTGTGTAAATTTCGTTAACGTTTTTATTTTCGCATAGTGTTTCAATCCAATCCATTTGCCTAAGGTTAAGTTTAAACTCAGATATAATGATGTTTCATTAAAAAGACTTTTACACCACTTACTCGCCAGTGGTGCCGATTCTCTAGTCATAAACTTCTCTGAACTAGACTAAAAATCACCAAAATATAGTTTATTCCTGTCAAACCACGTTTCCCATTCTGAAATTGACTAAAGAGACACAATTTAACTTTATTATAGTGTTCGGTCAAATGGTGTTGGAGTTCACTTTTAGACTCACAAAATGTATTACTTAATTTTTTTTTTTAAACTCTTGACACTCATTGGAGATTTTAATAATATAATTCAATCATGATTCGAAAGACATGTAGCGCCATCTAGCGCCCTAAAGCAATTGTGACCATCGACAGTTATTGTTCTTTCCCTTGGGAACAGTACTTTTTTTCTGGATGAAAGGTACCCTATGATTGGTTCAGTGGTTTAGGCGTGAAAAGGTAACAAACAAACTTGCTTTCGCATTTATAATATTAGTTAGGAAGATAGGATTAGCTTTATTACACCGTAATAAATAGCAAGATAATCATGCTACTTGAATCAATTTTTAAATGATGTAGTTTGTCGATTTCAATAAAACTACAGGATCTTTTCTTATTGAAAACCGAAAAAATATCGCCGAAGTTACATTACAAATACGTTACCGAATACAGGCTATTGTATCTTAATTTATAAAAAAAATATAAACATTAATATAGTTTTACATCGTCATTATGCTCGCTGAATTTCATTTAAATAATTATTGATCAACAATTAAAGATAATTATATGATTTTACTCAGGTTTCTTTTGCACTTTGGATCATTTCGTTCACTTTCATTCACTCTTTATTTTAATTTCCGACAAATCTTGGTGTATGGTCTACTCAACTAAGCGATCGTCAAACTCGATTTTAGATGTGTCGAAATCGTTTTTAAGTTTAGCGAATCTTGTTTGCAGAATAGCTTTTAAGATTCTCTTAACGTTAGCGTAAAAAAATACAACCTTCTTGTGTTTAATTAAAACAAAAGATATGGATGTCTAGTTTTGTTAAAATCGATCCGTACCTACCTATTTACCGAAACATTTATAGAGGAACCGTTTTGGTTTTATTCAATTTAATGCAGGCTCTATTTGCATTTGTGATACTGACATCAGCAATGATTTGAGCTTATTAGTAATTATTAGTTATTAATAGTCAGTTTATTCGGTAATTCAAAGCGTGAAAGGCTTTTATCCCTGATTGCTTTATTTAGTTTCCTAGAGAGTAATAATTTCCTAAAGCGAAATGTAGGTAGGTACTCCAGTACAAAAATACTGTTTATATGTAGAACTGTAGATACCTATTTTAAAATAGTCTTCCCTTGATTCGATACTCAAAAACACAATTGTGATGGGATATGGGTAAAAAAATACCTACATAAGTTTTCATCCCATGCCCCAATTATTGAAGACATTTTAGGTTTTCACATCATAATCTTGAGGGGTTAGTCCCGCTATGGTATGGTCCCGGTATGGCACCCTCTTAAAATACCTATCAAAAAGTCCCGCTATGGTACCCATCTTTTAGATCTACGTTAGACAATAGAAGGTACAACTGAAAAGAAAAGTGTATCTATAAATAAATACTTTTAGGAGTGTATCAATAAAACGTCTGTTTGCGATATTAAATCAGTCTTTTATTAATTCAAAATATTTATAAAAAAATATCAAACAGTAAAACGAAATATTAATTGCAATGTAATTTTTAAAATAATCAACAATATTAATTACAAATAATCAACATGGAGAAAAAGGCGCAAATTGTAAACATAAACTACAAAAAATAATAGCTTGTTCCCAACGAGTCACACCTCAACGGGTAACAGTGTGACTCGTTGGGAATGTTTTGGATAATAATTCCCAACGAGTCACAGTTACTGTTACACTGTTACTCGTTGGGATGATCCCACCTTGATTTAGGGTATCAATACATCTATCGCCACGAAATATTTTCGTTCTCAGATAAACAAAAATTGTTCCCAGGTATTTGGTACAACTTGGGGCACCCCGACTCGGACAGGTTAGGTTAGAAGGGGACGGCGGGGTCTGAAAGACCCCGCCGTCCCCTTCGTGGTTATTTTTTTTTAAACCGCCCAGAAGTAGGAGTCCCGCGAAGCGGGACTCCGTCGGCTATTGTGGAACTGATTTTGCATTGTTTGGTGACTACATTTTGGTGACAGATCTACTATTTTGAGGACAAACCCTATTATTTAAGAAACACAAAACTAATTAAATTGGTGATAGCTTACTAGTTAAGAAAAGATATTTTTTATTAATACTATTTTTTTCTTAACGCATTGTATAACTTTTCTTTACAACAGTACCAAAAACTGAAGGGTACCATAGCGGGACTTTTTGATAGGTATTTTAAGAGGGTGCCATACCGGGACCATACCATAGCGGGACTAACCGATCTTGAGAACCTGGGTATGTAGTAATTCTTGGACATAGACATTGTATAGTACCGTAATGCATTTTTGTAACAAAATCGTGTAATCCACTTGCTAGGTGATAACAAAAGATTTTTCACAAATCACAGTGCTACCTAATTCTCTTATCAGCCGTTTCTCATTCGACCTATTTAGGTGGATCAATCCCTACCTACGAGGGTGGGGATTGATCCAAATTATTGTTAAATCTACTGAATATTGTTTCTCAAAGAACAAACATCGGAGTAGTCGCAGTAAAATGATAAGACGGGAAAAGAAAACAATAAAAAAGGAGTGTTGACTTTCGCTCAATTGCTTGTTATGTGATTTTATTTACCTTGTTACTGAGAAGAAAACTTGTAATTTCGAAACGAGCTTATCAAGTGACATTTACAGAGCACTGGAAATGTAGCAACAATGGCTGAATATTCTCATAATAAACGACGGTTCTGAGTTGTAAAGTACCTGTTGTAGTGCTACAATATGTTAAGTGCCCATCCGAAGTTGTACAAAACCGTTTTAAACAGGCAGTGGTTACACAGCGTCAATATAGTGGTTTTAGATAATAGAAATCCATTAACGATGTGGTTGAGCAGCTTTTGCGCCTAATAACATTTTGCAACAATGAACTCTTAAGAGGGCGCAGTAAGACAGAAAAAAATCAAGTTTCATCCGCGCCTCTTTGCGTACCCCTCTCATCAAACACGACGAAAACAAAACACAATCCGTTCCCGCCAGGAGAAACTTTTCGCCCGGCGTATATCTAGGCATTTGAATTTGAATCTTGTGTGTAGTATGTATACGCAAAATAATCAGATGAAACCGCTCTATTCAATGTACCATGATGTAGTACAAGTAGGTATATTATTCAATATTATTTTATGTCCCTGAATCTGTTACCGATGCTGTTTTGATATTCACTATGTCAAACAAACCTAAATAATAAAGCAAATGCCGTGATTCACGGAAATTGTAACCGAAAATATCTGTTTCATATCATCCATCACTCTATAAGAATTTAAATCATACCTAAGTCTAATTCTGTCCAGCACGCTAATTACGTAACACACTATCAACCACAATCTGAATCATTTTGAAGCCTATTGCTAATTAATTGATTCAATGTTAGAAAAAATTGTCTGTCAACAACGTAAATAACGCAATGAATTTTGTTAAACTGTCAAAATGAAAGCCATTCCTACTGTTAGTGTGTTACGCAATGCAATTACCGCGTAGATTCATGTTTATTCAAACATGTGTTTAGTCGACTCTTGTTGATTGTGAAACAGCATGAATGTTGTTTTTTTTTTTTGTGATTGTTCCACTATTTTAAATATATGACAAGGCTGTTGCGTAAAGCGGTGTTGCCGCGGATTGATTAACAAAGGTTTAAAACCATCCATGCATTTGTTTTTGTCGAAAACTGATTGGATTTCTGTTATTAAACTTGCCTGTATTTTCGACATGTTTCAATTAAGTGTCAGAAATTAAATTCGGTATTTTTTACTGATTCAATCTGTCGTTCATGATCCACTATCACATTGAATTCTTCCATTTCTTTTGACTCCTATAACCTTACCTTACTTAACCTTTTGCCTAACTGACGCAGCGCAATCTCTGGATTGAGTCCTGGTTTGCACTTGTCTATTAACTGCGCATCGAATGATTTGACCTTTTTCAGTTTTTTGTCTTTCGTTCATTGTTATGTTTGTTTGACTGTAGAAATAGGTATACTTTCAATCAATAAATCACATTAAAATGTATTTGAATTTAGTGCAATTTGTTAGCTAACCTTTTTGTGACCGTGTGAAGCTAGGCTTTATGCACGATAACGAGCATGGTTTAAAATTACAAATTGTCGAGCATAAAGCTCGGAGCTATTTTATTTTTCGCAAAAAAACACATTTTATTTAAAAGCAAATTTTGAATATATTGTTTTCAAGCTAACAATAGCATGGACCATAATATAATATAAATGCTAGCGAAATAATAGCAGCAATCTGTGACCGAAGTTTTACTGCAAGCAGCCTGCAGAACAAAACTTTTGGTTTTCTTATACTTTTCAAGCTACCGATACGAGTGATTTTAATTACTGTTAATTTGATAATGAATTGAAAAAAATGGATAAAATTGCCTAGAGACGAACTCGAAAAGCCAAGTCGCATGTGATTGCCTAATTCAAGGTTTCTCTACAATGTATTCTGTATACTAAACTATTGTACCTAAGTCTATCTTACCTTTCTGCAGTAGAACTTTATATTATTGAGTAATAAGTACAAAAAGCAGTCTAAGATTACCTACTTACGTATTTTGATGGTACCTTATTTACGTAATAGGTGCGTATTACTCAGTGTCTGGTGTGCCGTGAAAAAGTGGTCGTATTATAACTATGACAGCTACTATTGCAAATTGAGAGGTGTTGTTTTTTATTGCGTATATGCCTGCCTACTGACGTTTAGAGAACAATACAGAATTTGATGAGTGTTTGAGCAAGATTGTAGCTACGATTGAAGCATGTGATATTGAGTTTGTGTTCGTGTTAGGTGACTTTAATGCTCACCCCGGTGAATTATTTCGTAAGGATTTGCATAATTTTTGTTTAGAATAGGAATGTGTATGCGCTGATGTAGCTGCGCTTGGTTATCGCAGTGAAAGATATACATTTATAAGCGATGCACATGGCTCGAGGCGCTGGCTGGACTATTGCTTAGTTAATGAAGCTGCGTGGCAGTCGGTTAGTGATGTCGCGATTTGTCATGATGTGTACTGGTCCGACCTCCTTCCTGCTCCTCCACCTCCTCCTGTGGGTGGTCCTTTGAAAATAAAGTGTAACCTAAAGGTAACTAGACTGAAATCTGTTTTGGGTTATACAGCCTCCAATAATACTCGTACCAAAATACACTGTGGAGAGCAAAATGTAAACAAATGAATACCTGCCAACACTTATATAATAAAGTTTTAAGAAGCATAGATTATCTCTCGGAACTCAGTGAATGCTGCGATAACATGTATGATAATGTCAGGCATAGGTTAGTTATCGACGAGCTATAAGTAAGTACCAAAAAAAAATCAGAAGACTACAGGAAGCCGCCATGCAAAGTGATGAGTCTGGGAGGGTTGGGAGGGGCAAGCATGTAATAGGGTGGAATAAGTAAGTCACAAGCGCTCACACTAAGACCTGTGTAAAGTTTCAGACATGGAAGTCTTGTGGAATGCCTTCAGATGGCCCAATTTGTATTGCAATGAAATAGAGTAGGAATCATTGCAAGAAACAAGATAAATATTGTCAAAATCATAAGTTCCAAATACGTATTGATTTGATAGTCCGGAACCACGAAAAAAAGGATTTTGAAAGTTTCTGGAAACAAACTGGTAGGATGAATCCTAGCATGGGCCTACCCGTGAGTGTTGATGGTGAGACGGATGCGGGATACATAGCCAGCATTTTAAAGAACAGTTTGTGGTATCTTCCTCAATGACAGATGCCCGGTGAATGGATAAACCTAGAGGTCGGCGTTGTTTCCTCTTGGGTGCACAGCTTAGAAGATGAAGAAAGTAGTACGATATTTGTCGAGAAGGAAGTCGCCGGGTCACGATGGGCTTCGTGTCGAGCATCTGTTACATGCGGGGCCTGATATTTACCGGGTTCTAGCAATGTTGTATGCGTTTTGTATCCGTCATACCTATCTACCAAAGGACCTTATGGAAAGCGTGGTGGTCCTTGCCACTGAACTGTCCGAAACTACAAACTCACCGCGTCAGAAACCGTAGATTGTCCGAATGCACGAAACTCATCACAAAAAAGTGACAGCGGACCGCGCGTTCCAGCCTCTTAGTTTTTTGAATTTTTGCGTGGACCCACACCTTGCGCTCCAGGTTCTTTTGAAAGGTGGATAAATGTAGCATATTTTTGCCACAATCCGTGCGTGTGTATCGGAATTATGAAAAAGTTATCTGTGGTTGAAAATCAGTTTGCGAACCGAGCTGTTATCGTGCGTTCTGTCAATTAATAATTTAAATTCTTTATAATTCAAAACTTTGGAAGAACCCTGATAAATATTATGATTTTGATTGTTTAATTAATGAGTGGAACTTCATTTTAGGCAAGAAATCCAAAGGGTCAGCGCTATTGAAAAAAAAAAGTAATAAAGCGAGTTTACTTTTTATAATAAAAAAGTAATAACAATAGGCTCGCCCCCTATTACATGGGACTTAAACATAACTGGCGAAATGTGGGTGTGCTATAGGTACACCTCTGCATAACCCATCGGGAATACAGGCGTGATGTTATGTTATATTATAAAAGAGTAAAAAAATAAATAAGTTTCTATTGTTCTAAAACATGTTGCATAATTAGGCCTGGTCCGGTTATTAAAGGATTAAGGAAGGATTAGTTTACTATAGGTTCATAGAAATCTTTTGTTTACAAGTCGTGTGTTAGTGGCTAGGCGCCCCGTGGCGCGCCGACTAAAAATGTTCCGAGACAATCCACGCAAGGGTCACGCAGGTACCGGGACGTACGATACTGAGCTTTTTGTTGATGCTGTCGTACAGTCTACTACTTAGGCTGCTAACTGTATATTGGTGAAAGCTATTTTACAAGGGGCACGAGGACAAATAGCCGTTTTGCTGCGTGGGTTTGGATCTAGTAGAGGCACAGATGGGTAATTCCTCAGTATGGATTTGAGCAGAAAAAGCTGACGAACTGTTAGTACTTTACAGTCCGAATACAGTTGTGCTATAGAGTACCAATATGTTTTCTTTGTGATCACTTCTAGGACAGCACTCTGTGCTCCTTCCAGACCAAGAAAATGCGTTTTGGCAGCACCTCACCATACGTTGGCGCAATATTGGAAAACAGACTGGCATAAGACCAAGTAGACCAGTTTAAGCTTGTTTGGGGATGCAGGGTCCCTCAGGGACTTGAATATGTGGATCAACCGCCTCGTTCTGCAGGGTACAACTTCTATCTGCTTGTTCCATCTCAGTCCACTATCAATATGCACATCAGATATTTAACGCTTCGCACAGTTTAGTTCTCGGCATGTGCAATTATCATGGGAACTGCGGATATGAGCTCGAATAGGGAAATCATGAGGTGGTTTTTTAACTTTGGTGTTGGAAAAGGTCACATAGTTTGTTGTGTGTTTTCAAATAATAATATAATAATAATCCATTTATTGCAGGCGACGCAGGCCCATAGATAAATACCTTAACCTAAATATACATATTTTTATTATAATAACATCAAATTAGTGACTGCCTCGTTGGTCTAGTTGTCGCAAGCGCTACTGCTTAGCATGAGGTCCTGGGTTCGATTCCCGGGTCGGGCAAAGTGTTATCGGGTTTTTCCACCTGGAATTTCTCGGTAGCAGCCCGGAGTCTGGATTTGTGTCCGGATGATGGCAATAGGCTCACCCCCTATTACATGGGACTTAAACATAACTGGCGAAATGTGGGTATGCTATAGGTACACCTCTGCCTAACCGTACCGTACGTATGTATCAAATTATTGTAGACGAAGTGATGACTGTTGCATAACCTTCCACGAAAACGTCAGTACGCCACACCTTTCGGCCAAAACTCTTCTTTCATGAAAGTTTCTAGGTACTGAGTTGGAACCCGCACCACAAATGACTTGAAGTTTATGTTACGGCGTTACTCCAACTTCTCTACTCTCAAGGTCTATTTGGTCTTGATTCTGATGTATTCCACGATGTCTTCAGTCATCGTGGAGTGATGCAGACGGGATACGTACAGCTGCGTCGACGGTGTAGCAGGAAGTAGCAACATATTTGGTCCCGCCAGAGCAGTACCACATTGATTATGGCAAGTGGGCTTCCTTCGCTTCGATTCCACCGTCTCGAAGCCCTCCTTGTCTGGCTGCCCTTTCTTAGGGGCTGGGGACAAAATGCTGGAAGCCGGTGTATTGGGGCTCTTAGATTCATCCTCGGTTGGTTTTGCACTTTTAGCAAAAACTTTCTTCGTTTGCTGCTCCTTTTGGATGGGAGTTTGTGCAGCGGCTGCTGAGTAAGCACGGCGAGGTGTTGCCGTGCTAACTTGTGACGTCGCCTCTACTGCGGTAGAGGAAGGATCGGCGGGGTGCGGTAATGCATGGCTTGCAGTGACGGCTGCCGATGACGAGTCCAATTTCGCTGACTCGAAACTGGACAGCAATGCGTTATTTGCACCACGACGAGTGTTCACCTTTGATGCGAACTCAGGTGACCTACCCATACCGCTACAGTTTTATGTAACTCAACCATATCGGCACGTAACTCACTGATAGTGTTTTGAGACCAGCTTGAACTTCATCTCGGCCAGAATTGCTTTCAGAGTAACAATATCCTTCAGCACGTCGTCAGGATCAGTCTCCTTGAACACCCGAAACATGTCTTGGAGACTCCTCTCTCCCTTTTCATCCCTCCTGCGGGACGGCATTCGGTCGGCTAAGTCGAGCGACGTGTACAGTTTCGTATTTGCACTGCGTATCTCGTCTTCGGTGTAGCTCGAGGTGCAGATCTGCATGAAGTTAACTTCGTCCATGACGTCCAGTTGAAGTTGCAGGAACGTCAGGAGCTCGTTGACTTTAAGTTTTTCAGAACCCATAACGGTGACGGCTAATGCTACGCTAAGCGCGAATTAAATAATTCGTAGCGAATTGTGATGCGCGACCGTTTCCGACTGTGTCAAAGATACCAGTGTCATCTGCATAGGTGAATATTTTGGTATACCTATGGGAGAGACATTGAGCAGAGGTCATTTACATAGAGCAGAAAGAGAGTAGGGCCCAGGACGCTCCCTTGCGGAACGCCATAGAGACTTTATTCTCGTCTCTATCTATTTTAACTCTTGGGTTTCTGTTATTTAGGTATTAAATATATTATTAGCGACACCTCTTATTCCAAGCTTTTATAATTTTGTTTAGAGAATGGGGACAGAGACCGTGTCAAATTCTTCGGATAGATCTAGTTAAATACATAGACAGAAATTTGCAGCATCTAGGTTTTTCACGACTTCTTTTGTTAGGTCCATCACTGCATCTTCGGTTGAAACACCAGAGCAGAATCAATATTGATGTTTGGCCAAAATGTTAAATTTATCCCAAAATGATTTAAGCGCCCGGTTTAGTATTTTTTCCAGGACTTTTGACAACGAAGGTAGAATAGCAATGGGACGATAAGTATTGACACAGCTTCTGTCCTCATTCTTGTAAATGGGACGTATTATTGCTTTTTTAAAGGCATCGGGAAATATACCAATGGATATGGCGCGATTGCAGATATGCGTGCTAAGAGGAATTAGTACATGTCGACATTGTTTCATCAGCCTAGACGAGATACCGTCGCATCCCGTTGCGCAATCAGTTCAGATCTGCATTATGATAGTATCAATATCGGTTTCACTCTTCTCCATAATAACCAACTAGTTGGGCGGGCTGATTAGAGGAGTTATCAGTAGCAGTGTTAGAGGAACAGTTATCAGTGGAAGGGATCGACGAAACAACTTTTTTAGCCAAGTTTTTTCCAAATTCGGAGAAAAAACTGTAAACGTGGTTAGTAGCTATCTGATGCTCTTAGAAGCTTAGAAGAACTGACCTTCACCTTTTGAGTGTGTGATATGTTTTTTATGGCTTTCCAAAGGGCCCTGGGCTCACTGCCTACTTCGTATAATTGAGTTTTTTCGTATCCTATTCTCAGCTCTCCGAGATGACGATTACAGAAGTTACGGTAACGAGTATCAGTTACCTTGAGGATTACATTATCTAAAGCTTTTTGGATTCACATGTAGTCTGTCACGATTTTTAATACTGCGGAGTAGTCCAGGTGACATCCACGGTTTGAGAATTTTATTTCTCTTTGTTACAATGGTCTTCTCGAGTGTGGTTCGCTATCACGCCCGCAATCATGGAAATAAGGCCATTTGCTGTTAGGTTGGCGTCAGTAGTTGCTAACATATTCGCTAACTTTGCAGTTTCTAAATCTTTTTCTACTAGTGAGTAGTCCGTATAAGAAGTAGTTGTGGAGAATTGTGTATTGGGATTAGATTTATCGACAGATAAAATTATTGGCATGTGGTCTGATATATAGGATTCTAGAACTAATATCGTGGAGGGAAGGCTTGTTTTTGTCAACTAGTGGTTTAGATAGGTGTTGATTCTTGCAGGATGGGTATGTTTGGAAATAGGCCATGAGTTGCGTTAAATGTCAAATGTTCCTCACAAAAGCGGTCAGAGCTATTAGCATATGTCAATATTTGTGTCACTTACTAGAACCATATTGCTAGATGTTATGTCAATTTATACGTAATTTATGCTGCTTAGGAAGTTATTAATTTTTTCTTTTGTTTTTGATTAAGGAGAACGGTATACAGCCACCACTACAATGCTTTTTCGATTTGGCAAACCTGACAGCTTGCTTCTCTGAAAACTGGTTCGTAGAATTTAAATGTTAAATTTATATTAGTATATATAATTATGCCATAATTTTGGTTAGAGAATGCTTTGTGGAGTGAGCAAAATATCCTTCTAAGATGAGTGGGTTGTTTATCTAGCGGAGCCAGCACTCGGTCAATACAATGATATCATATTTTACGACAGTCAGTGATAGCAGTATTCGTAATTGATCAAAGTTCTTGTTTACGCTACGGATATTTATGTGGAGAACCTTGATAGCTCGCTTAGCAGGTTTAAGGTAGTTGTGGCAGTCCTCTGGGCGGCACATATAAGAGTTTTGAACTTCCATTGTTTCATTAATTTTATTTAAGTTGGCCATTGGTAATAATAAAATTCTATAGTGTCCACAACTTGCATACAGCGGGTTGTATGGGAGGAAATGTGAGATTGAGTGCGTGAGTTGAATGGCATTGTAAATTGGAGTGTGCGTGAATGTGATTGAATTGTGCGGTTGAGTTGAATGCGCAAATGGATTTTTGTTTACATCAATATTTTTGTATTGTTTTTGTTAGATAAAAAATTAAGTTTACATTAAACATGGAAAATTTTATAAAAATAGGGTTGAATAAGAACAGGTCTATACTATTAGCTGGGAATGGATACAATAACAGTCACATATTTGTCTTAAGATCTAAGAGGGATTGTTTGTTCTGAAGAGATAAGGATCATTTTATCACCTTGTGTTTTATGGAGAAATATGTTTCCGTTAGATGGCCAGCAGAACTTATATCCGTTTTGCTTTGCAAATTCTCGTGAGAGTTGGAACAGTCTCTTTGCACTTACTGGAAAATGCTTGGCAACATAAACAGCCTGCCGCTTGCCAGGGATGTTAATTAGTTCCGTATTAAGTTTATTTTCCGCTTTATTTTTGATATTGATATAGTCACCACCGATATTGTCTTCAGCTTCATTTGTTACGAGTGAAATTCAGCAACAATCAGGTACAATTTGTATTTTAGCACCTTGTATTTCCTTTATATTCATGTGGGTACTTAATTTGTTATCTTTTAATTGTGCTTTTGTGTGTGGTGGTATTTCTTTTGTGCGCACCAAATAAATGGTTTATCAATCTAACTCCTAAGGCAGGTACCTTGATATTGTTTGATCATCAGACCTAATGCATTTTTTTCCGAGTACCTATCTAATATATAGATAAGCTACTCTTATACTATTTCATTATTGTCATCAATCCTCACCGAAGAGAAATGAAGGGGTTTAAACGATAAATCCATTAACGAGAGCGCAGATTTCTAAGCTTACCGTTTACCTACTTATTTAGGAACGGTCTAATTTCCTTAACAATGGTGGGAAATCACAGCTGATGCATTTTAGGGATGGTTCTTTTGTATAGAAAAAATATTTAGTACGAATTTCACCAATGAAACCGCGTTCAAGAGCTGTCAGTGTCATCATCTCTGTGGAATATTGACACTGATGACTTGTAAAGATAAAGATAATTTGATAAAGAAAGATAAATTGAAGATAAAAAAAGAAGATAAATTGTCAAAACATGTGTATACATGCTCATCAAGCATGCAGGATGTGTCAATATTAAAATTTTGTACATACATGTTTCACCCAATAGTGTCATGCAAAAGTCATTTATATTATAATAACACTTGTCCGTTAATAAATCTCGAATCTTTTTTTTAAACAATTTTACCGGCAATGATTTATATGATTGTGGTATTTTATTATAAATTTTAGGAGCCATACAGAAAACGCTTTTTCCCATTAATGCAGTCTTTGACGTATGCGAACACAGTTGATTATTGTCACGTCTGTTACGAGGGAAGGTGTTAGCCAATCGTGGAAATAGAAATTGATTGACCCTAACAAATGCCGCAATTTCCAAAATATACAGAGATGGTAGGGTTAATAATTTGTGTTTTTTAAATAATGGCATACAGCAATCTATCGACTTCAAATTTAGATGATTGATTTGTTTTGATTGATGATGATTTGGTTGGTTTAGATAGATGTGTTGATTGCGTTCAGTTTCATTGGTGAAATTCGCCCCTAACAGTAAACATTTTGGCGTTTGGATCATCGACTGGACACATCGTTGAAAATTGACCTTGCTCATTTGTAGTGCATTTTTTCTAATGAGTAGGTATGTGAGAAATTTCATTAGGTATAATCAACGGAAACAAAGTGGGGCTTAGTGAATTACTCGTATCTTGAAATCTAGCTTTAATTAATTCCTAATTAGCCTTTATTGGATTTTCAATGTAAGCTAATTAAACGAGTTTCTATCTCGAGATAGAAATTCGAGGTATAAAGAACAGTACCCGGGCGTTTATATGGCACATTAAATTTTATGCATTATCTATTAGGTACAAATATCTTACACATAACTAGGGGCAGTGGTGGCCCAGTGGTATCGGCCCCGACTTACGAGTTGTAGGTCGTGGGTTCGAACCCAGGCAGGCGCTTTACTTTGTGTAAATAATTTCATCACCACTACTTTCAAAACGGTGAAGGAAAACATCGTGAGCAAACCGGCATGACCTAGAACCAAAAATTCGAAGACATGTGACATCTACCAACCCGCACTAGGCCCGCGTGGTAGATTACAGCCCATTCCCTCTCAAAGAGAGGAGGCCTGTGTCCCAGCAGTGGGAACATTATAGGCTGATTATGTTAACTCGGAATGCCCTAATAACACGGGTACTGTACCAACCTACATTGGTATGTTTTTTTTTTTTGTCAATGGCTATGAACCATTAACGAGCATAAGAATATCACCGAAACCTTCCTTAATGGTAAACAAGGTTAACGAGCACAAAGAACATCAGCTTAAAATGTGTTTTACAGTCCTCTTAAAAATAATGACTTTTCAGTTTTTTACCAACACAACAAAGAGCAATGTCAAATGTTAATTGGACTGATCTATCTTAATTCCATTAAGTAGGTCAGTTAAAGCTGACACAATGATAAGTTCTTGCCCGTTCTTCTCCATAGGTACCTACTACGCTCTGGAATGGGTAACTAGCTTCATCTTTCTGACTGACCGACTCCTTGACAATTCAAAAGTGCCTGTAATTATTATTATTACACTCGAGAGCAATGAATCCGGGTCACTTAAAGAATCCTAAAAATCTCGGAAACTAAAAATGCTAGGTTAATGCAATAAATTGTATTTAATAGACAATGTAATACTCCTTAAATGAAGGTATTAAAACTTCTTAGTTATTGTAAAGTTATATCATAAAAAAATCAAATTTGAAAAAGGGCCACTTTCGAAGATGGAACTACGAAATTACAGCATTTGGTTTTGCTTTTGTTTGTAATCTGTAATTTATGTGGGTACATAAACCATGTTGATAGTGCTCTATATTCATTATTCAAGCTGAAATTATGTCGCTTACGCCTGAAGAATGCACCAGAATACTTACAATGCTGGAAACCGGCCGGAGTCAGCGCGATACAGCCAGGACTGTCGGTGTGTCGCTGTCAACAGTACAAAGAGTTCTCCGACGTTACGAAGAAACTGGTTCTAACCTACGCAGACCAGGAACGGGCAGAACCAGGTGTACCACAGCCCGAGAAGACCGATACTTGGTGAACACCATGCTTCGAAATCGCTTTCTCACAGGAACTGAACTCACAAATCAGTTTCGACGCCTCGGAGGAAGTAACCCAAGTGCATGGACAGTAAGACGTCGGCTTGCTGAATCTAACTTAAAACCCCTTAGACCTGCAAACGGCCCTAAACTGGAGCGTGGGCATCGTATTTCAAGACTAAGATATGCCCAGAGCCACGTAAATTGGAGTATTGAAGATTGGTCAAAAGTTATGTTCTCCGACGAATCAAAATTTATGCTCTACAAGCACGATGGAAGACACATAGTGTATCGAAGACCAGGGGAAAGATTCAAGCAAGCATGCATCGAAGAAAAAGTAGCCTACGGTGGTGGGTCTGTACTTGTGTGGGCCGGAATTTCTTCTGAAAGTCGCACAGAGCTGGTGATCATAGAAAACGGCTCTTTAACTAGCGTAAGATATGTGGAAGAAATCCTCAATGGTCACGTTGGTCCATTTATGGTCAATTTAGGTGAGGATGCTATATTTATGCATGACAATGCCCGACCTCATACAGGTAGGATTGTGAATGACTACCTTCAAGAGATGAACATTACTCGTATGGAGTGGCCAGCGCGCAGCCCGGATATCAACCCGATCGAGCATGCTTGGGACGAGCTAGGCAGATGCGTAAAACAACGAAACCCTCCCCCAATCACGCTTCGTGAGCTCAAAATTGCTCTCACAGAGGAATGGGAGAATATTCCCCAAAATCGTATAAGGAACTTGGTGTACAGCATGCCAAACCGCGTAAACGCAGTAATGGAAGCACGAGGAGGCAATACGAAGTATTAAAATTCAAGAAAATCGTAATAAAGTTCAAAAATTTCATGTTTCCTATTTTTGTTTTAAGGAGAGATCAGCAGTTTTTTTCTTTATGTAATTTTGTGTTAATAAAATGTATGGTGACTCATATTTTTTTTACTTTCATTTAAGGAGTATTACATTGTCTATTAAATACAATTTATTGCATTAACCTATCATTTTTAGTTTCCGAGATTTTTAACATTCTTTAAGTGACCCGGATTCATTGCTCTCGAGTGTATTTGAGTTTTGAGTTTGAGTTTGAAATGAGCTTGAATATTAAATGCAAGTTCTATTGGACATACCGATACCCAATGCTCAAAGGGTTAGGTACACTATCCTGAAAATGAATAAAAAAAGAACCCGTTAAATATAATTTAATTCATTGTGTACACAAAGTCTTGAGATGTCACTTTTGTCCGTTAGTTAAGGTGGGTTCGCACTGACAAGGCGCGGACGGGCGCGGCGGGAGTACACGACCGCGGCGCTGTCGTCAGACCACGTCTGACTGACGTGCATGACGAACACGTCGGTGCCCGATGAAGACGACTGAGGCAGCTGCTCGTAGTGCCACGACGAGTCATCCCGTTCACGCCGACGATTTCTGTGATAGAGAAAAAAAGGTTATTTTATTAAAAACTAGCTTTTGCCCGCGGCTTCGCTCGCGTTAATTTAGACTTTGAAAATCGATTCGGGTTATAATTCAATCATGATTCGAAAGACACGTGGCGCCATCTATTACCATAAGAACGTTATTGTTGTTTTCCTCGGAAACAGTACTTTTTTTCGAGATGAAAAGTACCCTATGTCCGTTCCTGTACACCTGACAACGTATATGCAAAATTTCAGGATGATCGGTTCATTGGTTTAGGCATGAAAAGGTAACAAACAAACAAACAAACTTACTTTCGCATTTATAATATTAGCTAGGACTATTTGACAAACTACCATCGCATTGATTTAACTTTTTGTTACATTATCCTAAAAACCAGTCTAGACTCCCGCAGATTGAATTTATTTTTATTACATCAATTCATTACCATGATTTCAACACATATGTTTCAAACAAGATAAGTTAAGCTCTGATCAAACTGAGGCGAATCCCACACGTGATGCCGGACGAAATTCGCTCACGTCTATTGTCAACTAACTTGTATAAAGGTGTTCAAACTGTCGCAAATAGTCGCGAAACTTCCTAATCATTTAAACAAAAGACAAGCGCAGTCACGTCCCGCGGCCCGCGCGGGATTCGCCGCATAGATTTGTTTGTACGAGATGTGTGAATCGTATCCATTTTAAGAGATAGTATCTCATACATACGATTCACACATAACGTTTCGCACCGAAGCCCGATTTACATTGCAGTTAGTAAATGGAATTTATATAATTGGATCTCTACGTAACTTTCGCAAAAATATTACTTACATATTTAACTGAAAAAAAAAACCGGACAAGTTCGAGTTGTAACTCGCGTGGCCAGGGTCCGTATGATGAATATGTCATCTACCATGTCTTTACTAGCATTGTAGATGAAAAACATGTTCTGCAAATATAAGTTTGTATGCACAATAATAGCAGAATTTCCATGTTATTTTAAGATAACTTTAGAAGTATTTATGTTAAAATTATTTAAAAATTAACATTTGAGACACTCACAACAAGCCCTTTCATTCGGTATGTTACACGGTACAGTTTACATATGTTAATATTTTTCAATTAGCCCCTAAAGTCAAAATTCATTTATTTACGTTACACGTCCGTGTTTGGGTCACAGAAATTCATATGTGTATCAATTTTCAATTTAATTGGTCCAGTAGATTCGGAGCGAATTGGCTGTGACAGACGGACAGACAGACACACGCGTGATCCTCTAAGGGTTCCGTTTTTTCATTCGGACTTACGAAGCCCTAAATACATTTTAGCCCTTCATGAATATGGAAATGGTAAAAACGATGGTGTTTACAAAGGAACCATGAAGTTTTTACAAAAAGGTTTTATTTCTGCAACATTCAGGTACATTTCACAGTTTGATTGGCTGCCTTTGCTACCCTTGACTGCATTTCTATTCAGAATTTCGCTTAACGAGCTGGGTTTCGATACTTCATGTCGAGAGTCGTGCGCGATTTTGTACAAAATGAACGAGCTATGATGCGTCGCTAAGTCGAATTTAATCTTTGTGCGGTAGCCTCAAAGTAACTGACCACAGCAGCGTAGGAGGGGTATGTGACAAAACTGTCGACTTCAGAACAACACGTGCTTTGTAAAGAGTAAACGGAGTAGGTACCTTTGCCCGGTGACTGATATCATGAGCGCCTTCACACTAGCGTTTGTCCAGCTTAGGCGTTCGATAAACGTATACGCAGCGCAGACGCCGCGACTACGCGGCGTAGGCGTCGCGTTGTCGCGGCGTCAGTGCAAGGGTAAATGAATACGCTGCGTTAGCGCCACAGGTGTGCGACGTATGCGCCGCGTTACTGCGGAGTCATGTACAATCTTGTTCACATTCGACCTCTCCCCGCCACCCGCAGCCGTGCGCCTCTGCGCCCCGAAACGACAACGCAATTGTGTGACGTATGCGCCGCGTTAGCGCAGCGTTCAATTGAATCCACAGGAAACGCCGCAACAACGCGACGCCTGCGCCGCGTTGTCGCAGCGTCTGTGCTGCGCATACGTTTATCGAACGCCTACGCTGGACAAACGTTAGTGTGAAGGCGCTCATAAAGCAAAAAATAAATATATACTCCCAGCCAAAATTTTAACATGACTAGTGCCTAAAGAGGTAGTGTTAGCTAGCTAGTCGTGGTGAGCGCTGTGAGTGATGGTTCTTAAAGATTACTCCAAAAATGTGCGCAACTCTAGTAGGTAATAAAATGAGATAACTAGGTTACTACGAGTATATTTTTACAAATGGAAGCCGAAATGAATAATTTAATATAAGTGTCGAAGGGTCTTCCCCCTTCGCCACTAATACAACTCACCAAAAATCTTAGGGATGACGATAGCAAATAATGCACCCTTGATTTTCATTCAGGTTCACATCCGCACGAAAATCAATTTCAATTAATACCTCGCGGAATCATTAATATAAGCCACAATCGAAGGAAAACAATCAATCATTTTCTATAGACGGCTTAGCACGGCGTACGGAAATAGATTTTCATTAAATGCTTGTGGCTAGTTTCGTATTTTTGTTTGTCCATTTTGTACCTTTTACTTCTAATCACACCATGAATATTTTATATCGTTTCACAACGAATAATTTATCTGGATGGAGACACTTAAAGTGTTTATATTTTTTTATTAAATAAATATAATTGCTCTAACTTGCCTTTTCTAAAAATAAAATAAAAAGTAATCATCCAAAGAAATATGTTTAGGCAGACGTCCCACCGCCGGCGATTAGCGAGAAGCGAGTGCGCGACGAGCGATTACTTGCTGGTATGCGTATGTAAGTACCCAGCGTGAGTCTCACAGCGAGTGTTCTACCCGCCAAGCAAGTCAACGACTTTCGCTTGGCGGAGTACTCTCTTTGATAGCACTTGTCGCTGTGACAAAAGAGTAGTCGCTGCGGAGGTGTGAACAGACAGCGATTAACTTTTAATATATGTAACTCTTTTACTTACACGGGACCTACAATCTTTGTACATTTCTTAAGCGAGAAAATCGTTGAAACCTAATCGTTTCGTCGTAGGCGGTTGGATAGGAGCATAAGCTTAATTTATTTGATAAATGAGCTTAAGTCGTGCCTATTTTGTCACAAAAAGGAACGTACGAATTTAATAAAAGCTAGGTCGTCTGTAACAAAATACTTTGCAAAATGTTTTACGGTCTCGTCTCAGGTCCACAGCAAGTCTAGCCCAAACAACTTTGTTCGACGTTGTCGTGGGTATTACTAACAAAGTTGTTTCATATTGAGACTTTGTGTAACTACATACATTCGACTTTCACTTTATCTTTAACTCAATACCTCTGCTATCTTTTAGAGTTATGTTTTGCGTTTAATCTTCAGATTGCATTATTATTCAACGCTTATACAATCAGTTGTAATATAATGTTTTGTTTAAAATCATACATTGGTACTCTTTTATTTAAATACAATCATTAAGGTGATACGCAAAAGATCGACTTTGTACTAAATGTTTTAAGCTTCTGAATATTTTCTAATAAAAACGCTGTCTAAAGAGCTGGATAATATTCTTAATGATCTTCTACAAGTTTCGTAGAAATATTATAACTATTTAAGTACTTCACTGACTGACTCGTTATTTGATTACGAACAGCGTGGCAGCTTTGAAATGAATAAATATCAAAGGAAAATTAATGTTCTCGTAATTCATGCGTTTTAAGGTATAAAATGAATTATTAAAAAGAGAAACCTAAAATATATATTTGAATAGAGAAATAAGTTAAATATTTAGGTGCCTATTATTATATTTATTTTTATTATTAGTTAGGTGCCACTATTTTTTATTAGGCTAAAAAACAATCATCCGTCAATTAATTATTATCTGAAAGAATTTTGGAATAAATCTAATTCTGCTATAAATTTTATTACGAACATATAATAAAAGTTCAGTTAATATTTCAGTGACTGTAGGTAAACGTTTGTTTAATAGTAACACATCAGTCGCGTCGAGGACTAATAGTAGTATTCATTAAGATTATTTATGTCATCCTAAAATATTTTTTATTATTTGTTGGTACTACAGCAAATATATCTAATTGAGACCTTTTACTAAAATCTGTAGGAATTATTGCGAACAAGATAGATAAACAAAATACATATGGTTCAGTAGAATTATTTGGAATGACTTTTTGAGCCCTGAAAACTACCCTTTGATTCCAGAACTATATTTTTTTAAGAGGAAACGCGGTTGCGTGTGGCTGTGGGTAGTCGTTGACGTGGTCTGTTTTCTTCCAGGTTAATGATATTCATCATCATCATTCTCGACTTCACCCACTGCTGAGTATAGGCCGCTCTTTTTTGTGCTAAACTCCACGCTCATGTGCTAGCTTCGTCCAGGTTCTATCCGCGATGGTAACCATATCGTCCACCCATCTCGCCGCCGGACGACCGACACTTCGTCTTCCAGTCCTTGGACGCCATTCGGTCACTGCTTTACTCCAACTGCCATCACTGCGCCTGGCTAGGTGTCCTGCCCAACTTCATTTGAGCTTCATAACTCGTTTTGGCTCTGTGCACTTCTCACCCTGTACACAGCCTCCTGCGTGAGCATACACGTCTCAGCACCGTACGTCATGGTGTGCCTCTATAGGCGGGACTTCAGACGGAATTTTAATTTCAGAATGATGTACAATTTGTTAAATGCGACCAGCCCAAGCTGTATTCTTCTCGATATCTCTGTTTGTTGATGCTCTTTGCCAAATGAAAGAATATGGCCATGATAGGCATACTTGTCAACCATCTCCAACGTTTCACTTCCGACTTTAAGAGAAGGATTTGAACTGCTGAAGATGTTTGCCATAACCTTCGTCTTGGCCATATTCATCCTAAGTCCTACCTTAAAAGAAGCATCATAAAGATTTTGAAGCATTTTCTGGAGATCATTGAAGTTTTCAGCGAAAAGCACAAGGACATCTGCAAATCTTAAGTGGAACAGGTATACACCATTGATGTCAACACCGCAATAGTCTCAATCTAAACTTTTAACTATGTTTTCTAGGACCGACTGCTGTGAAAAGTTTCGGTGAAATGGTGTCGCCCTGTCTCACTCCCCGCTTGATCGGTACGGCTTTAGATAGGATATGCATGCGGACCTGTAGAGTGGCCGAACTGTAAAGTTCCCGCAGCACATCCACGTAACGGGAATCGATGTGGCAGTGATGGAGAGCGTGGAGCACGGCCCAATGCTTAACGCTGTCGAAGGCCTTCTCGTAATCGACGAATGCACAAGGGCCGGTTATACTCTTGGCTCTTCTCCATCAATTGCTTTACCGCGTAGATATGGTCGATAGTTGAATATCCACTGCGGAAGCAGGTCTGCTTGATGGGCTCGGCTTAATGATATTAGTCCAAAAATATTTCTTACGATATAATGTTCAACTACCACTGTGTCTGTCCCAAAGCTTTGGTTTTTGTCGTAATTATATTAACTTTAGAATAAAAAAAAAAACAGAAGAACGCCAACGACTACGTGCCCGCGATTCCTCTTCAGAGATTCGAAGAATAAGCGTGTGTCCGAAAAAATATACTTTTTCTTCTTTTTGTTGGACACTGTACTGTGCCGATGACATTCAGTTTTCGACGAAAACCATTGTTTAATGTTGAAATTAAATATCAGTATTTGTACCGTTTTATGCAGTGTGGAGTTTGTAAAGACTGACATGGTTTTGTTAGTTGGTCCTGTTTTGCGCGATGAGGTTTTATTACTAGTATCTTGGAAGTCTATGATGCAGATTCTTTCCTTTAACAAGTCAGGACACATAATACCTTATAAGTACGCAAACCTCAGTTAGTAACTGGAACGATCAGCATCAAAAAAGTTTTTGTATAAATTGCCCATCTTCATGCTGATTGAATTATTTTTTTGAAAACGGGGAATGCTGATCAAAATTTCTCAAAAAGTTAATGGCAGTCAGTGGTACCTGGCACATACTGCACCGTCTCAAAAATCCATCCTGTATAAAGCTGAGTCGGAAAGCAGATTATATCGTACAAAGAGTAGACAAATATAGCACTTAAGTTGACTAACCTATTTTATGTATGACTGTACATTGATAAAACATTTCTCCGTATATAATATTAGTTTTTTTTTTTTTCTAATAAGCACTTTTATAGCTGAATGTCAATCGCAAATTTCATCTCAATTTAATGTCAAAAACTTGTCAAAACGGATTAAAACTGACAATGTGAACGATCATAAAAACAAGGGAATTGCTCCTCTGCTATAATCCAAGAACCGTAAACAATGCGCTTTAAACAAGAAATTCGTGGAAAACACAACGGTATGTTGTTGTGAGAAAGGAAATGTTGCCTCAAATATTTACAGGCACAAAACACGATATCTTCCATACCCAGGCTGTTTAATTCAAATCGAAAAAATCCAAAGTAATGGGTAATGTGCGTATACATACTAACCTAACCTTGTTCTCATTATAAATGACCCCATTATATCCCTCTCCAATATTGGCACTCTCATAATGAATGAAAACAGTCTTACAAAAATCGCTTAAAGCTGGTGAGTACCCTCATAAAAGGCAAGTCCACCGAACACAAGTACAAAAGTGCCGTAAATTACAGTTTTTACAAACATATGTAGGATAAAATAAAATGAATCATAAAAAGTCATGCATTAACAGATCGCCCCTAACATGTCCCGAACAGTCGAAGATTTATAAGATTTTTTGTGAAAAGCAATCTAATAAAGCCCATTGTATACGTATATACTGGTGCCGATTCTCTTGTACACCGAACTAAACTATCACTAAAATTCCTTACTTCTAAGTATGAGAATTATAAAGCGATTCTGCAAAAAAAATATCTCTAAATTTAAAAATAATTTTGTCGCAACTAAAATTTAATTTGACAACATGGTACATGTTTGCCCTACCCCGTGATTTTTTTTTAGAGCCGGTGTCGCGAATGGGGTACAGGCTCGACGTGTTTTATATGGAATTTTTGACTTTTTGTATGAACAATTATTAGCTACATATAGAGTTTTAGGGGTTTAAGGATTTTATAAAGGGGGTCGAAATTTTCATTATTTTCAAATGTCTTCTCCCGCTCTGGGCGGAGCGGGAGGGCATGTCAGACTCTTACTGACTACTCAGTGTCATCTTAGGTCTTTCAAACTAAAATATAGTTAAGTTGTGTCAATTTAGTCTATTTCAGAATGGGAAATCGTCGTTTGACTGGAATAAACTAAATTTTAGTGATTTTTAGTCTAGTTTAGACAATTTTGTGACAAGAGAATCGGCACCATTGCTGACTTTTTAAGGGCAATGCAATAGGTCCAGTTCTTACTTCACTATGAAAGTTTTAATTTTACTTTCTGGAAAGAACGGTTTTATTAAGTACCTGGTTAACTTGTTTTATGTCCTATGTTAAATTATATCTAAGATTTAGTAGTGAGGGAATAAATAGCCAAACATATTATCTTTTTATAAATGTTAAAATACTAACTATTACAAAAACTATTTCAATTCATATTTGTCATACTTTAACAATTTTAGCTTATGTAGGCTATCCTTGTTTATATTGAAATACTTTTAAAGATTTTTAATTTTTTTGCATAATAGACATCAATCAGGCTAGTAAACTGAGAAAAACATTACTTTTTAGATGAACTGACTTTTTGATTTATCAAACAATTTTGATTAAAGTTCGTTGTCGTGCGATATTGGTTTAAGTGGGTAGTTTGCATCAATTCTTGCTACAAACAGTTGTCAACTTAAGTAATTTTATCTAAAAGGGTCGAGATTAAATTCTTTGCAAAAGAATTTCTCAAAGTAAAAGGTTTGAGCAAATGATTTGAAATAATTTTCTGTAATAATAATTAAGTGCCTCTTTAAAGATTTTAAGTTTCTATTATAATATCTCAAGGATTTTAAGTTTCTAAAATTAGACTTGACAAAGTCTAATTTTGGAAACTTAAAATCCTGACTTTGTTAACTAGGCCATCCCTTTTTATATTGTATGAACGAACAACTTTGAAAATATTGGTATTTTTTTTTTGTGTTTTTCCTTGTCCTGAACCTAATCGATTTTAATTGATACTTACAAATATAGGTAACATAAAATCGTAATTACACTTCAGACAAGTTTCATCATAATCAGCCTATAATGTTCCCACTGCTGGGACACAGGCCTCCTCACTTTGAGAGAGAGTGGGCTGTAATCTACCACGCGGGCCCAGTGCGGGTTGGTAGATGTCACATGTCTTCGAAATTTTGGTTTTAGGACATGCCGGTTTCCTCATGATGTTTTCCTTTTTGTTCACCGTTTTGAGAGCAGTGGTGATGAAATTATTTACACAAAGTACAGCGCCTGCCTGGGTCGGAAGGCACGACCTACAACTCGTAAGTCGGGGCCGATACCACTGGACTACCACTGCTCTAACAAGACAAGACACTTCAGACAAGTTTGAAGTTTGAAAATTATATTTTTTATAAACAAAAAACAGGAATGTGCGGGTGTGTACTGTACTAAAAGACACGCTGTACCTGGTACACTCTCTACTAAAGCGTGAAATGACTAAAGTTCTAAACCCTAATTGCCTAGAGATATTGTAGTTAAGCTCATCATTGTACCATGTTCTCACCCTCACTTATTTCATAACAATTAATTAAAATATTCGTCAGTCATGACAGGGTGACGTCATCAGAACGTGATAAGTACTCGTCGCATTCATTAATAATAATAATTAATATGGTGTCGTATCATAGTTTGACGGGTGATGCGTGGGTACGCTCGTTCAGAGCTGATCTATGGATCATGTTCTACATTGTACTTGAATTAGAATTTGTACCGGCGTACAATCTATATATATAAAAATGAATCCCTATTTCCCTTGGTCACGCCATCACGCGTGAACGGCTGGACCGATTTCACTATTTTTTTTTGTTGTGTTCGTTATTGTCAGGAGAAGGATCTTATGAAATAAAAAAATAAGGAAGTTGATTGGAACGTTACAAAATTTAAGAAAACTTAACGCCAATCTGTCAGTTGTTTGAAATAACTGTCAGCGATTGAGAGAATGCGCGCTGCAAATATTGTTTAACACAGATGGATCGGTTGATAAATGAGTCGATAGTTTTAGTTTTAGTCAATAGTCAAAACTAAAAATAAACGACATATGACATTCACAGTTAAGACAGGACAACGTCTGTCGGGTTAGCTTGTGTACAATAAATAATTATTACTATCGTGTGTAATTTGTTTTCTATCATACACAAAGAGATAAAAAATATAAAAATGCTCAAGATTAGAAAGGACAACTCCACAAACAATTGAAAAGTCGTGAATTTAATCTATCTTGAGTGCACACATCTTGCACAAGAATTTAGTTTTTATTACAGAAGTTACCTACTTCTATAACTCCCTTTAATAAAAACACAAATTACCATAAACTTTCTCATTTAAAAATTTACTTTGTATGCGTTGTATTTTCTTAGTAAAATGTAACTGAAGAAACCGGTCTGGCTGCTCTAACTATATTCAACTAAATATACAAGCGCCTTTTTCTAATTAGTTTCTTGATGGAGTACGTCCTAGCGCTAAATAAATACAATCCATCGCTTCGTAAATCTTCAAAGCTAAAGCTCAAAATGTGTTTTATTTACTAGAAGTGTAGTCGGAAACTTGCGAAATATAATTTGGCTTTGGAAAACTTGGCTCAGTAATTAATTAAAGAAGCTATTTAAAGGGTTCACGAAAATAAACTTTACCTACGATTTCTACGCAGGTATCACTAGCAAGCAGTTTGTACCTTTTCCCTGAAAACCGATACCTACTTATTAACTATTCTAAGTTTCTGACATTGTTTTTATACCAGTCCAAAGTGTTACTTTTATAATCATCAGTTGAGTCACGGGACATGCTTTATCTTCATAAAATGGGCACAGATCTAAATTAGTCATACAAACAAGATATTTAGATATCTTTTTAGTATGTTTAACAAGATTTTATATAAGTATCGGTCTCAGGATAAACACTGTTCTACCTTCCAAAGTGTAAACCTTTTCCCATCTTTGTTATTATTCAGTGATGACACATCTTCAGTTCTATTATAACAATTCGTCTCTTTATACGTCTAAGTCCACTTTATACTTGACAACATCATTATTCTCTGATTTTACAGCGTCCTACCTACTTTATTATTAACGGAGCCCTACTGGTAGGTCAGATTGATAATAAATCTGTCAGAAAGATGAATCATAAACTGAGACGACAAATATAAAGTTTTTTCCTAAATCTATTTGAGTCGGGGAAGAAACTTGGAAGTCCCATTCATCTTCGTAAAGTTCGTGTATTTCCAATAGTATTTCTATATTTGAATATGAACTTTTTCTCGACTTAATAAAAGCTAACCTCAACCTAAGTAATACTAGTAAGTTACGTTATTATAGAAGATGGCCTTCATCTTTCAGTATATTTTTCCAATTCAATATTAATATTATACTCGTATCATATTATTACCACCGCTATACGTCAAGGTTGAATATGGAATTATTTCAATGGGCAGGCGACCCTGATATATTAAGAAATACTGCAATCAATCATCCTTTTCCTGTTCCTATATACTGCCACCGTAAAAGAAACATCTATGTATATGTTCCTGAAAATAATTACAAGTTCATAATGATTATGTACTTACCCGACATTTGTACTCCTTCGCACATGCTTGTGCGATTTCGCGGCGACGTGTCCAGGCGTATTCGAAATATACATCCAAAGGCCTAAAAAGAGACAAAATTAAATTCAAATGGATGTAAATAATCTGTCAGTAATTATAAACCAAAGGGGCAATCATAAACTAGTTAGCTAAAACCAATTATCATGACGTAACAAAATTAACGTTTATTTTACGTTCTAAAGCGGAATACTAATCCGAGCAAATAATCAAACTAATAACCCTACATAATTTATGAAAATCCGGGGAGTACTTGAACTAATCCTCAAATATTTTATTTCAATGTATTTGATAGATAAACTCAAACTCAAAGCATTTATTTCAAATAAACCAATTACAGGCACTTTTGAATTGTCAAGTGGTCGGTCAGTCAGAAAGATGAAGCTAGTTGCCCATTCCAAAGCGTAGTAGGTACCTATGGAAAAGAACCGGACCGAAACCGAACCGGCAAGAAACTCCACGGACACTCTTTTAAATCAAAATATTGTTACAAAAAATTGGTCATCCAAATCATTGGTGGTTGTCATTCATGTTGAAATTTTAGATGTGAGAACCAAGTAGAAAGACGTTAAAAGTGTTCGTAATAAAAAAGACAAAAACAATTCAGAAATGAAAATAAGCCGTGGCCGCTAAGAGATGACCAGTCCCTACTGACGGCGCCCGTTCACGAACATAACGTATGGATCAGCACCATTCAGCTCAACCATTTTGAAGGGAACTTAATGATCCAACATACACGCCACCGCCAGCGAGACATTTGAGTGCGCATGACATATGCAAAATAATAATGTTTTATTGTACACCAAAATTTTAACACGGCTCATAAACAAAACCATTAAATTTAAAAGTACAGCCAACCCGACCTATCTCTCTGTGACCTGTGCATTTGATGTTTTATGATTTATCATGTGATGTGAAAGTATTACTACCACTACAATTTTGTTACCTTCTAATTCATTTGTTGATCCCTTTTCATATATCAGAATTTTAGGTGAAGAGATCGTATTTAAGACCTCGGCAACAAAATCAGTGAGTAATTATATTAAGCCATGGTTATAATAGGCCATGGTTTTATCGAGCAAAATTTAAGCCATGGTACATACGACCACGCGTAGGGGCTATATTTTGTATGTTTCAGCGATGCTATAAGTATAGCATGTTAAGTTAAACGAGGGACATAATGAAAAAAAAACTGTTGCTAGGATGGAAACCTATGTATTTTTTTAATCATATTTCAGAATTGGTCCCAATGTAAGAGTCCATTTTCATGAGTACTAGACTCCCTAAAAGTATGTCCCTCGTTTAACCGAATGCCCTGTGAAAAAGGTACTGTGCGGCGTCTGCGACAAGCTCACATTGCGTAATTTCATGAATACCAGCGCATAATTTACAAGCGAATTTACTCCGGACAGATTGCTAACATTTTAAACTTCGAAATAGATAGACGAGGGTCTCTAAGCCGCAGACGTCCACAGACCTTCGATTTTCAATAAGTTAAATGTATGTAGGTTGGCTCGTCCCTGAACACGCACCTTTTCGAACAATCGAAATATACACATTTTCGGCCTCTACTCTTATAAAACGTGTAAAGCAATTAAGGGCTTAAAGAGTGAACATATTTACATCTAAAACTGACCCAAGGCTAGCATAGTTTAAGTTTGTAGCGTTGTTCTGTATCAAGCTATGCGCTCCGTATTACCCCGAGAAATGCCACTAAGTATGTATGTTTAACCACGAAACAATTTAACATTCGCGGAGACTCCTAAGAAATTCAATTTGTTGCGTCTCTTAGGGTTTAGTTGTCTCTTTATCTAGTGGCGTTTTTAATGGGAGAACAATTAGCTAAACGAATAATAGTTAAACGTAAACATTCTAATTAAATAAGCGTTTATTGGTATCAAACGTAAAATAAAGTTTGTGATAGCAAAGCTTTTTAATTGAAAAGTATTTTTCATAATATTTTTCCTGAATACTCATTGTATCTCGAAACTCGTTTTAGGATAGCTATTATTTTTAAAGAATATAATAAACACGAATGTAATATTTCACGAGGGCAATATTACCCCGAGTAGCGGAAAATAAGGAACGTCTGAGACCGAAAAAATCTTGAATTAAAGTACCTTATTATACAAATGACTTTGTAGGTAATAGCAGTTTACTTGTTGTATTTCTTTCGGTAGACTGTATTATCGCTGGTAGCTTGATTAAAACGATTTGCCAATTAATATCTGTTTTTATTATTCACTGACACAAAATCACAATCACAAATAAACAATTACGAGATAGAGCAGCCTATATAATATAAAAGTAACTGATAGAATCTTGTTGTTGAAGATATTACCTACCTACATTCAAAAAAATATAACAGGTTATAATTAACCTGGCAATATTTCCGCCAATTGCACCAGAAATTAAAGCCTGGCTCCCTCATCAGAGTAAAAACCCAGGCACGGATCCAGTTCAAAAATGAATAATCGAATCGATTACAAATCATCGTCATAATCATGGTTAATCACGTCATAATTACGAGTACATTCCGCCGATACATGTAATAATTTAGAAGAGTGACAATCATTACGACTTCAATAATTAACTGTGAATTAATGAATAAACCATAATGTATGGCATCGAATACTTTTGGCATCGAAATATAATTTAAAAAAAACTATAAATGTTAGATATTACCTGTTTAAATCCTCTTCTGTACCTATTGTTCATGTAGCAGTATATGATGGGGTTGTAGCAGGAGTGTGACATCGCCAGCCAATGGCAAGCGAACCACATGTACGGCATACCGGGCCACGTGGCCCACCTTTCGTCCTCTTCATGTATTGTCCATAAAACCTGCATACAAGCAATTTGTTAAAGTTCGTAGCAATTCCGTAGCGCGAAACCATTTATGCTACAAAAAAGTGCTACGGCGTAGGCGGCGTAGAGGGCAAAGATCATGAGGTTTAAAAAAAAATATTTGTATTTATCCTTCGTGTGTCATAGTAACTATAATGGCATCCAAACGAGTGTTATAATATTGTAGTAAATTTCATTATGAAAATCCTTTTCAAAAAAAGAACATTGTCATGCACGCGCGCTTCACTACCACAGCGCCATAATTAAAAAAAAGACTTATAAGTTATTCGAATTCACGTCGTATCCCGCCATTTTTGTTCGATATTAGTGTTGCAAAAAATTATTACTTTGTTGTTTAAAAAAATGCGTGATACAAACTTTGATATCACACCATCAGATATTTCTAATGCAGCAAAGGACATTTCTAACCAATTATTAACAGAAAAGTCGAGAAAACACTGTACAACACCCTATGGTTTCAGAACCTTTTATAGAGAATTCATATCATGTGTGTAGATAAAGTCTTGTATGCAACTGTACATAATTAGGTATCAAACCACTCATGTGATGCTATTATTGCACTCGGCTATTCGTGTTTTAACGCCTATTATTATACAACAATTGCATAAATAACTATTGAGTTTGACTTTTGATTTTAACATATTTAGCTAAGATTTTACACGGGGTACCTTGAAGTAGCCCCCGTAACTGATCAACTTAAGAGTACTTAGTAGTGATTTAAATATTTTTCCATGACCTTTTCGAGGCTTGGTCGCAACATAGTCCTGTTTTTTTATAGGCAATTTAAAAAAATAACTTTATAGTTTTGGCCTATTTAATAAAAAAAATAGGTGCGTTTTTTCCTTCTTTTACTACAACCACTGCAAAAAAGATAGCCTTTTCTTCTCTCGCCAACGTCTTAGAATTGTAGTCGGCAATGCAAGTAATTAAAAACAAAAAAGAAAGAAAACTGTTTATATTCTCTTTCAGTAAAACAAAGTTTTTTTGTAATCGCTTTGTAGGTGCGGGCAATTATTATGATCTTTATAACAGCTATTTTGCTCGATTTTATTTAGTTTTCTTTTGGTGGTAATTAAGGCAGCTTCTTTAAAACGTTATTCTCGTCTTGAAATATATTTAGTTGTCTAATCAATTAATAGGTCAGCGACGAACTTTTAGCATCTAATAAATGGTTTTCAAGCGACCATATATTGTAAAACGATATGACGTAGCATGGTGATAATTCTTAAACAACGTTATGGACCAAGTAATAAATAGGGGCATTATTCATAATGCTGCAGGCATTATGAACAATGACAAGCGCAGTCGACGGCGGCTCGCTTGGCGGGCCTCCTACATCAGGGTGGTTTAAAAAAAAGTAACCTAATCTAACCGAACGATCTAAGCTAACCTGTCCGAGTCGGGGTACTCTAAGTGCCGAGCTCGCTTAGTGGCTCACTTAGAACATTAGTCGCTGAGTTATCAATTCAGAAGTAAATATATTTATCGGTAGCTCTGAGTCATATTAATTTACGTTCGTAAATTGACGCTGGTTTTTTGATATTCTGTTGGAATAGTAAAGATGAATTAATATAATTGAAGCTGTTCTATTAACTCGTTGCCTACATATAAAAAAGCCGTTAAGTAGCAGGTGCTAAAGAAAACTTTTGTTGCTGCACTCATACACATTCCCGTTTTCTTTTACGATTTTTTTTTCTGACTGTTACAAGTTTTTTGCTCCTGAATCTGCTGAATCTTATCGATACTGTTAATTGGAGAATCATCATGCCGATATAATCACAACTATTTCCACGCAGAACTGTTTCGATCTGGCGATCTTATTGTTTTCCGATGCGAAACCTCATTCACACCGTTTATTGGAATTTTGTAAACCAATTTAATGAAACTGGAAATTGTATGTAAGCCTACAAAGCGTATTCCAAATTGCTAAGGTATTGGTACCTAAATATGGAGTCAATAGCTAATTAAATTAATTCATAAGATTTAATGACTAACGTTGTAAAATATACGAATGCATGCAATTAAAATATATTTTTTAGGATTCCATCTTATTAGATGGGACCATTTTTTATGTATTTTATGCACGATATGCATTATATAATGCAACGCATTAAATATTTGAAGGCATGTATGTTTAAATAATTATCGTAATAAAATAATGCCACAAACTTATTTGTTCAGGAAACAACGACGCATGTAAATCTTCTTTGCAAAGTAAGATGAATTCTACAGAATATGTCTTTAGTTGCACGAATTTCCGATGAACAGATAAGTTTGTATCTGTCTGAACGTAAAGGCGGCCTTACACGCTAGGGTAGGCGCTAGGCGCTAGGCTACCACAGTTTTGCATATCCTCGTATAATCAAAGTGGACAGTTACTCTGAACTATGAATCTCGGTGATGAATGACGTGTTTGCTTGCGCAGTTATAACCGCCATGCACAATCTAGCGTGTATGGCCTGCTTAACTAGTGTAATGCTACAGTTTCCTAGAACAACGGTGGCCGCCACATAGCGTCTGCAATTTACCGGCGAATGATGTCACTGAAACATTATTTATGAAAATAACTAGGTGAGTTTTTCTAGAGAGCGTTTTTTGACACCGTTAAGTCAAACCCGGCTGCCAAAAAATTCATGAGAGCCGTCAGTGCGGCCAGTATGTGACGGCCGCCGTTTTCTAGGAAACCGTAGCTTAAGTGCGAGCAACTACTTGCAATAAACATGTTGAGGGGCAGCCAGCATATCGTGAACACTGTCACCACGATCACCATCATCTTGATCATCTGAAATAATAATATGTACTTAGAAATGAGAATTAAAGCGCATCTGTAACTGACGTGTGGGGGGGGGGGGGGGGGGCGATTTAAATTTATTTGGTATTGTTCGTCGAATCGTTGAGCTCCTTAAGTTCCGAGTTGACCTACACGACAAATGCGTGACTACTACTGACAAATGCGTGCACTGACTGGACAGGTCCACTCAATTGGTATGGTTCTTTCTTCAAAAGTCCATTTCAGACACTAATCTACATGGTCTTCACGTGATCTGACCAAGATTATGTCTGGACTTTAAAAAAGACTGACCTCTAAGTTTGTTTCAGCCTTTCTTCTCAGAGTAGTCAGATAGGAAACGCCGACCTCGTCTAGGTAAAAAAATATCATTGACGTGTAAAAGTGTTTGCAGATACCTACTTACAGAAATAAAATCATTTATCATTTAATAAAAGGCCAGTTTATACTGAAATTGTTACCTCTTACATGCGGTCTGCTTTAACAGTCGGCTAGCACTAAAAACTGACACTACATAAGACTATATTTGCACTAAGTATGTCCTTCATAGACTTTGACGACGTGTTCATGTAAACGCCGCGCGACAGTCACGTTTGAATCGTAACAACGTCACAGCACACGCCACACACGTCTACGCTCGACGAATGCCTTGTTTAGGCCAACGCTGAACGGGAAGCCCATCCTGAAGACCAGCGCACATCTAGCGAGGCGCAGCGCAGTGCATTCGTCAGTGCCAAACAAATATTGACCTTGCACTAGTTGAAATAAAGTTGAAAATTAATAAATTTCCAATAGCTCAAGAGCGCGTCTAGGCGGAAAGAGGCGCGCGTCTAAGGTGATACTATTTGCTAGGTGTGCGCCGGCCCTAAGGCTCATCGTCTATGACGCTACTCACAAGTAACAAGTTACAAACTCAAATCACCAATGAGTAGCCGGAATGTCACAGCAGTAGTATTTCAATGGAAGTCTGTATACGACGCGCCTTACTAACGCGTTAATAATTAACGAGTTCATGATTGGTTGCGTCGTGTACAGACCACTTGGACGGACCTAAATTGTGCCAGATCATAAATCATATAACAATACGCCAGACATGACGTTTAAGTTCCATATTATAAATAGCTACATAGTCATAGCAACAATACTGGAAGCTATTTATATATACAAAATACTATAATAATACAAAGACCGAGACTGATCTCTATACCTACTACATATTTCTCTCATTATTGCCAGCTTCCGTCCGCGTGGAAGCCAACTATACCATAAAACATACGACATTCGGGAATAGCTTCTATCAGTGAATTTTTTTTTTCATTTCTTATACACGGAAAGTAGTGTGTGTTTGATCCGAATAGCGGGTGGAAGACGCTGCCCCCGCCCTAGGGCGGGAAAGACTCATAGTAATTACTTCCGTCCCTAGGGTGGGCATGAATTTTAAAAATAGAACTAAATTTGGTAAGTAGTCGGCTACGAATTTTTTTACATAATTAAGAAAAATACCGATTATAAAAAAATGCCAGGGGTTTTTAGAGTGTATAAACAGCCAGTGTGAATAAAAAAAAAACCTATTAACGGGGATGCGCTAAGGTAGCTCGCGAAATTCAAATTTACTTACGTTTTTTGCAATTTGCAATGACCGGAAACACAACTGACACAGAGCAGCTATTTGAAAAAAACCAAAGAATATTTGAATTAGGAGGGCTACAACTCAGGGGCAGGACGGCCCGCGGCGGTGACGCGGTGTGTTCCATATTTAAAATTTTATAAAAGACTATAGTATAATTTGGCGGGATACTAACTTTGTAAGCTTCCCTAACTTTGTTTTCTTCGTATTATAGAAACTAAACGTGACATTGGCTGAATGCACAAACCGTGCGAAGCCAAAAGAAAAAAAACCCTGCAAGCTAAACCGAAATTCAAAATATCAGTTTTATGGACTAATTTGATTAAAAATGAGTCTCATGTTATTATTACTAATAAATATTTTAGAAAAACTACTATTTTTACTTTTCTTATATACGAAATGAAAAGTAGAGGGTTTTAACACGGGTGAAAGTCATCAATTCCTACTCGGACTATAGCCGCCCTCGCTGGGAATTGATTCCTTTCGACCCTTCCAGTGCCCAGAGATACTTATAACAAACAAATGAACAAGTTTACCTCTTTATACCTTTAGTTTAGATTCGTCTAGTTAGTAGCTAGTAGGCTCAAGGAAGGTTCGCCGCAAGCTGTTAGGTAATGAGTAAATTTCATCGTCAAAAAAGTTTCAACCGAAAAGCCGAATAACCGATAAACCAATTATTTTACCCGAACCCTACCTACTCTACTTAAAACCTAATAACAAAAAAATAAGTAGGTTTTATTATTGGGACGGGCGGCTCGTGCTAAATGATAACAGCCGCACGGGTCAATCGAAGGTTGATCTGAGCTTGCCGCGGTCGTTTCTTTGATGGGTGACCTTTCATTATATATGTCTTGGAAACCACGTTAAGCCGATGGTCCCGGCTGTCATTCGTAGATCTTTGACAGTAGTAACCGGTAGTCAGAAGCGCAAAAAGGCTGGCAACCAGTCTTATCAAGGGTAATACGGCACTTAACGGCACGGTTGGCGCAGTGGTTAAGCGATTGACTGCTGCGCTGCGTGTCGCGGTGTCGCGGGTTCGATTCCCGCACCAAACAAATATTTGTATGACCTACAAGTAGTTGATCTGCGTCTGGCTGTATGTGTATGTGAGTTTAAATGTTTGTAAATGCACCCACAATACAGGAGAAATTCCTAGTGCGGGGCACTGTTTAAAAAAAAAAATGTTTTACACAGTAAATGAGTTGTGGAGGTCAGATACGCATTCGCTCCATGTATTGGTATTCAGCTGCATCTGGTTAGACTGGAAGCCGACCCCAACATAGGGAGAAGGCGGGCAGATTGAAGTAGGTTTTATTATTTTATAAAACACGTATAATGATTTAATGAAATTAGGTAGCCTAAAAGCTGTTCCTTTTAAACTAGATAATTATTATTTTGCTCAGAAAGTAAAGTAACTTTTACGACACAGACAGCTGTATATTTTTTTAATATTATTCATCAATATTAACGACGAATGCTAGCTTTCACTGAGTCCTTAGTTGAATTTTATGACTCCCAAGTCGAGGCACCAACTTATATTTTAAATAATAAACTTGAATTGACAAACATGGTTCGCCACTTAAGCGAGGGTCAGTAATTCCTCATAATCGCCTATAATACTGTTAGACTTTTTTTGTAAGGATTTTTTGTATTTTATGTTATTAATGTTAGATGCTGCGGAAGCAATAAGGACCTAACATTATTATGTAGTAGGTACCAACACGTGCTCAAAATTGTGTAACTAAAAGTGTCCAACAAACTGTGCTCGCGTTTACCAAATATTTCGGACAAACTACATTATTAATGTCCCGTTAATCCCGTAAGTATATTTTCATATTTTGAAACGTTAAAACTTCGTATTGGAATTGTCTTGCTTTAGAACGTCTATAATGCTAAAAATGAAAAGAAAATGCAATAAATACAGGTTTTATTAATTAAGTTCCAAAACTGCTGAGCTCGTGAAAAATCCATCATTAAAATCTTGTACTTAATCACATTTTCGTACTCATTTTTTTTTCCTTATTAAAAAGAACCAGGTTCTTAATAATTAATTACAATCTAGCCTATAAGACTAATAAGCAATTTTAATCTAACTTAATTTTTTACGTGATAATTATTTTAAAACTTAAAATAGTGTTGATTGTACTTTACAAGTCCGTTCCACTTTCTTAGAGTCTGATATAATGATAAAAACACTTTGTTCATGTGTTATTCATTATTATGTGCGTCATTGTCACTATTATTTCTACACTTTTTTACACTACACTAACTCAAAAGGTTTTGTTCGTTTTAGTCTCCGCACTATATTTGTTTGGTCTAACAGGTGAATTGCCTCGATGTTCACATGTCGGTGGAGTCGGTGTTCATGGGCCTCAGCAAATTTTTGGATTATGTTGGTGACTGGTTCCATTTTTAGGGCACGATGGAGGTCGTCATTTCTTATATACCAGGGCGCATTAACAATACTCCTGAGTACTTTATTCTGGAATGTTTGAATAATTTTGATGTTGGTTGGTTTAGTACAGCCCCACAGTTGGATGCCATATGTCCATATTGGCATAAGAATATGCTTGTATAATAAAAAAATATGATGTATCAATAGGCAGGAATCCCGTTCAATCAACCATTAAAACGCATGTCTAGTTCCTGTCTTTTCTTTTTAACGTGCGCTTTCCAGCGCAGTTTCACGTCAAGCGTTATGCCAAGGTATTTGGCTGTATTGGCGTATGGCAATTGTTTGCCATTTATGAAGATTGGGTAGTAATCACAATTCCTGTTGGTGAAATCAATGTAAAGTGACTTCGATTCGTTCAATTTCATCCTCCATTTATGTGCCCAGTCATGAACTTTATTTACAGCGATTGGTACCTTTTTTATTGCTTCCGTATGGCATGACCCTGTCGCCATAATGGAAGTGTCGTCCGCAAAGGTTACAATAGTATTGTTTTCCAGCTCTGGTATATCATACGTGTACAACAGGTAGAGGACGGGACCCAGCACACTACCTTGAGGTTCGCCAACTTTAATAACTTTTAACTCGGAAAAGGCATCCTCGTGCCTTACACGAAACATTCTATCTGTAATGTATGATTGCAATATATCGGCAAAATCATTGGGCAGCATTAGTTTTAGCTTGTATATCAAACCTTTATGTCAAACTCTATCAAAAGCTTGTGCCACATATAAAAATACGGTGGAGCAGACTTTTTTATCTTCAAGCATTTTCTCAATAATGTTGGTAATTCTATGTACTTGGTCTATTGTTGAGTGTTTCTCTCTGAAACCAAACTGATGGTCAGAGATCAGGTTTTTCTCGTTTATGATAGGCTTTAGCCGTTTTAAAATACAATTTTTCAAACAGCTTTGATAGTATAGGCAACAGGGAAATGGGCCTGTATGATGATGCTTCGTGAGGAGGTTTACCGGGCTTTGCAATCATAATCACTTCAGCAACTTTCCATGGCTCAGGGACATGTTTTAGCACGAATGCAGCATTGATGAGCCTAGTAAGCTTAACAATGGCTTTACGTGGGAGATGTTTTAGGATTTCTCCCGTAATAAAGTCATACTCTGGGATTTTTTTAGGCTAATTATTTGGCTTTCCTTTGCAACTTCTTTTGGGGTCACAAGCTTAATTCTTTGATCTTGCAGAATATTGGAAAACTGCAAGTTGTCTACAGACCCGTCATTTAGTTGAAAGGTTTCTCCTAGGTGGTGTGCAAATCTTAGAGCTTTTTGCTCATTGCTTATGGCCCACTTTCCGTTATCATCTCTGATAGGGGGGATTGGTTTAGTTGGCCTTTTGAGTGACTTTGTCGCTTTCCAAAGAGAATATTGTGTTGTATGGTCACTGCTTAACTGACGTAGGTTCGTATTGAAAGCGTCATCTCGAAAGGTTTGTATTTTCTCTTCAGTCTTTTCGTAAGTTTATTTAATAGAGTTTTATCTTCCGGGAATCTAGTTTGCTGCCATATTTTTCTTTGATTCCTTTTTTCATATAATAGATCTATTATTTCCTTTGGGTAGGTATTTCCTTTAAACATTTTTGAATGCTGTGGTGTGTTGTTCCATGCTCATTGTTGGATATTATTGCTAAACTTGTTTACTTCAGAATCGAGCTGATCTTTGCTTTTTAATGAAGTTTTTAGGTGAATAATATTTTGTAGGTCTACGCTAAAACTTTCCCAATTACAGATTGGGAAAGTTTTAGTATAGTAGTTTTAGTTTTAGTATACGTGTATAATAATTTGAATTCAGAACTAAGTACTTTATTGTGTTGTTACGTCAAAACAAAACAACAATAAAGTACTTAGTTCTGAATTCAAATTATGATACACGATAAATCTAATAATTGATGGACATGGAAATTAGCATTCGTTTGTATTCGGAAATGCGATGATTCCCGAGGGACATTAAGAAAATAGTTATACTGTACAATCACAAGCTCTAATAAGATTGTGTACACTTAACAACATCTAAATGTGATTTTTCCTACTGTATTATGATTGTAATTTTATGCTATTACGAACATAGTATTTTGGAACCTATACTGTTATGAAATAGGTCTTATATCAAAGTTGCAATCAATGTTCCGCAACAAAAATGCCTAAATTTTTTGCTAAGTGTACCTATACATACTCGCATTAGTGCTCGTGACTGTACATATTATGATCAATGGTGGTGACGGCCCCTATGATTTTATTTCTATATCGTATTTATGAAAAGCTAAAAAAGGAGATCATTGTTAAATGATAACAGCCGCACGGGTCAATCGAAGGTTAAGCTGCGCTTGCCGCAGTCAGTTCGTAGATGGGTGACCATCCACATATTGAGACTCCTCGGTGAATCGGAAATCTCTTTAAACTATTAGTAGTCGTTAAGGGTAGTCAGTAGCCCAAAAGTCTGACAACCAGAGTTACCAAAGGGTATCGTGTTACCCAGTAACTGGGCTGTGGAGGTCAGATAGGCAGTCGATCCATGTAAAATATTGCTACATCCAATAAAACTGGAGGCTGACCCCAAAAAAGTTGGGAAAGTTACAATCAGGGTTGGTAGTTTGTTTTAGACTTGTTTAATCCGTTGCTGCAAATATTTGCCAAACCTAAACTAAGTAAACAAAGAGCGTGTAATTAAACATTAATAATTCATTAGTGGTCAACGTGGTACATATTCCGTCGACAGAATGCTTTCTTGACACCCGTCAGTTTCATACAAACGAATACGTGTTTTGCGAATTTGATCTTTATTAGTTACTAGAATTGTCGCACTGACAGATGTCAGGAACGCATTCTCTCGACGACCGGAGTTTAGGTAGGTACTTAACTCAAATGTGTGCTACCTATATATGTATTAAAGCGAAATGAGTACCTGCATTTACATTTTATCGACATAATGAAGCGTGATTGGCGAAGCTGACTTCGATTAGCAGGTACCGATATAATTTAGTTACTATTAGGTAATCACGTCACCTAGCCACGACACGTTCAATTAGGGTACAATTAGAGTTTATTGTTAAGGGGACTACATGACCTAAACGCAAATTTATAATGCCTAAAAATATATGATCCACTGCAGTAACCAAAACAAGAAAAATATATGATATTCTTCTGGATATATGCTAGTTATATAGTGTGTTGAAATCATAATACAATTAACTTGATATGATAGAAAAAAATCACGAAGATACCTCTAAAAAAATATTTTAACGATTAAAAACCATACTAATATATATGCAAACATTTAGATTTTTTGTCAGATTATTCTGCAAGTAACATACTAACGTAATAGTGTTTTAATTTTTTAGTCCAATGAATAGATTTTTTGTAAATCCATAATTGCTTCATATTTTGCAGTAAATTACCAGCGCTGTGGCATCGCGCGTCTCTTTCTTTTCTATGCAATCCGACAGTGACCGCGCTTTAGCTCTTCTAAGCCTCTTAAATAAATTGACACCCTACGTCAATTCGCCATGATATAGCCATTTCACACAACTGATGACATTTCATACAATATACGGACAAATTAAATTCGTACCTAGTCAATTATCGTGACTGTACAAGGCAAAGCATTCTTTTTTGGACCGATTAATTATGAAATAAACTCATGAAAACGCAAATGGACTAACTTAGCCGTAGGTACAGACTGTCTTCACATATTTAAGCTGGAAAAATCATTTAGTTTTCAATATTTGTAAATATGTGAGCACCATGTATCTATCTCATAATTAATTTACCTGTAATTGCGTTATATTTAATTCTTTTTACCTATTGTGGTATAGTAATTTTATTCTAGGTGCATCGTCTTCACATATAATTAATGTATACATAATATTGTAAAATATTTTTAAAAGAGTAACGGTGGAGTTTCTTGCCCATTCTTCTCCATACGAAACTACCTTTAGGAAGGGGCAACTAGAATCAATTCAATTTTTTTGTATGTGCCTATTTGTAATAAATGATTTGACTTTGACTTAGCCTCTTCAGGCTTAAAGATTTCAGAATCTTAACAACATCATCGGATCTGGTAATTGGTTGTTTACATCGTTAGAGACAACATTTAAGTAACCATGGCACGCAATCTGAAAAGAGCCTTTTGGTCAAGGCCTTTTTTCTTTTCTTATCCGTGTCGGGAATTAATTGTGCTTGTGATCGGTTCTATACGGGACAAGCCGTATATGCCCGATGGTATTTCACATCGGCAAAAATGACGAACTTCAATACAAACTTTCATCCCCTATTTAAACCCTTAAGCGGTTGAAATTTCAAAAATCCTTCCTTAGTGCTAACTTCCGTCAGATACGGAACTCGTGCAATTATATAAGGAATTCGATTTCATATTCGGGCGTTACATAAGGAACTCGTGCAAAAATTCTTCCCTAATGCATACTTCCGTTATTTAAGGGGGATGCGCCAAGGTAGCCCGCGAAATTCTAATTTTGTTACGTTTTTTGCAATTTGCAGGTCACTGTCAGGTTGTATTTTGATAAAAATATGATTCGCGACCGTATCAAATATGACTTTACAGAATTAAAATCATTAGAATCAGCAATACAATTCCTTAAGTTAGAATTGCCCTCAAATGTCATGATTTCATGAAATAGTCATTCAATAGGGTAATATGAACTTATAGAGATGTATTGCTGATTCGAATGCTTCTAATTCTATAAAGCCATATTCTGTTACGGTCGCAAATCATATTTTTATCAAAATACAACCTGACAGTGACCTGCAAATTGCAAAAAACGTAACAAAATTTGAATTGACTTGATTGATTTTGAATTGAAAATTTGGACAGGTCCACTCAATCTGTGTGGTTTTTCCTCAAAATACCATTTCAGACAAATCTACATGGTCTTCACATGATCTGACCAAGATTATGTCTGGACTTTAAAAGAGACTGTGACCTCTGAGTTTGTTTCGGCCTTTCTTCTCAGAGTAGTCAGATAGGAAACGCCGACCTCATCTAGTTTTAAAATATCATTGACGTGTAAAAGTGTTTGTACAAACCTATTTACAGAAATAAAATCATTTATCATTTATCATTTGAATTTCGCGGACTACCCTGAAGTTTCCGCCTTAAGGAACTCGTGCAATTTTTATGCTGCTATACCCAGTGGTTTAGGACTTGCATTGTCTGTCAAAGAAGGTTAGTCATGTCCTACAATGACTCGTGTTGGTCTAGTGGTCGTTAGGTCCCGGTTTTGATCCTCGGATGCACAATGTTATTGGGTTTTTCTATAAGGAATTTCACACTGGCTGTGTGTGAGTCGTGAGTCTGTATTTGTGTCCAGTGTTAATGGTGTTTACTCCAATAGGCTCACCGCCCATTACTGGTGAAATGTGAGTCTTGTAATAACGCATGTGATGTTATGAATGTTCCTAATACTAACCTTACGTTTAGAATGTTGTAGCCGGGAGTCCCGTGCGTCTTGCGCCTCCCCCGGAGGCCGGCCTCCCCACACGGCGTGCGCGATGCGTGCGTACGTGCACACGAGCGCACCCAGCGGCAAAGCAAACTGCAGGATCAGCAGCGCGCACGTGTACTGACCACTCTGGCCCACGTGTTCCCACTCCTCCAGGCAAATATCTCTGTGAACACGATGCAACGAAGATGAATAGGCTTATATCTAGAGTGTGACAGCCTGTTAAGGAAAGTCTGCATCGGATGGCAATAACAGTGATTTACGAGTATAAATAGGATGACGGAGCATCACCGCTCAAGCAACGCACCGCAGCCACAATGCATCGTATGCCTTCTCCTTCATTGTTTTTAAAGTGAGGCTACACGGGCGTTTTCGATGCGTTGCTTCGTCGCACCGCTATAATTTCAACGCTATGAGTGCCACACGGGCAATGCGGTGTCGCAACGCAAAGCGTCTTACTACGACGTTGCAGCGTCACTGCGCTGCACTGCGAATACGCGCCGGCTCCGACGCTCGGCATCGCACCGCAACATTCTTCCCCGTTTCGTCTATCTGCGGGCTTAGCATGACGCTATCTATCTCTTCGAAGAATAGAGACGGCTATTCCCATACAAAGTGACATTTCGTTTCTCTATTTTTGACATCGCACCGTAAAAACCCTTCTAAAATCTGTCATTTTGTCTTTCGTTTCTGCGGATCGTTGTCTAGGTCCTTTTTAATGTAGACTATTTTAGAAGACGGTTGTCTAAGGTAGTGAAGACAAATTGATATTTTAATCGCCATGCTAAAGACGGTAGAAAACTTTTTACTCGACGGCCACAAAGTATAAAAATGGAAAGGGAAAAAGGAATTTTTCACTTTTTGTATGGAAAATGTGAAAAATGATTACCTACATGTTGAGTTTTAGGGGTTTAATGGTTTCATAAAGGGGGTTGAAATTTTCATTATTTTTGCGATAGGACACACCATTTTCGAGATATAAGCAAAATAAAAGATAAACGTTAATAAATTACTGAATTTCGTAAAAAGTGCAGTTGACTCTTTCTACTTTGCTGCCGTCGTACTGTCTTCACGAAACGTCATTTTTGTCTATTCTTCCGTCGACAAGATGGTGCTTGTGCTACGCCTGCTGGTCCCCTTGTCCGTTGAACTTACGTTGCGTCGCCGCACGTCGTCACAACGCTCCGTGTGGCATGTCACTGTGGTTTGTAAGTAGGATGACGTAGCGTCACCGCTCAGGCATCGCAACGCGCCAGCAACGCATCGCATTTTACACAACCGCGTTCATTTCAATATAATTATTCCTTTTAATTAAGTACCACTTGTTTGGTTTCGTGCTAATTAATTTTATAAAGAATAATAATTACTTTACTGTAAAAGAAAAGTATGGTAAAGTGAACAAGATCTTGTGAGAAAATGTAAAGTGCTCAAAGCGAATTTAATTATACGCAGTAAAAGAATTAGCAACTAGCTTTTAAGTAACAAGATCGCTTAACTTACGCTTTACACAGCTGGTGCCAAGGGGTTGGCCGCTGCAGCTTTGACACGACTACGATGGGAGCCGCAGTAGTGAATGCGCCCAGCCACACCGCAGCTACCACCATTTTGGCCGCTGCCTTACCCAGCCTGGGTCTTAGTGGCCGCATAATGGCCATGTACCTATCGATGGATATCGCTAACAACGTGTACGCACTCACAAGCACCGACACAGCTTGCGTATAGTTCACTACTTTGCACATCACAAACCCGAACGGCCAGTACCGGAGTATCAACATAGGCACGAAAGAAAACGGCACACAGAACAGCGTCATCAGAATGTCTCCCACTGCTAGGTTCACTATAAAGTAGTTCGTCACTGTCTTCATACGTGGTGAAGTTTGTACCACGAAACACACTAATCCGTTTCCTATAAGTGCTACTAGAAATACTATTGAATACATCAGATAGATACAGCCGTGGAACAGCGATGATGTGAGGAAGTCTTCTGGATAAGAAGAGGGATCGCACACGTCGTATCCTGGCCATGTTGTGTTTGTGGAGTTCGTAACATTATCATTTTGTTTCTCAGTTCTGCTGGTGTATGCTTCGAGTGCGTCATATAAAGTAGTCGTTTCATAGTCGAAGTTATTGGTATATAACATAATGCGCCAGTATTATAGTTTATCTCCACATGTTTGGTGTGCCCTCAGCTTCTTCGATGCATTTTATCTGAAAGGGAAAACCTGTGTTGTATTTTTGTACATAATTTCTAAGTATATTTAAAAGTACCTAGGTAAAGCGGTTCCGAATTATGGTCATATAAATACGTAACAAAATGCATTCGTTTTTTTTTCATGAAACAAAATGCTAGGAAATCTTCCGAAATTTCCCATGTTGGAAAATTTCTTATCCATAAAATTACATCATAAATAGATATGAGTCATTATATAGACAGAAAAAAAACAAAAAAAACATATCCAAACAAATTGTTATGAACGAAAAAATCATAAATCGTTTTTCGTGGCGAGAATGTTGGCTTGAACGTAAAATAGCCGAGTCAAAGCAGTCGTAACTCAATGTAGTTTACGATCACATAACAGTATCTACGCATCGTATATGACCTTGCACCTTGTATAACATTCACACCACGAATAAAAAGGAAAATATGAAAAGTTACATCTACGTTCGATTGCTTCTACCTATAATATTGTTAACCGGGGTATAAAAAATACAGAATCTAAATAAAACCATACAGAAGTAGAAGTGAAGTATGAATAGAAAATTGCTCTTCTACTTCTGTTTAATAGCAGTACCTACTTCAATACCACAAACCGCAATTTTACAATTATTGTACAGCATACATCAGACATACCATAAACGGCCTGCTTAGCACAATATAATTCCAACGAGCGGTTACGACTTCATAATCAGCCTATAATATTCCCACTGCTGGTAAACAGGCCTCCTTTCTGTGAGAGGTAGTGGGCCATAATCCACCACGCAGGCCCAGTGCGGGTTGGTGGATGTCACATGGCTTCAATTATATTGGTTCTAGCACATGCGGTTTCCTCACGATGTTTTCCTTCACAGTTTTGAGAGCAGGGGTGATGAAATTAAATTCACAAAGTATAATGTGCCTGCCTGGGTTCGAACTCACGACTAACTCACCCGTAAGTCGGGGCTGATGCCACTGGGCCACCATTGCTCACGCGACGGTTAAGACTTGACGAGGCAATATTGCAGCGCCTTGCAATCGGACTATTATTACCATTCGCTTACAACTGTTATTAACATTCGCATTTTATTCGAAGAGAATGAAATTAATAATGATGGAACTGACGCAATATTTGTACGATTCATAATTTTATTTGTATTATTAACAGATTAATGATTAATATGGTTATGTCATTATTTGTAATGCAGCGTTTTAAACGTATTATTATTTTAACAATATGTTCCCAATCAATGCATTTTTTAAGTTTGCCTGAACAGAAGAGGTATAAAAAAAATGCTCAATTGGTCGTGCACTCCGATTTATTTTAGGACCAAATAACAACTGCAAAGTCTCTCACAAACAAACAAGAAAACTTTATACTCTTCCGTTAAACCACTTAGGGTTAGAATTTCGAATTTAAATGAAACGTAAGATAATATTGCGACTTCTTTAGCCTCTAGATAAGCCTCAAGCTTTTAAGAAAATATTAAAGTTCTATGTTAACGTAAGTTTTATTAAGTACTTTTTAGTTTATTAAAAGCTTGTTTTTAACCACTAAACTGTCCGAAAAGTTATTACTTTTTTTTTTTTTCGTTTGGACCCGCTAATCTCTCGAACCGGTCAGTCTATGCCAAAAAATCCTATTGCATTTGATAGCCCAATTCTTGAGAAAGGTTATATATTCCGGTACGGTTCCGGTATACGGTCCTTAGGAACCGAGCAAAAAGAAAGAAGTCAGAAAGAACACTAAGCGAAAAAGAAGAAATAGCGCGAGCGGGCGATGCGATGCGGTGGGTTGGGAACGGCCGGTGAAACCGCGGGGCACGGCTAGTTAAAGTATATTATTCCTAGCAATAGAACGTATGAAAAGTTGCTTGTACCATTAGTATTGGCAGCATACCTCCTTTAATCTTTTTCGTGTATTAAATCTGCAATTCCATAGGCACGTGTCGAATAAAGACTCGTACACACTGGCGCGACGCGACAGCGTACACAAAGGCACCGCATGCCGCACGACGAGGGGCGCCTTTGTGTCGTGCTGTCGCGTCGCGCCTGTTTGCGGAAGCCTTGATACGTGTATTTATTATTTGCTTATGTCATCTTTCATAATCACAATGATTTATTTGTCAGAATATGGTACATATGGTATTTTTTTATTTAAATTACAATAATATTTACAATTAAAATATAACTACCTAACCTAACTAAAACTAATAACAAATTAAAGATGGCGTCAAAAAATTCCTCCGCATCGCTGTCGACTGGTAATGTACCCAAGAGACTGGCGGCATTGCCACGTTGTATTGCAATGCTTAGCCTCTGGCCAAGGTAAATCCAGCCCTTGGGTCACGGGAAGTGCCAAACAGGCGTTTGGAGATTTCCTTGAACAAAACAAGGGCACTGGGACTCCACGGCCCGAGGGTTTCAACCCCAAACGGCTCGAAAATATGATTACCGATAAGGTTGTTATACTTACGCCGCATGAGGTTTTCCGCAACCGCAGCAGCGGCGCCAGCACAGCACGCCGAGACAGGAAGATAGGATGGCGCAAGAGTATCGACACATGTTGCATCCCACACTAAAGGCCTACCCATCTTCCATGAAAATAAAGACATGCCGTCCGGTCTCTTGCCATCGTCGCGTGCCAAGCCATTAGGTTCTAATACAGCTGGAACGCCGACGGTGACAAGAGCTCGTCGGATGATGTCATTAATGTTCGCGTGCCGCGGTATGCGGCCCGCACTTCGGCTGCAAGACAGACCGTGGTGTCCGAAGCTGTTGACAACTTCGCCACAGTGACAGCGATGAGGAGAACAAAAGGGAGCTCCTAGTCGCAGGGAAGCAGCGAGGCGGAAAGTAGTGTCGTCGAACAAAGTGCCTATGTTCGACGATGGTAGTGCATGAAGCCAAAGACCCGACTCCCACTTACCCACAGCCAGTAGGCGCGCACGCTCCACAGTAGTAGCAGACGTGTCAATTAAATTATTCTGTACTACTACTCTGCAGAGTGGCTCATCCCACCGTCTCTGGGAAGATGGATTGTCGGGTGGATCTGAATTCGGGCAAGCGAGACGCCAAGCATCCATAGCCTCGGTGAAGCACGGCACATCAAAATCAATCACTGTGGAGGCTAGGATTTTCCTGATTAATTTCTCAGTGCCGTAAACCGAGGATATGAAAGCCGGTAAACTAATACTAGAAATTTTGCGGACGGCGAGGCCTCCCATACAAATGGGAAGAGTAGCTTGTGTCCAAGCTCGGTCGTCTAGGGCCTCATTTAAAATCGAAGTTAATGTATGCCCGGATAATTTGGTCCATTTTGTCTAAAAGGTAGAGGGTGCTTCCATAAATGAGAAGCGCGAAGGAAATATGTTAATTTAGGGCCGAAACAGCAGTAACGGATTAAGGTTATGGCCGAATGCATGTTAATTTGGAATAATCTTTCCGAAACGTCATTGAAATTTTGTATTTTTTCCTGAATAAAAACGGGAAAGGAATTCTCAAAGATTGAAGACCCAAGGAGACGAAGAGAGCTTTTTATATGGTACATTATATGGTTTTAAGATTAGTCAGTGGTATCATCACATTCTGCCAAGTGTGGCGTGCAAATATTAGGTACATACATTTATTACAGGACAGAGATTATTAGGTTAGTATTAAAATTATTGATTGCATAATTACGAATTAAAATAACAATTTGAGGTACTTAAGTTGGCTAAAAATAATATCATAAACACACAATTGATTTAGGATGTCAAAGTATCATTAAATATCAGAGTATTAAAGAGTACAATATCAAAGTATCATTCACACAGTAGTTTAAATTATAATAATATTTATTACATAGCAAGTCTTTATATATCTTTTTAAATCCATTTTTTAACTCTTTGATTGATTTGGGAATTTTGTTATTAATTTGCGGGGCTATGCAGAATATACTTTTCCACAATAGGGCTGTTTTGGCTCTCCTTCCGCCTGTTACTTTTAACAATATCTGACAGATGCGGCAATAGGGCATTTTCATCATAAATTTACAAAGCCGGTACTGTCAGATTTTTTTTAAAGTTTGGTTTTCAAAATGCTGGATGGATTCCCTTCAGTACAAGACATTCGTTAACTTGATCGGACTATAAGGGAAAATTTGATATAGGTACGCGTAGGCTAAATTGTGATTGTCGTTGACGTATATTTTTGCCCCCATTAACGAAACGCACAATGATAATTATCTGCTACCTACCTAATTAATTGCCTTAACATTAATAACGCGCGCGTGTCGCTTGACGCAAGTCGCATCGCTCGAGGCCGTGAACGGGGCCTGAGGGCTAATTGCGGGTAACTGAACTTGCAACCACACCTTTCGGTGGTTAAACGGACCACTTCAAGTGGACTAGGAAGAAAACATACAACCCATTAATGACATTTTCACACATAAACTTAAGAAAAAAATAGAAACTAGGTATTACTAATTGTGCAATCTTTTATAACCTTCCATAAATTGACAGCATTTTATACAACTGGTGCTAAGAAATAATTTGTGTCACGATGCATGATTCTAATAGACTAGTAAATTATATAATTAATCTTGATAAAGGGTTTTAATTAAACTAAGTAATAATTAATTAATGTAAGTACTTCCGTTTACAAGACGGCGAGATTGAATGGCAAAATGGTAGAAACCGCTGTGCAATCAATCAAGCAGTGACTCCTAGGTCTGAATAGAAATCCATCTCTGAACTTTGACGTACCGTAAAACGGGTTGAATAGGAACGCAGGGTTGAATCGTAACGAAACTTTAAAAGGGATATTAACATTGAAATATTATAGTCTCTCGCCAAAAAGGACTCTAACGTGTATACTGTATTATAATTACCGATTACGTGTCCCTGTTGGCAACAAATTATATTATTTAAATGTTAAAATTCCCTTTTAAAGTTTCGTTACGATTCACCCCTGCGTTCCTATTCACCCCGTTTTACCGGTAATTAGTTGAAATTTTAAGGGTTTAATCCCATTCTACTAATAGATTGAACAGAACCAAATAAGATAGAGTTGAAATTAAAATGGTTTGTATGAAAGAATATGTAACACACAACAATAAAAAAAAGGACTATTTTAATATTATTTAAAATGTATCAAGAAAGTGCAAAACAAATACCCTAGAACAAAGTGTAATTCAAAAAATGTATTTTCTTTGCATTTTTATTACTTGGCAGCATTAGCTAGTCTCGCGTTTTCCCCCCGATATTTTTAGTTTTCTTCAGCCTTGTACATACATAATTATACAATACAGGGATACTTAAATACAGGTTGCACAAGAAATTTTTGGTCGGTTATTAAAACAAAAAAAACATGAGAGGTGTCAAGGGGCACCAGGATGGAACACAGCTCCATTAAAAAAATAAAAAAAAAAACTGGCTTGCTTTCTATGAGAGAGAGAGAGAGAGACAGACAGAGAAACACGCGCACGCCGCACGGCTTACAACTATAGCAAAAAACTGTCGTTACAACTTGGTCTTAATTTTTTTCCGTTTAGCCCCCTTTCGCAACGCGCGATAAGGAACTTCGTTCCAAAATCTGCTGTTTCCTACAAAAGTGCAATACTCACGCGGGCAAAATGTATGGAACAGCTAATATATTTTTGATAAGCGACGAAAAAATTTAACGTGGCGTTCTGGAATCATGTACTATATCCATGGTAACAGGTTGCGCATCGATCTCCCTGCCACCTTGTACTTTATGAACGTTTGTTATTCTATGTTTAATTTGATCTTCCTGATTGTTTGTATCCATATTTTTTATAAGAGCAAAGTTCTATACATATTTCGTTAAGTAGAAATTACTTTTAATCTTTCATTTAAATCTCGAGTCTAATATTTTATTAAAACACTGGTGGATCTCTCATGTCATTGTAAAACCTATTCTATTAGATATACTTTCCTTAGGAACTTTCTTCATTTATTATGAAGAAGATCGATCAGACATCGAAACAGATGGGACTGTTCTATAAGTTTCCTCAAGGCATTGTCTTGTCATAGACACATTACATATAAGTACCTAGAAGGACGCCCGCTGCTATTACTCCGCTTAATTTATTAAAAATAAAAACCTTTTCCTCTCTGGCTACAACGGCATCGACAGCTTATTGCATCGTAGAAATTTTACAAGGGGTGCAAATCATTGTTAAAAAAAAGTCTCTTGAGTATCCACAAATTTATTAAATTCCAAACATCAGCCGTATTAAAATAATTAAGTCGCCTTTTCTTAAGGGAACGATTATTTTACTTTGTCTCAGTGGTAACCTACTATGGACTTCAAGTCGATAAAACTCTATGGAAAACTTTGAAGTACCGTTTCCAGATACATCATTGTATTTGAAGCAAATAAATATCGTTCATGTTCAAGTATTTTCTGATGCACTAGATGACGTAATAAAAATGTTTAGATTGGAACCTAAATAGACAAATTGGCTAACATATCTAGTATTATTGGCCGGAAAATAACAGTTATCCGAAAATATCACGTTGATGACCGGACATGTCCGTCTGCCAGTGAAAAATATTTAAAAAAAGAACTTGGAATTTACGTTTGAACGTTTGGTGTGATTACAAATTTTAATAGAACTGTTTACGGTCAAATGATCATCGTTTAATGTATGCGGATGTCTTGTTTACGAATCACGTGAAAATCGCATTGATCTCAACAACGACTAGATGTATTTTGATGTAGTCTATTTTTCTTGCTTCCTAATGAAGATTTATATTCGGAAATAAACCCGAGCGTTAAAACAGCCGAACCTCCGCTATAAACTTTGCAGCTGGAACACGTACGTATTTATTACCGATAATGTTGTTTCTACAGAAATGTTTGAGTTTCTGAAAAAAAAGAAGAGTTACCTACAGCAGCCGTTTATTACTCTTTACTCTTAGGTACTTTATACCATGTCGAGCTTTCTTGGAAAGTTCTCGACAATTATTTAGAAAAGGACCTAAAAAGGAGAATGCTTAAAAAACCCATAGCGAACAGATACAGGATGTAACTCAAAATTTGAGTGATATTTAGTCATTCTGTAAATATTTCACTATAAGATTCGATGGCAAATGTGTGATATTGTGCTATTTGGTTTTCATCAGGGGTGATTATTTTTCTTTAATATATCTTCGATTTGGGTATACCCGATGATATAAATACATACATATATAATCACGCCCATTATCCCATAGGAGCAGGTAGACTGCAGATTGTCTAAATCAACTATTCACAGCCCACTTTTCGCTGCTTTTCTGCGAGACTCAGCGTGATGAGTGGCGAGCTCTGTCGCCGCCGTTTGAATTTTAAGTCTCATCTAAGTCTCTTAGTCGACTTTTACGACACGTCGAGAAGAAAGCGTTGATACTATTCGTAACTGATACCACACGGCTTCAATAAATAAATACATATATGTATATAAAAGATATAAATACATTATTCAATAGTATTATTACACTACTTTCACGACCACAGTCACCATTGACCCATTGTAAATAATAACGAAAAAAAAACTATATTCATAAAAAATAAAAGCTGCTCGTTTGTAAGCGCATCACTTGAGAAGGGCTGGACCGATTTTGATGCGGTTTTTACTAATGCCTTTAAGATATTAGGTACCAGGAATGTTTTTGTAGAGTTAGTAGAAGATTAAAATGATAATAATGGAAAACAACAGACAGCTCAATCAACCAAACAAACATTTGCAGTTGGGCCAACTTCTATGACAGCTGGGTCATTGCAGTCTGTAAGAATTCTGTTGTTTCTATTATGTTTAAAAGTCATGAGTAATAAATAAATGTTGAATTATGTTTATTTTTAAAATAGGTAGGTGTATTTAGTAGAATTTTTGTGTGTTTTTGTACATTGTTTTTCAGTATTGTTACTTTCATTTTTACCAGATGGCCATGGATGTGTAATAACACTATTGAATAATATATTTATATCATATACCTGCTACTACTGTGGAGCGTGCGCGCCTACTGGCTGTGGGTAAGTGGGAGTCGGGTCTTTGGCTTCATGCACTACCATCGTCGAACATAGGCACTTTGTTCGACGACACTACTTTCCGCCTCGCTGCTTCCCTGCGACTAGGAGCTCCCTTTTGTTCCCCTCATCGCTGTCACTGTGGCGAAGTTGTCAACAGCCTCGGACACCACGGTCTGTCTTGCAGCCGAAGTGCGGGCCGCATACCGCGGCACGCGAACATTAATGACATCATCCGACGAGCTCTTGTCACCGTCGGCGTTCCAGCTGTATTAGAACCTAATGGCTTGGCACGCGACGATGGCAAGAGACCGGACGGCATGTCTTTATTTCCATGGAAGGTGGGTAGGCCTTTAGTGTGGGACGCAACATGTGTCGATACTCTTGCGCCATCCCATCTTCCTGTCTCGGCGTGCTGTGCTGGCGCCGCTGCTGCGGCTGCGGAAAACCTCAAGCGGCGTAAGTATAACAACCTTATTGGTAATTATATTTTCGAGCCGTTTGGGGTTGAAACCCTCGGGCCGTGGGGTCCGAGTGCCCTTGTTTTGTTCAAAGAAATCTCCAAACGCCTGTTTGACACTTCCCGTGACCCAAGGGCTGGATTTTACCTTGGCCAGAGGCTAAGCATTGCAATACAACGTGGCAATGCCGCCAGTCTCTTGGGTACATTACCAGTCGACAGCGATGCGGAGGAATTTTTTGACGCCATCTTTTAATTTGTTATTAGTTTTAGTTAGGTTAGGTAATTATATTTTAATTGTAAATATTATTGTGTTTGATAAAAGTGTTTGTACACATCATATACCTATATGTATTTATTTATTTAAGGCATGTGGTGTCGGTTACGAATAGCACCAACACCTTCTTCTCGACGTGTCGTAAAAGTCGACTAAACGACTTAGATGAGACTTAGCATTCAAAGGGTGGCGATAGAGTTCGCCACTCATCAGGCTGAGTCTCGCAGAAAAGCAGCGAAAAGTGGGCTTTGGATAGTTGAATTTGACAATCTGCAGTTTCTTCCTACTCCTATGGGATTATGGGCGTGATTATATGTATGTATGTATGTATTTATATCATCGGGTATACCCAAATCGAAGATATATATTATTAAAGAAAAATAATCACCCCTGATGAAAAACAAATAGCACAATATCACAAATTTTGCCATCGAATCTTATAGTGAAATATTTACAGAATGATAGCACTAAATATCACTAAAATTCTGAGTTACATCCTGTATCTGTTCGCTATGGGTTTTTTTATCATACTTGATGAGCATTCTCCTTTGTCGAGACCTTTCCAAGAAAGCCTGTAGGGGATCCTTACACTTAGCGATATGATAACGAGGCGATTCTATTGGGATGATGAAATAAAACCGACCGCCGTGAATGTTCGTTAAAAACCGATTTATTGATGTATATTTTTACATATTATTTGGAATAATAGGTACAAATGCTGGGTGTGCAGAATGCATGTCACGTAAGTCGGTAAAGTAATATACAAGATCAGTATCAGTAACAGCTTTATTCGATTAGTACAGTGTTACCAGATGACCGTCTCGCGTTCTCCCCAAACCTTCCCCAAAATCCCCCCAAAATTTAGGTTTTGTAGAAAAAATCCCCCACAGACGGCAAAATATTAATTTATTAATGAAATACAATTTTATACTTTTTCAGCAACAGCTCACTTCCCAAACTTTCCCCGAAATCCCCTCAAAATTCAGGGTTTGAAAAAAAAAAACCCCAATGGCAAAATATTAATTTATTAATGAAATACAATTTTATACTATTTCAGCAATAGCTTCCTTTACCTACTGGGTTTTTTTGTTAAAGCTTTTAGAATATTTATTTATTTATGGATGCCTGAAGATTTTAATAACGTGTGTTGGTAATATTTTCTTTCGTGTCATGGATAAAAATCATAAATTAGCAACAACCGGAAGCTGTAAAAATGTAATTGATAACGCTGCGCAAAATGTCTTATGAAACTACAGATTTAATCATCACGGCTGGCCGCGGCTTTTCCCGGATTACAGTTTTGGTAATGAAAATCCCCCAATTCCCTTCAAACCCAAATTTGTCCCTCCAATTATCCCCCCATAACTATAAAAAAACCCCCAAATTTGGGGGGATTCCTCCCAGTCTAGCATCACAGGATTAGTAACAGCCTCCGCTTTGTTTATATTTTGTAGCGTAGCCGTAGGACTATATTTAGTACATATACACGGAAACGATTTAAAAAACAAAACCATGAAAAAAAAAGTTTACAAATGTTTTGTCTAAAATAAACAAGCAAAGATTTTTTTTTACCACGAGCGCAAACATTGAAAATTTGAGTTCGTTACATCGGACCATACAGAACAGCGATACAGTTGAAATGCGTGTACGATATTTAAAATATTTGATGATTTGCTTATCTATTATGATCAAAGGTAAATATTAGGTACCTACTACGCTTTGGAATGGGTAACTAGTTTCATCTTTCTGACTGACCGACCCCTTGACAATTAAAAAGTGCCTGTAATTGGTTTATTTGAAATAAATGCTTTGAGTTTGAGTTTGAGTTTGAAAGAATATAATACCCCCTTAAAGAATATATTCTGACATTCGTTGTCAGTTAATTTCAAAGTCACTCAAAAGTAGCAGTTTATTTTGAGTTTTGTATATCGTAGCATACCGTCAATTATTTCTGGGCCCGAAAGTTAACAAAGAGTTATCAACAAGGTTATTTATTTAAAGCCCAGCAATTAAGGAAAGGCTTTGGGTTGTTTGTTTACCGGAAGAACCTTATGAGAAAAATAATTATAATGATTCTCATTAGGAACAGTGACCCAATTTGGAAGTATTTACTGAAACACAATGAGTTCGAAATAAATAACTACTGCAAATAGACTTCCATCTTTACCTTAACAATATGGGAATTTCTTAGGTACAGGCATCTTGGCTTGGGCTGTCAGGATAATCTTTGTTCCCTTACTGACTAGTTAATCTTTGTTCGAAAAGCTTCACAACCTCGCGCACGAAACTTCAGAATATATGTAAGTACAAATGTCTAATAAGTTTCGTAGTTGTTGTTGATGCAGCTATTTGTTAACTTCTCCTATTTAAAGTAAAAAAACTTGCACTTGGGGGATATCTTTAGGTTTTAATATCTATGCTGCTAAACGTCACAAGACCAAGTTCCTTTTTAACCGACTTCAAAAAAAGGAGGAGGTTCTCAATTTGTCTGTATGTTTTATTTTTTATGTGTTAGCTCAGAAGTTTTTTCTGGGTGAACCGATTTGGATGAATCTTTTTTATTTGATATCTGGTGCTTCATATGTAGTCCCATTTCAATTTAATAATAATAATAATATAAAAATAATATTTTTTCATAAAATTACAAGGTATAAAAATTTGTACAGTTGAATTTGATCAAGGTCTGACTAGTAGTTTTTGAGTTATCCTTAGTACTGCATATTTTTTCCACTTAGTTTATATTGATGAAGTGTTAATAATTTCCTGTCGCTGTTATTTATATACCAGGTAGTGGTATACGAATTTGTGTGGGGTAGGTACCGCAACTAAAAAGTGAAAAATAAAAACGTTTTTACAAAAAAAAACAACCGACTGCCAAAAACACACTAAAAGACGTGAAAAATAACTTTAATTTCGGAAGTCGGTGGCCAAAAACGAAAATACAAAACAAAGACACCGACTTCCGAAATTAAAGTTATTTTTCACGTCTTATAGTGTTTTTTTGGAAGTCGGTTGTTTTTTTGTAAAAATGTTTTTAGACGTTTGGGTTGAAATAAAGGGAAAAAGAAAATAAAACGTATTTTATGCGGAGAGCAGTGGTAGCCCAGTGGTATCGGCCCCGACTTACGAGCTGTAGGTCGTGGGTTCGAACCCAGACAGGCGCTTTACTTTGTGTAAATAATTTCATCACCACTGCTCTCAAAACGGTGAAGGAAAACATCGTGAGGAAACCGGCATGTCCTAGAACCAAAAATTCGAATACATGTGACATCTACCAACCCGCTCTGGGCCCGCGTGGTGGATTACAGCCCACTCCCTCTCAAAAAGAGAGGAGGCCTGTGTCCCAGCAGTGGGAACATTATAGGCTGATTATGCATGTACTGAAAATACAAACAATAAAAAAAACTAACAAAACCATAAAAACAAAAAAAAATGACCTGTGCGAGGCCAAAAGAGAACTATCTCAGCATAATGAAGTAAAAGAAGTTCGTGACCTGGGAATCGTATTTGACAAGAAACTGAAATTTGACAAGCATGTATTAAATATTACCTCAAAAGGGTTCAAGGTCCTTGGATTTGTCTTGCGTAACAGCAAAGAATTTTCTAAACCCTCGACTAGAATTAAATTATATAACACATTGGTTCGCCCACTTCTTGAATACAATAGCACCGTATGGAATCCTCACTACGATATTTACATTAAACGCTTGGAAAGTGTACAAAGACGTTTTCTATACCATCTTTGCTATAAAGACCGTCTGGCAAAAAAAATTTGGAGCTACGACCTAAGACTACAACATTATAAAATTTCCTCCTTAGTAGATAGAAGAAAAGTTTTAGATCTCACATTTCTTCACAAACTGTTCAATGGGGTTGTTGACTGTAGCGAACTTCTTGGAAAGCTGCAAATAAGTGCACCAACTCGCTTGCCTCGCAAACGTGCCTATAGCCTTTTCTATGTGCCGGGATCCAAAACAAACCTCGGACATTTCGCCGTTTTGCCAAGGCTCTGTAGGCAGTATAACGAAGTATCGAAACATAAAGAATTAGATATTACATGCAAAATTGCAAAGTTTAAAAAGGACATAAGAGATATAATATCAAAGTCATAATATTTTGTTATTGATTTCCTTTGACATCTACGGTTATTTTTTTTTTTTTTTTAATCTTATGAATTTGTTGCTATGTAATTTGTATTTCTTTTTTTGTATGATTGTATTTTAATGTTTTACCTTATCAAACTTTTTGTACCTACCTAGTTATTAAGTGAACGATGTGGTCTCCTGTAATTGGAGGCGCACACTGTTATTTGTCCCTGTGTTGGTTAACATGCATGTTATTGTGTAGCCTCTGTTGGCGATCCAACATAAATAAATAAATAAATTCTGCTGCGACATTTAAAAAATAAATACCGGAGTGGTAGCGGTATTCTGATAGGGCTCGCTGTGATGCTACGGACACACCTACGGACATATAATATTATACAAATCACATTAAGGAATCCCACTCGTAACTTTATAATATTAAAAATGCGAAAGTGAATTTGTTTGTTTGTTAAGCTTTCACCCTAAAACTGCTGAACGGATGTAGATGAAATTTGGCGCAGGAGTAGACCATGACCTGAAAAAGGATATAGGCTTCTTTTTATCCTGGATCGCAGACGAAATCGCGGGCAACAGCTTGTACAAAAAAAAAGTATATCGATAATAATTATTTATACATTAAAGATTACGATCGGCCCACACCCAGCACTCCAATATCGCTTGTCCAGGCTACAGACTGTTGTCTATAGCAAAGACTGCAATAGTATACTGGCGAGTCTATAGTCAGTGACAAACAATGAGACGCGGGCTGTCAAAGGATTTAGAAAAATAAAATTGAAAGTATTAATACAAATAAAACAATGGACGTACGACAAATATCAACAACTGATTACTTCAGAGTTGAGTGAATAATAAAAAATAAGAAAATGGTGCAAAAATAAATTCACCCTCGGATTCCTTAATCGAGCCACCGTGCATTTTTATGTTTAAAAGATAATAAAAGAGATCAGAATAAAAGTTTTTATGCAGTTTTGAAGCTGACTTAGTGGCCATTATTTCGGTATCGCTATTGTTCCAAACATGAATTCAAAACATGAAAAAAAGAAGACAATCGTAGTTTGGTCGCTCTTAAAGAAGCAACAAGCTTTGATTAGAGCATCTATGAGTCAATAGTTATTTCGTTATTTGTTTTGTTTTGCATAAAAAGAGTATGAAATTGTTTTTACTTATTTTATGATCCATTTTGATGTTCAAATTATGGATTCTGCATCTGAAGTAGCCGCACAAGCTATGGGATTTCTTCAGTCTGGGCGTAGTCAGCGAAACGTATGTGCACAACTTCATGCAAGTTCTGTCGTTCAAAGAATTTACCATCGATACCTGGAGACTGGAAGCTTCGTGCACCGTCCTGGAGGACCGCGCCTAAGAACGTGGCCTAAAACCTCATAAGCCAACCAGTGGTCCCAAACTGACACTAGCTCACAGAATGGCGCGCCTACAGTTTTCACGCCAACATTTTCATTGGAGTCAATGTCAATGGAGCCAGGCTCCATTGACGTTGCCATACAGCATAATCTTGAATATGCTGTATGCCAATAATGGACGTAGGAAAGTCTACGGAAAGCAGGGAAAACGTTTTCAGCAATGTTGCATCGAAGAGAAGGTGGATTATGGCGGTGGGTCATGGATAGTCTGGGGCGGAATTTCTACCGAAAGAAAAACTGGCATTGAGGTAAAAACTGGCATACAGGCCCACAGTTTTTGCTACTGAATAGCGACCGATACAGACATCAATGCTTAGAGGCTCGTGTGATGACATTATGCTGATTTTATGGACCAGGATTTAATTTGTAAGCGTGCTAATGCACTCACTGCAAGATTTTTTCAAGAATACCTGCATGATATTAGTATCTTAGTAATGGAATGGCCAGTAAGAAGCTGTTGTAAGATCTCTTACGGTATGAGCTGAGAGGCGTTTTTGAACTAACCAACCAGCTCCAAAAACTTTGCAGGAGCTGAAAACTGCCATCTTGGAAGCATTGGAGAACATTCCACAGCACGTGCACCTAGTACTAGTAGCACAAAGGGCCATGGAGCGAGCCATGCTTGGCATAACCCTACTAGACCGAATGCATAATCAGCCTATAATGTTCCCACTGCTGGGACACAGGCCTTCTCTCTTCGAGAGGGAATGGGCTGTAATCTACCACGCGGGCTTAGTGCGGGTTGGTAGATGTCACACGTCTTCGAATTTTTTGATTCTAGGACATGCCAGTTTCCTCACGATGTTTCCCTTCACCGTTTTGAGAGCAGTGGAGATGAAATTATTTACACAAAGTAAAGCGCCTGCCTGGGTTCGAACCCACAACCTAGAACTCGTATGTCGGGACCGATACTACTAGGCCACCACTGCTCTAGACCGAATGCGTAACACTGAAATCCGCCATCGATCGAAAGTCTATAACGTCGGGGACAGGGCGATGTGCCCCCAAGTAAAGTTGGGCAGGACATTTAGTTAGACGAGGGGATGGCCGATACATCAGGACCCGAGGCGGCGGCGCGTATTGTTCCACGCGCGCCCCTCTTAGACGTCGCGGGGGGAGTCAAACACCTCACTCCCTCCGCTCGACCGGACGGGGCCCGCAGAGGCGGGCCGGCACCAGTCGGGGGTTGCGGAAGATTCGTATGTTCCCGCGACCCCCGGCGCGGGTGTGAGATGGAACACCGGGGTGGTTTTTAGTCAGTAAGAGTCTGACGGACCCCTCCGCCCCCCCAGGGCGGGGGACATCCATGAGGATTTTCCACCCCGGATAAAATATATATATATAAAGGAGATGGCCGATGGAGCTGTGACCGAATGGTGGCCAAGGTTAGGTCAAAGAAACCAGGGCCGTTTAAAAGCACGTTGTATTGATGATATCGACGAAAAACGTCGCGGGAAACACCTGGATGAGGGACGCACGGAACTGGAAAGTATGGAAGTAAAAAGGGAAGGCCTATACCCAGCAGTGGATGATTCCGGGTTGAAATAATGAACGGGTTGCCCAGTCCCGTTTTAGTAGTGGCAAAGAGTATGAAAACTTTCATACATAGATACCTACTGGCACAATTAACCCGGTTTATCCGGGTACCCGGGAACGTGTGTAAAGGGCCTTAAGTGGGTACGGTCTGCCCACATTTACAGAAGTAGGTAGGTACTTATTTGTCTTTTTATTACAGTTGTACCTTTCCTGCCTTTTTGCACTGGACACGGTCATAAAACGTGCCTTATCGTACCTCCATCCACTTTGATAGCTGTTACGAGTATTGGGACTTAGCTGGGTTTAGGCTGTTAAGGAAAGAAACGTTGCAATGTTTACTTTTGTAAGTAGATACCTAAGTATTAACTGTCCGGATCGCACCGTGGAAGTCCCAGGCGTAGGTGGTGGGCCGAATTTGAGGTCAATCGGCGGGATTGATTTGGTCCATATTGGCTCAGGATCGAGTTGAGCAGGAAAGGGCTAGGGAGTTCTTTATCCTGCAGTGGGATAACACAGGCTGGTTATACTAAACTAGCTTTTGTTAAAGTGTATCCCACGCAAACGTACTACCGAGATAAAAAAGTATCCTAGTTCCTAACTAAGGTCACGTTCTACCATCGAAATCCGTTTAGCCATTAGGCGTGAAAATATAACAGACAGACAAACAGACAAAGTTACTTTCGCATTTATAATATTAAATATGGATTATGTATGTATTTTATTGTTTAATCATCCGGATACTCAAGGCACCCCTTTTTAGAATACTTTCTACAGATTTGGTTTTAACGCACAAAAGCTCAAATATTCAAAATAGACTTGAAACTTCTCAAAGACATACAAAGGCGATAAAACAGCTGTTACTGTTTGAGTTTGTTTTTGTACTCTAACTAAATCCTATCTTTTTCTTTCACCTTTAATCCTTCCACCGCCTTTTCTCAAGAGGTTAAAGGTATGTATGTTTTATAAAAGAGTTTAAACTCATTATTATTGTCAAGGTTCTATTTATGATATTACACTACATAATGTACATAATGGGAGAAAGAAGTTCCACATTTATTTTGGTAATGTTTCTATTATTTATTAATTGAAGTTTGACATAATTATGTGCTATGTATGCACCTACGTATAGCTCGAGCATCTGCATGTCATCTTATCTGCTCGACTGTTACTCGAGCAGATACGATGAAAATCTTTATTATAAAATCTATGCATAAACAACATACATTTTTGTTCTGCAGTGCTGGAGGCTTCGCTAAAAACATTTACCGAACTGTAATTTTTATTGAAACTCAAAGTAGAAATCCGATAAAAATGAAGCAGGTGTTAAATTTCCCACGTCATATGCTGAAAATGTGAGTGCCAATGCTCACAAATTCACGCAATGGTTCATTCATCTAAGTTTTCTATTAGCCGCGACAGAGCTGTGCAAACATCAAACAGATATTTTAGACATTTCACTAAAAGCAAATTAAATCCCGGATTCGTATGGGACTGTGAAAATAAAACAGCCCGTATACATTATGTCAAACTGATATTTTGTATTGCGTTTTAACGATTTCTTTCTCGATTTATTTTTAATAGCCTTAAAAATATATATATTAATCAATACAAAATAATTAAGTAAATAGAAGTTTCACACCCTTATTTAAAAAGCTTAATAGGCTTACTATGTCTTTTTTTAATATATTCTACAATCACGGGGCTCATACAGCACATTAGAGATTTAATAATATCGATAATTGCTCCGAAGTGGTAATTACGAAGTATCGGCCGAATGTTCGAACGTCCTTCATTCTATTTCGTTCGGTCAGTATTAAATAAACGTATAAACACTGAATAAAAAGCAAAGCTCAATTTCCTTATTACAAAAAAAAATAGTTTTACTCTGTAATTCAACAGTTAATTATATCGAAATTAATATTAATTACTAATAAAACTTATCTATAAAATGTTTAACTCTAGCACTACATTTCGTTCGGTCCGACACTCTTCCGAATATTGACTATGGTGCCGACCGAACTGAGCCAATCCGAACTTTGTTCTTAGTAGGACAACAATGCAAACATCGGTCGTGTTTGGGTTGGGCCCCAACATTCGAATGTGTCACTTCAGAGTAGATCCCAAATAAATGTTGCCACCTAATTGATACAATAATTATCTGCAATATCATAATACCTAAATATTTAACATGAATAGGGGACATTAATTTACTATCCAACGCAAATGAAAAAATCAACACAAAGAAAACGCATAGCGATGCGCACGTGTAAGGTAAAGTACTAACAAACCTAAAACAACTATGGTTAACACACTTTGTAAACAGAGCCTATTTTCCTTATAATTTTAATCTTGGCATGTCGCTACATGAGAAAAATTTAGAACAACTTAACTCAAAATTGCTATACGAGAAAATATCTACGTTAATTGTTTTCAAGCTTATTAATAAACACTTCTATCGACGCTAATGAGTAAAAGCAAGAAGCTTTCAGTTTATTCACTAAACTCGCTCGAGGAGTGTAGACGAGTAAATAGTATACCTATAGTTAGTGTATGTGTAGAAGCATAGAATTAATTTCTGAACATAAAGCGCGCATTCATAGACGGCGTGAGTTTAATTTAATGACTAGGTATATGTATAGCGACTATCCTTATACATTAAATATACCTACACCTGAATTTACTAAGCCAGAGTTTGATATGTTTTCAACTTTATGATTGTTTGTTTTATTTTACACAAGAGCTGTTTAACATGGCATTCGAAAGCCAGCAGCTTTTCAAACCAGTGCAGTGTTTTAAGAAGTCCATTTTTCGGACATCGCATTTTTATCAAAAAATCTAATAGATATAATCATCTAAATGCAAGATCTCATATGGGGATTTAGGTAACATGTTATAGTATTTGTGTTTTTTGTTGTTGTTGAAAATTGACTTACTTTCATTTCAAAATTTTGGAAGAAAGTTATTGATCTCAAACTAAGAATAATACGCAAAAAATATATTAAGAGCATCGATGGCGTCTCTTAAGCTGCATATTTTTCTGTTATCTTTTTTAGATCCGGATATATACGAGTTTTTTGGTTTTATATTTTATTATTTTTCTCAAAAAATCTGCCAAATCAAAATGCCTAGCAAAAAATGGTTAATTTGGAATAACTTCTAGATTCCATGGAATTGGGATGTGAAATTTATGAGGTGTGTTGGCAAAGCAAAGAGATATTTTTCAGTATAAATAAATTATACCAATACGGCAGATTTTTCGAGAAAATTCATAAAAACTAAAAACCAAGAAACTCGTATATATCTGGATCTAACAAAGATAAGAGGTTCCTTCGTGCTCTATAATATGCAGCAAATAAGACGCCATCGATGTTTTTGACATCATTTTTGCGTATCATGCTAAGTTTAAAAAAAATCCAGGTTTAAAAAGAAAATACAAACATACTGCGCTAGTTTTAAAAAGAAGCAAAAAAGGGTTAACTATAAAATTTGTCCTAAGCTATCCTGAATAACAAAGGGAATAAAGGTATCCAGTAAAATGAAACGGTTCCTCCTTCAAAGCATAAATAATAAGACTGGCACAGAGGGTATGTATTTTTTTGTATATGTTCTTACATTTACAAAAAAACACATTAGAGTATATGGACTTGTCTTAAAAAAAGCAAGCCGGATGGCAGTCAGGACAGAAATTAAAAAAGCAAATATGTCATCAAAAGCTATATGGCGAGTTATAAATAGACATAGGAATAAAGAATCAAAACGAGACGGTAAATAAACATGCTGCTAAAAATTAATAATATATATATCTTGGGGATTAGATATGATCCCATATCTAATCCCCAAGAAATAGTAGACATTATTTCGAATATTTTTCACCACGCCGAGCTAGTTAGTGATATTGACATTTTTAACAAGCACTAAAAACCTTGCAAGATAATTTCAACAGAGTGAGCGTAGAAATGAACTGCGAACAAGTAACATCATTTTTATTAACAAAAATTGTCAATGCAATGGCAAATAAGAAATCTTATGGTCATGATGAAATACCAATAAAATTAATAAAAGATCATATTGATTTATTGGCAGAACCACTAACATATTTAATCAATATGTGTATATACCCTGACCAACTCAAAATAGCCCGAGTTTTACCCACGTATAAAAAAGGTTCCCATTTAGGTCCCAATAATTATAGACCGACTTCACTATTGCCAATAATTTCGAAAAAAAAAACGAGAAAATTCTTAAAATTAGGCTCCTAAGGCATTTAAATCGCAATAAAATTCTGAATCTCAGGCAATACGGTTATCAGAAACATGTGGGAACAAATGACGCAATTGCTACTTTAATGGAGGAAGCAGTTGACAAAATTAATAAGACACTAAAAGTTGCAGGCTTATTCCTTGATTTAAGTTCTGCTTTTGGCACAGTCGATCACAAGCTACTATTAGCAAAAATGGAACACTATGGAGTTCGAGGACCAGTTCTGAAACTATTTAAATCATATCTGGAAAATCGTAAGCAATACGTAGAAATTAAAGTGACTGAAGATTAATGTGAAAAACTATACAAATCGGGTTCTAAACTAATAAAGAAGGGAGTTCCTCAAGATTCAATATTAGGGCCAATCTTTTTCATAGTGTCCATTAATGATTTAATTGATTACATGCAAAGTCATATAGACGCTGGACTTGTTCTTTTTGCTGACGATACGAATGCTATAATATCCGCTAATGATATAGAAACTCTAACTAATAAAGTAAACATGGCTTGGCTCTCTTCCATTCTTGGTTTACTATCAACACTCTTACCCTAAACACCAGTAAAACAAATGCGATGTTATTTAGAACAACGTCTAGAAATAAGGATACAATGGACATAACTTTGAATAATGATAATATAATCTTATTGGATAGCGTACATTTTTTAGGTATTTACATTGACGAAAGTTTAAACTGGAAAAAGGAATTGTCAGCAATAGAAAATTCAATTAGTTCGGCTTGCTATGGCCTTAGAAGTCTTCGAGAGGAAATCACTATCGAACAATTAAAACTAGTGTACTATTCGCTGGTAGAGTCTAGTCTCAGGTTCAGTATTTCTCTATGGGGAGGTAGTTACGCGTACAATGTGAACACAGCTTTTGGCGTTCAAAAAAGAGCCTTAAGAACTGTGGTGAGAATTCCACACTGGGATACCCAGTGTGCAAGGAGTATTTTAAAGATCTACAGATAGTAACTGTGCCGTGCTTGTATATTATACATATATAGTAGTACTCACTGACCTTATAAAAAAACTGAATAGGTTCGAAACAGCAGAAGATAGAAATAAGCGAGAAGCTACAAGGCGTAAGGACTTGCAGTATGACATACATACACTTATGAATGTGGTTAGTCATGCGGCAAGTTTTCAATGGACCAAATTGTTTAATAAACTACCTATACAATTAAAGTCCTTATATAATATACAGCAGTTTAAGGCAGCAAGTCAAATCTTTTGTGGTAAATAAATGCTAGTATAGGTACTGTGGATGAGTTTCTCACTGATGTGTTTTAGCTAGACCGATATTACGTAGAACATAACATTTTAGAAATGCTGACATCAACGTATTTAATTGTGATATTGAGTACTGGTGATAATAAAGGCATGTGTTCTTTTTAATGTTATTGTCAATAGTATATGGTTTAGGTTGATATAGTGAATATTAGATAAAATATTGTTCTTCTGGATGGGAATGTTAAGGAGTTATGCTGTTATTTTGTTTGCTTTTTTAAATATATTCCTGGATAGTGGACATTGTAAATTAATTTTATGATTTTTATTATTATTATTGGAAACTATATGAAATTATTAGGTAGGAATTAGTGACATGTATTTTTGTTTATATTTTGTTTATTGTTTTATATTTTTGAACTTTATGAATTTTGTTAACAATAATGTAGGTAGGTAATGAGATTTTGTGGAACTAATTTAATTCGGTGTTTAACTTGTAATTATTATAATTTATTTGCCTAGGGATCTTTGTAAAACATTCAGACACAATGTAAATTGTTATTGAATTGAATAAATGAAATGAAATTAAGCGTAACATATATTTTTCTTCTAAATATCGAAAGGAAAATTGGATGATCTTCAAAAAAATCTTACACAAAATCCAGACGTGCTAGCTAAGTGGTGATACGAAATCTTGCACCTGAATGATTATTTCTATCAGTTTTTTTAATAAAAATGTGATGTCTGAAAAAAGGGCTTCTTAAAACTGTGCAGAGACTTTAAACGGCATTAACGCATGGAAGGAACCATGTACAGACCCTTGGAATGCGTCCATATTGGTGGAGATTTCATTTTTAATTTCAACCATAGCTTGCTCACAGTTTCGGGATTTAAATCGTTTAAGTTGCAAAACTATTTGCTAGCTGAGTTTGATTTCAATATTAAATTTTCGCATTTCGCTCGCCGCTGATTCCTACTCCAGCTTAAAATTAATTTATTAAGTAATCTTATTTATACAGTAATACCCTCAGTTAAGTAATTAACAAATTAGATTTATCATTTATCTTATTTATCAAGGCTATATTTTACAGGAAAATTTCCTAATTAATCCAAAGTTTGTCTTTGTTCCCGTCATTTCCTGTTTGGATTATTCAAACGGTAAGGCAAAGTTGTGATGTAGAACAGATTTAAATGAATTAAAACGCTGTGTTGAATTTAACAGGTAAACTGCATAAAACATTTTGTAAGGGCCCTATACCTATATTTACATAGATTATTTCATGGAAATCTAAAAAACCTTTGATTTTTGCAATGTAAACATGTTAGGTCTTAAAAAAACAATACAGGATGGTTCTATTAATTTTAAACCTTTTCTTCCATTGGTTCCATTGCATAAAACGGGAGATTCGCACCACAGTTTTTTTTTAAAAGTTAGTTTACTCTGTCACATTGCTGAGCAAAGGCCTCCCCCAAATCCTTCCAGGCATCCTTTTCTAGAGCCACCTCGATCCAACCCTTGCGGTACGCGTCCAGGTCGTCTCGCTACCTCCTCCTGGGCCGGCCTCGGCAGCGCCGTCCGCCCTCAGGCCCCACCGTATAGAGACTGTTGCCCAGCGATCACTGTGCATACGGCGGACGTAACCCGCCCCTATCCCATTTCAGCTTGGCAGCCTTTTTGCCTACGTCTAGGATCCCCGTTTTAGAGCGCAGCGTGGTATTTCGTATTCTGTCAGTTCGTCTACCGCCTAAAATGCTGCGCTCCATTGCTCTTTGGCAAACTCCAATGCGGAACTTTTGCGACTCGGTGAGTGACCAGGTCTGAGCACCGTCGGCTAGGACGAGCAGGACACACATATCGATGAGTTTTTGCTTCAGGGAAATCGGTAGATTGCCCTTCAATAGCGTCTTCATGGATTAGTAGATTTTCCAGGCATTTTCCATGCGGCGATAGATTTTCTTTTCTTGCCAATTTTCAAAAGAAACTTACTGGAAACTTTTGTTATAGACCGATTCATCGCGAGTCCAACATTGAGGTTAGCCGGCTTGTTCCAGAGCTGTGGGGGCAAAATATACTATTTTGTCGGCAAATCGGCGGTTTCTAAACCTCCTGCTGCCAACTTCAATGCCATTGGTCGTGCTTGAGGCTGTGAGTGTTCTAAATATCTTCACGAGAGTGCTTGTGAATAATATTGGCGAGAGCGTTAAGCGGAGCGGAGCCCTTTTGTATCCTAAACGACGGTCTCGCACTATTCATTTTGATGTCTGCGGTACTGTTGTGGTATATATTTCGTAGAAGTTCTATATATTGCTGTTCCATTTCTTAGTTTTCCAAAGACTTAAATATTTCGGAGTGTTTGATAATGTCGAAGGGTGAATTAGAGTGTTTTATTAAGTTCAGAATATTTTTCAAGTAGCTGGTTGACGGTATGTCGGTGGTTGGTTGTTGAGAAGCTAGGGCGACATCCGGCTTGTTCTGGTGGATTATATTTATGCAGTTTCCCGTCTATGCGATTATGTATTACCTTAATAAAAGTTTTCTACCTAAAGGTGAGATGATAAACTGATTGGCCTTGTTTGTCGCCTTGTTATGCAGAAGGACTATATTTGAATGGCCATTGCTTTTGGAACTTTTCCTGATTTTAAAATGTGTGTTAATCCATTTCGCAAGGTGGGGCAACCAAGTCGAAGCCGAATTTGAGCGCAAGTCGTAGAGCCGAATTTGAGCGCAAATAATAAGCATTAAATAATATTTCACTCCGGCAAGCAGATTCCACGTCCACGTTAAATAAAGGGCTAGAGAGGTTTATGTTTCACGCTTCTATTGTATTCATTCATCCATGGAAATGAGGCCACGAGATGATAAACAATTGAATATTAGTTAACTGAGCTTTCATTTATTTTTGAAATGACAGTATTTATTCGTTTTTTTAATGTTTTCTCAATTTTAATCTTTAGCATGTTATTTACATCAGTACCTACCTCTACACAACAAATAATACTGTTTGTTCCGTACACACCCTTATCCTCTCGTAAAATTAAAAGTAAACAAATTCGAATAAGCTGACAAGTAATTGGAATAAAACTATGTAGGTATTTAATGTTTTTATTTGTGAATGGTGCGGGCGGCTCGACGTCTGTAAAGGTAAATGATAAATGATTTTATTTCTGTTTTCCGTCGTGTACAAACACTTTTACATGTCAATCATAACATACGTAAGTACTTATTAGGGAAAAAGTAAAATAAAAGTTAACGACTTATATCTGTCGAGCATCTGCCATCTGAGGTTATATCAAATTCAAAATTATTTATTTCAATCCAATTAAAAGATCATATGTTAATTATGTTAAACATTCAAATAAAATTAAAAAAATTATCATAATAAATAATCGTATATAAAAATAATTAATGAAATAATACAAATAGAATTAAAGTTATAAACTCAAATAAAAAAAATAGGTACTAATACGCCTGCCTCTGAGTCATTTGCTTGTTTGTCATTACATTAATCATATAACAATGGTTAATGTACTGACAATCAAACCTGTTCGCAAATACGCTCAGGATAGTGTTGGAGGTGGTCCGGAGCCTGCGCCCCAGAGATGTGCACCGCTTTCGCATCGTCGTGTAGAAACAGTCGACACGGGCGTCGGCGAACATCCCCGACGCGCTACAGTGCCAGGGCAGCCCCAACAACACCCTGAACGCATTATTGTACTGAACACGGAGAGCGTTGTACTGCTTCTGGGTATATGAACCCCACAGGCTGGCTGTGTACAGGACGTACAAAACGCTCTGAAAAGAGTTATTTTAACGGCCCCCGAGCAACCAGCAAACCTGCGGGCGATCATATTGGCCCTCACAGACAACGCCCTCCGCTCCCTATCGATGTCCGCATCGTCCCTCAGGTCAGGTTATGAAGGATATGGCGAAGAGATTTTAAATTAGATACTTTTACTATTGGTGTTTATTATTCCAGTAATCACAAGAAATCATTCAAATAATTAATGGTTTTGTAAATGGCAGTGCAATTTCCCATCATTAACTAAATCATTCAAAGTCGAGGTGATCCGTTTCTTTACATTATTATTTTGTGATTTCAATCATTCCTCAATACTTTTGTGGGCTTAGGACCGTCTAATATGCTGTAGTTGAGTTTTGATAAAATGGTTCTAAAAAGTTTTTTTATGTCAATCGTATACTACAACATTCCAGGCATATTTAAAATATCGAAATTAGCTTATTTACAAATTACACTGATCGATTACAAAATGACACTATTTTATTATTATTTACAAAAAAAAAGTAGGTACCTTTTTAGCGATGCGATTTCAAAATGTCCACCGTTTTTTTCTAAACATAAACTAACCCGTCTTTTTAAAATGGTTTGATAAACTTCGAGGCGTGTCTCTATCACTTTTTAAAATAATATATTATTTGTTGTTTTAAATCACTAACACTTTGAGATTCTTCGATATAGACTAAACGTTTTAGTTTGGCCCACAAATAAAAGTCAAGGGGTGTTAGGCCTTTTGATCTCGGCGGTCAGTTCACAGGTCCACCGCGACCTATTCTCTTATCACTGATTTCGCTATCGAGATACGCGCGCACAGATCGTTCGTAGTGAGCTGGACATGGTCGTGCTGGAAATACTCGTACATGTCTCGCTGATAGAGTAGAGGAACTTCTTCCAACGTGATGTCGATCCAAACTGGATCAATTATGCGATCGTGGAGTATTGCTGCCTTTGCCTAAGCTTTGGTTCGAAACAAACTTGATGTGCATTTCTTTAAGTTTGTGTGGGTTTTGGAAGCTTTACCAGTGTTAATTGTGCACGTTGTAAATACCAACGCGGGTAAATATGGACTCGTCGCTCCACAAGATGTTAGCCTTCGCGTCGTTTTGCAGCCAGTGACAAAACTCCATGCGGGGTCAGGCGTCCAGTGCATGCAAAGCTTGCACGCTGAAGAAATGGTATGGATGCATGTCCATTGAATGAAGTAGCTTCCACACCACATACTGGCTTATGCTAAATCGACAAGCGGCTTGCCGAGCGCTCTCCTCGAGTATCTTTGGAAATAGTCCAGTATGGCGTCATCAACGTGTCTGGCGCCTCCCTCTGGCATGACTGGGTAGCCGAAACTACCCATCCCATGATCCATCAATCGCTGATACGTGCGTAATATTTGAGCAGTGCTGGGAATTTGAGGAACAAGGATACCGTTCCTTCGCGACTACTGTAGGTGTTTTTCTTTTGCCTACAGTTGCCTCACACCGTCTAAGTTTTCACCAGACAGGATATAAAATCGTACCATTGTGCATTGCTCTCTACTCTACATTTGAATATTCGTACACTATCACAGGGCGGCCGATGCATACGTGGAAACTTAAACAACGTGATGTTACGCCGTGACTAATCGCAGGTGACTGGAGTGAGCAGGAGTGCGCGGAACGCGGGCGGGCGAGCATATGCGTGAGCGGCTCGTGCGCCGAAAGAATATCAAAGAGGCCGACGACAAGTGTGGCGAGTACCTATCGGCCGGCTTCAAAGAATAGGACCGCCCTATGAATTCATTGATAAATTCCGCGATTAAAAATTCCGCGGATTACTTAAGTGTATGATTTGAATTTCGATATTTTTTTAATCTTTTTTCTAAATTTCTGTTTTTATTGTTCTAGTATGAAAAGTTTACTTCAAATGTGTAGTATTTATTGCTAAATCAATTTCTTTGTATGTAATTGAAAAATAAAATAATAATAAATATTTATGTCATAGGTTTCTTCTACCCCGTTCACCTAATACACCCAATTATTTTTCCAGACGGTAACAAATGTCATCCAGTATAACCATATCATATTGTTTAAGTAAATAAATATGCTAATTAAAAACAAGCAAAAGTGAGACTGCGCTACGTACAGCGCGGCTGTACAATTAATACCTATTACTTAAAATAAAAACGCATGATTAAAATAATACCAACGCGCCATTAATCAAAACTTACTAGATAACAACAATTTGTAATGCCACTCTTATGTAGAATTTTAGATTTCTTCGAAGCTCGATAGATGGTGTTGGCGTCGAAATAAATCGCGCTATGGTTTCGTTTATGGCACTATGCACTGCTATTGGAATTTCATTTCAGGTTTACTTGCTACTAGCCAATATATGGCAATGTTTTAACGGATATTTTGTTGCAGTGACCAGAGTAACCTTCCTGTACATATTAGTCCCTAGGTGGCACTGTGCTCTGTGATATAATATTTTGAATCTTGGCGTTTAGGACGTTATTAATGACATAAGACTTAATCGCAATTAACTCATAGATGGCGCTGTGCTTATGATATAATTTTCTGAACCGCGGTATAGAGACGTTGAAACGGAAAAGTATAAAATAAAATAAATAGTTTAAAAAACTGTAACCCGACTACAGAAAAATAACAATAACAACAACGGCAATACATACATAGGTACAATAACGATCAAGGTAAAGCCGGGATCGCTTGCCTGTATACCATGTGGGTACCAGAAACACATACAAAATTATAATGGCATGCGACGACAGCTTTACCTTGACCATTTTTGTACCTGTCTTGATTTTTGTCTGAAATATTTTCTTGTTTCGTACTTTTTAGGTTACTTATATTTTTCCGTAGTCAATTTACAGTTTTTTTTTGTCATGGAGGGGGTGGAGACGTATTCTGACCACCGGTACATCCGGTTTGACGTCTTCGCCTAGACCTCGAGCGCGCTGGTCCGACAGGCCCCGAGTGGTCCGCGGTGGGCGCTGAAGCGGCTGGACCGGGAGCTCCTCCTGGAAGCCTCGATCGTGCAGGCCTGGGTGTCATCATCGGACAGGCCTGCTGATATTAACGAAGAGGCGGAGTGGTTCCGGAAGGCCATGTCCGAAGTATGTGACGTGGCATTGCCCCGGGTCCAGCCCGGACGTGCTTGGCGCCAGGTGTACTGGTGGTCGCCGGAGCTAACGTCTCTGCGAGAGACGTGCGCTGCTGCGCGACGCCTGTACAGGCACCGCAGGCTCCGTATCTGCCCTCCGGACACGGAAGCCATTCAGGCGGAGCTGTACGAGGGTTACAGAGCGGCGAAGGCCGCCCTCCGAGCGGAGATCCTACAGGCCAGGGGACTGGTCCCGCGAGGAGTCGCTGGGGACTCTGAACAGGGACCCGTGGGGACGCCATATAAAATGGTGCGGGAGAAACTCCGCCCATGGGCGCCCCCGCTGACGCAGAGTCTCCGGCCCCAGCTCGTGGAGGGCGAGGTGGGCGCTCTGTTCCCTTCGCGTGGGGAGCATACTCCTCCGCCCATGGCTCCGCCTCCTGCGGTGCTCACTGTGGACCACACAACGGACGACGACGGCGATGCTCCTGAGGTGACCGAGGTAGAGTTGAGAGTGGCGGTACGTAGGCTGAGTGCCAATAATACCGCCCCATTGCCCGACGGCCTAACTAGAAAAGCCTGGGTCCGGGTCTTGGAGGCTCTCGGGCCTCAACTTAGAGGGCTCCTAAGCGCATGCTTGGAGGGGGGCCAGTTCCCACTTCGTTGGAAGACGGGGAAACTGGTCCTCATTAAGAAGACGGGGCGCCCTGTGGACTCTCCGTCCACTTACCGGTCCATCGCGCTGCTCGACGAGGTGGGCAAGCTCTTTGAAAGAGTCATTGCAGACCGCCTCGTCGGGCGGCTGGTGCGGGTGGGGCCGGATTTGGCAGAGAGCCAGTTTGGTTTCCGCAGGGGGCGCTCTACGGTGGACGCCAACATGCGCGTGCGAGCCCTCACGACGGGGGATGCGGTGGCCCGGGGTGGGGTCGTCTTGGCGGTGTCTCTAGACATCGCCAATGCCTTCATGCCCTGGAGTTGCATCAGGGAGGCACTCCGGTATCACCGGATGCCGACCTACCTCTGTCGTATAGTCGAGGCCTATCTGACGGACAGGGCCGTCATCTACCCTGGTCACCAAGGAGAATGGAACCGGCGAGAGATGTCGTGCGGTGTTCCACAGGGATCGGTCCTGGAGCCGCAACTGTGGGACATCGGGTACGACTGGGTGCTGCGCGCCGACCTCCCTAGCGGCGTCAGCGTCCTTTGTTACGCTGATGACACGCTAGTCCTGGCGCAGGGGAGTTCGCACCAGGCGGCGGCCGACTTAATGACACGCGGGGTTGCGACAGTCGTTGAGAGGATCCGGCAATTGGGACTCGAGGTGGCCCTGTACAAGTCCGAGGCCATGTGTTTTCATGGTCCTCGGAACGCGCCTCTGTCGGGTTCCCAAATAACAGCAGGAGGAGTTCACATCTGCGTCGAGTCGACGATGAAGTACCTGGAACTCGTCCTCGACAGTCGGTGGAACTTCGTCGAGCATTTCCGATGACTTCTCCCGCTCTGGGCGGAGCGGAAGGGCGTGTCAGACTCTTACTGACTAAAACCCACCCATGTTCCTTCAGTTGCCTGTGCGCCAGGGCCACGGTAACTCTTGCGAACAATCCGCGACACCAGCAGGCATCGGCCCTACTCCTATCCACCCTGGGTCTCATAGTTTTGGTGTTTCAAGGAAAGATAAAAAAAAACAACTGGGAGAAATAAATTCGTAAAATTTATTACAGTTGACAAAAGTACATCAGAACATTTTCATTTTAAATTCAAAATTTACTTTATAAGCACTTCATATAAACATACAGTCTGTGTATCCAATACTTATCACTTCTGTACGCTAGTGTACTTTATTGCATAATATTCAAAATGTGCCAATTGCCTAATACGTACCTATTTCTAAAGTTGTCGATTCGTCCGTTTCGGCTGAGGAAATTCGTGCGAATCGACCAATAAGTCAAATAAATTGGGTTATGGGCAGTAGAATGATGTATGTGCAGAGAAAAAGGTAACTCAATTGGATGAAAAGGGGTTACAAATCGATCAACATGTTCGACTGTAGACCGATTCGTTTTCGAATCCGAATCTAAATAGGTACTACTGTGTTTTTTTTTATTTGTAACGGCCTTTGGACTTGGTGACGCCTCAATAATCAATAATTACAAATACAATAATCATTTTAAAAGATTTAACAATTATATTACGACTAAAATATCTTGTCTTACTAACTGACCAAACATTATTAGAGTTTAAAGTTTCACAAAAAAAGAAACGTGGGACGAGTAGCAGAATGAAAATATTATTTATTTTGATTTTCTGCAAGTCTTCCTAAATGGGCCGTAGGCATATAGGACGTCTGCTGCCGCGAGAAATCTCGGCACAGCGGACAGAGCTCCGGCGGGATCTCATGGCGGCATGGAGAGTGCGACTGTCGCAACCCAGCGCTGGGCACGCTACAATTGCGGCGCTAAGTCCCCTCTTTGAGGAGTGGCTTGAGAGGCGCCACGGCGTCCTCACCTTCCGCCTGAAGCAGGTCCTCACCGGACATGGCTGTATCGGGAGGTTCCTGTTTCGGATAAGGCGGGAGGAAACGCCCGGGTGTTGGCCTTGTGTGGATCGACCGGAGGACACGGTGGAGCATACGGTGGAGGTCTGCCCAGCTTTGGCGGAGCACCGCCGTGTCCTCGTGGTGGCGATCGGCGGCGGCGATCTCTCGCGTCCGGCCCTGGTTCAGGCCATGGTACGGAGCGAGAGGGAATGGGAAGCAGTCACCTCCTTCTGCGAAGCAGTAATGCTCGCGAAGGAGGAGGCGGAGCGCGTGAGGGAGAGGCAATCGTTGCGCCCTCACGCCCCTAGTCGCCGCAGTAGGAGACACCCTGGGCGTCGGGAGTCGATAACCGACTCCCGGCCACCGTAGGCGCGGGCCTGCGGACGGCGAGCAATGGGCAGCTCGCCGTCCGGTATGGACCAGGCCCGGGTCGACGGCGCGTTGTGTTCCACGCGCGCCTCAAAGAGATGTCAGCATAATTGACGGGGTCCGATAGGGCCGATGCCTGCCGGGGTCGCGGATTGTTCGAAAGAGTTACCGTGGCCCTGGCGCACAGGCAACTGAAGGAACACGGGTGGGTTTTAGTCAGTAAGAGTCTGACACGCCCTTCCGCTCCGCCCAGAGTGGGAGAAGGTCATATGATGATTTCCCACCCAAAAATAAAATAAAAAAGGCATGTAGGACGAGTTACTCGTTAAAATCCGGTTAAAACTGTTTTTTTACAACAGCTACAGGCTGGGCGGAGAACGGGCTTCTACAGTTAAGGTATAGTTGGAAGTTTTTTTATCTGACTGTACAAAACAGCTTTTTTATTGGTGATCAGTGAAAAAAAATCGGATTCGGACATTACCCAAATATATTGTGTCGCGAGTCTTCAGCAAGTCGGTTTGTGTTGTGATTAGCGTTGCCGGAGAGAATTATTCCGAAGTATTCCCGTCGTATTATTCGCGAAACATTCGGAAGTATTGAGTAGTATTCGGAATTATTCCCCGAGAAGAATTACAAGGAAAATATTTAGCTAAGTACATATTAGAATAATAGTTAGAATGAACCGCTGAGTCACGAGGCGGTATGCCACAGTTGCCATAATATAATCACGCTGACCGACATCGGGTAAGTAGGCTACCTATTGGATCACCTGGTAGAGTTCGACTATTGACCGCGAAATGGCGGCGCAATTACCATTGCAAATTACATATGTTCCGCGTTAGTGATTGTGTATTCATACTCACGAATCTTCCTTCCTTCGTTCCTTCCTAACCTTGGTCACCGCAGCAGCAGAAAGCGCACGCAGGCGAGCACTACCGACGGAAGTTGTACAGTTACAGCTTTTACTTTTACCCGCTAGACGGCGTTAATGCCAGTGACTACATATTACGACGCGTTCATTCATAAAAATGAGTATAATACGATTTCGATTTGAAAACTTCCGAATATTTCTTTCATCTTCTTAGATATGTACTTACGTAATAAGTTTTTGTATGCGGTCTATTAGGTGTGAAAGTGATAGAGAGGTAAATACATAGTTAGATACTAAAATAAGTTTATAAGATAGTAATTTATGTTATAATAGGGAGGTACCTAACAGAAAGGATAATCTAATTATTAAGTATTGTATATTATTTCAAATGCCTCTTTATTGATTAATTTCGGTTGAACACTACTTATTTATTACTTAACTATGTAACTAGTTATTGATTAATTTCGGTTGAAACTTGAACACTATTCTACAAAGAAATATATTTTTTACGACTACATATTTGTTTTACCAAAACATTTAAAGTACTTACGTATCTAGGCCCTAGATACGTACTTTAAACTACGTACAACGTATACGTACTTACTTTTATCTTACTTAACTAATTATTTACGTTTTTTCCATTAAATCGTAAACCAAAAACATTTTTACGAAGTAAACTAAACTTGTAAATAACATCTGGACAAAATCGGCCCATTCTAAACTCAATCATAGTAAAAATAAAATAATGAGTAGTCACAAGTAGATAACTACTTACAGGGAAATATTCCCGCATTGTAGGTACGTAGGAATCGTAAAAAAACTAAAATAAAAAAATAATACTAATAATACTTCTTCTTTTATGGTAATAATACTTCGTTGATTTTATGAATGAACAACGGCTGCGGGGCTCGGTGGGTGTGCTATTGTTACGTGCAGGCGAGTGCTGGCGTCTTCGAACGATTAACGAGGTATGTTCTCCATTTATAGTCTACTCTTGCCCGCTAGATGGCGTTAATTCAAGTAGCGGCATGGCGAAATATCTGCTAAACGTAACGGCGAGTCTCCTCAAGCTACATAAGCACACGAGTACATTCCTAACTACTGGGAATAGTTTAATTCTTAAGTAATAAAACGTAGGTTACCTACTTCATACTTACAATATTTATTTTACGCTGCTTTTTTGCTGCGGTAGTATTCCTTCCAATCGAAGTATTCTTTTGAATGTTTCCGTATTATTGCGAATACTTCCGAAGTTTTGCAACGTTAGTTGTGATAGAGGAACTTATATTCCGATTTCATTCACAATATCTCCCCTCTAGTGGAAATTACTGAATCCTTGGTATCTTATGAAAGCGGTGAATGGTCACACAATAACTGCTGTCCACACAGAGCGTTTTTGAAACCTTCATGTCAAATACTGATGAAAATTACAGATTTTCATGACGGCGGCGGTTATAATATAACGACCACTGCTCTTCTAGGAAACCGTGGTTTTAGTGCTGGATTAGATTTGGGGGTCTGACTGGAATTACTCAATTTTTGGCTCCTAACCTCACCTTTAAAATATATCTATCATGGAGTTCATACATTACCTTTTTCGCTTCACTGTCGTTGTGCCTTTCATCTTGGACAGTGATATATACGCTGACTGCCTGGCCTTGAGAATAGATGAGGACAGACCTCATATAGAGAAGACTTTACTGTAACAGTCTGGGATAACGTTAGATCGTAAAAACTTTATAAAAACGGTTTAGCTAAATTGCTACTGAAATACCTAAAGATACGAGGGTTTTGTAACTGGTTTAAAAACTACTAGAATAACCTTAACGTTTTTATGAGCACAGTTCGCAGGCTTTCACAACTTAAAGGGTCCCACACAGGGTTTCACAATTCTAAAATTGTGGTATTAAGGATGCCTATAGGTACAGGAAAAGTAATAGTAAAAAAAAACTAAAAAACACGCTTTAATAGAATTAAGAATAGCGTGATTAACAACAAAAAATATACAGGGTTATTGGTAAAACACTAGCAACCTCTTAAGGGGTCGTTGTACTCATCATTATAAACAAATTTAACTATGGACCATACCTGAAATCGCGAAAAAAATATCAGCTATTCCCTACGTTTTAACGTGTTATGCGAACATATATATAGGGAAAATCTGTTTCTGTTTTCGCGATTTCTGGTTTGGTCAATAGTAAAAGTTGTTTATAATGATAAGTACAATGACCCCTTAAGAGGTTGTTGGTGTATTACCAATAACCCTGTCTATTGTAAAAAAGCGTGGGGTGCTTTTTACGATATTTTCATAATGACTCTACTTTTACCAATATCTGTCAATAAAATATTTATAACAATTGACATCAAGCACCCCACGCTTTTTTATATATTGTTTTTTGTTAAAAACAATATGTAAAAAAGCGTGGCGTGATTAATCACCCTGTTCTGAATTTAATTATTGAAAATTATTTTCGGCTTTTGAATTTTGTTTTCTATTAGAGTATGTTTATTAGTTTTTTTTTTTAACTATAAAACACGCGGTTACGGGTTACGGTTTTGCTACTACAAAACCGTAACCTAAATATTTAGTTTTTATTTTTACTATTATTTATCTTCGCTTTTTTAGTCTTAAAACGATGATTATTTTGTTGCACCGAATAATCGACTTTTTGGTCTTCACATACACATACATAACATCACGCCTGTATTCCCCGAAGGGTTAGGCAGAGGTGTACCTATAGCACACCCACATTTTCGCTAGTTATGTTTAAGTCCCATGTAATAGGGGGCGAGCCTATTGCCATCAACCGGGCACAAATCCAGACTCCGGGCTGCTAACGAGAAATTCCACATGGAAAAACCCGATAACACTTTGCCCGACCCGGGAATCGAACCCAGGACCTCATGCTCAGCAGTAGCGCTTGCGACCACTAGACCAACGAGGCAGTCTTGGGCTTTCATATGTGAAAAAAAGGTTACCAAGTTGTTTTATGAATTAGTGTCTTTGAATATAAAATATCGATAATCTTGAAAATCCTGGTCAGGATTATGGGACAAACTTATTAAATTATGCTATTGTCATCGGTCCCTGATATGTGTGCAAAGGAGGTCAACAAAACCCCATACAACTTCGCCCAAACATGTACCTCGAGGTACACGTGCACCAAATCGTAGATGAAAAATAGAGGAATTCGAAAATAATAGTACCTATTTTCATCCTTAAATAATTTAAAACTACATAATCAATTATTTTATAAGCATGTACAATTGTGTTACACTTGGTTGACACTCGGGTTGACATTATTTCGTAAATGTCATTCACATGTCATTCAGTTCGTTCGTGAAACAACAGTGGCTGAACCCGACCTCAGACAGCTTTCAACTTGACAGTTTTTTTTTATAAGTAAGGTAGGTAGTTGTGCTTGTCCGATGATAGAATTCTAAAATGGCGTGCTTTTTATTATGTTAAAAGTTATTTTATTCTCGTCCCCGGGTAACCATAACAAAATTATATTAATGCAATATTATTCAGTGTAATCTAGTGTATTTTATGCCACTAAGTGTACCTCGGTACTTCGTTTGGGCAAATTTTGGTGACATCCTTTTCAATTTAATTCGACGTTTTGAAGTAGGTGAAAATCACCTTCAACGATTCCGTTACAAACATACAAACAAACAAACATACATACCAAGCTAATAAAAGCGTGCTATAAAGAGTAGTTGTTAGTTTTTATTTACTTTTCTTTATTTTACTTTTCTCTTTTTCTTCTATATTAAAAGCCGCGACTGGCTGTTCACAATGATGAGCTGGTACCTACGCTTATGTATGGAAGTGAATGTTGGGTGTTGCAAAAGAGGCATGAAAGTAGAATAAATGTTGTGGAAATGTATTCCTTGCGAAGCATGTGTGGTGTAACTATAAATGATAGGCTGAGGAATGATGTAATATGATAAGGCAACGGTGCGGTTTTAAAGAAGATGTTGTGACCAAAATTGAAAACAGTATGCTTAGATGGTTTGGTCAACTTGAGAGGATGAATGAAAGGCGACTAACAAAATGTATTTACAAGGCAGATGTGAGTGGATACGCAGGGAGGGGCCTGCCCTAGAAGGACATAGTGTGACCTTATTGTTAGCGGTCTTCAGAAAGGTCAGCTGCAGAGTACTCGATGATTGATGACGTCATAAAAGGTAGGTACCTACATGAACTACCCTTTTTTTGGGATTTGATCTTCCCTAACAGAATTTTTTGTTTATCATAGATAAGGATTAGGTAATCTAAATAATTCATTCACATCATACTTTATTTGGTTTTTTAATGTGCTTACTTATTGGGCAGCCGATTGTCGTTGGGACAGTTAGCAAAATTAAATTGTGTTTATTAATAAAAAACATTTTTTACAAAAAAAAAACTACCGACTTCATAAAAAAAACACTGCAAAGTGAAAAATAACTTTAATTTCGGAAGTCTGTGTCTTTGGATCTGTATTTTAGTTTTCTGCCACCGACTTCCGAAATTAAAGTTATGTAAAAAAGTTTTTTATTTTTCACTTTTTAGTGAGTCAGCTATTAATTTATCTAAGTTACAAGCCTAATGTCAACTACTCATCACCTTTTACAAAATATTCCTTTTTCCGATGCAGGGACGTTAATTGTTGAGGAGTTCTCCTGGTAAGAACCAAAAGAACTGGAGCTGATGGTAAAGCCACCATCAGCACCATTTCACCATATTCATTGTGACGAGCATAAATTGCTTAGTCACCATATTAGAGTAATCGAATCGTAACCCGTGAAATACTTATAATTGAGTAGTTCCGGTGGCTTCTGGTCTTCATCATCAGTTCCGCTTCACCGAATGGTGCTTTCCGAGAGCAAATGCACGAGTTACTATAAAAAATACCCAAATCGCTATAGACGTGCTGGTAAAATTTGAAGATTTCCCTCGATTTCCATGGGATCCCTTCATCAGATTCTGACTTGGTGACAAGGGGACCACCTCGAGAGTATACCCTTTCAAACAAAAAAGAATTTTGCAATTCCGTCTATATATGACGGAGTTATGCCCGAACATACATAAAAAAAAAAAAAATATATAAACATCCGAATTGATAACCTCCTTTTTAAAAAGTCGATTAATAATAAAAGCGCCTTTACAAAGGCGTCATGCAAATAAATTTTTATGGATAATATGTGTTCACTTCACAGACTTTCTAGTCAACACTTTTAATGTGCCCTCAATAAAAGCACTTGTCTAAATAAAACCGCGCCGAAGTTCGGCTTAACCCGATAAATGACATCGATAAACCAATATTGAAATCAACCTCACAGTCAACCCGCGGTCCACTGGCTTTTGACATTAATTAATTCAAAAATATTCATTGATTTTATCAAGTGTTTAATCGCGAAAGCGTTGTATTTACAAGATTAACTGAAATTATTGAGAGGATTGTTTGTTGTTGTTGATCAGTTAAAAGATAAGTAGGAAGCAAAATTCGAAAAGTCACTTAGAATTACCACGTACGCTGAAGAAAATAAAACATATCAAAGCTCTAAAATAAACAATTCTTCAATACCAAACTCGCGTTTGAAAGAGATCCAAGAGATCATAGCAAATTGCTGAAAATCTTTACCTAATTAAGTAATGTCCACGTACTCGTTGGCTTGATTTCCGAAGCACTTTATTCCAAGACAGGCAGTCCTCCAGTTTCTAATGTTCAAACTCTCTCACTAAGTTTAGGAGGCCAGATTTCAGAGGTACAACAACGGTGATTAATTAAGCTACAAACTGCGAAACTATCGAGGAAACTTGTCTCGAAGAAGGATAGCTAATGTAAGTTCAAATGCACATCGCATGGTTGTAGCTGCGATGTCGGAGCGAAGGAAACAGCTTATAGTAATTGAAAAACTTATTCCTTGAACAAATACAAGTCGTACGAACAAGTATCCTTCAATTTTATGTAAAAGTTTGTTTGTTTGTTACTTAATCACGCTTTAACGCTTTATAGACCCTGGTTTAACACATATTGTTTTTATTGATATACATGTAAGAGTTTTCCTAGAATGCGAGCTAAACCACGGTCAATAAATAGCAAGTACACGTAGATAATATTCGTACATGTATAGTTACCAACTCGAATAAGACCCTGTCTAAACTGTGTCTTTTGACACACAAATACTGTTAGGTACAAATTTTCTATTATCCATGTTCAAAGGGTATGTTTAAGGGTTTTGTTTATATCACTGGGTCAAATGGAAGTATACTGTATTGTAGACATATTTTAGGTACCGGTAGGTATAGGCTCAAATAAATACCAAGTTAGGTACAAAAAAATCCAAAAAGGCCAAAAGAAAGAATTAGACTGAAAACTGTAATTGAAAGCTGGCTTCAGATACAGACAGACATATAGATTCACATTGTCAATTATATTACTGTTTTTTTTTTTAAATGGGTCATTCTTTTCCTTTATTTAATTACTACGATGTCCTTGAGATCAGGAACGTCATGGCTTTTTGCCTTCCCCCGACTATCGTTAAAATTAGGTTGTTTACATGAATAAATCACGATCAGTTCATAATACAATTAAACTTGCACCAAAACTCGATCTTGTTAGCAGAAGAGTTTTCTTTCATATTCAAATTGTTTTGTTTTCTATTGTCACTAACTAATTAAAACAAATTAATTTATCATCCGTAACCACAGGATAAACCTTCAATAAATTACTAACCTTGTAAGTTGACTCACTGCAGCTTAAAGACCACTTGTTATACAGAAAAAACGAAATTTGAACTCTACACTGGCTCGATGCGTATTAATTAGTGATTTCAGATCACTCTAAGTCCAAATTTTCTGATGATATCATCCTTCACCGTCAGCCAGTGATAAACTTTCAGAATAGATAGATATTCAATTTCTATAAGTACATAGTGCGTGGTAAAGTGCAGGTAACGAAAATTTGTTTAACTAATACGTTTGCCTGAAAGTAAACATACATAAAATCAGACTTACGATCTTTTACTGCTCCTGAAAATACAGAAATGCCAGTTCCCGCAGTCCAGTTTTACGACATATTTACATGAGACATCTGCATATATAAGAACAGTACAAAATGATACCACAAACCGCCGATGTCGACATCGGGTACATCCGATGCATTCTCGATTCACTACAAAAATAAATCTTACATCATCTTACATTTTTGTGGATGATTAATTTATAAGGATAAAGACCATATTTTTTTTGCTAAAACATCCCCCATGTTACCAGCACATCAGCTATGAAAGAGTGTTAAAAGAGTATTTGTGATTTAAAGTGACTTAAACAATGGCAGAAGAAAAATAAGTCGTTGTTTAGGCAGAATTCTCGCTACACATACATTTAAAAGTGATAGAATTATATATACAATTATACTGCTGCAATAAATTCCTAGAGTGGATAACTGCGTATACAATCAGTGGCGTTAATAGAATAGGAAGCAAACAACGAAGATATATGAGAGCCAGCTGAACAAAGACTAGCAAACATATTTGTCTAGGAGAAATCGTTTGCCACTAAACTGTAAGTAATTCGGGATATATGGCAATAATAGAGAGATCAATTCTGAACTTGCTATATATTTATTACAAAAATAGTTATCGAGAAGTGCCAATGTATTATGATAGCGTTTACCATTATGAAATAAATAGAATTATATATTATATGGATTCTCTGGTGCTGCAATATATCAACTTTTTCTTTTAATAAAGTTATTTAGTGCTGTATAGTATGAAAGAAGTCAGCATCTTCATTATGTATTATTAAAAACTCTCTCATGATCGAAAATAAACTTATTCATCGATGTTTTTTTTTATTTTTTATTTCTTCTTTTAATTAGGGACTTTTATGACGGCAATGCGTATGCCAGTCCCATCGTACCCTAAACATACATACTTACTGCTACAGATTACATCTGGGCCATGAAACTGAACAGACTCTTCGCATCATCACCATTTGGTTGAGACAAAATTTTATGAAATATGCCCATATCAAGTCGGTTGAACCTCAAGACCTCAAACAGATATTTTCTTTGAGATTCATAATTAACACAATCCATTAATAAGTGATGTAAGTCTTCCACAACTCCACACTCCAAACATCATCGATGTTGGACCTTTAATTTCAACTCACGTACTTATTCTTTCTTCCTGAGAGCGTAATGAAAAACCGTACTAGCGGGGTAGTTTTCTTTCGATTTCCTTCAGCTAAACTGCAGTGTAGTAGCAATAGTTTGTTTTAAGTACCGAGTTACCTACTTCGCAACGACTTTTAGGGTGTGTGCTACACAACAGCAGATCTATTCAGTAAAAATCTCACCGTGAAAGCTTAGGTGAAGTGAGCATGAAGTGAGTTGTCAATAGTGTCATCAGGTGGAAGACAACTCACTTCATCTTCATCAAGTTATCACAGTGATATTTTTTTAAGAATACACAGAATTTGCCTATGAGTACTAAGTCCACCTACACATTATATTTCACAAGTAGGTGGGATTAATTGCCGTTTGTGATATGAACTACTAGCTTTTGCCTGCGGCTTCGCAGAAACGTATTTTATGCGGAGAGCAGTGGTAGCCCAGTGGTATCGGCCCCGACTTACGAGCTGTAGGTCGTGGGTTCGAACCCAGACAGGCGCTTTACTTTGTGTAAATAATTTCATCACCACTGCTCTCAAAACGGTGAAGGAAAACATCGTGAGGAAACCGGCATGTCCTAGAACCAAAAATTCGAATACATGTGACATCTAACAACCCGCTCTGGGCCCGCGTGGTGGATTACAGCCCACTCCCTCTCAAAAAGAGAGGAGGCCTGTGTCCCAGCAGTGGGAACATTATAGGCTGATTATGCATGTACTGAAAATACAAACAATAAAAAAAACTAACAAAACCATAAAAACAAAAAAAAATGACCTGTGCGAGGCCAAAAGAGAACTATCTCAGCATAATGAAGTAAAAGAAGTTCGTGACCTGGGAATCGTATTTGACAAGAAACTGAAATTTGACAAGCATGTATTAAATATTACCTCAAAAGGGTTCAAGGTCCTTGGATTTGTCTTGCGTAACAGCAAAGAATTTTCTAAACCCTCGACTAGAATTAAATTATATAACACATTGGTTCGCCCACTTCTTGAATACAATAGCACCGTATGGAATCCTCACTACGATATTTACATTAAACGCTTGGAAAGTGTACAAAGACGTTTTCTATACCATCTTTGCTATAAAGACCGTCTGGCAAAAAAAATTTGGAGCTACGACCTAAGACTACAACATTATAAAATTTCCTCCTTAGTAGATAGAAGAAAAGTTTTAGATCTCACATTTCTTCACAAACTGTTCAATGGGGTTGTTGACTGTAGCGAACTTCTTGGAAAGCTGCAAATAAGTGCACCAACTCGCTTGCCTCGCAAACGTGCCTATAGCCTTTTCTATGTGCCGGGATCCAAAACAAACCTCGGACATTTCGCCGTTTTGCCAAGGCTCTGTAGGCAGTATAACGAAGTATCGAAACATAAAGAATTAGATATTACATGCAAAATTGCAAAGTTTAAAAAGGACATAAGAGATATAATATCAAAGTCATAATATTTTGTTATTGATTTCCTTTGACATCTACGGTTATTTTTTTTTTTTTTTTAATCTTATGAATTTGTTGCTATGTAATTTGTATTTCTTTTTTTGTATGATTGTATTTTAATGTTTTACCTTATCAAACTTTTTGTACCTACCTAGTTATTAAGTGAACGATGTGGTCTCCTGTAATTGGAGGCGCACACTGTTATTTGTCCCTGTGTTGGTTAACATGCATGTTATTGTGTAGCCTCTGTTGGCGATCCAACATAAATAAATAAATAAATTCTGCTGCGACATTTAAAAAATAAATACCGGAGTGGTAGCGGTATTCTGATAGGGCTCGCTGTGATGCTACGGACACACCTACGGACATATAATATTATACAAATCACATTAAGGAATCCCACTCGTAACTTTATAATATTAAAAATGCGAAAGTGAATTTGTTTGTTTGTTAAGCTTTCACCCTAAAACTGCTGAACGGATGTAGATGAAATTTGGCGCAGGAGTAGACCATGACCTGAAAAAGGATATAGGCTTCTTTTTATCCTGGATCGCAGACGAAATCGCGGGCAACAGCTTGTACAAAAAAAAAGTATATCGATAATAATTATTTATACATTAAAGATTACGATCGGCCCACACCCAGCACTCCAATATCGCTTGTCCAGGCTACAGACTGTTGTCTATAGCAAAGACTGCAATAGTATACTGGCGAGTCTATAGTCAGTGACAAACAATGAGACGCGGGCTGTCAAAGGATTTAGAAAAATAAAATTGAAAGTATTAATACAAATAAAACAATGGACGTACGACAAATATCAACAACTGATTACTTCAGAGTTGAGTGAATAATAAAAAATAAGAAAATGGTGCAAAAATAAATTCACCCTCGGATTCCTTAATCGAGCCACCGTGCATTTTTATGTTTAAAAGATAATAAAAGAGATCAGAATAAAAGTTTTTATGCAGTTTTGAAGCTGACTTAGTGGCCATTATTTCGGTATCGCTATTGTTCCAAACATGAATTCAAAACATGAAAAAAAGAAGACAATCGTAGTTTGGTCGCTCTTAAAGAAGCAACAAGCTTTGATTAGAGCATCTATGAGTCAATAGTTATTTCGTTATTTGTTTTGTTTTGCATAAAAAGAGTATGAAATTGTTTTTACTTATTTTATGATCCATTTTGATGTTCAAATTATGGATTCTGCATCTGAAGTAGCCGCACAAGCTATGGGATTTCTTCAGTCTGGGCGTAGTCAGCGAAACGTATGTGCACAACTTCATGCAAGTTCTGTCGTTCAAAGAATTTACCATCGATACCTGGAGACTGGAAGCTTCGTGCACCGTCCTGGAGGACCGCGCCTAAGAACGTGGCCTAAAACCTCATAAGCCAACCAGTGGTCCCAAACTGACACTAGCTCACAGAATGGCGCGCCTACAGTTTTCACGCCAACATTTTCATTGGAGTCAATGTCAATGGAGCCAGGCTCCATTGACGTTGCCATACAGCATAATCTTGAATATGCTGTATGCCAATAATGGACGTAGGAAAGTCTACGGAAAGCAGGGAAAACGTTTTCAGCAATGTTGCATCGAAGAGAAGGTGGATTATGGCGGTGGGTCATGGATAGTCTGGGGCGGAATTTCTACCGAAAGAAAAACTGGCATTGAGGTAAAAACTGGCATACAGGCCCACAGTTTTTGCTACTGAATAGCGACCGATACAGACATCAATGCTTAGAGGCTCGTGTGATGACATTATGCTGATTTTATGGACCAGGATTTAATTTGTAAGCGTGCTAATGCACTCACTGCAAGATTTTTTCAAGAATACCTGCATGATATTAGTATCTTAGTAATGGAATGGCCAGTAAGAAGCTGTTGTAAGATCTCTTACGGTATGAGCTGAGAGGCGTTTTTGAACTAACCAACCAGCTCCAAAAACTTTGCAGGAGCTGAAAACTGCCATCTTGGAAGCATTGGAGAACATTCCACAGCACGTGCACCTAGTACTAGTAGCACAAAGGGCCATGGAGCGAGCCATGCTTGGCATAACCCTACTAGACCGAATGCATAATCAGCCTATAATGTTCCCACTGCTGGGACACAGGCCTTCTCTCTTCGAGAGGGAATGGGCTGTAATCTACCACGCGGGCTTAGTGCGGGTTGGTAGATGTCACACGTCTTCGAATTTTTTGATTCTAGGACATGCCAGTTTCCTCACGATGTTTCCCTTCACCGTTTTGAGAGCAGTGGAGATGAAATTATTTACACAAAGTAAAGCGCCTGCCTGGGTTCGAACCCACAACCTAGAACTCGTATGTCGGGACCGATACTACTAGGCCACCACTGCTCTAGACCGAATGCGTAACACTGAAATCCGCCATCGATCGAAAGTCTATAACGTCGGGGACAGGGCGATGTGCCCCCAAGTAAAGTTGGGCAGGACATTTAGTTAGACGAGGGGATGGCCGATACATCAGGACCCGAGGCGGCGGCGCGTATTGTTCCACGCGCGCCCCTCTTAGACGTCGCGGGGGGGAGTCAAACACCTCACTCCCCCCGCTCGACCGGACGGGGCCCGCCGAGGCGGGCCGGCACCAGTCGGGGGTTGCGGAGGATTCGTATGTTCCCGCGACCCCCGGCGCGGGTGGGAGATGGAACACCGGGGTGGTTTTTAGTCAGTAAGAGTCTGACGGACCCCTCCGCCCCCCCAGGGCGGGGGACATCCATGAGGATTTTCCACCCCGGATAAAATATATATATATAAAGGAGATGGCCGATGGAGCTGTGACCGAATGGTGGCCAAGGTTAGGTCAAAGAAACCAGGGCCGTTTAAAAGCACGTTGTATTGATGATATCGACGAAAAACGTCGCGGGAAACACCTGGATGAGGGACGCACGGAACTGGAAAGTATGGAAGTAAAAAGGGAAGGCCTATACCCAGCAGTGGATGATTCCGGGTTGAAATAATGAACGGGTTGCCCAGTCCCGTTTTAGTAGTGGCAAAGAGTATGAAAACTTTCATACATAGATACCTACTGGCACAATTAACCCGGTTTATCCGGGTACCCGGGAACGTGTGTAAAGGGCCTTAAGTGGGTACGGTCTGCCCACATTTACAGAAGTAGGTAGGTACTTATTTGTCTTTTTATTACAGTTGTACCTTTCCTGCCTTTTTGCACTGGACACGGTCATAAAACGTGCCTTATCGTACCTCCATCCACTTTGATAGCTGTTACGAGTATTGGGACTTAGCTGGGTTTAGGCTGTTAAGGAAAGAAACGTTGCAATGTTTACTTTTGTAAGTAGATACCTAAGTATTAACTGTCCGGATCGCACCGTGGAAGTCCCAGGCGTAGGTGGTGGGCCGAATTTGAGGTCAATCGGCGGGATTGATTTGGTCCATATTGGCTCAGGATCGAGTTGAGCAGGAAAGGGCTAGGGAGTTCTTTATCCTGCAGTGGGATAACACAGGCTGGTTATACTAAACTAGCTTTTGTTAAAGTGTATCCCACGCAAACGTACTACCGAGATAAAAAAGTATCCTAGTTCCTAACTAAGGTCACGTTCTACCATCGAAATCCGTTTAGCCATTAGGCGTGAAAATATAACAGACAGACAAACAGACAAAGTTACTTTCGCATTTATAATATTAAATATGGATTATGTATGTATTTTATTGTTTAATCATCCGGATACTCAAGGCACCCCTTTTTAGAATACTTTCTACAGATTTGGTTTTAACGCACAAAAGCTCAAATATTCAAAATAGACTTGAAACTTCTCAAAGACATACAAAGGCGATAAAACAGCTGTTACTGTTTGAGTTTGTTTTTGTACTCTAACTAAATCCTATCTTTTTCTTTCACCTTTAATCCTTCCACCGCCTTTTCTCAAGAGGTTAAAGGTATGTATGTTTTATAAAAGAGTTTAAACTCATTATTATTGTCAAGGTTCTATTTATGATATTACACTACATAATGTACATAATGGGAGAAAGAAGTTCCACATTTATTTTGGTAATGTTTCTATTATTTATTAATTGAAGTTTGACATAATTATGTGCTATGTATGCACCTACGTATAGCTCGAGCATCTGCATGTCATCTTATCTGCTCGACTGTTACTCGAGCAGATACGATGAAAATCTTTATTATAAAATCTATGCATAAACAACATACATTTTTGTTCTGCAGTGCTGGAGGCTTCGCTAAAAACATTTACCGAACTGTAATTTTTATTGAAACTCAAAGTAGAAATCCGATAAAAATGAAGCAGGTGTTAAATTTCCCACGTCATATGCTGAAAATGTGAGTGCCAATGCTCACAAATTCACGCAATGGTTCATTCATCTAAGTTTTCTATTAGCCGCGACAGAGCTGTGCAAACATCAAACAGATATTTTAGACATTTCACTAAAAGCAAATTAAATCCCGGATTCGTATGGGACTGTGAAAATAAAACAGCCCGTATACATTATGTCAAACTGATATTTTGTATTGCGTTTTAACGATTTCTTTCTCGATTTATTTTTAATAGCCTTAAAAATATATATATTAATCAATACAAAATAATTAAGTAAATAGAAGTTTCACACCCTTATTTAAAAAGCTTAATAGGCTTACTATGTCTTTTTTTAATATATTCTACAATCACGGGGCTCATACAGCACATTAGAGATTTAATAATATCGATAATTGCTCCGAAGTGGTAATTACGAAGTATCGGCCGAATGTTCGAACGTCCTTCATTCTATTTCGTTCGGTCAGTATTAAATAAACGTATAAACACTGAATAAAAAGCAAAGCTCAATTTCCTTATTACAAAAAAAAATAGTTTTACTCTGTAATTCAACAGTTAATTATATCGAAATTAATATTAATTACTAATAAAACTTATCTATAAAATGTTTAACTCTAGCACTACATTTCGTTCGGTCCGACACTCTTCCGAATATTGACTATGGTGCCGACCGAACTGAGCCAATCCGAACTTTGTTCTTAGTAGGACAACAATGCAAACATCGGTCGTGTTTGGGTTGGGCCCCAACATTCGAATGTGTCACTTCAGAGTAGATCCCAAATAAATGTTGCCACCTAATTGATACAATAATTATCTGCAATATCATAATACCTAAATATTTAACATGAATAGGGGACATTAATTTACTATCCAACGCAAATGAAAAAATCAACACAAAGAAAACGCATAGCGATGCGCACGTGTAAGGTAAAGTACTAACAAACCTAAAACAACTATGGTTAACACACTTTGTAAACAGAGCCTATTTTCCTTATAATTTTAATCTTGGCATGTCGCTACATGAGAAAAATTTAGAACAACTTAACTCAAAATTGCTATACGAGAAAATATCTACGTTAATTGTTTTCAAGCTTATTAATAAACACTTCTATCGACGCTAATGAGTAAAAGCAAGAAGCTTTCAGTTTATTCACTAAACTCGCTCGAGGAGTGTAGACGAGTAAATAGTATACCTATAGTTAGTGTATGTGTAGAAGCATAGAATTAATTTCTGAACATAAAGCGCGCATTCATAGACGGCGTGAGTTTAATTTAATGACTAGGTATATGTATAGCGACTATCCTTATACATTAAATATACCTACACCTGAATTTACTAAGCCAGAGTTTGATATGTTTTCAACTTTATGATTGTTTGTTTTATTTTACACAAGAGCTGTTTAACATGGCATTCGAAAGCCAGCAGCTTTTCAAACCAGTGCAGTGTTTTAAGAAGTCCATTTTTCGGACATCGCATTTTTATCAAAAAATCTAATAGATATAATCATCTAAATGCAAGATCTCATATGGGGATTTAGGTAACATGTTATAGTATTTGTGTTTTTTGTTGTTGTTGAAAATTGACTTACTTTCATTTCAAAATTTTGGAAGAAAGTTATTGATCTCAAACTAAGAATAATACGCAAAAAATATATTAAGAGCATCGATGGCGTCTCTTAAGCTGCATATTTTTCTGTTATCTTTTTTAGATCCGGATATATACGAGTTTTTTGGTTTTATATTTTATTATTTTTCTCAAAAAATCTGCCAAATCAAAATGCCTAGCAAAAAATGGTTAATTTGGAATAACTTCTAGATTCCATGGAATTGGGATGTGAAATTTATGAGGTGTGTTGGCAAAGCAAAGAGATATTTTTCAGTATAAATAAATTATACCAATACGGCAGATTTTTCGAGAAAATTCATAAAAACTAAAAACCAAGAAACTCGTATATATCTGGATCTAACAAAGATAAGAGGTTCCTTCGTGCTCTATAATATGCAGCAAATAAGACGCCATCGATGTTTTTGACATCATTTTTGCGTATCATGCTAAGTTTAAAAAAAATCCAGGTTTAAAAAGAAAATACAAACATACTGCGCTAGTTTTAAAAAGAAGCAAAAAAGGGTTAACTATAAAATTTGTCCTAAGCTATCCTGAATAACAAAGGGAATAAAGGTATCCAGTAAAATGAAACGGTTCCTCCTTCAAAGCATAAATAATAAGACTGGCACAGAGGGTATGTATTTTTTTGTATATGTTCTTACATTTACAAAAAAACACATTAGAGTATATGGACTTGTCTTAAAAAAAGCAAGCCGGATGGCAGTCAGGACAGAAATTAAAAAAGCAAATATGTCATCAAAAGCTATATGGCGAGTTATAAATAGACATAGGAATAAAGAATCAAAACGAGACGGTAAATAAACATGCTGCTAAAAATTAATAATATATATATCTTGGGGATTAGATATGATCCCATATCTAATCCCCAAGAAATAGTAGACATTTTTTCGAATATTTTTCACCACGCCGAGCTAGTTAGTGATATTGACATTTTTAACAAGCACTAAAAACCTTGCAAGATAATTTCAACAGAGTGAGCGTAGAAATGAACTGCGAACAAGTAACATCATTTTTATTAACAAAAATTGTCAATGCAATGGCAAATAAGAAATCTTATGGTCATGATGAAATACCAATAAAATTAATAAAAGATCATATTGATTTATTGGCAGAACCACTAACATATTTAATCAATATGTGTATATACCCTGACCAACTCAAAATAGCCCGAGTTTTACCCACGTATAAAAAAGGTTCCCATTTAGGTCCCAATAATTATAGACCGACTTCACTATTGCCAATAATTTCGAAAAAAAAAACGAGAAAATTCTTAAAATTAGGCTCCTAAGGCATTTAAATCGCAATAAAATTCTGAATCTCAGGCAATACGGTTATCAGAAACATGTGGGAACAAATGACGCAATTGCTACTTTAATGGAGGAAGCAGTTGACAAAATTAATAAGACACTAAAAGTTGCAGGCTTATTCCTTGATTTAAGTTCTGCTTTTGGCACAGTCGATCACAAGCTACTATTAGCAAAAATGGAACACTATGGAGTTCGAGGACCAGTTCTGAAACTATTTAAATCATATCTGGAAAATCGTAAGCAATACGTAGAAATTAAAGTGACTGAAGATTAATGTGAAAAACTATACAAATCGGGTTCTAAACTAATAAAGAAGGGAGTTCCTCAAGATTCAATATTAGGGCCAATCTTTTTCATAGTGTCCATTAATGATTTAATTGATTACATGCAAAGTCATATAGACGCTGGACTTGTTCTTTTTGCTGACGATACGAATGCTATAATATCCGCTAATGATATAGAAACTCTAACTAATAAAGTAAACATGGCTTGGCTCTCTTCCATTCTTGGTTTACTATCAACACTCTTACCCTAAACACCAGTAAAACAAATGCGATGTTATTTAGAACAACGTCTAGAAATAAGGATACAATGGACATAACTTTGAATAATGATAATATAATCTTATTGGATAGCGTACATTTTTTAGGTATTTACATTGACGAAAGTTTAAACTGGAAAAAGGAATTGTCAGCAATAGAAAATTCAATTAGTTCGGCTTGCTATGGCCTTAGAAGTCTTCGAGAGGAAATCACTATCGAACAATTAAAACTAGTGTACTATTCGCTGGTAGAGTCTAGTCTCAGGTTCAGTATTTCTCTATGGGGAGGTAGTTACGCGTACAATGTGAACACAGCTTTTGGCGTTCAAAAAAGAGCCTTAAGAACTGTGGTGAGAATTCCACACTGGGATACCCAGTGTGCAAGGAGTATTTTAAAGATCTACAGATAGTAACTGTGCCGTGCTTGTATATTATACATATATAGTAGTACTCACTGACCTTATAAAAAAACTGAATAGGTTCGAAACAGCAGAAGATAGAAATAAGCGAGAAGCTACAAGGCGTAAGGACTTGCAGTATGACATACATACACTTATGAATGTGGTTAGTCATGCGGCAAGTTTTCAATGGACCAAATTGTTTAATAAACTACCTATACAATTAAAGTCCTTATATAATATACAGCAGTTTAAGGCAGCAAGTCAAATCTTTTGTGGTAAATAAATGCTAGTATAGGTACTGTGGATGAGTTTCTCACTGATGTGTTTTAGCTAGACCGATATTACGTAGAACATAACATTTTAGAAATGCTGACATCAACGTATTTAATTGTGATATTGAGTACTGGTGATAATAAAGGCATGTGTTCTTTTTAATGTTATTGTCAATAGTATATGGTTTAGGTTGATATAGTGAATATTAGATAAAATATTGTTCTTCTGGATGGGAATGTTAAGGAGTTATGCTGTTATTTTGTTTGCTTTTTTAAATATATTCCTGGATAGTGGACATTGTAAATTAATTTTATGATTTTTATTATTATTATTGGAAACTATATGAAATTATTAGGTAGGAATTAGTGACATGTATTTTTGTTTATATTTTGTTTATTGTTTTATATTTTTGAACTTTATGAATTTTGTTAACAATAATGTAGGTAGGTAATGAGATTTTGTGGAACTAATTTAATTCGGTGTTTAACTTGTAATTATTATAATTTATTTGCCTAGGGATCTTTGTAAAACATTCAGACACAATGTAAATTGTTATTGAATTGAATAAATGAAATGAAATTAAGCGTAACATATATTTTTCTTCTAAATATCGAAAGGAAAATTGGATGATCTTCAAAAAAATCTTACACAAAATCCAGACGTGCTAGCTAAGTGGTGATACGAAATCTTGCACCTGAATGATTATTTCTATCAGTTTTTTTAATAAAAATGTGATGTCTGAAAAAAGGGCTTCTTAAAACTGTGCAGAGACTTTAAACGGCATTAACGCATGGAAGGAACCATGTACAGACCCTTGGAATGCGTCCATATTGGTGGAGATTTCATTTTTAATTTCAACCATAGCTTGCTCACAGTTTCGGGATTTAAATCGTTTAAGTTGCAAAACTATTTGCTAGCTGAGTTTGATTTCAATATTTAATTTTCGCATTTCGCTCGCCGCTGATTCCTACTCCAGCTTAAAATTAATTTATTAAGTAATCTTATTTATACAGTAATACCCTCAGTTAAGTAATTAACAAATTAGATTTATCATTTATCTTATTTATCAAGGCTATATTTTACAGGAAAATTTCCTAATTAATCCAAAGTTTGTCTTTGTTCCCGTCATTTCCTGTTTGGATTATTCAAACGGTAAGGCAAAGTTGTGATGTAGAACAGATTTAAATGAATTAAAACGCTGTGTTGAATTTAACAGGTAAACTGCATAAAACATTTTGTAAGGGCCCTATACCTATATTTACATAGATTATTTCATGGAAATCTAAAAAACCTTTGATTTTTGCAATGTAAACATGTTAGGTCTTAAAAAAACAATACAGGATGGTTCTATTAATTTTAAACCTTTTCTTCCATTGGTTCCATTGCATAAAACGGGAGATTCGCACCACAGTTTTTTTTTAAAAGTTAGTTTACTCTGTCACATTGCTGAGCAAAGGCCTCCCCCAAATCCTTCCAGGCATCCTTTTCTAGAGCCACCTCGATCCAACCCTTGCGGTACGCGTCCAGGTCGTCTCGCTACCTCCTCCTGGGCCGGCCTCGGCAGCGCCGTCCGCCCTCAGGCCCCACCGTATAGAGACTGTTGCCCAGCGATCACTGTGCATACGGCGGACGTAACCCGCCCCTATCCCATTTCAGCTTGGCAGCCTTTTTGCCTACGTCTAGGATCCCCGTTTTAGAGCGCAGCGTGGTATTTCGTATTCTGTCAGTTCGTCTACCGCCTAAAATGCTGCGCTCCATTGCTCTTTGGCAAACTCCAATGCGGAACTTTTGCGACTCGGTGAGTGACCAGGTCTGAGCACCGTCGGCTAGGACGAGCAGGACACACATATCGATGAGTTTTTGCTTCAGGGAAATCGGTAGATTGCCCTTCAATAGCGTCTTCATGGATTAGTAGATTTTCCAGGCATTTTCCATGCGGCGATAGATTTTCTTTTCTTGCCAATTTTCAAAAGAAACTTACTGGAAACTTTTGTTATAGACCGATTCATCGCGAGTCCAACATTGAGGTTAGCCGGCTTGTTCCAGAGCTGTGGGGGCAAAATATACTATTTTGTCGGCAAATCGGCGGTTTCTAAACCTCCTGCTGCCAACTTCAATGCCATTGGTCGTGCTTGAGGCTGTGAGTGTTCTAAATATCTTCACGAGAGTGCTTGTGAATAATATTGGCGAGAGCGTTAAGCGGAGCGGAGCCCTTTTGTATCCTAAACGACGGTCTCGCACTATTCATTTTGATGTCTGCGGTACTGTTGTGGTATATATTTCGTAGAAGTTCTATATATTGCTGTTCCATTTCTTAGTTTTCCAAAGACTTAAATATTTCGGAGTGTTTGATAATGTCGAAGGGTGAATTAGAGTGTTTTATTAAGTTCAGAATATTTTTCAAGTAGCTGGTTGACGGTATGTCGGTGGTTGGTTGTTGAGAAGCTAGGGCGACATCCGGCTTGTTCTGGTGGATTATATTTATGCAGTTTCCCGTCTATGCGATTATGTATTACCTTAATAAAAGTTTTCTACCTAAAGGTGAGATGATAAACTGATTGGCCTTGTTTGTCGCCTTGTTATGCAGAAGGACTATATTTGAATGGCCATTGCTTTTGGAACTTTTCCTGATTTTAAAATGTGTGTTAATCCATTTCGCAAGGTGGGGCAACCAAGTCGAAGCCGAATTTGAGCGCAAGTCGTAGAGCCGAATTTGAGCGCAAATAATAAGCATTAAATAATATTTCACTCCGGCAAGCAGATTCCACGTCCACGTTAAATAAAGGGCTAGAGAGGTTTATGTTTCACGCTTCTATTGTATTCATTCATCCATGGAAATGAGGCCACGAGATGATAAACAATTGAATATTAGTTAACTGAGCTTTCATTTATTTTTGAAATGACAGTATTTATTCGTTTTTTTAATGTTTTCTCAATTTTAATCTTTAGCATGTTATTTACATCAGTACCTACCTCTACACAACAAATAATACTGTTTGTTCCGTACACACCCTTATCCTCTCGTAAAATTAAAAGTAAACAAATTCGAATAAGCTGACAAGTAATTGGAATAAAACTATGTAGGTATTTAATGTTTTTATTTGTGAATGGTGCGGGCGGCTCGACGTCTGTAAAGGTAAATGATAAATGATTTTATTTCTGTTTTCCGTCGTGTACAAACACTTTTACATGTCAATCATAACATACGTAAGTACTTATTAGGGAAAAAGTAAAATAAAAGTTAACGACTTATATCTGTCGAGCATCTGCCATCTGAGGTTATATCAAATTCAAAATTATTTATTTCAATCCAATTAAAAGATCATATGTTAATTATGTTAAACATTCAAATAAAATTAAAAAAATTATCATAATAAATAATCGTATATAAAAATAATTAATGAAATAATACAAATAGAATTAAAGTTATAAACTCAAATAAAAAAAATAGGTACTAATACGCCTGCCTCTGAGTCATTTGCTTGTTTGTCATTACATTAATCATATAACAATGGTTAATGTACTGACAATCAAACCTGTTCGCAAATACGCTCAGGATAGTGTTGGAGGTGGTCCGGAGCCTGCGCCCCAGAGATGTGCACCGCTTTCGCATCGTCGTGTAGAAACAGTCGACACGGGCGTCGGCGAACATCCCCGACGCGCTACAGTGCCAGGGCAGCCCCAACAACACCCTGAACGCATTATTGTACTGAACACGGAGAGCGTTGTACTGCTTCTGGGTATATGAACCCCACAGGCTGGCTGTGTACAGGACGTACAAAACGCTCTGAAAAGAGTTATTTTAACGGCCCCCGAGCAACCAGCAAACCTGCGGGCGATCATATTGGCCCTCACAGACAACGCCCTCCGCTCCCTATCGATGTCCGCATCGTCCCTCAGGTCAGGTTATGAAGGATATGGCGAAGAGATTTTAAATTAGATACTTTTACTATTGGTGTTTATTATTCCAGTAATCACAAGAAATCATTCAAATAATTAATGGTTTTGTAAATGGCAGTGCAATTTCCCATCATTAACTAAATCATTCAAAGTCGAGGTGATCCGTTTCTTTACATTATTATTTTGTGATTTCGATCATTCCTCAATACTTTTGTGGGCTTAGGACCGTCTAATATGCTGTAGTTGAGTTTTGATAAAATGGTTCTAAAAAGTTTTTTTATGTCAATCGTATACTACAACATTCCAGGCATATTTAAAATATCGAAATTAGCTTATTTACAAATTACACTGATCGATTACAAAATGACACTATTTTATTATTATTTACAAAAAAAAAGTAGGTACCTTTTTAGCGATGCGATTTCAAAATGTCCACCGTTTTTTTCTAAACATAAACTAACCCGTCTTTTTAAAATGGTTTGATAAACTTCGAGGCGTGTCTCTATCACTTTTTAAAATAATATATTATTTGTTGTTTTAAATCACTAACACTTTGAGATTCTTCGATATAGACTAAACGTTTTAGTTTGGCCCACAAATAAAAGTCAAGGGGTGTTAGGCCTTTTGATCTCGGCGGTCAGTTCACAGGTCCACCGCGACCTATTCTCTTATCACTGATTTCGCTATCGAGATACGCGCGCACAGATCGTTCGTAGTGAGCTGGACATGGTCGTGCTGGAAATACTCGTACATGTCTCGCTGATAGAGTAGAGGAACTTCTTCCAACGTGATGTCGATCCAAACTGGATCAATTATGCGATCGTGGAGTATTGCTGCCTTTGCCTAAGCTTTGGTTCGAAACAAACTTGATGTGCATTTCTTTAAGTTTGTGTGGGTTTTGGAAGCTTTACCAGTGTTAATTGTGCACGTTGTAAATACCAACGCGGGTAAATATGGACTCGTCGCTCCACAAGATGTTAGCCTTCGCGTCGTTTTGCAGCCAGTGACAAAACTCCATGCGGGGTCAGGCGTCCAGTGCATGCAAAGCTTGCACGCTGAAGAAATGGTATGGATGCATGTCCATTGAATGAAGTAGCTTCCACACCACATACTGGCTTATGCTAAATCGACAAGCGGCTTGCCGAGCGCTCTCCTCGAGTATCTTTGGAAATAGTCCAGTATGGCGTCATCAACGTGTCTGGCGCCTCCCTCTGGCATGACTGGGTAGCCGAAACTACCCATCCCATGATCCATCAATCGCTGATACGTGCGTAATATTTGAGCAGTGCTGGGAATTTGAGGAACAAGGATACCGTTCCTTCGCGACTACTGTAGGTGTTTTTCTTTTGCCTACAGTTGCCTCACACCGTCTAAGTTTTCACCAGACAGGATATAAAATCGTACCATTGTGCATTGCTCTCTACTCTACATTTGAATATTCGTACACTATCACAGGGCGGCCGATGCATACGTGGAAACTTAAACAACGTGATGTTACGCCGTGACTAATCGCAGGTGACTGGAGTGAGCAGGAGTGCGCGGAACGCGGGCGGGCGAGCATATGCGTGAGCGGCTCGTGCGCCGAAAGAATATCAAAGAGGCCGACGACAAGTGTGGCGAGTACCTATCGGCCGGCTTCAAAGAATAGGACCGCCCTATGAATTCATTGATAAATTCCGCGATTAAAAATTCCGCGGATTACTTAAGTGTATGATTTGAATTTCGATATTTTTTTAATCTTTTTTCTAAATTTCTGTTTTTATTGTTCTAGTATGAAAAGTTTACTTCAAATGTGTAGTATTTATTGCTAAATCAATTTCTTTGTATGTAATTGAAAAATAAAATAATAATAAATATTTATGTCATAGGTTTCTTCTACCCCGTTCACCTAATACACCCAATTATTTTTCCAGACGGTAACAAATGTCATCCAGTATAACCATATCATATTGTTTAAGTAAATAAATATGCTAATTAAAAACAAGCAAAAGTGAGACTGCGCTACGTACAGCGCGGCTGTACAATTAATACCTATTACTTAAAATAAAAACGCATGATTAAAATAATACCAACGCGCCATTAATCAAAACTTACTAGATAACAACAATTTGTAATGCCACTCTTATGTAGAATTTTAGATTTCTTCGAAGCTCGATAGATGGTGTTGGCGTCGAAATAAATCGCGCTATGGTTTCGTTTATGGCACTATGCACTGCTATTGGAATTTCATTTCAGGTTTACTTGCTACTAGCCAATATATGGCAATGTTTTAACGGATATTTTGTTGCAGTGACCAGAGTAACCTTCCTGTACATATTAGTCCCTAGGTGGCACTGTGCTCTGTGATATAATATTTTGAATCTTGGCGTTTAGGACGTTATTAATGACATAAGACTTAATCGCAATTAACTCATAGATGGCGCTGTGCTTATGATATAATTTTCTGAACCGCGGTATAGAGACGTTGAAACGGAAAAGTATAAAATAAAATAAATAGTTTAAAAAACTGTAACCCGACTACAGAAAAATAACAATAACAACAACGGCAATACATACATAGGTACAATAACGATCAAGGTAAAGCCGGGATCGCTTGCCTGTATACCATGTGGGTACCAGAAACACATACAAAATTATAATGGCATGCGACGACAGCTTTACCTTGACCATTTTTGTACCTGTCTTGATTTTTGTCTGAAATATTTTCTTGTTTCGTACTTTTTAGGTTACTTATATTTTTCCGTAGTCAATTTACAGTTTTTTTTTGTCATGGAGGGGGTGGAGACGTATTCTGACCACCGGTACATCCGGTTTGACGTCTTCGCCTAGACCTCGAGCGCGCTGGTCCGACAGGCCCCGAGTGGTCCGCGGTGGGCGCTGAAGCGGCTGGACCGGGAGCTCCTCCTGGAAGCCTCGATCGTGCAGGCCTGGGTGTCATCATCGGACAGGCCTGCTGATATTAACGAAGAGGCGGAGTGGTTCCGGAAGGCCATGTCCGAAGTATGTGACGTGGCATTGCCCCGGGTCCAGCCCGGACGTGCTTGGCGCCAGGTGTACTGGTGGTCGCCGGAGCTAACGTCTCTGCGAGAGACGTGCGCTGCTGCGCGACGCCTGTACAGGCACCGCAGGCTCCGTATCTGCCCTCCGGACACGGAAGCCATTCAGGCGGAGCTGTACGAGGGTTACAGAGCGGCGAAGGCCGCCCTCCGAGCGGAGATCCTACAGGCCAGGGGACTGGTCCCGCGAGGAGTCGCTGGGGACTCTGAACAGGGACCCGTGGGGACGCCATATAAAATGGTGCGGGAGAAACTCCGCCCATGGGCGCCCCCGCTGACGCAGAGTCTCCGGCCCCAGCTCGTGGAGGGCGAGGTGGGCGCTCTGTTCCCTTCGCGTGGGGAGCATACTCCTCCGCCCATGGCTCCGCCTCCTGCGGTGCTCACTGTGGACCACACAACGGACGACGACGGCGATGCTCCTGAGGTGACCGAGGTAGAGTTGAGAGTGGCGGTACGTAGGCTGAGTGCCAATAATACCGCCCCATTGCCCGACGGCCTAACTAGAAAAGCCTGGGTCCGGGTCTTGGAGGCTCTCGGGCCTCAACTTAGAGGGCTCCTAAGCGCATGCTTGGAGGGGGGCCAGTTCCCACTTCGTTGGAAGACGGGGAAACTGGTCCTCATTAAGAAGACGGGGCGCCCTGTGGACTCTCCGTCCACTTACCGGTCCATCGCGCTGCTCGACGAGGTGGGCAAGCTCTTTGAAAGAGTCATTGCAGACCGCCTCGTCGGGCGGCTGGTGCGGGTGGGGCCGGATTTGGCAGAGAGCCAGTTTGGTTTCCGCAGGGGGCGCTCTACGGTGGACGCCAACATGCGCGTGCGAGCCCTCACGACGGGGGATGCGGTGGCCCGGGGTGGGGTCGTCTTGGCGGTGTCTCTAGACATCGCCAATGCCTTCATGCCCTGGAGTTGCATCAGGGAGGCACTCCGGTATCACCGGATGCCGACCTACCTCTGTCGTATAGTCGAGGCCTATCTGACGGACAGGGCCGTCATCTACCCTGGTCACCAAGGAGAATGGAACCGGCGAGAGATGTCGTGCGGTGTTCCACAGGGATCGGTCCTGGAGCCGCAACTGTGGGACATCGGGTACGACTGGGTGCTGCGCGCCGACCTCCCTAGCGGCGTCAGCGTCCTTTGTTACGCTGATGACACGCTAGTCCTGGCGCAGGGGAGTTCGCACCAGGCGGCGGCCGACTTAATGACACGCGGGGTTGCGACAGTCGTTGAGAGGATCCGGCAATTGGGACTCGAGGTGGCCCTGTACAAGTCCGAGGCCATGTGTTTTCATGGTCCTCGGAACGCGCCTCTGTCGGGTTCCCAAATAACAGCAGGAGGAGTTCACATCTGCGTCGAGTCGACGATGAAGTACCTGGAACTCGTCCTCGACAGTCGGTGGAACTTCGTCGAGCATTTCCGATGACTTCTCCCGCTCTGGGCGGAGCGGAAGGGCGTGTCAGACTCTTACTGACTAAAACCCACCCATGTTCCTTCAGTTGCCTGTGCGCCAGGGCCACGGTAACTCTTGCGAACAATCCGCGACACCAGCAGGCATCGGCCCTACTCCTATCCACCCTGGGTCTCATAGTTTTGGTGTTTCAAGGAAAGATAAAAAAAAACAACTGGGAGAAATAAATTCGTAAAATTTATTACAGTTGACAAAAGTACATCAGAACATTTTCATTTTAAATTCAAAATTTACTTTATAAGCACTTCATATAAACATACAGTCTGTGTATCCAATACTTATCACTTCTGTACGCTAGTGTACTTTATTGCATAATATTCAAAATGTGCCAATTGCCTAATACGTACCTATTTCTAAAGTTGTCGATTCGTCCGTTTCGGCTGAGGAAATTCGTGCGAATCGACCAATAAGTCAAATAAATTGGGTTATGGGCAGTAGAATGATGTATGTGCAGAGAAAAAGGTAACTCAATTGGATGAAAAGGGGTTACAAATCGATCAACATGTTCGACTGTAGACCGATTCGTTTTCGAATCCGAATCTAAATAGGTACTACTGTGTTTTTTTTTATTTGTAACGGCCTTTGGACTTGGTGACGCCTCAATAATCAATAATTACAAATACAATAATCATTTTAAAAGATTTAACAATTATATTACGACTAAAATATCTTGTCTTACTAACTGACCAAACATTATTAGAGTTTAAAGTTTCACAAAAAAAGAAACGTGGGACGAGTAGCAGAATGAAAATATTATTTATTTTGATTTTCTGCAAGTCTTCCTAAATGGGCCGTAGGCATATAGGACGTCTGCTGCCGCGAGAAATCTCGGCACAGCGGACAGAGCTCCGGCGGGATCTCATGGCGGCATGGAGAGTGCGACTGTCGCAACCCAGCGCTGGGCACGCTACAATTGCGGCGCTAAGTCCCCTCTTTGAGGAGTGGCTTGAGAGGCGCCACGGCGTCCTCACCTTCCGCCTGAAGCAGGTCCTCACCGGACATGGCTGTATCGGGAGGTTCCTGTTTCGGATAAGGCGGGAGGAAACGCCCGGGTGTTGGCCTTGTGTGGATCGACCGGAGGACACGGTGGAGCATACGGTGGAGGTCTGCCCAGCTTTGGCGGAGCACCGCCGTGTCCTCGTGGTGGCGATCGGCGGCGGCGATCTCTCGCGTCCGGCCCTGGTTCAGGCCATGGTACGGAGCGAGAGGGAATGGGAAGCAGTCACCTCCTTCTGCGAAGCAGTAATGCTCGCGAAGGAGGAGGCGGAGCGCGTGAGGGAGAGGCAATCGTTGCGCCCTCACGCCCCTAGTCGCCGCAGTAGGAGACACCCTGGGCGTCGGGAGTCGATAACCGACTCCCGGCCACCGTAGGCGCGGGCCTGCGGACGGCGAGCAATGGGCAGCTCGCCGTCCGGTATGGACCAGGCCCGGGTCGACGGCGCGTTGTGTTCCACGCGCGCCTCAAAGAGATGTCAGCATAATTGACGGGGTCCGATAGGGCCGATGCCTGCCGGGGTCGCGGATTGTTCGAAAGAGTTACCGTGGCCCTGGCGCACAGGCAACTGAAGGAACACGGGTGGGTTTTAGTCAGTAAGAGTCTGACACGCCCTTCCGCTCCGCCCAGAGTGGGAGAAGGTCATATGATGATTTCCCACCCAAAAATAAAATAAAAAAGGCATGTAGGACGAGTTACTCGTTAAAATCCGGTTAAAACTGTTTTTTTACAACAGCTACAGGCTGGGCGGAGAACGGGCTTCTACAGTTAAGGTATAGTTGGAAGTTTTTTTATCTGACTGTACAAAACAGCTTTTTTATTGGTGATCAGTGAAAAAAAATCGGATTCGGACATTACCCAAATATATTGTGTCGCGAGTCTTCAGCAAGTCGGTTTGTGTTGTGATTAGCGTTGCCGGAGAGAATTATTCCGAAGTATTCCCGTCGTATTATTCGCGAAACATTCGGAAGTATTGAGTAGTATTCGGAATTATTCCCCGAGAAGAATTACAAGGAAAATATTTAGCTAAGTACATATTAGAATAATAGTTAGAATGAACCGCTGAGTCACGAGGCGGTATGCCACAGTTGCCATAATATAATCACGCTGACCGACATCGGGTAAGTAGGCTACCTATTGGATCACCTGGTAGAGTTCGACTATTGACCGCGAAATGGCGGCGCAATTACCATTGCAAATTACATATGTTCCGCGTTAGTGATTGTGTATTCATACTCACGAATCTTCCTTCCTTCGTTCCTTCCTAACCTTGGTCACCGCAGCAGCAGAAAGCGCACGCAGGCGAGCACTACCGACGGAAGTTGTACAGTTACAGCTTTTACTTTTACCCGCTAGACGGCGTTAATGCCAGTGACTACATATTACGACGCGTTCATTCATAAAAATGAGTATAATACGATTTCGATTTGAAAACTTCCGAATATTTCTTTCATCTTCTTAGATATGTACTTACGTAATAAGTTTTTGTATGCGGTCTATTAGGTGTGAAAGTGATAGAGAGGTAAATACATAGTTAGATACTAAAATAAGTTTATAAGATAGTAATTTATGTTATAATAGGGAGGTACCTAACAGAAAGGATAATCTAATTATTAAGTATTGTATATTATTTCAAATGCCTCTTTATTGATTAATTTCGGTTGAACACTACTTATTTATTACTTAACTATGTAACTAGTTATTGATTAATTTCGGTTGAAACTTGAACACTATTCTACAAAGAAATATATTTTTTACGACTACATATTTGTTTTACCAAAACATTTAAAGTACTTACGTATCTAGGCCCTAGATACGTACTTTAAACTACGTACAACGTATACGTACTTACTTTTATCTTACTTAACTAATTATTTACGTTTTTACCATTAATTCGTAAACCAAAAACATTTTTACGAAGTAAACTAAACTTGTAAATAACATCTGGACAAAATCGGCCCATTCTAAACTCAATCATAGTAAAAATAAAATAATGAGTAGTCACAAGTAGATAACTACTTACAGGGAAATATTCCCGCATTGTAGGTACGTAGGAATCGTAAAAAAACTAAAATAAAAAAATAATACTAATAATACTTCTTCTTTTATGGTAATAATACTTCGTTGATTTTATGAATGAACAACGGCTGCGGGGCTCGGTGGGTGTGCTATTGTTACGTGCAGGCGAGTGCTGGCGTCTTCGAACGATTAACGAGGTATGTTCTCCATTTATAGTCTACTCTTGCCCGCTAGATGGCGTTAATTCAAGTAGCGGCATGGCGAAATATCTGCTAAACGTAACGGCGAGTCTCCTCAAGCTACATAAGCACACGAGTACATTCCTAACTACTGGGAATAGTTTAATTCTTAAGTAATAAAACGTAGGTTACCTACTTCATACTTACAATATTTATTTTACGCTGCTTTTTTGCTGCGGTAGTATTCCTTCCAATCGAAGTATTCTTTTGAATGTTTCCGTATTATTGCGAATACTTCCGAAGTTTTGCAACGTTAGTTGTGATAGAGGAACTTATATTCCGATTTCATTCACAATATCTCCCCTCTAGTGGAAATTACTGAATCCTTGGTATCTTATGAAAGCGGTGAATGGTCACACAATAACTGCTGTCCACACAGAGCGTTTTTGAAACCTTCATGTCAAATACTGATGAAAATTACAGATTTTCATGACGGCGGCGGTTATAATATAACGACCACTGCTCTTCTAGGAAACCGTGGTTTTAGTGCTGGATTAGATTTGGGGGTCTGACTGGAATTACTCAATTTTTGGCTCCTAACCTCACCTTTAAAATATATCTATCATGGAGTTCATACATTACCTTTTTCGCTTCACTGTCGTTGTGCCTTTCATCTTGGACAGTGATATATACGCTGACTGCCTGGCCTTGAGAATAGATGAGGACAGACCTCATATAGAGAAGACTTTACTGTAACAGTCTGGGATAACGTTAGATCGTAAAAACTTTATAAAAACGGTTTAGCTAAATTGCTACTGAAATACCTAAAGATACGAGGGTTTTGTAACTGGTTTAAAAACTACTAGAATAACCTTAACGTTTTTATGAGCACAGTTCGCAGGCTTTCACAACTTAAAGGGTCCCACACAGGGTTTCACAATTCTAAAATTGTGGTATTAAGGATGCCTATAGGTACAGGAAAAGTAATAGTAAAAAAAAACTAAAAAACACGCTTTAATAGAATTAAGAATAGCGTGATTAACAACAAAAAATATACAGGGTTATTGGTAAAACACTAGCAACCTCTTAAGGGGTCGTTGTACTCATCATTATAAACAAATTTAACTATGGACCATACCTGAAATCGCGAAAAAAATATCAGCTATTCCCTACGTTTTAACGTGTTATGCGAACATATATATAGGGAAAATCTGTTTCTGTTTTCGCGATTTCTGGTTTGGTCAATAGTAAAAGTTGTTTATAATGATAAGTACAATGACCCCTTAAGAGGTTGTTGGTGTATTACCAATAACCCTGTCTATTGTAAAAAAGCGTGGGGTGCTTTTTACGATATTTTCATAATGACTCTACTTTTACCAATATCTGTCAATAAAATATTTATAACAATTGACATCAAGCACCCCACGCTTTTTTATATATTGTTTTTTGTTAAAAACAATATGTAAAAAAGCGTGGCGTGATTAATCACCCTGTTCTGAATTTAATTATTGAAAATTATTTTCGGCTTTTGAATTTTGTTTTCTATTAGAGTATGTTTATTAGTTTTTTTTTTTAACTATAAAACACGCGGTTACGGGTTACGGTTTTGCTACTACAAAACCGTAACCTAAATATTTAGTTTTTATTTTTACTATTGTTTATCTTCGCTTTTTTAGTCTTAAAACGATGATTATTTTGTTGCACCGAATAATCGACTTTTTGGTCTTCACATACACATACATAACATCACGCCTGTATTCCCCGAAGGGTTAGGCAGAGGTGTACCTATAGCACACCCACATTTTCGCTAGTTATGTTTAAGTCCCATGTAATAGGGGGCGAGCCTATTGCCATCAACCGGGCACAAATCCAGACTCCGGGCTGCTAACGAGAAATTCCACATGGAAAAACCCGATAACACTTTGCCCGACCCGGGAATCGAACCCAGGACCTCATGCTCAGCAGTAGCGCTTGCGACCACTAGACCAACGAGGCAGTCTTGGGCTTTCATATGTGAAAAAAAGGTTACCAAGTTGTTTTATGAATTAGTGTCTTTGAATATAAAATATCGATAATCTTGAAAATCCTGGTCAGGATTATGGGACAAACTTATTAAATTATGCTATTGTCATCGGTCCCTGATATGTGTGCAAAGGAGGTCAACAAAACCCCATACAACTTCGCCCAAACATGTACCTCGAGGTACACGTGCACCAAATCGTAGATGAAAAATAGAGGAATTCGAAAATAATAGTACCTATTTTCATCCTTAAATAATTTAAAACTACATAATCAATTATTTTATAAGCATGTACAATTGCGTTACACTTGGTTGACACTCGGGTTGACATTATTTCGTAAATGTCATTCACATGTCATTCAGTTCGTTCGTGAAACAACAGTGGCTGAACCCGACCTCAGACAGCTTTCAACTTGACAGTTTTTTTTTATAAGTAAGGTAGGTAGTTGTGCTTGTCCGATGATAGAATTCTAAAATGGCGTGCTTTTTATTATGTTAAAAGTTATTTTATTCTCGTCCCCGGGTAACCATAACAAAATTATATTAATGCAATATTATTCAGTGTAATCTAGTGTATTTTATGCCACTAAGTGTACCTCGGTACTTCGTTTGGGCAAATTTTGGTGACATCCTTTTCAATTTAATTCGACGTTTTGAAGTAGGTGAAAATCACCTTCAACGATTCCGTTACAAACATACAAACAAACAAACATACATACCAAGCTAATAAAAGCGTGCTATAAAGAGTAGTTGTTAGTTTTTATTTACTTTTCTTTATTTTACTTTTCTCTTTTTCTTCTATATTAAAAGCCGCGACTGGCTGTTCACAATGATGAGCTGGTACCTACGCTTATGTATGGAAGTGAATGTTGGGTGTTGCAAAAGAGGCATGAAAGTAGAATAAATGTTGTGGAAATGTATTCCTTGCGAAGCATGTGTGGTGTAACTATAAATGATAGGCTGAGGAATGATGTAATATGATAAGGCAACGGTGCGGTTTTAAAGAAGATGTTGTGACCAAAATTGAAAACAGTATGCTTAGATGGTTTGGTCAACTTGAGAGGATGAATGAAAGGCGACTAACAAAATGTATTTACAAGGCAGATGTGAGTGGATACGCAGGGAGGGGCCTGCCCTAGAAGGACATAGTGTGACCTTATTGTTAGCGGTCTTCAGAAAGGTCAGCTGCAGAGTACTCGATGATTGATGACGTCATAAAAGGTAGGTACCTACATGAACTACCCTTTTTTTGGGATTTGATCTTCCCTAACAGAATTTTTTGTTTATCATAGATAAGGATTAGGTAATCTAAATAATTCATTCACATCATACTTTATTTGGTTTTTTAATGTGCTTACTTATTGGGCAGCCGATTGTCGTTGGGACAGTTAGCAAAATTAAATTGTGTTTATTAATAAAAAACTTTTTTTACAAAAAAAAAACTACCGACTTCATAAAAAAAACACTGCAAAGTGAAAAATAACTTTAATTTCGGAAGTCTGTGTCTTTGGATCTGTATTTTAGTTTTCTGCCACCGACTTCCGAAATTAAAGTTATGTAAAAAAGTTTTTTATTTTTCACTTTTTAGTGAGTCAGCTATTAATTTATCTAAGTTACAAGCCTAATGTCAACTACTCATCACCTTTTACAAAATATTCCTTTTTCCGATGCAGGGACGTTAATTGTTGAGGAGTTCTCCTGGTAAGAACCAAAAGAACTGGAGCTGATGGTAAAGCCACCATCAGCACCATTTCACCATATTCATTGTGACGAGCATAAATTGCTTAGTCACCATATTAGAGTAATCGAATCGTAACCCGTGAAATACTTATAATTGAGTAGTTCCGGTGGCTTCTGGTCTTCATCATCAGTTCCGCTTCACCGAATGGTGCTTTCCGAGAGCAAATGCACGAGTTACTATAAAAAATACCCAAATCGCTATAGACGTGCTGGTAAAATTTGAAGATTTCCCTCGATTTCCATGGGATCCCTTCATCAGATTCTGACTTGGTGACAAGGGGACCACCTCGAGAGTATACCCTTTCAAACAAAAAAGAATTTTGCAATTCCGTCTATATATGACGGAGTTATGCCCGAACATACATAAAAAAAAAATATATATATAAACATCCGAATTGATAACCTCCTTTTTAAAAAGTCGATTAATAATAAAAGCGCCTTTACAAAGGCGTCATGCAAATAAATTTTTATGGATAATATGTGTTCACTTCACAGACTTTCTAGTCAACACTTTTAATGTGCCCTCAATAAAAGCACTTGTCTAAATAAAACCGCGCCGAAGTTCGGCTTAACCCGATAAATGACATCGATAAACCAATATTGAAATCAACCTCACAGTCAACCCGCGGTCCACTGGCTTTTGACATTAATTAATTCAAAAATATTCATTGATTTTATCAAGTGTTTAATCGCGAAAGCGTTGTATTTACAAGATTAACTGAAATTATTGAGAGGATTGTTTGTTGTTGTTGATCAGTTAAAAGATAAGTAGGAAGCAAAATTCGAAAAGTCACTTAGAATTACCACGTACGCTGAAGAAAATAAAACATATCAAAGCTCTAAAATAAACAATTCTTCAATACCAAACTCGCGTTTGAAAGAGATCCAAGAGATCATAGCAAATTGCTGAAAATCTTTACCTAATTAAGTAATGTCCACGTACTCGTTGGCTTGATTTCCGAAGCACTTTATTCCAAGACAGGCAGTCCTCCAGTTTCTAATGTTCAAACTCTCTCACTAAGTTTAGGAGGCCAGATTTCAGAGGTACAACAACGGTGATTAATTAAGCTACAAACTGCGAAACTATCGAGGAAACTTGTCTCGAAGAAGGATAGCTAATGTAAGTTCAAATGCACATCGCATGGTTGTAGCTGCGATGTCGGAGCGAAGGAAACAGCTTATAGTAATTGAAAAACTTATTCCTTGAACAAATACAAGTCGTACGAACAAGTATCCTTCAATTTTATGTAAAAGTTTGTTTGTTTGTTACTTAATCACGCTTTAACGCTTTATAGACCCTGGTTTAACACATATTGTTTTTATTGATATACATGTAAGAGTTTTCCTAGAATGCGAGCTAAACCACGGTCAATAAATAGCAAGTACACGTAGATAATATTCGTACATGTATAGTTACCAACTCGAATAAGACCCTGTCTAAACTGTGTCTTTTGACACACAAATACTGTTAGGTACAAATTTTCTATTATCCATGTTCAAAGGGTATGTTTAAGGGTTTTGTTTATATCACTGGGTCAAATGGAAGTATACTGTATTGTAGACATATTTTAGGTACCGGTAGGTATAGGCTCAAATAAATACCAAGTTAGGTACAAAAAAATCCAAAAAGGCCAAAAGAAAGAATTAGACTGAAAACTGTAATTGAAAGCTGGCTTCAGATACAGACAGACATATAGATTCACATTGTCAATTATATTACTGTTTTTTTTTTTTAAATGGGTCATTCTTTTCCTTTATTTAATTACTACGATGTCCTTGAGATCAGGAACGTCATGGCTTTTTGCCTTCCCCCGACTATCGTTAAAATTAGGTTGTTTACATGAATAAATCACGATCAGTTCATAATACAATTAAACTTGCACCAAAACTCGATCTTGTTAGCAGAAGAGTTTTCTTTCATATTCAAATTGTTTTGTTTTCTATTGTCACTAACTAATTAAAACAAATTAATTTATCATCCGTAACCACAGGATAAACCTTCAATAAATTACTAACCTTGTAAGTTGACTCACTGCAGCTTAAAGACCACTTGTTATACAGAAAAAACGAAATTTGAACTCTACACTGGCTCGATGCGTATTAATTAGTGATTTCAGATCACTCTAAGTCCAAATTTTCTGATGATATCATCCTTCACCGTCAGCCAGTGATAAACTTTCAGAATAGATAGATATTCAATTTCTATAAGTACATAGTGCGTGGTAAAGTGCAGGTAACGAAAATTTGTTTAACTAATACGTTTGCCTGAAAGTAAACATACATAAAATCAGACTTACGATCTTTTACTGCTCCTGAAAATACAGAAATGCCAGTTCCCGCAGTCCAGTTTTACGACATATTTACATGAGACATCTGCATATATAAGAACAGTACAAAATGATACCACAAACCGCCGATGTCGACATCGGGTACATCCGATGCATTCTCGATTCACTACAAAAATAAATCTTACATCATCTTACATTTTTGTGGATGATTAATTTATAAGGATAAAGACCATATTTTTTTTGCTAAAACATCCCCCATGTTACCAGCACATCAGCTATGAAAGAGTGTTAAAAGAGTATTTGTGATTTAAAGTGACTTAAACAATGGCAGAAGAAAAATAAGTCGTTGTTTAGGCAGAATTCTCGCTACACATACATTTAAAAGTGATAGAATTATATATACAATTATACTGCTGCAATAAATTCCTAGAGTGGATAACTGCGTATACAATCAGTGGCGTTAATAGAATAGGAAGCAAACAACGAAGATATATGAGAGCCAGCTGAACAAAGACTAGCAAACATATTTGTCTAGGAGAAATCGTTTGCCACTAAACTGTAAGTAATTCGGGATATATGGCAATAATAGAGAGATCAATTCTGAACTTGCTATATATTTATTACAAAAATAGTTATCGAGAAGTGCCAATGTATTATGATAGCGTTTACCATTATGAAATAAATAGAATTATATATTATATGGATTCTCTGGTGCTGCAATATATCAACTTTTTCTTTTAATAAAGTTATTTAGTGCTGTATAGTATGAAAGAAGTCAGCATCTTCATTATGTATTATTAAAAACTCTCTCATGATCGAAAATAAACTTATTCATCGATGTTTTTTTTTATTTTTTATTTCTTCTTTTAATTAGGGACTTTTATGACGGCAATGCGTATGCCAGTCCCATCGTACCCTAAACATACATACTTACTGCTACAGATTACATCTGGGCCATGAAACTGAACAGACTCTTCGCATCATCACCATTTGGTTGAGACAAAATTTTATGAAATATGCCCATATCAAGTCGGTTGAACCTCAAGACCTCAAACAGATATTTTCTTTGAGATTCATAATTAACACAATCCATTAATAAGTGATGTAAGTCTTCCACAACTCCACACTCCAAACATCATCGATGTTGGACCTTTAATTTCAACTCACGTACTTATTCTTTCTTCCTGAGAGCGTAATGAAAAACCGTACTAGCGGGGTAGTTTTCTTTCGATTTCCTTCAGCTAAACTGCAGTGTAGTAGCAATAGTTTGTTTTAAGTACCGAGTTACCTACTTCGCAACGACTTTTAGGGTGTGTGCTACACAACAGCAGATCTATTCAGTAAAAATCTCACCGTGAAAGCTTAGGTGAAGTGAGCATGAAGTGAGTTGTCAATAGTGTCATCAGGTGGAAGACAACTCACTTCATCTTCATCAAGTTATCACAGTGATATTTTTTTAAGAATACACAGAATTTGCCTATGAGTACTAAGTCCACCTAAACATTATATTTCACAAGTAGGTGGGATTAATTGCCGTTTGTGATATGAACTACTAGCTTTTGCCTGCGGCTTCGCAGAAACGTATTTTATGCGGAGAGCAGTGGTAGCCCAGTGGTATCGGCCCCGACTTACGAGCTGTAGGTCGTGGGTTCGAACCCAGACAGGCGCTTTACTTTGTGTAAATAATTTCATCACCACTGCTCTCAAAACGGTGAAGGAAAACATCGTGAGGAAACCGGCATGTCCTAGAACCAAAAATTCGAATACATGTGACATCTACCAACCCGCTCTGGGCCCGCGTGGTGGATTACAGCCCACTCCCTCTCAAAAAGAGAGGAGGCCTGTGTCCCAGCAGTGGGAACATTATAGGCTGATTATGCATGTACTGAAAATACAAACAATAAAAAAAACTAACAAAACCATAAAAACAAAAAAAAATGACCTGTGCGAGGCCAAAAGAGAACTATCTCAGCATAATGAAGTAAAAGAAGTTCGTGACCTGGGAATCGTATTTGACAAGAAACTGAAATTTGACAAGCATGTATTAAATATTACCTCAAAAGGGTTCAAGGTCCTTGGATTTGTCTTGCGTAACAGCAAAGAATTTTCTAAACCCTCGACTAGAATTAAATTATATAACACATTGGTTCGCCCACTTCTTGAATACAATAGCACCGTATGGAATCCTCACTACGATATTTACATTAAACGCTTGGAAAGTGTACAAAGACGTTTTCTATACCATCTTTGCTATAAAGACCGTCTGGCAAAAAAAATTTGGAGCTACGACCTAAGACTACAACATTATAAAATTTCCTCCTTAGTAGATAGAAGAAAAGTTTTAGATCTCACATTTCTTCACAAACTGTTCAATGGGGTTGTTGACTGTAGCGAACTTCTTGGAAAGCTGCAAATAAGTGCACCAACTCGCTTGCCTCGCAAACGTGCCTATAGCCTTTTCTATGTGCCGGGATCCAAAACAAACCTCGGACATTTCGCCGTTTTGCCAAGGCTCTGTAGGCAGTATAACGAAGTATCGAAACATAAAGAATTAGATATTACATGCAAAATTGCAAAGTTTAAAAAGGACATAAGAGATATAATATCAAAGTCATAATATTTTGTTATTGATTTCCTTTGACATCTACGGTTATTTTTTATTTTTTTTTAATCTTATGAATTTGTTGCTATGTAATTTGTATTTCTTTTTTTGTATGATTGTATTTTAATGTTTTACCTTATCAAACTTTTTGTACCTACCTAGTTATTAAGTGAACGATGTGGTCTCCTGTAATTGGAGGCGCACACTGTTATTTGTCCCTGTGTTGGTTAACATGCATGTTATTGTGTAGCCTCTGTTGGCGATCCAACATAAATAAATAAATAAATTCTGCTGCGACATTTAAAAAATAAATACCGGAGTGGTAGCGGTATTCTGATAGGGCTCGCTGTGATGCTACGGACACACCTACGGACATATAATATTATACAAATCACATTAAGGAATCCCACTCGTAACTTTATAATATTAAAAATGCGAAAGTGAATTTGTTTGTTTGTTAAGCTTTCACCCTAAAACTGCTGAACGGATGTAGATGAAATTTGGCGCAGGAGTAGACCATGACCTGAAAAAGGATATAGGCTTCTTTTTATCCTGGATCGCAGACGAAATCGCGGGCAACAGCTTGTACAAAAAAAAAGTATATCGATAATAATTATTTATACATTAAAGATTACGATCGGCCCACACCCAGCACTCCAATATCGCTTGTCCAGGCTACAGACTGTTGTCTATAGCAAAGACTGCAATAGTATACTGGCGAGTCTATAGTCAGTGACAAACAATGAGACGCGGGCTGTCAAAGGATTTAGAAAAATAAAATTGAAAGTATTAATACAAATAAAACAATGGACGTACGACAAATATCAACAACTGATTACTTCAGAGTTGAGTGAATAATAAAAAATAAGAAAATGGTGCAAAAATAAATTCACCCTCGGATTCCTTAATCGAGCCACCGTGCATTTTTATGTTTAAAAGATAATAAAAGAGATCAGAATAAAAGTTTTTATGCAGTTTTGAAGCTGACTTAGTGGCCATTATTTCGGTATCGCTATTGTTCCAAACATGAATTCAAAACATGAAAAAAAGAAGACAATCGTAGTTTGGTCGCTCTTAAAGAAGCAACAAGCTTTGATTAGAGCATCTATGAGTCAATAGTTATTTCGTTATTTGTTTTGTTTTGCATAAAAAGAGTATGAAATTGTTTTTACTTATTTTATGATCCATTTTGATGTTCAAATTATGGATTCTGCATCTGAAGTAGCCGCACAAGCTATGGGATTTCTTCAGTCTGGGCGTAGTCAGCGAAACGTATGTGCACAACTTCATGCAAGTTCTGTCGTTCAAAGAATTTACCATCGATACCTGGAGACTGGAAGCTTCGTGCACCGTCCTGGAGGACCGCGCCTAAGAACGTGGCCTAAAACCTCATAAGCCAACCAGTGGTCCCAAACTGACACTAGCTCACAGAATGGCGCGCCTACAGTTTTCACGCCAACATTTTCATTGGAGTCAATGTCAATGGAGCCAGGCTCCATTGACGTTGCCATACAGCATAATCTTGAATATGCTGTATGCCAATAATGGACGTAGGAAAGTCTACGGAAAGCAGGGAAAACGTTTTCAGCAATGTTGCATCGAAGAGAAGGTGGATTATGGCGGTGGGTCATGGATAGTCTGGGGCGGAATTTCTACCGAAAGAAAAACTGGCATTGAGGTAAAAACTGGCATACAGGCCCACAGTTTTTGCTACTGAATAGCGACCGATACAGACATCAATGCTTAGAGGCTCGTGTGATGACATTATGCTGATTTTATGGACCAGGATTTAATTTGTAAGCGTGCTAATGCACTCACTGCAAGATTTTTTCAAGAATACCTGCATGATATTAGTATCTTAGTAATGGAATGGCCAGTAAGAAGCTGTTGTAAGATCTCTTACGGTATGAGCTGAGAGGCGTTTTTGAACTAACCAACCAGCTCCAAAAACTTTGCAGGAGCTGAAAACTGCCATCTTGGAAGCATTGGAGAACATTCCACAGCACGTGCACCTAGTACTAGTAGCACAAAGGGCCATGGAGCGAGCCATGCTTGGCATAACCCTACTAGACCGAATGCATAATCAGCCTATAATGTTCCCACTGCTGGGACACAGGCCTTCTCTCTTCGAGAGGGAATGGGCTGTAATCTACCACGCGGGCTTAGTGCGGGTTGGTAGATGTCACACGTCTTCGAATTTTTTGATTCTAGGACATGCCAGTTTCCTCACGATGTTTCCCTTCACCGTTTTGAGAGCAGTGGAGATGAAATTATTTACACAAAGTAAAGCGCCTGCCTGGGTTCGAACCCACAACCTAGAACTCGTATGTCGGGACCGATACTACTAGGCCACCACTGCTCTAGACCGAATGCGTAACACTGAAATCCGCCATCGATCGAAAGTCTATAACGTCGGGGACAGGGCGATGTGCCCCCAAGTAAAGTTGGGCAGGACATTTAGTTAGACGAGGGGATGGCCGATACATCAGGACCCGAGGCGGCGGCGCGTATTGTTCCACGCGCGCCCCTCTTAGACGTCGCGGGGGGAGTCAAACACCTCACTCCCCCCGCTCGACCGGACGGGGCCCGCAGAGGCGGGCCGGCACCAGTCGGGGGTTGCGGAGGATTCGTATGTTCCCGCGACCCCCGGCGCGGGTGTGAGATGGAACACCGGGGTGGTTTTTAGTCAGTAAGAGTCTGACGGACCCCTCCGCCCCCCCAGGGCGGGGGACATCCATGAGGATTTTCCACCCCGGATAAAATATATATATATAAAGGAGATGGCCGATGGAGCTGTGACCGAATGGTGGCCAAGGTTAGGTCAAAGAAACCAGGGCCGTTTAAAAGCACGTTGTATTGATGATATCGACGAAAAACGTCGCGGGAAACACCTGGATGAGGGACGCACGGAACTGGAAAGTATGGAAGTAAAAAGGGAAGGCCTATACCCAGCAGTGGATGATTCCGGGTTGAAATAATGAACGGGTTGCCCAGTCCCGTTTTAGTAGTGGCAAAGAGTATGAAAACTTTCATACATAGATACCTACTGGCACAATTAACCCGGTTTATCCGGGTACCCGGGAACGTGTGTAAAGGGCCTTAAGTGGGTACGGTCTGCCCACATTTACAGAAGTAGGTAGGTACTTATTTGTCTTTTTATTACAGTTGTACCTTTCCTGCCTTTTTGCACTGGACACGGTCATAAAACGTGCCTTATCGTACCTCCATCCACTTTGATAGCTGTTACGAGTATTGGGACTTAGCTGGGTTTAGGCTGTTAAGGAAAGAAACGTTGCAATGTTTACTTTTGTAAGTAGATACCTAAGTATTAACTGTCCGGATCGCACCGTGGAAGTCCCAGGCGTAGGTGGTGGGCCGAATTTGAGGTCAATCGGCGGGATTGATTTGGTCCATATTGGCTCAGGATCGAGTTGAGCAGGAAAGGGCTAGGGAGTTCTTTATCCTGCAGTGGGATAACACAGGCTGGTTATACTAAACTAGCTTTTGTTAAAGTGTATCCCACGCAAACGTACTACCGAGATAAAAAAGTATCCTAGTTCCTAACTAAGGTCACGTTCTACCATCGAAATCCGTTTAGCCATTAGGCGTGAAAATATAACAGACAGACAAACAGACAAAGTTACTTTCGCATTTATAATATTAAATATGGATTATGTATGTATTTTATTGTTTAATCATCCGGATACTCAAGGCACCCCTTTTTAGAATACTTTCTACAGATTTGGTTTTAACGCACAAAAGCTCAAATATTCAAAATAGACTTGAAACTTCTCAAAGACATACAAAGGCGATAAAACAGCTGTTACTGTTTGAGTTTGTTTTTGTACTCTAACTAAATCCTATCTTTTTCTTTCACCTTTAATCCTTCCACCGCCTTTTCTCAAGAGGTTAAAGGTATGTATGTTTTATAAAAGAGTTTAAACTCATTATTATTGTCAAGGTTCTATTTATGATATTACACTACATAATGTACATAATGGGAGAAAGAAGTTCCACATTTATTTTGGTAATGTTTCTATTATTTATTAATTGAAGTTTGACATAATTATGTGCTATGTATGCACCTACGTATAGCTCGAGCATCTGCATGTCATCTTATCTGCTCGACTGTTACTCGAGCAGATACGATGAAAATCTTTATTATAAAATCTATGCATAAACAACATACATTTTTGTTCTGCAGTGCTGGAGGCTTCGCTAAAAACATTTACCGAACTGTAATTTTTATTGAAACTCAAAGTAGAAATCCGATAAAAATGAAGCAGGTGTTAAATTTCCCACGTCATATGCTGAAAATGTGAGTGCCAATGCTCACAAATTCACGCAATGGTTCATTCATCTAAGTTTTCTATTAGCCGCGACAGAGCTGTGCAAACATCAAACAGATATTTTAGACATTTCACTAAAAGCAAATTAAATCCCGGATTCGTATGGGACTGTGAAAATAAAACAGCCCGTATACATTATGTCAAACTGATATTTTGTATTGCGTTTTAACGATTTCTTTCTCGATTTATTTTTAATAGCCTTAAAAATATATATATTAATCAATACAAAATAATTAAGTAAATAGAAGTTTTACACCCTTATTTAAAAAGCTTAATAGGCTTACTATGTCTTTTTTTAATATTATATTCTACAATCACGGGGCTCATACAGCACATTAGAGATTTAATAATATCGATAATTGCTCCGAAGTGGTAATTACGAAGTATCGGCCGAATGTTCGAACGTCCTTCATTCTATTTCGTTCGGTCAGTATTAAATAAACGTATAAACACTGAATAAAAAGCAAAGCTCAATTTCCTTATTACAAAAAAAAATAGTTTTACTCTGTAATTCAACAGTTAATTATATCGAAATTAATATTAATTACTAATAAAACTTATCTATAAAATGTTTAACTCTAGCACTACATTTCGTTCGGTCCGACACTCTTCCGAATATTGACTATGGTGCCGACCGAACTGAGCCAATCCGAACTTTGTTCTTAGTAGGACAACAATGCAAACATCGGTCGTGTTTGGGTTGGGCCCCAACATTCGAATGTGTCACTTCAGAGTAGATCCCAAATAAATGTTGCCACCTAATTGATACAATAATTATCTGCAATATCATAATACCTAAATATTTAACATGAATAGGGGACATTAATTTACTATCCAACGCAAATGAAAAAATCAACACAAAGAAAACGCATAGCGATGCGCACGTGTAAGGTAAAGTACTAACAAACCTAAAACAACTATGGTTAACACACTTTGTAAACAGAGCCTATTTTCCTTATAATTTTAATCTTGGCATGTCGCTACATGAGAAAAATTTAGAACAACTTAACTCAAAATTGCTATACGAGAAAATATCTACGTTAATTGTTTTCAAGCTTATTAATAAACACTTCTATCGACGCTAATGAGTAAAAGCAAGAAGCTTTCAGTTTATTCACTAAACTCGCTCGAGGAGTGTAGACGAGTAAATAGTATACCTATAGTTAGTGTATGTGTAGAAGCATAGAATTAATTTCTGAACATAAAGCGCGCATTCATAGACGGCGTGAGTTTAATTTAATGACTAGGTATATGTATAGCGACTATCCTTATACATTAAATATACCTACACCTGAATTTACTAAGCCAGAGTTTGATATGTTTTCAACTTTATGATTGTTTGTTTTATTTTACACAAGAGCTGTTTAACATGGCATTCGAAAGCCAGCAGCTTTTCAAACCAGTGCAGTGTTTTAAGAAGTCCATTTTTCGGACATCGCATTTTTATCAAAAAATCTAATAGATATAATCATCTAAATGCAAGATCTCATATGGGGATTTAGGTAACATGTTATAGTATTTGTGTTTTTTGTTGTTGTTGAAAATTGACTTACTTTCATTTCAAAATTTTGGAAGAAAGTTATTGATCTCAAACTAAGAATAATACGCAAAAAATATATTAAGAGCATCGATGGCGTCTCTTAAGCTGCATATTTTTCTGTTATCTTTTTTAGATCCGGATATATACGAGTTTTTTGGTTTTATATTTTATTATTTTTCTCAAAAAATCTGCCAAATCAAAATGCCTAGCAAAAAATGGTTAATTTGGAATAACTTCTAGATTCCATGGAATTGGGATGTGAAATTTATGAGGTGTGTTGGCAAAGCAAAGAGATATTTTTCAGTATAAATAAATTATACCAATACGGCAGATTTTTCGAGAAAATTCATAAAAACTAAAAACCAAGAAACTCGTATATATCTGGATCTAACAAAGATAAGAGGTTCCTTCGTGCTCTATAATATGCAGCAAATAAGACGCCATCGATGTTTTTGACATCATTTTTGCGTATCATGCTAAGTTTAAAAAAAATCCAGGTTTAAAAAGAAAATACAAACATACTGCGCTAGTTTTAAAAAGAAGCAAAAAAGGGTTAACTATAAAATTTGTCCTAAGCTATCCTGAATAACAAAGGGAATAAAGGTATCCAGTAAAATGAAACGGTTCCTCCTTCAAAGCATAAATAATAAGACTGGCACAGAGGGTATGTATTTTTTTGTATATGTTCTTACATTTACAAAAAAACACATTAGAGTATATGGACTTGTCTTAAAAAAAGCAAGCCGGATGGCAGTCAGGACAGAAATTAAAAAAGCAAATATGTCATCAAAAGCTATATGGCGAGTTATAAATAGACATAGGAATAAAGAATCAAAACGAGACGGTAAATAAACATGCTGCTAAAAATTAATAATATATATATCTTGGGGATTAGACATTTTTTCGAATATTTTTCACCACGCCGAGCTAGTTAGTGATATTGACATTTTTAACAAGCACTAAAAACCTTGCAAGATAATTTCAACAGAGTGAGCGTAGAAATGAACTGCGAACAAGTAACATCATTTTTATTAACAAAAATTGTCAATGCAATGGCAAATAAGAAATCTTATGGTCATGATGAAATACCAATAAAATTAATAAAAGATCATATTGATTTATTGGCAGAACCACTAACATATTTAATCAATATGTGTATATACCCTGACCAACTCAAAATAGCCCGAGTTTTACCCACGTATAAAAAAGGTTCCCATTTAGGTCCCAATAATTATAGACCGACTTCACTATTGCCAATAATTTCGAAAAAAAAAACGAGAAAATTCTTAAAATTAGGCTCCTAAGGCATTTAAATCGCAATAAAATTCTGAATCTCAGGCAATACGGTTATCAGAAACATGTGGGAACAAATGACGCAATTGCTACTTTAATGGAGGAAGCAGTTGACAAAATTAATAAGACACTAAAAGTTGCAGGCTTATTCCTTGATTTAAGTTCTGCTTTTGGCACAGTCGATCACAAGCTACTATTAGCAAAAATGGAACACTATGGAGTTCGAGGACCAGTTCTGAAACTATTTAAATCATATCTGGAAAATCGTAAGCAATACGTAGAAATTAAAGTGACTGAAGATTAATGTGAAAAACTATACAAATCGGGTTCTAAACTAATAAAGAAGGGAGTTCCTCAAGATTCAATATTAGGGCCAATCTTTTTCATAGTGTCCATTAATGATTTAATTGATTACATGCAAAGTCATATAGACGCTGGACTTGTTCTTTTTGCTGACGATACGAATGCTATAATATCCGCTAATGATATAGAAACTCTAACTAATAAAGTAAACATGGCTTGGCTCTCTTCCATTCTTGGTTTACTATCAACACTCTTACCCTAAACACCAGTAAAACAAATGCGATGTTATTTAGAACAACGTCTAGAAATAAGGATACAATGGACATAACTTTGAATAATGATAATATAATCTTATTGGATAGCGTACATTTTTTAGGTATTTACATTGACGAAAGTTTAAACTGGAAAAAGGAATTGTCAGCAATAGAAAATTCAATTAGTTCGGCTTGCTATGGCCTTAGAAGTCTTCGAGAGGAAATCACTATCGAACAATTAAAACTAGTGTACTATTCGCTGGTAGAGTCTAGTCTCAGGTTCAGTATTTCTCTATGGGGAGGTAGTTACGCGTACAATGTGAACACAGCTTTTGGCGTTCAAAAAAGAGCCTTAAGAACTGTGGTGAGAATTCCACACTGGGATACCCAGTGTGCAAGGAGTATTTTAAAGATCTACAGATAGTAACTGTGCCGTGCTTGTATATTATACATATATAGTAGTACTCACTGACCTTATAAAAAAACTGAATAGGTTCGAAACAGCAGAAGATAGAAATAAGCGAGAAGCTACAAGGCGTAAGGACTTGCAGTATGACATACATACACTTATGAATGTGGTTAGTCATGCGGCAAGTTTTCAATGGACCAAATTGTTTAATAAACTACCTATACAATTAAAGTCCTTATATAATATACAGCAGTTTAAGGCAGCAAGTCAAATCTTTTGTGGTAAAAAAATGCTAGTATAGGTACTGTGGATGCGTTTCTCACTGATGTGTTTTAGCTAGACCGATATTACGTAGAACATAACATTTTAGAAATGCTGACATTAACGTATTTAATTGTGATATTGAGTACTGGTGATAATAAAGGCATGTGTTCTTTTTAATGTTATTTTCAATAGTATATGGTTTAGGTTGATATAGTGAATATTAGATAAAATATTGTTCTTCTGGATGGGAATGTTAAGGAGTTATGCTGTTATTTTGTTTGCTTTTTTAAATATATTCCTGGATAGTGGACATTGTAAATTAATTTTATGATTTTTATTATTATTATTGGAAACTATATGAAATTATTAGGTAGGAATTAGTGACATGTATTTTTGTTTATATTTTGTTTATTGTTTTATATTTTTGAACTTTATGAATTTTGTTAACAATAATGTAGGTAGGTAATGAGATTTTGTGGAACTAATTTAATTCGGTGTTTAACTTGTAATTATTATAATTTATTTGCCTAGGGATCTTTGTAAAACATTCAGACACAATGTAAATTGTTATTGAATTGAATAAATGAAATGAAATTAAGCGTAACATATATTTTTCTTCTAAATATCGAAAGGAAAATTGGATGATCTTCAAAAAAATCTTACACAAAATCCAGACGTGCTAGCTAAGTGGTGATACGAAATCTTGCACCTGAATGATTATTTCTATCAGTTTTTTTAATAAAAATGTGATGTCTGAAAAAAGGGCTTCTTAAAACTGTGCAGAGACTTTAAACGGCATTAACGCATGGAAGGAACCATGTACAGACCCTTGGAATGCATCCATATTGGTGGAGATTTCATTTTTAATTTCAACCATAGCTTGCTCACAGTTTCGGGATTTAAATCGTTTAAGTTGCAAAACTATTTGCTAGCTGAGTTTGATTTCAATATTAAATTTTCGCATTTCGCTCGCCGCTGATTCCTACTCCAGCTTAAAATTAATTTATTAAGTAATCTTATTTATACAGTAATACCCTCAGTTAAGTAATTAACAAATTAGATTTATCATTTATCTTATTTATCAAGGCTATATTTTACAGGAAAATTTCCTAATTAATCCAAAGTTTGTCTTTGTTCCCGTCATTTCCTGTTTGGATTATTCAAACGGTAAGGCAAAGTTGTGATGTAGAACAGATTTAAATGAATTAAAACGCTGTGTTGAATTTAACAGGTAAACTGCATAAAACATTTTGTAAGGGCCCTATACCTATATTTACATAGATTATTTCATGGAAATCTAAAAAACCTTTGATTTTTGCAATGTAAACATGTTAGGTCTTAAAAAAACAATACAGGATGGTTCTATTAATTTTAAACCTTTTCTTCCATTGGTTCCATTGCATAAAACGGGAGATTCGCACCACAGTTTTTTTTTTAAAGTTAGTTTACTCTGTCACATTGCTGAGCAAAGGCCTCCCCCAAATCCTTCCAGGCATCCTTTTCTAGAGCCACCTCGATCCAACCCTTGCGGTACGCGTCCAGGTCGTCTCGCTACCTCCTCCTGGGCCGGCCTCGGCAGCGCCGTCCGCCCTCAGGCCCCACCGTATAGAGACTGTTGCCCAGCGATCACTGTGCATACGGCGGACGTAACCCGCCCCTATCCCATTTCAGCTTGGCAGCCTTTTTGCCTACGTCTAGGATCCCCGTTTTAGAGCGCAGCGTGGTATTTCGTATTCTGTCAGTTCGTCTACCGCCTAAAATGCTGCGCTCCATTGCTCTTTGGCAAACTCCAATGCGGAACTTTTGCGACTCGGTGAGTGACCAGGTCTGAGCACCGTCGGCTAGGACGAGCAGGACACACATATCGATGAGTTTTTGCTTCAGGGAAATCGGTAGATTGCCCTTCAATAGCGTCTTCATGGATTAGTAGATTTTCCAGGCATTTTCCATGCGGCGATAGATTTTCTTTTCTTGCCAATTTTCAAAAGAAACTTACTGGAAACTTTTGTTATAGACCGATTCATCGCGAGTCCAACATTGAGGTTAGCCGGCTTGTTCCAGAGCTATGGGGGCAAAATATACTATTTTGTCGGCAAATCGGCGGTTTCTAAACCTCCTGCTGCCAACTTCAATGCCATTGGTCGTGCTTGAGGCTGTGAGTGTTCTAAATATCTTCACGAGAGTGCTTGTGAATAATATTGGCGAGAGCGTTAAGCGGAGCGGAGCCCTTTTGTATCCTAAACGACGGTCTCGCACTATTCATTTTGATGTCTGCGGTACTGTTGTGGTATATATTTCGTAGAAGTTCTATATATTGCTGTTCCATTTCTTAGTTTTCCAAAGACTTAAATATTTCGGAGTGTTTGATACTGTCGAAGGGTGAATTAGAGTGTTTTATTAAGTTCAGAATATTTTTCTAGTAGCTGGTTGACGGTATGTCGGTGGTTGGTTGTTGAGAAGCTAGGGCGACATCCGGCTTGTTCTGGTGGATTATATTTATGCAGTTTCCCGTCTATGCGATTATGTATTACCTTAATAAAAGTTTTCTACCTAAAGGTGAGATGATAAACTGATTGGCCTTGTTTGTCGCCTTGTTATGCAGAAGGACTATATTTGAATGGCCATTGCTTTTGGAACTTTTCCTCATTTTAAAATGTGTGTTAATCCATTTCGCAAGGTGGGGCAACCAAGTCGAAGCCGAATTTGAGCGCAAGTCGTAGAGCCGAATTTGAGCGCAAATAATAAGCATTAAATAATATTTCACTCCGGCAAGCAGATTCCACGTCCACGTTAAATAAAGGGCTAGAGAGGTTTATGTTTCACGCTTCGATTGTATTCATTCATCCATGGAAATGAGGCCACGAGATGATAAGCAATTGAATATTAGTTAACTGAGCTTTCATTTATTTTTGAAATGACAGTATTTATTCGTTTTTTTAATGTTTTCTCAATTTTAATCTTTAGCATGTTATTTACATCAGTACCTACCTCTACACAACAAATAATACTGTTTGTTCCGTACACACCCTTATCCTCTCGTAAAATTAAAAGTAAACAAATTCGAATAAGCTGACAAGTAATTGGAATAAAACTATGTAGGTATTTAATGTTAACAATGGTTAATGTACTGACAATCAAACCTGTTCGCAAATACGCTCAGGATAGTGTTGGAGGTGGTCCGGAGCCTGCGCCCCAGAGATGTGCACCGCTTTCGCATCGTCGTGTAGAAACAGTCGACACGGGCGTCGGCGAACATCCCCGACGCGCTACAGTGCCAGGGCAGCCCCAACAACACCCTGAACGCATTATTGTACTGAACACGGAGAGCGTTGTACTGCTTCTGGGTATATGAACCCCACAGGCTGGCTGTGTACAGGACGTACAAAACGCTCTGAAAAGAGTTATTTTAACGGCCCCCGAGCAACCAGCAAACCTGCGGGCGATCATATTGGCCCTCACAGACAACGCCCTCCGCTCCCTATCGATGTCCGCATCGTCCCTCAGGTCAGGTTATGAAGGATATGGCGAAGAGATTTTAAATTAGATACTTTTACTATTGGTGTTTATTATTCCAGTAATCACAAGAAATCATTCAAATAATTAATGGTTTTGTAAATGGCAGTGCAATTTCCCATCATTAACTAAATCATTCAAAGTCGAGGTGATCCGTTTCTTTACATTATTATTTTGTGATTTCGATCATTCCTCAATACTTTTGTGGGCTTAGGACCGTCTAATATGCTGTAGTTGAGTTTTGATAAAATGGTTCTAAAAAGTTTTTTTATGTCAATCGTATACTACAACATTCCAGGCATATTTAAAATATCGAAATTAGCTTATTTACAAATTACACTGATCGATTACAAAATGACACTATTTTATTATTATTTACAAAAAAAAAGTAGGTACCTTTTTAGCGATGCGATTTCAAAATGTCCACCGTTTTTTTCTAAACATAAACTAACCCGTCTTTTTAAAATGGTTTGATAAACTTCGAGGCGTGTCTCTATCACTTTTTAAAATAATATATTATTTGTTGTTTTAAATCACTAACACTTTGAGATTCTTCGATATAGACTAAACGTTTTAGTTTGGCCCACAAATAAAAGTCAAGGGGTGTTAGGCCTTTTGATCTCGGCGGTCAGTTCACAGGTCCACCGCGACCTATTCTCTTATCACTGATTTCGCTATCGAGATACGCGCGCACAGATCGTTCGTAGTGAGCTGGACATGGTCGTGCTGGAAATACTCGTACATGTCTCGCTGATAGAGTAGAGGAACTTCTTCCAACGTGATGTCGATCCAAACTGGATCAATTATGCGATCGTGGAGTATTGCTGCCTTTGCCTAAGCTTTGGTTCGAAACAAACTTGATGTGCATTTCTTTAAGTTTGTGTGGGTTTTGGAAGCTTTACCAGTGTTAATTGTGCACGTTGTAAATACCAACGCGGGTAAATATGGACTCGTCGCTCCACAAGATGTTAGCCTTCGCGTCGTTTTGCAGCCAGTGACAAAACTCCATGCGGGGTCAGGCGTCCAGTGCATGCAAAGCTTGCACGCTGAAGAAATGGTATGGATGCATGTCCATTGAATGAAGTAGCTTCCACACCACATACTGGCTTATGCTAAATCGACAAGCGGCTTGCCGAGCGCTCTCCTCGAGTATCTTTGGAAATAGTCCAGTATGGCGTCATCAACGTGTCTGGCGCCTCCCTCTGGCATGACTGGGTAGCCGAAACTACCCATCCCATGATCCATCAATCGCTGATACGTGCGTAATATTTGAGCAGTGCTGGGAATTTGAGGAACAAGGATACCGTTCCTTCGCGACTACTGTAGGTGTTTTTCTTTTGCCTACAGTTGCCTCACACCGTCTAAGTTTTCACCAGACAGGATATAAAATCGTACCATTGTGCATTGCTCTCTACTCTACATTTGAATATTCGTACACTATCACAGGGCGGCCGATGCATACGTGGAAACTTAAACAACGTGATGTTACGCCGTGACTAATCGCAGGTGACTGGAGTGAGCAGGAGTGCGCGGAACGCGGGCGGGCGAGCATATGCGTGAGCGGCTCGTGCGCCGAAAGAATATCAAAGAGGCCGACGACAAGTGTGGCGAGTACCTATCGGCCGGCTTCAAAGAATAGGACCGCCCTATGAATTCATTGATAAATTCCGCGATTAAAAATTCCGCGGATTACTTAAGTGTATGATTTGAATTTCGATATTTTTTTAATCTTTTTTCTAAATTTCTGTTTTTATTGTTCTAGTATGAAAAGTTTACTTCAAATGTGTAGTATTTATTGCTAAATCAATTTCTTTGTATGTAATTGAAAAATAAAATAATAATAAATATTTATGTCATAGGTTTCTTCTACCCCGTTCACCTAATACACCCAATTATTTTTCCAGACGGTAACAAATGTCATCCAGTATAACCATATCATATTGTTTAAGTAAATAAATATGCTAATTAAAAACAAGCAAAAGTGAGACTGCGCTACGTACAGCGCGGCTGTACAATTAATACCTATTACTTAAAATAAAAACGCATGATTAAAATAATACCAACGCGCCATTAATCAAAACTTACTAGATAACAACAATTTGTAATGCCACTCTTATGTAGAATTTTAGATTTCTTCGAAGCTCGATAGATGGTGTTGGCGTCGAAATAAATCGCGCTATGGTTTCGTTTATGGCACTATGCACTGCTATTGGAATTTCATTTCAGGTTTACTTGCTACTAGCCAATATATGGCAATGTTTTAACGGATATTTTGTTGCAGTGACCAGAGTAACCTTCCTGTACATATTAGTCCCTAGGTGGCACTGTGCTCTGTGATATAATATTTTGAATCTTGGCGTTTAGGACGTTATTAATGACATAAGACTTAATCGCAATTAACTCATAGATGGCGCTGTGCTTATGATATAATTTTCTGAACCGCGGTATAGAGACGTTGAAACGGAAAAGTATAAAATAAAATAAATAGTTTAAAAAACTGTAACCCGACTACAGAAAAATAACAATAACAACAACGGCAATACATACATAGGTACAATAACGATCAAGGTAAAGCCGGGATCGCTTGCCTGTATACCATGTGGGTACCAGAAACACATACAAAATTATAATGGCATGCGACGACAGCTTTACCTTGACCATTTTTGTACCTGTCTTGATTTTTGTCTGAAATATTTTCTTGTTTCGTACTTTTTAGGTTACTTATATTTTTCCGTAGTCAATTTACAGTTTTTTTTTGTCATGGAGGGGGTGGAGACGTATTCTGACCACCGGTACATCCGGTTTGACGTCTTCGCCTAGACCTCGAGCGCGCTGGTCCGACAGGCCCCGAGTGGTCCGCGGTGGGCGCTGAAGCGGCTGGACCGGGAGCTCCTCCTGGAAGCCTCGATCGTGCAGGCCTGGGTGTCATCATCGGACAGGCCTGCTGATATTAACGAAGAGGCGGAGTGGTTCCGGAAGGCCATGTCCGAAGTATGTGACGTGGCATTGCCCCGGGTCCAGCCCGGACGTGCTTGGCGCCAGGTGTACTGGTGGTCGCCGGAGCTAACGTCTCTGCGAGAGACGTGCGCTGCTGCGCGACGCCTGTACAGGCACCGCAGGCTCCGTATCTGCCCTCCGGACACGCAAGCCATTCAGGCGGAGCTGTACGAGGGTTACAGAGCGGCGAAGGCCGCCCTCCGAGCGGAGATCCTACAGGCCAGGGGACTGGTCCCGCGAGGAGTCGCTGGGGACTCTGAACAGGGACCCGTGGGGACGCCATATAAAATGGTGCGGGAGAAACTCCGCCCATGGGCGCCCCCGCTGACGCAGAGTCTCCGGCCCCAGCTCGTGGAGGGCGAGGTGGGCGCTCTGTTCCCTTCGCGTGGGGAGCATACTCCTCCGCCCATGGCTCCGCCTCCTGCGGTGCTCACTGTGGACCACACAACGGACGACGACGGCGATGCTCCTGAGGTGACCGAGGTAGAGTTGAGAGTGGCGGTACGTAGGCTGAGTGCCAATAATACCGCCCCATTGCCCGACGGCCTAACTAGAAAAGCCTGGGTCCGGGTCTTGGAGGCTCTCGGGCCTCAACTTAGAGGGCTCCTAAGCGCATGCTTGGAGGGGGGCCAGTTCCCACTTCGTTGGAAGACGGGGAAACTGGTCCTCATTAAGAAGACGGGGCGCCCTGTGGACTCTCCGTCCACTTACCGGTCCATCGCGCTGCTCGACGAGGTGGGCAAGCTCTTTGAAAGAGTCATTGCAGACCGCCTCGTCGGGCGGCTGGTGCGGGTGGGGCCGGATTTGGCAGAGAGCCAGTTTGGTTTCCGCAGGGGGCGCTCTACGGTGGACGCCAACATGCGCGTGCGAGCCCTCACGACGGGGGATGCGGTGGCCCGGGGTGGGGTCGTCTTGGCGGTGTCTCTAGACATCGCCAATGCCTTCAATACCCTGCCCTGGAGTTGCATCAGGGAGGCACTCCGGTATCACCGGATGCCGACCTACCTCTGTCGTATAGTCGAGGCCTATCTGACGGACAGGGCCGTCATCTACCCTGGTCACCAAGGAGAATGGAACCGGCGAGAGATGTCGTGCGGTGTTCCACAGGGATCGGTCCTGGAGCCGCAACTGTGGGACATCGGGTACGACTGGGTGCTGCGCGCCGACCTCCCTAGCGGCGTCAGCGTCCTTTGTTACGCTGATGACACGCTAGTCCTGGCGCAGGGGAGTTCGCACCAGGCGGCGGCCGACTTAATGACACGCGGGGTTGCGACAGTCGTTGAGAGGATCCGGCAATTGGGACTCGAGGTGGCCCTGTACAAGTCCGAGGCCATGTGTTTTCATGGTCCTCGGAACGCGCCTCTGTCGGGTTCCCAAATAACAGCAGGAGGAGTTCACATCTGCGTCGAGTCGACGATGAAGTACCTGGAACTCGTCCTCGACAGTCGGTGGAACTTCGTCGAGCATTTCCGATGACTTCTCCCGCTCTGGGCGGAGCGGAAGGGCGTGTCAGACTCTTACTGACTAAAACCCACCCGTGTTCCTTCAGTTGCCTGTGCGCCAGGGCCACGGTAACTCTTGCGAACAATCCGCGACACCAGCAGGCATCGGCCCTACTCCTATCCACCCTGGGTCTCATAGTTTTGGTGTTTCAAGGAAAGATAAAAAAAAACAACTGGGAGAAATAAATTCGTAAAATTTATTACAGTTGACAAAAGTACATCAGAACATTTTCATTTTAAATTCAAAATTTACTTTATAAGCACTTCATATAAACATACAGTCTGTGTATCCAATACTTATCACTTCTGTACGCTAGTGTACTTTATTGCATAATATTCAAAATGTGCCAATTGCCTAATACGTACCTATTTCTAAAGTTGTCGATTCGTCCGTTTCGGCTGAGGAAATTCGTGCGAATCGACCAATAAGTCAAATAAATTGGGTTATGGGCAGTAGAATGATGTATGTGCAGAGAAATAGGTAACTCAATTGGATGAAAAGGGGTTACAAATCGATCAACATGTTCGACTGTAGACCGATTCGTTTTCGAATCCGAATCTAAATAGGTACTACTGTGTTTTTTTTTATTTGTAACGGCCTTTGGACTTGGTGACGCCTCAATAATCAATAATTACAAATACAATAATCATTTTAAAAGATTTAACAATTATATTACGACTAAAATATCTTGTCTTACTAACTGACCAAACATTATTAGAGTTTAAAGTTTCACAAAAAAAGAAACGTGGGACGAGTAGCAGAATGAAAATATTATTTATTTTGATTTTCTGCAAGTCTTCCTAAATGGGCCGTAGGCATATAGGACGTCTGCTGCCGCGAGAAATCTCGGCACAGCGGACAGAGCTCCGGCGGGATCTCATGGCGGCATGGAGAGTGCGACTGTCGCAACCCAGCGCTGGGCACGCTACAATTGCGGCGCTAAGTCCCCTCTTTGAGGAGTGGCTTGAGAGGCGCCACGGCGTCCTCACCTTCCGCCTGAAGCAGGTCCTCACCGGACATGGCTGTTTCGGGAGGTTCCTGTTTCGGATAAGGCGGGAGGAAACGCCCGGGTGTTGGCCTTGTGTGGATCGACCGGAGGACACGGTGGAGCATACGGTGGAGGTCTGCCCAGCTTTGGCGGAGCACCGCCATGTCCTCGTGGTGGCGATCGGCGGCGGCGATCTCTCGCGTCCGGCCCTGGTTCAGGCCATGGTACGGAGCGAGAGGGAATGGGAAGCAGTCACCTCCTTCTGCGAAGCAGTAATGCTCGCGAAGGAGGAGGCGGAGCGCGTGAGGGAGAGGCAATCGTTGCGCCCTCACGCCCCTAGTCGCCGCAGTAGGAGACACCCTGGGCGTCGGGAGTCGATAACCGACTCCCGGCCACCGTAGGCGCGGGCCTGCGGACGGCGAGCAATGGGCAGCTCGCCGTCCGGTATGGACCAGGCCCGGGTCGACGGCGCGTTGTGTTCCACGCGCGCCTCAAAGAGATGTCAGCATAATTGACGTGGTCCGATAGGGCCGATGCCTGCCGGGGTCGCGGATTGTTCGAAAGAGTTACCGTGGCCCTGGCGCACAGGCAACTGAAGGAACACGGGTGGGTTTTAGTCAGTAAGAGTCTGACACGCCCTTCCGCTCCGCCCAGAGTGGGAGAAGGTCATATGATGATTTCCCACCCAAAAATAAAATAAAAAAGGCATGTAGAACGAGTTACTCGTTAAAATCCGGTTAAAACTGTTTTTTTACAACAGCTACAGGCTGGGCGGAGAACGGGCTTCTACAGTTAAGGTATAGTTGGAAGTTTTTTTATCTGACTGTACAAAACAGCTTTTTTATTGGTGATCAGTGAAAAAAAATCGGATTCGGACATTACCCAAATATATTGTGTCGCGAGTCTTCAGCAAGTCGGTTTGTGTTGTGATTAGCGTTGCCGGAGAGAATTATTCCGAAGTATTCCCGTCGTATTATTCGCGAAACATTCGGAAGTATTGAGTAGTATTCGGAATTATTCCCCGAGAAGAATTACAAGGAAAATATTTAGCTAAGTACATATTAGAATAGTTAGAATGAACCGCTGAGTCACGAGGCGGTATGCCACAGTTGCCATAATATAATCACGCTGACCGACATCGGGTAAGTAGGCTACCTATTGGATCACCTGGTAGAGTTCGACTATTGACCGCGAAATGGCGGCGCAATTACCATTGCAAATTACATATGTTCCGCGTTAGTGATTGTGTATTCATACTCACGAATCTTCCTTCCTTCGTTCCTTCCTAACCTTGGTCACCGCAGCAGCAGAAAGCGCACGCAGGCGAGCACTACCGACGGAAGTTGTACAGTTACAGCTTTTACTTTTACCCGCTAGACGGCGTTAATGCCAGTGACTACATATTACGACGCGTTCATTCATAAAAATGAGTATAATACGATTTCGATTTGAAAACTTCCGAATATTTCTTTCATCTACTTAGATATGTACTTACGTAATAAGTTTTTGTATGCGGTCTATTAGGTGTGAAAGTGATAGAGAGGTAAATACATAGTTAGATACTAAAATAAGTTTATAAGATAGTAATTTATGTTATAATAGGGAGGTACCTAACAGAAAGGATAATCTAATTATTAAGTATTGTATATTATTTCAAATGCCTCTTTATTGATTAATTTCGGTTGAACACTACTTATTTATTACTTAACTATGTAACTAGTTATTGATTAATTTCGGTTGAAACTTGAACACTATTCTACAAAGAAATATATTTTTTACGACTACATATTTGTTTTACCAAAACATTTAAAGTACTTACGTATCTAGGCCCTAGATACGTACTTTAAACTACGTACAACGTATACGTACTTACTTTTATCTTACTTAACTAATTATTTACGTTTTTTCCATTAAATCGTAAACCAAAAACATTTTTACGAAGTAAACTAAACTTGTAAATAACATCTGGACAAAATCGGCCCATTCTAAACTCAATCATAGTAAAAATAAAATAATGAGTAGTCACAAGTAGATAACTACTTACAGGGAAATATTCCCGCATTGTAGGTACGTAGGAATCGTAAAAAAACTAAAATAAAAAAAGAATACTAATAATACTTCTTCTTTTATGGTAATAATACTTCGTTGATTTTATGAATGAACAACGGCTGCGGGGCTCGGTGGGTGTGCTATTGTTACGTGCAGGCGAGTGCTGGCGTCTTCGAACGATTAACGAGGTATGTTCTCCATTTATAGTGTACTCTTGCCCGCTAGATGGCGTTAATTCAAGTAGCGGCATGGCGAAATATCTGCTAAACGTAACGGCGAGTCTCCTCAAGCTACATAAGCACACGAGTACATTCCTAACTACTGGGAATAATTTAATTCTTAAGTAATAAAACGTAGGTTACCTACTTCATACTTACAATATTTATTTTACGCTGCTTTTTTGCTGCGGTAGTATTCCTTCCAATCGAAGTATTCTTTTGAATGTTTCCGTATTATTGCGAATACTTCCGAAGTTTTGCAACGTTAGTTGTGATAGAGGAACTTATATTCCGATTTCATTCACAATATCTCCCCTCTAGTGGAAATTACTGAATCCTTGGTATCTTATGAAAGCGGTGAATGGTCACACAATAACTGCTGTCCACACAGAGCGTTTTTGAAACCTTCATGTCAAATACTGATGAAAATTACAGATTTTCATGACGGCGGCGGTTATAATATAACGACCACTGCTCTTCTAGGAAACCGTGGTTTTAGTGCTGGATTAGATTTGGGGGTCTGACTGGAATTACTCAATTTTTGGCTCCTAACCTCACCTTTAAAATATATCTATCATGGAGTTCATACATTACCTTTTTCGCTTCACTGTCGTTGTGCCTTTCATCTTGGACAGTGATATATACGCTGACTGCCTGGCCTTGAGAATAGATGAGGACAGACCTCATATAGAGAAGACTTTACTGTAACAGTCTGGGATAACGTTAGATCGTAAAAACTTTATAAAAACGGTTTAGCTAAATTGCTACTGAAATACCTAAAGATACGAGGGTTTTGTAACTGGTTTAAAAACTACTAGAATAAGCTTAACGTTTTTATGAGCACAGTTCGCAGGCTTTCACAACTTAAAGGGTCCCACACAGGGTTTCACAATTCTAAAATTGTGGTATTAAGGATGCCTATAGGTACAGGAAAAGTAATAGTAAAAAAAAAAAAAAAAAACACGCTTTAATAGAATTAAGAATAGCGTGATTAAGAACAAAAAATATACAGGGTTATTGGTAAAACACTAGCAACCTCTTAAGGGGTCGTTGTACTCATCATTATAAACAAATTTAACTATGGACCATACTTGAAATCGCGAAAAAAATATCAGCTATTCCCTACGTTTTAACGTGTTATGCGAACATATATGTAGGGAAAATCTGTTTCTTTTTTCGCGATTTCTGGTTTGGTCAATAGTAAAAGTTGTTTATAATGATAAGTACAATGACCCCTTAAGAGGTTGTTGGTGTATTACCAATAACCCTGTCTATTGTAAAAAAGCGTGGGGTGCTTTTTACGATATTTTCATAATGACTCTACTTTTACCAATATCTGTCAATAAAATATTTATAACAATTGACATCAAGCACCCCACGCTTTTTTATATATTGTTTTTTGTTAAAAACAATATGTAAAAAAGCGTGGCGTGATTAATCACCCTGTTCTTAATTTAATTATTGAAAATTATTTTCGGCTTTTGAATTTTGGTTTTCTATTAGAGTATGTTTATTAGTTTTTTTTTTAACTATAAAACACGCGGTTACGGGTTACGGTTTTGCTACTACAAAACCGTAACCTAAATATTTAGTTTTTTGTTTTTACTATTATTTATCTTCGCTTTTTTAGTCTTAAAACGATGATTATTTTGTTGCACCGAATAATCGACTTTTTGGTCTTCACATACACATACATAACATCACGCCTGTATTCCCCGAAGGGTAAGGCAGAGGTGTACCTATAGCACACCCACATTTTCGCTAGTTATGTTTAAGTCCCATGTAATATGGGGCGAGCCTATTGCCATCAACCGGGCACAAATCCAGACTCCGGGCCGCTAACGAGAAATTCCACATGGAAAAACCCGATAACACTTTGCCCGACCCAGGAATCGAACCCAGAACCTCATGCTCAGCAGTAGCGCTTGCGACCACTAGACCAACGAGGCAGTCTTGGGCTTTCATATGTGAAAAAAAGGTTACCAAGTTGTTTTATGAATTAGTGTCTTTGAATATAAAATATCGTTAATCTTGAAAATCCTGGTCAGGATTATGGGACAAACTTATTAAATTATGCTATTGTCATCGTTCCTTGATATGTGTGCAAAGGAGGTCAACAAAACCCCATACAACTTCGCCCAAACATGTACCTCGAGGTACACGTGCACCAAATCGTAGATGAAAAATAGAGGAATTCGAAAATAATAGTACCTATTTTCATCCTTAAATAATTTAAAACTACATAATCAATTATTTTATAAGCATGTACAATTGCGTTACACTTGGTTGACACTCGGGTTGACATTATTTCGTAAATGTCATTCACATGTTATTCAGTTCGTTCGTGAAACAACAGTGGCTGAACCCGACCTCAGACAGCTTTCAACTTGACAGTTTTTTTTTTAAAGTAAGGTAGTTAGTTGTGCTTGTCCGATGATAGAATTCTAAAATGGCGTGCTTTTTATTATGTTAAAAGTTATTTTATTCTCGTCCCCGGGTAACCATAACAAAATTATATAAATGCAATATTATACAGTGTAATCTAGTGTATTTTATGCCACTAAGTGTACCTCGGTACTTCGTTTGGGCAAATTTTGGTGACATCCTTTTCAATTTAATTCGACGTTTTGAAGTAGGTGAAAATCACCTTCAACGATTCCGTTACAAACATACAAACAAACAAACATACATACCAAGCTAATAAAAGCGTGCTATAAAGAGTAGTTGTTAGTTTTTATTTACTTTTCTTTATTTTACTTTTCTCTTTTTCTTCTATATTAAAAGCCGCGACTGGCTGTTCACAATGATGAGCTGGTACCTACGCTTATGTATGGAAGTGAATGTTGGGTGTTGCAAAAGAGGCATGAAAGTAGAATAAATGTTGTGGAAATGTATTCCTTGCGAAGCATGTGTGGTGTAACTATAAATGATAGGCTGAGGAATGATGTAATATGATAAGGCAACGGTGCGGTTTTAAAGAAGATGTTGTGACCAAAATTGAAAACAGTATGCTTAGATGGTTTGGTCAACTTGAGAGGATGAATGAAAGGCGACTAACAAAATGTATTTACAAGGCAGATGTGAGTGGATACGCAGGGAGGGGCCTGCCCTAGAAGGACATAGTGTGACCTTATTGTTAGCGGTCTTCAGAAAGGTCAGCTGCAGAGTACTCGATGATTGATGACGTCATAAAAGGTAGGTACCTACATGAACTACCCTTTTTTTGGGATTTGATCTTCCCTAACAGAATTTTTTGTTTATCATAGATAAGGATTAGGTAATCTAAATAATTCATTCACATCATACTTTATTTGGTTTTTTAATGTGCTTACTTATTGGGCAGCCGATTGTCGTTGGGACAGTTAGCAAAATTAAATTGTGTTTATTAATAAAAAACTTTTTTTACAAAAAAAAAACTACCGACTTCATAAAAAAAACACTGCAAAGTGAAAAATAACTTTAATTTCGGAAGTCTGTGTCTTTGGATCTGTATTTTAGTTTTCTGCCACCGACTTCCGAAATTAAAGTTATGTAAAAAAGTTTTTTATTTTTCACTTTTTAGTGAGTCAGCTATTAATTTATCTAAGTTACAAGCCTAATGTCAACTACTCATCACCTTTTACAAAATATTCCTTTTTCCGATGCAGGGACGTTAATTGTTGAGGAGTTCTCCTGGTAAGAACCAAAAGAACTGGAGCTGATGGTAAAGCCACCATCAGCACCATTTCACCATATTCATTGTGACGAGCATAAATTGCTTAGTCACCATATTAGAGTAATCGAATCGTAACCCGTGAAATACTTATAATTGAGTAGTTCCGGTGGCTTCTGGTCTTCATCATCAGTTCCGCTTCACCGAATGGTGCTTTCCGAGAGCAAATGCACGAGTTACTATAAAAAATACCCAAATCGCTATAGACGTGCTGGTAAAATTTGAAGATTTCCCTCGATTTCCATGGGATCCCTTCATCAGATTCTGACTTGGTGACAAGGGGACCACCTCGAGAGTATACCCTTTCAAACAAAAAAGAATTTTGCAATTCCGTCTATATATGACGGAGTTATGCCCGAACATACATAAAAAAAAAAAAAATATATAAACATCCGAATTGATAACCTCCTTTTTAAAAAGTCGATTAATAATAAAAGCGCCTTTACAAAGGCGTCATGCAAATAAATTTTTATGGATAATATGTGTTCACTTCACAGACTTTCTAGTCAACACTTTTAATGTGCCCTCAATAAAAGCACTTGTCTAAATAAAACCGCGCCGAAGTTCGGCTTAACCCGATAAATGACATCGATAAACCAATATTGAAATCAACCTCACAGTCAACCCGCGGTCCACTGGCTTTTGACATTAATTAATTCAAAAATATTCATTGATTTTATCAAGTGTTTAATCGCGAAAGCGTTGTATTTACAAGATTAACTGAAATTATTGAGAGGATTGTTTGTTGTTGTTGATCAGTTAAAAGATAAGTAGGAAGCAAAATTCGAAAAGTCACTTAGAATTACCACGTACGCTGAAGAAAATAAAACATATCAAAGCTCTAAAATAAACAATTCTTCAATACCAAACTCGCGTTTGAAAGAGATCCAAGAGATCATAGCAAATTGCTGAAAATCTTTACCTAATTAAGTAATGTCCACGTACTCGTTGGCTTGATTTCCGAAGCACTTTATTCCAAGACAGGCAGTCCTCCAGTTTCTAATGTTCAAACTCTCTCACTAAGTTTAGGAGGCCAGATTTCAGAGGTACAACAACGGTGATTAATTAAGCTACAAACTGCGAAACTATCGAGGAAACTTGTCTCGAAGAAGGATAGCTAATGTAAGTTCAAATGCACATCGCATGGTTGTAGCTGCGATGTCGGAGCGAAGGAAACAGCTTATAGTAATTGAAAAACTTATTCCTTGAACAAATACAAGTCGTACGAACAAGTATCCTTCAATTTTATGTAAAAGTTTGTTTGTTTGTTACTTAATCACGCTTTAACGCTTTATAGACCCTGGTTTAACACATATTGTTTTTATTGATATACATGTAAGAGTTTTCCTAGAATGCGAGCTAAACCACGGTCAATAAATAGCAAGTACACGTAGATAATATTCGTACATGTATAGTTACCAACTCGAATAAGACCCTGTCTAAACTGTGTCTTTTGACACACAAATACTGTTAGGTACAAATTTTCTATTATCCATGTTCAAAGGGTATGTTTAAGGGTTTTGTTTATATCACTGGGTCAAATGGAAGTATACTGTATTGTAGACATATTTTAGGTACCGGTAGGTATAGGCTCAAATAAATACCAAGTTAGGTACAAAAAAATCCAAAAAGGCCAAAAGAAAGAATTAGACTGAAAACTGTAATTGAAAGCTGGCTTCAGATACAGACAGACATATAGATTCACATTGTCAATTATATTACTGTTTTTTTTTTTAAATGGGTCATTCTTTTCCTTTATTTAATTACTACGATGTCCTTGAGATCAGGAACGTCATGGCTTTTTGCCTTCCCCCGACTATCGTTAAAATTAGGTTGTTTACATGAATAAATCACGATCAGTTCATAATACAATTAAACTTGCACCAAAACTCGATCTTGTTAGCAGAAGAGTTTTCTTTCATATTCAAATTGTTTTGTTTTCTATTGTCACTAACTAATTAAAACAAATTAATTTATCATCCGTAACCACAGGATAAACCTTCAATAAATTACTAACCTTGTAAGTTGACTCACTGCAGCTTAAAGACCACTTGTTATACAGAAAAAACGAAATTTGAACTCTACACTGGCTCGATGCGTATTAATTAGTGATTTCAGATCACTCTAAGTCCAAATTTTCTGATGATATCATCCTTCACCGTCAGCCAGTGATAAACTTTCAGAATAGATAGATATTCAATTTCTATAAGTACATAGTGCGTGGTAAAGTGCAGGTAACGAAAATTTGTTTAACTAATACGTTTGCCTGAAAGTAAACATACATAAAATCAGACTTACGATCTTTTACTGCTCCTGAAAATACAGAAATGCCAGTTCCCGCAGTCCAGTTTTACGACATATTTACATGAGACATCTGCATATATAAGAACAGTACAAAATGATACCACAAACCGCCGATGTCGACATCGGGTACATCCGATGCATTCTCGATTCACTACAAAAATAAATCTTACATCATCTTACATTTTTGTGGATGATTAATTTATAAGGATAAAGACCATATTTTTTTTGCTAAAACATCCCCCATGTTACCAGCACATCAGCTATGAAAGAGTGTTAAAAGAGTATTTGTGATTTAAAGTGACTTAAACAATGGCAGAAGAAAAATAAGTCGTTGTTTAGGCAGAATTCTCGCTACACATACATTTAAAAGTGATAGAATTATATATACAATTATACTGCTGCAATAAATTCCTAGAGTGGATAACTGCGTATACAATCAGTGGCGTTAATAGAATAGGAAGCAAACAACGAAGATATATGAGAGCCAGCTGAACAAAGACTAGCAAACATATTTGTCTAGGAGAAATCGTTTGCCACTAAACTGTAAGTAATTCGGGATATATGGCAATAATAGAGAGATCAATTCTGAACTTGCTATATATTTATTACAAAAATAGTTATCGAGAAGTGCCAATGTATTATGATAGCGTTTACCATTATGAAATAAATAGAATTATATATTATATGGATTCTCTGGTGCTGCAATATATCAACTTTTTCTTTTAATAAAGTTATTTAGTGCTGTATAGTATGAAAGAAGTCAGCATCTTCATTATGTATTATTAAAAACTCTCTCATGATCGAAAATAAACTTATTCATCGATGTTTTTTTTTATTTTTTATTTCTTCTTTTAATTAGGGACTTTTATGACGGCAATGCGTATGCCAGTCCCATCGTACCCTAAACATACATACTTACTGCTACAGATTACATCTGGGCCATGAAACTGAACAGACTCTTCGCATCATCACCATTTGGTTGAGACAAAATTTTATGAAATATGCCCATATCAAGTCGGTTGAACCTCAAGACCTCAAACAGATATTTTCTTTGAGATTCATAATTAACACAATCCATTAATAAGTGATGTAAGTCTTCCACAACTCCACACTCCAAACATCATCGATGTTGGACCTTTAATTTCAACTCACGTACTTATTCTTTCTTCCTGAGAGCGTAATGAAAAACCGTACTAGCGGGGTAGTTTTCTTTCGATTTCCTTCAGCTAAACTGCAGTGTAGTAGCAATAGTTTGTTTTAAGTACCGAGTTACCTACTTCGCAACGACTTTTAGGGTGTGTGCTACACAACAGCAGATCTATTCAGTAAAAATCTCACCGTGAAAGCTTAGGTGAAGTGAGCATGAAGTGAGTTGTCAATAGTGTCATCAGGTGGAAGACAACTCACTTCATCTTCATCAAGTTATCACAGTGATATTTTTTTAAGAATACACAGAATTTGCCTATGAGTACTAAGTCCACCTACACATTATATTTCACAAGTAGGTGGGATTAATTGCCGTTTGTGATATGAACTACTAGCTTTTGCCTGCGGCTTCGCAGAAACGTATTTTATGCGGAGAGCAGTGGTAGCCCAGTGGTATCGGCCCCGACTTACGAGCTGTAGGTCGTGGGTTCGAACCCAGACAGGCGCTTTACTTTGTGTAAATAATTTCATCACCACTGCTCTCAAAACGGTGAAGGAAAACATCGTGAGGAAACCGGCATGTCCTAGAACCAAAAATTCGAATACATGTGACATCTACCAACCCGCTCTGGGCCCGCGTGGTGGATTACAGCCCACTCCCTCTCAAAAAGAGAGGAGGCCTGTGTCCCAGCAGTGGGAACATTATAGGCTGATTATGCATGTACTGAAAATACAAACAATAAAAAAAACTAACAAAACCATAAAAACAAAAAAAAATGACCTGTGCGAGGCCAAAAGAGAACTATCTCAGCATAATGAAGTAAAAGAAGTTCGTGACCTGGGAATCGTATTTGACAAGAAACTGAAATTTGACAAGCATGTATTAAATATTACCTCAAAAGGGTTCAAGGTCCTTGGATTTGTCTTGCGTAACAGCAAAGAATTTTCTAAACCCTCGACTAGAATTAAATTATATAACACATTGGTTCGCCCACTTCTTGAATACAATAGCACCGTATGGAATCCTCACTACGATATTTACATTAAACGCTTGGAAAGTGTACAAAGACGTTTTCTATACCATCTTTGCTATAAAGACCGTCTGGCAAAAAAAATTTGGAGCTACGACCTAAGACTACAACATTATAAAATTTCCTCCTTAGTAGATAGAAGAAAAGTTTTAGATCTCACATTTCTTCACAAACTGTTCAATGGGGTTGTTGACTGTAGCGAACTTCTTGGAAAGCTGCAAATAAGTGCACCAACTCGCTTGCCTCGCAAACGTGCCTATAGCCTTTTCTATGTGCCGGGATCCAAAACAAACCTCGGACATTTCGCCGTTTTGCCAAGGCTCTGTAGGCAGTATAACGAAGTATCGAAACATAAAGAATTAGATATTACATGCAAAATTGCAAAGTTTAAAAAGGACATAAGAGATATAATATCAAAGTCATAATATTTTGTTATTGATTTCCTTTGACATCTACGGTTATTTTTTTTTTTTTTTTAATCTTATGAATTTGTTGCTATGTAATTTGTATTTCTTTTTTTGTATGATTGTATTTTAATGTTTTACCTTATCAAACTTTTTGTACCTACCTAGTTATTAAGTGAACGATGTGGTCTCCTGTAATTGGAGGCGCACACTGTTATTTGTCCCTGTGTTGGTTAACATGCATGTTATTGTGTAGCCTCTGTTGGCGATCCAACATAAATAAATAAATAAATTCTGCTGCGACATTTAAAAAATAAATACCGGAGTGGTAGCGGTATTCTGATAGGGCTCGCTGTGATGCTACGGACACACCTACGGACATATAATATTATACAAATCACATTAAGGAATCCCACTCGTAACTTTATAATATTAAAAATGCGAAAGTGAATTTGTTTGTTTGTTAAGCTTTCACCCTAAAACTGCTGAACGGATGTAGATGAAATTTGGCGCAGGAGTAGACCATGACCTGAAAAAGGATATAGGCTTCTTTTTATCCTGGATCGCAGACGAAATCGCGGGCAACAGCTTGTACAAAAAAAAAGTATATCGATAATAATTATTTATACATTAAAGATTACGATCGGCCCACACCCAGCACTCCAATATCGCTTGTCCAGGCTACAGACTGTTGTCTATAGCAAAGACTGCAATAGTATACTGGCGAGTCTATAGTCAGTGACAAACAATGAGACGCGGGCTGTCAAAGGATTTAGAAAAATAAAATTGAAAGTATTAATACAAATAAAACAATGGACGTACGACAAATATCAACAACTGATTACTTCAGAGTTGAGTGAATAATAAAAAATAAGAAAATGGTGCAAAAATAAATTCACCCTCGGATTCCTTAATCGAGCCACCGTGCATTTTTATGTTTAAAAGATAATAAAAGAGATCAGAATAAAAGTTTTTATGCAGTTTTGAAGCTGACTTAGTGGCCATTATTTCGGTATCGCTATTGTTCCAAACATGAATTCAAAACATGAAAAAAAGAAGACAATCGTAGTTTGGTCGCTCTTAAAGAAGCAACAAGCTTTGATTAGAGCATCTATGAGTCAATAGTTATTTCGTTATTTGTTTTGTTTTGCATAAAAAGAGTATGAAATTGTTTTTACTTATTTTATGATCCATTTTGATGTTCAAATTATGGATTCTGCATCTGAAGTAGCCGCACAAGCTATGGGATTTCTTCAGTCTGGGCGTAGTCAGCGAAACGTATGTGCACAACTTCATGCAAGTTCTGTCGTTCAAAGAATTTACCATCGATACCTGGAGACTGGAAGCTTCGTGCACCGTCCTGGAGGACCGCGCCTAAGAACGTGGCCTAAAACCTCATAAGCCAACCAGTGGTCCCAAACTGACACTAGCTCACAGAATGGCGCGCCTACAGTTTTCACGCCAACATTTTCATTGGAGTCAATGTCAATGGAGCCAGGCTCCATTGACGTTGCCATACAGCATAATCTTGAATATGCTGTATGCCAATAATGGACGTAGGAAAGTCTACGGAAAGCAGGGAAAACGTTTTCAGCAATGTTGCATCGAAGAGAAGGTGGATTATGGCGGTGGGTCATGGATAGTCTGGGGCGGAATTTCTACCGAAAGAAAAACTGGCATTGAGGTAAAAACTGGCATACAGGCCCACAGTTTTTGCTACTGAATAGCGACCGATACAGACATCAATGCTTAGAGGCTCGTGTGATGACATTATGCTGATTTTATGGACCAGGATTTAATTTGTAAGCGTGCTAATGCACTCACTGCAAGATTTTTTCAAGAATACCTGCATGATATTAGTATCTTAGTAATGGAATGGCCAGTAAGAAGCTGTTGTAAGATCTCTTACGGTATGAGCTGAGAGGCGTTTTTGAACTAACCAACCAGCTCCAAAAACTTTGCAGGAGCTGAAAACTGCCATCTTGGAAGCATTGGAGAACATTCCACAGCACGTGCACCTAGTACTAGTAGCACAAAGGGCCATGGAGCGAGCCATGCTTGGCATAACCCTACTAGACCGAATGCATAATCAGCCTATAATGTTCCCACTGCTGGGACACAGGCCTTCTCTCTTCGAGAGGGAATGGGCTGTAATCTACCACGCGGGCTTAGTGCGGGTTGGTAGATGTCACACGTCTTCGAATTTTTTGATTCTAGGACATGCCAGTTTCCTCACGATGTTTCCCTTCACCGTTTTGAGAGCAGTGGAGATGAAATTATTTACACAAAGTAAAGCGCCTGCCTGGGTTCGAACCCACAACCTAGAACTCGTATGTCGGGACCGATACTACTAGGCCACCACTGCTCTAGACCGAATGCGTAACACTGAAATCCGCCATCGATCGAAAGTCTATAACGTCGGGGACAGGGCGATGTGCCCCCAAGTAAAGTTGGGCAGGACATTTAGTTAGACGAGGGGATGGCCGATACATCAGGACCCGAGGCGGCGGCGCGTATTGTTCCACGCGCGCCCCTCTTAGACGTCGCGGGGGGAGTCAAACACCTCACTCCCCCCGCTCGACCGGACGGGGCCCGCAGAGGCGGGCCGGCACCAGTCGGGGGTTGCGGAGGATTCGTATGTTCCCGCGACCCCCGGCGCGGGTGTGAGATGGAACACCGGGGTGGTTTTTAGTCAGTAAGAGTCTGACGGACCCCTCCGCCCCCCCAGGGCGGGGGACATCCATGAGGATTTTCCACCCCGGATAAAATATATATATATAAAGGAGATGGCCGATGGAGCTGTGACCGAATGGTGGCCAAGGTTAGGTCAAAGAAACCAGGGCCGTTTAAAAGCACGTTGTATTGATGATATCGACGAAAAACGTCGCGGGAAACACCTGGATGAGGGACGCACGGAACTGGAAAGTATGGAAGTAAAAAGGGAAGGCCTATACCCAGCAGTGGATGATTCCGGGTTGAAATAATGAACGGGTTGCCCAGTCCCGTTTTAGTAGTGGCAAAGAGTATGAAAACTTTCATACATAGATACCTACTGGCACAATTAACCCGGTTTATCCGGGTACCCGGGAACGTGTGTAAAGGGCCTTAAGTGGGTACGGTCTGCCCACATTTACAGAAGTAGGTAGGTACTTATTTGTCTTTTTATTACAGTTGTACCTTTCCTGCCTTTTTGCACTGGACACGGTCATAAAACGTGCCTTATCGTACCTCCATCCACTTTGATAGCTGTTACGAGTATTGGGACTTAGCTGGGTTTAGGCTGTTAAGGAAAGAAACGTTGCAATGTTTACTTTTGTAAGTAGATACCTAAGTATTAACTGTCCGGATCGCACCGTGGAAGTCCCAGGCGTAGGTGGTGGGCCGAATTTGAGGTCAATCGGCGGGATTGATTTGGTCCATATTGGCTCAGGATCGAGTTGAGCAGGAAAGGGCTAGGGAGTTCTTTATCCTGCAGTGGGATAACACAGGCTGGTTATACTAAACTAGCTTTTGTTAAAGTGTATCCCACGCAAACGTACTACCGAGATAAAAAAGTATCCTAGTTCCTAACTAAGGTCACGTTCTACCATCGAAATCCGTTTAGCCATTAGGCGTGAAAATATAACAGACAGACAAACAGACAAAGTTACTTTCGCATTTATAATATTAAATATGGATTATGTATGTATTTTATTGTTTAATCATCCGGATACTCAAGGCACCCCTTTTTAGAATACTTTCTACAGATTTGGTTTTAACGCACAAAAGCTCAAATATTCAAAATAGACTTGAAACTTCTCAAAGACATACAAAGGCGATAAAACAGCTGTTACTGTTTGAGTTTGTTTTTGTACTCTAACTAAATCCTATCTTTTTCTTTCACCTTTAATCCTTCCACCGCCTTTTCTCAAGAGGTTAAAGGTATGTATGTTTTATAAAAGAGTTTAAACTCATTATTATTGTCAAGGTTCTATTTATGATATTACACTACATAATGTACATAATGGGAGAAAGAAGTTCCACATTTATTTTGGTAATGTTTCTATTATTTATTAATTGAAGTTTGACATAATTATGTGCTATGTATGCACCTACGTATAGCTCGAGCATCTGCATGTCATCTTATCTGCTCGACTGTTACTCGAGCAGATACGATGAAAATCTTTATTATAAAATCTATGCATAAACAACATACATTTTTGTTCTGCAGTGCTGGAGGCTTCGCTAAAAACATTTACCGAACTGTAATTTTTATTGAAACTCAAAGTAGAAATCCGATAAAAATGAAGCAGGTGTTAAATTTCTCACGTCATATGCTGAAAATGTGAGTGCCAATGCTCACAAATTCACGCAATGGTTCATTCATCTAAGTTTTCTATTAGCCGCGACAGAGCTGTGCAAACATCAAACAGATATTTTAGACATTTCACTAAAAGCAAATTAAATCCCGGATTCGTATGGGACTGTGAAAATAAAACAGCCCGTATACATTATGTCAAACTGATATTTTGTATTGCGTTTTAACGATTTCTTTCTCGATTTATTTTTAATAGCCTTAAAAATATATATATTAATCAATACAAAATAATTAAGTAAATAGAAGTTTCACACCCTTATTTAAAAAGCTTAATAGGCTTACTATGTCTTTTTTTAATATATTCTACAATCACGGGGCTCATACAGCACATTAGAGATTTAATAATATCGATAATTGCTCCGAAGTGGTAATTACGAAGTATCGGCCGAATGTTCGAACGTCCTTCATTCTATTTCGTTCGGTCAGTATTAAATAAACGTATAAACACTGAATAAAAAGCAAAGCTCAATTTCCTTATTACAAAAAAAAATAGTTTTACTCTGTAATTCAACAGTTAATTACATCGAAATTAATATTAATTACTAATAAAACTTATCTATAAAATGTTTAACTCTAGCACTACATTTCGTTCGGTCCGACACTCTTCCGAATATTGACTATGGTGCTGACCGAACTGAGCCAATCCGAACTTTGTTCTTAGTAGGACAACAATGCAAACATCGGTCGTGTTTCGGTTGGGCCCCAACATTCGGATATGTCACTTCAGAGTGGATCCCAAAAAACGTTGCCACCTAACTGATAGATACAATAATTATCTGCAATATCATAATACCTAAATATTTAACATGAATAGGGGACATTAATTTACTATCCAACGCAAATAAAAAAATCAACACAAAGAAAACGCGTTACGATGCGCACGTGTAAGGTAAAGTACTAACAAATCTTAAACAACTATGGTTAACACACTTTGTAAACAGAGCCTATTTTCCTTATAATTTTAATCTTGGCATGTCGCTACATAAGAAAAATTTAGAACGACTTAACTCAAAATTGCTATACGAGAAAATATCTTCGTTAATTGTTTCCAAGCTTATTAATAAACACTTCTATCGACGCTAATGACTAAAAGCAAGAAGCTTTCAGTTTATTCACTAAACTCGCTCGAGTAGTGTAGACGAGTAAATAGTATACCTATAGTTAGTGTATGTGTAGAAGCATAGAATTAATTTCTGAACATAAAGCGCGCATTCATAGGCGGCGTGAGTTTAATTTAATGACTAGGTATATGTATAGCGACTATCCTTATACATTAAATATACCTACACCTGAATTTACTAAGCCATAGTTTGATATGTTTTCAACTTTATGATTGTTTGTTTTATTTTACACAAGAGCTGTTTAACATGGCATTCGAAAGCCAGCAGCTTTAAAGACCAGTGCAGTGTTTTAAGAAGTCCATTTTTCGGACATCGCATTTTTATCAAAAAATCTAATAGATATTTATAATCATCTAAATGCAAGATATCATATGGGGATATATCTGGATCTAACAAAGATACGAGGTTCATTTGTGCTCTAAAATATGGTGCATATAAGACGCCATCGATGTTTTTAATATATGTTTTGCGTATCATGCTTAGTTTAAAAAAAAATGATTTAAAGAAAATCCGGGTTTAAAAAAAAATTACAAATTTACTGCGCTAGTTTTAAAAAGAAGCAAAAAAGGGTTAACTATAAAATTTGTCCTAAGGTATCCTGAATAACAAAGGGAATAAAGGTATCCAGTAAAATGAAACGGTTCCTCCTTCAAAGCATTAATAATAAGACTGGCACAGAGGGTATGTATTTTTTTGTATATGTTCTTACATTTACAAAAAAACACATTAGAGTATATCGACTTGTCTTAAAAAAAAGCAAAGCGGATGGCAGTCAGGACAGAAATTAAAAAAGCAAATATGTCATCAAAAGCTATATGGCGAGTTATAAATAGACATAGGAATAAAGAATCAAAACGAGACGGTGAAAAAAACATGCTGCTAAAAATTTATAATAGGATCATATCTAATCCCCAAGAAATAGTAGACATTTTTACGAATATTTTTCACCACGCCAAGCTAGTTAGTGATATTGACATTTTTAACAAGCACTTACCTTGCAAGATAATGTCAACAGAGTGAGCGAAGAAATGAACTGCGAACAAGTAACATCATTTTTATTAACAAAAATTGTCAATGCAATGGCAAATAAGAAATGTTATGGTCATGATGAAATACCAATAAAATTAATAAAAGATCATATTGATTTATTGGCAGAACCACTAACATATTTAATCAATATGTGTATATTCCCTGACCAACTCAAAATAGCCCGAGTTTTACCTACGTATAAAAAAGGTTCCCATTTAGGTCCCAATAATTATAGACCGATTTCACTATTGCCAATAATTTCGAAAAAAAAATTGACAAAATTCTTAAAATTAGGCTCCTAAGGCATTTAAATCACAATAAAATTCTGAATCTCAGGCAATACGGTTATCAGAAACATGTGGGAACAAATGACGCAATTGCTACTTTAATGGAGGAAGCAGTTGACAAAATTAATAAGAAACTAAAAGTTGCAGGCTTATTCCTTGACTTAAGTTCTGCTTTTGACACAGTCGATCACAAGCTACTATTAGCAAAAATGGAACACTATGGAGTTCGAGGACCAGTTCTAAAACTATTTAAATCATATCTGGAAAATCGTAAGCAATACGTAGAAATTAAAGTGACTGAAGATTAATGTGAAAAACTATACAAATCGGGTTCTAAACTAATAAAGAAGGGAGTTCCTCAAGATTCAATATTAGGGCCAATCTTTTTCATAGTGTCCATTAATGATTTAATTGATTACATGCAAAGGCATATAGACGCTGGACTTGTTCTTTTTGCTGACGATACGAATGCTATAATATCCGCTAATGATATAGAAACTCTAACTATTATTACTATTATTAGTAAACATGGCTTGGCTTCTTCCATTCTTGGTTTACTATCGACACTCTTACCCTAAACACCAGTAAAACAAATGCGATGTTAGTTAGAACAACGTCTAGAAATAAGGATACAATGGACATAACTTTGAATAATGATAATATAATCTTATTGGATAGCGTACATTTTTTAGGTATTTACATTGACGAAAGTTTAAACTGGAAAAAGGAATTGTCAGCAATAGAAAATTCAATTAGTTCGGCTTGCTATGGCCTTAGAAGTCTTCGAGAGGAGATCACTATCGAACAATTAAAACTAGTGTACTATTCGCTGGTAGTCTAGTCTCAGGTTCAGTATTTCTCTATGGGGAGGTAGTTACGCGTACAATGTGAACACAGCTTTTGGCGTTCAAAAAAGAGCCTTAAGAACTGTGGTGAGAATTCCACACTGGGTATCATGCAAGGAGTATTTTAAAGATCTACAGATAGTAACTGTGCCGTGCTTGTATATTATACATATATAGTAGTACTCACTGACCTTATGAAAAAACTGAATAGGTTCGAAACAGCAGAAGATAGAAATAAGCGAGAAGCTACAAGGCGTAAGGACTTGCAGTATGACATACATACACTTATGAATGTGGTTAGTCATGCGGCAAGTTTTCAATGGATCAAATTGTGTAATAAACTACCTATACAATTAAAGTCCTTATATAATATACAGCAGTTTAAGCAGCAAGTCAAATCTTTTGTGGTAAAAAAATGCTAGTATAGGTACTGTGGATGAGTTTCTCACTGATGTGTTTTAGCTAGACCGATATTACCTAGAACATAACATTTTAGAAATGCTGACATCAACGAATTTAATTGTGATATTGAGTACTGGTGATAATAAAGGCATGTGTTCTTTTTAATGTTATTGTCAATAGTATCTGGTTTAGGTTGATATAGTGAATATTAGATAAAATATTGTTCTTCTGGATGGGAATGTTAAGGAGTTATGCTGTTATTTTGTTTGCTTTTTTAAATATATTCCTGGGTAGTGGACATTGTAAATTAATTTTATGATTTTTATTATTATTATTGGAAACTATATGAAATTATTAGGTAGGAATTAGTGACATGTATTTTTGTTTATTGTTTTATATTTTTGAACTTAATGAATTTTGTTAACAATAATGTAGGTAGGTAATGAGATTTTGTGGAACTAATTTAATTCTGTGTTTAACTTGTAATTATTATAATTTATTTGCTTATGGATCTTTGTAAAACATTCAGACACAATGTAAATTGTTATTGAATTGAATAAATGAAATGAAATTAAGCGTAACATATATTTTACTTCTAAATATCGAAAGGAAAATTGGATGATCTTCAAAAAAATCTTACACAAAATCTAGACGTGCTAGCTAAGTGGTGATACGAAATCTTGCACCTGAATGATTATTTCTATCAGTTTTTTTAATAAAAATGTGATGTCTGAAAAAAGGGCTCCTTAAAACTGTGCAGAGACTTTAAACGGCATTAACGCATGGAAAGATCCATGTACAGACCCTTGGAATGCGTCCATATTGGTGGAGATTTCATTTTTAATTTCAACCATAGCTTGCTCACAGTTTCGGGATTTAAATCGTTTAAGTTGCAAAACTATTTGCTAGCTGAGTTTGATTTCAATATTTAATTTTCGCATTTCGCTCGCCGCTGATTCCTACTCCAGCTTAAAATTAATTCGTTAAGTAATATTATTTATACAGTAATACCCTGAGTTAAGTAATTAACTAATTATTTATCATTTATCTTATTTAATATTATCAAGGCTATATTTTACAGGAAAATTTCATAATTAATCCAAAGTTTGTCTTTGTTCCCGTCATTTCCCGTTTGGATTACTCAAACGGTAAGGCAAAGTTGGGATGTAGAACAGATTTAAATGAATTAAAACGCTGTGTTGAATTTAACAGGTAAACTGCATAAAACATTTTGTAAGGGCCCTATACCTATATTTACATAGATTATTTCATGGAAATCTAAAAAACCTTTGATTTTTGCAATGTAAACATGTTGGGTCTTAAAAAAACAATACAGGATGGTTCTATTCATTTTAAACCTTTTCTTCCATTGGTTCCATTGCATAAAACGGGAGATTCGCACCACAGCATTTTTTTTAAAGTTAGTTTACTCTGTCACATTGCTGAGCAAAGGCCTCCCCCAAATCCTTCCAGGCATCCTTTTCTAGAGCCACCTCGATCCAACCCTTGCGGTACGCATCCAGGTCGTCTCGCTACCTCCTCCTGGGCCGGCCTCGGCAGCGCCGTCCATCCTCAGGCCCCACCGTATGGAGACTGTTGCCCAGCGATCACTGTGCATGCGGCGGAAGTGACCCGCCCCTATTCCATTTCAGCTTGGCAGCCTTTTTGCCTACGTCTAGGATCCCCGTTTTAGAGCGCAGCGTGGTATTTCGTATTCTGTCAGTTCGTCTACCGCCTAAAATGCTGCGCTCCATTGCTCTTTGGCAAACTCCAATGCGGAACTTTTGCGACTCGGTGAGTGACCAGGTCTGAGCACCGTCGGCTAGGACGAGCAGGACACACATATCGATGAGTTTTCGCTTCAGGGAAATCGGTAGATTGCCCTTCACTAGCGTCTTCATGGATTAGTAGATTTTCCAGGCATTTTCGATGCGGCGATAGATTTTCTTTTCTTGCCAATTTTCAAAAGAAAGTTACTGGAAACTTTTGTTTTAGACCGATTCATCGCGAGTCCAACATTGAGGTTAGCCGGCTTGTTCCAGAGCTGTGGGGGCAAAATATACTATTTTGTCGGCAAATCGGCGGTTTCTAAACCTCCTGCTGCCAACTTCAATGCCATTGGTCGTGCTTGAGGCTGTGAGTGTTCTAAATATCTTCACGAGAGTGCTTGTGAATAATATTGGCGAGAGCGTTAAGCGGAGCGGAGCCCTTTTGTATCCTAAACGACGGTCTCGCACTATTCATTTTGATGTCTGCGGTACTATTGTGGTATATATTTCGTAGAAGTTCTATATATTGCTGTTCCATTTCTTAGTTTTCCAAAGACTTAAATATTTCGGAGTGTTTGATACTGTCGAAGGCCTTCGTATAATCTACGAAGGTGAAGTAGAGTGTTTTATTAAGTTCAGAATATTTTTCTAGTAGCTGGTTGACGGTATGTCGGTGGTTGGTTGTTGAGAAGCTAGGGCGACATCCGGCTTGTTCTGGTGGATTATATTTATGCAGTTTCCCGTCTATGCGATTATGTATTACCTTAATAAAAGTTTTCTACCTAAATGTGAGATGATAAACTGATTGGCCTTGTTTGTCGCCTTGTTATGCAGAAGGACTATATTTGAATGGCCATTGCTTTTGGAACTTTTCCTGATTTTAAAATGTGTGTTAATCCATTTCGCAAGGTGGGGCAACCAAGTCGAAGCCGAATTTGAGCGCAAGTGGTAGAGCCGAATTTGAGCGCAAATAATAAGCATTAAATAATATTTCACTCCGGCAAGCAGATTCCACGTCCACGTTAAATAAAGCACTAGAGAGGTTTATGTTTCACGCTTCGATTGTATTCATTCATCCATGGAAATGAGGCCACGAGATGATAAACAATTGAATATTAGTTAACTGAGCTTTCATTTATTTTTGAAATGACAGTATTTATTCGTTTTTTTAATGTTTTCTCAATTTTAATCTTTAGCATGTTATTTACATCAGTACCTACCTCTACACAACAAATAATACTGTTTGTTCCGTACACACCCTTATCCTCTCGTAAAATTAAAAGTAAACAAATTCGAATAAGCTGACAAGTAATTGGAATAAAACTATGTAGGTATTTAATGTTTTTATTTGTGAATGGTGCGGGCGGCTCGACGTCTGTAAAGGTAAATGATAAATGATTTTATTTCTGTTTTCCGTCGTGTACAAACACTTTTACATGTCAATCATAACATACGTAAGTACTTATTAGGGAAAAAGTAAAATAAAAGTTAACGACTTATATCTGTCGAGCATCTGCCATCTGAGGTTATATCAAATTCAAAATTATTTATTTCAATCCAATTAAAAGATCATATGTTAATTATGTTGAACATTCAAATAAAATAAAAAATTTTATCATAATAAATAATCGTATATAAAAATAATTAATGAAATAATACAAATAGAATTAAAGTTATAAACTCAAATAAAAAAAAAATTGGTACTAATACGCCTGCCTCTGAGTCATTTGCTTGTTTGTCATTACATTAATCATATAACAATGGTTAATGTACTGACAATCAAACCTGTTCGCAAATACGCTCAGGATAGTGTTGGAGGTGGTCCGGAGCCTGCGCCCCAGAGATGTGCACCGCTTTCGCATCGTCGTGTAGAAACAGTCGACACGGGCGTCGGCGAACATCCCCGACGCGCTACAGTGCCAGGGCAGCCCCAACAACACCCTGAACGCATTATTGTACTGAACACGGAGAGCGTTGTACTGTTTCTGGGTATATGAACCCCACAGGCTGGCTGTGTACAGGGACGTACAAAACGCTCTGAAAAGAGTTATTTTAACGGCCCCCGAGCAACCAGCAAACCTGCGGGCGATCATATTGGCCCTCACAGACAACGCCCTCCGCTCCCTATCGATGTCCGCATCGTCCCTCAGGTCAGGTTATGAAGGATATAGCGAAGGAGATTTTAAATTAGATACTTTTACTATTGGTGTTTATTATGCCAGTAATCACAAGAAATCATTCAAATAATTAATGGTTTTGTAAATGGCAGTGCAATTTCCCATCATTAACTAAATCATCCAAGGTCGAGGTGATCCGTTTCTTTACTATATTTCGATCATTCCTCAATACTTTTGTGGGCTTAGGACCGTCTAATATGCTGTAGTTGAATTGTTACATGTTAATTTTTTACTTTTTTCATAGTAAATTGATAAAATGGTTCTAAAAAGGTTTTTTATGTCAATCGTATACTACAACATTCCAGGCATATTTAAAATATCGAAATTAGCTTATTTACAAATTACACTGATCGATTACAAAATGACACTATTTTATTATTATTTACAAAAAAAAGTAGGTACCTTTTTAGCGATGCGATTTCAAAATATCCACCGTTTTTTTCTAAACATAAACTAACCCGTCTTTGTAAATTGTTTGATAAACTTCGAGGCGTGTCTCTATCACTTTTTAAAATAATATAATATTTGTTGTTTTAAATCACTAACACTTTGAGATTCTTCGATATAGACTAAACGTTTTAGTTTGGCCCACAAATAAAAGTCAAGGGGTGTTAGGCCTTTTGATCTCAGCGGTCAGTTCACAGGTCCACCGCGACCTATTCTCTTATCACTGATTTCGCTATCGAGATACGCGCGCACAGATCGTTCGTAGTGAGCTGGACATGGTCGTGCTGGAAATACTCGTACATGTCTCGCTGATAGAGTAGAGGAACTTCTTCCAACGTGGTGTCGATCCAAACTGGATCAATTATGCGATCGTGGAGTATTGCTGCCTTTGCCTAAGCTTTGGTTCGAAACAAACTTGATGTGCATTTCTTTAAGTTTGTGTGGGTTTTGGAAGCTTTACCAGTGTTAGTTGTGCACGTTGTAAATACCAACGCGGGTAAATATGGACTCGTCGCTCCACAAGATGTTAGCCTTCGCGTCGTTTTGCAGCCAGTGACAAAACTCCATGCGGGGTCAGGCGTCCAGTGCATGCAAAGCTTGCACGCTGAAGAAATGGTATGGATGCATGTCCATTGAATGAAGTAGCTTCCACACCACATACTGGCTTATGCTAAATCGACAAGCGGCTTGCCGAGCGCTCTCCTCGAGTATCTTTGGAAATAGTCCAGTATGGCGTCATCAACGTGTCTGGCGCCCCCCTCTGGCATGACTGGGTAGCCGAAACTGCCCATCCCATGATCCATCAATCGCTGATACGTGCGTAATATTTGAGAAGTGCTGGGAATTTGAGGAACAAGGATACCGTTCCTTCGCGACTACTGTAGGTGTTTTTCTTTTGCCTACAGTTGCCTCACACCGTCTAAGTTTTCACCAGAGAGGATATAAAATCGTACCATTGTGCATTGCTCTCTACTCTACATTTGAATATTCGTACACTATCACAGGGCGGCCGATGCATACGTGGAAACTTAAACAACGCGGCGTTTCGCCGTGACTAATCGCAGGTGACTAGAGTGAGCACTGTGAGCAGGAGTGCGCGGAACGCGAGCGGGCGAGCATATGCGTTAGCGGCTCGTGCGCCGAAAGGATATCAAAGAGGCCGACGACAAGTGTGGCGAGTACCTATCGGCCGGCTTCAAAGAATAGGACCGCCCTATGAATTCATTGACAAATTCCGCGATTGAAAATTCCGCGAATTACTTATGTGTATGATTTCAATTTCGATATTTTATTTATCTTTTTTCAAAATTTCTGTTTTTATTGTTCTAGTATGAAAAGTTTACTTCAAATGTGTAGTATTTATTGCTAGATCAATTTCTTTGTATGTAATTGAAAAATAAAATAATAAAAAATATTTATGTCATAGGTTTCTTCTACTCCGTTCACCTAATACCCAAATATTTTTCCAGACGGTAACAAATGTCATCCAGTATAACCATATCATATTGTCTAAGTAAATAAATATGCTAATTAAAAACAAGCAAAAGTGAGACTGCGCTACGTACGGCGCGGCTGTACAATTAATACCTATTACTTATATAAAAACGCATGATTAAAATAATACGAACGCGCAATTAATCAAATTTTACTAGATAACAACAATTTGTAATGCCGCTCATAAGTAGAATATTGGATTTCTTCGAATCTCGATAGATGGTGTTGGCGTCGAAATAAATCGCGCTATGGTTTCGTTTATGGCACTATGCACTGCTATTGGAATTTCATTTCAGGTTTACTTGCTATTAGCCAATAGATGGCAATGTTTTAATGGATATTTTGTTGCAGTGACCAGAGTAACCTTCCTGTATTAGTCCCTAGATGGCACTGTGCTCTGTGATATAATTTTTTGAATCTTGGTGTTTAGGACGTTGTTAATGATATAAGAGTTAACCGCTATTAACTCATAGATGGCGCTGTGCTTATGATATTATTTTCTGAACCGCGGTATAGAGACGTTGAAACGGAAAAGTATAAAATAAAATAAATAGTTTATAAAACTGTAACCCGACTACGGAAAAATAACAATAACAACAACGATAATACATACATAGGTACAATAACGATCAAGGTAAAGCCGGGATCGCTTGCCTGTATACAATGTGGGTACCACAAACACATACAAAATTATAATGGTATGCGACGACGGCTTTACCTTGACCATTTTTGTAGCTGTCTTGATTTTTGTCTGAAATATTTTCTTGTTTCGTACTTTTTAGGTTACTTTTATTTTTCCGTAGTCAATTTACAGTTTTTTTTTTGTCATGGAGGGGGTGGAGACGTATTCCGACCACCGGTACATCCGGTTTGACGTCTCCGCCTAGACCTCGAGCGCGCTGGTCCGACAGGCCCCGAGTGGTCCGCGGTGGGCGCTGAAGCGGCTGGACCGGGAGCTCCTCCTGGAAGCCTCGATCGTGCAGGCCTGGGTGTCATCATCGGACAGGCCTGCTGATATTAACGACGAGGCGGAGTGGTTCCGCGAGGCCATGTCCGAAGTATGTGACGTGGCAATGCCCCGGGTCCAGCCCGGACGCGCTTGACGCCAGGTGTACTGGTAGTCGCCGGAGCTAACGTCTCTGCGTGAGGCGTGCGCTGCTGCGCGACGCCTGTACACTAGGCACCACAGGCTCCGTATCCGCCCTCCGGACACGGAAGCCATTCAGGCGGAGCTGTACGAGGGTTGCAGAGCGGCGAAGACCGCCCTCCGAGCGGAGATCCTACGGGCCAGGGTACTGGCCCGCGAGGAGTCGCTGGGGACTCTGAACAGGGACCCGTGGAGACGGCCATATACAATGGTGCGGGAGAAACTCCGCCCATGGGCGCCCCCGCTGACGCAGAGTCTCCGGCCCCAGCTCGTGGAGGGCGAGGTGGGCGCTCTGTTCCCTTCGCGTGGGGAGCATACTCCTCCGCCCATGGCTCCGCCTCCTGCGGTGCTCACTGTGGACCACACAACGGACGACGACGGCGATGCTCCTGAGATGACCGGGGTATAGTTGAGAGTGGCGGTACGTAGGCTGAGTGCCAAAAATACCGCCCCAGGACCCGACAGCCTAACTAGAAAAGCCTGGGTCCGGGTCTTAGAGGCTCTCGGGCCTCGACTTAGAGGGCTCCTAAGCGCATGCTTGGAGGGGCCCAGTTCCCACTTCGTTGGAAGACGGGGAAACTGGTCCTCATTAAGAAGATGGGGCGCCCTGTGGACTCTCCGTCCGCTTACCGGCCCATCATGCTGCTCGACGAGGTGGGCAAGCTCTTTGAAAGAGTCATTTGCAGACCGCCTCGTCGGGCGGCTGGTGCGGGTGGGGTCGGATTTGGCAGAGAGCCAGTTTGGTTTCCGCAGGGGGCGCTCTACGTTGGACGCCATCATGCACGTGCGAGCCCTCACGACGGGGGATGCGCGCCGACCTCCCTAGCGGCGTCAGCGTCGTTTGTTACGCTGACGCGCTAGTCCTGGCGCAGGGGAGGTCGCACCAGGCGGCGGCCGACTTAATGACACGCGGGGTTGCGACAGTCGTTGAGAGGATCCGGCAATTGGGACTCGAGGTGGCCCTGCACAAGTCCGAGGCCATGTGTTTTCATGGTCCTCGGAACGCGCCTCTGTCGGGTTCCCAAATAACAGCAGGAGGGGTTCACATCGGCGTCGAGTTGACGATGAAGTACCTGGGACTCGTCCTCGACAGCCGGTGGAACTTCGTCGAGCATTTCCGATGACTTCTCCCGCTCTGGGCGGAGCGGAAGGGCGTGTCAGACTCTTACAGACTAAAACCCACCGATGTTCCTTCAGTTGCCTGTGCGCCAGGGCCACAGTAACTCTTTCGAACAATCCGCGACACCAGCAGGCATCGGCCGTACTCCTATCCACCCTGGGTCTCGTACTTTTGGTGTTTCAAGAAAAGATAAAAAAAACAATTGGGAGAAATAAATTCGTAAAATTTATTATAGTTGTACATCAGAACATTTTCATTTTAAATTCAAAATTTACTTCATAAGCACTTCATATAAACATACAGTCTGTGTATCCAATACTTATCACTTCTGTACGCTAGTGTACTTTATTGCATAATATTCAAAATGTGCCAATTGCCTAATACGTATTTCTAAAGTTGTCGATTCGCCCGTTTCGGCTGAGGAAATTCGTGCGAATCGACCAATAAGTCAAATAAATTGGGATAAGGGCAGTAGAATGATGTATGTGCGGAGAAATAGGTAACTCAATTGGATGAAAAGGGGTGGCAAATCGATCAACATGTTCGACTGTCGACCGATTCGTTTTCGAATCCGAATCTAAATAGGTACTACTGTTTTTTTTTAAATTTGTAACGCCCCGTGGACTTGCTGACGCCTCAATAATCAATAATTAAAAATAGAATAATCAACAATTTTGAAAGATTTAACAATTATATTATGACTAAAATATCTTGTCTTACTAACTGACCAAACGTTGATAAAGTTTAAAGTTCCACCTAAAACGAAACGTGGGACGAGTAGCAGAGTGAAAATATTATTAATTTTGATTTTCTGCAAGTCGTTCTAAATGGGCCATAGGCATGTAGGACGAGTTACTCGTTAAAATCCGGTTAAAACTGTTTTTTTACAACAGCTACAGGCTGGGCGGAGAACGGGCTTCTACAGTTAAGGTACCGTTGGAAGTTTTTGTGTGATCAGTAAAAAAAAATCGGATTCGGACACTAACCAAATATATTGTGTCCGAGTCTTCAGCAAGTCGGCTGTGTTGTGATAGAGGAACTTATATTCCGATTTCATTCACAATATCTCCCCTCTAGTGGAAATTACTGAATCCTTGGTATCTTATGAAAGCGGTGAATGCTCACACAATAACGACTGTCCACACAGAGCGTTTTTGAAACCTTCATGTCAAATACTGGTGAAAATTACACATTTTCATGACGGCGGCGGTTATAATATAACGACCACTGCTCTTCTAGGAAACCGTGGTTTCAGTGCTGGATTAGATTTGGGGGTCTGACTGGAATTATTCAATTTTTGGCTCCTAACCTCACCTTTAAAATATATCTATCATGGAGTTCATACATTACCTTTTTCGCTTCACTGTCGTTGTGCCTTTCATCTTGGACAGTGATATATACGCTGACTGCCTGGCCTTGAGAATAGATGAGGACAGACCTCATATAGAGAAGACTTTACTGTAACAGTCTGGGATAACGTTAGATCGTAAAAACTTTATAAAAACGGTTTAGCTAAATTGCTACTGAAATACCTAAAGATACGAGGGTTTTGTAACTGGTTTAAAAACTACTAGAATAAGCTTAACGTTTTTATGAGCACAGTTCGCAGGCTTTCACAACTTCAAGGGTCCCACACAGGGTTTCACAATTCTAAAACTGTGGTATTAAGGATGCCTATAGGTACAGGAAAAAAAAAATAAAAAAAAATTAAAACACGCTTTAATAGAATTAAGAATAGCGTGATTAACAACAAAAAATATACAGGGTTATTGGTAAAACACTAGCAACCTCTTAAGGGGTCGTTGTACTCATCATTATAAACAAATTTAACTATGGACCATACCTGAAATCGCGAAAAAAATATCAGCTATTCCCTACGTTTTAACGTGTTATGCGAACATATATGTAGGGAAAATCTGTTTCTTTTTTCGCGATTTCTGGTTTGGTCAATAGTAAAAGTTGTTTATAATGATAAGTACAATGACCCCTTAAGAGGTTGTTGGTGTATTACCAATAACCCTGTCTATTGTAAAAAAGCGTGGGGTGCTTTTTACGATATTTTCATAATGACTCTACTTTTACCAATATCTGTTAATAAAATATTTATAACAATTGACATCAAGCACCCCACGCTTTTGTACATATTGTTTTTTGTTAATCACCCTGTTCTTAATTTAATTATTGAAAATTATTTTCTGCTTTTGAATTTTGTTTTCTATTAGAGTATGTTTATTAGTTTTTTTTTTTAACTATAAAACACGCGGTTACGGGTTACGGTTTTGTTACTACAAAACCGTAACCTAATTTTTTTTTTTTTTTACTATTATTTATCTTCGCTTTTTTAGTCTTAAAACGATGATTATTTTGTTGCACCGAATAATCGACTTTTTAGTCTTCACATACACATACATAACATCACCCCTGTATTCCCCGAAGGGTAAGGCAGAGGTGTACCTATAGCACACCCACATTTTCGCTAGTTATGTTTAAGTCCCATGTAATAGGGGGCGAGCCTATTGCCATCAACCGGGCACAAATCCAGACTCCGGGCCGCTAACGAGAAATTCCACATGGAAAAACCCGATAACACTTTGCCCGACCCGGGAATCGAACCCAGGACCTCATGCTCAGCAGTAGCGCTTGCGACCACTAGACCAACAAGGCAGTCTTGGGCTTTCATAATTGAAAAAAAGGTTACCAAGTTGTTTTATGAATTAGTGTCTTTGAATATAAAATATCGTTAATCTTGAAAATCCTGGTCAGGATTATGGGACAAACTTATTAAATTATGCTATTGTCATCGGTCCTTGATATGTATGCAAAGGAGGTCAACAAAACTCCATACAACTTCGCCCAAACATTTACCTCGAGGTACACGTGCACCAAATCGTAGATAAAAAATAGAGGAATTTGAAAATAATAGTACCTATTTTCATCCTTAAATAATTTAAAACTACATAATCAATTATTTTATAAGCATGTACAATTGCGTTACACTTGGTTGACACTCGGGTTGACATTATTTCGTAAATGTCATTCACATGTTATTCAGTTCGTTCGTGAAACAACAGTGGCTGAACCCGACCTCAGACAGCTTTCAACTTGACAGTTTTTTTTTTAAAGTAAGGTAGTTAGTTGTGCTTGTCCGATGATAGAATTCTAAAATGGCGTGCTTTTTATTATGTTAAAAGTTATTTTATTCTCGTCCCCGGGTAACCATAACAAAATTATATTAATGCAATATTATTCAGTGTAATCTAGTGTATTTTATGCCACTAAGTGTACCTCGGTACTTCGTTTGGGCAAATTTTGGTGACATCCTTTTCAATTTAATTCGACGTTTTGAAGTAGGTGAAAATCACCTTCAACGATTCCGTTACAAACATACAAACAAACAAACATACATACCAAGCTAATAAAAGCGTGCTATAAAGAGTAGTTGTTAGTTTTTATTTACTTTTCTTTATTTTACTTTTCTCTTTTTCTTCTATATTAAAAGCCGCGACTGGCTGTTCACAATGATGAGCTGGTACCTACGCTTATGTATGGAAGTGAATGTTGGGTGTTGCAAAAGAGGCATGAAAGTAGAATAAATGTTGTGGAAATGTATTCCTTGCGAAGCATGTGTGGTGTAACTATAAATGATAGGCTGAGGAATGATGTAATATGATAAGGCAACGGTGCGGTTTTAAAGAAGATGTTGTGACCAAAATTGAAAACAGTATGCTTAGATGGTTTGGTCAACTTGAGAGGATGAATGAAAGGCGACTAACAAAATGTATTTACAAGGCAGATGTGAGTGGAAACGCAGGGAGGGGCCTGCCCTAGAAGGACATAGTGTGACCTTATTGTTAGCGGTCTTCAGAAAGGTCAGCTGCAGAGTACTCGATGATTGATGACGTCATAAAAGGTAGGTACCTACATGAACTACCCTTTTTTTGGGATTTGATCTTCCCTAACAGAATTTTTTGTTTATCATAGATAAGGATTAGGTAATCTAAATAATTCATTCACATCATACTTTATTTGGTTTTTTAATGTGCTTACTTATTGGGCAGCCGATTGTCGTTGGGACAGTTAGCAAAATTAAATTGTGTTTATTAATAAAAAAAAAATTTTACAAAAAAAAAACTACTGACTTCATAAAAAAAACCAGCAAAGTGAAAAATAACTTTAATTTCGGAAGTCTGTGTCTTTGGATCTGTATTTTAGTTTTCTGCCACCGACTTCCGAAATTAAAGTTATGTAAAAAAGTTTTTTATTTTTCACTTTTTAGTGAGTCAGCTATTAATTTATCTAAGTTACAAGCCTAATGTCAACTACTCATCACCTTTTACAAAATATTCCTTTTTCCGATGCAGGGACGTTAATTGTTGAGGAGTTCTCCTGGTAAGAACCAAAAGAACTGGAGCTGATGGTAAAGCCACCATCAGCACCATTTCACCATATTCATTGTGACGAGCATAAATTGCTTAGTCACCATATTAGAGTAATCGAATCGTAACCCGTGAAATACTTATAATTGAGTAGTTCCGGTGGCTTCTGGTCTTCATCATCAGTTCCGCTTCACCGAATGGTGCTTTCCGAGAGCAAATGCACGAGTTACTATAAAAAATACCCAAATCGCTATAGACGTGCTGGTAAAATTTGAAGATTTCCCTCGATTTCCATGGGATCCCTTCATCAGATTCTGACTTGGTGACAAGGGGACCACCTCGAGAGTATACCCTTTCAAACAAAAAAAGAATTTTGCAATTCCGTCTATATATGACGGAGTTATGCCCGAACATACATAAAAAAAATAAAAAAATATAAACATCCGAATTGATAACCTCCTTTTTAAAAAGTCGATTAATAATAAAAGCGCCTTTACAAAGGCGTCATGCAAATAAATTTTTATGGATAATATGTGTTCACTTCACAGACTTTCTAGTCAACACTTTTAATGTGCCCTCAATAAAAGCACTTGTCTAAATAAAACCGCGCCGAAGTTCGGCTTAACCCGATAAATGACATCGATAAACCAATATTGAAATCAACCTCACAGTGAACCCGCGGTCCACTGGCTTTTGACATTAATTAATTCAAAAATATTCATTGATTTTATCAAGTGTTTAATCGCGAAAGCGTTGTATTTACAAGATTAACTGAAATTATTGAGAGGATTGTTTGTTGTTGTTGATCAGTTAAAAGATAAGTAGGAAGCAAAATTCGAAAAGTCACTTAGAATTACCACGTACGCTGAAGAAAATAAAACATATCAAAGCTCTAAAATAAACAATTCTTCAATACCAAACTCGCGTTTGAAAGAGACCCAAGAGATCATAGCAAATTGCTGAAAATCTTTACCTAATTAAGTAATGTCCACGTACTCGTTGGCTTGATTTCCAAAGCACTTTATTCCAAGACAGGCAGTCCTCCAGTTTCTAATGTTCAAACTCTCTCACTAAGTTTAGGAGGCCAGATTTCAGAGGTACAACAACGGTGATTAATTAAGCTACAAACTGCGAAACTATCGAGGAAACTTGTCTCGAAGAAGGATAGCTAATGTAAGTTCAAATGCACATCGCATGGTTGTAGCTGCGATGTCGGAGCGAAGGAAACGCTTTATAGACCCTGGTTTAACACATATTGTTTTTATTGATATACATGTAAGAGTTTTCCTAGAATGCGAGCTAAACCACGGTCAATAAATAGCAAGTACACGTAGATAATATTCGTACATGTATAGTTACCAACTCGAATAAGACCCTGTCTAAACTGTGTCTTTTGACACACAAATACTGTTAGGTACATATTTTCTATTATCCATGTTCAAAGGGTATGTTTAAGGGTTTTGTTTATATCACTGGGTCAAATGGAAGTATACTGTATTGTAGACATATTTTAGGTACCGGTAGGTATAGGCTCAAATAAATACCAAGTTAGGTACAAAAAAATCCAAAAAGGCCAAAAGAAAGAATTAGACTGAAAACTGTAATTGAAAGCTGGCTTCAGATACAGACAGACATATAGATTCACATTGTCAATTATATTACTGTTTTTTTTTTTTAAATGGGTCATTCTTTTCCTTTATTTAATTACTACGATGTCCTTGAGATCAGGAACGTCATGGCTTTTTGCCTTCCCCCGACTATCGTTAAAATTAGGTTGTTTACATGAATAAATCACGATCAGTTCATAATACAATTAAACTTGCACCAAAACTCGATCTTGTTAGCAGAAGAGTTTTCTTTCATATTCAAATTGTTTTGTTTTCTATTGTCACTAACTAATTAAAACAAATTAATTTATCATCCGTAACCACAGGATAAACCTTCAATAAATTACTAACCTTGTAAGTTGACTCACTGCAGCTTAAAGACCACTTGTTATACAGAAAAAACGAAATTTGAACTCTACACTGGCTCGATGCGTATTAATTAGTGATTTCAGATCACTCTAAGTCCAAATTTTCTGATGATATCATCCTTCACCGTCAGCCAGTGATAAACTTTCAGAATAGATAGATATTCAATTTCTATAAGTACATAGTGCGTGGTAAAGTGCAGGTAACGAAAATTTGTTTAACTAATACGTTTGCCTGAAAGTAAACATACATAAAATCAGACTTACGATCTTTTACTGCTCCTGAAAATACAGAAATGCCAGTTCCCGCAGTCCAGTTTTACGACATATTTACATGAGACATCTGCATATATAAGAACAGTACAAAATGATACCACAAACCGCCGATGTCGACATCGGGTACATCCGATGCATTCTCGATTCACTACAAAAATAAATCTTACATCATCTTACATTTTTGTGGATGATTAATTTATAAGGATAAAGACCATATTTTTTTTGCTAAAACATCCCCCATGTTACCAGCACATCAGCTATGAAAGAGTGTTAAAAGAGTATTTGTGATTTAAAGTGACTTAAACAATGGCAGAAGAAAAATAAGTCGTTGTTTAGGCAGAATTCTCGCTACACATACATTTAAAAGTGATAGAATTATATATACAATTATACTGCTGCAATAAATTCCTAGAGTGGATAACTGCGTATACAATCAGTGGCGTTAATAGAATAGGAAGCAAACAACGAAGATATATGAGAGCCAGCTGAACAAAGACTAGCAAACATATTTGTCTAGGAGAAATCGTTTGCCACTAAACTGTAAGTAATTCGGGATATATGGCAATAATAGAGAGATCAATTCTGAACTTGCTATATATTTATTACAAAAATAGTTATCGAGAAGTGCCAATGTATTATGATAGCGTTTACCATTATGAAATAAATAGAATTATATATTATATGGATTCTCTGGTGCTGCAATATATCAACTTTTTCTTTTAATAAAGTTATTTAGTGCTGTATAGTATGAAAGAAGTCAGCATCTTCATTATGTATTATTAAAAACTCTCTCATGATCGAAAATAAACTTATTCATCGATGTTTATTTTTATTTTTTATTTCTTCTTTTAATTAGGGACTTTTATGACGGCAATGCGTATGCCAGTCCCATCGTACCCTAAACATACATACTTACTGCTACAGATTACATCTGGGCCATGAAACTGAACAGACTCTTCGCATCATCACCATTTGGTTGAGACAAAATTTTATGAAATATGCCCATATCAAGTCGGTTCAACCTCAAGACCTCAAACAGATATTTTCTTTGAGATTCATAATTAACACAATCCATTAATAAGTGATGTAAGTCTTCCACAACTCCACACTCCAAACATCATCGATGTTGGACCTTTAATTTCAACTCACGTACTTATTCTTTCTTCCTGAGAGCGTAATGAAAAACCGTACTAGCGGGGTAGTTTTCTTTCGATTTCCTTCAGCTAAACTGCAGTGTAGCAGCAATAGTTTGTTTTAAGTACCGAGTTACCTACTTCGCAACGACTTTTAGGGTGTGTGCTACACAACAGCAGATCTATTCAGTAAAAATCTCACCGTGAAAGCTTAGGTGAAGTGAGCATGAAGTGAGTTGTCAATAGTGTCATCAGGTGGAAGACAACTCACTTCATCTTCATCAAGTTATCACAGTGATATTTTTTTAAGAATACACAGAATTTGCCTATGAGTACTAAGTCCACCTACACATTATATTTCACAAGTAGGTGGGATTAATTGCCGTTTGTGATATGAACTACTAGCTTTTGCCTGCGGCTTCGCCCGCGTGGAGGTAGGAAATTATCACACGGGAACGTACTACTGGGATAAAAAGTATCCTATGTGTTAATCAAGGTTATCAACTATCTGTGTTCCAAATTACATCCAAATCCATTCAGAAGATTTTGCTTGAAAGAGTAACAAACATCCATCCATCCATCCTCACAAACTTTCACATTTATAATATGTATTAGTAGAATAGGATACCGAAACTACAGTATATTATTATAGTGAAGGAGTCGTAGTGGCTATTTTCGATTAAAGAAAGATTAAGAGCAGTTTGTTTTTATACCCGTATCATAATTTTTCGGGGCCAAGTTTAATAAACGCAACGGAAGGATATACAACCAGGCGTAAATATAAAGGAATTTACTGGCTGCAATATAGTTTACAGTACTGCTCAAGGTAAGCGGTTGGATACGACTATACACTGTTATATGCTTGCGTATCAAATAGTTTTACTCGCTTTACTTTTAGAGCGTTTTACTTTTAGCCATATCGACACGTCGATATGCAAAAGAAAGAAAAGAAAGAAAGAATAAAGTTTATTTGGACACAGTACGTGAAACACAAAACACAAATGATAAAAAATAAAAAGTGATAACAGTGTGTGCCTCACGGCTGCGCCAAAAAGGTTCATTTCAGCATTAAATTTATAATGCTGAATTTTTTTTTTTTTTTTTTTATATATATTTTTTTTTTGTTTTATTTCGATATGCAATCGATTATTGTGGTAGATATGTGATACGAAGGACTAACGGGCATCAGAGCATGTGAAAAAAAAGTGTTATTATTAATGTGGATGGCGGTAAGAAATGAGGCTGACCAAAAAAAAAGTCGCATGAATTGTGTGAAAGATGATTATAATTTTATGGCTAAATAAAAGGCACTGCGCTGATTACAAATAAGTTCGGAAACCAAAGGGCATGAGCACAATGATGATATAAAAAGTTAACATTGTGTTAGAATCGTAAAGTACGATTTATCGTAAATGTACACACATCTTACAATATAGCGCTTGTTTTATAGCCCTCATGTGGGTTTTTCTAGCAAAGGTTTCAACAACGCAGATGCTTTTTAAAATTTTCTACGTTGGTAAGTATCGTAAGCAAACGTTTAATGACCGCTTATACAGCATGTTGAGAGGATGAATGAAGGGTGACTAACAAAAGGTATTTACAAGGCAGATGTGAGTGGAAACGCCGGGAGGGGTCGCCCTAGGAAGACACCTTATTGGTGATGTTCTTCAGAAAGGTCAGGTGCGTAGTACTCACAACCGGCGTGTGTGTATGACCAGATGTATGAACGTAAACGAGACAAAAGGAGTATGTAAGGATCTTAGCAGGTGGCGTTCTGTAGTTTCTGCCTACCCCCATGGGAAGAAGGCGTGAGTTTATGTATGTATGTATACAGCATAAAACTACAAATAAAATACAGCCTTTACACGACGACCCGGTGGTCAGGTTTCATTAGTGCACTTTTATTATTTCTGTAAGTTTCATAATAGAAACTATATCTGTACCTTAATATACCTGAACAGGTTTTACGATTTTTAATATATTTACAGAGAAAAGCTTTTATGGGACTAATTAGTTTGATTAATTAAATAATATTCTAAAGTTGTTATTTTTACAAAAGACTGTTTTGGTTACTAAAACCATTAGCAAAATGATTAGATGTACAGTATTGTACAACCACAGTCACGTGGGATCTATAGAAACGATACGTTAATTCCAGCCATAATAATTTTTAAGTATGTTGTTGTTATTTTTTTTTATTGTTTTATTTGGAAGTTGGTAGTTTTTTTTGCATTTTATTTTCTCCTCGCCTCGCCGCGCATACCTAAGGCGCGGTACAGCGGTATCGGTCAGGCAGGTACAGATTTTAAATAAATAAATAATACAAAAGAAAATAAAATGCAAAAAAAACTACCGACTTCCAAAAAAAACACTAAAAAACGTGAAAAATAACTTTAATTTCAGAAGTCGGTGTCTTTGGTTTTGTATTTTCGTTTTTGGCCACAGACTTCCAAAATTAAAGTTATTTTTCGCGTTTTTTTGTGTTTTTTTTTGGAATACGGTTGTTTTTTTTGTAAAAACGTTTTTGTTTGTCACTTTTTAGTTGCGGTACCTAACCCACACAAATTCGTATAACACAAAAACTATTGGTCAGAACTTGATCAAATTTAAATCTGACCACATGTCTGAGCACCAGCTTTCAAATAAAAAAGAATCATCCAAATCGGTATGCCTAGAAAAAAGTTCCGAGCTAACAAACACAAAAAAAACATGCACTTGAATTGAAAACCTCCTCCTTTTTTGAAGTCGGTTATAAAAGGATGAAGACCGAAGGAACGACTAAATGTAGACATAATTATTATACAGGAAAAAAAATTAACCGTGCAGTGTACAAACTGTAACCATGAACTGGCGTAGAAATGATTCTATTCCATAATGAAATTTTAAAGGGGTTTGGGTGAGATAATCACATAATAAAAATACTTTTATTTTTTAGTATTAAGATTTTTAATTCAATGGTCTTTAGAGCGGAGTTGTAGGAACCCACTGAATTACGAATTTAATTATGTATCCAGAAGTTTTTCAAACTTTTTCGTATTTCTTCCCTCAGGTCAGCACAATAATAAAGGAGAAGGAAAGCGGTCTCGATATCTCGCTCGAAGGCACGGTACTAGTGGTGGGAGGCAAGGAATTGCAAGCAAGACACTACATTAGGGCCATAACTCCCAATGGACCCGTCGCCAGGCTCGGGATATAATTATAGGGTCGGGATGAACTGCTTGAGGTATGCTGTATTTCCTTTTAATTTATTTAAATACTAGTAATATTAATGTTTTAAACAGATAAACCTTCTGGAATAAATTCTCTGAGTGATGGTAAAAACCGCATCAAAATCTGTTGCGTAGTTTAGAAGAACAACGCAGTCACATTTACAGACACGAAAAACAACTTTTATAACGGTAACTTTGGTAGGGCTCAAAACTGTAAATGATGGCTACAATGAAGTGCTATGAGTATTACACCAATGTCACATTTTTTTCGCTTTTTCCTTGATTTGTACAGTACAGTAGTGCACAGTATGCTTTGTAACCACTTGGAAAATACCATCAGAGGCTTCTTTTTGGACGAGAACCATAGACATTGAATTGCATATAATAACATGTGAAAATCGTATTGGTTGATTTCCAGAAGTTAGTAGTTGTAAACTGATGAATACGATTATTGTCACTAAAAAAATGTAAAATAAAATAATGTGACTCTTATAAACTAAAAAACCTGGTACTCTAATTCATTAATCTATAAAATGTTTAAGATTGTCGTTTATGAGAGCATTTCGGTCGCTTCCTATATCCCTTTCCCTCCCATAATGATCGAGAGACAATATATTTTCTACGAATGACACTGCGCAACAAGACACCGCTGGAATCCCATATATTCATTAATACGTGCGCGCGCACACAATTTCTGGAACTTTTATAACCGCTATAATGTAGGACTGCTAATACTGCAACCTATTAACTTTGAGCGAACATTAATCGTGAGTGAAGTGCAATGATCTCGTACCAGACAAAATACTGACCAATGAAACCACGTGGAACTGGCTAAATAGCTCCTACCAGTATTGCAGGTCATTCCTTACTCCCTTCCTTAGCAACGATGCTCTCCTCGAACGCCTCACGTAATTAATGAACCCACGCACAGTAACTAAAATCCCACCGTAAATTATCTATAATATTAACACTATACAAAGAAGCCTCCAACGATCGTCCTACGAATAGTTGAACTAATTTGTAACCAAAAATACAGTGATATCCATAATATAAATACTAGGAATAAACACAAATTTGTTGTACCTACAACAAGGCTCAAAAAAATAGGCGGCTCGTTCAGGTGTCAATGTATTCGCTTTTATAATAAACTTCCAAGCCACGTTCAAGATCTAAGCCTTAATAAATTCAAATCATTAATTAAACGTAAGTTGTGCCAGAAAGCTTTTTATACCGTTAAGGATTATATTGAGGATAAAAAGGCTTGGGATTGAGTTGCTCCAATTTTTGCATACTGAATGTTGTTTTTTTTTGATTATTTTATATTTTTGCTAATTTTTTTAGTTTTTTATTTTACATAAATTTTGACATTTTGATAATTATTATATATACAATTTCATGACAATTTACTTTGTGAAGTATAGTATTATTATTTATTTATTGTGAACGTGAGGACTATGTAGGTAACTTTTATTTTTTATTTTAATTTTCACTATCTCAGGTAGTTTCAATGATAATCTGGCAGTTTGAGTGCTTTATGCGGCCTACCCAAATGTCCTTTCTTTGGTATTGTTCGTCGAGTGGTTGAGCTCCTTAAGCTCTGAGTTGAGCTCCACGATTAGTGACAAATGCGTGCACTGACTGGACAGGTCCACTCATTCTGTGTGGTTTTTCCTCAAAAGACCATTTCAGACATAAATCTACATGGTCTTCACATGATCTGACCAAGATTATGTCTGGACTTTAAAAGAGACTGTGACCTCTGAGTTTGTTTCGGCCTTTCTTCTCAGAGTAGTCAGATAGGAAACGCGACCCCATCTAGTTTTAAAAATATGATTGACGTGTAAAAGTGTTTGTATAAACCTACTTACAGAAATAAAATCATTTATCATTTATCATTTACCAGGAATCAACGGTTTATTTAGATACTTACTTATTTCCTAATTTCAGGTGAACGGCTGGCGAGTACTAGGAGTTCATCATGTGGAGGTGGTAACCAGACTACGAGCAGTGACGTCACCAGTCATACTGGTAGTAGTCAGGAAGAGAGAACACTATGTCAACAATCAACGACTGAATTTTTCATGGATACAGTTTGCGCACTGGTTAATTATTTTTCCTGTGTTGTTAAAAGCTTATAGAGGTATGAGGAACAGGGTGTAAAGTTCACTCATACCTCCATAGAAAAGGGAGGATCCTCCGACCAGACGGGTGTTGTGTCTGGTGGGCAACTGCCCGACGGTCGATGTCGGGACGTTGTATATATGCTAGTCGCGCAGTAAACTCTGCTTGCGCGATGCAGGATTTTGCGTGACGTCAGTCTAACGTGTAGCTCGCATGTGGCGTTGTAGATGCTGCTACAAGCTGCTAAAGTACGATGAAAATCATTACACGAAGAAGCGCCCTGTACGTCACGTCACTTGGATTATAAATGCAACCCTTTCTTTTTCTATTCATGCCTAAACTGTCAAAACAATTCTGCGGGGGCTTGGTAACCCGGCAGCGGAATATTTATAGGGGACGTCGCAAAAATGGAATATTTATGCTGATAGAACCGAACGAAAGTGTAGTAGCCATTAATATTTATATTTCTAAAGTCAAGGGGAATTCTGTATTGAACTATGCATTACATCTTGCATTCCAATTTCATAACTAAAACAGTTCATACAAGCAATATCTTTTTAGTCCCACATTTTCAATACCGATATAAATATAAAAAGGATATTTTGATATCGCAGTTGTTTTCTTGGCGACGGTAGTAGATGTTAATTATGTATTTTCTAAATTACTTCGGAAACAATGTGTTGTTTTAACGTTTCGTAGCAGGAAGATAACAAAGTGTGATGTATTGAGTTCGGATCTCAACAAAAAAATCTTTATCATAATGAACAAAAATGTTTCGTAAATCCTATACAAACAATTTTTTGTGAAGTAAAGAAGGACTTTAGAAAATTATTTACGCAAGGCTTCGTAATTTTGCTCTTAGATATATAAACATAACTTTACATTTTATAGCTATTTGTATATTGAAATGCTATTTTGAGCTCGATTTTCCAGCCGCTCTGTCCCTAATTAAAAGGATTGTCCAACTGAATAGTAAAATTCATAAAAAAAACCATAGGCAGTCATGGGGACTGCCGACAAAAGTGAAAACTTGACACTAGGTATACCTATATATTATATATTTCCACTTTCACTGCTGGCCAAGCGCAACAAAACATACTTATAGCTACAGATATACCTACTGTTAACATTAGCATGTCGGTGAAGCGTAGTCAAAGATTTTTCCCTAAAAAAAAATCGCCCAACGTGCCTATTCAAATTTTCACTTCGATAAGGACATCATTCATATCGTACCCAAACATTAAAGTAGGTACCGGCCGGTCAATCGTTTCAACTCTGGCACATTTGCCGATAGTGGACGAAAAAATTTTGTAGTCGCTATTGTGTTTAGAAGAGTCATAAGTCAGACTTCCCAAGACTAATGGAAGAAGCCTGTAGGTACATCGGATGGCACAGAAGTAAGTGATCGGGAAGCCATATCACATTATTATTGTAGATACTTGCAATATAGAGACGCGGATCGTCGGTGTCGGTTGCTCTTGCTACTGTCACACAATGTGTCTGGTGTGGCCTATGAGTTATGCAAGGCATTTAATTCATAATATAAGACCACCCACAATAGGGTTAGAAATCGTTATTGTAAGGACTACCGAAATGTAATGACAAGTGTGTTAAAAAATAATAAAAACATTTCCCTCAATCTTCCTGTCGTTATATTTTAATACCTACTATATACACGTAACGCTCATGATCATTTTTACCATGGGCTTAGGACGGAAAACCAGCCAATCAATAACTGTTTACGTCTTTAAGGGGACTACATGACCTAAACGCAAATTTATAATGCCTTAAAATATATAATCCACTGCAGTAACCAAAATCAGAAAAATATATGATATTCTGCAGGATTTAAGCTAGTTGAAAACATAATACAATAAATTTGATATGATAGAAAAAAAACACGAAGATACCTCTAAAAAACTTTTTTAACGATTAAAAACCATACTAATATACATGCAAACATTCAGATTTTTGTCAGATTATTCTACAAGCAACATACTAACGTAATAGTGTTTAAATTTTTTAGTCCAATGAATAGATTTTTTGTAAATCCATAAATGCTTCATATTTTGCAATAAATTACCAGCGTTGTGTCATCGCGCGTCTCTTTCTGTTCTATGCAATCCGACAGTGACCGCGCTTTAGCTCTTGTAAGCCGCTTAAGGCGCTGCACTGCCCAAACGTAGGACACCCAAGGGTGTATATAGACAGAGCGAAGCATGCGCCGCAAATGATTTTTTTATACATTTGACTGCCTCAGCCTGAGACATCTAAAATATTGAAAAAAAAACATTTGCGGCGCATGCCTCGCTCTGTCTGGATGCACCTTTAAACGCTCAATTTTTTGTTGCACAGTTAGGCGTATAATTAGTACATATTGGCTACAAGCCAGAACAAAAATTGTTGACCGGACGGACATCAAAACAGCACTACCGACACCGACATAGACGAAATAAAATAGTATCATAATAAAACAATCGTAAAACAAATTTCATAAAAATATTTTTCGTCGCATCATTCCCAAAATTTTGAGCACAATCTATCATCTAAATATATAAAAGGCAAAAGTGATTGACTGATGTATCAACGCACAGGCCAAACCTTTAAGGCTAGAAACTTAAAATTTCGCACACGTATTCCTCTTATGACGTAGGCATCCACTAAGGAAGGATTTTTCAAAATTCAACCGCCAAAGGGGTGAAATAGGGGATAAAAGTTTGTATGAAACTTTTTATTCCTTCCGACATTTTTGCATGAAATTTCGTATAAATTGAGTACGGCAAAAATAATGAGTTACGTATTTCAGCGTTTACCAAAATTCAACCCCTAAGAAGATAAAATGGGGGATGAAAGTTCTAAATAAACACAGGCCAAACCCTAGGGCTAGAAACTTAAAATTTGCACACGTATTCCTCTTATGACGTAGGTATCCACTAAGGAAGGATTTTAAATTTGAATTTGAATGCATAATAGAGTATAAACGGTACATAAAACAAAAGACCAATTTTTAACACTTTTGTCTGTCTGTCTGTTAGTTCCGGGTAATTTTGACGGGACTTTCACTGGCAGATAGCTGATGTTATACGGAGTGACATACGCTACTTTTTGTCTAGGTAGTACGTTCCCGTTGGATAATATCCGACATCCACGCGGGCGAAGCCGCGGGCTGCAGCTAGTATTTTATGTAATGTTAATAAAGGCAATTCAATCAACAAAATAAATACCTAAAAATTATTCCACTAAGCAGTGCATTTAAAAAAAAAAAAAATGCAATATTACTTTTATTTTGGTGGTCATTCGATTAAACTAACGTTAAACTCATCGCTGTTTTGAACCTTATTTGTTGCCGCGATGCGCAATATTGAAATTGTCTATTACATATAAAATTGCTTCTTACCGCGCCCTAAACGAATATCCAAACTGTTGTTGGCAAAAATAGGGTTTTTGGTACTTTTAAACTCAAGTAGCAGCTAGGGGTTAATTGTAGACCTATGTTATACATAATAGTTCAAACATGTTCAGGATGTTTTATTCAATTTAAATTAGGTATTTAAAAAAATGTTATGCAAAATATTTGAACATAAAATTTATGAGTTTTTTTTATGTTAAATAGCAGTCGCGGGGTTCATTGTAGACTTTCGTTGTAATAGTAAATAACAAAAGAGGGTTAAAAATGCTCAATAAAATATTATTTCCTATAAGAAAACAGTACTTTTTTTTCTGGCCGGCGATTTATTTATTGGGTAAGTATACAATGTTCGACATCTGAATGATGTCCTTTGATAAGTGCATGAGCAGCAGTGACCTTATACACCTTAGTTAGCATTTAACCGGACTTTTTGTTGACAGAATATAATGGAATAGCATAAATAGACTCAATCTAATTGGGAGTGGGCAGGTACACAGAGTAAACAGTTTCCTTACTTAGGTACTACAGGTGTCCGTGTTGGGCTCAAAAACAAAAAACAAAAAACAATCGATTGATTAGTCAAACTAAACATTTTATGATTAAATTAGTTTTACTAAATAAATCACGATTGAAAATTTTAATTTTATTTGTAACGTCATCAATTTCAGTTGATATGTTTAAATGGCTGCACCCCAAAAATTATGACCAAACGGAAGACTTTTTACATATACAGTCGTAATATGAGTATATAAATTTAAAAAAAAACCTTTGCGCACCGACTCAACCATTTTCACCACATACACCCCCACAAACCCCACGTTTCACACACACTCACACCCAAAAGCACATAAAGCTGTTGTCACCAAATCATCTTTCTACAACATAATAATATTAGTTAGTTAACTTTTTTATTTCATTGTACTTAATTTTGTGATTAAGTACCTATCTGTATCGTTTTTTGTTCATTTAATTTTTCAAATTATTTTTTCATAAAAATAAATGAAACTGTTTGCCTTATTCGGGAAGAGATTGGACCCCACGACACCGGGAATCCTAGTGTGGGGTCCAGGGCAGTTGTAAAACACTAGCACACATATCGTCGCTCGGCATCCAATACCGCGAATATGACATTTTTGACGAAAACCAGATTTTTGTTTTATTTCATTCTACACGTTAAAATACGTGATCCTACATTTAAATATTGGCCGAAAGTTATTCGAGTCATCCAAAACCGCGAACGTAATTTGTCGCCACCAAATCCGCGAATATGCGCCAGTTCCTCAGTGTCGCCATACCCATCGCAAGCGCAACATGGTGCCGAAGGTTTCTGGGTAAGTTTTGGATTTTATTGCACGTATTTCACATAATTTTTTGCATGATGAATCAACACTATATGGCTTGTATATTTTTAATTGTACTATGGAAAAAACTTTAGATTTTTGATTTACTTTTCAGATTTCGATGTGAAGGCTGGCGGGGAGGATTTTCAGATTTCGAAGTTGTAAACCTAGCCTCTTTTTTATAGCATAATGGAAGACGTATCAGATGAAGAAAATGTGGTCAAGAGCATGGGGTTCAGCAATAAAGCGATAGAACAAATTAACAAGAAATCGCGTTTGAAGAACATTTTCTCTTCGCTATCGCCATGTTCATCATCATACAACCTAGATGTACACAAGACCCTACGCAAATGTATTAGTGACAAAAAGTTATTGATGGCTGTGTCAGTGTTTCGGAAGTTTCTTCAGCAATAGAACCTCGCCCCGAAGATGAGCTAAATCCTTTGCTGATAATGCTGATAACTTTGTGATGATTGATTTGACCAATGTAATGATAAATAATGAATCAGATGAACATTCATTAAGTATTCTCTTGGATTTTGGTGGAGAAGATATGATGTCGCAATCTCAGATTACTTCGGAAAGCCCAAAAATAGTTGCCAAGTTACAGCGTGCTCACCTAGAAGGCTTGCCTCAGCCTGATGTACAGATTTAGGTCTTCAACTTCAGGTAACGTTTTTTGGACACCCTATTAGATCAGCAATATCATTGTACTTCACTGCCACTCCTTCCTCTACCTATCACTCCGGACCACCTTGAAAAAAAGCGTCAGTCGCAACTTACAACAGACTTGGAAGTCTCGCCTCACGTCTCCCGACGTCGTTTTACTTTTCCTATACGGATTTATTCTATTAGTCTCAGGCAAATTTTGTTGATACTCAAATAGAGCAGTAGTCTCAGATCACTTCACCGGCAGACCAACCTCTGCGTACTACTCCAGATTTCCTAGAAATAGAGCCTCAGTCTCGCCTCAGCTTACCGGTTTAGTACTTCAAACTCTAGATGTTGCATCTGATGTGGAAATAATGACTACATCTCAGCCTTTTTCTTCTGCAAATTTAACAGGGTTGTTATAAGCATCTACATCTGGAATACGTCGTGGCCGAAAAATAAACATTGAAAAAGTAAAAAGAATGAATGGCGAATTTTTTTTAGGAGTTCGAGAACAGAATGATAAGTGGATACAGGATATTGAAAGAAGTAAAAGGGAAATGGGACCGCGATGTACATCAGATGTAGGTATGCTTAAATGGAGTATTTAACTGCCGGGATATGGTAGAAGAAGACCGGAAGGAAAATGTTGTATACTTCTGGACTGATATGAATTGGGACACCAAAAAAGTCTGTCAAATCCATGGTTGATGTCATGCCACCAAAACGTAGACTAATAACCTACCTGTTTTAAAAATAATGATATAATAAAAATAAAAATTGTCAAAGAAAAAAAAATTGTTTGATTTTTTACAGCATAACCGCCAATATGATAAAATTAGCTTGTTCCCAACGAGTCACACCTCAACGGGTAACAGTGTGACTCGTTGGGAATGTTTTGGATAATAATTCCCAACGAGTCACAGTTACTGTTACACTGTTACTATATCATCTATCGCCACGAAATATTTTCGTTCTCAGATAAACAAAAATTGTTCCCAGGTATTTGGTACAACTTGGGGCACCCCGACTCGGACAGGTTAGGTTAGAAGGGGACGGCGGGGTCTGAAAGACCCCGCCGTCCCCTTCGTGGTTATTTTTTTTTAAACCGCCCAGAACTAGGAGTCCCGCGAAGCGGGACTCCGTCGGCTACGCCTCATTATTCACTTCACTTATTATTCGCTTCATTATTTAGCTTAAATGATACCCTAAATCAAGGTGGGATCATCCCAACGAGTAACAGTAACTGTGACTCGTTGGGAATTATTATCCAAAACATTCCCAACGAGTCACACTGTTACCCGTTGAGGTGTGACTCGTTGGGAACAAGCGATAAAATTTGACCAAAAATAATAGGTAAAAACAGCGAACGTGACTTACCCTGGTCAATATTAACTTAAAGTAGAAAAAAAGTGTTTAATACAATCAAAACACATTATTTTAATTTAAAATATTCTATTTTAAAATAATAGTATGTATGCAGTACATTTTATAAAGTTTTTTTTGTCTCCTGTAAAATTTGATGAATGTTGCATTCGTGGTATTAGATGCCGAGCGACGATATGTAATCTGTTACTAGTTTATTTTTTAAATAGTGTACGGTGTTTTTTCTGAAAAGAATAATGTTTTTTTTTTCATATTGTAGTTTATACTTAAAACTAAACATCCTATTACATGGGACTTAAAAACATAACTGGCGAAATGTGGGTTTACTATAGGTACACCTCTGCCTAACCCTTCGGGGAATACAGACGTGATGTTATGTGTGTAAAACAAATTTTCCTTTTTAAATATCTTATTAAACAAATGAATAAATAGGTAATCTATCAATAATAGGTTTTAGTTTTAGTTTTTCCTAAGTATTTATTTATTGCGTATTACTCGCAACCGGCGTACGTGTATGACCAGATGTATGAACGTAAACGAAGCAAGAAGAGTATATCAGGATCGTAGCAGGTGGCGTTCTATAGTTTCTGCTTTCCCCCATGGGAAGAAGGCCTGAGTTTATGTATAATTATGTATGTATGTTAAATAGTAGGCTAAGGGCCATCTTGAGAGTGCTTGTGTACACCTGGCTGGGATACATTAACACTCAATGTAACAGTATTCTCGGAAATATGTATTTCTTTTTATCTTTACCTTACGGATATTGTTGTTTTTATCTATCTCGCTCACTCGTGCGGTCTGGTGAAAAAAAACCAAATTTTTTTTTGGGGAACGCCTCTAACTAAAATGATTTCCAAATAAGTATCGTTTACCTAAAATTGAGTAATCATTAGTTATTAGTTTTAGTTTGATTGAAATTAGTCTGGTTAGTTCAATTCAAAACAAGTCATGACTTACAGTTACTTTCTTGAATAAAGCACATTCCTGTTTGTGTCAATATCTACCAGAGAGAGAGAGAGAGAGTATTAGATTTATTAAATACCTATTTACGTGCATTAAACATGACTTTTTATTTGCACACTATGTGTGACTAATAAAATAAGGGAAATTATATGTGCGGCAACAAAAGTTTTCTTTAGCACCTGCAACCTAGCGCCTTTTTTATATGTAGGCGACGAGTTAATAGAACAGCTTCAATTATATTAATTCATCATCTTTACTATTCCAACAGAATATCAAAAAAACCAGCGTCAATTTACGAGCGTAAATTAATATGACTCCAAGCTACCGATAAATATATTTACTTCTGAATTGATAACTCAAGTGACTAATGTTGTAAGTGAGCTACTAAACGAGCTCATGACTTAGGGCACCCCGACTCGGACAGGTTAGGTTAGAAGGGAATGGCGGGGTCTAAAAGACCCCGCCATTCGTGGTTATTTTTTTTAAACCACCCAGAAGTAGGAGCCCCGCAAAGCGGGGCTCCGTCGACTACGCTTGTCATTATTCATAATGCACGGGCATTATGAATAATGCCCCTATTTATTACTTGGTCCATAACGTTGCTTAAGAATTATCACCATGCTGCGTCATATTAACAGTAGCTCGTTTTACAATATATATTCGCTTGAAAACCATTTATTAGACGCTAAAAGTTTGTCGCTTACCTATTAATTATTTAGACAACTAAATATATTTGAAGACGAGAATGACATTTTAAAGAAGCTGCCTTAATTAGCACCCATAAAATAATAAACCATTTGTTTAATTTAATCATCATTTTTCTATGCATTTTCCTTTGACATTACTATTTCAATTATAATTTGAATCAAAATTAAAAACTTTATCTAAGTAATTCAATCGATTATTTTAATTTTTGACACGACTAAAACTAATTCAATCGTCAATCGTTAGTTAAACTTATTACGTAAGTTTTAGTTTTTAATCGTCAAACAAACTAAAAAAAAATACTACATTGCCATGTAAAGTAATGTATATGAATAAGTACTATGTACACATAGAACAGGGTCATAATGTACATGTAACGATTCTCTTTAAACGCTAAAACATAATTGAAAAACTCTAGAGAAGCTTTTAAATGTAATAAAAAATTCAACGTCAAATTCACGTGGGCCTATCGCTACCCGCGGTGCCCTTGTGAGGGTACCTACCCTACTTGATACGTCGTCGATTTATTGGAAATTCGGGTTCATTCGCGTTTGAGCTAGCCACACTTCACACATAGGTAGGTACTTCACTCTGGCAAATTGATTCGATTGCCAACAAAACGAACTTGATTCGAAACTGGATCGTTTATATGCTTTCTTTCGTTGTAGGTATGTATAGCCAGGGAAACTAATTGTGTATCAAATTGACACACTACGTAAATTTGCCGTGTTATAGACATTTTCTATAACTGTCGAAGAACGACAGTTGTGTTTGGAATATATCTAGGGCCAATTTTAGTTGGAAGTTAATTTGGTTTCAAAAAAATCCTTGAATTTACCAAGCATACGACTATTAAAAGAAAGCAAATTAAAAACAACGCGTTGCATTGTAAACATAATACAGCGCGAAAATATTATCGACGATTCATTAGTTATGTCGACTATTAAAGAAAAACATGCTATGACACGCATTTAAAAATTAAAAGTGACTCTTTCTCGATCTGTGGGGTAATTACATAACACACTAACAGTAAGAATGGGTTTCATTTTGACAGATAAACAAGATTCATTGCGATATTTACGTTGTTGAGCAGACAAAATTTTCGAACATATGAAGCAATGGATTAGCAATAGGCTTCAAAATGATTCAGATTGTGATAGATAGTGTGTTACGTAATTAGGGAGCTGGAGCTTGAACAAAAACTTTACATAATAACCCCAGTTTTTACAAGTTTTTATTTAACTTGCCTTGTTAGTTAGTTAGTACCTAAGTATTGGTTAAATCTAGCAAGCTGAATTAAAATCACTTTTCCTTTGAAATTTTACATGTTGATTCTGTTTCGAAAACAATGCATTTTTTAGCTTTTAATGAACTCAAAAGTACAAAATAACACATACATACATAAACTTACGCCTTCTTCCCATAAAAATAATAATAATAATTACAAAATAAAAAATTACTTGAACATAGAACTAACTTTAATATTTTGTTAAAACTTTGAAGATTATATATAGCTCAGCTTTTAAGAAAATATTAAAGTCCTATGTTTACGTAAGTTTTATTTTGTACTTTTGAGTTCAATAAAAACATGTTTTAAAAAAGATTTTTCTTAAGTTTTATTTCTTTTGTTGTTATTACAACTTGTTATAAGCCTCGCAAGTTTGAACTCTGAACACCGTATTTCTAACGTTTGAATTTTAACTCGAACTATTTGTTAGTTACAAACTTTAGTAGCCCGTACAAAAAATGCCTAAATGGTTTTTATATAATCGTATAGTATTGGCAACTTTCAATATTTTGTTATATGTAATTAGGTATTCCTAAACAAAATCGGTCAATTTACTAAACAGAAAACCGGAAATAGTCACCCGGTCATAATTTAACTTAATTTTTGGCAATTTGTCAAAGATTGCCAAAGATTTGCTTATTGGAAACTTGTCCACTAAGAGAATGTTGGATCTGACAAGGAGTCGAACTTGGGAATAAGTTTCTGTACTAAGTATTGCAATATCGTGTTTGTAAAGGGAAAGGTTAAATTGTTGAGTAGGGGTGGTCAGCTTAGCTTATTCGTAAAAGGAAGGGAGGCATTACTCGGTAACTCGGCCATTTTAAAATGGTATGTCAACCTTTTCGATGAAGCGTGTAACTTACCTACTGCCACGTCGTCTTGTGTTGCTTGCGCTTGAGTCAGTTCCATTTCAATTACAAACCAGATTACAAATAAGATACAGGGTATGTTCTATTTTTAACATTTTCTGATTACTAGACTTCATAATATTTTATTATAATGCTTATACGACCAACATGTGTAGATATGTAACTTATTGACCACTTTTTTTTGCTTTATGTGAGTTAATTAGTCTTAACTAATATTACAAAGAGAAAAGATTTGTTTTTTTTATGTTTTTTTGTTACGCTTTCACGCTAAAACGCGGCTGAACGGATTTGGATAAGACACATGGGTAGACGGATTAGGACATAGGATACTTTTTATCCCGATATTCCCACGGGATCGAGACTTTGCGGGTGAATCCGCGGGGCGCAGCTAGTAATTAATATGGGCGCCTACAATTCTTTTTGCAAGAATTGGTTGAAAACCCGTTTGCCCTCTACGTATTTTTTCCCTACGTAAAATCTTCCATCTTACGTAGGAAATATTCCAGAAAATATTAATAGACGCTAACACTATAATTCTAGAACGTACAATGCTTTCATTTATTTATTATATCGGTGCTCTCATTCGCTTATAAACAAAATTCCACTTTCACACATTGTTATCGTAAAGACAATAACAGTGCCAAACCATGTGTTTGTTCTCATTAACGAACAAGAACAAAACTCGTAGAGCGATTTTGTTACACCAGAAATTGGCAAACAAAATTGTATTACACACGTCATATGAAGCCAGAGATAAAGTTACGTTTAATAATGTCACGGGAAAAGGAAATCGTTCGTTCAGGAAGGCAATTCTCGCGCTTACACTCGTTGATGACGCATTCGTCATTGTCGCTAGTCTCGCTATGTCGCTTGTAAAATGGTGACATTATCCCGTTTCTTCTATTCTCACTACAAGTCGATCGTAAATCACGAGTCTAGGGACAAAAATGTTGCCATTATGCGTCGTACGAAGTAATCCATTCCACATAAAGATGCTACTTTTAAACCGACTTCACAAAAAAGGAGGAGGTTCTCAATTCGTCTGTATGTTTTTTTGGAACGAAGTTCCTTATCGCGCGTTGTGAAAGGGGGCTAGACGGAAAAAAATCTTACGAAAAGTTGTCACGACACTTTTTGCTATAGTAAGCTATTGTAAGCTGTGCGGCGTCGCATGTTTCTCTGTCTGTCTCTCTCTCTCTCTTATAGAAAGCAAGCCAGATATTTTCATTTCTATTTCGCATTGCACAGTGTGGTGTCGCGACGATTATTTTTGTTGAGTGTATACAGGTTTTTTGTAAATAATAAAAAATAATAATAATAATGAATCCTGACAGTGTTAATAACAACACACCTGCTGCACAGCAGCAAAACAGCAGCAAACAGCAGCAGCAGCACGCAACGCACGCAAGAACACCCCACACCCCCCCCCCCTGCCCCCCCCGCCCCCCGCCCCAAAAATAATAATAAAAATATATATATATATATATGTATTTTTTTTAATAAAAAAATATTATTATAACTTTAGAAAAATAAAATTTTATTACAATTCCTTCACTAATTAATCGAAAGGAACTTCGTTCCATCCGGGTGTCCCTTGACACCTCCCAAGTTTTTTAATTTTTTTATGTGTGTTAGCTCATAACTTTTTTCTGGGTGAACCGATTTGGATGATTATTTTTCTATTTGATAGCTTTTGCTTCACATGTGGTCCCATTTAAATTTGATCAAGGTCTGACCAGTAGTTTTTGAGGCATCCTTAATATTGCATATTTTTTCCACTTCGTTTATATTGATGATATGTTAATAATTTCCTGTCACTGTTATTTACATACCAAGTGGTATACGAATTTGTGTGGGGTAGGTACCGCAACTAAAAAGTGAAAAATAAAAACTTTTTTACAAAAAAACAACCGACTTCCAAAAAAACACTAAAAGACGTGAAAAATAACTTTAATTTCGGAAGTCGGTGACCAAAAACGAAAATAAAAAACCAAAGACACCGACTTCCGAAATTAAAGTTATTTTCACGTCTTTTAGTGTTTTTTTTGGAAGTCGGTTGTTTTTTTTGACGCAAACGTTCATGCACTTTTGACCATCTTTATTAATAATTTTTAAGTCGAAAACATGGATTGAGCAGAATTATATACGTATTCCATAAACATTTATCAATATCATCATCATTATTGATTTCGTAACTACATTTTTATTTTAAAGTTCTCCTTAGTATTTGCTACAACGGAATTTTGATTTTGGTCAATGTCATCGATATTTGTCACATCAAATTAAAGTCATAACTTTATTGTTTGCTTACATTGGATATCTACATATAAATGAATTAATTAAATAAAAACAGAATGACTGCCAATGATATTATAAGTAAACTGATGACTACCACAATAACATCAAGGCTTATTCAGATGGAGAAGAAGAAGAGGAAGTGTAGTTGTCGTAAAGAGTACGGTATTGCACTAACTACGGTATTGCATTCTGTTACTACGTGTCCCGGCTACATTACTTTACAAAGGCCCAAAAGATTGTTGGGAAATCCTTGCGAAAACAATTTTGCCCTGAGGGTCGCGTTAGGAGTCTCGTCACAGCAGGAATTCAAATTTCTTTGTGGTCAAGGTACCGCCCAAACATCTGTCGAAGTTTATGAAGACTTTAGGCGAGAGGTGATATGGTCCAGCGATCCCTAAGTTCACGGACAGCACGCGATTCGACGTGAATTGATTAATTAATTTAATTCTTACTCATGACGCCTACAATTCGTGTAAACTTGTGATTATTATAATGTATTTTTTGTATAGTATTTTTGTTTGTTATATCAGTTTTGCATTGGAAATAATAAAATAAAAACATTTGATATCTTTAGCGTTTGAAATGCATTTGAAACACTATTTATCATGTTGGTGGTACTGTAGGTGGTACTATAACAATAGGTGAGTAGGTATATCATTTATATCTAGTGACAAAAGAACCTATACATATATAAATACCTTACAGACTCATTAATAAATTCAGTATACACCCAAGTATAAACCACTAAAACATATTCACCACACTTGGGTGTTTAGTTTTCGTCATGCTTCTCTGTAATATCTATACACAACTCCACCCGGCCAAAATTCTGGGCTGAAGACGACATCCTTTTGCAGTACGGGAACCTGGAGGATGTAGGAATTTAAATGTGTAGTCTTGCTCGATTGCGTTGTCCTTCCTTCGGCACCGATTAGACCTTGGCTCCTTATCTCTTGATGTCAGTTAATCCAACCGGGAAATGTACAGGAGCAAAGCGGCACTCATGCTCGAAAATCCTCAAAAAATTATTGCGTTTTTCTCTTTCTGAGCGAATGGTTGCGCTTCGATTAATTTGTGGATTTTCCTTGACGACTTGGCTTGTGTGGACATCGCCGATTCTGCTTCTTATTATTGACCTGGAAAAGTATTGGATACCGACGACATCACTATACATATCTGATTGACCCTTGGACGAAAAAGTGGACTATTGTGAAAAGCATTGTTGTGTTGTTTAAAAACATGAACGCGAGCAAATGTAGTATCCTGTTGCCTTACTATGACGTGCTAATACCATCATGGTTCCATTGCAAAAAAGGGATAGTACTATCGGTCATATATAGCTCCGTCTCTCTTTCACGCTGGAACAATGATGGGTTTAACACGTCATAGTACGGCCTCTTGAACTGCAAAAACACTCGTAAGTACAAATAATTATACTGTTAATTAATGTGTAAGTACAAGTAATAATGGTTCTCTGTCGAACCAACCATTTGCTCTATTTAGAAATCAAACAACTACTTTTCGTAATATCCATATTACGAAAACTTGTTGTTTGATTTCTTTAAAGAACTGTATATACTACTCCACACTGATTTAACTCCATTACCAGTCGAATATCAACATAGAGGAAAGTTTATACTGAGGAAATAATAATAATATAATATTTGGTCTATTTTCAGGTCCAGATACTACTTTGCATAAGTTCCCTGATCCAGACAAGGAGTTGGATAGATTCAATAGATGAATATATGCAATTGGTGAAAATATATTAGTGATAAACCCAAATCTGTTTTTAGGAATGGAAGAATCTGCCACTCACATTATGTTTCAAAATTCAACACCGCCAGCAAAAGACTTAGCAAAAATGCAGTTCTATCATTGTTTTTATCAGGTGTGATAATCAAATGGAATATAATAATTAGTAATTATATATAATAATCAAATAGTATCTAATATATTAGATTATAGTTTTATTAAATGCAACGACCACAAAACGCAATTAATTTCAAAAATTGAAGATTTATGTCTTAATTTTTTTATATTTAATTGGTGTAACGATACTAATAAATTATTATGTGGATCACGTAAAGCTCATGATGTAGAAGATAAAATTCAGGAGTTGGCCTTCAATTATTGTTAGAAAAGATTGAAATAAAGTATTTGACATTGTATGTAATGTTCTGTTTTGAGTTAGAAAATAGGCCTAACTGTAGATTTGAAGCTAGCTATATGTATATGGCTTCATGGAATGTTGCTTTTGCTCATTGCTTGAGGGCGCCATGAAATGTTCGAGTGACGTCTCTATCTCCCTATATAAAATGTACTCTGTGGTTTGACGTTCGTACGCCGGTCGACATGACGTGTGTAAACTAAGACATGTCGCTTGGCGATCCTGCGAGAAATGCTCGAATCGACATGGCGAGAATAGCTCGACTTGATTTTTACGAGGAAAAAGTACGAGTCGTACGACAATGTCACATGCGAGATGCTTGAAAATTGCCTTCCAGATACGCGGAAACCGAGCGGTTAGTAACCGTGCGATTTCTAGAGGTTAATTGGCGGAAACCACGCGGTCACGTTAGAACGGATAAAGAAATTCATCTTACAAATAAAAAACCGTCGCGCGGATTCCGCCCAGTCTAAACGTACGTTTATTTAAACATTTATTAGTTTTCAAGTATCTCTCAGCTCGTTAACGTGCGGACCAGGGGACTGGCCCCTGAGGAGTCGCTGGGGACCCTGAAAAGGGACCTGTGGGGACGCCTATATAAAATAGTGCGGTATAAACTCCGCCCATGGGCTCCCCCGCTGACGCAGAGTCTCCGGCCCCAGCTCGTGGAGGGCGTGGTGAGCACTCTGTTCCCTTCGCGAGGGGAGCATACTCTCCCACCCATGGCTCCGCCTTCTACGGTGCCCACTATGAACCACACAGTGGACGACGACGACGATGCTCCTGAGGTGACCGAGGTAGAGTTGAGAGTGGCAGTACGTAGGCTGAGTGCCAAAAATACCGCCCCAGGACCCGACGGCCTACCTGGAAAAGCCTGGGTCCTGACTTTGGAGGCTCTCGGGCCTCGACTTATAGGGCTCCTAAGCGCATGCTTGGAGGGGGGCCAGTTCCCACTACGTTGGAAGACGGGGAAACTTGTCCTCATTAAGAAGCCGGGGCGCCCTGCGGACTCTCCGTCCGCTTACCGGGCCATCGTGCTGCTCGATGAGGTGGGCAAACTCTTTGAAAGAGTCATTGCAGACCGCCTCTTCGGGCGGCTGGTGCGAGTGGGGCCGGATTTGGCGGAGACCCAGTTTGGTTTCGGCAGGGGGCGCTCTACGGTGGACGCCATCATGCGAGCCTTGACGACGAGAGATGCTGTGGCCCGGGGTGGGATCGTCTTGGCAGTGTCTCTAGACATCGCTAATGCCTTCCATATCCTGCCCTGGAGTTGCATCAGGGAGGCACTCCGGTATCACCGGATGCCAACCTACCTCTGTCGTATAGTCGAGGCCTATTTGACGGACAGGGCCGTCATCTACCCCGGTCACCAGGGAGAATGGAACCGGCGAGAGATGTCGTGCAGTGTCCCATAGTGATCAGTCCTGGGGCCGCATCTGTGGGACATCGGGTACGACTGGGTGCTGCGCGCTGACCTCCTTAGCGGCGTCAGCGTCGTTTGTTACGCTGACGATACGCTGGTCCTAGTGCACGGGAGGTTGCACCAGGCGGCGGCCGAATTAATGACACGCGGGGTTGCGACAGTCGTTGAGAGGATCCGGCAATTGCGACTCGAGGTGGCCCTGCACAAGTCCGAGGCCATGTGTTTTCATGGTCCTCGGAACGCGCCACTGTCGGGTTCCCAAATAATGACAGGAGGAGTTCACATCGGCGTCGAGTCGACGATGAAGTACCTGGGACTCGTCCTCGACAGCCGGTGGAACTTTGTTAAGCATTTCCAATGTTTGGCTCCCAGACTGGACCGTGCCGGAGCTACCTTGAAGCGGCTCCTGCTCAAGCTAAGGAGTCCAAATGCCTCCTGCCGGTGGTTCTACGCGGGAGTCGTGCGGTCCATGGCCCTTTACGGGGCGCCGGTGTGGGCGCGTTCCTTGAGGCGCTGACCAGCCCACCTGTTGAACACGTCCCAGAGGGTCATGGCCATCCGGCTGGTCCGGGGATCCTTGCCGGATTGCTGCCATGGTATCTGGAGGCAAAAGTCCTCGCACACATCTGGGATTGGCGCGAGGAGGCGAAACGCCGGGGCTTAACTCCGCTGCCGCGAGAAATCGCGGCACAGCGGACAGAGCTTCGGCGGGATCTCATGGCGGCATGGAGAGTGCGACTGTCGCAACCCAGTGCTGGGCACGCCACAATTGCGGTGGTAAGTCCCCTCTTTGAGGAGTGGCTTGAGAGGTACCACGGCGTTCTCACCTTTCGCCTGACGCAGGTCCTCACTGGACATGGCTGTTTCGGGAAGTTCCTGTTTCAGATAAGGCGGGAGGAGACGCCCGGGTGTTATCATTGTCTGGATCGGCGGAAGACACGGTGGAGCATACGGTGGAGGTCTGCCCGGCTTAGGCGGAGCACCGCCATGTCCTCGTGGCGGCGATCGGCGGTGGCGATCTCTCGCGTCCGGCCCTGATCCAGGCAATGGTACGGAGCGAGAGGGAATGGGAAGTCGTCACCTCCTTCTGCGAAGTAGCAATGCTCGCGAAGGAGAAGGTGGAGCGCGTGAGAGTGAGGCAATCGTTGCGCCCTCACGCCCCTAGTCGCCGCAGGAGCAGACACCCTGAGCGTCGGGAGTCAATAGCCGAGTCCCGGCCACCGTAGGCGCGAGCATGCGAACGGCGAGTAATGGGCAGCTTGCCGTCCGGTAAGGAATAGGTCGACGGCGCATTGTGTTCCACGCGCGCCTCAAAGAGATGTCAGCATAATTAACGGGGTCTGATAGGGCCGATGTCTGCCGGGGTCGCGGATTGTTCGAAAGAGTTACCGTGGCCCTGGCGCACAGGCAACTTAAGGAACACGGGTGGGTTTTAGTCAGTAAGAGTCTGACACGCCCTCCCGCTCCGCCGAGAGCGGGAGAGGTCATATGATGATTTCCCACTAAAAAAAAAAAAAAAGTCCATGGTTGAACAGGCCTTCCAACGAACGCTTAATTATAAGCCATAAATACTACTTGTCGTTTTACAAGCAGTTTAGTGGTCGCAGTAAAGTTGTATGAATAAGTAGAATGATGCAGCTTCACTTCGTCTTCACCAAATCCCCTTATAGGCACAGTAAGCCGCAAACTGTTTGCAGTGCAACCAACTAAGTCCTAAGTCGACGCCTAAAATATCTACAGAATGTATCAGAAACGTGTTTACATTTAAGAGTGTGGTACAGACCATCAACCTGAATAACTTTCGCCATGGGACCAAAATAGTAATCGCGAAAAAATTATCAACTGTGCCCATGGACGAACAAAAAAAGTCAGACAGATTCTCGCTGACAAAAAACTGTCACTCAAGTCGGCCAGCTCGCTATACGTACGTACAGGCCGCTGTACGCACACATTTACACATTAGTCGGCCATTACGCGAGCAAACGGCAACACTCACACATAAACGGGACTCAATTTTGTCTTAGCGGAGTGCTGCCCGACTTTTTTTGTTCGTCCATGACTGTGCCATACCAAACTTCAATACCTACTCGACACACAAATATATGGGACCGCTGATTATTTCTGAGATAAACGGTATATTCAGCTCTTTAGACATAGAAAATGAATACATACATTTATTAAATTACCATATTATGTAGATACCTCAATACACTAATATACATAACATAACAATATTGACGTATTAGCATATTATCTACGGTTACTGAGCAAACAACGGTAACTATGGGTAAGTACGCCTTCAGACTGTTATTTTTTTAAATAACTTCAAAAAAAGGAGGAGTTTCTCAATTCGGCCGTATTTTTATATTTGTAACCTCAGAACTCCGTCATTTATAAAACGATTTGAAAATTATTGTTTTGTTTGTAAGGGTATACTTATAGGGTGGTCCCATATAAATTTGGTCTAGTTCTGATGAGTGGTTTTTGAGTTAGCTTGAATAATACGTTTTTTTCACATAGTGTAGGTATGTTGATGATGAATAACTTACTGTCACTGTTATTTACTTATTAAGTGAACGGGTACGTACCACAACTAAAAATTGAAAAATAAAACATTACTAGCCAAAAAAAAAAAAAAAGACAGACTTCCAAAAAAGACACTAGGTACAAAGTGAAAAATAACTTTAATTTTGGAAGTCAGTGGTAAAAAACGAAAATACTAATACAAAGACACTGACTTCCGAAATTAAAGTTATTTTTCACTTTGTTGTGTTCTTTTTTGGAAGTCGGTTGTTTTTTGTTTTTAGTAATAAAGTTTTATTAAGTGGCATGATTGTTTTATTGTTGCTTACAGTTATGAATTATAGTTATCGCCTTGAGTTATATTAAGGATATTAAAGTAGAATGTACTGGTAGAATGTAATATTAAATTGATATATTTTATGATCAAAAATATATTTAAACTTCACTACTTTCGCCAGTCACTTGATTTTCTTGGCTTGGAATCTTGGATACAATTAATAACAGGATTTTCTGAATAAAATGTAAGATAACACAACATTATATACCTACTTATTACCTAGTTCACTACTACAACAACTTAATGGGACCTATGGACAGGTCCTCTATTTTATCTCTTTTGCAACTTATCCCGAGTCACCCTTTCAGTAGATAATGAATAGAACTGAGATATTTACAAAATTTACTATTGATATTTCAACAACAGATTATCACGATTTTTTTTAGTATAAATTGATTATATTATAAATAAGTGATAAATGTGTTTATGTTTACATATTCTGCAATTTTTCACACTTCGTCACCCAATTCCAAATTATTAACGGGACTTTTTATTTTTTGCGATATTTTTAACTCGTGTCTTACGTAAACACGAGTTTATAACATCATAACACTAAACAAATTATACAATATCCGCTGTTGATGTTTACAAGCTTTGTATCTTACACGTCGTAAACTACGTTCCTTGTTCTATAATACCAACCCATCACTGTTTGATAGGGCATTTGCAAAAATAAGCTAAATACGTAACACGCTTTCAAGCAATTTTGGGCATCGCGACATTCGCGACAGTCAGATACTCCATTCCATAACTTTCAAATATTGGTATACTAGATCGAAATTACAAGTTTGTGTAAGTTGTGTTTCTGTGTTTGTGTTTGTGTGTGTTTGTGTGTGTGTGTGTGTGTGTTTGTGTTTGTGTTTTGTATTTAACTTTTCGAACTTATGCCTAACTTTATACAAACTAGCAACAAAATCATGCTAACAGAAAGGAACTGTAGAATAACTTTCGTTCTGCACCTCTTTTATAGTAAGTATTAATATGAGACGTTCGAAATTGGTCCAGCCCGTAAGTGACAGCGGACATGGTTCGCTCTGACATCTCTATTATCAGCGAACCATCTCCGCTGTCCACCCCTTAACAAGTTCGAACGTCGGTTAGTACTAACACTCGATATCTTAATAAATTGAGAATGTGAAGTTGAGAACTTGTTAAACTCTATTTTAGCATTACCTACTTAAGATGAAAGCCAGCGAAATTAAAATGAATTTGCAACAACGTTCGAAAATTTTAATTTCGCAGTCTACTTTGATATAATCACCTTAAGTAATGTAAAAGTAGAGTTTGACAAGTTCTCAAATTCATCACTTTAGAAACTGGGTGTGAAGAATATATATTAATAAAGAAGTGAAGAATATATAATAATACTTCACAAAATGGGTCACGAATGAAGTAAACCTATGTAGGCCCAAATATTTGCGTAATTATATTTGGCAGTTTTATTAAATCTGTGGCTGATTGACTGTGGGTCGCGGGACTATTCCCGCGGGATTATTATTCTCACTATTTGTGAAAGTCGAATATGGGTAAAAACTTTTTAACAATAAAAAAAAAACGACTTGACTTTGTAGGTAGGTAGTGTTTTTTAAGAAATCGTTTGTTTATTCTTTGTTGAAAAGTTTTTATTTTTTCCCGTTTTAGTTGAGGTAGGAACATTCTTAGGTGGAACAAATTTCTAAAGTTGATATGAATTGATATGAAATTTATGATTATTATTCAGTAAATATTAGGTCTTTACCTATGAAATTGCCGTTCTGCAGTACTGGCCATTTCAAATCAAAATAATTTTTGTTTGGCTAAGAATTCTAATTTCAAATTAATTTTATTTTAAAAACATGGATTTTTTTTTCTAAAAGTAGTCATTTCTTTATTGATTAGTGTTACATTTTCATCGCATTTCAATCTTTTTCGTCATCATGGATACGTTAAAAATTCGAGTAATTATGGAATATGAGTACCGTCGTGGCAGCAACGCGGCACAAGCGGCACGCAACATCAACGACGTTTACGGAGCTAACACTACAAACCAACGCACCACCTGTTATTGGTTTGCTCGCTTCCGTTCTGGAAATTTCGACCTGAAAAATGAACCTCGCGGTCGTCCGAAGACTTTGGTCGACAATGACGAATTAAAGGCGATTGTGGAAGCTGATGATACACAATCTACGGCTGAATTAGCAGCAGCTTTCGACGTTAGCGTCAAAACAATATTGGTCCATTTGCGTCAAATTGGCAAGGTAAAAAAGCTTGACAAATGGGTGCCCCACGAACTCAATGATCGCCAGCGCGAAGTACGCGTCGAGACGTGCCTGGCACTGCTCAACAGACACACAAATGAAGGAATTTTGAACCGCATTGTTACCTGCGATGAAAAATGGATTCTGTTTGATAACCGTAAGCGCTCAGCAAGTTGGTTGGATCCTGGTTCAGCACCTAAACAATGCCCTAAACGAAAACTTACCCCTAGAAAAGTGATGGTCACTGTTTGGTGGTCTAGCGCCGGTGTGATTCATCACAGCTTCTTACCAAACGGGGTGAGCATTACTGCAGATGTGTACTGTGAAGAACTGAACACAATGATGGAGAAGCTGGCGCATCTCCAACCAGCATTGGTCAATCGCTCGTCTCCGCTGCTCCTGCACGACAACGCGCGACCTCATACTGCACAGCAGACGGTCTCCAAGTTGCAAGAACTGGGGTTGGAAGCTCTCCGTCATCCGCCCTACTCACCAGACCTTGCGCCTACAGACTACTACTTTTTCCAGAATTTGGATAACTTCTTGGCGGGAAAAAAAATTAATACCCGAGAGGCAGTACAAAATGCCTTTGTAGAATTTGTTGCCTCCCGTCCAGCTGATTTCTTTAAGAAGGGCATCAATAAACTGCCACTGCGATGGCGAAGATGCATTGATTGCATGGGTGATTACTTCGATTAATACAAATAAAAAATTCATGAAAAAAATTCGTTTAAATTTTTTCATACAAAACGGCAATTTCATAGGTAAAGACCTATTATATTATTCCTACAGTCGTGAATCGCATTTTGATCAACATAATTATGTACGACGTAAAACAGAGCTGCAATTACAAATTCGTATAACACTACTTGCTATGTAAATGACATCATCAACATACACTAAGTGGAAAAAATACGTATTATTGAAGATAACTCAGAAACCACTCATCAGAACTAACCTTTATGGAACCCGGACCATCTCAGGAGAATAACCATTAAAACAAAAAGAAGCGGTTCATATACCAAAGAAGTTATGCCCAAACAAACAAAAATATGTCGGAAATACGTTAAATCATTCGTTTGACTTTGACTAATCGGGACACCAGCGCCACCAGGTGGCGCTGGACAGAGTCTATAACGTTAACGCTTGACCAGAGTAAGGCAGAGTTTGTTGTTGGCGGTTAAGCAGTGAACACGTTTATAAACTGTCGCGCGTTCCGTATAGTTGTTTGACATAACGGAGCTGTTTTGTAAAACAGCTAGCAGTTATGTAAAACAGCGGATTCCACAATCCATTTGCGACATTATATAGATACAGACGCATTGAGAACCTCCTCCTATTGTGAAGTCGGTTCAAAATGCATGATATAATGATAAGTTGTCAGAAGCAATCATGCTACGCTCAATCTTGTTAAGCTATCAGAAGGAAGACAACAGCAACCCATCAAAGTAATATACGTAATGAATATTGAATCCTCTTTCATGATATTCACGAGAGGTAAACGGGTTAGTTGGAAAACATTATGGTCGAAACTAACGTCCATTGTGTACAAAAATAGGTCAATTGACTTATGTGTGTCTTCTCAAAGTTAATAGCCGTAAACATTAATGATAATCTGCACATATCAAGTATAAATCTGTTTCTCAGGGCAACCCAAGAAGGGCCTTTACAACAAATAGCCGAGACTAAGGAAATAAGCCTTCTGTTACACATAACTATACAGACTCGACGAACTTAACCTTAGTTTTCTTTTCTCAACAATTACAAAAAAAAATAACTAAATGAAAAACTTATATCATCTTTGTGATTGTCAACCCCTAATTCTATTTTTAAATGTTATACACCGGGTTGTATTAATATTTATGTCACAGGTCGGTTGTAGCACCTATCAACAACATGTTTATAAAATGCAGAAAAAATTACGTTGTGTGGAGTAACATACTCCACAAAACAAATGTCACATACATACATATAGTAAAAATATGAAAAACTTGTTACCTTCAACTTACTACCCTGTCGCATACTGTAAGTAGTTGTGTCGTATCTCGGAATCTATAGCCTGAGATTGCAACAGGAGCGAGTTAAGAAATTTGAAACAGCGAGTACCTAAGTGATTGAGTTTGTCTTTAATTTTAAAAGCAAATTGTCACAATCAAGACTTTCATCAACGCTGCAACCGTGGTATAAAATAGAAGACGCAGTTTGTTTACGTTACGTTGGAGATTGAACGTATTTTGAACTCAATAAAGCTAGTCGAAACTGCTCAAAGTTCTTTTTATAGCACTTTAGAAAACAAAAGTTAAATGAATCGTAAAACTGTGTTTCTATTTCTACATAGGAGTTCTCTTTTATCCAAGTTCGAGTTCTCAATGGCTTGGAAACCAGTATGTGCATTTGACCTCTTTGACTTGTAATTTTATCCCAATAAATTGGCGAGTTTCGCGAACTGTTGAAGAGAATGCTTAGAATGAAGCGTAAATATTAGCGTCGTGTTTATTCGAACCTGAGTCTTTTTAATATCTAAAATTTGGAAAATCCAAAAGTGCACGACTCATAATGTTCATTTAATTATGAAATATAAAAATAAAAAAAAAAACTTATGTCGTTCAAAATTAATTGCCGAAAAAACAGCTGTAGTAGGAAGAAGGTACTGCACAAGCGCCCCTGGTGGAATAAATGTACATAATATCTATAGATATATCACCATCCATATGTTAATTTTCTATGGATATATATAGATATACAGTCTTGTAGTTTTCGTTTTTTATTAATTGCAATTAAACGACACTGAATTAATTAATCATTCGCATTCAGTGACCTACAATCGTCGATTAGTTTTTTTTTTTTTTTAAATTAACTCAAATAATGGATTTTTTCACAAGTTACAGTGTTTCCGGGTTTCACACATGACGGACAGGATTTTTTTTTGACCTATTTTGGTGTTTTTTCCAATTCTATTGCAGTAAATCAATTTTTAAAAAGTATGAAATTAATCTCCATTAAATTATCTCGACAATAGTATGCAAAATATCTTGATTCCGTGAACTAACAAGGCTATAATAATAAAAATAGCCGCCAAAATGAGGCGAAAACAATTTTTGATCGTAAAGCACTCTCTGATGCTTCGCATCATGAGTCGTGCAATATTACCAAACCCAATGATGATGATCTACAAGATCATCACAAAACAATAATAATTGTATGATGTCTAATATATGTACTCAAAGGTGGTCCAAAGCTCAAATTATTTGTGTGCTTATTAAAAAGGTTTTCACTGTGATTAGGTGTATTAACAATGGCAGAGTTTGACATTTTCTGTTTTGGGCGCCATTATTGTTGTTATAACCAGTGATCGGAGTAGGTAGATTGAACTGGGGTCATTGATCCGAAACGTATATATTACTATGGACATTCCTCCGGAATTGGTGGATTATTAAAAAAAAACCGGAACTTATGTAGGAATTGTATTCTGCCAGAGTGGAAGGAGTCATTTGATGATTTGCCATCCTCAAAAAAAAGGTAGGAATTGTAATAAAATGAGCAATTTTATTCTTTATTATTCTTCCTATTTTTTTTTTTGTCACGATTTGACTAAACCCAACGACCAATCAGAACAAAGGATCATGGGTGGTACAATAACCGGTATATATCACTACCAACATTAACAATATTTAATTGAATCCGGAAATACCGGAATTACTTTCCGGAAAAATGGCTTATCCATGTTATTCTTTCTGTGTGCATTTATGATACAAGTACTAAAAATCAATCTACCTACTCCGATCACTGGTTATAACACACAGAGCCACGAGCGATATTTTTTTTAACTTTAATCTACAATTTTCTGCACATCGGGCTTCCCTGGATACCCATTAATGTATATTTCTACCCAAACTAATTAAGTAAAAGGACATGAATGTTTTTTATACAAGCTTGATTTTTTTAATCACATTTCAGTTGGCCCCGTTTTCTAAAAGCCTTGTTGCCAAATCTCATATCCAGTGATTCGATTAGCTTTTAGGTCCAGTAATCGCAAAAGCAAAATTAGATAGTAATTTTACTTTTAGCTCCCAATTTATGAAATGGCGATAATCTCATAATCATTTTGTTTTAGTAGTATAAAAACAATCCAGCCGGGGAATACTACAAAAGGTCTATGAACACGCAGAAGGAAAAAGCCGCAAGAACGCGCACTTTCGACGCTTCATTCTACTCCTGCAGATGGCAGCCGAGAGATAGTTGACCTTACCTATTTCCAGATTTAGAAGAGAGGAGAGAAATCATTTCACTTCGCCAGCAAAATTACTCAAATAATTTCTGAACGGAATTATCCTATCTTCCAAAAAATTACTCTCTAACGGTTTCGTTCGTGACTGGCTGCGGCTAAACTTTTCGGTTGTATTTAACGGTTGCAGCTAATGGAAAAGTTTGCAAATAACAATAGATCCTTTGATCTTTCCCCCAAGTGGTAAGCCACACGTTCACTAGTGTCATAAAACACTGTAGGTATCTCTAACATGTGGAAGTCCACGAGTCCAGTACCTACATTATAGAAAAGAATTCAACACCTTTATGGCAGAGAAATGGAATCTATACGTTACGGAATGGATGTTGTAAAATGAACGTTCTTATCTCCGTCTGCGATACCTGACATGGCATGTTTTCTATACCGAAGGACAGACACATGTTTGTAGATAAAATAAAAATACAGAATTTTGGAAAGCTTTTCAATTTGATTTTCTGCTTCGAAAAATGTGTTATTTTGTAATACTTTTTCATGACGTACTTTTGGCACGTTCGTCGGTTTTCTGTATAATATTCGTACCTGTCAATGCTTAGTACGTATCTTCCAAAACATGGATCCAATTTACAAATGGCGTAATAGGTACTCGTTAGCGTTATGGTACGACTGAGCAAACAAATAAATGTACAACTTTTAGTTACCAACAATAATCGTTCTAGCTAAAATGTAATTTATCGTTCAATGAACAAGCCAAGTGCAACAAAAGTAAAACGAGTTGCGTGCAATTTAATAACGTACTACAAATTAAATGGATTAAATAAATGGAATAATCATGCAATAAGTGCATTCGGACGTAAATTGGACTTACATTTGTACATAAAATCTCTACATTTATGGAAATTAATCGAGAAGCAATGAGGTCCATTTTTATTAGGTCCATTCATACAGGTGTGCAATTTCGGATTCATCTCATGTCTTAAATCATTCTGGCACGACACTCGTTCCAAATCTGTTTTTTTTATAAATACATTCTTGAGGCTTTGTCTACAAAAGTAATCACGAGATAGAACAAAAAAACAACCGACTTCCAAAAAAAACACTAAAAGACGTGAAAAATAACTTTAATTTCGGAAGTCGGTGCCTTTGGTTTTGTATTTTCGTGTTTGGCCACCGACTTCCGAAATTAAAGTTATTTTTCACGTCTTTTAGTGTTTTTTTTGGAAGTCGGTTGTTTTTTTGTAAAAAAGTTTTTATTTTTCACTTTTTAGTTGCGGTACCTACACCACATAAATTCGTATACCACTACTTGGTGTGTAAATAACAGTGACAGGAAATTATTAACACATCATCCATATAAACTAAGTGGAAAAAATCTGCAGTATTAAGGATAACTCAAAAACTACTGGTCAGACCTTGATCAAATTTAAATGGGACCACATGTGAAGCACCACCTATCAAATAAAAAAAGAATCATCCAAATCGGTTCACCCAGAAAAAAGTTATGAGCTAACACACATAAAAAAAAAAAAAAAAAAAAAAAAAACAAAAAAAACATACAGACGAATTGAGAACCTCCTCCTTTTTGTGAAGTCGGTTAAAAATACCAGTAGGTACATGCACAGAAAATGTGGGGTCAATATGGAATCCCAGCTATTTCTTATAATGAACGAACTAATAAAAAACAGATGCCTCATATATTAAAGAATGGAAAGAAAAAAGCGGCCAAGTGGGAGTCGAGCGAACGAAGGGTTCCATACCACCGTACGGTAGACGTTTATATGTATTGCCATTATTAAGAACGAGAAAAAAAAACCGAAAATACACGTTTCTTGTATTTCCCCCTTTAAGTTTTTACTTTATTTTATTTGTTGTTATAGCGGCCATAGTAGTACAGTCACCAAAAGAGATAAGTAACCAGGGTCGCCGGATATAGTTGAAGTTTAGTAAGAAACCGATGGATGTTTTCGAATGAAATTTAATTTGATAACTGAACTGTTTGTTATCTATTAATTAAATTAAATTTTATTCAAAAACATCCATCGGTTTCTTGCTAAACTCCAACTATATCGACGACCCTGGTTACTTATCACTTTTGGTGACCGTACATACCCTGTGAAATAAATTTCAAGTGTCTCTACCTATTACTGTTCAAAAAATACTGCCCTGTGACAGACGGACGGACGGCGCGGCGGAGCGTTAGTAATACGGTCCCGTTGCCACCCTTCGGGTACGGAACCCTAAAAATGTATGAATATTTATTATTATTTGTTTTCACGATGAACGAGTGAAGGAGACAGGCGTTAAAAGCAAAGTTCTACGAAAGTAACAGTTTACTTCGGCATGTTTTTGTTATTTAATTCTTGTTTCTACTGAATATTCATTTTCATCTTTAGTTGAAGAAACGTTGTTCTACGGAAAGGCTATAATATCTTATTAGTAGATGCAAGTCTGTTAACATGGTCACCACATGGTCTCAAAATTCTAGTTGCTATATTGAAGGATGTTGCAATATCAATATCTACTGCTAAAAGATACAAAAAATAATAAATACCCTTTGTAGGTTGAGTGATCGACCAATATTTTAATTAATTACTTACTCAATGTTGCAATTAGCTGGTCACGTAATTGTATCAAGTATTTCTCAAACTTATCTACGTGCTATATTCTACAAGACAGCATGTAGGTTTTACTAAGAAATACCAAACGAGATTGAGAGATTGGAAAATCCTTACCTATATATTTAAGACAAAAGTGACGTTGAAAAAGAACTTTATCAGGGTTGTATCGTAAGAGCACCTCATTATGGAAACTGTTATGTAAGTATACGAGAAACGGGTGTTTCAATAACATTCGAATAAAAATGTAAAATGCATTTTAACAAGGTCATTGTACAGCTACATAGTGACTCATCACAATCATCACACATCACATCGCCGTTACATTGTATTGAATGTGACGACTTCTTTATTGAAACAAAACGTCTAGTTAAAAAAATTTAAGTAATAAACCGAAAGTTACGAAGAGTGCTCAACCAGCTTCTGCAAAAATGACTGAAGGCAAAACTAAGGTGGGGCATGCGCAGAACAAAAATAACTAGATATTAGCAGAAGGAAATTAGATCGCATCGCTTATGAATTAGTCTGCGGCGCGCCGTGTTAGTCGTTGAATTATTACTTTATAAATACCAGAAAATTTATGACCAGCAAACATGGTAAAGTTTTAAATAGGTGAGCGGATGGGCTGATTGCAAGACATTGTCCGAAATGCTCTTTCGAACGAAAATATTTTTGTGTACTCAACTCTATTGTTTTATTCCAAGTTTCTTCCATTCGACTCAAGATCTCTGATTGAATACGCAAATCTAGTGTAGTTTAGTCCCGAGTGCCGACAAGTTATATTTTTTGTGGGTAGGTACCTTACTAGATCACAAGATTTTTTAATATAATAAAGGCTCCTCCAAACAGGTGCGACGCGACAGCGCGACAGAAACGCACCGCTCGTCGCGCGACACAAGCTGCCTTTGTGTTGCGCTGTTGCCTCCCGCCAGTGTGCAGGAGCCTTAATGCGGAGATAAGTACCTATCAACTGAAATAGGAATAATCTACTTAGATACGTATGTACCTATTCAAATTAATTTAGAGAGATCTTGAAAGCGATGCTCAAACAAAAATTTTATTATGTCGTACCTTTTATCGTATAACAAAATACTCGTATATATTTTTTTTATTTTTATTTTATTATTTATGTAGTCGCCAGCACAACAAGTTACCACAAACTGTCAGATTTTCTCATTCGATTTTGAACTTAATCCTCAACAATTTAAGGTTTAAAATCGTTTGGAGAAATTTGACAGTTTCGTGTAGCTTGACCTGCTGGCGACTGTACACACAGTAAAATAGATACAGATACGGCATATTAGTATTAAGTACAAAGGTACTGCTTATTTCTTAAGAAATTTCTTCCAGCAGACCTGCGAAAGGAGAAATGAAAAAGAAATGTGGACAATAGTGTGTGAGAACAAGAAGAGAAGAATTTGATTGGTGACGTCTTAAACTAGAATATTAAATATACTTACATATAATACAAAAATAAATAACAATAACATATACTTAAATATATAATACATAATGCTAAAATAAATAAACGTATATATATATATATAAATTCTCACAGTTAAATGGAAAGGTAATGCTCTTTTACTCGGTATTTGAACTGAGAAATAGATTTTAAATCTCGAATGCTAGGCGGGAGTGCGTTCCATAATCTTACAGCATGAACAGAGAAGGAATAAGAATAGTAGCTAGTTTTATGAGGATGGGATTTGAGGAGGGATCTAAGATGAGATCTACACGGTATATTTCGTTAGACATATTTTTAAACAAACACGGCTAATAAAATGTTTTGTATGTCACGTCAACAAATCTGTACTACAAACAAGATCAAAGAAGATGCATGATATAAAACAACGTGAAGCAAACATCAACTGAATGAAAACGCACTTTCACATGTCCAAAGAGGGCGAAAAACCCTTCAGAGCAAAAAATAGGGGCTATTTTTTGTCCACTTACCAATTGATACGTTCATTGCAATGACGCCGCAACATTTTTTGGTCACTCAACCGTAGTAGTGAAAATCTGAAATTGTTTTTTGTGCTCCGGAGATTCATTGTTCATTTGTGCATTTTTCTTTTACGCATTTCGATTTATTTTATACCTATATTACAAAAGGATTGTAAAAAAAACGAGGCATATTACTCGATTCGGGGATTTGATACAATTTAAATGGAAATCGTATCTGCTGGATCAAAACCAATAATAACTAACGAAGTAAATGAGTACCTACTAGGATTGTGGTTCAGTAAAAATCAACTTAACTGAAATGACAAAAATATTATGCGGCTAACACATTGATGAAAAACTGTTGACTTGTATTTTAAATCAAATCTTTGAGCACTTTATTGGAAGGCTTTGAATGCAAATGAATAAATTACATTGTAAGCAAAGTTACATTGTATTTTTTGGATGAATAAATCATATTTTTAGTTGTTAAATGGTTTCGGTCAGTCACTTTTTTTTTGCTTTCTATAAGTTTAAAAATAATTTCTAAAAAAATATCAGAGGCTTTAGAAAATCATAGGATAATCTTCCTTTGATCTTACGAAGTGTCAATATAGGCCCGAGACAAACGAACTGCTTATTAAAATTAAGCTTGTAGGGTCAATACCTAACAAAAACGAAAGTGACCTTTTCATTTTCATATAAAACTGAGATTATTCATTAGTTAGTACAGTAGGAATTCATTATCTCAAATCCAGTCACACAGTGATCAAGCGCAATCGTAAAAGAAACGGCCTTAGATCTACAATTAGGTGAGTTCGGTCTAATATTATTAAATAGACGGTAATGGAGAGAGGTTAAATAATGTAGTTTCCCGTTACTACATAAAGTATTCATTAATAACCTTATAGTAACATATACCGACATTAATATAAGCTTGTAAAGGACCCATCACGGGTTAACAAGAATCATGTTTTACTCTTGGGAAGAGTCGAAAACACGAGTAGTCACATTACTGAATATTGAAACCTCGAGCAGGCTTAGCACAAGTACCGTCTTTTCGAGGGAAGAATAGACTAAAATGACGTTTCGTGAAGACAGTACGACGGCAGCAAAGTAGAAAGAGCCAATTGCACTTTTTACGAAATTCAGTCATTTATTCACGATTGTCTTTTATTTTGCTTAAATCTCGAAAATGGTGTGTCCTATCGCAAAAATAATGAAAATTTCGACCCCCTGTATGGAACCCTTAAACCCCTAAAACTCAACATGTAGGTAATCTTTTTTCACATTTTCCATACAAAAAGTGAAAAAAATATTTTTTCCCATTCCATTTTTATACTTTGTGGCCGTCGAGTAAAATGTTTTCTACTGTCTTTAGCATGGCGATTAAAAAATTAAATTGTCTTCACTACCTTAGACAACTGTCTTCTGAAATAGTACACATTAAAAAGGACCTAGACAACGATCGGCAGAAACGAAAGACAAAATGACAGATTTTAGAAGGATTTTTACGGTGCGATGTCAAAAATTGAGAAACGAAATGTCAGTTTGTATGGGAATAGCCGTGTCTATTCTTCGAAGAGATAGACAGAGTCATGCTAAGCCCGCAGTCTCCTAACTTGCTTGGACTAGAAAAACGTAACTTGATACATAATTCGCGTCTCTGTTTCAGCTTGGGCAAAAATATTTTCGTATGTCCGGATGTCCGGCGGATGTCTGTTCTCCTCTACAGGTCGCATTTCTCAACCGATTCTCGTGAAATTTTGTGAGCCGGTTCGATAATTATATGGAATTTTTTGTTGTTTCACTTTTCGAAATTTTTCAAAATGGCGTAGATAAGCGGGTTGAAAACGTAAATAAAACAAAAATTTCAGCCTTTTCGCGCTCTTTGCAGGCGTTTTTTGTTTTAAGGTGCACGGTGAACATTTATTCAGTTTTAAGCTATGCTAATGCTAAGACAGACTCGTTATGTTGTTTCATTTGGCTATTTTTCAATGATTACATTAACAATGTACTTCACTTTGGTAATGTACTCATTTCAACAAATTCAATTTTTTCCTAGTCCAAAATGGCCATTGTTCTTTAGCAACTCTTTTTAATGGTGTTAAATGGAACTGAAGCTTAACGTGATTCCTATCCGATGGTTGAGGTCAGTGATGTGAGTGAAGTTAAGTTTTCACCAAATTTAGTGGAAAAAAAAATGTAAAAAATAAAAAACCAGAAACTTGGTTATTTGAAATCTTCACATAAATTTTGAGGTTATGTAAAAAAAGTGTTGCTACAAAAGTTGTAGATCTTTTTATTACCTACAACTTTGCCAATTAACTTTTTTCCATAGGACTTGTAGTTTTGCCGGAAATCGAGATAAACCGTTTTTGACCCTTAAACCCCCCTTCACTTCCCGACCTCAGATCGCCCGTAAATTATGTTTCCTTTCATTTTTGTTATATTCTCTTCCTTTTCCAATGGGTCACATCCTACTATTATTTTTGGTTGGTTTCAAAAATTATCGACCCTGGTCTAATATACCCATAGGATTGTGTGTGCGGCAACCGCGAAACGGCAAATCCGTACCTTTTGACCAAGATGTAAGGTTTTTCAGCCTTCGAGAACTAGGTGCTTGGTTCTACATTCAGTCTGAAAACTTTTTAACTGTGAAAGCGTTATGCAAGTCTTGGCAACCTACTTTACATGAAATGTTTTTGGTGGGTGACATATTTATCGTACGGAACCCTCTCCACGCGAGTTTAATTCGCATTTGTCCAGTTTTTCATAATAACCAACAAACAACAACACAACACATAAGTGTTGTTAAGAATAATGCTTTTCTTATCAAAAATAAGAAAAAACAACTTGAATTTCCTCAAACAGATTGATCAATTATGTAGGTAGGTACCCACTTATGTTTGAATAAGATTGTAGCTCCTACTTATTTTCCACTTAGCAAAAACTCTTGGTTCGAGATAGGTATTACTTATCTTAATGTTTTTAAAACAATTCCACTAATTGATTCAGTAGGCAAGGAGTAGGTACTTTTATTAATCATTAGTTTCTTTATGCTTTAATTACAGCTCTGGGTGACCATCGATTACTATACGATTGCCTACGTACAGCAGGTGGCGCGTCAGTGGTAAGAAAACCAATAAAACCTGGCCTCCCGTTCTATTGTAACTCCGTACAACGCTAGACCAGCAGCCAAATTGCATAACACCTATCTATCACAATCTGAATCATTTTGAAGTATATTGCTAAAGAAAAATTTGTCTGCTCAACAACGTAAATAACGCAATGAATGTTGTTGAATTGTCAAAATGAAAGCTATTCCTATTATTAGTGTTACGCATTACCCCGCAGCTCAAGGTCAGTGTATTACCACTGACGATGTTAAAGTTTCTGTAATAACATTTTTTAATCTGAAACTATAATGATCAATGGGGTTACTCCCTGAGTACCTCGATCCCCAAGGCACCCGTCCCGGAGGACCCCGAATATGATAAATATGATTACATTTTTTTTTTCTATTGTTTTCAACTTGTACGGTCGACATAAAAAGTGCATAAATGTATGTATTTGAAATACGTAAGACGAAAGTAGATTATTTGAGATTTTGTACAATGTCGAATCATAGTTTTAATAGAGGTAATTACAGTTCGAATGAAATGTAACAAAAATATAAAAATTCATTAGCTATCCGCGCCCGCGAACTGCCTCGTTGGTCTAGTGGTCGCAAGCGCTACTGCTGAGCATGAGGGCCTGGGTTCGATTCCCGGGTCGGGCAAAGTGTTATTGGGTTTTTCCATCTGGAATTTCTCGGTAGCAGCCCGGAGTCTTTTTTTTATTTTTTGGGTGGGAAATCATCAAATGACCTCTCCCGCTCAGGGCAGAGCGGACGGGCGTGTCAGACTCTTACTGCCTAAAACCCACCCGTGTTCCTTCAGTTGCCTGTGAGCCAGGGCCACGGTAACTCTTTCGAACAATCTCCGACCCCGGCAGGCATCGGCCCTATCGGACCCCGTCAATGATGCGGACATTTCTTTGAGGCGCGCGTGGAACTCGACTCGCCGTCGACCCGGGCCTGGTCCTTACCGGACGGCGAGCTGCCCATTGCTCGCCGTCCGCAAGCCCGCGCCTATGGTGGCCGGGAGTCGGCAATCGACTCCCGACGCCCAGGGTGTCTCCTCCTGCGGCGACTAGGGGCGTGAGGGCGCAACGATTGCCTCACCCTCACGCGCTCCGCCTTCTCCTTTGCGAGCATTACTGCTTCGCAGAAGGAGGTGACGGCTTTCCATTCTCTCTCGCTCCGTACCATAGCCTGGACCAGGGCCGGACGCGAGAGATCGCCGCCGCCGATCGCCGGCACGAGAACACGGTGGTGCTCCGCCCAAGCCGCGCAGACCTCCACCGTATGCTCCATCGTGTCCTCCGGTCGATCCACACAATGCCAACACCCAGGCGTTTCCTCCCGCTTTATCCGAAACAGGAACCTCCCGTAACAGCCATGTCCGGTGAGGACCTGCGTCAGGCGGAAGGTGGGGACGCCGTGGCGCCTCTCAAGCCACTCCTCAAAGAGGGGACTTACCGCCGCAATTATGGCGTGCCCAGCGCTGGGTTGCGAAAGTCGCACTCTCCATGCTGCCATGAGATCCCGCCGGAGCTCTGTCCGCTGTGCCGCGATCTCTCGCGGCAACGGAGTTACGCCCCGGCGTTTCGCCTCTTAGCAGCCCGTAGTTGGATTTGTGCCCGGTTGATGGCAATAGGCTCGCCCCGTATTACATAAGACTTAAACATAACTGGCGAAATGTGGGTGTACTATATGTACACCTCTGACTAACCCTTCGGGGAATACAGCCGTGAGCTTTGATGTTATGTGTCATTAGCTAAGTTTGTAGAAGACCTTAGTAAAATCGTGCTCATAACGCCTAAAAACACTGATTAAAATTGTTTTTTTTTCCCTAAAGTTAATTATTTATAATTATCAATTTAGTGTGAGATTTGACATTACGCTGATTTTGTATGTTTTGAAAAGACTGATTGAACATGTTAATATTTTGTTTTTTTAATTTCTTATTACTAAAGTTGAGTATTTATAATTGTTATTTATAATTGAAAAGACTGATATTTTCATATTTTAAGACTATTTTTGTTTATTTTGTATGTTTTTTGAAAAGACTGATTGAAAATGTAAATATTTCGTTTTTTTAAACTTTTATTACTTACTAATGTTGATTATTTTATAGTTGATTTTTGCATGTTTTGAGACTTTAAGGTAATAATAAATTTGAAAAACATTTTTAATTTTCTGTATTGTCGAAAAAAATAATTAAAGTGAAACTGGTTTTGCATGTTAAAAGATTATTTTAGAGTTAACTATTTACTAAGCTACATTATAAAAATAATTCCTGAAAGTGTTACAGCTTTTGCATATTTTTTAAATTATGTAATTGTTCTTTAGAGTAGGTATTTTGAGTTTCTGTATTGAAAAAGGAACTATTGTGATAATAAATAAGACCTGTGATTGCTATAGGAGACTATATTGTATTCTCTAATTATAATACTTTTTATATTTTTTTCCTGAACCATAACGTTAAGTACCTACTTATTTTAATTTTAGTAAGTAATAAAATTTTATTTAACATAAATCATCTGCTGACGGTACTTTTAAGCTGAACTGACTTTTAATTGAGTTTATCAAGATAAAAATAAATCGGGGTCCTCCGGGACGGGGGCCTCGGGGATCGGGGTACTCAGGGAGTAACTCGATCAATGTTGGTCTATTCATTACACTTTATGCTCCAATTAACTATTAAATAAAATTCCTACGGGTTACTCGCTTCCCAGGGCAACAGGTAGGTTACAGCGTTTATCGTAATATCCGAAATAAAGTTAAATTTAAGTTTCCCGCACATGGTAAACTTTTTGTTTTGCAAAACTAGCTCGTATTGTTCTAGTTTTGCAAAACAAATAGTTTTGAACAATTGTTTAAACTTAGTAGATATAATGTAACGAATGTAACTTTTTTTCTTTCTTTTCTTTCTTTATGTAGTTTTAGTCTTCTACTTTGGCGTTCTATTGAAATATTTTGCTACACAATTGACGTGATTTAGAAGAAATCTAAGCAATACTTTAAAAGTTCGCACTTTGCCAACCATTCACTCAGCTAACATTAATCATATTTTGATGAAAGCCTGTCAAAAACTAGGTTACTATTGTTATTCTCTGAAAAGGAATGCGAAACAAAAATAAAACTTAAGTATGATATTTTTTAAGGATTATTGAGAAAAGTTATATAATATTTCATAACGCCATTTCATTATGGACTCATGAATACAATTTTTTTTAGGCGGTCTCGGGCTTGCCTGCTCACCAGTAAAAGTGTAATAGTCCTCCAACCGAATTAGTCTGACAGACACGGGTGCACTCTCTCTTCCCTCACTCTCATAGTCCGATGGGACGGCAATCCGACACGACCGGATAGCTTAACGTGCTCTTCGATGCACGAGGGCATCACACCGCCAACTTCCAAACTCCGGGCTGTTACTGGGAAATTCCTACTGGAATAACTCAATAACACTTTGACCGACCTGGGAATCGAACCCAGGATACCACGCTTAGCAGTCGCGCTTGCGACCACGAGAGCAACAGGGCAGTTAGGTTTAAAGTATAATAAACAGAGTAGATCATCGAAGAAAGTCCCATTCGCAGTAAGGAAGTTACTTAACTCACTTAAATTACTTGCTCGTAAGCCGCATTGTTACTAACATCCTAGGATATAAGAACTAACGTAGGTTATAAGATTTATTGATACTAACGTCTTTTAAGTATTTTTGTTTGTGTTTTTGTCAGTGTGGACCTTTTTGTTGTTTGTTAAATAAATAAATAATAATTATTATTAAGTTCCTTCCCGATAAAGGCTCGGACACACTGGCGCGACGCGACAGCGCGTCACAAAGGCACCGCGTGTCGCGTGACGAGCGGCGCCTTTGTGTTGAGCTGTCGCGTCGCGCCTGTTTGTGGGAGCCTTAAAGGTGCAAGTAACTAGCTCAACAGCAAGGGAAAAGCAATTAATGTAAAGTTTACCTTTATAACTACATACCTTATACCTGAACTTCATACAACAAACCAATATCAATCTCAACGCAAAAATGAACTACGATATCACAAAGGTCAATAATATGTACCCACGTACTTTTTGTCGAGTTATAAAGCCAGAAAATTAAAAGCGTCAGTTAGATATAACGGATAACATTGGAAAACATCCAGCATCGCTCGGCTTTTCGTTATTTACTTAGTATGCAATTTAGTTATACATGTTTAGTTGTTCTATGAGGAAAATTATTCATAAAGGAACATGCTTGGATACTAGGACCTTTTTTTTTTTTTTTTTTCGAACATCATTATCAACAATAACATTATTTCTAATCTGCCAATCCGCATAACAGTTTGTCGGCAGTAGTTCTCATTTATTAACATTTTGAAAATTAGTAATAATGTGCTAAAGTTTAATTAAGCTAAGTAAGCTATAAAATATACTTATAATTAATTATCTTTAATTATATATACTTATAATTAATTATCTACAGTCGAGATCATAAATCTTACCTTTTACAGAAAGGCAATTTATGCAAACTTGAGGTTTGTTACAACCTCAGTTACACAGCTACGGACACAATCAGAGATAATGTTTTTGTAGTATTATTTTAATGATGGGCCCCGCCCTGGAGAGGACGGAAGGGTATGTTGAACTCTTACAGACTATTAATCCTACCGCGTTCCTCTTGCTGCCATGAATCGGAAGTACGTGATTTAGCCCAGATGCGACGAAAATTGCCGCATTAATAAATCGTCCGTCAGTACGAGGGCTTACTGTATGTGTATGTATGTAACAATAAGTTGGAAACTAGCAGACAAATGTTTTGCTAGGTATAAATATAAAGTAGTACATGAATTTGTGTGAGATATGCACCACAATCAAAAACTAACAAGCTTTTGTAATTTTTTATGCACTTCTGCAATATGGGTATCAAATGAAAGGGCTAGAACAATTAGAAAAATATTCTGGCATCACTCTTAATCCAATATGGCGGACTTTTGTAGTTTTTTATGCTTTCCTATAGTATGGGTATTAAATGAAAGGGTTCGCTGAGAATAAAAATGCAGGTTAATAAAAAGTAAAAAGGTTGAAAAAATGCAGGTTAAAAAGGTAACTAAAAAGTAAAAAAAATAAAAAAAGGCTTTTATTTAAATGCTCTAAAAATAAGAAAATAAAATTTTCCTTTAAAATTTTAACTATCAACTTATAACCAAAAAGCTTGTCGCGAGGTTTGCGTAAGTACCTATAAGTAATTAATTAAACTGAAATGAAAAAAAAAAACTGTGCAGATTAAGTTACTGAATTAAATAGGCACTAGTTTATTTACACAAGTAAATCGCGCGACAAGCTTTTATGATCGTATAAATTGTGTATAATGAGGTTATAAGTTGATAGTTAAATTTTTAAATGAATATTTACTTTTTTCTTTTTAGAGCATTTAAATAAAAGCTTTTTTTTAAAGGATTTTTGTCTTCACTTTTTTTTTTTTTTTTTAAGCTATCATTTATTTACACTAAAATGTTACCGAAAGTAGGTAGTTTGAAAATCCTAATCCTATCATAGGGCGAAAATAGAAGATTCTTATGATTGTTTGTCTTATTTCCACAATAACAATACATAGCTATCCTAGTTACTGGGCTGAACCACTCAGCCAGTCCACAGTGGTTGCTATTAAGACTAGTTAGTGGTCAAATTGAACTTCCAACTAATTTAACTTTCCGTTGACTTAGAAGGAGCGTTTGGGTTCCTCAACTATATTGCTTACGACTCATTGGACAGCATTTTTTGATGATATTTCATTAGAGGTTCATTCCTCTCGGTGAAACAGGGTGGAAAGTTCCTCGTACTCTATTGAAAAGGGACGATCTTCCTATTAGACGTGTTGTGTCTGTTGGGCTACTGACCGAACATTGTTGTCGGGATTTTGTGCCTTAAAAATTGAAATGTATAAGCTCGGAGCCCTAGACTGGTATCTCTTGGCCTGGTCCGGGCTCTATTGTTGACATATTGTGCATTAGCATGTAACCAAGTTATGTTAAGTCTGATATCACGCTGTAGGATACTTTACTTGTAGTTCGTATGTGGCAGTATAGATGTCGCCACATTTCCAATTGACATGCGTGAAGATATTATAGTTGGTAATTTAGTTGTGATGTTTTCATTTTACCTACCTACATTTTTTTGCTAACGCTCTACATTTAACATCATAGTTCGATAAATTTACTAAAATGAGGTAAAATATAGGTGTGCACTGCCGAACCTATCGGGGAGTACAGTCTAGATGTTACGTCAAAAGTTCATAATCTCAGCTCGTTGCGTGGCGTAATCTTCACATACCTTATGTCCCACTCACTTATTTAGGATAGGCCATTATTAACGCTCCAGAAGCTTAAGATAACAATGATATAAAAGCGTAAGTCCAATACCAATTTATCTGTATTAGGTCCCGATTCTAACATTCCCCTCAGGTATATTCAGGGGCGAGAAGCATTTAGGACTACAAACTTAATTTAAGGATTTCGATTCTTCGACCTTACGCTTTTAGAGACTACAGGGATCTTTGTGTAGACTGGAGTTATTAAATTATCGGACTTTGTCGTTGTTCCAAAGGGAAAACGAGTTACTTCGTTATTTGTTACTTCGTTTTAGGACTTAAGGGAATAAATGTTGGCTAAGGTATAATCGCATCACTGCGCTGGTCCAAGCTCCATCAGGTCTTGGTGGCGGAATGGCGGGACAGGCTTCTGCGCCCTACGCCGGCGTCGTCATCATCGGAGTGGTCCGGCCGGTGCTCGACGACTGGCTCTGGACGATGCACGGCTCCCTGTCATTTAGGGCGACGCCGGTGATCTCCGGGCACGGCTGCTTCGGGAAGTACCTGCATCGCATAGGCAGGGAGCCAGACGTTCGGTGTCATCACTGCGTCCATTATCAGGAGGACACGGCGTGGCATATGCTTGCAGAGTGTGCAGCGTCGGAGGAGCCACGCCGTGCCCTCGTTTTGGAAGTGGGAAGTGACCTGTCGCTGCCGGCTGTGATTCGTTTTATGATCGGCGGCGCAGCGTCGTAGAACGCGGTGATCTGCTTCTGTGAAAATGTCATGTCGCAGAAGGAGGCAGCGGAAATGGAGAGGGAGGTTTGGAGTGCTCTCCCGGCCAGCAGCAGACGCACCGAGTGACGGCAGAGGGCTTATAATGCCCTCTTCCAGCCCCCCTAAATGGGTCCAGGGACGGTGGACCGGCCGCCCCCTATCATATAAGACCCGAGGTGGTGGCGCGTAATGTCACACGCGCGCCCCTCTTAGACGTCGCGGGGGAATCAAACACCTCAACTCCTTCCACTTGAACAGACGGAGCCGGCACCAATCTGGGGCTGCAGTGAAAACGGGGTGGATTTAGTCAGTAGAAGTTTGTTATTTTTTCCCCAAATAGCACCAGAATCCAGCTCCCAAATTAGTATAATACTAAAGTAGGTGCTGTAATTATGTGTTTAGTTAACGAAAATTTTCCTTGTTTGCTCACTGGCTGTGACCTAATAGTTATTTCGTTTTGCCATACTTTCCGTGGAACTTAATCTAGTTATTAAAAACCGCACTAGGAAAAATAGAAAGAAAAAGCTCCCACATTTTTTGTTAATTTACGAACTGACATACCTACGTAGGTCAGTTCGTAAATTAACAACGTTTTTATATAAGACCACTGTGGCAGACAATTCTCTGAAGAAATCTACGGTTCTTTCATATGATATATTTTACGCTAGAGAAATGGCAACCATAAAGTATAATTATGAATTTGTGAACACAAAATGTGTTTTTTCTAAAATTGCTCTTACTATAAATTAACTTAATAAGCTAATTTTTTATTTAATGGCATACAAAGCTCGCTGTGACATATTTACTCTTAGGGACTATGTTTCCACTTTATGTAAAGTCAGGAAAATTTAGTGTTAGTCAAGTTAACTACCAACTTAACTGGCGAAACGTGTGTACTATAAGGTACAGTCACCAAAAGAGATAAGTAACCAGGGTCGTCGGATATAGTTGAAGTTTAGTAAGAAACCGATGAATGTTTTCAAATAAAATTTATTTAAATTAATAGAAAACCAATAGTTCATTTATCAAATTAAATTTCATTCGAAAACATTCATCGGTTTCTTACTAAACTTCAACTATATCCGACGACCCTGGTTACTTATCTCTTTTGGTGACTGTACACCTCTGCCTAACCCTTTGGTGATTGCAGGCGTGATGTTATGTTATGTGAAGCAAGGACCGATAAACTTCCTGTTACGCTTCCACAAAAGCGCCCCTAAAAGCATTTTATTTGGCTCATCGGTTGCAGAACCTTTCCTTTGATTATTTACCTAAGCGTGAAAAGATGCAAGTAAATCAAAATCAACCATGTAAGCAACGTTTACATATTGACACTCAATAAGTAGGGAGTGGTAAATATTTCTTAAGGCGGTACCCCGACCAAAACCTTGCCACAGTGAGTTATTCAGAGGCTATTAACTCATTCTCTATGGGTAATAAACTACATCCAAAAGCACATTATTCATTTTCGATATCCTATCATCACGTTGCACGTTCTTAATTGTTTTTATGTGTTATAAATACATTTAAAATCTCCTTATAAAAAACTGACTAAAATTATTGATTGCATGCATCTTTTACTGAAGGTGACGTTCTATTAATTTGAGGATTACACTAACGGGTAGATAATTTGAAAATCTCAATAATTCACGTTTTGTTTTATTTCAAAACGTCGCTTGTTTTTTTTTTTTTTTTTTGTGAATTCTATGATAAATGAGCGTGCGCAGGGAGCGAGACAGAGCGAGACTCAGCGACGGGACAGAGAAGGACCGAACGCTCAAGGTCGTTTGGTAGGGAAAGCGCCTTAAATAAAATATTTTTTGAAAGCCAAATGTGAGAAAAGTTTTTTTTGTAGAATCTTCTACTTAAAAGTAACACTACTTAGGTAACCAATGTTCCTGTCCCCAAAGAGAAACGACATTTTGAAACAAAAGCATTTTGTTTTCTTTCAATGTACTGAATTTTCATTTGAATTTTATTTACGTAAGTCTAATGGAGAAACGAAAGTTTTAATGACACAATTTTGTCAGAATACCCAAGTTTATGTACGTTGGCGGCAAAATGTAAAAAAATAAAATGAGTATTTAAGTACATACTGGTCATAAAAAGCTATAGATACTTCGCGTGCAAAAAAACTGACACCTTTTACGTTTACGGGAGCTTATTTCGAATAAAAAGAGGGTCAATTTCTAAGCAGATGAAATTAACGATGCTTGATCCATCCATACATCTAAGGTAAAAGTAAAAATAAAATTATGCGTACCGTTACTTTAGACACGCGTGTTAATGCTTAGTCTGGGCTCATTTTTGGTATAATAAAGAGTTTCTCAATTAGTCACACAGACAAGGAATGAGCGTTAAGAAGCTTACAAGAGCTAAAGCGCGGTCACTGTCGGATTGAAAGCAAGAGACGCGCGATGACACAACGCTGGTAATTTATTTAAAATATGAAGCAATTATGGATTTAAAAAAAAACTATCATTGGACTAAAAAATTAAAACACAATTACGTTAGTATTTTACTTGTAGAATAATCTGACAAAAAACTGAATGTTTGCATGTACATATATTAGTATGGTTTTTAATCGTTAAAATATTTTTTTAAAGGTATCTTCGTGATTTTTTTCTATCATATCAAGTTAATTGTATTATGTTTTCAACACACTATCTAAACAGCATATATCCAGAAGAATATCATATATTTTTCTGATTTTGGTTATTGCACTGGATCATATATTTTTAGGCATTATAAATTTGCGTTTAGGACATGTAGTCCCCTTAACATTTTTTTCTTTTTTTCTGATCATCACGCTTTTCTACTGTGGGCTAGTGATTTCAGTCAAGTCTAGGTTTTTTCACGATGTTTGAACACAATCTCTGTTAAATATACATATTTAAAAAAAAAAACATTCACCGTTTATTAATTTAACAAAAGAAGCACACCGTGCTTAGTAAGCTTCATCCTAAATCAATTTTATTAAAATAAGTGTGTCGTTCTCGCGGAATAGAAAAATCTTGATTCTGGAAAACTAATACCTAGTATTGTTATTGAAAATAAATACTTAATAAGTAGTTACTCGTGAAACGAGTTTAAACTTAACGTACTAAAGTACAGCAATGACAAAAGTAAGTAAATACCTACCCGCGTTTTACTTTTGTTTAAGGGGGATGCGCCTAGGTAGCCCGCGAAATTCAAATATAGTTACGTTTTTTGCAATTTGCAGGTCAGTATCAGGTTGTATGCTGGTGATCTAAATATGATTCGCTACCGTAGCAAATCCGGCTTTACAGAATTATAATCATTAGAATCAGCAATACAACTCCTTAGGCTAGAATTGCCCTCAATTGTCATGATTTCATGTCATTCTATAGGGTAATATGAACTTATAGCTCTGAAAAGCCATATTTGTTACGGTCGCGAATTATATTTTAATCAAAATACAACCTGACAGTGACCTGCAAATTGCAAAAAACGTAACAAAATTTGAATTTCGCGGGCTACCGTGAAGGTTCTGCATTAACAAACTAGTTTAAATAAACTATTTTGTTAAACACATGTAAATCATAGTGAACTGAGGGTATACAAGTAGCAGCATTTTCTGTGTTTGTACAGATGAATGCCTTGGGAGTTGGGAGATGTTGCGAGGCCCTCGTTTGCCGCGGCTTTATGGATCCCGTTCATCCCCTTTCTATGTGGTTTTAGTGAGGTAAAAATCCCACACTACCCGGTCTTATCCCCAAAGCCCGGGCCTTTTGAAGGTTTCCGACTAAAAAAAAAAATACAAAATGCTACTTAATATATACGGAGCTTTGTAGTATCCTCCTTCAATAGAAAAGTGTGTAGTATAAATAATATAATTCAGTATGTGTGTATAAAGTTATTTATTTATTTATTTAACCATTTATGTACACACATTTAAAAACAGACAAGAAGGAAGGAACAAAAACATTGGTACAAAGGTGATGCTTAATTCTAAAGAAATCTCTTCCAGCATACCTGCGATAGGAGAGTATATTAAAGAGATATAGACAACGTGTGTAAGAGTAGAAAAGAAAAACAAAAAACAACTTATATATAAACATACAATATGAGAATATACTTACATAAATACATACCTCTAAAATAAATATCACTAAAATATATAAAAATATAATGTCATTTAAATAATAAATACATAAGCAACTATGATAAAGTGGAAAGATAGTGTTATTTTACTCTACTTTTAAATACTCCAGCAGTTATTATTGTTGTTATTTATGTTTGTAAATTGTAAGATTCTTACATAAGTTAATAAATCAAATATTAATTAATAGTACGTATGTACTCGTCAATAGCGAAATGCCTATCTCTATAACTATAACTGTTACCTCACGTCGTTACGAAAAAGACTTATCAATCAGAGTAGCATAGTACATTACTGTTTCTAATTAAGCATCCACCAAATAGAATAGACAATAGAATACTACTACTAATAGATACCTAATAATAAATCAACCTTCGCAATAAGAACACATTCATCGCCAATATGAATGTAGAACATCCATCAAGAATGTTTACGTTTTTCTATAAATACTTAGCTGCTCTACATATCTGCCCAAATCCTTTAAGAGACGTTTTAAACGTATAAAGTATGTTTGTGATATTCACAATATTGTTGTAGTGGGGTCGTAGAATTGCATGTACCTACCTACTTACGTCCAGAGATTTTTCTCTCTGTACCTTCTCGTCACAACTCTGTTTAACTTCATCTTCAATATTTACTTCCTAGCCAAAGTTTCTCAATATTTAGGATTATGTAAAACTGATATTTGCGGAAAACGCGTAGGGTATCCATATTGTTAAAGTTCTCAAAACGTCTTACAATAAACGGAGCGATACACTAAACCGTTACTCGAGAAGTTTACAGTATATACGAAATTAAATTCGAGATCAATCTAATCAAATCGTTCGATTATAAAACTTCTCGACTCAAATATGTATGTCCTGCTTCAACACGGCAGGTAGTCACACAAGATGAAATATCGAAAATCATTAAACCAGTAAAGACCCAGAGCAAAACAACCGACTTCCAAAAAAAAAACACTACAATATGAAAAATAACTTTAATATCGGAAGTACCTACCAAATGAAAATAGAATCACGCAAGTCGGTCCAGTAATCACGGAGAAATTAATATAAACACACAAAAAAAACTAGCCAACTGATCAACCTCCTCCTTTTTGAAGTCGGTTAAAAACACGGCTTTCACCAGCTTTCTATACCATTTTGTGGCAATATTTGACTAATATTTTTAATAGCATGACTAGAAGTATTTTCCAATTACATATCACAATGAAAAACATGTGAGCGTCTTTGTGATTCTCTAAAAGGGTTTCACAAAAGGACCTTGCAAAGATAAATGACGGTAGTGAGTGGCAGTTGCGAATAAAGTGTGGCGTCTTATAATAATGGTTCTATTTGACTCCATGATACGAAATACGCCATTTTAAATTGCATACCATTGCGAAACGTGATTCAAGCAATGATTGGCTGCGGAGCAGAAATGCAGATAATTTTAGTCAGAGTGATATCGACTTTAAATAAAGCAGTCTTAGCGAGCAGCTAAATTAACTATAGAAAAGGGTATTTCGTCGGCTTACTGCAAGAACTTATTAACTGCAAAAAATCATTAAGTACAGTTAATAATACAGTTAAACTCGTCTTGATTAGTTCTATATAGAGCAAAAACTTTTCAGAGGCTTTTAAAATTTGGATGCTATGAACTAGACGTAAAGTCGATAATTACCATTTCGGATTAACTGGGTCTTAGAAACTCGGTAAATTACAATGATAGTTTGTAACAAATAAAAAAAAATATTTTATGTGACTTAAGGCGCTTCCCCGACCAAACGACCTTGAGCGTTCGGTCCTTCTCTGTCCCGTCGCTGAGTCTCGCTCTGTCTCGCTCCCTGCGCACGCTCATTTATCATAAAATTCACAAAAAAATTGAAATTATTTTAATATAAACGACAAGCGATGTTTTGAAATAATATAAAAACGTGAATTATTTAGATTTTTAAATAATCTATCCATTAGTGTAATCCTCAAATGAATAGAACGTCACCTTTAGCAAAAGATGCATGTAATCAATAATTTTAGTCACTTTTTACAAGGAGATTTTAAATGTATTTTTAACACATAAAAACAAATAAGAACGTGCAATGTGATGATAGGATATCGAACATTAATAATGTGCTTTTAGATGTAGTTTATTACCCATAGTGAATGAGTTAATAGCCTCTGAATAACGCACTATGGCAAGGTTTGGTCGGGGTACCGCCTTAATAACTTTTTAAGGTACGCGTTACGCACATCACTTTAGAATAGCATTTGGTTAAAGTTTATTATGTGCACATAATTACTTCTTGCAATCCGTGATTTATGACAAAAAAAAACATTATACAATTTTAAGGACTTCTGTTACAACGAGTGACGGTTTATTTACAGTTTTAGTTTGATTAAAATTACTTATTGCTTCTTAGCGATTCTTTGTTATTCGAGATTATATGAAATCTTTTCATTTTCATACAAATTAATTAATGACTCCGGTAAACACTATTTTTGACTTTTAATGAATTTATGTTTGCGTACGAGTGCACGTCATTCACACACCGCGAACGTCTAAAGCCGCAGTCCCACAGTCCGTTAACTGACAGGCCGCGCCAGGCGTTGCTAAGCCTGTTAAGGCCCGTGCCGACCATTCCCACAGCGTGTGTCGACCTGGTGCGGTCTGCTGGTCGCTATTCCAACATGTCAACTGATACGGAGCGCATGGCTGCGTGTGCAGCCGCTGTGGCTTTATTCAGTGGTCAACATTAAAAATTGATAAATAAAGCAGAAAGCAAGCGTACTAAACGCGCTCGTTCAGGCCGCGACAGGCGCCCTCGTGCCGCGACACGAACTTGAACTTACGGAATCCCAACGGATCGGACGGGCGAGGACAGGACACCGCAGGCCTCATCGGATACTAGGGTTCCTTTAGCCTATCGGCCTGGCTTGGCGCAATCTGGCCTTTGCGGAAGCGTCCAGTGAGACCGCAGCATAATGATGATAGTGTTTTTTACGAGTCCCACATTCGATTTCCATAATTTTCAAACTCAAACTTCATAGGGCGTGGTGCCGTTTTATGAATTTGCGTAGTTCAATGCATAATTTAGTAAACGATCATCAGAGTTATAAATAAACAGATTCCATTATGAAATGTTTCTAGGATGCTACCTATACCTTCATCGAGTAATTACTAACCATACATTATAGGGGCGTAATCGCCACTATAATTAAATCCAGTTACAACTCTTAGCCACCCACAGTGTAAGAATATAATGAGAAAAACCACCACAACATCAGAAGACTTCAGCTGACGGAGATCCGTTCAATGTAATATTTTGGAATATGATTACTTATCAATTATCTACTAAGTTAAGTTAAACTTCACCGGATATAATTTTATTGAAGGGTCACCATCTCCACCGATACTCACCAGAAACATTACTTTACGAATGATGGTGGTACGAGTATCTCAAGACGGTAACCAGGAACTCGAGCAACATACTGTCAGTGCGCCGTTTGTGGTTTTATTATTTTATTATTTATAGCAGATATTATTCTATGACTCAGAGACAAATCCTCCGGACCGCTTGGCAATCACATTTATTGAACAATATGTAACACCGACGCAAGATCATACTAACGAACTCGTACGTCTAGAAGATGATTTGTACATATCAGTAAGTATCGATGATAAATTTAAATTAATAAAGCTTATAACAAAAAGCTTCCTATAACTAAAGCGAAGATTTTTTTTAATTAAAAATGTGCACTGAAAAAATAATACCCCCTGAACTGCATCATTGGTACCAAAACCTACCAGATAAGAAAAGTCGAGATCTTTTACCGGAAGAAGAATATTCGGACGAAGAATATGAGTAGCTAAAACTATGATTACTACTTTTTAATTTATTTAGGTAGTTGCCATGTTTACTTTTATTTTTATTTTCCAGTTAGACTGGAAACCGATCCCAATATACTTAGTTGGGAAAAAGCTAGTCGATTGGATCTTTTTGCAATTTGAGATTGTTTTTAAGAATTTTGTTTTGAAGATAAAGAAGACTGTTTTGTTATTAACTTTTAAGACTGATTTATACAACTTTGTTCCTTTGAGCAACTAGTCTAGTGTTAGTACTAAGTCTAATTTAAGAAATGGTTTATTCACACTTAGTGTAAAGTTTCGATGACAAAAGTCATTAACATAGGTTTTAAGCTTTAAAAAAATATCCGTCAATATTTTTAACAACTTTTGGTCGATTTTGTTATTAAATGTATTTAACTCTTTAACAAAAAAAATATCATAAGCATAGATTACAATATACAAGCTAAAAGTATGATAAATATATGCCTACTATTTACAAGTGTATAATGTAACGCAAGAGCTCAGGCATCAAAAAATTCGTCCGCATCGCTGTCAATGACAAGTGCCAAAAAGGCTGGCGGCATTGCCACGTTGGATGGCAATGTGCTGATTCTTTGGGCTAAAAATAGGCCAGCCCCTGGTCGTGTGAGGTAGGTTACTCTTTAAGGCTGTTTATTTTTTTATAAACATATTATATTTATGTTTAGAACATAAAAAATTAAATCAAAAGTAATTAAATAATTTCTTCAAGTTTTGTTTACGTCACTTAATGAGTTCATGCAGTAAGCCGACGATTTTATCTAATTTAAGCATGCTTTATCACTTCAGGATATAGCAAATGACTGGTGGTATTTTTTTCGTAAGCTTTCAAGCGTAGCATTCTTCTCGTCATAACTCCTCTCCAAGCCTTTAGTCCTGTGAATAACTGCGAAGGATGAAGCAAAAAATACGTCCTACATATCGCACCTTTAAAGAAAAACCGTTACTAAACGAAAATATAAAATTTAGCACAAGAGCTTAAATAAAATAAATGCACGGCTTTTTCGCAATTTGAGATAAAATAAATCGCTTATTTTTCTCCATTCCTAATAGAGAGGTTCAGAAATCTTTACTTGATTGGCAGGCTAGACTTTAGTGACAAGTAGATAATATAATGAAAACTGTCACAACGCGACTTTTCAGGAAATATTCGATCTCGAGACACCTCTCGAAACACAATTTGTCAATAAACACGACTTACTGATGTACAGTTTACGACCGATATAATTTTACGACCAATATACTTTTTGATAGAATTGTTTTAATAGCGTCTCTTATTGGCAGTTTCGCAAAGAAAACGTGACGGCGACTGACCGTTTGCTCGTCGTATTAATAAGTTTAATAACTGCCCTCCTTTACGAGCATTCTTTATCGTTTTATCGGACACCGAAAAATTCCTTTCAACTTCGGTTTAACGTTGGTTGCGTAGGTACGAGTACCTACCATCGTTTCAAGATTCCTGTAGGGTATAACTACTAGACCATGAATACCTGGAATGACTGTATAGAAGCATTTATTATTTTCCACCCTGTTAAGATAAAACACGTTTTTATGTGTATTATGTAGTACATTTAATTAATGATGTAGCAGCATAACTGAATCTCATCCTCTACCACATGAATAAAAAACAGAGCAGAAGGAAAGCTTCATACTGTCGAAATGGCCACTTTGATCTCAAATATCTGGCGTTTGGTTAGGAATTAAATTACATTGGTTTTTGTACCTATTTAATTTTAAACAAACTTAACATTATAAACCATTTCGTCTTTCAAAGCTACGCTATTTTTAATGTTCCGTACCAAAATTGGAAAACGGAAAACTTATAGGATCACCTCAGTCACAGTGCCTGTCCGTCCGTTCGTCTATCGGTCTGTCCAACCGTCCGTCCTTCCATCCGTGCTCATTGCCGAATCCCCACTCGCACTTGCCCGGTTTTTTTTTAATTATTTTCAATAACCGAGTGACAGCCCTATGAAAGTAGGTAAGAATTTTGAGCTCTGTTAAGAAGCTTTCCTTCTGCTCGGTTTTTTATTCCTATGTCCTCTACTATGCTGTTTAAGTTGTTTGGGCCTAATGAAGAGTTAAGCCTTCTATTTATGTTGTGAATGAGGTACTTACTATCATATTGCATTTACTTTTATCTTATCTATCACATAGTCTTAACCCTTTTACTAACACAACTTTTGTTTATATAAAAATATGTATGTTTAGGTTAAGGTATTTTTCTATGGGCCTGTGTCGCCTGAAATAAATAGTATTATTATTATTATTATATTGATAATCCTACTTATACGCTTATCTCTTGTTATACTTGTGTAGTTGATTCACAGGTAAATGCTACTGTTGCTTATAGCTGCACTGTTTGCTTATATTCCTTGACTGCCTAAACATCAACATAAATTGTTTACACGTGTCGGACCAATAAATTATTCTGAAGTTGTTACAATGGACATCACGGTTTGCAGGCGGCATGTGCCGTCGCTTCAGTGGCAAACACTGTCAGAGCTAATACTACGCATTGTTCTCGAATTCGCCGGCTGTTGTGAGAGCCAGATGAAGTAATCGAGTTATTTCAACTTGAACAACAATGAGGGCCACAACCGCTACCTATTCATAAACTAGTGGTGATCTGCGACTTCATTTGCATACAGAGGTCAACTTCTAATTGTTTTCAAAAATCCCTTTTAGCTCCGTATTCTAGGAAGATGCTCAAGCATGAATTTTGATTTAAAACCACATTCATTCAAGTAAAGCATGTTTCTTATCTTATTTCTAAAATCGTATTAATCTATTTCATAAGTGGATAAGTGTGTAATTATAGTCTGTCCTACAATCAGTCAATGGATCACGGAGCTGTTTAATATGTTAATAATAACATAATCATCCAATTCACATAATTCTCACCAATCATACAACGCGGCAATGCTGCCAGCCTTTTGGGCACTTTTCCTGACGAATTTTTTGATGCCCTATGATTCTTTTCATTCTTTATTTTTTTTTATTTAGATGTACAGTCACCAAAAGAGATAAGTAACCAGTGTTGTCGGATATAGTTGAAGTTTAGTAAGAAACCGATGAATGTTTTCGAATAATTTTTTATTTAAGTTATAGAAAACAAAGAGCTTATTTATCGAATTAAATTTCATTCTAAAACATCTATCGGTTTCTTACTAAACTTCAACTGTATCCGACGACCCCGGTTACTTATCACTTTTGGTGACTGTACATACTATTAATATTTAGTTTAATTGTATGATCCAAAGTTGATTGAAATAAATAAATTCACACACATAAATCTTTTACCAAAAATAAGTAGCAACAGCGACAAGCTTATTTTAGCGTTCCGAGGCAAAACTTATATTTTCGCTCGGGTGTCAGTCTGTCAGTCACAACTCACAAGCACAAAGTCGTTACTGAGTAGAGATTATTTGAAATAGGAAAGCCAAAATGGAAACACTGGATAAAATAGAGGGTGTTGGTCTTATAATAGAAATAAAGATAGAACAGTTCTTATTAAATTGTGATGTGACATCTGTTTTCTGAACGGAGAACTTTGTGGCACTTGTTTTTATTATTCTGTGTTTGTAGTAGGTACCTTTGTAGTTACAGTTATACCTGTGTTCACAAAACAATATCACGAAAAGTAAAATGCCTTCTCTAAATAATGGAAATCAATCAAAGTCAATGTACGGTCACCAAATGTGATAAGTAACCAGGGTCGTCGGATATAGTTGAAGTTTAGTAAGAAACCGATGGAATTTTCGAATAAAATTTAACTTAATTAATAGAAAACAAACAGTACATTTATCACATTAAATTTCATTTGAAAACATCCATCGGTTTCTTACTAAACTTCAACTATATCCAACGACCCTGGTTACTTATCTCTTTTGGTGACTGTACATGTCCGTAAATAATTTCTACACAATGATAGAGTAACAGTAACGGGTCAGAAAAAGGTAAGGCCCATCCATTACGATTAAATAAAACGAAAACATATATCATACAATATATCGCACTGATAATACAATACTGTTGTAACTCAAAATATGTAAAATTTGAGATAACATCATATTAAAAGAAATAATGAAGTGAATAATAATTTTTTCGTCGATTCTGAAAAAAATACACATTTTGAGTTACAACAGTATTGTATTATCAGTGCGATATATTCGCAGAAGATTCATGTAGGTATTATGTATCTAAAATAATCTCGTTTGCGGAAATTGAACGATAAAGTCCAGGAAACTTGAAAGATGTTTACAAATCGTGACCATTAGGACAAACCCACGAGTTTATAATATCGTTCCCTCGTGATTTGTTAGGTTCATTTAACGATTTTTTGATAGTTTGACACATTGCCTTGGCAACAGAAATGGCATGTATCAGCAAAGATACGCTAAAGATTACTCGAAATCATGGAAAACTGACTTCTCAATGATGAGCTAACGAATACAGAAAAGTAAGCATTGGTATGAAGCCATTTTCTCGAAATTTGTTTCCACCTACGAAACTGTTTTGGTTCTGCACATTTGAATGCATAAATATGCGACAGTCCTGCATCTTCCCTCAACAACGTCTGCTCTTTCTTTAGCAATATAGGCAAAAATATGGCTGCAAAAATAATTAACGACCCATCTAAAGGGCAAATAACCCGCGTGACCATTCGAGATGGTAATAACATAACTCTGAACCCACCTGTCAATTCACTTGCTATACAAAAAGTTGACGAATGTGACATAGACACTATTATATTACAGATGCGCCATGACTGTGTCGTAGGCTGGAATGGAATATCTTCCTCGCTTCTTAAGTCATGTCGTCATATACTTGTAACATACATCTGCAATCTCTGCATTGAGACAGGAGTTTTTCCAGATTCTTTGAAGAGAGCTATAGTCCACCCAATTTTTAAGGGCGGGAACAGAGGCTGTGTCGATATTTATAGGCCGATATCAGTACTGTCGTCGCTCTCTAAAATCCTCGAGAAGATTCTTAATCAAAATCTTTGAAGCTTTCTCGATAAATACAATATTATAGCGGACAATCTGTACGGCTTCCGGTCAGGAGTCTCCACTGAAGATGCAGTTTGGACCTAACTCAATCTATTGCCAGGACTCTGGACAGTAGAAAAAAGTGCCTTGGTATATTTTTGGACTTGTCAAAAGCCTTCGACACAGTTCCTGTTCCCAAACTAATATCCAAGTTGGAGTTTTTGGGTGTACGTGGTATAGCTTTGGAAATCTTCAAAGATTACCTGAGGAATCGCACTCAACTGGTAAAGATTAGCTCTAGCTTCAGTGATGAAGAGTTGGTGCAGTACGGTGTCCCCCAGGGAAGCATTCTAGGCCCCACCCTTTTTCAAATTTACATAAATGACCTTTGTAGAATGTCAATACCAGCCTGTAAAATCTTCTCCTGCGAGGCGGCGAGCCTCCTTGCCGGATTGCCGCCATGGGATCTGGAGGCAAAAGTCCTCGCGCACATTTGGGAGTGGCGCGAGGAGGCGAAACGCCGGGGCGTTACTCCGCTGCCGCGAGAAATCGCGGCACAGCGGACGGAGCTCCGGCGGGATCTCATGGCGGCATGGAGAGTGCGACTGTCGCAACCCAGCGCTGGGCACGCCACAATTGCGGCGGTAAGTCCCCTCTTTGAGGAGTGGCTTGAGAGGCGCCACGGCGTCCTCACCTTCCGCCTGACGCAGGTCCTCACCGGACATGGCTGTTTCGGGAGGTTCCTGTTTCGGATAAGGCGGGAGGAAACGCCCGGGTGTTGGCATTGTGTGGATCGACCGGAGGACACGGTGGAGCATACGGTGGAGGTCTGCCCAGCTTGGGTGGAGCACCGCCGTGTCCTCGTGGCGGCGATCGGCGGCGGCGATCTCTCGCGTCCGGTCCTGGTACAGGCCATGGTACGGAGCGAGAGGGAATGGGAAGCCGTCACCTCCTTCTGTGAAGCAGTAATGCTCGCGAAGGAGGAGGCGGAGCGCGTGAGGGTGCGGCAATCGTTGCGCCCTCACGACCCTAGTCGCCGCAGGAGGAGACACCCTGGGCGTCGGGAGTCGATAGCCGACTCCCGGCCACCGTAGGCGCGGGCCTGCGGACGGCGAGCAATGGGCAGCTCGCCGTCCGGCAAGGACCAGGCCCGGGTCGACGGCGCGTTGTGTTCCACGCGCGCCTCAAAGAGATGTCAGCATAATTGACGGGGTCCGACAGGGCCGATGCCTGCCGGGGTCGCGGATTGTTCGAAAGAGTTACCGTGGCCCTGGCGCACAGGCAACTGAAGGAACACGGGTGGGTTTTAGTCAGTAAGAGTCTGACACGCCCTACCGCTCCGCCCAGAGCGGGAGAGGTCATTTGATGATTTCCCACCCAAAAAAAAAAAAAAAAAAAAAAAAAAAAAGCCTGTAAAATCTATGCGTATGCAGATGACACAGCGATTCTGGTTGATGGACCCTCATGGGAGGATGTGAAACGAAAGACCGAATTTGCAATGTCTTCAATCATGAACTGGCTTGACCTTAACTTGCTGACATTAAACTTAAAAAAGACATATTACATACCCTTTGCGATCCGGTCCAACTCCAAACCTCCCATTAGTTTCACAATAATGGCTCACTCATGCCAGAATCAGCTAGTCTCGTGCTCATGCCCTCCCATTCCCAGAGCAAACAGTGTGAAATACTTGGGTGTGCATATAGACGATGGACTAAAATGGGACAAACAGCTAGATACCTTAACTTCTCGAACACTTCGTCTGATTCATATTTTCAAATCTCTCCGAGAATCCGCCAGTTCTGACATTCTAAAAATGGTGTACTTGAGTCTATGCCAGTCTATTATTAGTTACTGTATAACTGTATGGGGTGGAGCCGCGAAGACCTATCTTAAGAGAGCAGAAAGGTCGCAAAGGGCTGTACTTAAAGTTATGTTAAGGAAACCCTACAGATACCCTACAGCACAACTTTACGCTGATTGCAAAGTGCTAACGGTACGGCAGCTGTTTATCCTGCAATCTGTCCTGAGGATACATGCCCGCTTACCTCCATCTATACCAAGAAAGCGTACATATGTTCCCCCAGGTGTACAGTACAAAACCTCATTTGCAAGACGTCAATACTATGTCTTAAGCCATCATGTTTTCAAAAGAATACAGAAGGAACTGGACATAATAGACCTAAATAAATTTAATGTCAAATCAAAAACCTCTGAGTGGCTCAAGCAGCAGGACTATATTAAAACAGAGTCTTTACTAGTATCATATTTCGCTTGACATAATACTCACACTCACACACACATAAACATTTTACACTCTCCCTTTCCCGTCTCACACACACACGCACCTCAATACTCTCACATAATTGATTAATATTAATATTCATTTGTACTGGTAGATCCTCACACTTTCCCTCCTGTATACTTAGTTTTATAAAATTTAAATTTTGGCCGAGCACTGTCTCTTAAGATACAGGTTTCCTAGTTTAAGAGGCAGGGTTCATTATTTCTTGTATGCATAGACTTTTTCTTTTTCTTTTTGTAAACCTAAATCTTCTGTACACAAGTTATGTTTTTATGCTCACTGTACTCTTGTCGCATTGTTATGAACTGTGTCTGTGTGTATTATTTATTGGGATAAATAAACAATTTTATTATTATTATTATTATTATTAAAGGCTCCCGCAAACAGGCGCGACGCGACAGCACCACACAATGGCGCCGCTCGTCGCGCGGCACGCGGTGCCTTTGTGTACGCTATCGCGTCGCGCCAGTGTGTACGAGCCTTAAGATTCCTTAGCTAGCGGAAAAGCTTGCTTCTATATGGAAATACCTACGTAGCAAGAAAAAGTTGAGCTTCCGTAGTTTAACAAAGGCTTTTAACAATATAAGATAAGATAATTATAGGGACCCAAATAAGGGGGTTAATTAGGTACAGACGCACTTCGTCAAGGTTTTTTGTTTTACCCACCATCCTTTCCGTCCGTTTTATGGATCCGTTTTACTACGGAAACATAAAATTTTTGCGTAAAATATGCTTCCAGAGCAGAATTAACATGGAAATTGTGTGGAAACTTGGTACCTATGAATAATTATAAATAAATTAAGTCAAACATGAGTTCGTAGCTTGCAGCTTCAAACACAACCTACTTATTATTATTTTTAAATTAATTATACCTTTAATGGGATTTAGTATGCTGTTTATATCATCCTTAAGAGCATAGATCATATCAGCCGAAAGAAGTCCGCTACTGGACTTAGGGCTTCCCCAAGCACCGCCAGTTCGACCGGTTCGTGCTTCCCTCATTCAAGGGATTCCTGCAGCCTTCACTAGGTCACGTTACGTGTAATGTAAAAGGAGTTTAAAAAAACCTTTGAGTTATTTTATCATATCGGCCTGATTTAACTCTCTCTTAACTTATTTTTATTATTCTTATATTTAGATTTCCTTTTTTTTTTACATTGTTCTCACATATAGAAGCAACAAGAATAATGTACCAAGGATTTTGTAATATCTTGATTTAAAAAGAGTGTTCTTGGAGTTTCTTGCCCGTTCTTCTCCATATAGATCTACGTTTTGGAATGGGCAACTAGCTTCAGCTTTCTGACTAACTGACCGACTCTTTGACAATTCAAAAGTGCCTGTAAATGGTTTAATTGAAATAAATGAGTTTGATACTCTAGGCAAAGGCCTCATCTTACACAGGGAAGTAACGTGCATTGATCACAGCGCTGGCCTCGTACAGGTTGGGAATTCCAGACCATTATAAGTTCAGATATCTGAACGTAAATGATGGAAGAGGAGTACGTAAAGATAGGGTTTCCTAAGGCGGTAGCAGCAGCCACATTTAAGTAGCGTTCGCAATTTACCGTCGAATGACGTCACAAAAACGTAAGTAAGTTAGTGTGTTTTCCTAGGGAGAGTTTTAAGACACCGTAAAGTCAAACCCCGGTACCATCATTTGCGCGACGGCCATCAATGCGGCCGTTAAGTACTGGCTACCGCTCTTCAAGGAAACCGTAACATAAGGATCGTAGCAGGTAGCGTTCTGTGATTTCTGCCTACGGAAAAGGCGTGAGGCGTGAACTGTTTGTTTTCTATTAATTAAGTTATTTTTTAATCGAAAATATCTATCGGTTTCTTACTAAACTTCAACTATATCCGACGACACTTTTGGTGACCGTAATGTGCACCTAAAAGTGCGACAGTACGACATTGACTGTCGTAATAGATTATAATTATCTACTATTATTAAAAACTACTACTAGACTATTACTACTATACTACTATATTACTATTACTATTATTATTATTATTTTGAAGTTTATAATTCGAATTATAAACTTCAAAACGAGTACATAAATGACATCAGTACAGATAAATAATATTGGAGTGTGTTTGTAATATTAAAATAACCGCTTTTTACTAAAAGCATATGGATGTATACACGGTACATATACCAAAATATCCTTTTTTACAATTTTTGTCTGTCTGTCTATCTGTTTGTTCCGGCTAATCTCCGAAACGGCTGGACCAATTTTGACAGAACTTTCACTGGCACATAGCTGATGTTATAGGAGTAACATAGGCTATCTCGGTAGCACGTTCCTGTAGGATAATTTCCGACGTCAATTATAAACACAAGTCCGTTATAAACACAATACCGAAATTTAAAAATAGAACAAAATAATGCTATAAAAGTATAAAACATTTTTTTTTACCAATACGATACAGAACAAATCCGAAAAGTTAATATCACCAAGGACTTTCCATCAATTATTTTTACCTAATGGAACGCATATGCGGGGGGGCGCTTCATTTTTATAGCATTACAAAAAAGTTTTAATTCCAATTATTACTTGTCTGTGGCAGCGCCCACTTCAGCGCATGCGCGGTGATGTGCTGGGTTTTGGCGCCATTCATAGGTTTTGTTGTACTTAATTTCGTGGGAAACTTTGATCTTTTATTTACTAGGTTCAATTGCAATGTATGAGAGTAGATAAAGCAGTGTACTGCACATAACTAGGTATCAAAACACTCGTGTGATAGATACTATTAAAATCCTCGCCTACGGCTCGGTTTTTAAACACGAACGTTATAACGAACCTGGTGTTTATGAAACTGTTACATAAACTACTATAAAGGGCCAGGTTCGTTAGTGAGTATTAATTTCTGGAGAGCTATGTACACGTACAGTGTACACGGTGTAGCTAGTAAAGTACCCCACAGGGCGGCGGCGCACAGTGGATCGTCCCCATACAAGAGGTCGGACATAGAATTAAAAATTGAAAAAGTATTTAATTGAAAAAAATGAAATATACAGTTGCATTACTCTATTATGGAACTACAAAAAATGTTACTACAATTTTTTTATTTGACCAGTACTTTATGAGCAATTCGATGAAAACTGTTATTTTTCTATGGAAATGGTCACAAAAATGTCTGTATCTCATGATTCCCTCCTTGTTTCGATTTGCGGTTTTCACTACTGTTATTTACCCATTTTATGCCACATTTTCTTCAAGGACACATGGTGCCCCCAGCGACCCCCTTCCGAGATATTTTGCTTTTAGTTATTATACTTTTTATTGTATAACTGATGAAATGGAGGTACATTAAGTATATTCATTACTGAGAATAAGTCATCCCTAAGTAGTTCCTTAAATAACAGGTGCATTTGCGATTACTTTAATGACTTATGAACGCTTCTGTTGCCATACAACAAAAGCGTTAATGAGTCCTTAAGTAAAGATTACCAGTACTTGCTTAATCTAATTAGTTATTGTAATTACTATGTTAACAGCCCTTAATCTCTGCATTGTGATTGTCTAATGTCATCATTAGCTTATCAAATTCATTGCTAGTTGCCTACTTGCTGCCCTATATATTTGAGTGTGTTTAGCAAATGTAATTCAGTTGTAATTATAACTTCTATCAAGTGTTGTCATTATGGCTTTCCGTGGGTTTTCTACTTATCTAGATCTTTACGTTGCTCTTCGTAATCATAAAGATCTTCGTGACTATGACAATTTATTTAACACATTGAAGTCGAGTACTAACGTCCAGTTAAGTGAAAGTGATGTGACGGATCTCAAGAACTGGTGTCGACGATTTTCCTATAGGGTTTACACCAAATGGGTGCAATCAAGAAGGACAGTCGACAGGTTCATTAACAAGAACGGAGAGTGGTTAAATTCCGATATCGTTTGGCCAGATTGCTTTAAAGAAAATGTTGTTGACACTGAAGAAGCAAATGAAAATGAGGCAGAAGAGGTAGTCAGTCCATCAAAATCAGATGCATCAACTTCAACATATACATCTCCTCGCAAACGCTTTGAAGATTTATCGACTAGACACAAAAGAAGACGTGTTAATGAAAATGTTGCTAGTTGCAGTCGTCCGGATGAGCTTTTGCATACTGTTGAAAGTATACTTAAGTCTGCCGGAAAAAATGATATGGCCAGAATAATGAAAAATTTGCTGGAAAATCCTGAACACGTCTCAACAGTTTTAAATGTCCTGGAAACTAAGCCGAATCCTTCGCTTCGTGAAGTTCCTACTCACAAAGCACTTGCTCTTTACGTTTACTTGCAGTTATCCAAGTGGCGTTACATCACACTTCGGGACTTTAGTTTAAAAGAAGGTCATGCGAAATACCCAAGCTACTACTTGTTAGTTAAAGAAAAGCTTAAATGCTACCCGGCAAAAGAAGACATAACTGTGACTGAAACTTCCGCAAAGATACGGATCCAAGCCCTCCTTGATCTCACAGTTAGGAGGCTGATCGATTCACTTGAATCAAATTTTGATGCTGGTGAACCACTTGTGCTTCACAGTAAATGGGGTTTTGATGGAGCTTCAAGTCAAAGCATTTACCATCAAACGACAACAACAAGTGAACAAGACTTATCCAGTGTATTTATGGCAAGTCTTGTACCGCTTAAGTTAGTGACTTCTAGTGGAAGTATAGTGTGGCAGAATGATCGGCCATCGTCAACCACATATTGTCGCCCGATTTCATTTACATTTATGAAAGAAACGGAAGCGAATGTTAAGGCTGAAATGGAAATATTTGAGACCGAGATTCGTGAACTGAACCCGACTGATTGCGGCAATGCTACTGTTACTCACAATCTATGGCTAACCATGATTGATGGTAAGGTACATTCAATCATATCTGGTACATCGGCAGCAGTGTGTGATTTGTGCAAAGCTCGCCCAAGCGAAATGAATAACTTGGAAGAAGTGAGAGCTAAACCCGTGAATACAGATTTATACAAGCATGGATTTAGTTCATTGCATGCTTGGATTCGGTCTATGGAGTGTTTATTACACATTGCTTACAGAATGGACATAAAATCATGGCAAGCAAAAGGTGACGAAAATAAAAAAAAAGTTAAAGATAAGAAAGAAGCCATTCAAGAAGCTTTCCGAAGAAGCACAGGCTTACTTCTAGACGGTGTTAAGCAGGGTAGTGGCAATACAAACACTGGAAATGCTGCAAGAAGGTTTTTTGCAAACCCTGAAACGACTGCGGAAATTACTAAATTAGACGTTAATTTAATTAGAAGACTCGCCGTTATTTTGCAATGCATTTCCTCAGGCGAAAAAATTCAAGTCCAAAAATTTAAATTATATTGTGATGAAACAGCAAATTTATTCGTGGAATTATATCCATGGTATAACATGCCAGCAAGTTTACACAAATTGCTGATTCATGGATCACAGATAGTGGACCACTTATCAGTAGTACCTATAGGTTTTTTGTCTGAAGAAGCATCTGAAGCAAGAAACAAGGATTTTCGTAAATTTAGAGAATATCATACACGAAAGCATAGTAGCATCGCCACTAATGAAGACATTTTTCATAATCTGCTATTATCTTCCGATCCTCTTCTCACCAGCTTACGACCGAAGATGACAAATAAAGCCAAAAAGTCTTCATTTAGTGAACTAGACGATTTACACATAGTTGATCAGAGTGAATTGGAGTTCATTGACGTTTCAACTGATACACTTGCTGCATGTAGTGACGTTGAAGAAGATGATGACGATAATAATGATCATGATGTCGTTATTGATGAAGATGAAGAAAATATAGTTTATGTCTTATAGTACCTAATATTATTATTAACAAGCAGTTTCTTTGTTAATTTCTTGTTTTTGTGTATTTTTTTTTTATTCTGTTCTTTTTTTGTTTTGTGTTATGCCACCCATCGGCCAATAAATGTTTTTTTTTTCTTTCTTTTCTATTGTTGTTAGTAACTAAATGGTCGTGTTAATTAATTAATTTCCTATTATAATTTAGTTCTTAGTAGTTGTTTAATTTTTTAGTTTGTTTTAGGGTACATAGTTGTTTTATTTTTAAATTATTTTTACAGTGTTATATTATTTAAATAAAAAATATTTTTATACCTACATATTTTCTTATTGATCATAAAACTATTTCTTTTCGATGTGTTGTTGTAAATTCGACTCAGTCATTACTAAGCTAATGATGACATTATCCAATCACAATGCAGAGATTAAGGGCTGTTAACATAGTAATTACAATAACTAATTAGATTAAGCAAGTACTGGTAATCTTTACTTAAGGACTCATTAACGCTTATGTTGTATGGCAACAGAAGCGTTCATAAGTCATTAAAGTAATCGCAAATGCACCTGTTATTTAAGGAACTACTTAGGGATGACTTATTCTCAGTAATGAATATACTTAATGTACCTCCATTTCATCAGTTATACAATAAAAAGTATAGTTACTAAAAGCAAAATATCTCGGAAGGGGGTCGCTGGGGGCACCATGTGTCCTTGAAGAAAATGTGGCATAAAATGGGTAAATAACAGTAGTGAAAACCGCAAATCGAAACAAGGAGGGAATCATGAGATACAGACATTTTTGTGACCATTTCCATAGAAAAATAACAGTTTTCATCGAATTGCTCATAAAGTACTGGTCAAATAAAAAAATTGTAGTAACATTTTTTGTAGTTCCATAATAGAGTAATGCAACTGTATATTTCATTTTTTTCAATTAAATACTTTTTCAATTTTTAATTCTATGTCCGACCTCTTGTATGGGGACGATCCACTGTGCGGCGGCGGCGCTCATAACGATCAATCAACGTCACAGCCGAGGCGAGTCACAATCTGTATAATGCAGACACTACAAAAATACATATTTAAGGAACTAATAAACTACTTTGAACTTGACACTATCAAGCGGGCTGTTTCCCGGCGTCCGATTTAATTCGAATTAATGTCAAATTAGATTTTTTTTTAAGATTTTATACTTGAATAATTTAATTGCAAGTTATACCTGGGTACGGTCAGCAACGAAAGTCGATTAAAACTTCTGTTTTTTTAATCTTAATTAAGTATTAAGCAAAATATTTAATGAAAGTCGTATCTATAATTTTTCGACTTAATAATAATAATTGTATGATAACCAATATAATATTCTTTTTAATTCTATAAGCTGAATATGAAATGCTGAAAAGCAGTTTATTAATTCATTTTAGGTCAATTTCCAAAGTCCATTAACACTGTAATAATAAAACTAATGACGTTTTAATAGGACAGTGTTAATGGGCTTTCCTTCCTGATCGGACCAGTAGCTGCTAGGAGGTTGTGTTTGATATTTGAACTAAGCTAAATACACTTGTAGAAGTTCACGTCAAAAGAGCAGCTGGTGGTGACCAAACTCTCACTATCTCGCTCTCCAGTTGATTCCCAAACCGTTTGATTAGTGCCGCTTAATTTCGCACTGATAAGTTTAAAATTGGTACTAATTTGAAATAAATTCAATTTGATTCGAATCGAACTCGAAATCATACATCATACATGCATAGCCAAATACGCGGTACTTCGTCGTTCAACTGGCAAAAAAGCACGGCTGGAAAACTGATTAAGTACTTGTAGTTTGTGCTAAATAAATTCATTTTCTTTCTTTCTTTCTTACTTAGTGGTCGTAATTTGTTTACATAACTACACTGGTCAAATTCAAATATATTGCTCTCATACGGTAAAAAAGTTATTACTGTTTTTACGATCCAGCACCTGACATGATGCGGGGGGCCAGTAATGGGCGGCTCGCCGTCCGGTAAGGACCAGGCCCGGGTCGACGGCGCGTTGTGGTGTACCACGCGCGCCTCAAAGAGATGTCAGCATAATTGACGGAGTCCGATAGGGCCGATTCCTGCCAGGGTCGCGGATTGTTCGAAAGAGTTACCGTGGCCCTGGCGCACAGGCAACTGAAGGAACACGGGTGGGTTTTAGTCAGTAAGAGTCTGACACGCCCTTCCGCTCCGCCCAGAGCGGGAGAGGTCATTTGATGATTTTCCACCCAAAAAAAAAAAATTGTGACTCGTGAACGTTAAAGATAAATTCCACGAATTTATTCAGTCCCAACAAGCAAATAAAAATTGAAAAATATTATTTTTCATTTTTTAGTTGTGGTTCTACCCCACACAAATTCGTTTACCACTACTTTATATGTAAATAATAGTGACAGGAAATTATTAAAACATCAGCAATATAAACTAAGTGGAAAAATACGCAGTAAGTATTAAGGATACCTCAAAAGCTACTTGTCAAAACTTGATCAAATACCAGAGTTCAAATAAAAAAAGAATCGTTTAAAACGGTTTACCTAGAAAAAAGTTCTAATCTAACACACATTTTTTTTTATGGTTTTAAAATACATATATACACATACATAAACTCACGCCTTCTTCCCATGGGGGTAGGCAGAAACTACAGAACGCCACCTGCTACGATTCTTACATACTCCTATTGCCTCGTTTACTTTCATACATCTGGTCATACACGCACGCCCGTTGCGAGTACTACGCAACTGACCTTTCTGAAGAACTTTACCAATAAGGTCACTATATGTGGCCTAGGGCGTCCCCTCCCGGCGTTTCCACTCACATCTGCCTTAAAATACAACGAGAAAAAAGAGACAAGTTAACTAACTCTCCACCGGGAATCCTTTTACAGTAAAGTAGGTACTTAAGCATTGCAGTCAAGTACCTGTTTATTATACACAGGAAATACAACCCCTGTAGTCGCCACTCAGGTACGGAAGCGGTAAAGTGGGTAATAAATTGTAGTTCCAAGCATTATAAAAGAGTAGCTCCGTTGGCTGAATAAATCCAGTGTCACCAATGTGTCACCTCAGACAATGGAACGGCTGTCTAGTGTTTCTGAAATTCTGAATTGGTTTCTAAAGGAGATTGGGCTAATCTACCCTGAAGCTCAATAGCGTTAAAATATGTACTAATGGATACATCTAATCGAGGTGAAAATTTTGTATTCTGACGACTCGTTAGGTGAGGAGCTACAGTACTCTAAATGTGACGTGATGAAATGTGATGTGATGTGTGTGTGTGTGTGTTTGTTAGTGTGTGTGTTTGTGTGTGTGTGTGTGTGTGTGTGTGTTTGTGTGTGTGTGTGTGTGTTTGTGTGTGTGTGTGTGTGTGTATGTGTGTATGTGTGTGTGTTTGTATAAATTCTCAAGTAAATAACTTTCATTAATTCTGTGCCTAAAAAACTACTTTAGACTATCTTCAGACGACAAAAAAATATTAACAAAAGAAACATATTTTGCTTGTTAAATTCTCTTACCACGAAACTTACGACATAATATTAGAAAATTACTTTGTATACCTTGGCAAATATTATCTTATTACTTAAAATCATTATTATTAACATTAAAATCCTCACCTATATACAATTATTACACAACTAACTATTTACACTAGGTACTAAATATTTAATCTTATTTGAATAATTCTGTCCATTCCCAAAGGTAAATCAAACATTTTAAGAGGACTAATCCCATCGAAAAAATTTAACCCTGTTAATTGACCAATCAGCGCAGTTCCCGTTGATCGACAAACTCTTCCAATAATGTTTAAACCCAATTAAATTACAAAAGCACTCAAAATTACCACACAACACTGGGGACAATTTTCTCAAGAGATTAAGAAAGTTGTTACAAAGTAAAACAGAGTCTTAATTTTGAACAAGAAATAATAATATAATTGTTGCCTAATAAGTCTTCACGAAATAATGCTTAGAGACTTTAATGTAATTAATCCATACTTAATAATATAAATGTGAAAGTAATTCTGTCTGTTACCTTTTGACGCCTTAACGGCTAAACGGATTTAGATAAATTTGGCACACGGATAGACCGAAACCGGGGTTAGGCTTAGGACATCAATCAATCCCGGTAGTATGTACCTACCTACGTTCCCGTTAGATAATTTCTGACCTCCACAAGAGCGAAGCCGCGTGCAAAAGGTAATTAACATGTAACGAAGAACGTAACTATACTTACTCGTGAACGTAAAAGGTCAATTCGACGAATTTATTCAGTCCCAAAAAACAAATTATTCAGCTGTAAAATTAGGACTCATTTTAATCTGAGTCCGCGTAACCATTAAAATGTAGGTATCTACTATAATTTTATTAAACATTTGGCAGCTTTAATTAACTTTAATTGGCATTGTTACACTTATTAAACTTTTTAATATCTGCATAAAATTACTTACATGAAAATAATTATCTATTTTCACGCAAAAGTTTATTAACCACATAATTATTTCATTACAAAAAAAGTTATTCGTTTTTAAAACATTACTAATATTAGATTACTTTCATGTTTTTCGTGTCAAGTTTTTCGTTGTTCTCATTACTGACGATTCTGACAGAAACTACTGACAGCGTTTTCTCATGATAGAAGATTCGATTAACCTTTCCGTTTTCATTCGATTAACCTCTTGGCCCGTTTTTATTTCTCGTATATATTAATGACCTACCTTACCTTGTAAAGAACAGTCATGAAATAGTGTTATTTGCAGATGACACATCACTTTTATTTAAGCTTAAACGACAACGGACAGTTACTGACGATGTAAATAATGCTATCGCTAAAATAGTGCATTGGTTTAGTGTTAATAATTTACTTTTAAACGAGAAAAAGACTAAATGTATTAGATTTCTAACACCGAACGTTAAACAGGTGAAAACCAATGTACTAGTAAATGGGACGGAATTGGATCTTGTGGACACCACTGTGTTCTTAGGTGTTACTTTGGACTCGAAGCTACAGTGGGGCCCACATATAACCAAATTGTCGAAGCGGCTGAGCTCTGCAGCCTACGCGGTCTATAAAATCCGTCATTTGACTGATGTCGAAACAGCCCGATTAGTATATTTTAGTTATTTCCATAGTGTAATGTCGTACGGCATTTTGCTGTGGGGAAATGCAGCCGACATTCAGGCTATTTTTGTGCTGCAGAAACGAGCCATTCGAGCAATTTATAACCTTAGTTGTAGGCATTCACTGAGGGATAAATTTAAGGAAATAAACATAATGACTGTCGCATCTCAATATGTATATGAAAACCTTATTTATGTAAAAAAGAATATTAATCTATATTCTAAACACAGCGACATTCATAACATAAATACTAGATACAAAGATTTACTTATTGTGCCCTCGACTAGGCTCCAAAAAATTAGTAATTCATTTAAGTGCCAAAGTATACGTTTTTACAACAAACTCCCAAGTCTTGTTAAAGAACTGAGCCTCAATAAATTTAAATCATTTATTAAACAGAAACTCTGTCAAAAAGGTTTCTATAAAGTTAAAGATTACTTGGATGACAAAAAGGCTTGGGATTAATTAAGCTACTTCAATGTACCCCCAAGCAACAATCCATTTTATACTGTGATTATGTGTTTTGGAATTAATAATGTCATTTTTATTGAATTACATGACATAACATATTAAGATTTTTTGATGACATTTAAAGAGAAACCTGTCTGTGAATGTGAGTAGCATGCAGGCTAGATTAAATACATGATATTCATTTTAATATTGTGAATGTGAAGACTATGTGGGTCATTGTTGTTTTTTTTTTTTTTTTTTTCCTTTCATGTAGTTTTATCTTAGTCTGGCAGTTTGAGTAATTTTTGTGGCCTACCCAAATGTCCTTTCTTTGGTATTGTTCGTTGAATCGTTGAGCTCCTTAAGTTCTGAGTTGAGCTGCACGATTACTGACAAATGCGTGCACTGACTGGACAGGTCCACTCAATCTGTGTGGTTTTTCTTCAAAATACCATTTCAGACAAATCTACATGGTCTTCACATGATCTGACCAAGATTATGTCTGGACTTTAAAAGAGACTGTGACCTCTGAGTTTGTTTCGGCCTTTCTTCTCAGAGTAGTCAGATAGGAAACGCCGACCTCATCTAGTTTTAAAATATCATTGACGTGTAAAAGTGTTTGTACAAACCTATTTACAGAAATAAAATCATTTATCATTTATCATTTATCATTTATCATTTATTTATCACTTTTAACCCTAAAACTAGTAAACGCGTAGTGTGCAATATAATGCAAATTGAACCCGGAGACGATATTTACATCGTGATTCGTATAAGTGCCAATCACGAACGGTGTATCGAGAAAATACTTCCTCATTAAAATGTAAAAATTCATAGTCTGCCGACAGAAGTGAAAACTTTAAAATGTGATATAACAGTGGTTTTTATTTGAATTTTCAAATTCATTGTAGTATCAAAAAAGAAAATTTTCATTATTTATAAATTAAAATTATTAATGTTAGTCTGGTTTTCATATCTATCGGCACTCCTAGCAACAACAAGCGCAACGCATCATACCTACTCATAACTACAGATAATTTGACTGTTAACATTAGCATGTCGGTGACGCGAACCCATAAGATTTTCCCATACCAAAACTCGCTCAACGCGCCTAAAAAGATTTTACTTTATTAAACCTTATACGACTAAATCAACGAGCACACTTCATAAATTCAATTAACGGATGTAAAATCGCTTAGCGACACCGAGATTCACTTGTTTTCCCTGTCATTGTGATCTCTTTTTTTGTACTGGAAAGGACAATCAAAATTCCAACATTTGTACTTTTACGAAAACCAGCACCCTAATTACGTAACACACTACGAGTATCTATCACAACTTGAATCATTTTGAAGCCCATTGCTAATCCATTGCTCCATATGTTCGAAAAATTTGTCTGGTCAACAACGTAAATACCGCAATGGATGTTGTTGAACTGTCAAAATGAAACCCATTCCTACTGTTTAATGTGTTACGTAATTACCACGCAGTTTTAAATGTTATATATAACATAACTTTAAATACGGTGCCACAATTCCTGTACGGTTGTATGAACCCATTAGCACATTTTGTTTGCGAGCATTATATTGCCTGCGCTGCGCCGTAAACAGAGATTTTACACACCAAATGAAAAAATAAAGTCATGTCCCAGCAACAACTTTTGCTCAGTGATACTTACTTTGATGTACAGAATGCGTAAATAACGGCTATGTGATGGCCCTTGTTACAGCCTGTATAAACGTAACGTTGTTTTCCATAATAATCATCTTTTATTTACAACTAGCTGACCTGTCAGACGTTGTCCTGTCTTAACTATGAATGTCATAATTATGTCGTTTGGTTTTAGTTTTGACTATTGCCTAAAACTAAAACTATCGACTCATTTATCAACCGATACATCTGTGTTAAACGATATTTGCAGCGCGCATTTTGTCAATCGCTGACAGTAATTTCAAACAACTGACAGTTATGTAAAACTAATACTGGCGTTAAGTAAGTTTTCTTAGATTTTCTAATGTTCCGTTCAACTCCCTTAATTTTTTCTTTCATAAGAACCTTCTTCTGACAATAATTAATACATCAAAAAAATAATTAGCGAAATTGGTCCATCCGTTCAAGCGTGATGCGATGACCAAGGCAAATAGAGATTCATTTTTATATATATATATATATAGATTATGTCCAAAAAAAGGAATGGTTACGTTTATGAACTGCATCCTTATTCCATCTGATGTCTTTCGCATGGTTATTTAATAGAATAAGGACACGTACATACGTCTGCATCAATTGGGTACTTTCACGTTTTCAAATATTATAGAAAAAAGGCGTAATCAAATAATAAAAGCGTAACGCACCCCTTCTTCACGGAAAATCTGTTATTGTGGCAATAACCGAACTGCTGTCCAAGAAATTTGTGTTTCCCTTGCACTGTAAGCTTTAATGAACAAAGGGGTTCTTAATTATACGTTACTCAAAGGTGATCGGTTCACTGTATAGTCGAAGATATTGGATACAAATTCAGGCACTACAAACGTGCCATATAGATATTTTCCGCCACCTGTCAATAATGGCCGAATGGTGGCTAAATACGTAACTGAACACACAAACATGACGGTAAGTACTTAGTTTCACAGTATTTCTTAGTTGCGTGATATGAACTGAAAGGACTCTTTAACAGATTCGATCAAAACTTCATAAAGAACAGTTGTATAATTTACAAAAAAAAAAAAAAAAAATACCTTCTACGATTTGTTTGTGAAGATTTCCCAGGCGCTTGTTGTCTCAAATAAAACTTGGCAAGCTTTAAACAGTCGTAAAATTATCTTATAAAGTTTTCTGAAGCACTTATAAAACAGACCACCACAACGAAAAACAACTCAAAGTTCGAACTCACAAAAGTTATAAAAAAGTTATTAAAACATTTTTACTAAAATATAAAAACACTATCACTGCTTCTTAAATATTGTTAAATTTAAAAAAAGAACTGCGTCGATGTATACGCAATCTTAGGATGGATAAGACACGCTCGAGACGAGCGTTCGACACGCCACGAGTTTCAATCTGCCCTGCAACATGAACCGCGAAACACTAAGGCGGGGGACCAAACCCGAGCCACACGCTATCGTACCGCGACGCGGGAAAATCGCCCACTGAAGCTTTCACAATATTTGTTCTCATCCCACTTGAGCTAAGTTATGGAACCGGTTTATAATTAAATCGTAGACACTTGTATGCAGTACACTTTTTTGTTCTTACACTATCAACTGTTTTGGGTGCTATAAACAGAGACCAGTGGTGGCCCAGTGGTATCGGCCCCAACTTACGCGTTGTAGGTCATGAGTTCGAACCCGGGCAGGCACTTTACTTAGTGTGTTTAATTTCATCACCCCTGCTCTCAAAAACGGTAAAGGAAAACATCGTGAGGAAACCGGCATGTCCTAGAACAAAAAAAAAAGGAAATCGAAAACAAGTGACATCCATTAAGGCGCAGATATACGACTTTTAATGATTTCAAATTGAACATCACGTCTAAACGAATAGTCTAATTTGTTTGAAAAAAATATGTGATAAACTAGACTATTTTCTTCGTAATTTGATATGTGAACATTTGTAATTATATTTTATAACATAGTGTAATTAATTTGTAAAGTAATGTCTAACGCGAACACAAAAACGATAATCACGCAAAAACTATCGGGCATATTTTCATGAAATCTGCACCATCTAAAAGACAATCTAACTACCCAAATTTTTGTATACGGCTTTTATTTGTATTGTGTTTGATAAATCAAGGTGGGTTGTTTTTGCCAATAAACTTGATGCGCGTTGAAGCGGGGGCTCTTGCGGGCGACGGGCGGCAGTGCATCGCTGACCAATGTGCGGATAGACGCTAACGCTCTGTGCAATTTTATTCGCTTAAAAGTTTCGCATGCTCCTCCCACTCGCTCAAGGTCGCTGGCACTTATTGTCGCCTTAACCCGCACTGGGCCCGCGTGGTAGATAACGGCCCCACTCCCTCTCATAGAGAAGAGGCCTGTATCCCAGCAGTGGAAACATTATAGGGTGGTTATGCAAACCGAGTGTCTATAACAGTTTAACCATATTCTTGATTATGAAAAAAAAGTTACAATTTATATACACTCTTTATTTTGCAATCGTTTTCACCGATCTTTTATACAGTTTTCTGTTCTTAAACAACCGTAAACAGTCAATATTAATGCCAACAAAATAGCCATACTTAGGTACGGCTATTTTAACCTAGGCACACTTAGGTGTACCTAGGTTATCTGCCTTAAAGAAAATTCTGTGTTTTCTTGTTTCAGGAATGTATGTGCAACTAATTACAACTTGCTAAAGCAAGTTGTCACAAAAATTTGTGGGTTCTGCATTGTTAATTGAAATAATAACTCATCTTAAAATGTTCATGCTACATTCTCACAATAATCGTTTATTCGTGTTCAATACTCATATTAATTAGGTAATTATTACAATGATTTTATTGAAAATTAAGTCCTACAAATTCAATTAGCAGAAAACCGAGCCATTAAATTGGATGGATTGTTCTTATCGATTATACATATGTACGATTCTTTGTATATTTCGAACAAATTCTGCTTATTTCACACATGAAGGGTAATAAAGGTCGTAATGGCAATTAATAATAAGCATTACGCTCTTGTTTTATTACAGTTAGCAGCAGAATTCGGTAAACATTTTAATAAAATATCATAAGGGCCTATCATTATTATATAAGGAAAATCTCATTGAGTTTTGTATTGTAATGAATACAGATTGTGAACAGGATATTAATTCAGTTTTCTTACAGTTTGTAATGCCAATCATGTCATTTGGTTTAAATAGGTATTTATTTTTATTATTTTATTTATCTTTTATAATAGATTCTTTTATATTTTGTGTTAATCTGAGAACGTTGTTGGCCTTGTAGACTGAAGATTTGTAGGCCATTTTTTATTTTGTTATGTACTTGTTACTTATTAATAGGCATACACTGTCCTCCCATACCTATTAACACTGTAATTTGAAAACACTGTAAAAGCCAATTATTTTTAAGAGAGTATCCGTGGAATTTCTTGCCGGTTCTTCTCAATAGGAAATTACCAATTAGAACCTTGCACCTAGCTTCTAACGTTTCATAAAGTTCATGTGAAATAAAATATTTGAATTTTGATGAATTATGCATTCTATGTGTAAATTATTATTACAATTGGAATAAAATTGCTATTAGGTACCAAGAATGAAGATAAATTAAGAAACGTTACATTATAGTGTGCTCTACACTGGGACACTACTAATGAATGTTTCTAATGAATGTTTCTTTATTTTTATTGGCACCGTTTACGAAACCAGCGCAGACCGGCGGCGTTGCTTCCGTTCAACTTTCAATTAAAACTATAATCCATTTGAAATAAGATTAGATATTTAAATAAACCTAATTTACAGTCCGTTCAACCGATTTTGACTTCTATTGCGTTGGTGGCATGACAAAAGGCAGCTGCAGTAAACAGTTGGTATTTTAACCACGTTTTTGCTTTTATTGGCATCCTTATGCTTACGGAATAGAAGTCAAAATCGGTTGAACGCACTGTAAAAAAGGTTTATTTAAATTTCAAATCTTATTTCAAATGGAGTATTGTTAATTATTTAATACATTCTGTAATTTTGGCTCCATTTTCATAAAATAAAAATAATCGTTCATAAAAGCGCGGGCCTAGCGCGGGTAGTCGTCGACTAGCTGTCAGATAGATAAGTTGTGTTTCAATTTGTATTTTGTTAATTCTGTAGTAATGAGTCTATGGATAAACTTTGTATCTACTAGTCTTCGTGAATATAATTTACAACAAGAACCCTGTGAATACACAAAAATTAATAGTATATACAGACAGAGAAGTGTTGCTGGGAATTTTGTTGCGCAACTTTTTCAATCAGTCTTTTGTTCATTACAAAACTAATTTGAATAATTCATTTCGGCAAGGTAGTTGCGTAACACATTAATTTATAGTAGGAATGAGTTTAATGTTGACAGTTCAACAACATTCATTGCGTTATTTACATTGTTCAGCAGACAAATTTTTTGAACATATGAAGCAATGTATTAGGAATATCCTTCAAAATGATTCAGATTGTGGCTGATAGTGTGTTATGCAATTAATGTGCTGATTTTGATTATATTCATCTTATTAGGTTTCTGTCAATTAAAATTGTACAACTATTTAATTGACAGCTTTAAACAAAACATCAATACGCGCGAGCGGATTAATGAATAAAACAATAACAAAATGAATACTTTGTTCACAAACTATTGTCTGACTAGATAAGGCGGGCCCTATCAGAATACCAGCGCTGCGGCACTTATTTTTTTAAATGTCGCAGCATCATGCTGATATAGGGGCCTTTTGGCCTCGTTCAGGACTTTCTGTTGTTATTTTCATTTTACTTTTGTTTTTATTTTTTATTTTATATTTTTTTGTTTTTATGAGTGTGTTTAGTTTCTGATAGTCCTGTGCGAGGCTCAATAAATACTTTTTCTTTCTTTCTTTCTTATAATCAAAAGAGACACATTGTAGTATTCCCTTGAGATGTGCAGTTGCTGTCTACGAAAGATAAGTAAGTACCTACCATTCCTCCGCAAACTTCAATTAATTAAGTAGATTCCATTTTGCCTTCTGTGTTCACTGCAGCTGGAACAACGCTTGCTTTCAGTCGTGTTTTCGTCATGTTGTCAAATTAATTTCACTGTTAGTCTAATCAAGCAAAGGTACCTACGGAAATTAAGGTTGTGCACAGACTGAGTCAAGTCTGTCTATTAATTAAACAATTGTCTGTAGAAGCAATGATGATCCGCACATTGACAACGTACAGAAAATCCTGCTTGTAGAAAATACAAAGCTGTTTTATATGTATATTATAGGAAAAAAACTGTTTCGTTCTAAGCTGGTAACGTGCGCACTGTAAAACCATTGGAAAGTTTGTCAATATTGAATTAAAATTTTATGGAGGTAAGTAAATCTTTATTGTGTTTGAGGATAATTTAGTATTGAAAGTGAACTCGAAGCAAAACTTTTCATCTTATTTCTATTCTTTCATTTATTCACAACTTTATTTCATAAATCAACAGTTTTAATTAAATTTTAGAAAACAATAAATCATTGTCTTATTCAGTGTCATTGTGAGAAACTGCGACGACATTAAGTAATCGAATGAAGCAAGCCTGTTACGACTATATTTAAAAATGGAACAATTTTATACATTGGTAGATATTTTTATTAAGTTTCTCTACTATCCTGCGGGTGACGTTGTCACTATGCAAACGTAAATAAAAATACGACATGGTTATAGAACAGAATAAATTGAAGAATCATAAGCTTTTATTATTTTAGAAGTTACAGTTACATTCTTTAGATTTAATATTATAGATCACTTATTAATGAAAATAGTAAAAAAAAAATACTCTACACAGTTCGAACACATTTATATCTTGTGGTGCGCCGTACATGCTCTTTTGCATTTCATGCAAAAGTTTGTTGTAATTTTTCTTGACATTAACAGGCCCATATTGGAAGCTGTAACTCAATACACAGATGACATAAGGCCACAATGACAAAGCGTGGCACGTTGACCGTACTAATTAGCAAGGTGCAGTGAAGTCGGTGACGCGGGAAAGACGCAAACTTTGTTTTTTCTAGAAATCGTTATTTTGCCGTCGTAACTTTTACGATAGTTCAGTAATTCAGAATTAAATTTCTCAATTTTAATACCCCAAAATGTAAGTTAAAAAATATTGAGACATTACTCTGGTTGAAAAACGTCTAGTGTTGAAAAAGGTATCTAGCAAGTACGCTAACATTCTCCCCACTCAAGTAAAACCTTCTTTCATATTCCTAAAGCGACTAACATTAGTCTGAGCAAGACGTTTTAGGGTCTCCTGTACAAAGCCTAAAATATCGTTACAAATGTACAAAATAGGGTGAGGCTTAAGAGCATTTATAATGTGTCAGTCTACCCTTTCAGAATAAAAACTCGCAGCGAAACTATGTCAAGTGATTTCAGTCAGGTTTTGCAAAAACATTTCTTTACACGCTATTTGGTACACAATAAATTCGTGTCGCTACGAATATAAGATTAACATAACTCAAAGTGATACTAGAAGGTACTTTGACGTCGCAGTAAGTATGTTTACAGTGGTTGGCTCATGAGCTATAAACAAGACAGCTTCTCAAAAAATTGTTCGGTAAGTATAGCACGGGAACTACACTCAGAAATGTAGATACCTCCTGTCTGCTCCAAAAGTGTATTAAAAGTATCTGATAGTGTAAACAAGTGTAAATTCTTACGCAATCACCCACTGAAGGGAATTTGTAACAGATTCATCTGTAGGAGGAAGGTTTCAACTTAATACAAAATTATCTAGCGAAACTCCGCAGACACATGAAAATAAAAATAAATTATTTGACGATATTCTTTTTGGAGTCAACGACCATAGGTTATAGTTAGTTATAGTTGTAGATAAATTCGCAGGTGGGCAGGTGGGTACTTACCCACCTGCGAATTTACCTACCTAGGTATATCATGAAAATCGTTATGAATTGTTTGCGAATTGTTCGCCATCGCAGCGGACCTCCAATTACCAACCTACTTCATTTACTCTTGAAAAAAATACTTCGTTCCACTTTACATTATTTTATTGTAAGAAGTAGGCACTTATTTATTTAATGCTAGTAAGTTTTAGTAGCTTTATCACTTTCATTTATGGATTTTATTACAAGTCCCCTTTTGACTAAACTTCCCAACGTCTTGAGAAACTAATAAAATCAATTCTGATTAAACTTTTGATATTGGTTACAAGCTTAGGTAATAAAACAGAAGATCGTTTTAAGTATTTTATAAAGTACTTACATTTTTACAATACCTATGTTTTTGTTTTTGTATGATCGAGCCCTTTGAAAAAGTAAACCTCTGGTATGCCCAAAGAGATTTACTTTATTATATTCTTAGATTTATTGAAAACCATTTGGTTGAGTCAGATTGTGTTCGCTTGGCTACATCTAAGATCTGCTAGAATTTCTATTCCACTGCTACGAGTAAAAAAATATTTTAACTTAAGGGGACTACATGACCTAAACGCAAATTTATAATGCCTAAAAATATATGATCCACTGCAGTAACCAAGATCAGAAAAATATATGATATTCTTCTGGATATATGCTAGTTAGATAGTGTGTTGAAAACATAATACAATTAACTTGATATAATAGAAAAAAAAACACGAAGATACCTCTAAAAAAATATTTTAACGATTAAAAACCATACCATAACAACCAGCCATACATGCAAACATTCAGATTTTTTGTCAGATTATTCTACAAGTAACATACTAACGTAATAGTGTTTTAATTTTTTTAGTCCACTGAATAGTTTTTTTTGTAAATCCATAATTGCTTCATATTTTGCAATAAATTACCAGCGTTGTGTCATCGCGTGTCTCTTTCTTTTCTATACAATCCGACAGCGACCGCGCTTTAGCTCTTGTAAGCCTCTTAAGCACAGAAATATTGATAACTAACAGAAGTCGTAAGACACCACAATATACTAAAATAACAGGCACATTTATATAAAACTTTCCCATATACGCTTAAGCTTAAGCTTCAAAGGACCGATAATTGCATGCTATACTTCAAACAGTATAAAATACTGACACTACCATGTTTGTACATACTAGAAGCAGTTTTTTTTTTTTTTGGGTGGGAAATCATCAAATGACCTCTCCCGCTCTGGGCGGAGCGGAAGGGCGTGTCAGACTCTTACTGACTAAAACCCACCCGTGTTCCTTCAGTTGCCTGTGCGCCAGGGCCACGGTAACTCTTTCGAACAATCCGCGACCCCGGCAGGCATCGGCCCTATCGGACCCCTTCAATGATGCTGACATCTCTTTGAGGCGCGCGTGGAACACGACGCGCCGTCGACCCGGGCCTGCTCCTTACCGGACGGCGAGCTGCCCATTGCTCGCCGTCCGCAAGCCCGCGCCTACGGTGGCCGGGAGTCGGCAATTGACTCCCGACGCCCAGGGTGTCTCCTCCTGCGGCGACTAGGGGCGTGAGGGCGCAATGATTGATACTAGAAGTAGCTGTGTAGTTAAGTTGAACCCAAAGAATTTTAAACGTCTTACCGATGTAGTTCCACGTAATAGACGCGACAATACCCTACTGTGTCATCAGTCTGATAAGACAGCTCTAATGCGCCAAAGTGTTTACTGCATGGCTCCGGTCATATACGATAAAATACCCAAAAGTTGGAAAGAATTGCCGCTATTGTTATTTAAAAAGGCTTCGGAGCTTCTTGACAGTCAAAGCATACTATAGCGTAACAGAATTCTTGAGTGAAAATAGTTATTTCTGATATTACTGCGGTAAGTTGGTTTTTACAAACGAGTAGACGAATGTAAGCCCGAGACGAAGTCGAGGGCTTGCCATAGTCACGAGTTTGTAAATATCTATTTCCGCACGTGTATCATACAACGTTTTTACCAACACATTAGCGAGAAAACAGTACAATATTAATATCGGATTCCTTGCTTGAACTCATTTATTATTACTTTGTTTATAAATATCAGTCGGAAAGGCGCAACAATCTTTGACGTTTCTAATATGAATATGGCGCAAATTGCAAATGGCGCCACGTGCGCCTGGTAAAAATTAGAACTACATCTTTCGACTCATTTTCTCTTTAGTAATAAAGTGAGACAAACGTATTGAGCAAAGGCGCTTCCAAGGAGGTTCGATTATTCAGCTTATTTATTCTCGTAATGTGAAACTCCTTAGTGTAGTTCTTATATATTTTTTATGGAAATTAAAAATAAACCGTAAAGGACACGCACGGCGCTATACAACGGAGTATGCGGGAAAACAGGTATTTATGTGTGAGTACCTATTTTGCCGCACGCTCCGTTGTATGGTGCGTAATTTTTAACTTTCGAACCATGTACACAGGCATCGTAAATGCATTTTTTAAGCAAATGTGTCGATTGTTTTTTTTAAACTTAGACTGTTTATAATGTTTAGTTTTTGTGAATTTTATTATTGTTTAGTTTTTGTTCTGTTTGTTAAAGTTTATTAGAGTAGTTTATTGGATTAGTAATTTTGTATAATATGTGTAATTTTAATTTTGTAACTTTTTCATGCCTACTGGTAAAATATGGCTGAACCTATTCCCTTGAACACCATGTACTGTACCCATATTTGCAAAATAAAATATCTTTATCTTTACGTGTTTGTAGTTTGGTCTCACCAACCAAAATATATTATGAAGAAAGCTAGGACTGGTGAGCGACATACAGCTGTCCATGTGAAAAGCAGCTCGTCCTGCGGTCGACACCCGCAGCCTTCAGTAGTAATTTCACATTGGTTGCGAAGTTTTTCGATTTTAGTAAACGAATGAACGCCTGCATACCTGCATATATACATACTACCTAATGGCACATCACTGATCTACTGACTGATGCATTCTTACAGGTTATTCCTGACGAACAGCTAGCCCTAAAATAAAATTATAACTGTCGATTCTAAACACACTGGATTTCTCATTAACAGTAACCTAACCTAATCTTTTTATATAAAACACAAAAATTGTTTCTACCTATGTCTGTTATAGACGCCATAATGCGAAAATGTTTTTGACAACTATAATAATAAAAATAAAAAATCTTAATAAATGGACCGAATATGTCTAATGCATTGTTTTATCGTAAGTAGTAGTACACGCCGGGTATCCGCTATTTTTTTATTATAACCAAAGATGACAGAAGAGGCCTAAACTTAATGTTTTTCTGTGTACGTTCTACGAACTATCACAATATTAAGTAGGTCGGAGAAAAAGTTTTTTCGTATTTGATAGGCATAAATTTGTAGTAAAATCTCTTTGGCTGTACTACTCGTATTTGTATCTGGCTGATTTGAATACCATTAAATAGATGACATTTAAAAAATAAAATATATTAAGTAAAATCGATTACCCGCCATTTTTCAACTGTTTTGCTGTCCGCCAAAATGTGTGAATCTAACGAAGAAATTCGATACATTTGAAGTTGTATTACAAAAAAGCAAAAATGCGACACAACTAGCGAAAAAAAAATGTGACATATATGGACTTGAGGCAGTGTCAGTAAGAGTAAGTAGCACAAAGTTGGTTTAAGCGTTTTCAGTCCGGGAATTTTGATGTCAAAGATTCAGCTCGCTCCGGTCTCCCTGTTACGGATAAAGTCAATGACATTTTTGAAAAAGTGGAGCAAGATCAGAATATTAGTAGTTACGACATAGCTGAAGAGTTAGGGATTGACCACAAACACTTTTGATCCATCTGTAAAAGTCTGGGTACATAAAAAAGCTCGATATTTGGGTGCCACGCGAGCCGTTAGTCTAGAATTTATATATGACGGCGCGCAATGATTTAGTCGACTTATTGTAAAACTTTTGAAAAGTTGTAATTGATTATTTTTACTCTGTGGTGTAGAATTAATTTCTTAAGTGATATTTTTAACTTGAGCGGGTAACACCGAATGGGGTTGGAGTGTCATGGTCACAGAACATAATATACGCATAAAGGGAGAGCACTTTTAATGCGATCGTCACGCGGTGCACATGCACAAATCCATTAACTCTAAATGCAAGTTTAACTATTATTTTGATTAGACTTAATTAGTGATAATCATTTTAATCATTAAATTTTATAGGTTAAGTTTCGTAGCAATATTTGAAAGTAAATTAAGTGCATTATTTAGCGAGTCTTATTTTCCAAACACTTGCACGTACACGCCTATGATGGAGGACCAATAGATGACGGATCAGCAGCGACACGTGGTGTCTCAGCCGCTCGAACATCCATCATATATAAAATACAAAAGTACTTTTTCTCCCGACTTAATATAATAATATAAAAAACTGAAAAAAAAGAAGCATAAAAAGTATCAATTGCTGGGATTCGAACATAGGTTTGCAAAGCAGTCGTCGAACTAAACTTTTAACCTTTTTTTTTTAAATATTCGACGAAAAGTTTTAACGCAGGGTCGGTTGAGAATCATGTGCTGAATTCATGGTTACAGTTTGCGCGTCGATATCGCTGCCACCCTGTATTATAGTAGGTACTGCTCGTCTTTTGCGACCAATTTTATAATAATAATAATATAATAGATTCATTTATTTTCAGGTAAACTACACCCATAGCCAGATATAAATAAGCAAATTAATAGTAATAATAATAATGATAAATTAATAGGATCAATTAAAATAAAATCAAATATCAAACAAAATAAAACAAATGAAAATATGTCATGTAAAAATCGAAAAATAAATGAAATGAAATGAAATGAAATCAAATAAAATTAAATCAAATCTGATTAAATTAAATCAATCAAAAAAAAATACAAAAAAAAAACCCTCTCCCCGACACTGGTACAGCAACATGTCTGTTGGAACAATGCCGAATGAATGGGCAGTCTAGCGTTCCCGCAATCATCACCAGTACGATGTTGGGGCTAACCCGAACCCTGTGCAATAAGAACGCGGTGCGCTTGCGCATGGTCGCGTGAAAGCAATCGGTGCGTGCCTCTGCGAACATACCCGAGGCGCTGCAGTATCGGGGTAACCCCATCACCGCCCTAAACGCGTTATTGTATTGAACGCGGATGGCACTGTAACTTCTATTAGAGTAGTGAGCCCACAGACTGCATGAGTACACCGTTGTACAGTATGCTCTAAAGAGCGCAGCTTCAACCTTATTAGAGCACCGCGCAAATCTGCGGGCGATCATGTTCGCTCTAACAGACAACGCCCTCCGCTCCCGTTCCATGTCTGAGGGATCCTTGAGGTCGGCAGTCAAAACATGCCCCAAGTATGTAAACTGGTCAGCCCTTTTCAAAGGAACCCCATTGAGTCTGACCGGAGGTATGCTTCCCGGACATTTCGCACTGGCGGTCTCGAAGATCATACATTGGCTCTTCTTTACATTATACAATAAACCGTGACCACAGGCATATTCCTCGCATAACTGTAACAGCTTCCTCAAGCCGCAAACCGAAGCGCTCATCAGCACCATGTCGTACCGTCAATATGACAGCCAACATGCTGGCTGCTGAGCGCCACGATCAGCTCGTTAACATACAAATTAAACAGGGTAGGAGATGTTAAGCCACCCTGCCTGACTCCGCATTAGAGCTGATACGCATCCGACATTGCCCCCGCCCACCTAACACTATTTGACTGATGCGCATACCAGTACTGGAACATGCTGATGAGCTCCGGCGGCAAATCTATGCTCCTCAACTAGCCCCACAGCAGGTCATACACTACAAGGTCGAAAGCATCGGACGGATCAAGGAAGCACGCATACACGGGTGTTTTAAGGTCTGTGTAGTATTTCACTGTATGCTTAAAACACCGTATAGCACTTTCAGTGGACAGTCGGGGACGAAACCCGAGCTGATTATCGTGCAGTGTTACCGATCTATTTAACTGTGCGTTAAGCAAACCGTCAAACACTTTAGCAGTTACAGTGGCAAGAGAAATAGGCCTGTAGTTACTCTTATCAGTAAAGTCACCAGTTTTATTCTTCACTACAGGCACTACCACTGTTTTCATAAAGTCCGCTGGCAAGTAGGAATGACTCACGCATAGTGAGTAAAACATTGCCAATACCCTAGCAATGTGTGGTGCAGCGTGCTGGAGGTGCTCAACGCTGAGCCTATCATGACCCGGGGACTTACCTCTCGAGATAAGCCTTATGGCTTTAGCTACCTCCTTAGCCCGGAAGGCAGTCTCCGCATCCTGACTGTTTACGTCAGCATTAAGCATCTCCATCACTGTACCCAATGAAGACTTCACCGAAAATTAGTTCTTAAAAAGATTCGCAATCTCCTTCGGGTCATTAATACCATCGACGCTCGCAGGAATGCCGTAAGTAACCCGCCGGGGCGTAAGTTTTCTATTTCGGTGCCCTTCCAGAATCCGCGGAAATCCGCCTTGCAATGTTTCACAGCTAGAGCGTCCATTCTTATTTGGTCCTGATGATTTTGGCACCATTTTAATCGAGACTTAAACACTCTTCTGCTATCGCACATTTCTTTATATAAAAATCCTGACTTAGGCCTATCACATAACACCCAATCGAGGAACTTAAATTTGGCTCGTCGCTCGTCTTTCGTTGACTTGAATGTGCCCTGGCGGCTGAGAGTATGTCATGCTCACTCAAATGTTTCGCTGGTGGTGGCGTGTGTGTTGGATCATTAAGTTCCCTTCAAAATGGTTGAGCTGAATGGTGCTGATCCATGCGTCATGTTCGTGAACGGGCGCCGTCAGTAGGGACTGGTCAACTCTTGGCTGCCACGGCTTATTTTAATTTAAATTTTTGAATTGTTTTTTTATCTTTTTTATTACGGATACTTTAAACGTGCACGTCTTTCTACATCGTTCTCACATTTTTAATTTGAACATGAATGATGTAAACAATTTGTTTTTTGTACCTATATATTGATTTAAAAGAGTGTCCATGGAGTTTCTTGCCCGTTCTTCTCCATAAGTACCTACTACGCTTTGGAATGGGCAACTAGCTTCATTTTTCTGACTGACTGACCCTTTGACAATTCAAAAGTGCCTGTAATTGGTTTATTTGAAATAAATGCTTTGAGTTTGAGTTTGAGTTTGAGTTTGGCCACCCTGTGAGCCACGCTGACATGTTTGTTCCACCCAGCTATGCGTACCACCCACCCCCCCCTCCCCCCGACTCGCCACTGCCGCGTCACGGAGGGCAGTCACAATGTCGGAGTAAAGCGTATCCAGAACAAGCCTGTGGCAACGGTCACTACAAAAACAATCAGCAAAGTTGATACACTCAGGAGGGAAGTCAATTATTTACTCTTTGGCATACATAGAAACTTGTTCCTCACTTTTTATACCCCACACTACATCTTTATTTACATTAGTAACTTGTGACGTGACCTTAGGGGACAGTAATTTTAAATTACACATAAACACAAGTGGGAAATGATCAGACCATAGAGTGTCATACTTAACATCTACATTAACAATAGCCTGCTTTGCCGAGTGTGTTACTAAACAGTGGTCAAGCCAGCTGCTAGTCCCATGCATATCACTTATAAAAGTAAAAGTACCCGAGTCTAACCCTAACATATCTATGTTTATACATGACCATTGTTGGTCACTACAAATAAGCATAAGTTCACTGAAAAACAACTCACCCGGATCCGCATTAAACTCGCTTAAAATAAAAAAAAGGATTGTGTGGTTTTATGAAACCACGGTAAAAGTGAAACTTTTTCCCTACTCCGCGGCCAACACTTTTTGGGGGTGGTATGGGATCTACCTCCTAGTGGTCCACCCCGGGCAACGGCACCACAGGCTTGCCTGTGGTGCGGCTGAACGATCCCACTTAGCGGTGGTAGGCTCCGCTAGGGGCCGCCTGGCTCGCGATCACCATCCCACCGGAGTCCGGCGCCAAGCAGCTTGCTGTGTTCCGTCGGTGTGTGGGAGTACCAGTGCCTTTGGGGGAGAAGGAGATTGTCAGTTGCGCTGCTCAGAACCGGTCTTGATCTCTGGGCATAGCTTGTCGGGTAACTCATTTTGGAGGGTAGCGGGATCCGAAGCACGGTGTCAGCCGTTGGCCGACCGCAGTCAGTAGGGGGCCCAAGTAGCACGCCAGTCACGTGCCAAAGGCTGCCCCGCCAACTCGCGAAAAATCCCGATATGCTCCACCGTGCCAGCCGGCGACTGGATGGGATGACCCGGTGGCCATATTCGGGGCGGTTCGGGCGCCCCCGCAGTCTCCAAATGAGTTCCCCATAGGTTTGGCTAGCTCCAGTGTTCCACTTGGTTCACTGAGCAGCGCCTCGACAAGTCGACTTTTTTCCCCAACAACTCTACTTAAAATTACCAAAGCAAGAAAGAAAAATAAGGCTAAACAACGGCTGCACTTCCTCCCACTAAAAGTGCACCTTACTAACATCAGGGGGTTGCACTTCAATCTCGATCCGGTCCATCACCACCTTGAGGCCGAGAAGCCGCACCTGTTTTTCCTAACGGAGACGAAGATAACAACCCCGTCGGATGCGGCGTACCTCAACTACCCGGGTTACTCTCTTGAACACAAGTTCAAGAAACAAGCTGGGGTCTGTGTGTACATCCGCGATGACATTTGTTGTCGTCGTCTCCGTTGCTTTGAGAAACCGGGTTTTGCTGCCATATGGCTACTTGTGGACACTGGCGTGGAGAAATCTCTACATCGGCGTCTACCGATCGCACAGCGGTGACCAGGAGACAACAGCGTTCTTTAATTTCCTCGTGGAGTCGACTGACGTAGCCCAGCAGCGGTACCCAACAGTGAAGCTCATTTTTCTGGGGGACTTCAACGCCCATCATAAAGAGTGGTTGTTCCCGTACCGGAAAACTGACCATGCTGGGTTAGAGGCGCGCAAGTTTGCTTTAACGCTAGCCCTAACTCAGATGGTGAATGTGGCAACGCGGGTACCGGATGTTGACGGCCATACACCCACTTGCTTAGTCCTTCTGCTGGCAACTGATCCGGTCAGTCATTCAGTATCGGTCTTAGCCCGGCTGGGTACATCTGACCACTGTCTGGTGAAATCCATATCGACCTGCTCTCCTCCAGATGAGAGTCCTAGAGGCACGAGGCGAGTATGGCGTTACGGGTCAGCGGATTGGGATGAGATGCGGCACTTCTTTGCGTCTTATCCATGGCGGCAAGTGTGCTTCTCCTCGGGTGAACCCTCGTGCTGTGCTGACGTGGTTGCGGACGTGATTCGGCAGGGGATGGAGTATCTTATTCCATTCTTCGACATCCCGCTCGGACACAAATCCCGGCCTTGGTATAATGCAGAATGCGCCCACGCTGAGGCCCGAAAGGAGTCTGCCTACCAAGCCTGGGTCAAGGCCCGCGACCGCAAAGTTAGAGTGCGTAGGGTTCGCGCGAAGAAAAGAGCCATTAATTCTGCCGGCAAGCTCTGCAAAAGGATTCTGCGTGGGGCACGTTTTGACCATGTTGGACGTATTGGGGCCAAGCTAGCAGCACACCCTCCGGGTAGTAAACAGTTCTGGTCCCTGTCTAAAGCGGTTGAAACGAATTTCTGTCGTCCCACTTTACCTCCAATGATGAAACCTGATGGCTCGCTTGCTCACTCTGCAACTGAGAAAGCAAATCTTTTTGCATCACTCTTTGCAAGCAATTCACGTCTGGACGCTGGCTCCAAGCAACCACCTACTGTACCTCAATGTGACTCCACGATGTCGCAGATCGCAGTTCACATTAAATAAGTCCGAAGAGTATTGTGCAGTCTAGACGTGAACAAGGCCACCGGGCCTGACGGCATTCCAGCGAGAGTTTTGAGGCAGTGTGCGCCTGAACTGTCTCCTGTGTTTACACGCTTGTTCCGCCTCTCTCTTAAAATGAAAACGGTGCCAAACTCCTGGAGGCTTGCGAATGTACAACCAGTGCCCAAAAAGGGCGACCGTGCAAACCCTGCCCATTACCGTCCAATCGCCATTACCTCCATTCTGTGCAAGGTTATGGAAAGGGTACTGAACAGTAAGTTGCTGACCTACCTTGAAGACAATGATCTCCTCAGTGACCCTCAATATGGCTTTCGCCGGGGACGGTCAACTGGCGATCTTCTTGTGTATGTCACGCACTACTGGGGCGAAGTCATCGAGAAACACGGCGAGGCACTTGCTGTATCGCTTGATATCTTGAAGGCCTTTGACAGGTTCTGGCACGCTGGTTTACTCAGCAAGCTTCCTGCTTATGGCATCCCGGCTGATTTTTGTAGCTGGATATCAGACTTTCTTAGCGAACGGTCGATCAGAGTAGTCGTAGACGGCGGCTCCTCCAACCTTATGGCTATTGATGCCGGAGTTCCTCAAGGGTCTGTTCTCTCTGCAACTCTTTTCCTGCTGCACATCAATGACCTACTTCAGCCTGGTATTGTTGGGTAGTCAGATGACAGTACTGTTTCAGAGAGATACTTGTCCAGCGCAAAAACCAGCGGGGCCGAAGTTTGTTCCTTGAGAGAGGCCATGGTAGAGCGGACAGATTTGACCTTAAGCCTTGTCTTCCAGTGGGGTGATGACAATCTGGTCTCTTTTAACGCCACCAAAATACAGGCGTGTCTTTTTACCGCTAAAAGGAGTCAAATCAACCAATCTCCTACTTTTCGGGGTACATCTGTTCCTGTAACTCATTGGCTCGAGCTCATAGGCATGGAGTTGACATCTGGTCTCAACTTCGGCGCCACCATCGAGTATAAAGACCAAACTGCGGCTAAGAAGCTGGGCATTCTAAATAAGGTGAAGCGATACTTTACGCCTGGACAGCTTTTAACCCTGTACAAAGCGCAAGTCCGATCCTGCATGGAGTATTGCAGCCACCTTTGGGATGGGTCAGCTAAATACCAACTTGCCGCGCTTGACTCGTTGGAACGCAGAGCTAAGAGACTTATTGGCGACATAAAACTGGTGGATGCCAAGGTTCACAGCTTGGCTCATCGCAGTAAGGTTGCCTGCTTGTCGGTCTTCTACAGATTGTACTTCGGTGAGTGTGCCCAAGAACTCCACGACCTCATTCCACCGGCCCCCTTTTACCATCGGACATCTAGGCGCACTAAAAGTTACCATCCCTACCTAGTTGCTATTCCACCAATTCGCACGAAGCGCTTCCAAACATCTTTTATAATGCGCACAGCAAAAGAGTGGAATTCTCTACCTGCGCCTGTGTTTCCGACCGCATACTACCCAAATCTCTTCAAAGTGAGAGTGAACAGGCTTCTTCTGGGTAAGCTCACTCCATCGTCGAAATTGTGTCTGTCATCTCTGACCTAGACTAGAGTCAAGAGCAAACCCATCTAAAATAAAAAAAATAAAAAAACCATCACGCGACATGCAACACACAGACGAAAAAGTTTGAGACGATGTAATAAAAGTTTCACTTTAAAACAGTTTCAATTCCATATTCGTCAATAATGGCACTTATCTCACTCAAACAATCGGTAAAATCTTGTAAATTATCGACAGAGTTAGTTTGTAAGTAAACACTCATTACGATCACTTGTCTATCACTCATTGTAATTTTAATGGCTTAAATACGGGTTTATCGCATTGTAACACGTTTTACATTCTTGCAGTTGCAAGTTCGTTATAGGCCACTATCCATCATTTGGTTTAATTGGGACGTCGGCATCGGTAAGATGTGCACCGTTTGTTGCCCTGTGTTTGAAGTTTCGTCCGTGTACGTTGTTAGATTGTACACTGATATGAAAAACTTGTATGCTCTGTGCCCCCTTTAAAATTTCATATTTATTTTCTCTAAATACACCGTTTCCCGTGTCTTATTGTAAATATGTTTTATTATGCCGAATACCGAATAGATTTAATTTCTAGTTGTTGTTTAACTTTCAATAATCATGAATGTGATAGTCGGTCGCCGCACCTAAGGCGAAATCCAAAGTTACAGTAAGTCAAAGCTGTAAAAAAACTTATAAAAAAAGTTATTTTATACCGCGCCAACACCTTATGGAAGGATTTTAGGACAATCTTCAAAACAAAAAATAATTGACAGCTGCATGGAAGTGGGGGATTAAAATTGTCAATCGCGTAAGTGGATATGATTGTTGCGATGGCAAATCAATCACAATAAGGCAAAATTGTCAAAGAAACCTTTATCTCAATTTTGAAGGAAAATGAAACTGCATTTTTGGTTTTTTAAAAAGCTTCTGCCTTTTTTTTTTTTTTGGGTGGGATATCATCAAATGATCTCTCCCGCTCTGGGCGGAGCGGGAGGGCGTGTCAGACTCTTACTGACTAAAACCCACCCGTATTCGTTAAGTTGCCTGTGCGCCAGGGCCACGGTAACTCTTTCGAACAATCCGCGACCACTCCTCGCGCCACTCCCAAATGTGGGCGAGGACTTTTCCCTCCAAATCCCATGGTGGCAATCCGGCAAGGAGGCTCGCCGCCTCGCAGGAGACCGTGTGGTTTCCTTGGACCAGCCGGATGGCCATGACCCTTAGGGACGCGTTCAACCGGCGGGCTGGTCGGAGCCTCAATGAATGCGCCCACACCGGTGCCCCGTAAAGGGCCAGGAACTCACGACCCCCGCGTAGAGCCTCCGGCACACAGTGGTTCGAAATCGACGCTCCGTGGACATTGAAATCAAAATTTCTTTAGACGAGAAATAAAAATCGGAATGGCTTTATTTCAGTATTATTTATAATATTTGGTAATATGACAGCTATAGACAGCACCATCTCCGAAAAAAAAAATATTTAATATTTTTTTGTATGAAGAAAAACACAAAAGTCGTTTTTTCTCATAACTTAATAAAACTTAAAGCCTGCGGCTTACATGGGGTGTTGTCCTACATGAGGCGATTCCGAAATGCTATAACACGCACACCCATGCGCGCCGCTTCACTCACAGCAGAGTGTTGAATTTCGAGAAATTCAGTTAGAGATTTTTACGTTGATTTATGTGTGATCTTGAAAATATACAAAGTAATTGACTTTAGTTTGCTAATTTGATTAGTTATAATGAGAAATAATGGAATATACAATATAAAAATACTAAAAAAAACACTCAAATTGAGACTCATTTACAATATAAATAGATTTTGCAATCTTTCTTATAATAATTTAATTCGGTGTTAGTAGATACACAGTTTGACTTCTTAATTAACATTAAAAAAAAAAAGTACAAAAACTTATAACTAATACAGAAAAATACTAAGAATAAGCAATTGTATAATTGAGAAATATATTATTTCACCACTTCACTCAGAGCAGAGTAATGAACTTCAAGAAATTCAGTGGATTTCTCGAAGGAATTTAATACTATATTATTTGATATCTTTGGGATAGGTGCACATACCAATGGGCAACGATAATTACATAGTAATGATTGTTTGATGTAAGCTGTTCGTAATCTCAAGTTTAGCAGGAAATCAATGCTTAATGCATGCTAATTAACTTATGATGGTAATTTAGTCTCATCTCATTAGTGCATGTTGCAAATATTGTTAACGAGTTAAGATACATTAGTTAAGGGCTATTTTTACGAAGTGTTTAACTAACTACTATTAATTAAGATACGATTAAGAGGGTACTTTTATATAAATAGGGACAACATCGTCAAAATCATTAGTTTTTGTCAGCAACTGTTCGCGCTATAACATTAACTTCTTGCTTACGTACTTACTTATTATCATGGAAGGATTTTATACAAATTTGGACATATTCATATTTGTGAAAACAAAAAGTTGCTTTTCGCAGCCTAGTATTTTGTTAGAAGCACTTCTAACCAAAGCGACAAATTTGTCTGAAGAAGAACAAAAAAAATTAAAACAGTTTTGTCAAGTGTATATGTGTGTTTTGCATAGAAATTGGAAATCGTGTAATCGAACAATGCATACATTTGTCAAGAAGTATGAGACATGGCTAGAAAAAGAGATCAAATGGCCCAACTTCATTAAAGACAGATTTGTACAAAGTGAAGAAATTGGATTGGTATCAATCGACTCTGTTACTGATACTGTTGAACCTTCAACCTCAAGTGCTAGTGGTATAAATGATGGTGCATCCACGTCCAAAGTAACTACATGTACTGTTAGCACTACAACACTAAAAAGGAGCCCAAGAAAACCTTTCTCAGAATTATGCCAAAAACAGAAGAAGAGAAGAATAGAAGAACTTTTAACGCACGACTCTCAGGAACTTGCATATGCTACTGCAGTGAGATGTGGTGAGGAGAATGAGGACGTGAAAGATTTAATAAAATATATTACCGAGCATCCTGAAAAAGCAGCACAGATCAAGAATTTTTTGAAAGGCAAGACAACTACTAACAAGTATTCAGCAGAGAAAGCGTTGGGTATATTTATTTCTTTGAAATTGTCGAAGTGGCAGTATATAACTTTAAGGGAAACTGCGAAAGAAAGTGGTGTAGATTTGTACCCATCATATTATTCGGTTTTAAATGCCAAGAAGGCATGCTATCCTCCTGAGAGCGATATTGAAGTGACCGAACGAGGAGTTAAAGTAAAACTTCAAGCTATTTTGGACATCACTGTCACTCGACTTGCCAAAACATTAAACTTGGACCATTTGCAAGATAAAGAACTGATCTTAATCTGCAAATGGGGCTTCGATGGTGCGTCAAATCAAAGCAACTACAAGCAATGCATGAATGCAGATGAAGACGACTCTAGTGTTTTTATGAGCTCTTTTGTACCCTTGCAATTGATGTGTGGTGAGGATTTGGTCTGGGAAAACCCAAAACCTTCTTCTACAATGCTTTGCAGACCAATTTATTTCAAGTTTGTCAGCGAAAATAAGTTGGACATGAAGGAGGAAATGGGTTTGATCGATGCTGAAATTAAAGCTTTGAAGCCATCTATCATTGAAAATAATATACAAGTTAAACATTCAATGTTAATGACCATGATAGATGGCAAAATAACGTCTCACCTGTCACAAACCTCTATGCAAACATGTGACATCTGTAAAGCTGTACCAAGTGAAATGAATGATTTGGAGAAGATTCACATGTAAGTTGAATATTGGAAATGTATGTTATTTTTTTTTATTTTTTTCTTATAGAAAAACACTTTTAACCTTTTTATTCATATTTTAGGAAATCTGTATCATCTGATATTTACAAGTACGGTTTGTCGACTTTGCATGCATGGATCAGATCCATGGAATGCCTGCTGCATATCGCTTACCGATTAGATTTTAAAAAATGGCAAGCCAGAGATGAAGCTAGTAAAGCAGCTTTGAAAAGTCGCAAACAGACGATACAGCGAAAATTTCGAGAGGAAATGGGACTCCTGGTGGATATCGTAAAACAAGGTTAGTTGATTTATTTATTTTGTATAATATCAAAGGGTTTTTTAGTTAGTGTAATACTATAAAACTTATCTTATAATGTTCTCATATCAGTATTTTTTATATAAAGGTGCTGGGACCACGAATGATGGCAACACGGCTAGAAAATTTTTCCAGTGTCCTGAGAAGACTGCAAATATCACTGGATTGAGTCAGGAGCTCATCCAAAAATTCGCAACTATTCTCCGTGTTGTATCATCAGGACAGTCTATTAATATTGATTTGTTTGCCAATTATCTCGACGAAACTGCGCAGCTGTATGTGGAACTGTATGGCTGGTATTTCATGCCTTCCAGTATCCACAAACTTCTGCTGCATGGAGCTGAAATAATAAAACATTTCAACATTTTGCCTATAGGAAAGCTATCAGAAGAGGCATCTGAGGCCCGAAACAAAGATTTTAGAAAACTCAGGGAACATCATACGCGGAAATTTTGTCGCAGAGCGACAAACCATGACATCTTTAATGGTTTCATCGTATCCTCAGACCCATATTTGTCAAGCATTCGACCTAAACTGACAAATAAGAGTAGAAATGATTTAACTGAAGAAATGAAGTCTCTTCTTTTAATTGACCCGGATACCATGGATAAGGAAAACATTGAATTTGTTGAGGTGCCAAGTATGATGGATTCTGATTTTGAATTCTTTGATAGCGATGACGAAACTCAGTAGACAAAATTTTAATGTTTGATGTTTTTGTGTAAATTTTATATATTTCTCAATTATACAATTGCTTATTCTTAGTATTTTTCTGTATTAGTTATAAGTTTTTGTACTTTTTTTTTTTAATGTTAATTAAGAAGTCAAACTGTGTATCTACTAACACCGAATTAAATTATTATAAGAAAGATTGCAAAATCTATTTATATTGTAAATGAGTCTCAATTTGAGTGTTTTTTTTAGTATTTTTATATTGTATATTCCATTATTTCTCATTATAACTAATCAAATTAGCAAACTAAAGTCAATTACTTTGTATATTTTCAAGATCACACATAAATCAACGTAAAAATCTCTAACTGAATTTCTCGAAATTCAACACTCTGCTGTGAGTGAAGCGGCGCGCATGGGTGTGCGTGTTATAGCATTTCGGAATCGCCTCATGTAGGACAACACCCCATGTAAGCCGCAGGCTTTAAGTTTTATTAAGTTATGAGAAAAAACGACTTTTGTGTTTTTCTTCATACAAAAAAATATTAAATTTTTTTTTTTCGGAGATGGTGCTGTCTATAGCTGTCATATTACCAAATATTATAAATAATACTGAAATAAAGCCATTCCGATTTTTATTTCTCGTCTAAAGAAATTTTGATTTCAATGTCCACGGAGCGTCGATTTCGAACCACTGTGCGGCAGGAGGCGTTTGGACCCCCTAGATTGGGCAGGAGCCGCTTCAAGGCAGCCCCGACCCGGTCCAGTCTGGGAGCCAAACGTCGGAAATGCTCAACGAAGTTCCACCGGCTGTCGAGGACGAGTCCCAGGTACCTCATCGTCGACTCAACGCCGATGTGAACCCCTTCTGCCATTATTTGGGAACCCGACAGTGGCGCGTTCTGAGGACCATGAAAACACATGGCCTCGGACTTGTGCAAGGCCACCTCGAAAAAAAATCTTCTGCTTGAGCCAAGAATCGAACCCGTTTTTTTACAGAAATAGCACCCTGTTTTAATCGATAGTGTGGGTGGTATGGATCAAAAGCTGTGAACAAATATAATGTCCAAAATCAAAGTAAATGGCAATTTTTCCAATTTGTCGTACTTTATGAAACATGAAAAATGCTAAAACTGGCACTTCCTTTCATGTCTGTTCTGTCATATTGCCTTTGATCACTTTGTCCAGTATTGGGCTCTGATGTGCCATCGCTTGTACACAGAACTAAACTAACTAAACTATTACTAAAAATCCTTACTTTTGGCTATGAGAATCTTAAAGCTATTATGCAAAAAAAAAACTAAATTTAAAAATAATTTAATTTTGTTGGAACTAAAATTTCATTTGACAATCGCGTATCCACGTGGTAGTTGTTTCCCTGTGATTTTTTTTTAGAGCCGGAGGCTCGCATGGGGTCCAGCCTCGACGTGTTTTATATGGAATTTTTCACTTTTTTATGGAAAATATGAAAAGTTATTACCTACATGTAGTACGACATGTAGGATGTGTATACGAGTTTAAGTGTTTCATAAAGGGGTTCGAAATTTTCAGTATTTTTGCGATAAAATACACCATTTTCGAGATATAAGCAAAAAAAATATATTTAAAAATAGATACAGTATTTTTGCACCCGAAGTCGAGGAGTTGTGGTGAATTTTAGTTCAAGACAACTAATTTTATTCGACACCTTTTTAATTGCGATTCAAAATAGCCAGACTTTAGTTAGACAACCAAAATTTTAGGTTAAAAACGGCAAATTCAGAATAGCAAATTTGCCATTTTCACTAAATTAATAACTTAGTGCCATCTTGGTCCTGTCATACTAAAATATAGTTAAGTTCTGTCACTTTAGTCTTTTTCAGAATGGGAAATAGTCTTTTCACAGGATTAAACTAAATTTTAGTGATTTTTAGTCTAGTTTAGAGAATTTTGTGACATGAGAATCGGCACCATTGACTGATGTTGTGTTTTAGCGTGCGTTTATTTAAATCAAGTATGTTTAGTATTTTGTGTATTTTGTATTATTTTATAGGTACTTATGTAAATGCAAATACAAGTAAAATGCTCGGAGATAGGTAAGTGGCGCTCTATCATTATACATTCAGCCAATTGCAGTCCACTGCTGCACAAATCCAAAGATAAAATTTTGTGTCTTATTCATAGTTAGTTTATGTCCCATACTACCCGTGGGTCCTCTTCAACAAACTTAATTAAAACTTATTGGTTTGTGCAAACATGGAGGTTGTTGACGGTCATGAATTATATTATAGTTCTCGTGCAGTTTGGGTAACTCGCAATTTATTATTAATTGGCAGCTTAACCTATCTAGAAGGGTCTATGAATTTGAACTGACTGCGGACAACTACGTCCTGTCATAATTCATACAGTTGGGCTATGTGACTTGTTTACCGCTGAATTTATTGTAAGCGGTAACCTAAAAATGGAACTTTAAACGAAAATACGTGACCGGTGCCAATTTGATTTACATTATTGCGGACGGCTGGCTTCTAGGATTACGTAGAGGCCTCCAACTCGCCTATATTTACGTATATATTTTTACAACACAGCCTAAAACGCTGAATGAATAATTCTCCTAAGAAACGCAGGTAAGAAAAGATTTTCGGGCGAGTCTCACGAGATTAAAGTTCAAATAAACGCGGATAAAGACTCGTGGCTAAATGATAACAGCCGCAGGGGACGATCAAAGGTTAGGCGACGCTTGACGAGGCCGATTTGTGGATGGGTGATCGTCCATCACATATCGAGACCCCTCCAAGCCGCGGAAAGCAAATTAAGCCGTTGGTTCCGGCACTCATTCGTAGATCTTTGACACCCGTAATTATCGGGACCCCAAAATTCTGACAACCAATCTTACCAAGGGTTATCGTGCTACCCAGTAACTGGGTTGTGGAGGTCAGATAGGCAGTCGCTCCATGTAAAATACTGGTATTCAGATGCATCCGATTACACTGGAAGCCAACCCCAACATTCTTGGTAAAATGCTGGGCAGGTTGACGCGCACATGAAGACGCAGGTAACAGGTAGATGCTTGTGTATTGATGTAGGTAGTTGTCAAATAAATGTTTAACACAAATGAAACAGTGTAAATTCTTGTAACATAATGAAAGCGATAATAATTACGAGTGTTTTACAGAATAAGGGCGCTGGTTTCGTGAAAGCATATAATATTTATGTTATAAACCGTACTGATTCGTTAATGAATGGAAGCTTCATGCCAACCGAGCTGTCTTCTATGATGTAGATTAATGAGTTGGCGAAAGAGGGATGAAGATACAAACCTATACATACAGTCTGTGTAATCTGATCCCGTCAGATTGAACCAAGCGTCGAAATGTTTCGTAGAGCGTAAGTAAAAAATATTGCAGGCTGAAACTAAAATTAAAGACGTATTCTACAATGGATGACATTATCTCAGTTTTTTTTACGGTTTTGACCAGTATTTTTCGAATCCGAATCCGTGGAACATTAACTTAATGACCGACGCTATTTGTATTTACACGCGCAAGCTAAATGGAGACTGAAGGCTTTTGATAACGGTTGTACATCAGTGCTCCTATGACCACACAAGATGGATTGTGTGAGTTCTGGGGATCTGGTAATGCCTCCCGGTTATTTTTTCCGATAAGAGTCGAAGCTTGCAAATATAGCTAGTTGATAAAAGGTATAATAAATGTACCTAGATGAAAAGTGAAGGAAAATGTTTATAGGATTAGAAACTGTAAGTAAAGAAAAGAAAAAGAAAAGAAAGAAAAATAGTTTATTCTGCACAAACAAAACGCACATTACAAAAAAATTACATTAATAAAAATACAAACATAGCATGTAGCCAAAAGCCTCGTACCCAAAAATTAAAAGTTTTACAAGTAAACCCTGTTACCATCACACGTCAAGGTGCAGCTAGTAAATTCCTCGTTTCACCGTTTATATAATCTTCTTCTTCGTGTCGCTGGTACGACTTTTCTGAGATCTTGTTGGCCCACAACTTTGCCACTTCCACTGCGTCGTCGGTGGCAGCGCAGAGGTCACTTTGACTGCAAGTTTTGGGACACAGAGGGCAAGATAGAAGGTGGAGCATAGTTTACGACATAGCTCCACATCCGCACCCAGCTGCCGTTCTGTCAAGGTTGCCCCACTTTACCAGGTTGGAGTTATATCTTTCCACTTGTGTCCGGAGATGGTTCAGGGAGTTCCAAGTGGACCACAAAAGGTTACACCTTGCAGGAAGATGCTCCGCTGGTGGTAGATAGTAAGTTGGGTGGGGATTAGTATCATGCCATAATTTGCAACGGGCGGCGGCGTCGGCCGGATTTCCTGGTAGAGATGCTGTCAATTTTAAGAAGCTGTGCCTGCTTTTTAGCCGGTTCATTGGTAGTTGTGCGCCAGATAGTGGGTGTCCAGTATCAGATTCTTGTTTATGTTTCTTTACTGCGCTTGCAACTTCTTTTCGGACTTGTGGGGATGCTATGCAAGCTGTGGGATATAGTGCGCTGACAGGGTTCGGTTTCAGGCTGCCTGTAATCGTTCGGCAAGTATCGATTAAAGCAACATCTACTTCCTTGGCGTGAGCGAAAAAATGTTCCACTGCGCACGCCTATTCTTTCGCAGAGAAGTAGAGTGCTAGGCCAGTAGTCCGGAGTACCTGAGGTGAAGCACTCCGTGTGGTTGAGGTTAAGCGCCTGAGCAAGTTGTTACGGGAACCGACTTTTTTCTTAGTTCTGAGACAATGGTTCTTAAATGTCAGCGCTCTGTCAAGGGTGACTGCCAAGTAGGTAGGGTTAGTGCAGTTTTCGATGGTGAAACCCTGCCAATTGATATTCAGAGTGCGTCTTGCCGAATGGTTGCGGAGATGAAAAACGCATGCCTGTGTTTTTGTGCGGTTTAGTCTGAGAACGTTATCAGTATAATACTTTCCAAGAACTTCTAGGCCTGCCTGTAAGAAGTTTTCAGCGTCCCCAAATATATTTGTTTGGGTAGTCAGGGCGAGGTCATCAGCATACTCGTATAAGAACCTCTCGCAATTTACAACAGTAGGTTGGTCGTTGGTATAGATGTTGAAGAGAATGGGCGCCAAAACACTTCCCTGGGGCAGGCCATTCTTCTGTGTTCTCCATCTGCTTCTTTCCGAGCTTGAAACGGACTTGGACTTGGTAACGTCGATTACGTAGCATCTCACTCGGTACTCGAGTAAAACCCTGGTCGTCGTTCATACTAGATATTTTGCCAATAATCTCTTGACATTGACAGTATCATATGCCACTGACAAGTCGACAAGGACGACGTTAGTGATATTTTGTACCTCATATCCATCCTCTATATTTTGCTAGTCAAAAGATTTGCCCGGAGCTTGACTTACCTGGTCTGAAACCGGCCTGCTCCGGAATCAATTTAAGGTCAATTACGGTCTTAAGGCGATAAAGTAAAAGTCATTCAAATAATTTGAACGGCTTTTACGAATAATATGACACAGAAGAGAAATAGAGGAATGGTCTTCGCATTGTCAGGTAGTTATCCTGGTTTAAGCAATGCTGAAACTTGAGCTTTTCTCGAGATTTTGGCGATCTTCCAGCTTTCAAGGCAGGCATTAAAAAGGGTAAGAAGCCATGACAACCGGGCTTAGGTTTTTTTGTTGTTCCACGGTAATGTCGTCTAGTCCTGCCGCTTTACCATTATGCAACTCCTTGAGAGCCGGGATTATATACGACAATATGAGGGGCGAATCTGCTGAGTGAGTTAAGTTCTTGGTGGCTTTTGGTAATCTTGGCAGTTTATTTGGGACTTACCATTCAGTAAAAGTTGGTGAGCTACCTGATTAGCCGTAACTTTACCTGGGTTTGTTGGTTCAGAGGGTCGCCAGTGAATTTTCTTAGTGTTGCCCATGCCTTCTTGCTATTCTTCGTCATGTCAATGTTTTCGATGGTTTTTAGCCTCTCTTTTCTGTGGTTTTCACTGACCTTTGATAGTAGCTCCTCTTCGGCTGTAACAGTTTCCTCAGCGAAGGCGTCATTAGCATACAACGATTCGTAGGCTTCTAGCAACCTCGATGAATCCGAGTCAAATCCAGGAACGTAAAGAGAATGGCAGCCTCTTGGGATATGTCGGTGTGATACTGACCAGACCGTTTTTACAACCTAATCCTAGTTTTCAAGTGTCAATCTCACGCAACGGTGCTCCGATGGCTTTGGAACAGTTACCCCGACGTCTGAAAGGGACCGCTGTCAGTTTTAGCGCGCCATAGACTTGGCATGCTATTGGTCTGTGTTGTGTTCTTGGAATTGGATGGCACACTGTTTTTGCGCAGAGATGGCTGATGTTGTCACTGATGAAAATAAGATCAGGGTTATAGCTCCGCTTCCATCGACCGCTGTTAAATGATTTTAGGAGCTTGCCGTCATGTAATAAGGTAAATTCTACTTCTGCCCAATGTTCAACAGCGAAACCATCAGGATTTGTCCCGGTAGCCTCAAGCAATATTGTGGCTGTTGAAATCACCAACAACGATTTTTGGTAGAAGTTGTCAGTTGGGCTCAGTTTGAAAGGTTGGTTCGTTGGTTTGTAGACAGAAGTGACGGTTTAATGTCCAGTATCGATAGTATAATCATCACTGCTATTGAGTCAATAGACCAAACGGAGGTAGACAATATTGCAGTGCTGGGTTTGGTGAACATGGCACTGCCATATTTTGGGTGTGGCATTTCGGCTGCAAGTGTTAGCCCGGGAATATCGAGTCTTGACTGGTCCTGACTGCGATGTGTCTCTTGTAAACAAGGTATGTCGCAGTTGGTAGTGCGACGGAGCTCTGAGAGAATTTGTGCCTTTTCTTTCGAAAATCCTTCAGATCCTTCCAGATTGAAATAACACAAAGAGCTGAAGTAGTAAAGTTCCGGGGATTGGCGCTTAAAAGAGCCGTTTGGGATGAGTCTTGAGAATGGCCGGTTCGTGCCATCGTGGTGAAAGGAATAGTCACCTAGACCGACTAGACTCTCCGTTACCGAGTGCTAGGTGTCCAGGATATGACGGACGTTTGGGGGATTTGGGACCGATTTCTAACGTCGCTTAGGTAGGCTCCTTCCTTGCACCACAAAAAAATAATATAATCATACTCAAATTACAAAACATTCGAAATATTAAACATTGCAATTAGCTACACCTTTGTTGGCAAAAGTCTCCCCTATAAAATAGCTGAAACAAATGACCACGTCAAAGTGGTGGCGGTTAGGGCTTGTTCAAACGAGCCACAACCACGCCACAACGGTATAACGGTGGCCAGGCACACGCAGTGTGCACAGACCCTTAGTGGTTACAAAACGATATTGTGAGTTTACGACAGCACCACATTCATGTAATTAACAACGTCTGAGAAGGTTAGATTACTTTAAAACATATCTTTGTAATGAAAAGTCAACGTCACACAACGCTTTGGAACGTTGGCGAAGATAGTGTGGGGATTATGTTCAGACTTAAGTAGAGAAAATATTTGTCAGCCAAGCAACAGCTAACAAGGTATTTCAAAATATGCACCATATTTTGTAACGAGATAGTGGAATTGCCAGCTCTCACCAATGTGATATAGCTACATAGCTCAGATGCTTTGCATTTTCTGCTAAGAATAGTACCAACTTGGTTTAATAAATGCAGTCTAGCTTTGAGAAGACTAAATATGTTTCAATGACCTTGACCTTGAATATGTTGTTCTTATAAGTTTTAGTTTTTAGTCCATGGAACGTTTAAATAAATTACATAATTATATTTTTGTTACTGTTTTAGGTACTCTTAAAACTAATTAAAAGAAAGTCGTAACTGTAACTATCTATAGTCTTCATTTATTTTAATATGTATGTATTTATGTATCTGTTATTTAGGATATGTACATATCTGTGTATCTATTTTAGTGTATATTTTATAGTTACTATTTGCACCAACGACAGCTCCATTTCATGTCTAGGCAAATCACTGTCCAACCCATGGTTGCCTGGAAGAGATCGCAGAAAGCGATAAGGCCCATTTTATATATTTTGTAAGTAGTATTTGATATTTTTTTTGTTATGTATTTTGTGGTGTACAATAAAGAATATATATGTGGGAGAAGCATTGTTCTCGTTAACATCATCATCAGTGGTTGCGGGCTTATTGGGCGTCATTAGGGTAAAATGCGGACACAATTATCACTGCTTCGTACTATTTTATTTTAGATTTAAATAATATTCACTTTACAATAACGTCGAGACAATAATTTAACCGTTAATACCGAGCAGCGGGTTCAGGGCACCGATCTTACTTTAAGTCTACTTTTTACCACTCAACTCAACGATCCAACTCGATCTGTCGCTCTCACCCAAAAGAATGCGTGGCAAAAACTGTCCACCTCCCTAAAGCAAAAGATGGCGCCTCGACCCCGCTCGAGGCACGTGCTCTGCTCTGATTGGTCGTTACGTGAATTGCAATATTCATAACTTTTATTTGATTAATAAGGTTTTTAAATCATAGAAACATTTAACAAATCAAATTAAATTAAATTACGAATTCTAAAAGTAATTACAATGTAATTGTGCATTATACATGCAAACAATAATCAACCCGACTTATAGCTTCCTCCGACACGGCCGTCCTGACGTATTACACGCCCTCGTGTGATGTTGAAGGCCGTGCATCATCGTTATCTGCAGAAAAGAAAGGTATTAGTGTATTATTGTTCGGCCACTCCTGACCAAGGAGATCGTGTGCGTTTTATCTTCTGCACAACAACTTTATTTAAGATATTTTCATGAAATAGGTGCCCTATAATAATAATAAGCCTTTCGTTATCGAATCTAAATCCTAATAGACTTCATGCTGCATACTAAATTAAGTCAGTACTATCGAAACAGCCACCTCGCCGTTTATCGCGTTACACATTTAGGATTATTAACAATATCTTAATGGCCACCTCGCCTCTCATTCTACCGATTTCACTTTTCAATGGCCACCTCGCCTCTTATTCTACTGATTTCACTTTTTCAATGGCCACCTCGCCTCACAAAGCTTGACTAAACCTTAACAACTACTATGCTGTTAGGATATCTTCTATAGAGACTTTATTCGCCACACACACGAACAAACACTCACACTCTGATAACTAATAATTTTAAACAAAATAAATTTAGTATGAAGATCTTACCCTCATTGTCATCCGACAGACACGGATCCAGCTCAGTTGGGACATAGGATTGGGGAAGGGCACGTAAGCGGTCTCTCGCATACTTGTATGCACGATTACAATTTAAACTCTTGAGATGATACCTGTCACCGTCTAGTATTTCAATGACCTCGTAAGGTCCTTTATATTCAGGATCTAATTTTGTTTGATTCCGTTCGTGATTTTCAATTAAAACGTAATCCCCTACAGAAAACGAAGTGACTTTTGCCTTACTTTTGTCGAACCGTGCTTTATCAAGACATGCGCTATTTTTCATTAACCTATTAGCTTGTTCTCTAATCTCTTCTATATCTACCTCAACCTCGTGATCATCTATGGTTAATAAATTTAAAGGTCTGGCTACTCTACCTATCAACAATTCTAGGGGGCTTGCTTTGGTTACTCTATGAATTGTGCTATTTATGGAAAGTTGGACATCATCTAATGCATCCTGCCAGGACCTGCTTGGGCTTGTTTCTACGACAGTTAACATGTTTTTGAGTGTACTCATTATACGCTCTACTTGACCATTAGCACGACAAGAGCCGGTTGCTATCAAATGTAGCTGAATATTGTGACTGACACAAAAATCTTTAAAATCTTTGTTCGCAAAACATCTACCCTGATCTGCGATAACGCGCGCAGGGGTCCCAAAAAGAGAAATGGATGCTTTGAGAGCGCTGATCGCACTATCAGTATTAATTCTTGTGGAGTGCCTGAGTAACACATATTTAGTAAAAGCGTCTACAAGAACAAAAACGTATTCCTTTTGATCATTTTTGCCACTGAGCTTACCTGTGGCGTCAATGTGAATTGTATGCCAAGGAATATTACCTTTCGGTATGGGGTGTAACTCTATCTGTTGTTTACCACTTCGCGACTTAGCTACTCTACATGTTATGCAATTTTCAACGAATTTTCGGACGTATTTCGACATATTGGGAAACCAATAATGTTGATATGCCTTTTCTAAGGTTTTATCCCATCCCAAATGGAGAATTGACTCATGAATATGATTTATTATCGACCAACGAAAAGCTCTAGGTACAACTGGTAGCCAAATGTTGCGATTGTTCCTTTGAATTTTTCTGTAGAGCACTTTAGATCGCAATTCATAGATTCCGCAACTCTCTAAGTCCAGATCATCGCTTTCGAGTTTATTAATAATGTCATTGTATTCGGGGTCTCCTCGTTGTTCCGCTTGTAACCAATTCGAAGATAACTCAGCAAGATTGACGCGTTTTTCTCGTACATAATTTTCTCTACCTAAACTATGAGTATCGCTAACGGTGGAGCTGTTCGCCTCCGGTAAGTGATTTCTCGAGAAAAAGTCAACGTGGGCCATTCTCTTACCCTCCCTGTACTGTACATCAAAATCGAAAGCCTGGAGGAAAGCCCACCACCGGTGCACCCTAGGGGTTAAGTCTACTTTATTTCTCGAAGCTTTCAGAGAATTGCAGTCAGTAACGACTGTGAAAGTCCTGCCATACAAATAATGGCGGAAATGCTTAACCGAGTTTACAACTGCTAGTGTCTCTAACTCATAAGAGTGGTATCGAGACTCCGCGTGCGTAGTGCGTTTACTGTAGTACTCTACCGGATGTAATTTTGTACCTGCTTTTTGGAAGAGGATCGCGCCGTAACCTTCGCTACTGGCGTCCGTATGTAACTCCGTAGGTAATTCTGGGTCGAAAAGCATCAGAACGGGGGATGAAGTCAATACCGATATTATGTCTTGTCTAATTGTTTCGTACTCTGTGGTCCAAATTATTTTAGAATTATTGTTAGCTAATAGACGGTAGAGCGGTGCCATTTTAAGCGAAAAGCTATTGACAAACTGCCTAAAGTAAGACGCTAAACCCAAAAATTGTCTGAGCTGAGTGATGGTCTGTGGTGGTCGGGAACTAGTCAATGCGGTTATTTTACGGGGGTTAGGCCTGATTTCACCCTCTGATATTTCATACCCCAAAAACTGAACCCGTCTCTTTAGAAAGGCGCATTTTTTAATATTGAACAAAAATCCAGCATCACTAAGAGTTTTTAGTACTACGCGTAACCTTTCCAGCCCTTGCTCTACATTTTTCGCGGGTATAATTAGATCATCCATGTAACCGATTGCGAATGAGTGCGCTAGGTCACCTAAAGCCGTATTAATAGCTCTCTGATACACAGAAGGAGCATTTCGAAGGCCAAACGGCATGACAGTAAACTCATAATGAGCATCCGGGGTAATAAATGCGGTTTTCTCTATCGAATTAGACTCTACATTTATAGCAACTTGATAAAATCCACTAGCCATGTCAAGACACGTATAAAATAGGGCGCCTGATAATCTTTGAACTTGATCACCGATTAGAGGTAAGGGGTATCGGTCGGGAACTGTATTAGAGTTTAGCTCTCGGTAATCTACGCACATTCGGTCTGTACCATCGCGCTTCTTTACTAAGATTATTGGGCTAGAAAAGGGCGATTTGCTTGGTCTAATAACCCCAGCAGATAATAGTTCACTACACTTATTACGTACTATCACTCGCTCTTCAGGGCTCAAGTGATAAGGCCGCCGTTGCAAAATTTTGCTAGGATCTAATAAATTGATTTCTAATTCACCTGTCTTTACTCTACTAGTAGGCGTGCCTTCAACAAATGAGTTCTTAAAGCAGCTTAGAAGTTCTATTAGTTGCGGTTTAATGTCATCAGGTAAATCGGTATCCACATCATGAAAGTCAGCCACTGCGTTACCTACGTTGCAAATATTAACTAGAGAGGGCCTCTCAACTATAGTAAGTTTATCACTCGTTATGTGTACTGACAACCCTAAGGCCAACAAATCGCGTCCAATCAAAATATCGTTATTCAGGTAGTCATCAGGCATAATGTGAAATAAAATTTGTACGTCATGACCACTAAGAGCGACCCTAGATAAAATTTGTGAGTCGCATAATACACTAGATTTTCCTACACCAGTCAAAGTAACAATTGCATGCTGCAATGTACCAACAAGCTTACGAGAGACGCTCTCTTTAATTAAGGAACAATCAGCACCGGAATCAAAACAAAATGAGAACTGCTCACCAAATTGCGTAATTATCCCGGTGACAGGTTTCATACCGCACACATCCACTCGCTTCACAACGCTGGGTGCGGCGGCGGGCTGTGTGCTGCTGCTCGCAACTGGCCCTGTTTTTGAGCACCGCGATGCCACATGACCCTCAACACCACACTTGTAGCAAGTCACAGGGCCCCGCGTAGCAACGGCCGTGTTGGGGCGCTCAGAGGTCAGAGTTGTTTGCTGCTTGTCATGCGATCGACTGAAACATTCAAAAGATTTATGACCAAGCTTTCCACAAGCGTAACATTTTGCTGATACAGAACTTAACCTAGGACGTTTATTATCTTGCGTAGTGCTTGCAACGGTCTTCGTTATCTCTTGGTAACTCCGCTTGCGATAAGAAAAAGCCATTAGTTCACGTTGCATTTTACAGCGGGTAGTAATTTCTTCAGAAAAAATATTGCGCTGTAACCGTGGCTCGATTTGCCCCATGTGTGCAAGTATTAAGGATACCACCATTTCTTCCTTGCCTATATTATTCCATCGTGACATGAGTAAAGTAAATAGACGGCTTGCATATGCAGCAAGACATTCGCCTTCTTGCGGTTTAGCAGTAAGCATCTTTAATATCGTCGCTGCACATGTTTCCAATGTATCGAAACGAGAAAGAAAAATTTCCTTAAATTCTACCCATTTCATATTAGGAAAAGCTATCTGAGATAACCACGTTGCGGCTGAGCCTTTCATAGCCTTACTAAGTATGAGAATTAATTTACTTCCCTGTATACCACGATCCGATAAGCAGATGTCCGCCGTTGCCAGCCAGGCCCGGGCGTCAGTGTCTGCATCTTCCGGTTGAAATTTCGGCAGCGTGATGCTCTTATCCTCGATATTCGGCGGGTTGGTTAGCGCGTCCACCAGTAGCCTCATGCTGGTTTGTTGTGCTTCAAATAACGCTCGCCATCCGTCACTTGCCATTGTCTGTTCACTCACGTTTTGTGCCTGCACCGATCCCACTTCTGAAGTGGGAGAAGCATTGTTCTCGTTAACATCATCATCAGTGGTTGCGGGCTTAGTGGGCGTCATTAGGGTAAAATGCGAGCACAAAACACAATTATCACTGCTTCGTACTATTTTATTTTAGATTTAAATAATATTCACTTTACAATAACGTCGAGACAATAATTTAACCGTTAATACCGAGCAGCGGGTTCAGGCCACCAATCTTACTTTAAGTCTACTTTTTACCACTCAACTCAACGATCCAACTCGATCTGTCGCTCTCGCCCAAAAGAATGCGTGGCAAAAACTGTCCACCTCCCTAAAGCAAAAGATGGCGCCTCGACCCCGCTCGAGGCACGTGCTCTGCTCTGATTGGTCGTTACGTGAATTGCAATATTCATAACTTTTATTCGATTAATAAGGTTTTTAAATCATAGAAACATTTAACAAATCAAATTAAATTAAATTACGAATTCGAAAAGTAAACAATGTAATTGTGAATTATACATGCAAACAATAATCAACCCGACTTATAGCTTCCTCCGACATATATATAAATTAAATAAAAGTTACTCATTGCGTAGGCATGGTGCAGGTGTAGGTAAGTAGGTACTGCTTAAGACGGGACGGGGCCTGCAAGAAATTTGAAAAATAGGTATTTGAAGAAACTATTGCCGTCGCGCCTTACCTCAAGTCTGCCCCCGTAATGTGCGAGAGGGACAGCTGCAGCTCAGACCGATTATATCACAAAATTTTTGGCCGAGATCGACGTTTCGTATTCCCCTTTTTCCTCCTCGAAACCTGGGCCGATTCAATTATTTTTTACATATTTTTTTTAAGAAAGAGTATTTCTAGGTTCCTATCATTTTCTTTTATGTTAAAAAGTTTTCGAATTTGTCTGGTAGTCCTCTAATCACGGCGGTAAAATGGGAAATGTTTTGTAACTTTTGAAGGGTCATATTGTCTTTACTAATTAGTTGCTGAAAAAAAGGAAAATGACAGGGACGTGTCTACAGCAAACCTTGATTTTATGAAAAAAAAAAAATTGCTCTAGAGGCGTTATTCAGGAAGAAAAAAGGGGAATACCTATGTATGGAGAATCGCAGGCCCTGTTCCCTCTTAACAGTAAGCATTATAAATATTATAATGGTGCTATTATAACTACGCTATGTGCCAACGCTGCTCCTAAATGATAATACAGGGTGACAAGGACATTGACGCGCAAACCGTAAACATGAATTCCGCAAATTATTGTAGACCCCTTGCGTAGAAATTGTTAGTCGGTTATCAAAAACAAAGTGCAATATTACGCGGTAAAAATGTATGGAACAGCTAATATTTTTTTGTAATAGTTCGTGAAAAATTTCAAAATCGTGTACTGAATCCATGGTAACAGGTTGAGCGTCCCTGCCACCCAATATTTTGTAAATACCCATGAAAATTTGAACATTTTAGGTTTAATTACGAAAGACAACATCTCCTTGAACATATTTCCGTCTTAGAAAGATCTGTAAATTAAATGGCGTCTTCATGAAGATTATAACACACATTAGGATGGAAATTGTTGAATAATTACAATAGACAGAGAATAAGGTCATGAATGTCATTACATTGTCAGTGGTCATTTAATATAGGTCAATTTTGTTCTCGTGAAAATGTAAAATAAAATATCAATGTACTTGCAGTAACACGAATAATTTTGACGTCACGCCTTGTTAGCGTAATTAAGGCACCTACAAACAGGCGCGACACGCGACGCGAATCGCGCGCGCCACAAAGGCACCGCTCATCACGCGACACGCGGTGCCTTAGAGTCGCATGCGATTCGCGTTGCGTGTCGCGCCTGTTTTAAGGAGCCTTTATCCCTTTCAAGGCGGGCCCGCAGACAGGCGTGACGTGACGGTGCGAAGCGGTTTTTCTTTTTTTTTACCATGAAGTTTTCATAGAAATTCGAATTCGATTCGAATTTTTCGTTTTCATTGAAGTCGCGTTTATTTATTTATTTATTGGGAAAAACAAACAATTACACATTAAAAATTACAAAAGGTTAAGGTACAGAAATTATACAAATGTGAAATCAACCACGTTCTCCACAGATATACAATGAGACAATTTGGTAAACTTTAAGTTGCGTTGCGCCTGTCTACGCGAGGCTTGAATCGGAAATATTCATTTCATACTTATTTAAATGGAAAACTTTATTTATATCAACAAAGTGTGCATGTTGCAATAAAAACAAAATATAACAATAAGTATCGAGGCTGTTGAATTTTCTGTTCAAAATTCACGGTAGTTAGAAATGATTCGTGTTACCCAGCGTTTCGTGTTACAACGGATAAACCATATATTCTACATGTTCTGTCTACTAGTTTCATTTATCTTTTAAGTACACCTAAAACTAGCTGTAACGACTAGTTTTTTATCTGTATACGAAACTTGAAAAAAGGTGAATAATATAGTTAACAATAGGTGAAATACATGCATGTAGGTTTGATACATGTTTTATTATACGCTACGGCTTACGCAGAGTTAGAGCTGCAGTTAGGTACCGCCTTGCAATAGATGTGTATTTAAAAGTAAACAAGAGAGCATCGCAGTGTTGCTAAAACGAAATACCCGTGTCAAGATAAAGCTCCCTCAAACAGGCACGACACGTCAGTGCGACGTCACCATACAAAATGTTCTACGAATGCTTCCTTTGGTGTTGCGTGGCGATAATATCGCAAAGTCGCAATGCGACAAGTCGCGCCTGTCTGTGGGAGCCTTAATTTTGCCACTAATGGGATAAACGTTTTTCTTTCTTCATCGTGGCATCACTTAAGGACTGCGAAAATTTGCTAAGAAGGGCAACTTTTACGTTTTGTTCAAAGAAATTCCAGCAAAGAAGATGTTTTTACCCTTTCTGGCTAAATAGTAATGAGCCAGAAAAGTTAAACGAAAAAGGAAAACCGGCGAAGAGCGAGTCGGACTCGCACCCAAAGTTTTCCGTACGACAAGGTTCTAAAAACAACGCCGAGAAAAACACGTTTCTTGTATAGAGATCCCCCTTTCATTTTTGTTGTTATAGCGGCAATAGAACTATCTACACACTCGGAAATTTTCAACTGTCTACATATTACGGTTCGTGAGATACAGCCCGCTGACAGACATACGGACGGACAGCGGAGGCTTAGTAATAGGGTCCCGTTGCCACCCTTTGGGTACGGAACCCTAAAAAATTTAACAAATCGTGTTCGGATTTTGATGTGAAACATCTATAGCCGCGGGTAAACCGATTGTTAGCGTGACGACGCGTCGCCACTCTATATTTTCTTTACAAAATAGTTTTTTATGTCGACCTTGAACATAGGGTAAATAAGAATGAATTTGCAATAATAAGCTTCGCTTGCCAAGGTCAGTCTTTGGATGGGTGACTATTATGATTATATTGAGTTTTAACATGATTCGTTCGCAATAGTGAAGCCGCCAGGTTAGGCAGCGCTTGCCAAGGTCAGTCTTTGGATGGGTGACCATTTTGATTTTTGATTAGCTCGCAACAGTGAAGCTGCAAGGTTAAGCAGCGCTTGCCAAGGTCAGTCTTTACATGGGTGACCATTTTGATTCTTGATTAGCTCGGAATAGTGAAGCCGCCGGGTTTAGCAGTGCTTGGCAAGGTCAATCATTGGATGGGTGACCATTTTGATCCTTGATTAGCTCGCAACAGTGAAGCCGCCAGGTTAAGCAGCGCTTGCCAAGGTCAGTCTTTGGATGGGTGACCATTTTGATTCTTGATTAGCTCGCAATAGTGAAGCCGCCAGGTTAAGCAGCGCTTGCCAAGGTCAGTCTTTGGAAGGGTGACCATTTTGATTCTTGGGTAGGCCTTCAGAAAAACGGAGCATTTGCCACGCCATTAACACGGGATAAATGATACCTTCCTGGCTTCGTTATGAGTTTACCTAACTAGTTATACCAAACAATAAGCAAATAAAACTGACCTTATCTCGCAGTGATGTGATATGTTTTCATTTTGATAACTTTATCACAAATAAATTGAATTCTCACACACATTCACCAAAAAACACTTTATTACGATAACACAATATGTGTAGCCAATGTAAACACAACTCATTTCACTTTGAAACAATAAAAAAAACACCATAAAATCTATTTATTTACACAACAAAAAAAAAACAAGTTTTGGCGCGCGCGCGGTCGTAAACACTGACGACTTACGTGACGCACGGTACCCGCTCCTACCACTACGATTCTCATGGTACGCGGGAATCTCCGAATTTTACTCTTGGAAATACGATTACGATGACAATACGCACTAATATCAGCAGCTTTTAGCCAAATTATGTTCATAGATTAATAAGCGAGCTACTTATGTGTATTTCCAACAATAAATAAGAATATTTATCATAAAACATTACCAAATACGGTGGCCATCGGGGTCAAAACTAGTTCATTGTAAAAGTTTCGTAACTTTTTCACCGAAATATTTAACACTTTTCGATAAACTATCACTCAATACGAAATCTACACTTCATCTTAGTAATTCTGTATAAAATTCTTGTAAGATTACGCACTGTTTACTTCTGGAATCAATTTTTTTATTCACAAACAAAACAGTCACACACTAGTTTTGACAAGTATGGCGACGTGTTGCATGTCGTTGTGCCTTTTTGTGGTGTGTTGTGTTGTGTACATTGAATACATTCCGAATTACGCCATAATCGCTCACAGCGCTCACATTAATAATAATTTGCATTCCCATTTAGATATCACGATTATGACAGTCGAGTTGAGCTGAGAGCTGTCAACAATTCGGAACGCTCGTGAACGCGCTCACAGTGCTCGCTCAACTTCAACAACGTAGTTCCCAATGTAGTGTCTATGACGTCAACCCCAAACCTTGCACAAGAAAGAAACACCCACTGGATATTTTTGATGTTAAACATCTATAGCCGCGGGTAAAACCGATTGTAAGCGTCGCCAAAATAATTTCAGTGTTTCACATCTGCCAGGCGTCCTGCGATGGTTCACATTTTTTTTTTCCTTTATCCACAGATGTCCCGCGTATCCCTGCTTTCTCAAACGGAAATAAGAAGTAACAATATTAGAAAGGTTTAGGTAGTCAAAAAAAGGTAAACAAAAAAAATTGTGAGCCGTCACGGGACGCCTGGCAGATGTGAAACATCGAAATTATTTTGGCGATGATATATATGATATACTTCGATGATCTAAAAATATTTCAAATAATGCATATAGCAAAAAAGTCGTCGGTCAATAGATTTCGGTAAAATGAAATACGAACAATAAAAATCGGAAAAGTGATCGGTTCCCCTGTCACATTAATAATAAAGCGTTCAGTGGTATCATCAATTATTTTGTCTGATTTAAACATTTTCTGTTCTTGTTTTATCACATGACCCTCGCAATTTTTCTAATTCTCAACCTTTCTCAACAGTCACATTAGCTAAAGCCTCTGGCAAAAGAATTTTTAGGTCAGCCATTTTAAAAGTTCAATTTTTCTCGGCTAAAAACCCCTTAATTTGAGCCCATGTCTTGAAATATCATGTCTTGAAACTAGGTCTGTTTTCAACGGATAACACTCTTTTGGCAATGTTTCTTCTACATATTTAAGGGGACTACATGACCTAAACGCAAATTTATAATGCCTAAAAATTTATGATTTTGCAGTGGTGCAATAACCAAAATCAGAAAATTATATGATATTCTTCTGGATATATGCTAGTTAGATAGTGTGTTGAAAACATAATACAATTAACTTGATATGATATAAAAAAAACACAAAGATACATCAAAAAAAATTTTTTAACGACTGAATACCATACTAATATACATGCAAACTTTCAGATTTTTTGCCAGATTATTCTACAAGCAACATACTAACGTAATAGTGTTTTAAATTTTTTAGTCTAATGAATAGATCTTTTGTAAATCCATAATTGCTTCATATTTTGCAATAAATTACCAGCGTTGTGTCATCGCGCGTCTCTTTCTTTTCTTTGCAATCTGACAGTGACCGCGCTTTAGCTCTTGTAAGCCTCTTAAACACATTTATCAATTTCTGTTTCTCAGAGGATGAAAGAGGCCGAGCAACCTAATTGCGTAACACACTATTTATCACAATCTGAATCATTTTGAAGCCTATTACTAATCCATTGCTTCATATGTTCGAAAAATGTGTCTGATCAACAACGTAAATAACACAATAATAATGTTGTTGAACTGTCAAAATGAAAGCCATTCCTACTGTTAGTGTGTTACGCAATTACCCCACTGTTTTGATGCGTTTATTCTTCGGTGATGGAAATGTGAGTATGGAGTTGGTCTGGCTAGTACCATTGCAGGGTCGGGTTCACTCAGTTTTCAACAATACGAATTTAAAAACCAATAACGATAAATAACAAAAACAAAACAAAGAAACAAGCTATATTAACAAAATTCAACAAAATCGAGCACACGCAACATCGCAAATGTCGAGATTGCTGTCAAAGGTGTCTGGTTAACCGACTGAACGTAATACCTGTTACTTCAGTTGCCATACTACGTCACAGGTGCACTCTTCAATTTAGCAACGTTATCTAATTCGTTGTATTTTCTAAAATGGTTTAGGGTATCTGTCTTTTTGGGCTCTTTACAATAGACAGAGAAAAACTTGTGCTCAAGCATTTACATATACAAAGAGTAGTTTACGAATAAATGATAAAGTTTAACATACATACATTAATAAAAGAGGAAACTATCGTATAAATCGAAAATAAATTTAATTTTGTTAACTAAAATAAATATTACCTCAAGATACGGACTCTGACTATATTTCCAATTCCATAAATCTCTTAAAAAGGGATACATAAACAAAAATTACAATAGAAAATCATGTGAATTTTAAAATCATCCCCTATTTTACCCTCTTGGGGGATGATTTTACAAAAACGCTGAAACACTTAATTTTTATTTCTTACCAAAAGCATAAATTTGAATGTTCATATCCGTAGCTTAAGAAATGCTAAGTTTCCCATAAAAACATCATCCCCTGTATCACCCCCTTTAGGATTATTTTTGATACAAAAAGTAGCTTATATCCTTTCCCAGATTGCCATTTATCTAGTTGCGGAATTTTATCGAAATCCGTTCAGTGGTTTAGGTGTGAAAAGTGCCCATAAGTGCCCATGTTGGTTTATGTGAAATATTTTGATTTGATTTTGAAAAGGTTCGAATTTATAATATTAAGTGTAGATAATAACCGCACACAACCTGTGGATACTTTTAAAACATGTTCAATGACCTATCAAAATTATTTTACACGTTATTACGTGTGAAATAATTTTGATAGGTCGGTTCGAAGTTTCCAACAGTTCACATTAGAGGCAATCTTGCAGTCAAATTAATTTTAAACTATAAACTATTCCGGTATTTCTGACTAAATATTGTTCTATAACAGCCATCCATCTCTTGTTCAGAACAAGCTAGTATTAAAATCAGAAATATCTAAAAGGTGAACCTTGAGGAATTCACTCCAAACGACTTCATTTATCTGAAAGGGTTTTGCACTGGTGTCTCAGGTCGTGACGTCTGTTACAATAGAAGGTGGACCCGAATAGAAACAACATTGAGACAATATTGTCACTCTATATTCACTATTTGAGAACTGTGAGAGCTTGCTGCACTATTTTATCAGGTATATGTACTAAAAGACTGGTCCATTTTAAAAGACATTATTGTAGCAATTAAAATAATACACACTCACATGGGAATTCCACAAAATTGCGAAAATGTGGGTTTACCTCCACCTAACCCATTTTTTAACTATGCGTAGCGGGAGGGCGTGTCAGATTACTACTGACTAAAACCCACCCGTGTTCCTTCAGTTGCCTGTGCGCCAGTTGTTGTTGTGTGTGTGTGTGTAACTCTTTCGAACAATCCGCGACCCTGGCAGGCATCGGGCCTATTGGACCCCGTCAATTATGCTGACATCTCTTTGAGGCGCGCGTGGAACACAACGCGCCGTCGACCCGGGCCGGGTCCTTACCGGACGGCGAGCTACCCATTGCTCGCCATCCGCAAGCCCGCGCCTACGGTGGCCGGGAATCGGCTATCGACTCCCGACGCCCAGGATGTCTCCTCCTGCGGCGAATAGGGGCGTGAGGGACAAACAGGTGGGATTAAATTATGTGTGTGTGCTAAACAAAATCTTATCAACTCAATGTAAGTAGGGTAAGTTGCAGGAAAACTTATGCACGAATTTGAGAGAAAACTTGAATAATACAAAACGTGTCGTTTCAGTTTAACTTACTTAACTTACAGTCCTTCAGCCTGAAGGTAGATTATGTTGGCACGTGTCTCCTTAAATTCACATCAGCTTTCCGAATTAAAAACATTTTTCTTGAAAAGTTGAAATATTGTCTAGCATAATTTACTCCCACGGGTAGAGTGGGATGATGGCGCCTAAGGAAAAACAAGAAACGGAGTGCCCGTTTCTTGTTTTGCCTTTAGAAAATAATGCAATAAAACCTACAGACCGGTATTTTTATAAATAATAAAGTTGAAGCAAGCGGCAACGCGCACTGGGTCCGCGTGGTGGATTACGGCCCACAACCTCTCAACCTCAACCAGAGGAAGCTCCCAGTAGTGGGAACATTATTAGCTGATTATGCTAAGCGGGCTTGCATAATAGATACAGCGAGTAAATAATGTAACCCACTCATATACTTAGTTAAAACTAACACATAATAACATGTAAATTTATATTTCCGAGAAAAAAAATGCAAAAGCAACTCTACAACGTGCTGGAAAATCTGAGAGGATTTGAGACACATCGATAAAAATAGACGGAGATTGCCTCAGCCTGAGGTTATTGCACGTAAATGTAAAACGTATGTATTTGTGCCTCACAATGATAGCAGTTACAGTCGAAGCCTCAGCCCAATTTGTGTAAATAGACACATAGAAATTGATTTAAATGACAAGCACAAAAAACCAAAACCTCTTATTGGATGGGGCAGGGCACAGTGTGACCGACGTAGGGCGAATATTGTTATAATTGATCTCTTTGCAACGAAATAATGTGTCCTAATAGAAATAGAAATTTGAATTTGGCGGGCTACAACTGAGGTTTCACCTTAATATTTAGCGATCGGTAGTTTGCGACAGCGTCGCTATCTATATCGAGACTTCCGGCCCTGCTTTGAGGCGCGTAACGCTCTGAAAAAACCAAGTCGTAATGGTCTAAGTAAAGTTATTATTAGCTATATTAGGTAAAAGTATATCTCTATAAGTTTAACTGGAATATAACCATGTGTACAGAAAGTAGTTATTTCAATATTTTAATTGGGGTTTTTCCCATGCTGTTAAAATACTTCTATGTTGTAAAGCAATGACGCACAAGAGCTTTTTCCACTCTAAATCACTACGCAGTAGCACACCTGTGTTTGCACGATTGCACGAATTTAATCATTATGAAATAGTTTTTCCACACTCCAAATGTATAAAAGGACCGTCTCTTGACAATTTCATGTCACTATCCGTCAGTTCATGAAGCGCATTTCCAAGCGTTTCTTCGACTCCGCGGCCTCACATCTTTAAGAATTTTCGCCCCTGGCTGGAGGCTTTAAGTTAGTAGCTTAAGGCACCCACAGGCTTGCCCGGTTAAGTAGCCAAGACCTCAGTGGTCAAAACTATGAGCTGCCCATTAGGAAAAAAAAAAAACAACTTCATGTAGTACAGCCGCTACTGTGGCCGAGCGCCAACCAAAACCGACGCCCTCGTTGCTTGATCGGCTCTTGCTGGGCCTTCCCTAGGGAACTAGGGATCTCACCCGGCAGGGGCCTGGTGCACGGGCGTCGTGAAGTACTTCACGCGCTCCCACAGTTACACCCCCAGAAACATACTACAGACCGCTGAGGGGAGGTATACCGCTCAGCGAGTAGGTGTGAAACAAAGCACTCCCACTCCCTCCTGTGGGAGGGGGAGGGAAACCCAGAGACGGCCCCAAGTTTGGGGACCGAGAGTCCGAAGCCTCGGGCAAGGGGCCAAAAGCCCCAAAACCGATTCCTCGCTCCCCCTTAGGGGGCGCAGAGAAGTCGAGCTCTCCATGTAGTAGTCACCAATCATGTAGTGAATCAACATGTCCATGTAAGTAGTTAGTGAAATAACATCTCTACATTGTACGCCCGTTACATGTTGGTTCACCCTACATTAGTACTCATCGATAATGTACTCTATATCAACAACCATCAACATCCACCATCATCATCATCTAGTGCTTCAAAATAAAACTCCAGAAAAGTGAAGTTTCTGTGTTATTACTTCTTCAAAACATCCCCGTATCCACATAGACTTCAGGATATAGTTACACTCGGAAAATACCTGCAACCTGTCAGTACAGGACGTCAGCGCCGCTGAGACAGTAAGGGGCCTATTCGGTTGCTGTATATTCGGGATAGGTACTACGACCTCCTAAATGCACGTCGAGTCCAGCGATCACGCCCGTCCGGTACAGTACCAGTTATTATTATTATTGTTGGTCAACCATTGATTCTCTCTCGACAACACCAGCAGTCGTTAACCCAAAAAAAAACCTCATAATAATAGTTTGTTGTATCATAATTCGATATCGATACCCACCACGTCTGCAGAGTTTCTCTAGCTAATTATTGGCCAATGTTTGTAGAATCAAAAAAAAAACAAATCAATCAAATCAAAATATTTTATTTCACATAAACCAACATGGGCACTTATGAAACGTCAGAAGCTAGGTGCACGGTTCCAATTGGTTGTTTCCTATGGAGAAGAGCCGGCAAGAAACTCCACGGTTACTCTTTTAAAAATAAGGGGCTTTTACAATGTTTCTAATTACAGTGTATCAACACTGTAATTAGAAACATTGTAAAAGCCCCTTATTTTTACAGGCCTACACTGTCCTCCTATATCTAACAACATATGGGAGGACAGTGTAGGCCTGTCACCAAGTAACAGGTACTCAACAAAATATAAAAAGGTCCACAAATCTACAGTCTACAAGTTAGGCCTACAACGTTCTCACATTCACAAAATATAGAAGAATCTATATAAAATTAAAAGCCTATTTAGACCAACTGACATAATTGCCATTAAGTACAACTGTTACAAATCTGAATAAAAATCTTATCCACAAAAGCCATAAATAAGGAGTTGAATTAGGAATCTGTGGTATATAATATCAAATAATGAGATTATGTCAAAGAAGTAAACCTAAAATAAATGAAAAGTTAAAAATACAAAAAAAACAACCGAATTCCAAAACAACACTACGAAGTGAAAAATAACTTTAATTTCGGAAGTCGATTGTAAAAAACTAAAATACAGATCTAAAGACACCGACTTCGGAAATTAAAGTTATTATTAATTTTGTAGTTTTTTTTAAAAAAAAAACGTACTTAGAAGCGTGTCGGCGACCATAATCTAAAGAGCTGCAAAATTATGAACAAGGGATATTTTGTTAATATAAATGAGTCCCCCAAACGTGACGGTCATTTGCTAAATGGGTCTGTTTTAAAACAATGCTAAGTATTTTGAACTAAAATGTCAAAAGGAGATGAGGGCACATCATGATGGACCGTCACTAAATTGGTTGTGGGTTTTCTGGTTCCGTTTTTAGGAACATTATTTCGATATGAAAGTGTACTTAAATCTGCTATAATAAACACCGAGTTAATAAACCCAACTTAGTGTTGAGGCTCCTTCAAACAGGCGCGACACGCGACACAAAGGCACCGCGTGTCGAGCGACGAACGGTGCTTTTGAGTCGCGCACGATTCGCGTTGCGTGTCGCGCCTGTTTGAAGGAACCTTTATTCTGTAAGTTCACTTGGATCGAAAGCAAATATTTGGTGTTATTTAAAATATGTTTTCAATGTCGTCCCGAGCCGTCTTAACACAGTTTTCTTACGGCCCTATTGGGCCACAGAAGAAAAACACATAAATAAAATAGGATAAGATAAATATTAACAAAACGTTTTAATTCCATGTCTATAGGCCGGTGTCGCACAGCTCGTTGCTAGATAATTTGGAAAATTGGATACAAAAAAAAACCAGGGAGACAGATCTGACTAAAACATACACACTAGTAACATAGGGACCTATAGCATGAAAAAAGGTAAAATAGAGTAAATGTGATTGAAAGCGATAAAAAGCGATCAAAATCCAATTTTATGGAAGAAAGGCTACATGTATTGGATAGTTATTGGATCGGATTTTTTACAAATAAATATTTTGGAAACCTTTTTACTAAACGTGTTTCATGCGCTTTATGATGTTGTTTCATAGCATTAAAAAACAATGATACTATGTAGTAGGTATAAAGTCTACTAGAAATTAAAATCACATGACTTGCTCGTTTTTTTTCTTTGCGCGAATTACACGCTTAGTGTTGGCGTTGCAGACATCAGCTTATTATATTAAATGTTCCTACTATACCATACCAAACTATTTATGTCTTTTCGGTAATAAAAATAAACACCTAATTAAAATGTCGGAAAAAGCTTCAGTAACGCTTTTGCATAATTGCACATAATAATATGTGCAATTATGTGCTCTTTCTATTTTTTTATTATATATTTGTACATTATATTAGGTCTTTACCTATGAAATTGCCGTTCTGCAGTACTGGCCATTTCAAATCAAAATAATTTTTGTTTGGCTAAGAATTCTAATTTCAAATTAATTTTATTTTAAAAACATGGTTTTTTTTTTCTAAAAGTAGTCATTTCTTTATTGATTAGTGTTACATTTTCATCGCATTTCAATCTTTTTCGTCATCATGGATACGTTAAAAATTCGAGTAATTATGGAATATGAGTACCGTCGTGGCAGCAACGCGGCACAAGCGGCACGCAACATCAACAACGTTTACGGAGCTAACACTACAAACCAACGCACCACCTGTTATTGGTTTGCTCGCTTCCGTTCTGGAAATTTCGACCTGAAAAATGAACCTCGCGGTCGTCCGAAGACTTTGGTCGACAATGACGAATTAAAGGCGATTGTGGAAGCTGATGATACACAATCTACGGCTGAATTAGCAGCAGCTTTCGACGTTAGCGTCAAAACAATATTGGTCCATTTGCGTCAAATTGGCAAGGTAAAAAAGCTTGACAAATGGGTGCCCCACGAACTCAATGATCGCCAGCGCGAAGTACGCGTCGAGACGTGCCTTGCACTGCTCAACAGACACACAAATGAAGGAATTTTGAACCGCATTGTTACCTGCGATGAAAAATGGATTCTGTTTGATAACCGTAAGCGCTCAGCAAGTTGGTTGGATCCTGGTTCAGCACCTAAACAATGCCCTAAACGAAAACTTACCCCTAGAAAAGTGATGGTCACTGTTTGGTGGTCTAGCGCCGGTGTGATTCATCACAGCTTCTTACCAAACGGGGTGAGCATTACTGCAGATGTGTACTGTGAAGAACTGAACACAATGATGGAGAAGCTGGCGCATCTCCAACCAGCATTGGTCAATCGCTCGTCTCCGCTGCTCCTGCACGACAACGCGCGACCTCATACTGCACAGCAGACGGTCTCCAAGTTGCAAGAACTGGGGTTGGAAGCTCTCCGTCATCCGCCCTACTCACCAGACCTTGCGCCTACAGACTACTACTTTTTCCAGAATTTGGATAACTTCTTGGCGGGAAAAAAATTTAATACCCGAGAGGCAGTACAAAATGCCTTTGAAGAATTTGTTGCCTCCCGTCCAGCTGATTTCTTTAAGAAGGGCATCAATAAACTGCCACTGCGATGGCAAAGATGCATTGATTGCATGGGTGATTACTTCGATTAATACAAATAAAAAATTAATGAAAAAAATTCGTTTAAATTTTTTCATACAAAACGGCAATTTCATAGGTAAAGACCTATTATATATAAATGTGCTCGCGCAAGCTTTAGTAATAAGTTACTATAATATTGCCGACCGCAGTTTTGAGCTATATTTCCTTCCCTCCCAATTCCCATACAACAGAACGCGAGGGATGCTCATCACACGCGTCGAATCAGAGGCGCTTCCGCCGCAGCGATAGCCAATCGCAACATAAATCCACTGTGATTTAAAAAAACACTCTTGCAATGAGACTTGAGTGAACCGCTCACGCACCGCGCCGCGCCGCTAATAATCCGCTACTATATGTAAAAACTCAAAAACTTTTTATTTTATAAGTGTTGGCCGACACAATTGTGACATTCAAAAACCAAGTGATATTGCATCACCGTGAGAAGAAGAAAGTCAGTGAACACGTGGTACATCTGCGAAGGCTGTCCTTGAGTCAACGTGTTTCGTCCAGAAGGTTCTCAAGTAAGTCCATCCATCCCTATTTTCTCACTCATAACCTCATATTCCCTTTTGCTCAATTCTGTGTGTCGTCCAATAATCTCAAACCTGAAAAAAAAAAAACTTCCCCGCGTCTTCGTCCTTCGAATGCCGCGTCAACTTATACACCAATATGTATTAGTGTTACATACTTAGAAAAATATAATAACTATAATTTCAAAAATATATGTTTATGTTAAGTATTTTAACATAATGAAAGTGATCATGTACGTCAAATTAACATTTCGAGTTGGCGCAAGTTCCCAATTTCATCCTGTATGTATCCATGTAACTATGGTACCTAAGTATGTGAATATATAAGTAACGCGCGTGGATATGAATATGCAATCCTCATGTAATCTAATGAGATGCTGCATAATTAAGGTTTTACGTGTTTTTTACATCGTGCATTTTGTTACGAAAATTATATTTTTTTGTGGACATAGATAGTTAAGACAGGCAACGTCTATATGGAGTGCATGTTGAAGAGCCTCCTCGTGGCGCACCCTGGGCAACGTCAGGTCCAATTGCCCACCTGCTCTTGGTGGTGGACAATTGGGGCTGGTGGCTAATCTTTAACAGACGGGGAAGGGTCATGGTTCCAATCACCCATCATCCTTGTTGGTCGGTGATGGGAACCGGGCTAGGGGCGGGACGGCTTGTCCGTCATAGGGGTCATCTAACGTCTACACCTCCTCTGGTTGCAGAGGGTAGGTCGTAGGCGTATAGTGGGAGAGGGAGAGGAAGACAACCTCTTTAAAAAATTACCTCAATCCCTGCTTAGGGGATGAATGGCCGGTAAGGCCTGGTGGCCAACAGACGTCTACACCCCCTCTGGTTGCAGAGGGTTGGTCGTAGGCGTATATTGGGAGAAGGAGAGGAAGACAACCTCTGTAAAAAATTACCTCAATCCCAAGGTCGAGCGTGCCGAGGAGATGGATGGCCGGAGAGGTTCCGGTCGCTAGCGCTGGGGGGGTTCATCGGGGAGAATAGGGACCATACCCTTCAAAAGAACAAAAAAAAAAAAAATGGACAAACAGACAGAGGGAAATAAACTACCCCAGGGCGGTACCGGCTGCTCAGCAGCCGGAGAATCCGTCACGTTCTCTTCAGGAACGTCAAGCCCCCAATCGTATTCTGGGGGGGGCAACCAATGTCTTCCATCAGGTTCTCGAACATTCGAGGACTTGATCAGTTTTAATTTTAATGCCGAAACCACCGGCCAGCGAGAAAAGGAGCTTGAGAAGTTCCTGAAGCCCCTGCGCGTCGTGGTCACGCCGATTGTTGTCTCCGACAGCAACAAGAGCCGAGGAGGCTCAAGTCCTGAAAGGGACCGGTCCGACAGAGAGGACTCTAGGAGGAAGCGCAGTCTCTCCTCTAGTGAGGAGAACCTGTCGGCCGCGAAGGTGCCAACGGCACAGAGAGGGCGAGGTCGTGCGGTGTCTGGCGGAGTCCCCGCTCGGGTGACGGAGCGTGACGGGCGCGGTCGCTCTGCACTGATACGCAGGAGCACTACGCCAGCTCCAGTGGAGCGCGTGGAAAGTGCGGAGAGCGGCCCCGAGCCCATGGAGGCGGACCTGAGCGGGGGCTCCACCGTGTCCCTGCTGGGATCTAATAAAGCGGAGGCGAATGCTGCAAAACGGGCGCAGCGAAAAACTGTTGCGGTTGACGAAGTGAGCGAGTTGGCCCGACAGGCCCGTGAGCGGCGCTCTGCTCGGATGGCTGCCGGGGGAGGCATCACAGCGGTAGCACTCAGTCGCCAAGTTTTGGACGGCGTGGATGTCGTCCTGAAGGTTGCCACCAAATCGGGCAACCTGAAGGGCACATTCACCCGTGCCCTGAAAGAGGCGGCTGACGGAATTAAGGAGGCGGTTGAGGTCCTCGTTAACCGCACTACCACGGAGGAGACGGCGAAGCTATGGGAGGAGAATGGCCGTCTCCGATCCAAGTTGGAGGACCTCAAGCGGCAGTTTGCCGCCCTGAAGGCAGCACCCGCGGACACGGGCTCGTCTTCCGTCGCGGTCCAGTCATCGGTTCCATTGCCGGTCCCGTCGTCGGCCCCTGCACTTGCGGATGCCGAGATTGAGAAGATCGCGCGCATCTGCATGATGCAGTGTGGGACGATGGTGGGTGCCCGCATGGAGGCCATAGAGGCAAGGCTCCTGCCGGCGGAAACCCTCCGCTTACCGCTCGCTGCGGACAGGCGGAGGAAGGAGGGGCCTGCTAAGCGGGGGCCGGTAACGGCCGCGACGGCAGAGGCAAGCCGGTCCGGGAAGGGGACTAAAAAGCCCACCGAGGGTACGTCCGCGTCCACTTCCGGGGCGGCTGTACCGGCGGCGGCCGCGCCGGGCCCTACCTCGGAGGCCTGGACGACGGTAGTCAAAAAGGGCCGCCGTCACGGGAAGAAGACGGCGCCACCGGCACCCGCTGGAGCTCCGGCACCGGCAGCCAAGAAGGCCCAGGGACCGCCTAGGGTCAGAGCCCCACGCTCCGCGGCTGTAGTGATTACGCTGCAGCCCGGAGCCGTCGAAAGGGGCATCACCTACAAGGCGGTCCTGACTGAGGCAAAAGCCAAAGTCGCGTTCCCCGACCTTGGCACACCGTCCGGCTTCAGAATGAAGCCGGCGATTACGGGGGCGCGGCTGCTCGAGGTGTCGGGTGCCTCTAGCGGCGAGAAGGCGGATATCCTGGCTGCCAAGTTACGTGAGGTCCTCAACCCGGAGGATGTCCGGGTGTCCAGGCCAATGAAGACCGCTGAGCTGCGCGTCGGTGGCCTGGACGACTCGACAACCACGGCCGAGGTCGCGGCGGCCGTCGCCAGAGTCGGTGGATGTCCGCCCGACGACGTGCGGACGGGCGAGATTCGCGTTGACGCTCCCGGGCTCGGCACGATTTGGGTACGGTGCTCGGTGGTGGCGGCGAACAAGGTCGCTGACGGTGGGCGTTTGTTGGTGGGATGGGTTGCAGCGAGTGTCAAGCTGCTGCAGCCCAGGGCCATGCGATGCTACCGGTGCCTTGACATTGGGCATGTTAAGGCACGGTGCACCGCCGAAGTGGACTGCAGCGAGCAGTGCTATCGCTGCGGCCAGCCCGGCCACAAGGCGGCCCAGTGCTCCGCGGCGCCAAACTGCAGCCTCTGTACAGCTGCAGGGAGGCCCGCCGGGCACAGAGCGGGCGGAAAAGCCTGTGGCGCCCCCGCCAGCAAGAGGAAAAGGGGTGCCAAGGCTGCGGGGGGCACTTTACCCCCCCCTCAGCCTGGCTGCCCTTCGGTCGACTCCCGGCCTAGGAATGGTGCGGAGGGAATGGATTGCGCCTAATGGCGCTCTACCATTTCCTCCAGGGCAATCTCAACCACTGTGCCAGAGCTCAGGATCTCTTGCTCCAGAGCATGGCGGAGTGGTTGATTCGCGTGGCTGTGGTCGCTGAGCCGTACTTTGTCCCCCCCCGGGATAACTGGGTGGGGGACCTGGACGGCTTGGTGGCCATCATCGGCGGGGCTCTCGTCAACCCGTCCCGAGGACACGGCTGGGTGGCCGCCCTCGCGGACGGCATTGGCGTGGTTGGGGCGTATTTTTCGCCCAACAAGAGTCTCGCCGACTTCGAAAGCTTCCTTGTCGAGTTGGGTGCCGTCGTAGGCCGACTCCACCCTCGCCCCGTGCTGTTGCTAGGGGATCTCAACGCCAAGTCTGCGGCGTGGGGATCTCCGGTGACCGATGCTAGGGGTGAGGCGCTGGAGGAGTGGGCGGTCACGACTGGCCTGGTCGTCCTGAACGTGGGCTCGGTCCACACGTGCGTGCGGCAGCGGGCCGGTTTAATAGTGGACGTCTCGTTCGCTAGCCCTGCTGTTGCGAGCCGTGTTCGCGGCTGGCGTGTTGCCGTGGAGGTGGAGACGTTGTCGGATCACCGATACATCCGTTTCGACGTCTCCGCCCAGACCGCCGGCGGCCGCAGTTCATCGGGCCTGCGAACGGATGGCCCGCGCTGGGCGCTCAAGCGCATCGACAGGGAGCTTCTCGAGGAGGCCGCTATTGTCCAGGCCTGAATCCGGGAGTCGGCAATGAGCGGACCCATCGACGTCGAACAGGAGGCGCTGTGGTTCCGCGGGGCGATGACGCAAATCAGCGACGCGTCCATGCCCCGCGTCCACACACAGTCAGCAAGGCGCCAGGTGTACTGGTGGTCCGCCGCGATTGCGCAATTACGCATCGCGTGTGTGACGGTGAGACGCCAGTACACCCGTTACCGGAGGAGACGTCGTCGGGTCCCTGACGAAGAAGCCGCGCTGTATGAGGTGTACCGCGCGGCTAAAGAGACTCTGTGGCTGGACGTCGGCGAGGCGAAAACGCGAGCCAGGGAGGAGATGCTGGAGACTCTGGACGGGAATCCGTGGGGGCGCCCTTATCGAGCGGTTCGAGGGAAACTTCGAGCCGCAGCGCCTCCACTTACGGAGAGTCTTCAGCCCGAGCTGCTGGAGGAGGTAGTTGCAGCCCTCTTCCCGGCAAGAGCGGAGCATACTCCGCCGCCGATGGCTTTGCCCACAGCTGCAGAGTCTACAGAGGAGAACGCCATTACCGTCCCAGAGGTGACACAGGCAGAGATGAGGGCGGCCGTGATGAGGCTCCGGGCCAAGAAAGTGGCTCCGGGGCCCGACGGGATCCACGGCCGAGCGTTAGCCCTCGCTCTGAAGGAGCTGGAGCCCCAGCTGAGAGGACTCTACACAGCGTGCCTTGAGCGGGGCCAGTTTCCCACTTTTTAAAAGACTGGTCGTCTGGTCCTACTCAGGACGGTGGGGCGCCCTGCGGACTCGCCGTCCGCGTACCGGCCCATAGTGCTGCTAGACGAGGTGGGGAAGCTGCTGGAGCGGATACTCGCAGCCCGCCTCGTCGGCCACTTGTGCAGAGAAGGGCTGGACCTGGACGAGAGCCAGTTCGGCTTTCGGCATGGGCGCTCCACCATCCACGCGATATCGCGGGTGAGAGTCCTGGCGGAGGAAACGGTGTCCCGGGGTGGGGTGGTGGTGGCAGTGTCCTTGGACATCTCCAACGCATTCAACACCCTGCCCTGGAGTTGTATTCGGGAGGCACTGCGGTATCATCGGGTGCCTCTCTACCTCCGCCGCATCGTTGGGGCTTATTTGGCGGAGAGGTGTGTCACCTACATGGGAGGCGATGGCGTCAGCCAGCGCCACATGTCGTGCGGTGTTCCACAGGGCTCGGTCCTGGGCCCGCTCCTGTGGAACATCGGGTACGACTGGGTGCTGAGAGGCGAACTCCAACCGGGCGTCGACCTGACGTGCTATGCGGACGACACGCTGGTCACGGCCCGGGGGAGTTCGCACAGGGAGGCAGCGTTGCTGGCGACGGCTGCGGTTTCACAGACGGTGAGCCGCATACGGCGCCTCGGCCTGGAGGTGGCCCTCAACAAGTCGGAGGCCATGGTGTTTCATGGTCCCCGGCGGGCGCCACCGTCCGGATCCCACATTGTGGTGGGAGGGGTACGAATCGCTGTCGAGCCCACCATGAAGTACCTGGGCTTGGTGCTCGACAGTCGGTGGGATTTCGGCCCCCACTTCCGGCGGCTGGCGCCCAAGTTGTTGGGCGCGGCTGGGGCGCTGTCAACGCTGCTTCCCAATCTGGGGGGCCCGAGCGCCGCTTGTAGGCGGCTCTACGTAGGGATCGTGCGATCGATGGCCCTTTACGGGGCCCCGATCTGGGCGGCTGACCTGACGGCCGGCAGCATTGCTGTTCTGCGAAAGCCGCAGAGAGCGATGGCCGTCAGAGTCATAAGGGGGTACCGCACGATCTCCTACGAGGCGGCTTGTGCACTGGCCGGATCCCCGCCCTGGGACCTGGAGGCGAAGGTGCTCGCGTCACTGTACCGGTGGCGCGAGGAATGGCGGGCGCGGGGTGAGCGACCGATGCAGCGACATATGGAGCAGCGTCGGTCGCAGCTCCGCGAGGTCCTGGTGGCGGAATGGCGGGACAGGCTCTCACGCCCTACCGCCGGCCTCGTCACTATCGAGGCGGTCCGGCCGGTGCTCGACCTCTGGCTCGGGAGGAGGCACGGCTCCCTGTCGTTTCGGGTGACGCAGGTGCTCTCGGGGCATGGTTGCTTCGGGAAGTACCTGAGTCGCATAAACAGGGAGCCGGACGCCCGGTGTCACCACTGCGTCGACTGTCGGGAGGACATGGCGCGGCATACGCTGGCAGAGTGTGCCGCTTGGGAGGAGCCGCGCCGTGCCCTCATCTCAGGAGTAGGCAGTGACCTGTCGCTGCCGGCCGTAGTGAATACTATGGTCGGCGGCGACGAGTCCTGGGCCGCGGTGGTATCCTTCTGCGAAACAGTTATCTCGCAGAAGGAGGCTGCGGAAAGGGAGCGAGAGATCTCATCCTCTCACCCGGCCCGCAGCAGGCGCACCGGGCGTCGGCGGAGGGCGGACAACGCCCTCTTCCAGCCCCCCTAAATGGGTCCAGGGACGACGGACTTGGGGACGTCCGTCGCCCCCCATACATCAGGACCCGAGGCGGCGGCGCATAGTGTTCCACGCGCGCTCCTCTTAGACGTCGCGGGGGGAGTCAAACACCTCACTCCCCCCGCTCGACCGGACGGGGCCCGCAGAGGCGGGCCGGCACCAGTCGGGGGTTGCGGAAGATTCGTATGTTCCCTCGACCCCCGACGCAGGTGTGAGATGGAACACCGGGGTGGTTTTTAGTCAGTAAGAGTCTGACAGACCCCTCCGCCCCCCCAGGGCGGGGGACATCCATGAGGATTTTCCACCCCGGATCAAAAAAAAAAATTAAAAAAAAAAAAAAAAAAAAAAAAAAAAGGCAACGTCTATATACTCGTTGAGGGTTAAGGCTCCTAAAAACAGACACGACACGTGACGCGAATCGCGCGCGGCACAAAGACACCGCTAGTCGCGCGACGAGCGGCGCCTTTGTGTCGCGCTGTCGCGTAGCGCCCGTCTGCGGGAGCCTTTATGCTTAGTTACGTAATTGCTACATTATTCTTCGTGCTACATTCTGAAGATATTTTTTCAAGAATTAAATAAAATAATCGATTCATAATTAACGTAGTTTATAATAACGTAATTTATAAAATAATCGATTCATAAGTAAAGTAACTCAAAACAATTTAAATAAAGGCAATTTTCTGAGGCCAAACAGTAATTGGTGTAGATACTCACACAATAAAAAATAACTACGAAATTGGATTTCAATATAAAATAATAAAAAGGCCGTAACAACGGTAGCGTAAGATCAGAAGCAAAAGGGATAAACAAAAAACATTCGTCGAATAGAACCTCGTAGGTTTTCTGGAATTCGATGAAAATCCGTGTAATGATTCCTAATACTTATTTTAAATACTCGACAAAATTACCCGATGTTTACATAGAAGTAGAAAAGTAACTTAGTTATAAGTCACAAGTCATAAGTAATTTATTTCATAACAATATAGATACATTGTGTTGAAAAATTAAAATAAAAAAATAACATTATACAATTGCAATTAAAATAAAATTCATCAAATACATTTTAGAAAAGTCGATAAAATAATAACGGTCAATTAAGAATTCAAGTACATAAATAATAAATGTCAATGTAATAAAATCAATCATAAATTACAATGTCATATTATGTCACCTAGGTATTCGTTGAGACTGTAATAGCCTTTCCCCAATAAATAGTTTCTCAATTTGTTTTTAAATGTATTTGCTCAGAATGTAGGTATTTACAATAAGGTAGTTATAGTAATATTAGAGAACCCTTGTACATTATACCATTTTGGCATGCAAACATTGATGCAGTTCATCATCAAACATACAAACATTGATACACAACTAAAATGTATCAGCTAGAAAATCCGATACAGAGTAGTAACATTTATTCAATAGAAGTAAAGTTAGTTTCTTTTTGAAAGTTGTTCCCGATTGCTCTTTTACGGAATTAGGAATGTGGTTAAAAGTAGTCGGAGCCATACCAAAAATACTTTTCCTCAACAAAGCAGTCCTAAATCCACCTGTGCCTAACAAGTTTTGGATCGCAAAGCTACATCTGGGTATATGCTTTCCGATAAAGTTAAAAAGTAGGTAAGCTCAGACACAAAAGATTTAAAAAATAACATGGTAAGCGTCGAAAAGAGATGCTTGAGGTTTCATTACAATACTGCTGCAATATATGTAGGTAATCTGTTGCTTCGTTTTAGTAGGTCTAACTTATTCTTTTTATTTTGTGTACATATGTACGTAGGTAGCTATTTAACTTAGTTCCTAGTGTCAATAGTTAGTCGTAATAATACCTATAAATGATAAAAAAATTATAAATGATTTTATTTCTGTAAATAGGTTTGTACAAACACTTTTACACGTCAATCATATTTTAAAACTAGATGAGGTCGGCGTTTCCTATCTGACTACTCTGAGAAGAAAGGCCGAAACAAACTCAGAGGTCACAGTTTCTTTTAAAGTCCAGACATAATGTTGGTCAGATCATGTGAAGACCATGTAGATTTGTCAGAAATGGTCTTTTGAGGAAAAACCACACAGATTGAGTGGACCTGTCCAGTCAGTATATTTTATCACCGTTGTAGTTATAATATATTATAATCCTAATTAATATTATAAATGCGAAAATAAGTTTTTTTGTGTGCACCTAAAATGGCTGAACGAATTTGTTTGTTGCTCCTATCAATAAAAATAAAAACCAATTTTTCGATTCATCCACTTTCCAATCGAGCTCTTCAGAGTTTCCAGTTTCAAGAGCGCTAGGGTAACTAAACTTTATTAAAATGGTAAAATTATTGAAGTAACTGAACCATTATTCTGTTATTAAATTTTATTTGATATATTTTCAGTCATTTGGAAACAAATTTTTGATTATCAGTTTGATATCCATTTTTTCAGTTACACAAAATTATTTAAAACTAATTCACGAAAGAGCCTAAACATCTATTTATATATCACAGACACGACACGTTGCGAAAAACGTCTGATTTTCCAGCTGGTTTTAAACTGTTCCCTCGTTATTTTTCTAAATAGAAAAAAAAACATTACATTTACGGCTACTGCGGCTTTTTCGCCTCATAACATATACGTACATGTAATACATAGGTATGTCCCTAAGTATTTGTAATATTATGATGGCAATAGCCTCGCTCCCTATTACATGGGACTTAAAACATAACTGGCGGAATGTGGGTGTACTATTATAGTAGACCTCTGCGTAACCCTTCTGGGATTATATATAATTGGCGAAATGTGGTTGTAATAAATACACCTGTGCCTAAGTTAGGGGAAAACAGGCATGATATTATTGTTATGTAAGTATTACCTACCACCTTTGTTTAATACATGAACTCACGCCTTCTTCCCATAGGCAGAAACTGCGGAACGCCACCTGCTACGACCTCCTTTTACTTTATTTATGTTCATATGATCATACACGCACGCCGGTTGCGAGTACTACGCACCTGACCTTTCTGAAGAACATCACCAATAAGGTCACTATAATAAGCACTTCTATGGCGTTCCCTCGCGGCGTTTCCACTCACATCTGGCTTGTAAATATACCTTTTGTTAGTCGCCTTTCATTCATTCTCTCAACATGACCAAACCATCCAGGCATACTTTTTTTTTCTTTTACGTCTAGGCAACCGCAACGTTACCTTATCACATCATTCCTCAGCCCATCCATACATAATTTGTTTAATCAGCGTAGGTAATTAACTATAGTCTATCTCTTTAGGTATTGTGTAGCTAGATGCTTTAATTAAAATATAAACTAGCTGGGGCTTAGTAAACAGGCCGATGAACAAAGAACGTCCCGTCAGCCTAGACATTGACGTGATTGATCTCGTTTCAGTATTTATACCGCTGATTAATATTAATAAGTTATTCCATTATACGAATGCATGATGGATGGGTAAACGCAGGGCTTTAAATACCGGTAAAATTTTCATAACGTTACCAGAGTTACCGTTAATTTTGCTAAATTTTAACGTTAGTCCGTGGGAACGTTAATTTTAACGTTAATTTTATACCGTTAATCTTTCTAAAGTGGAAGTAGAGGGGACCTAGGCGCGCGGCGGGCCGCTTGCCGCGCCGCTGCCGTGGCCCTCTCGCGCCTCGCTGTGATGCCGTACTGATCAAAACGTTGTCTGATTCTTACGCGTGAGTAATATATTGAGCTGATTTAGTTAGTAATAGGTGTGATACACTACGCAAAATTAATTATTCTTATTTATAGTTATTACAATAGTCGTTGTAAAAATGCAGGATTTAATAGTCTAACGCGCCGCCACGGCATCGGCATCTCGACTGCAGTCACCGACCGCCGCGTGCCGCTCGTATGTATGAGCGCTTACAGTCGCACTACTGTCACAATAGTATTACTGAAAGCCCTCTGTTTTTCCTAAAATTCTATACTGAAAGAGCTTCGGGAGCTCTTCAACTCTGTCCTCTTCTTTGGGAGAACTCCAGAAGCGTGGGGAAGGAGCGTGGTCGTTCTTTTCTTTAAAAAGGGTGATAAGACCCTTCTAAAGAATTACAGACCCATTTCGCTCCTAAGCCACGTATATAAGTTGTTTTCAAGAGTCGTCACGAATCGTCTAGCGCTATGAATTGACAAGTTTCAGCCACCGGAGCAGGCCGACTTTTGAGGAGGATACAGCACCATTACCACATCCACACAGTGCGGCAAATTATACAGAAGTCCGAAGAGTATAATCGACCCCTGTGTCTTGCGTTTGTGGACTATGAGAAGGCTTTTGACTCTATCGAGACCTGGTCTGTTCCAAGGGGACGTTATTTCCCCGAAATTGTTCTCTAACGCTGAACTGGGAAGGACGCGCCTTTAACATCAACAGCGAGTACATCTCACACTGGAGATTGGCAGATGACATCGTCACACTGGAGATTGGCAGATGACATCGTCATACTGGCTGAATCGCTGCATGACTTGCAGAAGATGCTGGACGGCCTAGTTAATTCTTCTGTACGGATTGATCTACGGATGAACTTGGACAAAACCCAGGTTATGTTCATCGAACACGTCACTCCGGGACCAATTGCTGTCAATGGCGGTGCTCTCAAAGTTTTTCGAGAATTCGTTTACCTCGGGCAAACTCTGCAATTTGGCAAGAACAACTTTGAGAAGGAGGCTAACAGAAGAATTCGGCTGGGCTGAGCAGCACTTGGGAAGCTTCGTCGAATCTTCTCGTCACGTATTCCGCAGAGCCTAAAGATTAAAGTCTTCAATCAGTGCATCCTGCCTGTTATAACTTACGGAGCCGAAACGTAAACACTCACAATACGGCTGGTCCATAAATTCAAGGTCGCTCAGCGAGCTATGGAACGAACTATGCTTGGAGTCTCTCTGAGGGATAGAATCCGAAATGAGGTGATCCGGCAGAGAACCAATCATCGTGGCATACAATCGGAATCAGGGCGGATGACAGCATTCCACTTACCAAGGAACCTGAACGGCATCGCAGATTGCCTATCAAGGGGCAGCTCAGTACCCGAGTGGCATTTGCTACTACCAGCCACGGAGGCAATATTCTGACGGTGGGGTATTCCCGAAGTCGATCTCTTCGCAACAATAAAAACCGTTTACGTCCCAAGGTATGCGACTTTAGACTCAAGAGATGGCTCGGCGCTTTTCTGCGACGCTTTCAATGAAAAATGGGTATTTCAAACAGCGTGGGTATTCCTACCTCCGAGCATGATACCCATTGTCCTGGCACACCTAAACAGGGCTGAAGGGACATACTATGTAATAGCGCCACGGTGGACCAGTGCTTCTTGTTCCCGGATCTTAGGCACGCGCGCTAGCTTCCCTCTGCCAATAGAGAAACTGAGGGAGGTTCTGTTAGACAGGACCACGAGGTTGAGCCTTCAAAAAGTTGAGGGTGGGAGGATCAAGTAACTGATTGGGATTCGAGACGAGCAGCAGTTATTGAAAAAGAGCTGGCGTCCCTCTACCTTGACACCTATAGTGCCCCATTGAAAAGATGGTTGCACTGGAATAAGTCACACAATGAAAACAGAGCTGACTCTGTTTTCACTATCTACTATCTAAAACCTAGCTACATCTTTACCCTCTGGACACCGATGTCCAGAGGGCAAGGACGTAGCTAGGTTTTTGGCCAATCTTTATTTACAAAATAAGTTTGCTTAGTACGATTCTGTTACACAAGTCAGCTATTTCGACATATTGCGCAGCAACGGTAGAGAACCTATCAAGGAACTTTTTTATTCAACAAGTTTTAAAGGATGTCTCTATGTCTAAACTGCACCCAGCTAAACTCCCTGTATGGAATGTAAATATTTTGTTTGACTGGCTAAAGTCATCTACTTGTCCATATTCTCCTTTTGACCGAAGCAGACGGACTACTTTGATCCTTTTACTAGTTTCTGGTCGAAGATTACATGACTTTACCCTCTTGGAACTCAGTGAGCAGGGGTTTACAGAGTCTGAGGACACTTTGACGTTTTGAACAATTTTTCTTTCTTTTCTTTTCTTTTGGCCAAGGTTTGGCTCAAAAACTGACACAGGTTCGCACATGCAATCAGGCTCGCTACTAATACGGCATCAAGACCCTAAAATTTGTCCAGTAACTCATGTTAAGGAGTTGATTAAGAACTCAGAAGCTAGACGCTGACAGGATAGGCATATAAAATCTCTTTTTGAAAAGGAAAAAAGAGAAAGAAAAATTGTTAGGCACAACAAGAGTGAAGGAGGAGGAGGAGGGAGGAGGAGGGGGGAGGAGGTGGTTTATCTCCATCACAGGAGTGGTCAGGCCTGCATCCAAAACAATGATTGAAGTGTGGTCAGCTTTTAAGCTTGCTAAGATTGATGCCTCCCCAGGTAGTATAAGATCAGCTGTAGCTGCTCGGGGATGGCTGAACAACAGACCAGTACAGGAGATATTAGAATCGAATATCTTCAATTCACGTTTAATTTTATCGCCAAAAAAAGCTAGAGAATGCTGAAAACAGTATTTATTTAGTACCTAGATAAACCTTGGGTTAGAAAAAAGCCACCGTGGAAATGGTCTAAGTATTTTCAGATCAAGATAGCTTCAAAATATATCATTGAACTAACAAAACATGGTAAATAGCTTGGTTATTTTTATCTTAGTTAATTACACACTAAATTACGGTAAGATAGATCATAATAAAAGTACTTTAATACTTTTCCACATTCTGGAACTAAACAATTACATTTTTTATTTTCGGTCAGTTCAAAATATCTATATACCTTATTTTCTCTTTTATGTTCCATCTTTTAATCGTCTCGGCCAAACCAATTCACTGTAGGTATTACACACAAATGAGGCGGGGTGGCGGCGGCGGCGATGAGAATGGCGCAGCCGGCGCGCAGCAGAGTGGCAACAGTGCATCTATAGTTATCCAATGCTATGCCTACGCGAGCGCACAAAAATGTAAACCTACGGAACGGCAACGTAGCCAAATTAACGGTAAAATTAACGTTAGCTAAGTATTTTACGTTAATGATAATTAACGTTACATTACTGGTAATTGCATGAAATAACGTTACCATTTTAACTTTAGTAAATTATCATAATGAAATTAACGTTACTTAACGGTTATTATTTTGTTATTTGGTAACGTTAACAAGCCCTGGAAAGGCTAAAGGTTACTGGAAATAAAACATTTAATAGTACCTATAAATATAAATATATATATTATAACACAAAACCCATGGAGTAAGGCAGAAACTACAGAACGCTACCTGCTACGATCCTTACATACCCCTTTTGCTTCGTTTACGTTCAAACATCTGCGGGGTAATTTCATAACATAATAACAGTGGGAATGGGTTTCATTTTGACAGTTCAACAACATTCATTGCGTTGCATACGGTGTTGAGCAGACAAATTTTTCGAACATATGAAGCAATGGATTAGCAACAGGCCTCAAAATGATTCAGATTGTGACTGATAGTGTGTTACGCAATTAGGGTACTGGTCTGGTATATTATAAAGACCTATTAGACAGGCATGTATAAGTAAAAACAGACATTTTTTTTAACAAATCTAGGTCTATTTAAAGGGTTAAAGAATGAATAACGAAATACCAGATACTAAAAATGAAATGTTTTCCCTGAATAATGAAGAAAATATAAACGATTTCAAGTCGCTTTATGAATTTTTCAGACATTTACTAAAAGTTAAATGGACTATTGTTCATTGTGCCAAAGCATTCGATTCCAAAGATTCGTTTAAGAGAAAACAATAGATTTGGGCACAACAAAAACCTTTAACCTTTTTCCTGCGAAACACAGACCTCCTAATGACCGATAAAAGGAACATTCAATCATGAACAAAATCGAGCAAAGTTTTGCAGCAGGCAGTTTGATGATCTTAGTAATATAACACCGCTACGCATTATCAGACCAGCACTCTAATTGTGTAACACACTTTCTATCACTATCTGAATCATTTTGAAGCCTATTGCTAATCCATTGCTTCATATGTTCGAAAAATTTGTCTGCTCAACAACGTAAATAACGCAATGAATGTTGTTAAACTGTCAAAATGACATGACATGACATGACATGTCACATGACATGACATGTTCCTACTGTTAGTGTGTTACGCAATTACCCCGCTGAGCATTTCTTAATGAGTTTCAAATAAACAATTCAAAAGAAGGCTGATTCGTAAAATCGCTCTATGCCTAAGCAAACTAATTTATACATGAGACTGAATAACATTTTGTCGTGATTGATCAGCAGGCGAAGCCGACGTCGACGTCTTACGATTCGTATTCCGTCGGCAGTGTCAGCTTACTTTGGTTATTACTTTAGATTCAAATTTTATGCTGCAAGCATTAATTTAAAATATCACGTTTTCTCAAGTAAAAGCACTTTGCGAGGACTATTTATAAAGACCTGAGACATAATTACTTTGTAATAATGTCGGAACTGCTGCAAACAAAAGTATGTATTTTTATAACCTTGCGCATAAACGTTTTTCCAAGCTTTCTTTCCAACCTTTTCAAGATAAAGCTTAACAGAATGTTTTAATTATCACAATTCCCTGGTATGCTTAATGAGCGGATAGACTTCTATTATTATAAAATCTTACAAAAGCGATAAGAATAATAACATTACGAGCTTCATTCTACGAACTTTCAACACAGTCTCATTTTAATTCACCATGGTTGGCAACCCTCGCAGGGTTGCCAACCATGATGTTAAAAAAAACTCACCGAATACATAATCTCTACGGTTTTATTTCAGTATAATTACTTGATTTTCCCTTACTTACATACATGTTTAGCATAATCAGCCTAGTATGTTCCCACTGCTGGGACACAGGCCTCCTCTCTTCGAGAGGGAGTGGGCTTTAATCTACTACGCGGGCCCAGTGCAGGTTGGTGATATATATAGGTACATACCTACATATTTACTGTTCAATACTTAATACTGTTTTTGACAACCAACGGGTGGTTGTCAAAAACAGTATTTTGAATTTTGTGTTATGGCACAATATTTTTAGGGTTCCGTACCTCAATAGGAAGAAGGAACGTAACACTTATAGTCCGTCCTTTCGTCTGTCTGTCTGGCAAAACCCATTTTCTCAGGAACGCGTGAAGGTTGAAATTAATAATTATCAAATATACCTATATAGGTCTACGATCCCTTATAAAAAACAAGCTTCTAAGTCAACGCAACAAAAACTGTTTTACAAATAAACAACCGACTTCTTCGAATTTGGATGTTGAATACTAATGGGCCTAGGTAGGGGTACCTAGGCCCATTAGTATTCAACATCCAAATTCAGTGAAAGGCCTACCCACCTATATTTTTCTTCAAATATCATTTGATTACTTACTTCCGCTAGTGACTCCTACGTGAATTCCTACGTCACCCAGATGAAGACCCCTGAATATAACCGCTATAATTTGCAATAATTTCGGCGGCTCCAAAATGTCGTACACATTAGGAGTGGCGATTATGCTCACAAAAAGCCTGGGATTTGGGATCCATACACATATCATGCTGCGTCATCGTGTCATTCATGGTATTTAATATCTAATGCCTCGTATTCAATTCATTTGGCGACAAATGTTCCGTGAGATGCGAGTGTGTCGCTTGTAACGCAGGTCGCGGCATTTTTGATGGTAATTCATGATCTAAAGTGATACGCGGTGTTTTTCTTTGGCAGTGATCCGCGCCTTAATAATAAATCGGCTAGTGACATAACATCACGCCTTTAATCCCCGAAGGGTTAGACAGATCTGTATCTATAGAAGGTACACCCACATTTCGCCCCTTATGTTTGTCCCATGTAATACGGGGAGAGTCTATTGCTATCAACCGGGCACAAATCCAGACTTCGGGTTGCTACTGAGAAATTGTGGATAGAAAAACCCAATAATACTTTTACCGACCAGGGTCGGCAGTCTCAACTAGATAGCGGCGCTGTCGGAAACTACCGATCGCTAAATATTAAGGTGAATCCTCCGTTGTAGCCCTCAAAATTCAAATTTTCTTTAGTTTTTTGCAAATTACAGCTCTGTTTTCGTCGTATGTTGATCAAAATGCGATTCTCGAATGTGGGAATTATATATTTATCGAATAATAATCATAAATTTCATATCAATCGTCAAATTCAAAGAAAATTTGAATTTGGTGGGCTACAACTGAGGTTTCACCTTAATATTTAGCGATCGGTAGTTTGCGACAGCGTCGCTATCTATGTCGAGCCTGCCGGCCCAGGGCCGGCAGTCCCGACTAATTAGCTACATGCAAAGAGTGGTCGGGACCAGTCGACACGTACATGACGTCATGTCGCCCGTCGGACCAACATCAAACAGTTGTTATGTCAATCATGATTGTGTCAATTGCGGAAGAAACTAATAAACATATTTTAACAAAATGATGCTGCGATCGCCACAACAACGAAAATCACGAAGAAAAATTCAGGCCTCCGCCAAAGTTCGACTTTATGACATCACGCTTTCTCTTCCCCATCTTGATAACCCTTGATATTATTTCGATAAGCATCAGTTTACTTATAATAGTTATCACGTGCAGACATTCTGTTTCTATTTGATTACATAATTATGTTGGTAACCAATGTAAACAAATAATAAAATATGTAGTAGTCTTGGCAGTTTTTCTGGGCATAACAGTCCTTACATCAGTAGCGGGAAGGCTCAGTTCGGCTGCCTACGCTGTCAGGAAAGTAAGACAATGCATTGACGTTGATGCAGCTGGGTTAGTATATTTTAGTTACTTTCCTAAGGTTATGTCTTACGGCAGGTATGGGCAACCTTTGACATGTTGAGGGCCAAACTTTAGCGTGCAAATACGTTCGCGGGCCGCGTTTAAAAGTACTTAGTGCATTTTAAAGTAGTGATATTTTTTTTTGCGATAGATATTAGACATGAAATAATACGACAATGTTATTATAGTACAATTTATTAAAATAACAAAATGAAATTTAAAAAAATGGTACATTATAATTAAATCGTAAAAGGAGGTCACCAAAAGCCCATACAAGTTTGCCCAAACATGTACCTCGAGGTACACATGCACCAAATCGTAGATAAAAAATAGAGGAATTCGAAAATAATAGTATTTTTTCCTTAAATAATTTAAAACTACATAATCAATTATTTTATTCGTATGTACAATTGCGTTACATTTGGTTGACACTCGGGTTGACATTATTTCGTAAATGTCATTCACATGTCAGTCAGTTCATTCGTGAAACAACAGTGGCTGAACCCAACCGCAGACAGCTGTCAACATGACAGTTTTTTTTTAATAAGTAAGATAGTTGTGCTTGTGCCGATGTTAGAATGCCAAAATGGGGTGCTTTTTATTATTTTAAAAGTTATTTTATTCTCGTACCCGGGTAACCATTACAAAATTATATAAATGCAATATTATTCAGTGTAATCTAGTGTATTTTATGGCACTAAGTGTACCTCGGTACTTCATTTGGGCAGATTTTGGTGACATCCTTTGCAATTGTTACAAACTACGAAAGTCACATACACCGAAATCAATGAGACACTTGAGCTTGAATTTGAGAAATTAATCCATCGATATTTGGATTAATTCCACTGATACAAAGACGTAAAGAATTTTCCAAATTATCGTCAGTCAGTCTTGTACGATGTGTTGATTTATTAACTTTCATCAATGAAAAGAACTGTTCGCATTTATAAGTACTGCCGACGCACAAATCAATCATCTTGCCAATTGTCTAAGCTGCAAAGGAAATCCAACGAAACCAAACACGCTATTACACAAGTCATGATATGAAGCCATCCGAGTTGCACTAATTTGTCATTTCATTTAAATAAGTATAAATAAAACTGGTACTTTTGTGAAAGTAGTTTTAATACAGTAGCCACTAAGTCAATATTGTTTGTTGGCACGTCATGGCCATATTAAATATTTATTTGGAAAAAAATTACACGTAGATGTACAAAGGTTTGCCATCCCTGTTATAGTATATAGTAATACCATGGGTTAAACCGACATAAAAAAAATTACCAAGAGCGAGTCGGGGTCACACAATTAAGGTTCCAAACCAAACTACACTAAGCAGTTTGTGGAACGGTCGCTGGCCTGCGACAATTAATTACTGTACTGTGCCTCATTAATAAACCCACGTTAGCTCCTAAATGACATACTTTCAAGAAAAAAAATAAAGGAAGGTATTTTTTTGGTTTTGGGCTATATCTTCAAGGCCGGTAAACCAAATATTATAAAAAATATTTTTATTAGGAAAGCTCTATTAAACGATACATTATTTCCCTAAGATTGAATTGACCATCATATTTTTTTTTTCTTTGTCTGGTGATCTGTATGCGTGCCAGAAATTCAAATTCCTACGTTACAAAGATCTCGAGAAAAACCTCCGTGACAGACGGACACAAAAGTGATGTTATAGGTTCCATTTTCAATCGGTGTTTTTTTTCGTCAGTTGTCTTAAACGACTTTTTATATATTTTGTCAATATGCATGACCAGCATCAGATAGGCAATCCTATAAGCGGCAATAACTGCTTTCCAATAGGTGGGACTCATCTTTCACTCTGAAGAAAAGTTCTTTAACTTTTCACCACCACATGATAGGTACAAATTAATTTCGCAGAGTGCGCTGAATCGAATAATATCCCACTAGTGTGCGTATGTGAGTTCAATTACGTGGGCAGCTCGAACTTGAAAATCTACTTTAGATCAAGTTACTACTAAAGTAATTTCATCTAAATAAATTGATTGCCAATCGTATCTGAAAAGACCGTACAAATTCCTTCACCCTTGCCTGGGATGCAAAATATCCACTTAAATACTAAGTATAAATAAATTCAGCGAGACATGTTCTATTGAAACATATATTTATACATAATTATTAATAATTATCTTTTTATGGCACTTAAGTCGTAAGAGAGCTTTATGGATGTTTACCTTCTATAAAATTGTATCCAAGTACTATATACAGATTGCGAACAAAGTACTTACCTTAGATTCTATGGTAACTACTGATAATAAATACCATAACACAGTTTTATGGCTAGTCTAGATGGAGCCGGGGCGCGGGCGCGGCGCGGCCTAAGTGAGTCGAGTAGAAGCACAGAACAGACTGTTCTGTGCTCCTTTATATCTTAGAAGACAATTCCTATCTGACAAATATTTGTTCCGGATCCTTCAGATCTCTACTCATCCTCTCTTTCCTAAACTGCACTCTTTAGTGTTGCAGATTGAATCTTCAAATTACTGGTCCCATAAACGTGCTCCTTGTTTAGTTGTAAGCTATAAAAAAATCCTTTCACTTCTCCTATTCACCGTTCCAATAAACTTCCCCTATTTAGCAGTAGTTATGAGAGTTTAGAATTCAGTCCTATCATAAAATATAGCTGTGTAAGTAAATCAGATGCCGAATGCCATCTAAGTTTTAATCATTTTTTAGCTGAACACTTAGAGTACCACCATATATTTACGGATGCTGCCAAGCGTTCTCCGACGGGTTTTGTTGGAATAGGTACTTACCATTCCCAATACAACATCGTACAAAAAATAAAACTGCCTCTGGAGACTTCTGTTTTTACGGGGGATTGTTTCGGTATTTTAAAAGCCATAGAATATATTCGTGTTTTAAAGCTTAAAAAATCTATTATTTTTATTGATTCTCAAAGTGAGCGTATAGCCATCAATAAATCCCCATTCGAACACAAATCGCAGTTGCCTATAATTTATTTAATAAGAGAATTTATGTTCAGAACCATCTCTGAGGATAATACGCTACAATTTGCGTGGATCCCGGCCCATGCTGGAATCCAAAACAATGGAGTGGTTGATACACTCGCCGGTGATGCGGTGCAGTGTGGGTACTTAGTTCCGTATACTAATTTTTGTTGTGACCTCGTGACGTTACCAAAGACTTTTCTTCGGGACACCTGGAAGGTAGCTAGCTGGTGTTAGCTGTTTATATAAATGTTTAGGTATTTTTATGATATTAACAGTATTTTGAATTATTATTACTTGTAGGTCATAATTTGACAAGTTATTTGATTTGTTTAAAATGCTAAAATGGAGCCACCGGATATTAACTGTCAACTGACTATTTGAGACTGATAAAGTGGAGGGATATAAAAACTTACGTGGTAGCGCCATTTTAGCAAGGCATTATTGGTTGAACTATGAAAGTGTAAGGATCTTGTAATACCCATGTAAGTACTGAGAATTGTAATAATGTAACTACAAATGTATTTCCGTAATATTTGTGCTTTTATTTTACCCAGTATAAAAATAATGTTTATTTGTTCAAGTGAACACTTTTATATACCTATTGCTCTGGCTAGTCCTACACTTGGGATATCGGAAGCAAATCGAAGGGTCGTTATTTTTCACTTATTCAAGCCGACGTTCCAGAAAAACCGTGGTTTAGCAGGGCAAAGTTTGGCAAGATGGAGACCTCCATTCTAATACGGATGAGACTGGGTCATGTCTACTCTCCAGCCCATCTTGCCAAGCTTTATATTATCGATGACCCCATTTGCCCGTGTGGCGCAGACGTAAGCGACTTAGATCACATTTCTTTCTCCTGTCCTTTATTGTATGACCGTTGGGTCTTTCGCAGTAACCTTTTGTCTCTCCGTACTCCTTTTCCTACCTCAATACTTTCTTTACTTTATACAAATAGCTTTCCTAGTAGCTTTGCATAGTCTCATTCATTACTTTAAATAATATTAAGTTGTAATTTTTCGTCATTGTATTTAGCTCATTATTCAATATGATATCACTGTAATTAAATAATACTGATCCTATAGATGTAACCATCCTATCCTAAATCCCGTTATAATTTTTAATAATAATATTTTCGTTTCCCTAACTTTGTTTTCTTCTTAATAAAAAAACTAAACGTGACATTGGCTGAATGCACAAGCCATGCAAAGACAAAAGCAAAAAAAAAAAATGCCCGGCTAGAGCTGACTTGCTGTAGGTTAAGTTTGCATGATATTTAATTTGATATTAGCGAGCAGGTGCGAGGTGGTGTGAAAAACTTATTTTAAACGCGTCTCAGAATAAGTATTGGAGTAACTTTAAATGTTAGGTATGTTTGCACAATGTAGGTATAAAAAGATTATTGGAACGAGAAAACTCTGGTGAAAGCAAAAAGCAGGCACTCTGTATTGACCACTCAAAACTTATTCAGTATTCAATCAACTGCAGTGCAGCTGCTCAGCTCAGCTGCAGTCAGTCATGATATCAGAACTATGATAATTCGCTAAACAAAATCGCTAAATATCTATAGCAAAATATTTACCAACCATACGTACTGCCTTAACATTCGTACAAGTCCAAAAAGCATTCGTTTTTTGAGCAAAGTCCTGACATTGGCTCGTTTTATTTCGGGAGTATTTGTTTTTGTCAATTATCCTGCAACATATACAAAGTTTTCTTATAAAGTACGACATAAACAAATTGTATTATACTATGTTTTGTACATATACGTGAATAAACAATTATGCAATAATAGTTGTAGACAATAAAATGGAGCCTTGTACGTGTAGACATCTTTTTGGGGCTGACTGTACCAATAAGTAGGAAATTCTGCGAAAACCGTCACAAAACGATTCAAACGTGCTTCTCCTAAGAACAGCAACACAGCCGTTGTCGCACTGCACAACAGCGATGAAAGCGATACCAATACATCAAGTGTCGAGCTTTAAGTTCTATCAACGAGGTGACACTTGCTTGAGTGAGGAGTTGCTTTATAGGTAGGTACGAGTATAGATACTACTATAGAAATGTACTACGGAAGGTACTTGAACGGGGAAATATTGACCAGTCAGCAAGGTAGCGGAGCAAAAAAAGTAGCATCGTAACGCTGTTGAGTAAGTGGGTGACCTCCAAAAATTTGGTTTAATTCATATTTTAATGTGATTGCGTATTATTAAGAACTAAACGAATTTTTAAGAAAAAAAAAATTGACAATCAATGTCAAAAATGACATTGATTGTCGCTGAGATGAGGTTGCGACTTCAATTTAAACGTTTTTTAAATACGAGAATTGGCCTTGAACATAAACGAAGTAAAAGGAGTACGTAAGGATCGTAAGAGGTTCTGTAGTATCTGCCTTCCCCCATGCGAAGAAGGCGTGAGTATATGTACGTATGTATTATTTACTGTCTGAAACAAGACAACGTGCTCCCTGAGCCCTGAGCCGGCCCTGAGCCTTCACCTTAGATACTGACTGCCAAATCTTAAGACCTGAGACTATTTTCATAAAGCACGACACGACATATAAGACGAATGATTACCTCGTCCCAAATAAAATATATTTCTTTCTTTATCCCACTCATGTCTTCATACATCATTGTTTGCCAATAGTTTCCACTTCAGTATACCAATAATATTAGGTAAAAGCGACATATTTGTTATGAAACGGCCATTATTGGCCGGCTTGAGTGGATTCGCAAGAGCAAACGTGCTCGGAGGATCTTGACCGTATTTCAGGGATTGTCCTTATAGCCGTGGTATACCTATCCAATACTTAAGCACCTCAGGACCCCCTTGCCGCTACGTAATATCTGCTAGCCACTGATTCCGGGGCCCCATTGAGTGTGCAAGTCACCCCCTGCTATTTTATCCGTGTAAATATAAAACATTGGTCAGGCAGGGGCTATAGTCCTTCCATTTCTGAGTAACCAGTCCACTTGAGCCACCATTTGGGTGGCTAAAGTGGACTGGTCCAATAAAGTAATAGTCCAATGACTTTGTTTCCATATCCTACAATAGTCCTACACCAACGGGGGTTGTCCTTGGGTGCACTTGCACAGTGCGTACGAGGATACTCAATATCTTTATTGCTTTACCATTGTGTACTTAGGTGGTAACTATAGGTACAATTGAGATCATTATGGACCCTGTAGGGCACAGCAAAAGGGTAAGAGAGAGGAAGCCCTGTTTTAGGAGATCATTAATTAATCGCCGATTGGTGCCTCATTATATTGAAAGCGCCTAACGAGACTCTGCGAGTTAGTTTCGGCCCCTCGTACGTCTTCCAAAGATCCGGAATCCCAGGGTCCCGAGATATAATGTCAAAGACTCAATAAATAATAATAATCCCAGCCTATTATTGTCCCACTGCAGTGCAAAGGCCTCTTCTCATACAGTGAAGGGGAGTTCCTTTTATTAAAAAAAATCTTTTTTACAAAAAAACAACCGACTTCCAAAAAAAACACTAAAAGACGTGAAAAATAACTTTAATTTCGGAAGTCAGTGTCTTTGGTTTTGTATTTTAGTTTTTGGCCACCGACTTCCGAAATTAAAGTCATGTGAAGCATCACCTATCAAATAAAAAAAGAATCATCCAAATCTGTTCACCCAGAAAAAAGTTCTGAGCTAACACACATAAAAAACACAACAACCCAAATCTCTTCAAAGTGAGAGTGAACAGGCTTCTTCTGGGTAAGCTCACTCCATCGTCGACTTTGTCTCTGTCATCTCTGACCTACACTAGAGTCAAGAGCAAACCCATCTAAAATAAAAAATAATAAAAAATAAATAATAAAACATACAGACGAGTTGAGAACCTCCTCCTTTTTGTGAAGTCGGTTAAAAATAACTAATAATATGAAATTGAAATCTCAACACAGCTTTTGGTACTTGGCAAAACTTTACAGGAAATATTTCAATTTAAAAGATTATTATTTTGATTCAAGTATTCGGGGAGGTATTTCTGTTGCCAGTTTTGGAAATAAGATGGTAATTGGGACATGCATAATGTAAGAATTGATATAATTTCACGAGTATTTTTAGAATATATAATATTGAATCTGTATTTAAAGCGTATTGAATAATAACTAGACTATTAACGGGTGCCGTATTTAATCCCGAGCGCGAGCGTAACGAAGGAGTCTAGTGTTAAGTTTTGTGTTAACTCCCGAGGAAAGCGAGGGAGTTAAGACAAGAATCCTGGGGCCCTATTATGAACTCTTATTTCCAGGCAGTTTACGGCGTAAACAGAACTGCCTTGCAATTTCGTATTATGAATTCGTCAAACAAGCCAGTCAGGGGTCACGTGATACCCTGGCCGACTTCGGCCCGAATATTACCTGGCAATATCGTATCACGAACGTTCGTTTGACATTTCTTGTCATATTAAAACTGACTCACAATCCATTCAATTTACGCTGCTTCAGAAGAGCTTTTATTGAATTATTTTGGGTATATTTCGCGAAATTATTCGAGTGTTATTTAGGTAAAAAAGGCAAATATCATGTGTGACGAATATGAACTGTTTGAGTTCATGGAAAGTGATTTTTCGCATCAAAATAGTAAATCAAGGAACAAAAGATGACGACTTCATGATCAATTTAATGCGTTTGGAATGTAAAAACTCCCATAATGTTTCTAGCTGAACATAAGTTACGCGCCGACGAGGGCGAGAACTCTCATCTACTGAACTATAATAATTACAATTGTATGAATATTAAATCATGTTAAAAACTGAATATTAATTAAAAACCACTCAATAACACTTACGCCATATTTTTGTTTAGAGATACTCCGAAAATCTTACGAATGGAAGTTTAAACAAACAAACAATACGATAGTGAAAGTTTGTGAAATAATACTTCCATTGATTTGGTCGAAATCAGAATTCCCCGCTCGCTGAACATCAAGTGGAGTACGTTCGGAAACCTAATCTCGCGTTACAATTTACAAACAGAAAACTATCTATTATTTTTATCATAAAATACGTGATATAATAAAACCGTAACCTCCCGGTAAATATTTAATTGTGTTTCTGAACGTTACGGCAGAGAATTACAAACCAGTCATAGACAAACTACCCAGCGTGAAGTCGGTTAGGATTAGGAATCTCATAATACGAAATTTAACCAGGCAGTGAATGAATTGCCTGGAACTTGCCTGGTTTTTTAAAAGTTCGTAATAGGCCCGCTGAGGGCAGCAAGGGATTCAAACTCACCCAAGACGAAGGCACGTTTAACCCCGAGGAGGATACTCTACTTTACACCATCTACGAGACAATAAAAAGCGATAGGAAGTACCAGAATCGATATATTTATTAAAATTACAGTTAGTAGACCTATTTAAAACGGTAATGTTTGTTACATTAGACCAGTTATGGAAAGAAAAAGTTATGTTTTTATTCGGTATATTTATTAAAGTGGACGTAGAGTTCATTTTTGCATTGCTGTTGAGTAAAATTTCAGAAACTTGGGTCTGGCTGAGGATAATTTTGGATCGTGAAAGTTGGTGAAGGTGATGCTTGAGGCAGCGGGCTTGATGAATAGTGTTTTGATGTGGATGGTTGCGGTGACAAAGGTGTCCAAGGATCAATTATCGACAGTGTTTTAGTTTGATATTTTATCCTTATTCTGTATAGAATTTTCAATGTAGCCCTCCGTTACTACATCAGATTTCCATCCACCTTGTCTTTTAATCCGGGTGATGTCTGCTCCTGAATTCGCCAATAGAGTAGCCGCTGTTCTCCTGAAAGAATGGCCCGTGTATAGTCGCGGAAGCGTGTGTTGACGGGTTCGCCGCGATTATGCGGAAGCGATGCGCTTCCATGATGGCGCGCTTGCGCTCCTCCACCAATGGCATCCTGAATGTGTTTTCAGACCGGTGGGACTCTCCTCTCTTACGAAGGTGGGTAAGTGTTCAGACACACTTATCCAAGTAAACCAGTGTACCATTGGACGAACAGTTTAACGGGTCACTGGTTGCTTATTATTATTAATTTAATTTCATACTAACTTTAGGCTAAGTTATACTACTACTAACATTATATGGATGTTTAAATCTGAAATAAAATATTTGAATTGAATTGAATTGAATAGCTCGGCATTCGTCAATTTCAGGTATTTCGCAATTTCTTTCGGCATGGTACTGATCTTATTTTTGTCAATGACTTGCCACTATTTGTTATAGTAATCACAGCAATATTGAGCATTACGCAGCCGTAATCAATTAATAATCTTCTCGTCTCGCCGTATAGTTTTGTAATTGTATTTGCCGAGTGCCGGCGCCTGCGTCTCTTTACTTGTCACAGCGATGCCATTGTGCCACAGACACTAAATCCGTAGACAAGTAATTGATGTTACGTCGGGTGCTGACACGCGGAATATAATCATTTTATTTGAATTTTTTATTTTATTTTATAATAATTATGTTACACATAAATAGCTATTTTTATTTCATCTTTATTTTGTTTTTTGTATTTATATTTATTTCTGTACCTGTCCGTGACACCACAGCAGCGGGCCCTATCAGAATACCAGCGCTGCGACACTTATTTTTTGTTTTTTTAAATGTCGCAGCATCATGCTGAGATAGGGGCCTTTTGGCCTCGTACAGGACTTTCTGTTGTTATTTTCATTTTACTTTTGTTTTTATTTTTTATTTTTATATTTTTTGTTTTTATGATTGTGTTTAGTTTCTAATAATCCTGTGCGAGTCTCAATAAATACTTTTTCTTCTTCTTTTCTTTCTTCACTATTATAAGCTACAAAAAATCTTTTAGTTTTAATATTAGAGGGTCGTAGAGCTCGACAATTCTTACGTATTCTCCGCGGACATGAATGACCGTTCTTTCATTGATTTTGTATGTGGAAAATTTACCAGCAACAAATCTGAATGTTGTTCTATATCTATAATTTTAATGTTTACGAGTTCATTTCCAAAGCAAACGCCATTCACTCCAAAAATCAAGGTCATCTGTGATAAATATAGACAGGTAAGTTAGTAAGCAGGAAGGTAAGTTACGTACTTATATTAATTCTTATGTATTACAAGTTACACACTTTCTTAGATTTGATTGACACATCAGAACAATCGCAGAGCCCGGAAGATGCTCAAGATCCCTACCCTCTTTACCCCGGTATTTTACAGCCTGTAATTTGCTTATGATATAAATTTTAATTTGACGTATAAGTGGTTTTAATTGGATATACCAGCCAAAGTGACCCATCATTCTTTAACTGTTCCCGTTTTCAGTGAATCGTGATGATAGAAAATAACACTATCATCACTACACAGAACAGTGGGAACGATGCCTTATGAGAGACACTGGTTTGGATGGGCATAATTCGAAACACAAAATCAAATACCGTGGGTCAAAAGGAGATGGATAACGGCCCCATACAAGCTCGGAACAGAAATTAATACAAATAAAACAAAATGTATTACGAAGCTATAAATAAATTCATTTATTTCAAGTAAATAATACCCATTGCCAAACATACATTAATAGTAATATAAAACAAATTAAATAAAGTCAAATAAAATCAGATAAAACCAAAAAGAACAAATAAAATCAAATCAATTCAAATTAAACCAAATTTAATCAAGTCAAATTAAATCAAATCAATAGTGTTTATTTTATTTTAGCCCTATATATTTTTGGTCGTCGTAAAACTATGTGAAGAGATATAAGTTCCTTCCCAAATCTGATGGCCTCAAAAAATAAATTCAAACCTGTCGATCGCGGAGTATTCGACTGACGTCCAACAAATTGAATTTCACTCAAATCCAACGACTGCATCCCAAATAAATATTTTGCTATGATCCAGTTTATAGGACGTTGGATCTCCGTTGTAAACCAGGCAAAATGAGAGTTGTATGCGATGTGAGTTATAGGTAGGTTTATTGTAGCCGAGGTAAACTGCAATGCATTTGTGAGCGACTTCGCCTTTCTTGGACAGCCATTTTTTGCATTTGTGAGCGACTTCGCCTTTCTTGGACAGCCATAGTCCAAGAAAGGCGAAGTCGCTCACAAATGCAAAAAAGATAACCAGAAACACAGCCAATGATATGGAAATACCTTACCTAAGCACGATCGATTGTGGCTTTGGCTACACTGGAACCTCAGCAGTGGATACGTCCGCCGGCATACTACGCGGCAGACCTTATGGTGGGGTCGCTCTTTTGTGGAGAAACAGTGTGTTTCAACAAGTTTCAGTTGTGAAGTGTGATAATCCTCGTATATGCGCCATTAAAATAACGAGTAACCATCCAGTGATAGCGATGAGCATATACATGCCTACGAATTCTGTGGAAAATCTGCCTTTTTTTTTTTTTTTTTTTTTTTTTTTTTTTTTTTTTTTTTTTTTTTTTTTTTTTGGGTGGGAAATCATCAAATGACCTCTCCCGCTCTGGGCGGAGCGGAAGGGCGTGTCAGACTCTTACTGACTAAAACCCACCCGTGTTCCTTCAGTTGCCTGTGCGCCAGGGCCACGGTAACTCTTTCGAACAATCCGCGACCCCGGCAGGCATCGGCCCTGTCGGACCCCGTCAATTATGCTGACATCTCTTTGAGGCGCGCGTGGAACACAACGCGCCGTCGACCCGGGCCTGGTCCTTGCCGGACGGCGAGCTGCCCATTGCTCGCCGTCCGCAGGCCCGCGCCTACGGTGGCCGGGAGTCGGCTATCGACTCCCGACGCCCAGGGTGTCTCCTCCTGCGGCGACTAGGGTCGTGAGGGCGCAACGATTGCCGCACCCTCACGCGCTCCGCCTCCTCCTTCGCGAGCATTACTGCTTCACAGAAGGAGGTGACGGCTTCCCATACCCTCTCGCTCCGTACCATGGCCTGTACCAGGGCCGGACGCGAGAGATCGCCGCCGCCGATCGCCGCCACGAGGACACGGCGGTGCTCCACCCAAGCTGGGCAGACCTCCACCGTATGCTCCACCGTGTCCTCCGGTCGATCCACACAATGCCAACACCCGGGCGTTTCCTCCCGCCTTATCCGAAACAGGAACCTCCCGAAACAGCCATGTCCGGTGAGGACCTGCGTCAGGCGGAAGGTGAGGACGCCGTGGCGCCTCTCAAGCCACTCCTCAAAGAGGGGACTTACCGCCGCAATTGTGGCGTGCCCAGCGCTGGGTTGCGACAGTCGCACTCTCCATGCCGCCATGAGATCCCGCCGGAGCTCTGTCCGCTGTGCCGCGATTTCTCGCGGCAGCGGAGTAACGCCCCGGCGTTTCGCCTCCTCGCGCCACTCCCAAATGTGCGCGAGGACTTTTGCCTCCAGATCCCATGGCGGCAATCCGGCAAGGAGGCTCGCCGCCTCGCAGGAGACCGTGCGGTATCCTCGGACCAGCCGGATGGCCATGACCCTTTGGGACGCGTTCAACCGGCGTGCTGGTCGGAGCCTCAATGAACGCGCCCACACCGGTGCCCCGTAAAGGGCCATGGACCGCACGACCCCCGCGTAGAGCCTCCGGCAGGAGGCGTTTGGACCCCCTAGATTGGGCAGGAGCCGCTTCAAGGCAGCCCCGGCCCGGTCCAGTCTGGGAGCCAAACGTCGGAAATGCTCAACGAAGTTCCACCGGCTGTCGAGGACGAGTCCCAGGTACCTCATCGTCGACTCGACGCCGATGTGAACCCCTCCCGCCATTATTTGGGAACCCGACAGTGGCGCGTTCCGAGGGCCATGAAAACACATGGCCTCGGACTTGTGCAGTGCCACCTCGAGTCCCAATTGCCGGATCCTCTCAATGACTGTCGCAACCCCGCGTGGAAAATCTGCCTGTCTTTACGGATTGTTTAAGTACGGTGAGTGCTATTGTAGACGAATACAGAATTTAATCTGTTATTATGTTGGGTGATTATAATGCCGATATTTATGGGTTGTTTTTAACGAGCTTGTAAGTTTTTGCAATGAACATTGCTGGTCATGTATCGATGTTGACTTTCTGGGTTCGGACTCGGGTAAATATACTTTTATAAGTGATGTGCACGGGTCTTGTAGCTGGTTAGATCACTGCGTAGTGAGTCAAGCGGCAAAACAAGCAGTTGTAAATATTTATGTGAAACATGACACTCTGTGGTCTGACCCTTTTCCCCTTGTCTTTGAATGTAACTTAGATCTTGTAACACCAAAGTTGTCTCAAAAGCCAAACTGTAACAACAAGGGTGTAGTATGGGGTGTAAGAAAACAGGAACAGGTAGTTAACTATACCAGTGAGTGTCATAAACGATTGGGGAAAGTTGATTTTCCTGCTGAATGTGCAAACTATGCTGACTTCTATTGTAATAACCCTGCCCAGACGGGTACTCTTGATAGGCTGTATTCTGACATTGTAGCCGCTCTGCGCGGCGCGTCTGTCGCGGGTCGACGGACCTCGAAGGCTAGTGTGAGTGGGTCGCGTGCGGTAGTTTGGAATATACATGTCAGAGAGGCTCATCGGGTGGCCAGGAAAAAGTTTATCGAATGGGTATCCTATGGTAGGCCGAAGTTCGGTTTTATGTTTAATGAAATGTGTGAGAGCCGGAGACTGTTTAAGTCTAGACTGAAATGGTGCCAAGCCCACCAAGAACTACTAAAAATGGACGCACTAGCTCAATTGCATTCGAAAGGCGACTTTCGCGGATTCTGGAAGAGTACAAATAAAGTAAATGTAAAACCTGGTCTTCCGGTGAGCGTCGACGGGATGAGTAACCATAGGGACGTTGCTAATAACTTCAGGAATCTTTTTTCTGTACAGTCACCGCTGGGTCCAGCGTGTGGGGTTTTCGGTGCTGAGATACCAAATAAGGCAAAGGGAGTCCGTTTCATAGCAAGCGAGGTCTCGAGAATTATTAAAGATATGACTAAAGGCAAATCTTCTGGCCATGATGGTCTCAGCATCGAGCACCTGCCGCACGCGGGGCCTCATATATCTGGAGTACTGGCAATGTTCTATTCGCTGTGCGTGAGCGACTCTTACCTGCCATCCGATGTAATGAGGACTGTGGTAGTGCCTATAGTGAAAAATAAAACCGGCGACCTTGCAGATAAAAGTAACTATCGGCCTATTTCACTAGCCATAATCGTAGCTAAATTTTTTGACGGTCTGCTTAATACACAGTTAAATAAGTTCGTAGCGCTGCATGATAATCAGTTTGGATTTAGACCACAACTGTCTACGGAAAGTGCGATACTGTGTCTTAAGCATACCGTCAGATACTACGTGGATCGTAAAACACCCGTGTACGCATATTTCCTCGACCTGTCCAGGGCTTTGACTTCGTCGCCTACGATGAAGAATTTTTAAAAAATTTGGAAAATCGAAAAGTGCACGACTCATAATGCTCATTTAATTATAAACAAAAAATTAAAAAAAACTTAAGTCGTTCAAAATTAATTGCCGAAAAAACAGCTGTAGTAGGAAGAAGGTACTGCACAAGCGCCCCTGGTGGAATAAATGTACATAATATCTATAGATATATCACCATCCATGTTAATTTTACATGGATATATATAGATGTACAGTCTTGTAGTTTTCGTTTTTTATTAATTGCAATTAAACGACACTAAATTAATTAATCATTCGCATTCAGTGACCTACAATCGTCGATTAGTTTTTTTTTTTTTTAAATTAACTCAAATAATGGATTTTTTCACAAGTTACAGTGTTTCCGGGTTTCACACATGACGGACAGGATTTTTTTTGACCTATTTTGGTGTTTTTTTCCAATTCTATTGCAGTAAATCAATTTTTTAAAAGTATGAAATTAATCTCCATTAAATTATCTCGACAATAGTATGCAAAATATCTTGATTCCGTGAACTAACAAGGCTATAATAATAAAAATAGCCGCCAATATGAGGCGAAATTTTTTTTTCGATCGTAAAGCACTCTCTGATGCTTCGCATCATGAGTCGTGCAATATTGGTATACGCACCAGGTCAACAGCGTAAGATGGGCGGGGGCTATGTCGGAGACATATAAGTTGGAGTGCGGCGTGAGGCAAGAAAGTTTGACCTCCCCAACCCTTTTCAACCTTTACATGGACGCACTGATCGTTGCGCTCAGCAGTGCTCGTGTCGGCTGCCATATTGATGATGTTTGCGTCAATAACCTTAGTTATGCTGACGACATGGTGCTGCTGAGCGCTTCGGTCTGTGGCTTGAGGAAGCTAATGCTAATCTGTGAGGAGTACGCGTGTGGGCACGGCCTTAAATATAATGTGCCTAAAAGCCAGTGCATGGTCTTTAAGGAGAGTAGTGCTAAATGCCCGCAAAGTATACCACCAGTTTATCTCAATAGTGTTCCCCTAGACTGGGTGAAACAATTTAAATACTTGAGGCATTTGATCACGGCTGGCCTCAGGGATCATGCTGACATCGAAAGGGAGCGGAGGGCTTTGTCAATAAGAGCGCATATGTTGGCACGCAGGTTTGCACGCTGTTCTGATCAAGTTAAGATCACACTTTTTAAAGCATACTGCACTTCTTTATCCACGTGTAGCCTGTGGGCTAGCTATACACAGGCGAGTTACAGTGCCCTCCGCGTCCAGTACAACAACGCGTTCAGGGCGGTATTGGGGCTGCCCCGTTTCTGCAGTGCCTCGGGCATGTTTGCGGATGCGCGCACCGACTGTTTTCACACCACAACGCGCAAGCGGTACGCGTCCTTGGTGCGCAGGGCGCGGGTCAGCTCCAATGCTGTCCTAGAGATGATTGCTGGACGATTGGACTGCCCTTATATTAGAAAATGTTGCAGTAGGCATATAGCCAGGGCATGTTAATGACTGACGTGAGATTTGCTGTGTTTTAATGTATGTTATTATTTTTATCTAAAAATTTGCCCTAAACTTTTATTTTTATTTGTATTATATATTATTAATTTCAAATAAATTTTTAAAAAAATATTTTTTATTATTTTAAATTTTTATTTTCAATTGACATTGAGTTGCTTATTTTTATTTGACATTGTATTTATGATTTGATGACATTGTATTTATTTGTATATTGTGATTTGTATTTATCTCGTGTTTCGTAACTTGTGATTGTAATATGGGAGAACCTGAAATAAATGTTTTTTTTTTTTATGTTTTAACAAGTCACAATTTTATTTACAAACTCATGTTACGACTTTTAACTATTTTTTATGAATATAAATGTTTATTTTCAATGTATCGCAAGTCGCAACAGAATATGTTTTTTTTTTTGGCAATTAAAATGTTAGAAACACGTTGTTTATAACTGTTTCTGCGATAACAGATCAAATATTATAATTTCTTCAATTACATATATTTTTTAATCGACTTTCAAAATAACTCCATACTTTTCAATTCAACACGTACTTTGTACCTACGTTTATTTGTTCGGTTGTAAAACGATGTCTAGAAGCTGCTCCAAACGATTAAATTGATTTAAATTGTGTCGTGTTAGTCCTATTGTATCTTTTGAAACTTTTCTCCTTGAAAAGTGCAATTAGTAATTTAAAGTATCAGTTCACAAAATGGAAAATTGATAAGAAAATAATCATCAAAAGATTACTGAAATGTTATCAAGTAAAGTTTAATATCAGACTAATGGTTCAGTTAGTTTAATACTTTTACAATTAATAAAGTTTAATTACCCTAGTGCTTTTGAAACTGGAAACTCTCAACAACTCGATTGGAAAATTGATGAATCGAAAAATCTGATTAGGCGTGCTTTCAATAGACTTATCTAAGGAATGGGTATTAATATTAACTAACTACTAATTGAGGCAAGAGATTTACGTGCAATAGGCTCGCCCCCTATTACATGGGACTTAAACATAACTGGCGAAATGTGGGTGTGCTATAGGTACACCTCTGCCTAACCCTTCGGGGAATACAGGCGTGATGTTACGAGTATGTTATGTGTTATGTGTGATTTACGTGTTTTATCATTTTCATCCTAGATACTGTAGGTGTACAAGGTTTTCTATTCGACGCTTACTATATTATTTTTTGTGTCTGAGCTTACTTATAACTAAGTTATTTACTCCTGTCTAAACATTTCATAAGTCAAGAATTTAAAAATAATCCTTACGCGCATTTCCAAACATTTTTATCGAATGCAGAAAACAGTATGTACTCGTAGGTAAGATTCTATTCGACACATGTCTTATTTTCTGCCTTCTAGCTTCTGATCTACGCTCTCGTTGTTACAGCCTTTTAAATACCATATTAAGTTAGCTAGGGAAACTCCGCAGATGTCATGGATACATAGGTATCGATATTTAATGGCGGCATCGCATCAACTCGACACTCGGTAACACTATCAATGATACTTATTCGTTGGTATCTATTCCTCAGGATCCAATTTTTTAAGTTAAATCGTCTCTCAGGATTATTTTCACGGAAGCGAAGACAGGACTGTACTATGTGGCATATTTCGGCCATATTTTGGTGTGTGATAGTGACTTTAAATTATTATTAATTCGAAATAATTCCAAGGTGGCCACATAATTTTTCTCACAAATCCATAATTATCACTTTCAGTTACCTAAAACCGGTAGGGACAGGTAGGGGGTAGAGGGGGAGGGGGGGGGGGGTAGGGTAGGGGTTCAGGTATCTAAAAAAACTAAATAAGTATAAAAATGTTTCATTTTACTTAAATACGTGACATTTAAGTTTCCCTGAACACACAAATTTCTATGAAGTCGTGCATACGTCGAGCTTGTATAGCCTGTATAGCTTGTTTTTGTGAATATCCACCTTTTATTGGCATATTGGACGGTAGAGATCGTCTCATTTAAAAGTTCACGCCCCTCTACTGCTTGTTGCATACACATTTCAAATGTTTTTGTATACATTTTATTGGAGGTGTGAGGAATTTTAAATCAGGCGATTTCTAACAAAACTGTAGTAAGGTGGCTCCGGAAAAAATTACGTCTTTGTTTTAAATAACACCTAATACTATTTGACGGTCCAGTCAAATAGTATTAGGTGTTATACTTCTACTTCGAAGTGTATACAGAATAACATGTTGGTTTTTTTAACTCTGTACCTATTTATAACTGTGGATTTATATACACCTTCACAGCGTTTGAGTTTAGAAAAAATATTCCCAAAAACGGAACCAGCACCTTAATTACGTAACACACTATCTATCACAATCTGAATAATTTTGAAGCCTATTGCTAATCCATTGCTTCATATGTTCAAAAAGTTTGTCTGCTCAACAACGTAAATAACGCAATGAATGTTGTTGACCTGTCAAAATGAAAGCCATTCCTACTGTTAGTGTGTTACGTAATTAATCCGCTGAAAACCCACAACCAATTTAGTGACGGTCCATCATGAAGCACATGACCTGCCCGTATCTCCTTTTGAAATTTTAGTTCAAAATATTTAAGTATTATTTTAACAAATGACCGTCTACTAATTTATTATGAACAAGGAATATTATACGAGCAGCTTTTTAGATAAGAGTATGTAAGGATCTTGTCTGCATGTGGTTATGCGAGCTCGTCCTCCATGTCGCTCTGTCACGCTGCCAGTGATGCGGTAACGAGTCCAAAGTCAACTTATAACACTCTACATAGTATCCAGAACGATCGCCACAGCACGTTGCCGAGAACCAGCTTCCAACATCCCACGGCTCTGATCATTTCTACTCGGCTCAAATAACGTCTTCTCTTCATAATAACGTTCTATTGTATTGATTTCACTCAGAACAATGACAGAAATTTTACTGATTTGGCCTCAAACTCGTTGCAGAATTTTATAGAAATACGACTTGACAGAAGATTTTCATCTTTTGACCGAAATTCAAAAAGTATTCCATTTTCAAATGACGAAATTTATTAAAAAGTATTCATAGGAGGTACAAAAAATATAATAGTAACTAGCAAAATCGTTCTTGGTCACTAGACACATGATCTGTGTATTTACGCAGTTTATTCTACAAACATGGTCAAATTAAATTAGCTTGCGAAACTCAGCAGCCGTGATGAGTATCGACAACTAAACATGATAAAAAAATCAAAACAGAAAGCAATGAATTTTTTTGGGGTCAATGACCGCTGATATTTTCGAGAGAAAATCCAATGGTTGACCAATAATAACAGTACTAAGTTATTTATTTATGCTCTACGTCTCTACTACGGCCATAACACACTATCTCTGTGCTCTACTTTAAATTTCCAATAAACTAAAAAAAAAAAATTAAGGGACTAAAGTCTTTTCACATTTAACTAGAAATAAAAACACAAATAGAAATCAAATAGACTCAAAGAGTAAATCAACGACTAGAAAACAGCAAGTTTAAATTGTTTTCGCTTGCAAACGAACTGAAAGTGAATATTATATTACCTACTTACTGAAGTTTAAATTACAGTTAAGGCTAGTTGCAACATCTGACTATCATCACAGACGCGTTAACGATACAAATGGCACACGCCAAGTAAAACAAGCGTTGGTTATTCTAACAATGTCAGTAGGATTAATTTAACTGATTTAGCAAAAACGGCGGTTTTGTTTGTGAAGTAACGATAATAACGTTTTAAAACTGTATTGTATTTTTTTAATTACATATTATGTACCTAACGTACACATTATGTACATTTAACACAACAATTAGCCATTCGTCAACACTATGCCCTTTCTCATTCAAATTGTTGATATTATAGTTTGGTAATGGGGATAAAAACTGTCACTTCAGATGTCGCTACTATCCAACGTCTAAGAATTTGACAGCTATCTGTCCCTATCCCTACATTTTTTGTAAACAAGCGACTTGTTTTACGCATAAATAATTAATATTACTGCCAATTGCTCACTTCAGACGTCGCTACTATCCAACGTCTAAGAATTTGACAGCAGTCTGTCCCTATCCATACATTTTTTGTAAACAAGCGACTTCTTTTACGCATAAATAATTAATATTACTGCCACTCGCTCACTTCAGATGTCGCTACTATCCAACGTCTAAGAATTTGACAGCTATCTGTCCCTATCTATACATTTTTTTGTAAACAAGCGACTTCTTTTACGCATTAATAATTAATATGCTTTGTTGCGCAGCTGTTGACTGCAAAAATACGGGGACTGTTTTTGCCAAAGATGTTAAAAGACGAAAACATTGGGAAAAAAGCTTTCCAAAAAAAAAATTGTAAGCCCGATATTTCGTCGAGACTACGTGCTATCCTTTTAAATCTGAAGACTTTTATGGGAGAATTCGTATGCAGGTAATGCTCCCAAAAGAACTAAATCTATTTTCATTACCTACAGGCACTTGTGGTATGATATTATGTAAATTATAGTAAAGGGCTGTGAGTGTTTATATTATCAAAGCTAGAATAAATAAATATCTCTCAAGCTTTTCAGTCACGAAGATCATCTTCGAGTTGGTTTCCAACTCCGATCAGGTTATTCCTACCTAAAGAACTAAACGTCTACAAACATAAAGTAACCTATAACATAAAAATTGTTCATCATATTAATATATGAACAATTTATAAGTTATAGGTTATTTAGGTAAAAAACCTGCTGTATTGGAAAAGTAAATAATTTCATTTTTCCACTACAGCTGCTTTTTTACCAGAGTGGTAGACGCTTCCCTTTTCTTTAGCTCGTCTTTTAATAGTGCTACACTCCAAGTCGCAAACATATTTATCTAGTTTTCGTTTAATTTGTGGTCGACACAAAAGTAAACCTAAACAAAACAATCGCGACTTGTAGACGATGAACAGTGCTGCCACCTATGACGAGTTTTCAGTTTTTAACCCCATTGTCTTTAAGGTGAAAGCGCCAGGGTAGGCCGCGAAATTCAAATTATATTAATTTTTTTGCAATTTGCAGGTCAGCATGAGGTTATATGTTGATCAAAATATAATTCGCGACTGTAACAAAAATTTCTTTACAGAATTATAATCAGTATTATACATGATAGCTTGTAGCGGATGTGAACCGAAAAAAAATAGATTCTATATTAATGGAAGCCAGGGCCGTCCAAAAGCGCCTTGCGTTGATGATATCGTCAAAGTCGCGGGAACATCTGGCTGAGGGACGCACGGAACCGGGAGGTATGGCAGAAAAAAAGGGAGGCCTAAGGGCCTGCCTTTTTCAAACCAAAACCCACCCAAATGCGAAATGGGATTTGTGTGGGTGGAATCACCCACTGCTGGATAAGTCCAGCAGTGGGTGATTCCGGGCTGAAGTGATGATGATGATGATGAATATATCGTGTTTGGTATCTAATGAAAGGTCTTAAAGAGTACTTTCAGAAATATATAAATAAATTATCATAAATAAACACCAAATAAGACCATAACAATTATGTTTCACTCTGACTGTTTTCAGTAACACTAAACATCTTTCTAAAATGTCATCAGGGCTGCTTAACAAATCATTAGTAACAAATTCCATTTGCTAACTTCCAACAATGATCCCTTACCCCAACATAATGGAAACAAAAAAAAAATGTGTAAACCCAACTTAAAAGGTATAAACAAGACAGTACAAAATAACTTCGGTTTCAGTTTTCGTATAACCTGAGTCACACGTTATTACTAAAATATTATGTCATTTAATTAAGGCAAAAGACATACAGATTATCACTGCCATACAGATAATAATTTTTGAGATAAATTAACAGTTTTTTTTTTGCTGTGGTAATTAAAAAAATACAATCAAATAGTCTATTCAGTAAAACGCATATTATTATAGCTTTAATTTCGGTACAAAAATTTACACTGCTTCATTTGTGTCAAACATCTGCTTGATAAACTACCTATACGAGTATAAATGCCCAAGTATCTACCCGCTACCTGCATCTTCATCCACGTGTATTTAAACTTTAATCTCGTCAGACTCGCCTGAAAATTTTACCGGATTCATAATTCTAAATTCAGCATTTTTGGCCGTGTCTAAAAAATATACGTAAATATAGACCAGTGGGAGGCCTCTATGTAATCCTAGAAACCGGTCGTCCGCAATAATGTAAATCAAATTGGCACCGGTCAAAGGTCGCCGTATTTTCGTTTAGTGTTCCCTTTTTAGGTTGCCTCTACAATAAATTCTGCGGTAAACAAGTCACACAGCTCGACTGTATGAATTATAACAGGACGTGGCTGTTCGCAGCCAGTTAAAATTCATAGCCCCTTAATAGGTTAAGCTATTAATTATTAATGAATGTGAGTTACCTAAACTACACTAGAACTATTTCATTCACGACCGCAAACAACCTCCATATTTGCACATAACAATAAGTTTTAATTAAGTTTGTTGAAGAGGGCCCACGGGTAGTATGGAACATTAACTAGCTATGAATAAGTCACAACATTTTGGCAGTGGATTGGTGCAGCAGTGTAGTGCAGTTGGCTGAATTGATAATAATAGACTGGACCGTCATTTATCTCCAAGCATTTCGCTTTACTTATGTAGAATTGAACTTAACACCAGTGCGCCCACCTACGCCTAAGTATTTCGAAAAACACCCTATTAATTATTCTTTCATAGATTATGTTCTCCAGCTAGGTATTAGAACGGATACAGTCTCTAATAAGGTTCAATTTCCTTCTTTTATTCGTTTTAAGAGTGAATTTGTGAAATGATTATAACAAGAGAACTTAAAGCAAATGTTCTGATTATTTTCTTCAAGGACCGGCCAACAAAGACCCTTTTAAAAAGTAAATATCAATATTTCTATACTTAAATTAAATAATTTTCGTGGAATATAATTACTTTCAGATCTAAGACGAAGCCAAGCGAACACAGTCTGTCTCTACCAAATGGTTTTCAATAATTCTAAGAATTTATTAAAGTTAATCAGTGGGTATCTATACCAGAGAGTTAGTCTTTCAAAGGCCTCGATCTTACATAAAAAATAGATCGGTATCGTATAAATGTAAGTACCTACTTTATAAAAAAAAACTAAAAACGGTCTTCTGTTTTATTAAGTTTGTAACAAATACCAAAAGTTCAATCAAAATTGATTTTGTTAGCGTCTGAAGATGTTGTGAAGTTCGCTCAAGTATAGAACTTGAAATAAAGATCTAAAGGAAAGTTTTAAAGCTACTTAACCTTATCAGCATTAAATACATGAGTACGTCTTACATTAAAATAATATAAAGTGGAACGAAGAAACTGTTATTAAAATTTTCGAAACATGTTTCATTTTATGATATGGGTAGGTACGTAATTTTTTTTTTTTAAGATTTCCTATTCTTCAGCTACTAAATTAAAGCCTTGTATTTATTCAAATAACTCCCTTTTTGCGTTTAAAAATATTATTGCACACTCTAATATTATAATCAATGCGCTTTTTTTTGTGGACCTCTAATATTTCCTCTTTTGGGATCCTAAAAATACAAATAAGCCAAGTAACTGCGATTAACTTGGATGGCACAGCTCTAACCAATTCAGGTCGCGTGTGGTCAGTCACAGTTCTAACCTAACCTAACCAGTTTGATCGGGGTGTCCTAGCCTAGAAAGAAAAAAAGAAAGAAAAACGCGTTTTTTGGCATTGCAGCAACAATAATACACGGAAAACAAAGATTATAATGCCAAAGGGGTCTCAGCTACTGCGGCCAACTGTGCGAAAAGGAAATTAATTTAAAAACGGCTCCATTATTTAAAAAAATGTACATCATTAGAATGTCAACGAGGATCAGAGTGCCTAGCCAAATAACATTCGATTAGTGATGACGTTATTAGGCAAGCTTACACAAGTTATCGAAATGTCATGTAATTATAGGCCAACGAATAGAAATTAGCTAGACAATGTTAACGTCATTCGATTCTATGACACGAATCGACAACGTCATTCGATTCTATGACACGAATCGACAACGTCATTCGATTCTATGACACGAATCGACAACGTCATTCGATTCTATGACACGAATCGACAACGTCATTCGATTCTATGACACGAATCGACAACGTCGAACGATTACTTCCATAGAGATGCGTAGCCAAACGACACTTTTTGACAAGAGTTATCGCTAGTTTTCGATTCTATGATGGAAACATTAGTGAAAGTGATAGCGATTGTAGAAATACATAGAATCGATCCGAAGCGAATACCAATTGTCTACGACCCAGTTGTCCCTAAATTAAATAGAGTTGCTCGTTTGACCATTGTATTTACGATACTTTTGTAACTATAGGCACCTATCTGTTATCATTAACAAGCAAAATACTAAAGCTAGCAAAAAAAAAGTGAAATGTAATAAAACAGAAGAATCTTAGTCTATTCATTTTTTAACAAAAGCATTGTAAATATATTTGGGTTAGTCCCGCTATGGTATGGTCCCGGTATGGCACCCTCTTAAAATACCTATCAAAAAGTCCCGCTATGGTACCCATCTTTTAGATCTACGTTAGACAATAGAAGGTACAACTGAAAAGAAAAGTGTATCTATAAATAAATACTTTTAGGAGTGTATCAATAAAACGTCTGTTTGCGATATTAAATCAGTCTTTTATTAATTCAAAATATTTATAAAAAAATATCAAACAGTAAAACGAAATATTAATTGCAATGTAATTTTTAAAATAATCAACAATATTAATTACAAATAATCAACATGGAGAAAAAGGCGCAAATTGTAAACATAAACTACAAAAAATAATAGCTTGTTCCCAACGAGTCACACCTCAACGGGTAACAGTGTGACTCGTTGGGAATGTTTTGGATAATAATTCCCAACGAGTCACAGTTACTGTTACACTGTTACTCGTTGGGATGATCCCACCTTGATTTAGGGTATCAATACATCTATCGCCACGAAATATTTTCGTTCTCAGATAAACAAAAATTGTTCCCAGGTATTTGGTACAACTTGGGGCACCCCGACTCGGACAGGTTAGGTTAGAAGGGGACGGCGGGGTCTGAAAGACCCCGCCGTCCCCTTCGTGGTTATTTTTTTTTAAACCGCCCAGAAGTAGGAGTCCCGCGAAGCGGGACTCCGTCGGCTATTGTGGAACTGATTTTGCATTGTTTGGTGACTACATTTTGGTGACAGATCTACTATTTTGAGGACAAACCCTATTATTTAAGAAACACAAAACTAATTAAATTGGTGATAGCTTACTAGTTAAGAAAAGATATTTTTTATTAATACTATTTTTTTCTTAACGCATTGTATAACTTTTCTTTACAACAGTACCAAAAACTGAAGGGTACCATTAGCGGGACTTTTTGATAGGTATTTTAAGAGGGTGCCATACCGGGACCATACCATAGCGGGACTAACCCTCTTAAAATACCTATCAAAAAGTCCCGCTATGGTACCCATCTTTTAGATCTACGTTAGACAATAGAAGGTACAACTGAAAAGAAAAGTGTATCTATAAATAAATACTTTTAGGAGTGTATCAATAAAACGTCTGTTTGCGATATTAAATCAGTCTTTTATTAATTCAAAATATTTATAAAAAAATATCAAACAGTAAAACGAAATATTAATTGCAATGTAATTTTTAAAATAATCAACAATATTAATTACAAATAATCAACATGGAGAAAAAGGCGCAAATTGTAAACATAAACTACAAAAAATAATAGCTTGTTCCCAACGAGTCACACCTCAACGGGTAACAGTGTGACTCGTTGGGAATGTTTTGGATAATAATTCCCAACGAGTCACAGTTACTGTTACACTGTTACTCGTTGGGATGATCCCACCTTGATTTAGGGTATCAATACATCTATCGCCACGAAATATTTTCGTTCTCAGATAAACAAAAATTGTTCCCAGGTATTTGGTACAACTTGGGGCACCCCGACTCGGACAGGTTAGGTTAGAAGGGGACGGCGGGGTCTGAAAGACCCCGCCGTCCCCTTCGTGGTTATTTTTTTTTAAACCGCCCAGAAGTAGGAGTCCCGCGAAGCGGGACTCCTTCGGCTATTGTGGAACTGATTTTGCATTGTTTGGTGACTACATTTTGGTGACAGATCTACTATTTTGAGGACAAACCCTATTATTTAAGAAACACAAAACTAATTAAATTGGTGATAGCTTACTAGTTAAGAAAAGATATTTTTTATTAATACTATTTTTTTCTTAACGCATTGTATAACTTTTCTTTACAACAGTACCAAAAACTGAAGGGTACCATAGCGGGACTTTTTGATAGGTATTTTAAGAGGGTGCCATACCGGGACCATACCATAGCGGGACTAACCGATATATTTTAATATTTTTAAATACTTTCTTTGACATGGTATTCATTGAGATTGAAGCAATCTGAAAAGTGCCGAAGATATTAAAAATATACATTTTGGTATTTGTTATTGGTTTTACGTAAGTTTAACTGTAGTGTGCGTTTACAAGGCAGATGTGAGTGGAAACGCTGGGAAGGGACGCCCTAAGAGGAGATAATTATAGTGACCTTATTGGTGATGTTCATTCGAAAGGTCAGGTGTGTAGTACTCGCAACCGGCGTGCGTGTTTGGCCAGCAGGGTAATTACGTAACACACTAACAGTAGACAAGGGTTTCATTTTGATAGTTCAACAACATTCATTGCGTTATTTAAGTTGTTGAACAGACAATTTTTTCGAACATATGAAACAATGGATTAGCAATAGGCTTCAAAATTATTCAGATTGTGACAGATAGTGAGTTACGTAATTAGGGTGCAGGTGAATGAACGTAAAGGAGGCAAAATGAGATGTAAAGATCGTAGCAGGCGGCGTTCTGTAGTTTCTGCCTACCCCCATGGGATGAAGGCGTGAGTTTATGTATGTATCATGTATATGTATCAGTAGTCAACTAATAATTTTCTGGACTATTGTAGAGTAAGTACTTACTTCAAGAACTGCGATATCTTAAAACTTCATCGTTCATCTTTGCGAATACTTTCTGTACTTATAACGACGCCCTAGAATGTCAAGAAAACTGAAGTAAAATCATTTTAGATGATTTTCAAACCTATATCTCAACAGTGGGCTTTACCTAATGTATCGATTTATATGAAGGTTACCGATTATAGGCCGATATTAGTCCTACCGATTATACCTACATATAAATCTACCTACTTCAGCTGCCTTCCCAATCAATGATTTGGTCGAACGATCTCGATGTGCTACCAAATACCTATGAACATTCAACTAGTAAAACCCAATACAAATGAGTAATTGTTCCAAGTAAGTAATAAAAAATAAAAGTAATACCAATAACATATTTGTCAGTTGTCACAAAATTATATATAATACAATTAATAGATGGTGTACTATAGTATGTACATACTAATTCCATGGAAAATATTTTACTTAAGTTACTTACACACGTAGTTTATCTCGTGCAGTCGGAAGCAGCTTCTTATAGAAGAATGGGCACCGAACTACGGCTTTCTCCGATAATCATTTTTAGATCTCTCTAATTACTTATTCATTTTAAATGACACTTTAGGATCTATAACAATTTAAAGTTCGCGAGCAAACATTCTCTATAAAATTTTCAAAACTTATAATTTTATAGCTGTATTATTAACGTGAAAAATAATTATTATAATATCATTCAATATAATTTTTAAAATCGAGTGACAAACCCAGAATTTTGTGCTTTGAAACCTAATTTTAACGACCGTTACCTAAAGCGTTACTTAATACATCGAGAGAAAAATTAACTAATTAAGAATAAATAAATGATAATAACTAAAACGTGTAAAATCAAAAAGGAAATTTAAAAAATCAAAAAACGCTACTGCGTAAAAAGTGAACTTAAAAAGTGCCCTAGTAGAAACGTGCCAAGAAGACTGGCAACATTATCACGATATAATAGTACTTAGGTAATTATACCTTACAACCTAGTCTTCATTAATGTTTTCAGACTAAAAATAAAACATCAAAAGTACTCGTCAAAAGCTACTTCACTGTTCATTAATCATCATCAATTGCGTTATTTTTAGCGGCACTTGCACTCTAGTCTCATTTGTTTTGTAATCCCGTTTATTTTCTGCTTCAACAGGCGAGCATACACACAGATTTAGGTACTTCAAAAAGGTCAACTAATGTCAGTTAGATCGATATTGGTTTGATTGAACTCTAAGATATCGACGATATCTGCCATGAAATCTAGATGAGATATCTTGATTGCATGACAATGTTATCGTTATCGTGGTAGCTGACGCGTCGATCTCGTATCTAGTTTGCTGAACCAGCAGCTTGATAATATTGTTTTTTTTTTGGTAATACTGATCTTAGAGTTCCCTTTGTTCACTTGCTTTGTTTGTTTTTTTTTTTTTTTGTTACTTATATCTTTTATTTATTTATTTAACCATTTAATACTATATATCTATTAATTTATACATACATTATAATCAATCAAATATCCCTAAATTTATTTTAAATAATATTACAAAGTTTAATTTAAATTCGCTTATCGTATCTGTCTGTGTGACTGCGTTGTTCTTCTAAAGGTCTATATATTACGAGGCCCGTGCTTCGAATGGTAAGCCACGGCTGCCTCAGGCTGAGGCATCTAACTTATAAAAAAATACAATTGCGGCATGTGGCCCGCTCTGTCTGGGTGCACCTTTAGCCGCAAAAGATTTTTCTACGGTTTTCACCATCATTTAGAGAATTTAGTCTGGAATGTTTGTGTCGAATACATTATATTAAAGTTACATATAATAAAGAAACCCCAATGTTTTATCAAGTCGTTAAAACCGAGCGAAGCAGGGGCGGGTCGCTAGTTAATTATATTTGTAAGTTGACATGTTTTGTTAGCCATACACATGATATAAAAAAGGAATATTAAAAAGATCCAATATTCTCACTGTCTCTAAATAGGTCATGCCTTTTGTTCGGTATCGGTTTTTAAGTTAAGTAAAAGAGATATTTACTGTTTTATCAGGCTTCGTCTATACTTACTGATCACTAGTCCCAACTCGCCCGGTCCATATATACGGATAACTACAAGGCGCGGGCGAGTTGGAACAAGGGATCAGTATGGATGAATACAGGCCACACAAATTCATCGTCACCCATCAACATCAACACTGTTAGGTAACTAGAAGCTCATGAGAATATTGTAAATGTAAAAATAACATCTAACATAACATCACGCCTGTATTTTCCGAAGGGTTAAGCAGAAGTGTAGGTACCTATAATCCACCCGCTTATATTACTAGCCGATACCCGACGTGGGCCTACACAAATAAAAATAAAAAAAATTAAGTGGTCTTAAACCATCTTCGCATTATTGCCTTTCTAATGAAACCGCTGCACAGTGGTTCGTCCCCATAGAAGATGTTGGACATGGGCATGAAAATACATATTTAAAAAATTAAAAAATTCTATCGTATTTCTCTAACAAAAACCTACACATATAGGTCTTAGACTTTTTCTAATTGGACTCATATTTCAGGAGAAAATCGATAAAAAGTGTTTTCTTAGTAAGGAAATGGACACTTAAACTCCCCCACAGCCTGAATTTCGCTTTGTTTCGTACAGTCATTTCTATAATTGGTATCTATCTACTAAGTGCCACATATTGTCCAAAGACACACGGTGCCACAATCGTGCACTTTCTGAGTAATAATCGATTTTCGTTTTATCTTAAAAAAATACAATAGCATGACAAAAATACCTGAATCTAAATGTGGTGTGTATGTGTACCTAGGTACATATATTTACTTCCAAAATAGTGCGTATTATCCTATCCTAACTAATATTATAAATGCGAATGTGAGTTTTATTTTGTTTTTGTTACGCTTTCACGGCTAAACGGCTGGACCGACTTTGATGAAATTTAGTAAAGGATACTTTGAACCCTGAGAAAAGACATAGACTACTTTTTATATTCCTACTTATATTCTTCTACCAACTTACATAGACTTATTACCAACCTATATAGATTAGCAAGTACAGACTTGCCTTTAGCTTGGTGATTCTAATTTAATTTTATTTATTTATTAAAGAACACCAACAGCATATACATACAATAACCAATTACGATGAAACCATTAGCGTGACTAACAATATTACGATGTTTTTATACCCAATTATGATAAAACAATTAGTGTGAATAACAATATTACAGTAATTCATGCAGTAACCAATTACGGTGAAACAATTAGGGTGATAGTGATTCATAAAATAGCTAATTACGATGAAACAATTTTGATGGGGCCTCTAGCCAGAGTATTTACCACCAGAGAACCAATTTTTTGTGAAGAAGATTGGGGTAGCATATTTATGGCGAGTCTTGTACCTCTGCGGCTTGTTGCTGTAGATGGAAACGTCATATGGGAGAATGAGCGGCAATCTTCAACAGGATACTGCCGCCCAATCCCTTTGAAATTTATGAAAGAGACTGAATTTAATGTCAAGCGCGAGATGGTTGAAATAGAGTCTGAGATGGTTGAGGTATCTCCAATTGACTGTGGGGAGTTCAGAGTTAGCTATCACTTCATATTGACTATGATCGATGGCAAAATATACTCGTACATATCAGAAACATCATCAGCTGTATATGATATATATAAAGCACGTCCTACAGAAATGAACAATTTAGTAGATGTGAGTAAGAAGCCAGTGAACGAAGACTTATATAAGCACGGCATTAGTTCACTACATGCGTGGATTAGGTCCATGGAGTGCTCACTGCACACCTCATATAAAATTAAAATTCAATCATGGCAGGCCAAAGGCCGGATGGACCGATGACCTCAAAAAAGTGGCTGGGACAGAGTGGATGCGGAAGACGGAGGACAGGGTGTTGTGGCGCAGCATGGGAGAGGCCTATGTCCAGCAGTGGACTGCAATAGGCTGAGTTGATTGATTGAGGCCAAAGCCGAAGAAATGAAGAGAAAAGTGAAAGAACGAAAATAAATTATTCAAGAAACCTTCACAAGAGAAACCGGTTTGCTGCTGGATGTAGTTAAGCAGGGGAGTGGCAATACCAACTGTGGCAATGCAGCAAGGCGTCTCTTTCCCAATCCTGAGAAGACTCACACACACACAGACAGGGACAGGGATATTAATTTCATCGGGAGAATTGCTGTGTTTTTGCATTGTGTTTCTTTGGGAGAGAAAATAAATGCAACGTAATTCAGAGAGTACTGCTGTGAAACTGCAGAACTTTTTGTGCAATTTCATCCATGCATCTAGTCTTCACAAGTTGTTGATTCATGGTCCGAAAATAATAGTGCATTTATTTATAGTGCCTATAGGCTTCCTATCGGAAGAAGCCTCTGAAGCGAGGAAGAAAGCCTTCCGGAAGTATAAGGAAAGCCATACCCGAAAATGCAATAGTTTGGCAACTAATGAGGACATTTTCCCAATCTTCTGCTATCTTCGGATTCTTTGCTGACAATTATTCGGCCAAAGATGACTCCAAAAGTTAAAAAAATCTGTGTTTAAGGAACTTGATGATTTATTAATGCGTGACGAAAATGATGAGACTGAGTTCATTGATGTCACCACAGTACCTAATTCTGACATAGAAAGTAGTGATGATGACGACGACGAGGGTGATGATGATGATGACAACAGTGATGATGTATGTCAATAAGTTTCATGAATTTTCATGACTAGTTTGTATTTTTGATTTAAGGAATAAAATTTCATTGCTGAAAGCTTAGTAAGTAATATTAGAATTTATGTTAATATTTTATAACATATTTTAGTATTTATGACTAATTTAATTGAAAAATTTCTTATAAAAGTAAGTAGTAGTTAACCCATATATGCCCAGAACTTTTTTTAAGATGAATTTTAAAGATTTTTGACTATGTTGGTAATAAATGATTATAAATAAGGGCTGTAATTGTAATTTGCGGTTTTCAGTTCGGGAAGTAGGTTTTTTTCAGTGGGTCGATAACGACCCCATGGGCACATATAGTCATATGCTAGTATGGAGTAAGGTGCATCAAAATAAAAACATTTTTAAGCTAATCATTTTTTATTAGTAGGTTCAACAATAATATAGGAACTATTCATTAATTAATTTAGTCAGTCAAAGAGTTAAGGAACAAAAAAACATAAAAAATAATATTCAATTATGCATGAAATGCTTCAAAGCATTTGTCATGCAAATTGACGTTACATTTGCGGCACAATTTAACCGTTTTGTTTTTATACAGCGCACATCGTCTTCTGACCTGACCGGTGAGGATAATATGTTGAGCTGAATGCTTTCTAACAGAAATTGGTACAACTGTAGTTACTTTTTGCAATGGCCCAGGGTGAGATTTGGGATTCCCATATTTCTGGAGTAAAGACCTTGCAATAGATCGACGAAATTCTAATGTGTCTATGTTCGCCCCTAATGATCTAGCGTATAAAGCAGAGTTGTTGATGGCAGCGTCAATTACCCACATCAAAATGGGCATGTACCACTTTTTGCCTCTTATAGAAATCCGGTAAACTCCAACATTAGCATCAAGTCTATCTACTCCACCCATAAATCTATTGTACTGATGTACAACGTTTGGCTGATCAATATCAATTCTCTGTTTGGCAGCAACTGAATATCGGCTTGCCTTTTGGATAGGGTGTACTCCAAATTCATTTGACAACAGTGTAACTACGCTGTTGTCATTCCAGCGTACGGCGCAAATATTATCATTTGTATCCAACCTATAATCATAAGATCCTCTTGGCTGCTTTTTGCAAGACTTGACTTCAATTAGTGGATATTTGTCTACTCTATTTTGACGAGCAGTTCCAGTAACTTTTACGTTGTTTTCTTGCAAAGTACTCAGTAATCCAGGGGATGTAAAAAAATTGTCACAATATACAGAAAACTGTGTTTCTGGGTATTCCTTCTTTACCATGTTCGTCAATTTAGTTACAACATATTCCCCTAGGCCAGTATCTCGCGCTTCAGGTCGTCCTTCGTATAAGTCGACTTATAAGCAGTACCCTAAACGAGTTGCTGCAACCCATGCTTTGAATCCGAAACGGATCGGTTTGCCATGAATATGCTGTTTGCATCCGTGACGTCCGTAATAGGGTATCATCGACTCATCAATACTCATATTTTTCTCGATGGGGGCATATGTCAGAAACTTTTCGTTCATGATGTTGAACAATGGCCGAATTTTCGCCATTTTATCACCAGTGGGTAGGTTGCTATTATCAGCAACATGTAAATATCTAAATATTTCTTCAAAACGATTACGCCTCATAGATTTGGCCACCAAAACGTTGTGGGTATCTTCGTTTGTCTCCCAATACATACGTCGTCTTGGTAAAGGCGCGTAACCACTAAGAATTAAAATACCCAGAAAACAGTACATCTCATCACCCGAAAGACAAAAACTGTAATTATGTTTTTCAACAGCATACATTACTGTATGCCTTACAATATGCCTTATGACATCTTCGCTAAAAAAATATTCGAAGAATTCTATTGGTTCACTTTCTTTGGTAAGTGTCAGAACAGTTCGTGGAGGTGGACGTGACCACTCGTCTTGTTGGGGACGTAAGTCTCGCTTTACCCATTTGCGTGGTCTGATGTTCGAGACGTTGCGCTGTCTTGTACGACTTGAAGACGGGCCAGCAGGCTGATTGAGGGCCCTGGTAGACTGTATATTCGAGGAAGAATGTCCATCAGGTTCAGTAGTGATTATTGGTGTTTCAATTGTTCCGCCCATTGGACTGTACAACAGGACGATTACGTCGTGACCGGCGTGAGCTGGATCCGGATGCCGTAGAAATTGGTTCAGAGATGTGTGAACTACAACTAGGAATGACTAAAGATACATCGACGGCTGTGTTGTCGTTTATATCTTCTTCGCGTTGTAGTACTACCAACTCGGCTGGAGCGAGTAATTGATGCCGGTTCAACCGATTTATATTGTCACAATCCTCCTCACCTGAGTCGCCGTCTGATATGGTACCATCACAAGGCGGATCTATGTATACATCGACGCCCAGGATATCGTCATCGTCATCAAACGTCTCCAGAGCGTCAGCTATTTCATTTGTAGAGAGTACGTGCCGGGATCTAAAATAAAAAAATAAGAACAGAAAGCATGAGATGTGCCCATAGGGTCGTTATCGACCCACAAAAATATTTCGATTGATAGCTAATAAAAAAATACATTCTATACAAAAAAAAATATATGTATCTCCAAAATAAGTATTTCATTTACCATAAAAAACATTTTTTTCAGTAAAATTACATAATACATAAAAAATACTTACATTTTCGTGCACTCAGTCGCAAACTTTTGTCACAAAAAAACAAGTATGAACCTGCACTCCCAATTGTCGCTTGAATTATTATAGAATAAATCTATGATATTGTGCTGTGGTCCAAAATAGTTCTTCAGTCTACCAAAAGATGGCACTATAATTTAAATTAAAGCAACAGCTCGCTGTCAGTCTGTATTAGAAGTCATGAAGTAATTTTTGGTCGTTATCGACCCTGTGGGCACATATGGGTTAATGTTTTGTTTAGTTTTTGTGTTATTTATTAAAATAGTATAGTAATTTAGTGTAATTTATACATTTTAATTTTATGTTATGATCATTTGTCTTTTGTTTGTAGCAATACATTTTCTTAATATTATTCAAACCACCTTTTTATTGGAAATGTTAAACCAATTTAATCAATCTACTCAATATAATTATGGTAACTTGTTGTTACTTCTAATGCCGTTATAAATTGATACTTATAACAAGTACTTTCATCAATCACGGGAAAGTATAATTATGTTACATTAAGTATTAAATAAAATTATATCATAACAAGCTTCCGCCCGCGTGGTATGTCGATAAGAAGTAGCCTATGTCCTTCCCCAGGGTTCAAAGTATCCCTATACTAAATTTCATCAAAATTGGTCCAGCCGTGAAAGCGTAACAAACAAACTCACATTCGCATTTATAATATTAGTTAGGATAGGATAATACGCACTATTTTGGAAGTAAATTTACCTAGGTACACATACACACATTATTTAGATTCAAGGCAAATGAAAATTCATGGCTCCCATGGTATTTTTGTCATGCTATTGTATTTTTAGGGTTCCGTACCTCAAAAGGAAAAAACGGAACCCTTATAGGATCATTTTGTTGTCCGTCTGTCTGTCTGTCAAGACCCTTTTTCTCAGGAACGCGTGGAGGTAATAGACTGAAATTCATATCAAATACTCAAGTTTACTGTCCCTTGGAGCTGTGAAAAAATCAAACTTCTAAGCCAACGTAATCAAAAGATACAGCCATTTATGCCGCAAATTTTCGACACTCGCAAGGGAATCAAAACCTACAGGGTACTTCCCGTGAACTCAGAATGTTGAAATTTGGTATGAAGCAACGTCTTATAGCACAAATAAAGGAAAAATAGCGAAAAGCATAAATTTTTAGTTACATCATATAATAAAAACATTTTTAATAATTTTAAACTTACTACCCCTTTCCTCATGAACGCGTAGTGGTATTATATTGAAATTCATATCAAATACTCAAGTCTATAATACCTTTAAGCTGTAATAAAATCAAACTTCTATGTCAACGCAATCAAAAGAAACAGCAATTTAAACCGCATATTTTGAAACTCGCAACTACTCGCAAGGGAATCAAAACCTAAAGGATACTTCTAGTCGTCCTAGAATCTTGAAATTTGGCATGAAACAACGTTTTGTAGCACACATAAAGGAAAAATTCCGAAAACCTTAAATTTTTAGTGACATCACATAATATTTTATTTTAATAATTATAAACTTATTACCCTTTCCCTCATGAACGCGTAGAGCTATCAAGTATTTTTCAAACGGCAAAGACGAACTTATCGACATTCAATCCGGATATTCTGGTGAATGTAGCTGTATAACCTAAATGCGTTTATTATATTTCTTATTGTTGGTTACGCTGATGAATGTTGCAATAGAATGCATAAATACAACAATATACGACAGCAACCTCAATACTCAATACTTTTATTGCATTCCACATGTAGGTATTCTTAGGTGATAAACTTTTAATTAGATCATAATTATGGTCCCTGTCGGGCACAGCAAAATAAGTGAATAAGTATACTTATATACCTCAATAGGTATACTTCATGTTCTCGTTTGATTGTTGTGGGAGACTTTATATTTCGATTTTGGAATAAATCCCCGAAATAGAAATTCCACATATTTTTCATTCATAAACATACACGAAGTAGTAAAACTATAGATAACGTGTTTTCGAACTTCAATCTGGTACTATTCATACCTTTTTCAGTCACCATTTACAGATTAGGTTCAAATTTAATACTTAATTAGTATTTTTGAACCAGATCTCTAAATAGTGACTAAAAAACTTTTTAAATAAATAACTTTGATAAAAAGAACTTTTGCAAGGCTGCTGCAAGGCTAGTGTAGGTATTTCAGTTATATTATAAAATAAATGATATGTGTAAATATAAAATAAAGGATTACTGAAACGATAAAGAGACCTTTGTCTTAAATTTATGCTCGTCCAGATTTCCACATTGTGATGTTATGGATTTCATTTAGCACTAAAAAATACCATAACTTTTACTTATATACCTACAGGTTTGTACGGAACCCTCGGTGCGCGAGTCCGACTTGCATTTGGCCGGTTTTTTTTAAAGATAAAATGAAAATCGATTATATCTCAGAAAGTGCACGATTTAGGGAGGGAGGGAGTTTAAGTGTCCATTTCCATACTAAGAAAACACTTTTTATCGATTTTCTCCTGAAATATGAGTCCAATTAGAAAAAGTCTAGATAAGAACAATATGTGTAAGTTTTTGTTATAGGAATACGATAGCATTTTTATTTATTTTAAATATCAATTTTGATGCCCATGTCCAACCTCTTCTACGAGTATGTGGACGATCCACTGTGCGGTGAGGGACACATCGGTTGGATGGTTTTAAAGTCTATACCGGACATAGGTAGTTTTTTTTGTGTTTTATATAATATATTGGTAGGGGGCGAACCTATTCCCATCAACCGGTCACAAATCCAGACTGCGGGTTGCTACTGAGAGATTCCGAATGTAAAAACCCAATAACCCGGGAATCGAACCCAGGACCTCATGCTCAGTAGACGCGCTAGCGTCGCGTCGCGCCTGTTTTCGGGAGCCTATAAAATCTCTTGCAAAGAATTCCTAGAAACTTTACGACTGTTAACAACTGGTTTAACTTTTCAATTAGGTAAATCCACATTAAAGACAATTCATCAAACGGTATCGTGCTAAAACTCGTTTTGTTTGAAACAATCCATATTGATTTCTATTGTTCAGATAGAATCAAAGAGTAATACAGTCGTAAAAACTAGTGCCATAAACAAAGAATTAAGTACCTACACAGCTCACTAACATCTATCATCACAAAGATACTACAAACAGCGGTGTAATTGCGTAATACACTAACAGGGGTCCTAAAATGGACGCTTTGGCAGAATCATAATATGATCTGCGACAATTCGTATATCCCACAATTCATCTGTTTGACAGCTGCTATTTGACTTTAGACTTCATTAAAGCAATGCATAATTGGTGGACCATTTTACGATACTTCATACAAAACTGTCAAACAAATGAATTATGGGATATTAATTGTACGCAGATCACAATATGATTCTGCTAAAGCGTCCATTTTAGGCCTACAGTAGGAATGGATTTCATTTTGACGGTTCAACAACATTCATTGCGTTATTTACATTGTTGAGCAGACAATTTTTTCGAATTATGAAGCAATGGATTAGCAATACCTATCCTTCAAAATGATTCAGATTGTGATTGATAGTGTGTATCGCAATTAGGGTGCAGTTCTATGAGATAAATCACTTTGTGTTTCAGGCAAAAAAATTGTCAGAAAAAGTATATTTTCTGCAAACATCCGCGTTTTGAGAGCTGCGACACTTACTAGGTACTGAACTTAGGTTTAAATTAACTAATCAATAAAAAATAATATATAAATACATATAATCATATAAAAAAATGTAGCAAATTGTTTGGTCTTTTCATTATTACGTAATCTGTATCGCGTCTGTGGGCCTAAGCCCACTCAGAAATAATCCAACAAATACGTTTACGTAGAAAAAAATGGCCACCCTTTTTTTTGTAGACCTGTAAAGACATGCTAGAATAACATTATGTTGTATGAAAATTAATGAATATAAACGCAACAAGTTACACAGCAATACGTTTATTACTGTCAAACGAGGTGAATCGGGAGGCAGGGGTGAATCGGAGCGAAACTTTAAAAAGGATTTTATCATTGAAATAATATAGTTTGTTTCCAAAAAGGACTCTAATGTGTTTACTGTATCATAATTAACGATTAAGTGCCCTTGTTGGCAACAAACTATATTATTTCAATGTTATAATCTCTTTTAAAGTTACGTCCCGATTCACCCCTGCACCACTATTCACCCCGTTTGTACAGTATTATACGAGGCTTTATGAACTACGACCGGCGATAATGGCTTGAACGAGTAGGTAACTTCTGACAAGAGAACTCGAGGTAAATCAACTCTTATCTGTTGCAGTCCACTACTCTCGAGCGTCGTAAACTGTGCAGTTAAAGCTGGCCCTGCAGTCTCGACAACTATAACGACAAAAATCGGTCGTTAAGTCTAATCGATGTCAAATTTCTTTAATAGATTTTCAACCTTATATTTTCGAAATAAAGTTGAAAATCTATTAAAGGAGTTTGACAACGATACGACTTAGCAACCGATTTTTGTCGCTGTCTAATATCGAGACTGCAGGGGCAGATCACTTAGGAATATGTAAAGCAAGCATCTTATAGGTACTTAACCTTTTATAAAATGACTTACCTAAGTAATACCTACTAAGTAATAAAATATACCTACTCACCAAATTAAATTCGTATCTAAAAAGAAAATTTAAAAAACAAGTGTCATTATTTTTCTCCGAATTGTATTCGATTATCAGAACATGCCAAAGACAGGTTTCGTCAAGTTGAATGGTTTTAGGTGAGTAAAAGCTAGTGTTTTAGCTCATGGGAAATTTTAATCAACCGTTTCTCAATGACCCTGAAAATAAGATGAGCACTCGATCAACCCGAGTTTCAACATCAAAAGCTTCGAAACTAGAATGGCTTTTCCGCCATCTGATTACTCAAATTCCCGGGACCTACCTATTTAGTTGCAACAATAATGTCGAAATACAAAGAATTCTCACGATATCAATTTTACTAAGCTCATAGCAACACCCAAATTCTCGTTACCTATTGATTTTATCACAATTTCTGAAGATTGAGAAGCCGCTTAAGGCCAGTTGGCATTCTTTAGAAATGAAAAAGTTACGCATAATAAAATAAAAGATATTTAGTGACCCGAATAAATTGTTTACAATCTACCTAAAGTATTTTTAAGTTGATAATTTCAAAATGTTTTTGCTGGTCGAACTTAATCCTTAATTCCTTACCAATATTTTTTAACTAAATAATTCTTTGTAAATTGTCAGTTTCTACGGGTCTTGCTAGATAGGTTTGGTAACTAGAGTCTAGATAAACAAATCCATGTGCTGTCGTTTACTTTTTTTAATCACTCATGATTGGACCACTGCTTATTATTTAAAAAATAGATCTATAATACCTAATATGTTCTACAATATAAGTGAGTTCTTAAAGAAAATTCAAAATAATTAACTTATCGTACCTAAGTTAAAAGGTAAAAAAGCAAGCAAAATAGTACTTAATTTATAACTTTATTTTTTTGTACTATGTTTTGTTAGTACCTAATTATGTAATGTTATGTTTTTGTGTATTTTTTCTCTAATTTTGTTGTAAGTATAATGTTTAGTTTATTGGTTTAACTTCTTAGCTGTCGCATTAGGGTAAACCCTGTAATGATAGTTTAAGCAGTTATACATTAAAAAAAAAAAACTCTAATACATATGATCTCAGTAGTGATATAATTTAAATTTAAAGTATTTTTAGATCACAGTCATGATCTCAGTAGTAATAATTGAAGTGTTTTTATTTAGGAATAATTTTTGTTTTAAGGTATTTTTGCTTGCTGAAATAAGTATCTAAGCAATATTTATGTGAAACAACTTATATTTAGAACCTCTTATGTACCATATTTTATCCAAAATAAAGAAATTCTATTCTAGTATAGTATGAATGAAATGAAAAGAAAACTTTTCGAAAAATAAGTCAAATAATATCCATTGCATGACGTGAAAAGTTATACAGAAATAGCATACCTAACAGATTAAATCATTTTGAATAGCTGATGTCCCCCGATTTAAAAGTGAAAAGCAGCTTTACACTGAAAAATCGTGAACCCATCCGGGTATGGTGTAAATCCATCATGCATCTGTGTGCTCAAACCAGACATCGCTAACCCCGCCAGTGATTTGCCGTTTCACCAATATCCATTTCAGTGTACACTGTACGTACACATACGCAATTTTACGCTAAAGCGAAGCTTTACGACTGAATAAACAGTTTATATTCTGGGATTTGTACGCTACAAATGATGTGGCATCAAGTACCCGTAAATTCCAGTTTATTGCTGTAACTGAATAAGAAAGAAAAAATATTTTCATAAAACTTCTTTGGACGTCGATGTTATGTAATCCAGACAGTAGGTAGAGGTAGGTACCTACGTTAGTTTCATGAACTTATAGAAAAGAACGGCTGTTCAAAATGAAAAGCTCTGAAGAATTTTTTCATGGATGCCACCTGCCCTTTTAAGAAAAATCCTTTTAAATGTAATGGCGTTAGGTCCAACAATAGCCGGTAAGCAAATAAGTTTTTGTGGCCTTGTTATGACTTCAGACAAATTTTTGTTGTAAAAAAGCAAAAATTATTCAAGATGGAAATTGTTTTGGACGGACTTCTCTGTGTACAAAGTTTTAGGAATAAGAACTAGACTATTTTTATTCAAATTTTTAAAACCTGTTTTTTTTTCATGGCAGGAGTGTAATAAATTAAAAGTATATCAATTGTTTTCTTTCTTTTCATTATTATAGTATACATCCCATCACTGACTGCAAGATACAACAAGTGTTGACTTAGTATTCAGTCAGTTTAAAAATCAAGAAAAAGTAGATAATCAAACCACCCAAAACTAACCCAAAAGTAAAAGTAATTGAAAAGCCCTGATTTATATTCTAAGGAAACTTAAATATTATAATATATCATAATATTATGCAGATGCCTTCCGAATTACCTTCTCGAAGGAAATAGCTTTTAGGATTTGAAAACGTTTGGTTTTGGCTCAATATTGTTTGCATAAGTAATTTGCAAAGTTTAATAAAAGTAGGTAGTGCACAATGGATCTTCGAGTATTTTCCTGGATTGAAATAATCCAGATGGTCCAGTAATTTTATTGAACTCGGGGTGGGTTCCTCTCTCATCAAAATAATCTACAATGCAAACCACCTAGTGAAACAAATCAATATTTGGATAAGACTGAGCTAAATACTTAACCTCTTTGTTGTGATCTTGCTAAGCCTAGTAAGGAGGTTAATTACTTCCCTAGATAGAAACCTACAAAGAAGTCAAGGTGCATTTTTATTTCTTCCTTACTTTCGACCTCGAAGTTTATGGTCTCGTCGGTCGTCGGTCTATGCGATGGAACTATACTGGGGAAGGTCGCGCAAAGCTAATTGTAGATGGCGTGATCATAGCTAGGTCCCTACGGCCTAAAATAAACTTGACATTTTGTTCATACGTTCCATTTCGTGTTCATTCATTAGTTTGGTTTTTTCGGAGTACATAGGAACACAACAACGCGTCATTTTCGCAAAAATAAAATAACATCACCTGACGCCTTGTATTAGCTTGTGTTAGGAACTAGCTACGACAGCGCCACTTTGACAGTTGCCATCCCCATTGATGAATTTAAATAATAAAATGGTGTGTCGAGCTTTTCAAGTAAGATTTATACCTATGTAATTCATCATCTTCATCTACTATACGGAAAGTATCATTACGGAGAAGTAGTGAATATATTTGGTTTTAGAAAGGATAAGAAAACTTCATACTAATTAATATCTATCATGCAGAATAGTACAAATACCTAATTAAAAATATCTTCTTTTTTTTTGTTGAACCGTTCCTAGGTTCAAACATTTTACTTATAAACATGATAGGACCGGCAAACTATCAAGGTAATATTATTTACATGCTCCTAACTTTAAATAAAGAGATCATTTAATTAAAAGACTAAGTGAAAACAAAGCTATTTACATTAAATTTTTGGATATAAATACGCACCAAAATGCCTTTTTATGTATTTAATAAGTTTTCTAATCACTTGAGAAAGAAAAAGTAAGACATGGGATTACTTTTCACGCGTAAGTACAGCTTAAATGTTAATTTGTAAAAAAATATGATTTTATTTATTGTTTGCATCGCAATTTAAGTTAAAAACTAAATAGATAATACAAAACATGTGTAGCGGTAACAATATCGCCACATGCGAGCTACGCGTCACAATGACGTTACGCAAAATCCTGCATCGCGCAAGCAGAGTTTTCCGCGCAAATACCATATATACAATACAACGTCCCGACATCAATCGTCGGGCATCCGTCAATTCATGAAACACATTTCCAAGCGTTCTTTGATTCCGCGGCTTCACATCGCAACCCTCTGGTTGTCGAGGCTGCCAGTTATACCCCCTCCAGTATCAGTCGTACCCGCCGTCCAAGGCATGCCATAGCCGACCCCGATGACCCCATAACCCACCTCCAGGAGAGCAGTAGGGCCACCGGTACAGTGCACAAACACAGACCGCCATCGTTCCGACCTCGCCGCCGACGCCGCCGAGGTCAATCGCGACGCCCCCGACGTAATTGTCCCCACCGACCTTTGCTCGACGAAGCGCCAGCCCGCGCCGTAGCTGAGCCTGTAGTTTTAAATTCCCCGTGTAATAATAATGGTACGAATTAGATCTAGCCTGTCCCACCTTGCTGCCCTCCCCTTAGTGACGCCCTAAGCCGAGGTTCGTACCCCACAGGGGGTGCCCTTAGCGTGCGGTCACTTAGAAATTAAGAAATTCGCCCCTGGCCGGAGGCTTTAAGTTAGCTTATGGCACCCACAGGAATGACCGGTTAAGTAGCCACGACCTCAGAGGTCACAACTACGAGCTGCCCAATAGGAAAACGAAAAACACATTCGTCGGGCTATTGCCCACCAGATACGACACCCATCTGGCCGGAGGATCCTCCCTTTTCTATGGACGTATGAGTGAATTTTACACCCTGTTCCTCATACCTCTATGCAGGCATTAGAGACAGGATGCGACGCGCGACGCATCGCGCGACTCTCGCTGAAGCTACCTCAATGTCATTCATAATCGTAAGCATTCGGCAGCTTACGCGGTTGCGCTCGCATGACTGTGTCGGGTACTATCTCTGTCCTTGTCTATCGGTAAGTATAAGTATACAACTGTGATCACAGATGTGTGAGTTTCGTTGCATGTTTGTGCACCGAGCCCATTTTCAGTGATTGCGATGGTAAAGCGTATAGCTCTATTTTTTACTTTACTTAGAAGTCTGATATATTACGACTAAAAAAGAGTTCTAAAAACCTCAAGAATAGCTTTACAATAATGAATATGGTTTTTGATTATAAGTACGTCGTATGTTTGTAACGCGGCTATCCTGTAAATAATAGGTGTATCCGTATATGATCGTAATATAATAATTTTATTTCTGCCTTATATAAAAAATCGTATTGCAGGCAATCTGAATCGCTCTCTTTACGATCAATTATATAGGCGAAGGACAGATAGACCCCGAACATAAAATGGTTTTTATAGTCCTCTAAAGGGACCAAATAATAAGGGCGTCAATTTGCGTTTTATGAAGCATGGCTACTAAACATCATGTTATTTGGAACAGGCAGTAAAAAGAGCTTTGAAAAGTGATAAGCTTTAACAATTTATTTACAATCCATGATATACCTGACTTTTTTACTTATACCCATATATATAACCCACCTATAAGTTAAATTTTATATGTTCTTATTTATGTGTTTTTTTTTTATTCATATGCCACTTTCACGGGCGGATGGGCCCTGAAAATACTTTTATCTACCAACCTTGTAAGTACCATATCCTACGGATAAATATCTTTGTCTTTGTCTTACCTGCGCAGTACTTATTGCAATACTTTCGTGTACCTTATGCGTTTTACGGAAATTATTAGGTACCAGTTTTTGGGAAACTCGTATCCCTAAACCAAAATGAAAAGTTACAAAGTCAAGTATAAAATATAGTTCAGATTGACAGCATTTTTAAAATATTTTTCATGAGCACTCAGGAGCAACCCATTTCATTTTGCGGTACGACGCATTTGCCAGTGACTCGTCTCACTAAGCGCTTATCAAAATAATATCATCTGCTGGAAGCAACGAACGTCTGATGTAACAGCCAAATAAACTTTAATTAAAACTCACGTTACAAAAGACCGAATAAATCGAAATAATTGGATGATGGCAGTTAAGACGTAATCATTTGAGCACGAATGTTGATTGGACGCACACTAATGTCCAATCAAAATTCGTGCCCAAAGGATTTAGAAAAAAAATATATCTAATAATTTAACTATGGGTATTTAATTGGATAGTATGCAGAGGTATTTAATGACTAATACATCAGTGAGCGGAGTAAGCGCAGCTGAATTTTGGGCCAAACATATTTGGACTTTTTGCCATCGATACGCAATGAAGAAGAATTATCTACCTACTAATAGAATTTGTGTACCAAAAATTTACAAAAAATGGGAACACATCTGTGACAAGTACAGTCAGCGACAGTCGATTAACATTTCTATTTTTACACATCATCTAAATTGACACAAAATTATGTCGATAAATTGTTTTTCAGCATAATAGCAACGAGTAAATATTGTTTTTTTTTTATCGGATCAGAAGTTATTCTGATACGATTTTAATAAAATTTTTAGCTCCGTAATTATGATTAAAAAAACTGAAGTGTAAGGTAACCGAATTTGGTCGCTGTAATCGCTGCCTATTTTTTAAGTTCTGAGTTGAGCTGCACCATTACTGACAAATGCGTGCACTGACTGGACAGGTCCACTCAATCAGTGTGGTTTTTCCTCAAAAGACCATTTCAGACACAAATCTACATGGTCTTCACATGATCTGACTAAGATTAGGTATGTCTGGACTTTAAAACAGAGTATGACCTTTGAGTTTGTTTCGGCCTTTCTTCTCAGAGTAGTCAGATAGGAAACGCCGACTTCATCTAGTTTTTAAAATATGATTGGCGTGTAAAAGTGTTTGTACAAACCTACTTACAGAAAGAAAATCATTTATCATCTACTTCTATCTATTCTATATTATAAAAATGAATTGCTGTTCGTTAGTCTCGCTGAAACTCAAAAACGGCTTGACGGATTTGTTTTTTTTTGTTGATGTTTTGTTCACCTCTTTACTGGGTTGGTTTACAAGAAAAAAAAATAGGAAACACCCAAAGAAAAAAATAACCATAGGACAACGTCTGACGTGTCAGCTAGGTAGGGACCTAGGCAGAGTAGGTAGGTAGGGTAAGTATTTAGGTAGGTAGGTAGGATAGGTAGCGTAGGTAGGTCGGGTAGGGTAGGTAGGGTAGGGAGGTAGGGTAGGTTGGTAGGCAGGGTAGGTAGGTAGGTTAAGTACTACCTGTGCGAAGCCGGGCCGGGTAAAGCTAGTTTATCATAAATAGAATTCAGCATGTGCAACAAACCTTCAATCACCTTGCATTTTAAGTTAAAAACTACTATGAGTCAAACTTTTTGGACACTAAAGCTACGGTTTCCTAGAAGAGCGGTGGCCGCCACATAACAGCCGCAGTGACGGCTGTCACGAAAATAATGACAATGGAGTTCGACTTCATAGAGTCAGAAACCGGTCTCTAGGAAAACACACCAACTTACTTTCATAACTAACGTTTCAGTGAAGTCTTTTGCCGGTAAATTGCAAACGCGATATAGCGGCCACCGCTCTTCTAGGAAACCGTAACTTGACAAAAGCTAAAATCGTTGCAGATACGTTTGTAGAGAGTTAAATGAAATGAAAGCAATTCTGATTTATACCCATTTACCCAAGAGTGTCTAATATTAACAAAAGAAAAACTATTCGAAACTGAATACCGTGAGAGGATGCCGAACAACAATAACAGTTTTTGATAACTGTTTCGCCATATGATTTTCTCAAATCGTTAAAAATATAATTTGCTAAGTCTTCGTGGCTATCTCGACACTTAGAGTGCCGATTTGGTTTTCTTTCCTCTATGTCATACTCTACATCAATAAGGATGTCACCCTTAAGTTTCTTTTCATGTTTTCTTTTCTTTGAATCTTCGTCGTAGACACAAATATTTTCATCATCATCATTCTCATCGTCATCATAGTATAAGTAATCATCTGATTCCGTTTTACATGGTTTCTTATGTTTTGGAACTTCCTCGTTAATATTGGGTTGGTAGTAACAAGGTGAACCTGGCGGGCAAACCATTGGACCCGCTGGATAGCCGGCTGGATAACCCGCTGGATAACCCGCTGGATAGCCCACTGGGTAACCCGCTGGATAACCAGCTGGTATACCCATTGGAACGCCCATTGGAACACCCACGGGAATACCCATTGGAAAATTCTCAAAATCTATGTCTATAGAGCCTGGTGGTTGCGTAGTTGTAGCCTTTGGGGTTGTTGGTTTCGGAGAGCCTGTTGGAATGTCAACTATTTCATAAGGTACATAGAAGTTTACCAATGAGTACACTATTGTAGTTCTTGTACATTTTTTTGTAGTAAAACATTTTGGGGACGTCTTACCCGTCTTACTTGGAAGCCTGCACACGCATTTGTCACCGTCTTCGCAACTTATGCCTGGAAATTTTTGTTGAGGTAAACTTCTTAAGCCAACAGGTTTATCCTTCGAATGATTATTTTGCAGGGCTAAATAACTATTAATAAATTTGGGAGGAATTTTTGTAATTTTAAATTCATTTTCAATATCATGAATAAAAGAAAATTCTTTTTTTTCAAATTCGTCGAAATATTGTGAATTCTCTTTAAAATCATCTGAATTAGAAAGAAGTTCTACTACTGGCCAATTTCGTTTTAATTCTAGTGTCGAAGTGATAATAATACTTTTAGTACTTTTGAACATTGATGAAGTATCTTCGTCGTCATTTTCTTGAATATGTCGCTTTATAGGAACTACATCTGATAGTTTTTTGTTCAACTTGTTAAATTTCGGATTAGAACTTTGCATTTTTGTAAAGTTGTGTATTACATGAAGTACTGATTTGCGTGTTGGTAAAACTGTTGAATCATTTCGTACATCTGCAATACAAATTTAATTTATATTATCAATAGGCAAGCAATATTTTTCTTCGTTAAAGTGACATTTTCTCAAAATAAAATTTCACTTTACCATTACCTTGAAAGATTAGATCCTTGTCATTTCGGTGGCCATCGCCTTGGCTGTTTTTATTCAAAACGAAATTATTGGTCTCGGAAAAATAAATTGAGAGCAATAAAAATAGAAACACAAAAAACATAACCAGTTAATACAAAGGAGTACATTTTAAATGTCACAACTGAGTAGCCTACAAGCTCCGCATTGTCTAGATGGCCACGATGGTCATGATCAAACGTTGGAAAAATATATTTATGTATTGTTGTTATTAATTTATTATGATTATTGTTAAATTGATCGTATTGTTTGGTTGTGTCAACGGTTTTAATGCGACTCCGACTGATTTCTGTGAAATATGTCTCAACCACACACTTTGCAAATACAAGGTATTAGGGCTGTGAAATTTTACTAAATATCCATGTGATTATTGTAACTAATATTTTTTTATTTGTGTTGGTAGGCACAAGGGCCCAGTGCTTCCTGTACGTCATATGCCAGTTCAGCTAAACTCACGAGTCACGATATCAGAGAACTCGTTAACAGAATAAATGAAAGGAGAAACTTTGTTGCTATGGGCTACTCGAAAATACTTCCACACGCTGCTAATATGAAAAAAATCGTAAGTAAAGTTCACTTTGAAAATTTATGTTATTTCTAACATTAAGACTCTAAGTATAAAATATCCCCTTGTATTATATTTTCTACTCGAAACATGAACTGACATCACCAATATTTATATTTTCAGCACTGGTCAACCGAGTTGGCCACTTTTGCCCAGAGATGGGCCGACCAATGTGATCCAGCGATGCACCCAGATAGAGAAGATCAATGCAGAGATTTAGGTAAGCTCTTCGAAACAAAATTTTATTTACCGACTATAAATCTGAATTTTAAATATTCTAACTATAGATACGCCTATATTTTCCAAAGATACTGGATAGTAGGTATACCCACATTTCGCCAGTTATAAGTCCCTTGCAATGGGGGCTCTTGCTCTCTATTACAAGGGACTAAAAACCGGCGAATTCCTAGCACAGTCACTGGGCACAAACCTAGAAACCCGGTTGCAACTGAGTATTTCCAAAATATCAAATATCTCTTTGACCAACCTAAAAATTTAACTCAGGATCCCCGCATCAGCAGTCGACGAGGACAACGACCTAGTCAATTAAGTTAACTCAAGTAGGTACGTAAGTTATAAACCATTTTTCAGAAAATGTTAAAGTGGGACAAAATCTTGGCAGTGTTATGGGTCCTTCGCGCGGCCTCAGCGTCAAAGGTTTTGTGGAGATGTGGTTCATACAGGTTCTAGATTACAGTGGAAGCGTCACTTATTACAATAAGTAAGTACTTATAAATACACAAATTTAAGTAGTAAAGCCAGTTTATTTTATTTATGCAGTATATTAAAAAAAAAAATGGAACATTCTTATTTAATCTTAGCTTGGGTGCCAGTGGAGATAGTCAGTGATTTATGCAATTTTAAAACAATAGTGTCATTGTATTTACCTATCGCCTCTATGTTAATTGTAAAATTGGAAATAAAGTTATTATTATTATATTTTTATATTAACATATCTCATTTTTTTGATGTATGAACGTAAACGAGGCAAAAGGAGTATGTAAGGATCGTAGCAGGTGGCGTTCTGTAGTTTCTGCCTACCCCTATGGGAAGAAGGCGTGAGTTTATGTATGTGTACATATCTCGGGACCTTGGGGTCCCGGACCTTTGGAAGGCGTACGAGGGGCCGAAGCCAACTCGCAGAGGCCCCTTAGAAAATTTTAAATGGAATGAGGCACCAACCGACGATTATCCCTGTATGCACTGTGCAAGTATACCCAAGGACAACCCCCGGTTGGTGTCGAACTATTGCAGAATATGGAAACAAAGTTCTTGGACTATTGATTGGGGTAGCTTAAGTGGACTGGTTATCTAGGATTATGGGAAGACTATGACCCCTGCCTAACCTTAACCTTATTATTATTTATTATTATCATTCTTTGGTAAAGTGAATCAGTTTAAATCTATCTGTTATCTTTTCACGTCCTAACGACTGAACTGATTTTGATGAAAGGCCATGGCCTGGTAGACTGTGACCTGGATTAGGTCATAGGATGCTGAACAGGACTTTTTATCCAGGTAGTACGTTCTCGTGGCATAATTTGTGACCTCTACGCGGGTGAAGCCGCGGACAATAGCTAGTATTACCATATACAGAGAGATAAAACTGAAAAAACGAGCATCATATGCGAAACGATCGGATTGTACACTTTTAACGATTTGCTTCTAATAGCACATAAACTTACGACTGACGCCTGAAGGTAGAACTAACCGTGTATCAGTGGCGAGAGCATCATATAACACGATACCGGCTTCCTTCCGGAAGTTCGCATCAGCAACTCTACCGCTATTGAAAAATGGTACAGTCAATAGTGTCTTCTATTGCCAAAAAATATAGTTACACTTCGGATATTTAATTCACCCAAACAAACAACAAAAACGCCTATTGCTTTTTACCTACGAATTATAACAAAAAAAATGTCCTAAAATAACTCGGCGCCAAAACCTCATAATCGAGAACTAAAAGTTCATACAATAGCGATTCCGTCATGACGTCACATTAGGTCACGTGGCAACGCTTGATATGGACGAGAGCAACTACAACGCCGCCGCCGTGGTACAGCAGCATTTTAGCCGCTGTACAACGGGTTACGATAGAGACAGCTATATATAGAAAAAGGCGTCAGCGAAAACGAGATGGAGGAATATTGCTCATTTTATTTAGGTTTCACCTGTTCAATTATTGTTTTAGATTCATTATATTCCTATGATAATTTTAGAATGATAGTACTGTAGCCGTATCTACACCGCCACATGCGAGCTACACGTCATACTGACGTCACGCAAATCCTGCATCGCGCAAACAGAGTTTACCGCGCTACTAGCATATATATAACGTCCCAACATTAACATTCTGTTCCTCATACCTCTATAGTACCTTAAATACTGGGTGTCTCAGAAAAAAAATGAACTTTTGTAGATGCATATAAAATTAACAAATATATTTATATCTATATAGACGTTAAATTATAAAAACAGAAACTGAAGACATGGAAAAATTACTCTTTGAAAATAACATTATTCAAATTTCGTCCTTCGCGGCTCTGGCACTCTTCAAAGCGATCTCTAACATTCATGAAAACGCGCTCGCTCACACCTCCGGATTTTTTCCTCTGGGGTTATCTGAAGAGTCCAACAACAGTAATCCATCAACCATATCTGAATTTAAGGAAAACATTAGACAAGAAATCAGCCAACTTCTGAGGCGCGTTTTTTATAGATACATCTACAAATATTAGTTTTTTCTGAGACACCTTGTATTTAGTTGCGTTTATTTCTGTAAAACATTAAAAGTTTTTTTTGTGTAGTGATAGCGTTATTTTGGTTCTGCTCCTTGATGACAGATGGTGTTAAATTCAGTAAAGGAAAGACTTTTATTTTCATGATAATAAATTAATTTTAACTTTATAGATAAGTAAATACATAAGGTACAACCGCCTTCGCTTTTGCTTCCGGTATCCATAATGCTGAAGTTCAGTGTCACAATCATCAAGACGACGGTTTCATTCAAGTCAATTCATTTGAAGAGCAGGAATCATTAAAATCGAATAAAACCCACACAGAGCACATTTACACGGCTACAATGATCTTTTGGCGCTCGAATGACGTTGACAGGGGGACGCTATTGGTAAACATTTGTTACAAGTTTGTGCAATTGTTATGTGATAAGTATTTTAAAAAACAAGATGATGGCGTTAGTTCCTATTTTGGCCATGCGCCAAAAGATCATTGAACAGCTATACAGACAAATAGGTACAGAGAGGTACAGAAGGAATGTTGTGTCCAACTTAATATATTCTATGTCCCAATATGGTAGAGCACAAAGGTACAACGTGACATGTGTCACTTTTATAGCGTCCGCCGCTGACCTTTTGGGCAACCCTTTTACTTAATACGAAGCACATGTTTACGACGCGTCTATGTGACAACCATGTCCCGGGTATGCTACGCCGTAGCGAACCCAGGACAGTAGCGCTACGCCGTAGAGACCCTAGTCTACACAGTTGCAAAATGAGTCGACATACTTAGCTAATAATAATCGTACTCGCAATTTTGCAATAGCGTTCAATTATATCCTTTATGATTTCGATATCGGGTACCTCGCCGCACTGATATCGGTATACGAATTTCATTGTGTAAGCTGTAATTAATTATGTTCCACTTTACTATTTCAGGTCACGGGATCACAAGACTGGTTATTTAACACAACTAATTTGGGCTAACACAGAATTTGTCGGATGTGGCAAAGTAAAATTCTACGTAAATATTCATCGTTCCACTTAAATAATTATAGAATCAGGAACAGAGAGGAAATCTTACTAACCAAAATGTTTTAGGTAGATGAAAGAAACGTAATGTTGGAAAGGCTGGTATGTAACTTTGCACCTAAGGGTAATTCCCATGGAAAGCCAGTATATTCCATTGGATATCCCGCAACGCAGTGTAAAACTGGAATGGTACCAGATGATCAATATAAAGGACTGTGCAGTTATGAAGCTGATATAATCTGTAATATTATTATTTTTATAACATTATCAACTTATTAGCTACATCATGTAATTTATCAAATTATTTCATAGTATCGTGTACTATCTTTGTGGTTCTTGGCATTGCAAATGCCGCGATTAAGGCCCTAGTATGTTGGCTTCTGAAACGGCGAGAAGATTATTAAGCCTAAATAAATGGCCATGATGGAATCCTCTTACAATTGGCATAGTGAGGTTTATGTTCAGCAGTACTTATTGACATCAGAACCAGAACTGTCGTTACCCGGGGTTGCAAGGAGTGCGTGGCACTCGGGGGCAGGGTCTTAGGGGGCGCAAGTCGGTCGCTATAAACAGGTGCGACACGCGACGCGAATCGCACGCGACACAAAGGCACCGCTAACGCGCGACAGGCGGAGCCTTTGTGTCGCGCGTGGACTTTCTGTTGTTTGTGTTTTTAGTATGTGAACCTGAATTCACCGAAACTGTCCGTCCACGTCCCCGAAAAATAAATTTTAATTAACAGGCTGCAGATGAACCCATATTACACAAAAAAAACAAAAATTTAAGTTTTTTTTTCTACTTGACACAGCGATCTTACAATTAAATGAAAGACTCGATTTATTAACAAAATATTTACAATGACAAGTTTTTAATTTTTGCAAAACATCGAATGTTGGAGAGCCATTTAGAGAGAGACCAAAAAAAGCACAATGTCTCAACTTAGAAGAAAAGTTAACACGTAATATGGGTCATTCTCAGACGGCTCAAATACGCGTGTCCGGGTCGAAATACAGTACGAAATGGATAACTAACACCTTGATATTTTTTTCTATAACAGGTACGACCAAAATATTAAGTGGGGCTTTTGTTGTTTTTTAAATAAATTAAATATAAGTTAGTTAAAAAAAATAAAAACCTCCAAAATATTGACCTCGGTGCCGCGTCCGGCCCCGTACTGCGACGGAAATATTTTTTTATCTTTTTTTCTCCAATTCATGGCGCTATTTTGCATGTGTTCACAAACAACTACATAGTTATTAACTCAATTTATAATATTTCTACGCCATAATAGGCCTTAGTAGACAAGTTACAACTGGTTTTCTTCATGTCCGACTTTTAAAATTGATATCAGTGGCGCGCACCGATCCGTTCATAAATCCTGTATTCTAGTGACTGCGAGAATAGTTGTTAGAGTAATACAAACTGTCAATCGCACCGCATCGGTGGTGAGGATAACAGTTCTGAGCGTCTCCGTGCCGCTCTTTTATTTAGGTTCGTAATCGTTTTCGGTGGCTTGGTATACCCTTAAAATTGATTTCGGTGAATCCATTTTATCCACAACTATTTGAAATAATATTTTTAAATTATAATAAAAGTATGTCATATATGTATTCGATTTCAATACAAGAGATTAATATTAAAAATTCGGGTTACTTTTGAAAATATTTAGGATTTTGCCAATTATTTTGATTTCAGTGTTTTCGGTGGAAATAGGTGCACCGAAATCAATTTTTAAATCACCGAAATCAATAACTAGTCGTTTATTTACATTTAAAGATCGTTGGTTTAACGCTTAAAAGAACAGCTGATCGTTGATAGTTGCTCAAGGCAATGATATCGCAAGCTTATAATCATTGATGACTCATCTGAAATCTATTCAAGGTATTATAATGAAAATTATTAACGATTCCGGTATTTATGAAAAATAATTGTTGATTCTATCCGATCTCAAGCTATTTGCAGGGACTATGAAAGTTCATAAGGCAGTATGGAACGCCAATGAGCCCAACCAACTATCGATGAGAAAAATGAGTTGCGCCGAAAGTGACTGAACAAAATAATTCAGTGTCGTGTGAACATGGGTATCATGTAGGATTATGCATCATATGCGAGCAAACTGACAGATTGCTGACTGATAAAACCAACAAGAACAAGAGTGACAAGATCGATCTGATTAAAAAGTCAAGTCAAGCCAAAAAAGAGAGTGGAGTCGGTGCAGCTAAATCTAATAAACCTCAAATTTTATCGAATATTCTGATTCAACCTGGTAGTAGCTATTCTGTTGATCTTGCTGATGAATTATATGGAACCAAGCAGCGCTTGTCCCATAACTTAACATCAGACATTGGATTGAATGAAAGTGACAGTTTCTGGACGCATGTGTCGGCAGATTGTAAAATATTGCTCCGATAGTAATTAATGAAGTATTCTCCAAAATTGTAAATTCCATCGGAAGCAGTGACGAGAAATATAGTATTTTTTAATTAAGGATTAAAAACTGTAATATAAAGTTTTTGTAAGTTTTTATTAGGTACTTACATTGTTAATTTAATGCTGGGTGCTTAATATAGGTACTTACCTAAAAGCTTATTTAATTGTGTTGAAATCAATAAACAAAGTAATATTTTTAATAAAAATACAAATATTATTAGTAAGTTAGTAAGTGCCTTCTATAAATGTTGATGTTGTTGAAAATACTGATCTTTAAGTGATTTTTGTAGTGATTTTTTATCAATAAGTAAATTGTCTGTGTTTAAGCTAGATCTCTACTAAGCCTTCAGATTTAATTAAGTTCCTAAGTTCCTATATTGTTATTTCAAGACTGCCTACTATTATTAATTACAATTAATGTGCTTCCTCCCAAAGTTGATTTTTGTAAATTTTCCTTTGTCTTATTAAATAGACATATAAGTCTTGATAAAATAAAATGTTTTATTGTAAAATTAACCTGCAATTTCTTACAGACTATATGTTCATAGTAGTACTTAGGCAGTTAATATATACAGGGTGGAATTTTGTAATGCCACCTGGAGGGAAAGTACTCTTAATACTGTAGATAGAAAATTTTACTCAAAGGAAACATTCCTTTATTTTTGAATAGAAAGCAAACTGCATTCAAATATTTTCGAAAATTCTCTTCTCCCACACCCGGGAATCGAACCGGCTAAAATCTGAAAAAATTATACCCTGTACTTTTATTGCATCGATCGTTAGGGTCAATTATAAGGATGAAATCTCTCTAACAAACATGATAAATTAAATGAAAACCAGGAAATCTTAAATTAATTTAATTATTTACAAAAAATGGTAAACTAACTAATTAGTTGCTCGAAATGGGCTCCATTCTCTTGGATACACAAATTTATTCTTTTAACGAATTCATTTCTAGTAACCTTTAATAAAGTGTTGTGGTGAATATTATAAATCGTATTCTGAACTTCAACTCTCAACTCGTTGTCATTCGCATAAGATTTCATGGAAATTTGTTTTTTTACATATCCCCACAAAAAAAATCTAATGGGGTGACATCTGGCGATCTCGCAGGCCATCTGATTGTGCCGTTTGTACCAATCCAGGTATTAAAATGGTTATTAATGTAGGCAGTAGTGATTCTGCTGTTATGTGCTGGAGCACCATCTTGCTGTAGAATTATTTGGTTTCGCTCTTCCTCGGGGAAACCATTTAACTCGTTTCTTAAGAGATCCAGTATTTCAATATACTTGACAGTGTTTAAATGACCTTCGTACACGTGGACTAACACTACATTATTTCTCATAATTCCGCACCAAACGTTGAAAGAAAATCTTACTTGATTGTTAGTTTCATGAACACGAACAGGATTCACTCGAGACCAATAATGGTTATTGCGGCGATTGTACATGCCATTATTGCTGAAGTTGGTTTCGTCAGACCATACAATGTTACTCAAAAAATTAGGGTTTCGGTCAATTTCTCCAAGCATGTTTTCACAAAATTCTAATCGTCTGTCACGATCCCCAATATGCAATTTTTGCACCAACCGACCTTCACGATAGCGTTTATACTTATACTTTTTCAGCACTTTAAGTACGCGAGTGTGGGTTGTTCCTAATTCATTGGCAGCATCTCTACTTGAAGCTTTTGGAAATGATTCAAAGTATGTTAAAACATCTAGTTCAAAATCGAAATAGTTTTGCTGAATAGTTTGCCGTCTCTTCTTGAAACCACCCGTATTCTTTAAAATTTCTACCATTCTTTTCAATACGAACCGAGTTGGTGCCTGTCGGTCTTGATATCTCTCTCCATACCACCGCAGAGCTAGATTCACGTTTTTGTTATTTAAAAAATAAGCTTCCATTAAATCAAACTGTTCTTGATAAGCCATTTTCACCGTGAGACAAAATGTGAAATGAGTTGTAAAAACAATCAAATGTGAATAACAACTAAGACAATCTAATTTTCAAATTTTAATCTAACATTCCATATTTAAATTACCTCATACACGCAGCTACGAGTATGTCGCAAAGGAGTCTGCATTACAAAAGATGGATGTTAGTTAAAGAGTTTAACTTGACTCATTGAATTTGTAACTTCAGATTTCCTGGTTTTCCTTTCATTTAATTTATCATGTTTGTTAGAGAGATTTCATCCTTATAATTGACCCTAACGATCGATGCAATAAAAGTACAGGGTATAATTTTTTCAGATTTTAGCCGGTTCGATTCACGGGTGTGGGAGAAGAGAATTTTCGAAAATCTTTGAATGCAGTTTGCTTTCTATTCAAAAATAAAGGAATGTTTCCTTTGAGTAAAACTTTCTATCTGCAGTATTAAGAGTACTTTCCCTCCAGGTGGCATTACAAAATTCCACCCTGTATATAAAAAAACAGTCTTTGAATTAGTTGATATATTTGATTTCGGTGATAAGAATATTGATTTCAGCGGACACCATTTAAAAAAATATAAATTCCTTCATATCCATTCGGTCTATACGATTCCCTCTACTACTAATACGTTTTAAATTAAATCTATATTTGATATTTCATGTCGACAAAGCTGAAATTTAAAAAAATAAATTGTCACCGGAGTCAACCAAATAATGAGTCTCCTGATAATGACCCATATATTAAAATAGATCGGATATTGACGGAGAAGATCTATATAATGAGTTACAATTGCTGCTTTTATTTTTATAAATAAAGACAACTCCACTCGGCGTATTAAAGTATATTTATTCCCATAATTTTAAGTCCATATTTCCTTATGTGTCAACATCTTTACCTTATATTTAACACTTCCTGTGATAGTAGCAGAACGCGAAAGGTACTTTTAGAAATAGATATTAATAAAAAAATACTTACGATCAACCATGACCCAAGACTTTGGGCAGAATAAGTATCGAATCGAAAGTAGATTTCATAACAAACGATATCATAGAAAATTTTGCCAACTTAAAAGCCAGAAAAATTGAATTCGATGTTTGAAAATGTACCTAATTTTTTGAACCTCATGCTCAGTAGTAGCACTTGCGGCCACTAGACCAAAGAGACCAAAAAAATATGAAAGGGCAATTTTTTTTTTGTCGAGTCGACACGTGTTAGAATCCATGTAAATGCAGTTTATTTGAAGCTCATTTACCAGTTCGTTTATCAGAAAGATAATATGTCAACGTTGTTCCTGAACTGGCCAACGTTAATTAAAACTGAGTGGGATCGACGATCAAATTTGATGCCCCTTTGTGAAATAAAAATGGAACATTAAAATTAAGTTTTTTTTTTTGTTATTTATGGGGAGCCGGCTGATTTTCGCACCCTGGCGCCCAATATGGTTAAGACGGCCCTGATCATAACAATTTATGTTTGTCTACACTGCAAGCTGCCACAATTTTTTCTGGTGCTATAACTTATGATCAGTAGTTCACTATTTATCTAATTAAATTAGCTAGCGATACTCCGCAGACGTGATGGGTAGATATAGATTTCTTAACATGATAAAAAAGGGATGTTTTTTTATTGGGGTTTATCGCTGGTATTGTATTAACTTTGAAGTGTGAAGTTTTTTTTGTGTAAAATTTACATACGTGATAGGTATAAATATCTGAACACGATAAAATAAAGAACCTGAGTTTCAAAACTCATACAAGTAACTACCTAAACTACCTGCGGCCGTTTCGCTAGCTAATTTAGTTTGACCCTGTATAATAAATTATCAACTATTTTTTTAATCAAAAAGCAATAGTTCATCACACTCATTATTTCATAAATAATCTAAAACACTGACAAAAAAATATTAATAGCATCTTGATTACAGATACAAAATTAACCAGTCAAGGACGTCCAGTGAACAGTTTACTCAGGATCCTCAATTTATCAAACGATTCGGTGAAGCACGAAATTGATCCTCTTCGAAATAACTTAAAACAAACTTATTTAAATACCAATTCTAGCAACGAACAGCGAAATCAGAAAACGAGGCATATATTTACTAACAAGACATTTGGTAGGCACCTTATTTTTTTTTATATCACTCCGTAGTAGTTGTGTGGCCCCTAGTCACTGCCAATGTTCTTTCACTTCCACTTCAGATAAACCTGTATGTCGATAGGTACGTAGGTACAAAAGGAAGTCTTCGCTAAATCTTAATGAATAAATTTCAGGTGCAGTTAAACGAATTCCACAATTACGCAAGCAGATCATTGGGAATAGTTTCATGAATATTTCAGGAAATAACAATGAGTACCATCACCAACATGATCGCGGACACTCACACCTTTATCATGGACACGAACCGCCGCGACATAACTACGACACGACTAAAATAATCAATACCAATGAAGATTTTAGAAGATATGAGTATACAACCGAACCTATGACCTCATATTCCAATACAAATTTTAGAAAATTTTATCAATATGCACAATGTACCCGCAGAATAAGACCAATTCAAGATAACTGCGCCCTGAATCAATGCACGACGATGGCACCAGACTGTTGTCCACAAATAACTATGTGTCCATTTACATGTACCGAGATATCATATACTCAGCCTGTGGAAGATCACACATGCTTTACCCCCTATATCCCCCCACTTCCCGACCCGTGCGCATGTACGCAACCAACATGTCCACCAATAAGTACAAACTGCAACTACAACACAAATTGTCCCTGTAGTGTCCCTTGCTCTACAAATACATTTTGCCTTACAACAATATGTCCAGAACTACGTAGGCATAACAATGATTTCAATGATTACAGAAGGGCTGGTACGTTTCAGTATTACGATATGATTCCTAATGTTGTAGTTCGAAGTGGCGACTTAAAAATACCACAAGAAAATTCAAATCAGAGGGCTATTTCGTTCGTAATTAACACGGACAAAAATAAATCTTACAAAGCAATGTACGATGACAAAGATTCTGATCAAATACATAAGGGTGTGACCGACTATCCAAAATTTAAATCACAAGAACGCGACTATATGTACCGTTCCTTTAATTCTGGCCTGAGAAAAAAACGTCAACTAGATGACCAAATTCCCGCCAAACCATTTTGGCAAATTGAAAATTTTAACCATCACAGACCGCCTCAACTAAAAAGTATAAGATTTACCACACTACAAAATATACAAAATAGAAAATCAAGAAAAAACACAGATTCAGCGAAATGGTTAAAAAGTACAGAACCAATAACACTTAGATCGGCAGATTACGCTGACTATCAGCCGGAACATATCACAGAAAAATACTTATCTTTTGATGAATTAATGCATCTTAGAAAAATTAGCGATGAATTTTCACATTATGACTTAAGACGGCAGGGAAAAACAACCAAAAAAGCCGCTGCGGGAGCTGCCACCAAACAACCTGCTAAAAAGAAAGGCTCTGGTACCAAGGCTGCTGCTGACAAAAAAACTACCAACACAAAAGCCAAAGCAAATGCAACGAAAGCAACCAAAAAAGCTGCTGATTCATCTCAAAAGAATCAAACCAAAACCACTGCAACTACCAAGGTGACTGTTAAAACAACAGAATATACTGCAAACACAGAGTTTGAAAGAAAAAAACATTGTACTCGAAAAATAACGTGTACATGGACGGCTTACACGGGCCACGGTGAAGGTGGAGAAGGTGGAGGAGGTCCAATATACAGACCAATAGACATGGGTTCTCGAACACCACCCGGGTATGTGGACGGATGTACTCGAACTTCCACTTGTACCCGAGACTACATGGATCGAAACAAAATATTTTCCACAATACCCCCCATTTCATATGAGGATTCCAGTGAATCTGCACCAGAAGATGAAGATTACTGTGAGCGTCGGTCTCTTAACGTTCAAAGACGAAATTCTGATACCAAAAAACCATCTGTTCTTCTACTTAGGTACCTAGATCATACTAATGTTCCAATTTTAACTACTGAGGTGGATAGTGATCTTGATGTTAACTCATTTAACATGGAAAGCGTGACTGAGACTCTTTCAAATACTCATGATTGTATATGTAACGAAAAATATGCAAGACAAAAGAGAGAACAAAGCGATTGTTCAAGAATTAATGAAGGCGAATGTGACAACTCTGGGAGCTTCTTCTCATATAGCAAACTTTACTACTTAATACTAAATAAAATCCTCAAGTCAAACCAAGCAAATAAATTTTATAATAGACAGTGTCCGTGCAACAATTCTATAAGCTCAAGGCCAGTTATGTTTTTATTTATATTAATATTTTTAAATACATTTTATTTATAAATAATAATGCGTATTTTTGATAAATGTCAGTATATTCTAACTCATCGTAATATTGATTAAATAAAAATATGTATAACTGTAGTAAATAATACGTGAAGTTGAAAAGAAAAGAAGGTTGATCGATTTGCGGAACAACTAAATCTATCATTGAGTTTTAGTTTTTTTAAATCAGCAGCTATCTTTCGCACCAGTCCCTTGTAATTTATGACAAATCTCTTATTGTTGGATATATGAAAAATAGATTTCTTTTTAATGTTTTTCTTGTGTTGGTCACTGGAATCATAGGTGCATACAATATTCTTATATAAGTCGCTTCCGCTAAGATTAAGACTCCTCCGATTCCGCTTTGATTGTTGTTCACAATATTCTCTGTTGTTGTTTTTATTATATATGTTAAGTTTTAACAAGGCGTTATCATTTTCTGAAATATCACAAAAAGATATATCTTTAACCGTGTTATTAATAAATATTACCAGCTAACATGGGAGCCTATTCATTACTTTGGGATATATGAGGCTTATCCACGATATTTTGTAAAAACTTTTTCATAACGCCTTGTCCAGTTTTGTATAAATTCACTTTATCCGGTGACAATATAATAAGTGCAGTCGTACTTTCGATTGAGGTATCGGATTCAAAAATGTCATCCAAAAAGTCTTTTGTAACTGTGCTCATTTTTAAATCTTCCAAAACCAAGTCTGATACAGGTAAATTTATATCATCATAGTATGATTCTGTGCTTTCAGTGTTAATTTCCTCGTTTTCTTCGGGGAAAAAGTAATGGCCAGTAAAATCTTCATTTTGCCTGACTTCTGCTAATTCTGCCTGGACTATAATAGGTTTAACTGAAGATAAAGGTTGAGCATTTGCACTGTAACCCTCAGATACTTGCATTTTATCTAAAAAAGAGGACATGGTTATTAATAAATACAATGTTTTAAAATATGTAATAACATCAAAATATACAGTACCACCATTTCTGAAGATTACGGCTTCAATCAAATCAACTAAGAAAGTAGAATTTACATAGTCACTTGACACTGTTTTTCTTGTCGTAGAAGCCTCTGTTTTACTATAAACTCTATCAACAAATGCCGCCACACCAACATCATGAAACGAACTCTCCAAATGAGCATTTATAGATTTATTAGTCGATATTAATTCTTTGATCAAAGGATCGTTGCTCAATTTTTTCTTTAGTAATTCAACAAAGTCGTCCACTGCCATAATATCTTTACAAGAATGTGGTTTAGTACGTGGAGTAAAGATTTGCTTTGTATAATCATACAAATGAGAAAAGTAATCAAATTGTGTGTATGTTTCATTTTCCAATGCGATATCAGATGTAGTTTTGTCTATAATTTCAGTAAAATAAGTGCTTTCTCCGGTTACCGCATCTATAACCCCCGGTAGTATATTTTGAGTGGTATGTTCAATCAATACTTCTTTTCGAATGGGGGCGATATTATTGTCTTTTTCTGTTTCGATATGTTTCGCTGTAGATCTATGAACTGCAAAATTATTGAAAAGTTTAAATTAATGTAAGTATATCATGTTTCAATTCTTTTTAGCTACTATCTGTTGTGTTAAAAAGGTGTGGGACATTTTAGCGTCATGAATGTGGAAGCTGGCGGTACCTACCATGATAATGATATTTGAAATTTGGAAACACCATGTCCATGATGATGTGCTGTGTATGTGTGTTTGTGTAATTTATTTAAATAAATACTCACAGCATAGCGCTTTATGTACCGAATCACAAGAGGCGTCTAGAGGACATCTGGAGCATGGCAGACCGCTTGAATAAACAGATCTATTCCGAAGATTACCGGCAGGTGCAAAATTGCATACCAGTCTATAAATAGTTCTGTATTTAACATTTACATCTTCTAGACGTTCCTGTTCCACAAAAGTATAAAATAATGTCAATTCGCATATATAAAAAATTGGCTAGGCGGGAGACTAGCCGCATTATGCGTATGCACCTAGTTTCGATTTAAAAACCTGTGTAAACTAAAAATTATTTGTCATACCTTAAATTTCACTCCACCGCAGCCGACTTGATTTGTCTCCTCCCACACTAGTTGCGTAAAATAATCGTAATGTGAATTGCTAGTCTCTGAAGATCTGTAATTTTAAATGTTACCATAAAATTATCATTAAACATCTTCTTGGTGATTTATAGGTTTATCACACGAGACAGTCTAGTTGGGTCTAGTGGCCGCAAACGCGATCACCCATAGCGTGAGGTCCAGTACCCTAATTGTGTAACACACTATCTATCTGAATCATTTTAACCTGTTTCTAATTCATTGCTTCGTAAAATCGAATTTGTATGCTCAACAACGTAAATAACGCCATGAATATTGTTGAACTGTCAAAATGAAAGCAATTACCCGGCTGGGCTACAATTCTCGGGTCGATTGAAGTGTTATTGGGTGGACGAATTTTTCAGTTGCACTTAGCAGCCTGGAATCTGGATTAATGCCCGGTTTATGACAATAGGCTCAGCCTATTACATGGGCCTAAAATAAAGCTGGCGAAATGTAGAGGAAGGTTACCTACTTACCTAATATAAACCTATGCCCTAACCCTTAGCCGTTTTGGCACACCTACAGACTTATGATAAGTTGTGTAATTTATACTTACGGCACATATCGTGACAGTGTCGTGGAATTAATATTCAGTAACTCCATGTACCATACATCGACGAGGGCCAATGGTGTTAGACCTGGAGCATCACCATGTATTGTAGCAATATTCTGTGTCACGGAAATTTTACCTGCAAAAGAGCAAAATTAAAAATTCCCAAAATATTCTAATGTTAATAAGAACTTAATGTCATGGACGTAGAGGTGTAAATAAATGTGCTTTTTAACCGACTTCAAAAAAAGGAGTTGGTTCTCAATTCGTCTGTATGTTTTTTTTTTAATGTGTTTTAGCTCAGAACTTTTTTCTGGGTGAACCAATTTGGATGATTCTTTTTTATTTGATAGCTGGTGTTTCACATGTGGTCCCATTTAAATTTAATCAAGGTCTGACTAGTAGTTTTTGAGTTATCCGTAATAATGCATATATTTTCCACTTAGTTTATATTGATGATGTGTTAATAATTTCCTGTCACTGTTATTTACGTACCAAGTAGTGGTATACGAATTTATGTGGGGTAGGTACCGCAACTAAAAAGTAAAAAATTAAAACAATTTTACAAAAAAACAAGCGACTTCCAAAATTAAAGTTATTTTTCACGTCTTTTAGTGTTTTTTTTGAAAGTCGGTTGTTTTTTTTGTAAAAAAGTTTTTTCTAATATAATTTCTGCTTCAGTTTATATTGATAGGGCAAATCTAAGCAAGCTCATTTTGTTCTGTTACTAACAATAACTAAACCATACATAGCTAATGATAATTACCATACCAATATTAAAAGCCGTTTTTTTTTTTTAAAGTACCAATAGGTGCTATATGAGCGAACCAATAAATAAACCCAATTTTAAACCTCAATTTACAGTAGACCGCAATGATACCTACCTAGGCACGGTACCTACAGGAAGTATCCTTTGCCGCAATCCCAGAGCACATTAGCTACCTAATATTTTATTCAGCAGGGTATCTACCTCATCACTCGTTCTAGACCCACGGTTCCTAACCTGGGGGTAATTACCCCTGTGTGGGTAAAACTGGTATTCTGCGGGGTAATAAGCTGGTAGCATACAACAACCGAATCTAGCTCGCCAGTGCATTTCATGCCCTAGCTGTGTAATGAGATTGTACTCAATATTTTTGTGCAATATTTATATGTCTAATAAACTAATTTGTATTTATATGTACTATATTCGTTGGTAACATGAGAGAGAGCCGGGGGGGGGGTGGGGTAAATCAGTTTCCCTAGCTAAGTCATAGGGGTGACAAGATCGAAAAGGTTGGGAACCACTGTCCTAGACTGACCAATGATATAAACGCGCCATACAGGTACTTACTGAACTAAACGAACCCGCTCATAGCAGAATAAAATAGTCACAGTAACAACTACTTGTAATGTTTAATGTTGCATATTAGTTCAAATTAATCCTTTAGTCACTTTAATGACCTCGTGAAAGTAATTGAGGGTCATTAGTAGCTTGAAACCTACCTAGATTTTGTTTAATTGTTGTTCGTATATTTTGCGACATATTAACTACATCGTAATGAAATTGAGAAATTGTTTCAAATCTACAGTGAAAGAAATAGACATAGGTAGAGTCGCCTTTACTGGATACGACATAGCTTTGGATATTTTTTTCATTTAAATGTACCTACGTTACCTACAAAGGTCCTGCTGGTACAGCTGTCCTACGTTACAGACCGGGACAAGATCCATGAATTAAATTAGAAACAAGTATTTTATTTATTTTTATTAGTCTTTCTTGTCTTGAAAATAAATGTATTTACGGACAAAGATACGTTACCTACGTTTCAGGGAGTGACCACACTTATCGACGCGGAATCGGCTTGAGCTGGTCAGAAAGATATTTATGTCCATGCAATAAAACCGAAAAAGAAGTCATTCGTCTCGTTTAGGTTCGAGAGACGCGACTCTACACCTATTGGAAGCGAATTTGCAACATGGCGAATTTCCGATCCCCGATGTGACCAAAGTGTAGTGAAACGTGATCAACTCAAGCCTATTTCGCGTCGATAAGTGTGGTCACTCCCTTATTTAACGTATAACGGAAACGTACATACGCATCAAGTGAACGGCTTCTTTAGATGATAAACTATACGGCAAGGATTTTGAAATCCTTTATAGCTCTGTCAAAAAGGTTTCTATAAAGTTAAAGATCACTTGGATGACAAAAAGGCTTAGGATTAATTAAGCTACTTCAATGTACCCCCAAGCAACAATCCATTTTATACTGTGATTATGTGTTTTAGAATTAATAATGTCATTTTTATTGAATTACATGACATAACATATTATGATTTTTTGATGACATTTAAAGAGAAACCTATCTGTGAATGTGAGTAGCATGCAGGCTAGATGAAATACATGATATTCATTTTAATATTGTGAATGTGAAGACTATGTGGGTCATTGTTGCTTTTTTTTTTCCTTTCAGGTAGTTTTATCTTAGTCTGGCAGTTTGAGTAATTTTTGTGGCCTACCCAAATGTCCTTTCTTTGGTATTGTTCGTTGAATCGTTGAGCTCCTTAAGTTCTGAGTTGAGCTGCACGATTACTGACAAATGCGTGCACTGACTGGACAGGTCCACTCAATCTGTGTGGTTTTTCTTCAAAATACCATTTCAGACAAATCTACATGGTCTTCACATGATCTGACCAAGATTATGTCTGGACTTTAAAAGAGACTGTGACCTCTGAGTTTGTTTCGGCCTTTCTTCTCAGAGTAGTCAGATAGGAAACGCCGACCTCATCTAGTTTTAAAATATCATTGACGTGTAAAAGTGTTTGTACAAACCTATTTACAGAAATAAAATAATTTATCATTTATCATTTAGCTCCTACATGTTAGAACATATGAGAAATTTCAGCAGCCAACCAACCACTTGCGTTTCCCTGCAATGTCGAGGAAGCGCCATGCTGCCCGCAAAATTCAAATTTTCTTACGTTTTTTTGCAATTTGCAGGTCAGTGTCAGGTTGTATGTTGAACAAAATATGATTCGCGACCGTAACAAGTATGCATTTACAGAATCCATCAATACAACCCTCTAAGCTCTTAAAATCCTATTTAATGACAGTTTCATAAATTATTCTATACCTGATGTAATCTTCACCCGTTTTGGTTGGATATATCTACCCTTTCCGTTACATATTGTATAATATCCCTAAATGTGCTTACCCAAATCTCGACAAGCGTCTTGAATGTCGGGCACGCGATGTTTAACACACTGGTTTGCCCATCTTTGTGCTGAAATTTCCAATTCTTTGTTCCATTCCTATAATATTAGTATTTACATAGTATTAGAATACCTACTTAATGTTTTAGCGACGGTAAATGATAACAACTGTAACTATCATATTTCCCGAAAAAAAGTAGGTTAGCTTAAATCATCTACTATGTAACATTTAAAGCTTGATCCGCAAATTCGTACTTACAGAAATTCGATGCAACAATTGCATTCAAAATAAGGAGGTACCTACTTACTTAGCTACCTATTTAAAAAACGAAAACAGTTTAAAGGCTCCTACGAACAGGCGCGACTCGCGACGCGGGTCGCACGTGACACAAAGGAACCGCTCGTCGCGCGACAGGCGGTGCCTGTGTGTCGCGTCGCGTGGCGCGCCTGTTTGTAGGACCCTTAAGGCGCTTCCCCGACCAAACGACCTTGAGCGTTCGGTCCTTCTCTGTCCCGTCGGCGTCGCTGAGTCTTGCTCTGTCTCGCTCCCTGCGCACGCTCATTTATCATAAAATTCACAAAAATATTGAAATTATTTTAATAAAAAATGACAAGCGATGTTTTGAAATAAAATAAAACGTAATTTTTTTTTTTTTTAAATTATCTATCCAATAGTGTAATCCTCAAATTAATAGAACGTCAACTTTAGCAAAAGATGCATGCAATCAATAATTTTAGTCACTTTTTTACAAGGAGATTTTAAATGTATTTATAACACATAAAAACAAATAAGAACGTGCAATGTGATGATAGGATATCGAACATTAATAAATAATGTGCTTTTAGATGTAGTTTATTACCCATAGTGAATGAGTTAATAGCCTCTGAATAACTCACTATGGCAAGGTTTTGGTCGGGGTACCGCCTTAATCAGAAACAAAAACTCATTACAATCATTACCAATTTGAGCATACTGCCAGCTGACGGCAATGATCGGATTTCTCCGGCAGCTACTTTATTACGTCGACTGTTAATTTTATCCAGAATCCTTTGTCTCTCATTTTCGTTCAATATTGTTTTTTCAAAACCGACACAGTAGCTGGCTGGTTCCGGTGACTGGAAATTTTAAGAATTCAATCCGTATCTTATGTTTAAATTTTTTTAATTATTTAAGCACTTGTTTCATTTTGGAAGTCATCATCTTTTTGGCGACTTTGATATCAAACAAGTACGTACTTAGGTACTATTACTAAACACAAAACAAACAATACAAAAGCACACCTGTAGGTGCCACTAGTTATACCACCCACATTCCGCTATATAATGAGGGTATTGGGGGACAACTGCCATAAACACAGCACAAATCCTGACTCCGGGCTGAGCTTTTGAGAAATTCCTGATGAAAAAATTCAATTTTGCTAACCGACCTAGGTTACCGACCGACCAACGCTCACGTTCAGCAGGCGTTACTAGACCAATGAAGGGCAGACAAATTCTAAAATCATTCAGAAATGACCTTGGAAAATGAGTCCACTTAACTTACCCTATATTTACACAACGTATGCTGTTTACTATTTTTGCAATAGTCAGCGCTACAGTAATCTTTTGTTAAACATTTTGGTACAAATATTATTATAGAAACAGTAATAAATAATATATTCGTTAACGTCAACATAATGTAGATAAAAAAATAGAAATAAACAAGTCCTTTTACTCCAGATGGCCTAGACTGAATCATGGATATGGTGACTTTTGTACAACACATCGCATGTATCCACTTGATGAATGTCATTTAAGGCGACAATAAGTGCCAGCGACCTTGAGCGAGTGGGAGGAGCATGCGAAACTTTTAAGCGAATAAAATTGCACAGAGCGTTAGCGTCTACCCGGACATTGGTCAGTGATGCACTGCCGCCCGTCGCCCGCAAGAGCCCTCGCTTCAACCCGCATCAAGTTTATTCACAAAAACAACCCACCTTGATTTATCAAACACAATACAAATAAAAGCCGTATACAAAAATTTGGGTAATTAAATTGTCCTTTAGATGGTGCAGGTTTCATGAAAATACGCCCGATAGTTTTTGCGTGATTATCGTTTTTGTGTTCGCGATAGACATTACTTTACAAATTAATTACACTATGTTATAGAAATATAATTTCAAATATTCACATATCAAATTACGAAGAAAATAGTCTAGTTATACATATATTTTTTTCAAACAAATATGACTATGCGTTTAGACGTGATGTTCAATTTGAAATCATTAAAAGTCGTATATCTGCGCCTTCAGTACCTAACGGTCCCTGAGTACGTTTCACGATTGAATCGTCGTTTTCATCGCAGCAGTGAAATGCTGCGATGAAAATGCAGGTAAGGCAACAAGCATTCACCCTGGTGACGTTACAGCTATGACTCACTGCGTATTGAGTTCAGTCTATTATTCATTTTTAAAGATTGTTATACTAGAAAAAAAACTCTTATTTACTTTTAACACTTGCACCAATTTACTAAGTACTGAAAACCTACTTGTACCTGTTATGTATGTAATACTTTCATAATCTTGATTAGTTTTATAGTCAAGGGAACAACTGTATTTATTTAAACACATAAAAAATTTATTCCTAATAATTTTGACATACTTATCAACCCCTTTACCATCTAACAATAATAAAAAAACAAAATAAAATAAACGCTTATTGCAAAATAATGATCTCAAACGAATTAAGTAATGGCTTTGCCAGGTAACAACAAAATATATTCTTCTTAACTTAATACCTCAGAACTGTCGTTAACTGTATAATTAGTTATATGTTTATTAAGTACTTGCTAACAAATCAGTTTTGCAGACGCAAAATAAATGATAGTTTAAAAAAACTAAACAAATACGCTTTTAAAGAAAATCCGACTAAAAAATAGAAAATAAATTTTAATAAATTTGATTTCAAAAATATTGTGTAAGAAAAAACGATTTTATTGTAAAAGAAGCGTGGGGTGCTTTTCAGGATATTATCAAAATAACCCTTCTACTCATATCAGATCATAAAATATTTAAAACTATTGATACCATGCACCCCACGCTTTTTTTACAATAAAATCATTTTTTCTTACACAATTTTTTTGAAATCAAATTTATTAAAATTTATTTTCTATTTTTTAGTTGGATTTTCTATAAAAACGTATTTTTTTAGTTTTTATAAACTATTATTTATTTTTCATTTTTTAGTTGAATTTTCAATAAAAGCGTATTTTTTTGTTTTTTTAAACCATTGTTTATTATATTCCGTTTCACCAAATTTCTAATTCGTAGTAATTTTAACAATTAAAATAATAGCGTATGTTAGTGAGTCTGAGTATTTTCATAGAAAGTATTGGGTCGAGTATGAGTAGTGAGTAAGTTTGTGGTTCCTAGAGGTCCGGGAACAATCTCGGTGAACGAAGTGTGGCGTAGATAAAATAAAATTGTCTACCATCTATCGTTAATTTATCATCAAGAAAAATCTACGTTACCTACTTTGTCGACGTATGAAAGAAATTTTATATCAAATGTCAAAAAAACTTGATAGTAATTACATCAATTTACTATTAAAGTAGATTTTCAATAATTATTGGCTGCAGTCGAAATAAAATCGATAAATATTGTTTTATATCAGAACTCTTGAAACGTACGAAATTACCTGACTTTTCTGACGAGTAGTCATATGTTTGTCTCAATAAATAGGTCATGTATGTCTCTAAATGTGGCTCAATATTTTTTTTCATTACAATAATTTACTACTAAAGTGAGTTTGATTTTCATTACATCAATTTACTACTAAAAGAGTATAAGTATATATTGGCTGCTTTTAGAATATATACTCGATATAGCGAGTTGACGAACTATAGTACACAATATTTTCGATATCCTACTATGAAAATCAATGATTTTCAATAAAATTGAGCCGTCATTAATGTTTATTCTAAGTATGTAACTTATCCGATAAATGGGTAAATTGAGTGCCTACTGCCTTTCTTGGATGAGATAGCCACAGTCGGTAACTTATCCGAGAAATAGGTGATCGGCGCGCCATGTAGTTTCCTTTATTGGTCTTGACGCAGACACTCCGGGTATCAGGAAAACAAAAAATCGCTAATCCTGATTATCCTATTAAGGATAACGGGTCAAACTGTTTAAAATATTGAATTGTCATCGGTCCTTAATAATTATGCCAAATTTCGAGGTAATCCGACGTTTTGAAGGGGGTCAAAATCATGTTCGAAGATTCCGTTACATACTAACATACTAACAATCGTATGAAGCTAATAAAAGCGTATTAATAAAATAGCGCTTCGTCACCTAATTAAGTACCTAGGTATCACAAAAAAGGATCACCACTACTTTGGTTGTTTTTGTGATATCTACCTAATTAGGTGACGAAGCGATATTTTATTTCACTTACCTAGTCTGCAAAACTGTTGTCTCAAATAACGGAACAAATAATAGATTTTTTTAAACTCATCCCCTTTCTGGATGAAGGTACAACAGTTTTGTGAAAGATCTGATTAACGTTATTTGATTATATAGCTTGAAACTTTGCACGAATACTAAATTCAACATCGAACTTCGTGAAGTCGATTTGAGGAGGAATACAAATCGACTTCACGAGTAAATTTTTCAAAAACCCTTATAATATATATATTACAATATATAAATACGTAAATCTTTATTTTTTGTAAAAAGTTTTAGTAGGTACCGACTGTGAAGTTAATCTTATCGCCCATTGAGATATTTCTATACAAACTACAACTGAACTTATTTTTACTCCCCTTATTTAAGAATTAGGTATCCCTAGAAATTTTCTTAGATTAGTACCTATACTTACTTTCCAAGTTTCAACTTATTTTACCAACGGAATCAGATTTTTCAATAAACTGTTTCTCGTTTTCGCCCAGCTAAGGGGTGACTTTTGAAAATTCAATACTTATACTAGAAAGGTTTAAGTAGTTAAATAAAGGTAAACAAATCGTAAAAAGGGCTTTTTATAGTCGACACTTTCTTGTTTAAAAATACGTTACAACAAAATTAAAGTTATTTGCGACTTATACAATAGTTTCCTCTTTTATTAATGTATGTTAAACTTTATCATTTATTTGTAAACTATACTCTTCGTAGGGTAGACCGGGGACAATTGAAACAGGTCATGATTACAACAACTTAAATTTCTCGAAAACCATGATACCTACGTGTGTGACGCGTCGTTCGTTGCTTTGTCGGCCATGTTCGGTTTTGTGTTTAGAACGGCTAGAGCGAGCGACCGACTCAGTTGTGTACAGGACGGCGCGACGAATTTCGTGCCAAAAAGTAAGTATTCATGATTTTTTTATTTTTGTTATTTGCCTATTTAAATCTTGTTGTTTAACAGTTTTTCTTATTTTGGAGTATTGTTTATTTATTTAAGAGTGGTTTTATTACTGTTGATTAATGTTAAAGTCAATATAAATCAAAATATTGAGTATTGAAGTAGAAGATGTGAGATGGGTACGTTTGAAACGTTTCAAACGTCCCCGAATATTACGCATTGTTATCCGACTGCACAGAAGAAAGTTGTGTTTTCTAAAGTGCAAATAATTAATAGAATATAAAAACCCACCGATTTTTTTTAAATGAAGGATATACGTTGAAAATATTACTATTTAAACCACTTTTAATTCACAATCGCAATTATAAAATTACAATCATTTGATAGGCAACCCAATAACTCCAACGACCCTAAAATTGAGCCCTCAACATTAAGTTTAATCTATTTTTTTCTTTCATTTTCTTTTTTAGAGCTGCCCAGAAAACGAAAACACGTTACAGACAGAAGTTCCAAGAACATATATTTGCACATCAGCAAGCATATGAGGAGTTGATAAATCGTTGAGGAAGGCTGCAGAAATGTTTCAAATTTTATCGATTAGGCGGAGGTAGAGAGTTCCACTCTTTTGCTGTGCGCATTATAAAAGATGTTTGGAAGCGCTTAGTGCGAATTGGTGGAATAGCAACTAGGTAGGGATGGTAACTTGCAGTGCGCCTAGATGTCCGATGGTAGAAGGGGGCCGGTGGAATGAGGTCGTTGAGTTCTTGGGCACACTCACCGAAGTACAATCTGTAGAAGACCGACAAGCAGGCAACCTTACGGCGATGAGCCAAGCTGTGAAGCTTGGTATCTACCAGTTGTATGTCGCCAATGAGTCTCTTAGCTCTGCGTTCCACCGAGTCAAGCGCGGCAAGTTGGTATTTAGCTGAGCCATCCCAAAGGTGGCTGCAATAGTCTATGCAGGATCGGACTTGCGCTTTGTACAGGGTTAAAAGCTGTCCAGAGGGCCTAGACAAAGTAACATTCGATTAGCGATGACGCTAGTAGAAAACCAAAAAATGTATGGAATTGACATAAGCTATCGAAATGTCACGTGATCATAGGTTAACGAATAGAAATTAGCTAGACAATGTTAACATCATTCGATTCTATGAAGCGAATCGACAGCGTCGAACGATTACTTCCATAGAGCTGCGTAGCCAAGTGACACTTTTGGACAAGTGTTATCGCTAGTTTTCGATTCGTATGATGCCATATATTAGCGTAAGCGGTAGCGATTGTAGAAATAGAATCGCTTCGAAGCGAATGACATTTGTCTAGGGCCTCTGGCGTAAAGTATCGCTTCACCTTATTTAGGATGCCCAGCTTTTTAGCCGCAGTTTGGGCTCTATACTCGATGGTGGCGCCGAAGTTGAGACCAGATGTCAACTCCATGCCAATCAGTTACAGGAACAGATGTACCCTGAAAAGTAAAAGATTGGTTGATTTGACTCCTTTTAGCGGTAAAAAGACACGCTTGTGTTTTGGTGGCGTTAAAAGAGACCAGATTGTTATCACCCCACTGGGAGACAAGGCTTAAGGTCAAATCTGTCTGCTCTACCATGGCCTCTCTCAAGGAACAAACTTCGGCCCCGCTGGTTTTTGCGCTGGACAAGTATCTCTATGAAACAGTACTGTCATCTGCGTACCCAACAATACCAGGCTGAAGTAGGTCATTGATGTGCAGCAGGAAAAGAGTTGCAGAGAGAACAGACCCTTGAGGAACTCCGGCATCAATAGCCATAAGATCGGAGGAGCAGCCGTTTACGACTACTCTGATCGACCGTTCGCTAAGGAAGTCTGATATCCAGCTACAAAAATCACATGCCATAAGCAGGAAGCTTGCTGAGTAAACCAGCGTGGCAAAACCTGTCAAAGGCCTTCGAGATATCAAGCGATACAGCAAGTGCCTCGCCGTGTTTCTCGATGACTTCGCCCCAGCAGTGCGTGACATACACAAGAAGATCGCCAGCTGACCGTCCCCGGCGAAAGCCATATTGACGGTCACTGAGAAGATCATTGTCTTCAAGGTAGGTCAGCAACTTGCTGTTCAGTACCCTTTCCATAACCTTGCACAGAATGGAGGTAATGGCGATTGGACGGTAATGGGCAGGGTTTGCACGGTCGCCCTCTTTGGGCACTGGTTGTACAATGTCAAGCCTCCAGGAGTTTGGCACCGTTTTCTTTTTAAGAGAGAGGCGGAACAAGCTTGTCAACACAGGAGACAGTTCAGGCGCACACTGCCTCAACACTCTCGCTGGAATGCCGTCAGGCCCGCTGGCCTTGTTCACGTCAAGACTGCACTTGGGACCTCTTTAATGTGTACTGCGATCTCCGACATCGTGGAGTCACATTGAGGTACAGTAGGTGGTTGCTTGGAGTCAGCGTCCAGACGTGAATTGCTTGCAAAGAGAGATGCAAAAAGATTTGCTTTCTCAGTTGCAGAGTGAGCTACTTTATAGATGTAGCATCTAACGGGGATGAACAGCAACTAAAAAAAAGTGGCCCTATTTATTCTTATTTAAGACTTATGATATCACATTTTTATGTAATCGTATTATAAACAATTTTACGCCCCATTTAAAGTTACCTACAGTATTCAAATTAAACGTCGCGTATCTAAATAATATACCGTTTATAAGAGCGTAACATTTTTTTTAACAACAGCACGCGGCTGTGTTGCCGTTTTAGCCACTTTGTGGCTAGATCTAACAGATTTTCGACGGTCTTAGCCAATAAAAAAAACTGTTTTAGCCACACTAAATTGAATCTAGCTTCTTCTAAACATTTAAAAAAAAGCTTACTACATGTTTTGCCACCTGAAGTTTTAACCAAAGTCACAAAATAAGTCAAACTAATAAAACAAACTGAAATATCATCCACATTATCATCCATTGATGAAGAGATTCCAGAACTTCCAGGTGACAGTGTAGACTTTCAAATTGATTTTAAATTTTTTGATAAAAAATTAACAGTAATTTTAATGTTAAAATAGTATGTACAAACGTTATTGTTGCCAGTTTTTAATAAAATTTTAACACTACTAAATATTGTTAAATTAAACCCACTTATCCCCATCCCTATATAATATTAAAATTATATTAACAATAGTACTAGGATATTAAAGTATGCTAAAAATACTTTAGCTACTTTTAGCGGAATTTAGAAAGTGATTTATTTACAAAACTAGTCACTTTTCTCTTGGATGTTGCCACAAACTCGATTGTCCTAGCGGCAACACTGGCCCGCGGCGCACGGTGGGCTGAAAATCGGCTTTCATAGACTCAGGGAATTCAATTTGCAAGTGCCGGTTTTTTTATTACTATATACAAAAATGACACCCGAGTTAATTCTGCCCAAAATCGAAGGAATTATATCTTTTTTGCGAAAATTTTGTATGAAGCTAGTATGAAAAATCTAATTATCTCTTAAACGGCAAGGAAAACCGTAATATCCTTAGAGGTGGTTATAGTACTAATTATTTATGATTTTTTGACACACTCCATATAACAGTTATAGCTGCTGTTTTGGTTTTTTAAATCAATTTTTTTGTTTTTTTATGTTTAGGTATTTTTTTTTTTCTTATGTATTGGTTGCTTTGATTGTTTAAGTAGAGGAACACAGACTTTTAATAACACGTAACATAAAATAACATCACCCCTATATCCTCGAAGGAGTAAGCAGAGCTTTATAGTACACCCGCACTTAGGCCCTTATTACAGAACGTCCCTCAATACTCAAGCATTACTTAAAATTAGATTCAAGCCATTTGATTGGTTGAAACTAGTTTTAAGTAATGCTTGAGTATTGAGTGACTTTCTGTAAAACGGGACTTAGAAAACTATGTTTGAGCTAGATATTTATCAACAAAAAATGAGTTTTAAAATTTGCATACAACCAAAATACCAAATAATAAATTGTTTATTCTTCTGATGAGTCTGAATAGGTGATTAAATGATTTGCAATATCGCGCGACAATGGACTACATTCACCTTTTTTTGTGATAAGTAAGCTAATTTGTTAATTAATTGTGCTATGAGTTCTATGAAATGTTTTTGACGATTATAAATTTTCATTAACACATCTTTTAAAACTCTAATGAGGGTAGTTAACTAATTATCGACGTTTTGCAATAAAAAGGCTAAAATTTTGCTTTATAATTTAGATTTTTCACAACTGTGTAACTGCTAACACTAAATCTACACTAACTCTGCGACTATAAAATCTTAGAATGGAAAGTTTAATCACCAATTTAGACTTGTTTGTTCTTTTAAAAAGTGAGAGTACTTCATTTCATCATGAAGTATTGTTTGGTGCAGTTGTATCCCGCATAGGCGATTGCTAGTCTGCCGAAGATCGAGTAACTCTCAAAGATTTTTTTCGCAGATTCACGCGAGCTGCTTTACAGAGGTGGCAAAAATCCAACCGATTTCTTGATAATTTCAGAAAACTGTACGGAAATTGGCTGCAAGAAAATATTGATTGGTCAAGTTGTGTGCAAACTTTAGTTAATGAAGATCCAACTGTTGATGCGATACCAAGAGCACACTCAGTCTCTCAAGAACCGTCGATATCATCGTCCAGTAGAACAATGACAAAAAGATCCCGAAAACCATTCGAAGATCTGGGAAGCAAACAGAAAAAGAGAAGATCTGATAAACATACAGGCGCAGATTTCAATGAATTGGCATATGCAGCTGCAGCACGTTGAAAGGAAGAAGGGCATGAGGATATCGCATCCGTGATCGAATATATGATGAAAAATCCCAAAGCAGCCGTTAAATTTAATGAAACGCTTAAGAAAGTAGTAAAAACAGTCATATTTACACCAGAGAAAGCGCTTGGATTACTTCTTTCACTAAAACTGTCAAAGTGGCAATATATTACGTTGCGAGAAGCTGCTATTCGGGAAGCTGCTAAGGATATTTATCGATCCTACTATAAAGTGCAACAAACTAAGCTTGATTACTACCCTCCGAAGCAATCAGTGTCAGTTACGGATTCATCGGCTAGAATAACACTTCAAGCATTACTTGACATCACGGTGACGAGGATCCTTCAAAGTCTTTCTGACGATGATGTGTAAAATAAGCAGCTTAAGAACCAGCTTAAGCTGCTTATTTCCTTTATATATGCTTTTTGGATATCAATCCAAGAATCCAAGTGGGGATTTGATGGTGCTTCCAACCAAAGCCGATACAAGCAGAAAATGGAGGGTGAGCAAGATGATTCAGACTTTTTCATGACCTCCTTGGTGCCACTAAAACTGACAGATGGAGATAATACTTTATGGACGAACCCAAAACTATGCTCAGCTTTGTATTGTCGTCCAGTTTAGTTTACTTTTGTAAAGGAGAGCGAAGCAGTTGTCATTGATCTCAAAAGACAAATAGATGATGAAATTAAGGCCCTTATCCCCACAGAGTGCAGTAATAGTACCAGGGTGACTCATCAACTAATGATGACAATGATCGACGCTAAAGTCTGCACGTACCTTTCTCAAGCTAGATCAAATGCATCATGCAAAACAAAACCAAATCATACCAACCAACCATGTTAGCAAAACCTACAGAAATGAACCGCTTAGATGCTGTAACATCAAAGACTGTGTGTTCTGACATATACGAATTTGGCTTGTCATCCCTACACGCCCGTATAAATTGCATGGAATGTCTGTTAAACATTGCGTACAGGCTCGACTTCAAACGGTGGGCAGCGAGAAGTAATGAGCCCAAAGAAATGTTGCACACAAGAAAAAAATGTATCCAAAATAAATTCAAAGATAAGCTCAATCTGTTGATTGATATAGTGAAACAAGGCTCGGGAACTACCAACGGCGGGAATACCGCAAGAAAGTTTTTTAAGTTTCCCAATAAAACTGCAGCTATTACCGGGTTGGATGAAGAGCTAATTAAGAGATTTGCTGTGATTTTGCAAGCAATACAGGCATCTAGCGAGAATATCGACGTAATCAAATTTAAAGATTTTGCCCGCAAAACAGCAGAAAAGTAAGTGGATTTATACGACTGGTACTACATGTCATCAACCGTACATAAATTATTAATACACGGGGCTGACATAATCGAGAAAAATGATATTGTGCCTCTTGAGACTCTCTCGGAACAAGCCTCAGAGTCTCGAAACAAAGATTTTAGGAGGTTCCGGGAACATCATTCGCGGAAAAGAAGCAGGCAAGTTTGTAATCAAGATATCTTAAATATGCTTGTTGTTTCTTCAGATCCTTTCCTAAGCGCACAAAGGCCTAAGTTAGATGCCAAGAGAAAGCAGAGCATTTTTGCTGAAACTCTCGACTTAATTCAGTTTCAGGAAACTGAGTTCGAGTTTTTAGATATAATATCCAATCTGGATTCTGACTCCTAATAGCAGTCCGACACCGAGAGTGATAAGGAAAATTTGTAATATTTAATTCTATTCTCTCAAATTTTTAAGCTATTGCATAGCTTCTATCGCGGGCCTTGAGCGCGGGGACCGGAGCCAGAAATTCCGTAATGAAAAAAAACCTCACGCTCCCCACTCCGACGGGTATGGAGGTGTGGCTTGAAGGCCGTGCATTGTCTAACGTCGTTTCTTTTCGGCAGTCTTCGACACGGTGTTTGTGTGCGTGCAACTAGACGTATTGTACGACTCTACGAAGCTCGCACGAATCGAGACGAGCTGCTCCGAAATCGGACGAATACATAAGCAGCTGTTTATGAGAAAGTATATAGGTGTATAGGTATTTATCAAAAAGTGTAACTTGAATTAATATTTATTTCCATTTACTTTCGTACCATTTATCATTTACCAGTCGGACACCATACATTTATTATAATCACCACTATCTTAAAACTCAATATCCCAATATCTCGGAAACGGCTGGGAATATCAAAATTCTGACCAAATCCCCCCCCCCCCTATAATCCCCCCCGCAAATAGTACATACATACAGACAAGCCCCTTTGACCCCCCTTTTTTGACCCCCTCTTTTTCGACCCCAATATTAAGTTGTATTATATTTATTTATCTTTAAATCAATCCCACTTATATATGATCCCGGGACCCCCCCGTGTCACCCCTTTTGACCAACCCCTCCACACGTCCAGGGCTACTTCACCCCCCCGGGTCTTAACTTTTGAACCGGAGGTCGTAGAGGTATTGAGTTTGGGTTCTTTGGAATCGGCAGTAAAGGGCCTATCTTTTGGCCCCGATAAGGTTAGGGTAAAGCGCCCCATTTTAAATTTATTTTAGATTCAAAAAAATTAAATTCTTATTTCTTATTCTTATACAAAATGCTATGCAATAGCTTTACCGCGGCAGTTCCCGAGTGCCACACGTCTTTTTTTGTTATTTATGTTAGTTTATTGTACCAATACGTTTAGTTATTAATCCCATAAATTAGTTTTTAAAATATTTTATATAATTGTATTTATAGTGCTTAAATAATATTTTTGTAACCTTGTTTTATTTAAATTATCAATAAAAAAGAATAAAAAGCAATTACAGCTTGTTTTATATATTCTTAATATTTGGGTCAATCACATTCATATCGATGTTCTTAACTTAAACACTCAAAGGAACCGTTTCATATGTAAAAATAAATAAAAATATTTTGAAGATTTTTATAAAGAAATCAGCAGCGATAATTGTTATATGGAGTATGTCAAAAAATCATAAATAATTAGTACTTTACCTGTAAGGATATTATGGTTTTCCTTGCCGCTTAAGAGATAATTAGATTTTTCATACTAGCTATTATAAGTTGTCGTAAAAAAAATATAATTCCTTCGTTTTTGTGCAGATCAACTCGGATGTCATTTTTGTATATAGTAATAACTAATAGAAGCGATATTCGGCAAAACAACCGGCACTTGTAAATTAAAATCCCTAAGTCTATGAAAGCCGATTTTCAGCCCACCGTGCGGCGCGGCGCGTAAACTTGAGAAATAACCTCTAAATGTCAAGTGTCACCTTTACTTGGTTTATTTACTAAACTCTATCACAATAGTTTGTTGAGATAGTCGGTTTCTACGAGTTTTCAATCAGTGATTATTTAAAACAAATCAAAATGAGTCGTAACTTAAAAGCAATGATCGGCCCTTCAATTTTGAACTCTGATTTATCAAGACTCTACGAAGAATCACAAAAACTACTGGACAATGGTGCAGATTATTTACATTTAGATGTTATGGATGGTCACTTCGTTCCTAATTTAACTTTGGGCCACCCTGTCGTGAAATGCTTACGCAACAAAATCAAAGATGTATTTTTTGAATCTCATATGATGGTTTCAAAGCCTGAACAGGTTAGTTTAATTGTCTCAGGTGTTTCTATTATTTTATTAGATACAAACTTAGTCTAACACAATAGAAAAATACATAAAAAGACATGTTACTTATGTTACAGTGCCTATTATTGTTAAAATTACCCTGTTTTTGTTTCAGTGGATTGCGCCAATGGCAGATGCTGGAGTCAACCAATATACATTTCATATTGAACCAGTTGATAATGTTGCAGAAGTATGCAGAAAAATAAGGGAAAATGGCATGAAGGTACATACCTATTCTTCTAATTCTGATAAGCAAGATTTACTATGCCAAGTTTTGTATGTAGAACATAGTTAACACATTGTTACTACTAGTGAACAGATCTGTTATCAGTCACAAGCTGCTGTAATCAGTACTTGTCTCAGAATAAAGTACCTATTATTTCATAAAAGTGCTATGTGTTAGATGTTTAGTTTATTGCTATTTAACAACTATTGGAACATTTACTTTTCATACACATAGCATTTTTGTATTATTTTATATTATTGAAATTTCTTACCAAGGAGTATTGTGTTACCTAGTAACAACTAGTAACTGGGTTGTGGGGGTCAGATAGGCAGTTGTTCCATGTAAAATACTGGTATTCAGTTGCACCCAGTTAGACTGGAAGCTGACCCCTACTTATTGTTGGAAAAAGGCCAGCAGATGAAGATACAGATATTGCAATATTGACATGAGGTATTTGTTTCTTAAGGTGGGGCTCGCAATCAAGCCAGGGACTCCAGTTTCTGAAGTAGAAAAATATATTTCCATATCTGATATGGTACTCATAATGACAGTGGAACCAGGCTTTGGTGGCCAGAAGTTTATGGAAGATCAAATGACCAAAGTAAAATACTTGAGAGATCATTATCCATTGCTGGATATTGAAGTAGATGGAGGAGTAGGACCAGCTACCATAAGTTGCTGTGCTAATGTGAGTATAAGTACAACATTCACTATTTCTGATGCTGCTAGCAAGTTTCAAATTAATCCAACAGATAACAACATTCTTTTTTTAAACTCCGTATTATGATTTTCCTTGAAATAAGTTTTAATTAATTTTTACAGGCTGGAGCAAACATGATTGTATCAGGAACAGCTGTGATAGGGGCAGCTGATCAAGCAGCAACCATCAGGTCACTTCGAGAAACGGTCCAAGAAGCAATCAATAAACGATAAAACCTACCTAATGTTAATATATAAGGAAGTCTTCCAATATTTTTAAGGGTAATAAAAAAAAGACATATTTTTCTAGTAAGGTTGTTGAAATAAATCAATGAAATCTTTTTAGCTGTTTATTATTAGTCAAATCTGCTTAAATCTGCATTATTTTCAGTACCAGAATCTGATAACTCCAATTTGGAAGTGGGGAATGATGAACTAACAGCTATACCAGAGCCAGTGAAGGTCATTGGCTCATTTGTGGCTTTCAATTTGTTTCTAAGACCTGACAGAGTAATGAGGACAGCTTCTTCAGTCCTGATTGTTCTTGAACCTTGATTAGGCAACACATTGATGTAATGGTTGAACAGTAAACTAGCTTCATCTTCCTTTAACTGCTCATCACTCTCCAAGGCTGTTTCAATACCATGTAAACCTCCAAAAACAATCAGTGCATGGTTGTATTTAATTTCTCTTTCTGGCAGTTCATCAATGTGAGCACCTCTATCAGAAGTTCCAATGGATAAATCATACCTGGAAATGAATATGTTTTTATAAATATTATTATTATGTGATTGTCATAAACTTATTTAAATAAGAAAAATTGATATTTTACATACCCGTCTTTGTAAGGACCCTGTGTGAAGACTTGACTCAGGTTATTGGCAATCCTAACAGTATATCCCCAATATACTCCAGTTTCAGCCCTTGGGGTGGTCAGGCTGACAATCTTTCCCTTGATCTTCTTACCTCCTTCCTGGGCAGGAAGCATTCTTACTGTAACTCTGATGCCTGGGTTCAAAAGCTTATCTGTGGAAATATCTTGGAGAAGTCCAACATTGACCTGAGAACCTCGACCTGGCTTGGTTTTTTTGTTCATAGTTATGCCTTCTCTGAAAAGAATAAAATATTTTTATGAATAGATTATTGAAGGAATGGTAAGTAGTATACACAAAATAACAGAGATAAACTAACCTGAACTGAAAATCATTAGACATCCTTAGATGATGTGGTGCATCCAAAGGGTTGAGCAGTCCAGCAAATTCCAAATCTTTGTGTAAAGGAAAAAAATGCTTCCGCAAGTATTGTGGACACTCCAAATATTGTAAAATGCGTGCTAACTGTACACAACTTTTGCGTGCTACTATAGCATCATCACCATCACCTAACTTCGATTTTTTTGTATTCATTTTGTCTCCAATATCATCGTAAACTATGACTTCGTCTATACAGAATACGCACGCAGCTCTAGCTATCTGACCTGCTAAATATGTGCGCAATTCTGCAGACTGTGCGTTCTCCAAAATGGAACCTGGTATAGCTATACTAACAGTAGAAATCTCTGCATTTTTCTTTTCCCGAGCAACCTCTTCCTGTACTTTAGTTTCAGCTTCACGTTCCAGCGCGACCCTCTTCTCACGCTTAACAATTTTTTCTTCATTCCTTTGACGCTTCAAGGCTTTCCTTTCTTGATTTATTTCACGCCAACTTTTGCCCGAAGGTTTGGTTATTGTTTGTTCCGACATTTCTGCACAATATTAGAACAACAAAATCAACAAATCACAACATAACCAAAATAATTCAGGCCCTGCCTCATGTCATGCTGCCGTTTGCTGGGTTGGATTTTCGAACGAATGTGAACTTGTCAATTCAACCCTTTTTTAAAGTTCAGAAACCACTTTTAGGAAAAAGTAAAACATTATGACGTTAAAAAACAAACAATGATGTGAAAGAAAAAAGGATTATATTCACTTCACTCGTACTTTCAGTATAGTTTAAAGTACTCTGTGACTCGGACCCACCAGACAGTTGTACTTACACGTATTATCGTATGTACATAATTATTATAATGTCGGTGACCGAGCCGCCAGACAAGACTGCATAATGTTTTATACGTAGTATATTTTTGTACTGTAATTTCTACTTTATAATTTTTTATGCCACTTTGTATGCGGTCTTAGACCATAGGTATGCGGTTCACTTCTACCATTGCCAACATCTAGGAATACAAGCATGATGATCACAGAACATATATACTCCTAAAGGGGAAGAATAACGACTCCATACAAATTTTATGAGGAAAAATTTCCTTACCGACTACCGCCACCTGTGTTCCACCCACGCAAACTAGAGAGTAGAAACTAGAGCGGGAATTTTAAACTACAGTGCATTTAAAGATCTTTGTATTGCATTTTATGCACAAGTACAGTGCGTTTCTCGATAGTTTCCTACAAAATGGCCCATGTTCAGAATCACTATCGAGAAACACTGTGCACTTGTGCATAAAATGCTAAAATTTTATCTATAAAGAGCAGTCTAATAAAACAAAGATTAATACTTTGACTTTTTTTATTTAGCATGGTATTTATTAGCAGACATTCATATTTTTAAGTAACTTAATTATTATTATGACTGATTTTACATGAATAAATTTATGAGTTATTGTATTAATTTCCAGAAATATGATACAAAAGGTGTTCACAAATCACAAGTTTTTGTATGTAATGATGAATGATACTGAATCACAAATTTCGTCGGCAAATATAAAACACAAATTAAATATAATATTTAAATATAAATAAGATTATGCAGAAAATTTGATAATACAGAAACCTAATCAGTTAAAGTATTGCAGACATTTTCGACCAAAATAAAAAGTATGGACAGGCCTATTGCATACAACTTAAACATCAAAACCTAGGCAAGCTCAAACACAGGCATGGTTTAATTATTAGATCATATTATTTAATGTGTATTATTTCAGTTTAATGAACTAAAAAAAGAAATGGTTAGGAAGAGAGATACTTATTATTTTGGTTGAAGGCAGACAGACCTGACATTTTTGTTTCATGTTTAAACAATTTTGATGATTACACGTCTATCTTCAGCATTGACTGAGGCCCATGCAAAATATCGTACACTAATAAAACAAGGTGTTAAAATAATAAGAAAAGAAAAATGAACATAATCATACATAAATAATTACCTGTCTGATTTATCAACACTGAGCCTAAACCACTGACGCTAGAAAATTTAAATTTGGACAGTAGGTTCCTTTTGTGAAGTAGGCACCCACTAAGAATGATTTTTTGGAAAAACAACCCCTAAGGGGGTAAAATAGGGGATAGAAATTTGTATGAGTCCTTCACTTTTTAAGTAAAATCAATGAAAATTGGTATTTGGGCTTTCGGTTAAAAACAATGAAATACGTATTTGTGCGACTTTGAAAAAAAACCCTAAGAGGGGTGAAATAAGGATTGATAGTTTGTATCAGAAATCTGGAATTTTTGAAGGAGTATTGAACACGAATAGTTATATTATTTATAACCCAAAATAAAAAAGGTTTAGTATTCCCATTTCGGGTGAAAAAGTCCGTAATTCACGCGAACGAAGTGCTAGTTACGCGTAAATTTATTTATGCATAATTATGTTCATTTTTCTTTTTAGTGCAGATTTACACGCCTCTTCAGAATACATTCTGTTTTTTAATATACAGTATCTCTTAATACTAATATGGAAGACACTATTTATTATATAACTTATATTTAATTCTTTGTGCTCCACGCAATTTTCGAGGAAGTCATAATTTATAGAGTCCTTTAGCAATTGTGTTATTTTCATTTTAATATTCTCTTTATACGCCTCTTTTTCTAAAAATATATTCATTAAGCTTGCACTTTTTTCTACACAATCTATTAAATTCTGTGAGGCGTATGTAAGAGATTTTTTTACAGATTCATAATTTTTAAACTCTATAAAATTATGCACTTCCTCTGGCGTTTCGGAGACTAAAATATTTTTACAATTATTACAATTGTTTTGGTTTCCTTTAATAATGAAGCCACAGACATACGCACATGCTTGTAGTTCGCTACTTCCTTCCTCCAAGTTTTGTTCCAGGGAAGAAGTAATATTTTCTTAAATTTCTTTTTCCATTTGGTATAATATTATATGCTCGGATTGCTCCGTGTCAGTGCGCATGTCTGTGGCTGGTGTCAGGAACGTTTTAAAATTTGTTAATATGGCACTGTTACTATCTAGCTCACAATTGCCTGAGCTAGTGTGTGCCATATTGCTTATCACAGCAGTTTTTAATCCAGCAACGAATTGTCCAACTGTCGGGTTGCTATTGGACCCACAGTTGAAGCGTACACACCCAAATAAATTTTCAAGTGGGTCCTGCTGGAGTCTTCTTGTGGACAGACTTTTAATTGATGCATGTTTGGCACTGAGGATTCTCCAAACCATTTCTATCCCATTGAGGGTCCAAAAATGTTTCATTTTTATGAACATTTGCAGATGTTCTGAGGAATTTTTTATGTTTGTGGATTTTTTTTTTCCTCTTCTAACTCGACGGTGTCGACGCGTTTACACCATCGAACAGTTCGTCCATATTGTTAATTAAATTAGCCGATGCCAAGGCTTCAGTCGGCATGTCTCCTGAAAATTCACAATAAACAAATTAAATCAATATGAGGGGCTAGTTACTTGCTCAATACAGGACTAAGGGACTAAGTAATAATTAAAAGTATAATATAATTTCTAGATGGTTTAATCCTTTATTAAAGAGACAACCTCACATTACCATACTGTTGAAACAAAATGTGTAAGAAAGGGTGTTGTCGTTAAATGTTCATAAGTATCATGCATAATTATGATCTGAGTGATTAAATGACTTTAGTTTTGACTATAAAATGTTTCTTACCTCCAGCTATTTTGGTATATATTCCTGCTGCAACCGAGTGGCTTAAAACTTGTGCTGCAAGTTTTACCCTCATTTTTTGCTTTGAATTCGGGTCAAGGTGTTCTTTACTTAAGCATGGTGCAAATACAAAATTGGGATTATTATTGTCCAATTCATAAAATTGCCTGATGTGGCTCCATTTAGCAATTCCTGTAAAAAAATTATCAAAAGTATTATAACTATTAAGTATAAATTTTCTTTATTTTATAAAAAAAATATTAAGCTCTATGTCAGTACATATTTATTATTAAATATTACAGAAACATTATTCGGCAGCTGACGTAGATTCAATTTTCATTTTACAAAAGAGGACAATCCACGCGATCTATAAAATGGGTCATCGCGAGTCTCTTAGAAACAAATTCAAAGTAATTCAGGCTTTCCTGGTAGTACAGTCAGCAAAAGAGATAGGTATCCAGGGTCACCAGATATAGTTGAAGTTTAGTAAGAAACCGATGAATGTTTTCAAATGAAATGTCATTTGATAAATGAACAGTTTGTTTTCTATTTTTTTTTTTTTTCTAAAACATTCATCGGTTTCTTACTAAACTTCAACTATATCTGGCGACCCTGCATACTTATCTCTTTTGCTGACTGTACCAGGGCAGGATAATGAGGTCATTAACGGCATTACTATGTAAATATCTATTAACCGCTTCAAAATAAAGAAGTTTATTAAAAAAAAAAATGTTTAGTTTCTTCTTAGACACAATTTGCTCATTATTTGACATTATATACCTTCAATTCCTATTTCAAGTCTTTATACAGGATTTTAATTCAGATTTGTTACAGTTGTAATGGCAATCATGCATTTAGTTTACATAGCCTTTTATTATTTTATGTATCTTCTTTAAAGATTCTTCTATATTTTTGTGAATGTGAGACGTTGTAGGCCTAACTTAAAGACAAGATTTGTAGACCTTTTTCTATTTTGTTGAGTACCTCTTACTTGTTAACAGGCCTATACTGTCCTTCCATACCTATTAACACTGTAATTTGAAAACATTGTAAAAGCACCATTATTTTTAAAAGAGTAACCGTTCAGTTTCTTGCTGGCTCTTCTCCATAGGAAACAACCAATTGGAACCATGCACCTAGCTTCGGACGTTTCATAAGTGCCCATCTAGGTTTATGTGAAATAAAATATTTTGATTTTGATTATTTTTCTAAACCTAAATAACAAATGACTTACCAATTCTTTGTTTGTTGTCTGATGTAATATTGGTCCTAAACTTTACATCATATTTCATGAAAAGATTTCTGAAGCACTTCAGCAGGTGTGGTGTGTCAAATAGTGTGACAATTTTGTGATTGCTCACTTCTATGTAGGGATTCTCTACAGAAGCTCCTAATAGACATAGAGCTCTCTTGTTGACTCCATCCAAGTCACAAACTGAAGCACATATATTAAGTCCAGCATCAAAGCAACAATTTAAAACCTGAAAGTATTTCAAAGAAGATTATTGACTGCCTTGTTGGTCTAGTGGTCGCAACCGCTACTGCTGAGCATGAGGTCCTGGGTTCGATTCCCGGGTCGGGCAGTGTTATTGGGTTTTCCATCTGGAATTTCTCGGTAGCAGCCTGGAGTCTGGATTTGTGCCCGGTTAATGGCAATAGGCTCGCCCCCTATTACGTAGGAAATGTGGGTGTGCTATAGGTACACCTCTGCCTAACCCTTCGGGGAATACAGGCGTGATGTTATGTTTATTAGTGACAAATAAACTAAAAGAATTTTTTAAGTTAACATAGTCCAGCAATGAGTTATAAGCATGATCATCATGTAAAATGAAAAAGAAATGCATACCTCCTTAATCAAAGCAGATAGTCTGTCAGCTTTGACAAAACCACTTGATAAATAATAAGCAACTGGCTGCTTAACTTGCTTCCTAACTCCTACTACCATAAATACAAGGGCATATGAAGCTGGCTGTGGAGATCTCCCTTGTGTAGCATGGTCTTGGAAACCTTCAATAAAATCCGTCTTAGAGTTGTACCATACATTTTTTCTTAAGGACATTTCATCCCACAACAATATGTACTCTCGTTCGGATGGCCCAAAGTGTTTTGTTGTGTTTTTCAACACTGTCAGTATTGTTTTGTGTGTCCCCACATTCATCTTAAATTTACTTAAGAGGGATTTTAATGTGCTGGGTGCTGGTAAACAAATCATTCTCCTCAATAATTTGTAGCTTGTTGGTGACCTTTTGTAAAGCCTCAAGGCTATTATTTTAGCCTCCATGTTCCACCTGCGCCCAGGTTTCTTCCTCTTATAATTCTGCAGTTCTCCTTGCAGTAACAGTGCAAATGTTGAACTCATTTTTTTATCGAGGATTTCTTTGACTGTTTCGTTGTTACCAATAACATTTAAAAATGCTTCATTTTTTAAATGTTTTACAGTTTTTTGTAATCTGTATACCTTGTTCATACTACTTTTCAGTTTCTTTATCAACATTTTGCTTTTCTGATCACCTTGTTTTACAGACTTGCACTCCAATATTCCTGAATTGGTTGGAGTGATAATGTTTGCATTATGTTCTCTTAAAGGATCAATTCTGGCTGGACCGGCAACAGGTACAAATATAGCAGGTTGATCTGGCAGATTAAAAATTGTTGTATCCTGAAAATGAAAGGTTGATTAAAATCCTTAAATTAATTTAAAATAAGTCATAGATGAGGTAAGCCACCTATAAGAAATTTGGTAGGATTAAATTAAGCTTTATGATAAATTATGAATATGTAAAAAATATGATAATTATACTAGCTCTTGTGTGATATGTTTGACTATATCTATCTACATGAATTACAGTTTTCACTGTTTTTACATAAAAGCTAGCCTATGGCCTTCTTCAAGTAAGCTCTCTGCCAAACTTTATAAAAATTGATTCAATGAAGTTCAGAAAAGTTACAAAATAAAAAACAGACTTACTTTCACATTCATAAGATAAGAATGCGATTAGTAGGATAAACTGGTTATAGGGGTTTAAATAAATAATGATGATTAAAGTTAAGAGATATTTAAACGTCAAAAATGTTTAGTTAAACAGTTGCTAATCATTCCCTAACTTTAAGCAGCGTTTATAAATAAAGGCGGATGTTAACAACATCATCATTCTGCTGTAATACTAATGATGTGTTACACATAATGTCTGTATCTAAATACACTTATCAAGTGTTAATTGTACTAAACTTATGGCATTGAACACTAGGTACAGCTGTTCTGAACAACTTCTTCTCAATAAAGCATGTACTTTTGAAATGGTTGCTGCAAAGCATCTTATGTTTGGAATGTAGTCCATTCTGGAATTTTGGTGAAGACCAGGCTTCGTTTGGGAAGCAATACTTTGCCCATAATTCACAACTGGAAATTAAAAAATATCAAAATTACATACCATGATAATCACATTCCTAATTAAGCTATAACGAAATAAAAATCTAAACTTTGTGTATCACCTTTATTGAAAAAGATGTACAATATTAAATACGGGACTGATAAGTAAGTTTTCATAGTAAGTACCTAATGACTTTTGGTAACGAAAGTTGGGACTTTAGCAAAGGGTATCAAGTACATTAGGTATGAATACATGCTCGTTAGTTTGTGGTAGTTTGAAGCTGGATTAATAGTAAATGTGGTATTCTATATCGTTTAAAACGAATAGCATGGAAAGTACATGTAGACACATACCGTAGAATATTTTTAGAGCCAGGCTTTGGAAACCGATGCAAAGTGATGCTGGGATCTTTATAAGGTGAAGATCCACACATGCAACAGATTCTAGTGTTTTCTTTCTGCGAACTCATCGCGAATTTAAACACAAAATCAAACAAGAGTCACTGTCTCAACACCGAGTCTATATCTCACAAATACACACTTAATTTCACCAATACACAGCCACGGAGGAGCAAGCTCGACTCAACGTTATCAATGTATGTAGAATTAAATGGAACTAGTTTATTTATTACAAATAAACATAAGTACAAGACAAAATGGTGCGCAACCGGCGGCAGACATTTTTCTTGTGAAGTTTTGTTTCTGACGTGCCGTCATTAACGTCATAATCAATATGACGTACAAACGTTAATGTTGCTACACATTATTCGTTCACATTTTTTTTTAAATTAAGGAATATTCAAATTATATGTTATATTTCTTAACAAAATATATTTGTTTCACATTAGAATAATAGCAAAGGGTATTTTCAAGGGCAATTTACTTTAAAAATCAATAAATAAGCTCATTATTATAGAGAATAGAAAATTGTATTTTTGGTGGCAACATTTGTATATTATGTTTAGTAGGTCCATGATTATGTATATATTCATCTCGTTTACACTGATGTTGTTGTCTCTCACTAATTTGCAGGCCCGCCTACATACTGTTCGTAGAACAGAGTTGACAGACCCTATGATGATAAGATAATGCATTAGTTTTAGCCTGTCTACTGTCTAGTGCCACTTGGGACCCAGCCCAACTTAATATTATTTATACATATTAAGAAGCTAAGGAGGAAAGAAAGAATCCCAAAATTATATAAATTTATAAATTAAGTCTAGTCTGCGATTTTATTTTGTAATTTTATAGTTCTTTCGTCCAAATAATAAAGACAAGGAAGTGAAATTTTAATTTTACGTCCGTAGCTTTTGGCAACACCAACAAATTAATCAATCCAACAAAAGCTCAAAAGCAAAACAAATTCATCGTTTTGTTTTGATGGTGGTGTTTTAATATTTTTTTAAACCAATATATTTCTGAGGCAAGTATTTTTATTTTATTATTTATATCGTCAATATTTAAACAAGAAAGAAAGTAATAGCACAATATTTATTCTCAATGCACTCATTCTTAACATGTGACAATGTTAACAAACTTAACCTCATAATTGGTTCTCAAGGGAAATGAATTATTTGGCTTAATAGGGCTACATCTGAGATGGCCTGCATAATATTTAATATGTAAGTATTTATGGACCTGGTTGACTGTTATAGATTGTAACTGTATTGTTTTTATTCAGGCAGTCTCCATTTAAAACCTGTTTCGCATACCGGTGGCGACAATAGACGGCAAATTTCTTATCAAAATCATTACAATAATATATAAATACCTAATGAAGGTCCTATAACATAGCTATTATTAAATAGTGAGCAAACTATTGTTTTTGCTTGCAAATTTATCTAATTATGTTAAAAAAATTGTTTAACTTGGACCAACTGTGCCAGAGTTGTTCCATTTGCAGCTGAGGCTTGCTCTCTTTATATAATTATTAAGGCTATAATGATAATAAAGCATTTCTTAATTCAATTATATGCGGTAGTCCAAAAAAAAAACTACATAATCCACCCCTAAAACAACCCTCTTACTAAATATTTCTAATTAGTATACTTCAGGTGGATAAACATAATAAAAAATGTTTCTGCTTCAACTAATGGAACCTACTATCACCAATTTGATATGGATTTAGTAAAATAGTGTCCAATTATTGCTTAAGCAATAACAGAACAATAGCAATACCTAAAGTATTATAATATAACCATAAATTATTTCCAGTGAATACATTGATAAGCAACTCAACTAGGTATAATTATGTGTACCTTCATACAGCTTATTTATAACAACACTTGTTTTCTTTGCTTATCAATTCATTACTGATACAATAGACGTCAACACATTAGTATAGCCAGGGGTCAAAACCTGAAATTCAAACAAAAATTACATCTGAGGTTTAATTTGTGTAAGAAATTATATTTTACTTTTTGTATGTTGTACATAATCAAGACTGTTCTATTCTATATTTTAACAAAAATGTTGTAAAGGTGTGCAATCTATGTTCTATCTATGTTAGGTTTGGTTTCTGCACATAGTCCTTCAGGTGGACCATTGTGCGTGGGTCATGGCGGCCGTCGGTGGTTATTCCAACCAACCCACCTCCCTCCAGAACTTGATTAAATCTCCTGGTCTGTTAAGAACATCTGTATAAGATCTGGGTGCCCCGAGGGTTACTGTCGTAATCTGAGTGACGCCTATGCATTCAAAGAATACATGCGCGAAAGTTTCATCAGCCTTTTTGCAATCGCTGCATAGAGGACTGTCCGTTGTGCCTATTGTGTGGAAGTGTAAGTTTAGCAAGCAGTGTCCCGTGATGGTCCCCGTCACTAGGCCCATGCCGCTCCTGTCCAGGCATAATAGATGTCTAGATACCCTGTCAACTGTGGATGGCATAGCTTCTCTGGACTGCCTGCTGCTCAGTATCGAGGTTCACCAGCTCTCCGCTTGTTCGTGGGTGAACTCCTGTAGCCACCTGCGTAGCTGGTTAAAGGGGATGGGTACAATAGATTCCGGTCCACAAACTGAAGCGCTGGATGCTCTTCATGCTCTTCTAGCCAGTTCGTCAGCTGTGTTGTTACCCAGTGATCCGCTGTGTCCTTTTATCCATTGCAGTGTCACTGTGTTGCGGTTAGATACTGTTATTGGTTATAGCGCATTGTGACATTCTAGTGTTAGACTCAACATGCTTATGTTAAGGTCGTGTGATAAAAGGTGTTTGTTCCGTCGGTGTATACTCTCAACTCCTTCAGGCCTGAGTACTCTGGCTCTAAGGTCTTTGCTTAGGGTTCCTGATATATGGAGCTTGAAAGTGGCCAGGGCACTCTCCTCCAGCACATTGAGGTGTAGAGGTGGCAGTCCAAGCATTGCCTGTAGGGCAGCAGTGGATAAATAAATGATAAATGATTTTATTTCTCTAAGTAGGTTTGTACAAACACTTTTACACGTCAATCATATTTTTAATATAGATGAGGTCGGCGTTTCCTATCTGACTACTCTGAGAAGAAAGGCCGAAACAAACTCAGAGGTCACAGTCTCTTTTAAAGTCCAGACATAATCTTGGTCAGATCATGTGAAGACCATGTAGATTGGTATCTGAAATGGTCTTTTGAGGAAAGAACCACACAGATTGAGTGGACCTGTCCAGTCAGTGCACGCATTTGTCAGTAATCGTGCAGCTCAACTCAGGAAGTCAGGACTTAAGGAGCTCAACGATTCGACGAACAATACCAAAGAAAGGACATTTGGGTAGGCCACATAAATTACTCAATCTGCCAGATCATGAACAAAATTAACTGCGAAAAAAAACCAATGACCCACATAATCCTCACATTCACAATAATTAAAATAACATAATACTTTACAAGTAAATACTCATGTCATTGTGTATATAAAATTCAACAATGTCAATGTGTATATAAAAAATCGGACATAATGTTTGAGAACCATGTGGATTGGTGTCTGAAATGGTCTTTTGAGGAAAGAACCACACAGATTAAGTGGACCTGTCCAGTCAGTGCACGCATTTGTCAGTAACCATGCAGCTCATGTCAGAACTTAAGGAGCTCAACGATTCGACGAACAATACCAAAGAAAGGACATTTGGGTAGGCCGCATAAACTACTTAAACTGCCAGATCAAGAATATAACTGAAACAATGACCCACATAGTCCTCATATTCTCAATAATTAAAATAATATAATACTTTTTACAGTAAATATTCATGTCTAAAATAGCTAGCAAATTAAAATCAACATTCACCGTGTAAATTTATTGGAGCAGCTCAATCCCAAGCCTTTTTGTCCTCAGTATAGTCTTTCACAGTATAATAGGCTTTCTGGCATAGTTTCCGTTTTATAAAAGATTTGAATTTATTAAAGCTTAGATCTTGAATGTGGCTAGGAAGTTTATTATAAAAACGTATACATTGGCATCTAAACGAGCCACCTATTTTCTTGAGCCTGGTTGTAGGAACAATAAATTTGTGTTTATTTCTAGTATTTATATTGTGGATATCACTGTATTTTTTAAACAGATTAATATTTTTATGTGCATACAAAAGATTTTCATAAATATACTGAGTAGGCACAGTAATTATATTAATCTCTTTAAATTTATCTCTGAGGGAGTGTCTGGGACTTAATTTATAGATTGAACGAATTGCCCTTTTTTGTAAAACGAAAAGTGTCTGGATATCGGCGGCATTTCCCCACAACAGAATACCGTACGACATCAGCATCACACTATGAAAATAACTAAAGTATACTAAACGGGCTGTCTCTAAATCAGTTAAACCACGAATTTTTCTAACGGCGTATGCTGCAGAGCTAAGCTTTTTTGACAATTTATCTATGTGGGGGCCCCATTGAAGCTTGGTATCCAAAGTTATGCCTAAGAAAACTGTAGTATTTTCGGGTTTCAGCACTTCACCATGAGAACACTAGTTTCTACTTGTCTAACATGAGCTATCGTAAACTTAATACATTTAGTTTTTTTCTCGTTAAGAAGTAGGTTATTAACATTAAACCAGTTAACTACTATTGCAAGGGCGCTATTTACATTGTCAGTAATCAGCTGCTGACGTTTCAGTTTAAATAAAAGTGAAGTGTCGTCTGCAAATAACACTATATCATGTTTATCCTTTATGAGGTAAGGCAAGTCATTTACATAAATAAGAAATAAAAATGGCCCAAGAATTGAGCCCTGGGGGACCCCCATTCTTACTACCGATCCGGGTGATCTTTTTCCATTAACATCAACTCTCTGAATCCTATCACTTAAGTAAGAAGTAAGAAGATCCAGAGAGGCGTTTCGGATTCCGTAGTGGTGCAGTTTCCTGATCAATGTTTCATGAAGAACACAATCGAATGCCTTGGACAAATCGCAAAAGATTCCCAAAGCATCGCATTTGTCCTCCCATGCATCATAAACATGTCCTAAAAGTTCAACTCAGTAGTCGAACGACCCCTCGTAAAACCGAACTGTTTGTTATGCAGTAATTTGTGTTTATTAAAAAATCCTTGCATTTGATTCAAAATAAGTTTTGCAAAAAATTTACTAAAGGTAGGTAGTACTGATGTAGATCTCATACAGCTAGTGATTGCTACACAAGCGAACCGCTGCAGGTTTTCGAGGTCTCTTTGAGTTGTGATGAGGGTCTGTCCTGGGCCACCAGACTAGTGAGCTGTATGTGATAATTGGTCATATGACTGTGGTGCATAGCCAGTAAGTGACCTTGGGGCTAATCCCCCAATTCCGGCTAAGCATTCGCTTGGACTGCCACAGGCATATGCTGGCTTCTGTAGTTATGTAGTTGGTATGTTTTGCCCAGTTCAGCTGTTAGTCCAAAAATATGACGTGGTATTTGGTTTCGGTTGATAGGCTAAGGGTAGTTCCAAAGAACTGTGGTAGTAGTAGTGTCGTCAATTTCTTATTTTTTGTGAAGAGAATCAGTTTGGTTTTTGTAGGGTTCCTTAATAGTTGGTGTGTGTTGGACCAGTCCTCTACTATATTTAAGGCTTCGCGCTTTTCGTGGTTGCCATTTATTATTATGGTTATGTCGAAGTAACCTTTATCATTGGGTGTTTTAATGAGGCTGTCTACAACCAGGTTCCGTAGTAGCGGCGAGAGAACGCCCCCTTGCGGGCAGGCCTTCGCCACCATGGCCCTTATAGTGTCATTCACTGTGACTTGTACAGCTCTCAGTTTGAGCATATTGGTGATCCACCCGCTCAGGGTCGAGTCTATGCTGTGTCTGTAAGGGCCATGTTGATACTATTGAACATGGTTTTGTCAAAGGTGCTCTCGATGTCAATGAAGGCGACCAGTGCTGAGCATTTGTGGTCCACTGCGCATTCAATTTTGGATACTACGATATGTAGCGCAGATTCTGTTGATCTGCCTGTGGAGTACGTATGCTGTTATGTGTCAAGTGGTTTTACCCAAAGAGGCCCGTCTCGGATGTGTCTATCACAGTCTTTCGAGGATTTTCAGTTGAAAGGATGTGAGGCTTATATGCCTATAAGCCTTGGGTTGTGTATAGTCGGTTTTGTCAGGCTTGGGTATTAAAATGACTTTTACTTCGCGCCATGCTAGGGGTATGTATCTGAGTGCTATCTGTGCTATGCAGGCCCGATAGATCACCACCAGGCATGGTGTCAGATGTTCAACCCCCCATTGTAGTAGAGCCGGGAAAATGCCATCTAGCCCTGCGGACTTATAGGGCTGAAAGGTGTTGATAACCCACTTTATTCGGTCTTGTGTTACTGTACTGTGGGCTCTGGGCCAGTCTTGATCCGTTAGGATCCATTCGGGTTTAGCCTCTCACGTCCTGTGCTCTAGGAGTTCAATACAGTCCGGGAAGTGAGTCTCAAGAAGGACCTTACTGGTTTCATGGTCAGTTAGTGTATATAAGTTATCGGGTTTTTTCAGCTTACCGAGAGGTCGGTCCTGATCAGTTGATAGGATTTTCCTCACCCTTGCGGCTTCATTATTTGTCTCGATGGATTCACAGAATTTCTGCCATGCTGTCCTTCTGGCAGTTCTGATTTGCTTTTTGTTTATATATATATTGGGTCTTTTTGTAAAGCTCCCAGTCGTTTGGGAGTCTAGGGTTTTTGGCTCTATTGAATTGCTTACGTAATGCATCTCTGAGTTTACTAAGTTCAGCATTCCCTCTCGCTGTTGATTTGTGGCGCTCTTATGCAGTATGCGCTGTATACTTCGGTTAGGTATTCTGATAGTTTTGTCACGGTGTATTCCAGTTGAGCAGGGTATCTTAAGGTTACTTGTGATAGGTGCCTAGCTTGTAGGGAGGCTAGGAGGCGTTTATACCCGGGCACATTAGTGCGCCGCAGGATTCGCCTCGGTACGGATTTTCTTGTGTTGGTAGTTAGTGTGAAGCGGATCCTTCTATGGTCTGAGCAAGAAGGCTCGTCCGACACGTGCCAATTTGTGATGTGGTTTGTCGCGTTTTCTGTAGCAAGCGTTAGGTCTATGATCTTTGTCCTCGGACTGTGACCCAAGTGGGTTCAGAGCCTCGGTTTACGATGTTAAGGTTAGTAGAGAATAAATGTGGATAGTACCTCTCCTCTGGAGTTTGGTGCGTCGCTGCCCCAGAGCGGGTGGTGAGCGTTCGAGTCAGTGCCAGGTCTAGTATGGCACGGTCACAGTGTTGCATCAGGTCGGCCATCTCTTTCGGCGGCAAGTTGGTGTCCTCGCCTGACATGTATACCGAAGCCAGCACAACATTTGGAACATTACCTTCGGTCTGGAGCCTGACAACTGTCAGGTCTCAGAGCGAGTGGTGTGATAGGAATTTCTTTGGGTATATAGGCGCAGGTTCTCGGTTTGTCTGAACTGTGTGTGTTGAGAATTAGCTTACCTCCGATGTTACCGAGGCCGCAAATTCAGTTGTTCCTGATCCACGGTTCTTGGATCAGTGCGATGGTTAGGGGCTTTACCTCCTATGCCCTGCGTAAGCAAGCCGTGACAGTCTGGCTTTGTTGGAGGTTGGTCTGTATGATGTGATTGAGGGACGTAGAGACGCTCGCTGTCTGACAGATTTGGAAGAGGGTGAGTGTGGATTGACGATGAATGAGTTGCCTGTCAAACGCCTTCTCTACGCAGATGATCAAGTTCTAGTTCTAGATCAAGTGCATCGTCAGCAGAACATTTATAAGAAATGGTGACTGTGATGGATGAATTATATAAGATGAAAGGGATGAATATCGATAATATTATTAAAAAAGCTATTAAGGCACTAGGTTTCATCTTGAGGATATCAGCTGATTTTCAAAACATCAAAACGCTCAAAATTCTTTACTGTGCTTTTGTACGCAGTCATCTCGAATACTGCTCACCAGTATTTAATCCGATTTACAATACTTACATCAATCGCATCCAAAGTATTCAAAAGAATTTCTTAAGGTACATTCAATATAGATCTAAAACCTATTTACTTAACTATTACAGCCGCTGCAAGAAGTTTCACATTCTTCCACTAATTGAACGGAGAAAAATTGCCGACATGGCATTCCTGTTCAATTTGGCTAATGGTTCAACTGACTGTTCTGAACTGATGAGCAAAATTAGGCTGCGTGTTCCATCCTTCACCTTACGGAATCATCAACCTCTGTACGTTCCGTCTGTGCGGTGCATTTATCGTCAAAACTCTTATATTATTATGATAAGAGATAGTAGGGCATACAACTCGATGCACCAGAGTATTGATGACCTTGATTTATTCTCCACCAGTGTTCCTAAACTAAAAGAAATATTATGTAAAAACTTCTTTGAAGATCACTGAAACTTGTTCAGTCTTTTCTTAATGCTCTACGAGTGCTTATTTCATACTTTCTCTTGCCTGTCTACTGTTTCTTGTGCTACCCATATGTTGTCTGTGAAAACTTAATTGGCCTTCTTTCACTAACTGTCAACTATCTGTATCCTAGCTGTAAGTTTTCATAGGTAATAAAATAAAATATAAATGTGAATAAGACAAAGGTCATGGTGTTTGAAAGAGAAGAAGATGTATCAGTATGTGATGTGAAATTAAATGATAAGAGTGTGGAGCAAGTAAGTGAGTTCGTATATTTGGGGAGTCTGTTTACAAGGGATGGAAAGATTGATGGAGATATGGAAAGAAGAGTAAATGCGGGAAATAAATTGAATGGTGCTACACATGCAATTGTGACCAACCAATTGATGTCCAAAAAAGCACGACTGGCTGTTCACAATGGTGTGCTGGTGCCTACGCTTATGTATGGAAGTGAGTGTTGGGTGTGGCAAAAGAAGCATGAAAGTAGAATAAATGCTGTGGAAATGCGTTCCTTGCGAAGCATGTGTGGTGTGACTATGAAGGATAGGCTGAGGAATGATGTGATAAGACAATGGTGCGGTTTAAAAGAAGATGTAGTGACAACATTTTAAAAGAGTATGGTTAGATGGTTTAGTCCTGTTGAGAGGATGAATGAAGGGCGACTAACAAAAGGGTATTTACAAGGCAGATGTGAGGGAAACGGCGGGAGGGAACGACATGGGAAGGAAGACATGTAGTGACCTTATTGTTGATGTTCTTCAGAGAGGTCAGGTGCGTAGTACTCGCACGTGCGTGCGTGTATGACCTCCATGCGTAGCATGACCACTTCTATCTCTACTCTACGAAGAGAAGACAAATCACTTTCTTAACAAAAAGTCGTTCTTTTCTTGAATTTTGAAATCGCGTCATAGAAATCTATCTACAATCTGTAATTTTGTCTTCCGTTTCTATAGTGGCCATGCTACGCATACAGATGTGTAAACGTAAACTAGGCAAAAGGAGTATGTAAGGGTCGTAGCAGGTGGCGTTCTGTAGTTTCTGCGTACCGCCATGGGAAGCAGGCGAGTTAATGTATGTATTTTCTTATGTTGTTAAATAATAGCGCAAATTGATACTTCAACGACGTTCTTGTCGCATTGTGTGAAAACTACAATGGTAAAATATTTTTTGCACTGTTTGCGGTGGGAGTCGTACTTTCCACGGATGTGTTTCTGCGCAATGACAATAATTATTTCCGTCAATTTATCGCGGTACGCGTTGATTCTTTCAACTGTTTCAATATTGCTTATTAAAAGGCGAAGTGTAGATAATTTATTTATTTATTTGTTTATTTGCTAACATGTAAAACACTGGTTAGTAGGCATGCATTAAAATTTCATGACACAGTATTCAGACATGCACCCTGTAAGGGCACTGCAATTTGGTTTGTATCAATTTATTAAATTATCTACATAAAATATTGATTCTAATTATTACATTTTATTACATTATACTAAACTTTAATCAGTAATTTATTACATTTTATTTTAAAATACATCATTATTATCAATTAGTTCATTCTTTTTGCCTTAAAGGTACATAGTTATTTATTATTTAACATTTACGTCAGGCATATTATTACTAGGTCGGTCGTTTCACAATTTGTCACTTTTAAATTCCTCAACGGTATAGTAGCCTTTCTTTATTAACAGAGATTTTAACTGTTTCGAGAAAATTGAATCATTTGGTAGGGATTTTAAAGTTTCCGGTATCTTATTAAATATGTTAGCTAGTCTTGAGTGTGGGCTTTTCCCGATAACTTTTAAGTTTGTGATGGGTAGTATTAATCTATTCTTATTACGTCGGTTATAGTTTTCATTTAGCTCGATGTTAGATTTGAAGAGGTGCCTATTTTTCCTAACGAATATGCAACTTTGCAGTATATATATTGCTGGTAGTGTAAGAATTTGTTGTTTAATAAAGTGTGGCCTACAACTCTCTCGTTGATCTATGTTTATTAATATTCTGATGCATTTCTTTTGTTGAATGAAGAGGTCCAAAAAGTCAGTACTTTCTCCCCACAGAATGATACCATAATTTAGCCAGGAATAGGCGTACGCATAATATGCGGATAAGGCGGTTTTATAGTCTGTGTTGCATTTCAATATGCCTAGCGCATAAATAAATTGGGACATTTTTGCTCTTGTACTTTCTATATGTTTCTTCCAATTTAGGTTTGAGTCTAATGTTAGGCCTAAAAGTGTAAATTCGTTTATTTCTTCTAATTTTAATTTTTGCGTTAATGTATTTAGATTTATTGGGGTTCTTTGGTAAGTTCTAAATTGACATATTTTCGTTTTGGATAAGTTTATTTCTAAGTTATGTTCCTTTAGCCATTGTTCAGTTTCTGTGAAAGTTTCTAAAATAGCTAAATGGTCGACATTCGCGGGCGTTTTAAATAATAATGAAACATCGTCAGCGAACAAAATACACGACGTACTTATTTTTTTTGGCAAGTCATTTACGTATAATAAAAATAAGGTACATCCTAAAACACTTCCTTGGGGTATTGAATTATTAATGGTAGCCATGTCTGATCCTATGCTGTACATTTCCTGGTTAACGCTATCGAAATATTCTACTTCTACAAATTGTACTCTGTCTTGTAAATATGATTTAAACCAATTAAAAGCTTTCCCTCTAATTCCCGAACCGTACAGTTTTTGTAATAGGATTTTATGTGACACCTTGTCATACGCCTTCGTCATATCTAGGAATAGTCCAACAGCATACTTTCGTTCGTTAATGCCACTGTAAATTTCCTGTATATAGCTGTATACCGCTAAAGTAGTTGAGCATTTTTTCCTAAAACCGAATTGATTTTTATCTAGAATGTCAAATTTTTCTAAAAATTTGTTAATACGATTCGCCATTGCTTTTTCGAAAATTTTTGAGATAGTGGGTAATAGTGCAATAGGTCTATAATTACTAGGATTATCTGAATTTCCTCCTTTTTTCGCATTTGGGCGTATTTTCGCAATTTTAAGTTTTTCTGGGAATTGTCCCTCGTTGAAAGAAATATTTATTAGTTTAGTGAGAGGCGATGTTAGCTCCTTTACGCATTTTTTAACTAACAGCGGCGGGATATCGTCTACCCCAAAGCTACGTTTATTTTGCAATCCGCGTATAATATTAAAAACCTCTCGCTCGGTTACCGGTTCGACGTACATGGAGTTTATTGCGGGCGTATGCACCGAACGTACGGACGGCCCACACGGCGCTGGCACCGCAGCTCCCGTACTTTTGTTGTTATCTACACCTACCGATATGAAATAGTCATTAAATGCGGTGCAAACTTGTTGCGGTGATTTCACTATAATGTTATTTAATTTTAAGCTAATGTTCTTTAGATTTTGTTTAGTTTTATTTGGTTTAGTAATGTTATTGATTATTGACCACATCGTTTTCGTTTTATTTTTTGAGGCATTCATCTCTTTTATGTAATTAAGTTTTTTGGAAGTTTTAATGCATCTTTTTAACATTTTTGAGTATTCTCTGTAGTGTTTTTTAAATACTGCGCTATTGAGCTGATTCGAGACTATTCTAGTCAATCTTTTATTTTTGCATGATTTTTTTAGTCCCTTTGTAAGATAATTGTTTATTTTATTTTGCATTATTTTTATACGTTTTTTTGGTATGTATTTATTCAAATTAGATTGTAAAATGTCATGAATTTTATTATAAGTTTTATTTATGTCCAAGTTTTGATTAAAAATGTCATTCCAGTTTATTTTATTTAATGCCGATTGGAAATTTGTCAAATTAGTATTGTTAAAAAATCTTTTAGTAACGTAGGGTGTCCTTTTAAGACTTTGCGTGTCGTTATTCCTAAGGCTGTATATTAAGCTATTATGATCAGAGATACCATTATTATTAACTGATATTTGGAATTCTGTGTGATACGCGCGTAGCTGTCGGTCTCAGCCAGCTGCTACCACTTGCGCTGTTCACGACCGACACAGCCTTCCTATTCCAATCTATAACGTATTTATTTTTAAATTAACCACACATAGAGGGTGTTGTGAATAATTTCCTCATCTGAAAATATCTATTATAAAATCCGTCAATTGCTGGGTTCATTGTCTATTGAAGTGGTATAAATAAACCAAACTACCTAATTTTATTTAGAACGAAGTCAATATTTTTGTTATCACAATGTTTTTGTTGGAAAATATCAAGTCACATACGTATGAACATTATTACAAGAGATAGAGACATGGAAAGTCAGATGTTTGTTCATTTTCAGCTGTTGTTGCCGGCACAGAGCAATAACTCTAGTTATTTACATCACGTTATCATAGTACGTTAGGGCTGTCACACTCGTTAAAACTAGGGATGGATGTTTGTTAAAATAAGATTAAATTCTTTTTTACTATATGCGCTGTGCTGGAGTCAGCCATCTGGAAACATAACATAAACTCACGCTTGTATTTTCCGAAGGGTTAGGCAGAGGTGTACGTAAAGTACACCCACATTTCGCCAGTGATGTTGTAAGTCCCATGTAAAAGGGGAGACTAGGCAAAAACCTCTCAATAGGCTCCGTCAATACGCAGGCTCTCTCACATGGGATTTCGCATGAACTGACGAAATGAGGGTGTATACCAGCGTTGCCAGACGTCTCGATTTTGACGGGACGTCCCGATTTTTAGCCCAAAATTAAATGTCCCGCGCGAGACTGGCTCGGTTCCGCTTTTCGTGGAGAGAAAATAAATAAGTATTGTAATTATTATATTTCTCTGAAGACTTAACTGGAATACATTGTAAACCAGACAGTTAGTATAGTATAATAAAGTAATATATTTTCATTAAAATACATTTTCTATGGCTATCTAATTACATTTAAACTTAATTTGAAACTCAAAAGGATAAGTAATAAAAAGAAAAACTACTGATTATTTATTTACGTTGTTAAGACTTACGCACCTCAAAAGGAAAAAAAACGAGACCCTTATAGGACCACTTCTTTGTCCGTCCGTCTGTCTGTCTGTCTCAGGAACGCGTGGAGGTATCAAGTTGAAATTAATATCAAATACCTACGTAGGCCTACGGACACTTGGAGCTCGAAAAAAATCAAGCACAATAAAACAACGGCTATTTTGCGATATATTTTGAAACTGGCAATAAATCAAAACCTTTAAGGCGCGGTACCTAAGAAGCAAATTGTTAGGAAATTGATTATAGCGCATCGTGGCAACAAATAAGGTTCAAAACAGCGATGCGTTTGATGTTAGTTGAATCGAATGACCACCAAAATAAAAGTAATTTTGCAGTTTTAATTAAATGAAAAAATAAATGCACGGCTCAGTGGAATAATTTTTAGGTATTTCTTTAGACAATGGAATTCCGTTTATACTCATTAAATAAAATTGACAGTTTACGCTCAAGATTTTGAGAATTATGGGACGAAAAATATTTTTTTGGATCTGTTTTTTCATGATTGTTTTCACGATTGTTTTATCATGATACTATTTTATTTTTGTGAAATATTTTTGAATAAGTCTTTTCTTTGTAGCAATACGCCTAACAGCGATAAAAAAAAAATGAGCGTATTACGGTGTCCTACGTTTGGGCAGCGCCTTAAGGTACTTCCCGTTGACTATCTCGTTAATTTGTAGATTTATCACATAAAAAAATACAGTTTGAGTATTGGCCGTAACGTATATTGATGTATGGGACAAAAAAAATTCAACTAGGTACAGAGTTATGTTTGTTCTTGAGGTAAATTCATCCCAACTACGCAACTCTTCCCGCATTTTTTTTTAAGTATTCAATTGGTTTCAAAATCTCGCTTTGCCCGAAAAAAAATCTGGCAACGCTGGTGTATAATTACATTACATTTACTCAAAAAATACATATTTTACGCAGGTAGATATAACATAACGATTATAAAGGTAACAGTTACTAAGTACTTTAAGTATTAAACATATTGGGTGCCGCCTACTTTATTAAAATATATATTTTCTATAAAATGTACAACCCTACTGCTGTGGTAAACAAGATTGTGTTGTTATCAGGAACCCCTGCGTAAGGTCAAGTGGACGCAGCAGATATAAGCTCTCCGTGAACTATTATTATATATCGTCATTACAATAAAGTAATTCTTAAGAAACACACACAAAAAATGGCTTCTAATGGAAAATTAGGTAAGTGACCCTCTATAATTTGTTTAAAAATAAATAGTTCATGACTGAATGAGAAACAAAGGAAATGAAGGCGTAGATTATAAAATGTGTTTCAAATGTTGCAGTCAGAAGTCTATATAGGTATGTCAATTGGAGTTAACGTGATATCGATCTCTGTCTGGATGTATGGAGCATATAACTCAAAGTCTCTGACCATGACTGATATAATGACCGCCACTTGAAGAGTTGATGGTCGTGCTCTTGGTCGAAATCACATCAGTAGATCATTATCCAATTGATTGAAACTAGACTATTCAACAAGTAACTTTGTCCACAGCTCTTCTAAGCGTGTCTGACAAGACTGGCTTGCTGCCTTTGGCCAAAAGCTTGTCAGACATTGGTCTTGGTCTGGTGGCAAGCGGCGGTACTGCCACAGCTATCCGCAATGCTGGCCTGGCGGTCACTGAAGTTTCTGACATCACTAAGGCACCTGAAATGCTCGGAGGGCGGGTGAAGACCTTACATCCTGCTGTTCATGCTGGTATTCTTTCTAGGTAAGTTCCGAAAATGCCGAAGATTGTCGTAACAATAATTTTCTGAAACAATTAATTCCTTTTTGTTTCCAAGAAATACTTCTCATTAAGTGCTTGCTGTTTCTAAACAGCCTTCACGTAAAAATAACGGTTATTGTTAAGTCTAGGTACTAACATAGCTTGCTTCTAATTAGTCGGTATACTTTCCAGTACCTATACCTACTTATAAACGACGTCTGATTCTTGCAAGGGAAAGCAATCTCTACGAAAATAAAAATATATATTATTTCCAGACTCACCCCCTCAGACCAGGAGGACATGAAACGTCAGAAGTTCGACATGATTAGCGTTGTCGTCTGCAATTTGTATCCGTTCGTCCAAACAGTCTCAAAACCCGGTGTGACAATTGCTGATGCCGTTGAGAACATTGACATTGGAGGCGTTACTTTACTCCGAGCTGCCGCGAAGAATCACGACAGAGTCACTATTATCTGCGACCCCAACGATTATGATACAGTTATCCAAGAACTAAAAGAAAGCAAGGACCATCAGACCTCTTTGGATACCAGGTAAAATTCAGTTAATAAAGTAACGTTCCAACAAAATCGTAGGAGCTTAACTTACTTATTTTGAAACAAGTTTCTTGTCGACATAATATCGCGAAGTAAAATTGATGATTTTTATTTATAAACTTGGTATTATTAACAGGTCTAGCCTATAATCTTGTAATCAGTGGAATACACACCCAGGTAATCAGCAGTTCAGTAACATTTTACTGATAACTTAAGAAGCTATTATTAAATTGACAGGCACATATTTTAATAAAATATACTTCTTTGCAGAAAGCGACTGGCCCTCAAGGCATTCACACAAACATCGGAGTATGATCTCGCCATTTCCGACTATTTCCGTAGACAATATTCTGCTGGACAGTCCCAACTGACCTTGAGATATGGTAAGAAATAAGTACTAGCTACAAAGTGTAGATTAGATTTAATATTCGGAGATTTCCTGATTAAAATTATTGAAATTTTATTTCCACACAAATAATAATATCCTTGTAGCTGAATTTCGATATAGGCTGCCAATCTCCATGGAGACTAATCAAGTACGCAGGAGATATTATAAAGCACAAGTGTCTGCTCAAACACTATTGCAGTCTGTTCCCTAACACTATTGCACGACTCATGATGCGAAGCATCAGAGAGTGCTTTACGATCGAAAAATTTTTTTCGCCTCATTTTGGCGGCTATTTTTATTATTATAGCCTTGTTAGTTCACGGAATCAAGATATTTTGCATACTATTGTCGAGATAATTTAATGGAGATTAATTTCATACTTTTTAAAAATTGATTTACTGCAATAGAATTGGAAAAAAACACCAAAATAGGTCAAAAAAAAATCCTGTCCGTCATGTGTGAAACCCGGAAACACTGTAACTTGTGAAAAAATCCATTATTTGAGTAATTTTTTTTTTTTTTTAATTCTAATCGACAATTGTAGGTCACTGAATGCAAATGGCTAATTAATTCAGTGTCGTTTAATTACAATTAATAAAAAACGAAAACTACAAGACTGTACATCTATTTATATTTTTATTTTTTATAGAATTGAATGAGATTATGAGGCGTGCACTTTTGGATTTTCCAAATTTTTTATTTATTTCGATGGGACGGCAATCCGACACAACCAGAGAGATCACAAATAGGCTGTGATGTTGTTGGTACCAAAACATCAAATGGCAGTGAAACAAAATTAGTACTACTAAAGAATAAAGAAAAAAAAACTAACACAAAAAATCCACCATCTAGGTATGAATCCTCATCAGAAACCAGCTCAAGTGTTCACGAACCGCGACAAACTTCCATTGACGACCCTCAACGGTTCACCCGGGTTCATTAACCTCTGCGACGCACTGAACGCGTGGCAGTTGGTGAAGGAACTGAAGGAAGCACTAGGCTTGCCTGCTGCCACCAGCTTCAAGCATGTGTCGCCCGCCGGCGCCGGTGTTGGCTTGCCTTTGGATAAGGAAGAGGTATGTCCAGCAAAAACTTCTCCATATCTGTACGATTATATTTTTATTCTAGCTTATTTTGGGCAGTACCAACAGATCACACCAACATTCACCTAACTGCAGGATCCGTGTGATATTTAATTTTGATGTCAATGCAATCTGTTAGTTGCATTAACATCACATAACTCTAAGCTACAGAAAAACCTAGAAAGGAGTAATATGTGATTGTCATTTTTTTTCGGAGAAATCAGTGGGTTCTCATTCACGAAACTTTTACGTATGTACCTAGTGTTTAAATAAGATACGAGATCGCTCTAGCCGAGGGATCCGGTAAAAGGCTTTCGTGAAATATCTATGTGACGGAGAAGGTAGGTCTCTCGTTATCATAGCTATATTTTTAACTACTGTGGGTGTACTATGGGTAGTGTTGGTTATTGCGCAAAATAAAACCGTCTGTTCAAATCAAATTATAATTTACGATCAAATTAATCGAACTAGCGAATCACATACTGTAGGTACACGACACAACTATACGGTACGTGCGACAGATTCTAAACGTGTTCACTGCTTAACCGCCAACAACAAACTGTGCTTCAACTCTGGTCAAGCATTTATAGACTCTGTCGAGCGCCACCTGATGGCGCTGGCGTCCCGATTAGTCAAAGTCAAACGATTGATTTAATGTATTTCCGATATATGTATATCACGAAAGCCTTTTAGCGATGTGGAACTTTATCAAAAACATGAAAGTGTAATTATCCAAACATCTCTTTCTCCAGGCATCAGTATGTATGGTAGCCGATCTCCTCCCGAACCTGACACCGGTAGCTTGCGCATACGCCCGCGCTCGCGGCGCGGACCGCATGAGTTCGTTCGGCGACTTCGTAGCACTTTCGGACGAGTGCGACGCGATCACTGCTCGCATCATATCGAGGGAAGTTTCCGACGGAATCGTGGCTCCTGGATACAGTGCCGAAGCTTTGGAAATCCTGAAAAAGAAGAAGGGCGGCAATTACTGTGTTTTGCTGGTAAATTTGGGGTTTATACCTACAGGTTCTTTTTCGTAGATCAAAAACGCATTCTTAATTATTCCTATTCAATCCATTCTATTTTAAGTTTATGGATTGATTTAATTAATTTTGTTGTTTTACTGTGTGACTTGTTTTTCTGACGCAACGTATTTACATGCAGTTCAATAGCAACACACAAGCTTCCAAATCTCTATTGAAAGTTATGTGCTTCACATAAATAATAATACCTCATTATATCGGTAGTGTTTGGTACAATACCGATATAATTATTTTTTGGCAATATGAAATAAATGAAACAATGAAACAAAACTATCCTTACAATTTTAGATGGACCCTAGCTACGACCCCGACCTAATGGAACAGAAGACGATTTTCGGCCTCACTCTTGAACAAAAACGCAACGATGCGAAGATCACAGGAGATCTGTTCAAGAATGTGGTTACAAGCAAGAATGCGCTGCCTAGCAACGCTGTGAGGGATCTCATCGTGGCGACTATTGCGTTGAAGTACACGCAAAGTAACTCCGTCTGCTTCGCCAGAGATGGACAGGTTAGAATACTGTTTGTATTTAGACTTTTGCTAAACTAGGTCTTGCTTTACTATAAACAGGTGATATTTGGTTTAATGTGTTGGCTAAAAGACACTCATGCACAGATTTAAAGAGACATCCGACTACATGATGGATGACCATACACTGGAGAGCTGGCCGGCGCGCATCCTACGTTCGCGCATAGTTTGTTAAAGGGCGTGAGAGGCCTATGTCTAACAGTTGACTACTGTATGCTTGACTCAGTGCTAACCACATACTCAAAATGTGCAAGAGTAATTTATGCGGCCTACCCAAATGCCCTTTCTTTGGTATTGTTCGTCGAATCTGTGAGCTCCTTAAGTTCTGAGTTGAGCTGCACGATTACTGACAAATGCGTGCACTGACTGGACATGTCCACTCAATCTGTGTGGATCTTTCCTCAAAAGACCATTTCAGACAAATCTACATGGTCTTCGCATGATCTGACCAAGATTATGTCTGGACTTTAAAAGAGACTGTGACCTCTGAGTTTGTTTCGGCCTTTCTTCTCAGAGTAGTCAGATAGGAAACGCCGACCTCATCTAGTTTAAAAAATATGATTGACATGTAAAAGTGTTTGTACTTAAAGAAATTATTTATTACTTAAAGAAACACGATTTACGGAAACAATCCCTTTTTGGTACGGAATAAAGTCTATTATTCCTTGCTTTAACTTATTATTACATTTTAATCACAATATTCATAACACAGGTGGTAGGCATCGGCGCGGGCCAACAATCCCGCATCCACTGCACGCGGCTGGCGGGCGGCAAGGCGGTGCTGTGGTGGATGAGGCGCCACCCAAGAGTACTCGCTATGCGGTTCAAACAGGGCGTCACTCGCGCCGTGCAGTCCAATGCTATCGATAACTATGTTAATGGCACTGTTGGTTAGTATGTTCATCTAAAAATCTTGAATTCATTCGTTCACTGACAGACAGCGCACAGACAAAAAAAGAAGCATGAAATTCTGCGCAAGAGTTCCCTATAGCGTAAGTGAGCCCTAATGAAGGATTTTTGAAAATTCACCCCCTAAAGAGGTTAAATTAGGGATGGAAGTTTGTATTTTTGCCAATGGGAAATTCCATCGGACACGGCTTGTGTCAATAATTATTTAAGGAGATACACGAAAATAACGAATTTTTCCATGAACGACTTTTTATTAATGTGGCCTGGGAAAAAGAAAGAAAAGAAAGAAAAATAGGTTTATTTGTCACAGAAACACGTGCATACAAAAAAAAATAATTAGCTCAGGTAACAGTTTAATAAAAAGAAACAAACAAACAAAACGATATCCCCATAAACCGGGCGGATTACGTGTAAGAAATGAACTCGATCATACCCATGGTTGATTTCCTTGTCGATTTATTTATAAACGTGTCGAAATGAGGTGATAAAAACTGAATGCTTTAAAAAAACCTCGCAATTGCTATTAGTGTTCACATTACGAAAATATCTCCCGTATTCGTAACAGAATGATTTTGCCCTTGCTATAATGGTCAAACAACAGCTTATTTGAGATTTAAGGGGACTACATGACCTAAACGCAAATTTATAATGCCTAAAAATATATGATCCAGTGCAGTAACCAAAATCAGAAAAATATATGATATTCTTCTGGATATATGCTAGTTAGATAGTGTGTTGAAAACATAATACAATTAACTTGATATGATAGAAAAAAATCACGAAGATACCTCTAAAAAAATATTTTGACGATTAAAAACCATACTAATATACATGCAAACATTCAGTTTTTTTGCCAGATTATTCTACAAGTAACATACTAACGTAATAGTGTTTTAGTTTTTTAGTCCAATGAATAGATTTTTTGTAAATCCATAATTGCTTCATATTTTGCAATTAATTACCAGTGTTGTGTCATCGCGCGTCTCTTTCTTTTCTATAGAATCCGACAGTGACCGCGCTTTAGCTCTCGTAAGCCTCTTAACAGCTAGTTTTCTTATCATTATCAAGCATCCAGTTATTAAGGAACAGGGTTAGGTTGTCTGTTAAAGATCGCGTTTAGCGATAAAACCGCCCATTGTGTCATCCTATGTAAAATTTCTACATTTATATCTGTAATTTTTATGGTGTACATAATCCTTATCATTACACAGGTTCGGACCTTCCACTAGAACAATTTAACACGCTATTCGACGGCGAGGCCCCGGCCTTACTGAGCGAAAAGGAGCGCACCGAATGGGTCAACAAAATGGACCGCGTCGCTCTCGCCTCAGATGCCTTCTTCCCATTCCGTGATAACATCGACAGGGCTGTGCAGGTCAGTAGTCTAGTCTAAAGACTAGTATTTCTAATTACTGTTTGGTTATTATTTCCCAAAAAAAAAATACACAATACAACAGTAATCAGTATTTGCCATACTGCAAAACATTAGATGAGGACTTTTTCGCTGTAAGTAGTTTTGAACTGGGATTCATGATTAACAATCGCTGTTATTAATGAAAATTGTGTGTAGAAATTCAAATATAAAAACATTTTGATGAAAAAAAGCTGCTGTGACAGACAGACAAAGTCGAACCTTAAGGTTCCCTTTTTGCCATTTGGTACGGAACCCTAAGAGGAACTGGAAATAATTGAGAACCAGTCCAAAACCCTCGAACAAATATTTACAATCTGCAATGTTCTCTGCAATTTTTCTACTAGTTTCCATAGAATGTCAGTTTCTACTTTCGATCCGTAACTTTCGTAGACTCAAAGTGATATTTTTCTTTCCACAGTGCGGCGTCGAATACATCGGCAGTCCATCAGGCTCAAACAACGACCAGGAGGTAATTGCAGCTTGCAATGAACACAAGATTATACTCGCACACACCAATCTGAGGCTCTTCCATCATTAATAGGTCTAAGGATTGTGGAGAAACTCTCAATAACTTCGAATAGGGGGAAGAAATCTCCAACCATTATTTTTATGAAAGATATTTAGTAATGCTATGAAATGAACCGCAAGTTTGTTTTTGCATAAAAGTGATGCAAAAACCATTGAAAGCATTTGTTAAAAGTTTTATCGCATATTGGATTTAATTACGAAAATTTATTTTACTTTTCTTCATCAGTGTTGTATGTTGATAATTTGTTACTTTCTTATTTTTTGTCAAACTAGAAATAAGGATATTGAGGTTTCTGTAACTTTAAGACTACTGTTAGATTTAAAAAATATAATTATATGCCTTGATCATATTTTAGAAGGCCAAACTATAGAGTGATATATTCATTCCGTAATAAAATTATGCACAAAATATCGATTTTTTTATGAAATCATGTATTTTTAGAATAAAAGTGTTTATCGTTAAATAAAAATATGTTTTACAGCATGGGGACTATTTTTTTTTAACCTATCTCTGGTTTATCATCTTTTCTGTGGCGTTTTGTGGGATCGATTAGAACGGAAATTAAATTCTTACAAGAGTATCAAAGCAAAGTATACCTCTGGAGAATCTGCAACATATTCAAAGAATTGGCTGAAAAGTCGTCGGCAAAATACCGGTCGGCAACAAAAAAAAAACAAAAGTCATTATTCAAACTAGGCTGAGAATCAGCACTTTTGTAAAGGCACTTTTGAATTGTCAAAGGGTCAGTCAGTCAGAAAAATGAAGCTAGATGCCCATTCCAAAGCGTAGTAGGTACCTATGGAGAAGAACGGGCAAGAAACTCCATGGACACTCTTTTAAACCAATATATAGTTACAAAAAAAATTGTTTAGGTACATCATTCATGTTGTAATTAAAAATGTAAGAACGATGTAGAAAGACGTGCACGTTTAAAGCATCCGTAATAAAAATGATAAAAACAATTCAAAAATTTAAATTAAAATAAGCCGTGGCAGCCAAGAGATGACCTGTCCCTACTGACGGCGCCCGTTCACTAACATGACGCATGGATCAGCACCATTCAGCTAAACCATTTTGAAGGGAACTTAATGATCCAACACACACGCCACCACCAGCGAGACATTTGAGTGAGCATGACATACTCTCAGCCGCCAGGGCACATTCAAGTCAATGAAAGACGAGCCTAGTAAATGTTCAGTTAAATGTATGTTAAAATTTTACAATCTTCAGCAGCTTCAACAATATTTTCGAATGCTAATCAATTTATGCGCCCCTGTGGAGCAGGACAAACGTTGAGCCAAGCATATTTGTCAGCGATGTAATCATCCAACTTAGAATATGCTTGGCTGCATAGTGTGCGTTTTATTCAATTCAATTTATTTATTTCGGAAAAATCATCCATATTGTGTTAGTATTGAAAACTTAGAAAAATATGTTAGTAGCTTAGAAATCATAAACAAATTATTATTCCAATCAAAACCAAAAATTTAATTAAAAATCTATGTCAAAATCAAATTTCAAAACAAAATTTAAATTACAATAATAACAAATCAAAATTATAATCAAAATCAAATCAATTTTGTTTCATTCAGTTGGAGTAAAAAAACTTTTTAGTGAGTCAGTTATTAATTTATCTGTTACAATAGCTTAATGTCAACTTCTGATCACCGTTTACAAAATATTCCTTTTCCCGATGCAGGGACGTGAATTATTGAGGAGTTCTCCTGGTAAGAACCAAAAGAACTGGAGCTGATACTGAAGCCACCATCAGCTCCATTTCAACATGTACATTGTGACGAGCATAAAATGCTTCGCAAACATATTAAAGTAATCGAATCGCAATTTTTGAAATATTGAGTAGTTCCGGTTGCCATCAATGGCCTTCATCATCAGGTCCACTTCACCAAATGGTGCTTTCCGAGAGCAAATGCCCGAGTTACTATAAAAAATACCCATATCGCTATAGGTGTGCCTATAAAATTGCGGATTTCCCTCGATTTCCATGGGATCTGCTCATCAGATTCTGACTTGGTGACAATGGGACCACCTCGAGAACATACCCTTTCGAACAAAAAAAGATTTTTGCAAATCCGTCTATGACGGAGTTATGCCAAACATACATAAAAAAAAAATACATCCGAATTGATAACCTCCTCCTTTTTGAAGTCGGTTAAAAAAAAAACTTCATCTTTGTTTTAATAAAGTCGTTTGGTTTTATAGTTAACAAATGCTTCCTCTCTCCCTCACTTATTTTGCTGTGCCCGTCAGGGTCCATATGATCTAATTATAAGTTTACCACCTAAGAATACCTACATGTGGAATGCAATAAAAGTATTGAGTTTTACATAAGACAGCCCCAAAACGCCCGCCCTTCACTTCACCACTTCCTAGTGCTTTAGTTAGAAAGAAGTGGCGCAAAAACTCCCTAGCAGCAATCATAAAACAACCGATAGAAAAGTGTTTAAATGGCTTAAATAACCAAGTTGGAATTAGAAATATTGATTTGACATAAAAAAAAGTACCCAGAAACATGGTGACACTTAGCCAGAGTGTTATACCACTCACACAGCCTAGATAATTTAAGTCTTAAGCTGGTACAATTTCTTGATAATCATTAATATTCACCCATCGTCATCTCTCCACCTCATATCAACCATAGTAATATCGGTTTCGCATTCGGGTACTAAGAAAAAAAACGACCTTTTTGATCCTTACGTAGATGATAAAGCCGAATGTTGTGTCTCTAAACCAGGGGTCGGCAACACGCGGCTCGCGAACGTCTTACTTGCGGCCCGTGAATGTTTTGTAAATATTTTGATAAAATGAAGGATATTTTAATACAACTGCAAACTCAATTCAGCGACAGATTTGGTGATTTTGAAAAAGTTTCATGTAAACTGAAGATTTTTGCAAGCTCTTTTTCGTGTGATATTGAGGAAGTATCCAGTCATTTACAAATGAACGTGATTGATCTCCAATCTAATTATGCTCTCAAAAGCTCTTTCTATGAAATAAATGATCTTGTTAAATTTTATGGTAGCTTGCCAACTGATTTTGACGAATTGAAAAGGTTTGCTCAGCAGTTCATTACAATTTTTGGTAGCACTTATTTCTGCGAACAACTTTTTTCAATTGTCAATTATAGAAAAAATAAACATGCTTCTCGTCTCACAGAGGAGCATTTGAGAGCCATTCTACGAATTGCAACTACAAATATGACAGCTAACATACAAGAAATAGCCTCCCAAATGCAACCTCAGAAATCACACTAAAATTTTTATAAAATCAGTTAGATACTTTGTAGTTTACATTTCTACTTTTCGGTGATAATTTTTCTAGATATAAAGCCCAAACATATAAACTTAATGTAAGTATTACGTGTACGAATTAAATTCCGTATGTTTTAACAATTTTAACAGTATTTTCATTTTTTCTATGGGATATGACCAATTACAATACGTAGGTATATTGGGCTTCTAGGGTTAATATCACAAGTGCGTCCCGCCTTTAGTTTATTTTGCCACCTTGTGGCCCTTGCCTGCCAAAAGGTTGCCGACCGCTGCTCTAAACTAACCGCAAGTATCTAACGTATAGATAGATCTCCAAGAACATTGATATGAGTAATTTGATTAAAAAAACTAGGGACTTTTTCAAAACGAATAACATTATGTAAAAAACTTGAGAGGTGTCAAGGGACAACCGGATGGAAGGAAGTTCCATTAAAAAAAAAAAACTGTTCTTGCTTTCTATGAGAGAGAGAGAGAGAGACAGACCGAGAAACACGCGCACGCCGCACGGCTTGCAACTATAGCAAAAAGTATCGTAACAACTTTTGGTCTTAATTTTTCCGTCTAGCCCCCTTTCGCAACGCGCGATAAGGAACTTCGTTCCAAAACTTCGTTCCAATAAATATTTCAAGGACTGGTAATAAATGCGTAAGGTTAAGAGTTGTATAATAGCAATCTCAGCCCTAGTAGGACAGTAGGACGACACAACAAGATTAGACCCATTAGCCCGTTTGGTGTCATAGACAAATACAGTGTAAACTATTTTTAACGAAACTCATGGGACCGACTGACCGAGCATTTTTTTCGTTATAGAAAGAGAAACAACCAAATACTAATCGTAATACCTTTAAATATTTGTTACATTAAGTAATTAAATTATTCTAAATTATCATTAGTATGTTATCTTTGCCTGGCGTTTTTTGCTATGCCAGTACCTATGTAGGTACTTGTTTTGTATTTTCTTATGTATTTTATCCATGTCTTGGGTTGGTGGGAATGGAATGGTGTGGAATTGTTCTATTAGTTTAGCGGCATCACCGCATCAGGCGCTTGTTGAACAGTTGGTGGTGGTTCAGAATCGTCCCCTTGATCATCTTCTTTAGCTTCATTTTGTTTCTCCTTACTTTTTGATCATGAATCTCTTCAAAAATCTCTTTTCGATCTGATCCTGATCTATATTTTCGTATGACTGTAGATCTTCGTAAAATTTGTCTGGTATGTTGAACTGTTTAAGTAATCCGACTACTCAGTGGTAGATTCTCCTCACTATCCAAACTGCTCTGTTTCTGTCTGACTGTTACATAGTCCTTCGTGACAAAAATAATGTTGTATTGTTGCTGCTGATACCTCTTTCCAGGCTTTCGATATGAAGTTCACTGCTTTTAGCATATCAATCGAGGTCTTGCCGTTAGTTTCGATCAGGTCCATCAACAATTGTCTTTTATAGTGCCCCTTTAGGCTTTCAATCACACTTTGATCCACAGGCTACAAGATACTGGTTGTATTAGCTGGGGAAAAAATGCTAACTCTATGTTTTGAAGATTGGTTATTAAAGGTTGAGCAGGGCAATTTTCTACTAGAATATGATTTTTCGTCCCTTTAATTCAGCATCCCATTTTCTCTTCAAAGGACTTCGATGTCATCCAAGCTGACTTGTTGGCTTTATATCGCACATATTCAACAAGGGTGACATAATAAAAAAAAAACAGTAATTTTGAGTTAAGTAGGTAATCGTATACCTACAGGTGAACGCAGCCAATTGTATTCTTATTGCTACACAAACGACGTTACGCTAAAGCCTCTGAGCTAAAGCCTAAAAATGAGGGAGCTGGAAAGATGACAATTTAGAATTTATGATTCGACGCACTCTTCTTATCACTTATCACATAGGAACTTTTAAATCGCCATATCCAAAAATTGCTCTTTTTGAATTATGTCAACCTTCTCGAAAATGAACAAGTACTACATGTAACGGGCAACTGTTTTATGTTATACCGAGAGTTTTTCTATTTGCCTCCAAGAGCTTTTTTTTGTGCCCCTCATATTGGCAGCTACTAGAATAGATAATATAATATAATATAATACCAGCACCCTAATTACTTAACACATTATCTATCACAATCTGAATCATTTAGAAGCCTATTGCTAATCTATTGCTTCATATGTTCGAAAAATTTGTCTGCTCTACAACGTAAATAACGCAATGAATGTTGGTGAACTGTCAAAATGAAACCCATTCCTACTGTCAATGAGTTACATAGTTACCCCGCATGAGTAATAGTGTTCTGTGAGTAATACGCTCTTTAGTGTTTTCCTGTCACACATTTTTCTCCTTCGAATTATAAAGTTTTGTCGGGCATCATCTTGAAAAAAGTCCCGGTTGTTCAGCATTAAAAATATCTTCTGCAGAGCACTTTTCCTTTAATTATGGCCATAAAACTTACGTCTGAATATGAACGTATTTCTTCGTAAATCGTAAGCAGCTAATAAATAGAGAATTGTGCCGATTCTCTTGTACACCGAACTAAACTATCACTAAAATTCCTTACTTTTGGCTATGAAAATCCTAGAGGTATTCTGCAATAAAATATCTCTTATTTTAAAAATCATTTTGACGCAACTAAAATTTAATTTGACAATCGCGACTCCACATGGTACTACCTACTTGTTTGCCCTACCACGTTATTTTCATTATTTATGCAAAAACATTATTTTTGCGATATATACAAATTTTCATTATTTTTGCGATAGGACACACCGTTTTCGAGATTAAGCAAAATAAAAAATAAAATACAGTACTGTTTTTGCCCCTGAAGTCGAGGTGTTGTGGTGAATCTTAGTTCATGACAACTAATTTTATTCCACACCTTTTTAATCGCGATAAAAAATAGCCAGATTTAGTTATGACAACCAAAATTTTAGGTTAAAAACGTCAAATTCAGAATAGCAAAATTGCCATTTTCACTAATCTAATTAATCAGTACCATCTTAGTGCTGTCAAACTAAAATATAGTTAAGTTGTGTCACTTTAGTCTATTTCAGAATGAGAAATCGTCTTTTGACAGGACTAAACAAAATTTTAGTGATTTTTTGTCTAGTTTAGAGAATTTTGTGACAAGAGAATCGGCACCAATGCCTGTCATTGCCTGTTGCGACTTGTCTAGAGTGTATCAATGTACCTATGGGTTTTATGGTAAACAAATCAAATTGAACTAATTTATACGTTATAGGAAGTTTTACGTTATGTAGCTATAACGAAAGACGTTTTATAGATGTACTTAAGTAAAGTCTAGGTAGGTACTTAGGTATATACAAAAACGACACCCGCGCCGCGTCTATCCGACCACGTGCTTAATGCACACGATACCTACCTACACCAGTTCACTTATTTTGTTAAATAGATGAAGTCCAAAGTCTACACATGCCCTGATGCACCTGGATTAGGTTAATTGGTCTAAGGTCTGGATGCACAGTGCATAGATAGTTGAATAAGAGTAACAGGCTCATACAGCCGATTCAATTTCAGAATCGTCTCATAACAATTTCCGCCACAAACGTTGCATTGTGTCCAAGACAATGTGAGACCACGCAACCGCCATCTCGTTTAATATAGATAAACGACAAAACAGCTACGTGCGTGTATGACCTATACTGTATATATCATATAGTTATAGAGTACAATGTGATAGTGTGATCGGGGATTTTTGTGACTCACTCAACTGGTTCTTCCCCGGTATGAAACGTCAGAGTTTCATTACATTAATACCAGTAAATAACAATTACCCAGAAATGTGGGTAATGAAAATGAAAGTAAACAACATAATTTTTTTAAATTATATTGACGAAATAATGTAATTACTAATCGACTTGAATTTCTGATTTATTAATTTATAATTAATTATTTCGATAAAAATGTAATTACATAGAAGCACTAATTGCATTCATTTCGCCTAATGTTGTCCAAATAAATTAAAAAATTAACATAAACAAATCAGCAAATCAGTTCTAATGATAAAAAACTGATAATTTTGTATTAAAATGAGTCTTGGTACTGCTTGTGTTGTTTTTATAATAGATAGGAGTTAAAAGATTTTCATTCCAACAACTTCGAAAAACTGAAGACTACTTCAGTACCTTCAAAGGACCTTTAAAGTTTCTGAATATATGTGGAGGAGTTTTACAGAGTTCCTAGTTTCGAACCAAATAAGTCATTGCAAGGAAGAACCTTGTATTGTGTATTGGGCTGGTGTCGCGACCTCTACGTTTGAGTTTGTATTTTACATACGCACGAGTAGGGATGAAACTTATTATTATTACAATACCCATTCTCCTATGTGAAGATGACTCCAATGTAGGTAATTATGCTGCATCGAGAGTTCTTAACAAACAATTATATCGACAGCCTTTGAAAAAGTGTTAGTCAAGGGTTTATGTGTATGTGTATGCTTAGTAAAAGTCATATTACTAGCCCAATTTTTTTATTCGACTCGTCATCATGACGTAATATGTAAGGAATGTTTTCTTCGATAAGAAGAAAACCTTTTCATCACTACTATTTTGATAACATTGTAATTTTATAATGTAATACCGGCTTAATGAATATCTAATATGTTCTGATTAATCATTAATTTATAGTATCCGTATTAATCATTTTTTGATTTCATTCTGTGATATTCCTGGGATAAACTATGTAATGTATGTAATATTATAATAAAAGCTATTTAATTTCGTATCTGCGGGTGCTGTTTGTAAAAGATGAGGAATGAGTTTGCGTCGTCCCTTTTGGCCATATTTGTATGGCTCTAGAAATGAATTGCCTGAAAACCATGAGTCCACAAAATCTTAGACACTTCTTGAACAACGCCTCTAGCGTCAATTTCCATACGTACATCAATGTCGTGTTTTACGTGTGGTTTAGCCTAAAAACCACAAAGTATCACCATATGATACGTTGATAAACATGGTTTTGTGGTAGCAAAGCTTGTCTCTTCTATACGCATGAGCTTTACATTCCATCGTGTATATGATGCCTTTTATTCTGTGTGTTTTAAGTTTTTAATTATAGCTTAAAAAAAATATTAGTACGATTCTACTAATGATACCTAATTTACAAAATTCTATCGAACCTTTCGACTCTAGGAGGGAGAGAGGTCATTAATGTATAAATATTGTGATATATAAATACTTAAAAACATAACTTTTGATACCAAGGTTTGTTTTCCAAAAAACTAAGGTACTAAATAGGGAAAATTCAGAATAGCATTTGGTAACATTTAAAGTCTGTCAAACGCTGTGTGATAAACATTCAATGTCGTGCATTGCAGAGTTTTGTGCGCCGTTCTACTACATGAACCGTTTTGAGAAAGATTATTCTAGCAATTAGAATATAAACGCATAAGATTTTAGTGCAAATTGTGGCTAACTTAGTGTTTTAATGTAAAACGTTATAGTTTGTGGAATTAACTGTGGTGGAGTGAACACAACAGCGAAAATGTCATCAACCACAAGTGACCACGATATGAGCGATTCATCCAGCTCCCCGATGTCTTACATCAGATATTCACCGCATAGTTCTCCCTCTCAGCAAGTTCCTCAGCTCGCTACTGACCTCACTGGGCTAACTTGTGCTGACAACAAGCGACAGTTTCTTAGACATGGTAAGTGAATTTTTGTTTATAACTAGCCAAGTCTAAATCTGAAGTACGAGAGTACTTACCTAAAGTGCACTGATAGATAAGTTTTCCTGGAACTTAGCTTTGATTACAATGGTACTTCATAATGTAATAATATTATGAACAAATATTAATTTTATAAAATAAAAATCTAAGAGTTTTCAGGATGTAGAGATTTATTTGTATTAATTTTGAAATCACAGTCCACTTACACTTACTTATAGTAGTAAAAAGAGAAAAACTATTTGGATTTCAAAGAATCTTTGCAGGTGTTCATGTAGGGAAAGTACCTACCTGCTGAAATGAACTTAGATATTGAATTTTTTTATTATGATGCAATTATTGGGGTCTAATTGTAAACTATTGCTAATATAATTTGATTTGCAACATGACTTAGCATCAATGTGCTTTGTTATGTCATATACTACCAGAGTACCGGTAAAACGGGGTGAATAGGAACGGCGGGGGTGAATCGTAACAAAACTTTAAAAGGAATTTTAACATTTAAATAATATAATTTGTTGCCAACAGGGACACTTAATCGTTAATTATAATACAGTATACACATTAGAGTCCTTTTTGGTGACTGACTATAATATTTCAATGTTAAAATCCCTTTTAAAGTTTCTTTGCGATTCACCCTTGCGTTGCTATTCACCCCGTTTTACGGTAAGTATGTTCGGATTGATAATATGTATATCTTTACAGCAAATAGGCACTTATCTAAACAATAGGGGAATTTTCTGACTGATATACCTAATAATGAAATCTTTGAATCACATGCAACTCAGTATTTTATCAATAAAATGATTTAAAATATTTATGACACATTTTTCAAGTTATCAGCTAATTGTTTGTCTGTTTATCTAATTGAAAAGTTCGTTAACTACGCTGCAACTGTACCTTGCTACTGTTTTGAAGGTTTTGTTGCAGTTCAAAATGCAGTCATAACTGCATTCTGATCCATTTTTGACTTGCATTTGGAAATGGGAATGGACGTCTGTACAGAAGGTTTCAAAATATAGTAGGTTACATTTACACAATTATAATTTGCAAAAATATTTTTTCCGTTATTTAGCTTCTCAAATAATGATAATCTTATAAGGTATTGACCTAAAAAAATAAAGGCAAGTCACAATATTCTGTTTATTATGAAATTATAAAGGAAAACATTGTTTCCCGCACATTGATGGTTTCAAACAACTCTGCCTTATCTAACGTGACATACTACTATACTACATCAAAATAAACTGCATTCATAGAAATATAATTGATATGGTGAAAATTATGCCTGTTTCATTATTTTGTTTTGACAATGTGTCTATTAAAAGTTTAAACAGATATGCAAATAACTTAGGCTAGCATCCTTACCAAGAGGAATTTATTTATTTTAATACTAATTGTTCTCTAACAAATATCCAAAGTAAAGAATAGGTACAATTTATTATTAATTTATCAGTACTGTGAATAAGTGATTGAATACATAATATGTATTTTATTTTATTCCTAAATGCTTGAAATATAAAAAAATACATTTTGCACACAGCCAACAAACCATACCTAAGAATCACGGAACAACCCCAGAACCACTTCAGATTCCGATATGTCAGCGAAATGGTCGGCACTCACGGATGTCTTTTGGGCAAGACCACAGGTCCCAACAAACAAAAGACCCATCCAACTGTAGAGGTAAGTTTTATTTCTAACCTTGGAAACTATTTTCCTCATTGGTACGTCGCACTGATTCAAATCAAGAAGTTTTGTTAATGCAATCCAATTTGATTTTAAAGGGTATTTTGAATGAATTCAAACCTGGTGATTCAGACTTTTGAGAATTTTATGTAGGTATGAGTTGCTATGTTCATGTAACACATTATTCGAATTTCACAAGTAACATAATGTAGTTTATAAAAAAAAACTCAATTAGTACAGTAAGCATATTTTTTGAAAAGTTTCAAATTAGTCTACTTATTTATATATATGTTATGGCTAAAGGTGGGTGTGAACATAAACTTAAGATTAGCCGGCTAAACTTAGGTTTATCTTTGAGGAGGTGTTAATGTTAGTTTCTTCTATCTTTAGTATTAATTCTTCTATCCTTATATTAATGTTATTGTACGAAACGGCTAAAAATGTATCTAGTAACTGATTAACACCTGCGCTAAGATAGGTCGCTTCGCGGGGCTCCTATTTCTGGGTGGTATAAAATAAAATAACCACTAAGGCTAAAGCGAGAGCTCTGCTCCGCTTCGCTCCCGCCTTAGCCTTCTAACCTAACCTATCCGAGTCGGGGTATTCTGAGTCGGGTTGTAAACCATAAGACGCAAACTAACATGATATCGAACTTTAGCTGCTTCTCGAAGATAAACCTAAATTTAGCCGGCTAATCTTAAGTTTATGTTCACACTTACCTTTAGCCGTAACATATATAAATAAAAATCCATTACCAAAAATTTTTTTCCGCGCGTCACTTCAAAACGGCTACAGCTATTAGGCTAATTATATTTTTGTCGTGTTTGTAAATATCAGGGTAAGGTCTGTATAAAAGATTTTTTTTGGAAAATCCACCGGGAAAGTCGGAAATTTGAATGCTATTTTTGTATGATATCCACTCCGGGCGAAGCCGGCCACAAACAGCTTGTCTAACAAAAAAAGTAGTATTATTAAAAGTAGTATTATTTCAAATCAAAATAAATCCTAATGTTTACATACTTTTAATATAGACGATTTTAATTCATTAGATTTCCTCATTGTATTCCTAACTTCTAGGTATCGGTGCTTGTATTCATAATTAATTGGATAGATATCTACTGCAACTGTAGACTCTACTTCTAAGAACACTTTATAGTTTTGTATATAATCCTTTTTATTTATAAACATTGCTTAAAGTTAAGTAATGATTAGAGACTGTTTATCCATACATTTTTGACGTTTTAATGTCTCGTAACTTTAACAACGTTTTTATATAAACGCTCTAATAATAACTTCACAGCTGCTAAACTACAGTGGGAAGGCTGTTATAAGATGTCGTTTGGCCCAAAACGACAACCCGGACGAACATCCTCATAAGTTACTTGAAGATGATCAGGACAGAGACATAGACATGAGTTACCAAGTACCTGATCAAGGAATCTATAAAGTCGGGTAAGTGATAACACTACTATCAATTGGCGGTCTTATTATCGTGACTTAGAGGGAAACAAACAAAACCGTCTTTCTGATGACGTAGGTAGTCGGGTTAAAGTTCATTTAATAAATGTTCCGAAAATAATAGCCAGGCCTATAATGAGTGGCTATTATTTCGGAACTTTTACGGCCCTTATGTTCAAGTGTCCGCGTGCCGCTTCTTTCTTCGTTCACCTTACTGTAAATGAAGGAACTACAATATCTTCATTGTATTAACACTTAACAAAGCCAAAAGTTAAGGCATTTTTACCCTACTTACTTACTTTTTTTTTTAAATCGCGTGCCGTGCGTGGGAACATCTTAGCTTAAAAAAAAACTTATTCCAACTAGATTTTATAAGTGGTTATCGTAATTCTACATAATAGGACATGCACAGCCCGATTCAATCCAAAACAGAAACTAGACTAAGACAGGCCAATAGGTTTTATCTGTAATGCATACGTACAGTCACCAAAAGAGATAAGTAACCAGGGTCGCCGGATATACTTATAGTTGAAGTTTAGTAAGAAACCAATGGATGTTTTCGAATGAAACTTAATTTGATAACTGACCTGTTTGTTTTCTATTAATTATAGTAAATTTAATTCGAAATCATTCGTCGGTTTCTTACTAAACTTCAACTATATCTACGACACTGGTTACTTATCACTTTTGGTGACCATACATAAAGATACAACCATGGTATAATAATATACTTCGCCAGGTATATCATTCCGGTCACGGGGGTGACACAAGCCTGCGTCGTCACCGCTGTGTTACCAGTAGTGTGTAATAATAACTCCCCAATCGCCTTTATTACCGTGCGAATCCGATAAAACAAAGAAGTTTTAACTAACAATTACGTTGGTAACGTTAAAATTGAATTGTTTCGTTTGATTAGAAAAATGAAACGACAATTTAAATGGTTTATATACACATAACACATAACATAACATCACGCCTGTATTCCCAGAAGGGTTAGGCAGAGGTGTACCTATAGCACACCCACATTTCGCCAGTTATGTTTAAGTCCCATGTAATAGGGGGCGAGCCTATTGCCATCAACCGGGCACAAATCCAGACTCCGGGCTGCTACTAAGAAATTGATGGAAAAACCCAATACCACTTTGCCCGACCCGGGAATCGAACCCGAGACCTCATGCTCAGCAGTAGCGCTTGCGACCACTAGACCAACGAGGCGATGGATGGTTTATATATATATATTATCAGACTGGTGACTGAAAATGTTTCCATAATTCGTGTTTTGTTGCAATAAAGTGGCAACTGGATAGTGACGTAAGCATGTGTCACTCACGGATTGCCAGACCTTGTTTTTTTAGACCATGGATACAACCACAGGATATCAACAATGGATACAACCAACCTGCTGTCCTATAATAGAATACCTATCTTTATTTCGCATAAAATGTTGTAGGTACATAAAAAGGTCTTATGAATGGTTTCACATCTTAGAATAGAATCTAAGTTCTACATATTTTGCTTAGGCCCACCTCCGCGTTCATGGGTTATACTAAATAACTGAGTTAACAGCTAACTCAGGGTTTATCAAATAATTCATCTTGCGCCACCAAAAGTTAGAGGTAAGCCTAGAGTTAAACTTTTGAATATTAAACCCGCCGATGTGGGAGAGTTAAGTCGCTAAACTCTGGGTTAGTATCAGTAATGTCAAAATATATTGACGTTATCAGCGGTAGCTGTTAACTTGTTTTGTATTTTATATTATTCGGCATTGTAGTAAGTGAAAATTCGGTAGGTACTATACAGCAGGCAATATTATTAATGAACTCATCGAAAAATAAATTTATACAAATTATAAAAAAAAAACAAACATATTTTTCCATATATGACGTTTCCGTCAATCAATAAACAAAATCTCCATGGAAACCACATACCTACAATACGATTAAAATTAAATGTCATGTTATCAAATTCAAAGACAATAAAGTATTACGTACCGTGATGTAGTGTAAAAGAGACGGCTAGACAACTTCCGTTAATTGTTCGTTCATTGATTTTTGGTCGGATTAATTATCAGGGCATAGAATTATAATCATAATCATAATCATAAAGTTTATTTGTGAAACATAGGTATACAAAAAAAAAACTATTTTTGTTTCGTTGATTGACCTGCAATGTTCCCAACTCAAAAAACACAAATATCAGGTTTACTAACCCGGTGTTACTTTTAGTGGCGCAACGCGTATTAAGAGTTAAAATGATAATAACATAACTCCGAGTTTACAAACTCTATATTTATTCATTTAACCCGGCTAAACGTGCAAGCGGCAGGCCCAGTTGCACGTTTACAGTTTAGTTATATTTTATGCACTGCAAATTTTCATTCTGGTATTGTTTCTGTACAGTTTCCCTTGAGTAGGCCTACCTTCTCGAAGGTACTAAAACAAAGAATTAACAGTCGAACACTATTGTCCTCGTTTTTTACTATAATAATATGCATATAATTTAACAAACAATAAACTACTTACTACTACTACCTACTACTTACTATAACAAGTAAACGAATGGGATAGGTATGCAAGACTAATGTAACATCACTGACTGGGATAGGTACGCAAGAATAATTTCACATCACTGACTGGGATAGGTATGCAAGAATAATGTCACATCACTTAAACATTGTCTGTTGGTTTAGTGGTCGCAAGCGCTATTGCTGAACAGGTTCTTGGTTTGATTCCCAGGTCTGGCAATGTGTCATTGGGTTTTTCAATCAAGAATTGCTCAGTAGCAACCCGGGGTCTGGATATGTGTCCGGTTGATGACAATAAGCTCGCCCCCTATTACATGGGACTTAAACATAACTGGCGAAATGTGTGTGTGTACTATTAGGTACTTATACCTCTGTTCTAACCCTCCGGGGATTATAGGCGTAATATTATGTACGTAATCTAATCATTGAACTTTTCACTAGGTTTGGCGGTATCGGTATTATACATACCGCAAAAAAAGACGTCGCCGCAGTTCTGTTCAAGAAGTTCTCTCAACGATTTAAGGATACCAACGTGAACTTGAAAGACGTAAGTATTTATATCTATGGTTAATAATCAAAATTATTATAAATGAAAAACTGTAGAATCTTCCTGTTTATAAAGTTTTCTTGACTAATTTGCTGAACCGATTATGATGTTTAGTAAGTATAGAAATTGATAGGTAAGGTAGCTAAAAGGAAAAACTTAGAAAGTAATAAAATAACCGTCAGTTCAGTGCAGTGAGCTCCACGATTAGTGACAAATTCGTGCACTGACTGGACAGGTCCACTCATTCTGTGTGGTTTTTCCTCAAAAGACCATTTCAGACATAAAATCTACATGGTCTCCACATGATCTGACCAAGATTATGTCTGGACTTTAAAAGAGACTGTGACCTCTGAGTTTGTTTCGGCCTTTCTTCTCAGAGTAGTCAGATAAGAAACGCCGACCTCATCTAGTTTTAAAAATATGATTGACGTGTAGAAGTGTTTGTATAAACCTACTTACAGAAATAAAATCATTTATCATTTAGTTATGTATCAGACATGCGATTTTGAGGTTTACGTGGGACAATCCGAAATCTATAGTCACGGGCAACCGGGCAAAGCGCTTTTCTTAGTACAAAGCATTTACAAACATACTGTATCGTATTTTAAGTTTTAAATAAGTACGAAAATAGTGTGGTCCCTCGCAGTATACGCAAATGTATTTATAGTGAAGTGCTCTATTATATACACGAATATAATTAGTATGCATGCTTGCAAATATTTTGGGAAGTCAATCTATAACGGAAGTGTGTGTATGTTTGGTTATAATAGCGCATTGTTTTCAAAGCTTGGTGTTCGTGTAATAAATCCATTGTTGCGTTCTGCATATGCATTATTTTATAAGGCTAATAAAATAATAATTATAGGCAGCAATATTAAAGCTGTTATATTTTTGTGTTTGGACTGTTTGGACTTCATATTATTATGACAATGGATACAAATGAGCCCCCATTTGTGTCACATCTTCAATACAGAATATATAATTACGTAATAAAATAATAACGATCGAAAGATACCTAAACAGGCAAACACAAAGTGAGTTTCGATATTGGTAGATTTAAAATAAAGTTGTCCCTAAGAGGCTTACAAGAGCTAAAGCGCGGTCATTGTCGGATTGCATAGAAAAGAAAGAAACGCGTGATGACACAACGCTGGTAATTTATTGTAAAATATGAAGCAATTATGGATTAAAACTACAACACTAACTAAAAAATTAAAACACTATTACGTTAGTATGTTACTTGTAGGATAATCTGACAAAAAATCTGAATGTTTGCATGTATATTAGTAAGGTTCATCGTTAAAAATTTTTTTTAGAGGTATCTTCGTGACGTTTTCTATCATATCAAGTTAATTGTATTATGTTTTCAACACACTATCTAACTAGCATATATCCAGAAGAATATCATATATTATTATTTTCTGATTTTGGTTACTGCAGTGGATCATATATTTTTAGGCATTATAAATTTGCGTTTAGGTCATGTAGTCCCCTTAAAGATCTCCCAAAAGTAGCTAAACTGTAACAGTGTCAAATGTTTTGAGATTCCGATAACAAGGCACATTGTTGTTAGTCAATAAATGCAGTGCTTGAATTAAATTAGTGTACCAATAGATGATTAGGTACACATGCGATAATAATGCTTTCGAGCAAGCTCAGCTAGTAGTCAGTTGTGTTTGTGAAGTGGACGCGATAAGTGTACGCTGTTGTAGAAAAGCTACTGCGCAAAAAAGCGCCTTTTTTAAAATTCGCTCTTTTTGAGAGAAAGTTAAAAAAAAGAAGTCAAAAATTATTTTTTTCGGACTTTTTTTTGTTTAGTTAGTTGTTATAATGTACTTCTGTCAGGAATGTGGTATGTATATTTCGTTTTGTTTATTTTTTAGCTTCAACTGCAATGCGAGAACCTGGGGAAAACAATAAATCTAAACATCGTTCGGTTGAAGTTCAGTGCGCATGATATTGATACCGGCAAAGAGATCTGTGAGCCTGTTTTCTCCGAACCCATTCATAATATGAGTAAGTTGTTATACGCATCCAAGGAACAATATTTAGGCACACATTATGAAAAAAATACTCACTCAAGCACTGACTCTGCAACACAACACCCTTTGTTGATTTTAAGTTATTTCCTAACAACATTTTTTTTCAAGACTACCACTTACGTAGGTAATAAATAAATCTGTTTTTTTTTGTTGTATAGAGAGTGCAGCAACTAACGACTTAAAGATTTCCCGTATAAGTCGGTCTTCTGGAAGTGCTTCTGGCGGGGAAGATGTCTTCATATTAGTGGAAAAAGTTAACAAAAGTAAGTTACTAAAAGCTCTATAAGTACCTATAGACAAATTTCTTGTTTCTTTAAATCGACATCAACTTAACGTAGGTATTTAGGTGCCGAGAAAAACGTATAAAACAGGGACGATCCAAAAAAGTCGGACAGATTCTCGCTAACAAAAACTGTGTCATTCAAGCCAGCTCGCTGTAGGTACAGGAATACATGGACGAACCAAAAAAGACGGACAGATTCTCGCTAACAAAAACTGTGTCATTCAAGTCGGCCAGCTCGCTGCGTACAGGCCCGGCACGCACACATTCACACATTAGTCGGTCGGCCATTACGCGCGCAAACGGCAACACTCACTCATTTATGGCACTCAGTTTTGTCTTAGCGGAGTTCCGTCCAACTTTTTTTGTTCGTCTATGGTAGAAAAGTATTACTTTTAACATGCTTTAACATTTAGAACGTCGTACAGTTAGCATTTAATATTTTTCTGAATCGACAAAAACCATGGTGCCTAGAACAGTTTACAATCATGACATAAAACTCTGAAATATAGTTAATTTAATATGTTATGTTGTTGTTTATAACTTAACGACATACTACGTGATTTTGTGATACGTAAATGCTATCAGCTGCTTTGGACACCTCCAATGGTCAACACTGTAAACATAATACTTCATATCGCGGAAGAACGGAAGCTGTCAAACTAGGGATATCTAGTATGGTAAGCTTCTGATTTATGAATTATAAACACTAGAACTAAGTATGTAGGTAGGAACTGACATTTTCGGGTATTCAGATAGTTTTTCAATAAAAAAAATAGTGAGCCGTCACGGGACGCCTGGCAGATGTGAAACATACCATAGTATAGCGTGGCGACGCCAACAATTGGTTTTACCCGCAGCTATAAATGTTTTTTTGTTGTTTTTTTGTCGCGGATTATTCGAAAGAGTTACCGTGGCCCTGGCGCACAGGCAACTGAAGGAACACGGGTGGGTTTTAGTCAGTAAGAGTCTGACACGCCCTTCCGCTTCGCCCAGAGCGGGAGAGGTCATTTGATGACTTCCCACCCAAAAAAAAAAAAAGCTATAGATGTTTCACATCAAAAATCGACATGGATTTTAAAGATTAAGGGCTCCTTCAAGCAGTCGGATGATCACCACATACAACAGCTTAGTCGTCATGAAAAACCTTTGAGTAATAATTAAACCATAAAAAAAAATAAGTAAAGTTGGTGGAGGAGTTGTTGGATGGAGGCCGATTCAGGTCGATAGTTTGAATTTATTGATGGGCTATTGTAGTGCAATTTACTAATTATTGACCTAATTAAATGATTCCTACATTATAATAAAGCCGTTTATTTCTGAACTTTGGGTACATCGCAACAACTCACACCTCATAATATGTCCCTATGCCCTATGCCTTTCGGCATAGGCCTCCTCCAACTGTCTCCATTGTGCTCTGTTCTTTGCAACTCTGGTCCAGTATGGCCCCAGGGTTAGACGTATCGTCTTCCCATCTTGTTTTTGGGCGCCCCCGTTTTCTAGTCCGTCTCTTGGATATGGATACCAAAGGGTCACTTGTTTGCTCCATTCCAAATGGCCTATACGGACCCAGACCAATATATCCTTGACTTTGGTTTTCCTCATAGAAATATTATAACAGTTTACGTCTTATATTTGCGTTTCTGATTTTGTCCCTCAGTTTGACTCCAAACTTGTTTGTGACTTGAAAGCCATCTCCCTCATCATCATCGTCATCTAGATCTTTCCATCGCCCTTTGACATTTTGCTAGTTAAAATTCAAATACTAATTTTAAATCACCCTCTGCCTTACCCGCGACCGAAATCCCTATTCAAGCTGATAATGGCATAATTTCTTTTTGTCACGAATGTCCATTAAAATCTAGCTTGCATAGACATTCCCGGGCAGATTCGACGATTGTGCAGGGGCGTTTTAATATTCATATGTAAGGGACATTAACGCTCCCGGCCACCGTAGGCGCGGGCCTGCGGACGGCGAGCAATGGGCAGCTCGCCGTCCGGTAAGGACCAGGCCCGGGTCGATGGCGCGTTGTGTTCCACGTGCGCCTCAAAGAGATGTCAGCATAATTGACGGGGTCCGATAGGGCCGATGCCTGCCGGGGTCGCGGATTGTTCGAAAGAGTTACCGTGGCCCTGGCGCACAGGCAACTGAAGGAACACGGGTGGGTTTTAGTCAGTAAGAGTCTGACACGCCCTTCCGCTCCGCCCAGAGCGGGAGAGGTCATTTGACGATTTCCCACCCAAAAAAAAAAAAAAAAGGGACATTAACGCGCAAATGTTACCAAGATTAATGAAAAAAAAAAACAACTTTTCCATTAATTTTGACCGTGTAGGTATATTTTTTTATAACCGACGAAAAATGTCAACGCTGATGGGACTAGAATCGTGTTCTGAATTCACTATAGAAGTTTGGCCGTCGATGTCCCTTACGCTCTGTATAGTTAATACTAGTATGGTATAGTCATACAATTGGTTGTATTACTCAAACTCATATTATGTATTACTGCATTCTGTAAATACGCGTATACTGGAAAATTAATATTATTTATTTCCTGTTTAGCCAGATAACGATGTTAGGGTTCTATTGCGACTTTATTTTTAGGAATGATTTAAATAATTTCTGTTTTGTAATGGTCTGCGTAGCATAGACGTCATTTAACGTTTTTTTACCTTCTTCACTAAGCTATCAACCAGCATAGCTATTCCCGACCATTCGACAGGCTACTGAGTCGAAAATTACACAGTTTCGGTGACCAGATTTGTCTAGCCGCCCGCCAACAGCCGTCGGAAAATATTGTCGACATGATAAAATTTAAAAAAAAAACGGGGATCGGATTTGTGAACAGCGTTTAGAGGACTCCTTCGATAACATTGGTTGATGTTCGATTCGGCACGGAAGCGTATCGAATGGTTATGATTAGCGATGCGGTTCAGTAAATCGCCCTCTGCCGCAAGAGAATAATTCCAACTATTGATGCTGTCCATCTAAGACTTCATTGTAACGCTTCCATTGTTATTTGTGGAAGGGCTCTGCCAAAGACCACATGGAACTTGGAACTGTCACCGATGAACGACATAAGCCTATTAAAACCCTTGTTGCCAGTTCACGTTATTTCCACAAAGTAAAATCAACTTTACCGTCATGTAAATTAAGTTGAGTGTGTAAGGATCGTAACAGGTGGCGTTCTGTAGTTTCTGCCTACCCCCATGAGACGAAGGCGTGAGTTTATAAAAAAAACGTTAAAAAAAAAAATTTACTTGACTTCAGCAAGAGTAGTTCCTTTGAAAGTAATTTTCCGAAATATTATCAATTGGTAACAAAATTTTAACGCAGTTCATGAAATACTTTGCTATGATAGTGTATTTTTTTCTCAGAGAACATAATGATTCGCTTCTTCGAGTTGGACGACAATGGTGAAAGGAGCTGGACTTGTATGGGCCAGTTCATGCAAAGCGACGTTCACCACCAATATGCCATCGTATTTCGGTGAGTACCAGACAAACTGGAGCTAAATATACCAGTAACGCTATAAACAGTTACTTCATAATATCTAACAAATTTAAAAAAAAATGTTGTTCGGATATCTGATAGGTTGACTGTATGTACACACGGCTACATATCAAGCTATACATTACCAGTATAAGCTAATTTCGCACTGTATAGGATTTCCGTACAATGAGAGATCAGCTTATACTGGAAATGTATAGCTTGATTTGTAGCCGTGACCTGTTTATGATGTAAAACTATTTACCTATTTTGACCATCTGGTCAGGGTGTGTTCACGACATCACCATATGTTTTAAAGATTCACACTCCTCAGGGGCTGTTCCCAGTTACGCACCAATATTGCTTGATATTAGTGACAATAGCGAACACCTATTTTCTGGAAAAAGTAACCTTTGTGGACGGTTTTCTGGGCAAAAAAAGGAAACACATTTAATTTTGTTTCGTGTAGTTTTACACTATCTCTACTTCCCTACAAAACAATAATCTGACGAACATGCCATAAATATTTAATCTTCCTCAACAGGACTCCTGCATACAAAAACCCTGAGACGCCTGTCGATGTCCATGTCTTCATAGAACTGGTGCGACCCACAGATGGGCGCACCAGTGAACCCAAGGAGTTCAAGTACAGAGCGAATCAAGCCTACAAACAGATGAAGAAAAGGAAAACGGGATCGTCGCTTTGCTCCATCGGCAGTTCATCTAGTAAGTACTTACATTGTTATCTAAACCGACTTCAAAAAGGAGGTCGTTATGCATTCGGCGAGTCTTTTTGTCATGTATTTACACCAATTTCTCTGTGATTATTAACCTCTCACGTTAAGATTATCGATTTTTCTGGTCGTTTTTTTATGTGTATGTCATTGTTTGCACAGTTTTTTTTAAAACCATTTTGTTCCCTTATAAATTCGTTGTGATCTGATGAGGTTCAAATAGAGAATCTCGTCAGTAAAACACCTGTGGCTGAAATAAAACTTGCTTCGTCAACAATTTAAGTTTAAATGGTGTCTTCTAAAATATGTTTGTATAACATAATCTTGGGCCATCTCTTCTATTATTTTATTTGTATGCATTAACAATGAATTTGTTCTAGGCGGATCATTGAAAAGTGGCTGTGACATTCCCATATCAGTTGTCAATCATGTAAGTTTACTTTTTATCAAGTGGCCAGTTTTTTTTTGCTACACAAATGAAACTTAATTTAGTGCCAACCATTTGTTTATTTGACAAAACCCCTACAAGCGACATTAGAGCACATTCTTGGAAAGTATCAAGTGGTCTCCATTATGAAGTTTTGGTACTTTTTTTTAACGACGACCTTTTTTAAAGCTGTTTATAGCTGCGGTACTCTTCCATTCCACTCGAGATATCGATCATATTGAACCATTCCTAAATCAAACAAAAACTTTCATAACCATAATATTCACATATTTATATGCAGTATAGGATTTAACTTATAATAATAGTCGCCTCAAAACATTATGGGATGATGTAAAATTCGTACCTAATAATAATGTTAATTATAATTATTTTAGCAAGCAGAAGAGGCAATGGAACAATAAATAATCTTGTCTCGTGTGAACTAATCTTAACAATACTTCCAGTATGTTACCTACTTCCAGTGTGTTATCGTACGTTATAAGTTCCCGTGTGTGATGGTACATTTTCCCTAAAAATAATTCGTACCTAATAATAATGTTAATTATAATTATTTTAGCAAGCAGAAGAGGCAATGGAACACGTACCCGATCAGTCGTATATCTTACCTCAGGTTAGTATTATCATAGAATATCTATCTCTCTCTATAATTTGTGTCTATTTATTTTATCGTTTAATTGAATAAATTGATCCCACCTACATCAACCTACTTCGTAACGTATATCTACACAGCACTGCTTCAATTAGATTACAAACAGCCGGACCATCATACGGTATTGAAAAAGGCGTAAAACAAGGAGACCCGCTTTCATCCAAACTTCTTAACAGCGCTCTTGAAGAAGAGTTTAAAAAGATAACGGCAAGTTGGGAGGGATGCTGCATTGAAGTCGGCGGGGTTCGGTTAACAAACCTCCGCTTCGCTGACGACATTGTCGTTTTCTCCTCCACGGCGGCAGAACTGGAGCTGATGCTTAACGAACTCAGTGATGCAAGCCTTGAGGTTGGACTGGCGATGAGCATGTCGAAGACCAAGCTAATGTCAAACACCACTAAATAAAAGATCAGAGTGAATGGTGAGAAATTGCAATATGTCCATGGACACATCTAATTGGGGCAGCTGTTGTCTTTCCAGTCCAGACAAGATAAGGAAATCTTAAGATGTACCGAAGATGCCTGGAAGAGCTACTGGTCCATGAAAGAAGTAGCTTGTGAAAGGAAACCTTCCTTTGTCACTAAAGCGAAAAAATATCGACATTTGCATCCTTTCCATTTTGACCTTTGGAGCCCAGATTTGGTCTTTGACAAACATTCAAAAGTCCAAACTCAGGGTTTGCCAACGTGCAATGGAGCGCAGTATTCTAGGCGTAAAGCTGACAGACCGTATTCGCAACACCACACTGCGCTCCAAAACACAGATTACTGACGTTGCTCAAAAAGCCGCTAAGCTGAAGTGGGACTGGGCTGGCCACGCCTGCCGCTTGCCCAATAAGCAATGGGCCAATATAACCACTATGTGGAGCCCTGACACAGCCAGAAGGCGTCGCGGCAGACGCCATAGAAGATGGCGGGACGAGCTAGAGAAAACAAACGACCAGTGGTCCACTTTAGCCCTGGATCGAAAGAGCTGGAAGTCATGGGGAGAGACATGTGCCCAGCAGTGGGATGATGCAGGCTAATAGTAGTAGAAGTGGTAGTAATTATTTATCTGAGTGCAGTGATGATCTGATAAGAAATTGTACAGCAAAATATAATTATTATGCACCAATGAATATTCCAAATAGGTAATCCATAAGAAAAAATCTAAATGACGGGAACGGGAAGAAGTTTATTGTCTACTTTTTTACCTTTGATTACGTAAAAAAGTAGACAATAAACTTCTTCCCGTTGTTTGTTGCATCGGATAAAAATGTGCAACACATTTTTCCAAGTTTTTATGACGTAAGCAACCTTTTAAAACAATAAGACATTTAACAAAAGGACAATAAAAGCAGTGTCCAAAAACATTAAGAAGGGTATGTGCCTGGGAAGATGTTTGTCACATGTCTTATTATTATCACAGACAAAACTTTCGTTAACTGTTTGTATACTTTTTAATAGAGGTTTTTACCCGGCTGCAAGGAAAGGGTTATGTTTTTCGCGCGTATCTTGTATGTATGTAATATTCTATAACTTTCAAACCGCTAGACGGATTTACATAACAAAGACATCGTTAGATACGCCTTGACTGCCCGAGTGTTCTTAGTTAAGTTAAAAAAAAACAAACATGGCGGCTGCGAGATGCCATTGTATTGAGTGAAAAAAAAAGTTATTTCGAATACTGCAATATGGGTATCAAATTAAAGGGCTCATCGTAAGAATTAAAAAAAAAAGTATATCATGATCATAACCGTAATCTATATATATAAAAATGAATCCCTATTTCCCTTGGTCACGCCATCATGCATGAACGGCTGGACCGATTTCACAATTTTTTTTTTTGTTGTGTTCGTTATTGCCAGGAGAAGGATCTTATGAAATAAAAAAATAAGGAAGTTGATCGGAACGTTAAAAATATTAAGAAAACTTAACGCCAATATTAATTTTACTTAACTGTCAGTTGTTTGAAATAACTGTCAGCGATTGACAGAATGCGCGCTGCAAATATCGTTTAACACAGATGGATCGGTTGATAAATTAGTTGATAGTTTTAGTTTTAGTCAATAGTCAAAACTAAAACTGAACGACATAATTATGACATACAACGTCTGTCGGGTCAGCTTGTACTAAATAAAAAAGATAAAAATAAAATAAAAAACTACCCGCCGAAAAGAATAAATAAAGACAATCATTGTAAAATCAACGAAAGAAATCGAAACAAGATCAAACATTAACGGCAAATTAAAAACATCGATGGTAGTCCTTTAATAAAAAAAATATTATAAATGTGTAAGTTTGTGAGGATGGATGGATGGATGTTTGTTACTGTTTCACGCAAAAACTACTGAACGGATTTGGAAGGAATTTGGAACACAGATAGTTTATAACCTGGATTAACACGTAAGATACTTTTTATCCCGGTAGTACGTTCCCGTGGGATGATTTCCGACATCCACACGGGAGAAGCCGCTGGCAGAAGCTAGATTGCCATAAAATTTATCTATATCTGTAATTTTTATGGTGTACATATTAAAGAGTATTCTATTGTATTCTATAATTTAATCATTTTCATGCAATTAAATACGGACACGAGCTTAAATTTTATATAAATAAACACACAAAAGTAATGGTTTAATTGTTTATTTCGTGTTAAGGTGCAGCGCGGTTTTATTTTATTGTCACGTTTGTGACGTGGCGTACAGGGTAAGCTTTCGTTTGTCATATATATGTGACATTGGCGTCCAAAAGGTTCATTTGGTAACGTGTATTACATAAGATCCATCAACCACGACATTATTCAATTGTAACGTGTTACAAACTTAAATCGCCAATTAGTAGCCAGGCTTAGGGCCAGTTTCTCAAACGAAGATTGACGCAAAATGAATGTGACAATTTGTGAATCGCGCGGAAATTGCTGCGATTAGTTGATTATTTTATCAACAGCGATTGAGTCTCGATCATTTTCGTCCGAGAAACTGACCCTCGGTGGTGTGGTGTTAAAATACAGGAAGTACAATTCAATCATTTCTTTTACACAGATGCATGGACCAATTTCACCCAACCAATGCGATTTGGGGAGCGCATTGTACTCTGCCCCAGGGTCTGATATAAGCCAGTCACCGGTTTCCAGCCCCATGTGGAGTAGTCCTCATAGCGTGATGATACCAGAACCACACATCGCAGACCTGCATCTTGACTCTACGGAGATGGAGCAGATAACCATGGCGACCAAAGTAGAAGATGATCAGGTCCCGGAACATATGAAATCGTTTTTTAATGGTACGTTTGTTCTTTTATTTATTCGTTATGTAATCTTGTGAAACTTCTTATGGATTGTTAAATTATCAGATATTTGATGTAGCTCGTTGGTCCAGTGGTTCGATTCCAAGGTCGGGCAAAGTGTTATTGGGATTTTCTATCTGGAATTTCTCAGTAGCTGACAGGAGTCTGGATTAGCGCCCGGTTGATGGCAATGTGCTTGCCCCTATTACATGGGGCTTAAACATAGCTGGCGAAATGTGGGTACACCTCTACACAACCCTTCGGAGAAACAAGGCGTGATGTTATGTTATGTATTTGATATAATTGATAATTTCTTTTCGAGTTGAATGTACCAAAGAAGCGACGAGGTTAATTATTATTACCTGAAAACTGTAACTTTATTTGTTAATGGACTAATATTTGTTAGATAAAAAAAATCTTGTACTGAATACTTATGTTTTGTGTTGTACCTACATTAATATTTGTTTTTCATTTTCAGAATACTTGAAAAGTTATGGTGAAAGTCTTCCAGATGAAGTAAGTTTGGACTTTCATTTTTTTTTTTAATTTTTTATTCTTGACAGTTGTATCTGATGTTTTAATGTTTTAATTTGTTTTCTTCAGAAAAATAGCATGGATTTCATTCATGCAATGCTGGTTGCTGACTCAGGACGTGCAAAGGTTTGTGAGAATTTTATTCTATTCAAGTTTTTTTTTATATGAATGTACCGGAAAATAAATGCCTTTTGTATTATTGGATCTATTTTTGTTGTTAATTGTTATGTCGTTTATTTATTTATATACATTTTTAAATATTTTTATAAAAACAAAAAACATTTACAAATATAAAAAATAGTGGTCCGCCGGTATCGGGAGCAGGATCCAAGCTACCGGTGGTTAGGGCTCCAGAGACAGGAACCTCCTCACGATGCGAGCCGTATCGAGGAGAACTGCCTTCTGGATCAGGCCCTTGAACCAACCGCTTAACGAGAGCCTCGAGAGATGTTGATCGAGGCTTTCGGCCATCAGGCCATTGGCCGATACGACAATCGGCACAATGACAGCCGAGCTGACATTCCACATGTCAACAACCTCGTGTGCTAAGTCGAGATTTTTAATTTGTTTGTCTTTCTCAGCTTTCACAAGGTTCTCGTCATGCGGGATGGTAATATCGATAATCATTGTGCGGCGCGCTAATCGATCTATCACCACTATATCAGGATATATATATCTATATTGTTATTATTGTTGTTGGGTTCAAACCAAATGAGTGAACTTATTTTGACACAAAGTTTAGACACAGACTTCAATTACGAATAATACAATTTATGAAAACTAGTCACTGAATTTAACCGAATAAAATAAATTATACTGTTAAGGTATTTATTTATTACGTGGTTCAAGATGTCCCGATACTAAAAGAAAGTTTTTTTGATAAAATTCTTTTTTATTCATCTACGTAGTCTCCTTCAACTGCGATACAGTCCCTCCAATGATTTTTTTAACTTTTCGATTCCATGTGTGTAGAACGATTTATTTTTGGCTTCAAAATAAGCCTCTGTTGCTGCGATTATTTCACTATTCCAGCAAAATTTCTTGCCCTGGAGCATTTTTTTTTAGGTCTGTAATCGGCCAGTTATTACTGGGGGCCAGATCTGGGGAATAAGGTGGATTGTAGAAGTAATTCGAAGCCCAATTCGTTTATAAGCCACTGCTGTGTTTTTAACGATGTTTTTCCCATTCCAAAACATTTTTTTTACAACACACGTAATCCGTGTTTTTTTCCATTTTTTGGAATAACTAAAGTAGCGTCACATAATATATCTGTAACCGGATTTTCTATTAATCGATTTTCAAAAAAAAAAAATGGCACGTCATTTGATTGCCATGTACTTTCCAAAAATCAAAAGAGTTTTTAATATATGCGCCATCTCCATGTTAGTCTCGGGACTTAATGAACGATGTGTTAAGGAAACAACATAAAGTGTTCAATGATGTTTTGTTTGATAATTTACGTTCATTTATGTTACAGCAACAAGAGAAGCTCCATTACCAAGGGAATTGCGAGACCATTCTGAAGAAAGAAAGCGACTTTAAAAAGCCTAAAGAGGAGTATCCCGCATTCTACAAAACGGCAGACGGCATCGAAGTGAAGAAGGTAAAGCGTTTTTACTTCCCTGACACGAATCAGTAACAAAGTATTGTAATGGATAGAATAATCGAAATTGTGTTTTTGAGAAAAACTATTTTCATGTCACAGGTGAGACAAAAATAATGATGTCATAAGCAAAGATCGGATATTCGGATGCATATTTACCTAAAGTTGAGATGTTGGCTAATATGGAACGCGCTTTTGTATCGAAAAAAATCTTAACTTCAACAAACAGACCACCACTCCTCTTACACCCTACGTACAGATATTTGCATGGGGAGCTAAACATTAATTTAAAAAAAAAAAGACAAAAACAGATGCTATTAAAAATAGAGAAGAAATCAATGCATTTTTTTTTTATTTAACTGGTACGACACTACATAACGTAACAAATACAGTTGTTGACCTTTACAAAACTTCCCATTTAACATTTTAAGATCATATTAGTATTTTTTTTATAAGAAAGTGTTCTGTTGGCATGGCACGTGCTTGGATGTCATTATTTTAGTCTTTATCTGTGACATGAAAATATTTTTTTCTCAATATCTTAATTTCGATTACTCTATCCAACCCACTACTTCACTACTCCTTCGTCGCTCGTAAGTAAAAACCTTCGCCTTCTTAAAAAACTATTACTCCTTCAATACCTTCCTGTACCTTCATTTCCTGTACCAATTCATTTGGTAGGTACCATAACAATCATTCCCTTTTTATATATTTTTTTTATTTTGGGTTTGTCTTGTTGATTCGTCATCATCATAATCATCATCATCATCATCATCATCATCATAATCATCATCATCATCATCATAATCTTAATTATCAGTATAATAGTCCACATTGTTGAAAGGCTATTGAAATAATATCATTATCAATATTATCATCGTTTTCACATCTTCCTTAACCAACCCTGCTGTCCCCTCCTATTTTCCTTTGAGAGGAAACGCGGTCACTTGGTAGCGTTTATTCCATAGTCATAGTCATTTATTCATAAACAAGTAACTTGTATCAGAATTTACACACAAACTTACGACACTTATCACAAATTACACACAAAAATTACACAACCACAATAAATACACTAAAATAAATTACGTTTGAATTTCATATAAATTACATCAACAATTTAAAAATAATAAATGTAATTTTCTTCAATAGTATTTCGACTTTACATTAAACAATATACAGGGTGTTTGGTGCATCGTGTGCCAAATTGTTATGGTTGACTGAAGGGGTCATCTGCTAGCCTTTCAGACCCCTTAACACCTCTCATGCCCTGTGGATTGTTTTTATCGACTTTTTATTGTTTTATTATAAAAAGACCCAAATTTTACATTCATAACAAATTTTAAAAAAAGTATAAGGTGTAGACTCTGAATTTTAATTTAATTTAGATGTGTATTGTTTTAGAGTACTTTTAAATACAAAATTAGTGACATTAGTCATCTAGTTTTTTTTTTTTATCTACTCGCAAAGATAAAACTTAAATTAAAGCTGTACATGTTACAGCTGCTTACATGACTACAAAAAAAAAAACAAAAGCGACCGGGATTTTCCAACTCCCTCATTAATTCTCAAGTCTATGCTCTTGCTAATGATGTGCCACATGCCATAAAAATCTTTTAACAACTTTGTGAATTCGCTAGAATTGTAAATCGAGTCACATAAGGCTAATATTCAAAATTATGATTTAAAAAAGTATATTTGCTTAAATGATACCTGACAAACCTATTAAATCGGTTATCTCACTCTTATAACGTAAAATCTGTCTCGTATCTCTATCTTGTCGTGGGATTTACTTGAAATAAAAGAAACATAATTGCATTTTTAAACATTTATTTCATAATTTTTAAAAATCCTGCTCAAATTGTTGGCCTCTGTTGCGAATGCAGGCCCGACATCTGTTTCGTATTTCGACAGTTGTTGTACGAAGTCATAATCCCTCCTTAATGGTATTGAATGCCGTTTCTATGCGTTGGACTAGTACTTCCCTAGTTGGAAACTCTGTGGCGTATACCAGCTCTTTGGCACGTCCCCAGACATAAAAGTCTAAAGGGCCATCGCGCCCAATCCACGCATTGGGGAACACATGGTCGAGATATTCCTTCACGGTCAAACGCCAATGCGCGGGACAGCCGGTATTCTGGAATACTATGGGCACACGTTCATTAAATACGACCACCTTGGCCACTAATTCGAGCAGGTCATTTTGTAGGGATTCCAAGTAGTCATCGCCATTGAGATTATAGGGCAGGTAATGTGGTCCAATGACCTGATTCCCAATCACTCCTGCCCAAACGTTTACACAAAACCTTCTTTGAATAGATTTCTGTCTTTTAACACGTGGGTTTTCCGTTTTCGTTGTCCAGTGGTTCAAATTGTGTAGATTGAGAATCCCATCTTTGGTAAATTTGGATTCATCCGTCCACAGTATTGTTTAAAAAAATCAAGACCATCCATATCCGTGTGTTAAAGAATCCGACAAAAAGCCACTCTTCTGTCAAAGTCGCCATCCTCAACACCTGCAACAAACAAAAAACTCTTTTAAATTCCTCGTGAGCAGTAAGTAATTGCACAAGAATATTTTTAAGGACCCGCTGTACGGGCTAACAGATTCACTACCTGTAAGTGACATCATACCATACCCATTACCTGCTAAACAAAGGCAACGTCAAACAAAGATGCTTGTCGTTTTGACGAAGGATTTTCCACACATTCCATATTGAAAGATCAAGATGTGATGCCACATTCCTAATGCTTCTTTTAGGGTCCTCCTCAAAAAGTGTCAGTATTCTCTCGTCCTTTTCAACATTATGTCGCACAATATTTGGTTCATTAAAATTGACACTGCCAGTCTCGCGTATGCGTCGGTATGTGTCTTGGGAGACTCTGTGGCCAGGTAATCGTCTACCAGGAAAGCCTTCCTGGTAAAGTCGTTGCGCTACACGAGCGACTTCATGGGCGGCTCCATAAGCAATCATGATGTCCGCATTTCTTCGTTAGAGAATGTCGCCATTGTAACAACAAATAACTCAACAAAGTTTAATAATAACACAAAAAAGTAAAAAAAAAAAACGTAACAAGAACCAACACTAAACTAGATGATTAATGGCACTCATTTTGTATTTAAAAGTACCCTAAAACAATACACATCTAAATAAAATTAAAATTCAGAGTCTACACCTTATACTTTTTATAACAAAACTCAACGAAAACAAAGGAACAAAATGAAAGAATCGCGGAGCATGGTGAACTAGCACACACGTTAGGTAGCAGAGGCAGTGATGTCTCGACTAAAAAAATGACGCCAATGACGGATCGGCGGCAGTGCGTGATTCGTTCAAACCGATTTAAGTTATGCAAGAAAGAGATAGAATATAGATTTTACTGCGCAAGAGTGAGAAAACAAATTTGACCTGTTTCTCAAGCATCAGTTACGCAATAAGATTTTTTCATTAGAATTTGGAATTTAGTCTTATGTGACTCGATTCACAATTCTAGCGAATTCAAAGTTGTTAAAAAATATATGGCATGGGGCACATCATTAGCAAGAGGATAGACTAGAAAATTAATGAGAGAGTTGGAAGATCCCGGTCGCTTTTGTTTTTTTTTTTTTGTAGCCATGTAAACAGCTGTAGCATGTACAGGTTTAGTTTAAGTTTTACCATAAATTAAAAAAATAAAACTAGATGATTAATGGCACTCATTTTGTATTTAAAAGTACCCTAAAACAATACACATCTAAATAAAATTAAAATTCAGAGTCTACACCTTATACTTTTTTTTAACCGACTTCTTTTAATTTGTATTTGAATGTAAAATTTGGGTCTTTTTTTGTAAAACTACAAAAAGTCAATAAAAAAAAAATCCACAGGGCATGAGAGGTGTTAAGGGATCTGAAAGGCTAGCAGATGACCCCTTCAGTCGACCATTTCAATTTGGCACACGATGCACCAAACACCCTGTATACTTACGTATTCCTTTGTTTTCTCTCTGGTTTTTAATGATACTGATCCAAATATTTTTTTACAATATATTAGACTGCCGCTATGTTTTTTTTTGTGCCTATGATATTTATACGAAAAGCTTTGTTTTTTAAGTATATTAAAATATAATAAATCCGCCAAAATAACACATAAACAAAGGGACAAAACAAAACATACAGGCATTACATGGCAGTAATAGATATATATTATATCGTAAAAAAAAATGGACCGGTTTCATTAACCAGGGAGAAAATACAGGAATACGTTGGTATGGAATGAACGCCAACGACCACGTGACCGCGTTTCCTTTTAACAGGGATCAAAAGCGTTCAAGTCATAGCAACAACAGTGATCGCAAATCATAATGACTTAATTTATTTTTCGCAGCTGGTAAAAGATTTGTGCGAAATGATAAGAAACAAAAAAGGCTACAAAAAGCAAGAAGTCAGAAACCGCGTGGAAAGATTGTTTGAGATAAGACTGTCTAATGGAGATACGTAAGTGTTATAAATTTCAATTACTTTTCTTTCGATTAAAACAGGAATAAGACTGGTCTCTAGAAGAGTTGTACTAATTTCAATTAGATGCAAATATTTATTTCTATAACTACGCCGTTCATTGCAATTTCATCCTTATGTCAATGATATAAAAGCCACAAGATTTAAAATGACTGTTCCCTCCGCTTCTTTTGAAGATCCATTAAGTATTGTTGACGACATAGTATTTTTATTAAAAACTTAAATTGCGTACGCACTAACATAAAATTTCTACAAATATACATCAAACAGCTCAGCCTATCTCCATTCACTGATGGACATAGGTCTTTCCTATCTTTGAAATACACATAACAATTTTATTAATATTTCAGATTCCTCCACATGACTCTATGCAGCAACCAGCCAAGCCTAGAGTTCGTCGTGAAGATAGTTCACAGCGTGAAGGCAACACATCTTCTTGACTGTACTAATGACAGACAACAAACTACCCTGCATCTTGCTGTCCTGAATGACATGCCGAAAATGGTGTCGCTGTTTATTGCTAAAGGTAAGGAAGAAAGTGTACATATTTAAAAAAAAAACTTTTAATTTTAAACTAACGACTCACCCCTGCATCGAATTGTTATTTGTATGCACATAAACCTTCCGGAATAAATACTCTAAATGATGGTGTTTTTTTTTAATAATAAAAATATTTATTTCATTAAACAAGAACAAATTGCACTGTATACATTGTAGATTATAATTATATAATTGCAACAAAATCCGTTGCGTAGTTCAGAAGAACAAAACGGACACGAAAAGCGACTTTAATTGATAATATGTATAGATGTTTAAGAATAGAATTACGTAATTGCAATGAAACAACCATTAGTAATTTAAATTAATTTAAAATATCAGTTTTTTGTTTTAATGAACAGCGTAAGCCGGATAAAACTATACAAAGATACATATTTGCGGGGTACATTACTTTCTTTTCAGTTGTGAGTAAAAAACTGCTCGACTATAATATGGAGTACTGTACCTACACTTAGTTCGCAATAAATAATTGGAATTTGAATTGAATTTGGAGTCTGGTTTTTGCTAGTGTATACTTTAGACCTTATTCAACCAAGTTAATAAATGATTATATTTATATTTGATCAGCATAACATAAGTACATGCTACACTGAGTCAATTTGTAATAGACCGATATGCATAATTTTGTCAAACTAGTATTTTTGCAACTCCAATATTTTGGAATATCTTCATCATGAGATATTATATTTTAGGTTCAAACCCAATGCTGAAGGACGATAAAGATCTCAACGTGGTCCACTACGCTGTTAAGTACCGGTCGTGTCTAGAGATCCTTCTAGACTCCATCAAGAAGAACGATGTGCCTTGCGATTTGAACGACTACAATGGCGGTAAGTCATTCCTTAGTTTTGTTTTTTCTCGCCTGCTATGGCCCACTCCTGGGCAAATACCTCCATCGACTCCTTCGATCTTTCGCGATCTCGCGTCGTCCATCTAGTAATTCCTTAAGTAAATAAAAACAACTAAAACAGAAACACAAGGTGTATTCGAATAACAGAAAACACGAAAATGGATCATTGAATATCTTAATTATGAACAACTTTTTAATATGGAACCAAACCTGAGATAGCATATGAAAAAATAACTGCTGTTCCATACATGCTATCGACTGACCCTTTCTTGGGTTTTCAGTTATTTCAATGACATCTTGCATTACTACTCACTCGCTTTACCGAGCTCTTTTTGACTGACCTACCTTACCAATGACGTACGTTATATACGAACTAATCTTGCCTACTCACTTTCTTAGACATTTTTGACGACACCATTTGCATCGTTAATTATTGTAATTAGATGCTAAGTGGAAACCGCAAGTTATCTAGGACTAATACATTGTGTTTAGTATTCAGTAGTAAAACGGCAGTAAAATGTTGCATATGGCATGCTTGTAAACAATTATTATTGCATGGGTCACAGTTCTATAGAGTTACTAGCATTGTTCTTCGGTTATTCCCTCGGTCAGTCCCACTAAATATTCTATATTTAGATATCGCTGGCCCCGGGCAATTTAGCGGTAAACACCGGTCACGCCCTTTTTAATGTTATTTGATTTTTGGCTTCTCTGAGTATCAGTCTATCACTCTTATATTTTTTTTCAGTTTTTTTTTAATAATATTTCTGTACAATAACAGCTTTATTGCATGGAAAATTCTCTTACGACTAAGTTATGTATTATTGCATTACTCTAAGAAATATTACACAAATAACCGGTGAACATCTTTACACTAAATTTCTAAACAAAGAGTAACAGTAATATTTATACCATTACAATTATTTTGAAAGGGTTAAATTGGTAAAAAAAATTGCTTTCATTTGACATTTTGAACGCCTGTTTTGGATCAGCGGAATTACCTTCTTTTATTTCTCCTGTAAAATTAGATTTTTGATATTACCGCTTTATTGCCTGGGCCAGCGATATATTTTATCTAAACTACATGTGACGTGACCTGACCTGGTGAAGGTCACGGGAATCCGCTGGATGCAAGAAGTGCAAGACCGTTTTATGTAGCGTCGCTTGGGAAGGCCTATGTTCAGCAGTGGTCGTATTACGGCTGAATTACTGATGATGATCTCACGACTCCTTGGGTTGTTCGGAAAAAGAATCTTGACAAAACTATCAAGTTTTTTTTAAATCTCATTTACCTAATTTTTGTTAAAGTGTTTCTTTTTCTAAACTGTGCAATTAGATTAGATGCCCCATGACCTTTTTGTTCACAGCGCTCTTTACTAATCTTTAACTATAACCTTAGACTATAATTTTACAGTCTAAGGCTCTTTGTACACGGCACGGTTTCTTTACTTACGGCGTATAATTCGCGCCGTAGAAAAACGTGTGTGTTTACAAGCTTCCATAGTGATCCATACAACACTGACGACCGTGCCCACACACGGCGAATAAACCGTAGTTTTTACGTACAAAGGGCCTAAAACGATTACTGTAGTTCAGTAACTTGTTTTACTACTAGTTTAGTAAGCAGCTTTTTTCCAATGACTTTTTTCTTTGAAAGTTATTTACACCTATAATTTGTGTATATGTTACCGTTAGAATACGGAATACGTTAATATGCGCATTAACTAGGTAATTTGCAAATTATCGGGTACGATTCGTTAAAGTGTGAAATTTTACTTAAAGTAGCACATATGTGCACTTTATCTAGTTATTCTGCTTATTTACGGATGCTACACCGTTAAATCGCGGAACACTTTTGTCTCATTTTCATAATGCCCACGCATTATGAATAATGACAAGCGTAGTCGACGGTACCCCGCTTCGCGGGGCTCCTACCACTGGGTGGTTTTAAAAAATATAACCAGGAAACCACTTCTAACCTAACCTGTCCGAGTCGGGGTGCCCTAAGTCCCGAGCTCGCTTCGCTCGCTCTTGTATTTGTTGATACGTTTAACAAATTAAATAAATGATTACAATTAATTCGAACGTTTCATTCAAGCAAAGAACTTGTTTTATTAACTTAACCGTATGCTTGGTCGTTAGTCTGCAGATTACCTAGGAAGTCTGCAGATTATCTAGTTGTGATAACTGAAACAATTTTTTCCACTTTAATAGGCTCAACCAGATAATCTGCAGATTAACAAGTTAATCTGCACTCTAACGGATTTACGCACATTAGCGGTAACATATACATTAGAAGTAATACTTAAATACTGTTTTAAACTAATTTATGTTATATGTATAAGCTGTTGTTGTTGTATACTATACTATTCTGTTGGTGTACTTATATTAAATAAATAAATAAATGATGGTGATGGTAATTTTCGCAACAGAGAAGCAATCAGCACTTCACATGGCGGTAGTGTCGGGTTGGGAGCAGGGCGCTCGCTTGCTGTTACAAAATGGCGCCAGTTTTAGTGTGCGTGATGCGGAGGGACGCACGCCATTGCACCTCGCCGCGTACGACGACCGACTGGCCGTCATGAAGATACTGCTCGAGTTTATACCATCCGTGAGTAGAAGTACAGTTTTATTTTTTAAATATGTACTTATCGTAGTAAATTTTTGAATGTGGGGTCGACAGAAATAATTTTGAAAAGTATTTTTTCCTCAGTAGCTATCCGGAGTCTGGATTTTTTGCCCGGTTGATTGCAATAGGCTTGCCCTATATAACATGGGACTTAAATGTAACTGGCGAAATATGGGTGTACCATGGTATAATAATACACTTCGCCAGGTATAGCATTCCGGTCACGGGGGTGACACAAGCCTACGTCTTCACCGCTGTGTTACCAGTAGTGTGTAATAATAACTCCCCAATCGCCTTTATTACCTGCGCGAATCCGATAAAACAAAGAGGTTTTAACTAACAATTAAGTTGGTATTGTTTAAATTGAATTGTTTCGTTTGATTATAAAAATAAAACGACAATTTAAATGGTTTATATATTCTTTTTAACAGAATGGTGACTGAAAATGTTTCCATAATTCGTGTTTTGTTGCAATAAAGTGGCAACTGGATAATGACGTAAGCATGTGTCACTGCCGGAATGCCAGACCTTGTTTTTTTAGACCATGGGGTGTACTATGTTATAAAAAACGTGATGTCAAGTTATTGCGAGTCCAGTATATAGTATTCGCTCGCCTTACACCAGTTTATAAGGCAGTATTTTGGCTGGATATAAAAAGAGCAACAAACTTCCCAACTATTTAATGTATTGTGACGTCATCTCAAATGATGTTATACGTGTTCTTCGAGGCTTTTGTCCCTTAAAAAACTGTTTTGAGACTTGTTCTTGCATTTGTTGTTGTCTCAAAAAAAATCTTCTTTTCAGAGTGAAATTGACGTAATGGACGATGCTGGCAACACAGCCCTGCAAATTGTCTGCGGCGGTACTACCATCATGGACAACTCTGTCGAAATCGCACGGCTTTTACTGGAGAAAAAGGTATACTTCATACTTTAAATAAACGTAGAACCAAAAAGTCTACAGTAAAAAGGTTTTAATGAAATTCCGGAGATATCAAACTCAGACCATTTATTTCAATTGAACCAATTACAGTCAGTTTTGAATTTTCAAGGAGTCGGTCAGTCAGAAAGATGAAGCTAGTTGCCCATTCCAAAACGTAGTAGATTCCTATGGGGGAAAACGGGCAAGAAATTGTGTGGACTTTCTTTAAATCAAAATATGGATTACTAACTGTTGCCCGCGATTTCGTCTGTGATCCAGGATAACAAGTAGCCTATGTCCTTCTCCCGGTCATGGTGTACCCATTTGCCAACTTTCATCGATATCCGTTCAGCCGTTTTAGCGTGAAAGCGTAACAAACATACAAAAAAACAAACTTTTCTCTTTATAATATTATTTAGACATCTAGATGTATTCAATAAGAACTGTTCCATTCTTTGTAGGCTTACCCTCTAAAACACGAGGATTGCAACGAATCAGCGTGGAGGCTTGTAAAGAAGAAGCCTGAGCTCAGAGAACTGATGAAAGCCTACGTCACCATGGAGTGCCTAGACGAAGACGACATCAAATCTGAACCTGAAGACGATTTCGAATCCGCTGACGAAGGCGTAAGTATTTATTAAACACACAAGCTGTAGAAATGACACTAAAGCGAAAGGGTAGCCCGCGAAATTCAATTTTTTGATTTACAATCATCAATAAAACTCTCATCATTCTCCTGCCCTTTTCCCAATTTATTTGGGGTCAGCGCAACATGCCTTTTTGAAAGAAAGAAAGAAAAATATTTTATTTGGGACACGCACAGGAAATACAAAGAGTAAAAAATAAAATAAAAAAGGAGCATTTAAAACTAACAAAATTAACAATAAAAACAACAATCAACAATAAAAAAAACCTGTGGGAGGCCAAAAAGGCTCCTGTCTCAGCATAAAACTGCGATATTTAAAAAATATAATAATAATAATATAGCAAATACGTTGACCTCAAAGAAGAAGTTACAGGAATTTGGAGACAAGATAAAGTTTATGTTGTTCCTGTCGTTCTCTCTAAGACAGGTGTTATTCCCAACCATCTCCTCCGTAGCCTAAAATTAATAGACCTAGAAGAATCCCTTTACATTAATCTGCAGAAAGCAGCCATCTTAAACACATGCAGAATCGTTAGGAAGTTCATGCAGTTAGACGAAAGTACACTCTCACCATAAAATTCACCACACGCTCCATTTACTTGGCTTTGGCCCGTAAATGTAGCTAAAACCAGCCTAAAAGCTGAGACAAGAGAACGCTCTCAATGTTTTTTTTTTCTTCCATTCTCTATTACGCTTCATCTCGGTAGTCATCCCCTTTCTAATCATTTCATCAATCACACAGTCCATCCATCGTTTCTTTGGTCTTCTTCTACTCTTATAGCCATCGACATACATAATCAAAACTTTCCTCATTCCTTCGTATCACATGCCCATACTATGACAGCCAATTTCCACACAATTTTTGAGTTACCGGTGCCTCTTTCTGCCTTCCTCTTATGATTTCATTTCTTATTTTATCCATTCGTGTAACACCACACGTCCCTCTTAGCATTCTCATCTCAGGAGCATGCAATTGTCTTTCATTCTTCCTTTTTGTGGCCCAACATTTTGATCCATACAAGACAGCAGGTCTTACCATTGTTTTATATATCGTCCTCTTAAGTTTAAGGGGATTGTTCCCGTGACCTACCGTCATTTCATACATTCAGTGTTAATTCTGTGCTTAACCGTCCGATCTACTTAGCCATCGGTTTGCACGAGTTAACCGAGATACTGAAAGTCGGAGCAGACTGGGAGAAGCGTGCCATCAAGCGCTATGGCTCCAGAACTGGAGAGACCGCCGAAATCGCAGAACATCTGTTCAGTTTTGGTTCTGCTAAATTTTCAAGCCAACATTCTCCATCTTCTGTTGCCATCTTTCCAATCTGCTGTGGATCTCAGATCCATCTGCACTGATAAAAACTATGACATTGGCAAACAGCGTGCATCAGGGTGCCTCGTCCTGTATGTCCGTCGTCAGAGCGTCCATAATCAACAGGAAGAGATAAGAACGATCCTTGGTGCAAGCCTACAGCCACAATGAAGTTGTCGGTATTGTCAGCAGCCGACCGGACGTATGTACGAGATTGACTGTACATAGCACGAAATAACTCTACATACCTCCCGGGCAAACCTTTCTTTCAAGGCCCACCGTAACACATCCTGAGGTACCCTATCATACGCTTTCTCAAGATCAATAAACACCATGTGCAAGTTCTTGTATACACGTTTGTACTTCTCGCACAATTGGCGGAGTGCAAAAGTGGCGTCCATTGTTCCTCGACCCTCGATAAACCCAAACTGGCTCGGGGTAATCTTTCTCTCCTCTCGCAGTCTTTTCTCTATTACTTTCTTCCATACCTTCATACATACATTATTATATGTGACATGAGTCTCTATAAAGTAGTTGCAGTTCTGTACATCACCTTTATTCTTGAAGATGGGCACTAGCGAACTATTGCACGATTCTTGTGGATCCTTCATGCAACAAGTTATTGAAGATTAAAGTCATCCACATCTTCTTTTAAACACTGCCATACTTCTACTGGTATATCATCTGGGCCCATAGCCTTTCCATTTTTCATACCTTGAACTGCCTTTCGTACTTCATCCATGCTAATTCCCCTCACCAAACCCATATATACTTGTATCTCTTTGAGCACACCATTCCAATTATTCTCTTCGTTCAAAATAAAATTTCCATCGTTCTTTTATTTCGTCATCTTTGGACAGAACCTTACCGACGTCGTCTTTCATACATTTAATGTGAATTATATCTCTAGTTCTCCTTTGTTTTGCTTTTGTGATCCGGTAGAGCTCCTTCTGGCCTCTTGGGCTGTCGAGTGAGTCATACAACTTCTGCACCTTGCCTCTCGAAACTACTACCGCCTTTTTTGCCTTTGTCTTCCATTCTTTATAAATCTTCTTCTTATCTTTTTTCAACATATCATTCCCATTTTATACACCCTGCTGTTCTTTAAACGCAATTTTCTTTTCTTTAATCGTATTTTGCACGTCTTCAGTCCACCACCATGTATCCATTTCTATCATACCCTTCCCTTTCGATCCTCCAAACACATGTTTTCCTACTCTCCTTATACAATCCGCCATCTCTTTCCAAAATTCATTCAAAGATTTTCCTTCCATATCCTTAATTTCAGTAATTTTATCTACCACTTGACTCTTAAACATACTGGCACATTCCTCTTTTTCTATCATACGGCCTCTGGTTTTGGGTGGGGGCCGTTCCTTGTTCCTACTGCACGAGACACTGACTTTTACCTCTATTATTATGAGTCTACGTTGTGAGGCTAAGTCTTCATTTGGGAGCAGTTTACAATTTTTGACACTTTCAAAGCTGTTCCGTCTTACTAGCAAGTAGTGATATTGTGTCACGTGGCGGCCACTTTTGTAAGTTATAAGATGCTCGTTTTGGTCTTGTTATCATTGTTACAGTCTCCGTATTCCCAACCGCAATGCACTCTATCATACCCATCCTTCTGTCTTCCTACATGCCCGTTAAAATCACCCCCCCACATACATTTCACTATCTTGCACATCGATTATCACACGATCGAAGTCCTTCCAAAACTTCTCTTGTAGACTATCCTCACAGCCTGACTGGGGTGCATACACTAACTATATTAACCACCAAACTCTCCACAATCAGTTTGACAGCTATCACTCGTATCACTCACTCTTTTAACATCCACCACACATTCTTTCAACTGACTATCCAAAACTATACCCACACCATTACGCTTGCCATCGCTTCCACAGCAAAAAAAAATATATCCTTCACCTATCTCTCTAGCCTTCGCACCCTTCGACTCGTCTTCACTTCGTCTCTTGCAGACACGCTATACACAGTCGTCGCCTTTTTTTAAATTCTGCTAGTTCCCTTCTTCTTCCAGTCATCGTACCTACATTTCAGCTCGCACACCTCAATCTAACTTGTCCCACACTCCGAGCTTGCGTCTTACGTCGTACCCGCCCGTTCTAGTGCGACAACCCTTGTCCATTTCCCATAGACGCCGGGTGCTGCCCCTGCGCGTCGCTTGTGGGTACCCGACAGGCGACGCGCCTAGCCCTATCGCGCATCATATCATTTTCACTCATGTTGCTTAAGGTTTTGAGCAAAGTTTAGTAGTTGGCCGCCAGCTTGACATCAACTCTCGTTGGGAATGCTTTTGTTGGTGGATATCCCGCCATTTGTCGGTCGTCAGAGCTTCGTTGATAAGCAGCAGGGTGCACCGCGAGCAGGTGCAGTTTTTGTCTAAGGGGGGCCCCTTAGACAAAAACTCATTTAAATATAGTAAAATAGTTTATTATGCACAAACAAAACGCAGGCAATGCGTTTCAAGTCTAAATTGACTTGATTGCCACCACCATAAAGTTTAAAATAACAGGACGAGTGTATCTTAAAGAGTAGACGCGCACAGACATTTGATTTCGATCTTTGTGATGGTTTTAATTCGTTTGTTATATGGACGTGGGATACCAGCTTATGGGTTGTATTGATTGACAGGACTATCCGGAGGCTGGTCTTCATGAGTTAAATCTGTACGCGCGTGAGGTGTCCGTGTTGGTGGACGTGGCGGGCGCGTGGCGAGTGTTGGCGCAGCGGCTGAGACTCGACGCTCTGGTCGAGTGGTACGCCGCGCAGCCAAGCCCCACGCTCACTCTGCTCAACCACCTCAAGGTAACTAACTACCGATCTGTTCTGTAAAAATCTCACCGTGAAAATTTTGGGTGAAGTGAGTTATCATTCCACCTGATGCTATGGATTGACAATATTGAAAGCTCACATCGAGCTCACTAAGCTAGCTACCTAGCTTCAAGTTCACCTAGGTTTTCACGGTGAGATTTTTACAGAATAGACAGGCACAAGTACCTGGTACAAGTTACGACCTGCTTTTTTATGAAGGGCATCTCGCAGGTCATCGTCAGTAGGTTGTCGGCTGCTTAACCGGGCTATCCAATTTATGCCTTATACATAAGACCTCCAGCCAGGGCATAGAACTTATAAACTAAGCGACTACCCTCTGTGCGGTACGGACCTCGGCTTAGAGCGTCGCTGGGGAAAGGCAGCAAGGGTCAAACTGGATCGAATCAAAAACGACCCGCTTTCCTTTATTTTTTTTATTTAAACATGTCTACGCTTGAGTAAGATTTAAATGTTCGTATATTGGCGGGTGCCTATTTAATATGTATTAATTGACAAAATAACTTTTACTATTGCTTGTCTGGAGTTTCTTGCCCATTCTTCTCCATAGGTTCATATTTCTAACTCATATTTCTGACTGACCGACTCCTTGACAATTCAAAAATGCCTGTAAATGGTTTAATTGAAATAAATACTTTGAGTTTGAGGTTCTAAAGAATCAAAAGTTCCTAAAACTATACAGACATTGCATGGGAATTTATTCTGAGGAAATATCTTAAAATAAAGTGCCACAGAAAAAAAAATGCTAAGATAGAAAAGAACAATGGCGAATTCTTATTTGAAATAAATTTGAACGTCTAAAAGTGACACTTATACGAAAGATATTCAATTATTTATCTACGTTTTTTTTACTATCATATTGTTTAGTTAAGGCCGAGTAAAAAAAGAATGTTTAATGAAAGTTATTTGACTACTTCGTTCTAAATGGTTAGGAAATTGTTGGTTGAATTCGTTTAGTATTGCCATTTTATGTTTATTTTCCTAAATAGTAGGTATAGCGTAATTATCGTGGTGTTGTTATCATTTATAGTTTGTTATTATATGAACATGGAGTAAATTAATAAATAACACATTTATTTTGTTGTACCTATACCTATCTAAGTTTATTCTGTGTTATTACTTAGATAAGCATATTGCAGTAAAGTGGGAAAAATATCAAATGTTATGGCAATTCTGAACTAAAAAGAGTAAAACCTACTTAAAGTCTTAAGAAATATAGCTTGATTGTTGACATTGACAACCGTTGACGGTTTACAACTCTTGACCAGAAGTTTGTGCTCTGTCCTGTGTTGTTCAAAAGTTCAACACTGAATATCTATTAATCTCCGCCTTCTCTAACAAAAAATCTTACACAAACTAGCTCAGAAAATAACGCTGAGTTTAATAATATATTTTTCATTTAAAGACGTAATGTTATAATTTGAAATGAAACAATGTATGGGCAGCTGCCATTGTTCTTTGTTCAAGTCAAATTACTTCAACTTACTACACTTTTTTCAATCAGAAAATCTATGCCATGGCCTGAAATACTAATGAAATATCTATTTACAGGATTCCCGAGATGACATTACTTCAAAGTCTCTTGCCATGATTTTGGAAGACATGGGCCAAACCGAAGCGGCTAACGTTATTAGGAGGTACATCGACTGACAAGAAATCAACCCAGACAATCATTGTGCAGTAAGCTAGTGCGTTACTATAATAAAAGTAAGAATTAAGAGAATAATCAACATCGTTTAATTGAAAGTTCAACTATAAATTATATTTTTATATGTGAAATAATTGCTAAGAATATAAAAAAATATATTATGATAGACAAGAATGATGCCAACATACGTTTAAAATATCTGCTTAGAAGTTACACCAAAGTAAAAGCTTGTCAAAAATATAGGTATAACAACTATTTCATACAAGGTGGCATTTTATTTCATTTTATTTCAGGAACATCGACGCCCAACTTATTACCATGGATTCATTCAGTACATGATTCTGGAACTTCTAATAGGTTATTTAAAAAAAAAATGGTGTTCTGTACATTTTTTTTTATAACTGACGAAAAATTTCTATGTTAAGGGGTCTAGAATCAAGTGCTGAATTCATGGTTATAATTTGCACGTCGATGTCTCTGCCAGCCTGTATATAGACAGTTATCACTAAATTTAATCTGTTTAAATTGTAAAAATTAGATTCTAGATAACTTACTCACTCGGTATCTAGAATTTAATAGACACTTAAGGGCGCATACACGGGTCCACTAGCACCACTCCTTTAAAAAAATATTATCTCGTGACTGAGAAGGAATTTTGAAAAACGGCTCAATAAGCGACCTCGGTAAGTGTGTCAAGATTTTTTTTAATACCTGCTATAAACTTATAATTGAGACACGAAGCAACGAAATTCGATCTAAACAAAAGCGGCCACATTCATTTAGATCGTATTTTTTTGCTTCGTGTCTCAATATAAAAGTTTATAAAAGATATTAGAAGATTCTCGACACACTTACTGAGGTCGCTTATTGAGCCGTTTTTCAAAATTCCTTTTCAGTCACGAGATAATATTTTTTTAAAGGAGTGGCGCTAGTGGACCCGTGTATCCGCTCTTACAGCTGTTGTAAATGCTGGATATTATCTACGTTAATTCTAATGAATAAATAACGATTTATTCCTCTTTAAACTAAGTACATTTTTTTAAAGACACAGTTATCTGGGAATTAAAGAAAAACGTTCACATATTTTTCAAAATGTAAAGGGTATGAAAACCGGTAAAATATAATACTGCAAAAATAAGTTCATCTTGGTCATGTACATTTTTGATTCATTCGAAAACAAAGTTGCTACTTTAAAACTTACGAGTATGGCAAATTAAATTTAAGCTATCGATCTATTATTACATTGCTCAATTATGGCCATAATTATGGTAGTAAGCAGCTGCAAGCATACTTGTGTATACCCGATTCCTATACAAAAATGCGAGTTCCGGAATCCGACTATCAAACATGTCATTATTATCCCAATGCGAGAGAGTGAGGTGGAGCTATACAAGACAAATAACACCATCACTTTTTCGCAACGGAACAGCTAAGACGTTATTTTCTTTTTTAATGTCACCAAAGTGTCTTAACGGAACGTAATGGTTATTTTTATAAGCGTAGGTATATGTTAATGAAAATAAGATATTTTTACTTAAAGTACAGTAATTTTACTTTAGACAGATGGAGGAGTTAGTTAAAGTATTTTTAATAATAAGTAATAATTGTTAATTACAAATATAATGTATTTTTAATATTGTGGGATTGATAATGATTTTATGTGTTATTTTTAATTTGTTTCTTTTCTTCACGATCGTCTCTTACAAGTGTTTCGAGATATATAAAAAATATAAAATTTTGTGTTGCTCCTACTTCATTATTTTATAAAAGAAACGATCGTGAGGGTTCAATCGTTAAATGAGTATTGATCTCCACTCCATGAAGCAGGAATTCATTGCTCATTTTATTTTAGTTTTAGCTTTTCTACTTTAACTTTTAATTTGACTTGACCTAAGAAGCAAATATATTTTATGAAATGTGCTATATTCGTTTTAGGTTATCCTGATAGTCTGATCGTTATTTTATAGCTAAACCTTAGAGCAGCAGTACTAAAGTTCATTAGGCATAAAGTAAAAATCAGATAGAAAATGTGTTGGTACAGCCAATACTCAATGACTCGAGAAAGAATTTGTCCGAATATTCATGTTACTAAGACCTAACAAAATCAAATTATAGAGCATTTCATTTTATTGACCTATACAATGAAATGCTGTAGAATTTGATTTTGTTAAGTTTTATTAGAAATAAACAGGCACTTGGAAGTTTTTTCGTATAAAAATTACAATAATAATATATGTTATCTGAGCGCGACAATGAGTTTTTACACCGCGTAATCGTAAATCGCACCTTAATTTCTGAATTATAAATCAATACGTTCAATTAGGCCTACGAAGTAATTATCTCAAACAAAATTTGTTCGTATTTAGATGATTTTTTAAGAGTATATAGTTTGTTATTTTGTAGTTAGAATAAAAATTTGTGGTGTATATTTGGATCCAAACCGACTTTATTGGAGTTATTATTCGGTCTGTGATTATCAAGTCTACGTGGATTCAAATATACGTTTTATATAGGTTGTTAAATGTTAGAAATTATTTGTGGGATAAGTTTTGTTCCACCATGAACGCTGTTTAAAAGCTCATTGTATCTCTTAACTGTGTTTAAGCCACAGACTTATGTTGCTGTAATCAATTAGTGGACTAAACAGACTTGCTAGCATCGCATTTATATTTTCACAATTTACATATGCATGCTGACAAGTGTTGTAGCCGCGGTCATAAAACGCTGGAGCGTGATATCACGAGAGTAATTTTTCTAGAAATCCCGTACTAAGTATTCAACGTTCTAGTCGCACGTTTTAGGACCGCGACTGCCAGGAATCTATGTTTATTGTTTAGTGTCGTTCCCGAATGATTTGAAGTGAGTATATTTTTAATGTATGGCTGGTAATAGACGTGTTCAAAGGATGCTCGAGAAATTATTGTACAGGTGCATCTAGACGAGCGAGACATGCGCCGCAAACGATTTTTTTTATATGTTTGGCTGCTTCAGGCTGAGGCATCTAACAAATTATAAAAAAAAACATTTGCGGCGCATTCGTCGCTCTGTCTGATTTTTTAGCTCTTCAGTTAAATTGAGTTTATACTAGTAGCAGCTGGTATAAACTCCATGTATGCAGTTTGTCTGCGCCCTACGGGTGTGCGCAGACAAACTTTCAATGCACCTAAAATTAATTAAAAGACTATTATTTTAGTTTTACTGACGATATTAATTTGATCTTTATTATTATTATATTTTATTTGTTAAAAATTGAACTTGAGTACTTGATTTTTTTATTAAAATATTTTTAATAACCACTTCAATTTGTTTTTATTTACCTAAAGACCATGAAAAGTAAAGTTGGAATGGAAAAGTATCAATATCGGAAGGAACACAGGAAAAGGGTCGCGTTTTAGGAACCCCAGACTAATAGAATAATCTTTGATTTGCTTACGGGGTGTGGTTGTTTACTAAGGGCCCGTTGTTTGATCAGTAGTCAAACATACTAATAGTTAAAATGCGTTAGCTAACAATTTGTTAAAAATGACATGTATGTTGTTGGACAAATGATTAAGCTAACTATAGTTAAAAAAATGACATTTTGCTATGAAAGTTAACCATGCGTAGACAGAGTAGTTAACTTTTAACTATTGTCAAGTGACTAAATTTTTAAATTGTCTATTAGTCATTTTTAACTATGTATCAACCAACGGGCCCAAAGACCTACATAGGCAACGTATAGGGGATAGTAGAAAGCTATAGAGAAGACCTTTGGAAAACTTGATTTGTCAGCGCTTGGGTCAAACGCTGGGTGTGGATATACTCTAATAACGCAGGTAGGTAGGTGTCCGTTAGCTGGTAATCAATTATTTATGAGTTCACCCGTCGGTCCGTGGCGCGTGATAAGTGGAGATGCACATGATGGATAATAAGCCTGATCTACACGGTGCGATTTAATAACAAAAATTGAAGCAACAATAAAAGTTACAATGATGCAAGTCATTTCTTGCTTCTAATTTTATTGTCTTCTTCTTAGCGTGTCTATGGCCATATAACACTTACAATATAAGTCGGATCCTCTGCATAAGATCGTGATTAGACATAGTGCCAGATATACCTACCTACTATGGGCGCAGAATTGGGATATCAATTATAGGGACAGAAATAATACTCTGTACTTAAAAAGGAAAAACTGAGCAGTTCCTAGGCCAGTATGTGTGGCGAACTGGTATCACCTCGAAGTGTGAAGTCCATATTGACACCATACCACTAGACTCACAACGCAAAACAAACGCCCTTGTGTCTCGTTTTTAGGTGCATAGTATATATACTCATCATGTCAGCTCCGACTTATCGGTCGGTCGGTCTTGATTTATCCTAGACCTTTGACCTCGTCTCGTACGCGATCCTCTGGGAGAAACTGGAGAGCGCGGACTTACCGTGGGAACTCATCAGCATATTCCGGTACGGGCACCAGGTCAATAGTCTCCGATGGGCGGGGGCGATGTCGGAACCTTATATTAGCGAATGTGGCGTAAAGCAGGGCGGTCGGACCTCGCCTACATTGCTTAACCTATATATAAACGAACTGATCGTCTCGCTCAGCAGTCGACCCCGACCACCCCATAACCGTCCTCCAGGAGAGCAAGCGGGCCACCAGCACAGTTTACAAATACAAAAAAAACACCATCGTTCCGACCTCGCCGCCGAGGTCCCTCGCGACGCCCCTGACGTAATTTTCCTCCCCGACCCTTGCTCGACGAAGCGCCAGCCCGCGCCGTACCTGAGCCTGTAGCTTAAAATTCCCCGTATAATAATAACTCTCTACACTCGATCCAGTCTGTCCCACGTTGCTGTCCTCCCCCCACTCCTCAGTGACGCCCTAAGCCGAGGTTCGTACCCCACAGGGGGTGTCCTTAGCGCGCAGTCACCTAATAATATAATTTGGTGTTTTTCTTGAGGTATGCGGGTGTTTGGAGATGAGTAAATGTTTCTATTCTGACACAGCAATGTTTATCGTTTATTGGAAGAACTTAGATCGATAGGTTCACAGATTAAAGTCCACAGCACAGTAAGAATGAAGAGTAGTAGAACAAAGATAGGAGTAGACAGATAGAAAGCACAGTACAAAATTATTTAAAGTTCGTAAGCGAAAGCGGTAGCGGACCGATAGACACAGTGGTCACTTGGATAGCGATAAGCTGACTAGCTAGCGGGCCGCCGCACAGTGGTTCGAAATCGACGCTCCGTGGACATTGAAATCAAAATTTCTTTAGACGAGAAATAAAAATCGGAATGGCTTTATTTCAGTATTATTTATAATATTTGGTAATATGACAGCTATAGACAGCACCATCTCCGAAAAAAAAATTATTTAATATTTTTTTGTATGAAGAAAATCACAAAAGTCGTTTTTTCTCATAACTTAATAAAACTTAAAGCCTGCGGCTTACATGGGGTGTTGTCCTACATGAGGCGATTCCGAAATGCTATAACACGCACACCCATGCGCGCCGCTTCACTCACAGCAGAGTGTTGAATTTCGAGAAATTCAGTTAAGAGATTTTTACGTTGATTTATGTGTGATCTTGAAAATATACAAAGTAATTGACTTTAGTTTGCTAATTTGATTAGTTATAATGAGAAATAATGGAATATACAATATAAAAATACTAAAAAAAACACTCAAATTGAGACTCATTTACAATATAAATAGATTTTGCAATCTTTCTTATAATAATTTAATTCGGTGTTAGTAGATACACAGTTTGACTTCTTAATTAACATTAAAAAAAAAAAGTACAAAAACTTATAACTAATACAGAAAAATACTAAGAATAAGCAATTGTATAATTGAGAAATATATAAAATTTACACAAAAACATCAAACATTAAAATTTTGTCTACTGAGTTTCGTCATCGCTATCAAAGAATTCAAAATCAGAATCCATCATACTTGGCACCTCAACAAATTCAATGTTTTCCTTATCCATGGTATCCGGGTCAATTAAAAGAAGAGACTTCATTTCTTCAGTTAAATCATTTCTACTCTTATTTGTCAGTTTAGGTCGAATGCTTGACAAATATGGGTCTGAGGATACGATGAAACCATTAAAGATGTCATGGTTTGTCGCTCTGCGACAAAATTTCCGCGTATGATGTTCCCTGAGTTTTCTAAAATCTTTGTTTCGGGCCTCAGATGCCTCTTCTGATAGCTTTCCTATAGGCAAAATGTTGAAATGTTTTATTATTTCAGCTCCATGCAGCAGAAGTTTGTGGATACTGGAAGGCATGAAATACCAGCCATACAGTTCCACATACAGCTGCGCAGTTTCATCGAGATAATTGGCAAACAAATCAATATTAATAGACTGTCCTGATGATACAACACGGAGAATAGTTGCGAATTTTTGGATGAGCTCCTGACTCAATCCAGTGATATTTGCAGTCTTCTCAGGACACTGGAAAAATTTTCTAGCCGTGTTGCCATCATTCGTGGTCCCAGCACCTTTATATAAAAAATACTGATATGAGAACATTATAAGATAAGTTTTATAGTATTACACTAACTAAAAAACCCTTTGATATTATACAAAATAAATAAATCAACTAACCTTGTTTTACGATATCCACCAGGAGTCCCATTTCCTCTCGAAATTTTCGCTGTATCGTCTGTTTGCGACTTTTCAAAGCTGCTTTACTAGCTTCATCTCTGGCTTGCCATTTTTTAAAATCTAATCGGTAAGCGATATGCAGCAGGCATTCCATGGATCTGATCCATGCATGCAAAGTCGACAAACCGTACTTGTAAATATCAGATGATACAGATTTCCTAAACAATGAATAAAAAGGTTAAAAGTGTTTTTCAATAAGAAAAAAAAAAAAAAAAATAACATACATTTCCAATATTCAACTTACATGTGAATCTTCTCCAAATCATTCATTTCACTTGGTACAGCTTTACAGATGTCACATGTTTGCATAGAGGTTTGTGACAGGTGAGACGTTATTTTGCCATCTATCATGGTCATTAACATTGAATGTTTAACTTGTATATTATTTTCAATGATAGATGGCTTCAATGCTTTAATTTCAGCATCGATCAAACCCATTTCCTCCTTCATGTCCAACTTATTTTCGCTGACAAACTTGAAATAAATTGGTCTGCAAAGCATTGTAGAAGAAGGTTTTGGGTTTTCCCAGACCAAATCCTCACCACACATCAATTGCAAGGGTACAAAAGAGCTCATAAAAACACTAGAGTCGTCTTCATCTGCATTCATGCATTGCTTGTAGTTGCTTTGATTTGACGCACCATCGAAGCCCCATTTGCAGATTAAGATCAGTTCTTTATCTTGCAAATGGTCCAAGTTTAATGTTTTGGCAAGTCGAGTGACAGTGATGTCCAAAATAGCTTGAAGTTTTACTTTAACTCCTCGTTCGGCCACTTCAATATCGCTCTCAGGAGGATAGCATGCCTTCTTGGCATTTAAAACCGAATAATATGATGGGTACAAATCTACACCACTTTCTTTCGCAGTTTCCCTTAAAGTTATATACTGCCACTTCGACAATTTCAAAGAAATAAATATACCCAACGCTTTCTCTGCTGAATACTTGTTAGTAGTTGTCTTGCCTTTCAAAAAATTCTTGATCTGTGCTGCTTTTTCAGGATGCTCGGTAATATATTTTATTAAATCTTTCACGTCCTCATTCTCCTCACCACATCTCACTGCAGTAGCATCCTCTCAGGGTCACCTACGAGATGCCATTAATTAATAAAAAAATATTTAAAAAAAAAAACGCTCAGCAGTCCGGGGGTACAAGAAAACTTCAGTGGCCCTGTCACAGAGTACATTTTATTGGGCCCTGTATTTATAGCACAGAACACATATACCTACTCTGATTTATAGTGCAGCAGTGAACATCACAGAGTACATTTTATACATGTCGGATGCTATGTAGACGGAGTTTGTTTCAACAATATATGTTATGCAGACGACATGGTGCTGATGAGTGCGTCGATCTGTGGGCTGAGGAGACTACTTAGTACGCGTGTACGGAATACGCGCGTGGACATGGGTTAAAATATAATGGGAAAAAAAGCCATTTATATGGTTTTTCAGGCTATCGGTGTGTCAAGCCCATGAACATCAACATCAACAACGGCTGTTCATCTTGATGCTGTTCCAATGGACCGAGTGGACCAATTTAAATAATATCTAGGGCATCTATTCACCGAGGATCAGACCATGCTCACATGGAGCGGGAGCGGAGGGTGCTGTCGGTCCATGCCAACATGATAGCCCGCAAGTTTTCGCATTGTTCTGCTGGTGTGAAGGTCACGCTTTTTAAAGCGTACTGCACATCCCTGTACACGTGCAGTCTGTGAGTTGACTATACTGAAAGGGCATACAGTGCCCTCCGTCTCCAGTACAACAATGCATTCTGGGCGGTGTTGGGGCTGCCCCGTTTCTGTAGCGCATCAGGGATGTTCGCGATGGCACGCACTGAATGTTTCTACGCTGCTATGTGCAAGCGGTGAGCGTCCCTGGTACGCCGGGTGCGGGCCAGCCCCAATGCAATCCTGGCAATAATCGCCGACAGGTTGGACTACCCTTATGTCCGGCATGGATGTGGCAGGCATGTTGCTGTTGGGCACGCCACAATTGCGGCGGTAAGTCCCCTCTTTGAGGAGTGGCTTGAGAGGCGCCACGGCGTCTTCACCTTCCGCCTGACGCAGGTCCTCACCGGTCATGGCTGTTTCGGGAGGTTCCTGTTTCGGATAAGGCGGGAGGAAAAGCCCGGGTGTTGGCACCCAGATAGCAGATCAGTTTGCTACAAACTTGATTTTTATTTGAATTTAAATTGTCACCTCAAATATGATAAAATAAGTTTAAGGAAATATTACTGCAAGCTTGTTAATTTATGGATGAAGATTGAAGTTTAAGGTAAGTCTGTAGCAGTCTTGAATTTTGCGTTATATTTCAAAGATGAAAGTATCAAACTTGTTTTATGTCTGGTACAAACTTGAGTTATCCGTTATCGGCACAGGAAGATAGGAATGCGTAGCGGGGTAAGAGGTGGGACGGGCGCAAATAAACATGATTGGTCGCCGCGTGCACTGTATGAGTGCAGCACGCTATGATTGGCTAAAAAGTGTGACGTTGTCAATCGCATTGGTGACACTTATTGACGCATCGCATCTCGCGTGTTTTGACGAAGGAATAATACTCACCGACGGCGAGGCGAGTTTTGACTTGACACCATGATGGCTTACAATAAAATACAATACTATATTATGTAATTGCACGATTAGTTAGTCTGTACCATGGTCTAAAGTATATTATTATACCATGGTCTGTGCCAGTAGCCCAGTGGATTAAGTACATTACACTCCAGTACACATCATAGACTAATATAATGAGAGTACTTCTGTTGTGTTGTGCGTGCGTGAGGGACGCGCGTAATTTGCTTATCGTGCTGGGGAATAACAGACAGAACGTATGTATTGCTGATTCTAATGATTATAATTCTGTAAAGCCATATTTGATACGGTCGCGAATCATATTTTAATCAAAATACAACCTGCAAATTGCAAAAAACGTAAGAAAATTTGAATTTCGCGGGCTAACCTGAAGATTCCACCTTAATGAAAATTACACCAATGATACCGAACGCGATCAGCACATCTAAACCGCGTTCAGGAGCTGTCAGTTTCAATATTCCACAGAAAATAATGACACTGACAGCCCTTAAACGTATTTTATGTGCTGATCGCGTTCAGTTTCATACGCCGAATACCGAATAGTAACCGAATACTCGTTGCAACTCAGCGACCACTGTTATCTAGAGGCCTTCAAGCCTTGAAAGGACGGGCAATAAAGAAAAGCAAGTGTGTCAACATTGTATACAAAGTGGCGCGGACCTCATCATATTAAATGATACCACGTATACCACATGGTTTAGACTAAATTTGAATGAAATTATTCACTTAAAAAAATCTGTTGTTCGTATACCTAAAAAAATGTATGGAACAGCAGATTTTTTTAATGAATGGATTTCATTCAAATTTTTTTAATGGTCAAAGTATTCCATGTCGTATACATGGTATTATTTAATGTGTTGTATGGTCGGGTGTCAGATATAATAAAACATCCCAAAATGTGGTGTAAGACTGCCTTTATTATGTTGATACTATGACTTATATATTGGTTACACACATTGAAATAGAGGTTGCATACGTACTACATCACACCTCCCAAGGCAATAAAAAAAAAAAAAAATCCTTTGCATGGATACTTTTTTTTTTTTTATATATATAAAACTACGTAATGTGGTTACAAATTTAATGTAAAATTACTGTTTATTATCTATGAGTAATGGTTATGCGTTTGAGTTACTCGCAGGTTTTTTTTTTTTTTTTTTTTATATATAAGTATATTTATAAACAACTTATAACTAAGATTACAGTTGTTGTATCGCTTGTGTTTACAAACAAGCGAATTGCTTTTCTTTTTTTTTTTTTTTCCAAACTTATACCTAAGATTACAGTTGAGTTCTGTGTTTACAAATAAAACATGTAAGTACTTTTTGTTGGCACCATTCATTCAGGGCATCACGAGTGCATATCATTTTACAGCCACGATCGCAACGAAGGTCAGTAACCTAGGTATTGTTGCTAAGTATACAATATACTATGACTTTATGAGTAATACAACTTCGTTCTGTTTTTATGAATAACATCAATTTTTCCGTTAATGTTTACCTCTACATTTGGCGACAAATCTCTAATAACAGTGTAGGGACCAGTATAAAGGTTTGAGAGCTTATTACCAGTTTCATTTTTAATCAATATTTTATCATTTGGTTTATATTCTACAGGTCTTACATATTTATCATATCTGTTTTTCCTTTCTAATTTCGAGTTAATCAAGTTTTCCCGTGCTTCTGTTTGTGAAATCTGTAATCTATATTTAAGCTCAAGGGGATAACTGTCATAATTGTATAGTGGTTCTACTGTTCTTAAAAGGTTACTTGGTAAGTTACATTTCTTTCCATACACAAGTTCGAAGGGAGTAAATTTTGTCGATGAATGTACTGTGGTGTTGTATGCAAAGGCCCAAAAAGGTAACCATGAACTCCATGAGTCTGGTCTTTGATTGATGTGCATTCTTAAAAAGGCCCCTAGGGTTTTGTGAGAATTCTCCAGTGCACCAATGCTCTGGTGATGATAGGCTGTTGAGTTCAGTTTGGAAATATTAAGAATTGTACATACCGCTTTGAATGTCTCTGACATAAACTCCGTTCCTCTGTCAGTAGCGATTTCCCGAGGCACACCGTGCACGAGGATGAAGTTGTTGACGAACACACGAGCGACTTCAGCTGCTGTTCTATTCACTAGTGGAAAAGCGCATACATATTTTGATAGTTCACATTGAAGTGTTAAAATATACGTGTAGTTATAGTAATCTCTATCAAGAGGCCCTACTATGTCTAAAAATATCTTCTCAAATGATGATTGTGCTGTTGTGGTTATTACCATGGGTTCTTTTACCATAACCGTATACTTTTGTTTTTGACATATAGGGCATTTTTTAACATAGTTATTTATATCCTTTTCGAGACCCGGCCAGAAATAATATTTTTTAATGTTGTTAAACATTCTTTTTGTGCCTGCGTGGCCACTTGTGGGTAATAAGTGAAAGTCATTTAAAATGACTCTCCGATCTTCTAAATTATCTACTTTTTCTATATTATTTAAAATACACAATCGCGGTCCTTCCCATTTAGTATATCTTTTAACCTCATTAGTTATTTTTCCTAAGAATAAGTTATGGGATTTATTTTTCACGAAACATATTTCATGTATATCATTAACTTTACAGAAATCGCACATCGCTCTCACAAATGCGGCTGGCGTCAGTTGTGATCGAGCAGATGGATTTATATACAACATCATTTTTGCTTGATCATATGAAAATATATTATTTCCCTTATATATTCTATTCGTTTTTTGTAGCCTGTTTAGACTCGTTTTATCAATGAATTGCAGCTCTACTGCATTACTAGGCTTGTTAATTGTTCCCACAATCCTTGCTTGATCTTCTTGATCCGGGACACAGTTGTCTGCGGTATCTTCCGGAATATGAGAAGTTTGTTCTAATCGTTTTATCTGTGCTAAACTTTCGTGCATGTTCTTTAAATCTTTCGATGATATTGGAATTCGAGATAAAGCATCGGCGGCTGCATTTTGTTGACCTTTGACATATTCTATTAAATAGTCATATTCTTCTAAACATAATCTAAATTTGAGCAGTCTACTTGATGGCTCCTTTAAACTAAATAAATATACCAGTGGTTTGTGGTCAGTTACTATTTTGAATGGACGACCATACAAATAGGGTCTATAATGTTTTACGGCCCATACTATAGCCAGGAGTTCTTTTTCAATAGTCGGGTAATTACGTTCAGCTTTGTTTAAACTCCTACTGGCGTAAGCGACTGGCCGACCATTGCCGTTGGATAAAACCGCTCCTATCGCGTACCCTGACGCATCAGTTTGTACAATAAACTGATTTTTATCTGATAAATCCGGATATTGGAGAACTGGTGGTGTAGACATACATTCTTTAAGTGTCTGAAATGCCTTTTGTGCGTCGCTATTCCAAATGAATTCTACATTTTTTCTACACAAAATATTTAAACTGTTTGCAATTTCAGCAAAATTTGGAATAAATTTGCGATAATAATTCGCTAAGGCTACAAAACGCTTTACTTCATTTGTGTTTTGGGGAATTGGATAGTTTTGTATAGCACTAATCTTTTCTGGATCGGGTAGTACACCGTTATCTGTTACGACGTGGCCTAAATAGAGCATTTCCTTTTTAAGAAAGTCGCATTTCATCGGATTTAATTTTAAATTGACACTGCGTAATCTTTCTAGTACTTCGATTAAATTTTTGTTATGATTTGATAAGTCCCGTCCCATTATAATTAAATCGTCCTGATAACATAAACATTTTTCATAATTAAGGCCCGCCATTGCCATTGTCATCATTCGGGCAAATGAGTTCGGGCTTGTCTTAAGACCCATTGGCATTCTAGTCATTTGATATTGACCTGAATGAAAAGCTGTAAATTTCCTACTATCTGGTTCAAGTTCCACGTTATAAAACCCTTGGCTTAAGTCTAAGTGCGTAAAATAAATGCAACCAGATAGCGAGTCTAATATCTCATGAATATTTGGCAGTGGGAATTTATCATTTTGAACACAGTTATTTAACTTTCGGTAATCAATGACTAGACGCCATTTCTTCTCTCCATTTGATTTCTTTGGTACTAATAGAACGGGACTAGACCATTCGCTATTACAGGGTTCTATTATACCTTGTTCGAGCATGCGGTTAATTTGATTCTGTATTTCCCCTTTTTGTGAATGTGGGAGCCTGTAAGGTTTGCTGTAACTTGGTCTAGTACCGGGTTGTATTGTTATTGAATGTTTATATATAGTTGTCGTAGTGAGTTGGTCTCCTTCGAGATAAAAGATATCGTTATACTTTGCGCATATGTTCCTAATGCTGATTTTTTCCTCCTTATTTAGATGATCTAATTTTAATAAGGGAAGCAGTTTTTTGACTCGTTCTGCATGTTTCTTTGGCTTGTCAAATATACAGATATTATAATCTCTTGCTTTATGTATTTTAGGATTAATGCTATGTACATAAAAATCGTTTTCTGTTGTGTTCAAAATTCTTATTGGTAGCTTTCCGTCCGCGGGGCTTGCTATTGTACTTGCTAAAAATATTCCGTTTCCTATCTGCTCTGCGCAAACTACACAATCTTCTGTTATATCGGTCGTAATGTAATGTGTGCTTTCGGACCTAGCGGGTATAGTTAGCGTCTCGTTATGTTTGGTAATAGGCACACAAATTTCTTTATTGTTATTATACATAACTAAGGAGTAATTTTTGAAGTTAATAATCGAATGATATTTGCTCAAAAAGTCTTGGCCTAAAATGCCACTTGCCTTACAGGGTAAGGATTCAAATACGTAGAATTTATGGCTTAGAATTTGTTCACCTGCTCTTAATTCAAGATAAACAAAACCGATCGCTTCAATTTTTCCCCCAATACCATTTACAACAAGTTTTCCTTTTTGGATGGGTTCATTCAACTCAGCAATGTGTTTATATTTTATGGCCGATATGGATGCACCGGTGTCGATTAGCCACGTATATGTAAGATTGTTATGTTTAGAGTGTAATGAAATATGATATATGCTACTACATGACATCATAACGCTTTTATTCACGAAAAAACTCTTCTGAATTATTATTATCATTGTTATTTTCAGATTGATTTTCTCGCGGATTTGAATCTGTCAAAATATGCGTATTTTGTTGCTGTTCCTGGTGAATAGTAGCTTGGTTAAAAAAAATCCTACCTTTAGCTCCACGGTTAAATGTGCCGCGGCCACGAGATCTCCATCCACCGCGACCTGTTTGCGATATTCGATCATCCCTACGTTCCGCCGGTGGCGTTGATTGTCCTCGTCCTCGTGACATCCCCTGGCCTCTGGAATTCCTATATTGGTAGTAATTGTTATTACGACGCATAAATAAAATGTCACCTGACGTGGACGGTGTTGAAACTTCCTCATCGATGGCTGCTTGTATGGCATCACTTAAAGATGTAAACTGTCGTGCTGCTATTATTGTGCTTAGTCGACGATTTCTTAATCCGTCGGCAAAACTTTTAATGGCTGATTTTTCGTTAATAGGCTTCAATATATCGAAGCTAGACTCATTGCCTTCAGATTGGGAAATCGTCAAGTCAACAAACAAATCAGTTATTTTCTTACCGTAGTCATCTATAGTAAGATCATTTTGTTTCAATTTGTACAATTTGTGTTGTAGAGCTGTTGCTGATTTTTTTTGGTAACAGACATGTTTTCATAGCCTTTACTAACTCATTAACACTGTCATACTTTGCATTAAGTTTAAGTTTAGCAGACTGCGAAAGTCGACTTTTTAAAACAAAATTTATCAATTTAATTTGTCCGTCTACGTCAAGTTCCGTTTCATAGTATTCTACGCCATCAATGAGCTGTTTCGTATTTGTGCCGTCGTCATTTAGAACTGGTAATAAGCTCAAGGCGATTTTTAAATCGAATTTCGCCATATTTTGTTCAATAATTGACTCTTCAGTCGATGAATTATTACACAAATCTAAAATATTGTCATACAGGTTAACAAAATCTTTGTTTAATTTATTAAATTTACATAATTCCTCGTCTTTTAATCCGGTTTTAAGTAGCCTTAAATGGTCTAAGCTCTCATTGAAATTACTCAGCAATTTATCGGCCTCTTTTAGTTTTTTCAAAACAATTTCACCCTTTCGTCTACTTGGTCCTATTTTTATTAAATATATTCTTATCTTACCAAGGTCATTGTATATCTGTAACAATTCGTCATACATAACTGTCCATAATTTTATAGTTCATATACCAAATGCAAGTTCATATCGCGACTATGATTCCACTGTTGCACGCATACACTGCCCATGTTAGAATTACCACACTTTCACATTCATTAGAACACGGAACTCACAAGAACACTAGCCGAATTGTATGATTTGTTACACGCCTCTGTGTTGTCAGGGATTCTTGTTGGAAGCGTGGACCCGACGTTCCTCGCCTGCAGACACGTTACAAGCACCGTCGCGACACCTTCTGGATCGATCCACAGAACGCCTTAAGATGTGTCTCGTTATCTGCTCTCGCGCCCAGGACTCATGACATCTTTTGTAAATTTTAAAGATGGAGTATAGTGCACCGATGAATAATATCGTGCAAATTATTGTTAACACGATACTTATGGCCGATAAATGAAATTTAAATTCCTCTACCGTCGCTGTGTTTTTAGCGGCGCTATTTTGATTGAGAAAAACCTCCTCATTAGTTACTTTTGAGTTGCACATTTTCAAAGTCACTTTTAATATATTTTCCACTTAAACAGTTGCCACACTGAGCAAAACCGATACTAATCGCGTACATGATTCAAGCCCTGTTTAGTGGCAGGGTCGCCATGTATGGTCGGGTGTCAGATATAATAAAACATCCCAAAATGTGGTGTAAGACTGCCTTTATTATGTTGATACTATGACTTATATATTGGTTACACACATTGAAATAGAGGTTGCATACGTACTACATCACAGTGTTAATGTCCGTGTGACTTTGTATAGTTTGCAGAAACAGTCATCATGCAAGTTTGAAATGTCGAAGTTGCATAAACTTTATAGAAACAGACATTATGCAAGTTTGTTGCTGGGAAACTAGAAAGTTTGATTTAAACTTGCCTCAAGTGTATATACATGCCATGGCAAATTTGGATCAAACCTTCACTTTTGATACATCAAACTTATTGCAAGTCAGATTCAAGTTTAAATGGCTATCTGGGCATTGTGTGGATCGACCGGAGGACACGGTGGAGCATACGGTGGAGGTCTGCCCGGCTTGGGCGGAGCACCGTCGTGTCCTCGTGGCGGCGATCGGCAGCGGTGATCTCTCGCGTCCGGCCCTGGTTCAGGCCATGGTACGGAGCGAGAGGGAATGGGAAGCAGTCACCTCCTTCTGCGAAGCAGTAATGCTCGCGAAGGAGGAGGCGGAGCGTGTGAGGGAGAGGCAATAATTGCGCGGACGGCGAGCAATGGGCAGCTCGCCGTCCGGTAAGGACCAGGCCCGGGTCGACGGCGCGTTGTGTTCCACGCGCGCCTCAAAGAGATGTCAGCATAATTGACGGGGTCCGATAGGGCCGATGCCTGCCAGGGTCGCGGATTGTTCGAAAGAGTTACCGTGGCCCTGGCGCACAGGCAACAGAAGGAACACGGGTGGGTTTTAGTCAGTAAGAGTCTGACACGCCCTTCCGCTCCGCCCAGAGCGGTAGAGGTCATTTGATGATATCCCACCCAACAAAAAAAAAAAAAAGGCATGTTGCTGTTCCAATGCCGGTTAGATAATTATAATTATTTTGTTTTATTTTATTTGATCACCAATAATGCCTTTTTTTCTACTTCATTTATTTTTCTTATATTTGTCCGTGTATTGTAATTGTGTGCCTAGTAATAAGTCTATTGTTACTTGGTAATGAATAATAAATGAATAGGTATACTTAATTATTAAAGGCCCAAAATTCAGCAACGCTAATATCGTTTTTTGACGCAGCCATTAGGTCCTTAAGTGTGCAGGTGACAGGGCACGTGGCGCAAGATGGAAGGTGAGCCATTGTCTGTGGAGAGACGCCGCATACGCACCGGAGATCGTTCATGAAACCCCACTTGTGTAGACTGTCTTTGCTGCGGCCGACCTGAATCGGCGACGGCAACTTGTGTCCGAATGAGAGTCTCTCTGATCATCTGGTTTAAGTAGCTCTTGCCAAGGTCGCATCTTGCTTTGGAGAGATTGTTATCCGAATCGGCTAGACTCACTCACCCATGAAAACTTTTGCGGGTTTTAAGCCTCTGGGACACTGGGTTGTAGGTGTGCAATGGGTGGTGTGGGTCATCCTGTAGCTTCGCCCTCTCGATGCTGCTGTTTATTGTCCTGCGATTTTGTGGAGGCGCAATGCTAGTCAGTGGATACAGCATGCGCACCGGGGTCAGTTTTAAACAACCATTAATAATCCGTCACATCTCATGAAATGCTGTTTACACTATTTTAGCATAGGCAGATCGGCCCCATACTGGACAGGCATATTCACCAGCGGAGAAACAAAGTGCCATTCCAGTTGTTCGCAGGACTTGAGGTGATGCCCGCTATTTGGTGGATGTTAGGCGGCGAAGTAAGTGGTTGCTGGTAAGAACTTTCTGCATAACGTTTTCACATTTATTTTTGTAGTTAAGTGATCTATCCAATGTGTTACCGAGGTATTTTGGGTGGGAACTATGCGTAAGTGTAAACCCCTGCCTCTCGATGGTGAGTTTACGACCCGCTTGTCTGTTACGAAGGTGGAAGACGCATAATTGCGTTTTGGAAGGTTTTAAAGCGTTATCAACATAATAATTGCTGCAGAAAGCGGGTTGTGTTTGGGTTTACCGGTTGATCGTTGGTACATATATCGCACTGATAACACAATACTGTTGTAACTCAAAATATGTAAAATTTGTGATAACATCATATTAAAAGAAATAATGAAGTGAATAACCATTTTTACGTCGATTCTGAAAAAAAAAAAACACATTTTGAGTTACAACAGTATCGTATTATCAGTGCGATATATTGAATAATGGTGAAGCCAGTAAGTACACTACCCTGAGGCAGGCCATTCTGTTGGACTCACTACCTACTTTTATCTTCAAGGATATTCATTTGAAATCTTACTTAGCAGTTCTCTAAGAATTCGGGTAAGCCTAGAATCATCTGTCAGGTTGCTAACTTTATAACGCTTATTAATAACGGTGTCGTAGGCTGCCGACAAGTCCACAAATACTGCAGCCGTCCTTTTCCTTGCTTGAAACCCATACTCAATGAGTTGCGTGTGGTTGAGGATCTGGCTGTAACAGGACAAATTCAAATTCAAATTAATTCATTGTAGAATATAGGTAAAGTAAGATGTTATATTATAGTTATACATATAGGTCTGCTATGTCTCGCAATTGAGGCATACAAAACGAAGAAAAGGACTTTCCTGGTCTACATCCAGCATGCTCTGGTATTAGTTTGGGAACCACAAGGTTGGTTAGACGGGCTAATAGTAGTCTTTCGAACAATTTGTATGTAGGTGTAGCAAAGGAGGGATATTTTTGGGGTCTTCATGTGATCTTCCAGGTTAGAGTACCGTGAAGCTTTTATTTTTGATTTCCTAAAAAAAAAAATGTTATATGCCACAGGAAAGAAACCTGCATCGTGTAAATGGCGCATCAGGGGCATTAGTTACAGACAAAAATCATGGTTGATGTACCTGTTTCATAAGAGTAATAATTATACTGTGAATATAAGCATGAATGTATATAGTACAGCAACAGCTAGAATAGTAACGACAAGTGGTGTGGCATAAAGTTTATTTTTACAATTATCATGAAGAGTAAAGAATTAAATTGGGGTTCTAATATCATTGATACACTAACTAAAAATATCGGATTTCAACTAATTTCTAGTTTAATTATGAACTTAAAAATTTATGCCAAACCATAAAAATATTATTTAGCCGTCAGTCCCGGTCATCTTTTATGAATATTGTGGACGCGGCCTAAGAATCCCGTATAAAATCTCACCTCTATTGAGTTGAGTTGCACATGGCAGCAACGGCCACCAATGGCAGCGGCAGCTGTTTGTTCTTTTGACAGCTGATGTCTGAGATGTCAACGACAGGTGTCAGTTTCTCTAGTTTTCTACAGGTTTTACGGTTGTTTTTGAGTGACTTCTTTAACTTGTGAAATTAAATTGGAAAAATGTGGATTTCTATTGAATGAAAGGATCAATTTTGTGTGGTGTTACTCAATTCCGTTTATTCTTTCTCAACTTTATTTAGCAATATGGCCAGTGGTGGCTTTCGTCTTCGTTTTGGTGAAATCCAAACCAACGCCGCCGTTGGTATGTTCGCTTTGATAAATTATTTATCCATAACGTTTCAGTATCTTGATCTTTGTAATACTCGTGTTTCATAGATGAGGTCATATCTGGTGTGGTTCTCCGTTTTCTAAACTACATTGTGGATATAAAAACAAACACATGTTACATTTGCCTTTAATTATGTTTATTTTTATTTGTATACTTTAATATATATTACAGATAATACTAGTGAAATATTAGACTCACCATCAAGAAGGACTACTAGAATAAGAACTAAACCAAAGAAGTATGGTGATTTCTTAGATCAAACTCCAACAAAGCGCAGATCTTACAAAGACTTAAGTAGCTCTGAAGAAGATGAAGTTAATAATGAAGCTGCATTACAGAAACCTACAGGTATATTTTACTATTGATTTTTTTAAAAGTTATTTCAGCAGCGGAGTTATTTACATGATCTTTAACTCATTTCATTATCCAAACAAAAAACTATCAAGACACAGTGGAAGTTTAATTGTTGCTGAATGCAGCCAGCATATTAAATTAGTTTTTTTTTAATATTTTATAAAATAGGTAATAGTTACATATTATTCAAATCTGCATAATACAAAATTGTTGGCTTACTATCATCCAATGCTTATTTCACATATAAAATAAAACTTTTTTTTTTTAGCTTTATTCAGTGAAGATGATGTGGAGGGCCAGGACATGTTCAAGTTCAAATCCCGTCACACTAAGCTCGACCTACAAAATAAAGTTAAGGCAGCCATAAGTAATTCTCCAAAACCCACCGATTCACCAATGAAAACACCAAGGAAACTAGGTGCTTTCAATAGTCCACTGACCAAAGTGTCTCAGGCTACACCTAAACAAGTTAAGGATATTATTAAGAAAAGTAAGTATCTTTATAAACATAAATATACTAAAATAGTAATGAAGTCAAAATTGTACTTGAATATTTTTGAAAAAAAGTAATAGCTACAATGTGGAACAAATCTGATGCTGAAAATATAGTTGTTGGAATTTTTGTCTGTTTGTCTGTATGGTATATTCCGGATTGGTGCAAAAACGGCTGATCGGATTTGAATGGAATTTGCCCCACAGATTATATTATTTAACCTGGATTAAGACATAAGGTACATATTAACTTCGGTAGTACATTCCCGTAGGATATTTTCAGAAATTCACAAGAATGAAATCCTGGGGAAAAGCTAGCTCTGCATAATTTCCATTATTATTCAATCATCAAACAGAAACATTACCACCTGAGTTTGTAGTTTGGACTCAAATAAACCTTGCCTAAATTATTATAAAAATTGTTTCTTCAATTTAGTCTTAAACGGGTTTTAAAAGAAAAAGCCATCACTTTTTCTTTCAAGGTAATGATTATTAACTCAGGTTTATGCATATTAAATTTCAGGAATTATTCATGAAGTTAAATCTGATAGTGGTGAGAGTGATTTTTCTGGCAGCAGCAGTGACTTTGTGCCTGAAGGAAGTGACCATGAAGAGGTAATTAAATATATTACTTCAAAATTACATTATTTTAACAAAACTAGCCTATAAGGACTAGGACTTGGGGGTTACAGTAGGTTATGTATTTCTTCTGTTTTAGATTATAATTATTAAAAAAAAAAACAAATAATATTAACATGAATAAGATGAAGGTCATGGTGTTTGAAAAAGAAGAGGATGTGTTGGTGTGTGATATTAAAATAAATGATTAGTGTGGTGCAAGTGAGTTCGTATATTTGGGGAGGCTGTTTACAAGGGATGGAAAGATTGATGGAGATGTGGAAAGGAGAGTAAATGTGGGAAATAAAGTGAATGGTGCTATACATGCAATTGTGATCAACCAGTTGATGTCCAAAAAGGCACGACTGGCTGTTCACAATGGTGTGCTGGTGCCTATGCTTATGTATGGAACTAAAGGTTGGGTGTGGCGAAAGAAGCAAGAAAGTAGAATAAATGCTTTGGAAATGCATTAATAATAAATAATAATAATACCATTTATTTCAGGCGACACACGCTCATAGAAGAAGAATACCTTAACCTAAACATACATATTTTTATATAAACAAAAGTTGTGTTAGTAAAAGCATGTTCATTCGTTGCGAAGCATGTGTGGTGTGATTATGAATGATAGGCTAAGGAATGATGTGATAATGTAATGGTGTGGTTTAAAAGAAGATGTAGTGACATAAATTGAAAAGAGAATGCTTAGATGGTTCGGTCATGTTGAAAGGATGAATGAAAAACGAATAACGAAAGAGATTTACAAGGCAGATGTGAGTGGAAACGCCGGGAGGGTACGCCCTAGGACATATAGTGATCTTATTGGTGATTTTCTTCAGAAAATTCAGGTGCATAGTACTCGCAACCGGCGTGCGTGTATGACCAGATGTATGAACGTAAACGAGGCAAAAGGAGTATGTAAGGATCGTAGCAGGTAGCGTTCTCTAAGTTTCTGCATACCCCATGGGAAGTAGGCGTGAGTTTATGTATGTATAAAAAAAAACAGATAAAGGTAAAAAACAATGTAGTTTTTGGTACTTTGTATTTTTTGTCTATACCTTACGGAAAAAGGCGTCGAGTGTATCATCATCAGATTCGCGGTCAAAAGATATCTACTGCTGGACATAGACTGCTCCCATGAATTGCCATTTGTACCATACAGAAATTAAAAACGTGTTATTACATTTTGCCCTCCCTTCTGACAGAGAGAAGGCCTGTGTCCTAAGAGTGGGAACATTATAGAATGATTATGTATAATATTTTCAGACTGATTCACATTCATCACCAGCAGCTTCTTCTGAAGAAGAGGAAGGAGATCAACAGCCAAAAAAATTTGTTGGTAAAGTTGGTAAGAACAAAGAATCTAACACAAAAGTGAAGGATTCAGAATATTTTGTCACCCCTGACAATTACTTCATGATGCATTCTAGTAAAAAGGTAAAATTAACACAATGTGTTATTTAAATCTAAATTCAGTAAAATTCATTGCATTGATCACCAAGCTTGCTCAAGGCGGATTAGCGATTTCAGTCTTATATCAATTATAAGTCCAGGTTTCCTCACAATGATGACAGTAATGTCCAAAATAAACTAAGAAAGTACACAATATAATGTGTTAAAAAAGGCACATTGGAACTTCCCCGGATTTGAACCCACAACCTTGTGCATGAGACTGGGCCATCACGACAAATGTATGTATTCTGTAGGAGTTATTTTACAAATTATATTTATTTAATTACAGATCGCAACTTCAGACCATACTCTAGCAAGACTTAAAAACTTAAATGAAAATGATCTTGACGACATTCAAATATCAGTAGAACACAAAAAGAGTATAAATGAACTCAACCAAACATACACTCAACTGTTCAACAAATGGCTCTACATTTTGAGTGAAAATTTCAACATCATGCTTTATGGAGTTGGTTCAAAACGGTCAGTACTTCAACAGTTCCAAAAGCAGAAATTGAAAGACTTTCCATGTATTGTTGTAAATGGTTTCTTTCCAAGTTTAACAATTAAGAATATTCTCGAAACAATTGTTATTGATCTGCTGGAGAATAGTCATGTGCCTTCAAATGTGGGAGATATTGTTAATTTAATTGATACTCAGTTAACGGAGAATGGAATGGACTTGTTCCTAATAGTACATAATATAGATGGCACTATGTTGAGGAATGCTAAAGCTCAGTCTACATTAGCCAGTATATCTCAAATCAAGAATGTTCACACGATTGCAACTATTGATCACATTAATGCACCATTATGTAAGTATACAATTGAAAATCATATTAACATAAATTAAAGAATCCAAATAAACTCACGATTAGCTAGTGTTACGCGTGTGTAAAATTTATATAGCTTTATTGTGTATTCAGAAGGGTCAGGCGCTACTGAAGCATGAATTTAATGGAAAACATTCATTGAACTACATCATTATCCTCATGAATAAAGGGTCGGCACAGCTCGTCATTTTCTACCTTACATATCTATAAATTAGCTGTCACCTCAGAATTCGGTTTCTTCCTAACTGTATCATCTTTCACATAAAGGAAATCAATTTAAACTCTAGTTACAAGTTTCCATGTCATCGTCATGGCGACCTGTCGATACTCTTCGGGGGTTACAGCAGTTGTAGCTTTTGTTAGCCGTATCCGTCATTGTATCATAATACACTCTTCTTTATTTCAGTATGGGATCACACAAAGCTAAGTAAATTTAAATTCACATGGTGGGATGTGACAACATTTGTGCCTTACTCAGAAGAGACTTCGTACGAGAACTCGTTGATGACGCATCGCAGTGGTTCATTACAACTGTCTTCACTCAAGAGTGTCTATCAATCTCTCACTACAAATGCAAAAGGAATATTCAAAATTATCATTGAGTACCAATTGGAAAATCAAAAACAACATTATCAAGGTAAATACACGGTTTCATAACTATTGTTATTAATAGAGCCTCTATTTTCTTTGAGACATCCAATCAAGTATACTTCAGAATATAATAAATCTTTCGCTATTGCACTCGGTAAACCGTGGAGCATTGCCAGCGCCCATGTTTTGTCATATAATTATGTTCTTTGTGCCCAGTTTTGTACAAACGATAATTTCGCATAAAGCATGCGTGTTCCTTGGAATTGTTGGCAAAACCTGATAAACTATTGGTCTATATTCTGTCGAGTCTCTTAATACCATGGCCATTATGACGGACATACATGCTGATTGGCAAACACAATGTTTCCCAGTAAATAACCTTGTGCTACACCTGTGTATGTAGTATGTACGTAAGCATAATGTTATCCTACTTTTAATATTATAAAATGTGAGTTTACATGTTTTTGAATTTGTATGTTTTTTGATCAGTCAAGCTTCAAAGGCTGAACGGATTTGGATGTAATTTGGCATGCCGTAGAGAGGGTAATTGCTTAAAACACTCGAGTAGGAATGGCTTTCATTTTGACAATTCAACAACATTCATTGCGTTATTTAGGTACACACGGCTACATATCAAGCCATAAGTTTCCAGTATAAGCTGACCTCTCATTGTACGGAAATCCTATACAGTGCGAAATTAGCTTATACTGGTAATGTATAGCTTGATATGTAGCCGTGTGTACGTTGCTTAGCAGACAATTTTTCGGACAAATGAAGCAATGGATTAGCAATATCTTTCAAAATGATTCAGATTGTGATTGTGTTACGCAATTAGAATGCTGGATTAGGATATTTTATCGCGGTAGTACGTTCCTGTGGGATAATTTCCGACAATCAGACGGGCGAAGCCGTTGGCAAAAGCTTCTTATGTATAATAATCCAGCTGCTCTCTTTGATTTTCAGGGTTTCCATTTAAAGACTTATATACCAAATGCCGGGAGCAGTTTTTAGTGAGCTCAGATCTTGCACTAAGAGCTCAACTCACAGAGTTTTTGGATCATAAACTCGTGAAAATGAAACGAACTTACGACGGAAGTGAAAATCTGGTAATACCAATTGATAACGTATTAATGCAACAGTTTTTAGACCAACAAACTAGTTGACTCTGATCAATTGTTTCTCAATGGTTTTTGGTCATTATTAAAAATTCTAACGGATTTACCTACGCGTTTTTCTTATGTAACATAGGTTCTGTTCCATTAACATTAAAAAAAGAAAAACATGTTGTATTTAGCTTTTATTTTACAATCCCAGAAATAAAGTCTTAATAGGATTATATATAATATATATCAACAGGCCAAAGTTGTAAATTACTTAAACTTAATGACTTACACAATATAATAAAATTATTAACTAAAATTCTCTTCAACATATCTGGCACGTTCACCATGATGCATCAACCAAACATTTCATTGATATTCATAAGTGCATTAATTGCTATTTCAAAATTTAAAAAGATTGTAGAAAAATACTCTCTGAACTCATCAGACGTCAAAGATTTGATCTAATTAATCAGATTCCGATATTTTACTACGCCCATTGAAAATTAAATTTGTTTTACTGAACATGTTCATTTATCATTCATTAGTGAGATTACGAATAATTTGATAATGCATTTTATTTAATCCCATTGCGAATCCCAATACGAATTTCTATATTACAATTTGCTCAGTTAAATTGTATCGATAAAATAATGTCATATTTCCCTTTGACCACCAGTTATCCAACCATAAAATGTGTACTAAATTGAGATAAATTATTTTTTAAATTGTTTTGTCAATAATTGTTATAGGATATGGTCCAGTCAAGTTTATGTATTTAAGTAGCTATTTCCTGGGTGAAAATAGCATGTCAAAATTAATTATCAACTCAAGCACACTTTCTTTCCAAGATAAAACGGCATTGGTGCATTGTGTCCAAGGCGTTGTAAACGTTAGTACAGTTTAACAGCTATAGCAGTAAATAAATCTGAGGAAATTAAAAATAAATCAATAGTTATTGAGGGCATAACTTTAACTTTTGTTCTTGTAAAAATATTTAAATCTCCCTCTTACACCTTATTAAGTCGAAATCATGGATGTTGATGGATATTCCACATTATCATAATTTGTAATTATAGTAAATAATTCTCTACATGAAAATTGACATCAATGTCATAGTATTTAAAAAATTTAGTATGTCATTATCAGTCTAACTTGGTCATCAAAAAACAGGCGGTGCCCATATCAGAATTGAGGTTGTAATAGATTCCAAGGGCAGTTTTGTCTAACAATTTACTCATGTTCTTCTCACTTACAGCTAATTAATACAATTCATCATAACTGTAGATCAAATGAGAGCTATTTTAACCTATAATCATGCACTTCCATTTCAATGATTAGACTAAAATTAAGCATATCAATAGAATAAAAAATGATTATTACATAAACAATTTAATTGAAACATTAACTGTCGGACAACAAACTACAGATTTCACACAATGTCTATTGAGACATCAACATTTATCAATGATAGAAAAACTTCATCAAATTGTACGACGTTCGCTAGACGCGGACGCGTTAAATACTAGAGTGAAAGCGATTGAGTCTAGTCTCATTGGGTGTCGGGTATCGATCTCATGAATGACAACTAGTCTACAGGGATGACTGCGGGTTTCGTGATTGTGAACAGGTTTATTGTCCGATGCATCGGAGCGCTGTACACTTACAAACTAGTAAGTTAATTCCGCTTAAGGCAACACTCAATTTTCTTCATCATCCTCGTGTTTCCGCTTTTTACCCCGAGTGCTTTCTTCTGGCTCTCCGTCTGCATTCTCCTCACCATCTGGGTGGTAGAAAAAAGAATTATAAAGACTGTAGATGCAATCATAATGTTTAAAATTGGTATAAATTAAGCACTGGCCATTTATACACAGCGTAAACATTACCATTAATTGCAAGCAAGTACTATAAAGTTTCGTCTTGATTCACCCCTGCATCCCTATTCACCCCGTTCGACGGTACTAAATTAAATGACCAACTCACTATACAAATAAATATATATACAACAATTTATTATATTCTACAATATGTTTGGGTAAATACCTTGTACTTTAGAATTTTGATTTCCCTCACGATCGTTTTCCACCTCTTCGTCGTCCACATCTTCGTCTTCTTCCTCTGCATCTGTGCCGTCATATAAAGAGCTGGCAGAGCTTTCCTCTTCTGTCGAAATAGAATTCGTATCTATAGTCACATAATTAAAATTAATATCTAAAGCCTTAATGTTGGTAGGTACTTTATTTTATCCAATACTATTCAATTCAAAGCGAAATCCAAGATTTAAGTCTTTACTAAAACCTTATACAGATGTGCAGTGCACAGTTCACAAATAAATCGTATTCAATGGAGACTAACTGGCATGAAACTTCGAAAAGTTGAGCCACATAATAAGGTCAGGTATATATGATGGTTCAAGTTAGTTTGCGGTGCATGCAAGAACAGAAACGGCTGTAAGTTTTTTGCGATGAAGCTAGTGCCCACCACTGTCACTCTGTACTGCAGTGTAATCTTTAAAGCGCAGAAAATCGGTGGTTACAATCACGAAAAAGGATTGGATGAAAAATACGTTTATGTAGGTAAACATGACGCAGCGAAAACACACAAATACAAAAAAGAACGAGTTGGGGGAAACTAAGTTTGCTGTATTGCAACTACAGGCCAGGATAGTTGATTTTCAGTAGTGCCACCACTTACCAAGGTTATCATTGTAGACTACACTGAGTGAAACATCCTCATCATCATCCTCTTCTTCGTCTTCATCTGAACCTGAAACAAATGAGACCACATGAAAATATCACCAACATCAAAACAATTACTTTAAAAATTTTGCAGCCAGCACAAGATAAATCCAAACCAATTCTTTGAGAAGAAGCTGCTGAGTCTTACATATACAGACAAGATGTTACACAAGCATCACTGACATAAAATAATGATGCTTACTCTTTAAAAGGAAACCCATGTGGAATAGCAGACCATAAACAGTGTATAATATCATTGGTAGAGAGGGTCTCTCCTCTTCTGGCCTTTTTGATACATTATCGTCATCATTAATCACCAACGAACCCAAATCTATGTCCAGATCTGTAATGCAGTATTTATTTTACCCATTCAATAGGTTATTAATCTGCCTTTGTCTGGTTGTAGACAAACACAGCAAGTTAATTATCGGTGATTACAATGTATGTATGAATGTTGGGTCATGTTGTCTTAGAACTGGTCAATGGCTTGTTTGGATGTGGGTGCTTACAGGCTATTTTGATGATTAATATAATAATTGAGGTAAGAGGGAATTTTACAGATTTTACTAAAAATTAAAAAAATACAAAACCTGCATGTATGAAAATTGGCAATATTTAAACAATGGTCCAGTGCCATAATCAGAGTTGAACAAAATTTATTTTAATTTCAGCATATTTTTATATAGGTACTATTTAGTTTTGCTAGAATTTATATGTAGGGGCTTTTACCCTGCAGTGGGACAATTACTGGCTGATATTATTTTATGTTAATATCTTTGCAAGTGTTGCTAACAAGAATATTTCTAGTGATCGCCAACCTACATAACTAGAAGCTTAAAAACAAGGTACACTAACCATCTTCTTCACTATCATTGTTTCCATTCATTTCATCTTCTTCCTCTGCATCACTGTCCTCAGCTTCTCTATCTTGTTTGTCAAATCTGAAAGCACCAATAAAGTTATAAGTAGACATACTCAGAGGTAGAACGCAAACAACTAAGTGTCTGGACAGCAGTTTAACTAATAAATGTATGTGAATGATACATCCACAAGAGATTTTGCATGCCTGTCCGGCTCTCAAGGAGAGAATAATAAGGAAATAATAATTATGGTATGAAGTGAGTAGGGGTATCTCTAGCGGTGTTGTGCAAGATACATTTTTAGGTATTTGGGGTACCAAAGTGAATTTTTTCTGGGCCTGTCTTGAAATAACCTTAGGATTAAAAAATGTACAAATCTTACCCATCTAAATATTTTAAAGAGGGGTGTAATGCAAACACCTTACTCCTGTATTCCTCAATGCTAGTGACTTCATTGTTGAACAAATCAAGATTCTTTAAGTGTTCAAAGTCCTCCAAAGGCTTCAGAGTATCTAAATCTTTAATTTTGTTTCCTGATAAGTTAAGATGTGTTAGCTTTTTGCAGCCATTGAGGAAGTTCAATCCGTTGGATATTCTGTTGTCAGACAGCTCTAGTTTCCTGAGCTTGGGCAGTTTTGGAAAACCTTTGAGCGTAGTTAGACCAACATTATTGAGGCTGAGGTTTTCAAGATTAATATATTCATCTGTTAAACCAACTATATTGGTACTCCTGCAATTATCCAGGTTTAATTCTTTTACCTGTAATTAAAACAATAAAAATAATTAAATCTTCAGTGACAAGCTTTAACTTTACTACATCTACATTATCATGTTTTTATCAAGGGTACAGAGGTAGAGTAAGTCAATCAAATATATACAATTACTTAGTTGTAGGACTTGGGGGAACTGGTTTTTCTTTGACTTTGTTCTTTTATAATCTGAAGACCTACTGATAGGGTAGGAAATTAATGTTTGGTGAACATAAACTAGTCTAAGTAAATCACGCATCCAGTCTAGCTTGGCAACTTAGAAGTATCTACCTACCTATATGAATTACAAGGTTATCCAGTGCATGTTATACTTTCGGAGTTTCGGCGTGTGCAGTAGCAGAGCCGGCATGAAAATCTCGTCGTATTGAAAAATCATTGATTTTTTTTATACTTCTATTAAACCTTACAGAAGAACAATTAATGAGGAATAGATTTAATGGGTAATGTTACTGGCTTGCTAAGTATTTATTGAAAGCAAAGTCAAGTCAACCAAAACGTCAAAATGGTGTTAGTTGTCAAAGACACAGGCGTAGTTTGTAAAATCCATGAAATGAGTGATTATTTCGGGGAAATATTAATTGGAACATGAAAGGGATGTGTTCGTATTATACTTTGTATAGCGATATGTATTTGCGGTGTTGTAGTTGCGAACAGAATTGAGATCGTTTTTACTTTGCAATGGCGGATGACACGAATCATCGAGACGCAATAAAAATGGCCGCTATATTGGTAAGGCGTGCGTCAATAATATGACTGCAGTTGAAAGTGTAAATATACCAAAATCGTAACAAAAACATGTTCAGTGACATATTTAAACTTATTTTATAATAATTTACCAATCATTTCAAGTTTTTACTGGGAGTTTAGACTACTTAGGTGAAAGGGCGCGAAATTATATCATGAAGTAGCTACAGTCAAGTTTACACTTTGAGCAGAATGTAACAGACCTAATTAGAGATAATAAGTTTTTCCAATTCTTGTAAACAACAATTTAATCTATTTAGTATTCTATGTCCTAAGCAATATTCATTAAAAACTTTTACATCTAATAAAATACCATTGACATTGACAACACATTAATCAATGAGCCCTCTTTTCATAGCACAAGTTTTTGAGATATATATTACCTCACAAATAGAGGAAAGTATATTATTTTAACCGATTAGATAGAAATTTGACTTTCAGTCGCGTAATTAGCCTTCAATAAGGGTACCATAACACGTCCGACATCCATAAGTTTCGACACTTAACCTCAATATACGAATATTTACAATATACGATAGCTTCATCTGCTTGTATAATCTGAATAAGCAAGTTAATTATTCACGGGGAAATCTATTGAGGCATAGAAATTAATTGCCTGGTCAAATATTTCATTAGAATGTTTAAATTATGTGCACATGAATGAAACGTAACAATCGGCAATGGCTAATTTCTATACATAATAATGCCACATCTTTAGTTATGAAGTGGATTTGTATGCTACTGTATATCTAAATGACACGAACCGAAGATTATGCTGATTTACTGACAATAATCTTATTTTTTAAGTATTACATTATGTACCTGATGAAATACGTATCGACAAAACATTCCAATATATCGAAAAATAGATTTCGTTTACCTGTGAAGGATTTCTTCCTCTCAATTCCAAGGCGACCCTCTTTTCCATCTTTAAGACTGTGTTGAATTCCAGTTTATAACACTTTTCGCGTATTTAATATTTCTCAAGGAACTAAATCACTAAGCTTGGGTTTCAAAACAGAAGGAAACTATAGATACACGAGTGACGTCGTACTAGAGGCGCCGCCTGGTGGCGAAATAAAGCAGCCGGATACAGTACAGTTGAGCAATTGATTAAAGTTTTGTAATGACGGTTCTGAACAAATAAATCACAAAATAACTTTAACTGCTATCTAAAATAATAAAAATTTAGTTTTAATAACCCAAAACTCTAGATAGCACTTGTATGAATTCTTAAACCCGATATTGAGTAAGGTCGTTCTGGCTTACGTTGGTAGTGTGTAGTTGTGAGGTCGACGGTCGAAAGGCGGCATTTTCAAAATGTGTTGTTGTATGAGGTAGCCGGTAAAGCATGTTCGTGTATTTTGATACTATGTTTTAGTAGGTATTGTAATAATTTTAATCTAATAGAACCTTCAATATTTGTCTGCAATTATTTGTGGTTTTAATCCATTGCATTAGAAAAGTAACCATCAAAATTCAGTTCTTACTGGACACGCTAGAAATAGTAGGAGAAAAATATATTATGTTCACGACATGTCCGTTATGGTCTGGGTAGAGAAGTCTGATTTTGAGAATATGTTTTTTTTAAAGAGGGTACGATTTTACTTACAACTTTCTATCATAAGGGTTAAAAATACTTTTCTATCGGGTCTTCGGCTAACACATAGTTTTGCGTCGTGCCTCGGTCCAGTTATCGTTGCAATTCATTTTGGAATAAGAATAATTGTGTGTTAAATATGCATGGGAACCAGATATAATGAATAAAACATAGGTACCTAAAGTGGTCGAAGTGGTCGCCGAGTTTACACACTTATCACTTACACTGATTTAGCCCGATAAAAAATAGGTAGACCCTTTCACTGTGTAATTACACTACACACACACAATTACTGTATATTAGCCAGATTTTTATAAATTTTATATGTATAGTATCTTCTATCATTCCCTTGCCAATGAGCATCACACGATCGGCAGCAGGTTTAGCATGACTGTTTCTATTTCTACGAAGAATAGACACAGCTATTTCTATACAAAGTGAAATTTCGTTTCTCCATTTTTGACATCGCACCGTAGAAATCTTTCTATAATCTGTCATTTTGTATTTCGTTTCTACCGACCTTTGTCTAGGTCCTTTTTTATGTAGAAGAAAGTTTTCTATCTCAAACTGTCAAAATCGCACTGACAACTGACAGTTGAGTTGTAGTGAAGAAAATTTGATTTTGTAATCGCCATGCTAAAGACAGTAGAAAACTTTCTGACCTTACGGCCACAAAGTATAAGTAGGTATACGGTTATCTATAAAATCATAGAGTTTCATAAAGGCGGTCGAAATTTTCATTATTTTTGCGATAGGACACACCACTTTCGAGATATACTTATGCAAAATAGAAAAAAACCAGGAATAAACTAAATTTTGGTGACTTTTTGTCTAGTTTAGAAGATTTGTGACAAGAGAATTAGGTATCATTGCCAAGGAAATGGATAAGGCCAATATTACCGTATTTTCTTTTTGTTCGTACGGTACTTCGACACTTTGAGAAAAAATGTTGTAGTTGTCTATAGATACGTGACTTAATATCATTAAAAATTGAGAATCAAACAGAAAAAACAATCCTATGTCAAAACAAATAATTCTGAGTGGAATTATGTAAGAGTGAATTTCGTAAAAAGTCAGTTGACTAAAGAGTCAGTTGACTTTTTTTGAAAGTAGAAAGCTACTTTGATGCCGTCGTACTGTCTACACGGAACGTCATTTTTGTATTATGTACTCTTCCGTCGACAAAACGGTGCTCTTGCTCATGGACCTAAGGTCTATGCTCGTGCTAAGCCTGCTGCAACAGTGCGTAAAGATGACAAGTAACCGTAACTCCCTACACACGTAACTGAAAGCTTGACAAGCATGCACAGCATAAACAATAATTTTATGCGAGCGACAATTTAATGTATTAGCGCGTTCATAGGTACGCATTTTGTGCAAATATTTGCTTGTGTAAGCACAAAATAATAAAGGTGGCTACACCTCTATAGTTCAGATGTCAGATTAGGTAAGTTAGAAGTGCGCGCAAAATAAGTCTGCGCGCGGCCATAATTGGAAATAATCGTTTCCCGCCATCTCGACGTTTATATCAGGTGTCAAGAGAATGTGCTGTGTTCCGTGTTTTCCAAAGTAAATATTGCCAGTACTATGCTGAAAGTGATTAAGGCCCACTTGCACCGCCAATCACTAAACACGTTTATAGCGCTAAACGAGTTTTAAACATCATTCTGTCTCTGTCAACAGTCAGAAATAGAAATTTTATGGTTTAAACTCGTTTAGCGCTAAATGTGTTTAGCGATTAGCGGTGCAAATGGGCCTAAAAGTGCTGGCAGAGATATAGTCTTCTAGGTCAAACACGCGCGCAGACTTATCTTGCGCGCACCTTAGTGCGTTTTTTACACCCGCAATCTTATGCGCAGTACTTTTGACAGTTGAACAATATTCATTGATAAGATTAAGAACCACGAGATAAGAACTAGGCAGAGTCCTCTGAAGGTGCATTGAATTCCTTAAATTTAGGCTGCACAGAATTTATGTTGATTTTGAAACTGTCAACATGAAATTAAATAAGATTACGATTGTTTTAATTAGGGCTTCACACATTTGGGCGGGTATCATATCTCCATCGCGAAACCATGTCACTGTTCTAACTTAAAGATTTGATTATGATTATATTTCTTTCCCGCGTTATTTCGCTGATCTGCTAGGAAGCCAGTTAGTTACACCTTCGCGTTCAGTCCGCTATTTTGTTGCCGCGTCGCGTTGTTTTGCACGTATCTGTGGCGATCGACAGTTTTATAAAGCGTAACTTATTTTTTTAAATAAAATGGTTTACCGAAAAACTAATCTGTGAGATCCGAAGTAGACCCATACCTACTGTATTTACTTCTTCTGTATCTTCTCCATAGAGATCTACGTTTCGGAATGGGCAACTAGCTTCAACTTTCTGACTAACTGACCGACTCTTTGACAATTCAAAAGTGCCTGTAAATGGTTTAAGTACTTAATTGAAATAAATTCTTTGAGTTTGAGTTTACACTAAGTCGAAAGCGACGACATTTTGCTCAGATTACTACTTACAATTTAACAATGTTCCGCTACTCGAATTGCGACATAATATAGTAATTTTTCTTAGCGGTTTACCATCATTATTTTCGCGGCGGAGGAGTGTTAAGGCCCCTTCCCCTTAAAAGTTCCATAAGTAAGATTTACTATAAAAGTTGTAAAAGTTTCTGCAATAAAGCTTAATATATATATATATATATTTCGGCTTCATGGCGAAAGCGATATTTCCCTATGTCACATCGACGGCCTACAAGTTTTGCAAAGAAAATTAAAGTTCCTTTCTTTAGCGTTCCCTTTTCTAGTATTTTGATCCTGGGAATAAATTAGTAAGTATACGTAATATGTTCCCTCATCACAAAAAGTGACTTAATTATGGTCAAGGGGACAACAGCGTTCTCCTAGCAGCTATAACAAACAACTTAAATTGTATCACCAATCGTTCTGCAAAGTGGCGTCTTTATGCCAACATTCCTCTCAGATCTTATGTTGTAGAGTTGATTGAAAGGTGCACGAGGTGGCAGTACATCAATTACCTCACACGAATTTCATGATTTTTGGTGAACCCCCCCCCCCCCCGTCCTTGTCACAGGTGGGCATATTAGTGTGACGTCATATATTTTACAATAATTAAACCTTGTTAAATATCGATAGTTAGTAATATTTCAAAATTTTTCGTTATAGTTGAAGTTTGAAGTAATTTAACTTTTGATTAATACATGTGACAATATGTTATGATGTCACACTTTGTTGACCCCCTTCATTCCCCTTAATGCGTGACATAATTTATGGACGGCCCGTGATTAGCAGTGATAATCATGAAAATTATAGATTCCCGACTGAGGCGAAGCCCAAAAGAAGGGTAATGTTTTTGGTTAGTATGTATGTTTGTCTGTCTCTGTGTTCCCTCCTAGAGGCTAAAGCTACGGTTTCACAAAAGAGCGTTGGCCACACTGAATGGCCGTAGTGAAGGCTGTCATGAAAATGACGACAGCGACAAAGATTTAAATCATTAGATTCGCGCAACCGTGTCAAAAGATAGTCGCGTTTCTGTTTCGTTTTAACACCTCTGACACACAATCACGCAGTGACTTGACTTGATTGTCATGGAAACGCTATTAAGTAAAGCGTGAGCTCACTCTTCTCAGTATGAACACTTTTTCACGTTAGTAAGTACGGTGAGAGCAAATCTAGCGATTTATATCTGGGCAGTGGGGTTTAACTTAATGTCAAATGTACTGGTGTGTAAACGACAGATTTACGGCCGCTATAATATACGAAAGCTTAAACGATCAAACGAATTTTAACCAATGAAGTATCGTTGGATTTGAATTGATGTCGCAAGTGACGTTGGCTCAAGGAGCTAAAATAATTATTCTATCTATAAAATTATTGTACCTACATAGAAAAACATAAAGTACGTTAAGTTTCTGTAGTTTCTGCCTACCCCCATGGGAAGAAGGCGTGAGTTTATGTATGTATGTATGTATTAAGTTTCTTTTGTATTACCAATACAAAATATTGCAGATAGTTACAGATTTTACCTTTTGAATGATTATCATCCCGCTATACCTACCTTTAAGGAGCTATGCAGTCAATCATGACATTGTAGCGGTATCAAATATCGCCACATGCGAGGTACACGTCATACTGACGTCACGCAAATCCTGCATCGCGCAAGCAGAGTTTACCGCGCGACTAGCATATATACAACGTCCCGACATCAACCGTCGGGCAGTTGCCCACCAGACATAACACCCGTCTGGTCGGAGGATCCTCCCTTTTCTATAGAGTATGAGTGAACTGTACACCCTGTTCCTCATACCTCTATAACATAATATACGAACAGCTACTTTAGTCCACTTTCAACAAAGCAAAAAGCTTAGCGGTTCGACGACTGCTTTGCAAACCTATGTTCGATTCCCAACAACAGTTTCTTTTTTATGCTTTCTGTTTTAAGATTCCGTACTCAAAGGGTGCCAACGGAACCCTATTACTAAGCCTTCGCTGTCCGTCCGTCTGTCTGTAAGCAGGCTGTATCTCATGAACCGTAATAGGCAGGCAGTTGAAATTTTCATAGAGTGTGTATTTCTATTGCCGCTATAACAATAAATAATAAAAACAAAATAAAGATAAAAAATAAAGGGAGTCCCTATATAAGAAACGTGTTAAAAAAATATGTAGTGTTAAATATTGTACGGTGGTACAGAACCTTTCGTGTGTGACTCCGACTCGCACTTGGCCGGTTTTTACATTTTGTTATAATTATGATAGTTCGTAAAACATACACAGAAAATCATAAAGTTTATGCCTCTTCCGTCATCTTTGGTTATAAATGTTATAATATAAATATATATTTATGGTTAGGTGACTGTTAATGAGAAATCCCGTGTGTTTACAATCTACATAATGTTTCGTTATTTTAGTGTTAGTTCGTCATGAATAATCTGTAAGTAAGCATCAGTTAGTGTATCAGTGTTGTACCATTAGGTAGTACCTATATACAGGAACGGGGTGTTCATTAATTCACAAAAAACGCAAAACTTCGCAAGCAATGGGAAATTAATGAAGCCTGCGGGTGTTGACCTCAGGACGAGCTCCTTCTTACATGGACAGCTATACGTCGCTTGCTCCCGCGTCACCAGCTCCCGCGTCACCAGTCACTCTCTCTCATAGATAGTCTCTTTTCATATTTAGGCTGCTGAGACCAAAACTACAAATGCAGTATACAGGAAAGTTTTATAAAAATGTGTCTGTTACTTTAATATATTCTGCACCCTAATTACGTAGGTAACACACTATCTATCACAATCTGAATCATTTTTAAGCCTATTATTAATCCATTGCTTCCTATGTTCCAAAAATTTGTCTGCTCAACAACGTAACTAACGCAATGAATGTTGTTGGACTGTCAAAATGAAACCCATTCCTACTGTAAGTGTGTTACGTAATTACCCCGCTGGTGTCTTACGACTTCCACGCGAACGAAGTCGCGGGCAGAATCTAGTCTTAGAATAATTAATTCTTGAAATGAACAAGCCGATTGTTGCTATTGCCGACCCATAGCAACGGCCATGAAGCATTAACGATTTTTATAAAGCTAGTACCGAGTGTAAGGACTTGATATACAATTTTAATTAAAAGTTTAATGTATCTTTTATGTTTTGTTTCCAATAACACTTAATGTTCTTAAATGCTTGAACCCTCTTCAACAGCAATTTTCGCGGTCTGAGGCAATATTTTCTGAAAACTGATTTGGGGATGCATCGAAATGTCGTCTAGAACTTACCCTGCTCTTCTTGGGTAAAGAGAACTGTGTGGTTATCACATCTTTCTATAAGATATATTAAGAAAAAACGTAGATTTCTTACCTGAAGGAATAAGGGCGAGTATATAAGGATATAACAGCCATCGACACCGCGCTCGTCACGGAAAATTACGAATCTCGTCTATTTTACAAACACATTAAGAGAACAAAAAGTAGAAATAAGCTCAATAAATAAAAATGTTGAGTCCACTTTTTTAGTTCTAAAAGCCCGACCAAATCAGGAGTACCGCAAGGAATTATTCTTGGTCCTTTACTTTTTCTAATTTACATCAACAATTCACCTATGGCTCTCCATCATCAATGTATACTTTTTGCTGAAGACATTTCTTTCATAGTATCAGATGATTATAAATAAGAAAAAGTGTATAAACGAAACAGTAAAACAAGTTTTAAAATGGCTCGAAAATAATAATCTCTGTGCGAATTTAAGTAAAACAAAAAAAACAACCGACTTCCAAAAAAAACACTAAAAGACCTGAAAAATAACTTTAATTTCGGAAGTCGGTGTCTTTGGTTTTGTATTTTCGTTTTTGGCCACCGACTTCCGAAATTAAAGTTATTTTTCAGGTCTTTTAGTGTTTTTTTTGGAAGTCGGTTGTTTTTTTGTAAAAAAGTTTTTATTTTTCACTTTTTAGATGCCGTACCTACCCCACACAAATTCGTATACCACTACTTGGTGTGTAAATAACAGTGACAGGAAATTATTAACACATCATCCATATAAACTAAGTGGAAAAAATATGCATTATTAAAGATAACTCAAAAACTACTGGTCAGACCATGATCAAACTTAAATGGGACCACATGTGAAGCACCACCTATCAAATAAAAAAAGAATCATCCAAATCGGTTCACCCAGAAAAAAGTTATGAGCTAACACACATAAAAAAAAAAAAAAAAAAAAAAAAAAAAAAAAACATACAGACGAATTGAGAACCTCCTCCTTTTTGTGAAGTCGGTTAAAAATACATCAATTTTTAACCGACTTCACAAAAAGGAGGAGGTTCTCAATTCGTCTGTATGTTTTTTTTTTTTTTTTTTTTTTTTTTTTTTTTTTTATGTGTGTTAGCTCATAACTTTTTTCTGGGTGAACCGATTTGGATGATCCTTTTTTTATTTGATAGCTGGTGCTTCACATGTGGTCCCATTTAAATTTGATCAATGTCTGACCAGTAGTTTTTGAGTTATCCTTAATACTGCATATTTTTTCCACTTAGTTTATATTGATGATGTGTTGATAATTTGCTGTCACTGCTATTTACATACCAATTAGTGGAATACGAATTTGTGTGGGGTTGGTACCGCAACTAAAAAGTGAAAAATAAAAACTTTTTTACAAAAAAACAACCGACTTCCAAAAAAAACACTAAAAGACGTGAAAAATAACTTTTATTTCGGAAGTCGGTGGCCAAAAACGAAAATACAAAACCAAAGGCACCGACTTCCGAAAAAAAAGTTATTTTTCACGTCTTTTAGTGTTTTTTTTGGAAGTCGGTTGTTTTTCTGAATTATATTCTAAAACAAAATCATAATATAAAATCGCTTGTAAAGGCCAACAAATTAGTGAAGTTAAATAATATAAAATTCATCTGGGTCGTACTATTTAATAATATATAAAGAAAACACATTTTATAACAATAACTGACATTTATTATACCAATATGTTATATTAATGTTTCTATTTAAGTGAAATCGTTATACATTATCATATTATGACATCGTTCAAAAACATTGCGGGAGCAGTAAAACCCTCGTGTTTAGGGTATCCTAAATACCCTATTATTGATATTATGTGTGCACAAGTGCCTACAGTACGTCGTCCTGTCAAACACGTGCAGTAGTGTTGGACGATATCGTCTTCCATGGTATGGTGATTTTTAACCAACATGTAACAATAGTACACACTTGACCTCACGTGACGTGACTGGATACTGGCACGTAAAGGCCACGTATCTTCGTTTATGCCATAATCTGCCAAATCGTCGAGTGCATTTTCTCGGTACACTTAAATAGTATAGAGCCCATTTTGCAAATGCTCGCTGCAGGATGACTTCGCTAGCTTAAGTTGGTACGTGCCCAGGGACCGTACAATTATCTGCTCTTCCGTCAATTGTGGAAAACTTGTTATCTCGTTTGCTTCCATTCTTACAAAACCAACCCTTCGACTGTTAAATCTTTTTCACTCCACATCATTATGTAATAGATTAGGTGTGTCTACTTTTCCCTGATCCTATTCAAGAAAGCTTCTTCATAAATGCTGTCTGCAATGGGTACGTAGAAATGGTTTAAAAGCGCTGCAGCGATTTTAAAGTCGCAAGTCATGTTTGGGAGGGTATTTATTGAAATATTTTAGCCGCAAGAGTTTATAATCGCCTTTGAACCTTCCGTTCACCACTTCCACGACCCATCTGCATATTGTTACTGCCCGAGAGTCATTTGCCTGTTCAGGAGTGAGCTGTGTTTCTTGTCGATCCTTCGTTGGTGGCATGTAATGATCATATCCGCATGCTTCAATGTGATCCAAGCTGTCCCGAAACCCTCGGTCTAAATGCATCATTTGTCTGAAGTAGGCAATGTAAAGGATCTTCTCCATTATTTTTGCGTCAGTTTTTATAGCGGCATATGTAGTCCATGAATATTAGGGGTTTCACCTCGGAATGAGAGGTAGTCAGCTTTATACACTCGAGAGCAATGAATCCGGGTCACTTAAAGAATGTTAAAAATCTCGGAAACTAAAAATGATAGGTTAATGCAATAAATTGTATTTAATAGACAATGTAATACTCCTTAAATGAAAGTAAAAAAAATATGAGTCACCATACATTTTATTAACACAAAATTACATAAAGAAAAAAACTGCTGATCTCTCCTTAAAACAAAAATAGGAAACATGAAATTTTTGAACTTTATTACGATTTTCTTGAATTTTAATACTTCGTATTGCCTCCTCGTGCTTCCATTACTGCGTTTACGCGGTTTGGCATGCTGTACACCAAGTTCCTTATACGATTTTGGGGAATATTCTCCCATTCCTCTGTGAGAGCAATTTTGAGCTCACGAAGCGTGATTGGGGGAGGGTTTCGTTGTTTTACGCATCTGCCTAGCTCGTCCCAAGCATGCTCGATCGGGTTGATATCCGGGCTGCGCGCTGGCCACTCCATACGAGTAATGTTCATCTCTTGAAGGTAGTCATTCACAATCCTACCTGTATGAGGTCGGGCATTGTCATGCATAAATATAGCATCCTCACCTAAATTGACCATGAATGGACCAACGTGATCATTGAGGATTTCTTCCACATATCTTACGCTAGTTAAAGAGCCGTTTTCTATGATCACCAGCTCTGTGCGACTTTCAGAAGAAATTCCGGCCCACACAAGTACAGACCCACCACCGTAGGCTACTTTTTCTTCGATGCATGCTTGCTTGAATCTTTCCCCTGGTCTTCGATACACTCTGTGTCTTCCATCGTGCTTGTAGAGCATAAATTTTAATTCGTCGGAGAACATAACTTTTGACCAATCTTCAATACTCCAATTTACGTGGCTCTGGGCATATCTTAGTCTTGAAATACGATGCCCACGCTCCAGTTTAGGGCCGTTTGCAGGTCTAAGGGGTTTTAAGTTAGATTCAGCAAGCCGACGTCTTACTGTCCATGCACTTGGGTTACTTCCTCCGAGGCGTCGAAACTGATTTGTGAGTTCAGTTCCTGTGAGAAAGCGATTTCGAAGCATGGTGTTCACCAAGTATCGGTCTTCTCGTGCTGTGGTACACCTGGTTCTGCCCGTTCCTGGTCTGCGTAGGTTAGAACCAGTTTCTTCGTAACGTCGGAGAACTCTTTGTACTGTTGACAGCGACACACCGACAGTCCTGGCTGTATCGCGCTGACTCCGGCCGGTTTCCAGCATTGTAAGTATTCTGGTGCATTCTTCAGGCGTAAGCGACATAATTTCAGCTTGAATAATGAATATAGAGCACTATCAACATGGTTTATGTACCCACATAAATGACAGATTACAAACAAAAGCAAAACCAAATGCTGTAATTTCGTAGTTCCATCTTCGAAAGTGGTCCTTTTTCAAATTTGATTTTTTTATGATATAACTTTACAATAACTAAGAAGTTTTAATACCTTCATTTAAGGAGTATTACATTGTCTATTAAATACAATTTATTGCATTAACCTAGCATTTTTAGTTTCCGAGATTTTTAGGATTCTTTAAGTGACCCGGATTCATTGCTCTCGAGTGTACTTGTATAAACCATTATTTTGGTACCCTAAAATTGGTCTCAAAACCTACTTATCGTGGGGTGTCCGCGACTACAGTTATTCCAAGGTTAAAGGTCAAAAAAACGTTTTTTTACACATTTTTTGCAAATATATCGTTTCCTATGGGATTCTCGCTATTTGTATTTTTATAAATATTGTAGAGGATGAAATTCTCAACTTTTGTTGAAACATTTTTTTAATATCTTGAACCATTTTCGAGATAGAGGGCAGAATGTGTGAAACTAGTTCCACCCCGCTTTGTACAGTTCGACTAACTGTACAAAGCGGGGTGGAACTAGTTTCACACATAACACAATAACATTACCGAACGACTGCGGCTCGCTCAGCGCGCGCGCTTTGCGGTGAGTAGATGATGGAGGGGGAAGAGGGAAGGTGGAGCTCTCCTCTCCGCGGCCGTTCACGTTCACATTTTTTCCTTAGTTGGTCTAATAAAAATGTACTGAAGAAATAAAACATATTAATTTTATTACTGCAAAAAAAGTCTAACTCAAACTCAAAGCATTTATTTCAATTAAACCATTTACAGGCACTTTTGAATTGTTAAAGAGTCGGTCAGTTAGTCAGAAAGTTGAAGCTAGTTGCCCATTCCAAAACGTAGATCTCTATGGAGAAGAACGGGCAAGAAACTCCAAGGACAGTCTTTTTAAATCAAGATGTTCATACCGGGATAACTCCGAACGGGAAAGAAATTGGTGAAAGTCGTCATAGTCAATATTGTTCCTATTGGAAAGACCTTTTCAACAACACTACAAATATTGCAGTTGGAGGGGGGGGGGGGGGTACCAAAACGCCCATCATCCTTTCTCCAAACGTTTTTAAGCCTTAAAATGTTAATGGTTAAGTTCAAAATCAAATGAGAAATCGAAATTACATAACTGGCTCATACGTAATAGTTTTTACAGTGTAAAATAATTATATGATAAAACAGTAAGTGATAAATATTGTTACTGATTTACTTACTGACATTTATTTAGATAGGTACTGCAATAATTTAAAACTATTAATAAACATGGTAAAAAAAAATGAATAAAAATTTGTAAGAGTAGGTATAATTACTGTTTAGCTACACTGTTATTATTGATGCTAGGTGCGTAATTATAAGTTGCCAGACCATGGCAAGACTGGTAGTGGTCGTAATAACAGTATTAAGACCATTACTGTACCATGTTTTAATGCAAATAAATATGACGGAGAAGATACGTCTCTCTCGTTATCATCAGCCATATTTGAACTACTGTGGGCGTACTATGGGTAGTGTTGGTTATTGCGCAATAGAAAAACCGTTTGCAGTTCAAATCAAATTATAATTTACGATCAAATTAATCACACTAGCGAATCACACACTAGGTACACGACACAACTATACGGATCGCGCGACAGTTTCTAAACGTGCTCCGCCAACAACCAACTCTGCTTTAACTCTGGTCAAGCATTATGTTATAGACTCTGTCGAGCGCCACCTAGTGGCACTGGCGTCCCGATTAGTCAAAGTTAAACGATTGATTTAACGTATTTCCGACAAATATATTCTATTCACTAACGTTAGTTCAACGTGATAAAAATGCAAATGAAATGAATGGATCTGCAGGTTTTCAACGGGTCGTTAATAGTTTACCTTCAATAGATAATGATATTATTAAACAATATCGTTCCAATCGAATGTGTTGGTTCGAGTTTGTTCGAAGTTCTTTTGATTAAATTATTTGCACTTATTATTATAGGTAGGGAGACCGTACAGAGGTAAAGAGAGCTAAGGAAGGATTCAATAGTCAAACAGCTAAGTTGCATATATACTATTTATTATGAAACTTTTAATATTCTATTTATTTTTTTACTGCCTGTCATATCCTGTCAATTATTTTGGCAAAAGGATTATTTTACAGTCACATTTATTTACTTTGAAGATTTTATAATTTTTTATACATTATGTTACGGAGAAAACTGTCTAACGCCTTGGCTAAAATTCGAAATTGTCTATGCGTCCTTATACTTATCGTGTTTTTGCTCGTTTACCATATGAAGAGAATCCAGGAAAATGAAGTGGTAACAAAGATTCCTGAAAGTGCAATCAAATATGTTGAATTCAAACCACATGATGATTTTAAACCCCTCCAAATAAACACAATAAAACGGTACATATCAATGTATAACTCTGAAAAACGAGTCTTGAACTTGGAAGTTTATGGACCGTTACAACCGAGCGCCCCTATTATTGTAATATTCATTAACAAGTACAAAGTAAACCTGAAATATCTCCTGGTGTCTTTGTCAAACGTAGCAGGAATAGAAGATGCCTTAATAATTTTTTCACACTCGATGTTTGATGAGATCGTCAATAAGTTAATAAAACTTATAGATTTTGCTCGTGTTATACAAATCTTCTATCCATATTCCATGCAGGTATACCCTAATGAGTTCCCAGGATACCAAAAGGGTGACTGTCCGCGTTATATGGATATGGACACGGCTCGATCTCTTAATTGTACGGGTGCAAATACACCAGACATACATGGACTATATAGAGATCCTTTACAGGCCCAAATGAAACATTACTGGTGGTGGACAATGAATACAGTTTTTGAAAATTTACCCCTCATTAAGGACCACACAGGAATTTTTACATTTATAGACGATGATGTATTTATAATGGAAGATTTCATTTATATGACCATGCAAATGAAAAAAGTAAGCCAGTTCGTAACTGTTTGCGAATTCATATCTTTACTGACGCCTTTGTTTGAATTTTCATATTTTGATCATATGAGTACATACAGTTCGTACTCGGTTGAATTAACAACTTGGGATCCCAGAGATTATTCTTCTGTGTTATCGTTTGATTCTTCAGTCTGGAGTTCTATTGCAGCACATTATTTCCTTTTTTGCAGTATCGACGACGATTCGTGGGCACGTTCCCTGTACTATTTATCTCTAAACAGAAAAGATGGAGCTAGATTCAAAGTCATGTCTAGTAAATTGCCAAGAGCCTTTAAAACTAGCTCTTCAGCTTTGTACGAGCAGTATGTGGATTACGACATGATGCATACAATTAATCGAATTTTGCATATTCAAGAACGACTGCACGTTTATTTATATCCCTCTCATCTTGAAATTTACCTTAATATTGAATTAGATGATGATGATTTTGTAATTTTCGATTACGTGGATAACAGTGGTGGATGGAGCGATCCACGGGATAAAAATATGTGTTATAATATAACTACGAGTAAGATAAAGAGAGTAATAATGGATATGGCTCATGAATTCCATCAATACGATGTGATACGATCTATGTGATTATTATATTTATAAAAAGGCAGTTTTTAAAATAACGTAATTTTTTATTTGTTAGGTACTTATGTGTTTTACATAATTTATTTTGTTTGTTTTTAAGTGTGTTGAATTGTATTTTTTTTGTATTTGTATCGTATTTTTTGTTGTGGTAATAATATATACACAATTTATGTTGCTTTTCAACTTATTGCTTCACACTCCAGGAAAATGTTAATCTAAAGCTTTGCTTTCCTAGGAAAGCGGTTCCGTCATATTATAATGGCCGTCATGCAAAACTGTAATTTTCACCAGTATTTTAAATTAAGGTGTCAAAAAATGTTCTGTATCTGGACAGCCGTCATTGTGTGACCGTTCATTAGGGGACCCAAAGCATTAGTGAGCTCACAGACGAGGTTAAACGCTCTAAGCAGACGAGCGACACCTTCATGTCGGAGACTGTTGGCGACAGTCATCACTCGCTCATTCTATAATTTTGTGTAATGGCAGCATTATGCATATTTATTTACTACTTAATAAAAATCTTAAATCTATTCACTGACAGACAACACAAGCCTAAACCGCTGAGTCTAGAAAAATTAAATTTTGCATAACAGTTCTTTTTATAACTAAAGTGAGCACAAAGGAAGGATTTTTAGGGTTCCGTAGCCAAATGGCAAAAAACGGAACCCTTATGGATTCGTCATGTCTGTCTGTTTGTCTGTCCGTCCGTATGTCACAGCTACTTTTTCCGAAACTATGAGAACTATACTGTTGAAACTTGGTAAGTAGATGAATTCTGTGAACCGCATTAAGATTTTCACATAAAAAAAGAAGAAAAAAAAATTTGGGGTTCCCCATACTTAGAACTGAAACTCAACATTTTTTTTTCATCAAACCCATACGTGGGGTGTCTATGATAGGTCTTCAAAAATTATATTGAGGTTTCTAATAGATTTTTTTTTCTACACTGAATTGTTTGCGCGAGAGACACTTCCAAAGTGGTAAAATGTGTGTGTCCCCCCCACTGTAACTTCTAAAATAAGAGAACGATAAAACTAAAAAAAATATATGATGTACATTACCATGTAAACTTCCACCAAAAATTGGTTTGAACGAGATCTAGTGAGGAGTTTTTTTTTAATACGTCATATATCGTAAACCGCATATTATGTTACTTGCTGCTACGGAACCCTTCATGGGCGAGTCCGACTCGCACTTGGCAGCTTTTTATTAATACATCCCCTAATGGGGTTGAATAAGGGATGAAAGTTCGACATTTTGCCGATGGCAAATCCCTTCAGGCGCACAGCTTGTATATCTGTCTCAGTACCTACATGTAAAGATATAAAATAAAGGCTAGTGTCCCATCTGACATATCATCGCCCAGCCCAAACCACTAAGGGTAGAACTTTTTGGAGAGTAGATTACTTTTGTAACGTAATCCACTAAGAAAGGTTTAAAAAAATACTATTTCTAAAGGGTGAAAAGGGGGGGATTTCGTTTGTATGGAAGAATCTTAACGCGCGGTCCGATTTATTCCAAACTTGGTATTAATGATCTTGGCAAAAAAATAAGAAATATGTCGGTGAAATATCAAGTTTTTAAGGGAAGATTTTAGTGATGGCTTTGATTTACTCGAAAATTGGTATAAATAATCTGAGGACGAAATAATGGAAATGTACCAAACGATTTATCAAAAATAAACCACTGTTGCAGTGAAAAGGAATACAGTTAGTATGAATAAATCTTATTATTTCAGTATACTTATGTAGGAAAATATTAAACTACGCTTTAATTGGGGTGCAGGGGGCGTTGCAGTTCCATGGGGAAGGTACGAAAGCCATCGGGCGAAGAGGTAGTCCTTAATAAATTGGCGCTAGGTGTCTTAAAGACAGCAGACGGGCGACAATGGTCGAAGACAGGAAGAGTGCCTGGTCTGTAATCCTGAATAACGAAAATAAGGAAACATTAAATGAATAAAAATCATGACTTGCCACACACACATGTACATGCATGTTTGCATGCATGCTACATGTCACTACACATCACAAGACAGTCCCTCATCGCGTCTGTCTGTCAATCTGTGCCGAATTTTCTTAGTAACTAACTATAGAGCGGTTTTGGTTCTGGTTACCAATATTCAATGGATGGATGGATACTTATATACATATAATTATACATACATACATACATGAGCTCACGCCTTCTTTCCATGGGGGTAGGCAGAAACTACAGAACGCCACCTGCTACGAACAGGCACCACCTGCCTGGGTTCCTGCTAGGAACATGTACTTACCAAAAAATCTTCTAGTGGTTCTAACGAGATGTAATTAAAATTGCCTACCTAAACCCGAGGCAGCTAGTATAAACTAAATAAAAATAGCCTTTATTATTCTTTAATTACAAGGGCATGTTCATTTCTTTTAAAATTTAATCTTCCACTTTGATCCACATTTTTCTGTTCTTCACTTTCAATAACAAAAAATTGCCAGCTAAGTAAGATTTGTCATTATCATTTGAACAGCATAATAAACAATCAAATTCGAATTATAGTAACTTCTACAGATGTAATTCATTCATGAACTATTTCCATCTCTAAAGATTCGCTTCCATTCCATTCCACCGCGGTGTGAATTGAACCTAAGCTCAATTTACACCGCCGTGGAATGGAATGCAACGAAATTGTATGCGGGAATTTCTGAGAATGCGCGAGAATTCTCCAGAAGACGCTCGACCTTTTATTTGGCTCGTATCTAGTTTGTACATTACACTATTGACATAAAGTTCATTATGCTTTATAAAAAAAAGTTGCTTCCATACCATTCCGCAGCGGTGTAAATTGAGCCTTAGGTGTAAAAGTAGGCGCTAATCCTGGACGACTTAATCAAACAATTTTTTTTATTATCGTCCTGGTATTTTTTATGGGCAATGTTCTGAAACAACAAAAATAACAAAGGAACAAGGTGGGTAAGGATAAAGAGAACCTTAATATTTAAAAAAATAATCAATAATAGCTTGAATTATCGAATCTTTTTGTGTCAATTTGAATATAATTTGAAAGTACAAACTGTTCACGGAGTTTTATTGCAGACCGTACCATATTATGAAACATACATTTTCTATTGATTGTAATAATAATGATTAATTATTTATTGATAATTATTGCCTGCCTCGTTGGCCTAGTATTTATCAGCGCTACAGGTGAGCATGGGGTCCTGGGAATCGATTCCCAGGTTGTAGCACATGTGTGAGCAGTAGGTAACTACTGTAAAGCTACCTTTTGCTGGGTACGTCATTCATTGACTTGAATGTGCCCTGGCGGCTGAGAGTATGTCATGCTCACTCAAATGTCTCTCTGGTAGTGGCGTGTGAGTTGGATCATTAAGTTCCCTTAGTGGTTGAGCTGAATGGTGCTGATTCATACGTCATGTTCGTGAACGGGCGCCGTTGGTAGGGACTGGTCATCTATTAGCTGCCACGGCTTATTTTAAAATTTTACATGTTTTTTTTGTTTTTTTTTATTGCGGACGCTTTTATCGCATTTATAACATGAATGATGTAACCAATTACATCATTCATGTTGAAATTATACATGTGAGAACCATGTAGAAAGTCGTGCACGATAGTTACTTTGTAACTATTATATTTTGATTTAAAAGAGTGTCCGTGGAGTTCGTTGCCCGTTCTTCTCCATAGGAACCCACTACGCTTTGGAATGGGCGACTAGCTTCATCTTTCTGACTGACCGACCTCTTAACAATTCAAAAGTGCCTGTAATTGGTTCATTTGAAATAAATGCTTTGAGTTTGAGTTGAGTTGAGTTTGGGTCGGGCAAAGTGTTATTAGAAATTCCTGAAGGAAAAACCCTGCCATCAGGAATTTCTCAGTAGCAGCCCGAAGTCTGGATTTGTGCCCGGTTGATGGCAATAGGCTCGCCCCTGTTATATGGGACTTAAACATAACTGGCGAAATGTGAGTTTACTACAGGTACAGCTCTCCTGACCCGTCGGGGATAACAGGCGTGATGTTATGTTATGTTATTTTATTGATTCGTAACACAGAATAAATAACCTTGCTTTACTCTAATTATCTATAGTGGTTATTTCGGCACATATGACCGCTAGCTATCGATATCAGAAAATAATTTAAGTGCGGTACTGCTCGATCAAGAGTTTAATTCTATGTAATGGCCTCTTGTAAATAGCTCTGTCTAGTTTTACGGTATAGCCTAAAGCCCGACTTTTACAGGGACAATAACCGAAAGCAATACTTATTGTACAGTACAGTAGTATAATGTAGATAAAAGCTACTGATACAAGTCGCGTAACGTTCGTAGCGGATCGGTTGAGTGCTACGAACTTCTGACATAGCTCGTAGCAGCGTAGCAAACGCCTAGGCATCAGACTACGCGATTACTACAGTATACTGTAAGAAATCTGAAGGTTAATTTCTACTAATTTACGTGTGAAGTGAAAAACATGAGAGACCGGAATGCGATGACATTATGAATAGACCAAAAATGGTATTCTACTAAGCTTAAAATTCGCTTTGTTCACATTCCGGTCGCAATATCATTGCAGTCTAGTCTGATGGCGGGTTGAGTAAATAATTTAATGTCTTTCCATGGCGGTCAACTTTGTTCTTGTTTACGTTGTTTGTTTATGTTGGTTCAATGTATGCAGACGATATAGTGATATATAGTGATACTAAAATTTATAGCAACCTTAATTTATGTTTTTTTTTATGTCTTAATTAATTTGCTTGGTTTAGTACCTACACACTCTTAGTATTTTAATTTCCTGTATTTTATTTTAAATCTTTGAGAATACAATATCATTAAAATAAATAATCCGATAGAAAGCTAACTTGGAAAGTATTGGTAATCGCGACGCGCAAGCGCGATGCGGATGATTTAAGATGTAAAGAAGAGACGTCATTAGATTGAATGTCAAACTATATTTTTTTATCATTTTTATTTATTAAATTAGAAAGAAAGAAAGAAAAGAAAGAAAGAAAAAAAATTTTGTTTGGGACATGCACAGGAAATACAAAGAGTAAAACAAAAATAATATAAAAAAGGAGCATTTAAAACTAACAAAATTAAGGAAAACGATTAATTAATTTAAGGTTGAAAAATAAAGTCGGCAGAAAAATAAAGTTAGTACTAAAGTGAATATTTATTAATAAATAACCAAAACATATCAAATATTACAAATCATAACAACATTAGTAACACTATGTATAAGGGTGCTTATAAACGTTTTTTTACCGGACATGGACCGTGCTTTTCGCTCCTATACTACCACACATCCGGCAATCAGAACGACTGCCCTCCAAATAGTAATGTAATAGTGTGACCCCCGTGCCTAGAAAAGCACGTACAACCAATGGTACTGCGCCTAATCTCTTCCCGGTTGCGTCTTATTACCGCCCTATCGAACTATGAGAGTGAGAGAAGAGGGAGTGCACCTGTGTATTCGCAAAAACTTGTCTTTTTTTCACTATACTATCTCCTGCATATTTGGCTGTCTCCGTTGAAATTGGCCGCCATGACCGCAATTCGGTCAGGACTCCGGGAGGACATTTTTACTCTTCTTGATTATCAGATGGTCTTATGAAGCAGGAATGTGTTACAGATATCTTATATCAATGTATGGAATCTAAAAATAACACACAATATTAAGTATCATAGTTGTGAATCGACAAACAAATTCTATTATTCATCTCGCATAATTTTTGAAATAACGGCCACTTTTTCAGCCTATTGTTGGGCCTTTCTTGTCACAGGGAATAACATATGTGTTTTGAACGCACGTGAGTTGTTCAGGGCCAGTGTGACTTGCTATACGGCTGGGAATCTGAAGGAATTGATCCACTACGAAAGTCTGGAAGGAGCTACTAGCCACTCGCGCAAAACGCAGGGGTTATTAAACCCGAGAAAAAGTAGATAGGGGGATGACGAAGATGCTCAGAATATAGCTGCCTTGTTGCATGTCAATCAATAATATTTTGTTACCTTATAATAATGTGTTCTTAGTAGACCAACTCTGGCTGCAACACCCAGTCCGTTTCTTCGCTTATCCTGTGGGATATTATGCGGCTTCAGTTCGTAAGACTTGGTGAGTCGTGTAAGTATATAAAAACGCACGGTCGCTTATGGAAAATGCGGCAGGAGGACTACTCTTTAAGTCCGTCAACAAAGATACGGGTCCGTCCGAAAGTAGATTGATAAATAATTAGAAGTGCACCCTACTCCCGGTTAATGAACTCTTTCGGACGGGTAAAAACACATCGCGAGTAAGGACAATGTGAAATTGATTTGTCATTAATTTTTAGTCGGGCCCTGACTAATGTTATGTCCGAAAGTGATACGGAGTACGAAATGTCCGTAACTTCGGTATCCTGGGCTAGGGAGTAGGCCCCCAGATGTGAGACGCCGCAGCCGGCAATGCTGAGAACAGCTGCTGTTGTGTTGTCTATGTTGTTTTGCCGCCGATTCGGTCTGCAGGTTATGCGAGGAATGAAAATTACTCCCACAGACCGCTCCCAATCATTTTGTATTATTTCACAACACAAACAATATATTATTTACAGCTGTGTTACAGGATAACATTTTATTTCATGAATCTTGGATTTTAAGATGATGTCAAGGATAAAATCAAAATAAAATGAGAAATATGAAACTGCATAAAATGATAAATATGAAACTGCATAAAATGAGAAATGTCAAACTGCAAAAATGAGAAATATGAAACTGCATAAAATGAGAAATGTCAAACTGCAAAAATGAGAAATATGAAACTGCATAAAATGAGAAATATGAAACTGCATAAAATGAGAAATATGAAACTGCAGAAGCTAAAATTTTTTGTCTCAGTCACAGAGTACTTTTATATATGGTCACAGTCCATATCATAGAATATGTATATACCCCTGATGGAGGTCCATATAAATAAAAGTACTCTGTGGTCACAGCTCAGTGATATTACACACAGTATTTTTGTGTTTAAACCTGCAGAGATAATAATTAATTACATTCGCTGCTCACTTACTCGAGTTTTCCGACTAGCGAGTATTAGAAGCTATATAGTAACTTTTGTCTTTAGATTATTTGGATTACGAGTACTTACAAAACTGGAAAGCTAATAGCCATGTTCGATATTTATGCACACTATACTACACTCATACTTATTTAATATTGTTAACATCAGCTAAAACCATTAACACGATACGTGTGTCTTAAAGCAGAAAATAAAAGCCGCACAATACCAAATGTGACGTAATATCTCCAGCGATCATCGTAACAATAAGTTCTTGTTACTTTCCTCCGTCAGTCAGGTGCAGACAACTTTATTCGAAGATAATGTTACAATTAAGTTGGAGACAAAGGAGAGCATGTCAGTGTAAGGCGCGTGGCGGCTTGGCGGGCTGGCGGCATCATCTACGGGGGAGGTGAGGGGGTGGGGGGGCTTGCGGGGGCCGGGGGCAGAGCCCTGAGTGCGCACGCAGCCTCGGCCCGGCCGCGAGCAACAGTCTGCTCGCGTGAGCCGCGGCTCGCGACTCGGCTAGACCACGCCGCGGTATCATGCCCCATGGTAAGCACTCACCATCACCACGACCCCGTCACACTATCCACCGCTCTTGAAGTCTTGAAACTCCCCGCTCCTCACTACACTGTCTGAACTCAACCCCCACTCACACTTTTCAGTCATCATTCCATGATTCCCACTCATGTTTTTATTATTTATTTACGCCGTTCCCGTACGGAATGGACAAATTTCAAATGAATTAATTACAAAAACGAAATCGCCGTGTGCTGTAATACTCTCTTTTATGTGAAAACGTGGTGGTATTAGGGAATTTTTAATGTTACTTTATTTCGTCGGAATGAATAAGCCGAGTGCACTTGCGTCCATTAGCAACAATAGATTTGAAAGCATAAAAGGCTTATTGTTGTAATTTAGATATTTTTTATCGGCTGTAATAACGGTGTGTTAAATTATTTGTGTTGTAAATTGAAGAAGAAAGCATCGTGTTAGTTAAGAAAAGTGATTTTAGAAGTAAGTTTGCTGAGAACGTTCGGTGAGTACTTGTAGTAACTAATTAGTTAAATCGAAATTATATCACTACCGACACCAATTTTAATACTGTCCAACACAATATGGCTATTTTAAGCAAATTTATAAACACAACTACACACACAACTTTGTGGTATTTAAATAGTACATAAATATGACTAAACTCTTTTAAACGCAACACATTCGTACGGCCGGTATGTCATAGAGTATTCAATGTACTGTATAACTGGTACTCTAGTTCTAAATTCAATGTTTGCTAGCACATAAAAGTTTCTGACTGCAATATGTGCAGCGACTGCGTACTGAATAGCATATAAGCCTCTGAGTTTTGAAAGCCCATTCATATAAAGTTGTTTTTTTCTTTGGACCAACTCGAATGTGGGAGTAATTATTTGATACTTTATTTATTAAAATTTGAATGAATCGATGGTCAATTACCTGTTTATACAGTTTACCCGTATCAATCAGAAAGGGCCTACCCATTGGTTCCATTGGCATAGGTGTGGGTAGAAATGTCAACTTTTACTCCAGTATCATTAAAAACATCGTTCTCTGTACGTTCCTATTAGTATAGCCTGTCGTCTCGCAAAACTTTTTAATCACGAGTAGGTATGTGATGTGGATCCAAAATTAAAAGTTTTCGAGAGTTCTTTGTGTGTTCTGGCGACGCACTCTGTGATACTTTTTATATTGCTGATTTCTATAGACGTCGGTAACCAATGTATCACTTATCATACGGTAACAAACTTGTTACACAAATAATATAATTTTCATTTACTAGCCCTGGTCACTCGAGGTACAGGTGTATTAATATTTTAACCAGTTTTCAAATAGAAATAATAATCATGGTTGCTAAGCGAATAAAGTACCTACAGAGTGTCAGAAACTACACCCCTATTGTTTAGTGTGGGTTCAAAAGTTTACAATTGGATTTAACCGCAAATTACATGACACCATCAAATGAGCTTATCGAGCCGAAGGCGGTAACATATTGTGGTTTTCGACAAAGTAGACCGCTTGGTTTGGGATCGTGTTGTGAGTATGAAAAAAATAAGCCTAAAATTTTGAAAAAAATATATGAAAAAAATGGTTATATACTTATAGACTACAGGAAACCCTATAAGAAGTCTATAGTCTTAAAATAACATGGTAAATCTCACAATATCGTGCGTACAAATTTACATTTGCAGTTATGGGAAAACATGTTTTTCACCAACAATGTTAAGTTTGTTCTTGCTGAGATAAATTCATCCCAACTACGGAAATTTCATTGTTCTTCACTTACGGTTTTTCTATCATTTCAGATGTATATGCATTAGGTTTTTGGTAGCACGTCGCCCCAATATTATTACTCACAAAGACCCAATTACAGGACACCTTTGTAGCTTGCGAGCAGCTAACACAGTAAATCGTGTTACTGCAAATTGCATGCCGTATAATCTTGTGCCAGCTACTATCCGTGTACTCATAAGCTATAAAACCTTCGTGTGAACAGAGCTTAACATTAGATACAAGGCCTAGGTGGAAGTGAAACAAATAATATTTAATTAATAAGATGATGTTAAACACCATTTTAAAATATTGGCTAAGCCTAGCTCACCATATCTTAAATGTGAAATAATGTTCTGTATTATTTTGTCTCTCGCGGATGTAAATTATCTTTACACACAGAAGCCACATTTGTATTTAAATATCGTATTTTACAAGCGAAGGTTTATTTGCATTGAAATCTTAAATAAGGGGAAAAAATTGCTTCGAAAGCAAGTACTTTTTTAAATAAGTTAAAGTCACAGGTTAAATAAATCTTTGGGCAAATCGTGTTAGTAAAATATCACTGAGATCTATTCCGAGTGGTCAAAGTAGTAAGCATAGATAGTCATATGATAAACTTAAAGTACCTTATGGCATAATAACGATCGGTCGATTTCTATGTAGTATCATTAAAAACGGCAAATAGTGTCATCGAACTCATAACAAACAACCGAGTCGTTACCAAGTAAATATTGAAAAAGTTATTACGAATATTTTAGTGGCCATTGCGATATGCACGTTAGTCTTGTGCCCCGAAACGGGTAGTTTTATCCAGAAGCATTTACATAATTGCCACAGACTTCAACGTTACCATGTGTTGCAGTGCTGCTGAAAATTAATGTCTTTTAAAGTTTATTTCAAAATAATATGTTGCACCACCTGCATCTATATTATAAGCACCTATTTATGGCTATAGTAAACGTAATAAAAAGTATAATATGTTCTAGCCCAGGTTATAGTCTGTGTGCCTAATTTCATACAAATTCGATCATACGTTAAGGCGTGAAAAGGTAACAGACAGACAGTCGTATGGATAGTATGGCGGTATGGATATGGATAGTCATAAAATTTGCAGTCAGCAACGTGGTAAATCTTTTTGGCTTACTTTTCGATGAATACACTTGAGTCCTTAGGTTACTATTTCATTACTGAGAAATGCGCTTGATAATAATAAAAAACTTTTTTACAAAAAAAAAACAACCGACTTCAAAAATAAAATACTACAAAGTGAAAAATAACTTTAATTTCGGAAGTCGGTGTCTTTGTATCTGTATTTTGTTTTTTGCCACCGACTTCCGAAATTAAAGTTATTTTTCACTTTGTAGTATTATTTTTTTGAAGTCGGTTGTTTTTTTTGTAAAAAAGTTTTTATTTTTCACTTTTTAGTGAGTCCGTTATTAATAAATCTAAGTTACAATAGCCTAATGTCAACTGCTCATCACCTTTTACAAAATATTCCTTTTCCCGACGCAGGGACGTTAATTGTTTAGGAGTTCTCCTGTTAAGAACCAAAACCACTCGAGCTGATGGTGAAGACACCAACAGCTCCATTTCACCATATGCATTGTGACGAGCTGAAATTGCTTAGCAACCATATTAAATCGAATCGTAACCCGTGAAGTACTTATTATTGAGAAGTTCCGGTAGCCACCTCTGGTCTTCACCATCAGTTCCACTTTACCAAATGGTGCTTTCCAAGAGCAAATACACGAGTTACTATAAAAAATACCCAAATCGCTATACGTGTGCCTATAAATTTTGAGGATTTCCCTCGATTTCCATGGGATTCCCTCATCAGATTCTGACTTGGTGACAATGGGACCACCTCGAGAGCATACCCTTTCAAACAAAAAAGGAATTTTCAAAATCGGTCCACAATTGAAGGAGAAATCGGTGAAAATACATTAAAAAAAAAAATACATACATACAATCGAACATATAACCTCCTCCTTTTTGGAAGTCGGTTAAAAAATGGTTGTCTGTAAAGTCGGTTTACGGACGATAATTTTTCGTGATAACGTCTTGGTGGAACGTGACAATGAGTCATGCTTTTTCGTGCGTGCAGCCAGCGTTCATCGATTTATAAGACTTTAATCACGTCAAAAGCCTCCACAGACACAGAGATTCCATAGACTAGTAATATAAAAAATTCTTTAGAAGAAACTTTATTTAAAATTTTAGTACCGTAGTGAAATCTGCATAGAACGGTAGTATTTTAACTTCGCCGGTATAAAAATGCACTGGCCGTCACTTCGGTGACAAACAGACCATGAATTTCGAATGGGTTTCAATTTTGACCTGCTCGCCTAAAAGCAAATCAAAAAAATCACGTTACGAGTAATTTCAACGAGAATTGGGTATTTCCGATTGATGACTACTAAATTAACAGGGTTATTTTAGGATATGTAAAGGCATGAAAAATGAAATCAAAGTAATAATCGTGTACTTAGTCGTTATGTAGAAAACGTTGTACAGTCACCCTCAAAAAGATGAGACAAGAATTCATTTAATTGTCTACAATTTGCGTTCATATATTGCATCAAATTGTAGCTACAATTAAGTTACCCATGTGTTTTAGGGCTATACATTGATATAATATTATGTAACAGAGATTAAGTACTAGGCTAATTAGAAAGACTTTGCCAAGTCTTATCCTAACACTGGCAAGCCAAAATAACTTAGTTCCAAACTCTGTTTTGTGGAGAAAACTTTCAAATTCCTCTCTACCCCTTGGAAGATTATGAACTCCTTTGTTGTTAACCGATTTGTTACTCGTCCACAATCGATTACAAAACATTCATTATGAATTTACGAAGTTACGTAATTTTCCCCTGCTTCACACGGTTTTTAATACTTGACAAAACATCAATATTTCTTTATTATTTATTACATGTAAGTTTAATATTAATGTATTATACACATAAATGTTCCGTAATAAATTCTCTCAATTATGTTGAATATCGCATCAAAATCCGTTGTGTAGTTTAGAAAAACAACGGCAACGCGATCACACAGTCAAACACGAAAACCGACTTTAATTTATAATAAAGTCAAAGTCAAATAATTTATTTCAAATAGGCACATAAAAGGCACTTTTGAACGTCAATTTACAAAAAATAGAATTGATTCTACGAGTAGTTGCCCCTTCCAAAAGGTAATTTCGTATGTAGAATAATGGGCAAGAAACTCCACCGTTACTCTTTTAAAAATGTTTTACAATTTATGTATACATTAATTATATAATTATATGTGAAGACGATGCACCTAGAATAAAATTACTATCCCACAATAGGTAAAAATAATTAAATATAACTCAATGACAGGTAAATTAATTATGAGATAGATACATGGTGCTCACATATTTAAAAATATTGAAAACTAATTGACTTTTTCAAAATTTCACAAGTAATAATTTTGTGTGTGACATAAAGTACATAATGTAAAAATTAATGTCATACAAATTATAAACTATACAATTAAATTAGCAACGAGTTTGATTTTGTCTAGACTCTAGATTGTCCTATGGAGTAGGACCAGCATGTTTCCAAGCATTCTTACCTAGGATATAATCCTCTTATTTGTAATATGCTTATATATGTTTTGTATACACTGGTCAACAAAAAAACACTTTTAGTATGTAACATGACTTTTTTTGTCTAGTTATGTTTAGAACAAGGATAAGGATAATAGAAATTAAATTGGAATGTTCCAAATACGAATAGTTTTTTTGTAATTTGATTTTAAAATATTTTAGAAAATTTCAGTTTCTGTCAACAAAATGAAGTTATTTCGTCTTATTGCAATATCAATATCAATGTAACTTTATGATTTACTTCTATATTTTGTTTCGGCGACGTCTCGGTGTAGTGTCCAATAGTAATCCGCCAGCATTCGTGGTCTCCACTTGCCCTGATATCGTTTTTCTATCATAGAAATGTCTTGCTGGAATCTTTCACCGTGTTCATTGCTGACGGCGCCCAAACTTTCAGGAAAGAAGTAAATGTCTAATGTAAAATTTAAAGTCACTTTCATGAAAACAAGCCTTCAAAAGCAAGATTCAAAATCACCAAATATAATCATCTTCAATCGCTTTTCTTTAAATATAATCATCTTCAATCGCTTTTATTTAAATATAATCATCTTTCGTTAATTGCGTGATTTGAGGACTAATAAATACTTATGCCCTCTTTTATTTTTTATCACTCAGTTTAGGAAAATTTTCTTTCAAATGTAGAAAGCCATCACCACTCCTATCCATAGCTTTTACTAAGTTTTTCATGAGCCCAAGCGAAATCTTTTCGCACATTCAGATCCACATATATGTAACACAACAGATGTTTGGAACCCACGCTTTGTCTAGTCGTCTGATGGTAAAACCAAAATACTGTTCATATAACTGAGTAACTAATGGCGTCAAATTTCTTCGCTGAGTTTTAAAAGTAATGTCGCCACAAATGTGACAAAACTTGACAGGGTCCTTTTTACACTTTCTTGACATTATTTTAGAATCACTTAACTCGGAAAACAGAAAACACAACTCCACTCTTAAAATAATAAATAGGGAGATACTCTGAATGTGAAAATGAAACATAAAAATGGTTAATTTTCAATATACCTAGTGGATAATGGTTGTAACACAAAAATCAGACCTGATCAAATCAAAATAAATATGGTGTTGGAATGAGGGTAGGTAGGAGATTCAAAATTAGTAAGCACCTTTCTTGTTACACAATTTTGTTGACCAGTGTTATTATTCATCAATAGTATACTTCTGTCTAAACCCATCGGGAATGCAGGCGTTATGTTATGGTATAATTTTTTCTGTATTCCATGTATCGTAAATCATTGTATAGGTATCGAGTGCTCTCTAGTATCAGTTTTGTCAGTGCACTTACGAAACCAGACGGCACCAAACAAAAGCCTTACTACATATTGCGAGATGGACTGTCTATATTTCACGATACTATTTCAGAGGCACTTCACATTTGAATATAAATGTAGTATAATGAATATAAGTGTAGTATATATATATATATATATATTTAATTCAAAATCTGTATTAACAATAACATATATAAAGTCTGCCAAATTGCATAACAGTTTGTCGGCAGTTGTTCTCGTCTAGCAATGAATTACACATTTTGAAATTTTGAAAATGAATGTGCTAAAACTTAATTATGCTAAGTAAACTATAAAATAATATATCTACAGTCAATATCAAAAATCACACATTTTACAAAAAGGTATTTACGCAATCTTGAGGTTTGTTATAAACATATGGTATTTTATAATTTATATTTTATAAACATATAGGTTTTTTTTTTTTTTTTTTTCTTTCATTTACTTGAATGTGCCCTGGCGGCTGAGAGTTTGTCATGCTCACTCTAATGTCTCGCTGGTGGTGGCGTGTGTGTTGGATCATTAAGTTCCCTTCAAAATGGTTGAGCTGAATGGTGCTGATCCATGCGTCATGTTCGTGAACGGGCGCCGTCAGTGGGGACTGGTCATTTCTTAGCTGCCACGGCTTATTTTAATTTAATTTAATATTTGAATTGCTTTTGTCTTTTTATTACGGACGCTTTTAACGTTCTGCATCGTTCTCACATGCATAATTTCAACATGAACGAAGTAATCAATATTTTGTAACCATTTTTTGATTTAAAAGAGTGTCCATGGAGTTTCTTGCCCGTTCTTCTCCATAGGTACCTACTACGCTTTGATATGGGTAACTAGCTTCATCTTTCTGACTGACCGACTCCTTGACAATTCAAAAGTGCCTGTAATTGGTTTATTTGAAATAAATGCTTTGAGTTTGAGTTTGAGTTTGCATATCTATGGACATAATGAGAGATAATGTTTTGTAGAACTCTTTTAAGTTGGTGCTTTGACTTTACATGGGATATCAGTTTTGGGGGTCATTCACTAATGTTGGTACTACGTACCTTCTTGTGCGCTTACCAAAGTAGTATAAATGTAGGTACAGTGCTAACGATTTTTCACAGCTTGAATCATTTTGAAAACATTGTTTTACCCTTTTGAAGTAATGGAAAACAGACTAACAATGCAAGTTTATCTCCTGTGTAAAAATAAATGTAAAAATCCTGTGTAAAAATGCAAAGATAAATAAAATTGTCACATAACTTGTAATATAAGTCTCCTTTCTGTGTACATACACGAAAGATAAATAAAATTGTCACATATTAAGGCATCATATTAGATACGGCATTTTGCTAACGTCATACAGAACGCATAGAGTGCAATGTCGCTTCTTCGATTTCTTGGCGGATTCAATGTATCTTGTGCTCTGCGTACCGCGTTTATCGTGTACATTTGATATTGATGTGTATACAATTTGCGTATGTAGTAAAGAGGTTTATCCCCAACCTTCTATTACTTTAAAGAGCTAATCTGTAACAGATATTTACTAGGCCAAGTGCTATAGGCAATCTGTAGACGGCAGAAATCAATCAACGGTTTGACAACCACATCGTCCCTTTGAAACGAACCTGTAGCTAGATCTACGCCGTAGCCATATGCGTGGCTACGAAGCTACGGCGCGGCGTAGCTAGTTGAAGGCTGTTTGAAAAATGTAATTTTAATGATATATGTAAACTCTAAATAAGAAATTTGGATTCATCTTGAATTTTAAACTATCATTAATATTCATTTGTCGGCGGCACAGAAATAAAATGAAATGTCAAAACTTCCCAAGAGAAAGAGAATTAATTAATAAAACAAGTTTCGTCTGGCAGATATAACAAGTGCCAAAGGGTTAATAATATAAATAGTAACCCAAAAAGGTTCGTAAATTAATGTAGAGAAAGAAAAAAAATGATTTAAAAAACATTTGCAATTGGAGAGTGAATCACCCCTTAAAAATACTGCTGAACTTACTTCTACTAAATTGAGGGTTTGTAATTTGTTATCAAAATAGTATTGTGAGATTGAAGTTAAAAATACCATTCATTATCACAAAGGATTTCTCAGCTTGGCTCCTCTAATTATATTATTAATCGTCATAAAATCAACACCCACAGAAAAATAGGGTTTGTCTAAAAAATACATAGGTACTGTTTCTTTTAGACACTTGATATTCATACTTATTTTTATAAGTCTGGACTGTCAATGCTATCCTCAGGCAGACCACTTGCCGATGTCAATTTCGATTATTGAAAGTCGCCGGGAGACCAATTACCGCCGCCAAGGTAATAGGCATATGGACGAATCTTTAGGGAACAATTCAAGCTCCGAATTTGTGTAATAGGAAACTCCAATTAAACTTTTTAGCTGACACGAAGTTCTATGGACAGTAGCTACTTTTTTAGTATTAGTAGAACCTTCTTATACAGAGCTGATATCCGAGCCAAAATAGTTTTTTCAGTCGTAGGTAAGACCTTGGAACTTAGAAGTGATACGCGCACCTGATAGCAGCAACCCAATAGCAACCTTATTTTAACGGCAATAAAGATCACTGTGATTTTGACAGTGATGCAAACTCAGGTAAAATAACTGTGAACGGACTGTATTTCGTCTGTCAAAACAGATTGTCGATTCTACACAACTTTGTAAGTGAGACTGTTTTGTTGAGACTTTGTATTCATCATTGTTTTCCTAGAGCTATTATTAAAATTAATATAGTCTGTCTTAAGACAGTCCCGGCGAAGGCGGTTTACCCTCAACCCAATGCCTGGTTTACACAGTGCGAGTTGGGCGTCAATTACTGCTGTCCAGTACAACCACTCGAATTGTGAGACTACATAAGTTTTGCGTTACAAGTAAAAATGCAAGCAACTGTCTAATGTCTACGTGGTAGCTCACGTTGTGTGAATCAGGCATAAGGCGGGTCATCTTGAGAAGTGATTGACCGATTGTAGGCAGGGGGAGGAGTAAGGGGGTGGTGCATAAGCCTTGGTATCGGATTCCTGGGTATTCACAAGGGATCGCTGTGAATGATGCCGTTACGCTTTATCTAAAGCTTCGTCTGAACTCAGCTTCGTATAAAAGTAACGTTGAAATTTAATGCACAACGAAATTGAATATTTTTGTGCTTATTTTATTACTGTAAAAGTAATAGTACCAAAGCCATTTTGTGACATAAAACACTGGTATCTGGTATGTTTAAACTTATTGTCAAGCCATAGATATTGATAACGCGAAAACTACTTAATTTAATTAATTAAATTCTTTGTGTATTTTTTTTGTATCATATTTTTCAATGAAAGTGTTTAGTGAAATGTTGTGAAATGTAATGTGATGTGTAGTGAAATGTGTTTTAACCTTTGCACTCGCTTTTTTGGTACGTTGCTCGAAATTGTCCCTTGTGATCATAATTTTCCTAATAAACAACCACAATGGACGCTCGTAAGCATACATTTGTTTGATAATATCATCGCAGTATAATCACCAATCCGCGTTGTCGAGCGTGGTCATAGCAATGTTTTATTGGCTATTCCATGGTAGTAAATAAGGACTTATCCCCTTAATATCGATCTATGAGGCGAGCCGTTGTTCGATGCTAGCATTTGTCAGGACGATTGATTAATTATTCATTCTATGAATAATAAAATAGACCTGACTAAATAATTAAATACCAATGAAGATTACGTTTCAAACGTAATCTTCGATTAACAGTTTTACAGTCAAAGATGAGCCTCATAATATTTTCTTATTATTTGTGGTCAACCTTAAATTCGATCTAATTTGAGCAACAGATGATTATAGGCTGATATTATTTTATGAAGGAAAGGTTCCGATATTACGGTCGTCCCTTATGACTGAATTGACATTGTTACTATACCAATAATCGTATAACCCGTCGCCAACGTCTCCAATTATCACTCACATTTATAGCAATAATCGAATGTTTTCCTGTCCGAATTAAATAGCTTACAAGGATTATTTATAAGTCTATTATCAACAGGCAAATTGCCGCTAAAAGCCCTAATTATCCCAAAGGTCCCACAGCGGAAACATTGGCTTATAATTAAGACAAATTAATTTACTTGCCTCCTTCAGTGATGAAACTGGATTATAAACGTGTTTAGTTTGTTCAACTCTCGAAAGCATTACAAAGAACTTTACTTTTAGTACCTAACGAGTTTAAATGGGAGCAAATTGGGATTTTTCACTTACAATTTAAAAAGGAATGTTGAGGAAGTTAATGTTTTTAAAGTAGTAATTTGCACATTCAATTTTTATTCCTTTCTTTTTATAAGAAACGAGTGAAAACTCTTTAAAAATGTTTATCGTTTGACAAGTAGTCACCGTTTTTTCTAAAGGAGTGAAATACATTCATAACATTGCTAAGTATTTTTATTAAACATTATTTATTATCTTGTTTGTTTGATTTTTAACATCTCATTCAGATAAAACTCCGATTCATTTTTCATATTGTGGCAATAAATTACTTTTACTGCATTCGGTATCTTGGCCAAGATTTTCTGAGGTAAGATAAAGTTTAATATAAAATACTTTCTACGAAGAACACTCGTATCTTTGAGCCCAGTATAGCGATCGTAGCGTCTCAAGCGATTTGAAAGTTGGTTCGTCCACACAGGTGAATAAAATTCTCACTGCAGTAAAACAACGGTTTACAAGGAAGCTTTTTACTTTTACAACCGAATCTCTACAAATATTTAAAGAATTTAAAACGGTTGGGATCGTAAAAAGTGGAAATAAAATCGTATTCTTTCTTTGCAGTTAAATAAAAAGAATCAAACACATGCACATATCACAATTTTGTAAAATTTGAAAGAAAATTGATGAGTGTACCTTACGAAGAGTCATGTCTTAGGTCGAGAGCGTTCACAATATTTTTTTGAACATGCTTCACATACTCGGCCACCCCACTAACAGTAAATAAACACATTATATATTCTGGTATTTGGTACCAACATTTTCACAGTATTGCATTAGTTTTATAGCCTTGTCGGTGACAGGCAAACAAACGCCTTACGCCCATAAACTTAGTAAATAGGTACCTGTAATTTGGCAAGGCCGCAAGATATAGTTACTATAAGTACGAAAAAGATAATTATTTGTCTAAACCATGACGAGAAAATATCTTTATTAGTTCAGTAGTGTAATTCCAGACATATTCACTGTAACAAAATATCTTTTTTTAGAACATTTGACGGGGTTTGGGGTGAAAGTAATCCTTTTTAAGTGTCCGGAGAGATGTGACCGCGTCGTTCCAATTCGCTCGTTCTTCACTCGAGTTGTCCTCTGCGTTGGGTAACAAATGTTTTGTTTTGTTTATCTAATTCACGATTGAACGAGAGAACCGAGGTCTGTTTAGAAAGATAATTTTCCTTTTTTTTTTAAACGCAATTTAAATAAAGGGTTGGTAGAATAATTTTGTTAACATTGAGTCTACCTAATTAGGTAGGTACGAGAATTTGACCTCCTTGTTTTCGGTTTTGTTCAGCTGCTGCTTTTGTATTTTATTCCTGGCAAATTTAATTAATTTCCCAATGACATGAAATCGTACCTACTCCTTTTATGGTACCTTAGAGTACCAATAAATGAAAGTTGAGTCCGAATAATTGAAAAGTATTCAATAGATACCCAGTTAATAGTCAATAAAAAGGTCAGGAGAAGTCGCTTATTCAGTTCGCATACCGTAATTTTGGTGGACTTTATGACCCATAAATAAACATTAGAGGCAGCAGGAAATTTGATATTGCGGGATATATTACATTAACTACTATATTTCAATAAAACATCTGTGGGTAATCTCACTTCCCAAATTCAACAATAACTATTAATTGGATTTTCCAAGGAATTATAATATTTTTTGCTCGATTCTTAATTAAGTAGCCTTTAATCTAAATTTATGCCATCTTAAACATATCTACACCAATGAATAGGTCGCTAGATGGAACTGAGATTTATAACAGTTACCAGAGTTCAATGGAATTCCATACCAAGAATTGTAAACCAATAAGATCGAGTGGCGATATTCTTTTATTCCTGTATAGCCACCACGCTTAAAGCAAAGCTCCCTGAATAGACTCCTTGTGGATTCCACTGACCGTACTGTTCTACGACGAGTAATAACATTTGCACTACGTTATATGGACAAGGGGTCACTTTGCAAGATAGGTCGCTTTCCCCAACGAGAATTGTATCTATTGGTCGAAATCTCATTCTACGTTTTGTTTATTATTTATAAAGTAAAAGTAAGAGTGTTAAAGATGGCAAGTTTTCATTTGACCATCATGAATTTCTTCTCAAGAGGCATATAGAAAACTGTAGGTACAATGGTATACACGGCACATGCATAAGTTTAGTCAATTCCATGACATAGTTTTGTGAGGCATTAAACTTATTATTGTTTGAAAATCAGTTTATTTATATTCGATTATTGCGTCCGCATTTTATAGCATTATAGATTTTGTAAGTATGAAAACAAACGATTCGTAAATCCGCGCTGAATTTATCTTCTCGTCATTGAATAACTTGGACAGCTGTCGCGCGCCTGACAGCATGTCACGCTCCCTTCATAATATCGCCTTCATCGTTCTTTTAAACCGTTTCAGCTAACATACTTTCACATAATGATCTGTTAGTCTGATTTTCGTTCATTGACATCAAATATTATGTTCAATGGTCTGGAAACAGAACATTAAAAAGAAAAGAAAGTTAATTTGGCAAAATATTTGTTGGGTGTTAAAGTCCCGCTTACACAATCTTTGATCTTTAGAGTAATAGTCCATTTATTTGTCAGAATATTGTTACAGAGTGCGTGCCTATTGGAAAAACATTTTGACAATTTCTCATTGGAGTCTCTGAAGATTCGCGGGTATACATTGAGCATTCAGGATGTATGCTTTCAGCTTCATTACCCATCTTCGTTGAGTCTGCGTCAAACTACTACTCAAGACTGGAGTTCATAAATAGATTCAAGAACTTAATTGAATTAGCAAGAGAATCTTATGTACCTATTATTTGTTTTATATATCTAGTGTAAACGTATAGTCGGCCTATTGCTTCACAACTTTTTACAACAAATACCATGCAATGCGGAGAGAAACTGCCACTTGCTCACTTCAGATGTCGCTTCTATTGCCTGTCTATGAATTTGACAGTTATCTGTCACTATCCATAACTTTTGATGTGTAAACATCTTAGCGCTCGGTCTACGGTAGGGGCTAGCTGGGTCTTCGAGCGTCAGACGCGTAAGCGTAGGACTTCGAGCGTCAGATGACGTAAGCGTAAGACCCGTGTCTATGTGAGCGCGTGAACCAAACTTATGCGAGCTCACATGTTTACACATCAATTTTCGTGAGTGCCAAACCAACTCACACCGATTTTTTTTTAAAGAAGCGATTTATTTTACGCATAATTAATTAATATTACCCTTTACGCAGCTGTTGCCTTCAAAATACGGGATCCATATATGTAAAAAGATGTTAAAAGACTCATAAAAACCATTTAGGAAACCCAATATTTCGTCAAGACTATTATATGATATCCATTTTATTAAACCTGAAGTCTTTTATGAGAGAAATTCGTATATAGGTGATGCTCCCTAGAGAACTTAGTCTATTTTCATTACCAACAGGCACTTGTGGTGTGATATTATGTAAATTATAGTAAAGATGCGTGTATTTATATTATCATATTAGATCAATGCTAGAATTAACATCTCTGAAGTTTTGCAGTTAGGTAGATCATCCTCGAGATGGTTTTCAACTCCGATCAGGTTATTCCTATCGTAAGTTACGCCTCCAATCTTTAACATAAAAAAAAACTTAAAGGCAACAAACACAAAATAATCTGTAAATTATAAAACGTTCATATTTTATTTACTTTTCCACTACAGCTGCGTTTTTACCCGTGGTAGACGCTTCCGTTTTCCTTAGCTCGGCTTTCAATAGTGCTACTCTCCAAGTCGCATACATATTTATCTAGTTATTTTTTATTTGTGTCCGACACAAAAGTAAACCTAAACAAAACAGTTGTAGACGGGCAGCAGTGCTGCCACCTATGATGAGCTTTCCGTTTTTAACCCTATTGAAACTGCAATAAGGTTGAAACTATCTAACTGTCACAAAGACAAATAGTCCTTGTCAATTAATGATGTACAAGTGACATTAAATGTCATTTGTGGTGAAAAGCATGGAATTTGTATGTACTTTAAAGTACAATTTAAGCTCCTTGTGATAAAGCAATCCAAGGTCGACTATACCTAATGATGTCATGTGGTGTCGCCACAAGCGATGATCTTGTCATGTGGTTTACCCACAGGTTTATCTTCACGCAATCTTCGTAAACGTCGCGACAAGATTAGTTGTAGCTATAGGTACTCAGGTTCGTTAAGTTTGCGAAGAAGCGTGCAAGGAGGCTGGAATGGATGCTGCGTTATCTCCGATCGTCGTCACGTGTTCGGATAAAAAATGTATTAACTTTGTTTATCTAAATTAATCTTTGCACCAGAATATAAATTAGCGCTTAGGCGTACATGATTAGTATTGGTCTCAAAATCTGAGAAAAATAATATCAGAAACCGTATTTATAAGGTCAATCGATACTTAAAAATTTGAAACATTCTAAAAGCTCACAGAGTGACAGACTTACGTTTACAAGCATACAAAAAATCTTGTTTAATAACCTTCAAGAACAATATAAAAAAGAAACATTTCTCTCTTTTGTCTCAATTTCATGCTAGAACTGAATATAATAGCAAAGAATGTACGAAACTTTCACCGTTCGACGTCCGCTTCGATGGGAAACGTCTGATTTTTTGGCTTTGATGGATCGTTTATGGATTAAGTTCCACTCCAATATTATTTCGATGGCTACGGGTTTTCGTTTACTCTGGAAAGATTAAGTGGCCATTTTGACGTCTGATCGGAACCAATGAAGAGGGGAGGACGGCTATTTTGTTGAACAAAGTAATATTTCACAATAGGTACCTATTTATAGAAGCAGTGTTCTGGGAAATCTTGAACTGAAGAAATTAAAATATATGTATTCTAATTCTACACATTGGTTGTCACATTTCTCTAGAGACTAGGTTAGCATTAAAAGCTGGGATCGGGAGCAAACTTTATTTTCCTATGACAGAGCAATTTCCTACAAAGCATGATGAAAGATTTTGTTCATTTATAAACTCGTTTTCCCCGCATTTTAACTTTTTAAATAATATCTTGTTCAAACTAAGATTTTGTTAAGTAGAATGTAGGTACAAATTACATGCAATTTACGAATATTTATTTATTTATTAGGAACACCAACTACAAACTCAAACTCAAACTCAAAGCATTTATTTCAAATAAACCAATTACAGGCACTTTTGAATTGTCAAGGGGTCGGTCAGTCAGAAAGATGAAGCTAGTTACCCATTCCAAAGCGTAGTAGGTACTTATGGAGAAGAACGGGCAAGAAACTCCATGGACACTCTTTTAAATCATAAAATGGTTACAAAATATTGATTACATCGTTCATGTTGAAATTATGCACGTGAGAACGATGCAGAACGTTAAAAGCGTCCGTAATAAAAAGACAAAAGCAATTCAAATATTAAATTAAATTAAAATAAGCCGTGGCAGCTAAGAAATGACCAGTCCCCACTGACGGCGCCCGTTCACGAACATGACGCATGGATCAGCACCATTCAGCTCAACCATTTTGAAGGGAACTTAATGATCCAACACACACGCCACTACATGTTTACTATACATGATACATTTGATTATAATCTTCGATCTGCGTAAATATGTCACTTATTATTAGGGAGTAATTTAAACTGGATTAATAAATTAGATTGAAAAATACTGGATTACTTAATAAAAATTTGAATATATTACGTGCGTACTAAATTATTTGGTTTAAAAATATTATTTTGCGAAAACCCGTGAATAAAATTCCGTACATTCCCGTGTCAGCCCTGCATAATAAGGTTGATAGCAGGTTCAATCCCCCAGCATAGCAGGATAATGTACATAATTATGTAGATTTGTGTCAATGGATCATTCGCTCGCAATTTTCATTCGCATTCTGAAATATAGGAATGTTTTTATCGTGTTGTTTTCGTTTACAGAATTAGGGGGTGATGACTATTGAATCTCGGTTTTTGTTAGGCCATTTCTTGTAATGGAAATATAAATTGTAGGGGTGTTACAGATAATACAAGTTAGTTGTATCTATGTCCATTGTCTGTTAAAAATTAAGATCTTTGTATCTACAGTATTAATTTATCTTATCTCTCAGTCTTACGTCTTTCTTCTCTTTCTGTTTACGGTAATTTTATTGCTATTTGGTGCGTTATGGCAAATCCTCACATGTTCATTATATTATAAGTACAAATCTACATCGTTTGCTAAAAAGTAAAGATGTCGCACATTGTTGCAACATTTTTTTTGCTATACTTAATAGAAAAAGATAACTTGATTACAATAAAGCAATGTATCGTAAAAGCGTTGAAAACAATTCAATCAAAGTTTTATGACAGCAGATATAAATGCTTGTATGACACGTGACGTAGTGACTATGAGCCTACTTTAGTATTATGAGTAATCATAAATAGATTTTTCAAGTTTTTCACTGCGAAAGGGGCATCCCTTTTTTTTTTTTTTTGGTTGGGAAATCGTCAAATGACCTCTCCCGCTCTGGGTGGAGCGGAAGGGCGTGTCAGACTCTTACTGACTAAAACCCACCCATGTTCCTTCAGTTGCCTGTGCACCAGAGCCACGGTAACTCTTTCGAACAATCCGCGACCCCGGCAGGCATCGGCCCTATCGGACCCCGTCAATTATGCTGACATCTCTTTGAGGCGCGCGTTGAACACAACGCGCTGTCGACCCGGGCCTGGTCCTTACCGGACGGCGAGCTGAAAGGGGCATCCCTCAGGTAATTAAATTATATTCAATACCTTCATGTCACAGGCAGAATTAACCAGAAAACAATCCAAATTCATGGACAGAATTATTGAACAGGTTTCCGGAATTCTATTTATTGTGGAACACTGGATTATAATGTACATACAAATGTCTGTGGTCCGTATTCATTTATGTATTATCAGTTTTATGTTGGATAAATTCAGGGATTTTCGTACTTAATTCGCGGCATTCAAAACAGAGTGAATGCCAATATTGATTAAAAGATTATGTGCTTTTGCTATTATTCGTGAATATTTGACACATATCAGGGGCTTATTACTCGTATGTTTCACTATAAAATTCAGGCTAATTTCAAAGTTAAACAGGTCAACAGGTCCTAATTATTATTTCACATTCACGGCTACATACGTTCTCCCAATGTAACGCAGTTCAATATAAATGAAGTTCTCATAATAGTCCAAGCGCCGCAGCAAAAAAAGTAGGTTTGTAATGCAACGTACGGGACCTGGTATTTTTTTTTTTGGAATATGTTCAAGGGTGTCCCCTGAATGTAAATCCAAGTAGGCGCGGCGGGGGGGGGTTCACTTCAGCCGCTATCTTGGAAAACATGTTTTATCGAATATCTCGCGAACCGCGCATCGTACGACAAAAATTGTAGTGATCATTATTGTAGATAATAATATTTGCCATCTTTTTTATTTGAAACTTTTTTTTTATAACGCATAGGTTTTTAATTATAGCGCTCCAAACTTTTTACAATATGGTTTTTACTAAATATTTAGTTAATGGTTAATGATAAATTAAAAATAATGGTAATTGAATTGTAGAGCATGAAATTACCTAAATTTAAAAAAAAAAAAACATTTCAACTATAATGATAATAATGAATGATGATGATAATGTTAATGATTTCTACAATAATGATCTCTACAATTTTTGTCGTACGATGCGCGGTTCGCGAAATATTCGATAAAACGTGTTTTCCAAGATGGCGCGGGCGGCTGAAGTGAACCCCCCCCCGCCGCGCCCACTTGGATTGACATTCAGGGGACACCCCTGAACTTATTCCAAAAAAAATATACTAGGTCCCGTACGTTGCAAAAAAAAAACCCGGCGTTTGGCCTATAACTTGTTTGAAACATCTCGTGTTACATATTTTTGTATAAATTCCGTAGTAGCGGACCTCCCCGGAGTGAACCTTCCTTGCCTAATTTTGTATTCAAAATGATTTACTGTTTTATCCTGCATGTGATTTTTCACAGCTGACATATGAGCTGTCGCAGCCATTTCAAGCTTTTGCGTTTTGTTTAGATTTAATAAATTTTGCAGTTTTTGTACATTGAACTCGCTCAAGTTAGCCTGGGATTCCATCCTATCTCTTTTCTCATCAAACGACGTCGCCTTCTGTCATTGGTTAAGTATTTAAGCTGACAAATGAGATGGTTATCGGGTCATCTGGTCGGCTATTTAGTTACCAAAGGGTCGTCGCGGCTGTTAAACAGCGTGCGTTCAAACAAGAATTGTTATGTCAAACCAGAATAAATTTAAAATTACAAAAACCCCCGACACAAACAAAAACCTCTAAAAACGGCTGAACAGATTTTCTTCTTTCGAACTCTCTTGATCAAGTCACCTTTCAAACAAAACAAAACAAAAAACAAAATCTGTTCAGCAGTTTGGAAGCTAAGATGCCGCAGACAGACACATAGATACACACGTTAAACTTATAACACCTCTCTTTTTTCCGTCGGAGGTTGAAAAAAAAGAAACGTACGATTTATTAGGTATCAATAAACATTTTCGGGGATTGTGATTATCGACCTCTTCTGTGGCCCTAGTTTGGTCAACTATATAACTTTCCTGCTTGGAAAACTTCTCTTCTTGTAACTATGTACTACTTGACATAATTTACCAATTAATCTGCTTTGGTGGTCTGGTGACAGTTGTTCAATACTGTTGCTCACATACATCATGCACGTCTTGTTTAAATCTGGGTGTGAGAGTTCTACCAAGTCGTAATATGGCTCAACATATTCTGCACTAGTTTGTAGTCCATTAAAAGTATCACCACTAGTATATTTTAAACATAAAATTCAGGTAACTGGTTAAGATCATAAAGTAAATGGGTTGCATAAAAGCCTGGAGGTCTAACTTTTTAACTATGTATTTCCATATGTTGTTTACGTTCCATTACATTTTTAGCAAGATTTTTATACTACGTCTTTTATGCTAGACTAACACAGCCGCTATGTTCATGCCCGTAAAACGTAGTAGTTGAATCTTGCGTACACATCTTCCATACAAGGATACTTATAATGCTTCTCCACCACGACCACGATTGCAGCAATGTTGCTGCAGCTTTCTGTAATAAAAAGGAGGTATCTTAGATATTAATCCAGCATACTTACATTCAGTAACCGTTTATTGCCAAAAGGCTGATAAAAAAATACATTTCAGTTGTGTTTTTATGTTTCAAAACTACATTTCATGATAACTATATACGCAATACGAAACAATCAGAAACCGACTGTGCGAAAAAGATAATATTTTCTTACAAAATTCGTACCAAGAAACAAACACCCCCCTGATCTTACATAAAACACGTAAGATGATAAAAACCTAATGGACTATGAAACAATAGCTAGTCATGGCGGTGGCAGTTAAAGAGACAGTTTCCTCCGTAATACACTCTCGAGCCAAGTATTATGCGCTGGTCTCTTTTACATGCCACATGAGTATGAAAATATGCTTCTTTGTCCTAAATCAGCGCTTAGACTCTTAGCTACCGAAAGTAAACAGAAGAGTTTTTGATAAGAAACGTGGAAATGGTTTTGTAGTCAAGAGATTTATTTGGATGTTTAAGCTATACTTTTATTCGTAAATAAATATAATTCTATACTTAACGTAACAAAATCGAGTTGCGATAAATCCATTAAAAAAAAATACGTTGCTAAGATTATTTATGGTAAAAAAGAATATTTCTTTGTAAAAGATAAAAATCAAAAACTTGGTTATTTGAATTTCTCACATAAATTTTGAGGTTATGTGGAAAAAGTGTAAATATAAAAGTTGTAGATCTTTTTATTACCTACAACTTTGTCATTTAACTTTTTTCCATAGGATTTGTAGTTTTGCCGGAAATCGGGATAAACCGTTTGTTACCCTTAACCCCCCCCCCCCCCCCACTTCCTGACATTAGATCGCCCGTAAATTATTTTTTCTTTCATTTTTGTTATATTCTCTTCCTTTTCGAATGGGTTTCATCCTACTATACCTAATATCTTTTGGTTTCAAAAATTATCGACTCTGGTCTATTAGTAAATTATAAGTTCGACTTGACAATTGTAATTTTTTAGGTTGATGATTTGAAATCCAATCTATAGGTACCTAGAGTACCTAAACCTTGATAGTTTTATAGTCAGTAGATAACAAATTGTCCGCGGAGTACGACGATAACGGATACCCACTGTAATATCTGATCCGTAGTACCGCATAAAATCGATGAGACATTTTGTAAAGATGTAGCTAAGTGGAACTGTATAGTGGGAGTGGTATTTAAAGTCACTTAAACTACTTATATTCTTGAAAGTATTGCGCGCATGTAAGTTTGCATCATTACTGGCAACTGGAGTTTCCACGTACTAAAATACTTTCAAAAATTGTTCGCGTCTACACAAAGCATGTGTTGTTAAACAACTTTCCTGATGCGTACGTTACACATTTTGCTCGTATTTTTCCGTTACAATATGAAGTTATATTACGACAGGTGTATGTAGCGTTGCAGGGAAGTGTTGGCAATATTTATTGCTCGGCTTCGCGGCGTATATCACGAGCAGTGTTCGGCCGGCCGTGTTTCCGGCGAGCGTGGCCGAGTTTCGAGCCGAGCGAGATCTCCGGGGATCCGCGTGCATTGTCATACACAGCCTCTCCGCCTATCAATTTCGCCTACTCATACATATATTTTACTTATAGATAGTGCACTGAAAATGCAACGTTATTAATTAGCAGGTGAACATATTTTTGCACGGTCAATACTTAAATGGGTCAACGTTTTGTGTGTTTTTTGTACGCTAGTGATTAATGCAGGTCCGAACAACAAGTGATGTTATCTTATTCCGTTTGTATCTAGCGTAGGATAACTGAGTTACAACTGTGATAGGTTAGTTCGAAATCTCTCTATCTTATTGAAAATTCTAGGAATGTTATAAATGTAGTTAGTAAACTAGAATAGTTTGACTGTACAACAGAATTTCCAAATTAAGTTTGAGAGGAATTCGAAATGTCTTTTAATTTCCATTGCGATGAGCGACTGACACCTTTTCTACAAATTGTAATAAGCAGAAACAATACATGCTATGAAATATATTAGATTATATTATTATATATATATATATTTTTTTTTTTTTTTTTTTTTTTTTTTATGTATATATATTTTTATTATTATTTCGTTTATTTATTTATATACTTATTTAGATACATTTTTAAATATTTTTATAAAAACATAGAAAAAACATTTAAAAATATAAAAAATAGTGGTCCGCCGGTATCGGGAGCAGGGTCCAAGCTACCGGTGGTTAGGGCTCCAGAGATAGGAACCTCCTCACGATGCGAGCCGTATCGAGGAGAACTGCCTTCTGGATCAGGCCCTTTACCCAACCGTCTAACGAGAGCCTCGAGAGATGTTGATCGAGGCTTTTGGCCATCAGGCCATTGGCCGATACGACAATCGGCACAATGACAGCCGAGCTCACATTCCACATCTCAACAACCTCGTGTGCTAAGTCGAGATATTTAATTTGTTTCTCTTTCTCAGCTTTCACGAGGTTCTCGTCATGTGGAATGGTAATATCGATAATCATTGTGCGGCGCGCTAATCGATCTATCACCACTATATCAGGTTTATTGGCGACAATAGTCCTGTCAGTAATGATAGACCGATCCCAGTACAACGTAATATGGTCATTTTCGAGAACTGGGTCGGGCACATACTTGTAATACGGTACCTCAGAATCCACTAGTTTATATTTCAAAGCAAGTTGCTGGTGAATAATCCTGGCTACTTGATTATGCCTGTGCAAGTACTCGCCGTTAGCCAGACGAGAACAACCAGAGACAATATGTCTGATGGACTCACCCGGACGATGGCATGCCCGACACATGTCAACCGTCCCGTCTTTCATAATATGTCTCCGGTAGTTATTCGTCAAGATAACTTCGTCCATAATTGCACAGACGAAACCTTCAGTTTCCCCGAAAAGGTCACCAAAACGTAGCCAGGATACGGACGCTAAGAAATCTACACCGGGCTCGTGAAGAGCCCGATAAAAGCGTCCGTGTAGCTCCTTGCTTTGCCATACCTCCTTGCGGTCATCGGTAGTAAGTACCACAGGTTTGCGCCAGTTCTCTTTAGCCATGGAGAGCGGGGTGAGACCCTTGTCCACTGCTACCACATCACGGTGCATACCCACTTCGGCTTTTAAAAAATATTCCCTGAGACTGCACACTTCGCGGTTGTGGAGGGTCTTTGCATTTAAAAAGCCTCGACCCCCACACTTCCGCGGTATGTACAGTCTCATCACCGATGATCGTGGGTGATGCATCCGGTTTGCGGTTAGCAGTGTACGGACCCTCCTATCCAGGGCGTCGAGTTCGGTCTGAGTCCATTTGAGTATGCCGAAAGAGTACATCAATACTGGCATGACCCAACCGTTGAAGGCGCGCACCTTGTTTCCGCCTGAGAGAAGACTAATTAAAACCTTCTTCAGGCGACCAAAGAACCGCTCCCTCAGCGATTGCTTCATGTCAGCAACATTGATGCCTAACGCTTCCGACATACCCAAATACTTATAGCTTTCGGATGAAGAGAGGGATCGAAGGTGTATGGAATCCGAAAGTTGAATTCCCTCGGGTTTCATAACCTCACCTCGCTTTACATGCATGACTGCACATTTGTCCACTCCAAATTCCATCCTGATGGTGCTACTAAAAGTTTCAGTTACCTTCAGTAGCTCCATCAGTTGCAATTTGTTGGGGGCAAAGAGTTTCAAGTCATCCATGTAGAGGAGATGAGATATGACCTGACCATCTTTCCTCAACCGATAGCCTAGACCTGAATCCTCCAGTAGTGTGCTTAGAGGATTCAGGGCTAAGCAGAACCAAAGTGGACTCAAACTGTCGCCCTGAAATATTCCCCGTTTAATCCATACAGGCTCATCATTCGCCTGGATCTGTCGACACCCTGGATAGCGAAGAACCGTTCTCCATTGCCCCATACACGATCTAAGGAAGGTGCGTAGAGTTGTATCTATCTTGTACAACTCCAGCACCCTCATGAGCCATGTATGTGGCACCGAGTCGTAGGCCTTCTTATAATCTATCCAGCATGTCGACAGATCCCTGCGGGATCGACGAACTTGTTGGCTTATGGCCATATCGATGAGGAGTAGCTCCTTAGTACCACGGGACCCGTTCCTACATCCATTTTGAGAGGCCGACATAATCGAATTACTTTCAATGTGCGTATTAATTTTCGCTCTCAAAATGGATGTAAGAAGTTTATAGACCGTGGACAAACAAGTGATCGGTCTATAATTCTTGGGATCCGTGGGACTACCTGACTTATGGAGCAGGTGGGTAACGCCTGTTGTTAGAAACTGCGGAAGCGACCCAGACTCTAAAGATGACTGGTACTGAGACGCCAAGCAGGCGTGTGAACTAATTAGCCATTTCAACCAAAAGTTGTGCAATCCGTCCGGTCCCGGTGATTTCCAATTCGGTAACGGACGGACTGCTCTGGCGACGTCTAATGGCGTAATTAGGACTGCATCCATTTCTGGTACAGTTTCACACGCCCGCCCGACATCCCGCATCCAGTCAGCTTCAACGTGACAGACGGGCACTGACCAGATGCTGCGCCAGAATGTACTCGTGGTGGCGTCATCCGGGCGACACTCGTCCGTCACATTTTGTTCAGGTCGCTCCCAAGCTCTATACACCCATCTCTCATCGCTCTGGAACATGCGATTCTGCGTGTACCGATCAACCCGCCGCTTATACCGCCGAATACGGCTCGCCCATGCACAAACTTTCTGCTTCAGGAAGTCGATGCGCTCTGTGGCATGGGACATGTATTCTCGAGGGCTGATTCCAGTCCCCGAGAATGCCCGCCTTACAAAGCGCATCACTCGTGGTCGGTTATTCCCCTCCCTGAAGCAGTGTAGTTTGCCGATGAGTACCCTAGCCCCATCGATACGACGCTTGATCCTGCACTGCCAGGCTGGTACGGCTGGTTTTGGTCGAGTAGCTCCGTCACAGTTTGGAAACCTGACGTTTGCTAAACGACATGCCGCAACAGCCGCGCAATACAGGATCGAGTGTGTATCAATGAGATTCTCGCTGCTCTCGAACACATTCTTAAGCTGCGAGTCCAGGGCACACACTAGCGCCCTATTCTTTTTGTGCATAGGTAGGCGTGGTAATCGGGGTCTAAGTTCGGTCGGAGTGGATCTGTACTCACGGAATGCATCCTCCAGTGCGCTCCTCAATCGGGCATTGCACTGGCTACTTACTGAAGCAACCCTATCATCTTCCACTTCTACACCATGATTAGACCGCGGCTGTATTTCATCAATGGTTGATGCTTGTACCGCGGTTTGTGCCGGAGTCGAGATAATATGGTTGTTCAGTTCTGAGCGCAGCCTATCAAGTGCAGCATCGTCCAACCTATGGCTGCGTTGGATGACTCGCACCTGATCCGAAAGTCGTTGGGCCGAGACGTTGATGGTTGGTTCCAGTTCCTGAAACAGAGACAGCATCCTATCACGGTACGCAGTGAGGTTAGTTCCCCCCTCTGTAGACCTGTAATATGCGCGCATGACGTTCTCGTTCATAGACTGAGTCCATTTCATGCGCTGCACACAACCACCGGCAGCGGGGACCCGGCTCGGGGCCGGATGGCCCCTAAGTCCCAAGCTCCTCGGTGGCCGGCCTCTCCCCTGCCGACGTACAGGTGTTGGCGACGTCGGCGGAGAAAAATACTCGTCGCTCGAGCTCGACGCAACTACCGCGACCGGTGTCGTCACAGCACTCACAATGGGGCTGGATACCGGCGGCGGCGAGGCGGAGCTGAGCGAAGAGTCCGGAGGTGGTGGGCGTGCTCGTGTTCTTGCTGATCTCGTCAACATGTTTTAATTTTCGTAGTCTTCTATTTAATTTTTATTGGAGATGGCATGACAGATGTCACGATTCGCTAGTTTTTGATAAAGTCTTTTAGACTATGGTTTATTTTATTTTTCTTGAATTGTGTGGTGATTATTTGGATTTCGGGTTGTTGTAGCGTTTCTGATAAAATATAAAACTGCGTCTAGAATGATTAAAACTGAAAATTATTTGGTGACAATTAATTGGTGACATGTTGACGTTGGTGTTGCCAGCTTTTATTATTATTATTATTATTTATTATTGTTATTTTTTATTATATGATGCTATTAGAAAGCTCATCTTCTTGACATACTTACTCCCTTTGTCACTTTTATGGCACCAATGGGAAGAGTGTTGTGGGCCTAGTTTTTTCCAAGAACCGCTAAATAAACTATTATTACGAAAACATTATATTTATTTATGGGTCTTCTAGCTGCTGAAATGGGGATATTTGTAGAGCAAGAAATAAGTTTTATAGGAAGTGAAGTTGTAAAAGTAATTTTGGTAACGATATTACCGTCCGCGTAAACTTGTTTACGTCAACACACAAATATTGATAAATGATAAAATGATAAATGATAAATGATAAATGATAAATGATTTTATTTCTGTAAGTAGGTTTGTACAAACACTTTTACACGTCAATCATATTTTTAAACTAGATGAGGTCGGCGTTTCCTATCTGACTACTCTGAGAAGAAAGGCCGAAACAAACTCAGAGGTCACAGTCTCTTTTAAAGTCCAGACATAATCTTGGTCAGATCATGTGAAGACCATGTAGATTGGTATCTGAAATGGTCTTTTGAGGAAAGAACCACACAGATTGAGTGGACCTGTCCAGTCAGTGCACGCATTTGTCAGTAATCGTGCAGCTCAACTCAGGAAGTCAGAACTTAAGGAGCTCAACGATTCGACGAACAATACCAAAGAAAGGACATTTGGGTAGGCACATAAATTACTCAATCTGCCAGATCATGATCAAAATTAACTGCGAAAAAAAAAGCAATGACCCACATAATCCTCACATTCACAATAATTAAAATAACATATTTTATGCTGTGTCATAATAACAGTAAAATCAATACCTTGTTACTTTACCTGTTATTTGTTTATTGGTAGAGTGGTAAGCAGAAAATTTATGGTAATGAAAACATTAAAGTACATCGTAAGTAGGTACGTCTGGGTGCCGAATAATGTTTTCTATCAAATATATGAAGATTACAATCAGTTTTATTTGTCATTTATCGTCATTCCAGCTGTGTAGATTAATTAGAAAAGTCTTTTATCTACGATTTTTGCTTTGTTAATAACGCAAAAACTGAGTTTTTTTTTTTACATTTAGTTCGGTCCGCTACGTGTCTGCGTTAGCAATAGAAGACTGGTGAATAAATCGTTTCGAGAGGAAAAGTATCAGGCAATTCACTTTGCGATCATCAACGCCTAGTAAGATAGTGTAATTTATTAAACTAATACACCACCGTGCACCGGTTCACCTGCTATAGGCATTCCTATGAAAATGTTACTACTAAGGGTTAATCATGACGGTTCAGAGGTCATTTATACGAAAGATCCCAACCTTTGCATTTCTTATTATATTACAATCTGAGTTGTCAAACAGAAATAATAAAAAGCGGGACAAAAATAATCTGCCATGCTTGTTTAGCGAGGAAGGCACGGCTACAGGATATATTTGTAACTTTAACTGTTCGACCTAAAATCTCCACTAATTTGTTTGGTTCATTTCGGGTCACGTAGCCCCGCAGAGCATTCCCGGCTGAGGCAAAAGTCAACACTCAACTTTGAATCGGTTTACTACGAAAATGTTGGGACAGCTTATGATATTTAGAGACGCGTCCACATGCGGCGTTTGAGACGTTTTATGTCACGGGCTAAATGAGGAGGAAGGTTTGATGAGGCGTTTCGTCGAACATTTCTTATTCACGTTTTCGTCGTAATGTGCCGAAATGCGCGCGCGTGTGTGCGAAGTGCCTACGTAAATAAAATCAGTATAGATTAGTAAAATATGTTTTATTTTGGAATTGCTTTTACTAAATGTTATACCTAACCTAAACCGTAACAATGTTTCTAATTAATTTAAAATTGAAAATTATTTAAAATTCTTTACTTTAGAAAGAAAGACGAACCGTTTATTCACAACAAATCGGTGCACACGTCCCCACTTAATGGGAAAATGAACAACGTAATATTTAGTACTTTTGTTGCTTGTTCTAATTAATAAATGGATAACAAAAAGTTTACATGCGGCACTCACACTTTTACCCGTTGGACATAAATCTCAGTATACATAACTCCGGTTTATTTCAATGATAAGGCTCTGTTTATAGCAGTTTTATGGCACAAAAACCAAATACCAGTTTATTATAGCTTATTTTTTGAGCAAATTGTCATCAACATGCGTGCTAAAGTTATTTTAGAAACATAAAAATTGTAAAGCCAGATTTACTCGGTTCGATTTTATTGCCTGTGACATACCATACGTTGTTACAATAATAAAAGTTGCACAGAGGCACGACGACGCAAGTAATTTTTACCTTCAATTTTATTGCATTGTTATCAGGCAAGAAACTTGCATCGTGCAAATGGAACCTTAATAGAGAGTTACCTACATACACCCCGTGTTTGAAAGTGTAATCAAATCAATTTGTTACTTTGATGTTCAATCTCAGGTTACCTATTGTGATTGGGTGGCAGAAACCATAGCAGCCAATCAAATCACTTGACATTAAAATTAATTGAATTGCCTTTCTGATAACAGAGGTTCCTTGATACTTCAAAGACAGTATTAAATTGCTCTTTGTTATTGTAAACTTACGCCGTATTCCCATAGGGGTAGGCAGAAACTACAGAACGCCACTTGCTAAGATCCTTACATACTCCTTTTGCTTTGTTTACGTTCATACATCTGGTCATACACACACGCCGGTTGCGAGTACTTCGCACCTGACTTTTATTTATTTATTTAGGTTAGCCAACAATTGTTTACACAGTATTGTGTAAACAATTGTTGGTTAATTTACAATAATTTCATTTTCAATTTACATTTATAAGTGCAAGAATCACTTACAGGCTAACACAACATGCACCATTTATGGTTTTACATAATAATACAAAGCCAAAAAGGATATTTACAATTAAAGTTATTCAATAATTTTGGTGATTCGCTCGTAACAATAATAATAACAAAAAAAATATTCCAAATAATATAACAAAAAGATCAAGACATTAACATTTAACAAATAAAAATGATAAAAATCTAAAATAAAAAAAAATTAAACATTCGCTAAGGAGATCATTGGTTGTGGGAATAGTACTCAATAATTATTTTATAAAATTTTCCTATACTGTCATGCTGTGTGTCAGTGAGATCACTGCATCTGTTTATATTTTTACACAGGCAAGAAATAGGTGAGTTAGTACCCAGAACCGTTCTGCGCATGGGTGGATATAATGGTGCGATAGGACCTTTCTGGAGAACATTACCAATAAGGTAACTAATAGTAAAAAAATAACAAAACATAACAAGAAAGGTATTTATAAGGCAGATGTGAGTGGAAACGCCCGGAGGGGCGCCCTAGAAGGATATGTCTTTCTAGGGCGTCCTCTCCCAGCGTTTCCGCTTTACTATTAATTTACTCATGTTTATAATGACATTACTACCGAAACATTTTAATAAATCTGACATGTTTGTAACGAGTTCACGACTACGTAAGGGAGAAGTTGCCCACACAAACTGTAATAACCTCTTACAAAAGTTTTTTTGTTACAAAGTTAATAAGAATTTGTAAAGAAGTCTCTGTAAGTTAATTCAACATTCATGAGAGCCTCTATGTGCAACTTTGATGCTTGGAACTTTGACGTATAAATTGGCTTAGTTGCTTAAGTTGGGAACCATTATTAATAATAGATTTTTGTTTTGTTATGCTATTTAGGATAACTTCTTTTTCTTTGTTTGTTTTTCCCATATCAAAAGATTTCTGAAGTACGCATAGTTTAGTGATGTTTTTTATATTAACAAACTTTGAAAATGACGATAATCAACATTATTTACCTTAAAAATATCCACCAGCTACAAATTAAGCGTACCTATCCATTTTTACGTAATTGAATACAGTACATAAAATGTAAAACCAACTTACATAAGTACTGCGAATCCCAAATAATTAATGTTGGTAGAGGTCTTACTTCGAAGCTAGATTCTCAGAAATTCAATTATTTTGTGAAACGATCGCCGTAACAAGTATCTTATTGGATTCACCCTCCAATGTGAACAAGATTAAACGGGGTGGGAGTAGATTCGAGTTCAAAGCTCGATATGATTGCAACAAAATTAAATGATGCGAGTCCGATACCGATTAACTTACAAAGGCAGATGAAAGCTTTGTACAGGGACTCGTTTTGCCTTTACGATTATAACCCTTATCGAATACTTTGTGTAGAAGAATTTTCAGTTGTAGTTTTTCTTTTGAACTAGTTATAAAGAAAATCAAAATAGGTAGGGGTAGGTAGGTAGGTAGGTTTCTTTATGGGTCGTTACGTGGAAAAATATCAGAAGATTTCATGTTTCCACTTGATGTTTCAATCTCTGTTTCTTAACTTACCCGGTGATATTAAGCCATTACCGCGAAATGTACGGAAGTTTAAATAGATAAATTAACGTACCCACGTTAATTTATCCTAATGATTAACGATGGTAAACTTGGCTACATTACTTACATAATTAGGTAACATTATCTGGCTAAAATTGGAGTAGAAGCATTTATTTATACGGTTGTAACTTCCTGCTTGCCACTGAAATATAATTATTATAATTCCTAAGCATGTGGCTGTTTTCCAACGTTTTACGTATTCCTAGATTTATGTAATGTTTCTAAGTAGTACTAAGATGTATGTCGGCATGACAATAAGTAGGTTTGCAAAATATTGCGCACTTCAGCTGCAGTTACTTTTCAGAGAAAATATCATTACGTGGCACTTTTAAAATAAAAAGTAGCTCTTACTAAATATTTTGTCTAGAAATCATTTCAATTAAGAAACACGAATAAAGTCTTCGGCAAAAATTAGTTTTCGCACAAATATAGAAAAAAAGGTGACAAGTGATAAGATTTTATGGAAGGGCTTGAGTTGTAATATCACGAACAGAGAGTGCCAAAATCTGGCAGTTTTTATAGAATCCAATGAAGGTTTGTAAGGAAAATTGTAATAGTAACTTCATTGGTAGGCACTTCAAGTATGATGACGAAAAGAATATCTGGGACATTTCCCATTTTATTGAGCATATCTTCGGTTTAGTTTTATTGGTTGAAGCAATACTTTTATTAGTCCTTTTATTGATCAGCGTTATCAGGTACGTATTAAACTAGAATATTTTCATTGTGGCGTCTGTTATGTTTTGACCTAGGTTGGTAAAGTCTATATTATCTGTATTGAGCGTTCAGTCAGCTTTGAAGTATTTAGTGCTCTTTTTATAAGTTTTCCTTTTCACATAACATAACATCATGCCTTGTTTTCCCAAAGGGATGGGCAGAGGTGTACCTGTAGTTCACCTATATTTCTGCCAGTTATGTTTAAGTCCCATGTAATAGGGGGCAAGCCTATTGCCTATTACCTTTTTGCCTAATTTAAAAAATATGATTGACGTGTAAAAGTGTTTGTACAAACCTACTTACAGAAATAAAATCATTTATCATTTATCATCAACCGGGCACAAATCCAGACTCCGGGTTGCTACTGAGAAATTCCAGATAGAAAAACCCAATAACACTTTACCCGACCTGGGAATTGAACCTTGGACCTCATGCTCAGAATTAGAGCTTGCGACCACTGCACAATGAGGCAGTCAGTTCAGGAAGTTTTCATTTTTACCTTTGTCAAAATATGGAATCAGAATCTTTTTCGTCGAAAGTAGTGAAAATTGAACTTAAAATTAGACAAATATAAAGAAAGGTATTCCCCACTTTTTTTTGTAACGGCACAGCTAATGGAAAAGTTACGGCACACCATATTTCGCTTTGTGCACCAGCTTTTAGAAAACAACATCAATATTTTATGAAAACTTCTCGTGGTCAAATTTTACGAAACAGAATAAATTGCGTAACTATTTGATGTTTTGAATAAAATATGGTTTATTTCTGATAATAAAATAGCTTTATTCAATACATAAAACTATTGTATCATCACAAATATCCGTACTTACTTCCGCCCGTGATTTCGTCCGCGTGAAATGTATTGTACCCTATCCCACCCCGTCGCATCGCATCGCCCGCCCGCGCTATTACTTCGTTTTCGCATAGCGTTCTTTCTGCCTTTTTTCTTTCTCTTCGGCTCCTAAGGATCGTAGCGTGATATTAAATAGCTTATAACCTTCCTCAAGAATTGGGCTATCAAAAGTAAAAAGATTTTTTCAAATCCGACCTATAGTTCCAGAGATTATCCCCTACATTCAAACAAACAAAGACCTCTTTATAATATTATACTAGCTTCTGCTCGCGACTTTGTCCGCGTGTCTTGTTCCTCCGATCCACCCCGTCGTATCGCATCGCCTGCCTGCACTAATAATTCGTTTTCGCATAGCGTTCTTTCTGACTTTTTTTTTTGCTTGACTCCTATGGATCATACCAAGATGTTAAAAAGCCTTCGTCAAGAATTGGGCTATCAAATGCAAAAAGACCTTTTCAAATCCAACTGGTAGTTCCAGAAGTTACTCCCTACATAGAAACTTACAAACAAACAAGCAAAAAGTTTTAGCTCTTTATAATATTAGTATATATTTTTGTCAAAACATGAAATAGTTATGTTTGATGCTTGAAATTTTTACTATACAATTTTACCAACAGTAAATTCCTAGCCAATGGCACAAAATCTTCACGCAGAAATTGAGACCAGTTCAGCCGTTATGACGTGATTTTAAATAAAATATTCAAACAGAATATTGAAAAACAATAAATAATGAAAAAAATGTGTGAAAAATATTACGTGAATTTTTGTACATGGCTAGGTGGTAAAGCGTGCACAATATAGGTATATTTAACATTAGGTACAGATACAAACTTGATTGCAAGTTTACTTATGCAAAAGAAAAATACCTTGAGTTTTTGAAATACAGAGAAGCGGGATACGTCAGTTGAGACTGGTCATCTCTTAACTGCCACGGCTTATTTTTAATATTCTTATATTTTGATTTCTTTTTTAATATACATATTTTTTTTATTTTTTTTCTGTGTTCTCACATATAGAAGCAACAAGAATAATGTACCAAGGATTTTGTAATATCTTGATTTAAAAAGAGTGTCTTGCTCGTGCTTCTCCATAGAGATCTACGTTTTGGAATGGGCAACTAGCTTCAACTTTCTGACTAACTGACCGACTCTTTGACAATTCAAAAGTGCCTGTAAATGGTTTAATTGAATTAAATGCTTTGAGTTGAAGTTTGACAGTTCTCATATTTTTTTCACAAAGACCTGGACTAGAATCAGTATACAGGGTAGAGCCTTCACGAAGCCGTCATCTACAAATTCTGTACGTCGATCTATGTAACTTTGTGCAAAAATAATTGTTGGGAAACGACTTTTATTTTTGAATTCAAAATTCGCTGTTTACGGTACTGCGCAACGTAACGCACGCAAAACATTGCGCCTATGGGTGCATGCGACGGCACAGGGATCGTTGGAGTATTTCAAAAGTTAAGGTAAAGTACAATCGAAACTTGTCTTCGTAAAAAAACGTCAAGAAAACTTGGAACTTTGACCTTAAGTATCTCTGTAACCAGAAAGTACCCAAGTAGGGTCCAGTATAAAAAAAAAACATAATAAAGGGAAGGACAGGTGAATCTCGATTTCGTGAAGGGTTTTTCTACACCCGTTATGTAGGCTATACAAGGTTCGTACCAAACTCGCTACCTTTAACGGAAATAGGCTGCTTAGCCACTGTACAAGTAAAGACTCTATATTCTCATTAAATAGGTCGCGTATACTGACCTCAAAGTTCAGCTTCAATCGAACTATGGAGAAACTAGAAGCGATTGATTGCCTCGTTATCTACCTGACCCAGCCTCCCAGCCTCACAAGTATTGGAAATCCTTTAAATTGGAAGCTGAGCTGCTGAAAGTGCCTATAATGGAAACTTAAGCTCCTGCATTATGCTCCGATCAGTTTCCTGCCCGGTTACCGATATTCGAAGCTGTGTGATATTAATTAGTTTTGAAAACTGGATCGCTAAGGGCTTTATTGGGAACAGGTTTACGGGGTATATTTGTCTTTTTTTTTTTAAAGTTGACCAGCTCAAGAAAGCTTTCTAAGAATTGGTAATCGTACTTGAATATACTTAAAACATGACGTCGCGAAGATACAATGTTCGTCGACATTGGACTTTATTTCTGATTAAAATATCAGATCATTACATGAGACATAATTATTAAATAAGGTTTACCTATTCCATTATGCACACGAGAAAGGTAGAATTGCGTAGCCACGTATGATTCTAGAAATTCCGCTCTAATGTTAATTACAAACTGGTATTAAAACAAATGTTATCATCCAGGCTCATGGATATAATGGTCCGTGTGTAATAAGAGATAAAGTTGGGTAAAAGGCAGGTCTGGAATAGTGGCGCCCAACTGGGCCTCCGGTAATTAACTATTTACTTAGTTATGACGAGATTACGTATTATGAACAGACTTTAGTGCCCACGTTTAGGAGAATGGAACTTATAGATTTACACGCGTACGAATTCGTCGAAGTTTATAACTTTTCGAATTGCGTGGTCCGGAAATTTTGTGGGTAGTTTGACACTGCCTTGTTAGCGTTTTTCACTGATTTGGTTTTAAACTTTGATACTCGCTCCTTTGTTTCTATTTTGGCTGAATTTGGTGACTATTGTTTCTTAATAAGTAAAGCTGAAGAGTTTGTTTGCTTTTATGTTTGTTTGTTTGAACGCGCTAATCTCTGGAACTACCAGTCGGATTTAAAAAAATATTTTTCCTTTGTTAGCCAAATTCTTGAGGATAGAAATAGAATAGAATACTAAAAAACGATAAAAAAATATAGATAGGTATAAATTTAGAAATAACATGCTACTTAGGGAGTTTATAGGCTACTTAACATATAATTTTACCTTAAGAAGACGAGCAACAAAAAAAAAATGTGAAAGAACGCTGAGTGAAAACGAAGTAATAGCGCGGGCAGGCGATGCGATGCCACGGGGATGGTCGGGGGCACAAGCAATTTCACACGGAAGAAGTCGCGGGCAGAAGCTAGTATTAAATATAACGAAAAGCGAATAGCTTCATGCTGGTTCTAGTTTATCAAATTAAACTGTGTTGCTGTACAGCGAGTTCGTAATACCAGGCTACAGTTACCTAAGTATCAAAATATATCAATTTATCGGCCCTTACTTGTCCATTGGTGTAATAGAGTGGCTATCATTATAACCACCGAGCTGTTGACATAATCAATAAGGTAGGAAAATAAGGAATTCTCAAATCAGACTATGATATATAGGTATCGACTAGCACTCTATACCTAATATTGCATGGTATATATGTAACTTCTTTTTTAATTATTTTTGCATAATCAGCGTATAATGTTCCCACTGCTGGGACACAGGACTCTTCTCTTCGAAGGGGAGTGGGCTGTGATCCACCACGCGGGCCCAGTGCGTGTCAATAGATATCACATGTCTTCAAACTTTTGGTTCTAGAACATTTCGGTTTGCTCACGATGCTTTCCGTCACCGTTTTGAGAGCAGTGGTGATGAAATTATTTATACAAAGTAAAGTGCCTGCCTTTTTTTTTTTTTTTTTGGATGGGAAATCATCAAATGACCTCTCCCGCTCTGGGCGGAGCGGAAGGGCGTGTCAGACTCTTACTGACTAAAACCCACCCGTGTTCCTTCAGTTGCCTGTGCGCCAGAGCCACGGTAACTCTTTCGAACAATCCGCGACCCCGGCAATTATGCTGACAACTCTTTGAGGCGCGCGTGGAACACAACGCGCCGTCGACCCGGGCCTGGTCCTTACCGGACGGCGAGCTGCCCATTGCTCGCCGTCCGCAGGCCCGCGCCTACGGTGGCCGGGAGTCGGCTATCGACTCCCGACGCCCAGGGTGTCTCCTCCTGCGGCGACTAGGGGCGTGAGGGCGCAATGATTGCCTCTCCCTCACGCGCTCCGCCTCCTCCTTCGCGAGCATTACTGCTTCGTAGAAGGAGGTGACTGCTTCCCATTCTCTCTCGCTCCGTACTATGGCCTGAACTAGGGCCGGACGCGAGAGATCGCCGCCGCCGATCGCCGCCACGAGGACACGGCGGTGCTCCGCCCAAGCCGGGCAGACCTCCACCGTATGCTCCACCGTGTCCTCCGGTCGATCCACACAATGCCAACACCCGGGCGTTTCCTCCCGCCTTATCCGAAACAGGAACCTCCCGAAACAGCCATGTCCGGTGAGGACCTGCGTCAGGCGGAAGGTGAGGACGCCGTGGCGCCTCTCAAGCCACTCCTCAAAGAGGGGACTTACCGCCGCAATTGTGGCGTGCCCAAAAGGGTTCAAACCCACGACCTACAACTCTAAATTGGGGGCAGTTACCGCTGGGCCATCCCTACTCTCTAATTATTTTTACAGTTGTACAAATACATAGAGTAATAAACCTTAAAACTTACTCAAAGTACTTAAAGCTACGATACAGTATAATTTATATTACACATAGTTGGAAAGGCAATATCCTGCTTTGTATCTATGATATTGCTGAGATTAACGACTCGAAACTCTGCATTGAGCATAGAATAATAATAAACAGACTGTGGCACTAGGAAGCCATCAATCAAACCTTAGTATTGTGGGAACGGACATACAAAGATAATGCACAATAGCTTAGGGCTTATTCGACGGAACTCGCCTTTGGTTGTATCTACGGGCGTAAGGTTCAGACGGACATTTGTAATGATTGTTGTGAGAGGTTAATATTCGTCTCATAAGTGTGTCTATAACTAGCCATTTTCATATCTTTTTAAAAAAGTTTCTGTATTTTTTTAATATAATCAAACTATTACATGTGGTGTAGCAGTGATGGCCCAGTGGTATCGGCCCCAACTTATGAGTTGTAGGTCATAGGTTCAAACCCGGACAGGCGTTTTACTTTGTGTAAATTATTACATCACCACTGCTCTCCAAACGGTGAAGGAAATCATCGTGAAGAATCCACATGCATGCCTGGCATGTCTTAGGACCAAAAATGCGAAGTCATGTGGCATCCGCCAACCCACACTGGGCCCGCGTGGAGGATTACGGCCCACACCCCCTCACCGAGAGGAGACATGTGTCCCAGCAGTGGGAAAATTATAGGTTGATTATGTATTCAAATATCGTTTAAGTAAATTGTGGTATTTCGTATTCAATGTACGATGATTGATGATTTTTTTTTAATAATTTGTACCCCAGTCTTGAAGAACTTATGAATGTTAATCAGAATTTATTTAAAAGTAAACGATATTTCATAAAATAAATTAAAACATCTCTTGTTTAAATTCTTATTATAGGACACTCTTTAGAAGATGTAATGAAAAGAAAAGAAAAAACGTCCCTACCTACGTATGTAGGAAAACGGTCTGTAAATGGAGGGTTCCGTTTCCTTGTAGGCTTGTTTATCACATGTAGCTATTGTATGACTACTATGCTAGCCATAGACGAGTAATAAGCTGTAACCTGTTCGTAATTAGTAGCCAACCTATCTACTCGCTACACGTCGTGTTCGGAATAGTTACACAAACTCCATATTCTGTGCTATTCGAAAGTTCTTTGCTAAATACGCCAAAAGCATATATACCTGGCTGGTTAGTCAAACTTTTATATATTATCAGGTATAAGGCGAAGCTTTGCTGATTGCTCGCTCGTTGGCAGGCCGATTCTTGAGCACCGCGTTTCAGGATCAAAACCAGGTACGATTCTGTGAATACATAATAATTAATTATGTATTCAGAGCATGTGTACTCGATAATGTGTGAGCTGTGGTTACCTGTAATTGAGCTAGCATTACACGATAAGGTTTAATAGACAAGATTTTATTATTGTAAAAGATAATTGTAATGTATCTCGTTGGTAATCCTTAAATAAATAAATAAATAAATAAATAAATAAATTAATTACATAAAAACCTTAACCTTATTCTTCAAAACTCACACAAGTGGGTAACGGACAAAAAAAATACTACATTAATGGCACTACGAATTTCATGTGTGCCTTTTATTAATCGTATTACATTCGTTTTATATCTTTCTACACTTGCTAAAGTGACTGAACTTAAATTAGTTGTGCAGAACCAAAGTTTACACAAATTATAATATAAGCATCTCAACTAGGCATGTAACAAGCACAAAGTAGTCCTTTGTTCTCATCAGTTGAATGGTTAATTTACCGGAATAAGTCCGGAACTTGCCAACAATAAGTTAGTGGCAACACTGAACACGAAATCTTTAATAAAGTTCCACTCGGCTAATTAACTCAGTTTTACTTGAGTGATGTTTAGAGCAAACTCAGTTATTTGAGAATGTTCTGAAGGAAACTCTAAGTTACAAACTGGTTAGATGGAAATCTACACCACCGTGTATTTAATTTCTGTTTAGGAAATCGTTACAGCATTTAGGATACTTTGTCTCCCGGAAAAACAAAGGGTTCCCACGGGACAGGTACCGTATCTCCGGAATGGCTCAATGGATTTAAATGAAACCTTCAGTTTCAGGTAGATACTGTTTACTGCTCTAACAAAATAACTCAAAGAGGTAGACAGTTTAAATAATTGAAGCAGGATTTTCACCTACCTTGTGTTCTGGTCAGCAGGGTAAGTACTTAGAATAGAATAGAATAGAATACTCTTTATTATGTACACCATCAAAATACTACTACACTTACTACGACTACTACTATACTACTACTACTACTATACTTTCACGTACTTGAGCGAGATTGCGATCGTTTGAATCCAATACATTAATACGAAACGAGGGTTCAAGAGGTATTAACACATACTTGAACAAGACCTACCTACATATTTCCGTGCTTAGGAACTACTTAATAGTTGAAGCCTGCTTCAGTACTAACGAACCAATTAATTGAAAACTGGCACTATGTCAATCAATATTTACATATAACAATAAGTAAATAGGCAGTAGGTAACTGATGAGGATTAACACTAATTAATTTACTATCAAAACACGATTGACAGGAAAAAGTTTTCATACGTTTTTAAACAGGAAGAGGATCACAGAACCAAGTAGTGCTACTGGCTTAGAAGTAGTAAGCAAAGAGTTCTTCAAAAATTGCTTTACAATTGTACTTTTAAAATCATATTTTATCTCTTGTTTTTTTCCTATAAAATAAGTACCTAAGAGTCTTCTTCGCAACTTGTAAAAGTCTTGCAATTTATTTTCAATGAAACAGCAGAGTGTTTTTGATAAGTAAGCAAAAATCGAGTAACGAGGGATTCCGTCCAGGGATTCTGTCAAGAATTTTAATGTTTATGTTTTGAAAGACTCAGCTTTGTCATTATTGTGTACGAATGCGAGTAATCTCGTATCTATAATGTAGATCATATTATGGACCCACACACACGACACACACACTCTGAATTCGTTTAGACTTGCACTTAGAAAAGTGCAACTGTAGAATTGACTGGTGACGGAGACGACTAATGTCTGCCAATGTGGTATTTTGTAGGATAAAAGAATCTAATCTGTGAGTTATTTGCTGTAAAATACCAGTCATCACCATTATCACCATCGGCAGCCCTGTTCCACTCACTGCTGAGTATAGGGCTGCTCCCTTTTGTGTCATGCATTCCTGGTCAGTTCGAGTCTCATCCAGGAAAAAATACTGGTATGAAATACAAATTTTAATGTTTTTACGAAACACAATAGAGTTAGTTGTACATGAATACGGTGAAAAGGCCTAAAGGCCGTCCCGAAACTCAACTTATTGAGACGGGCCTTTCCTATTGCGTCAGAGTGCGAATTCCCTTCCGTCGTATTTAGATAATAGGACGGAAAGACTTTAACGGGCCACTGAATATTAACAATCCGTTAATTTTACGTGTAATGGAGAAAGTTCGTATTCCGGTTGAAATTAAATTTTATGTTTACTTTCTGTTTAGAAGTAGAACTACGGTCTGGAAATGGAAACTTTAATAGAATGGACTTATTCATCCGTTTCACTGGTTTCAGTAAGTACCTAGAGGTGGTAAAGTATAAACAATTAGGTGTTGTTTTTTTTTCAATTTCAGGCAAGTTAAGTGTGAAAGTTGAACACCTTTGTTGTATCCTCACTTTAACTTTGTAACTTTTATCGAGTGATTTCTGAAAGATACTCTTTTACATTCGTTAAAATAACGAGTTGCTTGTCACAATCATACAACTTTTTTATTGCCAGACATTAAATATTATGTAAATGTGCGTATATACCGAGTTTTATCCCTCAGGACTTACCTTCCAATAACATATTAATATATAATCATCACATAAAAGCACATAAAATTATGTGAGATAGTTATGTAATTTGTGTTTATACAATATGGATACAACAATACGACAATAAATGAAAACACTGGCAATACTAATGCATAAGAGTATTTTGGAACTACCAAATAAATCTTAACATAAACAAAAAAATTTTAAAAATATATGTATAATAAAAAATGTAATAATATTTTATAATAAGTATAATATTTTAATCTTTGTTCTTTTTCTGTTTTTCACATTGAATTTTGAAAAATGATTTTTTCAAACAATCTAATTAATTATAATTAAGTAGTTTGTTTGAAAAAAACACTAATACATTATTAGAGATAGGCCGACTATGGGATTTGCCGTTCTTTAACTAGCTATATATAGTGACTAAACCATTGGATATAGTTGATTGCATTTTCGTATGCAGACTAGGAACATCATTAGTTAAACGAAGTTTAAATTATTATTGTATCGTCGTCCCCACCTTGTATAGCAGTGTTAACATTGCCTCAGTTTGTTTATTACTCACTCCTGTAATCGAATTCGCCGGAGCGTTGAGCTCGTAATAGTTTAAAATTTTCATGCGACTGCTTCGGGGAAATATTTGAATAAATTATAATGCAGTACGAGACTGTATGTTTACTGGTTTCTTTTTAATCAACATAAAAGTATAGTACCCGATAGGGATTCAAATAAGTTGGTAGTGGAAAAAATATTTCACAGAAAATAGACTTAAGATGTTCATGATAAAGTTACGTAATTAAAGAAACATACATTTAGGTAAATTAGAGAACTTCCTGAACTTAATTGAAAGTAAAGTTGAAAGTTAGTTGAAAATAGCTTCCACAGAATTAATGAATTTTTAATGGTTATTTATTTTTATATTATTATTTTTTGCATGCTTTATTCTTTAATAGTTTTTTTGCCATCACCGATACATAAGATAGTCCTAGCGAATGAGTAACTACATTATACTTCTGTTCCATTCTTCAGAAACGAAATAACGTTAACAATTTTCGAAATAGAATTTCCTGCTGTACCAGAAATGGTACCTACATTTGTTACTTTGACGAATGAACCCCACAAAATGAAGTTATATTTAAGTCTCAAACTGTGCTGATGTCATCAAAACATGTTGAGAAGTTGGCGCACAATTTTCCAGTGCCATACAAAAGAAACAAGCGAGTCATCACGCCCTGAACTCCCACACACTCGTGAATGAACTACAGGAATCAGACACCGGGTTAACATAGAGGGAAGACTTGCAGAAGGACCACGAATAATAAATAGCTACTTAACTAGCTTATTTTCCACCTTTTATAGTTCCTGCTCTCGTTTGACCCACTCAGATGTGGAGTACCTACCAGTATACTACTCGCTAAGTACTTATGTAATTCCTTCTAAGCAAAATAATCATCATTCACTGATTTAGGTTTTGTTGTTGTGTCAATCATTCTGTTAGTCACGGAAAATGTATTGGTAGATTACAACTCATCCAGCCGCGTGACAAATAAGTAACTAGGCCTTGCATCTTGCTGTACCAAATTGAGAAAGGAGACTTGCCTGAAACATTCAGTTCTGTATAAAAAACAGAAATGATATTATATTTTTTTATTTGTGTGCGTGTATGACCAGATTTTTTAACGTAAACGAGGCAAAAAGAGTATGTAAGGATCGTACCAGATGGCGTTCTGTAGTTTTTGCCTACCCCCATGGGAAGAACGCGTCAGTTTTTGTATGTGTGTTCATGTAAATATTTGGTTCTGTTAAGCTTGGTCTATGCAGCTTCTGTAGGTGTACTAGTTATGTAGCGAATAGTTTCTTATCTCAGACAAACCAGGAAAAAGGACTCGCTCTTTTATATAGGCTTTGTTGTTATTCTTTACCCACATTACCCTTCTGTTGTCGTCCACGTTATGGCCATAATTTCCTTTCGAAGTCGTCCCACAGCCGTCCGCTGACATTGACCCAAATAAACAATAGTTCGTGTTCAAATAACCAAGTCTGCAACAAAGGTGGCCATGTATTAGCCGGACGGACTCAACTACAGCCATTAAGTTATGTATAAGTACATGAGCATTACATGGGAATGTTCTGCTTGACTTTTGCAAGCATGTACCAGTGAACCTACATGGGGCACATTAGAATCGGCAATTAGTGAACAGCGTTTTAGCGGCTAAAATTATATAATCTATTTTTGTTATAAAGGATTATAATTGAGCGTATTACTATTACTATCAGCCTGTGTCTTCCCACTGCTGGGCAAATACCTCTTTATATGAGTTCCAGCTCATGCGTTCCAGGGCTAATGAGGACCACTGGTCGTTTGTTTTGTTCAGCTCATCCCGCCATTGTCCAAGTATTCGTTTTAGAATATCAAGAAACAGCTTTAAAAATAAATTGATCCCACTTATGGCATCCTAAGTTTAGAATTTGATCAGCATAGGTATTGTGTAATTGTAGCTAATAAAACCGATCAAAACTTCTCGAAGTATCGCTTATGGTACAGGCCCTTAGTTCATTGAGTTTCCAAACAATCAATTACTGTTATTTATACCAGAATGAGGCCCATAATAGAATGGAAGGATAGAAATTACCCATTTATTTATAGAATCCGTATTTTATGCGTGTGAGGGGTGGTTTTATCGGAGTAGTAAATATCAGTCAAAGGGATTCTAATAGCGGACAGCATATAATAATTTACCGAATCAAACAAAGTATGAGTGGATTTTTAAACAAATACGTCTTTCTTTCGAGTGTCATAGAATGGTAGGTGAAAAATAAAAATGCGAATCTTAGGTACCCACTATTAAAGAAATAGGTAAAGATATGTCAGCACTAATTGACGGGCTCCGCTAGGACCGATGCCTGCCGGGGTCGCGGATTGTTCGAAAGAGTTACCGTGGCCCTGGCGCACAGGCAACTGAAGGAACACGGGTGGGTTTTAATCAGTAAGAGTCTGACACGCCCTTTCGCTCCGCCCAGAGCGGGAGAAGTCATTTGACGATTTCACCACCAAAAAAAAAAAATAACTAAAAATATCCAAGTTCGATAAACAAACAAATTATAGACAAATAAACAAGAATTTAAGACATAAAATTTTCAAACACCACCCGGAGTACCATTTAAAAGTTATTTGTTACAAAATTACAAAGTTGCACAAAATCCCCTCTTGTCAGATAACTTTATCCCATTTTAATAATTCTGCTAAAATCTCAAGTTTACTTTTGAAACAATTACTTTTTTGATTACCAACGAAATATGAAAAGTCGTAGAGACAACAAATTTATTTCTATCCACTTAATTCAAAAGAAGACGAAAATGTTTTGATTTTGTTGGATTAATCATTTAATTGTCATTAAAGAGAATCCTTAATTACTTCTACCTATTTATTTTGTCATAAACAGTAAGTGATGGCATCTCTGATCTTCGTTTTTTAACCGACTTCACAAAAAGGAGGAGGTTCTCAATTCGTCTGTATGTTTTTTTTTTTTTTTTTTTTTTTTTTTTTTTTTATGTGTGTTAGCTCATAACTTTTTTCTGGATGAACCGATTTGGATGATTCTTTTTTTATTTGATAGGTGGTGCTTCACATGTGGTCCCATTTAAATTTGATCAAGGTCTGACCAGTAGTTTTTGAGTTATCTTTAATATTGCATATTTTTTCCACTTAGTTTATATGGATGATGTGTTAATAATTTCCTGTCACTGTTATTTACACACCAAGTAGTGGTATACGAGTTTGTGTGGGGTAGGTACCGCAACTAAAAAGTGAAAAATAAAAACTTTTTTACAAAAAAACAACCGACTTCCAAAAAAAACACTAAAAGACGTGAAAAATAACTTTAATTTCGGAAGTCGGTGACCAAAAACGAAAATACAAAACCAGACACCGACTTCCGAAATTAAAGTTATTTTTCACGTCTTTTAGTGTTTTTTTTGGAAGTCGGTTGTTTTTTTTGTTATGATCATAACGACTAAGGTATTCAAAGTAATTGGCAATCAGATTATTTATATGCCATGTTCTTCATACATTAAACCCGATACAAATATCTTCGTATGCTAACATTTGCTTATAATTATAGGGCCTTGGTGGGCGGAATGGAACCGTAAAGACACACGTTAATTTATTTAATGAAATCAACCTACCTACGTCATTGACGATCGATATTTTGTATTGTTTTATGTTTTGTTGGAGGTTATCAGTTCTCTGCTATCGATATAGGCGCCTCTTCATTGGATTTACTTCCACTTCAAGAGGCTTGAAGTCATATTTGTGAGAAAAATTCTCTCCTTTGCCAGGCAAAAGAAATGTTCGGCGTTGGCAATTTCATTCCCAATTTTTTCTTTTACCTTCAGTACCTTCTATAATTTCCATTATTAAAGTTGTTAAAGTTTGTATCTGCCGAGTTTCAGAACTACGCAATGATTGGTAATAGCTGTAGAGAATTGTTTTCCGTATGAAAAAACAGATCTTGTTTTTCACAATAAATAAGAGTTCACAATGCAATATTTCATTGATGTAGTATCATACACCTATTGTGTTTGTTGTTCAGATTTTAATTCAGATTCAAATTATTTTTTTGTATAAAGGTGTTTACACATCGGGTGGAACACGGATATCTGGGTGGAACACACCAAAAACACAGATTTAATTGCCGTGTCATATTCATACAACATCTGAACATTTGATTCGGATTTTCTGGTGTGTACGCACTTTATCATTTACGTGGACGAAGTAGAGAGGGTTTTGGGTGTCTAATATTTTATACATAACGTTACTGTTGCCATCTTTGTCCCCTTTCAACGTAAACGCAACCGCATTTATTACAAATTCGCGGCTTTTAGTGGCATTGGGACTGAAGCTTTGAGTAAAATTATATATTAAAGAACAGATTCTCGGAAGTTAAATTCACGCTTTCTTCCCATGGGGGTAGGCAGAAACTACAGAACACCACCTGCTACGATCTTTACATATCTACTCCTTTTGCTTCGTTTACATCAGCGGGGTAATTACGTAACACACTAACAGTAGGAATGGGTTTCATTTTGACAGTTCAACAAAATTCATTGCGTTATTTACGTTGTTGAGCAGATAATTTTTTCGAACCTAGGAAGCAATGGATTAGCAATAGGCTTCAAAATGATTCAGATTGTGACAGATAGTGTTTTACGTATTTAGGGTGCTGGTCATACACGCACGCCGATTGTGCACCTACGAATAAAATTGTACAAAATTACCAAAATAAAAGAAATAAATTTGAAATTGTTGTGAGGTTACTAAACGAAGCGCGTCGTATAATATTGTTATGAATCTCGTTCTTGAAGTGAGACGGTACTTCATGCCAGTAACACTTGAACACAGGACTCATCTCTTACAAATTTCTTCTTTGAGAATTCGTCTTTAGTGTTAATAGCGTCTGTACTGCGAATAATTTATATATTAAGATATTGCAGGATCAAAACTGGCATCTTATAGGTACCTACTTATTTCTCGGTTTCGCTTGCTGGCTTACGGGTAATGATACCTATTATCGTTAACAAACAGCTACAGTTTCAAAGCTTGTTTGCGCATAAGTGAGGCTGCAGACTATAGAGGAAATATAATATTTCACAAAATAGTGCACAGCAGAAGGCCTAGACAAAGTAACATTCGATTAGCGATTAGACGCTAGTATAAAAGCCAATAAATTTATTGGGTTAACATAAGCTATAGAAATATCATGTGATCATAGGTTAACGAATAGAAATTAGCTAGACAACGTTAACATCATTCGATTCTATGAAACGAATCGACAGCGTCGAACGATTACTTCCATTGAGATGAGTAGCTAAGTGGCACTTTTGGACAAGCGTTATCGCTAGTTTTCGATTCGTATCATGGAAAAATTAGCGAAAGCGATAGCGATTGTAGAAATAGAATCGCTCCGAAGCGAATGCCATTTGTCTAGGCCCTCAGGACGCCTCATGCCACTGTCCATCCTCTAGACATCAATTTTAGTCGCATTTCACAACTTCTACGGAAACAAAAGAACAGTATTGCCACCACACAACATTTTCTAACTTATTAGCTGTATTTTTTTAATATAAACCATAAAAATCTCATTTTACCTATCACAATATTGGCGCTGGCCAATTTTCATGCAAATGAAAGTCACGTGAGGTCTGTACCGTGGGATGGCCTAGTGTTTGCATATTGAATATAACCGCAGTATCACTGTGCTCCTGTTTGGGACACAATGCGGTAAAATTCGTTGCACAGAGTGCGAAAGTCTGTGAAACAGAAAACTAGTTGGTGCCTACTTTGTTCACGATAAAAACTTAAATACCGCACTAATGTAGAAAGTAGAAACGTTTCGCAGATAGGGTGAGCTTTATTTATGTTAGTTAGTTAGTTGACTAGTTGAATGTTCATTATAATGAACATTCAACTAGTCAACTAACACACAGTGTAGCAGCGTGTGTGTGTGTGCGTGTGTGTGTGTGTGTGTGTGTGAGCTGTGTGTGCTGTATTTGTGTGTGTGTGTGTGTGTGTGTAGTGTGTGTGTGTGTATTATAATACATACAGGGTGGCAGGGACATCGACGTAAAACCTGTTACCATGGATTCAGTACATGATTCTGGACGACAAATTTCAACGTAGGCAGCTGGAACACGGATGGGTTTTAGTCAGTAAATGTCTGACACGCCCTCCCGCTCCACCCAGAACGAGAGAAGTTATTTAATGATTTCCCACCCAAAAAAAAAGGGATGCATTGAAATTTTTCGTCAGTTATTAAAAAAATCTGTTGTCACAAGCGTATCCCAACTAAGGTGTTACTTTAAATTATCAATTATTATCTTTACGTAAAATTTAAGATGATTACTAAACATTAAATTATTTATTTAAAGTTATCTTCAATTTACACAACATATTGCTATAATATTGCTAAAATACACATTTGACACAACTTAAAAAAACATCAGAACAAAATTATACCTGCACTAGCTTTTGTCCGCGGCTTCGCCAGCGCGGAGGTCGGAAATTATCCCACAGTAACGTACTCTCGAGATAAAAAGTATCCTAAGTGTTAATCCAGGTTATAAACTATCTGTGTTCCAAATGCCATCCAAATCCGTTTAGTAGTTTTTCCGTGAAAGAGTAACAAACATCCATCCTCACAAACTTGCAATGTATTTCTGTAATTTTGATGTTTTTTTTTAAATTATTATTAGTAGATATGATACTATTCCATACTTTCTAAAAAAGTATGTCTCGAAAAGGTTTTAACATTTTCGTATAGCGCTGTCGAATGTATTTAATTATGTAGAATACTAGAATCTCTGGAGGATTATATGATTGAAAAGGGAACTTCAATTTTCAATTATAATAGGTCAAAATACACAGATTTTGGGTTAGAAAATGGTATTCATTATTTCTTATGAATACCTCCGGCTATCAATTATCTTATAATAATATTGAAACAAAGCATCGTATAAGGTTTCCAACGTGTACGTAAACTGACATTGTCAGATACAGTACGATTTCAATCAAGCCATACAAAGACTGAATGATGCCTGATGCCAATCCACACACAATTGCTTTCGAGATTAGTGCTAACAATATGGTTACATCGATGAAGTAATATGTACTCAGAACTGTAAATAATCTCTTTGTACCTAACTGGCTTCACATCAAGTAAACTTATTTTTCGATTCAAATATGCTGAATTAATAAACTAAGAATGAGAACTTAAAGCCTTTAAAGCGAGTCATGTAATCTCGTTTAAGTTACAATTAAGTTAAGTGTAATTTGAGCTTAAATTAAGATCCAATTTATACCCGCAAACTTCCCAGAGCGTTCAAATCTAAAATCGTAAACACCCCATTATTTTCTGGATTAGTGCGTTCAACACGATACGATACAACGCGATCAACGATACCCGTAGCAATAAATACACAAAGAAATAGTTCCGATTCGAGACCTCTGGTCCATATAAAAAAGTTATCGCACCGCGTGCAGTGGCCTTTACTCGATATCCGTACTAGCTATCGAACAGAATGTACTACATATGTTAGCATTTTGTATGAATACGAGCCGGATAAAAGCCGTCACGTACAGTGCCGGACAAAAGGCAGCATTATATCCTGTTTCTATAAAAAAAAATGGAGGGCGGAAGTATGGTACAAGGTTCAACATACCCAGCGGTCGTATGGTACAAAATTTTCACGAAACTGAAGATAGGATCGAAAAATATGAATCAGATATTTGGTCTCGATAACTTTAAAAGTCTGTAGGTAGGTAGTTACCGCCAAGGATTATAACCATACCTACTTAATTGCCTCTACGAAAATTCGGGAACCTACTTCGAGCTTTTAGGTCAGATAATCGAGCCGTACCAAACTGCTAGATTATGTGAATTATAAGCTTAAAATATGATACCTACTTGTACAGTCACATCCAAAAGATTTTCATCACCGTAAGGGATATTTTTGTCTGCTCATTGTACGATAGAATTTGCTTTACCAACTCAGCTCGACTTTCTGTTGTTATTTTCATTTTACTTTTGTTTTTATTTAATTACTTTTTGTTTTTATGAGTTTGTTTAGTTTAGTTTCTGATAATCCTGTGCGAGTCCCAATAAATACTTTTTCTTTCTTTCTTTTCTTTTTTCTTTCAGCATTGTGTAAACTGCGTCGTAATGTCAATATATACCATAGAAAGACATTCAGATTCAGACATCTTCTGTAAGTATTGTCATACCGAATAAAAATATGACACTGACCGATTCCGAAAACTAAATTTAAAAAAATAACGATTTAACTATGCATATTATACATTAAAGTCGCTTTTCGTGTCTGGCTGTATGACCACGTTGTTCTTCTAAACTACACATCCGATTGTGATGCGGTTTACACAATCGTTTAGAGAATTTATTCTAGAGGTTTATGTGAATAATACATTAGTATTAAACTTATATGTAATAAAAAAACGATGTATTGTCAAGTCGTAAAAACCGTGAGAAGCAGTAGAAGCTAGTACGAGTATTTCATAAAGTGGCTTGGCCATGGTTTTAGGTTGATGTCAACTCGACATTAGTCAAAGGTGTATACTATTTGTAATACTCGTATAGTCTTTGTTATCGAGTAATTAAATATAGTTTTCCATGCAATAGGCTACTCAGTGCCGTAGCTTCAAAAGGTATTACGTGTCCTAACTTAATAAAGGACTGAATTAGAAAATTGACGGAGATATAAAATACTCGACTATACACAATGTATTTACCGCATACCAAATAGAAAAATTCTCTTTACAAAATTGCCATGGCATATTGTTTTTCCTTTTCCAAATCCCTCACGGAGTCACGCCAGCCATTTACTTTACAAAGCATTTCATTTTAATCTTGGCGTAAGAATTTCGGCATTTTCTTCTCTCATTAAAAGTCATGGAATGCCTCCACGTAATGTAATTAATGGCATCAAAATTAGAATCGCGTTTCTTCAATAACAGTGCACATTGTAGGTACACCAAAAAAATTGAGAATATTCGAACGAAATTATGGAACGGACTGTATCAATAGTTCAAATATTCGTATTCCTTTTTTAATTTAATTAGTCAACCGTCTTTGTCACATAAAACAACAGGAATATTGTTAATATGGTTAAATATATTAAAAATAGGGATGAAAACATGAGTCATCATGATCTTCCTCCCCTAGTCCCATGTTACTTGGGGATGAAAACATGAGTACAACACAGTATTCTTTATAATTTAGGTGTGATGTTCAGATGTTTTTTTTAATATTCCGCAATACAGCACATTTCTGGGAATCGCCATTTAATTAGTAGAGATACAGCTGAATAAATTAATTTTCTTTTAAAAATGTAGTAGAATTCAACTAAATTCTCTCCTGTAGGGACTTTTGCAGGATGTTGTAGGGTTTAATTAAAGGAGACGTTTCATTTTTGTATAGGACTCCGGCCATAACATGTACGTTTTGGAAAACCTGGGTAACGAACCCCTGTATACAATAAATGCTGTTTTTTTTTTCATAATAACTAATATTTTTAGGCACTAAATCAAAACTGAAAATGTTTGACGTTTGTCATGAAAGTTACGACCATCGACAGCCAGCCATGACAGGTAGGAGAGATGACGTTTACATACATAGGTAACCTAGAATAATGTCAAACAAAACTGTGACTTTTGTTTTCGATACTTATGTATTATGTTACGGCACTTAAGTATGACATTAGACAAAAGTGGGCCACTAGATTAAATCTTTTGAACCATTTCTGGGTTTCAGCACATCTTGATAAAGGTTATAAAAGTGTCAACCTTCTTAGAACGGGTATCTATATATTAGGTCTTTACCTATGAAATTGCCGTTCTGCAGTACTGGCCATTTCAAATCAAAATAATTTTTGTTTGGCTAAGAATTCTAATTTCAAATTAATTTTATTTTAAAAACATGGATTTTTTTTTCTAAAAGTAGTCATTTCTTTATTGATTAGTGTTACATTTTCATCGCATTTCAATCTTTTTCGTCATCATGGATACGTTAAAAATTCGAGTAATTATGGAATATGAGTACCGTCGTGGCAGCAACGCGGCACAAGCGGCACGCAACATCAACGACGTTTACGGAGCTAACACTACAAACCAACGCACCACCTGTTATTGGTTTGCTCGCTTCCGTTCTGGAAATTTCGACCTGAAAAATGAACCTCGCGGTCGTCCGAAGACTTTGGTCGACAATGACGAATTAAAGGCGATTGTGGAAGCTGATGATACACAATCTACGGCTGAATTAGCAGCAGCTTTCGACGTTAGCGTCAAAACAATATTGGTCCATTTGCGTCAAATTGGCAAGGTAAAAAAGCTTGACAAATGGGTGCCCCACGAACTCAATGATCGCCAGCGCGAAGTACGCGTCGAGACGTGCCTTGCACTGCTCAACAGACACACAAATGAAGGAATTTTGAACCGCATTGTTACCTGCGATGAAAAATGGATTCTGTTTGATAACCGTAAGCGCTCAGCAAGTTGGTTGGATCCTGGTTCAGCACCTAAACAATGCCCTAAACGAAAACTTACCCCTAGAAAAGTGATGGTCACTGTTTGGTGGTCTAGCGCCGGTGTGATTCATCACAGCTTCTTACCAAACGGGGTGAGCATTACTGCAGATGTGTACTGTGAAGAACTGAACACAATGATGGAGAAGCTGGCGCATCTCCAACCAGCATTGGTCAATCGCTCGTCTCCGCTGCTCCTGCACGACAACGCGCGACCTCATACTGCACAGCAGACGGTCTCCAAGTTGCAAGAACTGGGGTTGGAAGCTCTCCGTCATCCGCCCTACTCACCAGACCTTGCGCCTACAGACTACTACTTTTTCCAGAATTTGGATAACTTCTTGGCGGGAAAAAAATTTAATACCCGAGAGGCAGTACAAAATGCCTTTGAAGAATTTGTTGCCTCCCGTCCAGCTGATTTCTTTAAGAAGGGCATCAATAAACTGCCACTGCGATGGCAAAGATGCATTGATTGCATGGGTGATTACTTCGATTAATACAAATAAAAAATTCATGAAAAAAATTCGTTTAAATTTTTTCATACAAAACGGCAATTTCATAGGTAAAGACCTATTATATAAAAATTAATCCCTATTTCCTTTGGTCACGCCATCACGCGTGTAAGGCTGGACCAAATTCACTTCTTTTTTTTTTGTTGTGTTAAGTATTGTCAGGAGAAGGATCTTATGAAATAAAAAAATAAGGAAGTTGATCGGAACGTTACAACATTTAAGAAAACTTAACGCCAATATTAATTTTACATAACTGTCAGTTGTTTGAAATAACTGTCAGCGATTGATACAATGCGCGCTGCAAATATCGTTTAACACAGATGGATCGGTTGATAAATGAGTCGATAGTTTTAGTTTTAGTCAATAGTCAAAACTAAAACTAATATGACATTCATAGTTAAGACGATGAAAGATTTATCGAATCGACACACACTCGCACACACACATATACACTCCACCCACAAAACTACACAATCCTTTCATACTTACACACAATCTCACGTAAAATTACACAGTTTATAATTGTTAATGTTCAGTTTTCATTTTGAGTTCTAGTTTTTAATTTATTCTTTTAGTTTTGCTTTTGTCCCGACTTTTTAGAGTTGGGCGTTACCGAACACAAAGTTTTTGTAAACTAGTTTTTCGTTTCAATAAAATTTATTATTATTATTACATAGAGATATGCTGCTATAGCTAGTACGATCAACCTTAATGGCGGCTGTGAAGTGCGCTATTCGCTATGCAGTACCTCACTCCTCACCCCCGCTGACACGTGAAATGGTTACTGCGCAGAGACTCGCCTCATGTACCGAGCCGCCATTAAGTTTGTCTCATACTGTACCTCAAATGCCTTGTTATTCATCGTACCTATTTTGTTATTGTTGAACGTGTTAAGTTTTATATTATTTCAAAATGTTTTTTTTTGTTCTGAGTTTGTATGTACGCTGTAACCTTATACTGTAGACCTCTGCTCGCTAATATATTATTTTGGTGTAAGTAAGTATTATGTTTCTCAGTAATTAAGTGTTTTTTTTTGTTTTCACTTCCAGTAATAAAGATCCTTTAGGCACAAAATTAATGGATCTCATCTTGGCTTATCTCGCCTGATGCGATCCGTGACCTGATATGACTATCAACGACCACATCATCCCTTACCATCAGGAGAGACACTGGTCAAACGCGAGCCTATTAATTATAAAAAACCGGCCCAGTGCGAGTCGGACTCACACACGAAGGGTTCCGTACCACCGTACAATTTTTAAAATCATTTTTTTTAAATTGCTTTTTTTGTGTTGGGAGCCTTTAATTTTTCTACTTTAATTCATTTTCATTATTTGTTGTTATAGCGGCAATAGAAATACACACTCTGTAAAAATATCAACTGTCTACCTATTACGGTTCATGAGATACACCCCGCTGACAGCCAGATGAACGAATGGAAGGACAGCGGAGGCACCCTTTGGGTATAGAATCCTAAAAAGTTAGTTAAATGATGGTGTAATCGCATTATAAGATTTTCAAGGTTTTTTAAATAATTCTGATCCCTTTCTTTTTCCTCCTCAACTGCCTTATAACCTAGTAATTTGACAGTTATTTTACGTTTTTATTGTTACGTAAAGATTACTACAGTATATAAGGATCGTAGCAGGTGGCGTTCTATAGTTTCTGCCTACCCCCATGGGAAGATGGGGTGAATTTTATGTATGTACCGTCAAACGGAGTGAACAGAGACGAAACTTTAAAAGGGATACAAATACACTTAATCTTTAATTATAATACAGTAAACACATTAGAGTCCTTTTTGGCAACAAACTATATTATTTCAATGTTAAAATCCCTTTTAAAGTTTCGTCTCGATTCACCCCTGAGGAATTCACCCCGTTTGATGGTATGTAGTAGAGATCACTGTGATTTTGACAGTCATTACTGTCATTAAAATTAGTCATCATTACAAAATCAGAGGTGAAATAACTGTGAATTAAGGCGCTTCCCCGACCAAACGACCTTGAGCGTTCGGTCCTTCTCTGTCCCGTCGCTGAGTCTCGCTCTATCTCGCTCCCTGCGCACGCTCATTTATCACAAAATACAAAAAAAAAAAAAAGACAAGCGATGTTTTGAAATAAAATAAAACGTGAATTATTTAATTTTTTAAATTATCCATCCATTAGTGTAATCCTCAAATTAATAGAACGTCACCTTTAGCAAAAGATGCATGCAATCAATAATTTTAGTCATTTTTTTACAAGGAGATTTTAAATATATTTATAACACATAAAAACAAATAAGAACCTGCAATGTGATGATAGGATATCGAACATGAATAATGTGCTTTTAGATGTAGTTTATTACCCATAGTGAATGAGTTAATAGCCTCTGAATAAAAAACAAATAAGAACGTGCAATGTGATGATAGGATATCGAACATTAATAATGTGCTCTTAGGTGTAGTTTATTACCCATAGTGAATGAGTTAATAGCCTCTGAATAACGAACTATGGCAAGGTTGTGGTCGGGGTACCGCCTTAACTGTAATCTTCATGCTCACCCTACATATTGTCATTTAATGTATGTACTAGGTACTTAGTATAAACCGATTGTGATTGTTTGCAGGTGCGGAGAGGCGCTCGGTAGCGTCGCATGCAAGGCGATGATCGGCCACACGGGTCGGCCGCGCGCTCACCATGCGACAGCCGTCGACCGATGTTAGTACCCACAATTACACAACATCATTATCGACCACCACAGCCAATTCCATCAATAGCTCGGTTTTGACCTCGCTTTGGTACCAACTTCATGCATCTGTCGTCCACCCATCAAACCTTCTACTTCTTCTACGCCACTCTGTAACAGCGTTACCACCACCACCCACCTATCAACACCACTCCTTGCCAAATGTCCAGCTCTATAATAAAATACTATCTGTGGATTTAAGCCTGATTCCCAAGGTAATGCAAGCAGTTGCTCGCTTTCAAAGCGCGCGCCTGGAGTCCCTGCAATCAGACATACAGTTGATCAAGCACGCTTTGAAAACTAGCGAATGTCCGTATCCCGTTCACGTGCAGTGAATGGAGGCTAGGTGACACCAGGCTAGAATGACATTGTTTGCTGATGTCATTATTATCATGGTTCTAAAAGGTCATAGAAATCTGGTTTTACCGGCTAATATAATAGGTAATTTTGATTCAAGTTGTAAACAGCTCATAAAATACGAGTATCAAGCCCAAAAATAAATGGAAGTTCACCGTAATATTTGGTAATCAATCATGATCTACTCGTGTAATGGATTATAACTGGTAGCAGTGGCAGCTATCAAAATATTGAAATATTGGAAACTACTCAACGCGGGAGCGTTGAGTAGTTTAAGTATTAGGAAAATAGGGACGTGCGCACTAGTCCTACTCCACGTCTATCTAATTGCATGTAATCTACCTGAACCTCTTCTTCGTTCAAAGACTCGTATCGAAATGAAAATCTTTATTTCAAAGGAGCTATTATATATTTAGAGAGGCTGCATTACACACAATTCTTACGGTTCTTTCCCTCGAAAAGGGAAAAACGGAAAAGTCTATTTCCTCTGGAATCGAGTAGGTATAAATAATACAGTACTTTCACTAGCTTGTGTTGTATCATTTAAAACCTTGAATTTATGGCATTCAAACAACGTTTTGTTTGTTTGTTTTATTCAGCGTTGGTTAAGAATTTGGTTACAAGGGTCAAGCAGGTGGCCCAGTATTCATGAGAAGCAAAAATTGCACGCCATTGTTTCTGAAATATGTTTTTTTTTTGTGTTGCGGGTAACATGTTTCTGGCAACATGGAATGTTTTAGTGGTCCTGGCAATATGATAAAGTTTCGTATTTAGTTGTGCAACATGCGGCTACTCCATATCAAAGGTCTGTAATACTAAAATTTCGAACTTTATTTTCATAGTAGGTAAGTCTAATCACGTTAAAATCACAGAATACTGGAGATTTTAATACCACCAAAACAAGTATGTCTAACACGTAGGTACTATAATATTTATAACATAAAAAAGATTATCACTTTGACCATTTCAAAACCTAACAAGTGTTCGGATCTTACATATTTGTATTTTAATGGTTAATTGTCTTGTTAAAGCAAAACCTAATCCTAACTAATATTATATACTCGTAAATGCGAAAGTAAGTTTGTTAGTTTGTTACGCTTTCACGCTAAGACCGGGGAACGGATTTGGATGAAATTTGGCACACAGATAGACCATAGCCTGGGTAAGGAGATAGGCTACTTTTCATCGTGAATCGCAGATATATAGATACACTCGAGAGCAATGAATCCGGGTCACTTAAAGAATGTTAAAAATCTCGGAAACTAAAAATGATAGGTTAATGCAATAAATTGTATTTAATAGACAATGTAATACTCCTTAAATGAAAGTAAAAAAAATATGAGTCACCATACATTTTATTAACACAAAATTACATAAAGAAAAAAACTGCTGATCTCTCCTTAAAACAAAAATAGGAAACATGAAATTTTTGAACTTTATTACGATTTTCTTGAATTTTAATACTTCGTATTGCCTCCTCGTGCTTCCATTACTGCGTTTACGCGGTTTGGCATGCTGTACACCAAGTTCCTTATACGATTTTGGGGAATATTCTCCCATTCCTCTGTGAGAGCAATTTTGAGCTCACGAAGCGTGATTGGGGGAGGGTTTCGTTGTTTTACGCATCTGCCTAGCTCGTCCCAAGCATGCTCGATCGGGTTGATATCCGGGCTGCGCGCTGGCCACTCCATACGAGTAATGTTCATCTCTTGAAGGTAGTCATTCACAATCCTACCTGTATGAGGTCGGGCATTGTCATGCATAAATATAGCATCCTCACCTAAATTGACCATAAATGGACCAACGTGATCATTGAGGATTTCTTCCACATATCTTACGCTAGTTAAAGAGCCGTTTTCTATGATCACCAGCTCTGTGCGACTTTCAGAAGAAATTCCGGCCCACACAAGTACAGACCCACCACCGTAGGCTACTTTTTCTTCGATGCATGCTTGCTTGAATCTTTCCCCTGGTCTTCGATACACTCTGTGTCTTCCATCGTGCTTGTAGAGCATAAATTTTGATTCGTCGGAGAACATAACTTTTGACCAATCTTCAATACTCCAATTTACGTGGCTCTGGGCATATCTTAGTCTTGAAATACGATGCCCACGCTCCAGTTTAGGGCCGTTTGCAGGTCTAAGGGGTTTTAAGTTAGATTCAGCAAGCCGACGTTTTGCTGAATCCAATTCCATGCACTTGGGTTACTTCCTCCGAGGCGTCGAAACTGATTTGTGAGTTCAGTTCCTGTGAGAAAGCGATTTCGAAGCATGGTGTTCACCAAGTATCGGTCTTCTCGTGCTGTGGTACACCTGGTTCTGCCCGTTCCTGGTCTGCGTAGGTTAGAACCAGTTTCTTCGTAACGTCGGAGAACTCTTTGTACTGTTGACAGCGACACACCGACAGTCCTGGCTGTATCGCGCTGACTCCGGCCGGTTTCCAGCATTGTAAGTATTCTGGTGCATTCTTCAGGCGTAAGCGACATAATTTCAGCTTGAATAATGAATATAGAGCACTATCAACATGGTTTATGTACCCACATAAATGACAGATTACAAACAAAAGCAAAACCAAATGCTGTAATTTCGTAGTTCCATCTTCGAAAGTGGCCCTTTTTCAAATTTGATTTTTTTATGATATAACTTTACAATAACTAAGAAGTTTTAATACCTTCATTTAAGGAGTATTACATTGTCTATTAAATACAATTTATTGCATTAACCTAGCATTTTTAGTTTCCGAGATTTTTAGGATTCTTTAAGTGACCCGGATTCATTGCTCTCGAGTGTATTATAAACATCAAAGATTTGTTTTTGATGTGTAAACATCTTAGCGCTCGGTCTACGGTAGGGGCTAGCTGGGACTTCGAGCGTCAGACGCGTAAGCGTAAGACTTCGAGCGTCAGATGACGTCAGTGTAAGACCCGTGTCTATGTGAGCGCGTGAACCAAACTGATGCGAGCTCACATGTTTACACATCAATTTTCGTGAGTGCCAAACCAACTCACACCGATTTTTTTTATGTTTCTTTGTAACCCTTTCACGCTAATATGGCTGAACGGGTTTAGATAAAATTTGGCACATGAGTAGACCATGACCATGATAGGATACTTTTTATCCCTATTTTCCTATGGGATCGCGACTTATGCGGGTGTAATGGCGGGGTGCAGCTAGTAAACAAGAAACCATAAATAAATATATATATATATATATATAAGCTGTTTTTGCATTCTCATGGAAAATTTAGTTTGATGCTGTTGATTGGGGCAGTCGCATGGTTTATAATGCTACTTAGCCCGTTTTGTGATATCGGTTAGATTATGTTTATGATACCAGTCTATTATTGTCCAACTGTAGGGAAAAGGCCTCTTCTCACACAGAGAAGGTGCGACTGGAGGTGGGTGGGAGGTGGAAGCGACTTTTTCAATTCATATGTCTAAGTTTATCTTGTACATTACTGACATCGCTGAAGACTACGCGTATCCTTCTTGATATTGTAACAACACGTTTTCAGACGGTCGACAAAGCAGTATGGACGGAGGAGAGCGGCGCGGCGCGGTTAGAAGCGGTGCTCGTCGCGCTGGTGGAGCGCAAGGCACGCGCGCTGCATGCCGAGCAGTCGCGGCGGCGCGCGCGTCATCCGCTTTTGCTGCTACTGCGAGACCCCGTGCCCGACGGTCAGTAGTTCCATGACACCACATGTCTGTATTCTATAGAAGACCGGAGTTTACAGTACACCCACATTTCGACAGTTAGGTACGGTTAATTCCCATATAAGGAACATATTCAATGGACACATGTCAATGCATGGGGAGCCTTTGCCAGTGAACACACAGATTCAGACTCCGGGCTGCTACTAAAAACTTTTCATAAATATATACATATAATAGTGTTAGAGACGGTCATATTATATTTACGTAAAAAGCCCAATGGGAAGTAGTTTGAAATTGCTGAAAAAAAGTGTGGTCCTAAAATAGACCTTGCGGCAACCCGTATCTAAACAATTCGTTATCTGGATTTACCTACATACAAGATAAACGGAGTAGTTGCTAAAGTTTTTTAACATAAATGTTCTACTGACTGAAATTAATGAGTAATAATTGCTGAATGGGTCTAGCTTCTAGCATAATAATATTAAAGTCATGATCGACTTTATCGAATGTTCTACCAAATCTAACAACGCCAAAAATTAGAAGATATTAAATAAGTAACATAAAAACAAATGTGTGTAAAGGACAATGGGCACCGATCTATGGGCTGAATCTATCCTGAAGCCCAATAGCCATAAGATATTTACCAATGGAAAGACCTTTTCAAGTAGAATCTTGGGTACGCACACGACTTTTGCCAATTGTTAGTCAGTTCGGAGTTAATGACCTAAATAGGTGATAGCTGGCTTGGGCACCGTGGTTAAGGAATTCTTGGCGGCTAATAGCCACAAGTGATTAGATATTGATCGGACGGATTAGGATGGTACGGCAATCCTACAAGACTTGGGGATCAGGATAAATAAATGTCAAGTAAATGAGCAGCTTTCAGTGTGTTGCCGGGGAAATCTAGTACTGATGTGGCGATATGTCAAAACTTCGAGATTTCTGTGCTATATTAGGTTAAATGCCACTGTATTATACCCATAAACCTAAGAGAATAAGTTCTCAAATGATGGTGAAGAACTAGACACAAAAGAGTAGTTTAGAAGAACTAAGCAAACACACACAGACACGAAAATCGACTTTGTTTTATACATGTAGATAGAAGAGACCATTTTAGCTAAAGAGGTATTTTTACCTCTGTAGCCGAAAGTTGTACAATACCATGTCTGCCTATCCTTTAGAGACATAACATAACATAACATCACGCCTGTATTCCCCGAAGGGTTAGGCAGAGGTGTACCTATAGTACACCCACATTTCGCCAGTTATGTTTAAGTCCCATGTAATAGGGGGCGAGCCTATTGCCATCAACCGGGCACAAATCCAGACTCCGGGCTGCTACTGAGAAATTCCAGATGGAAAAACCCAATAGCACTTTGCCCGACCCGGGAATCGAAGCCGAGATTTCATGCTCAGCAATAGCGCTTGCGACCACTAGACCAACAAGGCAGGCCCTTTAGAGAATTCAGGCATAATGTTTTTTTGTGTTAATATACTTAATAATGATGATGTTCACAGGTTACCGTTTATTAATTAGTTAACTTATGACGAGAATTAAGTGCTGATGTTAACGTCACATTTAGGACTATAAAACGCCGATCAAACTAATCATTCAGACAAGTCGTAGTAGTAACAAACGTTCTTCTAAACAAGATTTTTCAATGAAATATAATATCTTAACGGTATTGACCGACTCTTAGAGAAGCATTGTTCCTAAAACGGCTTACGGGTATAGGAAGCCATGTTTTAAAGTGGACCGTAAGATGTTGGTTGCAAGGCACAGAAGAAAAAATGAAAGTTAATTAATTGACGAAATACTTATTTCAATAAAGCTTAATTATTCATATTTAGAGCTCTGTAGCTTCCTCACTGACTAACAATCGAAAGAAGTCATATCACGAAATATTCCCCTTGAAGAGATCTTTCCATTGGTATATATCTTAACGCGATTGGGCTTCAGGGCAGAATCACCCAATCCGATTTTTTTTTATGAATACAGAGCTGGCATGATTCGAAAATGATTTTTAATTACTTCAAGAAACTTCCATCTAATCCACAGTTTGATACTACGGAGTAGGTACTTAGTTCCTCCATAAACCCTCTACATAATTATAGGATGGCGATAGAAAGCTAGGCCGTTACGGGAATACTATCTTAATGGTTGTAGTTTGAAATACCAGCGTAGAAGATACCTAGCTAGTTATAGGTAGCCCTTTAGATATTATCTGAATTGCAATCTAGAAACAATAAAGATAGTGTCCATACCATATCTGCTTTTATAGCAGTTTATGAAACTATTGATTAAGTGGCAGGGGTTATTAAAACGGTAGTGTGCGTTTATCACACGAGGTTTTAATACCTAGTTATATGCACTATCATACACTACTTTATCTAACGCATGCAATTTCATGTTAAACACAATAAAATAATATCGTTAATACGGCGCCCAAATTCAACATTCCACTGCGGGGTACGCGCCACGCCACAACAGCAACCGATCAGCTGTTGCGAGATACACACGCAGCGACTTCAAAATATCACGTCCACACACAGATTTTGACAGCCCATTTGTCACTAGCGATTGCAAAATCTATGCGTGAACGTGAGATTTTGATATCGCCAGCGAGTTGCTGGCGAGGCGACTAAAGTCGCTGCGTGTGTACTTAGCATAAATATGACCATAATAATGCAGAAAAAATGTTTTTATTGCTGTACTCATTTGTTTTTCATATACATTATTATTACCCATTGTTCGACTTAAATATCAACTATTAAGTTGCGATATTTAATTATTTTATTCATCGATGGCAACTAAAACCAATAAATTAATAAGAACTCATTAGCCGACCTGTACTGTAATTGAAAAAAGTTAGTTATTTTAGAATATTATTTATGTGTGTTAAAATTAAATTAAATTTTATTAGAGTTGTACGTGGATAAAGCCTGTCATTAGGGAAGTTTTTTTGAACTATTTTTGATATAATAATTAGAACTTTACGATATAATAAGAGAGTAGATAAAATTTAATAAATATACGTACAGAAATGTATTGTAGAGAGGTTATGAGCTCTGCATAGTGCTAATGATATCTGTCTCGCGAGAACATGTACCGTACACATACGAACTACAGTAAGAAAAGTACTATATAGTATATACTAATTCCATGGAAAAGTAGTACATACCAGGGAGCACAGATGTTTAAGAGGGGATCCGCCAAGGTAGCCCGCGAAATTCAAATTTTCTTACGTTTTTGCAATTTTCAGGTCAGTATCAAGTTGTATGTTGATATAAATATGATTCACGACTGTATCAAATATTTATTTACAGAATTATAATCTTAAAAATTATCAATAAATCTCTCTAAGTTCATATTACCCTTTTTTTTTTTTTTTTTTTTTTTTGGATGGGAAATCATCAAATGACCTCTCCCGCTCTGGGCGGAGCGGAAGGGCGTGTCAGACTCTTACTGACTAAGACCCACCCGTGTTCCTTCAGTTGCCTGTGCGCCAGGGCCACGGTAACTCTTTCGAACAATCCGCGACCCCGGCAGGCATCGGCCCTTTCGGACCCCGTCAATTATGCTGACAACTCTTTGAGGCGCGCGTGGAACACAACGCGCCGTCGACCCGGGCCTGGTCCTTACCGGACGGCGAGCTGCCCATTGCTCGCCGTCCGCAGGCCCGCGCCTACGGTGGCCGGGAGTCGGCTATGGACTCCCGACGCCCAGGGTGTCTCCTCCTGCGGCGACTAGGGGCGTGAGGGCGCAATGATTGCCTCTCCCTCACGCGCTCCGCCTCCTCCTTCGCGAGCATTACTGCTTCGCAGAAGGAGGTGACTGCTTCCCATTCTCTCTCGCTCCGTACTATGGCCCGAACCAGGGCCGGACGCGAGAGATCGCCGCCGCCGATCGCCGCCACGAGGACACGGCGGTGCTCCGCCCAAGCCGGGCAGACCTCCACCGTATGCTCCACCGTGTCCTCCGGTCGATCCACACAATGCCAACACCCGGGCGTTTCCTCCCGCCTTATCCGAAACAGGAACCTCCCGAAACAGCCATGTCCGGTGAGGACCTGCGTCAGGCGGAAGGTGAGGACGCCGTGGCGCCTCTCAAGCCACTCCTCAAAGAGGGGACTTACCGCCGCAATTGTGGCGTGCCCAAAGTTCATATTACCCTATTGAATGACTATTTCATGAAATCATGACATTTGAGGCTAATTCTAACTTAAGGAGTTGTATTGCTGATTTTAATGATAATGATTCTGTAAAGCCATATTTGGTACTTTTGCGAAACATATTTTAATCAACATACAACCTGACACTGACCTGCAAATTGCAAAAAACCTAATAAAATTTGAATTTTGCAGGCTACCTTAGCGCATCCCCCTTAATAAATAACCACGAGAAATAAAATCTAAAAATTGGCAAATCATTAAAACTAAATTAAATCCTTATTATTATGGACAACATCTTTAAGTTTTTGTTTTACGCATGCTGCGTTAATGCTACAGCTACATTGTCGCGATTTTTTACTTTCGTGAACTGCACTTTGCGCGCTCTCTGTTTACAGCCAGACGTTGAGCGGTGTGCGGGAGAGAGTGCGCGCACTTTAGTTCGCCTTATTGCGACAATGTGGCCGCAGCATAACAGATTTTGGTTTCCCGAAAATCTTTCACTGTTAACTTCAATGGCTTTTAATTTACTTAAGTTAAATACCGTCCTATTATTATTGTAACCTAATACCACATGAATAAAAAACCGAGCTAATACTGTAAACTTTTGCTCGCATATATCATAATTTTACTGAAAGTACCTATTATGTTTCTCAGTCAGTGTTACATATTGTTTTCTTTTGAGTAATAAAGATTATTTAACCACAAAACTACAAGCACTCTCTTCCCCCTATTTACTTTCACAACTCTTAATCGATCAATCAACTTTGTTGGGTGCGATAGTATTATCATTGTCTGCCGCCGGAGATAGTCCTCTACCAAGTAATGTCATTATAATTGGTCACCCACGTTCTGAATCCATCTTGTAGTTGTTGGTACACAGTCCAATCCATCAACTAAGCCTAGAGCTGTTTACAATTTGGTCATAATACAGCCTTCTTCTTATCGTGTCTGTTAATAATGTTATTTGTTTTCATTGCAGAGGAGGCTTCAATCATCGGCAGTCCGGGCGATGAGCTACCATCGCACTGGTGCGAGCATGAGATCGCTAGGCATAAGCGTAAGAAACTTAAACTGCAAACGCGACGTAGGTAAGCATATCCTAATTATAAAAATGGAAATTACGTGGACTTTCCTCAAGAAGCAGTAAAACTTGTGACTTAGTTTATCTGGAGAAGTTCCAGTTACTTTCATGTCTACTTTTGTCACAAGCAGCGCAGCGACGTTAAGAGTAAAATTTCAAGCACGTGAGGCCTATTAAATTAAATTTATTCACTTTCAAGTTAACAACGAATGGGCATACCTTTGATTCTATCAAGTTTGTTGATCAGTTTTATGCCTATAATTATTTAAAAAATAAGCAAAAGGTCTAGAACATCGCTACCCGTTTCGATCTGGCTTAAAAGCTCTAGAGATTTTGAAGTAATCTAAGTATTATTTTTTGTAATTTGTCAACCAGAGAAATGGAAATCCCCGAGCAACTGGAATTGGAGCGGCGTCGTCGTAGACGCAGGCGCCACCAACAGGTTCAGGGACAGAAGCCGAAGAAACATCGCACTCTGCTTGTCTCGGCTATTGACGAACAGGCTAAAGTTATACATGTAAGTTCACGTGTGCACAATCTTCGTCAGGTGGACATATTGTCAGCGATACAAAATAAGCTTATGAAAGGTGACTAGCGTACGCTAGGAGTTAGGGTTTTTTTTTTAAGTAAGCTTTTAACTTCGCGTTTACACTAAGATATGAAACATGTATTGTACATGACAACATATAAACGAAAAGAGTTGACACAAGTCCACTCTTTTCGTTTCTCGTTCACACCTAAAACAAGTTATCAAGACTAGTTGTATACAAAACTTGTCAAAAGGGTGAACAAAATACTTAAAAATACATGTCTACAACGTCCATACAAGACTTGTTCAAAATAATTATCACAACTTGTACGTACGCACGGCGACATATCAAGCTATACATTTCCAGTATAAGCTGACTTCTCATTTTACGAACAAGGTCAGTTAAAACTGGAAATGTATAGCTTGATATGTCGTTGTGTGTACATGGCTGTAAACGCGGGGTAAGAATCAAAATAAGTAGTACCTACAGTAATTACGAATCCCTCTGCTAAGCGTAACAATCCATCTTAGGCCATAAACACTATGGAAACAAAAGGGGAACGCATTTCAACTAACAATAATAATCGTTGCTATTGTTGTCGCCTACAATTTGCTTTCCCGCCATTTACCAAAGAAAAGTTTTGCTCAAGATCTCCAAGGCGAAGTAGTTTCCTGTTTAAAGTTTTCTGCCTGCATGGTAGCCCCATCTAGTTGGTGAACATCAAGTTGCCTTAGTACATTTACTACTCAGCTGCAAACCCCTCAAACAGTTTAAACGTCTACCCGCTAGATGGCGTTTATTGAAATAAACCGACGAAGGTATACATTTTTTTACACAGGTGTCGTCACTTTACTAAATGGGACTTCATGTTAATTTTATAAAACAACATACAAAAAACAAAGCACAAAAGCAAATTTTAAGTGTTTATATCTTATTTAAACTTCATGCTGTCTATGAGGTGGCCCATATATAGTACATAATACAGTCAGCACCAAATAGATGTATACAAGGACAAGCGATCAATTTATTGTCTACACCCTTTGTTCCATAACATTCTATCCACCGTATAGGTGCAAAACATAGTATACAATTTATTTCACCAAAACAAATTAAATATTTTGTCCCAAAACATCTATAGGTACACCCTATGACCAAAACCACGTAATCTAAATAAGTCCCACATAATTATATGTATACAGAAATCATTCAATAACGAGGTAAACAAAACTAAAAGTTCATTCAATTCAAAAGATCAACTTTGAGAGGAGGTGTTACAACTAAGTATTTATTAGTTAAATTCCATGTCATAAACAACTGCCATTTACTCTAACGCGTCAGACTGACATATTTTTTCTGTCATGACAACGATCACATCTTAAGGTAGTCACTCACCGGGAACATTTACGTGTAATTTAACAGTTTAGACTCGAGTATTTCATCAGTGAATGCATCCAGACGAGCATTACAGCGCGTACCTATAATGATACAATTCGTAACATTGCAGCAGTGATTGCCAAAAAACCGAGCATTACACATGAATCGATGTTACATGTACGAATACTCACCGTTCGAGCGGTTACAAAAGCTAATACTCCTTAGTCGAGCTGGCGCAGTAGTGTAGCGCAATGCTCAAAATCAAATCATGGATTGTTAATTACTCGCGAATGCTCCCGGTGAGTGACCACCTTAAAAAGCCAAAGCAACATTCGTTATGAACATTCATGATTTACCTATTTGTATTTCAAATTAAAAATCTAAAAACAAATGACTCGTCAGTGACGTCATGCATGAAATGAAGAGGACAGAAATAAAATTCTTGTTCTTCTATTAAACGAAGTCAAACACGTGTCATTCGATATAAGTCATATGAAGTTGTCAGTCTGGTTAACCTCGTTTTGGAACTATCACTGTGAACATTGTTTTGGTCATAGGGTGTACAGATGTTTTGGGACATAATGTATACTTTTTTTTGGTAAATAAATTGTATACTATGTTTTATACCTATACGGTGGATACAAAGTTATGAAATAAAGGTTGTTAACAATAAAATGGTTCCTAGTCCGTGTATACATCTTTTTGGGGCTGACTGTACCTAAAAAGAAACCGCACTTCTACTTTACCCAACATGTTTATGATTATACTTTAGCTTAGACCTTGCTAAGCCTTCAATGACCTTTATTAATATGCGATTACTTTTGGCACAGGTACTGGACCCTGACGAACTACCCCGCCGCGCTCGCTACACGATCATGGTGACAGCGTGTTTGCTGCTCTTTCTCTGTCTACTGCTGGTCGGAGTCACGCTGCGAATGGCACCCCTGATCGACGACATGGGTAAGTACCTATTATATAGGGTCAAATTAAATTAGCTAGCGAAACTCCGCAGACGTAATGGGTATCGATATCTAAACACGACAAAATAAAATAAAATATGATTTTTTGGGGGTCAACGACCTGTTGTGGTTTAGTTACTTGAAGTATGAGTTGAGAAAATCAGTTTTATTTTGTTTTATTGGGTTTAGATATCGATACCCATCACGTCTGCTGAGTTTCGCTAGCTAATTCAATTTGACCCTGTATAAGGTTGGAGAATTGAAGGTTGATAAAGTTATCAATTAAAAAATTATGATAGATGGTACAGTGAAACAAGCTACATATTTGACATACACGTAAAAATATTAATCTTTCCACTACACTACTATTTTTTATTGTGTGCGTTACTTTTTAAGTTTATGGAATACATAATAGAGTGATGATAATAATCGAATACTCAGCACACTCACAACATTGTTTAGAAGTATCTACATAGTTCATAAACTATGTACAGTCACGGAATTTAATTGATGAGCCACTGGCCACTGTTTGTATTTTAGCCGTGTATAGCAAATCGGGTTTAGTCGGTTATACTCGTACATAGTACAGAGTGACTACCCAAAATCAACCAATTGCAGGTCTAGCAACCGTAATCTAGCAATAATTGTTTTAGCGTAGCGATAGTAACGTTTGCGTACGGTATTATGATTGGTCATTTCGCCATCGGAAAAACTCGGATCCACGTTTTTATCCGAACGCGTAGCGTCCAAGATGACGTTCATGACAATTATGATAACTGTTGCACATAAACCAAAATAATACCTAACTGCCGCCTTCTTGGAAGAATTTATTATGAATTTTATTTACTTATTTCTGTTTTAGCTATTATAAATGTCATAAAATGTGCTAAGCTAAAAAAATTGTCAACCTTTGAAAAATAGTTTTATTTCGTTTATCAATCAATTAGTCACTGTCTTCGGATAGGTTTTCAGAAATAACGAGGATATAATGAGCTCTAATTAAAAGAAGGTCAGTATCAAATCGATTGGATAGACGTATGCAACATTTTATTGATTTATTTCGGACATCGGACAACTTATTAGTCAACCTCTATGGTTAGGACTATTTCCGATTATTAGTAATTTGTCATCTTTTCAACGAGCATGTGCTTTGAGTTCGTGTTTAATCGTATAATCTCGTGAATGTATAAATCTGCAAAATTAAAAAGTTTGAAAGTGGCTCATCAATTAAAGTCCGTGACTGTACATACTAATATATATATAGGTAGGTTATATAGGCAGCTAATTCATAAATTAGCTGCCTATATACTAAATAGCTTATTCCTTTTGTAAAAGAATCAAAATCAAATTTGTATTGTGCACAGTAAGAAAAGTTTTATAGACGTAGTACGTTTTAGATCGCCGAGCGTGGTTCCAATGGTAAATAATAATAATCGAATGGGTATAAATATCACCTTGGAATGAAGGATCCGGTTTTTAGGGACTTCATGTTCGGCAGTAGTTAATAGGTATTTATTTGAACAACCATTATCTCTATTTCTGATACATAACTTTGCTGATAGATGCTCTGCTGAGAAACAAAATAAACCTTCGAAGCTAGTGTCGAGAGTTCTGTTAGTTCTGAACGAATTGAGCATCGAGATAGATCTCGTTCAGTCTGGTAGTAAATACAGCAATAGGTGCGTTTAATGATAAATGATTTAATTTCTGTAAATAAGTTTGTACAAACACTTTTACACGTCAATCATATTTTAAAAACTAGATGAGATCGGCGTTTCCTATCTGACTACTCTGAGAAGAAAGGCCGAAACAAACCCAGAGGGTACAGTCTCTTCTAAATAACAGACATAATCTTGGTCAGATCATGTGAAGATTTGTGTCTGAAATGGTTAAGATTTCAACTCTATTGATTTTAATTATTAACTTAACGATAGACCAACTATAGGTATCCAAGGTCAATCTTGTGACCCAAACCAAGTGTCGCACTGCCTCGTAAATGAAACCCTTACGACTAGGAGAAGAGAGGGTGGGCTATAAATAGCCTAGATCATAGGTGTCCGTTTCAGTACACTTGAATAACTCTGTGTGTACTTTGTAGTATGTAACATAGGTATTGACCGCGCGTTTGGCGCAATTTTGGTACAAGGTTAAATTCCTAACTTAAAAATCATCATCTGTGTATCCTTTTTCCAACTATGTCGGAGTCAGCTTCTAGTCTTATCAGATGTAGCTGAATACCAGTATTTTACATGGAGCGACTGCCTACCTAACCTCCATAACCAAATTACTGTGTAACACGATACCCCTTGGCAAGACAGACTTTCGGGCTTCTGATACCCGTAACGACACTAACGACTGTCAAAAGGACCAACTGCTTAAACTGCTTTCCGAGATACGAAGGGGTCTCGGTATATAATGAGTGTTCACCCATCCACAGACCGACCTTGGCAAGCGTTGCTTAACCTTGAAGATCAATCCGCACGCTGTTATTTAGCCAGGAGCGCCTTACCCTTACTGTACACGAAAAAAAAACAAGTTAAGTCAATCATTAAGTTTGGCTCCTTTCTACTTCTTTTGGTGGATTGAGTTGTAAATATAACCATACCATTGTCCTATTATTATGGCCACACTCTTAATGCCCATGGTCATTATCACAAGGGTATTTCACGGTCAGAGATCTGTGAGCTATGGAGAATGTATTTGTATTATCATATTCAATCATGCGCGTAATATGTATGAGTAGGTGTATTTAATAGTAAGTTTGTACCAACAATATTTCAGCAAGTTCAGCATTCAGTTACTTTTGAAAACCGGCGAAAGAACAAAAGGTAAGTTCCAACGTACTCGTATATCGTTTAATACGGTGTTAATTATTTTTTCGTCCCAATAAATTGTAGAATCACTTGATTTTGAAATGTTCTTTAAAAATACCGATCATACTTCCTACTTCTATCACAAGCTGTTTAGGTCTTAAATGATTAATTATTACGACAGTTTGTCCTTGAAAAAGCTCATGAAGATGACAGACGGCTTGGGGCATTCAGCCGGGACGGTAGACCGCGCGTCAACGCCTTGAGCTGTCACCTTGACATAACCACGCCTTATCGTAGGTACACGTGCTAGGAAACTAACCAACTACTTCGAATATTTGATAAATAGAAATACCTTAATCCTTCGTTAAGGATTATCGAGTAACATCTAACTGACGTTTTAATAGGGCTCACCACTCCCGAAATGAACATGTCGTAAATGTGCTATAACTTAAACGAAATCAGCTGTATTATTTAGGCTGTCAATCTAAAACCCATCAAAAAATTGGTAATTAGGATTTATGAGTGTGTTCCACCCGAATGAAGAGGTTTCGATGTACAGCAATTTACCTCACTACATTCGATCCAGAGAAATACTACGGTAAGCCATCATCCCAAAAACTATATCCTGGCTTCAACAAAGACTGTGAAAATATTTGTGTACCATTTTCAATTTAAGGCCTGCACACATCCTCGGTAGTGCGGCGAAAATGCACTTAACTTGCATAGTTCGGGTAAAATACTGACGGTACGATGTGGGAAAAGCTCGCGTGCCCTACGTTATGCATGCAAAATAGATACCGGTTCACGAAAAGTGCACTTTCGTAGATGTATGACCAGCGTTACCAACGTTATTCCACTATTTTCACTAAACCATTGTCGACATCGGCACCATTGCCATAAAGAAAAATAGAATAGAATGTGTGTGAATTCCATCTAGACAACTAATAATAACTTTATGTGACAGGTGTCATGTTGGTTTTGAAGTCGGAATTTGCTACTAGACCGTTCCAAGATTCCAAGAGGACTTAATGAGTTTCAAAACTACACTTACAACTACTTTCTTTCTTTCTTTCATAATTACGAAATAAAACATATGTCGAGAGTTAAATTAGTTCTCGTCGCTAAAAGTGGTCATTACAATTTTGAGGGAAACATTACAGCTCGTAGCGCGTAGCTCGTAGCTCGTAGCTCGTAGCGCGTAGCTTGTAGCTCGTAGCGCGACCTCGGCGTAGTATTAAACATGAACACTTTCGTAGAGTAAATGGCGCCAAATAGTTGTGAGAACTAGATGTTCTTAATAAATACTTAGAAAAGACTTTTACTCTCTTATAAGTGTCTAATTTCGTTCTAAAACTTTTCAATTAACTTAGCCAAAGGCTTTCGTGGACATTCATCTATCTACGTAGATTGAAATGAATGATTAAATTAAAATCTCTTTCGAAACCTTTTGTTAATCATTCTTTGTGGAGACAAGAACAATGTGAGATATGATCTTGACAACTTGGAGATAATGAAGTAAAAGAATTTTTAGATGTGCCTTTATAATTTAAAGACTCGTGGTATTAAGGGGAGCATCCTAATTAATACTGTGTTTCGTGTTTGTATGTATACCTTGTAGTGGTTCTTATTGGTCGTCTACAATTTAATTTGTAATAATTAGGGGCTCGTGGCTAAATAATAACAGCTAGGCTTGCCGCGGTCGGTTCGTGGATGGGTGACCAAGACCATCCTTTACATATTGCAACGTAAAACTTGAAGAGAACACGCCGGGGAGTCGAACCCCGGCGTGAGGTAGCTAAAAAATTAAACACTCACGAAGCAAAAACACGTAAAATTTATTAATATAATATAAACAATCCGAAAGGTAGAATAAAAGTAAATTACGAAAAATTAAAATAAGATTTTGTCGTTGGAATTTAAATAGTCAAAAATACTAAGAAAGAAAAATCACAACTCGAATTTGAGAGAAAAATCTTAAAAGATGTTACCGTATTTTAAATGTATTCTGACGAATTTAAATCCGATTGCAATCGTACGAAATTCGTGTAGCTCTATAAAGTGTTCTACCAAAAATAAGCAGAAGATTAAGGTTTTTCTTTACATAAATCGTTGAGATAACTTTTGAAATAGATTACAAGATCTAATGAATATGAAATTAGGAAATTACTTAAAATATAGGATTTGTTGATTAAGATCTAAAGAATGTCTCTCGTCGATCTCGTCTATAATAGTCGTCTAGATCGTCTATAATGACGCTGAAGCGTTATAGCGCCAAACAAAAAATAAATGTAACACCTGATCTCCAAGAACCTGGACCTGTGTCGTCGACCCTGCTAAATAGCGGTCCCGTGGGTCTCTGCACGCTCGGACTTCAGCAGCCGGCAGACGATGGAAGAAGTAGGCGTATAATAATTGGCTGGGTAAGCCCAAAGACCAAAAAAAAGGTGGCCTTTCAATCAAAAGAAAAAGAAACGATAAATTCCAGGGAACGTACAGTCTACTCGTATAAACATATACGCTGAATAATTACATAACGTGGTTAAACTGGTGAAACGTGGTTAAAATGCAGAAATAAGATAATTTTCATTGAAAAAATCCCAACGACAGGAATAAAAAAAAAAACATAATTTTTTTCTTGGCAAAATTGTTTAGAACAATTGTCAACTTCTGAAAATTAAAAAAAAAGAAGAAAATATAAAGCAAACCGATTGACGTGTAAAAAGAATTTAATCAATTTGTGACCAAAAAGTATGTAATTGCAGGAATTATACTGCATCACACACTTTCCAGCAAAAAAAAAAAGAAAAATATGTCGATAAAGGAACAACACTATAACAGTGACCACACCATTGAAGAATGCGTACTGAATGAGGAAGAAAAAAGAAACGGAAAAAAAATAAGGAATAAATAAACTAATTTGATGTAGTACATAAGTTACATAAACCTAATAAACAGCATCGCAGTGCAGCAGATACAGAATAAATACGAAAGTCGACCTTCGACTTAGACGCTATCCGTGCGAGCTCCAAGTGCGTTCACCAAATTTAAGAGTAACTAAATATGCAAAAACTAGAGACCAATAAATCAAAACAAACTTAACCTAAATGACTTAAAACCCAGGGAATAAATCAACCTGGATGTACCTAAGTAAACTATCTAATCCCTGGGGATCCCCTAAATATTGTATAAACAAGCAGAAATAATAAAATACACCTTCAGTCAAAAATACGACTTGGGTCAAAGATACGAGTAAAGTCAAAGTAACGACATAAATTAAAGTGACTACTGAAGTCAAAGAACAAAGTACAAAATTAGAAGAAACTTATTCAAACAAAATAAGAAAATAACAGGATGATAAAAGATATAACTACATATATGATAAGCTTTGATGATGAAAGATAAAAGGTTTAGTAAAACCACATTTTGTTATACAATTTAAAATTATCGACAAAAATTTATCGACATTGTCACAACACTAAACACGTTGTTATAGAAATTCAAATTATAGACAAAAATATATCGACCTTGTCCCAACACTAAACACTAAAAGTAACACCTTATGTGAGCGTGAGCAAAAAGGTTAAAGTCCAGGCAACAAGAAGTTGTCAACAAATAGTTTATTTTAACAACTAGATGTCACTGTCTATGATTTGGCTAAAGTTAAAAGTAATGACTTAAGTCAAACTCACAACTTAAGTCAAAGTGATAACTCCAGTAAAGGTTACGGCTCCAGTCAAAAAAAGGACTGGAAAGTCAAAGGAAGGACTTGAGAGAAAAATAGGACTTCAGTCAAAAATAGGGCTTTAGTCAAAAATTGGACTTTTGCCAAAGAGACGACTCAAGTCAAAGGAAACTTACGCATAAACCATAACCGAAACCCTAGAGGAAATTATATGTGGGTGGAGCTAAAGAAAACTAGTCAACATACGGCTTTAAATAAAGGGATCAGCCAGCTTGTCAACCAAAAATAATCTGCGGCAAAAGATCAAGAAAAATTACCGTCTCCACAGAATACCACTAACCTAGAGAGTAATAGGGAAGAAATAAAAATTCGACACTTGCTGAGCCCGACTTTCAGCTAAATTAACGCTTAGAGTCTGACAATTAGCACTGATAGAATTCTTAAGGACTTCCCTATCAGACTAAAGGAAGTTTGATGTAAAACAAATAGAACTAGCTTTCGTTATGCGGGTGCTCCTACTAAAAAGTATCGAGTCGAGAGTCAAAAAAAAAATATTACAAAGTCACTAACGTTGAGAGTGATAGCCGAACGGCTTCTATTGTATGTCCGAGAATTGCGGAGGAAAGCCCTAAAAAGGTTATCTGCAACCTTCGCATAAATCTCAGCAAGGGAAGAATGATTAGACGCATGTTGAGACCGACTTTCGGCTAAATTGATACCTCGAGTCTGCCTATTCGCAAGAGTAGAATCTATAAAAAAAACCCTAAGAAACATAAGAAAATTTGGTGTAAAACCGATGACTAAGTTAATACATGAATTGAGAAATAGTTTGACCTTAGGTAACAATTTCGACTATTATTCTTTATAGAAAAGATTTAAGAAAACGGCCGTTGTCCTTTGAAAATTTTCAGAATACTATTGGACGAAGAATATTTACGTAAATTGAAAATGAAAATGAAAATTTTATAGTACTTAGATAATTTTGGTATCCCAGTTTAGAATTATAAGTAAAACTAATATTCCGATTAAATACGGATAATTCGGTTAGTGCTAAACGCATAAAAGGGGATAAGATTAATAGAAGGGAAATTGGGGGGTAAAACAAGCTCAAAATATGCGAACCTCCGTGAAACAATGTGGACAAATATGATAGGCGTGTGATTTATTGATAATGGATCAGTCACAGAACAGACGTCGAAAAGACAAAACAAACAAAATAGAGCAATCTCCTTGTACGGTACGAAGCTGGAAAGTGACCATGTTGAGGTTTATGGTGATGAAGGAATGTTATGGCCACACAACAACAAAGAACAGTTGGGCTAAGTATCAAAAGACAAATAGATAATAGCTAACAACCGCCAAAGAAAAAAGTATGCTAGCATCAAAAAAGAAATAGATACTAACAAAAAAAATATCAATGGACAGCTGGACTAGAATCGAAAATGAAATAGATATCAGCAAACAACCGAGCATAAAAAAGCTTACCTTTGGTCACGAGGCCTAAAACATTCACACTTCAGTCACACACTACGGGAAACTAACTACAGCTAAGTTACAGAGGAGAAACTAAGCTCAGAATTAAAATATATTTGTGGGAAAAGAATAAAATAGTCAGTTATGTAATATAGTTACATGGTTATTTAAAGTTATTTTATAGAAATAACACTTCAAAAATAATTAATGCAAACTGGTTGAAGAATTGTCCACAGCACAGCACTGCGCAAAGTTCACGAAGCATCCACTTTCTGCTTAGCGGACGCAAGGAGTGTGCCGATTCAAATGAAAGAAGCAGTATTCAAGCTAGATTCCAGAATCTGTAAATAACAAGGGTAACACGGGGATTAAAATATTTTTGCTCAGAGGGAGCAACACACACGAAATAACGAAAAAATATATATAAATAGTACTTACTTTTTTAATCCGGGCGCCATATTGCAACGTAAAACTTGTGGAGGACACGCCGGGGAGTCGAACCCCGGCGTGAGGTAGCTAAAAAATTAAACACTCACGAAGCAAAAACACGTAAAATTTATTAATATAATATAAACAATCCGAAAGGTAGAATAAAAGTAAATTACGAAAAATTAAAATAAGATTTTGTCGTTGGAATTTAAATAGTCAAAAATACTAAGAAAGAAAAATCACAACTCGAATTTGAGAGAAAAATCTTAAAAGATGTTACCGTATTTTAAATGTATTCTGACGAATTTAAATCCGATTGCAATCGTACGAAATTCGTGTAGCTCTATAAAGTGTTCTACCAAAAATAAGCAGAAGATTAAGGTTTTTCTTTACATAAATCGTTGAGATAACTTTTGAAATAGATTACAAGATCTAATGAATATGAAATTAGGAAATTACTTAAAATATAGGATTTGTTGATTAAGATCTAAAGAATGTCTCTCGTCGATCTCGTCTATAATAGTCGTCTAGATCGTCTATAATGACGCTGAAGCGTTATAGCGCCAAACAAAAAATAAATGTAACACCTGATCTCCAAGAACCTGGACCTGTGTCGTCGACCCTGCTAAATAGCGGTCCCGTGAGTCTCTGCACGCTCGGACTTCAGCAGCCGGCAGACGATGGAAGAAGTAGGCGTATAATAATTGGCTGGGTAAGCCCAAAGACCAAAAAAAAGGTGGCCTTTCAATCAAAAGAAAAAGAAACGATAAATTCCAGGGAACGTACAGTCTACTCGTATAAACATATACGCTGAATAATTACATAACGTGGTTAAACTGGTGAAACGTGGTTAAAATGCAGAAATAAGATAATTTTCATTGAAAAAATCCCAACGACAGGAATAAAAAAAAAAACATCATTTTTTTCTTGGCAAAATTGTTTAGAACAATTGTCAACTTTTGAAAATTAAAAAAAAAGAAGAAAATATAAAGCAAACCGATTGACGTGTAAAAAGAATTTAATCAATTTGTGACCAAAAAGTATGTAATTGCAGGAATTATACTGCAATATCAAGACCCCTTCGTGCCTCGGAAAGCTCGTTAAGCCGTTGCGTTGGTCCCAGCTGTCATTCTTAAATCTTTGACAGCTGTTAAGGGTATTCAGAAGCCCAAAAGTCTGACAACCAGTCTTACCAAGGGGTATCGTGTTACCCAGTAACTGGGTTGTGGAGGTCAGATAGGCAGCCGCTCCATGTAAAATACTGGTATTTAGCAGCATCCGGTTGGACTGTAAGTTGACCCCAACATAGTCGAGAATTGTTTTCACAGGGAGCATCCTTATTAATACCGTATTTTGTGTTTGTTTGTACATTATGTAGTGTTACTCATTTGTCGTGTAAAACTAAATATGTAATAATATTCGAGGTTGTTAGATACTTTATATTGCGGGACGGTGTGAGAAACACTTTATTAAATTTTCAATTACGGTGTTAAGTTACGTGAGATAAAGAAAAGCCTTTGTTTAGATGTTGTACGTGTTGCGAATATTATATTCATGAAGGGTTTATGCAGATCCAACCAAGCTTGACCGAGCGTACAACAGATATTGAACAGAAAGTAACGAATGAATGATGGAGCCTTTTATGCAAATAATTCTAAAGTTGATACGACATTTTCTGAGACCACATTAGTCTGGTACTTAGCATAATTGTTTCGGATGTAATAGCATTTTCATTTAAAGACCCTAGGCGAATAAACATACCAAAACGTTTATTCCGATTTTTCTATTTTTTTTTTTGTAAAACTCTTTTTCAGGTTAGTTATTTATGTCATTGAGCTTAACAATTATTATGCCAAGACCAGCTTTACAATGGCCAGATAACTTTTATCTGAAGAACTAATAAATATGGCGGTTTGACGTAGGATTTTTAATAACCAAGCTGTCAAACTACAATTTTTATTCCTCCGATTTAAAAGTTATCTGAACATCGAAGAATTGGACATAAGCCATAAAAAATTATAAGGAAGTCATGATGTTTAAACTTTATTACAACATTGCAACAAGTCGTACATCGTCGTACAATCAATTCGATGAATCCAGTGAATGAGTAAACAAATATATTGCACAGTCGAGCGATTTCTAGTGGTCCACGTCACTAAAAAAAAATATCAACACGTCTGTTTTTTTCTGAAGGATTAGGCAGAGGTGCACTTATAGTACAGTACATTAGAGGTAACAATTTGACATTGACAGCGCCTTTATACCATAAAAAAAATGCTAATGGGCCTGCTCTTTACCTCCATGACGCTTGATGGAAAGCGATTGTTGCAGTAAGGTCGATTTTCGTAGTACAAATGTTACCACTGTGTGCGGTTGACTGCACAAGTAAAAGTAGTATGGTAAAGCTACGGTTTCCCAGAAGAGCGGTGACCGTCACATAGCGGCCAAAATGACGGCTGTCATGAAAATGATGGCACCGGAGTTTAAATCTTTTTTTTTTTTTTGTGTGGGAAATCATCAAATGACCTCTCCCGCTCTAGGCGGAGCGGAAGGGCGTGTCAGACTCTTACTGACTAAAACCCACCCGTGTTCCTGCAATTGCCTATGCGCCAGGGCCCCGGTAACTCTTTCGAACAATCCGCGACCCCGGCAGGCATCGGCCCTATCGGACCCCGTCAATGATGCTGACATATCTTTGAGGCGCGCGTGGAACACGACGCGCCGTCGACTCGGGCCTGGTCCTTACTGGACGGCGAGCTGCCCATTGCTCGCCGTCCGCAAGCCCGCGCCTACGGTGGACGGGAGTCGGCAATCGACTCCCGACACCCAGGGTGTCTCCTCCTGCGGCGACTAGGGGCGTGAGGGCGCAACGATTGCCTCACCCTCGCGCTCCGCCTCCTCCTTCGCGAACATTACTGCTTCGCAGAAAGAGGTGACGGCTTCCCATTTCCTCTCGCTCCGTACCATGGCCTGGACCAGGGCCGACCTGGAGTTTAACTCTACGGTGTTAAAAACGCTCTCCAGGAAAACACACAAACTTATTTTCATAAATAACGTTTCAGTGACGTAATTGCCGGTAAGTTGCAGACACTATGTAGCGGCCACCGCTCTTGTAGGGAACTGTAGATTTAGAGCCGTATTTTGATCTTACCTATCTATCATCCATTTATTTCATGTTCTAGCAAATTCTATAGCTGGCTTTCTACAACCATACGTTTCTCTCCTCATTACAACTACGCTCAGTTATTAGAACCCAGTAAGTTTGGCTGTGGTGTTAGTAATTACAGTCTATTCATCGCGGCTCAGCGGCGCGACATATATCCTTCACATGGCTCCGTCTGTGCGTTTGTGAAAGCAAGATAACATACATATTATTAGGACATGTATTTCATACTTGAGTATGCGGCTTTAATTGGATTAATAATGTCTTGTACAACAAGCTTTACAAGACGTATCCGACTAATATTATTAACCGACTTCAAAAAGGAGGAGGTTATCAATTCGGATGTTTTTTTTTTTTCTATGTATTTTCGGACATAACTCCGTTATATATAGACGGATTTCCAAAATTCTTTTTTTGTTTGAAATGGTATACTCTCGAGGTGGTCCATTGTCACCAAGTCAGAATCTGATGAAGGGATCCCATGGAAATTGAGGGAAATCTTCAAATTTTACAGGCACGCCTATAGCGATTTGGTTTTTTTTTATAGTAACTCGTTCATTTGCTCTCGGAAAGCACCATTCGGTAAAGTGGAACTGATGATGAAGACCAGAGGCCACCGGAACTACTCAATTATAAGTATTTCACGAGTTACGATTCGATTACTTTGATATGGTTGCTAAGCAATTTATGCTCGTCACAATGAATATGGTGAAATGTTGCTGATGGTGGCTTTACCATCAGCTTCAGTTCTTTTGGTTCTTACCAGGAGAACTCCTCAACAATTAACGTCCCTGCATCGGGAAAAGGAATATTTTGTAAAAGGTGGTGGGGGAGGGTGGTAAGTGGTTGATATTAGGCTATTGTAACTTAGATAAATTAATAGCTGACTCACTAAAAAGAGAAAAATAAAAGTCTTTTTTACAAAAAAAAACACCACAAAGTGAAAAATAACTTGAATTTCGGAAGTCGGTGGCAAATAAAATACGGATCCAAAGACACCGACTTCCGAAATTAAACTTATTTTTCACTTTGTAGTGTTTTTTTTTGAAGTCGGTTGTTTTTTTTTGTAAAAAAGATTTTTTATTTCGAAAGTGCTTCTATTGGTTGGTCCTTCTTTTAGACAGCAACGCAGGAATACTTTATATTTGCTGAAGATTGACCTAGGCTACTTACTTACAAAGACATTTAAATATACTTGCTAATCGTTATCTCGAAAAAAATGCAAGGTTCCTGAGGGAATCTTCATCAGAATGTAGCTGCTGTACTTATATTAAAAACTTACCAGCAAATATTTGAAATTGTTGGTATGAGTCTCCCGTCTCCTAACTACGTAAGTGTAGCCTTCTAGGCTAACCAGATACGACGGAATATCAATATTTCACATGCAGCGTCTGGCATCCCAACTTTGCATGCCAATTACTAAGCAATATTGATATTTTATGGCCAGGCTAGACTTCGTTCGAAAATAATGGCTCATCCATGCAATGACGGTTGCAAGGGCAGCTACCTTTGTGGATCAGTCCACAACCACAAGCTCTTTGTAATTAGTAGATATATTCAACTTCGTAACTAATTTATCAACCTTGAATGCCACTTGCATGTCATACAACGACAAGGTTTATTTTTCAATGTGATAGTTGGATATTTTCAACCTTCGTGGAGTTCAATTTACTGGGAGTTGTTGTCAAAAGTGGTAAAGCGAAGAGGACGTGACATCAATATAAGTGGATTTAAAACCTTTTTACACGTGAAAAATATAAATCTCTGTAGTTTATACAATAATATTTATTATGAGCTAACAACACACAATAGGTAGCACCGCAGTTGACAGACGTGTCAATCTAACCGTCAATAAAACAATTATACTCCATAAGAAAAGAATCGAAATATTATAAACCCGAAGATGTGAATTGTCAGCAGGAATACAGAGATATGTCTTCGGGGGATAACCGCACAACTTTCTATAGTATTTGTTATGATAAATGTACGAAATGAATTGTATGGACATCGTAGCGGTATCGCCATGTGACAACTTCTATTTTTTATTATGTCCTTTGAGAAAAGCCAAACGTATTTCAGATATTACATATACGCGTAATAACAGCAAGGAAAATATTTAACATTTGAATTTTTCTGTCTTGAAAAAAGCTCAGGACTCATTGAGGCTGTTTAAATGTCTACCTACTTATTACTAAAGTAATATGCAAATGAAACCTGTCTGTTAATGACACTTGAGGTCTGAAGTTTCTCATAAGTTTTATGTTAAACTACTTCGAAGAGAATTAACAGGCATTTAAAAAGCTGTACATATTTTCTCACACGTTTTACCTGTTTTATGTAATTACACATACTTTCATTAATTCTAAGACGAACAAATTCTTTTGATGAGAGTTGAAAAAAATAATGAATGATGTTTGCAATGATCTTGTTTAAAACCAAGATATGAACTCGTATAACGTAGAAATGTTTACACAAAATAAAAGATACGGTACTGTGTTCTTAATTGAAAAATCAACGTAGCGAATTTACACTCGCGAAGATTTCTTCGCAAAAATAAAAGAACGCAATCGTTCACTTTATTTACACAAATGAGCACAAATTAATTTAGTGTACCTAGTTTTACGAGAGTGAGAGTACAAAATGAATGTTCAACAAAATTATGATGACGTTTATGACGTAATATCTTTAATATAGCCAAGATATTGTGCGGTACAGTTGAAAACTTTGGTTGGTTGGTCGCGCCGAGTAATCATGCTCCATTCACCGTGCACAGTACTCTAGGGGATTTCACTAGCGTCCTTATAACACGGTACGATCGCCAACAAAAGTGGCTACTGAAAAATTTGACCTTTACCAACATGTTGGTAATGAAATTACACAAGTTTGTTTGCCATTTTTGAACCAACATGTTGATTATTGCTCAGTGTATAAGGTCACTGTCTTGGTCGAACGAAATAAAATATGCATGCTTAAAAGCTTTTATTCTTGGGCAGACGGTTTTCTCGGTTGAAATAGACACATTATATCGAGAATGCAGAATGTGAAGCGTGACATGGCCGCTCCGTGTCTTTTTGTGCGCGAAATAACACATAGATTTTGCGAAAGTACTCGTCTCTCCTTTTGGATATTGTTTCCTATTGTTATTCAACTGTATTGGAAAAAAAATACTCTGAATACCATTGTATTCTACCCTGCTTACGGCCAAATGGCATTAATCATAGTTGGCATAACATATAGCAGCACGACAATTTATTAACGTAACCTATAACTTTTTTCCTCATTGTGGTTCAAGTTCTTTCATAGTCCATACTTACTTATTTATTTATACAGAACTTTTCTCCCGCTTTTTCATCTGACTGTAGCCAAAGATGCATTGTTATGGAGTGGCTGCGACTGAGACGGTCGACGTTTATGAGACAGCCATAAAATAGAGAAAATTCGACCTCGTCATTGCTTGCCATAAAAAATACAGAACAGAATATTAATAAAAAATATTGAAGGTATTTTAGACGCGACAAGGTATGGTTATCTTCATAAAACAATTAATTGGAAAACAATGTTCAGACATTATCTAATAACGTCCTCAGGATTCGAGATTTCTTCGATATCAATTAGTAATTGATATGACTTAGTCATTAATATTAATCCGAGTGATATCAAAACGTCTTTGTATACCAATTCGTTATCGTATATCTACTGTAATTGAGGTATCATTTCTTAATTGATTTTTTTATTAGAAAAAACATTACAGATTTCTGTCTTTTAAAAAGGCTCGTTCACACCGCTTGCATTCGTCTGCAAAAGCCAGCTTGCAAGTGGTTGACTAGATCTGTTACAAGTCAATTATTCGTTTATAAATTACTATAGTACAACGTGCAACGTAAACGCGTAAACATAATGTAACTTCGAACGTTTTTTAAATCACAAATACCGACGAGGTTCGTGCTAGTTTCTCAATGCTCGTTGACACGTCTCTATCAAAGATTTTTTGTACTCTCAACGAGCATTGTAATTCTCGGTTCTGGGTACGTACGTACGAATCCGCACTTTAACTGCATCACAAGTTTTCTGTGAATCTTGTTCTCATATAGTAGCGACTAGTACGGACTGCATCGAGCTTAACTTGCATAGAGAATATGGCATACCATATTCTCTCATAGACTCTCTTACCTCGGAATAGTGGTATTCTAGAACCCGGAATAAAGACCTAATTCCTCCATCTGAACTCATTTAAAGCTGAACAATTTTGTGAAACACCGTTTGGAATGTCCGCGTGGTGACTTGGCGACGTATATTACACATAGTGTGTCCTCTTATGTGTAAGGAAAATGTGTTATACAAATGACGAATTAGTGCATTTGTTATAACTTCTTCAGATTAGTGCACATTCGTAGTATTATCGACCATCGCATCGAGTTCTTCAGTGTGTTCACCTGTGCAAACTCATTGTTCCGATATAAAAATAAAATCGGCAGTTTACGACTCGTGTCCTACTACTCTACTTTGTTCGACTTGGCTCTTAATGCAGACAACGCATTAAATCGCCGTCGATACCGTTTCCTTTTTAGGCTTCCGTAACTCAAAAGGAAAAACAGAACCCTTATAGGATCACTTCGCCGTCCGGCCGTCCGTCTGTCTGTCTGTCAAGACCCTTTTTTTCAGGAACGCAATGAGGGAGTACATACTATAAAGCTACAATTTTCTGAGTACGTCTTCCATTGACTTGAATGTGCCCTGGCGACTGAGAGTATGTCAATGCTTACTCTAATGTCTCGCCGATGGTGGCGCATATGTTGGAACATTAGGCTCCTTTAAAAATGGTTGAGCTGAATGGTGCTAATCCATGCGTCATGTTCGTGAATGGGGAGTCAGTAGGGACTAGTCATCTCTTAGCTGCCCCGGCTTATTTTAATTTAATTTAATATTTGGATTGTTTTTATCTTTTTACTACGGACGCTTTTAGCGTTCCGTATCGTTCTCACATGCATAATTTTAAAATGAATGATGTGACCAATATTTTGTAACCATAATTTGATTTAAAAGAGTGTCCGTGGAGTTTAATGCCCGATCTTCTCCATAGGTACCTACTACGGTTTGGACCGGGCAAATAGCTTCATCTTTCTGACCGACCGACCGCCGACCGCATGACAATTCAAAAGTGCCTGTAATTGGTTTATTTGAAATAAATGCTTTGAGTTTTGAGTTTTGGGTATAAAGTTGAAATTAATATCAAATACGTAGATCTACGGTCGTTTTATGTTAAAAAAAAATCAACGTAATAAAAAAATACGGCTATTTAAGCGAAATATTTTGACACTCGAAAATAAATTAAAACCTAAGGGTACTTCTCGTTGATATAGGCAGAATCATGAAATTTGAAAGAGCAAGCACACACACTTCACAGCTTCACAGCACACGTGAAGGAAAAGTTCGAAAATCGTTAATTTGTAGTTTTATCACATAATTTTTTTTTTTGCGATTACAAACTTAAATTTGCAGTTGGAGAATTGACCGTGACGTATATCAATGTATGGGAGAACATATTTTAAACTACAAAGTTAGTTTGTTCTTGGGATAAATTCATCTCAACTACAGAATCCTTCATTGCCGGCTTTTAAAGTGAAACTTTTATTACATCGTCTCAAACTTTTTCGTCTGTGTGTTGCATGTCACGTGACGGTCGGCCGTGGAGTAGGGATAAAGTGAGAGGCGCTCGTCAGAGCAGCCGAGGCCAATACGGCGGCACCTATAGTTCGCATCAGCTGACCGTGTAGTGTATAGACTATTACTCATTATTTTTAATACGACACTGTTTTATTATAAGAAACCTTATAAGAAAGAATATATTATTTTCTGATAGACTCACCTTATCAGTTGGAAGCATTATCTATCCTGCTGTAAATATTTATATTCATTTTCTTGAGTAGAGTTATAATTATAACAAACAGGGTCTCAGACAAGAGGGCATGTCGGTTGTCAAAAACAGACGACAGTTGTTCTTCCATTCATAGCATATCATGAATTTCACGAATTTCGTAAATTTCTCTCGTTAATTGAGCCCTAACAAATAATTATAGACTACGTCGAATGCCGAGTTTACTAATTTTAGAATTATCGATAAAACTTAGGTAGGTAATCAAAGGGATATATTAATTTTAATGCAAAGCAAAGCCTGTATCATCTGATGTTAATAAAGGAGCTGATTATAATAATATCAATTCTAATTATATTCTAGGTTTACGATTAACGAAGTTCTCAGGTTCAAGATCGTGTAAATTTTGTTATTTTAAGTGTGATTTGACTAAAACTACACATGCGGACGAAGAATACTGTTCAGTACGAAAAACTAAAATTACTGTAAAATAATAGAGCTAGCAGCATGAATGAAACAGTATGTTGTAGATAATTTACCAGTTAATAAAACATCACCAAATGTTGGATACATTATTAGTTTAATTATCAAAAATAACTTAAAAAAAAAACAAAATATTAATCATTTTTACGTTGAAAAAATTATGTTTGGTACCTCACATACTCGTACAACACAAAAACATCAGACCAAAAAAAAAGCGCACTTTAAAACAAAATTATTACTTTATATTGTCTACACGGGCTCTTCTCACAGCTGCCAGGCGATTGGGCATGCTATTTATTAAGTTTCTTATGCGATGTTGCGGGGTAGTGGTCCATTCATCCACTAACGCATGTTTCAGGTCTCGGAGTGTAGCTGGGGTGGGGTTTCGATTTCTTACACACTTCCCAAGGTCATCCCAAGCGTGTTCAATTGGATTCAGGTCCGGGCTTCTCGCGGGCCGGTCCATGCGATTGATGCCAACATCCTGATAATACTCATTTACAAATTGAGCTGTATGTGGCGTGGCGTTGTCATGCATGAATATTGAATTTTATTTATTTATTAAAACTTCTCGCACACAATAGTATACAAAGGCGAACTTAATGCCTTAGGCATTTTCTACCAGTCAACCAAGGGTGGTGAAGATATAAGATGGCAGGTGCTCTGTATAACAGACGTTACTAATAATAATAAAAACATATTAAAAACATAACATAATTATTTATAAATAAAATAGACATACAAGTACCTAAACAGAATATAAACTTATAATACACATACATACATATTTGCTATAATATATACCTACATTATACATATACTATATATACACACAAAAAGGGAAGAAGGTAATTGAGATGAATCTACGCTATTTATTTTGAAAATAACTTTGCAATTTCCGCTTAAATGCATACCGACTGGTAGTCGTCCTGATATCAAGAGGAAGCGCATTCCAGAGAAGAATGAACTGAATATGAAAGGAAGAATGAACAAAATCAGAAGTATGAGAAAGACAGAGAAGGAGAAGATTGTTGAATTGATTGTTGATTGTTGTGAATTTTCACCCATATGAATTAAATATGGGCCGACACGCTCATTAAGAATTTCTTCCACATATCATATCTTGCACTAGTTAGCGTACCATTTTCTATCAGGACTAACTTCGTGCGACTCCCTGAAGAGATTCCAGCCACAACCATAACAGATCCACCGCCGAACGGTACTTTTACCTGAAAACTGGAATAAAACGTTCCCCTGACCGTCGGTAGATTCTTCACCGCCCATCATGTCCATACAGTACAAATCTGGATTCGTCGGAAATTCCTCTTGCCCATCCTTCGTCTCCCCATAGTGCGTGTTCGCGGGCGTAACGTAATCTTGCTACCCGATGTTCCCTTTCATGTTTTGGACCATTTGCGAGTCTATGTGGTCAAATTAGTTGCAATGAGCTTTCGCCTTACAGTCCGCTCGCTTACGACGTCTTTAGGGGTCTCCCTAAGTTGATTTGTTACTTCAACTGCCGTGAGGTGCCGATTTCGGGGCATGGTCGTAACAATAAATCGATCCTCTCGAGCCGTAGTACATCTCGGTCTGCCGGTTCCTGGTCTTCTTATGTTCTGCCCAGTTTCTCGGAAGCGTTGGACGACTCGCTGCACTGTTGAAGGTGACATGCCTATTGTTCTTGCTGTACTTCGCTGACTTCTGACTTTTTCTAACATACCGATGATATTTGTACGTTTATTTTTGTAGGTGTTAGCGACACGATAGTAATTCAATAATGATGGTGAAATACGACAATGACTGCAATTATATTTGACAGGTTGAATACAAAAGTGAGAATACAAGCAAAAGTAAAACAACCGCGAATTGAATTTATTTCCAAATTATTTCTATTATCAGAGGTATTTAAAATTTTAACTTTTTTTAATTATTTTGTAGATCATTTAAGGTTTTATTTCATACGATATTAAAATTCTCTGTAATATAAAGTTAGTTTCACGCATGTTCCATTATTAATTTGCAAGTTTCAGGGATTTTCGTTATCGACCCGTATTATTTGACCACAAGTGTATATAGATTTTATAAAAAGATTTGGGTACCAACTTCACGTTTTAACATGAAGCGTGTATTATCCAAATCGAGTTAATTTCACGCCTGTTTCACGATTAAATCGATACTCTTTTGTGGATCCATAGGGGCTCGTCAAACGTATCGATTTCAGGCCCATCCGCTAACGAAATCAACACGGTTCTGTAAAACACGTTGCCATGGCGACACGGTCCGTTTAATTTTGACTCCTAAGACACAGGCACATACACCTAGTTTAGGAGTCAGAGTATTAAAATTATTGTGACCTAGTTATAAGCTTTATATGTCTTTCAATAAAATTGTAATATGATGACTGTTTTTTGGTGAAATAAAGAATATTATTATTATTAATTAATAAATTAGAATATAAGATACCTGGACGCGATGAGGTCAGGTCTGTACACGTTTATCAGTATGGTCCGAACCAACTGGTAATGTGGCCATAGCGGCTCAGGTTGAGATGGGTTCCCATCACGATGTCAAAAAGAAGACATTCCATACGTATTCTGTACATTTAAATTATTTTAATTAACATTGAGTCTTTGCCAGAAATCAGAAAAGCATTATTTTTATTATTGCGTCTAAAGTCTTATTTGAACAAAAAATATCTTAAAGAACCTACACATCTACGTGCCATTACGAACTAAAATTCACCGAAAAATCCTCGCTGAAATGAGGATTTTTATCCGAAAATTCTTAATCCCACATTAGGATGAAAAATCACGTGCAATTCTTATACTGTCCAGCTGATTTCACTTGAAAAACCTTCACAATGAATGCTTGCCGTATCGAGTGGTATTGTTTAGCTCTCTGCTTGCATTTGAGTGTTTTTATTATACTAGAAAAAAAAAAAATAGGATGGCATGAAATATACAAGCTGTTAGTCCAAGGCAGATTATTCATTGGGTCAGGGATTGCCTTTTGCGGGTTAGTTGTGGGAGTATTGTAACTAGCCTTTAGTGATACAATCTTGTGAAGTGTTGAATATATCATTTAAATACTACTTATAGTATTAACGTAGGTACTGGGATTAACAGAACTTCAAAGTTGTTAAAAAGTAGCTTCTTAGTTTGCTTCGATAAATATCTCATACCTAATTATTCTTACCTTTTACATAAGTATCCGTTTCATAAATAAACGAATTAGGTTTACAATACATAAATACTAAACCGTAATCATAAATCATATACGAGACGCAAAACACGTCTCAATGATTTTCATAAAGAGGATTATCACAAGCCGTCGATAAAACGCCAGCTGAAATTGGAAATTTGTAAGCCATTTTACCTTATTCACAGGGATTCCACGTTAGGGTTGGCAAAGAGATGTGATTGAGAAAGGAAAGAGGGCAAATTGAGGTAATTAAAAGGTCTGTGAGCAGAAGTTGGTTGGGAAGGTAGATAAATTTATTTGGGGCATGATGTCGCCCACGTCCGCGCCTGCGAGTCGCCGCGCTGATAACGTCACTCACACTTGACGCTGCCTCGGCTTACCACTCGTTTTTACTAAGAACGAGATTAAGTATGAAGCTCTATAACTAAGTATGGCTCTTTCATTTTTGAGGTACAGTAGATAAAGGAATTGAAGCGATCCTTCAGTGGAATTTCAGCCCGTATTTTTGCGGAGACACGTTCGCCGAGCTTACAATAACGTCAACGGTTTTGTTATCTCTATACACTTAGCCTCTTTAGGGCTACTTGTCATGCGCTTTTGTTGACATGATGAAGACACTGCATCTCTTTGTTTAGTTATCATTTTCTTTTTAATGTTTTGTTTATTAGATGATCGACATTATGCGGTCATTTAAAACGATGGTTACGCGTTGAATAGCAAATTAAAAACTGCATTTTAAACGCAAGTCTGGGCGTGCTTTTTCGAATAAGTGTTTTTTTTAAATTATTCTTTTATTTTTTTCTCAAATACCTATACCTAATATGAGTAATATAAATCTACCTTACAATCTTACTCAAGACTCACAATATTACATAATCAATAAATATTTTTATCTGTAAAAGCTATTTACATATTTACTAGGGCACGGAATACTTATAGAGTTACGATTATCACATCTCAATTTCATACGTCAGTAATTCTTGAATCGCTAAATCAGAATTATGCAAACGACGTGCGAGATACGCCGCCGCCGATGCCGTCGCTGGACGCGACTGCGTTCTCTGGAATGAATAATGGCATGTTGAATTGGACACATTAATTAACCACAATATGTTTACAATATTCCTAGGCAAAGAGGCTGAATAGAACGGTTGATATTGTGTTACCTTTGCCAAGTTTTTTTATAAGTTGACCTACGCTATTCGGGTCATTTCGAAATTCGAATCAACAACAGATATAACCCTATTTTAATTTTACAAAAACATTTGAACTGAGAAACCTTTATCTGCTATTAGCAGTTTTTTATTGCTTTTCTCATCAGTGCTTTCATAATGGATAAGTTTAAAACTATGCGTAGAGGAATACGAAAGGAAAAGAGAAAACAAAACACTTTTTATCTCGACCGGAGAGGCACCTCTGGAATAATGAAATATTACTTTTCTTTGTTATTCAATCATGGATAACTGGGTCAATGACTTAGCAAAATACAAAAAGTCGTAACTGACGCCACAAAATATAAAAACAGTCTAAAAATAAACAGGAAAAATAGTAGTTACGTTAATTCTGGAACAACTCTTTAGGTACTTGGGTCATTAATAAATAATTAAGTATTAAATAACTTTAAAAAAAATCGCACGCAGAGTCTTTTGTCTTCGACCTAAATAAATATTATACAGTACGGTACATACTTTGTAATCGTAATTGCTCTAATTATTCATCACTGGATTTATAATGACACAGTTGTGCGCTGGCCGTTTAATTAAACTTGAGTTTTAGCAGTCTTTGAAGCCTATGATTTTAATAGAGAAAATACTTGAAATCATTTTAACCTATAACATAATATTAACTATAAATATTACTAGCTGTTGCTATGACTTACTTCGCAAACAATCCTTAACCCGCTGAACTGTTCCCTTCAGAGATTGAGTTATTAAAAATCCTCTCCATTCTCAGTATACTTCTACTCCCTGGAACATAATTAATATGGTTTTAGATGTAATGAATCAAATCAAACTCAAACTCAAAGACTGTGCACTGGCACTGTTTATCAGTCAGTCAATTAACGTTACAGTTATTTGACGTATACCAAGAACATTCGCAATATATTAATAAAACTTTAGAAATAAATTAAAACTTCCGAAGTAGCGACTGAATTTACCATCAAACATCAAGTGGTTATAAAAACAGTGTTCTCTAGAGAACACTGTTTTTAGGCTAACGCACAGGGATCGTCGGCGCCAACGCTGGGCGCTGGCTGTCATACTTCTCTCATTAGCGCCGGGTTCAGTCGGGTCGCGTTCCTACACCATTACCAACCCGACATGGTGACGCCAAACGAGATGCATGCAGCATCTCGTCTGGCATACTACGGGTTAAACTATACACGATTTACGAGGAAAATTTCTTATTCAAAACATGTCGACCCGATGCACGTCATATCACATAAAAAGTTAATAGCCTCACCAGCTGTAATTAAAGTTCTGCTTACATTTAGAGTGCCGCAAGGATCTTTTGGCACCTGAATGACATTGACAGAGGGGCACTGTTGGTAACATTTGTGAAACTGTCATTGAAATTTCATAGACAAAACAAGATGGCGTTTGTTCCGATTCTAGTCACGTGCTAAAAAAATCTTGTAGCGTTATGTAAATGTCTACTCATATTTCAAATAGCCACGAAAGTTTACAAATTATTTCATATAGACACCAAAGTTTACAAATTATTTCGTTCATCATTAAAGTTATAATGTTCTCGCGAGAATTCGAGTTTTGTAGAACTTGGGGAAAGCAAATGAATGTAAAAAGAATTGTAGCAAAATGAAGCGTGGACTGAGTTTTATTTCAATGAATAGTAATTTGGCAACATTATGTTTTATACACGTAATTGTTGATATTACCGCTAGGGTGGCGTTTAGGGCAGCTTATATTGCTTTGTAGTGTGATTTATGCATAGTTCACACGAGTTTATTACTTGTCATTAGTAGCTAACCGTTTTGGCTGGTTGCTAAGTAAATAGGAACTGGTGGTCTAGCACGAACGCGCGGGGTAAACGTAACTTAAATTCAATGTATTTTATATCGAAAATAAAACAACCCTATAGCATTTCGGTAAATTTTTTTACGACACATCGATATTAATAAAGGTTTAAAACTAACTAAATATCATGTGCGAAACGAGTATTTTCAATTTTAAAACTTTCACAAATCTACCCAAACTCAAACTCAAAACAATTATTGCAAATAAACTAATTACAGGCACTTTAGAATTGTCACGGGGTCGGTTAGTCAGAAAGATGAAGCTACTTGCCCATTCCAAAGCGTAGTAGTTACCTAAGGAGAAGAACGGGCAAGAAACTCCACGGACACTCTTTTAAATCAAAATATGGTTACAAAATATTTGTTACATCATTCATGTTGAAATTATGCATGTGAAAACGATGCAGAAAGTTAAAAACGTCCGTGATAAAAAGACAAAAACAATTTAAATATTAAACTAAATTAAAATAAGCTGTGACAGCTAAGAGATGACCAGCCCCTACTGACGCCGCTCGTTCACGAACATGACGCATGGATTAGCACCATTCAGGTCAACAATTTTGAAGGGAACTTAATGATCCAACACACACGCCACCACCAGCGAGATATTTGAGTGAGCATGACATACTCTCAGTCGCCAGGGTATATTCAAGTCAATGAAAGACAAACCTAGTAAATGGTAGCTTTATAGTAGGTACATAGTGCTTACACATGTGCTATGCAATTATACAATACTAAAATATCGAATTTATACTACTAAGCACCTGTTCGATTCAGCATTTTTACACGCATGCATGTGACAAGTACTAAGCATTAGCTAATGAGCTCGAACTATGTGTCATGTAGGTATATAGCCTTAAGTGGTGTCTACATACAATCGCGTTAGGCCTCGCTACGCCTTCATGAATAAAACACTAACGTGTCGCGAAAACTTGCTCACAGCCTCACAGCATCCTTTCGAGTAATCAATCCAGAGTTTCAGTCTAGCTAGTAATTTATACATGACAACTATAGTAGGGAAAGCCCGACTTCCTTTATTATAGGAGGACGCTTTTGTGCACAAGTTAAGTGATTCGATTCATACAAGTTTAACTACGTATAGGAGCCGATGCCCCAATATTGGATCTTTACTGTTCTATCAACGCGTACTTTACATGGAAGTTGCGAATTATTTTGGAATGAAGTTTGATATTTTTCAATTCGGAAACTAGAACCTAAGGCCTATTTTCATATATCACAAGCTTAATCGAAAATTGTGATAGAGGCAGTTGTTATGTTGATTTGCATATTCGTCAAAGTTTGATTTGAGCATTTCTTTTATTTATTTTTTATTTGAGTTGGGTTTGCTCTTGACTCTAGTCTAGGTCAGAGATGAGAGAGACAAAGTCGGCAATGGATTGAGCTTACCCAGAATAAGCCTGTTCACTCTCACTTTGAAGAGATTTGGGTTGTATGCATTTCCTAATTTCTGAGTTTCAGCCCGCAATAAACCAAAAATATATCGAGTTAATATTGAAATAAGAAATGTGTTACGGAAAAATATAGAGGCGAAGAGTTCTGCCATTTCTACTCACTTAACATTCGACGAGCCTCCCTGAATTACTTCGGACCATAGTGATTTCCCTTGTAAGTAATTATTACTGAGCTCCTTTTGTTACAATGTGAACAATAGAAAAGTTATGTTTGTTTTGATCCCCTTTTATACCATAAAACAATGATTGACCTTGACTTCTTATAAAAACAGCTCTATAAACATTTTAGAGTACATTCTACCATCAAAATATTGACGCAATTAAACTTTTAATAGATTTCTCATTTGATTCGGTCGTTTTGCATATATGTAAATATATTCAAAAGCGTGCTTATCCCCAGTTAGTCCCGTGGAAGGTTCTGTTCGTTGTCAGCACATTTTAATGGAGCTCGCGGCACTCGGGGCACGCGGGGCATGGCGGGTCACACTCACAATCGTTCTAGCCCCCGCCTTCGTCCAGTCGTGCAGTGTGGACAACGCCTTTATACTTTACGCTTTGACTCTGTTGTTTGGAAGAAATATCTCTTATGTACCGTCCTGCTTTGAATTGTAAAGTAATCTTGAATGGAGACGCTGAAAGATATTATTATAAATTCAGATCATGTTTACGAGTGGCGATATAATGGCTCCCGGGATTTGCGGTCAGGAACCCCTATTTCCTTTACATTATGCTGTTTACGAAAATAGCTGGCGCTTTTGGGTTATTATTGGTTACTACGGAGTTAACCGTATTTATAGCTAATTCTCGTTCCATCTATTTTAGGAACAATAGCATCTTTCTGAATCACTGTTATAGAGATTTTACGAACTAACAACGTTAGGTACTTATTTTTGTGTTTATAAAACTCAAGAGACTTATAATAGGAAAAGTTCAAATCAACGTTAATTTATTTTTCTTTACCCTTTAACGTACTTCAAAGATGGTCTTTTACTTATGACGAAGTTTTAACTTTCGTTCATCTATCTCCTTGTTTTGTGTGCTAAGATGTAGGTAGGTAGGTAATATTTATTACATAGTTACTATTTCAGACCCCATCCATCCATTTCACTAAATTACCATGTAAAATTCTATTCCCTGAGTTCTACTAACGACATAATAGCATTGGCTAAAGGTATTTGTCCATTTAAATGCAGCAGTTAAGAGAATGACATTCGCAGATGGTTTTATAACAAACAGGTTTTGAGCTCCACAGTTTTTCACGTAGCGGGTGTTTCTGGCACTCCATTTAATTGGAGAGATATCTCTATACGTATTTTTCTTTAACACAAAGCAATCTTTGTAGGTTTGGTATCTGTTCAGCGGTTTGTGGAGGATGACTCTGATCATTTAATTACGGCCATATCAGTATAAATCAACCGTGTTATTGATGTGCTGGTTTTTTTTTTTGGTATTTTATAAGTATCGGTAATAAATACTACTGATTTATTTATTTGAATATTATTTACATCGGCCATTTAATTAGCTAGCATAAAAAAAGAGTTGAAGATTCTCAATTTGAGTTTATTTGATTCTTTGATTTGATCCTTTTTTGTTTTCCCATTTGAATGGTTTCATTTTAATTTGTGCCTCTGACTATTCAGTTCAAAGAAGATGGGGCCTATTGAGTGGATGACACCAAATCACTCGGAATTCCTGCAAGCCAGTCATTTATGGTTAAAAAAAGAAAAGAACGTTTGGAAGAGTAAAATCGATTGGATTGCAAAATAAAATTCACAGTTTCCGCAGTGGCTGCCAGTCAACTGAATAAAAGAAAAAAAAACCGTTGTAATTGATATCACACACCACAACGTTAACAACGATTTGTGCTATGCGGCCTTAAGTGAACATTGATCTAATGAAATACCTGTCAATTGTTAGCATACCTTCAGTACGGGCGATCCCGCTTTATTGCACCGTGCACTAGTTTGTTTGAGAACGCTACGGTATACTAATAGCTGTAATATTTTGTTTCAATTTGCATTACAACTCTTCAAGTTACCAAATTCTTTCCGTTATCTTTTTGTATTTCACATAATATCATCATCTACCTAACCTTCAGAGTCGGCTTTCAATATGTCCACATAATATGTAACTATTATTTAAACAAGCCGCATTCAGTAATCTTCAATAATAAGGGATTGTTCAAAAAAGCCTATCAAATGAACTGTCGAAATAGAAATCTATGCAGACTTATATAGCAGGATACTCTTAAATCAGACAAGTATGCGAAAAGTTTCTTATTCATGTGTATACGCATTTATAACAAAATTCCAAAAGAAACAAAATTTTTATATAATATTACCTCATTTAAAAACAGATTGTTGAAATGACTGAAAGAAAATATTTTTTATGCCATTAAATATTTTTTTAACAATAAACTATAAATTTCTGGACTTTTGTCATTGCGGATAGTGCTGAGATAAAACTATTATATTATTGTATTGACCTTATATATCTGTGGCATTGAACAAAAATTAACTAATAATTATTTTGCCTGCAATTGATACATATTTTGTATAGCTATACATGTGGAGTTTAGATTAATGCCTGACTGTAACAACTTTATACTTTGTTTAAGGCAAATAAAGACTTATCTTATCAAAGCAAACGTAACACGTAGTATAACTGAGAAGTTGCACTTTTAGCTGCCAGTATATGAAAACAATTACGTCATAAACATACGAGTAACCTGTACGGATGACATCATTTCAACGTATCTACGTCAACAGTACGTCTTTGGTGAATAAAACGAAATTAAACGTTGCACAGCTTTTAAACTGGCAAAATAAAGGCCATTATTGAGCCAATGTTGGAGGAAAAGAATAACAGTGTATCACTGTCCCAACATAGTTTACAACTTGTCAGTCGGGAGACGGGTAATCAAATAAAACTTGTAATAGATAGATCGACGGCCTATGACTGTGTATGTTTGTATACCACAGCATTTTTAAATAGACTGTCTGTGAGGACTTTTCTAGAATTAAGACGATGCTCTTGGTATAAAAATGAAGAAATAAATTACATTTATTTAGCACAGACTAAAAGGCACACAACATATTCTTCAAATAAAAATAAAATAAAAAGTGATCAGATAATGATACAAAAAGTGATACTTTATCACTTATCACTGATTTTAGTAAAGGGCCCAGTTTCGGGAAAAGTATTTTTTTCCGAGATTAATAATAAATACCATTTTCAGTCCTCACACACGAGCCTCTTTGACAAGACCTATCATCACAATAAATTTGTAGGTATTGGCCGTGAAAACTCACTGAAAAGGCAGTGCTGGCTATTTTCAAGTGAGTATTATAGCATACGCAAAAGATATATATCTAGAAATTAATTATTAGTTACTCGCAGTTGAATCAATCTACCTAGCCTTTTCCCAACTATGCCCCTGGTTGGGACAACATTCCAGTTAAATTTGTAAAAGCTGCACACGAACAAATTGCCCCAATCCTAAGTCACTTGACAAACCTTTGCTTTTCCCAGATGCCTTGAAAGTAGCCCTCATAACGCATGTTTACAAGTGTGGAGACAGATTAGATCCATCAATTTATAGGCAAATTTCAGTACTGCATCTATCTCGAAAATACTAGAAAGAGTCTTAAACTCACGCTTAATTAAATACCTTTACCTTTCTAAGCATAACATTCTGTCGCCATTACAGTTTAGGTTTCGGTAGGGTAGGTCTACTGAGGTTGCGGTCCTGTCACTAACATCTACATTGCATTGGTTGACGAAGTGGATAAGGGAAGCAAATGTCTGGCAGTTTTCCTTGACCTCAAAAAGTCCTTCGACACAGTATCTGTCCCCATACTACTGCACAGGCTCGAAAATATCGGTATAAGGCGACCCTCTCTCGACCTATTCAAATCCTACCTGATTAATCGCAAACAAACAGTAAAATAGGGGAGTTTACTAGCTCAGAAGAAACAATTTCGTACGGCGACGGGCAGGGGAGTGTACTTGGTCTGACATTGTTCCTGATCTATATTGACAACCTATGCAGTATGAGTATTGACGGGGGTCGCATTTTCACATACGCGGATGATACCGTCATAGTCGTTGCTGTCAAGACTTGGGCAAAAGTTAGAAGGTTAGCCGAAACTGGCCTGTCAAAAATTGCAGATTGGCTCAATCGTAACCCACGCTAAATGCCTCCAAGTTCAACTTCATTATGCTTCACCAAGTATGCAGATACTGAACCTCCACTCGAATTTCAAATAATATCCACTGCTGTGCTAACCCCCAATACCTGACTGCTCTTGTGCAAGGATTGTCAGGTTACAATATACTAAATACCTGGGCATCATGATTGACCAGCGTCTGTCGTGGCACATGCATACTGAACTAATAATGAAAATGGTTAGGAAATTGATATGGACTTTTAAAACATTGCGACACGTTGCCTCAAAAAATCTTCTGCAGAAAGTCTAAGTATCATTGACCCAATCGATACTTACGTACTGTTTGCCAGGCTGGGGAGGAACAAAAAAAAATTTGGAGGGCGCAGCGTTCTCTGCTTAAGTTTATGCTCTTTAAACACCATAGATTCCCTACACAAAGCCTTTACCTAACCTCTGAACTCCTGTCTTTATGGGAACTTTACCTTCTCCATCTTATCCTGAGAAAGCATAAATTCCTTCCGTATGATCTCACAAAGCCGAGTACCAGTAGCAGGAAAAGCTACTTAGTCGCTCCAACTGTCCCAGTCAGATCTGTTTTTGCTAAGAGGCAGTATGAAATGCAATCTTCCCAATTCTACAACCTGCTGAATAAGAAGCTACACATCTATCCTCTGAAACTCCGTGACTGTAAACTAGCTGTGACTGATTGGCTTAAAAATAAAACCTACGACGACATTGAGGCTTTGGTATCATCGCTTCCATAATCTATCCTATTGTATCTAGGTGAAACTCATGTGTGTAAAGCATTTTATGTAATTGCAATAACATTTTTATTTTGGGTTCGGCTTGCAGTCTATTTAAAAGGCTGGTGTAAAATACCAGTATCTTACATGGAGCGACTGCCTACCTGACCTCCACGACCCAGTTACTGAGTAATACGATACTCTTTTTTTTCTTTTTTTTTTTATAAAAGTTTTTGCCCCACACTAGGAAGTTCTCCTGTATTGTGGGTGCGTTTACAAACATTCAAACTCACATACACAAAGAACCAGACCCGGAACAACTACTTGTATTGTAGGTCATACAAATATTTGTTCCGTGTGGGAATCGAACCCGCGACACGCAGCGCAGCAGTCAATCGCTTAACCACTGCGCCAACCGTGCCGTCTTTGGTACTCGCAGGTATTAAAAGTTCATGCCATGGCTATTTAATGAAAGACACCAATACAGTTCTCCTATGGACTCCCCCATTTATTATGCATATCACGCCTCTTTGTAATCGGACAAAGATTTTTCAGTCATGAGCGACTCCTAAGAATTCCTTTGGAGTCTTTGATGAACATACTTTTCTTGTTTAAATAAGACTTGGAATGTAAATATTGCTTGTTTAATCGGTTTTGTGGTTTGTTGTGAAACCGTTGAATGCTGATAAGACTCTTCCAACCTAAGATTTGAAGCGAGTGGAATGGTTGAACCAAATTCAGTTGATTAAATATTTATGTAGTGAAAGCAAAGACGTAGAAAAGAACATGTAAGTTGTGTTCGGCCATTTTTATTGTATCTAGAGACTTGAGTCAGTTTTGATTGTGTATACGGATCAAATTCATAAAACAATTATGTGAATATAATTAAACCATTGGGTATTGGGTTAATTTATTTGTTTAAGTTCGATCTTGCGTAACACGTTCTGCTATTTTCAGAAAATTCTCAACGGTATTTTTCTTTCCCTTTTGATAGTAGGTACAGGCTACATCTTATTAACAGGGTTCGGTATTTGCCCATGTTAATCGTGAATCCTCAATTTTACCCTTTAAAGGAGTAAGTTGTGGTGTTAATCTCCACACAGAATGTTTATATTGTTTCAAGTTTCAACCCAAATGGCCTAAATATACGTAATTGTTTACCAGATGAATAAAATATTTTACCGATTCTCCACGCTGAATTCTCGAAGTGTGTTGATTAAAAAAGGTACGTTGAAATATGAGTGTAATGTTATAAAGTATAGCTATCAGTGCTAAAGTCTCTTATTTACTAATTCCCGAAGGGGTAAGCAATTCTATGTCAGAGCAGACTTAAATAGTACAATAAAGAAAGTAGTATTGAAAAAAAAAAAGTGTCGATATGTACCCACTTCTCACTAATATAAAATGTGAAAGTTGGTAATTTTTTTTGTAACTTATTCATATAAAGGTAAACTGCTGAACGAATTTGGATGAAATATGGCCATGTGGCACGCAGATAGAGTATGTCCAAGATTAACATAAAACAGGGTACTATTGATCTGGGTAAATAAAGAAATTTCGCAATTGATGCAAATTAAAGTAGATATTGTACTATAAAGATAAAATACCATCAAAGAAGTAAACTTAATTGCGGATTAAGTAACGTACACTTAGCCAGCAGTTTTTCTACTTACAGTAACAAGAAGTAGGAAGCAAACTCAGTTAGTTTCCACCTATACATGGCACCTTCATGTCTATAAATCTTAATTTGTCGCCAACAAGCCCCGAGAGCCAGTAAGGTCAAATGAAACTAAATGTACTCTTTTAGCACCTTCAAAGTGACCGGTTTATGTTAAAAGAAAGTGACATTTATCCTAATCGAACTTACGGGGCAAAGTTGCGTACCTACCGACCTAACAGCTTGGGTTCTGGACTTTTTTAATCGAAACGAAAAGGGTATACATCTTTTTTCAAATCAGACAGTTCATATTATAGAATATTTTTTCATGTTTAAATAATATTCTGGCGTTTTAAACGTTGGAACAAAAATATGAATGTGTAAAATATAGCTTGTCCGTGAAATACTTAGTTAATACGTCTACCTATCTATAAAATAGTCTGTATCCCATAAACTCATTTATATAAATCTATATAAACACATTCCCGTTAGTTTTCAAACACTGAGTGCTGGTTTTATGAGATTATCTCGTATTCGACGCCATACAACCGCTGTCTTCGCATCTCGACTCGCAGGCGAGCACCAAACAAAATGGAATTTCCATTATTTTCTTTTGATCTCTTACCCTTTATGACACTGGTATTTAATGTACATAGTTTTAGGAGTAAGTTCTTTGAGTTGCTGCTTTATGCTCTTCACAGTCAAGTTTCCCCAAAATTGTTTAGTTAGATGGATAACCGTAGTACATACCGTTTTTATGTACCGGAAATTTTATGTTTTTATTTCATATCTTTTCTCTAAAAGACGGCTGAAAACAATAATTGATTTATGGAGGCAATTTTAAGTACTTCCATATTTTTCTTTTTTTTCCGAATGGGCGTTTTTTAGGGAAAGTAGTGTGATCTTGTTTTGTTCGAAACAAAACTTCGACCTTACTGTCAATGTTTGGCTATACACGTTATGAATTAACTATTGTGTTTATTCTGAGCGTTCGTGTTTACATCAACGCGCCTGTCTTTTCACTCGTTTTTTCTAAACAAAAAACGAATTTAAATCATTTGAAAGCTCATTCCAAACTCACTTGACTGTTCGAATATAACTAGGGTTATTTTACTACCAGCTCGCACACTATCACACTCACGAGAACAGTGGTGGCTCATGGTAACGACCGCCTCTTGCGAGTTTTAGGTCGTAGGTTCGAACCCCGACAGGCGCTATACTTTGTGTAAATAATTTCATCAGCACTGCTCTCAAAACAGTGAAGGAAAACATCGTGAGGAAACTGGGATGTCCTAGAACCAAAAATTCGAAAACATGTAACATCTACCAACCCGCACTGGGCCCGCGTGGTGGATTAAAGCCCACTCCCTCTCACAGAGAGGAGGCCTGAGTCCCAGCAGTGGGAACATTATAGGCTGATTATGCTGCACACTATAAGGTTGACATTTGCAGACAACCTTTACAGTACCTACGTGTAAGTTTTTCTTACCCTTTTATGTTCCTAAGCAACCCTTAAAAGCTTTTAAAGGTCCCGCTGACCGGACAGAGTTGATGTTGACGTAATTTATTTTATTACTTTTATTAGTTCGTCGTAAAGAAAGTTTAGTGTTGCGCGGATTTAAGTTGCTTTTTGTGTTTATTATTGGAATAGCCGATATAAAAATACGTAGCTATTACATAAAAATACAGACTTTGTTTTTGTAACAGTATGAGATAAGGAACTGTTTGCTCAAAAATATAACTGGACAAAACAACGTTTTTTTATTAAAGCATGTACACTCGGCTACACATCAAGCTATACATTTCCAGTTTACGCTGATTTCTCATTGTAAGGAAATCCTATACAATGCGAGATCAGCTTATACTGGAGATGTATAGCTTGATCTGTAGCCGTGCGTACTATTAATAATATAATCTGTATTTTTAATAAAACATGCTTTGCATCATTTTTCATTAGTCCATTCGAAAACCAAAACAAAAAACAATCTATTTTTCCTAATAAATCTTTATAAAATTGTTTTAATCTCCAGCAATGTAAATCTATTAACAGTAATATCCTGAGCACAAGAGCAAGCGAATAGAAATAGCGGACTGTGTGTGCTTTAAGGATTTAATCATGAAGAATAAACAACGCCCTATATTAACAGCTCATACATTCAATCTCATTCATTCTCATTCAATAGTCAAGTATGAATCGAGAAGTTAATCTATGCTTGTTGGCTTGCTCTATTTACACAGATTAAATATCGTTCTTCCATTCGCTACGAATCAATCAGTGTTAAGGCGGCATTATTTTATCGATTAGGTAAATATTTGACTTGTAAACTAATAGCTTTGCAAACGATTTTTCTTTGAATACGGGCTAAGTAAATAAATGGGCCTGTCTTAACCTGTTTTAACCTTTGAATATTTATTTGTCAATTAGGCTAGACCAATTTGCTAAAAAAACAGCCGTCTATTTTGATAACCCCATTGCAACATATAAGAGTTAATGATGGATCCAAGTAGGTACTAGTGATCATTGTACTGATAATAATGGCATAATTTTTGGCGATTTCTGTGTAAAGAAGAGATAAAATGGTTTGAAACTTTTAAAATGCATTTATAAAACTCTCTTGCGTTGTCTATCATGTAGGTAAGGTAATATTAATGCAATATCTAAAATGTATTAGATAGGGTATTAACGTATTCCCTCGGGCAATATAAAATGCACTCTCTATTATACTAAAGTAATCGAATAATAAAAGTTCCCCATTCATTTTGTAAACCACTTTGTATACCAGCATATTTTTATGCTTATCATCTTGTGGACAAAATGGTTTTTAGTACATTTTGACAATTACTTTGACTATTGGCTGAATTACATTGTATTAGTTTTATAGAGGTATGAGGAACATGGAGCAAAGTTCACTCATCGTCCATAGAAAAGGGAGAATCCTCCGACCAGACGGGTGTTGTGTCTGGTGGGCAAGTTTGTTTTAATATCATAGTGTCGATTATTCCTCTCATAAATTGTATCTAACAGAAACACCAAATTGTTTCAAGACACGGCTTCTGAATTCTTTATCATTTCCTAAGGTGCGGCGAAGTTTCACACCGTCTTGAGTTTTCCTTCTCTAAGTGCAGAAAAAGTTTTACAAATGTGGTGGAGCAAGCCCTTCACGACGATGCTCTTCAAATGTTTAAATGATGGCATTGACCGGAAAAATGCGCGTTAAATATGTACAGTTTTTCTTTCGATACTTCGAGGATTCAATTCTGAGTTAATAAATATATATATGGCCCTAGTCTCGTGGTTTTTTCTTCACAATATTGAAAGTAAAGAAGATTGTAATATGAAATTCATATCTTATTTCTACATTTTGTTATCCCTGAACATGCATATTTCAAAGCTTTAGAGATCGACCTTTACTAGAAGAGTATAATTATAAAAGCAATGGTACATCGTTAGCATATATATACTTTCTCTTTCCTATGCAGATTCACTTCGTTTGGAGTTGTGACCCAATCTTTCCTTATTCTTTTTTCGGAATAATTAAGTTAATTAATTTAATGGGATAGGTTCTTTGCTACCTGACTAAGAATAGATACCGACAAAGAAATTATATCAGACAGCAGCATTCAGGTACCTACTCGTTTTATTTATCGAGACACAAACCGAAGCATAAAAGTTATAATAAATACCTACGTAGGTACGATGTTTTTCATAGTGGCGTTGTATTAGCAAAAATAGTACATTTTTGCGTAAATCAATATTCAGGGCAATAGTGACTTCCAAGCTAGTTGGTAGTCAAACGATGACATACCTACTTGTAAGAAATAAAAAATCTTCTCCTTCTCAAGTTCAAGCTAGCCAAAAGGTGATATAGGTACCCACGTATTATAAGAAGCAAAACATCTTCGACTAACAATATTACTACCTTAGCATCTGCTCTATAACTTTCCCTAATACCTACAGTTTATAATTTTCCAGCTGGAATTCCATATTAATTAACTCATTTAGAAACACTTTACTGAAAAGAAAAAGACTTTTTAAATTGGATTTATCTTATTACAATTTTTAATTACTAGAATAGTGTCTTCCATTTTTAATGTTTCCATAATTAGTTGGTCAGAGAGCTTTTATTCTCGCCGCCGGTAAGCAGGTGTATATTTTCAGAGGTTGCAATTTACATAATTGAGCCCCGATGTTAACTTGCCAAAAGTCTGCGTTTGTATCAGATAATTTTAGATTTCTGCCTTAGGGTGTTGATCCAAGGGCGCATTATAATAGGCAATTTAAGAGGTTTTTCGTAACTCTAGCTGTACTTGCGTCATTAAAATAATTTTGGTTTGTACCACTACCATTTTCCCAAACTACTTTATAAATATTTTTCTGTATTTATTTCGTTATTTGGACTTGCCACGTGATTACGCAAGGCTTTTTCTGAGTCGTGTCCATATGTGTATCATTCTGGTATATCAAAGCTTCCGTCGCTTGTCACCATTCCAACGTATCATGATCGGTGGTTCGGGTGCGAAATATTTGTATCATTTCACTACATGGGGTCTGAATACCTATCGCCTTTACATAGATATTGGTCGGAGTAGTTCCACGTGACCAGTGTGACCACGTCTTTGTGGACCAACTGTGTTAACTTTGGTCTTTGGTTAAATAATTGACAATGCTGTCAGTTTTTTGGGCAGGTTACATAATGACAGGGAATTTAAATAGTGTTTCGGTGAGTAGTTAATGCCCTTTTGGATAATCTATATATATAAAAATGAATCCCTATTTCCCTTGGTCACACCATCACGCGTGAAAGGCTGGACCGATTCCACTTTTTTTTTTTTTTGTTGTAGTCGTTATTGTCGGGAGAAGGATCTTATGAAATAAAAAAATAAGGAAGTTGATCGGAACGTTACAAAATTTAAGAAAACTTAACGCAAATATTAATTTTACATAACTGTCAGTTGTTTGGATTATCTGTCAGTGATTGACAGAATGCGCGCTGCAAATATCGTTTAACACAGATGGATCGGTTGATAAATGAGTCGATAGTTTTAGTTTTAGTCAATAGTCAAAACTAAAACTAAACGACATATGACATTCATAGTTAAGGCAGGACAACGTCTGTCGGGTCAGCTTGTTTTATATATAAACATGTATGAATGTACCTTCACTACAATGCGGTAGTTCCTTGGGTATAATCACAGAATGTCTGGTGAAAGGCAGATTTATGCGTCGTAGTCTCGCACTAATGCAAGCGGTGTGAATGGATAGAATAATCTCCTCAAGAGATGCAATAACAAGCAAGAGCCCCGGAATTTCCTTCCAAAGACAATGAAGTCAAACGAAATCCTCCAAGCCGATTTTCAATCTTTATTAAAACCCCCATGTCGATGTTTAATGAATTATTCAAAACGTATTTAGAACAATGCTCGTAATAAACAGCGTTCATTAAATTTGAATACCTACGCAACTAAATGATTCTGTCCAGATTTCCGCCACATTCTATTATTATAATGTAGCGTAAGCAATGTGGGCTTTTATTTATACAAACTTTTAAACAGCAGTTTTGAACTAATCTAAGACGTTCATAAATATAATGCCTCTGTGTAGGATCGTCGCTATACTTAGCTAATTGGTACTTGCATCACATTTATCCATCTCGATTTACCTGCTGGAGTGAATCCCGGGTTTTATAGGTGCAAACGAGTTTGCCGTATACATTATTCAAGGTCAAAGTCAAATCGTTTATTTAAAGAAAAAAGAAAGAATTTTTTTTTTTTTGTGGTGAACATGACGCAAAGAAAAAACACACAAATAGGCACCTAAAAGACACTTTTGAACGTCAAAATATACAAAAAAATAAAATTGATTCTAGTTGCCTCTTCCAAAAGGTAGTTTCGTATGGAGACGAATTGGAAAGGAACTCTACCGTTACTCTTTTACAATGTTTTACAATATCTTGTATAAATTAATTATATAAAGACAAAAACTTTTTTACAAAAAAAACAACCGACTTCCGAAAAAAACACTAAAAGACGTGAAAAATAACTTTAATTTTGGAAGTCGGTGGCCAAAAACGAAAATACAAAACTAAAGACACCGACTTCCGAAATTAAAGCTATTTTTCACTTTTTAGTTGCGGTACCTACCCCACACAAATTCGTATACCACCACTTGGTGTGTAAATAACAGTGACAGGAAATTATTAACACATCATCCATATAAACTAAGTGGAAAAAATATGCAGTATTAAGGATAACTCAAAAACTACTGGTCAAACCTTGATCAAATTTAAATGGGACCACATGTGAAGCACCACCTATCAAATAAAAAAAGAATCATCCAAATTTGTGCATCCAGAAAAAAGTTATGAGCTAACACACATAAAAAAAAAAAAACATACAGACGAATTGAGAACCTCCTCCTTTTTGTGAAGTCGGTTAAAAATAAGACGAATAGGAGACGATGTTATAGAATAAAATTGCTATTCTACTATAGGTAAAAATACTTAAATATAAAGCAATGACAGGTAAATTAATTATGTGATAGATACTTGGTGCTCACATATTTACAAATACTGTAAAAGTAGATGATTTTTCTAAAAATTTATCTAGTAATAATTTCGTGTGTGAGTTAAAGTAATTACAGAATGTAAAATCAATGTCATAAAAATTATACATTACACAATTAATTAGCAACCAGTTTGATTTTGTCTAGACTCTAGATTGTCCTATGGAGCAGGACAATCTAGAGATTCATGCATTCATGTCCAAGAAACCTAATAGGTGTTATTGAGTCAACGACGGTTGTTGAAAAATTCAAAGTCTTCGAGAGTCAAGCGAATTTGACTTAGTTGAACATACTTTTTACTTAATTATCTTCATTATTAAACATTAACGAACTACCTCGTGAAACATTTAAGTATGCAACGTCGGTAACAAGTAACGGAATAATTATTTGGAGTCACAAAAATATAAAAAAGAAAAATGTCCCTTATAATTTAGCGGTAAATACAGTACATCTACACGTCAAAGGTTCGGAGTGAAGCATCCGTATCTTATCTAAGGGATGTCCAATAGAGTGGCGTCATCATTGTGTCGGAGGCATTGTATGTCAGTTGTGTTTCAATCGCGAACTGAGACAACAGAGGACAGCGAAAACTTGCAACTTGATCATTTTCTTCATTATTTTAATGCTGCATTATATATAGCTAACACACATGTTGTGTTAGATAATCCCATTGTGTTCCATAATTATTTTTAACATAAATGTGACTTTCTTTTATATTCAGTTAAATTGTAATAATGAAACGATTAAATAAAAGTCAAAGTGTCACCTTCAGAATGTGCTTGATTCGTTCTAGATTAGATGAAGAAATAGATTTTGTCAAAAAGGTAGAATGTGGTAGCTACAGTAGTTACGAACAGTATTCATAAAGATGCGGCTTGTGCGACGTGTATAGTATTCCGTAGCTATTGAATAGTGTCGATGTAGCGGCCTCGCGACAACTTCTCTACTATCTGTTTCGTTTCCCGCCTGCGAGACAATTTAACTTGACAACGTGGACTCTACAACAAAGGCTGCTCGCTCTATTTAGCGCTCAGCCTTCGCCAATGGGAGAGTCGTTGATATTAAACGCCTTTCTCGCATAAAAGTTAACATAGTTTTGGTTAAAACTAATTTAAAGTCATATTTTGCTTGGTACTTGATTGAATCCCTAGTTTAAGAAACAAATCATAAGATTCCGATTCATAATTAAATATCTACAAAGACTGAAGAATCTACAAAGTTACTAAAGTTAAGCAATCCTTTGGGTAGATACATTTTCATGTTATCCTAAACTAGTCCTCTGCTCTGAATAAGATTTGCCAGTTCAACACCCGAATAAACATTTATTCGGAGTTTAACGTTAAAAAGGAAGTCCAAACACCCTTAATCGTGCAAATACTGAATGTACGACATTCGAGTGAGACGTTACGTCGACGTTACCGTGTGATGTGGAGGAATATTTGTAAGCGTTCTTTGTATGATCGGGAATGAGTGTAAACACGGGTGCGCGGCGCGCGGCGTCAGGCGGGGAGGGTCGCGGCACTCGGGCGGCAGCCGCCGCGCGCTCCGCCCGCACCATGTCGGTGCGCGTAGACCACCGCGACCGGGACAGGTTCTCGAGGCACTCTTCCCGCGCTTCCGTGGATCTTGCTTTTCCAAGTAGCTCAACACGCGACCACTCGTTCCGCTCAGTGCATTCGGCCCGCGTGCCACGAGTTGCTAGCGATGACTTGATGGTGCCCGTGCGCACGCTGCGATCGGCATCGTGTCGCGTGGCTCCTGGTGCGCCGCATCGCCTCCGCCGCCACCACTCATCGGCAGCAGAATGCGAGCGCGCGCGCCGATCCCGTCGGCACACGCTGGAGTTGCCCAACAGCCGCGGCCCCAGCGTCCGCAGCCGCTCCCCCGAGCCACCACCGCTGCCGCCCGAGCCCGAAATCCCGCCAGAAGACGCCGGGAAAGAAGCTCGAAGGCGGCGCGTCGTGGCAGCAGTCGCGGCGTCGTTCTTCGCGCTGGCGCTGGCGTCGGTGCTGGTGGTGGTGGTGACGCTGACCCACAGCTCTGTGCTCCGCGCACACAACCAAACGGCCAAGTACTACACGTTCTCCGTGCCGCCGCACCATCCTCTCAGTGAGCCCCGTTCATGTTGCCCCACCGTCGCCCCTCCCGCTTCGCATGCGACTGTCTCCGACCCTGAGTGCCAGGGGCTGCGAACGTCGCCGAGGCGGCTCGACTGCACATCACCGCCACCATATGCGGTATATAATATTGTCAATACACACATGAACAAACTGTTTGGGGTCCCTGACGACAAACTGCCGAGTGATCCCGTTCATCACCACCACTTTCTTAATGAACGTCTCATGCACAAGACTCGAGAAGCTGATGAGACGATATATGAGCACAGAAGGTAATAGTGACAAGCATTTCTGTCATTATTAGTTTCTGTACTAATATCTTAATCATCTATATGCGTTGATGATGTTGAACGGAATTAACTGGTTTTTGTCATATTGGCCTCAGTCCATTCAGGCCACACATGCTACGCACGTTCGCAACCCCCTTTCTGCATGATTAGTTACTGTATAATATATAGATGTCACGTGTTTGTGATGGTAAATGTTACTGTTATATTACTTTTAATTACAGCGTCTCTTGTACCACGTTCATAAATTATGTCTTGCTATAATTATTATGAACTGTCGAAAGCATACGGCGTACACTATGATGTAGTGTTGAAATAATTATAGCATATTTGTACCTACGTCTTTATGACCATACGTACGTAAATTCTTACGACTATAAATTATACCTTTTACAGTACTTGTGATATGTTTTGAAATAGTGAACCTAAGTACTTGGTTTAATGCTGTTCATTAAATTATTTAATGCTTTGGCGTTCCAAAAACCTTCATAAACTTGACCCTGTAAACTGAACCGTCAACTTCCAGGCACATGATTGTGCTGCACGTAATCAGGCGAGGTTAGTCCATTGCAGTTCTATCTAAAGTCCTCAAAAACCATCATTCACCACATTTAATTTTATGTTTCTATCCCTATTATCCTGAATATCTGAAACCAAGCAACTCTAAAGGGGTTTTAAATTTTTGAAATTGCTTTTATGTCGAAACATGTATCTTGGAACTTTTTCACTAAACCTATCTTTCTGTTCCTGAAACTTTATAGACGGTAATCTTTTTTCCACTGAAGTCAAATCGAAATGATCTATTTTGAGTTACGTAAATCGATCTATCAGAATAGATTAATACTTTCAGAATAGAAATGAAATTCTCAAAGTTAGACACAATAAAAAATAAACAGGAGCAAGCTTGAAATAAAATGTTTTCTAAATTCACATGCCACACGTGACTCGGCGATTGTTACATGAAACGCGATGAAATTCAAACAATTTATACAATGCAAATAAAATAAAACAACAAAAAAATGTTTACAAACCAACGAATAATCTGTAAGAGGTTTTTTTTAAAACATCAACGATAATAATAATGCCTTCTTAAAAGCTTACTTTCTTTTCTGGTTACAACGTTTAGACTTCCTTTCGCAAAAATAATAAAACGTCCTATTAAACAAAGTGGGAGTCATAGAATATTGTCTCCATTAGGAACAGTTTTAATGAGGGTAAATAAGTATTGGTTTTTAAAGAAAATAATCTGACAGAATCGGTTTCTTATTAAACAGTCACTGGCAAAAAAAGTTTGAAGTTGACTTTATGTTCTGAAACTCTTGCTGCATTTAGAAAAGAAAAATGTTGTATGGGAATAATTTTAACATGGCAAAAAAGCCTCTTTTGTAGTAATTCCGTGTACCAGTCACATCCATCGCACATCAACAAATGAAAAGATCATAACACTATAGTTTCAAGGTCCCCAATTGCAAAAATCCGTGATATTATGTGTAAGTGATGTGTTCCAAACTTCACTGGAAAAACTTTTACCCACGAAACCTAATAATATAATGTTTGGAACAACGTTAGGTATAATGTTTCGGCCGTGTCTACATTATATATGAACTCGATCATGATTCTTCTTCGACCGCGAAAGTTTTAGGGAACACATCACTCATGTCAAAAGTTATTATTAGGTAAATAGGTCATCAATAGAGACGCTTGACTTTCGACTTTTCTTCGTAAGACCATGTACTTTCACATTTTGAGAAGATATTCTTCTTATTTCCACCGTGAATCTTACAAAAATCTTAATACATCTTTATTAACAACATAATTCCATGAATATAATTCTCAATCTTTGATCAAAATTCTTAGATCCCTTGCAATTACGTAGATCGAAGAAATGGTTACCGTTTCATGCCATCACAGATTTATCCCACGTTAAAATATCTGTTTATATTAAAAACATGTGATGCATTAACATTGTCTTGTTCGCGGAAACTGTGGTCATTTTTATTACCCGTATCTCCTAGAACATTGTTTAACACGACAATAGAGTTTAACATGATATTTTTGGCACGCTGTTTGTAGTAACACGGTTTTTCAACAATAGATTGAGTCCATAATATTCAATAGGAACGGCTATCACCGATACGTTTGCCAAGCGGGGTGATTATGGCAATTTTCTCCCAGGAACGTTCATTAAAACGGCCTATTAGAGGCACATTTTCATCAGTAACCGTTTCTATAGAACAATGTTCATTATGGTAATATCCAAAACTAATTTATGTGTAGCTGTAGCATAAAAATAGTGGTGGAATGCTTGTCTGGGTGTGACGTCAGTTTTGTAAACTTTCGCCAGAATTCCCAGTATGGGGTAACGTTTTTAAAACAACAAATATATAACGGTAATATTAGATATAACTTTCGGGGCCACGTTTGAACTGCATTTAATTTCCACCATTTCCCGTCAACAGTCATTATTCGAAATCGTCGCTAAGCTCATAAATCAGTTATTGACGTGTAAGAGAGTGTTTGAACATTTATTTGCTGAATTAATGGTTTGATTTATGAAAATGTGATTTTACATACAGTTTCCTTCCGTAAAAGTTTGAGAGGAAATGGTAATTCATGCAATGATGCAAATGTCAGGCAATTGATTCTTATTTTTTTTCGATTTCCGACGACGATGAGAAGTAAATTAAAGACGTTCTGTATTCTTCGTGCTCATTAGCATATATACGCTTCCAGCTAACCGTTTTACTTTTACCTTTAAAAAACAACGCCTTTTTGAAAACCTCATTATTCACTTTAAATACAATTTCATATACAAAAAAAACAACCAACCCAACATAAATAATAGACATTCCACTGCACCCAACTTCAAAGCGGCTTAAAAGTTTCCATACTTCGAATTCTAGTGCACAGCGTAATATAAGAAAATGTCTGAATCAGCTAAACCAAAATAAGACCAGGTTATTGCATGACGTCCAGACTACGAGTATTGAGAGTTTCCAATAATAACTGAAGTATTCAGCGTGGTTTGTGGACTCCGCTTTGCAAATCTGATAGTGCGGTGCAAGCTAAATATTCACAGCATTATTACTAAAGCCCCATTGCGATGATGCCTCTTTCTTGTCTGTGGCTTACAATAAAATTAAAGCAACAACTGATTTGCATCGTCTATACCTACACTGCTTAGACGGTGCCACTTTAAATGTTGCTTCAACTTATGGCATGCCAATCTCAATTAAATCGCCTTGTGTAAATCAGACTTAAGGCGCTTCCCTGACCAAACGACCTTGAGCGTTCGGTCCTTCTCTGTCCCGTCGCTGAGTCTCGCTCTCTCTCGCTCCCTCCGCATGCTCATTTATCATATAATTCACAAAAATAATGAAATTATTTGAATAAAAAAAGACAAGTAAAGTTTTAAAATAAAATAAAACGTGCATTATTTAGATTTTTAAATTATCTATCCATTAGTGTAATCCTCAAATGAATAGAACGTCACCTTTAGCAAAAGATGCATGCAGTCAATAATTTTAGTCACTTTTTTACAATGAGATTTTAGATGTATTTATAACACATAAAAACCAATAAGAACGTGCAATGTGATGATAGGATATCGAACATTGATAATGTGCTTTTAGATGTAGTTTATTACGCATAGTGAATGAGTTAATAGCCTCTGAATAACGCACTATGACAAGGTTTTGGTCGGGGTACCGCCTTAGGAGCAATGTTACAACCCCTTCACACAAACGTCATCCATCATTGGAGTTTCGATAAAGCCGAATAGAGGTTCTTATTTTAAAAACCGAATCCTTGATTTACCACTGACGATTCTTTAGAGTCGAATCGTAGGAAAAAGTTTCGTCATAAAACGAATGCCATTTCAAATGGCGACGAGACTATTCGTCCTGCAGAAATAGTATCCGTTTTTTTTCAATTCGTGGACTCGTGGATTTCATGGGCCACGTAAAATTTAAAATGATTTATATTGAGTAAATTACGTTACAACTATGGTGCATAATAATATTCTACGAGTATTTATCTTCTTCGAGTATCTGTCTTCAAAGTTCAAACATTGAACTCAATCGGGATCAGTTCGATACAGTTTTGTTTACACATTAAACGTAAATTTATGGTCACCACAATACTACAGATTTACGTTTCCTAAAGAATTGAAAGTGCTATTGGTGTTAAATATTGGGTACTGTTTTTGAGGTTTATTTTTAGCGGAAGGCAAACGTGATTGTATGCAATAAATACCTAGCTAGCTACCTAAGCTGGTAAAGATAACATAGTTTTTTTTCGAAGCTTTTGACTGAAAGTAAAAAGATAATTTTTCATAGTTTAATAATAAAAAATAACTGCTACTTTCTTGACTACCAATAAACAACGAGTTTCTATAATGCAACTCGTACAAACTACTCGACTCGACTGGACTCGTATAAAGTATGAAAGATAAGTAATTTCATGATTTCTCGAACGTAAAGGTTGTCAAACCCATTTGATATACCGCAAAACGTTAACGAATTTAGTACCATGCTTTTATCATGTAAAACATTATAATTCATAATAGCAAACCAATGTTTGTCAGTTTAGGCTGTTGAACTAGGCCTTAAGGTGCGTTTATTTTACATTACAAAATCTCAAATTCTTACCAAGTTTATGGAATGTTTCTGGAGAGTTCGAAATTTTCGCTCTGCGTAAAGAAAATTCTTCTTTTGTTGGAAAACATTAGAACAAAACCAAATTAAAATAAAGCAGAGATATATTTCTTATTAATTGTGAATTAAATTAAACTTAAATTAAACTAATTTTAGTTTAACTTATATTTATTGCATTTAATATTTCTTTCCGTGAATGGCCTACAGAATACCTATTTTTTATTTGTCACAGTTTCGTGCTTGATAATTGGTAGGTAATTTTCGCATTATAATAAGTAGATACCGTATTTTTCTGTACGTTTGCTTCAGCCCGTGTAAACGAGACCATTTGCTATGCATTGTGGAAGTAGGACATAGCACTCAATTTAATTACCAACAGTTAGTAAGTATTATTAATGCAATTCATTAGTAGAAAAATATCTACGTTACATTCAGATCATTTAAAAACAATGCAAATAGGATTAACACATACATATGGTGGATGGATAAATATAATGAAAGTAAACATTATTCGTTCGAAACAAAGAGATACAAAACATACCTACATTGACATTACGACTGCATTCATAGATATGCAGAATGCTAATTGTACTGCCAAGAGAAATTAGTTACTAATTGTATATAGATAATGATATAAAGACAACAACTATTGGTACCTATAACTGAATGAAAGGTTTTACGGAGTTTTTTTGGACGGTAATTCGAAATCTAAATCAATAGGTACCGCGAGTCTAGATCTCGGATCAAGACTCCCGGTACCAGAGGCTCTACTCTCTAAGTCTATCAAACAAAGATACGGGCCCGTCCAAAAGTAATAGATCCGTCGAAACAAGCGAAAAATAATTATTTAAGACCGGCTAAAACACATCGGGCGCAGACAACTGTCGAATCGTGTTGTCATTCATTCATAGTTCGGTAACCGAACTAATCTTATGTCCGTTAGTGATATGGAGAAAGAAACGCCTGAAACTACGGAATTTGTGCTTAGGGAGTACACCCCCTAATTTTAAAAAATACGACGATGATGCGCCGCGAGTGTAGTTTCAGTACCTACTTACAGTAGAGACTTGTCTACTTAATTCACAAACTGCAACTTCTTTGACTCTATTCTCTATCTCATCTCTTATTATCGAAAAAAATAAGACTGCATTTTATTTTAACAAAGCTTCTGCATTAGCCAGGGTAAACGCCCAATATATTTTTTTGCTAAAATAAAATAGGTACCACCCTCTAGCACTGAGCGAAAGTGATGCTTATAAGGCTTTTTTGAGGGAGTGCCATATCCATAGCAATTTTGGGTAGACTTATCCAGATACATAACGCGTTATGTAGGAAGGTGCCTACCTATTGTATAAAAATGCATATCATCGGCGAATAACAATTTGTATACAGCTCAGAATCAAGAAGTCACACCCGAAAGGTAGCGGTACAAAAACCCTCAAAATATAACAAAAGAAAAGGTTTCAATGAATATCATCTCAAAATTTTCCCTACCGCGCATAACAACTTCAGAAGAGGTGGTTTTTTCCTTTTTATGAATCATAAAGGGAAAGGACGTACAGAAAATTTAGGTTTAAAACATCCATCCTGTGTGGTAGCCGGAGGCATCGCGGAGGCATCTAACATTAATTATAACTTATTCCAAGTTGTTTGTGAATGTTTAATTGGGTTATATTTATCACAGCAACCGTAGCATTGAAAATCGTAACTTAGAAAGTTTAGCTCGTAATGGCTTGCATTTTTAGGAAACTCTGAGTGAACACTACAACAACAACTAATACGCTAAAAATATAGTTGTATACTTATGTAGATATGTACTACGGCTAATACACAGAGGAACATTTACTTTGTAATCCATTGATCAAACTAAGTTAGTAGAGAGCTATACTTAGCTGATTTACTACACTTCTCTTTTCTTCCACAATCGCGAATCAGTTAAAGCTTCCAGGAAAAACTTTTTTGATCGTAGATTCTTATTAAATATCTTCCTTATAAATTAAAGATTTTTTGGACTTAAACATCTAATCCATCCGGTTCTGGGGGTCTACTCCCTAAGTACAAAATCCATAGATTTGACCGAAGTTACGGGGATTTCCTACTTCGTAATACTTATGGAGATAAGATTAGTTCGGGGCCCGAACTAAGACTGAATGACAACACGATTTTTCAGTTGTCCCTAATCCAGATGTGATTTTGTGCGTCAGATAAAACAAGAAATTTGTAACATGTTTTGACTGATCAACTACTTTCGGATGGGCCCGTATCTTCGTTGACGGACTTAGAGAGTACACCCCCTGAGTCGACGACGCGACGTTAATTTTGTTAATCTCTCATTTTATTTCCATAAAATATGATATGAAAAAGCGTTTATAATTTAATCAAATCTCTTACTCCAGTTTAGTAGAGCAAGGTGATGGCCCGTCTAGCGGATTCATACGAAACTTTTTACTGAAAAGCACTAACAAGCAACCAGTGAGGCGAGGAAAGTAGACACTAGTGAGTGAGCCACGGCACTCATAGATTCATAGGTGCCTATGTGCCTATACACATAGAGAATATGGAACTTTTTTAATTTCACGCTTGATTCGAAAACTTCCACGCGACTGCAGCGGAGCTACGGATGCCAAGAACTCGACGTTGTGTCATTCAACGTACACATTTCTGAACCAATGATTTGCATCATTTGAAATACATTAATTTTATATAAGTAGCTTCGCTTTGTTTCAAATACATTGAAAATTTATTGGATGTGTGGAAAGGGTTCAACTTTGCCCACTAAGCTGGAACAAATAGGTTTATCAATTAACTGGGTCAAAAGTTTTACAGTGATTGCATGAACTGCCTAATAATACTTAAACATACAATTAAATCTACACAACTATATTTAATAAACGACTGTCTGTGATCCTGATTGCTAAGTTTAAGTCTCCGTTAACGTTCTGCTAAAGTGGTCTTAGATCAACCTTTGATAACTGTCTCTCTTTTAAGAAATAATCCAGCACTTTTGGTAAATACTGTCCAAAGATCATTAAACAGAATAATTTCAAACGATTATACTTATAAAACATACGAATATTAAAACAAAAACAATATTCAAAGAGCTTTAAATAAAGATGCAATTAAGTCACTTAAGTTAATGTTATGAACGTTCCTGAACTAATTGATAAATGTACATTAATTAGAACTATGTTTGCAGCGCAAGCACTATGTAAATGCACAACCTATGTTCAAATAACAGCGCTTTTAGTTTATGTAGAAGGGTGCGAATCCGTTGTCCCATTTCATATTCGATTCGATTAGGCCCACAGCCCACTAGCATGACTCGTTGCGCTCTAAACGCGCGCGCCCGCGATTGCAAATTCATTACGACGCGTTTTAACGTAACATTTTAATGTTGTAATTCCACACATTTTAGCTACAGAACATTGTTCATTATAAGTAATCTCACATGCTAAATTGTTAGAGGGGTGACCTGAATAAAATAATTGATTACGCGTACGTATTAACGTACCTATCGAAGATCAACTTCCGATGTATTTAATTCTGCTTATCTTGAATATATCAAGATTACAGTCGTTCCAGCCAGGTGTCGTTAAAGTTGCGAAATTGCACAAAAGCAAAATCGAGCAATGAGACATGCAACCAAATACAAAAGGCACACGTACCAAAAAACGATTAATGAATAAATAATCGAACAATATTAAGCTTCCCCTGTTTCATCAGAACGCTTTACACTGTAGAACAACTTGTATAGATGATCGCCGCGAGCGACGCGCGACATACTTCCCTCGACTGATCGCACCCGTGTATCATGGCACTAAAGGCAAGGCTGGCAACACCGTGTAAGTAAAGTCAATTATAGGTGTGTTCGGCTTACAGTTTATTTCATACATGTGATCGAGCGCGGTGCTCATCTATCAGTGTCGTGTCGTTCACGTAACCATGTGGAAATAAAGTCCCTGTCGCAAGGAGAATAATCGATGTAGCGGAGTAGATATATAAAAAAAATATATAAACATGTTTGTTACTATGCACGTTTACCTTTGGATTTCATCTTAATAAGCGGCCGATGTTGTTAGAGATAAAATGGGATGGATAAAAATCATAATTGTTAAAAGTTTTCTTAGTTAATGACATCTACAATTTATTTTCAAATTGTCATGCGATTTGTAACTTTTCCTTTCACACACTCATTCTCATATTAGTTTAGAAAAACTTATATATTTAAAAGGTTGATAGGTAGCCAATACTGACCCGTAGTGGCTGTTTATATTGACAACACTAGCGTCGAAACCCCAAGTCAATGTTAGCTTAAACTTATCTTTTTCACACTCGATAAATTTCCCTGAAAACAAGGAACCATAGATTTACCAAATAAATAAACCATTATACATTTAACTATTATTTTTTCATTTTCATTTTCATTAAAACAACAATTAAATGTCTTCGTTAATACAAACCGATTATCCAACTCGAAGGTGTCACTACAATTCAAAATAATATTTATTCTCGACTCCACCCTTTCAGTTGAAATGAGAACACGTATTCAAATTCTCCCCTTTCACACTAAAGTAATAACACAAGAACACCAAACTTCCAAGAAGTTCATCATATCAGCGAGAAGTCAAAAGTTTCGTGAATCAATTCCGCTGAAGTTAACAATAGCAGGAGCATGGAACAAATTTTATGAGGCACTTGTTGATACGACATTTAAGCCGGCTTTAGTCCAACGAATATTGTCTCTCTGCCCTAATACATGCTAATACAGGCTTTAGTTACGAGCCGTCTTTTGTAAACTCCGCTTAAATTGAACCTTCTATAGATAATGGGTACAATGAGAAAATATGACGTGGAAAATAAAAGCGTGTAGATATTCCCTGGCACCAAAATTTACGAGATAGATATTGCTCAATTTTGAGTAACCTCAAGCAAATATTTCGCCATCTTGAAACATATCGAGACTACTCCGTGCCTCGGAAAGCACGTTAAGCCGTTGATCCCGGCTGTCATTCGTACATATTTGACAGTCGTTACGGATAGTCAGAAGCCCAAAAGGCTGACAACCAATCTTATCAAGGGGTATCGTATTACCCTGTAACGGGGTTGTTGAGGTCAGATAGGCAGTCGCTCCATGTAAAATACTGGTATTCAGCTGCATCTGGTTAGACTTGAAGCTGACCCCGACATAGTGGGGAAAAAGTTACGCAGATTGGTTGACTTAAAACAAAACGTCTCGAGCATTTTCATGCAACGTTTTTGAGTGCGTTGCTCCTCAATTTTTTTCCGGTGAACACACAGCTTTAACTCAGAATAGATACGTATATTTTTATGTATTCGTAGAACGAGTCATGTTATGACTTTGTGTCACTTGTCTTTAGACTGCGTATTGTTATGTTGATCTATTTGTGGGTCAGGGACTCGGTTCATGTCTAACAGTTTATCTGTTTGTTACTCATTTACCTTCCTTTGAAAACATGATGCCGAAGAAATTATTGAGGCCATGTTTTTTTTTATAAAATGCTGGTCAGTGAATAATTTGAAACAGTCAGTAATAAAGAGGTTCTGCCTGCTAGAGTTAACGCTATTACTAACTGTCAGGTTTCAAAATCCGGATAAAAAATGGCATGTATTTAACGCGGCGACAAATTAATCTGAAATTGGGATTAAAAAATAATTAAAGCCGGTAGCAAAAATAGTAGGTTGGCAGCTACAGTGAAGAATAATTTTAAGTAGAAAGTAGCAGCCTAATAATCAGTTGTTAGCTTTGTTTTAATTTAAACTGGCATCGAGTTTCTGTTTTGGCGAGGCCTCCTATTTCTGAATGGCAATAATAATAAGGCGTAGCCGACGGAGCCCCGCTTCGCGGGGCTCCTACTGCTGGGCGGTTTAAAAAAAATAACCACGAAGGGGACGGCGGGGTCTTTCAGACCCTGCCATCCCCTTCTAACCTAACCAGTCCGAGTCAGAGTGCCCCAAGTCCCGAGCTCGCTTCGCTCGCTCTTGCATCCTAACCTACTGTTAATATTAGTCACCATTTCATTATTTATAGTACCTCGCCTATGATTTCTAGTAGCAAATAGTTAGTAGCCCTTTAAGTTGTTAGACGTCTGCAAAATAATTAGCCATAAAAAATCAGCACTTGCCTGTTATTCGTTAGTTTCATAAGATAGGTATTTGAGAACCTGTGATGATTATGATATATTTCTATGTCCTTGTGTGTTCCGTACCGTATCAGTTATAGCTACTGGTACATCTTTCAAGCTAACAACAAAAGCACTGAAATGGTGAAGAATACTATTTTTTTAGATTTGCGATTTGAACGCTTCAAAGTAATGTGATATAGTTCTTTATTTTTGTACTTTGAAGAGCTTCCATTTGATCCTCCCACGATGACCTTTCTTTTGTATCGTCTCAAATTTTTAGTATATTTTCCACTTTAAATAAATTCAAGAATCATAATTCAGAATCTTTATTAATTCTCATATTCCATAGTAGAAAAGGTTTTGTGAATATACGAGTATCTATGGAATACAGACTGAACGTTGACTTCCATAAGTATTTTCTTGCCAATGTTGGAGAACACTACACTAAAAATATATAAAAATAATTATGGGCATGTCCTTGTTATTTCGTCTCAAACAAGATATTATGCCATCCAAAAAATAAGAGATTGATACGAGGGAAGCGGGCAATATTGGAAAATAAATAAAGGCTTATTATGTGCGATGACGATGCTATAAAGACCTATTGTATCAAGATAATATTGTGTCTCGAATACTGATAAAGCTAAACATTAATGCACGGGATAATATAAAACACGTGTACACATAAATAAAGATTACAGAGAAAGTACACAAATAAATAACGGTTAAAAAAACGAAAAAGTACCGGATAAGCTGTGCTATTCGGCGGAATATCTAAAAGCACTCATTACCCCTTAAGGGGTAGAATAGGATTACTTAGGATTTTATTAACGCAAATCTGATGAAGAATTTAGTGGGGGCCGAGTGACCCTCGTGTTAGACTAAATTCAATCTAATTATCACGCTGGTGTGGCGTCCACAACACATACATTTATGGCCGCGTGTATACAACAAAGGCGACTTCAAAGGGTTTACGCTCGTACGGAAACGTAGGTTGGCCACTTATAATGTATTTACTGGAGGGGAGCGCGTCGTGCTAAACACTCGATGCACTTGCAATGTTTTACTTACAAACGTCATAGTACTATTCTAGGAAATAGTTCGTCGCAATTATAGATACAGTTCGTAGTACGACCGGCAACAAGTGGCTTTCCAATCCGACTTTGATTAATATCCAGCGATTATTCTAGTCTTTAAAACTTTAAAGAGTGTTCTATTTTGGTACATGCTGAAAACCGTAGGAATTTCTTTCCATACAACAGCAGCTAGTTTGTTATTATAATTATTCACTATATATTTTTACTACGAGTAATTCACTCGCAGCTTATCAGAGTGAAGCATGCTAATTCTATCTTCGACAGTATAATGAACATCTGTTAGATAATTTTTTTATGTAAAATGTTACGCTTCCTTCCTACGCCTTTTAGTCTTTATTCAATAGACTCGTGTATACTATAACATAAACAAAGTCGACCTACTCTCATTGATCCAGGCGGAATATTCATTGCACAAAAGTTGAAAGCGTTTTGATACTACAATGTTTGCACCTTGTAAATAAAGATATAAAATAAAAAGAGACGAGAGGATTTACTTTACTGGATTGAATCTTGCCACGTAAATAATAAAGTATGGTTACCAGAACAGATATACCAGTACTTACCATTCGTATTTTTAATTATCTTGAGTACTTTACTACCTTCACGCATTGTTATCAAAGTTGGAGTTAATGCACGGTCATACGAATTCAGACGTCACGACGAATTTGCATATATTTCGTACACTAGTTCCTATAATTCAGAATTTAACTTATCTTTCGTGAGAATGTGGAACAACTAGGCGCCTAGTTTAGTCTCCTCGTTGGGTGTACATCAAACAACTTCCTTAGTTGAAGAGCTGAGTACTTAGGAAGTTTGGTCCGTTAAGTAAAGTCACATGTTCGGATCAGGGGCATCTTGATACAGGTAGTTCGAGAATATAGTGAACCGTGGTTTTACAAGACATACTTAATTAATCTGTGTCTCCCTGCGGTTAGTCGGAGAACTTCCCGAACGAGTATATCTCAGGGATTTTGCTTGGCCCACAATTAAATCTGAGACAATGCAATTCTTTGGGTTAAGGTCGCAATTTTCCGGATTTTATGTAGATACTGCTAAAATGTCAGACCTTGTCGTGGTGGATTGCGTAACAGATTTATATAAATATTTTTGCCGAGACGGATTCTATCTTTCTTCCTTCCAATTTTAATATACTATATTTTCTACAAATTCCGCGGGTGAATCTGTAGCAGAATGTTGTAATAATATTTTTTCAACAAAAACAGGACCTTAACTAAATACCTCTTTGGTTTTACCTCTAACTTCGCCGACCTCTCGTTACAACTAAAGGCTGTCCATATTAAATTTCAATTAGGTACGAACAAACTAGGAGGGTAATTACGCAACCCGTTTTGTACAACTTGTTGAAAGGTAGATAAATTTGAAACGTTTTATATCAATCAGTAACAAAAGAAGACTACACTCACTGACAAAGAATACGGGTCAGTACGAAAAACTAAAATAACTCTTAAAATAATAGACCTAGCGGCATGAATAATACTGTATGTTGTAGATAATTTACCAAATAACAAAACAACATCAAATGTTCGAAACATTATTAGTTTAATTGTCAAAATTACTTAAAAAAACAAAATATCAATATTTTTTACGGTGAAAACATAATTGTGTGAATATATTTTTTGTTTTAATTTAATATAATTCATAATTTTATTTTGTATTTGTAATTGATTATTTAATGTAACTGAGTGTGTATAAATATTTAAAATTGTGTGTCTGTGAAACTTGAAATAAAATAATTATTATATTAGTATAATGGTTGGTACCTCACATACAACACAAAATCGAGCTTTTAAACAAAATTATTAATTTGTATTGCCTCCAAGGGCTCTTCTCACAGCTGCCAGGCGATTGGGCATGCTGTTTATTAAAAAAATTATGCGATGTTGTGGGATATTGGTCCATTCGTCCACTAACGCATGTTTCAGGTCTCGAAGTGTAGCTTGGGAGGGGTTTCGATTCCTTACACACCTCCCGAGCTCGTCCCAAGCGAGTTCAATTGGATTCAGTTCCGGGCTTCTTGCGGGCCGGTCCATGCGATTGATGCCAACATCCTGAAAATACTCATTTACAATTTGAGCTGTATGTGGCGTGGCGTTGTCTTGCATGAATATTGAATTTTCACCCATATTAATTAAATATTGGCCGACATGCTCATTAAGAATTTCTTCTACATATCTTGCACTAGTTATCGTACCATTTTCTATCAGCACTAACTCCTTGCGACTCTCTAAAGAGATTCAAGCCCAAACCATAACAGATGCAACGCCGGACGGAACTGTTTCCTCAAAACAAGCTGGAATAAAACGTTCCTCTGACCGACGGTAGACACTTCGCCGCCCATCATGTGCATACAGCATAAATCTGGATTCGTCAGAATACATTGCTCTTATCCATTCTTCGTTTCCCGATTATGAGTGTTCGCCGGCGTAACGTAATCTGGCTACACAATATTCCATTTATAGTTTTGGACCATTTGCGGTGTCTATGTGCTGTCAAATTAACTACAAGGAGCTGCTGCTTTACAGTCCGCTCGCTTACGTCGTCTCTACGGGTCTCCCGAAGTTGATTTGTTACTTCAACTGCCGTGAGGTGCCGATTTCGGAGCATGGTCGTAACAAAAAATCGATCCTCTCGAGTCGTAGTATATCTCGGTCTGCCAGTTCCTGGTCTTCTTATGTTTTGCCCAGTTTCTCAGAAACGTTGGACGACCCGCTGCACTGTAGAAAGTGACACGCCTATATTCTTGCTGTACTTCGCTGACTTCTGCCTTCTTCTAACATAGGGACGATACTTGTACATTCTTCTGATGTGAGCGACGTAATAGCAATTCAATAATGATAGTGAAAGACGACAATGACCGCCTTCTATCATTTTGATTTGACAGATTGAAAACAAATGTGAGAAAAGAAGCAAAAGTCAAACAACCGCGAATTGAATTGATTTACAAATTCGAGGTTTTTAAAATTTTAACTTTTTTAATTACGTTGTAGATCATTTAAGGTTTTATTTCATACGATATTAAAATTCCCTAGAATAGTAAGTTAAGTTTCATGCATGTACAATCATAAATTTTCAAGTTACAGGGATTTTCGTCAACGACCCGTATTATTTGACCGCGGGTGTATTTTACAAGCTTTTATTTAATTACAGCAGTGTCTGGGAAAATAAATGCTGCGCGATTTGTGGTTTTACAATGTCGTGTGTTAGAATTAGAGATGACGCTTGAAAAGGACGGTAGCGGGTGATATAACACCAGCTACCAACTTAATGAAGCTGGAACAGATCTGGATTAAGATATTGCTGGAGAAATCGAATCTAAAAGTAGAGCTTCGGGGTAGAGCGATAGATTTTAAACATAAGATTATTATTAGCGTAATATCCAGATCATAAAGTTTAATGTTCTAGACTGTAGAGTAATAACGCGAGAAATTATTTATACTTGCATTTGCGTAGACATGACACGGTAGTAAAGTAGTATGAGTATCGATGTCCATGTTTATTGCTGGAGCCCGCTATAAATTTGTAAAATAAAGTTTTATGAATGTCCGGAAAAAGAGGGATGGATACTCCATCACATCTAGGTATTTGAGATGGGATGGATATCATCTTTTAGATATCGTGACCATCAATATCTATTCGTCAAATATTATTGGAGAATCTTATAAAATGCTATCTTTAGAGATAAATGACTTTTATTAATTTTCTGACATTCTAAAAAGAAGATAACTCCAGCAAGATGCATCAATTATTATTCGTCGATCGATTCGTTTAAGAGTACTTATTTCCAGTAAGTATACCTATTTTTATTAACTATAACTTATTTATTAAATTGAAGCTGAAATCTGTGAAACATCGTGTAATATGACTGTTTCTCTTCGTAACAAAATGACATAAAAGCTTTCTGGAAACTGTAACAACGTCGAACGGCTTTCAAGTCGACGAATGTGAGGTTCTACTGCGCAATATAACTGTATATTTAAGTACTTGTAAATATATATCCAGATATTAATAACGGTACGATATTAATTAGGTACTCGTGGACTACGATATCGATTGTTAAATCGTTTTCCTTTTGCAGTTTAATCTCGCTCCCGCGTCTTATTATCTTTGTAAACATGAAAAGATCTTTTTGCGGAGATATAAATTGTAATCAATTCTATCCCAATTCAATTCATTGCTTTGTAAAGTTGATTAAGGGATTGTATTTTATCAGTTTTAATACAAATATAATTTTAACTTCAGTGCCATCCGAGTCAGACTTAAAGTGTAATAAATGCTAAACGATACCTATGAGGAGAGAGTTGGTAGCTTATTTCCAAACCAAATACATTACACACAGGTGTTGCAATACCACAAATTCATCAGTCAATATTATAATTAATTAATTCACAAGTGATACTAATTGAAACGCAGTAGGTACCTAAAAAGGGTTACTGATTTTGACACATTATAGCCATAATATTCAATTAAATTAATTAAGTGCTTTGGTTTGTCGTTCAGTGCTCTCAATCAAATGGTTGATTTATAAATTGTAGTTTGATATTTCAGCTTCATGATTTTGAATTTACCTTTCACTATGGTGCAAAGAATAGGACTCCTTCAACCTATTTCATATCAAAACTCTGGAAAAAAAACATATTTTAAATTAGATATAGTAAAGTGTGAGATTTTCTTTGGTCTGGTCCGCTAAAATAGTAGAAAATCTCCTAATGGAACTTGCTTTGCTTTGCTTAATCTTTAATAACAGGTGTGTCTCGTCTTGGAAACTGTAATCAAGAGTCTATAAAATCCCTTTTGGAAGTTATGTTTTTCATATTGAATTGATCGTTGCATCTGCATTTTTCACCCTGAATGTATGGCAAAGATTTTCAGTTTCATGTAAAACTTCTCAGAACCGGTAATCTGTAGTTATACACGTATTACCTGATACGATATTCAGTATCCGCTTCATGGAAAATACATTTTGCCTGGATTGCACAGGCGCGGTGTATTTTCAAACAAATATTTTTAAGAATTTGAAATTCAGCGTATGTTCGGTAAGCCCGTTTCGCATTTTGAATACAATTTCGAATCATAATGTTTTCATAAAATTCATGTTTCATGTTTCTGATTGCACGCTTGTTAAATGTTATTGGTTTTACACCTTCTGCGTTGAACTTGTACGTCAAAGTTGAATATGAGGAACATGGGAAATTTCCATGGCATTTTTGGGTACTTTTATTTAAGAAAAATCTATGCGCGTGTTTAACAAAACTTGGACTGTGAATATGCACTATCATTGTTCTTAAAGGCGAAAGCATCCCGCAAAATTCAAATAATCTTACGTTTTTGCAATTTGCAGGTCAGTATCAAGTTGTATGTTGATCTAAATATGATTCGTGGCCTTAACAAATATTTATTTATAAAATTATAATCATAAAAATCATCAATACATCTCTCTATGTTCATAGTACCCTATTGAATGACTAGTTCATAAAATCATGACATTTGTGGCCAACTCTAACTCAAGGTGTTGTATTGCTGATTCTAATGGTTATAATTCTGTAAAGCCATAAGTATTTGTTACGGGCGCGAATCATATTTAATCAACATACAACCTGACACTGACATGCAAATTGCAAAAAACTTAAGAAATTTCGAATTTCGCGGGCTACCTGAGCGCATATTTTAAAATGAAAGTTTTTCATATTTACATTAGTTCCAAAAAACCTTTTAGCAAGTAGGCGCTGAAACATTATTTAACGACAAAATAAACATGGAATAAATATTTGCAAAACGCATGCTGGTTTTTAGCTAATAAATAAACCGTAAAAAATGTTGCAGAACATCGTACCAGCCATTACAACGAAGCATCGTAGGCGTATATTGCCATAATCGCTGCCCTAGGCAGACTATTAAACAGCCTAAAAGCTGTGGTCCGTCTGAGTGGAGCCTAATAGTTTAGCAAAACGCAGTTAATTCCGCTTTACTGGCACTTGGGTAACCACACCTGACCGCATACTTATGTCGATATAGCTTAATATTATATATGCTGGGCTCCAATATCCCTCAAACGAACCATTTTTGTAAACCAATCGTATTTTATTCAGACTTTAATAAGCCTTATAATTAAGCCTCATTATTGGTAACAAATGCAGTACTCATCCAAAAACGGTTCATAAATTATGATCCAGCCGGTATACGATAATTTTCTATATAAGCGACCCGTTAATGCGACTCGCTATTCATTTTATGTCGGTTTATAGAGCTCTCAAGGTTTAATACTATAGCTTTATAGGGAAATCACTTTACACTATATGTCTGTACACTTACAATCCATTTAGCACTTAGCGGAGTCAGATAGTAGCTGTATATGGTGTAGTTTTGATAACCTACACGCTGGGAACGTAATTGCTTTATACTAAATGAAATGAAGGGAAGTGTATTAGGAAACCCTTTTGTGATATTTTTTCTTAGATCGGGTGGGGGGGGGGGTTAGTTGCGTAACACCCTAACAGTAGGAATAGCTTTCATTTTGACAGTTCAACGACATTCATTGCGTTATTTACGTTGTTGAGCAGACAAATTTTTCGAACATTTGGAGCAATGGATTAGCAAAATGATTCAGATTGTGATAGATAGTGTGTTACACAATTAGGTTGCTGATCATAATCCGTACGTGGAATAGATTAAGGATAGGGATGTCTTACTTAGGCACACTTGCACGTTTAGTCGAGTGATATGAATAAATGTTTGTAAACTCGGAGTTACGTCATTAACATTTAAACTCTGGTTACTCGTTGCGCCACTAAAAAGTAACACCGGGTTAGTTATCTACACATGAGTGTCTTTTGAGTTGGGAACATTGCCGTTCAATCGACGAAACATACTATAGTAATCCGACCAAAAATAAAAGAACGAATAATGAACGGAAATTGTATACCCATCTCTTTTACGCTACATTACGATACGTACTACTTTCTTGTCTTTGCATTTTATAACATACAATTTCTTTTTAATATTTTATGTGGTTTCCCTGGAGATTTTGTTTATTGATTGACTAAAACGTCAGATAAGGAAAAATATGTTTTAAGTTTTTTATAATTTATAATTATTTTTATATGAGTTCATGAATATATTGGCTGCTGATATAGTGCCGAATTTTTCACTTACTGCAATGTCGAACAATATAAAATAGAAAATAATTTATCAGCGGGTACCTCATAACGTCAAGCGACTTAACTCTCCCACATCCGTGGGTTAAATATTTAACAGTTTAACTCTAGGTTTACCTCTAACTCTTGGTGGCGCAAGATTAGTTATTTCATTAACCCTGAGTTAGCTGTTAACTCCGAGTTATTTAGGATAACCCATGGACGCGATTATCTACTATATTATTAACTATTTATTTTAGTATAATATTTTCAAAGTAAATTATTAAAATAAAAAATATGATTAAAAAAAAAGTGTTTTATTGCAGGCAAAATTCCCATATACAAAAAAAAATATATAATAAGAACTAAAAAGTAGAAACAAAACATGGAGGAGGTATGTAAAGGTACCTATAGTCTTTAAAATATACGTTTATTACGTTTTGTTTATTATGAACGGCTGGGTAGATATTGAGGACAAGTTTCAGGAGGTAATAAAAATAACCCTTCATTAATATAAGCATGAACCTCACAACAAACACGTATTAGCTACTATGTAATTATTTTCCTAGATTGAACAACTGAACCAAACAACTGCATAAAGGCTCCCGTAAACAGGCGCGACGCGACAGTGCGACGCTACTCTAGTAGAACAATTTCTATGAAAACTTCATGGAAAGTGTTATAAACAAGTCGCGTCGCGCTTGTCTGCTTTAAAGTCAAACGTCAACGAAAACTTCGCCATAAATACAAAGATTAAAATAAAATCTATAAATGGATAATGATCAGTAATACTGAAGCAGAAGGCTCTAAGGGACTAACAAATCTACGGCTCCCGCAAAGCGATGAACATAATTTATTACTTACACTAAATTCTCCTTGCTTCATTATTCAACCTGAACTCTTCACAGAACTCATTGCTCAAGGGCTCGTCAGATTCCGCCTTTTGTAAAACCAAACTGTAGCTACAGACTAACTGAAAGCCTTTTATTTTAGCCTTTTGAGAATGTTATGAACTATTAAAGGATCAGCGTTGATAAATGGGATTAAACTTACTTCAACTAACTTCACTATCTCTATTTATTTACTTGGATTTTTCACAGTTTCGTAAATCTTGTTATTGTTTAGTTTCTCTGTCCATATTAAAAGTTTAATTTAGTTTTTTTATGTAGGTAAATACATTTTATGATATACGTACAGTCACCAAAAGTGATAAGTAACCAGGTTCGTCGATATAGTTGAAGTTTAGTAAGAAACCGACGAATTTTTTCGAATAAAATTTAATTTAATTAATAGAAAACAAACAGGTCAGTTATCAAATTAAATTTCATTCGAAAACATCCAGCGGTTTCTTACTAAACTTCAACTACATCCGACGACCCTGGTTAATTATCTCTTTTGGTGACTGTACATAAATAAACAACTTACGTCTAATTAGTTAACTAACAAACTATTAAAATATAAATATAATAACCTAACCTAACTAAAACAATAAAAAATCTACAATATTTCAGTTTTTTAATAGTTTTAGTTAGGTTAGCCACCACGGACGCCATACGCCATATGGCGTCGAAAATTTCCTCCACATCGCTGTCGACTAGTAATGTATCCAAGAGACTGACAGCATTGCCACGTTGTATGGCAATGCATAGCCTCTGGCCAGGGTAAAAGCCAGCCCTTGGGTCACGGGAAGTATCAACCGTTTAGTTTTATTTCGGTATCGACTAACGAAAAACACGCCTTTATACGTAGGGCATGCTTTAATAACAATGTGTTTCTATTGTAAAGTGTGTCTGCGTGTTTTGTGTGGACGCGATCTAAATGTCCAAGTAACTGCCTATTTCAAGTTTAAGTAACATAACATAACATCACGCCTGTATTCCCCGAAGGATTAGGCAGAGGTGTACCTATAGCAGACCCACATTTCGCCAGTTATGTTTAAGTCCCATGTAATAGGGGGCGAGCCTATTGCCATCCACCGGGCACAAATCCAGACCCCGGACTGCTAACGGGAAATTCCAGATGGAAAAACCCAATAACACTTTGCCCGACCCGGGAATCGAACCCAGGACCTCAAGTTTAAGTAATTCATCCTAAATTGCCGTACCGGGTAGGCACCTTCCTGACCACAAGTATTTTTACTTAATACTTGGTTTTTTCTCTCTTTAGGATATTTAATACCTACTTCCCTTTTGTGTACCACCAGCCACCGCCACTAACCACCTGTTAACTTGCACTCAAGGTAGCTTCTGGTATGAAAGTAGGTATTTTAAAGTACCAAAGTAGGTTGTAGAAAGACTAGGATCAGTTAAACCGAGTGGAAGTGCTATGCCACTAGATAGCAAGATTAGGTGCCTCTAACAGATTCACTTAACAATTGGCATGTTAATAGGCTTGAATAAATGGAGAGTCTATTAACATATCGTCCAATTGACCTTGATAACAATTATTAATCTATGAGATACGTCGATGCCAGTGCAAATATGTTGCATTTCTACTTTCGTTTAGAAAACACGCTTTCGTGACGAAAAGCTCATGTCAGCGTGAAAGGTTTAGTTTATCAGTGCCATGTTGTTATAGTAGCGGGGCTAACTGTCCAGGGTGCAATAGGCGTCCCACTAATAATTCGACGACGTATCACTTAATTCCATTATACAGGGTCAAATTAAATTAGCTAGCGAAACTCCGCAGACATGATGGGTATCGATATATAAACATGATAAAACAAAAAATAAATTAATTTAATGTTTTTTTCGTGGGGTCATTGACCGCAGTTAGTGTATTCACTTGAAATATCCGTTTTTTGTAAACTTCACAGACGTGATTGGTGTCGATATCTAAACAATAAAACATATTTTTTCAGCTATAATAAACTATCATTTTTTTTTCATGTAACAAAACTACCACCGGACGGTGATCCCTAAAAAAATATAAAAACGTGTGGCACTCGGGGACTACCGCGGTAAAGCTATTGCATAGCATTTTGTATAAGAATAAGAAATAAGAATTTAAAATTTTTAAATCTAAAATAAATTTTAAATGGGGCGCTTTACCCTAACCTTATCGGGGCCAAAAGATAGGCCCTTTACTGCCGATTCCAAAGACCCCAAACTCGATACTTCTACGACCTCCGGTTCAAAAGTTAAGACCCGGGGGGGTGAAGTAGCCCTGGACGGGTGGAGGGGTTGGTCAAAAGGGGTGACGAGGGGGGGTCCCGGGATCATATATAAGTGGGATTGATTTAAATATAAATAAATATAATACAACTTAATATTGGGGACGAAAAAGAGGGGGTCAAAAAAGGGGGGTCAAAGGGGCTTGTCTGTATGTATGTACTATTTGAGAGGCGGATTATAGGGGGGGGGGGAAATTTGGTCAGAATTTTGATATTCCCAGCCGTTTCCGAGATATTGGGATATTGAGTTTTAAGATAGTGGTGATTATAATAAATGTATGGTGTCCGACTGGTAAATGATAAATGGTACGAAAGTAAATGGAAATAAATATTAATTCAAGTTACACTTTTTGATAAATACCTATACACCTATACAGGGTTAGTTTTCAAAGACCAGCCAAATTTAAGGATGTGGTACAGACCATCAAACTGAACAACTCTCTCCATGGGACCAATATCATCATCGCGAAAAATTTATAAACTGTCCCATAAAAAACTTCAATACCTACTTGACCTAAATGTATGGGACCGCTGATTTTTTTTTCGTGATTACGATTTTGATCCCAAGGAGAAAATTGTTCAGTACGCTGGTCTGTACCACACCCTTAAGTTTGGCTGGTCTTTGAAAACTAACCCTGTATACTTTCTCATAAACAACTGCTTATGTATTCGTCCGATTTCGGAGCAGCTCGTCTCGATTCGTGCGAGCTTCGTAGAGTCGTACAATACGTCTAGTTGCACGCACACAAACACCGTGTCGAAGACTGCCGAAAAGAAACTACGTTAGACAATGCACGGCCTTCAAGCCACACCTCCGTGCCCGTCGGAGTGGGGAGCGTGAGGTTTTTTTCGTTACGGAATTTCTGGCTCCGGTCCCCGCGCTCAAGGCCCGAGATAGAAGCTATGCAATAGCTTAAAAAATATTTTTATTTTTTATTTATTACATCGTGTTTTGATATCGATACCCATCACGTCTGAGGAGTTTCGCTAGCTAATTTAATTTGACCCTCATATCATTTGAAATCAGCATCTGCCTAGCCTTTTTCCCACCTACTACTTTTTGGTGGGCTTCCATATCATTTGAATTAGAACGATTCATTTTCCAGTGGCGATTTTAATCCTGAAATTCGTCGTGTGGTCAACAACCTTCAACTAGGTATATCGGACCAGAAAACAGATGATTTAATCGATCTATGAAGTAATTATGAAAGTGCGTTCTAAACACGGTCCAAGGAAACAAAGGCCGACTCCATTTTCAAGTAATTGAAGGGGACACGTCCGTAGCAGTCACTTGTTTACCAAGTTTTGTTCAATAATGTTGGAAAGTGACTCCGCAGAATGGCGAACAAACTTTAAACAAATTATATCTATATAAGCGCCAAGTTACCTTTAGTTTGAAACCATTAAGCTACATACTGTGCCTATAAATATTGAAACAGCGATGGAAACTATCGGTATATATTTTCTAAAGTCTAGACTTTTGTTTATCTAAACACAACTCTCCACTCAAAATGTTTTACAATCTATTTTATTTCCATTTTATATCAGTGGAAACACTTAAGTCTTGCCATCATAAATCATTAGGTAATTTATAGCATCTATTCGTAATTAATGGCACCATTACACATAGGTCTACCCGAAATAATGCGCTGACGACGCGATTGATCTTTTTTCCTTTAGCCCCAATGTTGAATGACCGAATTGAGAGCGGGTCTGATTTCCGGATAGAGGTCAGTCTCAGTAGTAACACGGGGACTGGCGGGTAGCAACATATTGCAACTGCTGCTAATTGTCTCAAACCAGAACACATTTCGTTATTTGACCTATATTTAATAATAATAATCGTTTACTGGGAACAAAAAACAAATACATTCAAAGACAAACAATGTTAAACGATGATAACTGCGATAGTTAAAACTGTGGCGCAGCTAGCAACGCCCGACTCCTAGTGAGAGGGTAGGTTGTTCCAAGACTAATACTTAACCAAAGGATTATAACAAATATTTAAAGAAAAGAAAATTATATACAATACATTTTGAGATAAGTGCTTTGTATGTGAGTACCTAATGTTGAGTAAGAGAAGGTGAGGGTGTGTGTGTTTTCCGAGATGTTAAATTTCCACAAGTTTTTCTGTAGCATCTGTAAGTGATTTTAATAAAATATCGTTTTTTTTTTACATAAAATTCTGGTAACAGAATAGATATATATATATTATTTAAAGATTTTATTTATTCTATTATATATTTTTGAGCTCATGTAGGTAAAATGGCAACGTGTTGCTACGGTTGTACGAGGCTTTATACATCATAAACTCGATCAGAATCGCGTCTACTGCTAGATTTAACTGGTTCAAAATTCAGCTGGGTATGCTTACGGAGTACTGCTTGAGAAATGAACAACTGTCTGACCGTTAGGACCTGGCAGAGAGAGTAAAGTGATATCGTAGGAAAGCGGATTGGTTTCCTAGCAAGGACCTTCAGAACAGCTCTCTGAGCTCTTTCATTTGAATGAAATATGTAAATATTTTAAACAAATACCTTCGTTTTGAATGATAGACAAAGTTATAATTCAATTTTATTCAGTTCACTGTCTAACGTTTGAGAGATTCCGAAACTTTTTTAAACTTCATCGATACATACTTTATTGTTTTTAATATAACCAAACTTAAAAAAAGAAAATTAAAAATAATCTTACACATAAACACGTTTGAAAGCGTGAGTTTATGTATGTAACATAAACTCACGCTTTCAAACGTCAAACCACGTCACGCCTTTTTAAAAATAATCTTTATTAACATATTCATTATTTAAATCTCCTACATAATTTTCGGGAAATGCGAATAAAGTTTCGTTACATATCGAATCACATCCTTGACTGATGCCCAGTGTCGGAGATCTACTGAATATAATAATCAATCAATTGTGACTCAATAGCTCTTCATTTCAGTGAAGTTCTTTCTTAACTGAGTGTTCAGAAACGCAACGAGTCAAGGTATCGAGCGAATTTCAATACCGAATAGATAATTATGTACTTCAGAAAGTCACCGCACAATAAGTTTTTGACATTGACTGTCGCTAAAATGAGATTGCAATTTGAATTTGGACTTTTTTAGTAGGTCATCATCAGCATAGCTTTTTCCCAACTACACTGGATCGCAAAATATCCGGGTCGCTAATAAATGGTGTGATAGTTTCTTAAATAAATAAGACTAATTTGCGAAACTATAGTATATTGTAGATGACTGATTAATATGTATAAAAAAATGTGTAACACGTTTTGTACACTATATAACTTTAATTAAATACAAAAAAATAAGGAAATTTCGCTTCTAACTTATGACAACAAAAATACACTTCTAAATAAATCTTAAAAAATAAAAGATTTTTTGTCAATTTAATATTTTGTATTTCCTCCACGAGCCCGTATCACTTCTTTAAGATGATGTGGCATGCTGTAAGCCAAATTTTGAATACGATTTTGGTCTATGTTTGCCCATTCTTCCACTAGCGCATTCCTTAACACGTGTAAGGTAACGAGAGCAGGAGAGCTTTGTCTCACGCATCTCCCGAGCTCGTCCCATGCATGTTCTATAGGATTTAAGTCTGGGCTGCGAGCTGGCCACTCCATGCAGGTAACACCGACGTCTTGAATATGCATATGGACCAAACGAGCAGTATGTGGTCGCGTATTATCTTGCATAACAATGGAATTTGCACCCATATTCACTAAGCAAGGACCAGCATGCTCATTTAAAACCTCTTCTACGTATCTGACAGCAGTCAGAGAACCGTTTTCTATGATCACTAACTCCGTGCGATCCTCTGAAGATATCCCAGCCCAAACTATTATTGATCCTCCACCGAATGGCACCTTTTCTTCAAAACACGCTTGACTCCCGTCGTGCATAAATAAACAAAATCTGGACTCATCGGAAAACATAACCTTGGACCTATCTTCATCTGTCCATCGGATGTGTTCTCGAGCAAACCGTAACCTCGTAACTCGATGTTCTCTGAGTAGTTTGGGGACGTTTGCTGTTCTTTAAGGCTTTATACTTATCAGCTTCACGAAGATTTCGCAGAATCGTATCAGAGCTCACATTGTTGTGGTGAATTTCTTGAAGACTGTTTCGGACCTGAACAGCCGTGACATGTCGATTTCTTAACATAGTGCTCACGATGAATCGGTCTTCTCGTGTAGTTGTGCACCTTGGCCTGCCATTTCCTGGTCTCCTGATGTGCATGCCGGTCTCTTGAAATCGCTGCAGTACTCTTTGGACCGTTGATAAAGATACTCCTACTGTCCTAGCAGTGCTACGCTGACTTCTTCCTTCTTGTACCATGGTAATAATCCGTGTACATTTTTCAGGTGTTAACGAAATGATATAGCACTGAATACTCTGATCAATCCAAGCAACCATTTATAATGACAGCTCGGTTTGAAACAAAAGCAGAAAAAATATACTTTTCCCAATTTTAAATTTTGAAATTTTTCAAAGAGCATTTTTTTTATCTGTAGCTTGTACAAATTAAACCTCTTTATAGATTTAGAACAAGCATTAGTAACCTGCTTACTACATATTATTTATTCTAGCGATCTAGGTATATAATTTATGGAGATATCACGGTTTTAATTAGCGACCCGGAATTATTATAGTATTTTTGGCTCGACTTCCAGTCTAACCGGATGCAGCTGAATACTAGTATTTAAGTGGAGCGACCGCGGATCTGACCTCCACAATCCAGTCACTGGGTAACACTGTACCCCTTGGTAAGATTGGTTGTCTGACTTTCGGGCTTCTGACGACCCCGACTGTCAAAGATCCACGAATGACAGCTGGGACCAACAGCTTAACGTGCTTTCCGATGCACGGAGGGGTCTCGGTACGTAAAGATGGTCACCCATCCACAGACCAACCGCGGCAAGCATAGCTTAACCTGATCGATCGACCCGTTCTGCTCTTACTTCTTAGCCACGAGCCCTTAATTAAGTACCTACGAGAATAGGCCAGAAGGTCCCTAATTAAAAACGTTCAAAATCGAGTCGCAATGCCATCTCAGTGAGAATCAACGTCAAAAACGTAGGTAAATTACAGGTATTTTTGACAGATTGAGAGACAATTGATTGTTTTTATTTTTGATTGATTGTTTTTATGCGAGCACTCTTAATAATATGGGAAATGCCCTTCTGGCGGCAAAAGTCCCAAATATGATCTCAATTTGTTATATTTAAAATGTTCATTATTCAAGTTTAGTATTGGCTTTATAACTGCCTAACTTTGAAAGAAGTACCTATTTACTTACCTATACTTAATTAAGATTACACCTGCATTGTACACGAGAGCAGTGGTGGCCCAGTGGTAACGGCCACGACTTACGAGTTGTAAGTCGTAAGTTCGAACCCAGACAGGCGCTTTACTTTGTGTAAATTATTTCATCACCACTGCTCTCAAAACGGTGAAGAAAACCATAGTGAGGAAACCGGCATGTCCTAGAACCAAAAATTCGAAGACATGTGACATCTGCCAGCCCGCACTGGGCCCGCGTGGTGGATTACGGCCCACTACCCGTGGCCCGAGGCCTGTGTCCCAGCAGTGGGAACATTGTAGCCTGATTATGCTTATCCTTCGTTGTATGCAACGTCAGCGCACTTCAAAGCCCTCGTGATCTCGATATTTAATATATTCACCTTGTATCGAGCGTCGCGGTTTGAGCTATACGCTGACACTTGATGAACTCATAGGCCTTTAGTTGAATTCATTACGAACAAGCGGTTTTTAATGAGGCGACTTCATATAGCTTGATTTTAATCAAGAATTTTATCACTTTTGATTTTGTGTAATTTCACAGAGCGTATAAGTAATCTATGGGTAGGTATTTATTTTGACATTTTTCTATTTGCAGACTCGTACCTACATAATAATATGATATATTAGTAAGAGCGCTTACACGGGTCCACTAGCGCCACTCCTTTAAAAAAGTATTATCTCGTGACTGAGAAGAAATTTTGAAAAACGGCTCAATAAGCGACCTCGGTGTGTCTAGAATTTTCTAATACCTTTTATAAAGTTTCATATTGAGACACGAAGCAACAAAATGCGATCAAAATGAATGTGGCCGCTTTTGTTTATATCGAATTTTGTTGCTTCGTGTCTCAATATGAAAGTTTATAAAAGGTATTAGAAAAATCTTGATACACTTACCGAGGTCGCTCATTGAGCCGTTTTTCAAAATTCCTCCTCAGTCAAAAGATAATATTTTTTTAAAGGAGTGGCGCTAGTGGACCTGTGTAAGCGCTCTTAACACTTTGGGGGTCACTAAACGCCAATAGGCGTAATAGTAATAAAACTTCTATTGTATCTCGCTCATGTACTTACAGTTCTAATTCTAAAGCTTCTTTATTAGTATTTATTCTATAAACTTTGAATCCATCGCAAATTCTGTAAATTTTCTCAATACCGTCCCTTTGTTTGTATTGAAACCTTTCAATTCTGTTTATACAGGGACGTAATGATTTATGTTTTTACTTGTCCCTTTATCTTGGAGACTATAGCGTTATTCACTTAAAATGATTACTGTTTAAAAGTTGCTTAAGTTGGTTATAAAAGCCGTCCATGAAAAGTTCAGATAAAATTATTTATCCGGTTGCAAATTAAGGAAGAAATTCGAGGTACGCTCCTCCGAACGTTATTTATGGTTTGTTTAATAATATAAAGAAGTAAAGATATACTCTACCGTCTTTTGAACATATACCTATACATATTAGGTAACTACATAACCACGTTTTTTGACACAAAGTGAACAAACGAGAGACAGGTCATCTTCATAAGCTTTCTATATCAGTGGCACACTTTGAGAGTCTTGTGATTGAAACGTGTTAAATAGCAGGTAGGTACGTGGTTTTTCAATATAGGTAATAGCAATCAATACTACAACTAAGTACTTGAAAAGTTATCGAGGTGTAGCGGTATCAACATCGCCACATGCGAGATACACGTCATACTGACGTCACGCAGAGTTTGTCACGCAAGCAGAGTTTACCGCGCGACTAGCATATATACAACGTCCCGACATCAACCGTCGGGCCCCGTCCGATCACCATGTTCGGCAAGCCTATCCCTTGGGAGAAGCGAGCCAAATACTTGAGTGTCACTCTGGACCATAGACTCTCCTTCGGTGAGCACATAAAGCAGGCGCGTTCGCGCTCCGCTTTCGCTCTCGGTAGACTCCACTCCCTATTGAATGCACGCAGCAAATTGTCAATCAAGTGCAAATTGCGCATTTACACAGCGTGCATTCGGCCAATCATGACCTACGCGAGCGTGGTTTTCGCACACTCGAAACCCCACCACATCCATAGGATGCAGACCCTCCAAAACCGGTTCCTCCGTAGGGCAACCGGCTCCCCTTGGTTCGTTCGGAACGAGATCCTCCATCTCGACCTTAAAATCCCCACTATCCGTCAGTTCATGAAGCGCATTTCCAAGCGCTTCTTCGACTCCGCGGCCTCACATCGCAACCCTCTGGTTGTCGAGGCTGCCAGATATACCCCCTCCCGCATTAGTCGTACCCGCCGTCCAAGGCATGCCCTGTCCTACCCCGATGACCCCATAACCCTCCTCCAGGAGAGCAGTAGGGCCACCAGTACAGTACACAAGAACAGACCGCCATCGTTCCGACCTCGCCGCCGAGGTCCTACGCGACGCCCCCGACGTAATTGTCCCCCCCCCCCCCCGACCCTTGCTCGACGACGCGCCAGCCCGCGCCGTAGCTGAGCCTGTAGTTTTAAATTCCCCTGTTAATAATAATGTTATCTCGATCCAGCCTGTCCCATCTTGCTGCCCTCCCCTCAGTGACGCCCTAAGCCGAGGTTCGTACCCCACAGGGGGTGCCCTTAGCGTGCGGTCACCTAATTTTTAAGTATTTTTCGCCCCTGGCTGGAGGCTTTAAGTTAGTAGCTTAAGGCACCCACAGGTTTGCCCGGTTAAGTAGCCAGGACTTTAGTGGTCACAACTACGAGCTGCCAATTAGGAAAAAAAAAATACAAAAAAAAAAACAACCGTCGGGCAGTAGCCCACCAGACACAACACCCGTCTGGTCGGAGGATGCTCCCTTTTCCATAGAGTATGAGTGAACTTTACACCCTGTTCCTCATACCTCTATAGAGGCATAAGTAATATGCCTAAAAAATTATAAAACAGACATTGTTGTCTGTTTTATATGTTGTGTGTTGTTGTGTGTGTTATGGAACGCTATTAGGGTTGTAAAAGGCTGTTTTGTAACAGCCTTTTACAACCCCAATAGCGTTCCATTAGTGGATCGCCACCATAGTTTAACCACAGTTCATATTGTTATTAAATAATAAAGCATGTCCAAAAGTGCCAACTTAACAGGAACAAAGCGTGACAAAGTTTGCGCGGCACGGCTCCCATTTGTAACCCACTTTACGTTACATTCTACGTAAAGCGAGTTTAAACGAAGTGACAAGAGTACTCCTGTTATTTACTTGAACATGTTAATGAACTCAATTAAGGCGAAAGCGTCAGGGAAGCCCGCGAAATTCAAATTTTCTTACGTTTTTTGCAATTTGCAGGTCAGTATCAGGTTGTATGTCGATTTATATATGATTCGCGGACGTAGCAAATATTTATTTATAGAATTATAATCATAAAAATCATCAATACATCTCCATAAGTTCATATTACCCTATTGAACGACTATTTCATGAAATCTAGACATTTGAGGCCAATTCTAACTTAAGGAGTTGTATTGCTGATTCTAATGATTATAATACTGAAAAGCCATATTTGTTACGGCCCCGTATCATATATTAATCAGCATACAACCTGACACTGACCTTTTTTTTTTTTTTTTGGGTGGGAAATCATCAAATGACCTCTCCCGCTCTGGGCGGAGCGGAAGGGCGTGTCAGACTCTTACTGACTAAAACCCACCCGTGTTCCTTCAGTTGCCTGTGCGCCAGGGCCACGGTAACTCTTTCGAACAATCCGCGACCCCGGCAGGCATCGGCCCTATTGGACCCCTTCAATGATGCTGACATCTCTTTGAGGCGCGCGTGGAACACGACGCGCCGTCGACCCGGGCCTGGTCCTTACCGGACGGCGAGCTGCCCATTGCTCGCCGTCCGCAAGCCCGCGCCTACGGTGGCCGGGAGTCGGCAATTGACTCCCGACGCCCAGGGTGTCTCCTCCTGCGGCGACTAGGGGCGTGAGAGCGCAACGATTGCCGCACCCTCACGCGCTCCGCCTCCTCCTTCGCGAGCATTACTGCTTCACAGAAGGAGGTGACGGCTTCCCATTCCCTCTCGCTCCGTACCATGGCCTGTACCAGGGCCGGACGCGAGAGATCGCCGCCGCCGATCGCCGCCACGAGGACACGGCGGTGCTCCGCCCAAGCCGGGCAGACCTCCACCGTATGCTCCACCGTGTCCTCCGGTCGATCCACACAATGCCAACACCCGGGCGTTTCCTCCCGCCTTATCCGAAATAGGAACCTCCCGAAACAGCCATGTCCGGTGAGGACCTGCGTCAGGCGGAAGGTGAGGACGCCGTGGCGCCTCTCAAGCCACTCCTCAAAGAGGGGACTTACCGCCGCAATTGTGGCGTGCCCAGCGCTGGGTTGCGACAGTCGCACTCTCCATGCCGCCATGAGATCCCGCCGGAGCTCTGTCCGCTGTGCCGCGATTTCTCGCGGCAGCGGAGTAACGCCCCGGCGTTTCGCCTCCTCGCGCGACTCCCAAATGTGCGCGAGGACTTTTGCCTCCAGATCCCATGGCGGCAATCCGGCAAGGAGGCTCGCCGCCTCGCAGGAGACCGTGCGGTATCCCCGGACCAGCCGGATGGCCATGACCCTTTGGGACGCGTTCAAACGGCGTGCTGGTCGGAGCCTCAATGAACGCGCCCACACCGGTGCCCCGTAAAGGGCCATGGACCGCACGACCCCCGCGTAGAGCCTCCGGCAGGAGGCGTTTGGACCCCCTAGATTGGGCAGGAGCCGCTTCAAGGCAGCCCCAGCCCGGTCCAGTCTGGGAGCCAAACGTCGGAAATGCTCGACGAAGTTCCACCGGCTGTCGAGGACGAGTCCCAGGTACTTCATCGTCGACTCGACGCCGATGTGAACCCCTCCCGCCATTATTTGGGAACCCGAGAGTGGCGCGTTCCGAGGACCATGAAAACACATGGCCTCGGACTTGTGCAGGGCCACCTCGAGTCCCAATTGCCGGATCCTCTCAATGACTGTCGCAACCCCGCGTGTCATTAATTCGGCCGCCGCCTGGTGCGACCTCCCCTGTGCCAGGACTAGCGTGTCGTCAGCGTAACAAACGACGGTGACGCCGCTAGGGAGGTCGGCGCGCAGCACCCAGTCGTACCCGATGTCCCACAGATACGGCCCCAAGACTGATCCCTGTGGGACACCGCACGACATCTCTCGCCGGTTCCATTCTCCCTGGTGACCGGGGTAGATGACGGCCCTGTCCGTCAGATAGGCCTCGACTATGCGACAGAGGTAGGTCGGCATCCGGTGATACCGGAGTGCCTCCCTGATGCAACTCCAGGGCAGGGTATTGAAGGCATTGGCGATGTCTAGAGACACCGCCAAGACGACCCCACCCCGGGCCACAGCATCCCCCGTCGTGAGGGCTCGCACGCGCATGATGGCGTCCACCGTAGAGCGCCCCCTGCGGAAGCCAAACTGGCTCTCCGCCAAATCCGGCCCCACCCGCACTAGCCGCCCGACGAGGCGGTCTGCAATGACTCTTTCAAAGAGCTTGCCCACCTCGTCGAGCAGCACAATGGGCCGGTAAGCGGACGGAGAGTCCGCAGGGCGCCCCGTCTTCTTAATGAGGACCAGTTTCCCCGTCTTCCAACGAAGTGGGAACTGGCCCCCTTCCAAGCATGCGCTTAGGAGCCCTCGAAGTCGAGGCCCGAGAGCCTCCAAGGCCAGGACCCAGGCTTTTCCAGGTAGGCCGTCGGGTCCTGGGGCGGTATTTTTGGCACTCAGCCTACGTACCGCCACTCTCAACTCTACCTCGGTCACCTCAGGAGAATCGTCGTCGTCGTCGGTTATGTGGTCCACAGTGGGCACCGCAGGAGGCGGAGCCATGGGCGGGGGAGTGTGCTCCCCTCGCGAAGGGAACAGAGCGCTCACCACGCCCTCCACGAGCTGAGGCCGGAGACTCTGCGTTAGTGGGGGAGCCCATGGGCGGAGTTTCTCCCGCACCATTTTGTATGGGCGTCCCCAAGGGTCCCTGTTCAGAGTCCCCAGCGACTCCTCACGGGCCAGTCCCCTGGCCCGCAGTATCTCCGCTCGGAGGGCGGTCTTCGCCGCTCTGTAACCCTCGTACAGCTCCGCCTGAATGGCTTCCGTATCCGGAGGACGGACACGGAGCCTGCGGTGCCTGGTGTACAGGCGTCGCGCAGCAACGCACGCCTCGCGCAGAGACGCTAGCTCCGGCGACCACCAGTACACCTGGCGCGAGGCGCGTCCAGGCTGGACCCGGGGCATTGCCACGTCACATACTTCGGACATGGCCTCCCGGAACCACTCCGCCTCGTCGTTAATATCAGCAGGCCTGTCCGGTGATGACACCCAGGCCTGCACGATCGAGGCTTCCAGGAGGAGCTCCCGGTCCAGCCGCTTCAGCGCCCACCGTGGACCACTCGGGGCCTGTCGGACCAGCGCGCTCGAGGTCTGGGCGGAGACGTCAAACCGGATGTACCGGTGGTCGGAATACGTCTCCACCCCCTCCATGACGCGCCAGTCAATGACACGCGGCGACAGAGCGGGGCTGGCGAACGAAATGTCCACCACTGACTCACCCCGCATTCGCACACACGTGGGGACAGAACCCCGGTTTAGGACGACTAGGCCTGTCTCCAGAGCCCAGTCCTCCACCATCCTACCCCGCGCGTCAGTATACCGGGAACCCCAAGCCGTGTTCTTGGCATTGAAGTCCCCGAGCACGAGCACGGGGAGGGAATGGTACCCGACGACGACGACTCTCAACTCCGCAAGGGAGTTGTGGAACTCGGCGAGAGTTCGGTTCGGGGAGAAGTACACTCCTACGACAACAATCTCCCCGAACCGTGCTGCCACGCAACCCCGTCCCCTCTTAACTGCCTCGAGCGACGGGGTACCGGCGGCGGCAACCTGACACTGACCTGCAAACTGCAAAAAAAAAAAAAAAAAAAAAACGTAAGTAAATTTGAATTTCGCGGGCTACCTTAGCGCATCCCCATTAACTGTTTAGTTAAATTAACCTGTTTTTAAAACCGACAAAAATAGAGTCAAACATTAGTTCAGCTCCAGATGAAGATAGATATTGTGGCCTTTTTAATTACGTAGGTATGTGGATGATGAAGGGATGCCACCTTAATTAGAATTCTGCCCGTCAACCAGAAATACAATTAAAAAGTTTTATGCTAATTTTCAATTTTATGGCACACGTTTCGTAAACGTTAAATCTGAACTCAGCAATGCTTATGATAATGTATTCCCCGGGCAAAAGCCTTTACAATGAGCTTTTTGATAGGTACATACTACAAAAATCAGCAGGAATTCTAAATACTACCTGCACAACTACAGGAATACTAAAATTTTACCTACATTTAAGCCGAAAACAACTAAGAATCTCTATATTATTTGCAGACTTCATAGTTACTTTATATTGCAAGCGGATATAAGCCTTCTGAAGTCCAGTTTTTTATTTTGTTCAAAGTGCAATTTCCTCCAATGCTTTCGGAACTTGTACAATGTTAAAACAAAAGAAGCAATAGGGCATCAACGCTCATTGCTATGCTTGAATATGTGTATAAGAGAAATATGTATCTACTTAATGAAGAATTTTCTGCAAACGTATGAATGCAGTCAGAGGGGTTTTATTCATAAAGAAATGAATTGGATAGTCAAGACTCTAGTTATGGAGGGTGGTTGTAATTAAAAGTGGAATGCAATGAGAGGAGAGCTGACGCTCTCCTCTCATTGCATTTAGATTGATACATGATGTTGAACGTTATAAGAAAAAGTTCAAGCTTTCATTGCAACGGTCTTTAAATCACGGAAACTTTACTTGTTTAGCTATATTTAGAACTAGGTGTTGCCCACCATTCGTCTACGTGTATTCATTTTTTAATACAAATATCCAGGATAATAGTAGCCTTAAATGCTTTTCTCCAGGTCCCAAGCTAACTATCTGTGTTTTTTTTTTTTCTGTTATGTGGTTAAAGCGTGAAAGGGTAGCAGACAGACAGAGTTACTTTCGCTTTTATAATATTAGAATGAAAGTATGAGTATTTAGCGGTATCAACATCGCCACATGCGAGCTACACGTCATACTGAAGTCACGCAAATCCTGCATCGCGCAAGCAGAGTTTACCGCGCGACTAGCATATATACAACGTCCCGACAACAACCGTCGGGCAGTTGCCCACCAGACACAACACCCGCCTGGTCGGAGGATCCTCCCTTTTCTATAGAGTATGAGTGAACTTTACACCCTGTTCCTCATACCTCTATAGATACAACGTCTCATTACACGGTGAAGTCGACCAGCCTTTATTCCCATTTCCCTCCTACATACACATTTTTATTTAGTAATACTTTAAATTCACTTAACGTATCGATAAAGGTACTCTGTACCGGTACGTAAAGTGCGCGTTGTATGTAATACCGTTAAAATGTCTCCGTACAAAGTGCACCATTGAAAATTTTCTTTGTACCTTGGAAAAGTGGAGCTAGTTTTCGCTTCATTATACGTTAAGGCATTTACCCAAACCCACAAGCGAGATTGGAAATTCATAGAGTAAGCCGTTTTTGTCTTAATTAGTTCTGGAGTAGTTTTCTCTTGTGAAATGTTCGAGTCGATCAATATCTATGTGGGAGCTTTATTGAATACATACCAATATTGTTAACTAAGAACGGTGTACGAGTATATTGAAGGAGAATTTGACATGACATTTTTCACTTATCTGAATTACCCATCACTTGCTAAATCTCCAAACTGGTAAGCCTTTATATTGGGAAAAAGGGCAAGTGTAAATAATGTGACCGTTATTTGAGAAAGGTTTTTCAATGGTTCAATAAGAGAGTTTACAGTTTCATACGAAAGAAGTCGCACAAAATGAAGTTTATAGAATGCTTATATTCCCGAATACTTACCCTTTGAAGACCAAGCCGTTATAAGAATAAGAGGATTTGGTTGTAACCAAACACTCGCGCAAAAGCGCGCGGTGACGGTGGCGGCGGCGCTCCTTCCTTGATATTCAGAACATCTTCAATGGCTCATTAGCACCAAAAATGCCTAGTTTACGTCGGTAACTTTAACCAACCGTTTGATAACTCCTTGAAACCAAACCCAAAGATTACAAAGTTTTAATTATTCTTTGGAATTAGTTTTTGAGGTCATCAGATTGATTTCGAGGCAAGTCGATTCTTAATGACTGAAAATATTTGTCTGGTGCTCTCATCATTTCGGTGCGGTAAGAAATAATGGCGGTTGATAATTTTAACTTTATCACTTAAAACGGAGTCTGACCCGTCGCGTCGGTAACCTGCTGCTAAACGTCGACGATCAAACGTAATTTATTTGATTCGCCGAGTTGACTCGACCTTATTTATCACAACTACTTTTAGTTATTTTCCGTGACCAAAGTTTATTGTAACAAATTCCATGATTGTTCTATTAGTATTCTCTAATCTTACCGACACATACTCACCAAGACACTGCTATAACAGTCAATTTTGCTATTGTGGCCTATACTTCAAAGAAGTTAATCTCACTACCACTAAAACTTCAGGACAGAAACCTTTTTAAAAAATTCCTAGTTTTTTTTCTGAGAATCTAAAAGACCACTAATTTTCAACGTTAGTCAGAGAACAGTGGGAGGACATCATTATGGGAGGTCTTTGCCCGCGGTTAGACACTTTATGCGTTTTTAAGAATAAAACTAACAAAGAAGATGAGAAAAATGAATGATGAGTTTATGACATACCTAATTCATGTTTTTAAACGGACACATGGAATATTTCAGCAATGTTTATACGTCAGCACTCATGTAAATTGCGGAGTCAGCTAACTTATGTAATGACTTGTACCTATTAGTTTTGGAAACAACCTATTAACAGAATCAATGTTTGAATTTAAGGTTGAGATAATAAATACGTAACTATGTTTGCCTAATCACTTGATAACGGTTTGACGGATATAGTTGAAAGGTAAAATCAAATAGTTAAAGCTATTTCAATAAACACTTTTCTTCCTCAAAATCTGTTATTTCTAAAGAAAGCAGACTTGTGGGTTAAAAATAAGAGGACTTTATAAATGACGTCAAATTATTTAAATCTTTCTTTAGCTATTATGTACATCTCATAAACTCTATCTAATTTTCTATAGCATTTCCGGACTTCCGGTGCGTATACTAATTAAGAGATTGATAATACTCCGATTATCTAGCCGAATAGTTGCATGGCCATCGTAACCGGGCATGATATGGGTGCAGATAATATTCGTACAGTTAGTAGGTTAGCACAAATACCTTTGCACTTGGTAAACCTGCGGGCTCGTTATCTGAACTCAGATTGAGATGAATATTAGTTTTTTATTGTTTGGTGAATCCGACCTACGATATCAATTGTGGACGGGATACTAATTTATGGATTTGTTATTGATGTTTTTTCAGGGAAGGTCGTTGGCAAAATTAGTATCAACCATTTTCTATCTCTATAGAAAATTATATTTCATTTTCCGAGAGGTACATGCCGTTCGTTAATTAGTAATTTTAGGATCGAAGCACATACAAGGCTTATGACGTAACATGTCGGATTTCATATGGCCTACAAGTGGTTTCAGATTTCATGTAACAGTGTTTACTTGGCATATGTATGCCTTTCCGCTTCACTGGAAATAATGGTTACACACTAAGTAAACCTATAATGACTGCCTCGTTGGTCTAGTGGTCGCAAGCGCTACTGCTGAGCATGAGGTCTCGGGTTCGATTCCTGGGTCGGGCAAAGTGTTATTGGGTTTTCCATCTGGAATTTCTTAGTAGCAGCCCGGAGTCTGGATTTGTGCCCGGTTGATGGCAATAGGCTCGCCCCCTATTACATGGGACTTAAACATAACTGGCGAAATGTGGGTGTACTATGGGTACACCTCTGCCTAACCCTTCGGGGAATACAGGCGTGTTGTTATGTTATGTTATGTTATGTAAACCTATAATTATTTACTTTACGTAAAAATTATAGTTAACTTCGCATTGCAAGGAAAGTAATTTTCATATAGAATAACTTGTATCTTGTCTTGTCAAGGAAACAGTTTTATTGACTTCTTCACACTTTTGTATATTGATTTTCACTCCTTTCTGTCAATTGCCAACTTTTGAACTTCCTTCCACGTCACAAGTCCGCATCCCCTCTGATTTAGGTGAAGTGTCTCCGACATGGTTATCCGCCCCTTTTCTACTTCAGATTATTTGTTTGTGATATTAAGAAACTTTATACGCCAAAGGATTTCGGTGAATTGATATCATTGAGTTATAACTTTTAACAGGAACGAACTCGGTAATTTTGTTGGAGTTTTTTTTTTTTGTTTTGTTTTACTTGCTTACTCGTGCCTATCACGTTACTATGTCTTAAACCACCTGTGTGGTATATATGTGGATGGGTAGACCCTCTCGTGGGACAGACTTTTTTATTTAGTGTGTACCAGACCAGCGAAAGACAATTTTGACAGAGCCGTGACCTTACTCTGCGATACGTTCATTTAAATCTACTAGCAACACGGGACGGTCGAACAAAATAAATATGCAAATTAGATAAATTCAATTTCATTTAGATACTTACTTATGTTTAAACTCAATCCTCTGTATACAACGGCCTTTAGTGGGATTATGTATGAGAGTGTAGTGTCAATTTTTGAGGTTAGTAACAGTTTTAATTGAATTGTCAGATCTTTGCATAACCCGATAGTTTCTGCTGGAGAGCCTGGCATGGCGCCAGAACAATCACGTTTTCTGTGATTGTGTTCACTTTCCACTTTCAGCAAACTGAGCTAATTTTCAACTTTGAAATAAGCTAGTGTACCTTCTACCGACTACAGGGTTTACCAATCGTAGGTAGCATTTTCCTAAGGGTCCAAAAACTCTTTTCAAAATAAAATGTTGCCAGAGGCGAATCGTAACCCGATTCGCCTCTGGCAACATTTTATTTTCTCTCTCTCTTTTGGTTAAGTCCTTTTGATTTCAGCTGTCTTGGCGCTTTTTCTTTTCTTTTTTTATAACCTGTCGTAACTTTTTTCATGAAATGCTGTCTCAAATACCTTACCATCACACACGATGTAAATAATAAAATATTTAATCTATCTAATATGGTGATGTCTCGTGCTATGATACCAATAATGATATTGTTTTCAATAAAGGTTCAACTACAAATAATATGAATCAAAATTATTCGAGTAAAATGGTATGACAGATTCCGTAATATTTTATTTTGCACAAATAATTTCGTAATTTCCGGGACCGGAATACTTAAAGCACGGGTCGCGTGCCGAACATTCAATAGACATGAAAAAAATGTTGAAGATCGTAAACATTTATTGGATGGGCCATCACCTCCTTTTTTAACCAATTGGATGTCGTTTATTCTTATGGGGTTTAGGTGTCGTCAGCGGTTCGATTTAAAAGGTTCATGGGGTTAAATGTTAAATTCGATATGTGTTCGATTTTTTATTGATATAGATTTAATATTTTAAGCTACTTATGTTGTCTCAATCTGTGTCTAACCGGTTTACTGTATGACCTGGATAATAAACTATTTTCTATTTTTTCTAATTTATTTGTAGTAGAACCATGGACACGCACGGCCGAGGTGGCTTTTTTTTCGTAATTTCTTCTCCATGACTGTTGACTGCTGATTCAGGCGCTGGGGTGGGAATATAATGAGGCATAAAATTCACTGTAAACAAATTTTAATTAATTTAATTAATTCACACGCGCTCAAATTTTTCTAGCTGAAGAAAAAGAGAATAATCATTTCAAAACTAAAAACAAAGAACTGTTTTTCTATTCTTTTAGTATTTTCGCTTTGTATTAAATTCTGTAGAGTTCGGTCAGAATATTGCTGTACAAAACATAGCTTAGATTAATACCTTCGGAACAAAAATACATCATGAGAAAGTAGAAACTAATAAATGTCGATCTGGAATGAAACTGGAGTTATTTGAATAGTTGTATCTAGAAATAAGAAGTGTAGTGAATAAACTCGATCTTTAATTCTTACATAGACACGATAGGTAATATATTTTCAATACGTATTCATAAATCTGTGTCCCTGAGCTTATGAGCCTTAATAATGTCCGACGCTTGCGGCGGATACAGTCGAAAGAGTTTGGAGGACCGCCAGTGCACTCAGGTGGAAACTGAGCCTCACTTGCTGTCCCAATAATACATGGATCTATCTGCTACACTTGCGAGGTTTTAGTACAATCGGATTTACGTGTTGTTCATGCCACATGTTCAGGTTTATTAATGTTGTGTTGACGTCTTCATTTGCCTTCCCACGCGCATATTCTATAGCACGTGTCTTGCCCTCGCGTTTCTGTTTGGTTCTTTAATCTTTCGGTATTGGGTAAATCTCTATAATTTTAAACAACATACAAACATATTTGGATAAAATAAAAAAAAATACAAATCAGATTCATGAAGCTCTTAGTGGATAAAAACACAAAATACCGTTGTAAAAATAGTGATTACGAGGAGTTATTTTTGGAATGTAAAATGCTGCCGGTTCATGAGAGGGTTGTGTTGTCAGTAGCCTTGGATCAGTATTGTAGTGATGAATTCAAAACCAATATTATTCGTACAAGACCTCAAAGAAGTAATAATAATATGAGAACATTTGTAGTGCCCACTTGCAATAATTATTATGGTCGAAGGTGTAGATGTTTTTTGGTCCCAACGATTTTCAATAACCTTCCAGTAGATATAAACAGTAATTGTGTCACAAAAACCTCTTTTAAAAAGAAAATAAATAAGTACCTACTTAATTTAATTTGTCAAAGCCTCACTATAGGAAATATTTAACTAAATGTTATGAAAAAAATAGTTCTCGTCTATGCATGTATGGGTGGAAAAATGTAACAGTTGGGATATTAAGTACATAAAAAAAAGGAGCTACGTCTGCCAACAAACTGCTTTGCAGTTTGGCAGAGGTAAATTTTGTGAAAAAAATTGTTTCTGTGAATAAACACTTTTTCATTTTTTTTTCATACTGTGACTCACATGTCTATATTCCTTTTTAAGTTCTCAATGATGGCATCGTTCTGCAGGAAATGTTCGTAATTTTTCATTAAAATCTTACATTCACCATCGTAAATAAGTGTAAAGTTTTATGTTAAAGAAAAAAGCCTTCATACTGTTAAATAATTTATGTAATTTCGCTTTGACCGCACTTCTATAAATATTCTTAGTAAAATTTATTGATACAACGAAGCTCCTCGGAGGAGTTGTTAAGGGGCGTGTACCAATAATGTTTCAAACACAATTCAAATTTATTACCAGCTTCAAACGGCCAACGAAAACATTGTGAGGAAGTTCGCAGCAGTAAAAGCTTTACGGAAATACTACACTATAAATTAATGGTAAATAGATCATGACTTATAAGAGGGTAGAGTGCTGTCGACCGACAAATGAAAGTTTTGTTCTGATCCCACTGTCACATTAAAACTCGGTTGCTGAATGGCACTGATCGGTAAATCTAAAGGTAGTGCAGACTAATGCTAGCAATTGTGATCAGTTGAGCAAAATAACATCAACAAATCATGTCACTTGACATGGATTTTGACAGCATGTACAATTGATTAGCCTTCCAGCAACCGGGGGTAACACAGTCAATTCTATTGCCTTAACGATTAAGCTTAATCATGGGCAAAAAAGATATACGACAATCATTTACGTTTGTAAGATCACAAGGGTACATTAAGTAATTAAGCCTCGATGATCCATTAAAACAAGTATCAATCTACGTCATGAAAGACATAATAATGGAAGGTTGGAGATTCGCCAGGGCATTCAGACAGAAATATTCCAAATTGTTTACATGCCTAATAATATAAATGGGGGTACTTATTGTATCTTGAGCGGACTGGATAGCTTCATAGTATGAATTACAATGTGGGTCAACCCTAGCAGGTAAAGTATGTACCTACCTTGTTGTAAAATTATTTTGTAATGAAGTCATGGTGTATATTGAAAAGGGGTTTTAAAGTGACCTTATTTCGAAAATCATTTTCATGTTGACTGTTTCATGCCCTACATTCAACAACAACTATTTGTACCTGCTATGTGGACAGGTAGTGTTAATCTAGGAAGTTCACTGTCTTTATCAAATACTAGCTTTTGTCCGCGGCTTCGCCCGCGTCGGAAAATATCCCACGGGAATATTCTACTGGGATCAAAGTACCCTATGTGTTAATCCAGGTTAAAAACTATCTGTTTGCCAAGTTTCATCCAAATCAGTTTAGCCGTTTTTGCACTAATCCGGAAAAGACATAAAAACATTTTTACAAAAAAATAACCGACTTCCGAATTGAGAACCTCCTCCTTTTTGTGAAGTCGGTTAAAAAAAACAACCGACTTCCAAAAAAAACACTAAAAGACCTGAAAAATAACTTTAATTTCGGAAGTCGGTATCTTTGGTTTTGTATTTTCTTTTAAATAAATAAATTAAATTTATTTTTCAGGTCTTTTAGTGTTTTTTTTGGAAGTCGGTTGTTTTTTTGTAAAAATGTTTTTATTTTTCACTTTTTAGTTGCCGTACCTACCCCACACAAATTCGTATACCACTACTTGGTGTGTAAATAACAGTGACAGGAAATTATTAACACATCATCCATATAAACTAAGTGGAAAAAATATGCATTATTAAAGATAACTCAAAAACTACTGGTCAGACCATGATCAAACTTAAATGGGACCACATGTGAAGCACCACCTATCAAATAAAAAAAGAATCATCCAAATCGGTTCACCCAGAAAAAAGTTCTGAGCTAACATACATAAAAAAAAAAAAACATATAGACGAATTGAGGACCTCCTCCTTTTTGTGAAGTCGGTTAAATAGACAAAACCAGACAAAAGGTTAAAAATTCTAAAAACTATATATTCGTCATCAGACTCATTCCCACACCTGGTAGGAATTACTTTTTTCAAAAATATTCAATGTAGGTACAGTTTTGACTTTGTTACTATTTTAGTACATGTCTAAATATATAGAAACTATTGATTGGCCGACGAGTTGAATACCACCTTGTTTAACGTATTTTAATACCTACCCTATGAATGTAAATTGGTAAATTAGATGACAATTTACAGTTTGTAGGTCCACCTCCCATAAATTTTCATAATCACTGTAGCCTGTAAGCATTTCACTATTACCACTAACTAATTTACTTCAGTTTTCATGTCTGTCCAGAGTGTTCAAACATTTTCCGAAGCATTTTCCCGAGCGGTGCGCTCTATTTCCCGTGGGTGCTGTAAGTGCCTAGTAAGGGATTAAATAAGGCTTGTAAGTGATGTTATGACAGCAACATTTCTTTTCGAAAAGATCGTCAGCTCATCTCCATGTAGTAGGAAAATCCGACCTTAACATGAATGAAAAAACTAACGAATAAGCTTTCCACGCTGAGCCATAATCCCGGAAAAAATCATTGGATTCGACAGGGGTGCGCAAATGGATTAAAAAACTGATGTAATAAAGAACCGTATAACTGTACAGTTGCCATAAACAAAGATAACAAATGATTTTTCGAGAACAATCCAGTTCTCCTATAGCATAAACAATAACCTCAAATGTTGGACAAAAAATATTTATTTGTTTGTCTGCACTTTATCTGTTAATGCCGTGAGTTCTTCGTCAGACTTTCGGTTCGTCTGAGTTTGTTTTACCTCTTTTTACTTCTTCTTTTATGACGCACTAGCACTAGTTACAGTGTTATGCTATGCCTTGTCTAAATTAGATAATAACTCACAAATTCTGACACATTTAAAAATTCAAAACATTACTTTACATTAGTTAACCGAAGTACGTACCTACCTAGTTCTATACACATAAACGAACAAAATAAAGCGAAACTGCATCAAATATTTAAATTGTTAGTTACTCTGAGGAACTGTAGGGAGGAGCAGCCCTCTGTCGAATTAGTTTTTTAAAGAACTAGTTCGCTTCGGAACTTTTTCGATTGTAAAATTTTCAGCTTGCTGTGAAGGCGAGTACAGTTTTGTTTTTCTTTGCCTTTTATCGTGCATAATTCGCGTTGTATCGAAGTATTGACGAGCTTTTTTGCTGTAGATCGTTCATAATGTTATTCCTTATTTAATATGGATTCTGATATTATAAATAAGTGAACAAATTCAAATTGAATCCGAGCAAAACAATCTAAACATAAAAAGCGTTCGCTTCGAAGAAGTATTACACAAACTGGGTAAACTTTTTTAAATGTAAGATTTGTCATTTGCATGAGAAAAACTTTTGTATTTCATAACAAGACGAGCAACAGCCTACATACTTATATTCACAACTACGAAACAATACAAAAAAAATAGGTTATATTTAATTGGAACAAAACTCAGCTAATTGAAAGATTTAGTACACCGAACTTTTTTTTAACAGCCTCCTTTAATGAATCTCGAATTTCCTCAGAATCCTTTAATAATGTTAACTGGAATATTCCTTTGCGTGAAAATAAAAACGTAATTAAGTTTATTAAATATGAATGTCTAATACTTTTAAGCGTTCTCGAAGCGGGAGTTTTAACAGTGTTATCCCTTGTCAAAATTAGCTGCCACCGCGTTAGGGTCACACTCGTTCCTTATCTGTTTATGACAACCATTTAACTACATAGTTCCCAACTTTGAGTACAGCTTCGGAATTGAATTATTGCAGAAGAACTATAAATAGTAGATTAAACGAGTTCCGTTTTTGAGATTTTGGGAAGTTTTTTTTTATAGTAATTCTTTTATTATAATAGAAATAGCTAAAGGTCACTGTAGAATCAGTTGAAGGACACTGAACAAGACACAATAGAATATTTATTGTTATTACGTCTGGGCGCGTGTATAGTGTCCCGCAAAGTTTTAAAGTGTGTTCGTCTTTAAACAATATAGGTAACCCTTACCTATTATATTACTATCTATACAAATGTTAAATTAATAATGATATCTATATATTACTAATAACAAATAATAACGTATCTGACGGTATTAACGGATGAAATACAATATGTACTAATGAACACTATTGAACACATAATAACGAACACTATTGTGCCAGTATGTTTCCACAGGCAGGCTGTCTACTGTAAATAATGTGGACTTAAACGTACGTCTTATGTGCATACATAAGCTGCCCCATATAAGCTGGTACATGCCAGCTTACATATTGACAGAAAACTGTTTATAAAACAAATTATTAGAAAATTTCTTATAGGTATTTATGTACCTACTTTTATGTTGTGTCTCACTGAACTATGTGTTCATGTGCCTAACTAACTATTTCCCCTAACGTTATTAACTTTCTACGCCAGCCAAAGTTACTAACATAACTAATATAGCTTTCTAATCAGTAACATGAGACGCCATTGTTGTAAACATATCGCCCCTAGAGCATTGAACCTCAAACAACCAGTAAATTAAAATCACAATTCCACCGTCTGTACTTTCCTTATTAGATCGAGTTATTCCTATGTGACTTGACTTCTAGTCAACCACAGCACTGACCCTTGGTGATATGCTCCCGATCTACCTGAGTATGTACCTACCCTCCAACGTAGTTAGGCAGGACATTCACGATCGATGTAAAACCATTAGTAAGTCATTGCAATGTAAGTCTTAATAACGTATAAATTAGAATGATTGTCGAGTGTTATATCAAGCTCACGGCAATCATTCCATTTTTATACTTTAGAACAATGAAATAAGTATTATACGTCATTCAAGTTTGATCGTGAATGTACTACTTTAGCGGATGGTACCGACTGTGTAGGGATATGCCCCTGCATGTTCCGTCCCCGACTCGCTTGTACTGTGACCATGATTAAGCCGTGCGTGTGCTTGTCCGCAGTTCGCCAGGAGAACGAGCGCATGATGCACGACGTCCTCCAGGCGGGAGTCTTAAATCGCACCCAGTCGTCGGCGTTGCGCTGACGCCGCGCTACTCGCCGCGGCCGCGCCTCGACAACGTGCGACCGGCCGCCGCGCCGCCGGAGGAGCCCGCCGAGCCGGACCCGGAGCCGTCGAGCACAAGCGAGCCGCCGGAACCGGCCGCGCTCCGCCAGCCGGTGAGCGCCGCCCCGGCAGGCCCCACGTGAGCCATCCCCAACGGCCTGCTCCGGTCACGCCCGGCGCCCGCGCTGACTTCGCACGTGTGACGCACTGACTGCTAGGCGCACCATGGCTGTGACGCACTGGTATGTGAACTGAGAGAATAGTCATAGATAAGTTACTCGTTCGCGAATTGAGAATTTGAGAGTGACGAAATGGACGTGTAGGTAGCCAATGTGAAATTGTGAACCAATAGTAAAGAATGAAAATGTTATTGTTGAAACGTATCGGATAGGATGTAAAAGACAGGAAGTCAATAATCCACGATAGTTATTAAATATGCAATTGTCTATGTTAAGAATACATTATGTGGAACTAAAGGAAGAAATATAATTTGCAATTCAACTTCAACTGTATTTTGCACACCCAATTAAATATGAATGAATGAATTATAAATCTAAGATCGTGAATGAATATGTGCCTCTGGGCTATGAAGAGGCTGCGATTTAGAATGTTGTATGTTTGTAGATTTGATAGCATAACTGTATAATGCGACTAGCATAGCATAAAGATAAAACTACCAACGTCAAACGGGAACAATCATCAATACAATAAGGACAAGTTAGATTTCTTTCTTTATTTGAATAAAATTATAAATTAATGTTAATATTTGGTGGTGTGGAAATAGTGCCATTATATGCACAATGAAGTAATTTAAAGCCTGCATGCCTAGACAACTCCTCTAGCTATCAAACCTGACCATGAATTTAATAAGCATTTCTATTGACATGTAATAGGTGTAAAAAGACGAAGCCCAGAATTACTTGTTTTTCCCGTTATTGTGTTTTTTTTTTTGTGCTGGGAGCCTTCTATACGGAGATATTGAAGGTCAAAGTTCCAACTTTTTCTAAAGTTGTTTTACTAGAACCAGGTTTTAATGTTACAACTTAACTTTAAATACCCCCACGACCCCTGTACCGTTGCATGCACAATGTTTTGCGTGCTTTTCATTTTGCGCTACCGTTAACAGCGTTTCTCAGGCCAAAAATAAAAATCGTTTCTGAGCAATAATTTTTGTGCAATGTTACTTAGTTTTATTTTTATGTACAGAATGCGTAGTTGACGGCTATGTGATGGGTCTTTTTACACTGTGTATATTACAAAAAAATTAAAGCCTCTAATTTAATCAATGAGCACAATATAGTATTATTTTATTAATCACAGTACAACACACTAATTTATTTAATATTCTTACTGTTTACCATACAAGTTTGTATTTCACTAAAGGAGTCTTAACTGAGCTTGAGCACAATAATTTTGAGTTACTACTGTTAATATTGAACTCCTTGTTCAACTCTAATCAAGAGCTTTCGAAACTGCGCTTAAATAATATAAAAATCTGTTAAAAAATAAGAGCTTTTTGTATAGTAGTTGTTGTAGAAAGATTCTTACGAGAAGAACATTCTTGTAAGTAAAATAGAGCTGCAAAAGTGTCATTCGCTCCGATTGATCTGTCTTATATAATTGACTTCAATGCTGTGACGCGAGCGGTTAGGTAGAATATAATTATATAAAATATGTTAACGTTCTTCGGCGCGGCCATGTTTGCCTGAACTCAGCGAACACTGCTTTACGCTCCAGCCTGTATAACAGATACATAAGTGTGGAGCTCAGAACATGTCATGTCACACCATCGCCTTTATTACATTATGGATGGCTGTCTCTCCAAGTAATGACGTACGACGTAAATGTAATTTAATTAATCCACGGAAAGCAATTCAATTAGGTTTTCCGTAATAATACAGATTGTAAATAACTTGGTTTATTATTTGCGAGGTTCTGTGTTCACCTTTATGACGTGGAACTATTGACAAGCATCCATTATGGTTTCGTCTAGTTACAACAAAATGCTTGTCGCGTTTTCCGATCTCAGTTTTACAGGTTGAAGTATGAAGCTAGCCGTAGCCGGTTACTCAGTGTTTTCATTCTACCAACAAAAAGGTTTAAATTAGAATATTTACCCAACTAAAAATATCTTGGCATAAAATAATCTCTAGGCTAAAAGGCTCTCATATTTCTATATACTATTAAGGTCCTCAAGGATTTTGTAAATACTAACTAGTTTGGAACAGTTTACTGTTCACAAGATGTAAATTAACAATAAATATAGGTATCTCATTCACAGCTCCGGTCCCCAGCTTCGCTAATATTTATATTATAAAAAAAATATTCATGTATGATAATTTTCTCACATTTATATTGATTACACAGCCCTATGGATCAATGTAAAAGTCCCACTGAGATCCGTCCAGTAGTTTTTCTGCGCCTGCACATTATCTAGTCTGAATTTGTAAAAACAATTCTTACTTAACCAGAATTAATTATTTCTCGGCGCGACTACTTTATATCCTTATACCTATGTATAACCTGATCTAATAAAAGCAATTTTCAATACAACTTAAACTAGTTGTCGTTTTAACAAAAGCTAAAATAGTAAATGCCGATATCTAGATTTCATATTATCTGAAATAAACATAAATAAACAAATTGCAGATGCTACATTTTATATATGTGCAGCATAATAAAATGAATTTTTGTAGGTCAGGATACGGACTACCGTTATTTTATTACAATCTTTCATGCGAAGCCGGGGCGGGACGCTAGCGAACATAATCCGGATTTATACAACAACTATCTGCGATATTGAACATGATTTTAATCTAAAACTATTTGACTCGGGTCGAATCTAATTTATTATCCAATAATAATTAAACTTCACTCTGTATATCTAAATTGTACGAACTTTACATAACAATTTATTTTGTGAAAATGTGTCTTAGCGACACGTGGACGTTAGATAACAAACCACAATGCTGGTAGCAGGAAAACACTGAGTGAACATTACTGTTCCATGTTACGAATATAATGTTTAATGTGAGCTAAGCGTGTGAGTGTGTGCCCTACATATTGCTCATTTTCAGCCTGTCACGAATCGTTCAAACATCGTAAATATATTTTTACCAATTTAGATCGCAGTTTGGAAAACTTGGCCAGTAGGCCACAGACGAGGTAGTTTAGCATACCACCGGTGCATCAACAAAGAAAGTCCCGAGAGTGCGACAGGCTGCAAATCCGCCTTGTGTCGGAGCAAGGCTAACGCTATGCACCTACTAGTTACGAATATGTGTATCGACAATTAAAATGTATGAACTAGTTTAATTGCGATCCGCATCCCCTCCCATCCTCGTGTGATACGATATGCTACGTGTTCAAATGTTATCGTTTGATTATCTCTAAGAAAGATATCGCCACTGAGCGAGAACTGTCAATGCATTCATTCGGCTATACTAGAGATCAATTCCAAATATTAAACAAGACCTATTAACGTAATTAGTGTTAGAGGGAGATACAAAGAATTTTATAGTTGTTTGTTGTAAATGTCAGTTTTAATTAATCTATTTTACAGAACAAAATGTTTAATAAAATATCTTTATAAAATAAGCGGTTGTATCATTTGCTCGGTGGGTGCGTATTATATTTATGGAGCGTTGGGGTCTTCTGCGAGGCGTCGAAGGGTTAATATGATATGTTGGTGTGTGCACAAAAGCGTGCAATGTATACCTACAAGTTGTGTAGAGAAAAGGTAGGGTTTTGGTGAGGCGGGACAGAGAGAGAGTGGCATTCCTCCCGGGCCGCCCTCGGAACTATGCGGCCGCTCGTGTTGCCACCATGCAGCCTCCCAAACAATTTGTACTCCAAACTTGCTACACTCTGCTCAAAATTCAACTGTTAGCACGCAAGTTTGAGAACGCAAACCATTTTTTTATAGGTACCTTCACACCTAATATTTAAATAATATTTTAATAACCCTCTGACAGTTCACGTCGACTGTCATTTAATGAAAGAAAACTATAAACAGCATTCAATACTGACTCAAAAACAAAAATTGTAGGATGTCGGTAAGTAAATGAAGTTACAAGTTTTTATCTTCGTCAGCAGTCACAAAACTTGTTGACTTTATAAGATTATCTCATACTTACTGTAGTTAGCTACAGTAAAGTGATAACGAGAAATGTATTTATCGTTGAAGTGATGACCATCCGTTGGGTTCTTTCCAGGTACGCACGACCACATATCAAGCTATACATTTCCAGTATTTAAAGCTGACTTCTCATTGTACGAAAAGCCTATACAATGCGAGAGCAGCTAAAACCGGAAATGTATGGCTTGATATGTCCCTATAAATGTATAGCTTGATATGTCGATATGTGTACGAAAACTTTCAACATTATCGAAAAAAATGTTTTTTTTTATGTTACATAAACTCACGCCGTATTCCCATGGAGGAAGGCAGAAACTACCGAACGCAACCTGATTCACCTGATCTGATATGTTTTATATTATCTGTTACAATTACGAAACCATATAAATTAATAGATAGGTATAAACGCTCCTAAACTGCTACGAAATCTTAGTTTACGTACTCCAGCTTCAACGTTTACGAGGAGTAAGTCAGCAGGAACATTTATTTCATGTAATAAAGTACAGACATTCTTCTCGAAATAATTCATGGAGCATGTTGGGGTTATGATTATACCGCGAGTAAATTTGTGAGGTATGTAAATATACGTAGGTAGGTACATGGTGATTGTGTGTTGCTCCATATAACAAAAACTTCCAAAATAGAAGAAATTAATTAAGATTGTTAAAATAAATAAAAAGGCTCATTATAAAAATACTTAGAATTGTCCAGTATCTAGATCAATCCAAAATAGAATAGAATAGGATAGAATTTCAGTCTCCTGAAATCGTTCCTGAAAGGCCCTCAGTAAGTGCACTTTAAGAGTACTGTTGTGAAGGAGGGCCCAGCAAAAGAACATATTATTCAACAATATCAGAAGATTCGTTGAAGACTAGACCCGATTTTGAATGCTACAAATAGCTTCACTTGTAATTTCGTGTGTTTGTATTTGTTTCAGGTTCAATAAAATACTTCTGGTAAAGATCATAAGTGTATTTTTACCCATCATACACTGGATATTTTACTCATAACCGGACGAACAAAATTTATTCCAAAAATAGAATAGGAAATTTCGTAGGTTTTTACTAACTAAAGCTAATTAATTTAAAACTTTAATTTCAAGAATTAACATTTTTCATACAGTTCAATTATCAATTTGAACTCTATAAACTGTTTGGAGGCCATTACTTTAATATGAAACATGTTAAACAAACTCTGACAGTGTCAAAACTAAAATTTCATAAAGCACAAAGTGGATTAAACGTGAAATGAACGTCAGTTACATCTCATTGTTTTTAGAACTATTTTACTGCGAAGGCTGGAGTTTCGTACGTAGGTACTTCTGTATTTACATTTCGCGAAAGAAAATTACATGCCGGCTGTAAAGTTTTTCTATTACAGTAATGTTGGAAACCTACGTATGCTTTCAAGTTAATGATTCCTTGCTTTTATGTTTTTTTAGAATTTATTCGATGTGCAATTAGCCTATGGGTTATTAAATTAGCTGATTGTGTTCGTTTTACAGTAGCTATTTGACTACCAAGTATCTTTTCCTCGTAGCAAAGCTTTGATGCGGATCCATGAAGTAGGTCAGTCAGACATGGGCTTCTATGAAACCTATTGATATCAGCACACGTGGGCCTACCACTGAAAGTACCTGTGAATTACTTCCTTCAGAAATATTGGTCTACTTTCTGAAAACGAAAAATAACATTTAGATAGAAAAAGAGTCGGATCACTATTTCCCCTCTATTCCAAACTTAATTTAGAACAATATTTCATTACATAAGTACCTACCTACGTTTTACTCCTGTTACTATAAGTACGTATCGAACAAGTCACGTTTTCTCTTTATTAAGTTCGATTAGAACTAAAAATACCGTTCCTACAGAGTAGATTTTCCGAAGGCTTACACGTTGTCTAAGAAAGTTGTTGAAAATTCCCAAGTTATAGCCACCCCGGGTGCGAATATGTTCTTAAGTTGGAAAACTTTCAATCCATATAGACGCTCTCACACCTCGTAGACACTTAGGAAGTAGCGCTCACATACTTAGCAGTTCCACCTGAAATAGAAGAGACGGGAATGTTCGCGTTATGTAATAAGTATTGAGATACATTCATAGCACAGAATTACACGTCACTAGAAAAATAATAGGCTCGTAGGTAAATCAGGCATGCATCTCGATTTTAGGTATAGAATCTTGTCAGCTAGTATAAAAATGAGATGCTTGGATGAGCATGGTCGATATGCTTGGAAGGTACTAGAATTTGGGACCTTGTTTCTGACAACATGAGGTTTCAAGACATAAAAATGTTATCAAAATTACAATTATTTAGTAATAATGCCTGTTAAAGGCGAGGTTGCAGTTCTTTTTACCTTTCTTAAACCTCTGTAAATCTAACCAAAGGTAAATATAGTGCACAAAAAATCGTTTAGGAAAATTTTACATGCGGTCTAGCGCTATGTGATGACCAGTGATCGGAGTAGGTAGATTGAACTGGGGTCATTGATCCGAAACGTATATATTACTATGGACATTCCTCCGGAATTGGTGGATTATTAAAAAAAAAAACGGAACTTATGTAGGAATTGTATTCTGCCAGAGTGGAAGGAGTCATTTGATGATTTGCCATCCTCAAAAAAAAGGTAGGAATTGTAATAAAATGAGCAATTAATAAAAAAATAAATATTAAAGCTTCGATCGGAATTCGATTGTTTTTATTATTCAACAGATAAATAATGAATTAATTTAGTTTTGATACCTTCCTTTAAATTTTGAATTGAGTAGTAATAATATCACTACCAACATTAACAATATTTAATTGAATCCGGAAATACCGGAATTACTTTCCGGAAAAATGGCTTATCCATGTTATTCTTTCTGTGTGCATTTATGATACAAGTACTAAAAATCAATCTACCTACTCCGATCACTGGTGATGACAGAACGTGAATTACAATAATTGGCTCGATACGAAAAATCATAAAGATGACACTAAATCGCTATTTAAAACGTGTCTCTCGAAGAGAAACCGTGTAAAAGTTATATCAAAAGATAGAGCTTATTGTTTTTTAGGGCATGTTGAAAACACATTTTTTATTTTCTTTATTATTTTTAATACGAGTATGTATATCCAAAATCTAGCAGTTCAAGCGCTCGCACCGGCCGGCGACCGCCCACAGAGACGCACTACAGCACTTTTTCATGAATAGTAACCTACATAGATTATACAATAATTACATTGTTACTCGTAATAATATAAAAGAAAAGTAATAACCTGCTCACTGTTTTCAACAAAGAGAGCTCAATGTTTTTGTTTTCACGACAAAATAATGTTTGTCCTATTTTAAAATGCATGGCATGACAAGTTAAATACTTACTTAATAAAATACAAACGACTCGAGACACCTAAATTAAAATACCACAGGGCTGTATTAATATGGATGTATAACTAATACAGTCAGGGAAATAAAATGTTTACCAACTTGAAACATTACGTCAATTTGCCGTGTTATAGCAATTTCATACTACGGACAATTTAAGTTATTATTATAGTTTATTAAAACATTTTTTTATTATGGCAAGCAAAGCTAATGTCGATTATTCTGCCAATGTGTAAAGTGAATTGGAAAAGCGAGTGTGCATTATTATAAATAAATAAAAAAAATCATAAAAATCTTTGATGATACTGTTGTGGGAACATTACCTAAACAATTTGCTAAACAAAAAAAATCCCTGACTTCATCTAGTACCTACTCTATGGTAATACATGTGACGCAGCGCTGCAAGCTTTGATATTCAAGCAGTAAATAAGAACCTACGCCACGAAGTACTCAATTACCTTAATGGATATCTAAATATAAGTGCTCTCCCGTAGAATCATAAATCTGAATATATTCTTGACTATATCTTGAAATAATTTTATTTTATTACTAAGTTCTTGCGGTACCGTGGCACATCTTATTATAGTATAGATACTTTGATTTTTAGGATGAATCTTCTTATTCTCTTATCGTTTGAGTACCTACTTATAATGTTTATAGGGGAGTGGGTCTATTTGTGCCGGAGTTGTGCGACTACAATAAGCGGCCGATTAGAAAGGGCCCAATTACCGCAACCCTTTTACGGATATTGAAATAAGCCTCGGGCACATTTAGTGGGCTCTTTAGGTTAATCCAAATATTCCACGAAGTACGAAAAAATGTCGACGAAAGTTTTGTATATAATAATGTACGATCACCTTACGAAAACGTTAATATTTTGAACGTTGTCACATTAAGAGGGCGCACCCGGGTCCACTAGCGCCACTCCTTTAAAAAGTATTATCTCGTGACTGGGAAGGAATTTTGAAAAACGGCTCAATAAGCGACCTCGGTAAGTGTGTCTAGAATTTTCTAATACCTTTTATAAACTTTCATATTGAGACACGAAGCAACAAAATACGATCTAAATGAATGTGGCCGCTTTTGTTTAGATCGAATTTTGTTGCTTCGTGTCTCAATATGAAAGTTTATAAAAGGTATTAGAAAAATCTTGACACACTTACCGTGGTCGCTTATTGAGCCGTTTTTCAAAATTCCTTCCCAGTCACGATTTTTTTTTTAAGGAGTGGCGCTAGTGGACCCGTTTAAGCGGTCTTAACATCGTTGCATCAATTGATGTCATTTGACGGCTCCTTTTGCATCATAACATGACAAGATTCTAATGCCGAGATTTATAAACGTTACTTAGCACTTAAGTACCGTGGCTAAGCGTTATTCCTGTCACCGTCGCACAACTGTCAAACTACAAGTGCAAGATAGAGCCATGAACATGGCTGAGCCAAAGCAAGTGCTGAGTAACGTTACCAGATCCCGGCCTTAGTATGGTAAAGGTTTTTGTAAGTCGACCTTTCGGTATGAACAATTGAATGCTCTCATGATATATTAGTTTTCTCACGACACCCACGAGTGTTCATTGACCTCTCTCTCTCATAGTCTGTTACAATGTGCGGTCCCAAGTGAGCATTGTTATGATTTCCACGCTTTGCAAACGGATTTATACCGCACAACCCCTACACATAATCTGTTCGTAGCATTTTCTGCACCCAGGGGAAAAACTTTTACTTTGAATTAAATATAGCCTCTTTTCTCTCTTCTTGTAATTCGTTGCAATAGCTTTCAGATTAGTGATTGGTTGGACTTTTTACCAATTTGAAAACGAAGATGAATACCGTAAATAATGCTTATCATTTATGTACTCACGGTATAGGTATGTTCAATTTTAACAGCAAATTAAAAGTTAGCAACTATTGACATGGACAATTTACCTATGCATACGTACCTACGTAGGTTACATACGAGTATATGTAAATGGTACACCACTGACTACCTGCATTATTGTCTCTCCTTCTCCCTTTAATCCATCCAAAGGTTGTCTGTAAAAGATCGCTTTTAGCGATAAGACCGCCCATTGTGCCACCCTATGTAAAATTTCTACATTTATATCGGTAGTTTTTTTGGTGTACATAATAAAGAGTATTCTATTCTACACTATTATATGCTGAACGTGGATTAAAAAATATTTCTACCTCACGCAATTTCGATAACCGTATCACCCAAGTAAGTGAGATTTTCGAAATACAAACAATGGAGCAACAATCAGCCCTTACGAAGGTTCGGATCGAGGTTGATAGGAGGGTAGTTCACACTCGACTGGTACATAAGTTCCGCTCCGCCGACCATCCATTGTACGTCGTTAATGAGTCTAATCGGGGACCATAAGCCACTTTATTATATAATTAATCATCAGCCCAAATTATTTAATTAGCCCGTAGTTTTTAACGATATCTAAGTACTTGAATTATGTTTAGGGTGGCTGAAAACTGTACTTTCATTTTTATGTATACTTTGAAAGAAGATCTTCTTTCAATCTGCTGGAAAGTATTTTCTGTCGCCTATGGACACTTGCAACTCCTAAAGTGGTTTTCCATTCTTCGACACTAAGTTGGAATGTCTTATATAATAATAATAATAATTCATTTATTTCAGATAACAAAGATCCATTGGGTTAGTAACAATATTTTTAACATATGTTAATACTTAACTAATAACACAGATAAAGTACAGGTGACAAGTGACCTCACCAACGGGCTGTCATGTCTCCCGGCTATAGCGCGTAGAATGCTGTTGGAGCTACCACGGAGTCTGTACAGCGAGGCCTCTCCCTCGGCCTTTCTCTTACATGCCAGTTTAACTTCACTGGCAACCGTACCATTTAAAGCAAAACACAACAATACTACTAGGCGACTGAAATAGATACGAGTACACACATACCATAATTATTTATAGTGACACCCACTTTTCCGGACAAACCCTTTCACAAGGAGCTCTAAAATAACTAAGATGGAACGACTACTGGAAACTACACTTATGTACTTTACTCTTGCGTATTACCTATAGTACAGCTTTTTTTCTGTTTTAACTTGGTAATTACGTCATTAGGGACGACTTCCAACCTAATTAGATACCCTTAAAACATCACACTTCGCACCAGGTGCGAATAGTATAATTAAAGACCCCGCAAATTAATTACTAGGGGTATCGACATTCTTAGGTTGACCGGGCAGACTACGGGCAACTAACGACTGCTATTAAGTATGTTAAGTAAGTAAGTGCCTACTAAATATCTTCTAACTGCTGAAGTTAAATACAATTTATTTGCGTTCGGGATTTAGTTTCCAAATATGTAAACAAATATGTGTTTTTGGAAATATAACTTACAATTTCAAACATAAATTTAACACAACAGAAAAAGGAAATAACTTCAATGAGGGTTTTCATGAAAATTCACGCCACCAGCTGGCGCCATTTCGACAAGAGGTCTACCATTTCGACAATGAATATAAAATATATGATTACGTTCATCATTCTGTCACGACTAAAGAAAATATAGGCCCTTTGAAACTTTTGACAGATGCCGGGACCTGACGTCTCGATGCTGCCCCCTAATGCACGTCATTATAGAAAACTTTCATGAGAAACAACGATTTGAATATGGAATAAGTTATCCTCGTCTTGTTGCCATGTTCTGCTGTAAAACCTAATGGAGCTTAAGAGCTCATGGGCAATACCAGCCTTATTTTGGTATGTCTCGTCTAATGATAATAAACTATTCAAGTGTGCTTCACTACTTTATTATCTTTCATAATTAGTGATTAAACGAACTTACCTGTAAGTGAAGTTCTATCATAATTATATGATAGCCTCGTCCGAAGAGATTAGCAACCCACCCTTCCATCGTTTCTCTATGTTTAACGACGTAAACGACGGTTAGTGAAAAATGTAAAGTATCACCAATAGAAAAATGTAGTTTCCCGAACTCAAATCAGCTAAAAAACGAGATAGGACTTTAGTCATGCGAGCGACGATAAGTGGTACTAGAAGAGTACAATGCTAATCTCCAGGACGAGGCTAGACTATAATAACTTATGATATCCAAGGTAAAGCAGAAGATATTTTTTTTTAAACAGAATTTGCCCTGACTGCGATTACAGGAATGGTTGTTTCTTTAACGAGTTGTCAAACTACAGCGGTCGTCCATCTTAATGAAAGGTGAAAATGGTATCTACGTAAGTATTTATTTACCGTTTACAAGCAACACAATCGATCCTCATAACATCACATAACATCACGCCTGTATTCCCCGGAGGGTTAGGCAGAGGTGTATCTATAGTACACCCACATTTAGCCAGTTATGCTTAAGTCCCATGCAGTCCCATGTATGTGTCTTCTATTTATACATAAACGAGCAAAAAGGGCATCTCAACAAAGTTTATGAATCCACTAGCTGCGCCCCGCGGTTTCACCGGCATAAGTCTTGATCCCGTGGGAGTATAGGGATAATAAGTACCCTATATCCTAATCCAGGTCATGGTCTACCCATGTGCCTAATTTGTTTCAAGTCCGTTGCGCCGTTTTAGCTTGAAAGCGTAACATACAAACATACAAATAAAAAACTTTTCTCTTTATAATAGTAGGTTAGATAGAATCAACTAGAAATCATATAAAAAGAAAGTCCATTAGGTATATCTCAAAGCTTCTACTCCTTTCAGATTACATTTGGCCGTAAGCTGAGATTATCCACGTAAGATCGTATCTCCCGGGAATTTTCTGAGATGACAAATTAGGACTAACTATCGATATTGGTCGGAGCAGTCACGTAGTCTTTGAGAGTAATTAAATGATCACACGTGTTGATAGTTCAGCTATTTGGACTGACAAACATACGAAAGAAATATATGATGAAAATATTATTTGCATTATATTTATGAGATTTATTTATTTTGGCAATAGGCTCGCTATTACATGGGACTTTAATCCTACTGGGTACCTACTCCATTCGGGGCAAGCAGGTATGCTGTTATGTATGAGAACTGCCTCGAATGCGACTGCTGAGTACGAGTTTGCACAAAGAGACTCGTCCTCTAATACATGGGACTTCAAAACATCGTTAGCGAACAGCTGGGATGTGATATTTTAGGACTGAATAAAATGGTAATTGAGAATCCAGATAAAATGTAGCAAGTATACCATGTATACTTGTACAGTTGCAGCCATTGGTAATTAATTAATTAATAGAACCACAATAATAATTACATTACCACAATCAAGTTATGTCCTAAACATAATCGTATGACCACATCAAAGCATTTCACCTGATGCGACAAGGAATCCACAAACATCGGTACCAAATTAATATTTCAGACAAATATTAACTTTAAAGGTAATAAATATGTGTGGCAGCTGGATGAGAGTTGCCGAAAATCGAGTTGAAAGGCGTGCAATAGGAGAGGCCTATGTCCAGCAGTGGACTGCTGTAGGGAGGTGATGATGATGATGTGCAGTACTGGATAACTAGTGGTGCAAAAGGAACACAGGAACAGCAAACCGGCGCGCGGCGCGGCGTCGAGGCCGACCGCGAAAATGATGATGGCGAGAGGAGCTAGGTGGATTTAGCATAGACTGGACATATTATTTAGCATTAAACTGTGTGTGTTATAATTTGTAATACCTGAAAAGGATGGCATTAATATTGCTGAATAATTGTATTAAATTCATTATTATTGACATTTAATTTTGACGTATCTATAATTTCTCAATTTAATATAATTAAGTAATAATAATGTTAAACGCATGCAAATTTAGGATGGATGGGCAGGCGAATGATAATTAAAATGCTTGTAAAAGGCTGCTAAGTCATAAGTACTAACATAACATAATACCAACATTGTACACTTAGTTCGCAATAAACGTTTTGACTTTGAGTTTGTTTGGAAATCGAAGGGGAGGCCTTTAATCAACAGCGCGGGATGTTCGAGCCTAGAATAGATTAATGATATGGATAGTGTGTGGACATGCCTCGATGGTATAGTGGTCGCAAGAGCTACTGGTAAGCATGAGGTCCTGGTTTCGATTCCCGGATCGGGCAGTGTTATTGGGTTTTCTATCAGGAATTTCTCAGTAGCAGTCCAGAGTCTAGAATTGTGCCCGGTTTATGGCAATAGGACCCTATTACATGGGACTTAAACATAACTGGTGGAATGTGGGCTTACTAAAGGTGCGTCTCTGCCTAACCCTAGGCGGAATACAGGCGGGATATTGTGTATGTGTGTGTGTATGTTTTTGGACATCGTTATACCATACAGTTGATGCTGTCAACCAATGCGGCCAGTGCAAACAGTTAATCGCTCGTCTCACTGTATCTTGGGTTGAAAAAGCTATTTTTAATACACACAATAAGGATCAATATTGCCATCGTTATACAAAGATGTCTGCATACCTACTATTTTGTATTCTGTACAAGCTACAACTGTAGTACCTAACTGAATATTGAAGCATAAAAATAAAGCCAACCTTCTCACAACTATCGTAAAGGCGACTAAAGGATAATTTAGGAAGGAAGATGCCAGTCTGCAACAAAGATCGTGATACGGAAACCTGATTTCCTCTTCCCAATTCCTTCCGGAACGCTTACCGTGTGAAAGATAAGACGGTACTCGCTTTTCCGATTGCTTTTTACAAGTACCACGTCGGATCCTATAAGAAAACGTCCAGTTCATAAAAAGGATTACACGTAGCTCTTAAAAACCTAACGTTTCATGGATTTCCTGAAAAAAAATCCTATCGGTAAGTATGTAGGTACTTTTAATTTTTGAGATTTCGGTGTGGTAAAATTTAATAAGGATAGGGAAATATTTAACTGATTCTCTGAAAACTTTTTGCTGTTCTAATGACGGACAGTTTTTAAATTATTGGACCTCTTTTTAACTTTCCGGCCTTTTTTCGCAGTTGGTCGCAGTAACTAAGCTACGGTACCGCGACCAAATGAGTTAGATTGAAACTGTGACCAACCACGCGCGAGCCGAATTGTTCGCAGTGACTAGGCAAGGGCACCCCAACCAAATGGGTTAGGTTAGGTTAGAACTGTGACAAACCGCGCGCGAGCTGAGCAAGCGTTGTGAGCGGTGCCGTGGCTGCGGCCGTCGAGCACTACATCCAATTTGATCGCAGTTAGTATGACTATTTAGTATTTTTAGGTACCCGAAATAAGAATTATTAGAGGTTCACAAAAAGAGGCGCAATAATTATATTAGAAGTTCGATCAAATACATGCCATAAAGATTAGGGATTATTTTCTCAAGCAGCATACGAGATTTTCTACAACAATTGGAATGCAGCTTGTGAACCAATGCTACAGTTGACTTAAAATGTCCTCAGTAATAATCTCTATGACAAACCAGAGATAGCTAGAACTAAGCTCCCACGAGCACAAAAGCGTTATGCATAAAAATAAAATTTTATTCTCTCATTCTACTTTGTTGTAGAATATCTGAACTTGTAGAGTAATCCTAGTTTAATAAAGGGAGCGGTACGCTGTTCTGTTTGCTGTGCGGATCCTAGAAAGGGATGTGTGCGGAGATGACGTTAAGCGGCGACCGATCATAATCGTCGGGTGTACTCTGGTATAATGTGGAGGACTCTCGCTAATCGTTGGGACAACTTCAGAGGCATAAGTAGACTTATGTATGTATGGAGCAACAAAACATCTTTAAATATTAGGAAGTGTGTATTATTTGTGACAAAGGGAGAGCCTTTGCCTTGCAGTGGGACAATATAGGCTAGTTTTATTACAGTAGATTAGGACAAAAATTTATAAAAGAAACTAGAAAAGTTATCTCTAGGCTCTAGGTATATATTCGTGTCACAAAACACGAGAGTCAAATTCCCGAAAAAAAAAACCACATATATGAAATACTTATTGCAACAAATTGTAGTCACTTTGGAAATAGGCACCTATATATAAAAAGTATAAAAGCATAATATAAAAAACATTGAATTTTATCGAATCAGGGAAAACTGAATGTGCTGACATTCTCACTGTTTTAAAGGCGGTAGGTAAGTAAAAAGGAAAAATATTTAAAGCAACAATATGTTTTTAGATTGAAATTGGACTCTGTTTTTCTTTAGAGTGCTGAGCTACGAATTTTGAATTCTGTGTTCGATCCTAAAATTGAGTAAAGGATCAATCTAATAAAGATTTTCTATTTCATAAAAATAGAGATTTATTTTCAGATCAGATGTCCACAGACAGTTTATCTTATAAATTATACTGGTTGGTAATATAATCTAGCATTTAAACGTCACTGATCCGATTGACAGAGTCAGTAAGCAGTGGGTCTCTGCGCTAAGGGTCGAGGGTTCGATCTCCGCACAAAACAAATATTTGTCCGCCTTCAGATATTTGTTGAGTGTCTGGGTGTTTGCACCAGTGTTTAAGATTGTAGTAGTAAGTATAAGACCACCACTGAAGAAATCCAAGTGTCGGGCATCTCTTAACTCAAATAAGAAATGACTTTAATAAATACAAGCAGGTAAATACAAATCTCTATGATATTAAATTATTCTCATGATATAAACCACAACACAGCTATTATTAATATATTAGGTTTAAACACCCGTACGTTTAATATTATCCATCCAAATGATTTTCCACCTCACTGACACAGTTAATTAGCGACGAGACGTGATCACTGATCAAGTCACGTCAGAAAGTAAGTAAAATTTAATACCATGAGCTCTTCCCGCAGCTTCTCCGCAATTACAAACTCGTTTAATACCTGATCATACAATAAGGATTAACGTAATCCCAGAATATCCAATTAATATTAAGTGTTACATTGTAATATTACCCACATACATACAAGGTTTTATAAAGGTTATGTAGGCATGTACCTGCTTTAGAAAATGTAAGAATTAAATACACAAAATGTTCCAGTTCTTTAAACGTGAAGTTCAACATTTCTGTCAACGCGCGACTGTTTGACGACTGACGAATGGTCGGGTTACTATCCTACTTGTCACACTGTCTACTCCAAGCCGGTAACGGAGTAGACTGTCACATATTCAAAAGCAATGATAAATACTGTAGCATATAACAATATTACTGACTTTAGAGACTAAATATAGTGAAATAGTATAAGTACCTAACCAAACACCACATCTACTGAAATTGCGTGACGGAAAGTTCAGCGTGTTTATGCCTGAAATGCTTTTTATATTACCTACATCACAATAGGCTGAAATTACTCGTAACTTTCTGAGAAAACATAAGCCCACTCAATTACCGTCGCTTAATTTCCGGTAGGTGTATCACTGCGCTAAAAAACAAAAACAAAACACAATAATGACACTCAGGCGAATTGATTAAGCCCATGATACTAAGCACTAAGTATCGTAGTGCGACAGGGCCAAGAGGTGATAATAAATTGTGACAAAGCCGTTAATCCAACGCCTAGCGTTCACTTATCATTCACGCCTGATAACTTCCTTATTTGGATCTGTTTAGGGAGGGCTATGTACCTAAATGTCATAAATATGTACAACGCAATCCTTAAGAGGGCGTACAACGGTACTCTAGCGCCACTCCTCAATTTTTTTTTAATCTATATATTAAAAATATTATCTGACTGAGAAGGAATTATGAATAAAGGCTCAATAAGGAGGGCTCAATAAGGCCTCGGCAAGTGTGTCTATAATTTTCTGATACCTTTTATAAAGTTTCATATTGAGACACGAAGCAACAAAATTCGATCTAAAGAAAAGCGGCCACATTCCTCTAGATCGTATTTTGTTGTTTTGTGTCAGGAGTGGCGCTAGTGTACCGTTGTACGCCCTCTTAAGAGTGTTAGATGTAATTCATTGATATATAGTAATCAGAGCATTTTCATAACAAAATTTTCTGTTTTCTGAATCATTGAGTTACATCTACACTCTCATTCTTATTCACAGAGGCATAGAAGGACATTCCGACATATTTATAATCAACGATGGATCTAAATTCAATAAATAAACTATAAAAACAATGAAAATTGTTTAATTAAGTTGAGATGACCGGGGTTCCAAGTAAACTGATTATTGAAAGAAGAACATACCTATGTTACAGATTACAAATGGGACTCTAAATTATGAACTACCTAGTTCACAATTTAGTTTCCCATTTGCAATCTAGACACTAACACCTTAATACTTATAAATCTTCATAGATCGACACCAACCGTACCGGATAATTAATCGTAACAACGAAAAACAAAACACATTTAAACAAAACAAAAACATCCTAAACAATGCAAAAAGAAAATCTCCAGGTTGGAATTGAACCTGATGACTGGAAACCTAAAAGGCTCCCACAAACAGACGCGACGCGACATCGCGACATAAAGGCACCGCTCGTCGCGTGACGCGCGGTGCCTTTGTGCTGTGCCGCCGCGTTGCGCCTGTGTGTACGAGCCTAAATCCGGCGCTATGCCCCGAGACCAATCGGTTTCGTGATCATGTGATGACTATGTCGTTCCGTATTTCGCAATGAATCAATATGCTGCCATAATATCAACTGAAGCTGGACCTTAATCGATAATACATTAAGGGCGTTTCCGCAAGCTGAGGACAAAATGAGAACAGTGAGCCAGCCGTGGAGTTTCTTGCCAGCTCTTCTCCACAGGAAATAACCAATTGGAACCGTGCACCTAGCTTCTGACGTTTCATAAGTGCCCATGAAGGTTTATGTAACACAAAATATTTTGATTTGATTTGATTTGCAAAAACATCTCCAACTATCCAACCTACACTTCGTTAATAGAAGCAAACACCTACCCTGTTACTTCCACTACTCGCTCACAAATTCACAATATTGCACCATTAACAATACGTATGTTTATTCTGTAGTAATTTCCAAACAATGATGGCTTTATTTTCCAGCATAATCAGCTTATTTTCCCACTTCTGGGACACAAGCCTCCTCTTTTCGACAGGGTGGAGGCTGTAATCTACCACGCGGGCCCAGTGCGGGTTGGTAGATGTCACACGTCATCGAATTTTTAGTTCTAGGCTGCATAGCCTACGGGGAAGGAAAACATCGTGAGGAAACCAATGCCGGTTTCCTCACGATGTTTTCCTTCACCGTTTTGAGAGCAGTGGTGATAAAATTATTTACCCAACGTAAAGCGCCTGCCTGGGTTCGATCCCACATTCGACCTACTACTCGTAAGTCGGGGCTGTTACCACCACTGCCCTTGACTGCCCTTAACTTCCAGAAATTATGCAAATTAATTACAGAGCAACCGTTACTTTTTCAATCTCTCACCGATTGTCATCTCTCTAGTATTATTATTTTACTGCCACTGTCACTTGCCAATCGTCTAATATGTTATTATAACTATTTTGGCGAGCTTAGTAACGCTATCTAGTATTGGACTCGAGAACTTAATAATAGACCATTACAAAGTTTTAATTATTAGTCATACAGCCGATAACTTGATTCCAACGATTTGAGCAATTGCGTTCTTTTAAATCGAATCTATACTATTGCAGGATACCCAATACCAAGTCCAAAATAAACATTACCGTTCTCCTAATAATTAGCTTCTGCAAAATCATATTACAAAGTGTTTTGCAGCCAGTCTTTCTAATATTACCATCTTTTCTCAGTAGTTAGTTCCAATTCTCGTTTAATCTTTCTGTCTTCCGCTTGCAAGGAGGTTGGAAATTGCTTTTTCTACGACTGCCATTTTTTTTTCCACGATTGAGTTGTAACCAAGTATGCATTGCCTCGAATATTATGAGAATGAGAATTATGTCTGTTTACTTTTTGGATACTATATTACACTCGCCCCCTATTACATGGGACTTAAATATAACTGGCAAATTGTGTGATTACTACAGGAGTACAAGTAGGTAGACCTCTGCCTAACCATTCGGGAAATACAGGCGTGATGTAATGTAATATGACCCAATAAAAGATAGCATAAGCAAAAAACTAAAATATAAAATTGGTTGGTAGTCTTCTATCCGAGAAAAATCATGTTCAGTTATTACTTTGTTACCAGTAAATAGGTACCCGTCCAATAGCAAAAAATAGAGAGACAATTCATAAAATTAATAACTTTTCCGTCTGTACAGGAAACTTTAGAAACTTGAATCCTGGTTATTAATTTCGATATCAATGTGTAAAGTTGTTATCACACTAGCGTAGATCGTACTGCAAACATACTTACTGCAGCTGCAGATACTAGATGCTTCGACTGCGTAGTTCACTAAGGATAACCTCATAAGGATAGACAGGAGGCACAGGAGTGTTCTTCTGTCTTCTAATAATATATTGCCCAATATTGCGATTACTAATCGGTCTGCTAAACATGGTTCATATGGCCATATTTTCAAGGACTCATAGCAGCAACCAATGTTGCGAATAACATCCCCATAATGACATATTATTTTCTGAAACTTAGGTACATAAATCGTACAAACCTTACAATCACTTTAACCTGTTCCAAATTCTTACCGTGTTTTGTTAGTTCTTTAAAATATGTCAACCACCGACGCCGTCTATTTCCTTCGAGTATAACATACCAAGTAATCCCTGACAAGACGATATGCACATTGCAATTCCGGGATAATACCTAACATAGTATGGTCTAGCGACAACATGGAGGCACTGGAGGGTTGAAAGCAGTTATAGCCCCTATTAAACTAGACGTAAAGACGCTAATCGTATCAATTAGTGATGGCACATTAGCCAATAATTGCAAGATCGCGTCGGAGCCAGCCGACCACGCGGCATACTGGGCCCGTTTGACGAAGGATTTCAAAAGTTGGAATATTTTTGCAATGTACATAGCACAGTACATAACAAGAACGGTCACAATTAGTGGAATGTCACGACTTAGTCGGACCGATGCAAAAGTTTCAGCTTATATTCGGTGAAAAATGCCAGTTATTCGACATTTTCTCTTCCAAGAATCTGTTCTACTAACCGATAACAATGATAATTTGCCGTTCCTTTTATGTTGCTTTACGTGATCGCATCTTCTGAAATATTATGTCGTTACTTGGTAATTTGGTTAGTAAAAGATACTTAGGTGCACGAGTGCAGACTGAGTGAAAGCAGAAGGCTTGGAGAATGCCTATGTCCAGTGTACTTCTTTTGGCTAAATGATGAATTAACGTCACAACAAATCAGCGTCCAATAACCACCACTCTTGAAAATGTATCGACATCATCAATGTGTCAATTCATTTTGACACAGAAATCATTTGCATGTAATGTAATCCGCCGCCTCCAATACACCAACGAAATCCACACAACATATGTATGAACGAACCAAATTGGTGGAATTAAAAAGAATAGAGAGACTCACACAGACTTACATGCCTGTACTGAATAGATGTAGCTCTTATCTTACAACAACAATAGAACAAACACTACTGGACTTTGTCACAATAATAGTAAAAATAAACAAATGCCACACGCACATTGCCAACCACCCCTGAAGCAGACCAGATAAACGAACCCTAATTCGGCGAATACGAAGGATATGAATACGTGGAAATTAATAAAATAATCCTGATTAGTAAAGGTTGTTGATAGGAATAATTAACACGCGTAACAAACGCCTCGTGAACCCCTGACGGATTAGATCGACGGGTTAGACACGGCAATTTTACCGTCGTTTACTTTACTACGGTTTCATTTACCGGTGCTTTTGATCATTCTACCTAATGTGTGTTCTGTATATCCAACAACCATCAAGTAAACTCTGAGTTGCAGATAATTTATATACCAAATAATACTATGTATATATATATAGCTCCTATGTCTCGTCTTGCAAAAGTTTCAAGAGCAAACTCATGGGAAATCGGTTATAATGTATAAGTGCACTTAGAGTGTTTGAAGTTGCAAGCACTACATATCTATTAAATACATGGTATGTATGTATAGATGGCAAAGGACTGGGCCGCACTGGGTCCGCGTGTTGGATTACAGCCCACTCTCCCTCTCACAAAGAGGAGGCCTAAGTCCCAGTGCAGGCAGTGGGAACATTATACGCTGATAAAGTATAAATAGACGTATCTTTTTCATTGTTTATTACAAGAGCGTGAATTCTACATAATTAAGTAAGCTTATTACAGATGCTTATCAGTTCGTGAATACATGATTCAGGTTGTGCTATTGTTGCGGTATTAACATCGCCACATGCGTGCTACACGTCATACTGACGTCACGCAAATCCTGCATCCTGCATCGCGCAAGCAGAGTTTTCCGCGCGACTAGCATATATACAACGTCCCGACATCAACCGTCGGGCAGTTGCCCGCCAGACACAACAACCGTCTGGTCGGAGGATCCTCCCTTTTCCATAGAGTATGAGTGAGCTTTACACCCTGTTCCTCATACCTCTATACTATAAACATTTTCATACAACACACACAAACATTGCCTGTTGTGATTCTAATCTCAACTATCATACGGACAATTCAAGACATAGTAATTTTTCTTAAAAATCTGATTCTGTGACTTTACAATCCACTTACCTTAATATTAAAGCAATATGCTAATGACATTAAGTATATCATTCGAGAAATAAAGTAGGTACATAGAATTAAGATTGATAAAGTTACAGAAATCCGTGTACGAAGGTTCTCATATTGTCAATTTGGTGAAACTCTCGCTAGCGAACGATTTTTGTATAGGTGGGTGCCGCATGCCGCTTTGATAAACGATACCCCTGCCTTTAATATAAACCAATTTCTTTCCGTTCATACGATTTTAAGAAAAGAATTTCTCATATAGGTTAGCCAATATTAAAATGGAATTATGAAAGTCATTGTGCTTTTGGATTTTCAGTAATAAAGTAATATAGGATTATCAAATTAATAATTGTTTTGGTAATTGAAAATCTTCCTTTTACGCATAGATTTTGTACCCTAGACTAGGGTTTCTCTTGAGCTCAATGAACTCTTGTCTTCGTATTAAGGGGGCTACATGACCTAAACGCAAATTTATAATGCTTAAAAATATATGATCCACTGCAGTAACCAAAATCAGAAAAATATATGATATTCTTCTGGATACATGCTAGTTAAATAGTGTGTTAAAAACATAATACAGTTAACTTGATATGATAGAAAAAAATCACGAAGATACCACTAAAAAAATATTTTAACGATTAAAAACCATACTAATATACATGCAAACATTCAGATTTTTTGTCAGATTATTCTACAAGTAACATACTAACGTAATAGTGTTTTATTTTTTTAGTCCAATGAATAGATTTTTTGTTAATACATAAATGCTTCATATTTTGCAATAAATTACCAGCGTTGTATCATCGCGCGTCTCTTTCTTTTCTATACAATCCGACAGTGACCGCGCTTTAGCTCTTGTAAGCCTCTTAAGGACCCGCTTCTCATATTTACTTTGTAGATTGTAAGATACTGATTAAAAACGGGGCAATGGGAAATAACACAACCTCGCTACTTAATAAGCCTAATGTAACGTACCTATTTATTTATGACTAGCTTCTGCCCGTGGCTGCGCCCGCGTGGATGTCGGAAATTATCCCACGGGAACGTGCTACCTGGATAAATAGTATCCTATCATTCAAATCCATTCAACCGTTAATAAAGCGTGAAAAGGTAACAGACGGACAGATAATAAATGCAAATAATCTTTTTTTATTTTATTAAATAGGTTTTTATGATTCCAGATGTCTAATTTAAACATTAAATAATAACATCATTAATTGCGCCGCAATTGACCACGTATTATCTACATATTATTATATATAGCTTAAAATTGTACCAAATTTTAAGTGGGTAGACCAATTTAAATGGAATAAATACTCAAATAAATAATACCTCAAGATACGGGGTTCTGACTATATTTCCAATTCCATAAATCTCTTAAAAACACACATAAATTTCAATTATCATGGTAATTTTGTATTCATCCCCTATTCCCTATTCCTTATCCCTTGGAGGATGATTTTACAAAAACGGTGAAACATTTTTTTGTTAATTCTTACCAAAAGCATAAATTTAAACTTTCATATCGAAATGCTAAGTTTCCCATACAAACCTTCTTCCCCTATATAACCTCCTTTTACGATTATTTTTGAGACAAAAGTAGCCTATGTCTTTCCCCCGGATGCCATCTATATCCTTTTTACTTTCGAATTTATAATATTATTATAATATAGTATGGATTCCATAAGACAAATACGTACGTTGAGAGCGCTGTTAAACACTTATTACAGATTTGTAACTTATTAATAAATCACATTTGATACTTCCGCCCACAACTAAATATAAGGATGTATATGTTACAAAGTGTGCACGTCCCTTTAATCGACTATTCGGACAATCGCATCATTAACCACGTACAAATAGTTTGTTTACCCTCCGAATAGGTATCCGACTCGCCGAAATCCCGAAACTAGGATAATGGCATGCCGACACTCGTAAAATTGCATGATTTCTGTTCTAGTAAACACATCGAGATGTATTGGATATCTTCCCGATGTAAACATTTACTCTAACTCAAAATATAGCGTAGGTAAGTATGATAGGTGTTGCGTTGTTGACTTAGGGCTTGCATTCGGTCAATATCAAGTGTGATGGGTAGGGTAGGTTATGAAATGTTTCAGTGTGTTCCCATTTACAACATCTCTATTTACTTACTTGTCTATACAATTACACCATTTTTATTGCTCTTTGTCTTTAATGAGAAAGATATATCAAGACAAATGAGTACCTAAAGTATAATTCCCTTTGCAATTAAAATTCCCCTATTTTTTCTCCCACCCAATTTCCTTACACAGAAGTTATTTTAAACAACACATACTTTTTTTCAAAGCATACGGTATACGACGCGCCGTGCATAAATATGTAGGGGGAAATCCCTTACAGTCTAAATCGTGCCGAGTTCATAATTTGTTACATCACCACCTATAAAAAAATATGAAAAATAAATGGATGAAAAAAAAACCACAACGTTATTTACAATCATCAGGTGAGATACAATTTTCTCTTCACCTACATTAATTACGTGAGTCAGTGCATTAACATCAACGATTCACATAATTAATGAGAGATAAGAAATAAGAACCGCGAAACGTTGAAAATTCAAAGGCTGAGAAAAAAGAATTCCTTTTTTTAAATTTATCTTTATCTTAGACGTGGCCTTTTTCATTAAGACGCCAGCAATATTGCGGGTCGCAAAGCGATAGAAAGGCGAACCTCTCCTTATATTCGTGACCGACCGACGGTGCTGTGTATAAAAAAAGGATGATATAAAACAGTGAAGGAATATTTTACGTCGTGAGCCTGCGTGACTGATATATTTGCGACACCCTCTCCGGGGACATCTGTATTGGAACCTACCACCGCTAAATTCTGTAGCGTAAGCGGGATGCAACCTGAGAATACATGTTCACCTGAAAAATTACCTAACGTTAAACATTTTCACAGCGCGGCGCTACTAGCTAGCAAAATATTTATACCACACAATACAGGTGGAACTATTTTTAGCTGATAAATGTAGAACTATTTATCAATTTTGGCATAATAAACAATGTATCATGCTTACGGGAGTACGTAAGGTGTGAGTACCTGGATTTGAATATTCTAGCTTTTGAAAAAGTACCTACATACCTACATATTCAGAATTGAATAAATCAGGAAATGTAGCTGTAACAGAAATTGGTTTACATTATGAAGTCAAAATTACGAAAATATATGTGTAATTATAATTAATTATCTCGGGATGCCAATTAAACATGTATAGATACAACAGGTAGTGACGTAGCTTCTTCTTCTTAACTCCCTTAATTAATTACTTTCACTCACACAAGGATGAAGAAATTTCAAATTAACTAAATAATACTGTTTGTAATTTTATCTTTTCATTACAATAAGCCCTTTTAACAAGTTTGTGAATATTGAGGCTCGTTCAGACAACATTCCAGCCTGGGATTATGCATTGCTTAGATTCACTGGTTTAATTACTGCTAAATTCGGATAACATTTGTTGAGTTAAGATTTTACTAGAACTTTGCCCTTTGCTGTCATAACGATTGAATTTTACAGCTGAAAAAACTTGAAATTTGAATTAACAGCATAAGTGGTTTTAGCTTCGAATTAAGTTCTGAATTTTTGGGAAAAAAAAATGGTAGAATAATTAGTTGTATAGTCAGCCTACTTTTTAAAGGACAAACGAATGAATTAAATGTAGTATTTAAATTACCCAGAAAGCAAAAAAAAACAAAAATACTGGGTTTATAATTTCTATTTCATGACGAAGATCTTCTAACCACTCGTGACTTGTGCCTCGCTTGTACCGTCGCGGTCTATTTACGTTTTGAAGGAAGCCTATAAAATATCGTACTAGATGAATACCTGTGCGTTAAAGTCAGACATAAATTAATCAAATCTATATGTAAGTATATTCTGGATATGTCACATTAGGACATACAAGTGAGGCAGACACGATGAAACTACTTTAGTCTATTACTTCTTTCAAAAACACTTACAAATTGACAACCCACTTAAATTGTCCGTATATTAAAATCATAAATGTCATTCTTTGACAATTGTCTGAAATGGCTATAACACGCTAAATTGACGTAGGGCGTCAATTTGCTTAACATTTAATGTCCCTGAAAATACATAAGTAAAGGTACAGTACCTGGGCGTAAAAATAACACATCGAGTTTAAAAAAGAGACTGACACAGGTCGTAGTGACAGATAGGACGTTCTACAAAGCCCCGTTGGTCTCGTGGTCCTAAGCGCGACTGCTGAGCGTAAGGTCCTGGGTTCCATTCCCGGGTCGGGCAAAGTGTTATTGAGATTTTCCATCAGGAATTTCTCAGTAACAGCCGCAGCAGTTATTATTATTATTCTACAAAGCCGAAATTCTCTAAAACTAGACATGTACTTTTTACGACCAGATACTGTAATCGAAGTTCCTGAACAGTAAGTATCAGATATTAACTGAAACGTTTACCGCCGCCACGAGTTCTACAATCTACATACATTGTCGCGAGCACAATACAATGCCGACCGAGCGAAATGGCCCCGTAGGTAATGTGGCACTTGTTGATCATTCTCCGTGAACGGTTTATTTATACCTAACAGAATAGAACCTACTGTTACTTTTAGCCCTAGAGAGGGTTAGAAATGTGTCAATTGACATCACAACGCTTTGTGGCACATGCAACAGATGGGGGTGATATGCAATATGTGGAATTGAATACAGACTTATCAGTGTCGTGAGGGGTATCTATTCCTTGTCTTTCTCTTTAGTACCCACACAATTAAGGTACTATGAAAGTAGATAAAAGGTAATTATTTATTCTTACGTCATCAAAAGATTAGGCAATAGTTTTCTTGCCTTGTTTCAGGAGAGGCAGAACATAGAAGCAGTTCAGAAAATCTGTAATCTGTTGGGACAAAAAGCACTTTTTTGCCTTTTTACTTCACTTTTTTATTTCGAAACTGCAACCCCGGAAACAAGAGAGCAACACATTGCGCTGGTATTAGAAAATGCAGCTGCTCTGTTTAACTCTGACCTGCGTAGTATCCGTTATAGAAACAAAAGTCTAAAGCAACCGGAGGAGCCTTCCTCTATCCATACCTACGCAGCGCTTGCATCGCTCGAGCCTTTGTCTCTACAGAAGTAAATGCACTAACATCCCCTTTGAGACTAGTTGTAGTAACGAGCTCAGTTTAGAGGCAGAGCGAAAACGTCATAATGCTTAGGTACTGCGACCAAAAGACGAAGTATACAGGAAGTAAGTAAAATAAACGAGAAGACCAGTAAATGTGTATTGGATGGATGAGTGGATGTTTGGTCTGTGCATCGTGTCATGCAAATAGCAAGTCCGTCTCTGTACTTTTACTCTACATAAACTTAAAGCATTGATAAAAATACATAGTTTAAATACAAATATTTTCTCTCTAGCCAATGTTTTTCTGAACAATTCCATTGGGTGTTTACCACTTTCAGGAATGTAAGCTTTCTACTGTAAAAAGTTTACCCATTCGACTGATTATAATCCCCTAGTCGTGGTTATAACGGTGAGTGCAATTTTATTGCGTAGCTATATTTATGGTCAGAAGCCTAAGTAAAGGTACCATAACTAGTTGTGCAGTAGTAAGAAAACGCTAAGAGGAAGATCAAGCATTACATACATACATAAACTGATGCCGTTTCCCACGGGGGAGAGCAGACACTTCAGATCGCCTCGTTTGAAGCCACAGATTTCTGTACTATACAGTATTCAATGAACCTAGATAGGTATGAGGAACAGGGTGTAAAGCTCACTCATACCTCCATAGAAAAGGGAGGATCCTCCGATCAGACGGGTGTCGTGTCTGGTGCGCAACTGCCCGACGGTTGATGTCGGGACGTTGTATATATGCTAGTCGCGCGGTAAACTCTGCTTGCGCGATGCAGGATTTGCGTGACGTCAGTATTACGTGTAGCTCGCATGTGGCGGTGTAGACACCGCTACAAACTAAACAGTGGCTAGCCGCTAGCCCCCCGATTCAAAACTTCACAATTACCCACTTTAAGTTCGGTTGGGTTTTATCTACGCCGTAATTTGAAATTTATTAAAGTACTCGAATTCGTAAGTGTCTAACGAGCTGTCGATTAAGTTCAAAATTATGCTGTATGAATTATGACTCATTGCCATTTTTTGTCTCGCCTGATAGCTAGCGATGGACGAGGTCTACGATGTAACAAGAGTGTACCCAGAAAAGAAATAGAATACTGTGAATATTGTACTATGGTAATTAGTTGTAATTAACTCAGTTAATCATCGTACAGTTGTGAATCAGGAAGAAACCGTAGGTACCATTGATCCGAGCTCAGGAACAAATTTATTATCCTATCCTGCCCTATGTGCATACTCTATTTACAAAGCAAATGATTTAAATTAAATGAACAAGACTCGAAAAACAATGTTAACCAAACGTGGTGTAAAGTAATGTCGGTACATCGCATATTTAAAGGAGTATTTTGATTCCTTTGCGAGACCTCTAATTATCCTCTTGGTATGTGTATTTAAAACTCGAGTTTTGTGAGTCTTTCGTTCTGCGTCTCGTTTGTATTTTAGACGCTGTCAGGTACAATCTATTTATCACTGAACATAAAGTTACTGTTGGTAAACTTATAAATATTGTTGAGGATTGCTGGTGGCAGCAAGTTGCTCGAGGGAAACTCTTATGCACCAGACACAAATATTTATTATCCTTTGAATCTTAGACACTTCACAATAGAATTTGTTGATTATTTCCACAGTTATCAATATAGTTGTACAAATATGATTATCGAGTTTGTGAGGATGACGTTATGTGGTGCAACGTTATATGACCAGGAACATTCTAATTTGATTGAAATACTTATGCGTAGAAAACTCACTTTACAAAAGAGCACGGTTAAAGTGAGTATACACAATCAAGCTTATGAAACTTTTGATTTTATAGATAAAGTACATCCTCTTTTTAGTTCCCAAATTGTGTTGTTAACATCCCAATATCAATACCAACAAATATCGCAAAAATGGGAGGAAATAACACGATAATTTCCACCCAGCGTACTGTGTAAGTTAGTTGAGAAATATGTTCACGTCGCGTTGCTACCTCGGTGTTATATGAAACTGTGTCTCTTGCTGACTTCGGACTGAATGCGGTCTTTGTTTTATCAAAAATGTTGTGTTGTATACGCATCGTTGGTTGTACGAAGAATGGAACGAATGCAGTATGTGGAGACTGGAGATACAAATTGGGCAGGGGCATTATACATTACACATGTAGTTCTGATAAAAGTGGGCACACTCATAGTTCAAAGTAGTATTTGAATTATCGCGAAGTTATGCATGAAGGGGGAGTAACTAGTTTTATGCAAAAAAATAGCACACTCAAAATTTATTTAAAAAGCTACATTTATTTTTTAAAGGTTTCGCTTTCATACAACTTTCATGATATAGTAAAATGTTTCAACTATTTACCACCTGATTGAACTGTTACAATAGACCAATACGAAAACCGGACTTCCAAATTCATGTGTTTTACAGCGGTAGGTACACAAATACAATAAACTAAAACAGTAAAATGGAGTTTTCCATTGCAATTTATCACGAACACTATTGAATGGCGCCTGAAAACTGACAAAATACAGTCCACAAAGCTATGTGATTCAACTTGGTACACTTTCGGTCTTGAATTTAGACCCCCAAAAATAGCAAACTATAAATATGTAAATACAAATTTCAAGCTTGTTCAACAAGTACATGCGTAGTACGGTTATTCAAGTTCAAGGCTTTGAGCCTTCTAGGGTTAGTAGCCGAGTCCCAGGACTACTGAATGTGTCGTAACAACTTACTACAGTGTTTTCAATAATTCAACACTAGAACAGAAGACACCCAAAGCGTTTGAGCTACTGAAAACTGAAACTCTTTGTGTTTCCCAGAATTTTACCCGCAAATTATGTCCTATTTACGTGCTATTATGGACTAACAAAATTCAATGGAATTTTCTAGGAAAAAAGTCTTTTACTTGTTGTCCAAAGAACACTATGAAACTTTTTAAAGAAAAGTAGTATGTGTACCAATAGAGGTGATTAATATATTCTTAAAGTACACTATGTAGGCGATCCTTTTTTTTTTGAAGCCATGAAACTTACCAAACTTTTTTGAGAGAAATATTAAAAATCGTAATTTATTTGATTTAAGAAGAAGAAAATCGCCCTGAAATTCAGTGCGTATCATGCGTATCGTGTTTTCAAAATCACTGTACCTAGCTACGAAATATCCTTATAAATAACAGAATAGCATTTCAAACAGCAGATACGGTAAGTTATTTCAATGGGCAGACCTACTCTGATTCAAGACATGTCCAATAGCAGTGTGACGACAATGCGACCCTTGTCACATGATTCCACAGTCAGTATAAAAATGTTTGTTACTTAGATACGTACTGTTTGAAGCTTAGTTTACATTGGCCCTTTATAAACGTTGGTTTGACGTCAAAAAGACTTTTTCATTTAACATAAATAGGTATATTATAAATTGACATCGTGTAATGCCCAACGTAATAAGTTCTCTTAAGTTGGTTTGTCTCTTTACAAGGTCAAAATAAATACCAAAGTACTACTTACTACTTGCTGTCTGGTTCTATTGTTTAGATTAAATAATCTCAGTTTTTTTTGAAGTAATACGAATTGTGAACATACAGCATGTATCAGAAAGGTGTGTTGTGATGTGAAGTTGGTGTGTTGTGATGTGATGTTGGTGTGGTGTGGTGGTGTGTAGTGGTAAATTTGAATTTAAGGGTGTGAGTGTACATCAAACTGAAGAACTTTCGCCATGAGACCAAAATCGTAATTGCGAAAAAATTCTAAAACTGTCCTATACAAAACTTCAGTACCTACTCGACCCAAAAGTACGCAACGGCTTATATTTTTTTCTCGATTACGATGTTGGTCCCATAGAGCAAGTGGTTCATTTTCATAGTCTGTGCCACATCTTTCTAATACACGCTGTATAGCGAGAAAAACAACGAAATACATATAGGTAAGTAGCATTTTTTTTTAAGTTTTGTATGGAAAAAATAAGATAGGTAGGTACCATTATGTAGCGAATTAATGAGTAAATGTATGGGAATACCTACACTCTGACTTAAAAATTAACATTGAATGAGCATGCTGGATTATTTATACTGTTCATAAAGTTTTATTGAACACGAGTTAAAATGAATAGATTCAGTTTTTTAGCTCTGATTCTTTCTACATAAGAAAATATAAATCATAACCTTTCACAAATAAATAAAAAGACACCTCAAATGGTATCACATTTTCTATTAAAAGGCAACGCTACCTGACATGTTATCAGTAACGAAAGTGAAAACGGATCCCGCATATTCATTCGCTCGAACCACATTGATATATAGGACGCCATATTTCTTTAGTATTTCGGGATACAAATGATCAAGAAAGGCTCACTTCACTTCATATCACAAAAAATAATGTATGTACAGGATGTATATATATAGCGGCCATTTATGAAAACTGGTGTTTTTTGCGGCTCATTGATAGTCCCAATAAAAAACCTAAAATCATGAATTACAACATATTCTTGCAATTCATCTGATTTCAGTTGTTTGTATGTAGTGTAGACTGCTTACGGTTGTGACAGTTTTCATTTGATGGCCAATAATTTTGTTAGTGTGGCAGTTAGCTATATTTTTTATTGTGATGAGTACATTTGTCTACGTATAAATTGTAAAATTGTAGTTCTAAGTACTATAGTTTACTCACAGGAGCAAGTTACAAAAAAAATAAAAAATGTCACAACCGACCACACCCCAGGGGCGGTTGTGACAGTACTTGGGGTCGGTAGTGACAGGTTCAAAAATACACCAAAATGGTCATCAATCACTTTTATTTCACGAAATATACACTCTTCTCGCTATAGATGTGCATATAAAATTTGAGGATTTCCCTCGATTTCCATGAGATCCCTTCATCAGATTCTGACTTGGTGACAATGGGACTACCTCGAGAGTATACCCTTTCAAACAAAAAAAGATTTTTGCAAATACGTCTATATAATATGACGGAGTTATGCCCCAACTAACATAAAAAAACAAACATCCGAATTGATAACCTCCTCCTTTTTGAAGTCGGTTAACAAAAGAATATTTAATACTATACTAATACTTTAATCAGTCTTAAATTACAATCAGTCCAAAAGCTAACTAAAAAATTCTAACTATACAATACACTACGGTAACAATGTCAAAATACAAACTAAATCACTAATATACATTTGTGTTAGTATCATACACACAAAAAAAAAAAAAAAGAATGGTCATTTTTTAATTTTAAATCTGAAAAATAACATATTGAAGATCTAGTCAGTCACCACAATTATTATGACATATACATACAATGGCGACTACCATCTGTGCACTCTAAGTAGGGAACACAGTTCAAATTAAAAAAAAAAACAATATTTAATTTTGTCACAACTGTACCCAAAAAAAAATTTTTTTACAAAAAAACAACCGACTTCCCAAAAAAAACACTAAAAGACCTGAAAAATAACTTTAATTTCGGAAGTCGGTATCTTTGGTTTTGTATTTTCGTTTTTCAGATTTTTGTACAGATTTTTTTAACGCGTCTGGGAATACCCTTTCAGAAAATGATTGATAAATATAGATAGTATGGTAATGTATTAAATAATGTTCGTAATAAACAATATAAAATAATGTTCGTACAAAAAAAGCACTGCTATTTAACCACTAATTATTAACTAATAATGAAAAAGAACACTCATTACTGTATCTGTACACATATAACAATAATCATTAAAATAAATTAATTAAAAATACTTACTTTTGACTGTTAAAAAGTAATCAGGGCCTCTGTTAACATCAAAGTCACGCGTTGACTAACGCAATACTGTGAAACACGTTCAGACACGCATGGCGCTCCTCTCTCCCGTTTTTTTTTTTTTTTTGGGTGGGAAATCATCAAATGACCTCTCCCGCTCTGGGCGAAGCGGAAGGAGGGCGTGTCAGACTCTTACTGACTAAAACCCACCCGTGTTCCTTCAGTTGCCTATGCGCCAGGGCCCCGGTAACTCTTTCAAACAATCCGCGACCCCGGCAGGCATCAGCCCTATCGGGCCCCGTCACTTATGCTGACATCTCTTTGACATCTCTCCTCTCTCCCCTTACCCCCCGGTATTTCGTATAGTTTCGCTAATATTGCGATTGTCACAACCATAACCTGGTACAACCGTACCCAGTCTACCCTTCTTACAAACTTAAAACGTTATTATTGGGTATAAGTTAGTCATGAAAATTGTTTCGACATGAAAAGCCAGCAAATGAAAATTCTAATTTCAGTAGTATGTTATGTTACTATTTTTATGTAGGGAAATTATTCAATCAAAAATTCTTATTTATTTTTGTAATGATGTATCTCCCAAACCATAGGTACCTACCTGAAAATAAGAAACCAACATCCTGTAATCTGTATAGTTAACTACATATCATAAGTCTTTTGTAAAGTGAGCATACTCATTTCAGGCGTCACTTGATCGTGAGCCAATTTTAACGTTACCTTTATTTATATTAGGACTTTTAAAGGAAAATAAAGCAGGTTCTTTGCATGACGTATACAGGATGCTCGGAAATTCGACTTATTCCTTGAAAGGGGTTATACTAGAGGTCATTTTCAACAAATTAAGCCCGCCAACTAGGGGTCGAAAATTAATGGTTTCCGAGTTACGGAGGTTTTTAGATAATTCTTCAAATTTTCAGACTGGTCAACAAAAACAAATAATTAAAAAATAACTACTTTTCTTTCGACATTTATTTGTTATTTTTCTGACTGATGATAAATGAGTGCTCATTTATAAAAAAAAAATGCCCTAAATTCCAGTAATTTCAGAAATAAAAGATCTTGAGTGCAAGGAAACCTTTATTTTATAATTTTTGAAGTTTAGACGTGTTTTACTCGAAAAAAATGTATGCGTGCGTGCATAAAAGATCGAGGTAGGCAATTTGAACAAGATATGTAATAATTTTACTCTATTATTGATGATGGCCAATGATAAGTAAATAAAGGAAATTAATGTTCTGATTACATCTGCATTTTTTTAAATTTAAGCCCGTACTAGTGTTGATTACATTTGTACCTTTTAAGAAAGGTTATGAAATAGGGAATTTATTTCCGAGATTTGTATGCCAAGTGTCATACATTTTTTTCGAGTAAAACAAGTCTAAATTTCAAAAAATATAAAATAAAGAAGGTTTCCTTTGCACTCCAGACCTTTTATTTCTGAAAATACGAGAATTAAGGGCATGTATTTTTTTTATAAATGAGCACTCATTTATCATCAGTCAGAAAAATAACAAATAAATGTCGAGAGAGAAGTCTTTATTTATAAATTATTTGTTTTTGGTGATCAGTCTGAAATTTTTAAAAATTGTATAAAAACCTACGTAACTCGCAAACCATTAATTTCGACCCCGAGTTCGCGGGCTTAATTTGTTGGAAATGACCTCAAGTCTAACCTCTTTCAAGGAATAGATCGAATTTCCAAGCACTCTGTATATTTAGTAAAGAACACGATACAGAGCGCAATACAGTCCTGCAGATGCCAGCCTAGCGAGTTCCCGAGTCACGTTACTTTGTTCTAGAAAACTACAACATTATCACTATAAAAATATTATTATTGTTACCTACATTAACAATTTATGACTTAAATCTCTATCTACTCAAACTCAAAACATTAATTTCAAATAAACTAATTACAAGCACTTTTGCACTGTCAAGGTATCGATCAGTCAGAAAGATGAAGCTAGTTGCCCTTTCCAAAGCGTAGCAGGTACCTATGGAGAAGAGCGGCAAGATACTCCACGGACACTATACAAAAAAGTGGTTACATCATTCATGTTGAAATTATACATGTGAGAATAATGTAGAAACACATGTACGTCAAAAGCGACCGTAATGGGGATAAAAACTGCCACTTCCTCACTTCAGATGTCGCTGCTCTCCAACGTCCAAAAATTTGACAGCTAGCTGTCACTATCCATACATTTTTCGTAAACAAGCGACGTCTTTTACGCATAATTAATTAATATTCCCCGTTGCACAGCTGTTGACTGCAAAAACACGGGAACCCATGTATTTGCCAAATATGTTAAAAGACGAAAATTATTGGAGTAAGCTCTCTGAAAAAAATTTGGAAACCTGATATTTCGTCGAGACTATGTGCTATTCTTTTTAAACCTGAAGACTTTTATGGCAGAAATTCGTATACAGGTGATGCTCCCATGGGAACTAAGTCCATTTTTATTACCTGCAGGCATTTGTGGTGTGATATTACGTAAAGTATAGCAACGTTGTGTGTGTGCCTATACATATTATAATATTAGATCAGTGCTAGAATTAACATCTCTGAAGTTTTTCAGACAGGAAGAACCTCCTCGAGTTGGTTTGCAACTCCGACCAGTTTATTGCTGTCTTACGCCTCAGGGTTATTGGTGAAATGTCGGCAATCCGTTACGGGGATGTAGGAGAGGTCATTTGCAACAAAATTACCCCTAATGACCCCTATGCAAATGTACGAGTATTGCTTTTTGCTGTACACAACTTTGAAAATTTATTTTAAAAAAAAGCAACGCATGTTATTTTTACTATTATTATATTCTTCTACTTCAATACATATCAACCATAAAATGATAACTATCTTTAATAGTTTTACAATTCGTTACAATTTTCTATCATTTTGAGTAGGTTATTTGACTAAAAGTCGATTTCTACAAAAAAAGCAGGGAATTACTTTATCGGTAGAACATTCCAAAAACATGTACAACTTCTCAGCTATCCAATGAGATACAATAAGATACCAGATATCTTCAAAAAAATATAAAATGTCAAATTACTCGAAAATGTTTGACATTTGCATAGGGGTCATCAGGAGTCATTAGGTTGCAAATGACCTCTCCTACATCCCCTTAACGGATTGCCGACATATCATCAATAAACCTGTATATGTTCTTAAAGTGCTGTTAATCAATGATAACATTGATAACATAGGTTTAGATTATTAGTAAAAAAATGTAATGTAGGTCAGTGAACAGTGGTGAGTAGTAAAAAATAATGGGCGACAGTGGATAGATCCTCTACGATATACATTTATATTTTTTAATGAAATTAGAATGATTCTAAGGGAAACCAAAATAATTAACACTAAGCAACGCAATGATGACGTCAGAATGACTAACAGCAAGCATATCGCAAATAGAAATACCTACTTCCATACATTACTAGAAGATTGGGATCGTGATATGATCACGAATACGTCAAGAGTAGGCACTAAATATGCGGACATTCCTGTATTCCAGGACCATATTCAATCAGGAAACTCGTTTTAAAACTAGGTTTGAATTGAAATTACTTAGTTCTGAAATAGAATGATGAAGAATATTTCCCTTTAAATAATAGCGATGCTTCAAAATAGCCATCACGAGTTTTACTCTAACTGTACGTCCAGTGCATCATAAGGCGGTAATACAGGGTGTAAAAAGACAATGAAACAAAGTAACACAGCACAAAAAAAAAATGCTGGGAAATGAATTTTATTTTAGGTGTGAAAAATTGCTGTTTATGCCGTCCACAAAGTACCGTATGCAAAACATTGTGCTTATGGTTGCATGCAATGGTACAGGGGTCGTGGGGGAATTTAAAATTATGTTATAACATTAAGAACTTGTTTTTGTAAAAGAAAACCGCAGGAAACGTTGGAATTTTGACTTTCAATATTTCCATAACCAGAATGTTCCCAGGCACGGTTCAGTAAAAAAAAAAATACAATGATGGGGAGTACACGTGTCTCTCGGCTTCGTTAAGTGTCTTTTTACACCCGTTTTAAATTACATATACACTCGAGAGCAATGAATCCGGGTCACTTAAAGAATGTTAAAAATCTCGGAAACTAAAAATGATAGGTTAATGCAATAAATTGTATTTAATAGACAATGTAATACTCCTTAAATGAAAGTAAAAAAAATATGAGTCACCATACATTTTATTAACACAAAATTACATAAAGAAAAAAACTGCTGATCTCTCCTTAAAACAAAAATAGGAAACATGAAATTTTTGAACTTTATTACGATTTTCTTGAATTTTAATACTTCGTATTGCCTCCTCGTGCTTCCATTACTGCGTTTACGCGGTTTGGCATGCTGTACACCAAGTTCCTTATACGATTTTGGGGAATATTCTCCCATTCCTCTGTGAGAGCAATTTTAAGCTCACGAAGCGTGATTGGGGGAGGGTTTCGTTGTTTTACGCATCTGCCTAGCTCGTCCCAAGCATGCTCGATCGGGTTGATATCCGGGCTGCGCGCTGGCCACTCCATACGAGTAATGTTCATCTCTTGAAGGTAGTCATTCACAATCCTACCTGTATGAGGTCGGGCATTGTCATGCATAAATATAGCATCCTCACCTAAATTGACCATAAATGGACCAACGTGATCATTGAGGATTTCTTCCACATATCTTACGCTAGTTAAAGAGCCGTTTTCTATGATCACCAGCTCTGTGCGACTTTCAGAAGAAATTCCGGCCCACACAAGTACAGACCCACCACCGTAGGCTACTTTTTCTTCGATGCATGCTTGCTTGAATCTTTCCCCTGGTCTTCGATACACTCTGTGTCTTCCATCGTGCTTGTAGAGCATAAATTTTGATTCGTCGGAGAACATAACTTTTGACCAATCTTCAATACTCCAATTTACGTGGCTCTGGGCATATCTTAGTCTTGAAATACGATGCCCATGCTCCAGTTTAGGGCCGTTTGCAGGTCTAAGGGGTTTTAAGTTAGATTCAGCAAGCCGACGTCTTACTGTCCATGCACTTGGGTTACTTCCTCCGAGGCGTCGAAACTGATTTGTGAGTTCAGTTCCTGTGAGAAAGCGATTTCGAAGCATGGTGTTCACCAAGTATCGGTCTTCTCGTGCTGTGGTACACCTGGTTCTGCCCGTTCCTGGTCTGCGTAGGTTAGAACCAGTTTCTTCGTAACGTCGGAGAACTCTTTGTACTGTTGACAGCGACACACCGACAGTCCTGGCTGTATCGCGCTGACTCCGGCCGGTTTCCAGCATTGTAAGTATTCTGGTGCATTCTTCAGGCGTAAGCGACATAATTTCAGCTTGAATAATGAATATAGAGCACTATCAACATGGTTTATGTACCCACATAAATGACAGATTACAAACAAAAGCAAAACCAAATGCTGTAATTTCGTAGTTCCATCTTCGAAAGTGGCCCTTTTTCAAATTTGATTTTTTTATGATATAACTTTACAATAACTAAGAAGTTTTAATACCTGCATTTAAGGAGTATTACATTGTCTATTAAATACAATTTATTGCATTAACCTAGCATTTTTAGTTTCCGAGATTTTTAGGATTCTTTAAGTGACCCGGATTCATTGCTCTCGAGTGTATATATATTATATACACGGTGACATTTGAATCACAGTTTTGCTATAACAAACGTTGTTACAGGGTGTAAAAAGACCCATCACATAGTCGTCAACTACGCATTCTGTACATCAAACTAAGTAACATAGCACAAAAATAATTGCTGGGAAACGAATTTTAATTTAGGTGTGAAAAATAGTTGTTTACGGTAGTGCGCAACGTACCGCATGCAAATCATTGTGCTTATGGGTGCATGCAACGGTACAGGGGTCGTGGGGGTATTTAAAGTTATGTTATAAGTTATATTTTTTTAAATATTACAACTTATAACACGAATAACATTAAAAAAATGTTTTCGTAAATAACGTTAGTAAAAGTTGGAATTTTGATTTTTAATATCTTCATAACCAGAAGGTTCCCAGGTAGTGTACAATATAAAAAAAATACAATTACGGGGAGTACAAGTGATTCTAGGCTTCGTTAGGTGTCTTTTAACATCCGTTATATAATATATTAAGCAGGACATGTGCTATCCTCATCTACCTACCTAATTCGAGATACCGAGATTATTCGAGCATTATTCTTGAATAATCTAGATCCAAGAATATGCGAATAGTTCTCGTATGAAAACTAAACAACTACAAAATATTGCAGACAAGTATGGAAATTCCTTCGGCTTGAGTCCATAGCGTCACAACGATGCCGCCAACCGACGTTCAAATAACGCAGGGGGTCCACTGTGATATTTCCGACGTCTTGTCCAGACTTCGACAAACACTAAGCTTTATACACGGTTGTGACGTGTTTAAGATGTTTAATAAATCCGATATTTTATGTGTTGAATAACATCGTAGAAGTTAGTATTTTCTTGAGGAGTACCGTTGGACTTTCCTATATTGCTAATGATTTTTTTCTTAGGTAGTAGATTAGATAGTAGCAGTGATTATCCTTTGCTACTCAATGGAGTGAATATTTTTTTCTAACCACGGAAACAGAATCCTTATCGTATATGCTTTTGAGCATCTTGACTAGCTTCTATTCCAGCAGGCTTAGCACAAGCACCGTGTTGTCGACAGAAGAATAGACAAAAATGACGTTTCGTGAAGATAGTACGTCGGCAGCAAAGTAGAAGGAGTCAACTGCAGTTTTTACGAAATTCTGTAATTTATTCACGTTTATCTTTTATTTTGCTTATATCTCAAAAATGGTGTGAAAAATAATGAAAATTTCGACCCCCTTTATATAACCCCTAAACCCCTAAAACTCGACATGTAGGTAATAATTTTCCACATTATCCATACAAAAAGTGAAAAATTCCTTTTTTCCATTCCATTTTTATACTTTGTAGCCGTCGAGTAAAAAGTTGTCTACTGTCTTTAGCATGGCGATTAAAAAATGAAATTGTCTTCAATACCTTAAACAACTGTCTTCTGAAATAGTCTACATCAAAAAGGACCTAGACAACGATTGGCAGAAACGGAAGACAAAATGACAGATTTTAGAAGGATTTTACAGTGCGATGTCAAAAATTGAGAAACAAAATGTCACTTTGTATGGGAATAGCCGTGTCTATTCTTTGAAGAGATAGACAGCGTCATGCTAAGCCTGCTGCAAAATAATACCAGCCCTTTAATATTGCCTAATTAGGTATTATCAAAAACATCATTGAGCATGCTTCATGATTTTCTTATAAGTTTTTCAAACCAATAAGACAAGTATCCGGTCTTCACTTACAAACTTCTATTATGCTATCTTGCAAAAGCAACTATCGAAAATGCGATATATAAATAATTTTATGAAGAGAGATTTGAAACAAAAACAAAATTTGTTAGCAGCGCGGTAAACACCTACATTACGCTAAAGACTAGTTTTCCGCTTCGCGGCTTTACCTGCGGTTCACCCTTTTACGGGTTGGGTTAATTTAACCGTCTACGCTGGACGCGTTTATAAGAGACACCGTTTTGGGTCTCCTCAAAGACAAATTATCACTGTATAGGGTTAACAATACAAATAATGATCATGTCACCAAACAATGGGACGTAACACGTTATAATGTACGACCATTTTCACTTGATGAATTCACTGCTGTTGCCTTGATTCAACGAGTCTCATTTTAAAACAACACGTTTGTTTTCAATTGTTTTAAATCTAGATTTATGTTGTTTATTTTAACATCAAACTTTATTGTTTATTTTTTGGACCTAGCATAGAATCAGTAAGACTTTCCGTGGACAAACAGAAAAAGGATTATGACAAAATCGTAGCAGGTGGCGTTCTGCAGTTTCTGCCTATATGGGAAACGCATGAGTTTAATAATAATAATAATCCATTTATTTCAGGCGACGCAGGCTCACCTTAACCTAAACATACATATTTTTATTATAATAAAACTTGTGTTAATAAATATCGCTTAAAAAGCGATGCGCTTATAAGCTGATTCTATAGGATTTCCGTACAATTATAGGTCAGTTTATACTGGCAATGTATAGCTTGATATGTAGCCGTGTGTACGTAATTATTGGAAAATTGATTGCCCCCAATTTTATTTATTTATTAATAGGTTAGCCTACAATTGTTAACACACATACATTCATTTAAAAGGACACGATATACATTTATAAGTACAACAATTACTTACAGGCTAACACCACATGCACTATATATTTACATTTTACATTTTTATTACTGCAATTATTTTAGTATAGGTAGTAAAAATATATATAGGTAGCTACCTAACATTTCGTTCTAAAGTGACAAAACCAATTCAATACCTACCTAGGTCCTGATAAATCTTCCATACTATGAATAAAAATATTTGACCCAATAAAGTTTCAGTTGTACGTGAGTGACGCAAAAACTTCGGCATGTTTATTTTCTTTCCGTCACGTCAACGAGATTACGAAGAATCCGATTGCGTTTTTACGACATTATACATAGTTTTACGGGAACGGAACATACTTACATACGATTCTTATTATAAACATGGCAATGTACTAAACATAATATTAAACGTCGTATGATGTTATTCAAATGAATTTATAAAATACTGTGAAGATTATATATAACACAGATAATAGTGACTTTTATCAACAAAATAAATTCTCCTTATGTTTATTTTTTATTTTTAAACCCCTTATAAATTAACCATAACAATTTGTAACAACATGTTTTCAGTAACACAAAAACAATTTTGGATAACCTTTTACCATGAATATGAGGATTAAATCTGCAGCCTGAAAGTGAAGAATATATCTACAATTATGTTCATAAGTAAGAATGAATTTAATCCTCTAAATAAATAATTGTATACACATGACAACATTGCAACAATCTCATCATTATATAAAATGCACAAAAATGTATTCGACTCAATATTATATCGTTGGCAAAGTTGCTTAACCCAAAACTTCAAATGGAAAATTCGCAATTCCCTCCCTCAACGAAAATCTAAAGCAAAGAGTATTGTAGCGACATCTATCCTCATTTGTGGACAAAACTAAGCACGGTGAGAGGACTAGAGCACTCCCAAAACGTCACCCTCTATAAATGGCAGATGCTACGCTATCTATTGATAACAAACAGTCTCGGTACCAAACATTTTCACCGTAAAACAACGCCATCTAGCGGTGGAAAGAGTAATATGGTGAAAACTTTTACAAAGAGGGAATGTGTAGAGTTTCTCTTGTGTTTAGAGACGGTCCTTTCATTGATGTACTATAACGCCATCTAGTGTTGGATAGTGAAATGATTAAAAAAGCTTTTCAAACAAGGAAAGTAGAGTTTTCCGGGTATTTCAACGGGTATCGTCGAGAGAGCGCTGAAAGAAATAGTTGTCTTCTGCTGGGAAAGCCAATACAAAGTTTTAGTTGTAATTTTTGCTTCCCACATCTTCGACGCCATAGTACGATAATAATTAATATTGAATGTAGAAACGGCTAACATGAATCTTTTTTAAATAGTGATTAAATGAATATAACCCCTTGAATGACTAATATATTTTTCGAACTAACAGTCGTCTGTCTCGACTTAATTACTTTGAATTATTTCTAAATATACATATAAATAATATTCCAGTAGTTCATACACTACTATAGAACTAAACGAAGACAAAATTCTTACACTCATCTCACAGAACTCCAGACATACTGACATGATCGTCTTCCAAATTCAAATCTAATTTTGATTCTTGTGAACCAAAATTGGTAAAAATGTTATTAGTCAGCAAGGATCTTCTATTACTACTATGGCTTTTTTTAGCATCTCTGCTGCGAGATGCATAATATTGCATAATCTATAGGTATTAACTAGCCCACTCAACAGTTTTTTAGTTCCTAGATTTCCTTGGAGTTCATTGATCCCTACAGAAACCTTTGAAAAACAGTGAACTGCAATAGTACAAAAATGTGTAATTGTGTAAGTAGGTATAGATTATAAACTTAAAAGTAATTCAAAACTCTACAACCATATTATAAAATCTTTGCAAGTTTTCCTCTTAACCGCACCGCATTAAGCATCTCGGATCGTTTACAATAAATCACTTAAATCTGCGACATTCATCAAACAATAACTGGGAGAAATTGGATCCTCACCTTATCATAAGCTTTTAGAGATCCTTTGTGAGCTAAAGAGCTCTGACATAACGTGTTATCAAATAAAAGAAAGGTGTGAATTTTCACAGGCGGTTATCGAGGCCCCTCCTACTTAAGATGGCGCCATCCCCTCCAACGAACGAGTAGCCAGTAGCGTGAGAGCATCTCATCTAAATCATACCTACAGCCACCGCGGACGATCTCTTGGCACCACCTATTTTCAGATGCAATTATCAGTTTCCAGTAAACCTGAACTTAAGTTTAGTCTGGGTTTTAATGTCCGCGACAAACGATTGAATGTTAAGTGAAGCGTTATTTTCCATAAGCTTAATTGATTAAAGTGAGGGCATTAAGATTATGAAGTTATAAAAAGTAACTTGACTCAAGAATAATGGATACGATTGACGATATCTCAAGCACTTGCGAAAACGAGTACATTAATTCTAACACGGAAAATAATAGTGTGTTGTGTAGTGCTGAAAGAGACTCTAGTTACGACTGTGAATCAGAAACGGAGTATGATAGTGAAAATGAAACAATAGATATATGTGATAACAGTGAACAATCAAGCCATCGAAACGCCGAAAACAAAAATCTCAGACACGTAATAAATCCATTACTGAATTCAGATAAAATATGTTTTTACGAACAGAGCCGAGTAATATTTCCTACTAAAACATTCGATAGTATAAGAAATCTATGCAATACCAGTGATTCATCTCATACCAGTACAAAAGACTCAGTGAACAGTGTTATACATGGTAAAAGTAAAACGTTTCTTATAGACAGTATATTAGGCAATAATAAAAATAATAGTTCTAAATTCGTCAGTAACTTACGTCCAGAAGAGGATGACAACGTTGAAGAAACTACTGATGAACACAATGGTAAGATATTAAGCCTATCTCTACGTGCTCCAGATAAACCAGACCGTTCAGCCATCAATGCCACAAACACACTGTACCAACTTGCCTTAGAGCGAAGTGCTATCCAAAAACTGTATAATTTCCCAACCCGACGAAAAAACCAATAAGCAAGTTCGGAGAAACTGGTTAATGTGATCCCCTTGACATAATTCAATTTTTTTTTTTTAATGTCTTGATATATTTAGCAAAATAATATATTCGTAGTCATCGCATAAATCATCATATCTTATTCGTTATTATCCTAGCGCTGATTTGCTGGATTCGTTTTCTCCTCTTCCTATCGTTATTTCTCTTGACTAAGTTTAGTTTCGTTATATGTATGTATGTATCTATGTATTAGTATTTATAATTTTTCAAGTTATCTATCCCTTATGTTGCACCTGCCATGTTTTGTCTCTGCATCACCCTAAGGTTGACTGGTAGTAAGTCCGCCTTTGTGCAGTATTTTATTTTTTACTTGAGCATAAAGTTTTCATAAATAAATATTAATGTATAACTACAGTACTGTCAAATTATTGATTAAATAACTAATAAAACAGGCTTATTTATGCATAGCGATTTTTTGCAATCGACGTCTTCTCTATTCGTCAGCCGCAACCACATCGGTCTTGTCTAGGTAGGGCTGCTCCATCGTCGAAGCCGAATTACTTGACTGTTCGTTTAAATTTGACGCAATGCTATTCAAAGAATTCCCAAAGAAGTTATGTAAATCGACTTTTAGCCTTCTTTTTTCCTCACTAGCTAGCATACTTATCATATTTTTTAACATGTCCTCTGTTAAAGAATCTCCCAGCGACTATTCTTTGATTTTCCAAAAAATCACCAAGAAGTGCAAATTAGATAAAAACATTTTTACAAAAAAAAAAAACAACCAACTGCCATAAAAGAACAAAAAAAGAAAAAAAACAGATTTTTTGTTTTTTTGCCACCGACTGCCGAAATTAAAGTTATTTTTCACTTTGTAGTGTTAATTTTTTGGAAGTTTTTGTTAGTATTAGTAGTACTTTATTTTATTTTTAACCGACTTCACAAAAAGGAGGAGGTTCTCAATTCGTCTGTATGTTTTCTCACTCTTTAGTTGTGGTACCTATTTCACACCAATTCATATACCACTACTTGCTATGTAAACAATAGTGTCAGGAAGTTTTATAACATTATCAACAAACACCAAGTGCATTAAATACGTATTATTGAAACTAATTCAAAAACTACCCAAGCAAAGTTAATAAAGCTTCCTCTACCAAATGAAAAAAGAATTATGAAAATCGGTTTATAAATAAAGAACTTATACCCGAACATATACATATATATAAAGGGGAATTGAGAACCTCCTCCTTTTTTTAAGTTGTTTAAACAGTAGAGATCTGAGGATAATAAATTGTTTTCAAAATTATATTTCTCATTAGTCGATTAAGTATGCTTAAAGCTTATCTGCTTTGAAAGTTACATTGCCTTCCAAAAGACGGACAAAAGAAGATAACAATAAATGTTTTCTAGTTTTACTGTTTCGCGGGGGTTTTCCTGCAAATTTGGAAAGCGCGTACAGGCAAGTGCTATGCAGTATTACTAAAGATTGGAAGACTATTATGAAAACTGATACATCCTATTTTACCAACCAATAAGCTTAAATTCAACGGAAAAATAAACATTAAAATAGGCCTAGCTATATCCAATCTGAAATAATTTCGAGTAAAGAAAGTGTGTGGAAAGAAGCACCCTCTATAAGGATAGAGGGTACATCTGTCCACACACTTTCTTTATCATAAGAATGATTTTTGTTAGGGTTGCAGAAAGCCGTCATTATTCGTATAACCTAGCCCCCTATATGTAAGTTAGTTATGCCAATAACTCGATACATGTCTTCTGGAGCTAATCTGAAGCTAATGCTGGTTATAACTTAATAAGAGGAGTAACGTTTATCTTGGGTTTAAAATTAATTTGCATTAAAAGTACCTACTTAATATTAAAAGTACGAAAAATATATGTTGTTTCACATTTATTTTAGTTCGAAAGTCAGATATACTTCATTTCAGTTTTTTTTTTAAACCAGACACAACTTTAATTAAATCCAGGAAACCATGTAAAAGACATCAACGAGCGTAAATAAGTTGTAATGTAATTTTGATTATTAGTTTTTCTGAATTTACCGACACTCCAATCTTGTGATCGATTGTTCTATCCACTTTCGAATTCAAATTATACAACTCACCGATGATAACAAAATACTTTACTCAATTTAATTTGCTGATGGACAAAGCAAGTCGTCCGTCGCGCAAAATTTTCATGAAAGTGAACTTTTTACAGAATAACTTGTTACACATTAATTTATTATTATTTCTAATCAGTATCATCAACGTCAACGTGTCCTGAGCTGAGTGCGCTGAACGACGCAGGGCTGCTCGCTGGTCATGCGTACGCGCATTGGCTCGCGACACATCAACCCTCCGCTGCGCTTTATGGTAAATAGTCAAGAAAAAAAACTAAATCAAACACACCACACGTTTTTGCAGGAACAAAAGCAACATAATAATATTAATCTTAACACAGATGGAGTGAAGAATTTAGAAGACTCTTTAATATTTGTGGCTCAGGCTAAAGTAGAATAGTAAAGTAGTGTTCCAATAATTACAAGAGATCGCAACTCAGTAAAACCTAATGAATTTGTCATTTATAAACACTATAACGGAACAATGGCCGAGACAAAGGAAAGGAACCTATATTAGAGTGAAAATATGAGTATTTGTCATAGTTTTTGTATATATTTTTAAGCTTAAATATGTAGCAGTGACAGGGTTAATTGTATACTCTCGTTGTCGTAACATAAAAATGTTGTGGGTATTATTTCCCTTAAGACAACCGTACTTTTTTTTGGCATCTATAAGATGTTCTACAAAGACATCGAATATAAAATATTTCGGCTTGGGTAGGTAGGTACTCTTCAATACATACGATATGACTGACACGGACACAAGTTGGATGACATTATTCCAAAAACTACTTAGTAAGTAGGTACACTTTTAATCACTAACACTTGCAACGAACATAACAATTATTTAAGGAATAACCGTGACACCAAAACACGTTCAGCGCCATAAGTAATATCACAATAACGTAGCGTGCATGCTCGTGTTACAATCGCGTGCAATTGGAACCGGTGTGATATTTCGCACGCCTAATTCACACGCAATCATCCCTCTCACATAATGTCTAATTATCTATTTATTCATTATTATTATCATTGCTCAAACCATACGAGCAATAGTGCTACCGAATACTTGTGGTTTTAGTAATACAAAAATTCTGCTCCACTTATACGATGAAAACGATAAACTTGATTAACTAAGTACCGATATGATGATGACGACGAAAACTTTGTTTTTGTTCTATATAGTAGGACAGCATGTAGTTACGTACGAGTATAAGGTGTATTCGATAACATTAACTCAGAAATGTCACTATTTGATTAAAAATCTAGCAATGTGCAATGTAAAAATTCCATTGACAATCTCCGACGCCTAATGACGGTGAATCATACCGTAAGTTAAATACCAAACGTTCCAGTAAAACTGCATATTTATCATCAGTTTTGTCACATTTGTTGGCTCGGCAGCGAGAAGGAATTTCGGTGGCTATAAAATTAGTGTGAGTGTGTAACGTCCGGGAATAGCCCGGAGGTCCAACACAAACTTTCTATGTCAACTCGACGCGACACAACCAGGTTGACATTTGACATTCTTCCACTACATGTTATGTTGATCGCAGTAAATGAAAATCACGATTTTATTACAATAACATTGTTACTAAACTACTTATTTACAACTTTATAATCGAGGTGAATACGACCAAATTTTCCCAGGAAATCTAAATTTTCAATGTCATCATCCTTCCAAGTTCGTGACAAAACTGTAATGTCAGACAAACAAATCGTGTTTATCTCTATAGGTTGGTACAGCTGCAAATTGGGCTATTAGCAGTTCTTAAAAAAATAAATAACTATTTGTATTTCGCAATTCAACAATAGAAAAACTTTTGCAAAAACCTAACAACAGGAAATGGGCAATAAAGCAGATAATTATCTGTGAATCTGTGAAAATATTTAATTCAGTGACACACGCAAGCGTATCTTGTAAAAACTGGTGTTAAAACGATGTGTTGACCGTTCTAACTAATTGTAACGCCCAACAACTTGGTTACACATAGCGTTATGGTTCGCGCGATTAGTCCGAGAGCACATTCGACGAAACGTCGCCAGTGCTCGCCAGCCGTCGGACGGTGGTCGCGACTTCGCACCGAGGTGTCGGCAAACAGCTGCCGCGACGATAATTACCAACAAAGCTCTCGTGTTTGTACATCGCCTTAACGCGGACCCTGCTGTGATCGATCTCCATCCAGAAACTGAGTTTACACCATGCCTGTATGCACTACATACCGAGAAATACACTTTGTCAATACTGCTGTTGGATTTTATAGAATTTCTTAAATGGAAGCACATGTTTAGATACATAAATACGTCATGGTTGCTTGACAAATTTCTAAATCTAATCTACAATAAAAACATTTTAGGTCTGAGCAAACATAATGAAACTCAAGGTAAAACATCCCCAAAAGTACCTAACAGAAAAAAAACATTATTGGTACTAAGTTATCAAATGTCTAGGAAGTCTAGGTTATCATAAACCGAGAGAAAAATTAAGTATTAAGTAAAAATGATTTCTTCAGAACCTCGTGAGTACTTACTTAGAGAAAGTAACAAGACGGATAAAAATTGGTGGTCTATTATCCAGAAATATTATATTTGATCACATCAAAATTAATTTAAGAGTGCCTACGGATAAACAGGGCTTAGTGAAAATATGCAAGGTTTTCATAAATGTGTCAGGTCACAATATTATTTTGATTCCTAAAAAGAACGGCATTGTCTCACTTGTGAATTCATAAATATTTCATTGACTGTAACTTAACATCATTATTTTTCAAACTAAGTTTAAAATGCCCTGAAAAGCCTGGATGATCGTAAAACTTTTACGTCAATAGTTAACAGTCGGTTAGCACGACCGTCGCACATACACCGACCACAATGCTATGTTGACACGCGAGATGTCAAACCGCGCAGGCGCTGCACAAACAGACTGATTGTGTTTATAGCCACTTAACGAGAGCCTGTGATAATTCCGATTAGTGTTCGAAAAAACTTTACTACGTATTTGTTTTAGCGAGAGCAGCTACTTTGTAAATGATGGAGATATTTTTAAAACCTCGAAACTATGAACTTGCAATTTTTATTCACACTTACAAAACACACAGAATTATACCTAACAACTGATTTGCTTATTTTACATATTTGTTTGTAGATGACAAGAATAATAGAAGACCTCGTCGATCCGGTCCGGAGAGAAAGCCACGGCAAGCATACAGCGCAAAACAACTTGAGCGATTAGAAGCCGAATTTAAAATCGACAAGTACCTCAGCGTGTCGAAGAGGATGGAACTATCAAAAGCTTTAGGCCTTACGGAGGTACAAATAAAGACGTGGTTTCAAAACCGACGGACGAAATGGAAGAAGCAGTTGACTTCGAGATTGAAAATAGCTCAACGGCAAGGGTTGTTCCCGGGACAGATCTTCGGACACGCACCGCCGGCGTATTCACTGTTGAACCCGTATGCGTATGCGCCTCTTAGCTGTGTTTTTACACCTGTAACATTGCCGTCTTCACCGCCTTAGATAAATACTGTACTTGAAACAGTCACAAATCTTAATGAATAATGTTTCAAGTGTTACGTTCACAAATCGGTTCAGTTTAGAATTTGTTTAAACTAAATCATGTCTGACGTATATTTTTTTATTTCCGGTTCCGGTTTCATAAAGTCTTCACATTACAAAATATTAGCCTCATCAAACCAATTGTATTTCCATATACCTAATTATGCTAGGCTTCTAGTGTTACTAGAGGCGGCGATGTAGAACATAAATTGTTACCATGTTTTATAATCAATTAACTAGCGAAACCATTCCGTATTCCTCTGTCCGCCGTGATTTTAGTCTCATTGATAATTCCGAACGTATTTGGACGCGTTGTTAATAAGTTTACATCCATTTTAATAGCCTAACATTTCGTCATTCAAGCACCAGGTTTGGTCTATTTTCGTATTGTTTAATAGCGTGTTAACTATTTTGATTACTTCGCGAACTGCACATAATTACTTAACTTGCTACTTTTGTCACTTCCACATCGTCCTAAATCAGAGGTGTCAAATATAACACGCATAGGAATATTTTGTTGTCTCTACGTTAAAGTAGTTATAACATAAGGTTTCGTTAGAACGTGTTGTTTATAAATTATATGCTACTAGATATTAAGCATTAGTAAAAGTAGATTTATTGTAGGTATTTTTAGGTAGCGGTAAAGTTTAAAGATATGTCCAATATGTAAATTTTAATGTACATAAATAGTAATAATCTTATCCTAGCAATTACAAAAAAGCAATATCGTATGCAATAAAGTATTAATTACACTATAAAAACTTGCTTATTTTTCTTTTACAATAAAGAAAACCTAGATTTGCGCCGGCAGTTTTAAAAATATTTAAAAAAAATCGTATTAATTATTAAGAGTTGTTAATGCAGTTTACTCGAGGGTAGTGGCTGTCACAGTCAGCTCCGCCAAGTCCCAGGGTCGCAGCTCGGAGAGCACCTAAAGCCCCGCCGCGAGTCCACGCCACTCCTGCACTGTAACATAGATTAACATAGTTCATAATTATGCTACGAGTATATGATATGAAAATATTGCTCCATATAACAAAAGGTACAAGAGGGGCTAGACTCACAATCAACTGTACAATCGAAGACTACGGCCGCTTCTCTAACATATCGCTGGCCCCGGGCAATATAGCGGTAAACACCGGTTACGCCCTTTTTAATGTTATTTGATTTTTGGCTTCTCTGAGTATCAGTCCATCACTCTTGTTTTTTCAGTATTTTTAAATAATATTTCTGTAGAATAAATGAAAATTCTCTTACGACTAAGTTATGTATTATTGCATTACTCTAAAAAAATCGGTGCACATCTTTACACTAAATTTCTAAACAAAGAGTAACAATCAAATTTAGAGCATTACAATTATTTTTAAAAGGTTAAATTGGTAAAAAAAAATGCCAATGCCAATGTTTGACATTTTGAACGCCTGTTTTGGATCACTGTACGCTGCACTATAAACAAAAATTTGCTTCTTTTATGTCTCCTGTAAAATTAGATTTTTGATATTACCGCTTTATTGCCCGGGGCCAGCGATATTATAAAGATACAAGTAATCTAAAACCATCGATTACTCAAAATTCGCATCGATTCGCAATCCGACGGCCGTCAACGCGTCGGTTTTCTCGCTTCAGTTATCAACTGCTATTTCTTAGATGAAGCTATTTATATAATAGGTTACCATCTAGGCCCTAGATGGTAGGATATAAATAAGAATTATGCGCCTAGACTCTAAGCGAATAATTCTTAATCCGTTTGGCAACAGCACAGCCACTGGACACTTCTTAATAAGGGCCGATTTTTCAATCGTAAGATAACTTTTATTAAAAGTATAAATATGGCGGCTTCACATATTTTCACAGCATACTTTCCAAATAAAAGTTGTCAAACCGCAATTTTTATTCCTCAAATAAAAGTTTTCTGAATATTGAAAGCTGAGGAAGTTAATATTGGGTTTATAGCCACTATATATTAGCCACTATTATAGACACCTACATATTAACATTACTTACTGCCACACCGGCAACCAGTACCAGTTGCCATCACGTAGATTCCGAGCTTGCTTATTCCCCACACATAATGCTCGGTACAGACAAGGCGTGGACCGTGGTCGTAACGCCATCAACGCGTAGCGGGCCATCTTGTTCACAGCAGGAATGGAGTTGGTCTCTGGATTCTCGTGTGCATCGCGCTTAACCCTAAACACGTCGTCAACGTTAACTGTATCGGCGCCATTGTCCACCATTTGCATCACTTGAGGTTGTTGAGGATTCTGGGAAATGGTGAAACTTCAGTTGGATTAAAGGCAGACGGCGTGATGCAACGGATCGACGCGATTTTGGTAGACCCATTTATCAAACCTTGAAACTAAGCTACGTACAAAACATTAAACAGTTAGATCGGTGAAATCGGCTCCCGCAGACAGGCACGACGCGACTCTAGTAGAACAACTTCTATGGAAATTTCATGGAAATTGTTCTACCAGAATCGCGTCCGTCCGTCGCGTCGCGCCTGTTTGCAGGAGCATTACGGTTGTTAGAGTAAATTTAGGTATTTTTTTCACCGATCTAAATCTAACTGTTCTATGTTAATTTAGGTAGCTTAGCTTCAGCCGGGGGTTGCGGAAGAATCGTACGTTCCCGCGACCCCCGGCGCAGGTGTGGGATGGAACACCGAGGTGGTTTTTAGTCAGTAAGAGTCTGTCAGACCCCTCCGCCCCCCAGGGCGGGGGACATCTATGAGCATTTTCCAACGCGGATCAAAAAAAAAAGAAAGGTATCTCAGCTTCAAGGTTTGATAAGTCAGTACGGTAAATCACCTAGTAAATGCAATAAAGAATTGAATTGAATTGGTTTGTGGTTATAACTTTTACCTTGGCTCAAATTATGTAAACGGAATACGATGTTACATATGATATCGAGACAGAGCAGCAGTGGTGGCCCAGTGGTATCGGTCCCGACTTACGAGTTGTAGGTCGTGGGTTTGAACCCAGGCAGGTGCTTTACTTTGTGTAAATAATTTCATCACCACTCCTCTCACAACGGTGAAGGAAAACATCGTGAGGAAACCGGCATGTCCTAGAACCAATAATTCTAAGACAATGTGACATCTACCAACCCGCACTGGGCCCGCGTGGTAGATTACAGCCCATTCTCTGTCAAAGAGAGGAGGCCTATGTCCCAGCAGTGGGAACATTATAGGCTGATTATGATGATTATGATGAATCGAGACATGCATCACTACCATTTAAAGTCTTAAGTAAACCTTGTTTCAATGTTGTATATTGGGTTTATGTATCTTACACATTTTATACTCACCATGGTAATACACATGAGCACCTGTAGAATGAACATGCCGAAAGACAAGAAAGCGATCCCAGTCAGCGATATGTCGAATAGATCAGCTAATCCGAGGCCGTGACTATGGTCGGAGTATTCTTCCACCACATGAGGCACTGCCGCTTGGTGGTGGTAGAGTGGTGGCGGTGGTGGAGGCATCGAGTACTCGTAGCCGCCACCTGATGATGAGGGAGAAACTGTTCAAATTAGATAAATAATAAATAAATAAATAATAAGTTTTTATATTTCTCCTCACAATGACAAGCGTATTCTAGGTTTCACATCTTTGTTTGTTTTTTTCTTTAGCAATGTGAGGAGCTGGTGTCTGATAAATCATTATTTATACTATTATAGCCGAATATTAGAGTTTCTCGATGACACATGCGAAGACGTTACGTGAGAAGGATGATGAAAGCTGGCATGAAAGATTTGTATGTGTTATATAGTTTTCCCTACTTTTCCTTTGACTTAGAAAATAATATGTTTAAAAGTAAATCTGACTGACAGTCTCTAGTTGTATAATCCCTATTTTTAAGTAACCTCACAGTTGAACACTGTCTCTTAAGATACAGGTTATCCTAGTTCAAGAGGCAGGGCCCACATATCTGTATACAGACTTCTGCAGATACTAATGTATGTTTCTTTGTGAGAATAAACTATTATTATTATTATATTATTTTCGGATTTTCGGAAAGGTTTTCCAATAATATGCCTAAGAGCCCTATTTTCTGAACTAATTGACACCAAAAACTCTCGCTCAAGAAGAAAAATCCTATAGGTAAAATACACAGTATACACACGCAGAATCATGTCACAAGAAATTACCTAAATGTAACTGCAAAGCTAAGTCATTTACCAAACCCCAGGTAAGTAAAGAATAGTTTTGTTTGAGACGCTTAGGAATAAAAGCGGTTAGTGAAATCATTTTAGTAATTTAATCAGATGATAATGATACTCATGATTCGTGACATAAAAATTTACTTTTACGCTTACTATACTTAGCAATATCAGGTGTTGCTACTACATCGGGAGCCGTGTAGCCTGTAAATTCCTTGCCTCCTTCATAGACTTCGTAGCCCTCCCTAGTTTGCAGTGAAGGTGTTTGCTGTAGTGCTGATGGTACCCCTGCCAATGACGTATTGCTTGTGCCTGCATTCGTTGCTACGCCGATGTTGGCAGCATTGTGGACGTCGTTGAGTGCTGCTACCCTAAGATTTAATACATGTTCTGTTACTATTAAAGAGCACGGAGTCTTTCAGTATAGTCTCTGTGACGGAGTCGCCGTGACGGCAGCGGCCGTTTACTGTTTCATAAATAAAAACGTTTTTACAAAAAAAACATCCGACTTCCAAAAAAGACAGTAAAAAGTGAAAAGTCGGTGGGAATAAAGGAAAAACAAAAACAAGGACACCGATTTCTGAAATTAAAGTAATTTTCACTTTTTAGTGTTATTTTTTTTGGAAGTCGGTTGTTTTTTTTTTGTAGTAAAGTTTTTTTTTTGTTTTATCAAGTTTAGATATTGATAAATAAGATAAGATAATATATTTGTCCAAAACATGAGTATACACACAATAACATGGCATGCAAGATGTTACATCAAATTAATCACAGTCATGTTTTGCCTCAACGGCGTACAAATATAAATAGGTAAGCATCAAGTAATTACAAATTTATCCATTATTCAAAGCATTACAAATTAGAACATAGAATTTAAAATGAACTTCATAATAGTGTCATCAAATCAACTAATTATAGAAAATGTACAATAAAATAGCAATTAAATATCAAAGTAAATAGGAACAAAATCTAGATATTTCACACAAGTCAGAATAATTTATCAGTCAGAAATTCGTCAGTGCTGTAATAGGCTTTCTCTAACAGACGGCTTTTTAACCTACTTCTTAATTTTCCTTTTATATATTCCCTCCATTATTTTATGATACCCACCACGTCTGCCGAGTTTCGCTAGCTAATTTAATTTGACCCTGTATAACAGTGTTAACAGTAACAGCTGACTTAACCATTTTGATATGGAAACTAGGTGTTAGAACTTAAATTAATCTATAAGTTTATATGTTTATTACAAATTAAAGTTGCTAATCGTGTCTGTCTTTGTGACCGTGTTGTTCTTCTAAACTACGCAACGAATTTTGATGAACAAACTCACATAAAGTAAAGATTTCTCGATTTTTTGTCAAGTCATAACAAATAATTAATAATTAATAAAATTTAAAACTTATTCTTACTTGGCCAACCACTCTTGATAATTAGCAGAGCCGACGTCAAACATGACGTTATTCCTCAAGTCTTGTCTCCGCATCAACACATTGTCTTTGACTTCAGTAAAAGGTTTCCCGACCCTATTTTGTAGCACACTTTTTCCCATTTCCTCTAAAATTTGGTCAGCAATGTAATTACGACAGTGGAACTCGTTCATCATTTTTCTGCAAGCATTTCATTAAGTGGGTAAATATAAGACTTGAGTAAGGAGCTGCCGTATTATAAGATTTACCAAACTAAAATTAGGTAACAGTTTATAGTACCAAAAACTTCTAACTTCATTCAGTTGTTTGTCAATTTAGATAAAACCTTTTTTATATCAAATTAATACATTTATTTGCTTATGGGAGCCTATTTTCATCATCAGAAGCGAGGAAATAAAATAAGTTTTATGTTACAGTGGGCAATAGGTACTTATGCGCTGCAAAAATAAAAACAGGGATTTCCTTTTATTGTGATAAACATGCACGTATCTAGCTTGGCAAATAGTAAGGTAAGTACGAACATTATTTATCAGTGCATTCTTGCACCTTTCTACAACTTGCGTACCTATGTGTTTTATAAAACTGTAATTATGTACAATTTTAATATGTAGTTAATAAACATCTAAAAATATTTAAATGCGTAGATGCCTATTTACCTGTGAAAATCCAGTGTAGACAATGCTGCATCAATGGATCCATTAACCGATTGTCCTACAGGCTTACTGATTGTGTGATTCATGCTTTCAATGTTTTGATTTTCACCGTCTACCATGAAATAAATCGGCATAAGGTCAGAACGAAGAATATCATTCACATTTAATTCACTTTCAAACATTTTTGCTGACACTAAAAAATATCTCAATAAAAAAAATATAACTATTTTATACATGTTTTATGAAGCCCGTGTGTTACCAGACATACAGTAAGATTACAAATGTCACACTACGAGTAAGTTGGACAAAAATATTATTCGGGTTATAAAGCGGAAAATAATCCGTCGACGAGCGTTGAAGTTTAGATATTATCGTCAATGTTCATAACTGTAAGTAAATAGGTATGATCTTAGAAGAAGTCATTTATTTGTTTCTAGGCAAGGAAAACTAACTGGGTAGATGGTATCTATGTACTATCAATTCGTACAAGCCGTCGGCAATATCTGCGAACCTGGCTCAATGACGTCATGCAAACTGGAGAGATAGCAAAAAAATTGGAGAAATAAAAATAAAAATATTGTTTATCAATTTTTTTACACTTTTATTATTAGGTCAATCTGTACATTATAGGGTCAAAAAAAAAATACACATCAAAAGTAGAGAGAAAGTGGGGAAGCGCATTCCAACGAGGTTCGCAGATATTTCCGACGGCTTTGTATGTTGGAGTGAAGTTTTCATCATGCTTGATGACCGCAAAAATACGACCGTATTTTCATAATTATAACGAATGACAGACGGTTATAGGGACACAAGGAAGCTTTGAAGCAGAAAAAAATACCTAAGGTCGTGGAATCTTTGCAAGTTTTTACACCGCCATGGGTTTGATAAACGGTTCTCTCTTATTAGACTACGTTTGTATCATGTTTCTGAGGCTAAGGTAGTATTATTAACTACGTTATCAACACTTACAACACACATCGCGAGAGTTAATCTATTTTCCAAGCGTAGATGTGCGATATTATGTTCTGAGTTGTTTACCTACAGCTCATGTTTAGAAGAGCAGAACTTAGAACAGGTTAGAAATGAAGATCAATTGGAGTGGACCTTTTCATGTAATTCACGCATCTAACTTATAATTCTGATCTATATTTCAATAACAACCCTTAAACAATACCCAATACAATTTTTAATTCTTCAATCACGAAATCTTGCAGAACAACATTACACCGCCTATGCAATAGAGTGTCAACATTAATCCACAGGTACATAATCCATTATAAAACACCCCAACCCACCCCCTGCTGCTCTTTAATACCCCTCAGGGGTAAAAGGATCTATTGTTGTATTACAAATGTTCGGATGTCATATCAGCGACGTTTGACGTGAGAACAAACCATATTGCCTCACCATTAAAAGCTTTTTATCTGCGGCGGGTGAACAGATTTTGAGTGGGAGTTAAATTAATTGATCGTAGAATATATTGATGTTGTTAATTCTTAAGTGTACTAGTGTAACCGTCTTGTGTAACTCAATTAATTATTTTGCTATAGAATCTAGGTAAATAAATTAATTTATGATTCATTTATCAATTTAAGTATGGATTTTGGCCAAAAGAAGGATACTTAAAATGCCAGATTAACTGTGCTCATGCCAGATTAAGCCCTAGCCGATCCACACAATTTCGAACGAAATTTTGACTTGAAACGGTCTTCGTATAGCCCTGACCTTAGAGTACCTAGGTACCTAATCACAATTCGGTTAAATTGCAGCCTTGCACGCAATAACTAGATGTTTCGTACAGTACGCAACTTTTTTGCAATGAAAACACAATGCACCGTCGATCCGATGTCATATGCTTATTTTTAGACAGGCTCTAATTTTAGCAACACGAGTTCTATACTGCAATTGCAGTTTAACTGTGCAGTTTGCAGTATACCTACTGTTACTGCAGAATCGGTAGGTATATGAATGAATTCTAAGTACGAACGTACGTACCTACCTATTTGTGTTGTAGGTATGGTCACCGCATACTATTTAAAGACATTTGCAATACCTACCGAAGCATCGCAGGTACGTTTTCTACCCTACAATCAAAGATAGAATAACTCACGAGTGAAGTGCCTGTAATTACACTGTCCCCAATACCCTTAAAACAAATGCTGCGCAGCGTCAGAAACAGGTAGATAAGTAGATGTAGTGATAGTACCTAGAGATCTAGTAGTCGAGTGGTAATCAATAAGTAGGGTAAGGGTGCGTAACTCGTAACCCCTAATACCGAGAATTGCTGTACTTTTAGGGTAATTTAAATTAATCCAAATCTTTTGCGTCCACTAAATCTTTATTTATTAAGCGATCAACCAGCATTCATAAAAACACTAAAATGTTTTATCATATTGGATCTTTTAGCGCTTTAAAAACATGTTCTGCGTTACGATTAAGGGGTGTGGTTACCTAATTCTTACCACCTAAGTAAAGCCTAAGTCGTACTTAGAATAAGGTGCCAGCAGTTCCGAAATGAGCTTGCCAGGGGCCCGGGACGGCAATACTAAAATGGGGCTCTCACCGCCCATGAATGAACGTCGAAATATTTAGCACGCTGCCTCCAAAATGTTAGGTTTTCTTTTAACTTGTAGCGGTATCTACACCGCCACATGCGAGCTACACGTCACACTGACGTCACGCAAATCCTGCATCACGCAAGCAGAGTTTACCGCGCGACTAGCATATATACAACGTCCCAACATCAACCGTCGGGCAGTTGCCCACCAGACAGGACACCCGTCTGGTCGGCGGATCCTCCCTTTTCTACGGCGGTATGAGTGAACTTTACACCCTGTTCCTCATACCTCTATACTGGTGACCCCAAACATGAACGTCAGCGCAGCCTTCGTGCAAATACATCAGCATGATGTCGTTATCACTTCCTTTAAGCTTTCGAGCGGCGAGTCGCACAGCCAGCCAGCACCCACAGCTTCAACGGCTATCCTGACCACCAGCATGCAGCGACCGGGTATACCTGGTCATCACCCTCATCAAGCAACCTTGGCACAGCACACTGCACTTTCGGCCGGTCAACAAGAGCTCTTAATCCCTCTCCTGGTCGACGCCAGCAGTCAGCCTCAACTCGGCGCTGTAACACATCCGACGCACTGGAGCATAGCGCAGCGCCACCCCGACGCACTGCGGTACCACTGCAGACAGTTCCGACTTACCGTGAACTATGCGGCACCCGGTGCCGACTCACTGGAACCTCAACAGACTCTGGCAAGCATCACAAAATATAAAACTCAGCCCACTATCGACCTCCGGTCTCCTGGGGGGACTGATGTAGCGGTATCTACACTGCCACATGCGAGCTACACGTCACACTGACGTCACGCAAATCCTGCATCGCGCAAGCAGAGTTTACCGCACGAATAGCATATATACAACGTCCCGACATCAACCGTCGGGCAGTTGCCCACCAGACACGACACCCGTCTGGTCGGAGGATCCTCCCTTTTCTATGGAGGTGTGAGTGAACTTTACACGCTGTTCCTCATACCCCTATAGACTATTGATACAGAAATAGGAGATACTTTGTCGAGAACAGAAAAGCTAGAGCGTAAGACGAATAGAGAATGTTAGAGCGAGCTCGAATTTTTTTGCACCCCGTATTGTTTATATTTACTTAAACATTTTTACAGCAATAGGAATGACTTTGTCAACATAATATTATATCCACAAACTTTTGAAAATGTAGGATGCAAGGGCGAAGAAACAAGCTCGAAAATCTTAGCAACCCACCCCGGATAGGTAAAGTTTTGTTTTGACTCTTCGTGCATATTTATGCACTCCTATTTAGGAGTAACTTTTTCGACTTATGCAGAGAACTCTGAGAAAAAAGAGAATGTAGGTTGCAAAAGCGAGTGAAGCGAGCTCGACAATTTTAGCACCCTATTGTCTATATTTAGCTTGCGTAGGGGGCCCCAACTACAAACTGCGTTTCACTTACTGAACATTTATTTTGGTCTTGTTTGGGATTTCATTAAAAAGTATTTCTCGAGTTTTGGGGGCTTCCCATCTAGGCCAGGGACCCAGAGCGAATCACACCTGCCGCCCGCCCCATAATCCGCCAGTGGGTGTCAGAGACGATACCATAAATCTATAGCATGATAAAACACGACGCCATAACCACAAATTAAATAAGCACTACAACAAATAATTTCTCAGGGGATCAAGACGAATTCATCTTTAATTGGAGTCATCGGAAATAGCCTCGGTACTATTTCTGATGAATCCAATTAAAGATGAATTAATAATAAACTCTAAGTGAATGAAATGATGTTTTATAATATAAGTTATCATATCATCCATTTCCGATATAAGTAGGTATTCCTATGTTACTTGTTAGGTCTTTAAAATTTTGTTCTGTTCTCATGGTACGAATCAATGAGGTTATAATCATCATTGGTACGAATATTTGAAATTCTCCGAAGGTACGAATTAAGCAAAGAGGCTTAAAATTTTATAATCAACACCACTGACATAACTGAAAAATACGATGCGTATAAATAGGTATAGGAAAAAATAATATATTTCTAGCCATAATCTTTTCAGAATAGAGAGTTAGACGCACAGAGTACATTTTATGTTAGATGTGCATTCAATTTTAATAAAGACAGATACATAATCTTACTTTTGATTTATTTATTTATTTAAACTTCTCGCCTAAGGTTCTCGCATACAGTAACATACAAAAGCGGACTATGATAATATAATTAATATGACATGATTATAATTCTTCTCCGAAATCCAGCGGGTTACCCACTTGTATTTGTTAACTCACGGGACTAAATTGCACATTTTTACATCATTCGCTCATTCGTTTTTAAACAGGAGAGCAGATATAGCTGTAGTACGACTCAGGCACTGGTAAGTCTAAAGCAAACTTACCCTAGACATATACCCTACTTCCCCGGACCAGGTCTTTCACAAAGGGCTCGACTGCTTTCTAATGAGAATGAACACCCGAAGAGCATTAGTGGCCCAGTGGAAGAGCAGTGGTGGTCGAGGCCCAGTGGTAACGGGTCTGACTCTTTCATCACACTCTCTCAAAACGGTGAAAGAAAACATCGTGAGGAAACTGGCATGTCGTAGAACCAAAAATTCGAAGACATCTGACATCTATCAAGCGGCACTGGGCCCGCCTGGCAGATTACAGCCCACTCCCTCTCGAAGAGAGGAGCCCTGTGTCCCAGCAGTAGGAACATTATAGGCTGATAAATATATGTACCTACTAAGCGCTGCCCAACCATACTAACATAGTAAGGCCGACTTCCTGTCTACTAGATAGGTAGGTCCCTAGTAACTAACTGTGCATTCGTATTCGTACGACGTACTTAGATACCTATTAACTAAACAGTCGCTGCTGCCTGCTGCGACCTCTATACTTTCTCTCTAGAACTGTTCTCTGTCTAGGTTTAGTCAACTTGAGCTGTACTGGGCTGGGTAGCTGCTAGAATATATCTAGTTATTTAAAATGTTGAACTAAGTATTATGTAAAACACGAATAAGTTTAGGTCCGAAGTAAAAACCGAAAATACGTGACAATTAGAGGTAACTTCGTGATATTATTTTATCGAGAAAATTTTAATATTTTGTGTTTCTGTTCCACAAAAAGTTTGAAAATATCATGTAGTTGCTAGCGAGCAAGCGAGCGAGCCGGGCGAGCATCGTTTGACCTCTTTTCATACTTCGGTTCATACCCCGAACTACAGGGGTAAGCTACGTCAGCGATACAAACGATGCGAACGAAATATCCGACGATGCCAGCGATGCTATTCGTCCACATAGTTAAGTTAATAAACACAGATTTTTAACAACACGTAATATGACATAGTATCATATCATGCCTGTATCGTTGAAGGAGTGAGCAGGGGTGTATATAGTACATCTAAACTTCGCCAACTATGATATTTATCAAGAAAATTGTTTAACACTAAAATGTGTGTTAAAATAAGTAATTTGATGCCATTACTAAACTTTGCACACAGTTAAACTACTTTTTAGGGTTCCGTAGTCAACAAGGAATCCTTATAGAATCAGATATACCTACCCTTTTAGTTTCGCCATGTCCGTCTGTCCGTCCGTCTCCAGTTTAACTCAGCGACTCTTAGTACTAGAAAGCTATAATTTGGCATGGATATACATAATATATTAATCAAGCCGAGAAAGTGGTAAAATAAAATCATGTAAAAAAAAAGTTTTTGTGTACTTCCTGTAGGTACACGTAAAGTGGGGATGTTTTTTTCTCGTCTATCCCATAGTGTGGGGTATCGTTGGATAGGCCATTCAAAAATATTACGTGTCTGTTAAAACCATTTTTCGATTCAAGGATCCGTTTGCGTAAAATTAAGCTTTAAACTGCTAATTTTTGTTTAGAGTCAAGTGTCCCCCCCCCCCCCCTGCTCGCTAGATGGTTGCTTTTGGATATTTGAAAAAATCACGCCAGTAGTTTAAACAACGAAATTAAAAAGAAAACTATCACAGATAAGAAGCCTTTACAAGTTTACTAGTAATAGTCGACCAACATACATTTGCGGTTAGAACGTATCGGAGAACATGTTTTTCAACTACAATGTTAAGTTTGTTCTTGGAATACATTCATCCCAATTACGGAACACGGTCATTGTGCGTGGTCCGACACGCACTTGGCCGGTTTTAAGACATAGGTATCTTATCTTACTGTTAAACAATTTGTTGATAAATATCTGGCTCAATCATAGCTGGCGAAGTTTAGGTGTACTATACAACCCTGCCTACTTCTTCGAGGATACAGGCATTATACTATAACCTATTACGCGTTGTTAAAAATCTGGGTTTCTCAACTTAGACACTAAAAGGAACCGTTTAGTATTTAAAAATAAATAAAAATATTTGGATGATTTTTAATAAAAATTCTGCAACAGTAACCGGTTTAGGGACTATGTCAAAAAATCTTAAATAATTAGTTCTTTAACTATCTGTAAGGATATTACGGTTTTCTTTGCAGTTTCAGAGATAATCGGATGTTTAATACTAGTTTCGTGCTATTATTGATCGAAGCTAGTTTCATACAAATTTTTCGTAAAAAAATTATATGTCGTCAATTTTAAGCCAAATTACTTCTTGTGACATATTTGACCATAATAAGAATAGAAATCATTTCAAGCACAAAAAACGACACATAAAACTTAGCAGCTCCATGTCATAAAAAGGCGATTTATATCCACAGCGCGACGTCAAAATCAAAACTAATACTAGGTACACACGCAGCGACTCGCTGGTGATTCAGTCACTCGGTGTCATTCATTCATTCAATCTCTGTGTGTGTACCTAGCATAACACCACCACTATTTTTATTATTTCTTAGAAAAAATATGACAACTTCACAAATGCTGATTATACCTCAAAACATTTTCGTGTTCTTTAAAATACATAGTTCTATATTTTAACTAGGCATATTCTAGCTTACCTAGCTGTGCCCAGCACAGCTCAGGATAGCTAAACCGAGACAGAGAACAGTTCTAGAGAGAAAGTATGGAGGTAGCAACAGCCGGTAGCGACTGTTTAGTTAATAGGTATCTACGTCGTACGAATGCGAAAGCACAGTTAGTTGCTAGGTACCTATCTAGTAGACAGGAAGTTGGCCTTACTATGGTTGGGCAACGCTTAGTAGGTATAATTAATCAGCCTATAATGTTTCTACTGCTGGGACACAGGCCTCCACTCTTCGAGAGGGAGTGGGCTGTATTCTGCTATGCGTGGCCAGTGCGGGTAGGTAGATGTCACATGTCTTCGAATATTTGGTTTTACGACATGCTGGTTTCCTCACGATGTTTTCTTTCGCCATTTTGAGAGTGTGATGAGAGAGTCAGGGCCGTTACCACTGGGCCACGACCACCACTGCTCTTCCATTGGGCCACTACTGCTCTCCGGTTGTTAATTCTCAATAGAAAACAGTCGAGCCCTTTGTGAAAGAGCTGGTCCGGGGATGTAGGGTATATGTATAGAGTAAGTTTGTGTAAGACTTACCAGCGCTGTCATACTACAGCAATATTGCTCTTCTATTTGAAAATTATGAACGAATGATGTAAAAATGTGCCATTTGGTCCTGTAAGTTAACAAAAACAAGTGGCTAACCCGCTGGATTTCGGAGAAGAATAATGATCATGGGTAAGATTTCGTAAACTGTCTTTATTGTTATTTTTTTTTTAAACTGCGTCGCTACTGAGGAGATTGAGGGGCAGTCGGAACAGTATCCTGAAAACTGTAGCCGAGAGCTTCGGCTCTCCGATTGTACAGTAGTTTGTGCGGAGGTTGATTTTTTACTAATACTAGTAACTAAGTTATTTTTTGCATGCTACTAACACTATATGGATATTTGTGTCCGAAATAAAGCGATTTTTATTAGTATTATTTATTTAAATCTAATGCACGTCTATTTTGAAAAGAATACGGCGAAAAATATATAATTTTTTCCTACATTTAGGTATATGAACTTAACCAAACCGTATTTTTCAGTTATGTAAGTGGTGTTGATTTTAAACTTTAAAAGCCTCTTTGCTTAATTCGTACCTGCGGAGAATTTCAAATAGACAGACCTAACAAGTAACATAGAAATACCTACATAAAGCAGAAATGGATGATAACTTATAATAAAACAACATTAATTTGATTTACTTATAGTTTATTATTTACCTAGACTCCAAATATATCCCCTGAGAAATTATTTGTTTGTAGTACAGTCGCCAGCAGGTCAAGCTACACGAAACTGTCAAATTTCTACAAACGATTTTAAACCTTAAAATGTTGATTTTAGTTCAAAATCGAATGAGAAAATCTGACAGTTTTTGGTACCTTTATAAGCTAGCGACTGTACATATTTAATTTGTGTCTAAGATGAACGTGAAGATGAATGATGATAGAAAAGAATAAAACTGAACATGAAAAATCATGATTGATTTCAATGATTTACAGGGGCGTAGCTAGCGCCGTATTAGCCGTATCAATTATACGGGGCCCCCAAGCTACAGGGGCCCCCCGACGCGAAGTGAAAATTGGTAAAATATATTCTATTGTTAATTATTCTTTTTGATAAGAGGCCCGTAATGAATGAGTACCTAATGAAAAAAATCAAATGAGTGAAATTTGCTTGTGGCTTCAAAGTCAAAGCATTTATTTCAATTAAACCATTTACATTTGAATTGTCAAGGGGTCGGTCAGTTAGAAAGATGAAGCTAGTTAGTTGCCCAATCCAAAGCGTAGTAGGGTATCTTTGAAGAAGAACGGGCAAGAAACTCACAATAATAGCTATACTTTCCAAGTCAGTGTGTTATTTTGTTAAATCAATACCTAGGGTAGGTATAGTTTTTTGAAGCTTCGCTGTAGTCGCGTAAAAAGGGCCCCCAACAAATTTTGATACAGGGCCCCGTTAGGACTGGCTACGCCACTGATGATTTACTTTCATTCTGTGGTACTGGATTTTAAAACTTAGTAATTTAATTTTACTCACCTTGTAGCAAATCTGAAATGAATACAGTAAATATTAATGCCATCCTTCACACAGAGCAGTAGTTTTTGTTCGAAAATCTGTTCCATCCCTACACAAAAAAAAAGATCTGTCGTAATTTTGTCTGTGGTCCTGTGGATTCTATTCGATTGTCTGTGGTGCCATATTAAGACGAGATAATTTAGAATTTCTTTTTTACAAAAAAAAAAACCAGTTTATTGGTATTTAATCTAATTCTGAGATGTGAAATCATATTATGAATTTAAAATAGTCCTTACACTATTAAAAAATGGGCACTAACGGCAACGGTCGGCGAGGTGGACCGAAAATGCCTGATGTTCGCCGCCCCATGGAAGAAGGAGATTGTGTTAACGACATGGAGAGCCCCGAGCTCGACTTCATTTACGATGATTGTGATACTCAACAAAACGAAATAGCTGAATTATACAGTTACACGGAACATCCAGAGTATCAGCTCAACGTCAAGGCATTCGAAGACATAATGGAAGAGTTCAGCTATCCACCTAGTTGGCAAAGATTGACAAATAAACAGCAGCGGACTGTGATAATGAAATTATTAGAGCATTTGGATGTCGCCGTGAGTGAGATACGTATGCGTGCAACTCGCTGTATACTGTACTTAGCCCAGGGATGCTGGGCAGAGATGCAATCCGATGCTGAACAGACACACTGGGCTCGCGTCAACGTTATGATGCTGTACGACATGGGAACGTTTTCTGCTTTTGTCGAATTACTGAATCTCGAGATTGTTCGGAGCAGTTCTGCAATAGCTTCCAGGAAGCTTGCGGAATCTCTTGCGGACTCTACTAACTTACGAGTTATCCTGTCTGTTCTGTATCTTATCACAGAATACATGAGAACCGAAAAAGACAACCCTGAATCTGAGTTTAAACATTTAGTTAAAAACTTTAAAGAAGAACTTGGAGCACCATTTGGAGAAGAATTACTACCAGTTAAACTATTGAGCATGGTGACACATCTTTGTGCAGGTACAACTCCCCACTTTCCTATGAAAAAAGTCCTACTACTTCTGTGGAAAGTGTTACTTGTTTATTTAGGAGGTTCAAAGGAGTTGAAGGAGAGAAAAGCTAGACTCAGGGAGAAAAATGAATTACCAGCATTATCAGAAGATACAATTGAAATAATAAAAGGTATGAGAGCAAGTTCACCTCCTCCCAGTGCAGCCGATATGCTAGAGAACCAAAATCCTGGACAAAGGAAACTACTAAAAGAAAATGAAAGGGAAGGAAAAATTCGTAGACACCTTTTCATGAAACAAACCTCATTGGATGAATCTGATGAACAAATATTTGTTGACAAAGAAGAAACTGGAAATGGCTCAGAAGATTACTCAATGGAGTTTCAGTCTATACCTAGTGAGGGTTCACAATCTGAAAATAACCCTAATTGCCCATATTACATGTACTTCAAACAGTTTGACAGCCCACCTCCACCACCTCCGCTCCCTAGAAGTCTTCCATGGCAGTCTAAAGTGCGCCAAAAAGATATTGACATGTTTCTTGATAATGTCAGGATCAAGTTTGTTGGGTATTCCCTTCCTGGAGATCGACAAACTGTAGCAGGACTACCACAGCCCATACATGAAGGAATAGACATACTAAAGAAACATGTGTACACCAGCCTTTCAGAATTACAAGCAGAAAGGGAACTGGAAATAGCTCGAAGCCCTCTCACAAAAGGAGAAAGAGATGTTGAAGAAACAGAAGCAGAAGTCTTGTACAAAGCAATGCTGCCTAATCTGCCGCAGTACATGATTGCACTGTTAAAAATTCTTTTAGCAGCAGCCCCTACATCAACTGCAAAAACTTATTCTATCAACATTATGGCCGACTTATTACCAGAAGAGATGCCCATGACTGTTCTTCAGTCCCTAAAACTTGGTATTGATGTAAACAGACATAAAGAAATCATTGTTAAAGCAGTCACTGCAATATTGTTACTCCTTTTGAAACATTTAAAATTAAATCATGTATACCAATTTGAGTTTATGTCACAACATCTTGTGTATGCTAATTGCATGCCATTAGTGCTAAAATTCTTTAATCAGAACATTCTATCTTATGTTGGAGCAAAGAACACAATACCAATATTTGACTTTCCAGCTTGTGTAATTGGAGAACAACCAGAACTGACAAAGGAATGTCTGGATATTGGAGACTCAACAGTTCCCTACTCATGGAGAAATGTATTTTCATGCATCAATCTATTAAGGATTTTAAATAAGCTAACTAAATGGAAGAATGCAAGAATTATGATGCTTGTGGTTTTCAAAAGTGCCCCTATCTTAAAACGCACATTAAAGGTTAGACATGCTTTGATGCAGTTTTATGTGTTGAAACTACTAAAAATGCAAACTAAGTACTTGGGCAGACAATGGCGGAAAACAAATATGAAAACCATCAGTGCAATATATTCCAAAGTGCGGCACAGGTTGAATGATGACTGGGCCTTCGGCAATGATGTTGATGCAAGACCATGGGATTTCCAAGAAGAAGAATGCGCCCTGAGAGTGAGCGTTGATCGCTTCAATAATAGAAGATATGGCACAGGTGGGGAACAAGAAATCGATTTGACACCCCTTGAGACAGATATAAATAGTGTATTAGAAGCAAATATTGAACTTGATGAAGAGTTTAAAGATAATTATGAGTTGTGGCTTGAACAAGAGGTTTATAACAATGAAATAAACTGGGATGTATTATTAACTGCATGAAATGTTAAACTAAAATACTCAAAACCATCTGATTTCATGTAAACCAATTTATGTTTTTGTACAGTTAGTTTATAATTTTTAAATATCTCTTATTTCATTCAGATACATTTCACATCTTTTTCATAACATATAATTTTGTCTAATTATTGTAGTTACTTAAGTTAACTTAGTATTGTTTTGTATTTAAATAAAATTATCATGACAGACTCTTATTGTGCATAAACAGATTACAATTAATATTAACTCGAAGTTAAATTATGAATATGCATTATTTTAGTCAAATTAGACGTAAAATGTGTGTATTTTATTGTAGTTAACAGTTTAGAGCTTGTGGATAATGAATTATAATAAATCATGTATTTAGTATAAATAGAACTTACATAAAACAGAACTGAACATAACATTTGATTTGTGAGACAATTTCTGCTACCTATAATGAAATTGGAGGATTTGTTAAACTTTTAGTATTTTCAACAACCTACATACGTATATAAAATAGCTACATTTAAATAAAATTTTAATGAAGATATTTGTGTTTTGGATCTGTGCACACATTGAAATGGTTGAATATACCCAAATAAAAGTATATCTAATCTACTAAATATATTCCTTATTCTTGAAATCTTACTCCTGTTGACCCTAGGGTAATAATTAGGTAGGAGAGTAGTGTTCATCCTAGTCGGTAGTTATTCAGGTATGTCCGTGACTACCGCAGGACCACCAACGCCATTCGCTTCCACATTTGGTAAATAATTAGTACTCAATTGGTACTAATTAGTACTCGAACAACAAAATTGGTACCTTAGGAGTTTTCGAGAAAATAGTATTTGAAGGTGGTCCTACGGTAGTCACGCTCACTTCAGCAGGACCACCACCGGCGCCGAAACAGGGGGCATGCTACAGCTATTATATGTATACAAATAATTCACCGACCTCATCTAGTTTAAAAATATGATTGACGTTTAAAAGTGTTTGTACAAACCTACTTACAGAAATAAATCATTCATTTATCAATTAGTACCCATAAATGTGATTCATTTCGTAAAAAAAAACTGAACTGAAACATTTGTATTTACCGAGAAATCAACGATGATAACTTTCGCGCGCTATTTCAGCAGGACCACGACTTTGAGTGTTGATTCCAGGTTTCAGGAGCTTGTCGCTTCCCTCAAACCTACATAGAAAATTAGTACCCTGCAAGATAAAAATAGTACCCAAAATTCAAAATTAGTACTCTAGTAGTTTACGAGATATACCATGCCATTGGTGGGGTGGCGGTAGTCGCGGTGTTAAATTTTCATTTCAAGATTTCCCAATTATAAACTCTGTGTTTTCTTCCCAATTTTATACAAAAATTAGTACTCCTAAAGAAATAATAGTGACCAAAAATTCAGATTCCTAAGTGGTGTATTTTAAGAGAAATTAGCTTGCATTACTTTTCCGCGTATAATCCGATCAAATTAAGTTGTCAATGGTATTGAGCTGTTTAGGAGATGTACATTCGTGCACATAAATTTATGGATGTCGGAATAGTATTAACAATAGTTCAATATCTATAATTTTTATACCCCACCAATGGTATGGTATATCTCGTAAACTACTAGAGTACTAATTTTGAATTTTGGGTACTAATTTTATCTTGCAGGGTACTAATTTTCTATGTAGGTTTGAGGGAAGCGACAAGCTCCTGAAACTTGGAATCAACATTCAAAGTCGTGGTCCTGCTGAAATAGCGCGCGAAAGTTATCATCGATTTCTCGGTAAATACAAATGTTTCAGTTCTGTTGTATTTACGAAATGAATCACATTTATTAGGTACTAATTATTTGTATACTTAGAATAGCTGTAGCATGCCCCCTGTTTCGGCGCCAGTGGTGGTCCACCTTCAAATATGATTTTCTCGAAAACTACTAAGGTACCAATTTTGTTGTTTGAGTACTAATTAGTACCAATTGGGTACTAATTATTTACCAAATCTGGAAGCGATTGGCGTTGGTGGTCCTGCGGTAGTCACGGACATGCTCATACGAGGGCGGCACTGAAAATTTCGGGAATCAAGGAAGTGACACAACATTACTATTTAAAAATGTATTTATTGCTTTTCGAAGTATTCTCCGCGAAATTTGACACATTTTTCCATACGATGGAACCAATCATTGAAGCAACCATTCCATTCGGAAGTTGTGGTCTCCAAAATGGCCGTTTTGTAGGCGTCCACAGCTTCTTCAGGTGATGAAAATCTCTGTCCACGCAATTTATTCTTTATTTTAGGGAAAGTATAGAAATCATTAGGGCTTAGGTCGGGGCTGTACGGCCGATGGTCTAATAATTCTATGTTTTCTTTCTCTAAAAACTCTTTTGTTCTGTGCGCGGTGTGAGAACTCGCATTGTCGTGATGGAGGATGATGCGGCGGTTGCAGTTCTCTTTACGGAGTTCAGAAACGATCTGTGACAAACAAATGCTAGCATACCATTCTGCATTAACCGTTCTTTGTCCTTCAAGAGGAATAGTCGTAACATGGCCGGTTTGGAGACAAACGTGGCCACCATTTTTTTTGCAACACTCCGTGAACGAACAATTTTTGTTGGCTTTAACTCATTTTCGAACACCCAAACTCGTGACTGGTTTTTTGTTTCGGGTTCGTACGCGTATATCCAGGATTCGTCACCTGATACGATGTTGTATACAGCATTTGAGGATACTGCGTGGAATCTTTCGAGAGTTCTGACGCACCAAGTAACGCGAGCCGCTTTTTACTCTTCACAGAGCGAATGCGGTATCCATCGGGAAAACAACTTTTTAACACCTAATTGTTCATGCAAGATTATTTGTATTTGACTCATGCCAATGTCTAAAGTTGCCTGAATTTCGCGGTATGTCACATGTCGATCTTCCTCAATCAGCTTACGCACAGCAATGAGGTTATATAATACTACAGGAGCAACGTCGTACTAAAAAAAACTGAAAAACGCTCAGAACAATAACTTTAGTTATTATTCTGAGGAAAAACGTAACCACTTACGAGTTTAAAGTCGTAGCTTTGAAACGGATACTACCAAAAAAATCAATCAAATCAAAAGAATCTATGTTTGTCTCATTTCTTCTATCGTCAAACTAATTACATTGGAATGAGACAAGACATTATTACCGGAAAAACGGCCAGAGTTGCCAATGATCAACATAATTTCCCCAGTATGAATTAACGTATTTATTGAATCAATTACTATATAGACAGGTTGTATTATGGAACTAAAATAGATTAAAGATTTAAAGAAACTGACAAGGATTAGTTAAATATAGGAAGAAGAAAAACAAATGCGTAAACGTAAATATTTCAAAACTAGATATTAAGATCGTGTCAAATTGATTTTGTGTAAAATGGAGTAATATTATTTCTATGCACAATCATTTATACAATATATATGTACTGTACAATATATCTGTTTAAACCAAACAGACTTTAATAATAATAATTTTGACTTCCAGGAACATACATTCGTCGTTCACTAAACTCCCAACAGTATGGCAAATTCAAAATCATTTTTATAGGTAACACTGATGGTAAAAACGGGTCCCCTATGTTGTTTCGAACGCCGCTGTTGCGACACACGCTGTTGCGAATTATTTTTCCACTGCCTCACAGGTTCGAAAGCTCATGGACTCGAATGAAGTAGTCGCGAAAGACGCTGTTTCGAAAAACATTTTCACTGCCTCATACGCTCGAATGCTTGTGATTTCGATTTATTTAGTCATAAAGTGTACAGAAAAGTATTTAAGTTTTAATTTAAACTGGCATCGAGTAGCCGACGGAGCCCCGCTACGCGGGGCTCCTACTTCTGGGCGGTTTAAAAAAAAATAACCACGAAGGGGACGGCGGGGTCTTCCAGACCCCGCCATCCCCTTCTAACCTAACCAGTCCGAGTCAGAGTGCCCCAAGTCCCGAGCTCGCTTCGCTCGCTCTTGCATCCTATCCTACTGTTAATATTAGTCACCATTTCATTATTTATAGTACCTCGCCTATGATTTATAGACATTATCTACATTTTATCCTGTAATTTTTATATAATATAGTCAAAGTGGTTCTGCTGCGGAGCACAACACTATGATTTCTAGTAGCAAATAGTAACTATTTGCTACTAGCAAATAATGCTGCAATTTGCTATTTGCAGTGTAGTATAGTGCGTAACTTTAATAATAATATTAAATGTTGATGTTGACACCGAATTTGTTGATTTTATTTAATTACTGCTTAAATACTTTTCTGTACACTTTATGACTAAATAAATCGAAATCACAAGCATTCGAGCGTATGAGGCAGTGAAAATGTTTTTCGAAACAGCGTCTTTCGCGACTACTTCATTCGAGTCCATGAGCTTTCGAACCTGTGAGGCAGTGGAAAAATAATTCGCAACAGCGTGTGTCGCAACAGCGGCGTTCGAAACAACATAGGGGTGCCGGTAAAAACAATGTTTGATAAATTTATTTCGTGTCGTAATGTTTTTTTGGACAATTTGAATAAATTTGAGCAAACTTATTTATAAAATGAAACACCAATTGCTTTATTGATCTTTTCAGACCGTGTCATACAAATATTAATAGCATATTTCACTATTTTGTAATTTTTTGCGCTAAGCAATCGCTCACTTGAAGTCAAGCTGACGACTGAAGTCAGATATGCTTGCGGACGTATACGACGTGGCAACGCTTCAGCGCCGTACACTGCTGATCTAGTCCTTTACAACATCATTGACGCACAGCATAAACCTTTTCTTGGGTGACTGCAGTTTTTGGACGACCTTGACGGGGATCATCACTGAGCTTGACACGTCCACGTTGAAATTCAGCAAACCAGCGATAAATTGTGGTTTTCGATGGGGCTTCATCACCAAATGCAGAAATCATCCGGTCAACACACTGTTTTTGTGTTAAACCACTTCGAAAGTCTTAATAAATTATCGCTCTTGAATTTTCTCGAGTCAATTCCATTTGCTCAACGACTAAACATGTTTGACAAAACCTTGTGACAAGACCGAGAATCTTTTTTTAAATAAATAAATGGTATTCGATTTTTAAAACCAAGGAGTTTTCAATTAAAACGATTTTATTATGGCAGGAACAGTGGAAATATTCCATTCTCGATACTTTTAGTGCAGCCCTCGTAAGCTGATTTCAAATATCCTAAAATAAAATTCAATTACTATGGAGATAGGATTCAAAATAATAATTATAAGGTTGTATCTGTCCTGATATGTTAGGGTAGGTATTAGATAAGCATTTGAAGAATAACGAAAACAGGTGCAACGTGACTAGTGGAACAATTTCTATAAAAACTTCATGGAAATTGTTCTACAAAGTACTAGAGTCGCGTTGCGCCTGTCTGCAGGAGCCTTTACTCTCATTGTTTTTTTACTTATTTTCTCATTACTTCTCTATGTGAAGGGTCGAGTAGTTTTAGATCGCCACTAGCTACAGTAAGAGAGTACATTGGCTATGGTTAAGGCCAGTAGTTGCCTAGCGTACTCCGCAATGCAGGAAATTCATCCAGCCTGCAACTTGCAACAGCTTTTCAAGAATTCAGAATGGAGCGAATTTAAGATTTGTAGAGCCATTTCTAGTGTCGAATGTAAACAGGCCATCATCCATCGTGGTACCTACGTTCTAATCGCACAGGTGTCGCTGCAATGTAATAAATTTAAAATACAAAATAAATGTTCTCGGCCAGTAAGATCATTTTCATAGTGTACATATTTATTTGTGTAGCATATTTTTTTGTAATCTAACTATTGTCTCTAATTTTCTACGTCAGTCTGGCTTGATTTACACTATTTAAATTTTTGAAATTTTCCATACTGTTTGTGTTTGCTGTTCAACCCCTATTTAAAATGTACTCTGTGTCATCTGTGTGTTCAACCAGGCAGGGTCTATCATGAAGTTATAGATAAAAATACCTTCATGGGGTCTATGTCAATCTATTACTATACTCTATGTCTAATTATAGTGTTCTGTGGAGGCAACCACAGAGTACATTTTATTGAGGGCAACCACAGATTACATTTTATATAGGGAGAGGGCAACCCTGATTGTGTCACTGCAACGTTCCACCCTAAATTCTTGTTTTTCTGAAAATTTTAATAACTTGTACTTTTACAGATTACTATAATATTGTGATTGATGATGAGCTACTAAAGTCTGTAATATAGTCTATTTTCTTGGAATTTATAGCCCAAGATCACTAAACAGGTAAAGTAACGATTGCTCCCCAACTTCCTGTGGGTCGCGAACTCGACAGTATGTTATTGTATCCTGTAATTGTGCTAATTATGTGCCTGCAACAATAGATATATAAAGTACATTTTCTTCTTTAGTGTAAATGTTCTAGTTAATAATTTTAGCATCATCAAAATGGCCGAGTTAGCAGCGTTACTGCAAACCGAGATTCCCGAGGGACGCAGCCATCTAACAGACAGCCACACGAATCTCGAGCGTGTAGCTGATTACTGCGAAGCTAACTACTTTCAATCTGAGAACAAGCGGCTCGCTCTAGAGAGCACCAAGAACTACACAACGCAATCACTAGCCAGTGTAGCATATCAAATAAATACTTTGGCCTATAACTTTCTACAACTATTGGAGTTGCAAACTATGCAGTTGGCTGAAATGGAAGGCCAAATGAACCATATTGCTCAAACTGTCGCCATTCATAAGGAGAAGGTAGCAAGGCGAGAGATTGGAGTGCTGACTGCCAATAAAGTCACCAACAGGCAGTACAAAATCATTGCTCCTGCTAACCCGGAGAAACCTATCAAATATGTGAGAAAGAGTATTGATTATACAGGTATGTATACAGGTGTGTCCTTTACGATTACCTATTATTTTTATTGCCACTTTCTTTTAGTATACTAAAGGATACATAGTATTATTGCTCAACATAAAACTTTTATTTATCAGCTCTGGATGACATTGGTCATGGTGCTCGCTGGAATGGAGCTACAAGCGGTACTCCCCGAGGCCGGCGGTCAGGCTCTGCCCCAAGTGCGGCAACACTGCCTGCTCCCACAACCAAGCCTCCCACACCACCAGCAGCTGTGCGAGCTGCAGCTGCTGCTAACACTGGAACATTGGGGCGTGGCACTCTTGGTAAACTTTTTATTATGTAAAAGTCTAAATATTTTATAATAATACTGATGATTAAATGGTTGGCAAGTTGTATACATAAGAATTTTATGAGCTGTCCTTATTGTAAGGCATGTAATTGACCGAGCAAGCTTGAAGCGTCTCCGTTTCCGCTTGGGCAGAAATGCTTTTAGATGTCCGGTTGTTCTCACCTACATGTCGCATGTCTCAACTAATTGTCATGAAATTTTGTGAGCAGGTTCGATAATTATAGGGATTTTTTATTGATTTGCTTCTTTTTGTCATAAGGATATTGTTTTAAGTTGAACATTTATTCAGTTTGAAGCTATGCAAAGGCAGACACGCGAGGTCTACAGCTCACAGAGACAATAGTTATAATTATTTATCAATAATAGGAGAAAATGTTGCTATGATTCCTAAACTAGGGTACCAATATGTCAGGCAACCAAGCACGACAAATTTACCAACACCAATTAAATTGGAATAGGGTAGAATGATGCCATTGCAAATAATCAATTTAGAAAAGAGAAAAATAGTGACATCCCTAATCTTAATCCTGTATACAGGAAAATCGTCCCGTGAGTACCGCACGCCACCAGCTGTGGCCCCACCACAAGTGCCCTCGCACTATGCGCCAAACTACCCGCGCCGGCCACCAGGGTACTCCACCTTGCCTGTAGCACAACCTCAGGTAATTTGTTTAAAAACATTTATTATTAACAGCATCCTCCATGCAAAGTCAAATAGTAGATGTTTTTGGCACTTTTGAATGTCAGCATTTACAAGAAAATAGAATTAATTCTAGTTGCCCATTCCAAAAGGTAGTTTCGTATGGAGAAGAATGGGCAAGAAAGTCCATAGTTATTCTTTTAAAATGTTTTATGCAACAAGAATAATAGTGTGCGCTACGATTGCTCTGCCAAGTTATCCAAACAAAAAAAAACTTCGCCAAAAATTATCGGAATTTTTCAAAATCGAAGGGAATGAACCATAAAATTGTCAAAGTAGAAATAAAGAAGTTATAAGGGTTTTAAGTTGGCCGCGTGAACGTAACGTGGAGGATTGCGCGGCCATGGAGATCTCAGCAACTACTTGGGTTAGAGATCTAATTCTTTTTGTTAATTAAAGCCTGAATTTGTCAAAAATTGACGAAAAAAGAATTATAAGTTCTAGATCAATATTTTACGAAATATTCACCTTGGAAGTTATGGCCGCGTAATCCTTCACTTGTTGTTTCTTTGTTGTTGATTATTTCTTTAAAACTTAAGACTTCAACAGTAAAACTGTTACAAGAAGAAAGGCCTTAATTTGTCAAAATTAACGAAAGCAATAAATACTACTGAAGTTAAGTTAAACATACGAAATCAGTCCAAAACACAAAGTACGAGGCCGCGCGGTCGAAACGTTACTTTGTACGCTGATTTCTCGTTATCTATAATTACTAGGATTTCGGTGTGAACATCCATTTATTCGACATATTACCCTCATTAGAATGACATATCGTTTTACCCTCGGAACAGTTGTCAACACGTTTAATCTCTTATGTAATGATAGCTCATACAATGGTCTAGTAGGGTTACCATAATTTCGGTTTGATTTGGGAATACATCTAACTGGAGACTAGCAATTATATTGGACAAAATCTAGCTCAATCTGCAAACATTATTATTATTAAATAAAAAAACTTGCATATTTTACTAATTACATACCTACTTATATTTATTCATCACAGCTTGCAAAAAATCAACAAATATAATAAAGTTCTATAAAACCTCTACAGAACCATTTTAAGAAAATGAAAATGCAATAATTATTTCCAAAAATCAAAAAATCAAATAATACAAATAATAATTTTGGTTACACCCCCACAAAACCATTATGTGAGAAAATGGATGCAAACAGGGTCTTTTGTGCTTTCACATAATTTACTTTCGTTGTCGTCGTAGCAAAGCATCCCGGCATTTCTTGTAAAATGACATATATAGTGACCTATTGTTCCAAGGATTGGAGGAATATATTCAATAGCACATAACAATATATAAATATTTTGTTTAACTATAAAATTTTGAGGTCATGTCATGTAACATCATTTGTGTGCCATTTAAATCCAACTAATTCATTGCATTTTCTGCATTGTTTATTGTCCCAATCATGAATAATAATAGCATCTTCCGAGTTGTTAATTGTGAAAATGTTTATTATATCTAAATTTAACGGTAGAAATACATGTTTTCTCTCTGATGGGTCTGTATTCATGCACATACTATTGGAAAAATTACTAATGCGAGGGCGGCACTGATAATTTCGGGAATCAAGGAAGTGACACAACATTACTATTTAAAAATGTATTTATTGCTTTTCGAAGTATTCTCCGCGAAATTTGACACATTTTTCCATACGATGGAACCAATCATTGAAGCAACCATTCCATTCGGAAGTTGGGGTCTCCAAAATGGCCGTTTTGTAGGCGTCCACAGCTTCTTCAGGTGATGAAAATCTCTGTCCACGCAATTTATTCTTTATTTTAGGGAAAGTATAGAAATCATTAGGGCTTAGGTCGGGGCTGTACGGCGGATGGTCTAATAATTCTATGTTTTCTTGCTCTAAAAACTCTTTTGTTCTGTGCGCGGTGTGAGAACTCGCATTGTCGTGATGGAGGATGATGTGGCGGTTGCAGTTGTCTTTACGGAGTTCAGAAACGACCTGTGGCAAACAAATGCTAGCATACCATTCTGCATTAACCGTTCTTTGTCCCTCAAGAGGAATACTCGTAACATGGCCGGTTTTGGAGACAAACGTGGCCACCATTTTTTTTGCAACACTCCGTGAACGAACAATTTTTGTTGGCTTTAACTCATTTTCGAACACCTAAACTCGTGACTGGTTTTTTGTTTCGGGTTCGTACGCGTATATCCAGGATTTGTCACCTGATACGATGTTGTATACAGCATTTGAGGATCCTGCGTGGAATCTTTCGAGAGTTCTGACGCACCAAGTAACGCAAGCCGCTTTTTGCTCTTCACAGAGCGAATGCGGTATCCATCGGGAAAACAACTTTTTTACACCTAATTTTTCATGGAAGATTATTTGTATTTGACTCATACCAATGTCTAAAGTTGCCTGAATTTCGCGGTATGTCACATGTCGATCTTCCTCAATCAGCTTACGCACAGCATCAACGTTTTCTTGGGTGACTGCAGTTTTAGGACGACCTTGACGGGGATCATCACTGAGCTTGACACGTCTACGTTGAAATTCAGCAAACCAGCGAAAAATTGTGGTTTTGGATGGGGCTTCATCACCAAATGCAGAAATCATCCGGTCAACACACTGTTTTTGTGTTAAACCACTTCGAAAGTCATAATAAATCATCGCTCTTGAATTTTATCGAGTCAATTCCATTTTCTCATCGACTAAACAAGTTTGACAAAACCTTGTGACAAGACCGAGAATCTTTTTTTAAATAAATAAATGGTATTCGATTTTTAAAACCAAGGAGTTATCAATTAAAAAGATTTTAATATGACAGGAACAGTGGAAATATTCCATTCCCGATACTTTTAGTGCAGCCCTCGTAGAACTAGCGTTGAAAATTATGTCATTTACGATGTGTTCATAAATAAATGCAGTGTTACAGTCACAGCTATATTGATTATTTTTGAAATATTTTGAAGCAATTTTTATACTCAGTTTGTTTGCCTCAACATAGTTATCAGAATCACAATTGGTTGAAATTAGTTTTAAGTAATGCTTGAGTCTTGAGTGAGGTTCTGTAATATGGGACTAAGTCTTGAATTTGTATATAAAATACGAAAGAACTTTTTTCCCCGACCTATATATAAAATTACATACTACAATAGGTAAAAAGTATTAAAAACGATCTAGTGACAGATAAATTAATAGATAGATACATGGTCCTCACATATTTGCAAATATTCTAAAGTTTTTCAGAATAATGCATATATTTGACCTAAAACATTTACCTTTGTTCTGTTTTATTTCAGGTGGGAATGGTACATCCAAATCAGCATCAAACTACTTCTAACTATTCACAGCAAGACTTGCATTCCAGTATGCCACGTTAGTATTATAACTTTGTTTAAATCTTGCTCCTAATGATCACATAATGCTCACAGCCCACAATAACACTTTAATTATGAAGTGTATTTAATAACTAAAGAGTTTTTACGGTTTCAGCACCACCATCTCCTTTGATTGGTTCTGATGGTGAACACAGTCAACATTCCATGAGTCTGCCTGGACAGGTTTGTATTGTTTCTTTGTAAAGTTCAATTCTATTAAATCTGATATAATCGCTTTTGTACTTCTATCACATTCTAGTATGACTGCCTCTACCTATGATGATGTCACCAAGAACGTGCCTAAACCTCAGTTCTAACTATCTTACTAGTTAGTAAAACATATTACCGAATGTGAAGCAAGTACAAAAAACAAAACATTTAAAATACAGCTTAATTTACCGAAGTTTCTTTTGACTAGATCCAATAGCCCAACATCAGCGATTGGGAAGTCGTGAGTTCAAATCCTACCCCAATGAACCATCGTAGTGATCCCACTTCTAGTACAAACATTAATGTTACGGCAAAAAGCTGAAATAAGGCTGTACCTAAGGTTCCTTTACATGTTGAGTTTTCTCGCCTCGTATCTTCTAGACATGAGCCTTAATCTAAACAAACACTATGAGTGCGAAAATCGCGTGGCGATTAAAGCAAGCAAATTCTCGCTACAAAACGGGTGAGAAAGTCTCCGTGTAGATGGGCCATAAAGCTGGTTGGAACATAGTGTAGCTTGTGTGTTATAAAATGCATGACCAATCCATTGCCGTTGTGTAGGTGGTTGATCCAATTTCACTGTTGTCATGTGATCATGTCAACCTAAAAAACCTATGGATGGAGTCTTTCTCTTTGACCCTAACCCAATCGAGTTGGTCCATCGCCACGTGCTCCTAGTTCTATGCGGCTGTCTGGGTATAGTCGCGCTTCAACTTTTCGCCGTAACAAAAATTATACTTTGGCTATTTTAGGAAGAGTTTTGACAGTACGAACTTCCGAAGCGTTTATGATTGTTATCAAAAGGCTTATTTAGTAATACTCTTGGTATTGTTTACGTCTAATTAGGTCCAGCTTAGCAATACTGGCATGTCTGGCTAAAATATCTGTTAACGCTCTTTTTAATCGACATATAAAAGACAGGTTTTTATTTTTTAAATACTGTCGAATAATACCAAACTGTCAGTGCTCATCCCATAATAACCCGAGTATACCATCAGAAATAAACACCATTATTAGCATGTCCAACAATTACAGCGTGCATCATCGTCTTCGGCGGGAGGGGGCTCCATCCGCGGCGGTTCTGTGTCACCACCGCTGCCGCCTCCACCAATGGATGATGAGTTGGCGCACGAGGGCTTCGGCAGACCTCACCATATGAATGTATGATATTGTGTTACTTAGCTCGTTTTTAATGGGCAAGATTTTGATAATAAAAGAGTTAGCTCAAAGCCACCAGTCCCATCTAGCCTTGCTACTGGCCACAATCCAATCACTGGACAATTTATTGTCAGGCTTTTCGTTTCATGCAGGTGAGATTGATATTCTGCTTAAAGTATTGTGTAACACTGGAGAGCCTTAAGCGCAATATTCTGAACAAAAAGTTTGTTACTTTTGGCGGGAGATGCGGTAGCTACCACAAAAAAAAAAAAACAGAAACTGCTCGCCCGAAAAGAGAAGTCCGTACCATCGATTTTTTTTTATTTTATCGAATCGGAAGTCATTCGGATTTTGACTCTGAAAAAAAAAATACGTGAGTGTCGTGGAACACTCGGTTTAAACGAATTTCCTTTAAACCAAATTTTCCAATAAGCGCGCACCTATGACTGGGCACAGCCAATAGCATACGCGCTATGGATAACCGTCTACACTAAAGACAGGATCGTGAGTCCGCGTAAAGTTATTTAGGTATATTTTAAAACTATGATTATCTTCTTAGATATTCATTAAAATCAAATCATGTCAAGGGCAATTTTGTTCAAAATTAAATATTGATGATGAATAACGTATTTTTTTGAATAAGGATTAATATCATGTTTGTAAAAACAGCTTCGGAAATAATACATTATTTCCGAAGTACTTTGAAAAAGGGTTATATTGAGTCAACCTTAAAAGATAGACATATGCTGTTGCGGACATTTTTTTAAAAAAATTAAAGGGGAATAATTCCGTCATACATGATTTTTTGCTTAACTTTTACGCAGCGCACGTAACGGAAGCTCTCAAAAGGAATTATTTTTTCCCATTTTTGTACTGTTTTCATTAATGCTCCGCTCCTATCGGTCTTAACGTGATATTATATAGCCTTCCTCGATAAATGGACTATCCAACACAAAAAGATTTTCCTGAGATTAGCGCGTTCAACCACACAAACAAGTAAATAAAGGGCCGTGACGGAAAATTCTTACACTTTTTGACTATCCCCCTTCCGCCAAGTCCGTACCGTGCCAGAAGGAACTGCGTTCCAACAGCTTATGCATAAAATAGTAACATTTTAATTTTAATATAACTACAATTAAATAAAAGTCCAAATGTATTATTATGAGGTTAACATTTTGAATTTCAATAAAAACATGGCTAAATATTTACACAAGGAAATTACAAATTATACGTTTATTTAAGTTTGACGTATTTGAACGGTTTTACAGGATCTAAAAGCACAGCCAGGCTTTTTCACGGAGCTCCGCGCGCCTTTAAAATAATTTACGAAGTGCGTTAGAATCGATTTGAAAGCAGTTTTTTATGAATGTACTAGACCATTTTTTCTTGTACTTTTACAGAGGGGGAAGTGTTCTTAAGGCTTCTCCAGTGTTATATTCCCGTAAGATAATATGGCAAGCTGGATATTGATATATATATTATTGAGCCATGATTGTCGTATCGTAACTTATCATTTCTTGTTTTTTTTTACTATTTTAGAACAAGATGGGTACCATGAGTCCATACACAAACGCAGTTCCTGCAATAGTACCTGATGAGGAAGATTTACCTGGATGGGTGCCCAAGAACTACATTGAAAAAGGTAATACAGATTTTATTCACCATTTATGTAATCCGTATTTAAAATCCCGTTTTACACAGATCATGATCATAAATTATAACTGTATGTAATTGTTTTAGTTGTCGCGATATACGATTATTACGCCGACAAGGAAGACGAGTTATCATTCCAAGAGAGTGCCGTGATCTACGTGTTGAAGAAGAACGATGATGGCTGGTGGGAAGGCGTCATGGACGGCGTTACTGGTCTTTTCCCCGGGAACTATGTGGAGCCTTGCGTTTAAATCAGCAACATGCCGTAGTAACTGTACCTGTACTCATTCTACATAACGTGGTTTGAACACACGACCTAACATAATATTCAACGAAGCTAGTAGTAGCTAAATAAAATATTGTGCATAAAATGACATGATAACATAAATATTATCAGGCGGTTGTTCACGCTTATCGTTGTTTGACCGTGTCACGTGTGTACAAGGAAATTAACCGTAAGGGTGGTTACACATCAGACAGAAGATGCGTCGCGTATCGTCGGTCACGTAATGCCAGAACAGACAAGTATATATTAAAAAATATCCGTTCTATCACCTTCTCTTGAAAGGTACTTGTAAAGACAAATCCAACGAACCCAAACACGCCTTTACACAAGTCATGGTATGAAGCCATCCGAGTTGCACTATCCAAGTCATGCCATACTTTAGAACGGGCTTTCATAATTGAATGAGTACTTATACAAAATTTCGTGCCCGTGCTGTTAACTGCTGAGGAGTTCCCTCGATTGGAGCCAATCCTGGGTGCAGCAGCCAGGTCATGGTGGACTTTAGAAGGAACTAACATAATTAAATGCGTATATACAATTTCGTGTCTGTATCGTTGACTGTTAAGGGAGTTCCTTCGTCTGGAGCCAATCCTGGGTGTAGAATCAGGTAATGCATCATAAAAATGCATTGTGTTCGAAACAGAATCAACGTGTGAAATTTCTATTCCGTAGGATAAGAGGAAGTGGTTTTAATTCAGCTTGCAAGATTTGTCCCGAACATACATACAAACATTGCAAGTTAAATAAAAGCTTGTAAAAATTCAACCGATGATGCGTTAGTGCGTCGAGCGAAAAAATAGACGCGATCGAAGTTACGTCCGACACATCTTCCGTCAGATGTTCAACCACCCTAAAGAAAACCTAGAGAAGCGTTTTTATCCCATCGCATCGTCGTTTATATAAAGACAATAGTGAATAGCGGGATGTACCCGGTTATTAGTATAAATGTCGTGGCCAGATCTTAGAACTGATCATTTCATGAAGTTTTCGACCATTTTATGTAGGTAGGTAATGGTTTTATTTTATGAAATAGAACATCGACCGCTGGTCACATCATGATGTGGTCTGGCCAGATATAATCAATGTTTGACGATATGAACAGTTAAACGCACGACTACTTCATGATGTGGCCAAATATTAGTGATCATATCGTAGAATAGTTAGATTATCCACCGGTAGATGCGTTGATGTCGCTTAAATAACACATCTCGACTTAGCAAAACGGTAATGTTACTTTAAGAAACTAGGATGCAAGAGCGAGCGAAGCGAGCTCGGGAGTTGGGGCACCCTGACTCGGACAGTTTAGGTTCGAAGGGGATGGCGGGGTCTAGTAAGCTAGCGATGCGAGCGAACAAAGACCCCCCATTCCATTAGTGGTATTTTTTGTTTAACCATTCAGAAGTAGGAACCCCGTTCGCGGGGCTCCGTCGACTACGCCTTATATTATTGCTTGGAAGCAAATTTAGACCCGCCACGAGATCTTCCCATAATTTTAAAGCAAACGTCGACCGACATACTGTTGACGTTTACGATATGGTCAATTTTAGCTGGCCATTTCATGAAATTATCAATTCAAAGATCTGACCACGACAAAAACATAGTATGAATTCTGTAGATATTTCTGGAATTTTAAAATCATGTCGTTAATCTTTTTATGGTATGATCTCTCTTCCAAATGAATATCCATTGATGCTATTTAAGATAATTATTATACTCGTAATATTGAACTGTACGTTAAAAACATTTTATTATTTTAGCAATATTATGTATTAATAATGAAAATTACTGTTAAGATATTATAGCATCTGCATTGATTAAGGTTTATCAATTATTTGTTAAAGAATTAAAAGAACCCTTTTGTAAAATAATACAATTAGATAATATAAAAATATTATTATAACAGTATTTGCATATTGTTTATTTGATGTTGAATATTGACGGTCCTGGGCTACGAATAATCCCCGAACTACAATTGGTAAATTTTAAGTTTCCAACAATTCTCAGTTAAATCATGAGTAGTACTTTTTAATCAAATTAGGTCAAAATGGTTCAGTAAGAAGCAGTTGCGGGCCCCCTACATGTATAATCTATAATAAAAAAAAGCTGAAGAGTTCCGTTTGTTTGAAGCACAGAGCATGTAACTAGTTTGAAAGCACTAATCTTGAACCAGTCGGATTGGAAAAAATCTCTGCATGAAGGTTTTACCCCGTGTCCTATTTAAAAGCGATCGTCGCGTACTTATGTCACTTTGTTCGCTGAATCTAAACGCGTGATCGCGCCGACAGAGGGCGCTTTCCGGTTTCCGAACAAAAAGTGAAAATTTATTATGCATGCGACGATCGCTATACGCCGTATATTTCGGAAGCGGCCCCGACTGGACCCAAACACGAACCTCGCCGGCTGGGTAACGGGTCCCGTTGGATCCGAAAATGACGACATACGACACCCTAAATTGATTATGTAAATATTTATTAAGTTACTCATCAAATCTTACGAATGTGCGTTATAGTGAGTTGGATAAAAGCTCATAGCCGAGCAAAATGAAAGAAGTCTGAAAGAAGACACAGAGAAAACGAAGTAACAGCGCGGGCGTGCGATGCGGTGGGTCTGGAACTCTGGACCGAGGGAGTTTTATAAAAATGTGATGTTATTTTAGTTTCTCACGACTTCCACGCGAAGGGTACCAGAAGCTAGTACAAAATATAAATGCAGGCTGCGCCTAATGTCGCGCAGTCTGGTGAAATGTAACATGCAATTAAATAATTTGCCGTCCACATTGCTGCAATGTATCATACAAGATAACACATTCTAGTTTGGAAATCATTTATTTAAAAAATCTTAAGCAAGATGCGTGATCAGAAATTCATAACAAACTAGAACTCCGTAACTCTTCGCGTGTTCACAGGAAACTGATGGAAACTAACTACGGAGCAGGGGGCGTACTCGATCGAAGATACGGGCCCGTCTGAAAGTAATTCGGTACAGTCGCCAGCAGGTCAAGCTACAAGAAACTGTCAAATTTCTCCAAACGATTTTAAACCTTAAAAAGTTGTTGGTTAAGTTCATAATCGAATGAGAAAATCTGACAGTCTGTGCTAACCTGATGTGCTGGCGACTGTACTTAGAAAACAACTCTACATCCGATTAAATAAACTTTTTCGGACGGACCAAACACATCGGGAGTAAAGACAACTGTTACTATCAAATCGTTTTGTCATTCATACTTAGTTTGGGCCCCGAAGTAATCTTATGTCCATATTAACACCGTTCGCTAAGACAAGGGCATAACTAACAAAAATCGAAAATGACTTAAGTATGCCAAAGTGCTTTAAGGCTCGTACACACTGGCGCGACGCGACAGCGTAGACAAATGCACCGCGTGCAGCGCGACGAGCTGCGCCTTTGTGTCACGCTGTCGCGTCGCGCCAGTGTGTACGAGCCTTTAAAAGGTCCCATAAGTCCGGAGACACGACCCGTATCAATATCAGCTTAATGCCGCCAGAAGGCAACAGTGCCTTTGTTATATTGGTGCATTTTTTTTTCTATCTTGGCGCGGCAAGATCTTAAATTGTCTCCTATAAAATCACTAAAAGCGCAGTTATGCCCTTGTTCTACCGAAGGTGCGATTATGTGATACGTCGTCGGTAACGCCCGTAACTTCGGCTGAAACAACGGACGACGTTCTTAGAGAGTACACCCCCAGGGTGTTACAAAAAAACCCGCGCGACGCGTCCTAACTAATGCAATGTAACATACGACGTATTTAAGTATTTAATTTTACGTTGTTTCACCAGTTTGTACGCGACATTATAACTCGTGGCGACGCGGGGAGGGCACATACTCCCCAGTCGCGCCACAAAACCTTAATTATATTTCACTCAACGTTGAGGTAAATTATTTTCATTACACGCACCGTATACTACATATTTTATGTAAATGGTTTAATAAACCTTGAAACATTATATTTTAATACTTAAATGTGGCGCGGCCAGGGCGGCCAGCCGCGTGTTCACGACTTATTTTGGTTAGACTAAACGATAGTAATATATGGTGGCCTGAAGGTCTCGAAAACAAAACCACTTACGGGATTGTAAGTAGGACCTTCGATATTTTCTGAGGGAGTTCAACTACTGAAATGACACTTTGTTTATTATTTTATGAATCTTTATTGCATTTAAATGCACAGAAATACTTAAATCTAGTCAAATAAAAGCACTAGAATGCTTTTTATTCACTATTACAATAAGAAACGTCACACACTTACCAAGATACAAAATAATTTTGGTGAAATCACATTAACACTGAAAATTCTACTTAACATCAGTACATTTTGTAGGACTCGGGAATTGTCTGAATGTTAAAATCATGATAATGTAACAAAATTGTTTTTCCCTGCCATTTTATTACTCAAATGGAATAACTAACACTTAATACCTTTTAAAAAAAATAGAAGTTTAGATGTAGATACACACGATGTTATATTTAATCAGTACAATCAATATACTGAATGCCATATTAAGAGCTTGTATCATCAGTATTCAACCTGCGGTCCGCTATACAACTATTACGGCCACTTAAGATTTTTAGGCCCCGAAGTTTAATATGAAACTCGCCGAAATTAACCGTGGACTGATCAGATAAGAACAAAGGTCACAAATTTTCTAAGCACAAATAGTAAAAAATTACGATCGCTTAGTCATCAAAAAACCCTTTCGATCCTCATACAAATGTAATTATATAATTATAAATGCAGGTCAAAAAGTAGGTTGAATATAGCCATATACCTATTATAGTTTCTTTCTACTATTGTTTTGGAAGAAGACTGAAAAATACCGGATAGACTATATTATCCCTAGTAAACCAGTTAATTGTATTATTATAGATACGAGAACTTGGTTATTAAAATTGAATATTTGTTTCAACTTTATTGCTACAGTCAATGAATCAATGATTATAATCTAAGACAGAGTAACTCTAAACATGACATCCAACTACTACAAGAAGTTGCACTCTATTGAATGTTAAAATGTTTCACAAGTATGTAGATCTGTTGAGAAAAATGTTGAAAACCCAGACACACCCATAAGATCCAACATTTTCATGGGACTTTACTTATTAATTGCTATTCCTTATCATCTAGATCCATATTCTCAGCTGTAGATATTTCACTTTCTTGTGTTTTAGTGTCTGTTTCAGGTTTTTCTTTTTTGTCCTCATCCTCGACTTTGCCCTCAGTTTTTTGTGCAGGCTCGTTAGTGACAATAGCTTCCTGTACTTCTTTCTTTTCTTGTTTTTCAATAGGCGTAGGCGTTTCTTTTTTAGTTTCCTTTTCCTTTGTGCTTCTGTAAATAACAGTTGACTATGAGTAAAAAGTTTTGTTTAATTTAAGGCAAGTCCGGCCAAACCCAGGCACGCATGCCAGATAGTGGCCCGCCAAGGTATTTGAATTTGCCCGTCAGCACTTCAGTCGGTCGGCTAGCCGGCGCGCGGTGTCACCGCTTCCACCTGATTGGTCATTTGAAACGAAAACATGCTCGCCCGAACGCAACCGATCCTCGTCGTTGGGGTGCATTGGATTACTAATCAGTTTGGTGAAAATTTGTTAAAGTAAATTAAAGCATATTTTGTCTTTTTTGTGTATAAATTACCTTATGAATATGGTAGTAGTGGTGGCCCGGCGCCGCCAGTCTAAGAATTTTTTTCTCACCTGGAAAATCTATAGGCCAGCCTTGCTTTAAGGTATAATCTAAAATACATATTGAACTCATTTAACTTACTGTGTTGGGCCATTGACAATTTCCACGACATCGTCGTCTTCATACTTTATGTTGACTACAGCCTCGACTTTAGACTGGATGCTCTTCAAAGCTGAATGGAATATTTTTGAGCTAGCCTGAAAGCAAGCAAGTTAATATTGAGCTATTTCTTTTTGAATTATACTAATTCTTTGAGCCACAAAATTAACAGTATTATGAAAGTATTTCTTCAAAACGCTCACATAAAGTATATACGCGTAGGTATATAAAGTATGGTGCATGTATTTAGTATTTTAACAATAACAATCCCATTTTATGTCCAGGCAACCACTGTCTATCCCAAGGGTATCTGGAAGAGATCGCAGTAAGCGATAAGGCTGTCCATTGTATGATTTGTATTGTTTAATTTATTTTTAGTTATGTATTTTACTGGTGTAAAATAAAGTGTATATAAATATCTAAAGCCTTAATCGCTGGACTTTGAATGTTTACAAATTCTTGTGCAGTTTTGGGCTAGCTGGACTGATAATCATTGTGTGCATACCGTCAACGAGGCAATCCTGGCACGAGCGGCGGTGAGGCTGGCGCTAAGGTCGGACACCTGCGTCTGCGCGCCGCGCTCGGCCTGCTGCGTGCTGGCGGCGGCGGCGCGCGCGGCCCGCAGCGCGGCGCGCGTGCTCTCCAGCGCGGCCTCCAGGCGCGCGCGCCCCGCCGCGCTGCGGGCCTCCGCCTTCACTAGCGCACCCACGTCCACTAAGCGGGACTTGAACATCACCATGCCTGTAATGGAGAAACAAATACATGTATGATCATACTTATTTGGATGAGACTAACTCGTCGGTCGTGACTGCTAAGTCCTAGATTCGATTCCTGAGTCTCAAGAAATTCTCACCAGCAGCCTACAGTCAGATCAATGAGAATACACTCCCTAGTTCCTATAACATGGGACTCCATAAATGACGAAATTTGGGTATACTAACACACCCGCATACCATTTGAGGGATTTTATGATTAGTTCTAACATGAGTTTTTAAATATGAAAGGACAAAGAACAAACAAATTAACATGTTACCTGAGTCACTGACGTCCTTTGTTTCACCGGACTGCGTTCCGGAGTCATCACCAGATACATTGAAAATTGGCAGCAAGTTTCGGTTGCCTGCTGCGATTGTTTCTTCTAATTCGGCAATCTACATAACATTAACATATTTCTCAGTTATGTGAGGTACGTATTGAGTATATTTATGTATTTGTTCATATCAAGTTACCGAGGTGATTGATGATCCACTTTAAATGAATTAATTACTTACATGCGTTGGCACTTCACTGCCCATGATTATACTGCTGTCTAGAGGCAAGTCTTGTATCGCCTCTGGTGAACCTGATGCGACATCTCTGATGGTTTGGATCAGTGTCCTAAAAATAATATTTAAAATTATAACCTACTAGCTACTGCCCGCGTGGATGTCGAAAATTATCCACGGGGACGTGCTACTGGGACACAAAGTACCCTATGTCCTTCCCCAGGATGCCATCTATATCCTTGCCAAATTTTATCGAAATTAGTTCAGTTGTTAAGGAGTAAAAAAGTAACATACAGACAAGAGTTACTTTCGAATTTATAATATTAGTATGTATGTTAGTACGGACAGTCTGTCAGTTCATTAAGGTGTTTGGCTTATTAAAAAGGGTTTACTAAATTAATTCCTGCATGCAAGTCATTTGTTTATTAGGATTATGACTTTATGAAATTTGACGAATAAAATGCGCAATTTCATAAGAAGTTACACTAAATACATTTTAAGAGACATACATTTCGCGAGAGAAGGCATATTATGACAGTATGGAGACCTTGACACAGCAGTGGAAAAAGTTGAGAGAAAAAAAATACAAGTCAAAAGGGCAACTTACTTATAGTTAAACATCTCCTTAACGCACACCTTCTCAAGCACAGCTCTGATTTGTGAGCGAGACAGTTGTAGCCCGAGGCTCATGAACAAGTTCTGTAGATCTTTCTTAGTCATGCTGCCGCCACGCGAAGTGTCGAAGTAGACGAGGGACAGTAGGAGGTACGGGTCGGGGGGTAGTTCGACACCGCGGCTGCGACGCTTGGGGGAGCCGCTGCGTTCATCGTCACTGGGACTCTCCTGCTTTACAAAAAGGCGGATGGTCAAGAAGAGGCTTAACCGAGGTGTACATCATCTTATTCCTTCTATACGCCTAGTCTTTTTGGAACGAAGTTCCTTATCGCGCGTTGTGAAAGGGGGCGTGACGGAAAAAATTCTTACGAAAAGTTGTCACAACACTTTTTGCTATAGTAAGCTATTGTAAGCTGTGCGGCGTCGCATGTTTCTCTGTCTGTCTCTCTCTCTCTTATAGAAAGCAAGCCAGATATTTTTATTATTGCTTTGCTGTGGCAAGAGCTGGATAACAAATTATTTTCAGGGCTTTGGATGTTTTTTTTTCATCAAAGCCCAGTAAAATTATGAACAATCCACTTTTTAGGGTTCCGTGTCTCAAAAGAAAAAACGGAACCCTTATAGGATCACTTCGCTGTCCGTCTGTCAGTCTGTCAAGACCCTTTTTCTCAGGGACGCGTGGATGTATCAAGTTGAAATTAATATCAAATATGTAGGTCTACGGTCCCTTGGAGCTCTAAAAATTCAAGCTACTAAGTCAATGCAAAACAAAATCGACCTTTTATGCAACATATTTTCGAAAAAGTCCAAACATCGTTAATTAGTAGTTTAATCATATTTAAAGAAAAATGCGATTATATTACATTTGCTTACATTTGCATTTGGAGAATTGACTGTGACGTATATCGATGTATGGGAGAACACGTTTTTCAACTACAATGTTAAGTTAGTTTTTGGGATAAATTCATACCAACTACAGAACCCTTCATTATGCGTGGTCCAACACGCACTTAGCCGGTTTTTTCTACATAATGTAAAATAATAAACTTGATTCTATATTGCCTATGTTTTACTGACTACAAATAATAATAATATTGAACCATTATATATTCAGACCACAGAGAATCCAGACAGTAGTTACGCAAACAAAACTTAAAACTAATCAGTGACTATACAAATAATCAAGGAAGGGTTAATTTATTATTATCTAATAAGAAATCATAAAGATATTGATAGTTTTCTACCATAACTTACCTTCCTATCGCGCCTGCGGGAATCTCTCTTATCATCGCGTCTATCTTCTCTCTTGTCCTCCCTCTTATCTTCTCGCTTCTCATCTTTCTTATCATCTTTTTTCTCCTCTACTTTCTTTTCAGCCTTATCTTCTCCTTCTTTCTTTTCTTTAATCTCTTCTGCTTTTTCGGGTAATGTATAAAGCGTCTTGTAAATGTAGAAGCCGAAGTCTCGCATCAGCATCTCGTTGAATAGCTCGGCGAACACGAATAACTGTGACAGACAAAGGTTTTCAAGTTAAATAATGATTAGTGAACATTTTAATATGTTCATACTAATGTTTGACATATTTTAGAACATTTTACTGTAAACATCCAATACAGAACTTGAAACTTTGTTTTGCTATTATTTTCAATAGTAGTGAAAAGATACAAATCTAAAACATGTATAATTTAGCAAAATTCGTAATTAAACAAACCTCAAAGCTATGTTCTTTGTTGTCAGTGATACGATAGTCCAACAACAGTGACAGCGTGGCCACATTGCAGTTAAATTTGCCACCCTTTGCAGCGTTGGACGGGTGCACCAAAATGTGAGGAGTGGGTGGAATCTCGTAGCGAGTTTTACGTAACTGCTTTTCTTTCTCGAGCTGTCAAATAAAAGAACTTGTTAGTTTGTTGTTGAAATTAACATGTGTTAGATTCAAAGAAAAGCGTAATACTGGACAGATACCTATAACATTTTTCAATTGACTCGAAACAGGGGGAAATACTGTACCATAGAAAATTTTATTGAAGATAATGTCAACAAAAGGCAATGAAATTACTTCCCTACAATTTTTATGGGTCCAAGTAATATTGAAGGAAAGAACAAGAAATAGTTTATACCTTTCTTTTCTCTTCTTCAATTTCTTTCTCAGTTTTCTTTTCTTCAACCTTTTCTTCTTTCTTTTCGACTTTTTCAGTTTTAGTTTCAGGTTTCTTCTCTTCCTCCTCATCTTTAATTTCAAGCTTTTCCTCTTCCTGAGGCTCAGGCTTTTTCTCTGGTTCTTGCTCATCTTCTTCAAGTTCCATGACATCATCCTCTTTCTTATCCTCTGAAGCCTCTTCGGTTTTCAATAGTTTTGATAGACGAGACACAAGCTGAGATCTCAGTCCTGAGGAAAAGTATTAAAAGTTCAGTTACAAAACAAAATGTTCTGCTTATGTGAGCATTTTTTTTTCATAGCTACAGTAAAATCAATATTCTTTGTTACCTTTACAACTCACGTTCCGCGCGCGTAGCTCTTGTCTTAACTGTTCAACTTTGATAGTTTTGAGATCTATTTTTGAATAATGTGTTGGTTCTGGCTTTTCGTCATCATCGTCATTCTCATCAATTGTTATGGTGGTACTATCCAAATCTTTCTCCTGAAAATTTTACAATCACATTAGTATTTTTGTCAGGTTCACAACAGGAACTCAGGGTTTAGGTCAACTTATTAAAGCTGAGTTTAATTTTTATGATTTTACTTTAGATTAGAATATCAAAAGAGGATATTTTTAATGTAATTCTGTGAAGAGTAAGAAAGTAGTGATTATAATAATATTATCTATTTCCAGGCGATGTCAGCATGGCAACAACCCTGCTTGTCGTAGGCAGCACTGGCACGTTGCTCTTCCAACATTTTAGTAGCGAGCAGCCGGAATCATAACTAAACAAAACTGGGAACAAACAATTTGCGATTTGTCCGCCGCAGAAGTGTCGGCCGCTGCCGCCACTTGCTGCTCGGGCTTGCTGGACGCCGGGTGATCGCCGTCTAGTTTTCGGATGCCCACGTCGCAGGCCGCCTTATACTGCTCCTGTACGTTGTTCCAGTCGATACGCGACGGTTGCGCCGACCACACGTCTGGCAGGAACAACACCACGCACTCGAGCCGCGACTTGCCGCCGCTGCCCTCGCGCCAGTAGTAAAACTCCACCATTCGGTACCTGCATGGGTAATACAGTTATAGTGGTATACTCACAGCGCATCGCGCGCGCCGCCCATCCGACTGCAGACATGGAAACGACACATCCGCTACGAGAGTCAAACAAACTGCTGTTTTGGTACGTGGTACATCGAGTCTGCATCCAATGAGTTGCGCCATCCACGATGTACTAACGCCTCCATACTCTCACTTATGGAATGTGTGTGCCATGACTAATATAAGGTACGACGGTGGGTTAGTGCTTCTTCTGTCTGTTGGTCACTTGCCAACCAGTCAGTAGGGTTTCACTATATAATACTGCATCAACTATGTCAAAAAACCCAGAAGAAACTCTGGCCCATCATATAATTCTACTCAGATAAAGTACCAGCATAGCAGTGCTGTTAGTTGACCTAACAAATGAGGGTAGGACACTTACCATTGAGTGCATGAAGTTAAATCCACTCCTGTGAGGGCTTTGCAAGTGCGTATCGCAGTCTTAACCAAAACCTTTGGATCTGACTGAGGATTTTCGCCATCTAAGGAAGGGCTCCAAGGTCCACCTATAGCAAAATTTTCACCACCTTTCCCTTTCTGGCCCACAAGAAACTTGATCAGTCTGGTTGGATGAAGTGGATTTTTATTGGAGTTGGAGCGTTTATCCCTTTCATCAACTTTTGTAAGTCCACATTTTTGATACAGGACTTCCAATGTTGGCATGCTGATTAACATCACCTAAAAAGTATATAATAACAATATTATTATTAACTTCTTCACATAAATATTACTGATATTAGGAATACAATTTGGGAACACACAGATTTAATTATGCAATAAACTCAAACTAAGATAGAAATCAACAAATCAAGGAGCAAATCTTTTTAGGGATAAGCAGATAAATAACCAACATAAAATGAGTACCTTAGCTGAAAACCTGTAATCTGCATCTGGTGGTTCTAGAACTGCATCATTGGCAATGGGGTTCTCCACTTCTTTGTTCATTATATGATAAGCACATGGGTTGTTGATTGAAAATGGTGTCTGTGGCGGGAATGTTTCACCCCATTTCACTTGAGCATTGAAGAAGTCAGATGGCACATATAAGTTTGTATATCTTTGTGACAAAGCAGGCACATCCATTTTGTATCTAAAAGTAGTGAAAAACTAATAATTTAAGATGTTGCATTTAAATAAAAAAGTTAGAGGATGAGGTGGTGAAGCTTTTAGATAAAATAAAAGTGATAACTTTTTTATACATACAATACCATTTAATGTAGGACAATAGAGAACTTAAATATGATTTTAACCAACAACTTACATATCAAGTGGCATCCTAGGTACTCGAACCACATATTTAATGGGCGAGGGTTGGTGTACAATGGGTCGTTTGCGTGGAGGAGAGTCGCGGCGGCTGCGGCTGTCACGGCGATCACGTGAGCGGGAACGGGACCTTGACCGAGACCTCTTTTGTGCAAACTAGACAAACAAAATAAAGTTATTTTTTTTTAATATGTAATTAACTTGTCTCCATTCCTGATAAAGTTAATTGTATTATTTGCCCTTGGATGTATTATCTATTACAACATAATGAGAATGGGACCTTTTTGCGAAATTGACACTAAATACTAACAGCCTTACTAATAAAGATTTACACACTTCGTATACCGGAGTTATAATGCTAACTCTACCAATAAAAGATATTTGACAGTTCAGTTGTATACATCTGGTATAGCGGGAGTTTTTATTGTATGAGAAATTACACAACTGTTATTCAGTCCTCAACCCTTCTTTAGTGAGCATCTAACCGTAGTAACCGGACATCTGGCTGCCAATTTTACTAACTTTTAGGACAAAAATCGTGTCGATCCTTTTACTTTAAGAGACACAGACTTTCGTACGAAACATAGATTCATTAAAATTAATGTATGGATGGAAAATACATAGCTAAGTTAGTTAGAATTGATATCGAACTGCAAGCTCGTGGTGGTGGGCTGGCTGTAGAACTTCAAGTTTGTGCTGCTCTCAGGACATGGGCTAGGCAAGAAGTTCAAGATGACGCAGCAGACATACATGGACTTAGCTATCAATCCATTACGAATGTATGCCGAAGAATGGCTCGCGCTTTGGCAAATAAAGCGGGTCAATGTATACGCATGCCTGGGAGTCTTGAAGAGCAAGAACAAGTAGTTTCTAGATTTAGAAACATTTGTGGCTTCAGAAATGTGATTGGTGCTATAAAAAAACACACAACACACACACACATAATCGATTGCACACATATTAAAATTGGGACACTACTTTGACATTTGAAAGGTGCATTCTTAAATGACGAACTTAGAAAGTATGTTTCATTCTTTCTTACGTTTTACCGTAAAAAACATACAATTACTTTTAAATACATTTTGGAACAACATTTTGGGCACAAATAATTAATGTATTAAAAATAAACATTTTTTATGCTCTTTACAAGGTTTTCTAAATGTCTCTACAATTTGGTAATTTAGTTTCAAAACGTTTCCGAAGAATGTTGCCAGTGACTTTTGTTATAACGAATTATAACTATACAATGCTTACACACCCATTATTGGTAAAGGGAGTGTGTAACTCTTATCCATAGCTTATACAATGTATAACTATACAGTTGTTAAGCGAGTGTGTTAAATATTTTATTATTAGGGCTGTTAGTAAAGGATTCAGAAAACATTATTATTTTGTTTTCAGAAAGTTATTTACTTGTTTCCTATTTCAAGTTTTCTCAAAAATGTGTACCGAAATGCAAGTTGAAAATTTTGTTTTTATATAGACCATTTCCATTATTATTATCAGTAATAAGTATATAATTCTGCTTTTTTAGAGATGTTTATCCTCTATATTTTCTAAACTGTGGTCAGAATACATTGCTCATATTTTTGATCTAACCATTATCCATTTGATTATGCAAGTTATGTCTAAAGGTCAAGGGAATAATGGTGTTTTATTTTAGCTAAGCGCACATGGTGTTTAACTCTTTTTATGACTTAATTTCTGCTTGACAAAAGTCAAGCAGAAATTAAGTCCATTAGTCATGAAAAGATAAAAATCGATTATAAAATAAGTAAGGGTATTTGGTTATAAGTGTTGTCTAATGTGGTGAACATTATTGCATTAAAAGGCGAATCTTACCCTTTCATCCCTGCGAGGGGGCCGATCATCACGGCGCGATGGTAAAGATTTTTTGTTAGCTGGAGGTGGCACAGCATTGTAATTGTTACTCTTTGAAGGATTATTTGATTTCTGGTTAGGACCAGTTTTAGGAAGAACTTGTACTCGAGTTGCATTCCATTTAAAAGGCATATTAGGATTATAAGTAGCTTCAACAAGTACTCTGTCGTTTACTTTTGGGATGATACCCTTGGCGCATACTGATGTTTGGTAAAATACATCATGATCTACAAAACCAAAATCATTGTGTGTTTTGGTTACGGTGCCGGTAAACACACGTTGGTCAGTGTTGTTTGCCGATTGATTCGATTGCGAGTTCTGATACATCCCCGGGTTCATAGCTCGAGGTGTAGGGTACGCCACAACATTACCAGGATACATCTGACCTTGGGCCATTTGGTTCATCGGCATTTGTCCGGCCATTGGCATTGCCATGCCGCTTTGTGCTTGCATCATACTAGGATTAAACACAGCCTGTGTTTGTTGAAACTGCATCATCCCTTGTTGAGTCATCATTGCATTTGGATCCATGATTTGCGGATTCATACCGGTCATGTTTGTGTTCACGTTTGACCGGGCCCATGGCGGATTTTTCGGACCACTTCCTGATTGCATACTAGCACTTGTAGTGTAGATCACAACATAAACACACAAATTAAATTACTTTTTCTGTTATACGCGCACGATCTCGTAGTAGATCACTCTTTATTTATAACAACAAATTCACTTTGTCTAGGTACCACAAAAATTCGCATTAAAAATGGCGGAACGTCGGCGGCGGAAACTTTAAATTATTATTAGTCTGTGTAGCGGAAGCTAAGCTAGCGGTGAGCAGAGACAAAATAGAGCTGCACGGCTATTCACAATCGTTCGATTTAATTCACAGAATATTACTATTCGATCGCCGCAGACGATGAACAAATGACAATTCGTCCGTGACGACGATAGATATAAAAGTTATGCAACGCACACGTAGGACAAATAGACTTTCGGGATTTTCATCGATAAATTGTGCATCGACTGCTCAGCGCCTTCGTTTCACGTGAAAGCTACAAAATGGTAGGAATGGGTCTTAAAACTGCCACTTTTTCACTTCAGATTTCGCTACTAGCATGTGTCCAAGAATTTGATAGATAGCTGTTACTATCCATATTTTTATTTCTAGACGAGTTAGCGATTTCAGACTTAAATTGTCCAGGTTGCCTCAAGATATTTTCCATCACCGTTAACAGTAATGTGCAAGGTAAACATAGTAAGTAAGTACATATTAATTGGATTTGAACCCGCAACCTCGTGCATGTGAGCCGAGGCCATAACCGCTGAGCCGTCACTACATTCAGCCATCAGTCCATCACGCTTAATATTAATATCCGTTGCGCAGCTGTTGACTACAAAAATACGGGGACCCATGTATTTGCCTTGAGACGGCTTTTGGCACAGTCTTTTTTTCACGGATTTTTTTTTTAAATTTTAATGAATCTAACTAATATTAACTTGTATGTACTTTTTTATCGACTCTTGTTTTAACTATATGTGGAGGCTTCTTATTAGCAATTTTTTTTACCATTTTCTCCATATCATTGTTTTGTTAGTCTGTCAGCCTTCATAAAATAAAATAAATAAATATTTATAGAAGAAAACTGTGGGAGAAAGCTCTCCGAAAAAAATTGGAAACCCATCGATACTATGTGCTTTACATTTAAATCTTTTATGGGAGAAATTTGTATACAGGTGATGCTCCCAAAAACTAGTCTGTTTTCATTACTTAAACTGGTACTTGTGGTGTGATATTATGTAAATTATAGTAAAGGTGTATGTTTGTTTATATTATTATATTAGATCATTGTTTAAACTAACATCTCTGAAGGTTTTCAGTCAGGAAAATAAACCTCGAGTTGGTTCAACTACGATCAGCCATAATTCTGTCGTATGCCTCCTGTCTTCACCAAAAAATTAACTTAAAGGAGATGTTCCAGAAATGTATGGAGCGGCTAGCACCATGTAAACTATATGTAAATATCGCTATACATTATAGTAACCGTTTTTTATGTTAATTTTCTATAATTTAAATTCGTTTCAATGTAAATTCCTTAGATAAATGATTAGTCTCGCTGCGCTCGACTAGATACCGACGGAGTACTTGTCAAATGCGGCAACAAATAGTACGCCGAAGTCGGCGTACCCGAGCTAGTCTTTAGTAGTTTTATTAAATTTTGGGCATAATCCGAAGTAAAATGCCAGTTTGCGTAGTGAAACTGTGTAAAAATATTACTACAAGAAATAATAACGACACTGGGATCACATACCATCGTTAGGTATCGTATAATTTCGAAATTTCAACATAAAATAACATGAACCCTAAACGCCATTCAGTGTTGCCGCGTATACAAGAATCAAGTTCCCCGTGGATGAGATTTTTATAATGTGAATTTGTTGTTTTTGTATTTTATTATGTATCCTATTTCATTTATCTAACCTAGTTATTATAACTTAACCTAGTTCTATAAATTATTTAATGTTTATTTTTGTAATCTATTCACTTAAGGTGTAAAAACTACTGACACTATTTCAAGGGGTGATTCTATCCATGAAACTGAACAACTTTCCCCAAGCAACATGGACCGAAAAATTAAAAAAAAACCGTCTTCCCATAAAAAATGCGTAATCAGTTGATTGACTTACTACGGGAAAACCAACTTTATTTTTCGTATTTCGACTCATGTTCCTGAAATGTAAACTTCGTGTCTGTACACCAAAAATATTTGCGAAAAAAATATTCGAGGGGATGAAGGATACGTGAGAGAACACATTAGAATCATTTTTAATTATGAATGAATTATATATTTTTTAATCTTCTAACCATTGATATATGTACATACCTACCGTCCATTTTTCTAAAGAAGAAACCTACACCTAACGTATACACGAATATATTTATACATTCCATTTTAATTTATTGTTCATTTTTAAGTATTTTCTGAGCTACATATAAAACTTAAATAATAGACCACATCATAAAATATTTTTCCCATTAACTCGGGTAACAGTTGAGCAGCTGGTATCACAATCTTCACGCACACTAGTTGTCAATGTCAACTGACAAATGTCAAGTGGCGATGTCTTACACACACTACAATAATGAGTTGCCGCATTCACGGAGCTATTGTTTTTGGATAGCGCGGTATCTAGTCGAGCGCAGCGAGACTAATCATTTATCTATGGTAAATTCAAATTAACTTGGTCAAGGAGAGCAACACAACTTTCCAATTCCAATTCCAATTTTATATTAATGGCTCCATCGTTTTACCGATGATTCTGCCAATGTCAAGGTTGAAGGAAACAAAGTGTATTCGCTGAAGTTAACCGGTTGTATTGACTTTATTATGATTTTCTTAATTACACTTGGATCCGTTTGAGTAGACTGTAAGGACAACACAAAACATTTGTTAGTATATATTTTTAATAAGCAGACAATACAATTAAATTTTATTATGAGACGTACACTGAACCACCTACATGAGTTGGTAAATTAAAGCTTTATTTTATTCAGTAAAATAAATTTTTGGAGTGTTTTAACTAATGGGGAGTCAACGAGTGTCAAGAGGAATGGTATATTAATAGGTCTGGGAAAATGAGGAGGGAGCATATCATAAAGAGGTACCAAAAGATTACGACAAGAGAAAAATATGTGCTCAAGAGTACCTTCTTCCACACCACACTCGCAAAGGGAATGATCCCGAATGCGTAGTTTAGCTAAAAACACTGGAGAGCAAACATGTCCCAGTCTAAGACGTATAATAATTGTTGTGCTTAATTTATTTAACTTCTTATTTTTGACAAACCAGGGCTTAGTTGGGATGTTGGATTGGATACTGCCATAATACTTGCCCTTAATTGCCCTTGTTTTTTGCCACAGATCATCCCAAGACCTCATGAGACGTGGTTTAGCCAGGCAACGGACGTCCCGAGCCGGTATGTTGGTAAAAGACGTACAGCCTATCCGGATAGACTGCTTAGCATAGAAATCAGCTGCCTCGTTACCAAATATGCCAATATGTCCCGGAATCCATGCCAAGACAGTTTCCAGGCCAGATTGATTTAACTTATAGAGTATTTCCTTAATTCTAAGAATAATTATAGAATTATCTTTGCTGCGAAATAGGATTTTCAATAAATCTTGGAGAGAGCTGAGAGAGTCAGTAAAAATCAAGGATTTATCAAAATGTTGTTGATTGGCATCAATGTATTTCACTGCCTCTAATATTGCTAGGGATTCTCCTGTAAAAGTAGAGCACTCAGTCGGACTCTTAAAACTTAAAACAACATTAAACTTAGGTATGAATACGGCTGAACCTAAATGAGATCCTTCTATTTTGGATGCGTCTGTGTATAACAAAATCCAATTTGACCATTTTTTATTTAAAATTTTATTAAAAAGGTTGTTGGGATTGGGACTCCGTTTATGTATACCAAAATCAAGAATCACTCTGGGTTGGTATATCACTGACTCATAAGGAACCAGAAAAAGGGGATGATTATCCAATGGCATAACTGGAGATGAAAGAGACTTATTATTATTGAAACTGTTCACTAATAAAGGAGGAGATTTATTCCTCCAATAAGTTGAAGCTTCGATAGAACGAGAAAGAGGACGAAGAATACTAAGTATAGGGTGTGAGGGAAATTGAGACGCTACCGAAAAATACCTATCTGCTAGGAATTGTCTACGAAGATGAAGTGGAGGTTCTACACATTCCACCTGAAGAGCATTAATAGGCGATGATTTCATTGCACCAGTAATAATGCGTAAGCATTTAGATTGGAGCTTATCCAATTTATTCAGAGCCAATTTACTGCAGGGTTCTAGTATAAAACATCCATAGTCAAAATGGCTGCGAACGATGGCATTATAAAGAACTCTTTGAGAGGATGGATGAGAACCCCAACGAACTCCAGATAAAGATCTCAAAACATTGATGGCCTTCTCACTTTTATTAAATATGAACTGTAAGTGATATAAACCTGTCATTTTGGAATCGAGAACAACGCCCAAGAATTTAACCTTATCTTGAATTAAAATCGGTTCTCCAGCAACAGAGATGGTAACTGGAGGAATATTTCTTCTACGGGAAAATACTATGGCTTGACACTTAGGAATAGAGATGTCCAGTCCATGATCTGAGAGCCAATCATTCAAGTAACTAAGAGCAGAGTTTAATTTATTAGCACCATTGGTCAAAGAAGAACATTTTATGTATAAGGCTATATCATCGGCATATTGCAGTATGTCGCAAAAAGAATTAACGGTTAAGTCAAGGCTAGCAGTGTATAAATTATATAGGATTGGGCTTAAGACAGACCCTTGTGGAAGACCCCTCCAGAGAACACGGGGGGACAGAAGATCGCCTTGAGAACGTACACGAATAGAACGGCACATAAACAGATTAAAGATGAAATTTACCAGTCTCACGGGAATACTCAGCTCAAGCATTTTCTGCCTGAGTAGCGGAAGCTGGACATTATCATATGCCGACGAGATGTCAAGAAAAACCCCAATAACGTGTTCATTGTTGGAGAATGCAAGTCTTATTTGAGAGGTAAGAATACTTAGACTGTCGACTGTACCCATACCTCGTCTAAATCCAAATTGAGAGTTGGAGAGTAAACCACGGCTTTCAAGGATCCATTCCAATCTGTTTTTTACAAGATGCTCTGTAATCTTTGCCAAAACCGACGATAAGGCAATAGGTCTATATGATGTCGAGAGATTTGGATCTTTCCCAGGCTTTAAAATGGGAATTATAATTTGTGTCTTCCATGTCTCAGGTATATTTGCAGATAAGAAAATTGCATTTATAATACTTAAAAGATATAATTTTGAAGATTGGCTAGTTTTACAAATAAAGGAATACGAGATACCGTCTATGCCTGGAGAGGAATCTTTAAGGTGATCTAAAGCACAAGTAAGTTCTGCAAACGAAAATTGATCATTCATTCTGTCAGATGAAGGAGAGGGAATCATACTACAAGGAAAGCAATCTAAATGGGGTACAAAGGGGGGGGCCAATCTATTAACAAAATTATCGAGCCAGGTAGAGGGGTCATTTGATGAAATATTATGATCCTTGAATATTCTTCGGAAATTATTAATTTTACGCCATACGACAGTTAAAGGGGTACGAGGAGATAAGGATTCACAGAACCTTAGCCAACCTAAAGCCTTCTTCTTGGCTAAAAGTCTCCTGGCTTTAGCCCCAGTTTTCTTAAAATCAATATAATTTTCCATAGTTAAATCCGCTGCATATGAATTTTCCGACTCATTGCGCAGACGAACCGTGGTGGTACATTCTGAATCCCACCAAGGGGGAGAAGGGATGCGACCACGAGACGTATTCTTGAGAGGTATAGAATGATCGGCAGCTGCAAGCATACAGGAAACAAAAGCTTCATAGGCCACCAAAAAATTTGAAAGATCTATGGGGGGGAGACCAGATAATTTGGAGTCTAGAGCTAGAGAATACTTGTCCCAGTCTGCATCTGATAGTCTATATCGCTGTAAGGGAGGAAGGGCAGGAGGGGGTGTAAATGATTGTAGAAAGTTGATTAAAATTGGAAAGTGGTCGCTGCTGTGGGAATTAGGTAACACGGACCACGAGAGAGAATTTACTAGGGAAGGAGAAGATAATGAAAGATCAGGTACACTATTATTTTGACCAGGAGGTACCCTGCGAGTCGGAGATCCATCGTTTAGTAGGCAAAGATTGATGTCATCCATTAGATCAACCAAAAAGTGAGAGGATGTGTCTATGTAGTGGGACCCCCACATTGTGTGGTGACAGTTAAAGTCTCCCACTACAATGAGGGGGCTCTGTATGGAAGAAAGAATATTATTAAGTTCTAATATCACTGTACTATTTGGGTGGGGGATATAGCATGAAACAACGGAGATATTAAAGACTTTCACTGCAACTACGTGGATTTCGTCGCTGTGAGCAGGAATATTAATTTGAGAGAACGGAATGGATCTTGAGACTAGCAAGGAACAACCTGCCCAGCCATCCGCCCTGTCGTCCCTAAGGCAGGAAAATCCCGGAAACCTAAACACGGAACCAGGAACCAACCAAGTCTCCGAGACGGCAAGGAGGACAGGTTTATAGCGATTTGTCAAATAACTAAGCTCATGCTTTTTCCTACGAATGCTTCTACAATTCCATTGGAGGAGGGTTGAGGGGAGCATTTTTGTTTATAAGGGTTTGGAGAAGTTGTTGTAGTACATTAACGACGTTGTTCGGTAGTCCATCACTAAACTTACTGATGATGTTTATGAGGGAGCAGGCAAGGAGCTCTATCAAATTATCATTAGGAGTGAGCATAGGAGTGGTTTCTTCCATGGGAGTAAGCAAAGCACAACCATTTGGTTGAGAGAAGGAAGGAGTATTTGTAATATCTCTATGAGCATGCACATCATAGGACTTACCTAATGGAGTTCTTGGACGGGGGGTACGATAGACAGTCTTTGTGTAGGATTGAGAGACAGGTTGAGCAGGGGAGTGTGGGGGAGATTGTAAAGAGTATGAGGTTTGTTGGGAGAATTGCATTTGCTGTGATGGAGAGAATGGAGAGGAGGTAGAGGTGACATCAGCATATAGACGTTTAGGGTAGGGGAATCTCAGTGCGGCCTCAGAATAGCTAATATTGTCCTGAGACATAACAATTTTAATAGATTTTTGTCGAGAATGTTCTGGGCATTTAAAGTCAGTCGCCTTATGAGCTCCTCGACACAAGATACTAGTTGAGAGATCGTCAGTAATTGAACAACTGTCGCCCGAGTGTTCCTGACCACATCTAAAGCACCGAGGCTTTGAGCGGCATTGAGTACGGATGTGTCCAAAGCGACAGCAATTTCTGCATTGTATTGTTGGCATTTGATATGTGCTTACAGGAAGTGACGTTTCATAGCAGAAAACTCTCTCAGGAAGAGTTTGACCAGTAAAGGTTATAACAACTGCAGTGGAAGGAATCCAGGTAGTGATATCTTCTTTTTTAGATTTAACATTTAAACGACGGGCCCTGATTACTTCTCCACAATTGGGAGGAGTTCTAATACCTTCCACTAATTCCTCTAAGGTCCAATCTGTTGGAATATTACGGACTACTCCCATCCGAGACACATGAAATTTAGGGATGTCTGCAGCAAATTTATAGGTGACCAAAAAATCGTGGTTTTTAAAATCATTGGCAGCAGCCGCTGAATTGAATTCCAAGCAGGCCCTGTTTCTCCCCAATGCCTTTATACTCCCATCTACTACATCCGATATTTTGTTTTGGTGGATGAGTTGCGCAAACTTTAGTATCCTTATTGACAACCCAGCAGACAAATCCGGTTCCGACCGCGTAATGTGAACTATAAAAGGTCCCTTGTCACTTGAATTATAGAGAATTTTAGAGTCGGATTCGAAACCAGGTTTGGTGTACACTGATTGATAGGAATCTGAAGGTGAGGTACTTTTTTTAGCGTTCGAGTGTGTCGAATCGGGTATCGGTTCAGCACACCGTCGCTTTCGATCCTGTGAGGACTGATTCACTGGGTCAGCACCTCCTCCATCAGGGGGATCATCATCATCTCCCGTTTCCCTCATTTTGAATGAGGGAAACGGGAATATAGGCACTTACAATAGTAACACAGCAGACAACAAGACACACACACAAAAACCAAACAAGTTTAGGCACTCAAAACAGTAATAAGCATAAAATTCACAAATAATTCACAAAATCACGTGTTTTCAACCTTGACACCTGAATTGGAATCCCAACACAACTTAAATATGGTGGATCAGCAATATGCGAAATGTCATTTTGACAATGACATTTGATTGACTTGTCAATGTAATATCTGCGATATAAAAGCAACCGTAGTAGTAAACTGGGTCGCAAAACAAAACCAATCACTAAAAACTCCGAAACAATCAATTCAATACGCGCGAACACGACGATTTAAAGTCATCTGACAAAGTCAAAGAAAGACGTCATTACACGAAACTTAAAACTGTCAAAGTAGTCAAACATCATGTCAAACACAACTGTCATGGCTGCCCTAAAAATTGGGTTATCTTATTAAAAAACTTCCCAAATTATCATTTTTGTACGCCTGTACCATTCTTTAAATTAATCCTCAATTTTTTCCTATTTATCTATGTAGTGTACATAGTGGTAGCCCAAAGTCAAACATCTCCATTAACAAACTCAAAATAACCTAGAATTAATAAAATGTTCATATTTACTTTTCCACTAAAACTGTTTTTTTACCAGTGGTAGACGCTTCCCTTTTCCTTAGCTCGTCTTTATTAGTGCTACTCTTCAAGTCGCATACATATTTATATATCTAGTTTTCGTTTAATTTGTGATTGACAGAAAAGTAAACATAAACAAAACAATTGCAGTTAGTAGACGGACAACAGTGCTGCCATCTATGATGAACTTTCAGTTTTTAACCTTTGGAGCTTTTTAGCTTATGAGTTTTTTTTTGCTTAAGAGGTAAACAAAATAGTATTAAATTAACGCGGTACGCAGGGTGCGGTCCAGTGTCTGCCTATCCTAGTGATGATCACTGACAAATTGTATTATAATAATAATCATAATTTTTATTAAAAAAAAAAAACACTTTACGGTTCACAAAAACAATTTTCTAAGTAAAAATCTGGCATTTCAGAATTAAGTGTATCGTTGGTGTCTGTACTAATGAAAAAAATCACAAACACCAGCGCCTTCCAAATTAGGTGACATTAAAAACAACATTTATCGGACGTGCTACACGGTGAACTTGTAAAAAATGAATAAAATAAACAGTATATTATATATATTGATTTTATATGAAACTTTAATTCTATGGCCTTTATAATTGGGAAGTATTTAATTGATTTTCTAAAAACTTATTGACCTTCTAATAATGTATGCTTTTTTTAAATTCATGAAACTGTAAAAACTTTTCGGACTTCTAATGATGCACCCTTTTTTAAATAAATGAGCCTCTTTTTTATTTTCTGGCCTTTTACTCACAGTTGTACGCAGTGACTGAGCTGGGTACCCCGACGTCCTTTAGGCCTATATGTTCTGTGACCCCGACTAAAGGGGTTAGTTTAGGTTAAAACTGTGACCAACCGCTACATCCAAGTTGGTCGGGGTTACTTGCCTATTTTTATAGGGCATTCATTATGTTATTAGAGTGTGCGACAATATTTATAAGAAAGCAAAATGGGAATTATTTGAGGTTCCAATAAATAAACGTCTTTATAATTTATATCTATCTGCTCGATCGTTTATTAGACTGTTTTTTATTGTAAATTCCGACTAAATCTGCTTTGTAAACGTCAGAGAAGTAAACTATGGAATTAGTAAGTACTACTTGTGTTTTTTTTCTATTTGTTTGATTAATAATAATTTACAATCAATTCGGACTTGAAGTGTTACGGGGTAAATTTGAATAAAAGTGATTTGCGTGACGTCAGTATGACGTGTAGCTCGCATGTGGCGATGTTGTTACCGCTACATCACTCCCCCCCGGAGACCAGAGGTCGATAGTGGGCTGAGCCTTGTATCTTGCGATGCTTGTCAGGGCCAGTTTGAGGTTCCAGTGAGTCGGAACCGGGTGTCGCATAGTTCGCGGTGAACTGACCTTCAACCTGGGCGAACCAAAGTGCTGGCTCTTCTGGCCAAAATGGCGGCAATTTGACGCTGACTCGGCAGACGTCCTGCTACACTGCTGACGCTCCTCCAGCTGTCGCTCCCTGGTCTGCTCTGCTGATCGACATGCTGGCTCCGTTAGGCTTCTGTGTTCTTCTCGGGGTCACCAATGAAGTGTTACGGGGTAAACTTGAATAAAAGTGATTTGCGTGACGTCAGTATGACGTGTAGCTAGCATGTGGCGATGTTAATACCGCTACAGACTAAGTTGACTTCATTTTCATTCACCTAAATGTTTTATTGAAAATCTCATTGTTTTATTTCATTTGTTAGTTTACGTAGTACGCGATTTTGATAAACCACCTAAACTTTTGCAAATAAACTTGGCTACAGGCAGCGTTCAAACCATTATTAAAACTTTACATATTTAGTTCGAATAAAGCTTAAATTAGTTAACCGGATTGATGAATTGTTTCCGACCGCAACTACGAGTAGCTGTCGGAAGAATTTTCGTCCGACAGCTAGTAGCAGTCGGGAACAAGTCACATGTCCGTAACTTGTACTTTGGCTACTAAAAACAATATTCATATTATTGTCTGTAAATTGAAAATCCGGTTAACTAATAATCGCTCAGAAGAAGTTAATACTTCTTCTGAGCGATATGAACTGTAAAAAACAACGACGATTTTTGATTTGTTAATAGCAGGACTTCTTCAATATACGAGTAGTGTTTACAAATCAAATTTATTCCAACTAAGAAAAACACAACAATACCTAGATTATTTTATAAAAATTACCATTAGTTTCCTTTTTTAATGAATCAGTAAATGTAGGTAAGTATATTTTATAGTACCGCCTAAGTTATGTTACGAAATACCTTGTAATAAGAATTTATTTACCATTTAAACATTTTCTACTGTAGCGGTATATCTATGTAGTCTACGTGTAGCGGTATCTACAACGCGAGCTACGCGTCACACTGACATCACGCAAAATCCTGCATCGCACAAGCAGAGTTTACCGCGCAACTAGCGTAAACAACGTCCCGAAATCAATCGTCGGGCAGTTAGTTACCCGCCAGACAAGACACCCGTCTGGTCGGAGGATCCTCCCTTTTCCTTAGAATATGAGTTAACTTTACACCCTGTTCCTCATACCTCTGTGCTACTATAAAAATTACCATTTTGTAGATTTTCCCTTCTTTAGACTCTCGGCATCGGTCGCGAACGGTTGTGTGCTCGCACTCTCCCGCTCTCGATTTTTGTCGAAGTTTAATTCTTCTCGCTGCGAACCTCGTAGCGCCCTCGTAGCCGCCCCGGCTGCATCCGATCGTCGATCAATTAATTAAATTTATTTAATTAATTGGTCGTATCAAGTGATCAATTAAAAACTGCCTTTTTCAAGGCAAATTGATATTTCTTTAACTGCGCGATAGTGTGAGTAGCTTCATTAGGCCCCTTCTGGGCAAAACCACAGTTTCGTGGTCCTCGGTGGATACCTAGCGGTGTTAACGATCCGAGTGGGGTGTTGTCCCAACACACCCGCCGAACCCTTTCAGGGCGAGGCAGTCAGTTGGACGGGTCCCAGAGCTAACCGGCCTTGGGGGATCTCCTAGTCGGCTCTGGTGACAGTTTTCCCTTCACAGCTACTCACCTAGTGTCTCTAGGGTGTGTCTACACCCTTCGCGCTAGACTGTCAGGGCCCCGTTCGCACAATAAGACTGGCGACGGGTTTACAAGCTTAAGGCTCACCATAGGTACTCACCTCCCTGTCTATACCCGACAGGGAGGGTAACTCATCCCCGGGAACACCCACCCGGGGAGTTAGGCATAGGGAATTTTTAGGCTGGAATCTTATATTCCAACATCCCCCCCAAGTAGTAGCCCCGCACCCCCCCCAACATGGGGGATGCCATAATACTAGCTTTCTTCAAGGAGGTCCTCTTCAAGGACCCCGAGTTCATCGCCAAATATGGCGCCAAGTTCGCTGCTTTGCAGCCCCCCGCCCCCTGTCCTCCCGACAACTCTGCCGCCATCGCTAACTTTAGCGATGCACTAGAGGCCCCCCCCCCCGGTGCAAACCGCCCCCCTCCCCCCCGTACCGATGGAAACCGACCAACGGACAACGACCAGACGCCCCGTCTCCCCGCACTCCTCCGGCTCGGAAACCCTCACGAACTCCTCCTCCGAGGATGACGGTTTCCAGACCGTCACTTCATCCTCCAAAAGGAAGAAGAACTTCGCCTCTTCACAGGCAAATAAACTAAGGGATGTAGCGGTATCAACATCGCCACATGTGTGCTACACGTCGCAATATAGTTGCTCTTGTGAACCTGGTACACTGACCTGTTGTAGGCGCAATGCAGTAACGCCATCTAGCAGTTGCATCAGCTCGAGGTCCTCAAGTTGAGCTGCAGCGATCTTTTCGACGGGCACTGGTTGTGTAATCTCCTCGACGCGTGAAAGGGTGTCTGCCACGATATTGTTCTTTCCGGAAATATGCCGGATGTCCGTTGTGAACTGGGCTATTAGATCCAGGTGACGGAACTGCCGTGGGGAACAATTTTCCTTACGAGAGTGGAAGGCGAAAGTCAGTGGCTTGTGGTCTGTGTAAATCACAAAGTCACGAGCCTCCAGCATGTGCCGGAAATATTTGATACTCTCGTAAATGGCGAGCAATTCGCGGTCGTATGGAGAGTACTTAACCTGGGCTGGACTCAACTTGCGCGAAAAGAAAGCAAGCGGCTCCCATGCACCTGCATTCAGCTGTTGCAAAACTGCACCAATGGCCTTGTCAGAAGCATCTGTGACCAACGCTAACTTAGCGCTGCAGTCTGGATGCGCCAATAGTGCTGCTTGACAAAGACCGTTCTTGCAGGTCTGGAATGCCTTATGCTCCTCGGGAGAAAAATTTACTGGGTGAGGACCTTTCACGGAGCCGGTAAGCAGAGCGTTCAAGGGTGCCTGGAAGTTTGCTGCGCTTGGGATGAACCTGCGGTAAAAATTAAGCATCCCAAGAAATCTCCGTAGCTCTCTTACGGTTTTGGGAGCAGGAAAATTTTGAATGGCCTCGACCTTGGATGGTAACGGTCTTGTGCCCTTGGCTGAGATATGGTAGCCCAAGAAGTTTACCTCCGACACTCCGAAGACGCACTTGGTACTGTTGATGACCATACCGTAGTCTCGGAGTCTGGTGAAAAGTTGACGCAGGTGGTGCTCGTGGGTCTTCTGGTCTTTCGAGTAGACCAAGAAGTCATCCAGGTATGCGTACGTAAAATCCAGACCCCTGAGCATTTCATCCACGAAGCGCTGAAACGTCTGTCCGGCATTTCGAAGACCGAACGTCATGAACGGAAATTCGAAAAGACCGAACGGCGTCGTGATCGCAGTCTTCGGGATGTCATCAGGATTCAAAGGAATCTGATTGTATGCTTTTACCAAATCAATTTGAGAGAAGACGGTACAGCCAGACAGACCATGAGTAAAGTCTTGGATGTGTCGGATGGGGTACTGGTCCGGGATGGTACGTGCGTTCAGCATCCTGTAGTCGCCGCAGGGGCGCCATCCATCATCTTTCTTCGGCGCTAGGTGGAGAGGCGACGACCATGGTGACTCGGACTGGCGACAGGTACCACTTTGCAACATGGCCTCGAATTCGGCCTTAGCAATTTGCAGTTTGTCCGGGGCCAGTCTGCGAGGTGTACAGGATACTGGTGGCCCTGGTGTAGTACGGATGTGGTGTGCTGTATTGTGTTTGGGAGTGCGGTGTATACCATGTGGGCGAGTAATGTCGGTTACCTGGTTCCCGAGAGGGAGCGTGGGTGCTGGCTGGCTGTGTGACTCGCCGCTCTAAAGCTTGCGAAAGTGATGCTGATGTGATGATGACGTCACGCTGTAGTAGTTGCACGAAGGCTGCGCTGACGTTCAAGTTCGGGGTCACCAGTATAGAGGTATGAGGAACAGGGTGTAAAGCTCACTCATACTCTATGGAAAAGGGAGGATCCTCCGACCAGACGGGTGTTGTGTCTGGTGGGCAACTGCCCGACGGTTGATGTCGGGACGTTGTATATATGCTAGTCGCGCGGTAAACTCTGCTTGCGCGATGCAGGATTTGCGTGACGTGTAGCACACATGTGGCGATGTTGATACCGCTACAGGGACCAATCGGTCACCCCCCCGCCCACCCTTGCGACTCCGACCCCTGTCGTCGCCATCACAACCGGCCCCCCCCCCCGCGTTAAGCCCCCCCCCGGCTCTCAATGCTTTCCTAGAAAGCAACCCCAAAAAAACCCCCACCCCCCCCCCCCCCTGTCTTCATCCAAGACAAAGCCAAATGGACTGAAGTGTCCAAATGGTGCGTCGATCTCAGGATCGGCTTCACCAGTGCCCGTTCAACCGAGCAGGGCATTAAGGTCCAAGTCCCTAAATCTAACGATTATAGGGAACTCACTAAGCTCCTCAGAGCACGAGGTGTGTCCTTTCACACCTACTCCCTCCCCGAGGACCGCCAGACCCGTGTGGTTATTAATAGGATCCCAAAGGAGATCGCTACCTCCGACCTTAAGGAAGACCTTGTCTCACAAGGCATCCCAGTAGCCGAGGTGCACCGCATGCACCGTGCCCGAGGCGGCGAGCCATACAACATGGTCCTTGTTGTATGCCCCCCCGTCGAAGGACACCACCCGATCTTCAAGATAAAGTCCCTCTGCCATCTCACTGGATTCGATATCCAGAAGCCCCGCAAGACTGGAATCGTCGGCCAGTGTCACCGCTGCCAACTATACGGCCACTCCCAAAAGAATTGCCATGCCACACCCAGGTGCGTCAAGTGCCTGGGTGGGCATGGCACTTCCGAGTGCTCCCGTCCTAAGGACCGTACCCTCTGCACGGAACCACCCAGCTGTGTGCTGTGTGGCCTCTCCGGGCATCCAGCCAATTACCGTGGCTGCCCCAAAGCCCCTAAGGCAACAAATCCCAAACTGGCGAAGCGTACGGACGCTCGTCAGGGAAGGGAAGCCCCCTCCACCCAACTTCCCGAGCGCCTGAGTCCCCAGAGACCCAACGCTTGGAATTTATCCCAGCACCAACAGGCCTTCCCGCCCCTGGTACGCAACCAATCCCCCCCTCCACCCCTCATCGCTCATCAGATGGACACCCGCATTCGCGCACACGCGCTCGCGGCCGCGCCCGCACCCGCGCCCGCGCCCGCGCGCGCACCCGCGCCCCTCGCTACTAACCCCCCGGCTCCTAAAGCCACCACCCCCGCCCCAGTCGCGCCCGTTCCTTCCTCAACCACACCCGTGGCTGTAGGCCCCAACCCCATGGATCCGTTCAACGTGATCTCAGGCACATTCACTGCCTTCCTCACCCCTCGCGCCCGTCAAATGGCCAATGAAATCGTTGCCGCCAGAAATGCCGTTAACCTTTATGCCATTCAGTGCATATATAACGCGTACCCGGATATTACGCACGCGCTACAGTCATTTGTGAACTCCCCCAATCCCACTAATGGATAACGGAATCCTCTCGCGTCTAAAACCCCGATCCCTAAAGTTAGGTTATTTCAATGCCAATGGCATCCAAGGTCAGCGCGACGAAATCGGTACCTTCCTCCGCGACCACCAGATCGATGTCCTCCTCGTACAGGAGACATTTCTAAAACCCCACATGCGAACGCCGTCGATAGCGAACTATCGGGTTGTTCGAAACGACAGGACTCGGTGTCACAAGGGTGGCACCCTCATTTACTACAGAAAATCCCTCTACTGCATCCCCTTGGACCCGCCCCCCCTCTCACGACTAGAAGTCTCCATTTGCCGACTAGGCATGACAGGCCACCAACCGATCACCTTGGTATCGGTCTACCTCCCCCCTACGAACCAATCAGAGAACTTCCAACTCTTGACTGACGACCTGACCTTACTCCTCGGCCTGAGTGACTCCGTTATCATAGCGGGGGATCTCAACGCCAAACATCACGCCTGGAATAGTACCAGAATCTCTACCCGAGGGAGACACTTGTTCGACCTCTGTACCCCTCTAAATTTCGATGTCATCGCCCCGATGACTCCCACTCATTTCCCCCACTCGGTTGACCATACCCCTGACGTGCTCGATGTATCACTTTTAAAGAATATCAACCTACGGTTGGATTCTATAGAGGTGATACACGAACTATCATCTGACCACCGACCAGTTGTGCTTAAGCTAGCCCCTCGCGTAGGCCTCCCCGACCCCGACCAACCCCCCTCCACAAAAGTGGTAACGGACTGGAGGAAAGTAAGCGAACGCCTGAAATCCAACACGTCCCCCCACCTAGACTCCATCCCCGACCTCTTCGACTCTATCGCTGACACGACGGCTGCGATCGACTCATTCACTGGACACGTACAATCAGTCCTGAACGATTGTTCAAGGGAAGTTCCAGCGACGGACGACCGTCGCTGGAAGTTGCCGGACGATGTACGTGAACTGATGACTGAGAAGAACGCGGCTGTCCGTGCGTACAGCAACTTTCCCTGCGACGCGAACCGAGCCCATATGCGCTACTTACAGCGAGCTGTAAGGACACGTGTAGCGGAGCATCGGGAAACGGGCTGGGATAAGTTGCTGAGCGAACTAGAGCCTACCCACCTAGCATTCTGGGAGCTTCAGAGGAAACTCAAATCCCGAGAAGTAGCCCCTATGCCCCCCTTGATCCGCCCAGACAATACCATCGCTTTCGATGATGTCGACAAGGCCGAGTGCCTAGCCGACAGTCTTGAGGCCCAATGTTCGCCCAGCTCTCAACCTGTAGACCAAGCTCACCTCTCTGAGGTCGACGCCGAAGTCGAAAGGAGAGCCTTCCTCCCCCCCGTAGAAGACCCCGAGTGCCCTCTGCCTCCCGTCACCCCCGACGAAGTGCAAGAGCTCATAAAGGGCCTTAAGCCCCGTAAAGCCCCCGGTTCTGATGGAATGACCAATAAGGTGTTCCAACTTTTCCCTGCCCACCTGATCATGCTAATGACCACCATCTTCAATGGTGCCATGAGCAATAACATCTTCCCCCAAACGTGGAAACAGGCCACTGTCATCGGCATTCCCAAGCTGGGCAAGCCTAAATCCGCTCCCTCCAGCTACCGCCCCATCAGTCTCCTCAATGTCATCGGCAAGATCTATGAGAGGCTTATTTATAAGCGTCTCAGAGACTATGCCGAGACGAAAGGTCTCATTCCCAACGAGCAGTTCGGTTTTCGAACCCAACACTCGTGCGTCCAACAGGTCCACCGTATCGTCGAACACATAAGCGTTGGCTTCCAACGTGGTTCGTTGACGGGTGCTGTTTTCTTCGACATAGCGAAAGCGTTCGACAAAGTCTGGCACAATGGCTTATTATATAAGCTATACCAACTTAAAGTGCCAGATCGTCTCGTGCTCATCCTGCGAGACTTTTTGTCGAACCGCACCTTCCGATTCCGCATCGAAGGAGCGCTATCCTCCCCCCGTCCCATTCGCGCCGGAGTCCCTCAGGGCTCCGTGCTCGCCCCTCTCATTTTTACGCTTTTCACCAGCGATATCCCCAAAAGTAAAAGGGCTCAGTTGGCTCTGTTCGCAGACGATACGGCCATTTACTACACCGGCGTAAGCCCCGACGCGATATCTCGCACTCTCCAAACCACAGTCAACCAACTCGGTGACTGGTTTAGGAAGTGGAGAATCGAAGTCAATCCCGATAAGAGTCAAGCGGTTCTATTTTCGAAACCGAGACTCAACCCCACCCCTCCCCGTCCGATCACCATGTTCGGCAAGCCTATCCCTTGGGAGAAGCGAGCCAAATACTTGGGTGTCACTCTAGACCATAGACTCTCTTTCGGTGAGCACATAAAGCAGGCGCGTTCGCGCGCCGCTTTCGCTCTCGGTAGACTCCACTCCCTATTGAATGCACGCAGCAAATTGTCACTCAAGTGCAAATTGTGCATTTACACAGCGTGCATTCGGCCAATCATGACCTACGCGAGCGTGGTTTTCGCACACTCGAAACTCGTTTTGGAGGGTCTGCATCCTATGGATGTGGTGGGGACCACATCCATAGGATGCAGACCCTCCAAAACCGGTTCCTCCGTAGGGCAACCGGCTCCCCCTGGTTCGTTCGAAACGAGATCCTCCATCTCGATCTTAAAATCCCCACTATCCGTCAGTTCATGAAGCGCATTTCCAAGCGCTTCTTCGACTCTGCGGCCTCATTTCGCAACCCTCTGGTTGTCGAGGCTGCCAGATATGCCCCCTCCCGCATTAGTCGTACCCGCCGTCCAAGGCATGCCCTGTCCGACCCCGATGACCCCATAACCCTCCTCCAGGAGAGCAGTAGGGCCACCAGTACAGTACACAAACACAGACCGCCATCGTTCCGACCTCGCCGCCGAGGTCCTACGCGACGCCCCCGATGTAATTGTCCCCCCCCCCCCGACCCTTGCTCGACGACGCGCCAGCCCGCGCCGTAGCTGAGCCTGTAGTTTTAAATTCCCCAGTTAATAATAATATAATTTAGATCCAGCCTGTCCCATCTTGCTGCCCTCCCCTCAGTGACGCCCTAAGCCGAGGTTCATACCCCACAGGGGGTGCCCTTAGCGTGCGGTCACCTAATTTTTAAGTATTTTTCGCCCCTGGCTGGAGGCTTTAAGTTAGTAGCTTAAGGCACCCACAGGTTTGCCCGGTTAAGTAGCCAGGACCTTAGTGGTCACAACTACGAGCTGCCAATTAGGAAAAAAAAATAAAAAAAAGATTTTCCCTTTAAACGAACCTTAACAATCGAATCGAATAGCGAATCGAACGGATTTTTTTATTTTTTTTTTAAATTCAATGCATGTTTGCAACCTGGGTGTTCCTTGAAAACGTTGTAGTAAATATTATTCAATGTACAACGAAAAATGTCTCGTCTATTTTGTACTGATCCGTTGATCATCTCTAAATGTTCTGTGATCATCATAGCTACGGATCATAGATAATCTTAAAAAAGAGAACAGACAGAAGCCAAAGACATAAACAATAATTCAAAGAAGTAGAGAAGTTATAAGGCATTTTCTACACAGTTGGATCAATAGGGAAACGGCCGGCAGTCGTTTTTAGGGTTCCGCAGTCAACAAGGAACGTTTATAGTTTCGCCACGTCCGTCTGTCCGTCCGCAGCTTAGCTCAGAGACTTTTAGTATTAGAAAGCTATAATTTGGCATGGTTATACATATGAATCACGCTGACAAAGTGGTAAAATAAAATAAATAAATAAATTAGCGTACCTCTTGTAAACGTAAAGTGGGGATGTTTATTTTCTCTCGTCTATCCCATGGTGTGGGGTATCGGTAGATAGGCCATTCAAAAATATTACGAGTCTGTGCAAACCATTTTTCGATTCAGAGATCAGTTTGCGTAAAATTAAGCTTTAGATTGGTAATTTTTGTTAGAGTCAAGTGTCCCACCCCCTGCCAGCTAAATGGTTGCTTTTGGATATGTGAAAAAATCACAGCAGTAGTATATATAACAAAATTAAAAGGAAAACTATCACAGCTAAGTAGGTTTTACAAGTTTACGAGTAATAGTAGGTCAACTTAAATTTGCAGTTGGAACGTATTGGAGTTGGAACATGTTTTTCAACTACATATAATGTTAAGTTTGTTCTTGGGATAAATTTAATAATTCCTCCAAACTACGGAACCCTTCATTGTGCGTGGTCCGACACACATTTAGCCGGTTTTTTTTATTAAGGCGGTACCCCGACCAAAACGTTGCCATAGTGCGTTATTCAGAGGCTATTAACTCATTCACTATGGGTCACACAACTACATCTAAAAGCACATTATTAATGTTCGATATCCTATCATCACATTGCACGTTCTTATTTGTTTTTTTGTGTTATAAATACATTTAAAATCTCCTTGTAAAAAAGTGACTAAAATTATTGTTTGCATGAATCTTTTGCTAAAGGTGACGTTCTATTAATTTGAGGATTACACTAATGGATAGATAATTTAAAAATCTAAATAATTCACGTTTCATTTTATTTCAAAACATCGCTTGTCTTTTTTATTATTATTTTTTATTTTTTTTTGTGAATTCTATGATAAATGGGCGTGCGCAGGGAGCGAGACAGAGCGAGACTCAGCGACGGGACAGAGAAGGACCGAACGCTCAAGGTCGTTTGGTCGGGGAAGCGCCTTAACATGTATCTACTATGGATTTTGTCTAATTGTATGTGTGGTTTGACACAAAGAATTTTTAACCATTGACCTCAACTTGAAACAGCGCCACTTCTAGAGTTGCGTTTTCAATGCGTTTTTAATGCGTTCTACGCGCGTTGATGACGCGTAGAAAAAATGCAGGATGTATTAACCTTAAGCCAAAAAATGTGCGAATTTCATAAGATTAAATTGTTTATTTCATTGTTAGTTTTTAAAACACGACATTATGTATAAGTAGTATAACTACGTTCTGTAGTTTCAGCCTACCCGCATGAGAAGAAGACGTGAGTTTATGTATGTATATATGTATTAGGTATAATTAACTTCTAACAGAGGCAAGTAAAAAAAAGTCCATCATCGTGTCTTATCTTAGTTTAATCGCTTAAAGCTCGTGGTAATGTCGTTGCAGATGGACCTTGGAAATAAAAATCAAATTTAGGCGTGTCTGGGCTTGGTTCGATGTTAAATTCTGCTACAATTGATCCACCAGCGGCTATTACAGTTGGAAAAGCAGCTGCAGGGTAGACCATGGACGATGTTCCAATAACAAGGCACACGTTACACTGCGACATGACGATATCTAGGAAAAAATGGAAATAAATACCTTCATCATTAGGTTTCAGGAAGGCAGCATAGCTTAATTACATACCTACAAATTAAATAATTATTTAAGATCACCAGCTTTTTCCATAGTAGAAGTTTCTAAGACTTCGCCGAACCAGACAATGTGTGGTCGTAGTAAACCACCACAGTCGGGTTTTTTGCAATGAGGGAGATCCTTTTCTTTGATATCAGAGACGAGCTTATCAGACCTTGGAGAACCGGTACCCGCAAGTGCCTAAATATAATTAATTTTATGAAGTTAAAAATCATCGTCATCATGTTTTATAAAAGACACACTAAGCTTCTACATACCGCACATATAGGACTATCGGTGTTAACCAACACTTCATTGCATTTAGTGCAGCGTGTCTTGAATATATTTCCATGGAGTTCTATAAAATTTCTGGTTCCCGCTCGAGCATGTAGACCGTCCACATTTTGGGTAACCACGGTTACCAACTTTTTTAATGCGAATTTCTTTTCATACTGAGCTACAGCTAAGTGACCCTGAAAAGGGGGGACCTAGTTAAGTTATCTAGATACACTTTTCCAAGTAACATAAAAAAGGGTCAACATATTGGCACTTTATCTGCTCCATCTAAAAGTATTACCTATAATTAATTTACATGCAGTTTTTGCCCAGACTCTGAGTTTGTCTGGCAGGTCCCAGGACTCAGGGCGAAGAAAATCAATAGGGAGTTTCATTTGTAGAAAAAAAAATATCATAGAATTTTCTCTTCAAAATCTTTGTTATTCTTACCGCATTAGGTTGTGCTTTCAACACCAACTCCCGCATGTAATGGTAGTACTCCCAAACAAAGCCTGGGTCCTGCCTAAATGTTACAGGGTTAAAGAGGATGGAAGCTTCCAATTTTCTCCACAATCCTTCAGGCCCTCTGAAAGTTGGAACACCCGACTCCGCACTTATACCGGCACCAGATAATACAACGACTTGTCTTGCAGCATTCAAGAGGTGTTTCAGTTTGGCAAAGTCGCTTGTTGGCTTTTGAGAATAGAATTTAAACAAATGGAATAGTGTTTTTCTGTTTTTGTAAAATGATCTTGGATTATAGCTCATATTTTAGATTTTTAAGTGGTTGTGGACCGGTAAACTGACTTAAATAATGTGGCAATGACGAACGTGATATGGACATGTTAGCTGATAAAATTGAATATAAATACTTAAATATTTACATCTTCAAACTACCTATGCCGAAGATAATTATATTATGTCTTATTATATTATGACTTATGTCAGTTATTTCAAATGAGCATAGACCAAAACTTCCGTGAAAGGAGACGAAGTACGACGAGTACAACTGACGAAATTCATCAAACACCACCACCATCATGCAGTAGGTACCTAATGGGTACTTTGTCTATACATATACGGTGTAATTTGAAATAACTGAAAACATTAAAAGTAGTAACTGTAGGTAAGTACCTACTACCTATTGTACTCAAGTACTCATTACTATAAACGACTATTATTATATTATGAGCAAACCTGAAATCGCGAAAATAAAATCACCTGCAGTTCTCTACGTTTTGTCGAGTTATGCCTCAGTTAAGCGTAGATAAATGTACAGTCAGCAAAAGAGATAAGCATCCAGGGTCGCCGGATATAGTTGAAGTTTAGTAAGAAACCGCTGAATGTTTTTAAATAAAATAAAATAAAATTAAAAGAAAACAAACTGGTCATTTATCAAATTAAATTTCATTCGAAAATATTCCTTTGCTGACTGTACCTACCTACTAATGGAGTGGAGCACTTGTTTGTTTTTCGCGATTTCAGAGTTTGTTTTTTCTTTTCTTTTCATGTGCTCAGTTATATCTAAGTACTTAATTACACATTGTATCTGTAGATAGCAGTATAATGATTGTGACCGCCGTCAGCATGTTTTCAGACGGTTTGCTTGCGGGGCAGTCGGCACCGGGGACCCGGTGGTAAATAATGAAATAAATGTAGAGTTATCACGTTTAGATTGCATTCTATTACAAGAGGAAAATGATCCGACCATAACACATCATATAAAACATAAGCATTATTAACAGACTGTACAGCTGACTTAGTTACTACACAATGATCAAGCCAGCGCTTGGAGCCTGATGCGACTCATTAAGAAATGTTTGTGTATCTGAACACTACCCTAAGATCGCAGCATCAATACTGGTCCATTCTTGGTCCTTACAAAATTCTAATAATTCATCGAAAAATAACTTCGAGGGATGCGCATTGTAATCACCAAGAATATAAATGTAATTTACATTAGAGTTCTCAACTATCGCACTTACCGAACTACCTACTAGTTTACCGTAGCAATACTGCTACAAAAATGATGATATCAATCAAAACGTCAGGTTTCCAATATCAAATCAAATAGCAAAGTCACGTTTCTTTAGGTGATTTAGAAAACATCGTGAGGAAATCGGCATGGCCTTGAATCAAAAATTCGAAGACATGTGACATCTACCAAGCCGCACTGGGCCCACGTGGCAGATTACACCCCACCCTCTTTCGAAGAGAGTAAGCTTGTGTCCCAGCAGCGTCAAGATAATAGGCTGATAACGCCGCACTTTACACTGCACGCACTGTCTATAGTTCGTACCCAAAGACATTTCGATTTTGTCCATTTGGTCCAGTTAAGTATCTAATACCCTTACCTACGTTCAATATTTACCTATTCCCACGCACTTCACTATTTATAACGCTCTAGTTCAAAAAGCTTTCAGTGGCTGAAACGCTTTCACAGATTGGAAAACTATGCGTATTGGCTTTCGCATCGTTCATTAATATTCATCGCTATTTGAATGTTGTGTTACTTTTTTTAGGGGGATACGATTTACGATCCGACGATACGATTTTTATGGAAGTTTAGGCAACGAATTTCTGGTTGATTTAAATAGGTATTTTCTCAACTTGGACCTACCTTGTTTTTCCACCTTTTATTCGCTTCCCAGGAAGAGTATGAATGTAGGACAAGGGCGGTTAAAAGAAGACTGTCACTGCTGTAGTGCTGGCTGTTGGATTTTAGACCAATCTATCACGAACACAGTAGGTTATCCAATAATCCAATGCTTCATACTGCAGCGATAGCTACATCTTACAGCTTACTGCCTTTCTCAGCGTTGGTAAGAAGTAAGTAAGGGTAAGTATATTTTTGTATTATCATACCCATTGTTTATTATCGTAAAAATGTGATTTCTACACCGCCCATTGAGTCACCCTATGTAAAATTTCTACATTTACCTATACCTATATCTATAATTGCGTGCGTAATTACCAATCCGCGCTGGGCCCGTTTGGTAGATTACAGCCCATTCCCTCTCATAGAGAGGAGGCCCGTGTCCTAGCAATGGGAACATTACAGGCTGATTATATCTGTAATTTATAAATGGTGTAGGTAGGTACATTAAAAAGAGTATTCTATTATATTCTAGAAATTGTGATCGCCACTTATTTAAGTATCTAAGAGAAAACTAAAGGCATACCCACATTCCTATCTATATCTGAAAATCTGCACGCATCTTTGCTGAGGCCCACCACATATTATTATGTCCGAAATAGTCCGCATATTTGCGGTGTAGTTCTATCGATAAATCAAGGAACTTTGTCCTTTCACTTGGTACTCGTATTATGTTTTGGTGAACCATTTCGGTTTAACACAACGTTATTATAACCCATATTAAAATTTAAATGACTACATAGTGGTGTACCTAGTACTACATGGTGGTCAAACGTAAATCTAGAATAGGATGAATAAGGTAGGACAGTAACAATATCCAAAAAACTTTTTTACAAAAAAAAAACAACCGACTTCCAAAATAAACATTAAAAGACGTGAAAAATAACTTTAATTACGGAAGTCGGTGTCTTTGGTTTTGTATTTTCGTTTTTGCCCACCGACTTCCGAAATTAAAGTTATTTTTCATGTTTTTTAGTGTTTATTTTGGAAGTCGGTTGTTTTTTTGTAAAAAAAAATAAAAAAAAACACTTTTTAGTTGCGGTACCTACCCCGCACAAATTCGTATATGTACCACTACGTGGTATGTAAATAACAGTGACAGGAAATTATCAAAACATTGTTAGATACGCAGGGTATGAGAATGAGACGCAAATGCAGGTTGAGTATGGAATGCTTGTATTTTTTTTTTTTTTTTTTTTCCTAATTGGCAGCTCGTAGTTGTGACCACTAAGGTCCTGGCTACTTAACCGGGCAAACCTGTGGCTGCCTTAAGCTACTAACTTAAAGCCTCCAACCAGGGGCGAAAAATACTTATATTTAGGTGACCGCACGCTAAGGGCACCCCCTGTGGGGTACGAACCTCGGCTTAGGGCGTCACTGAGGGGAGGGCAGCAAGATAGGACAGGCTGGATCTAAATTATATTATTATTAACTGGGGAATTTAAAACTACAGGCTCAGCTACGGCGCGGGCTGGCGCGTCGTCGAGCAAGGGTCGGGGGGGGGGGGGACAATTACGTCGGGGGCGTCGCGTAGGACCTCGGCGGCGAGGTCGGAACGATGGCGGTCTGTGTTTGTGTACTGTACTGGTGGCCCTACTGCTCTCCTGGAGGAGGGTTATGGGGTCATCGGGGTCGGACAGGGCATGCCTTGGACGGCGGGTACGACTAATGCGGGAGGGGGCATATCTGGCAGCCTCGACAACCAGAGGGTTGCGATGTGAGGCCGCGGAGTCGAAGAAGCGCTTGGAAATGCGCTTCATGAACTGACGGATAGTGGGGATTTTAAGGTCGAGATGGAGGATCTCGTTCCGAACGAACCAAGGGGAGCCGGTTGCCCTACGGAGGAACCGGTTTTGGAGGGTCTGCATCCTATGGATGTGGTGGGGTTTCGAGTGTGCGAAAACCACGCTCGCGTAGGTCATGATTGGTCGAATGCACGCTGTGTAAATGCGCAATTTGCACTTGAGTGAAAATTTGCTGCGTGCATTCAATAGGGAGTGGAGTCTACCGAGAGCGAAAGCGGCGCGCGAACGCGCCTGCTTTATGTGCTCACCGAAAGAGAGTCTATGGTCTAGAGTGACACCCAAGTATTTGGCTCGCTTCTCCCAAGGGATAGGCTTGCCGAACATGGTGATCGGACGGGGAGGGGTGGGGTTGAGTCTCGGTTTCGAAAATAGAACCACTTGACTTATCGGGATTGACTTCGATTCTCCACTTCCTAAACCAGTCACCGAGTTGGTTGACTGTGGTTTGGAGAGTGCGAGATATCGCGTCGGGGCTTACGCCGGTGTAGTAAATGGCCGTATCGTCTGCGAACAGAGCCAACTGAGCCCTTTTACTTTTGGGGATATCGCTGGTGAAAAGCGTAAAAATGAGAGGGGCGAGCACGGAGCCCTGAGGGACTCCGGCGCGAATGGGACGGGGGGAGGATAGCGCTCCTTCGATGCGGAATCGGAAGGTGCGGTTCGACAAAAAGTCTCGCAGGATGAGCACGAGACGATCTGGCACTTTAAGTTGGTATAGCTTATATAATAAGCCATTGTGCCAGACTTTGTCGAACGCTTTCGCTATATCGAAGAAAACAGCACCCGTCAACGAACCACGTTGGAAGCCAACGCTTATGTGTTCGACGATACGGTGGACCTGTTGGACGCACGAGTGTTGGGTTCGGAAACCGAACTGCTCGTTGGGAATGAGACCTTTCGTCTCGGCATAGTCTCTGAGACGCTTATAAATAAGCCTCTCATAGATTTTGCCGATGACATTGAGGAGACTGATGGGGCGGTAGCTGGAGGGAGCGGATTAACGCTTGCCCAGCTTGGGAATGCCGATGACAGTGGCCTGTTTCCACGCTTGGGGGAAGATGTTATTGCTCATGGCACCATTGAAGATGGTGGTCATTAGCATGATCAGGTGGGCAGGGAACAGTTGGAACACCTTATTGGTCATTCCATCAGAACCGGGGGCTTTACGGGGCTTAAGGCCCTTTATGAGCTCTTGCACTTCGTCGGGGGTGACGGGAGGCAGAGGGCACTCGGGGTCTTCTACGGGGGGGAGGAAGGCTCTCCTTTCGACTTCGGCGTCGACCTCAGAGAGGTGAGCTTGGTCTACAGGTTGAGAGCTGGGCGAACATTGGGCCTCAAGACTGTCGGCTAGGCACTCGGCCTTGTCGACATCATCGAAAGCGATGGTATTGTCTGGGCGGATCAAGGGGGGCATAGGGGCTACTTCTCGGGATTTGAGTTTCCTCTGAAGCTCCCAGAATGCTAGGTGGGTAGGCTCTAGTTCGCTCAGCAACTTATCCCAGCCCGTTTCCCGATGCTCCGCTACACGTGTCCTTACAGCTCGCTGTAAGTAGCGCATATGGGCTCGGTTCGCGTCGCAGGGAAAGTTGCTGTACGCACGGACAGCCGCGTTCTTCTCAGTCATCAGTTCACGTACATCGTCCGGCAACTTCCAGCGACGGTCGTCCGTCGCTGGAACTTCCCTTGAACAATCGTTCAGGACTGATTGTACGTGTCCAGTGAATGAGTCGATCGCAGCCGTCGTGTCAGCGATAGAGTCGAAGAGGTCGGGGATGGAGTCTAGGTGGGGGGACGTGTTGGATTTCAGGCGTTCGCTTACTTTCCTCCAGTCCGTTACCACTTTTGTGGAGGGGGGTTGGTCGGGGTCGGGGAGGCCTACGCGAGGGGCTAGCTTAAGCACAACTGGTCGGTGGTCAGATGATAGTTCGTGTATCACCTCTATAGAATCCAACCGTAGGTTGATATTCTTTAAAAGTGATACATCGAGCACGTCAGGGGTATGGTCAACCGAGTGGGGGAAGTGAGTGGGAGTCATCGGGGCGATGACATCGAAATTTAGAGGGGTACAGAGGTCGAACAAGTGTCTCCCTCGGGTAGAGATTCTGGTACTATTCCAGGCGTGATGTTTGGCGTTGAGATCCCCCGCTATGATAACGGAGTCACTCAGGCCGAGGAGTAAGGTCAGGTCGTCAGTCAAGAGTTGGAAGTTCTCTGATTGGTTCGTAGGGGGGAGGTAGACCGATACCAAGGTGATCGGTTGGTGGCCTGTCATGCCTAGTCGGCAAATGGAGACTTCTAGTCGTGAGAGGGGGGGCGGGTCCAAGGGGATGCAGTAGAGGGATTTTCTGTAGTAAATGAGGGTGCCACCCTTGTGACACCGAGTCCTGTCGTTTCGAACAACCCGATAGTTCGCTATCGACGGCGTTCGCATGTGGGGTTTTAGAAATGTCTCCTGTACGAGGAGGACATCGATCTGGTGGTCGCGGAGGAAGGTACCGATTTCGTCGCGCTGACCTTGGATGCCATTGGCATTGAAATAACCTAACTTTAGGGATCGGGGTTTTAGACGCGAGAGGATTCCGTTATCCATTAGTGGGATTGGGGGAGTTCACAAATGACTGTAGCGCGTGCGTAATATCCGGGTACGCGTTATATATGCACTGAATGGCATAAAGGTTACCGGCATTTCTGGCGGCAACGATTTCATTGGCCATTTGACGGGCGCGAGGGGTGAGGAAGGCAGTGAATGTGCCTGAGATCACGTTGAACGGATCCATGGGGTTGGGGCCTACAGCCACGGGTGTGGTTGAGGAAGGAACGGGCGCGACTGGGGCGGGGGTGGTGGCTTTAGGAGCCGGGGGGTTAGTAGCGAGGGGCGCGGGTGCGCGCGCGGGCGCGGGCGCGGTTGCGGGCGCGGCCGCGAGCGCGTGTGCGCGAATGCGGGGGTCCATCTGATGAGCGATGAGGGGCGGAGGGGGGGGTTGGTTGCGTACCAGGGGCGGGAAGGCCTGTTGGTGCTGGGATAAATTCCAAGCGTTGGGTCTTTGGGGACTCAGGCGCTCGGGAAGTTGGGTGGAGGGGGCTTCCCTTCCCTGACAAGCTTCCGTACGCTTCGCCAGTTTGGGATTTGTTGCCTTAGGGGCTTTGGGGCAGCCACGGTAGATGGCTGGATGCCCGGAGAGGCCACACAGCACACAGCTGGGTGGTTCCGTGCAGAGGGTACGGTCCTTAGGACGGGAGCACTCGGAAGTGCCATGCCCACCCAGGCACTTGACGCACCTGGGTGTGGCATGGCAATTCTTTTGGGAGTGGCCGTATAATTGGCAGCGGTGACACTGGCCGACGATTCCAGTCTTGCGAGGCTTCTGGATATCGAATCCAGTGAGATGACAGAGGGACTTAATTTTGAAGATCGGATGGTGACCTTCGACGGGGGGGCATACAACAAGGACCATGTTGTATGGCTCGCCGCCTCGGGCACGGTGCATGCGGTGCACCTCGGCTACTGGGATGCCTTGTGAGACAAGGTCTTCCTTAAGGTCGGAGGTAGCGATCTCCTTTGGGATCCTATTGGTAACCACGCGGGTCTGGCGGTCCTCGGGGAGGGAGTAGGTGTGAAAGGACACAACTCGTGCTCTGAGGAGCTTAGTAAGTTCCCTATAATCGTTAGATTTAGGGACTTGGACCTTGATGCCCTGCTCGGTTGAACGGGCACTGGTGAAGCCGATCCTGAGATCGACGCACCATTTGGACACTTCAGTCCATTTAGCTTTGTCTTGGATGAAGACAGGGGGGGGGGTGGGGGTTTTCTTGGGGTTGCTTTCAAGGAAAGCATTGAGAGCCGGGGGGGGGCTTAACGCGGGGGGGGGGGCCGGTCGTGATGGCGACGACGGGGGTCGGAGTCGCAAGGGTGGGCGGGGGGGTGACCGATTGGTCCCTTAGTTTATTTGCCTGTGAAGAGGCAAAGTTCTTCTTCCTTTTGGAGGAAGAGGTGACGGTCTGGAAACCGTCATCCTCGGAGGAGGAGTTCGTCAGGGTTTCCGAGCCGGAGGAGTACGGGGAGACGGGGCGTCTGGTCGTTGTCCGTTGGTCGGTTTCCATCGGTACGGGGGGGAGGGGGGGCGGTTTGCACCGGGGGGGGGGGGCCTCTAGTGCATCGCTAAAGTTAGCGATGGCGGCAGAGTTGTCGGGAGGACAGGGGGTGGGGGGCTGCAAAGCAGCGAACTTAGCGCCATATTTGGCGATGAACTCGGGGTCCTTGAAGAGGACCTCCTTGAAAAAAGCTAGTATTATGGCATCCCCCATGTTGGGGGTGCGGGGCTACTACTTGGGGGGGATGGTGGAATATAGGATTCCGGCCTAAAATTTCCCTATGCCTAACTCCCCGGGTGGGTGTTCCCGGGGATGAGTTACCCTCCCTGTCGGGTATAGACAGGGAGGTGAGTACCTATGGTGAGCCTTAAGCTTGTAAACCCGTCGCCAGTCTTATTGTGCGAACGGGGCCCTGACAGTCTAGCGCGAAGGGTGTAGACACACCCTAGAGACACTAGGTGAGTAGCTGGGAAAGGAAAACTGTCACCAGAGCCGACTAGGAGATCCCCCAAGGCCGGTTAGCTCTGGGACCCGTCCAACTGACTGCCTCGCCCTGAAAGGGTTCGGCGGGTGTGTTGGGACAACACCCCACTCGGATCGTTAACACCGCTAGGTATCCACCGAGGACCACGAAACTGTGGTTTTGCCCAGAAGGGGCCTAGTGAAGCTACTCACACTATCGCGCAGTTAAAGAAATATCACTTTGCCTTGAAAAAGGCAGTTTTTAATTGATCACTTGATACGACCAATTAATTAAATAAATTTAATTAATTGTTCGACGATCGGATGCAGCCGAGGCGGCTACGAGGGCGCTACGAGGTTCGCAGCGAGAAGAATTAAACTTCGACAAAAATCGAAAACGGGAGAGCGCAAGCACACAACCGTTCGCGACCGATGCCGAGAGTCTGACCATGGGCTTGTATTTTGAAAAGTCGGTTCCTTATATACAAAATCAGTTGCAAAAATTGGTACCTACATAGTGGGTACATAATAAAAACTTAGTTCGAACACAATAATGTTAAATACCCTAAATGCTGTATATTATCTGTGAGGATAATATTCCGCTACAACATCATCAATATAAACTAAGTGGAAAAAATATGCAGTATTAAGGATAACTCATAAAGTTCTAGTTAGAACTTGATCAAATTTAAATGGGACCACATGTGAAGCACCAGCTATCAAATAAAAAAAGAATCATCTAAATCAGTTCTCCCAGAAAAAAGTTATGAGCTGACACACTTAAAAAAAAAAAACATACAGTCGAATTGAGAACCTCCTCCTTTTTTTGAAGTCGGTTAATAAACAAGTTTCTCCAAGCAATAACATTTACAGGATTACAGTGTGATAAAATGCAGTCCAGTTAGATAAGACTGCTAACATAATGTAAGGCCGACAGTGAAGATAAAACGCTTTATTTTCTGAACATGCACCGACTGCGAATTTCGCTTACGTAATCTCTGTTCATTATTATCTTTCCCCAACAATGCGAATTAAGTTGCTGAAAGGCGCTCAAAATTATTAATTTGTGAAGATTCAGTACAGTCGTACACACTAGACGACAGAATGTTTCTCTTAATTCGTAATGTCTTCAGTTAGGTGGCTTTCAGATTTGTGCTTTCATGAAAGATGGTTACGTACTTACGACTGCGACGAATCCCATCAGAGCTGAGAATTGTGTGTTCAGAAGACCAATTTTAATATTCCCAATATATACTTACTTTTGCCAATGACTTCTTTTGGATGTCATGCAACATTATTGACAGTTGAATATTCAGTGAAAAAGGCGATGAAACTATCGTAAATAAGTACCAGACTATGTATGGGCCTTAGGTACGAATCTTTTTAGAACTTTTGAAATGTTCCTAAGTGGCACTTGCAACAAAAGTAGTCACACAATGTCACAAATATCAATACGAAACTTTTTCCGTTCCTATACGTATTTTCTTTTTAATGAACATCATTTTCTGAAAGTTTTTGAAGGTTAGGTAATATTATTTAACAATAATGCAATATATAAAAACTTTTTTACAAAAAAACAACCGACTTCCAAAAAAAACACTAAAAGACGTGAAAAATAACTTTAATTTCGGAAGTCGGTGTCTTTGGTATTATATTTACGTTTTTGGCCACCGACTTCCGAAATTAAAGTTATTTTTCACGTCTTTTAGTGTTTTTTTTGGAAGTCGGTAGTTTTTTTGTAAAAAAGTTTTTATTTTACACTTTTTAGTTGCGGTACCTACCCCACACAAATTCGTATACCACTACTTGGTGTGTAAATAACAGTGACAGGAAATTATTAACACATCATCCATATAAACTAAGTGGAAAAAATTTGCAATATTAAAGATAACTCAAAAACTACTGGTCAGACCTTGATCAAATTTAAATGGGACCACATGTAAAGCACTACCTATCAAATAAAAAAAGAATCATCCAAATCGGTTCACCCAGAAAAAAGTTATGAGCTAACACACATAAAAAAAACAAAAAAAAAAAACATACAGACGAATTGAGAACCTCCTCCTTTTTGTGAAGTCGGTTAAAAATAACACCAGCACTACTAAATATCTTTGCGAGGCCGAATTTTGGTTGAACCCTATTAAAACACTGGAAATGGAATCATCTAGGCGATGAAGAGAAAGAAAAAGAAAATGGGCTTCCTAGCTCTTTATCCTATGTATATTATGCTAAGTGAGAACAGCTAGATTTTCACACGGTTGTGAAACAAAACATGCTGTTGTTTAATTACGTTGTAGGAATCCTAAGTTGTTGAACCTAACGAGGTAGGTATGTACATAGGTACCTTACTTGTTGAGCGGTTCGCCACAACCGGGCCAGGCTCCTCAGGGTAGTTATTACATAATTTAATGTCCGGAGCTATGCATGTAATTAGGGCCAGCCCTTTAACTCAAAAGGGATGAGGATTCAATCAAAGGATCTTCCTTTTATGTTCAGTTGTTTATGGAGTATTACGTAAAGAGGAAAAATACAAAAATAATATTTTACACGTAAGTACGGCTTAAGGGACATCGTAACAAAAACTTATGTCCTTTAAAATAAATGAAAAATTATTTAACTTTTCATAAACAATACGAATTCACTTGTTGATGAACTCATTCACGTTAACACGTAGATAATTGTACGTGATAACGTGGGTTACGTAGACTATCAATTCCCTTTTATGTATTAAATCGAAACCAAAAAGGTTAAAGAGAACAAATCTTTGTGATCTCCCTCCAATTCATAAAAAAATATTCCATTGCTTCATATCAAGTTCTGATTAAAGATACTTAGGTAAAAGAGTACAGAGAAAAGTCTGATAGAAACATTGGTATCTGATTGATAAAGGTCAATCAATGAACGTAGAGAAATACACGAAACACAGTCTAGAAAAGTGTTATACATTATATATAAGCTATATTTTAAACTCTCGATCAAATTGGAGGGTTGGGTAAACTAAAAAACTGCGTCTTACTTAGCTATTACTTTCACGCGCTCGCGCCAACTGCGGTATATGAAACACCAACCTGTAACTATTCTTTTTGAACGAAACCATTGACGTCAGAGGGTCGCACATGCGCCCTGGATAGCGTCGCCATTACTCTGTTCGTCCAAGGGAGTGAGAATCTGAAAAACACAACGCGGCACGCTGTGGTAGCGGGCAGACGTATCGTAAATTCAATTAGAAGACAAATAACGCGGGAATACGACCCCGGTAAGTAATGACGTAGTAATAATTACAAAGATAAAATTAACACGTCAACCTCTCGCTGGTTTTTGGTGGAAAGGTTTTCCAACTTTTTTCTTGTTGTCGTTTTCTTTTCGTTAGTTGGGGTTCGTTTTTATTTATTTCAGGTAAGCCTTATTTTATTTGTAGCGTGAATGTTTGCAAGTAGTTTTGTGATTAAATTTTGTTTTATATTTATGTTTCAGAGCCCAATTTAATTTAAATGGTGATTTGAAAGTTCTCATATTACGAAGCTCTTTGAGAGTTTTATTGGGTTCAAACTTAATAATAAGAATTTTGATTAATCTTTAAATTTGGTCTTTTTGTATGTATTTTTTGTACAATAGGACAACTTAACAAAACATGTGTTGGTCCTACTATCGATTGCCGAGACAAAATACATTTAGTTTAGTGTCAAATTATTGAATAAATAAAATAAACATTGAAAAAATAAACAACAAAACAAAACAAAAAATATAGTATAAATAATTTTGTGGTGCAATAGGTATGTGAAAAATAATTTTACTCGAACTTCCTCGGGTCTTTCGATGAGGGCAGTGCACAATAGGATAGGATGGACCCATTCAACGTCGTCGTTTTATAAATAGGTTAAGTACAATTATTTACCGTGCAACAGTTACTACATTAAATTGTATGTATTTCAGCGGTATCGTTCACATTACGTATAGCGTTGGTTTTGGCATGTAAGGAATAAAAAAAACGATCGTGTTACTAAACCCAGCGGTGCTACGCGTCAAAAATCAAATCAAATCAGTTTATTGCGTTGTCTGTCAGGGAATGAATTTAAGATTTTGATTAAATAGCGATAAATAAGTAAATACATAATCAATAATTTAACAATTACTGCTCTATCCTACTTTGGTTAGTTAAAATAAATTGTCAAAACAATTAATTGAAAACTATTACTAAAATAAATCTTCAGGGCTAGGTAGGTATTGCTTTTCTGGGTATCTATTCCACCCCTGCTGTTAGCATAAAATTGGTTGAAGTCCCAGACGACTGAATCACCGGTAAAAGCTGGGAGGTTGACATTCGGCAACCTATCGTAATATTAACCAAATATTTGAGCCATTAGGTTTATAGCCGACATCGTTTCCATTTTGGAATAATTTATTCAAATGTAACGTTCACCCATATTTTTTCATGACGAGATTTTCAAGAACCAAGTCATATTTGTCTTACATATCAACAGGTAACACTCCTAAGAAACAATACGGGTTCCTTAACCTTTTTATAAATATTTTCGCGTTGATATTCTAAAAAACATATGACTAAAACTCTACATATTGGATTTCATTAAAATTACCCATCCCACTGCTGGGCAAAGACTTCTCTCCATCATCTGCGAAGCTTTTTCCCAAATATGCTGTTGGGGTCGGCTGCCAGTCTGACCGGATGCAGCTAAATACCATTATTTCACATGAACCGGTATAATAATGTGGACCATTGCTTTTTGGTTTCGTGAAACTCGTCCTGCCATCTTCTACGTGATCTACCGCGACGCCTTCTGGCTGTATCAGTGCTCCATATAAATTATTTTAGTCATAGAGCATACGTCAAATTCAGTCATATATGGCCATCCAAAACCCAGAGTTTAACTTTATGGCTTTTTGAGCAACGTTGATGATTACGTATTGGATTAATGACTAAATTACAACCCATTTGTGGTATCGCGTTGATACATACTACAAAATTATAGTGTATACTATGCTCTATGAATAATAATGAACAAACTCTATTACTGAGTTTGTCATCATCACAAGATGTTTTACATAATAAGGGAGTATTTATAGGATGTCACGAACTGCCTTTAGGTCTAAGTACATCGAATGACATGCGACTACTATGAACCTGTGGGTTCCTGGGTTCAGGTTAGGCTTTTTAAGAATTTCTCATTCGAAAAACCTCTGCCTGAAATATGTATTTGTGTCAGTAGCAATAGGCCAATAATAGGCAATTATATGGGACTTATCATAAAACTGGTGAAGTATGCTATTGCCTACCCCTTAGGGAATACAGCCTTGATGTTATGTTACGTCAGATAGTGTTGCGTATATTTCCAGTCTAGTCATGTACCAACAAACTGTTAGGGAGGCGACTATTAACACTTTATAAGTTGTTAACTTAATTCCAAGTTGGTCGGTAGATTCCTAAACCCGTGGCGGTCTCTTTAAAGTACATATTTGGGCCAACTCAGTTTTAGAGAGAATTTGAGGGGGTGGAATATTGTTTAAGTGGTCTCTTATATATGTTTACTTAGCAATTTAACTGAACGCTGTAGCAGCCTTTGAGTGAAGCACAATTTTCAGTGGTGTAAGATATGAGCGAATATTTTTCTATATTATCTATCCCTAATGACAAGATAAGGATAAAACGCGTTCTCGTTATATAACATAAGGTGGTTAACTGGAAAAATGTATAAGTATCTGTCATAAAAACAATCACATTATGTGATACGAATCATAATTTATTGTTATCGATGATTCCCTTCATGATTCCACTTAGATGAATAATTATGAGTATTAGTTAACGTGCATATTTTTTACGTATTGTATTGACGACAGCCAACAAGAGTAAGGATATTTAAAATACGCAATAGGGAAGAAATAACTAGGAACTTCTTAGACGGTGTAGGAGTAGCACAGAAAAGATTTTTTGGAACTAGAGGTTCCAAAAAATCTTTTCTGTGGCGTGCCACGTGAAGCTTCGAAGCTCGTATGTGTACAAAGTCGTGGGCAACTTCTAAAGCCTCGTCATTATGAAGCCTAGTAAAGTTGCAATGGTCTCTCCCTTGTGAGTTTTAGACATATGCCTGGATTTGCCAAACAGAATCTGTCAAAAACTCACAATGGCGAAACCATTACAACGTCTGTAGATTTAGGCCCGTGTAATTATCCTAATTATCCTAACTTCCCAACTAATATTATAAATGCGAAAGTAAGTATGTTTGTTACCTTTTCACGCCTTAACCACTGAACTGATCATCTTGAAATTTTGCATATACGTTGTCAGGTGTACAGAAACGGACATAGGGTACCTTTCATCCCGAAAAAAAGTGCTGTTCCCGAGGAAAACAACAATAACGTTCTTATGATAATAGATGACGCCACGTGTCTTTCGCATCATGATTGAATTATATTATTGTAGAAACTTTAGTAGTGTGTTAAGAGTTTATTTTTATTTTTAATGTAAGTACAGTCGCCAGCAGGTCAAGCTACACGACACTGTCAAATATCTCCAAACAATTTTAAACCTTAAAATGTTGGCAGTTAAGTTCAAAATCGAATTAGGAAATCTGACAGTTAGTGGTAACTTGATGTGCTGTCGACTACCTAATACATTTTGTGAGTCTAAATAGAGTGTCGATAGACCGGTTTTTCTTCCTCCTAACTATAATTCCCCGGACAACCCGAATTGATTCTCAAATTCTAAATTAACGTGAGCGAAGCCGCGGGGAAAAGCTAGTAATTAATGTTTTGTTTCCCAAAATTGCCAGATTCCATACCATGTTGTTACCACAATGTTGCACAACTTTTGTTTTTATCCAATTTTGTACATATGTTACGGAATTTCCGCCTATAGACATAATCTCTCTTCTTAGAGAAGGATAATAGGTAAAAGCCCTTTTACAATGGACTATTATATTCTTACAAATGTTTTTAATCATACCCGAGATGAAAGAAATTAATCTGTGTTTACCCGAGCGTGGTGTCTTATGGTAAAAGAAGATTGCGAGAGGGGGCGACATATTGTGAGCGATGTATAACTATACATCGCTCAACCACCACTAACCTATATCTAACTAGATATATGTATAGTTTTTGTACCCGGAAAGGATAGATATGAACAATGAACATATTGTATTGTATTTGGTTCTTTTATTTAACTCGGGATATGCGACGTGTTTGTTTTAAACCCTTTTATAAGTAGTAACCCAGTTTATTTGCGAACGAGAAATAAAGATTAGGCTATCGCCTAATCTTTATTACGATATTATATATTACGATATTATATTACGATACATTACGATATTATATATATTTACGATAAGTCATGATAATGACTTATCGTAAGTGTCTTCTTATAAATATTCCCAGATGATTTTAAGTTTTCGGAAACCTAAGGAGGCAATTTTTTTTGACTCTATGTAGGTAATATAATAAGTTTCCACCAATTTAAGTACTTGGGGCACATACTTACCGTAGACCTTAAAGATAATGCAGACATCGAAAGGGAGCGTAGGGCACTGGCGCATGGCAGTCCGAGGGAACATGTTGGCCCGTAGATTCTCTCGTTGTGCGGACCAAGTCAAAATCACCCTGTTCAAGGATGCGGAGGGTCTATGGCTCAGCTACACCAAAAGATCGCTAGATGTCTTACGCGTCCAATACAATAATGTTTTTAGGATGCTGTTGAAACTGACCTTTTTCTGTAGCGCATCGGAGATGTTTGCTCAGAATCGAACTGACGGCTTCCATGCAAAAAAGTCGCATCACTGATGCGTAGAACGCGAGTCAGTGACAATAGTATCCTGAAAACAGTGATGGAGAGCGCTTATTCCCCTTTTTTGAGGCACTATGTGGTGAGAATGATCAGGTAGCATATTCCTTGCTTTATCGTTCTCTGCACATCCTGTCGCAGTCACCAGCTACTCTTATCCTTGTTATGTGTACTACTAACACTAGTGATAAGGTGTTTTACAAAAAAAAATGACCATGTTGTTGTCCGAACTGAGTAAATAAATAAAATAAACATATTCCAGAAGAAGAGTTATGGTGACCTAACAAAAAATATATTAATACCTAGTATATTCGAAATGAAAAGTAATGTTTGATGATTAGTGGACCATGGTGTCTTTTTTCATAGTGAACGAAGAGATGGGATGTTCAGGAACGATATAAAACATATTATTGATTGGTATTGGAAATGTGTCGTAAGCATATAGGATAGAATAGAATGTTATTATTATTTTTAATTTTAATAGGTAAAGTGTTACCTCACGTACCAAATGGGCTCTCTTTTCACTTTGAATCGATTTATCTATGAAATAGAGATATCTAATACTGCGTAGCATTCTGCTATCTATCACTAATCTTACTTATAGAATACTAGCTTCTGCCCGCAGCTTCGTGCGCGTGTATGTCGGAAATTATCCCACGGGAACATGTTACCAGAACAAAAAGCCTATGTCTTTTCCCAGGACGTCATCTATCTCCTTGCCAAATTTTATCGAAATCTGTTCGGTGGGTTAGGAGTGAAAAGGGAACATACAGACAGAGTTACTTACGAATTTATAATATTAGTATGGATTTAAAGAATAGAAGAAACACATAATCCTCGTTTGAAGGAAATGAAAACTCCGTTATAAAATTACTGATATCAGGAAGTGGAATATGCAGAATATTTTAATATTCTGAAGGTAAAAGACGATTATAATGTCAGTGTTCTGTATTCGATTCGTCGAATTTTAGACGAGTGATGCTGAAAATAGGTACACCATAATCAAACCCTCGAATTCTAGGAACTGCCAATCGCCTGTTTTGATCACAACCTGAGCCTGACTACATTAATTACAGGTGTTGCCTTTGAAGTTTAAACGTGATTGGTTTACCTGAAACGGTTTTCCGGAAACCCTTAATACCTACATATGAAGTAGTTTATTTATGCTATACGAATAAATTAATTAGGTAGGTTTTTACTTAATACTATATGGAGGTACCTACAGTGGATTTTCAGTGTGGGTATTTTATCACATTACCCATCCTTAACTGGCTTAGATTTTCACGTTTGCGAATATTTCAGTGTGACAGTATTTTACAAATTACGGTTTGTAAAGGTTATATGTGCTCGGTTATATGCGGGACAGGAATGTGTCTGAAAAATGCTGAACCTTTTGTGTGCGTGACTTTACATACTTACAATACTTGGCCCTCGAAAATGAAATCCGATAAAAACCTGTACCTACCTAGCTATCAGACGCAACAGGTTCACGAAGAATTTTCACATTATTTTTTCGCGGATTTTCAGGCGTTCGCCATTTTGTGGATTAACTCGAATAATTTCCACTCTCTCGTCCGCTGAACTGTGAAATGGAGCAGATTGGCAATCAATCACTTTCACACGAGTGCTCTCTAATATATTATATGGTTTCAAGACCAATATCAGAATTACGTTTACCGAGGTATAGTGTGGGCGAGCTTGTGTCCAAAAGTGCTTGATATTCGGTGTCATGTTTCGAGTGATTGATAGAACCATGCCTCATTTAGTATTTACTATCTTAAAGAACTAGAACTCTTAGGGTAGTTATAGTTCAAAAAGTCATCAGAGGTCAAGACAAATCGCCCAATTAAACACCTAGACCATCACCCTAATTACGTAACAAACTGTCGGTCACGATCTGAATCATTTTAAAGCATATTGTTAATCCATTGCTTCATATGTTTGAAAAAATTGTCTGCTCCAAAACGTAAATAACGCAATGAATGTTGTTGAACTGTCAAAATGAAAGCCATTCCTACTGTTAGTGTGTTACGCAAATACCTCGCAGGTCTGACGGTTTTCGAGAGAGTTTGTAACGAATGGCTCAAGAAAGAAAAAAGAAAACCTAAACGATGCTTATAGAATTAGCAACAACTCTAGGTACAACGTAGGTACAAGTAGTTACATATTATATTGATCTCGCGAACTAGGTACTAAAACACGAACTCTAATCTTCCAATTTAGAAGCAAGACTCAATTGTCCAGTTTATTGTACAGCCCATTCATTGACAATAAGCTAAAATCCTTCTTCCAATTACGTTTTAAATTGCATGTTTCCTTCTTTTCCATCTGATGAAGGACTAGTGATAGGACCCGGTTTCTTTCACATAATATTATCGTTGATGTTATAATTTTCATTTTCAAGGAAACGCCATACTGGAAAATGGGTATATGGAAAAATAAGTCGCAACAAAAAAGATGACAATTTATTTATCGCAAGAGGGTTGATTTAGCATTAAAAAAATATAAGTATCTTCAAACGGAGTGAATAGGAATACAAGGGTGAATCGAGACGAAACTTTAAAAGGGATTCTAACATTGAAATAATACAGTTTGTTGCCAAGAAGGACTCTAATGTGTTTACTGTATTATAATTAAAGATTAAGTGTTTTGTTGGCAACATACTATATTATTTACATGTTAAAATCCCTTTTAAAGTTTGATATCGATTCACCTTTCTTTTTTTTTTTGCTGTGAAATCATCAAATGACCTCTCCCGCTCTGGGCAGAGCGGAAGGGTGTGTCAGACTCTTACTGACTAAAACTCACCCGTGTTCCTTCAGTTGCCTGTGCGCTAGGGCCACGGTAACTCTTTCAAACAATCGGCGACCCCGGCAGGCATCGGCCCTATCGGACCCCATCAGTTATGCTGACATCTCTATCTCGATTCAACCCTGCATTCCTATTCACCCCGTTGGGCTGTACTAAAAGTTTTAACTAATAATGATGACACCACTATTGAGGTTACAAGTAAGCGTTTTTCAGAGTCCTTACAAGTGAATATTAGACAACTGTGAGGTACTGGACTATCGGCTTATCCATTTTTAACACGGATTAGTGGAAGTACGAAGTAGATTAAGGACATTGGATAGAAGTAAAAGCTTTCGTTCGAAACGGAGCAGTTTTTAAGTTACTTAGTTCTAATGTAGAAAAAAGTATTATTAAATGATTCCGCTCGTAAGTGTTTCAAAAGTCCAGTTTTGAGCAAGTTATAGGATTAGAGTTTACATATGATCCTGATGCTGAAAATTAATGTTCTGTTGATCCGAGCAATACCTATTGATAGAGTCGATTATCGATTTTTTATTTTTATTTTTTTTATTTGGATTATTATTTATTAATATTTTGTTTACTATATTTATGTCTGTAATTTTAATGGTGTACATAATAGAGAGTATTCTATTCTATTCTATGGTGAGTTATTTGATGATTGACATTCAAATGTGAAAGTCATTGGCAACAGCTCGTTGCTATCCAACGAGAACTGTTCTGAAGATCTACATCGAGTTGAGTAAACTTAATGATCCTCTATACTAGATTTTATGAAAACACCAGCGACATAAGTCAAACTTGACAAAACGTATACATATGTGTCGGAAATATGTTAAATGAATGGTTTGACTTTGACTAATCGGGACGCCAGCGCCACCAGGCGGCGTTCGACAGAGTCTAGAACATAACGCTCGACCAGAGTAAAAGCAGAGGTTGGTCGGTGGCGGTCAATCAGTGAACACGTTTAGAAACTGTCGCGCGTTCTGTATAGTTGTGTCGTGTACCTACAGCGTGTGATTTGCTAGTGTGAATAATTTGTTCGTAAATTATAACTTGATTTGAATTGCAAACGGTTTTTCTATTGCGCAATCACCAACACTTCCCATAGTACGCCCGTGCCCACAGTAGTTAAAATATGTCTGATGATAACGAGAGAGACGTACCTTCTCCGTCATATAGATATAATATGTAAGTTTAATATTAATGTAGTATACACATAAACCTTCCAGAATACATTTTTTAAATGATGTTTCAACCTCATCAAAATCCGTTGCGTAGTTTAGAAGAACAATGCGGTCACACCACAGACATTTATACGAAAATCGACTTTAATTTATATAGATATAGGTTATTTGGTGAGCTATTTGATGATGCAGGACATTCGAATGAGACAGCGGTTGCAACAACTCGCTGCTATCCGAAATCTGTTATGATGTTATAAATTGAGTTGATTTATTCAACACTGATTGATTCTCTATACCTAGATTTTATAATGTCACTAGCTTCTGCCCGCGACTTATTCCGCGTGAAATTTCTAGTTCCCTGATCGCATCGCATCGCCTGCCCGCACTTTTACTTCGTTTTCACTTAGCGTTCATTCAGTTTCTTTTTTGTTCGTCTCATAAGGCTACGGCATAAGGCATAGGGCTATAAAATGCAAAAATATTTTTTCTAATCCGACTGGTTGTTCCAGAGATTACACCCTATATACAAACTTACAAACATTATAATATTATATTAACTCTTTATAATATTATATTATGTATGGAATGGATTATTGTATTGAGCAAATGTCATTCACACACTCTTTTATATGACTAGAAGGTCGAGCAGAATAAAAAAAAAACAACTAGTTAATAACGTGACCAGGAGCTCGTTCTTTGGCCAAAAAAAATAGCATTGCCATTCAACGCCAGTCTTCTGGGCATGATTCCGGATGACAGCGATGCGTACGAGTACTTCGACGCTTAAATGTCTTTTTGTTTTTATATTTTACAAGCTGACCCGACAGACGTTGTCCTGTCTTAACTATGAATGTCACATGTCGTTTAGTTTTAGTTTTGACTATTGACTAAAACTAAAACTATCGACTCATTTATCAACCGATCGATCTGTGTTAAACAATATTTACAGCGCGCATTCTGTCAATCGCTGACAGTTATTTCAACCAACTGACAGTTATGTAAAATTAATATTGGCGATAAATTTTCTTAAATTTTGTAACGTTCCGATCAACATCCTTATTTTTTATTTCATAAGATCCTTCTCCTGACAATAACGAACAGAAAAAAAAAAATGTGATGTCGGTTCAGCCGTTCACGCGTGATGGCGTGACCAAGGGAAATAGGGATTCATTTTTATATATATAGATTTGTGTACTTAGTCATTTAATTTAGTACCTATCTATTGTAAATAGATTCTAATAAAATTGAGAAGTCTGTCGGGAGTAAGAGTCATCGGTCCCTCTTACTAATAAAAACCATGTATTGCAATTCCATTAGCTGTAATATCTTTTAAATATTACGAAAATAATTCGATTAATGCTATTCACTGCACAGCAAACCACGTGTTAACAATTTGCTTTTAGAGTTTATCTTTGTGGAACCGATTCTGTACTGCAGACGTTCACAGACGATTCAGATATTATGTCTCTATGTGTGGGTGCCACCGTCTGGGTTGAGATTGAATGTGCAATCAGCCACTTGTGTCTACGATGCACTGTAGACTAACTTAATGCGTTATGTAAACAGAGCTGAGGAGGGAAGTGAGATTGTGTTCTATTGAGTGATGTAAGTACTGAGATCTATTGTGTGAAACGCTGAGTTAATATTATAAGCCTCATCACATTATCTTCAGTCAATATAATCAGGCCTTTAAAGTATTGATCAGATTACGATCTCCACGCTGGCTCAGATCGTATTTGTGATTAGTTTTACCATTCATCTTCTTCAGTTTTCACAACATAACATATCGCCTTGTTTCCCCGACGGGTTAGGCAGAGCTGTACATATAGTCCACCCACACTTTGCCAGTTCCGCAAGTTGTATAGTTTTCATACAACTTGATTATAAAAGCGCATTGATACCTGTCGAGTTTTAAATCGCCTGCTACGGGTTTACAGACTACGGACCATATTAGATCTATAGTTGAAACTTGATAACAGACAGTGAACCGAGGACTCTGTTGGGAAGTAAAACGTGTCACTAATATGAAATATGATAATATTGACCCAAAACTAGAACTCAGAAGGGAAACTTTGTAACCAATTAACGGGAATATCAATTTGAATAATTATGCAAATGAAACCCTTGGATTTATTTATTTAATTCTATATATATACTAGTACGGTAGTTTCAATTAAACTTCACCTGATGAATGAATGATACGCGGATTCTGTGAGAGTTTAACAATGAATTGAGAGAATCTATTTATGAACTATACAGTTCGTTACAAGTACAACAAGAACAAGTAATAAATTATGAACTCTGTATTTGCTAGACTAAGGTGAATTTCCATTAAAACGTAAGGAAACGAGGACTAGCGAATGTCTAATGAAATGTGAAAAAGTGAAGCCCGCTATCCTATTGATCAAATTTCACACTGCAATGCTTGCGCGACTCCTATTCCGCTTCAAAAAGTTATCATTATATTCGGATGGTATCTTTTCACTCCTAAATCAAAAACTTACAAGAAACATTTGCTGATGTAAATATTATTTATAAAAAGGCAATAATCTGATTCTCTCTATACATATACTCACGCTGTATAAACTCACAGGGACGTGTTATCCGAATAAACCCGTAAAATAAAATGGCACATAATCAAGAAGAATTGATGTCAGACGAAATGGATCTAATATCACGTTTATTTGAACGGATTTGTACTTGATATCTTGACTTTGACAATCTTACCGAGTTTCTATGTTGCAAAGCGAGTAAACAGAATCGATTTGTTTCTTAGTTTTTTTTTTATTGATACCGACATTAATTCGATTCAGCAGTATCAAAAATTTCGCCAAGTTGCCCAAATATACCGCAACGGGGAACCTTTTAATTTTATCACATATGTTTGGTATTTAACAGATGCTTCGCAGTCAAACAGACGTACCTACCCTTTACCCGGATATTAAATGTTCAATAACACTGATAACGTTTTTAATCATGCAAAAACCTGGATAGTACGTTACAACATTAATAGCACCACTGCTACCATCACAAAGGTCTTAACAGAGTCTTACAAATGCGTGCGCACAAACCTTTTCGCGGGACGTACTTACGTTGGGCAAGTAGGAGTTCGTATGGTCCAACAAAATCAACCAACATTTGCGACCTACCCAAGATCATAGCTTAGTCTATTACGGTGGAGTTTCTTGCCCATTCTTCTCCATACGAAACTACCTTTTGGAAGGGGCAACTAGAATCGGTTCAATTTTTTGTAAATTTTGACGTTCAAAAGTGCCATTTTATGTGCCTATTTCAAATAAACGATTTGACTTTGACTTTGACTTTGATTACTGCAAAGTAATTTTGTTTTCAACATTGTAGAAATAATAAAATGTCTTCCACAAAGATTTACCTAGCAGCGAAATTTTAATCTTACCAAGAAAGGTACAGTTCACAAAATTTTCGCAAACTTTAGCTGACGTTCGTTACAAAGCTTGAAATTATCTACGTTTTTGTGCTAAGTACTACAGAGGTAGCACAAAGAAATATCTTTTGTTACTGGAATGTTTGCGGTTTCTTCAAATGAGTTTGCAAGTTCAAACTTCTAAAGCTCAGCATTAAGCTACAGTTATTGAAATGAACATTCCAATACTGTAAAAGGTAATAACTTTTAAAATGTTGCCCAATTTCAATTAGGATTTAATTTTGCTTAAAGAATATTATTATTATATAATTGAAAAATAATTGAAAACCGAAATGATCGTACTTTGTTCGTTGTTGAATAATTGACGAGTCAATAGTTCAACACGATATTGACCCGTAATAACAATTTCTTTGTCTAAGGAATCTATTCGCCTTATGTTGAAGACAGCTACTCGTACAATCTGGGGAGACACCAATCTTTAGTTACTACCCCACACTATGGCAATTATCGACTACTCTAGACAGCATGGAGACTATGGCGAAGGCGTTACCATTCAAAATACCTATTCTTAAAAGGATCTAAGATGCTGACACAAGAAATTCAAGATGGAAATTGCACAAAAAAATACTCTTATTGAAAAAGCGTGTATTCCTGCTTACGTAATTAATTAAGGCCTTAGATGGATATTCTTTTATTTGTAGGTAATCGAGTTGTTCTTTATAATACTCATCCAGAATCTACCACCAAACTAACAATCTGGTAATGCTTCGTATGAGATCTTAACAATTCAGACAATATGTTATGACTTTGGTGGCCTAACTAATGAAAATTTCAAAGATCTCACAATCATTGTGGATGCAACATTATGCACGGAATAATTATACTGTCACGATACTATGTCACAACAGCTTGTTTTGGAAACTAATTATTTCGGAAGTGTAATTTTCCTTATCATTAAACTTAGTGAATTTCAGATTAGCATCAAATTAATGTAAATGCGTCTGATCTACATCGCGTCACGGCTTGTTTATAAACAAAACAAGAACTACTTTGAAACTTGATCGGAGCGGTAGCTTGCAAGTTTTTAACTATGTTTATGACTTGCTCAGGTTTCATTAGAAAGTTTCAGTGTTTTAACTGAATAACAAATGATAACAATGAGTTATTTTTTAAATTTTCATGTTTTGTGGAGGTAAATTGTCTGGTGAATGGAATTCTTTGTAAATCGTGCTTCTTTCTAATTGGATGGCAAATGGTTACCATCAAAGATATAAATCAGTTACGGCTGTAAGATAGTATTCTGTAGTCAAGTGCTTGTCCAGCGGGTCGATTCTGTAAAAATCTCACCGTGAAAGTTTAGGTAAAGTGAGCATGACGTCAGCTGTCATTCCACTTGAGGCTAGGAATTGACACTAATGGCAGCTCACTTTAAACTCACTTCAACTAAGTTTTCACGGAGAAATTTACAGAATAGATCAGCTGGTGTTTGTAGGCGGTAGGCGGTTAGATACGGTGAAATGTCATGCTCTGTATGGGTATCACGAAAGTCAGGATCATCAGGATGTTGTCAAAAAACTGGAATGTAAATCAATATGTGGAAGGAAGATCCAATCTCTCCACGAGACTTTAGAACGAAGAGAGATTGTATCAAGTGAAAAAATAAAAACTTGTAATAATGCTAAATAGATACAAGTGCTAAAATCATTAAGCGCTCCTCTTTCTCTACAGTTGTTCTCTCCAAGACGACAGATGGAGCTTAATTCATTAAATTAAAGCAGCTAAGACAGTCTCCAGTCTCCAGACTTGTAACGTGCTGGTATCACTCCGTCTACATAATATTAATTTGCTCTACGTTTAATTAATTCTCTAAATTATGAAGACGTTTGTACAATGTGGTTTGTCAGTGATGTCAGGTTTTCCCCTAATTAAACTGAAGGTACTGTTGACATGTCTAAGTTTATATTAGAAGTTATATTTAGAATGGATTAATATTTTTGTTCATGTTTAATTTAGATCAGCCTCTTTTCGTATCACTTTAACGAGCTCTTCAATATTCCACAGCAATATCAACACAATCCTTTTCAAAAAGTTTGAAAAAATCCAGGCAGCAGAGTATTTTCCATAAAAATACGCTTCGGTAAATCCATTTCCCAGTAAACAAACAAAATTGCTGGAAAGCCGAACAATCCGCAACCATATTGCACCAAAGCAATTTTAATCACGTTTCGATCAGCCGTTGCAAGTTTTGTCCCAGTCCCGGGACACAGGGAAACGGGTCGAGGGGGCAAAGGGGAACAACCGGTGAACTGGGTTACTAAACCAGATCAGTACGGGACCTACAAATAATATTGGGACATGTACTTAAATCTGGAACTGATATTTTTGGAAATACTTATCCACATCCTTAACGTTCTGATTTTGAATTTTGAATGGAAGTTTGGGCTTCGAGTGTTGCGTGACGTTTTTTTCAAAGGCTCGTGCAAGGAGTAATGACCTCTGAACTGGGTCACTGGATCAGCGTACGTTGGGACCTATATATAAATCGGGGCGCGTACTTTTGTGGTCTGTGGTAATCCCATTGTAAGTTGACGATATGTGTGGATTGTCTATTGATGTGTGGCTTTGCATTTTTTATTTGTTTGGCTGAAATATTTGTTTCAAGGAATTTAATGGAATCTCTTCTGGTATATTAAGGATAAAATAATAACGAAACCACACGTGGTTTCAGTAGCGTAGTGAGGGGTTTCAAAATTATGTAGGAAGTCAGAACTGCGTGTAATCTTACCGTTTCCTGGTTGGAGCGGAATCAAATTAAATAATTTTAACTTTCCACTCTTACTGGCTCCGCTCGTATTTCATGGTCCCCGTGAGTAATATTTATGTTGAAAGGACTTTTACTGCTTCGCCCTACGAAACCGCTTTTAATTTTCTACGCAAATTAATAAAAGGAGCAATATTTTTCTGCAGAGCCATTTAAAAATACAGCATCTCCGCAAATTGAGTAATTTCTTCATGACATTATCAGTATTGTTGAAGAAAATTATGGGCAGATAAATTAAAAGGCCGCTGTTATTTTCGTAATACTGGTAAAGCTGGAAAATATGCTATAAATAATGTTTTTTGTAATAGGGATTCTATTAATTGAGTATAGGCAAAGTTAAAAATACGTAACGGTAGGACATGCTTATTTTACGAACGAACTATTTTTTAAATATGTAGCTTTATTGAGATGTCCAATCATTTTAAGCAATTTAATGACGTAACAAAAATTTTGGTTTTCACTTTCCACCAAACTTACTCTAAGACGTCACGGCTTCACGTCAGGAGCACTTTCCGTGACGAGGGTCTGATATCAGGGGCTAACATCTATCGACATCCAATGTTATACTGTTTTATTATAACTCATCACATTATTACTGCAAAACTGAAAGGTCAAATGTTTTTGTAAACATTTAGTAGTAGGTAGAGTTTTCTTATTTGTGTCGATTGAGTCGTCATTATCGGTTTACACCTCCACCCTAATTGCGTAACATATACTATCTATCACAATCTGAATCATTTAGAAGACTATTGCTAATCCATTGCTTCATAAATTTGAAAAATGTATCTGCTCAGCAAGTAAATAACGCAAATAACGCAATGCATGTTGTTGAACTGTCAAAATGAACTACCCCGCTGTTCACTACAAGACAAAGGTCTCCTAATTGAGAGTCATTTTACTCTGGGCAACTCTCTTCCAGCTGTAATCAGCCACCCTGCGACGATCGTCACTCCATCTAGTCTGAGGGCATCTTATCCTGCGTTTACGCAGTCCCCCACTCAATAGCACGTTAAAGCCCGACGGTCATTGGTTCGAAGGCTAATATGGCCTGCCCATTGTTTCTAAAAATGTTGATGGACTGAAGGTTAAGGGACGCACGACGATCTCAAAAAAAAAAACGTTATTATAAGCCATATCTGGTCATAAAAGGCCCAATCTTATAGAATTGGGGCCCATTATTCACAAATAACTGCCATTAAAGAGACCCCATCAGTTATTGCTCATGGGGTATTATAAGATATAAAAACTGATAAATCCAATATAACGGAGGCAGTATTTCAGAATAACGCAAGACCGATACAAAGACTTGAAAGAAAGAAAGCTTTATTTATCCTTCTGTACCAAAAGTTCATGACGTGTATATTTTGTAGAAGGCAGAAGTTGTCGCGAAAATTATGTTTGAACAGATACCTTTTAAACCTACTTTAGATATGATCCCGGTTCTTAGTGATGTTTGTTTGTACTTCGATTTAATCCCCTCTGCCACTAAGTAGCCTGAGTAGTTTTTGATAATATTCGGTTGCTAGTAAAGCTGCCGCTGTTAGACAGAATGGATAAAAAGTTTGTTTATCGTATATTTTGCTTATTACTGAAATCGGTCTCTGTTGGGATAGAAACATAGGAGTTCGGGTAGGTATAAGGAGAAAGGAATGTAGGTATCTTCTATGGGTAATAAACAAAATAATACTCTTGTAAAGCTATTTTTTCAAACTTGATATTCACATAATTTATAAGCTAACAGTGTTAATAATAATATTAAATATACATGTATAAAAAAGGGCAAGGGATCATAGGGCCTCAAAAAATTCGTCCGCATCGCTGTCAATAAGAAAAGTGCCCAAAAGGCTGGCAGCATTGCCACGTAAAGCTTATGTTATTAATTTATCCGGGGGCATTGAATACCAACCACTTAAGTCAGCAAACTCTTATAAAAGAAAACATATGGACAGCTACTTACTACGTCAGTAGCGTGTGAATAGACATTCAACCACGCCTGCTGGCTGTAACTTACCATATAAGCATATATCTAAGCAATTTATTACGGGGTTTGACACTCCATTATCCGCTCCCTTCTCACACAATGTCATGTACTTGTTTATGATTCTATTTTTAAATCTTAATCAAACTCAAACCATTTATTTCAAATAAACAATTACAGGCACTTTTGAATTATCAAGGGGTCTGCTTTTGAATTATCAAGTTTATTGGAGGAAAACAATCCATCAGCATCATTCATCAGCAAACTGAACAGTGATACTTATTATGCATTCCTTATGAATTTGCTTGAACATAACTATGCCCGACTTTTAGATACTGAACTGATATAACATCGTTTTAGTGACCATGTAACCAACTAATGGCGTAGTAGTCGAAGTTTGAGAAGTCGTACAGAAGTCATTCGTACCAAATCTCTAGTTAATCAATAACTTTAAATTGGGGATAATTGAGTCTGCAAAATCCATTAAAAGTTTGTGATTGATTCCTATTTTTATAACAAGATTTCTTGGAAAATCTTTCGAACAGTGATAAGTTCGAGGATTTATAGAAAAAAAAATGGACTTGGCGTTCAATCAGGAAATATCTCATGCTGGTTTTAATTACAAACTTTTTATTTCATCGTAAAAATTGTATTTCTGAACATTCTGGACATGTAAATAACTCAATAGCAGCGCTATCCAATAGAGATACCTTCTTTCCAAAATCAAATGGGAAATTATATGTGCGGCAACAAAAGTTTTCTTTAGCACCTGCAACCTAGCGTCTTTTTTTATATGTAGGCGACGAGTTAATAGAACAGCTTCAATTATATTAATTCATCATCTTTACTATTCCAACAGAATATCAAAAAACCAGCGTCAATTTACGAGCGTAAATTAATATGACTCCGAGCTACCGATAAATATATTTACTTCTGAATTGATAACTCAAGTGACTAATGTTGTAAGTGAGCTACTAAGCGAGCTCGGGACTTAGGGCACCCCGACTCGGACAGGTTAGGTTAGAAGGGAATGGCGGGGTCTAAAAGACCCCGCCATCCCCTTCGTGGTTATTTTTTTTAAACCACCCAGAAGTAGGAGCCCCGCAAAGCGGGGCTCCGTCGACTACGCTTGTCATTATTCATAATGCGCGGGCATTATGAATAATGCCCCTATTTTTACTTGGTCCATAACGTTGCTTAAGAATTATCACCATGCTGCGTCATATTAACAGTAGCTCGTTTTACAATATATATTCGCTTGAAAACCATTTATTAGACGCTAAAAGTTTGTCGCTTACCTATTAATTATTTAGACAACTAAATATATTTGAAGACGAGAATGACATTTTAAAGAAGCTGCCTTAATTAGCACCCAAATCAAATTGTCCTCCTTAATAATACTATTTGCGACGTTCTCTATTTGTCATACGAATAGAAATGCACAAAGGCAAAGTGTACACTTACTAAGTATATACATGCAGTTTCTATTACTATAGTTGCTACGTTTGCGGTAAGCCACGTGAGAACTGTTTAACTTAGAAATAAAATAACATTTAGGAATTCGGACTTCGGAATCACTTTCACATGTCATGTTTTAAAAAGTAAAAATGATAAGCTAGATGTATTCGACATTTTCTATCCGACTACCACTGAGAAGAAAGGCTAAACAAACTCAGGGGCGGGGGGTTCCTTTTAAAGTTCATACATTAAATATCAAGAATATCGTGTAATAACATGTGGAGCAGCCTGCGGACTGGCTAGTTTGAGTAAATCTGTCTTAACAGATGGCACGCATGCATAAACCATCTTGAGCTCAACCTCATCTTAGGGGGCTCAACTAGCTTTGAATAATTGAATATTAACACTAGTAACTATTCCATTGAATATAAAGCAGCTTACATTAGTAAACGAGGAAGTGTAACTTTGCCTACTTAATAATTAATATGAATCGATAACCCTTTATACCTCAATACCGTTACTTTGTAGGAACTTATAAGTCCTCTGCCTGCGACCCTCGCCAGATTTTCCCTATGCCTACTTATTTTCATAGAGTTTCTTAAGTCTTGAGAACGTATTGGCTTCCGCGGTTTCGTTTACTTTGGTACGTATTTCCTCGTCAATGTTTGAGGTAATATGAAACGATGAGGATAATGATAAAATGTACTGAAAGCAATAAAGAAAATACTTACGTATTTTTTTGGGTTTTATGTTTTATGTTTTATCATGTTTGTTGTGAAGAGAATACATTCTTATAATTTGAAATACCGATATTACTTAGTAGACTAATTTCGTATACAATTTGTTGACTTATTTTCGAACCTTTTTGAAGTTTTTTTTTTTTATAGGTGCTCAAATAAAGTTATTTGATATGATTATAATATAAGACTCCTTTCAACAAAGTTTTTTCGTTTTAGGATTCGTTAGGCGACAATAGCTAGGCACAATGAATATCATAAAAATGAAATTGCAGGCATCGCATCTAAGATGTTCTTCTTTTTGTCAACAGATCGCGATGGCAGCTACGTGGTTCATGACATGCATGTTAGTCCTCGTGAATACGGCTCACGTGTTTGCCGCCCCAGCACACACAGGTAACTATTTAACTTCCAGTTTCGACCGCACACTTCACGGAATTCATAAGAATGTTTGAAACTCTATCTCGAATGTAAGGACAGTATCTTGAAAGTTCTGTACGAATTATTAAAAAGAATTTCTTGGAAAAGGATTTTTAAAATGCGAGTTTTATTTTTTGGTTATAACTATTATCAAACAATCAAATGACTGCTGGTACCTAATGTTTTCTATATTAACTTACTGAAAAACACAGCAAGACTCTGAATAAGAAGAAAAAGCTTACGAACTTCGTTTATAGGGGCGCCTAGGAGCACCGCTATCTAAATTCGTAAACTCGGGATGCTCTGCCTGACGATTACTTTTAATTAATTTGGAACATAATCGTTTAAAATATTATCCCAAACGAAACGGTCTGAAATTCATTTCACACTGCCCACTTCTAAAATGCTAATTAAATGACTACGGAATCCTTACATTGCAATTGGGGTACTTAGTAAAAAAAGCGGCAGGAGATGCAAAAGTTGATCATATTTTACAAAAGTATGTAACTTAAACCGCTTTACGACAATTTTTTTATTTACATTTTACATTTATACATCTTGATTTTCAAAAAAAACAATGCTTTTCAAAAAAAAAAAATTGCAGAAAACCCAAATATGTTTTCCATTAATGTATGGCGGTGGTATTTTCTAACACTTAGGTACGTACTTATTCGAATTTCTATTTTAATTGTTAAGTGCTTAGTCAACTATCTTTTTAATATCCATAGTTGATATTTACTTAATTGAAAGCAACACACACGGAGATAAATAAAACATGGTTAAAAGAGAAAACGCTGTTGCTATCTGCGACAAGCGACATAATTCCTTTAACAACTGTCACGAAACTAAAATGACTATTAATTAATATCCTCTTATAATGCTATCTGTACAAAAGGTGCGCTCATACTGTCTGAGATTTACGCAGTTTCCAAACAGTTAACCCGAAAATAAACTGCTCTCTAACTCTAAAACTTACACAGTCCTCTGTAAATAAGTTTTGGTAATATCGACCTAACCCCTCACAAACGGATAGTGGTGTCCGGACTTACAAACTTCACAATTGTGGCTTTAGAGTTCGGATGTGGGAACCGAATAATACTGGGGTTAAAGGTGGATAATGGTTTGCTGAGCACAAAAGGCGAAATTGGGTTAGCTGAAAAAGTGAAAACGGGAAAAGCGAGATAGCGGGTAGTTAATTTTTAAAAGGAAACAGTTTTTCGCAAAAATTGGTATGTTTTTTTTTTGGTTTGAATTCCATAATAACTATGGAGATCCATACACACCAAACTGACTTAAGTCGTTTGACAGCAAATCCTTCGTTTAATGGAAATTCGGTTCAATTCAAATTACTTATAAAATTTTCATACATAAGTATGAAAATTTAGTAGTAGTAGTAGTAGTTTATCAGTAAAATATAAAATTTGCATATTGTTTTTATTACATTAAAAGAGAATAAATAAGTGTTGACGTGTAGATCATGAATATTTATCAGAATAAGTGCGGTCCCAAAAATACCCGTCAATGTACATTTTCACAGAGTAATAATATACTTCAAGATATTAATTAAATAAAATATAACTTTTCTTAAAAGGGACAGGTATTTTTATATACCTACGTAATAAAAACCTAGGATCCATTGCATTTGAAACATTAAATTTAAACTTTTGAGTTAAGTTTTTTTTTCAGTCCAAGTAGCCTAAACAATTTCCAATGTCTATCTCATCCTGAGATCTTGACAAACATTTTATGAAACCAACTTACCAATTTTACCCCTATCACCAATACCACACAAAAAATAAACCTTTTATCGATGGATTGTGTTGCCCCTGAAAATCCTTTCTTAATCCCATGGAATTATTTTTACGTAACCATGGTGACGTATCTACGTATCCCCTGTTCTTGACATTGACTCTTTTGCAGGGTTAACTTATTTATACATACTTTTTGTTACGCATAACCTATGGACATGACAGGGTAATCTCTACTTACATAAATATTTTTTTCATAATTTATGTTGATCGGTTTTCGTTTACTTACATTGAAATGAAAGGGGTTGACCATTACATAAATCGTGGTACATGAATTAAAATCTTTATTTTAGAGCCATGCTCAAGCAAACATCGAATTTCAACTAGCCAATTTCATACTAATCCCTACTCTAATCTAGTTTTTGATCGCCATTCATGCTGTGGTATTATTCTCGAATACGGGACTTATTAACCACTAAGAAAAACTGTTCTTACTGTATATTTGTATTAAAATATAGACTTTAGGTAGGTACTTATAAAGCTTTCATTAGCTTTTGATAAATGAGACCTGTGGTTTATCACGCTTTTATGTCAACCACATACTTTAAAGCAATTAATAAAAGTTCAACTTGGGTATTAAAATGCATAGAACAGCCGTGGGTGAAGTGAGTAGGTGGGTACTCATGAAATTGCGCCAATATTTCGCAATAATGCATCTTATTATGAGACGTAAAGAGAAAAAAAAGAGTATTCTATTCTATTCTAAAAAGGTATAGGACTTCTTTATTGTAATATTGAAAGTACATGTACGTGTTCTAAGGAAAGTCTTTTTGTTTGTAGGTATGTAGGTAATAACTAAATTTTACTTCAAGTAACGAAAAAATATTTTAGTAAGGCAAGTTCTACAGACCATGTCCAACTTGAATGTGTCAAAAAACTTACTTCAAGCTTATCTCGCTTGTCCGAGTTTCCTTACCAACTTTGTATGATCACACTGTCTAACTGCCACTTGCTATTTACTCAAGCAAAAATAAACTTAGTAAGTAGTCCTCACTCTAAATGATAACGTCAACAGATTTTTCCTTTAGTTTTTGATATAAATAAAAAGAGATAGGTGGTTTGTGTGAGGAATGATATAAAAGAGAAAGGAGTAACTGATGGCGTGACGGCTGACAGGGGAGAATGCAAGAAAACCCCAAGTAACATGGGACATGGGCAGGAAGCTCGTGAAAATATATTTGCTTTAGTTTTCTGCGTCTTGAGTTTTACTTTAAGTTTTACGTTTTTTGGAATGGGCAACTAGCTTCATCTTTCTGACTGACCGACCCCTTGACAAAGTGCCTGTAATTGGTTTATTTGAAATAAATGCTTCGAGTTTGAGTTTGACAATGTTTTCTTCTGAGGTTTCTTACTTTAAAAAGAAAAATCTGATTAAAAAAATAACTCAATACTCAATACTCAATCATTTATTGCATTCCACAATGTGCTTAGGTGGTAAGTTAACATTAGTTGTAGGTATCAATCGTGGACCCTGTCGGGCACAGCAAAATAAAAATTTGAAGGAAGAGGACTTATTTATACTTGCAAAAAATACTTATTCTAAGTAAAATTAAAGGTAACATTCTATTAATTATTAATTAAATTAGTTAAATCTAAATTTTTATTATTTAACATTCCTGTGTTTGTATAACATCATTCTCCCATCTTAAAAACAAAATTACATACGCTTTGGATATGGAAACTATGAGGGCTATTCATTATAACATACTTACGTATGAATGTATACATACCCTTATATTAGCAGATTGTTAGTAACCTTGGCAAAGCCCGAGCGGTTTAATTAAGGCATCAATGGTTTACTACGTCGATGGTGCTGATGGAGGTTGTAAGGTATGCAAATTTAACGACGACGGTATACGGATAGGTATACCTAAAGCGCTCGATAGTGTTCTGGTATACATTCCTTGCAAACTTCTTAATACCGTAAAGGGGAGCCTTTACGGTATTACCTTACGTACGCTATTACCTTTAGCAAACAGGTGCGACGCGAAAGCACGCCGCGACTTTTGTAGAACAATTTCCATGAAGTTTTCATAGAAATTGTTCTACAAGTTCTTAACACACGACACAATAAATGCTTAATATAATATTTGACGTTAATTGACAACCAACTAATTAAAATAAGAAATAGGTACCTACACAAAATCTAAGGTTAGATTTAGCAATTTAGAAAATTAAGGGGCAGACCAGTTCTCAGACCTTAGGGATTCTGACTACATGTGACGACTGTCATAGTCAGACCACAACTGTGGACAACCGAGACCGACGCGACTCCGATGCGCAGACAGATCTCGATGCAAGGAATGGTCACTGACCACATCATCGCGATTGTGCATCGACAATTGCCAAACTAACATAATAAGTAAAACAAAAGTACTGCTTAACCTCCTATATCGATTCGTCCGCACATTAGGTACAGCTGTAATTTAGTCACGAATCCTTCTTCAGCAACATGCTATGCATAATAAATGCATGCTGTAGTTAAGGGCTGTTTTTACAGCTGCAAATTTCATAGAGACAAAGACAACTTCAGTACTTCTCCCGTCCTCTTGTCTCATCCTATTACTAGCGGAAAGTGGACTTTATTGACGTTCGCGGGTTAAGGGCATTGATAAGGTTACAAGAGAGTTTTGAGTGCTCTAACTTCGGCAAATTGTAACTTGAATATTTGTGGAAACAAAGTTTATAATCTCGATTAAGACGTTAATGTTATTAGCCTGTTACATTTTCGTATCTATCGGCCGTAATTAATTGTGTTGGGGCTGGCGTAGGAAATGTCCTCTGGTACATGACATGAAGCATCCTTCATGAAAAGACATCTCTTTTAATCATCAATAAGCATTCCTTAAAAAGCTATTTCGTTCTTACTATATTTTAAAGAATAAGTTATAGACCACCGGTTATCTCGTTAGTTCTAGTTCTAACAACAGAAATTCGTTTATCAGGTCGGCCGGGGGTCGGTTTCGGGTTTTCATTCTGAAAAGAAACAATTCTAAATTATTACCCTATTGAGGCATAATGAGTCAAGTACTAATAGATAGTTTTGTTTAGAGCTAATTCTGTTTTGTTATGGACGAGTTACCGCGTTCCTTCCTAATAACAACAACAACAGAACATCTAGGGCAGTGTGTTAACAACCAGTTCACGAACTACTCCATTACATTTACTGGTTAATTTTACGACTGTTTTTATTTTCTGCGGTTGCGTAGTGTGGGTTGTTTAGTGTGAGCGTATCCATTCGACACAGTGGTGTACTGAAACCACTAGCAATGAAAAGATAACGTAACAAATTGGTATTTAAAATGGATGGAGGTGTTTTGAACTGGCACAGTTTGTCAACATGATGACTTACTGTAGTAATTAACTGGAACAGAAGCAAGTACGGTAGATGTAAAACATATTCTTCCACAAGTAATAGGCAATAGCAATGGCAATTGGCTTGACCCCTATTACATGTGAGTGTACTATAGTTACACCTCTGCCCAACCCTTTGGGGAAACAGTCGTGATGTTATGTTATTGTTCCACTGACTTCCTCAAACCACGACCGCTGAACCCTTGTTTTAAAAAAAACAATTGAATAATTTGTTGAGAAGCAAAAAAAATGTTTGCACGTCTTTTGAGGTTTGTAAACAAAAAAGATAACGCTATCTGTACCAGTTTTTATCAAAATATTTTTTATGTAGGACTTTTCACCAAAACTTAACTCGTACAAAAATCTCGTCTAGGTAAGTTCCGGTTAACTTATAGAATATTTCCATAGAATATCGTTTCCGTTTTGAATTTATCTCTTAGATTAAGGGTGCATTCAATTGTGCTATTAACACATCGAAATTTAGATGTTTCTGGTCCCTATAACCTACATTCAATAGTATTCGTGGCTCTTGTGTCCCCAAGTAATATTGTAACTATTCATTAAATAATTCAACACGTATGTTGCTTACATAATTTCTGTTTATTAATTAAACACACAAGACTTACAAGATATTACCTCACTCGTGTTCTTCGGGTTTCATTTCAGAGTCTGTGTCTGTTTGGTTATTTCTAGTAAGGTTTTCTGATATTATACCAAAGATTACACGGAGCACTATTATTATATCAACCTACTGTACTATTCACCTGCCTATTTTTATATACATGCCTACGTAAACTCACCTTTTTCCCAGAGGGGTAAGCAGAAACTACAGAACACCACCTGCTACGATCCTTACATACTCGTTTTTAAACCTTAAATTTTTTAAATCCTAAATATTCAACACGACTTCTTCTACAGAAAAATGTTGGCTAGAAAACACACTTTAAAATGTTGACTAGAAAACACACACTTTAAATCATATATGTGACGGGATGTTAGAGCGGGTGAGACACCACGTGTCGCTGCTGATCCGTCATCTGTTGGTCCTTCATCATGGGCGTGTACGTGCAGGTGTTTGGAAAATAATATTCGCAAAATAACGCACTTAATTTACATTCAAATATCGCAACGAGACTTAACTATAAAATGTAATGATTACAATGATTAACACTGATTAAGTCTAATCACAATCATTGTTAAACTTGCATTTGGAGCCAATGGATTTATGCGTATGCACCGTGTGACGATAGCATCAAAAAGTGCTCGCCTACGCCGCCATGACACTCACAACCCCATTCGGTGTTACCCGCTCTAAGTTAAAAATACCACTATAGAAATAAATTCTAAACCAAAGAGTAAAAAGTGTTACAATAAATCGACTAAATCATCGCGCGCCGTCATATATATTGTTCGTATACTCAACGTACCAAGATGATTTCCCAAGTAAACATTTCCAGTTTCATAGAAATGATGATACTCAGTTTACAAGACCTTGAAATTTATTATACTTAGTGCTGTTCAAAGAACGCATTTCTACGTAAAGTGCCTCATATACTGAACGTTTCAGGCCCCGCGAGGCGAGACCTGGTTTCATTTTGCTTATAGACCCACAGCTAGTTTAAGTTTTACCGTCTTTGGAGTATATTCCAACATCCTTTATGCAGAAGCATTTTTCCGAATTTCATGTTTGGACTACGCTTTGTCGATCATTTGGGCAATAAATCATTCTATCAGTCACAAAAAAATGTTTATTTGAATAAATATTAAGAAAAATAGACAAGGTGCAGGACAGGCAGCTGCAATTTCCGGTGCATTAATTAATTGCATAATAAAACTGTTTAAAAAGTGTGGCACATATTTAATTATTTAAATTTTCAATGAAGCATTTTATTAGCACATCTTGAAGTAACAGAACAAAAAAATTAAGACAAAATGTGACAAAAAAACATATTTGATTTGATTTGAGCAGGGGGAACATTACAGGTTGATTTATATTTTTCTATTAGCAAGGCCATTAAACATTTGAAAAAAGAAACCCGTTATATTTTTAGACAAGCCGACATTTTCATTTTATCCAGTGATCGGTAGCAGACAGCTGACCCCGCAGCCTTGGTAAAAGAGACCATCTTTTTGAAGTGTGAGACACACAGGTTTGATATTGAAAATGGTGCCTGATACACGGTGATAGCCTTACTTCCTACCAGAATGTGGAACGTAAATTCGTTATCGAGCTGACGGAGTACGCCGATGTTGCTGTTTTATCCGAAATTGCATATAATTATCTCCTTTATAACGATGGTAATGGAAAATGAGGGACAATATTTTGCAAAGATAAGTTGGTTTATATTATAGGTAAGTTAACGAAGTTCGGTATTAGTATTACCTGCCAGGGACTTAAAAGTTGTTTATCTGAAAGTCAAACTTATTAATTAAATCCAAATATCAACACATTTTGTGAATGTGTTGATAATCACTATCAAAGGTTCACATTCACTTTAATCCTAACGTACGCAACAAAACTTTTCGTGTTAAAGTATTAATATCACATCATAATTAATGGACAGGCACAACTTTGCATCATATACCGTAGGCTTTTATGTGAAGCAGCGTCCGCCTATTTACTTTTTTTTTTTAATTCAAACTCTCGGCTACGAAACTGCCCTACTTTGCTACGCCGTAGCAAGCTCTACGGATTTTCGTGCAGTAAGAATCCTTTGCTTTGTTCGGGAAGTTTGTAGGCGCCCGTTAAAAAAGCAACACGGTATATTTTTTTGAAACAATACTGAGAAAAATGTGAGGAATTTTAATACACAAAACAGTTTAATTTGAACTTAGATGATTTTTCTACTTATTTATCTACACGTTCGCTAGGAATATTTTTGCAGTTGGAAGCTACTTATTTAATATAACGATATTATAAGGGTCATTCCATTTTTAGTCATCATACCTATAACACGAGTAGCTCCGTAGGTGGGGGCTTCACTTTCAGTAATCAAGGTCGATGGTTTAATTTCCTCATTAGAGCAAATATAACAATACAATATATTATTGTGTTATTTGAGTTATTTCTTTAATAGCACTCACAGTGTTATTGGAATTCCCAGCATGAGGCTCTATTAGGAAAATAATCCGATATTCAACTGTACTATACTCTGTTCATTCTATGATGACTCATATGACACATACCAAAATAACCTTTTAATCTTTTTTTACAGAGCGTACAAAGTCATATAACTTTTGGTTTATGGTATGCTGTGGCATACCATAAATCAAAAGTTATATGTCTATGCTCTAGGTCAGGCATTTAGCATGTACATTATACTCGTAAATCAACATTTAAAAGAGTACCTTTAGTTACTTTTTTATATGCTACACAGTAAGCAGAAAATTCAGGTACAACTTTTAACCGTTTCCAACAACCTGAAAACTGTTGACTGTTTTTTTTTTTCATAAAATTGTTCTCGGGTTTCATGTTACACTTTATTACAGCATCAAAGGCCTTCCCGTTAGAATTAATAATGAAAAACAAAATTGGCAATTACAAGATGGCCGCCCAATTTCAACATGGAGCAATTTGTAATTACAGTGTGGCAAGTCTACTCTTTAATTATTCGGTGTACTTGACTTTTTATAAAAGTGTCTTGTTAGTGTTCGTTGGTATTTTCAGGGTTATCATGGGTTCATGGGAAGTTCAATGGATCCCTCTACTTTGTGTTTGTTTTGAAGATTGCTTAGGTTTAAGGGATATATATAAGGGATGTATATATTCTTCTATGTTACAAGGTTTAATGTCTAAATGGGTAATGTTTGTTTTATCAGTATTTGGAATCAGTCAAATAGTCTATAGTTCTTTTTTTACTGAATCAAAGTCTCCAGTATATCTTTATGCTTACCTTGTGAAGTAATAAAATCTTACCTTCAAAGTATTTTGGACGCTATAAAAAAAACAAAGGTGAAGTAAGAATTTACATAATGAACCATTATTGATGTAAATTTGGTGTTACTAATTAAATTGTTGCGAAAAAGTTACGTGATACGTCACTTATATATACTTTATTGTACACCAGATTATACAACAATAAAAACACTACAAAACATACAATGGGCAGTATTATCGCTTTTTTTTGAGGTCTCACGCTCTGGGCAGTTCGGGAAGGCGTGTCAGACTGTTACAGACTAAAACCTGCCCGTGTTCCTTCAGTTGCCTGTGCGCCAGTGCCACGGTAACTCTTTCGAACAATCCGCGACCCCGGCAGGCATTGGCCCTTTCGGAACCTGTCAATGGTGCTGACATCTCTTTGAGGCGCGGCGGTACACAGTACCTAATAAATGAACTTAATACAGACAGTACTTGATAAATCTACTTAATAAAAATCTTTAATTTACTGACAGACGCACAGCCTAAACCGCTGGCTGGAGAAGCTTGAAATTTTACACAAGAGTTATTTATATAACAAAGGAAAACACAAAGGAAGGATTTTTGAAAATTCATCCCCTAAAGGGGTTAAATATGATGAAAGTTTGTACGAAAGTTCGTAATTTTTGCTGAAAGGAAATTCCATTGGGCACACGGCTCGTGTTTAAATAAAAACTAACATTCCATTTATCCAAATCCGTATTTTAAAGCTTGAAAATATGTAGACAACCTTTGGCACATCAATTATATTCGGATCGAATAGCCTGAACTGTGTAGTCATGAACGTTTCAATACTTTTGAAAGCGTGTGTACAGTCGTTTATAAATGTTAACTACTACTACTACTACTATTAGCCTGCATCATCCCACTACTGGGCAAAGGACTCTCCCCGTGATTTCCAGCTTTAAAAATGTCTCTATAAATGTTAAATGTTGCAATATTCATGGCATATTCTTCTTTTTTTTTTATTTATCTTTTTAAAATAGACTGATGAATCCTTTATTAATTTGAAGATTAATATTAATTAGTGCCATTATTATTGTAGCAACTATGAGTTGTAAATTTCATTTATCATAAACACTTGCGGTTGAAGGCTTTATATTTGATTAAAAAGAACTTTATAAATTTTCAAAGTATGTACTTTTTAAGTTAAAATGTTTGTTTTGCCTTTGATAAAGTAAAGTGATGAATCATTTTTATTAGTTTTGTGACTGAAACTAATCGTGACTAATCGTAAATATCATATCTACACTTTCTGTTGCAGGCTTTATATTCATTCCAAGAAAACTTAATTAATTTCAAACCTTAAATAAATTGTCTGTGATGTCAATAAGGGGTTATGACGTTTAAGGAGCCTAAATACATATTTATTTCGAATCAACAGCTGTTATTTATTTCTTATTTAAATAGCTCAGTGATAACTCACTGTACTGTACGGTACTGTGGTATAACTACCAAGTCATTTTATCAAATAAAAGTTGTTCTTGCCCGGCGTCGCTCAGGGTGAATTTCATACAAGAATAGCATCCAAATTTCCGACATAAACAGTAGATTTTCAAAAAAAAAATCTTTCATACATACCTTGTTCTGACAATTACAATTACAACAAAAAAATAAACATTTTAACGATATTTCGGACAGACTTTCTAAAATTAATTTACATTCGGCGTTCACCCTTATCAGATATTGCTGTTTCGGTCCAAATTTTATGTTTTTTCTCCGCTCTTCCTCTTTATGGAAGCAGCCACACCTTTTAGACAAAATTGATCATATTATTCGAAGTACACTAACATCCATTTTAAATGTGGCTTTGGACGACCGCGCGTGGCTGCAAGCCACACTACCCATTCGTTTTGGTGGGCTCGGCGTCCGCAAAATTTCTAATGTAAGCCTACCGGCTTTCCTGTCTTCGGTCAACAGCACGGAAAAGTTAACCACAAGAATCTTAGCCCCTTCTCAGGTTGACTATGAAGTGCCGTGTTTGACCGATGCGGTGAACGCCTGGAAATTGACTTGCCCGAACTCGGTTCAGCCCGAGAACCCATCTTCCCAGAGACAGTGGGATGAGCCGCTCTGCAGGTTGGTACGGAATAAACTTATTAATACGTCCACCAATACTGCCGAGCGTGCCCGCCTGCTGGCTGTGGGGGAATGGGAGTCGGGCCTCTGGCTTCAGGCGCTACCGTCACCCAACATAGGCACTTTGCTGGGTGATACTACATTCCGGCTCGCTACGTGTTTACGACTAGGCGCTCCTTGCGGGGCTCCGCATCGCTGTCAATGTGGTGAAGCAGTCGACCGCCTCGGACACCACGGCCTATCCTGCAGCAAGAGCGCTGGTCGGATGGCACGTCACGCCAGCATTAATGACATCATCCGTCGGGCTCTTGTCACCGCCGGGGTGCCAGCTGTTTTAGAACCTAATGGTTTGGCACGTGACGATGGGAAGAGGCCAGATGGAATGACCATAATGCCTTGGAATTTGGGTAGGCCTTTGGTGTGGGATGCGACTTGTGTTGACACCCTCGCGCCATCCCATCTTCCTAGCACGGCGGGCTGTGCTGGGGCGGCTGCTGTAGGAGCAGAAAACCTCAAACGGCGCAAGTATAACAACCTTATTGGAAACTATATGTTTGAGCCGTTTGGGGTTGAAACACTAGGGCCTTGGGGTCATAGTGCTCATAAATTATTTCGGGACATCGCCAAGCGGTTGGTCGACTCTTCACACGACCAGAGGGCTGGCCTATTTTTAGCCCAAAGAATCAGCATTGCCATCCAACGTGGCAATGCCGCCAGCCTTTTGGGCACTTGTCCCATTGACAGCGATGCGGACGAATTTTTTGATGCCCTATGAGCTCTTCCCTTACATTATACACTTGTAAATAGTATGTATATATATTTTAGTTTTAGCTTGTATATTATAATCTATGTTTAATTGATATTCTCATTTATATAAATAATAATAATAAGATTTCTTTAATCGAGAGATATTCTATAAACAAAAAAATATTAGTTAAATAGGTGCAGCCGCTTTGAAGTGATGCGCGGAAAAACATTTTTGGCAATTGATTTTTATTTAGATATAAACTAGCTGCCCGGCGCGACTTCATTCGCGTGGTGTCCTACCCTTAGCCTACCCCTAACCCTTCGCGAGCCCATGCAGAAAAACTCACCAAAATTTCATCAAAATCGGTCCGGCCCTTTCGGAGTCTATAGAGGACAAACAAACAAACATTGATCTTTATTTATATAGATAGAAGATATAGATGTAAGTACAAAGAAATTATATATTTTGTTATGAAAAGATAATTATGGTGATTCTGAGAACTACGAACTACGAACTTTTCTATACATTACTTTAATTTACCCTACAAAGTACTTTGGCCAAATAAAATACTAGCAAATTGAGAAAATGCAGTCTCTTTGATCCTAAAGCCAATTATTTCATACAAACAAAACACGTTTTGCTCGAAATCGTGAAATATTCAACAACACGGCCGCCAGTAATGGAAGCCGAGCTTCTACTGAATTATTTCTTTCGTTACTCCATGCGAATGTTTGGCAAGAGTCAACACTACATTAATCCTTCGAGAGTTCCATTATTGGGTTTCGTTCGAAAACAGACTTGTAATATGTTAAGTTACTACGAACTGCGTTTACTGAATTTGTTTGTGGGTGGAAACAATATTAAATTAACGTGAAGAGCACGTATGCACAAAAGAAAATAATGTTTCTGAAATTATGGTTAAAGTTAATATTTTTTAACCGACTTCTCAAAAAGGAGGAGGTTCTCAATTCGTCTGTACGCTTTTTTTTTTTTTTTGTGTTTGTTTGCTCAGAACTTTTTTCTGGTTGAACCGATTTGGATGTTTTTTTTGTATTTGATAGCTGGTGCTTCACATGTGGTCCCATTTAAATTTTATCAAGGTCTGACCAGTAGTTTTTGAGTAATTCTTAATACTGCATATTTTTTCCACTTAGTTTATATGGATGATGTGTTAATAATTTCCTGTCACTGTTATTTACATATCAAGTAGTGGTAAACGAATTTGAGTGGGGTAGGTACCACAACTAAAAATAAAAAAAAAAACAGTCGGTGGCGAAAAACGAAAATACAAAACCAAAGACACCGACTTCCGAAATTAGACTTATTTTTCACAATTTTGTGTTTTCTTAAAAAGTCGGTGTTTTTTTTTAGTAAAAATGTTATTTGACTTGTCAAGGGGTCGGTCGGTCTGAAAGAAGAAGCTACGAGTAGTGGCCCATTCCAAAGCGTAGTAGGTACCTATGGAGAAGAACTGGCAAGAAACCCCACGGACACTCTTTTAAATCAAAATATGGTTACGAAATCTTGGTTACATCATTCATGTTGAAGTTATGCATATCAGAACGACGCAGAACGTTAAAAGAGTCCGTGATAAGAATACAAAAACAATTAAAATATTAAATTAAAATAAGCCGTGGCAGCTAAGAGATGACCAGACCCTACTGACGGCGCCCGTTCACGAACATGTGTGTAATGTAACATGCTTTTGAATTTATTATCTTATTTTTATTAAACGAAGTTCCTAAGTTTTGTTTTGTTTTTTTTTTTTTTTGTTTTTTTTTGTTTTTTGTTTTGCTGTTTTCTTTTGTTTTGGCTCTATTGGCTAGGGCCATCATTTTATAGATTGCTGTCGGGACGGATAGCATAAACACGTTTTCGCAATGGCAGAATATTGGTCTTAAAACTTCCAAATATGACTCCATATTAAGGTAGGCTTTTAGTCTAAGACCAAGATCTATAAACGTTACTTAGCATGTTCTTTAGCTAACGCGTTATTCCTGTCACTGTCGCAAAGCTTTCTAACTATATGTCATGTCTAAGTCAAGTCAATGATGAATCTGCCTGACTGCATGCTACGACACGACACTACGACAACCTACTCGTAGCATGGCAAAATAGACTGCAAGCATATCTCATGCCGTCGCTTGAGCACGTTGACTATCTCTGCTCAGCGTTGCCTAAGTCCACAACCAACACAAGATGGTAGGCTCTAAAGTCTGTGCAAATAACTCAGTCTGATCTGAGGAGTAGGTATGAGAGAACAATGCCTAGACGCTTCTGTGACGTATTTAATAAATATTTAGTAAGAAAGTCCAAACAACTACGCTATTTTTATCGTTCTCGGGGATGGTGCACCTTTAATTGCCTCCTTTGAATGAGCTGTGTCTGTCTTTGAATCCAAGAAAATATTGCTTGAATCTTCCTCAAGTAAAAACATTTTTTAAATCCTTATAAAGTTCTAAAAGCGGCTTCATAAAACAGCATACTTAACTGGAGGCTAACATACATGTACAGGTACCCCTGTCGTGAAGTTTTATCTAACCAGCTTCCTCGCATACAGTCTTAATAGCCCACATCGTCGACAGACGGGGACATAAATTCCTCGGATTATTGACGACCAAACTCCCGGAGTATAGTAGGGTGACTTCCTGATGCTCTGTCCTTATGGACTTATTTGGGACGTTTGTCATAAAATACGGAAAGTACAACCAGGCTACACGTGTCGCTTGCCCTATATGTAGGTGTGTATATATTTATGATTCCTAGTGCTGTATTATGGTATTGTTTGTTCCTAGTGTTGAGTGACATTTTTATAAAAAAAAAACATTTAAAATATAAAAAAAATATTTAAGTAATAAATATGAAAATAAATATATAGGGTAACTAAAATCTTTCCACACAATTTTTTTTTTTTTTTTTCAGTGTTAAAGTAACGTAGATTACTCTAAACTCTAGTATAGTGTGTACCTTATTATTTTTAAGGTATTCTTTTTGTTTTTTTTTTCTAAACACAATATTTTCATCCTGGTTTGATTTTGAAACCGTGGCGAGCTTACTTCGGAATCTGTTGACTTACACTTCGGCATGCCATGCGGACAGACGGAAGGTAGGGAGAAAATCTGTGCTTAAATACTGCTTACGTTCTGAAAATATGGAGGTCTTTACCCGAGCAAAGGTAGATAAACTCTTGTTTTCATTTTAACTCTTTGGAAATCGGTGCTGTGAATACGATGATAAGTATGTAAATGTTAGTTAGAAGTCGAAATCATAATTTACAAAATATATACCGAAAGGCCACGTAGGCTATAATGTTCATAGTTTCGTATACAAACGAGGAAAATAAAAGAAAAATCGCGTGTGAGGAAACAAAGGGTTTCTTGTAAAACATGTTTTCTTTCGGTTTGTATCAAAGTATCTATTACCTGTATTTGAACAAAGATGTAAATGATGGCTATTGAAAATCCTTAACTGACAGGCAAGAAGAAGAAATACCTGGCAAAGGAAAACAAAAGGATTTTATCCAGTGATATTTGCCCAGTTAAGATTACAAACAAGCTTTACAACAATATAAAATTGTTATATTCTATGCGACATTAAAACGTGATGGGTTATTAAAGTTAACGTTTCATACACGTTTCATAACACTTATAAAATAATTATATTTGTTAATTATAGCACTTAAAGTTACCACGCATAATGTAATGATAACCAGTGAAGTGGTGTATTTCTATGTAAAACGTGTATACCAAGTTTTTTGAAAATGGATATTAAAAACGTCATTGGTTGTCAACGTCAATGTCATTTGGTTTAAATAGGCTTTTATTTTTATTATTTTATTTATCTTTATATATTCTTCTATATTTTGTGAATGTGAGAACGTTGTATGCCTAACATGTGGACTAGATTTGTAGACCTTTTTCTATATTGTTAAGTACCTGTTACTTGTTGACAGGTCTAAACTGTGCTCCCATACGTGTTACTGTAATGTTAAAACATTGCAAAATCCAATTATTTTTAAAAGAGTAACCGTGGAGTTTCTTGCCGGCTCTTCTCCATAGGAAACGACCAATTGGAACTGTGAGCCTAGCTTCTAAAATAAAAATAAAAAAATAAATAATAAAAAATTAAATATTTTGATTTTGATTATAACGCCGCCTCTACCAATTTTTTTGTACAAAAAATACGAATCTTCAGTATCCTACTTTCTATAATATAACTTGTTTCAGTTTGGATGTTCGTGAATTTGAATGTTTGCAACTCCATCTTGCATTTGAATGTTATTTTTCACACAGTTAGACCATAAATATGAACCAATTTAATGTATATGATGCTTTACATGTGCGGTATGTGTAGATATGCCCTTTGATGCTAGTAAAATAAGTGGGCAACAGCTGGTATGTTTTTTATGAACCGTTTTACTGCACTCACTTAACAACCCCACTAGTAAACATATATTAACCTACAATATGATGGCTATTACTGCTATTTATAGCCGCAGTCCACTTCACATTGCCATAACAGAGAATTACCTGATATTGAAACAAAGTGGTTTTGACATTCAGCACTTCCCAATTTATACACGCCCACGATGCAAATATGAAGGGCTTTATTTTTAATCCACTCTCATGTGTGAGCTGCCAAAGCCAAAATAAATGTTAACAGAATTTAATTCAATGGTAACATAAAACATTTATCTTAAAATAAATGTTAACAGAATTTAATTCAATGGTAACATAAAACATTTATCTTAAAATAAATGTTAACAGAATTTAATTCAATGGTAACATAAAACATTTATCTTAAAATAGGTTTAAAAGAAATGGGTCTCAAAATACGAGCTTGTAATACCAATCAAAAAGTGAACCACAATATCATATAGGTCCTTATTAGGTCCACAATATTCTAGGTATATCTTCCTAGGTCCACAATATCATATAGGATTGCGATTAGGTCACCTGCATTCAACAAGGAGGTCACCAGTCTATCCGTCATACTATACAACTTTCCCCGCTTTCCAGTTTGCCAAAAACTCATATCCGATTAATGAAAAACTTGTGAAAATTCATGTATAAATACCAATTGACTACTCTTACAGGCCCTTTTAACATACATACGCTATTGATTCTTAATTCACGCCCACGAGGTATTCTAAACGTGCAACTGACAGCTGAGTAGTCAACGTTGAATGACGTGAAAAAATTCATACACAATGGTAAAGTCAATTTTTTGTTTTGTCATTTATCATTCGTATGCGTCACGGTTAAATTAAAAATCGAACATTGTAATCAAATGTATGTTTCTATGAACTGGCTGGAGTGACTATGAACCGAATTGAATCTCAACTTTATTACCTACGTATCAATATGAGAAAAATACGTGCCAGGTACTGTCCAATTAGTATTTCCAATGAACTGAAAATAATTTCGTTGATACTTAGTTGTGAATTAGGTATAGTTCGAAACATGTTGGAGTCAGATACTTAGGTACATAAGAAGTCTCCTATCGAATTTCAGTCGTATACAATAACAACTAAAGTTCAGTTTCAATCACTGCTATATTAGTGGTTTACAAACAATTTGGCGGTCCCCATTGGCCCTTGAAATTAGACCTTACAAAAACTTGATATAAAAAGGCAATATAACTCTAGAAAAAGCTTTTAGATTTTCCCTTAATAGGTAATAGCTGAAGACACTTTTATCGATTCTGAACCTTATAAAAACTTGATCAAAGGGGAGAACTCGTCTAGTGTAATGATAGCTAAACAGACCATAACTACCCACGCTAGGTCTGAAAGGTATAAAGTCGGGACAGGCTATCATTTTTGCCTGCTGTCGTTTCATGGCGAATAACTTTCGATTCCAAAATCGGCTGCTGATGGAGAGGCAGAGCCACTTTAGTTTAAATATTTGTAACTATATCAAACCTCTGAATTGACATATACAAAAAGACTTATTAGTAAAATTAAACTATTCAATATGTCAGTTCGAGATTCTAGACTGACATCTACATAAATTAACATTATTCTTAAAACATCATACAGTTCTCATCTTGAAAATTATGAAATAATGAAATGCGGTGTTGATATTTCTACGAGAAAACACGAAATTTAGGACGTCAAACTTGTGGGCAAAGTTCTAGTTGTATATAAACTTATACACCATTTCCTTATCAAACACAGTACAGGCAGGTACAGTCAACCGCAGATCCACGACAGCAATTTTAATTTTTTTAAGCGCTTTTATTCCGTGTAGTATTTTTATCTCAAGAAACGACGCGCGCTGTGCCTGTGGTTACCAAATGTATAAAAACGCTGTGTATGTGTGTAAAGCGCAGGAGTACTCTAAGTCGAAAGTATGTATGTGTGTTATGTGCTGTCACTACTCGTCTTCATGCATATATTCACAGCGTGTTTGCACACTAGGTTACCACATGTAAAGCACGCGTCGCTTCATTAGATAAAAATACTGTAGCAGTGAGGGCGGTTTTCATAGTTCAAGTTACTACTGATGTTAGTAGACCGTACCTTATGAACACACCGGGTGTTCATTAGGAACTCCGCCTTCCGCAACCAGTATTGCATCTTATATGAAGTTTGAACATAGTTCCTGCTGGAAATAAAATATGTTAGTAATAACCTTCAAAATTTCTAGCACAATGTAATATAGGTTCATTTACATACTCTTTTAAAAGTATTAGTAGTAGTGTTGTTTTAGGTCAACACTTTAACATAGGTATGTAAAAGGTTTATATTATCTAAAAGGACACTAGTACTAACATTTACTTAGTCAAAACTCGGCAAAAGCTGAACAGAAATACGCTAGGTTAGTACGGTTTCCTTTTCTTTACTCCCACATGCCTCAGATAACATTCACGGATTTTTGGTTGTGCAGCCAAAATGCGAGTTTTGCAATTTAGAAAGCTTCTCTCTATCAATTTTAATGGTGCTATAGAAAAGACAAAATACATAAAAAAATACAAAAAAAGACACAAGGTGTAAAAAGACACTTAACGAAGCCGAGAGTCACTTGTACTCCCCACCATTGTAATTTATTTTTTTGTACTGGACCATACCTGCGAAGCTTCTGGTTACGGAGATATTGGAGGTGAAAATTCCAACATTTACTAACATTTAAAAAAAAAAAAGAAGTTTTTAATGTTATCTATCTATCTATATATATAAAAATGTATCCCTATTTCCCTTGGTCACGCCATCACGCGTGAACGGCTGGACCGATTTCACTAAATTTTTTTTTGTTCTGTTCGTTATTGTCAGGAGAAGGATCTTATGAAATAAAAAAATAAGGAAGTTGATCGAAACGTTACAAAATTTAAGAAAACTTAACGCCAATATTAATTTTACAAAACTGTCAGTTGTTTGAAATAACTGTCAGCGATTGACAGAATGCGCGCTGCAAATATCGTTTAACACAGATGGATCGGTTGATAAATGAGTCGATAGTTTTAGTTTTAGTCAATAGTCAAAACTAACACTAAACGACATATGACATTCATAGTTAAGACAGGATAACGTCTGCGGGTCAGCTTGTAACATATAGCTTTAAATACCCTTTAAACCCACACAACTTTAAATACTCCCACAACGACCACAGTACCGTTTCATACACTCATAAGCACAATGTTTTGCGTGTGTTACCATTGCGTACTAACGCAAACAGCAAATTTTCACACCACAAATAAAATTCGTTTCCCAGCAATTATTTTTGTGCAAAGTTGCTTAGTTTAATGTACAGAATGCGTAGTTAACGGCTATGTGATGGGTCTTTTTACACCCCGTATAATTCAAAGACATTTGAAACTGTTCGAATCGGAGTAAAACTTGAAACAGAACGAAACTTCAAAGAAAATAAGTTTCAATTTGCACTCGAACTGCACACGTCACGTAAAAGCTATCTATAATTTATAGGTACTATAGGTATTATAGGTAGCTACGAGTATTGTAAGTACTGCTAAAACATGAACGGATATTATGGAATCGAATTTCGAATTTCTCACTAAAAGTGAAAATGACGCAGTTCGACATAAAATAAACGCAACAAAACTTAAATAAAGAACGGAGTCTTTATTTAAGTTTTGTTGCGTTTATTTTGTGTTGTTCACTCAAGTATTGAATTTAAGCCGATTTACTTAAGTGAAATGAAAAAAAATGAAAGCTTCATAAAACCTAGATAGAAAAATCCTGATACATTTTTAGTTCAACAGCTTTTAATCTCATTGGTTACACAACACAAATTCAATAAATATCGAGCGTGTTAGGTCACGTGTAGAGATAACGAGCCATCGACAGATAAGCCAGTTTAAACCACTCGTTAAACGAGTATCTAGCCTGATTTAGGTGGACATGTGCCCGTGGCCATTATGCACGGATATGGCCAGTCTGCTAATGAATGTGCACACAGTGGCCGATGGATGATCTTAGAGTAATGAATACTGATGGATTTATTAATTCAGTCGTTAAACATAGTTAATTGATGGAGTGTTAAAAGTAAAAAAAAAACGTGATGACTGCAAAGCTAAATTATTTATTTTCTGTGTAAATGTTTTTCATATACAAAACACTGATTTAAATGAGTATGCGCTTGAAATTCCGAACCGAAGCGAAAAGGAACGATTCCTGTAACAGCAATTGATTATGGGGACATCATTTGTAAATAGTGAAAGGGTAAATCTTGTGATAATACTTTTCATGGAAAACAGGCGTTCAGTTTTAACACGAAACGTTACTCAAAAAATAACTGAAGTGTTTTAATTTTGCCACCAAATTCAAAAGAGCAAGAATTTGTATCAGCTACACTCACGGACAAAGAATACGGGTCAGTACGAAAAACTAAATTTACTCTTATAATAATAGAGCTAGCGGCATGATAGAAACTGTATGTGGTAGATAATTTACCAGTTAATAAAACAACACCAAATATTAGAACCATTATTTGTTTAATACATAAAAAAAAAACAATAATTTTTACGTTGAAAAAATAATGGTTGGTACCTCACATAACACACAAAAACGAACTTTAAAACAAAATTTATGCTTTGTATTGACTCCAATGGCTCTTTTCACAGCTACCAGGCGATTGGGCATGCTGTTGATTAAGTTTCTTATGCGATGTTGTGGGATATTGGTCCATTCTTCCACTAACGCATGTTTCAAGTCTCGAAGTGTAGCTGGGGTGGGGTTTCGATTTCTTACACACCTCCCAAGCTCGTCCCTAGCGTGTTCAATTGGATTCAGGTCCGGGCTTCTCGCGGGACGGTCCATGCGATTGATGCCAACGTCCTGAAAATACTCATTTACATTTTGAGTTGTATGTGGCCCGGCGTTGTCATGTATGAATATTGAATTTTCAACCATATTAATTAAATGTAGGCCGACATGCTCATTAAGAATTTCTTCCACATATCTTGCACTAGTTAGCGTACCATTTTCTATCAGCACTAACTTCGTGCGACTCTCTGAACAGATTCGAGCCCAAATCATAACAGATCCACCGCCGAACCGCACTTTTTCCTCAAAACAAGCTGGAATAAAACGTGCCCTTGGCCGTCGGTAGACTCTTCGCCGCTCATCATGTGCATACAGCATAAATCTGGATTCGTCAGAAACATTACTTTTGCCTATTCTTCCTCTCCTCATTGTGCGTGTTCGCGGGCGAAACGTAAATTCAAATTCAAATTCAAATTCAAATATTTATTGCAAAACACAGTACATATATGCATTTCCAGGTGTTAAGTGAATGCGCAGTCCACTGCATTTACCAATTCAGGCATGCAAAATTAAAAATAATAGTTAGACAATTTCATAAAATTCAATTAATCGGTTATATAATGTCATAAATTCGGCAGAATAGTTATACCCTGTGCAATAATATACATTCAAATTATAAGTAATGTCAGAATAAACAATGTCCAAATAATTAATGAACTTACCAATTTATAATTTAACATGCATTGTAATATTAAAATTATTATTGAAATTGAAAATACATACTAAATAAACATTCTAATTACATTATATAATTGCATTTAGATAGAATTAAGCTTAAATAACTCGGTCATTTGACATATCTAATTATTATTTATTTAACTTATCTGTTAAGAATTCACCAATGGAATAGTACGCTTTTTTAACCATAAGGTCTGTTAACATTCTCTTGAACTTGTTAACATCCTTCTCAAGTCTTACAGTCGTGGGTATCATATTATAAATTTTTGGAGCCATGCCCAGAAAACTTTTTGCATATAATGCTGTTTTATGAGGCACAGCGTGAATTTTGTCCTGGTGACGTTTACTAGTCAGGGCTTCAAATAAATACAAGTGTTTTTTAACGAACATTGCTACTTCAAACGCGTATAGGGCTGGAAAAGTCATTATTCTTAGGTCAATAAAGTGTGGTCTACAACTGTCAGTAATTTTTATTTGGCACACAGCTCTCAAACACTTTTTTTGTGCCTTAAACACTAGCTCCCTATCTGATGAATTTCCCCAGAATATTATGCCATAGCGTAATGTAGAAGACACGTATGCATGATATGCAGTCAGTACGATTTCGCGGCTTGCTACTTTACTGAGTTTATGCAAAGCGTACTGGAACTGATTTAGTCTTTTTATTAAATGTTCAATATGATTACTCCATTTCATATTCTCGTCTATATAGAGTCCCAGGAACTTTGTGTGCTTTGTTTCTTCTATCGTTTTGTTAGCGTATTTTATATTAAGTTTATCTTGATTTATTCTTTGTTTAAATGACATAATATGAGTTTTATCTAAATTTACATTAAGATTGTTATTATTTAACCATGTTATTAACCTGTTTAGATTTAGATTTATATCCATTTCATGACACTGTGCATCCCTATTTTGTGCTGTGAAAATAATTGTACTATCATCAGCGAACAAGGTCATTGGATGTTGAATAACTCTTGGCATATCGTTTATGTATACGAGGAACAATGGTGGGCCGAGGACGCTACCCTGAGGTACACCAAAGTTCGTTTTTCTTGGTTTTGAATGGTACGTTAGTTCTAATTTTGTCTTTTGGCAAATCTTTGTAATCTTTCTACCCGATGGACCCTTTCAAGTTTTGGTTTTGGAAGTCTATGTGGTATAAAATTAGCTTCAAGGAGCCGCCGCCTTACAGTCCGCTCGCTTACGCTGTCTCTACGGGTCACCGGAAGTTGATTTGTTACTTCAACTGCCGAGATGTGCCGATTTCGGAGCATGGTACATGTCGGTCTGCTGCTTTCTGGTCTGCCTATGTTTTAGCCTGTTTCTAGGAAAAGTTGGACGATTCGCTGCACTGTAGAAAGTGACACGTCTATTGCTCTTGCTGTACTTCGCTGACTTCTGCCTTTTTCTAACATAGTGACGATACGTGTACATTCTTCTGATGTTAGCGACATGATAGTAATTCAATAATGATGGTGATGAAAACAAAAGTGAGAAAACAAGCAAAAGTAAAACAACCGCGAGTTGAATTTATTGCCATATTCGAGGTTTTTACAATGTTATTTTTTTATAATTACGTTGTAGATCATTTAAGGTTTTATTTCATACAATATTATAATTCTGTGTAATATAAAGTTAGTTTCGTGCGTGTACCCTTATTAATTTGCAAGTTACAGGGATTTTCATCATCGACCCGTATTATTTGACCGCGAGTGTAGGTATTACACGATGGTTTATGTCAACGTATGCGAGAGCCATGAAGTCAGTTTATTTTATTAGTCACAAGGCACGTTTTAGTATCTAGATTTATTGTGTTTTTTCCGGTGAAAAATATACCACTAGCCTGAATTACGGCGTTTATTAAAATGACTAGAAACAATTACTATTCGAAATAAAATTCCGAAGGGCAAAAGGATTTCCAGGTATTCTGTAAAAATACTTCTAAGAAACACCTACGCAGGTGTTCTTTATTAAAAATTATGGCGCGTTCTTTTTTTGGTTACTGGCAACATAAATAGATAAGATTGTGAACCTGCCAATCATAAAATGTCAGCTTTGATGGGCTGTCTATTGAATTATACACCGAACTCAGCTGAACGAAAATTAAATAAGTTTTGCAATAAATGTCACTTAACGCCTACAAATTGGTTGCGAAACAGATGTTCGGACAAAACAACAACTAAGGATTGGTTCAGACGGAAAGTGGTAGGGCGTTATACTCGGAAATTCTGCTTATTCGATAGGTTTTCGTATAGGTATAGATAATATGGATGTCATTCATGTTTGCATTCAAGTTTCAAATTATACCACGTCGCGACGTGGTATAATTTGAAACTAACACACACAACGCACGTTTGATTATAACACTGATGGGTTTTTACTTAAATACAATTAATAACGTTCCTGAAAAAGGATCTGTATTTTAAAATCTAAAAACACATCTTAGACTAAAGACTCAGTATACTGATTTCCGTCTATCTATTGCATTGATTTTAGCAAATTATATATAGGTATCATCCAGATTACATTGTGCTGAATAGGTACTAAACCACATCTGGTCCGCTATATTTAGTTTAAATTTAAAACAATTGAAACTAATGCATAAACTTAATCCTTACTGCAGTCATTAAATATTCATTACGTTATTCCAACGTGTTTTAGTATAATGCTAAGATATATTTAAAGTTATAATTAATTTTAGATTACCCTGAAACTTCATTTTATAGAACACTGTATTTTATGTATTCACATTATATCACCTACGTAAGAACTTTATATAAACTCACTTTGAAGTTAATCCTTCTCCTTGTGTTTTATTTAATGGATTCTATTTACGAATTACATTTCGTCTGGTGAAATTTCTCTCGTATTGAGTGTTCGTGAAATCAGTCTGAAGAATAAAATTGTAATTTTGGTACAAAAGAAGCATTTAAACATTTAGTTTTAAAGAAGTGTAATCTGGCTTTACACATGTTCTTCCGCCGTAGTAAAAGATTATCCCAAACTGATAACACATGGTGCCGCTTCTTTTCATTATTTAAAACTTTACCGTGTATTTTTAAGTTTTTGGTAAACGAGTAGCATTTAATTTAACAATTTAATTGCAATATTGTATTTCTAAGCACTTTGCCTTAACAAGGACAGAAGCGAAGTTTTCAGACCCTATTAAATAGTTTCCCGCGTAAAAAAATAATTAGAGACAAAAAAATGAAACTGAAGAAATAAGCAGAATTCAATATCAAATAGTAATTTATACTTATTTGTGGTCATGGAAGTTCGATTCGATTTTCGAAGTAAGAAGTAAAGAAACACTGTTACTTGATTTAGTTAAGGTTACATAGCAGGATTCAAGATTTGATCTATGACTTTACTATGTTTGTCCCCTAAATGAACTGATGGTGTACACAGAGTCGCAGAGATTCTCCACCTAGATCGGTTTTCAACCGACTTAAAAAAAAAGGAGGAGTTTCTCAATTCGACTGTATGTTTTTTTATTTTTTATGTGTGTTAGCTCGGAACTTTTTTCTGGGTTAACCGATTTTTATTTGATAGCTGGTGCTTCACATGTGGACCCATATAAATTTGATCAAGTACTGACCAGTAGTTTTTGAGTTATCCTTAATACAGCATATTTTTTCCACTTAGTTAATATTGATGATGTTTTAATAATTTCTTGTCACTGTTATTTACATATCAAGTAGTGGTATACGAATTTGTGCAGGGTAGGTACCAAACTAAAAAAGTGAAAAATAATAACTTTAAAAAAAAGTTTTTATTAGGTTTGTGATGAATGATTTTTCTTAATTATATCATATTTAATTGTATCTTGTAATCGTTACGTAATTATCATAGTACCATGTGCATCGTATTGTTCGAATTAATTTCGAAACTCTATTAAAATGTAAGGAGACACGTTGTTTACTAATTCATTAGTCTATGGGTTCTGAGAAACCGTAACACTGTAAAATAAATTGTTTTGTGTTTACATTGAAACTCGTGACGTCATTAATTACGATATCAACTTTAACTTTCACTTGTTTGATTGGGAAATCGAAAACATGTTTGTAACATTTTAAGATGGAAATATTTTTGTGCGATAATTACTTTTTCGTAAACAAAACGTTTTCAATAATTATGTCGATTTAAATTGAAAATTAGTGATGATAACAAAATGCTCGCATAAGATATTACAACACTCAAACGTAGTGACGACATAGACAAATAGGACGTAAGCACGTTTCTTATATAATCAGCCTATCGTGTTCCCACTGCTGGGACACAGGCCTCCTCTCTTTGAGAGAGAATGGGCTGTAATCTAGGTACCACGCGGGCCCAGTGCTGGTTGGTAGATGTCACATATCATCGATTTTTTTTTGGTTCTAGGACATGCCGGTTTCCGCACGATGTTTCCCTTCACCGTTTTGAGAGCAGTGGTGATGAAATTATTTACACAAAGTAAAGCGCCTGCCTGGGTTCGAACCCACAACCCACAACTCGTAAGTCGGAGCTGATACCACTGGGCCACCACTGCTCGTTTCTTATATGAAAAGAGCAATTAAGCAAATTCGTTGAAACATTAACTTACCCAAGCAACAGGGAGGCTGGGAACAAAAAGAAAAGAAAATGGAAGCAACAAGTGGATAAAAATCACAGAACCTTGAACCTTTCAATATAATAACTCAAGACAATATGAATCCATTGTAGTAACACTATATCATAAAACATTCCATATAATCTCTTACATACGTCAACTGGGCGTAGAAAGAAAATGTTTATCACCCCTTTCGCGCCGTGCATACCATCGTGACTCATGACGTCACATGTCTGGTAGGCAACTCGTGTTTTACGAGCCGTATCGGTTTATTGCTAATGTCATGTCAGATACATCTTGTTAAGTGCTCAGGTTTAGGTTTATATTTAGTTTAAGTGTGGCTAATGATTATTTATCTAAATTGACAAGCGACGAATATTAATATTAGTTTTAGGGTCGGCCCTCTTTGGTGACGTAATCGACCCCGTTTTTAAATGGTCTCAATTACAACAATAGAATATTAATATTTTCTATACATTTTCTTGGGCTGATATCTTCTAGAAAATAATGAGTCGTGGAAAAAGAAGGTATACAGGTTGGCAGACATGATTCTGGATTTTTTTCGAGTAATTCATCAACTCGTCCTACATGCCTACGGCCAAATATTTCAGTCATAATTAGAATTGTTAAATCTTTTAAAATTGTTGATTATTTTATTTATAATTATTGATTATTATGTGTATCACGATTGCTTCAATCAATCAACTCAGCCTATCGCAGTCCATTACTGGACACCGGCCTCACCCATGCTGCAACACCATTTCCTTCGTTATCCGCATCCAGTCTGTCCCAGCCACCTTTTTGAGGTCGTCGGTCCATCTACCTGAAGGACTACACACTACAATTGCCGATACACGGTCACCACTCCAGGACTCGTCTGCTCCACCGGCCATCGGTCGTCCGACAAACATGGCCAGCCCTCTGCCACTTCAAAATGCTTACTCTGCAAGCTATATCAGTAACTCCGGTTCTTTTCCGGATAACTTCGTTTCTGATTTTATCCTTCAAAGAAACCCCGCTCTATACCGCGCTGAGAGACCTAAAATTTATGGCCCAACCCGACTGTCAGTGGCCACGTTTCGGCACCAGGTTATAACGGGCAGGACGCACTGGTTGAAGACCTTAGTCTTCAAACATTGCGGGATTGGTGACGAGAAGACTTGATGAAGTTTTTGCAAACGCTGCCCAAACCAACCGGATTCTTCCGTCGGCTTCTTTCTCAAAGTTGTGTCTACCGAGCTGGATGACTTGCCCTAGGTAGACATACTCCTTCACAACTTCGAGAAGTGACCCTTCCATGTTGATTGGACTTGGCAAGATGTGGGAATTGTACATGATTTTCGTCTTGTCTATTGCTTATTATTTTATAATTTAAGTTTATTATTAATAAACCTAGATGTATGAATGACTGAATGTACATTATTACCTCGTGTGTAAATTGGTGACAAATTTGTCATGATTTAGTATTTTCTGTTTATATGTAGCAATGTTGTGATGATTAAATATTTTATAACAACAATTCTTTTTATTTATTTTTTCCACACTAACATTTTTGCTACTGATTGTACCTTTTCTCATTTTGATAGTAACGTGGGACGAGTTGCGGAATGAAAATATTATTTATTTTGATTTTCTGCAAGTCGTCCCAAATGGGCCGTAGGTATGTAGGACGAGTTGATGAATTACTCATTTTTTTGTTCGAATAAAATTACGGTTTGACCGCGTAGGTATTTGTAGGAAACAGCAGTTTTTTTTCTATGTACCTTCGGTTAATTTAGTACAAAATAACAAGATTTTTAGTTTTTGCTCTCGTCGTCTCGTCGTCTTCACATATAATTATATAATTAATGTATACATAATATTGTAAAACATTTTTAAAAGCGTAACGGTGGAGTTCCTTGCCCATTCTTCTCCATACGAAAGTACCTTTTGGAAGGGGCAACTAGAATCAATTCTATTTTCTTTCTTGTAAATTTTGACGTTCATAAGTGGCTTTTATGTGCCTATTTGAAATAAATGATTTGACTTTGCTACTGAGATAAAATTTCTTTATTTCCTCAGATTTTGTTCGTTTAAAATTGGTTATAGTACGTAGCATACCACGAGTATTAATGATTAATATCAACTTTGTTATAAGATCCCTTCACTTGGCCCTGTAATTAAATAAACAGAGTGCTCTTAAAGATAACGATACTTGTTTATACTTATAAAGGACACAACGTTTGGACTTTGTATAGATGATGGGATAAGATAATAGTTTTTATACCAGTTTAAAATAATATATCGTTATTCTTCTGTTACCTACATGTTGAGCAGAAATCTGCTATTTAGGTAGCATCGAAGCAAATCTATCTAAATACTGAAATTACTACAGAATCAAAACCGGAGATTGTAGGTAATATGTTCTATGAGTTATTCCAGTTAAATATATTTTTTAATCCTGAAATGACAAGGCACACGTATTTAACACTTTGATATTTAACAATGTTCTGTTCCTCCCAATTTTCCGAAGGCCAAAAGCTTTGTTAAGCTATTCTCTGCACTGTAAATCCAATCTTCCACTAGCCCACTTCCCCATTAGGCGATATGTACATGCACCAGACACAAACATGTGGTTTAACCCTACCCGCCTCTACTTCAGAAAACCGGTTTATCTAAAGCTTTTGACTTTGTTAACGTGCAACTAGCGTGAAACGGGTTACGTAGTGGATATATCGTAGGCGTTGAGAATAATATAGTCTTCGAGCTAAAAGTCCACATCCACTAAATCGTGAAAAAATATTAACCTCTGCAAGAGTTTTCTTCTATTGGTGTAAGTAGGCAGTATTTAAGAAAATGCGGGCAAATAAAAACATGAGATAAATGTTCAATTATTTTGCTTGCAGACTGAGTAGGACAATACAATTAGTTGATTAGCATTTTTTTAAAGATTATAACGAGTCCGTCCTTTTGGAAAAGTGATTATTTTTAGGCATTAATCTTGAGAAATACCTAATATAATTTGCCCGATGAAAACATTCTTTTCAGTAAACAACATTTATTTCTATATCATTTTCCAAAATTATATACCGTTTTTCTTTTTGCCTGTATAGTTCACAAAGACTATTTCATTAAATGTAAATGCTAGTGAAACATACAGCTAAGTAGATAAGTACCTTGTTAATTCTGATACCTCACGTGTTACTAACTAAACTAAATTGTTTGCATATTTAGAACATTGATAAGGAAGGATGTTTAAGATACTCAATACTTTATTGCATTCCACAATGTATTTGCATAAGTGGTAAACATTTGTTTAAGAGCAATCGTGGACCCTGGCTGTAATTAGCAATGGAAATTGTTTAGCGACTTTCTGTAACAGTTTTCACACAGTTGTTTTTTTCGATGATACGTTTTGTTAATAATGAATTGGTACTTATCTAATTATTAAAGAAATTTTGTTTTGAATAAAAGGTAATTTTACAATATTGGCGACATGTTCCTGTAAAAGGCTGGTTGTTAGGTGATTCAAAGTGGGTTTGAAAAGGAAACTGAATGAGAAACTTTTCTAGCAACTGACACGATCTATATACGAGTCAACAGGAGAAAGTTCCCGTGTACTAGTTAAATAAACCATTTATTTCTACGTGAGAAGAGTGAGTCGATGAATACATAGTGAGTTTATTATTGATTCAACCCACTTTCTCACACAATCTCAGATCGTCATCGGTGAGAATGGATAATATTGACATGACATTCAAGGATCTTGTGATCTTTCGATAGATTTTAATGTAGTATTTTTGTTTCATTGATTTTGTGAATTCAATACAGACATGTTTCATTCTAAATGATAAATGATTTTATTTCTGTAAGTAGGTTTGTACAAACACTTTTACACGTCAATCATATTTTAATAACTAGTTATTAAAATATGATTGACGTGAAAAAGTGTTTGTACGCCGACCTCATCTAGATGAGGTCGGCGTTTTCTGACTACTATGAGGTGAAAGGCCGAAAAAAACCCAGAGGTCACAGTGTCTTTTAAAGTCCAGACATAATCTTGGTCAGATCATGTGAAGACCATGTACTTAGATTTCTGTCTGAAATGGTTTTTTGAGGAAAAACTACACAGAATGACCTGTCCAGAATCACCTGTTCAGTCAGTGCAAGCATTTGTCAGTAACCGTGCAGCTTAACTCAAAACTTAAGGGGACTACATGACCTAAACGCAAAATACTGCCTAAAAATATATGATCCACTGCAGTAAACAAAATCAGAAAAATATATGATATTCTTCTGGATATATGCTAGTTAGATAGTGTGTTGAAAACATAATACAATTAACTTGATATGATAGCAAAAAATCACGAAGATACCTCTTAAAAAATATTTTAACGTTTAAAAACCATACTCATGCAAACATTCAATTTTTTTGTCAGATTATTCTACAAGAAACATACTAACGTAATAGTGTTTTAATTTTTTAGTCCAATGAATAGATTTTTTTGTAAATCCATAATTGCTTCATATTTTGCAATAAATTACCAGCGTTGTGTCATCCAATACCCTGCCCTGGAGTTGCATCAGGGAGGCACTCTGGTATCACCGGATGCCGACCTACCTCTGTCGCATAGTCGAGGCCTATCTGACGGACAGGGCCGTCATCTACCCCGGTTACCAGGGAGAATGGAACCGGCGAGAGATGTCGTGCGGTGTCCCACAGGGATCGGTCCTGGGGCCACATCTGTGGGACATCGGGTACGACTGGGTGCTGCGCGCCGACCGCCCTAGCGGCGTCAGCGTCGTTTGTTACGCTGACGACACGCTGGTCCTGGCGCAGGGGAGGTCGCACCAGGCGGCGGCCGAATTAATGACACGCGGGGTTGCGACAGTCATTGAGAGGATCCGGCAATTGGGACTCGAGGTGGCCCTGCACAAGTCCGAGGCCATGTGTTTTCATGGTCCTCGGAACGCGCCACTGTCGGGTTCCCAAATAATGGCGGGAGGGGTTCACATCGGCGTCGAGTCGACGATGAGGTACCTGGGACTTGTCCTCGACAGCCGGTGGAACTTCGTTGAGCATTTCCGACGTTTGGCTCCCAGACTGGACCGGGCCGGGGCTGCCTTGAAGCGGCTCCTGCCCAATCTAGGGGGTCCAAATGCCTCCTGCCGGAGGCTCTACGCAGGGGTCGTGCGGTCCATGGCCCTTTACGGGGCACCGGTGTGGGCGCGTTCATTGAGGCTCCGACCAGCACGCCGGTTGAACGCGTCCCAAAGGGTCATGGCCATCCGGCTGGTCCGAGGATACCGCATGGTCTCCTGCTAGGCGGCGAGCCTCCTTGCCGGATTGCCGCCATGGGATCTGGAGGCAAAAGTCCTCGCGCACATTTGGGAGTGGCTCGAGGAGGCGAAACGCCGGGGCGTTACTCCGCTGCCGCGAGAAATCGCGGCACAGCGGACAGAGCTCCGGCGGGATCTCATGGCGGCATGGAGAGTGCGACTGTCGCAACCCAGCGCTGGGCACGCCACAATTGCGGCGGTAAGTCCCCTCTTTGAGGAGTGGCTTGAGAGGCGCCACGGCGTCCTCACCTTCCGCCTGACGCAGGTCCTCACCGGACATGGCTGTTTCGGGAGATTCCTGTTTCGGATAAGGCGGGAGGAAACGCCCGGGTGTTGGCATTGTGTGGATCGACCGGAGGACACGGTGGAGCATACGGTGGAGGTCTGCCCAGCTTGGGTGGAGCACCGCCGTGTCCTCGTGGCGGCGATCGGCGGCGGCGATCTCTCGCGTCCGGCCCTGGTACAGGCCATGGTACGGAGCGAGAGGGAATGGGAAGCCGTCACCTCCTTCTGTGAAGCAGTAATGCTCGCGAAGGAGGAGGCGGAGCGCGTGAGGGTGCGGCAATCATTGCGCCCTCACGCCCCTAGTCGCCGCAGGAGGAGACACCCTGGGCGTCGGGAGTCAATTGCCGACTCCCGGCCACCGTAGGCGCGGGCTTGCGGACGGCGAGCAATGGGCAGCTCACCGTCCGGTAAGGACCAGGCCCGGGTCGACGGCGCGTCGTGTTCCACGCGCGCCTCAAAGAGATGTCAGCATCATTGAAGGGGTCCGATAGGGCCGATGCCTGCCGGGGTCGCGGATTGTTCGAAAGAGTTACCGTGGCCCTGGCGCACAGGCAACTGAAGGAACACGGGTGGGTTTTAGTCAGTAAGAGTCTGACACGCCCTTCCGCTCCGCCCAGAGCGGGAGAGGTCATTTGATGATTTACCACCAAAAAAAAAAAAAAAGCGTTGTGTCATCGCGCGTCTCTTTCTTTTTTATGCAAACCGACAGTGAAAGCGCTTTAGCTCTTGTAAGCCTCTTAAGGAGCTCAACGATTCGACGAACAATACCAAAGAAAGGACATTTGGGTAGGCCGCATAATTTTTTGGGTAATTTCTAAATTGATAAAAAATAACAATGACCCACATAGCCTTTAAATTCACAATAATTAAAATAATATACTATTTTACAAAGTTTAGTTTTTTTTTTTTTCATGTCCTTGTATTACGCGCGTAACTCAAGAATCCCCTCAGTCGATATTTTTTTTAAAGATAAGGGCTAAAGTAGGTGCTACAATGTCAATAATAGACTAGCAACTTCTACAGAATTACCCCACAGATCTGCAGTCTTTTTTACATTTAAAGTGTGAAAGGTCTTAATTATATCTCTACAGGTAATATGTTCAAAATTAAATTCCGAATCGCAAACATGAACATTTTCTTCAAGCAAAGACTCAGCAACAGAAGGTGATGAGTTTAGGGATTTAGTAGTTGAAACGACAATATCTGAAATAAATATTTCAAAGGCAGCGGCGTCTTGTCATTAATGGACCGGCTTTTGTCAGTATTTCGGTTCGTAGACCTTCCCGTTTCACTATTAATAATATTCCAAGTCGTTTTAATTACATTAATACTGTCTTTAATCTTAGAACTCAAATAACGCGACTTGGCCATACAACAAACTTTTTAAAATAATTTTGAATAGTTTCTAACATATAAATTTAATTCAGCAGTGTTTACAGAAGTCCTTTCATTGCATTGTACAGCTCATAGAGCTGTGTTCTACTTTTATGAATACCAATGGTGGCCCAATCACTGAAAGATGCGTTACTATTAACCGAGATAGTCTTGGGAATAAAGGTGGAATCAAATTGTCTACGGTATATATTAAAGAAATCATCATACACATGATTAGGATCAGCATGAATAGACAAAACTGGTAATTTATTAATGATTTTAACTTTAAAAGCTTCCAAGCGACTTGCAGTTTTGGGGTTAACAGTAATATCCTTTTCCTTTGCCCGCAATGATCAGAATACAGCAAATTAAAAAAAAAAGTGACTTGGTATAACATTTGTATTAATATTATCTAGGCATTTTGCACTAGTAGGAGATAATCTTGTATAGGCTTCAAAAACAGGTTAACAAGATTGTAGGACTGAAATAAACATAATATTTTACTGCAAGAACCTCAGTTTTATAATAAATTAACATTAAAATCACTACAAGTGATAATGGACTTGTTTAAGTTACAAATATTGTTTAACACTTCATCCATTAACTTTTCAAAGCAGTCATACAATCCTGAAGGGGGTCTGTACACACTTAATACAATAAACAGGTCCATTTATATACAAGCTATTTGAACTGCCCGCTCAACGCATAGGGTCACAATATCCTTACGTTATTAAAATTTAAGCTGGTTACTTACTAAAATTAATGAGCCGCCATGTATATCATTTACTCTGCTGAACGAACTACCAACCTGGTGATTATTAAAATTGAACAAGAACTGGTGGCTTTTAAGCCAATTTTCTTTTATACAAAGAATATCAATACTGAATAAAAAACAAACATTACTTAAAATTTTATAAGACTTCATTGATTTACAATAAACAAGTTTTAGGTGCGAACCATTCGAAAATAGAGTGATGTATACGTAACCTTTTTTATTATTTTGCATAATGTACACTCAGTTACAGGCTAGGCTAAAACTTAAGAGTACATGACCCCGTTGGGGCGCAGCAAGTATTATTACATTTAAAACTTATTACTAGGTTCTAACTTAAAAGTTAACAATACATGGCAATGCCTACTACTATTAACAATATAAAAATTCATTATTACTACTAATACATACTTAAACTGTTTATAACATAATATATTTAACTTATAATTATTAAAGTAATTTGAAATATATAGTAACATTAATAAAATTATTTTATACATAAATACTTACATAACATTTGTGCTTTATTTTAGCTGCTTATCTTCCATAAACTCTTTAATATTATAATAACTTTTCTCTAAAAGTAATGACTTAAGTCTAAATTTAAATATGCAAAGTGTTTTTGTGGATCTTAAATGTTCAGGTAAATTATTATGTATTTGGATGCTTCGGTATTCTGGGCTATTTCTATACATCTCTAGTCTAGGAACTGGTAGAATTAATTTAGTTTTGCGGCGCTCATTCTTATCAAAATTAAAGAGTTGTATATTCTTTTTGACAAACATGGCTATTTCTAGAATATAAATCGAGGGTAACGTTAGGATTTTTTCCTTGATAAAGTGAGGTTTGCAGCTATCTCTTGGTTTAATATGATATATTATTCGTAGACATTTCTTTTGGGCAATAAATAAATCTTTAGCATATACACTGTGTCCCCACAGGATAATTTCGTAGCGTAGCCATGCGTAGGCATACGCATAGTACGAGTATGCAGTAAGAGCACAGTCTTTTTTTTGTGTTTGATTTGAGTACACTAAGTCCATATGAAAATTGTGATAGTTTTGTTTTGATTTTATCTACGTGTTTTTTTCCAATTTCAATGTGTGTCCCGTGTAATACCTAATAAATTAAATTCATCGACTTCTTCAATTTTGATATTATTGTTTATAGTTTTTAAGTTAGTTTTTTGCTTTTGGTAGGGTTTGAATTGTATTATTTTGGTGACAGATCCTACAGATGCTATGCTTGAATTATCGCTACAGATTTGAATGAAATTGAAATTCAGTACGGAAAGCTTTTAGGAACTGATTTGAAAGTCTGTTCCTGAAAGTCTGCAGCCTTGATTTTACATTGTTTTTATGCACGCAAATAAAACGTGTTTACCTACTCACCTACTAAATGAAAATATTAGCAGAAACACTTTGTAACAATAGTTCGTAGGTATTATACCTATTATAGCATCAAGTTTTACTAAAAGCGGCTATCGAAAAACAAATGCCGATCTCGTTACGTACTCGTAGCTCCTAATATTAGAACTAGGGCTGCCGGTTTCACAAAACGTGTCGTCGTGTTACATAAACTAGTTTGTTAGTCCACGTGTTCTTCTTTCGTTCAATTTTCAATAGAAAATAACTAAGCTTCCATTCAATTAAGTTTTGTCTCATAACAGATTTTCTTTTGCCAATTTTCGTCGTTATTGTATTAGACAGTGGTACGTCATCTATATTGTTTTAATATTAGGCACTTAAATATCTGAATGGGCCAAGGTTCGTTAGGCATGTCTGGGTAGTTTGTCCAATTAAATTAGCTTCTACGTAACAATGCTGTAGTTGTCACTATGCAAAACAACATCTAACATTCTATAAGTAGATTTGTCACGTTATTACAGTATCCGATCGTAAATATGTAAAGTATTAGTAAAAGTGGAAGTATTTTGCAGTCTCTTCCTAAAACTCATTTTTTTACCCTTTTAACTAAGCTATATTACCAGAGGGCTGGACTATTTTTTGGCCAAAGAATCAGCATTATCAGACAACGTGGCAATGTTACTAATGCTGCCAGCCTTTAGAGCACTTTTCTTGTTGACTGCGATGTGGACGCCCTATCATTATTTCCCCTCCGTTTTCGCATACATGTATACAGGGTGTTTGGCAGAACGTTGAAAATACGAAATTGGCGGATAGGTGGGGTCATCTGCTACTTACCCAACCCTAATTTATTTGGCCCTGGACCCTTGGATATTTTTGTTTTTGCTTTCTTCTAGTTTCACCACTTTCTAAACTTTAAAGTGTATTTTTTTTTAAATGGTTATGTAAAGCAGTAGTAGTAGTAGTTATGGGCTGAGTAAGTAGTAGGTGACCCCACCTATCCACCATTTTCGTATGTTCATCGTTCTGCCAAACACTCTGTATATTAATGTTATTTTAAGATTGTTAACTTTAAGACACACATCAACACTGTCTAGGGATATTTCAGGTTTAGTATCATAATTTTAAAATCAAGGGTCTTACCAAGGGGTCGTATTGCACAGTAACTGGGTTGTGGAGGTCCGATAGGGAGTCGCTCCATGTAAAATACTGGTATTTAGCTGCATTTAGTTAGAGTAAAAGCTGACCCCCACATAGTTGGGAAAAGATGAGCAGATGAGTATCATTACTTTAAAAAGTACTGGCCATATAAAAAAGATTTAAAAGTCAATTAGTTCCTGGCACATTTCTCTTCTGTATTCTAAATTCAAATTAAAATAAAATAATGTCAGAGGCGGTAAAATTAAATTAACTTTATCACGAAAAAAACTTGTATCATAAAAGAATTTCTAAGTAGTTTCTTTTCAATATAATTATGAATAACTAAAATATCCCTAGACATTGTTGATGTTTGTATTATTTAAAGAATATTATCTTGCATAAAAATACACACACTAGCTAAATAAGGTTCGGAGTGAGTTCATTTCAATAACGCAAAAGTTCAAACTCAATAGGTACCTTCCTCTCTCCAGTCCAAGATTTAGCATTTGGTCAAAATGTCAATAGTCTGTTGTGATTTGTGAAGTAGATCCCACGCGAAAACATTAGTTCAACAGATTATTCGAACTTACCATTTAACTTAGTTATACAAGAAATACCTGTGTACTTTTGTCTGCGCACATACTTGTGCATTATAATATTTACCGCGCCGATGGCCAGTCTCCTTTGAGATTGGCAGCCATGGCCGAAATACGGTCTGGAGGACTATACAAGTAAATAACTTTAATGAAAATATTACTGAACACGAGAAACCTACCTTAGCTAAGAAAGTGTTATGGAATACCAATAATCGATTTTGAATTTATTTTCTCTTCGACTTATAGCCACTAAAATAATAATAAGGTCAGTTCAAAGACTTGGCTTTAGCAACAATACTACCTTTAAGCAAATTGTTGTTCCGTCAAACAACAACAATAATGGCAAATTAAATGTTATTGATGTTCATTTTGTTGTTTACAAGTATCTGAACAATAAGGTGTTTAAACTTTGAAGTTGTTACAAATAGCAGCTACGTTTATATTATTGTGTGATTCTTAAGTTTATCTATTGGAAGCTCTACTACGCTTCTTAGAAGTTGGATTTTGAATCTGAACTGGACTGTCAATGACCTGCGTGGGTATCAGACTCTAAACAGTTTAAAGATTTGGATTTAGGAACAACACTACCTTTAAGCAAATTGTTGTTCCGTCAAACATAACAACAATAACGGCAAATTAAATTTTATTGATGTTAATTTTGTTGTTTACAAGTATCTGAACAATTTAAGGTGTTTCAACTTTGTTATCGTTATAAATAGCTCGGTAGCAAGAGTTATTTAATTTTGTATTGATATTATAAAGTTTATCTAACGAAGAACTCGGACGATGAGCCTACTAACGGGACTGTCAACAACCTGCGTGGGTATCAGACTCTAGACAATATTTACTTACAGCTGAAATTTAATTTTCGTAACAACTTTGCATTTTTTAAGGTTAATTTGCTGTCCAATAAAAACTCGTGGTTACCCTTTGGGATAATCAGTAAATCTGGCTATTGCGCTAACGAATCCTGATAGTCCTGTGTTAGATAAATGAATTATATTTACTTCTGTCACTAGGTTTGTACATACAAACACTTTCCGCCTCGCTGCTTCCCTGCGACTAGGAGCTCCTTGTTCTTCACATCGCTGTTTCTTGCAGCCGAAGTGCGGGCCGCTTAGCACGGTATGAGATCATCCGACGAGCTCTTGTCACCCTTGGCGTTCCAGCTGTATTAGAACCTAATGGCTTGGCACGTGACGATGGCAAGAGACTGGACGGCATGCATTTATTTTCTTGAAGGTGGGTAGGCCTTTAGTGTGGGACGCAACGTGTGTTGATACTCTTGCGCCATCCCATCTTCCTGGCTCGGCGTGCTGTGCTGGCGCTGCTGCTGCGGCTGAAAACCTGAAAACCTCAAGCGGCAAAAGTATAATTACCTTATCGGTAATTATATTTTCGAGCCGTTTGGGTTTGAAAGCCTTGAGCGGTGGGGTCATGGTTTGTTCAACGAAATCTCCAAACGGCTGGTTGACACTTCCCGTGACCCAAGGTCTGGCTTTTACCCTGGCCAGCGGCTAAGCATTACCATACAACGTGGCAATGCCGCCAGTCTCTTGAATACATTACCAGTCGACAGCGATGCGGAGGAATTTTTCGACGCCATATTTTAGTTTGTTAATAGATTTAGTTAGGTTAGGTCATTATATTTTTATTTTAATAGTTTGTTAGTTAATTTAGTATAAGAAGTTTATAGATTTAATAAACTGCACTAACTAGTCAAAGACTTTTACACTTCAAAAACTTTTATAAATGAGATGAGGTCAGTGTTTTTTATCTGACTACTCTGTGAAGAAACACCGAAACAAACTCAGACTCAGACTCAGAGGTCAGTCCCTTTTAAACTCTAGACATTGTCTTGGTCAGATCATGTGAGGACTATGCAATTAGCCTAAGTGCCTACAAAATGAAATCCGGTACTATTACTACATTAATTGCAGTGCAGATAGAATTTTCAATTTGTATACTAAATGTGTTACTGGATAGCCTGGATCTTCTAACTTCAAACGCCGTCTATTTCCCTTTCGTAATAAACAACAATAAACGTTTCCTGAAAACGAGTCAAAATTGTTTATTTTTGTGCATGAGTTGTTAGTTAGGCGGGCCCTACACCTACAATAACATTGTGCAATATAATTGATCGTCTATAACGACCCGCCTTAGACTGGACGGTAGATAACGGATTACTTACACTTAGTACAAGGGTATTATGACATTTACACATTGACGTATACCTACGACTTAATAATAATAGAATATGGACAAAACTGTTTACTTCTTTCATAACATAACATAACATAAAGCTAGATTTACAGGCCATAGGTGTATTGTAAATAGGGTAGTAATAAAAGCTCCGAAAAAAATATTAAAATATGAGTACTGAAAATATTAGGTCCTTACTTAAGAAATTGATGTTTTATATGGAAAAAGCATTTTTTTTTTTACATTTTTTAAATTTCATCAATCAAAGTAGGTACCGTTGGGATCTATGGACTTTTGCCATTTTATAGGGAGTTCATTAATTCCATTGCTGAAAAAATTGCGGGAGCGAGACTCAACAAAATCTTTGAAGGTGTTTTGGACTGCCTCATCTGATTTTTTTTTTCCAATTAAGAAATTATCCAAATTCAGAAAAAAAAGTGGTAATCGTTTGGAGCAAGGTCCGGGGAGTATGGTGGGTGACGGAGACGTTCCAATCCTAGCGCCTCTAGTTTCGCCACCGTCTCTTGTGCACTGTGTGGTCTAGCATTGTCCTGAAGCAGCAGTGGGCTAGAGCAGTTGACCAATCTCGGCTGTTTAACGGCTAGCTTTTCCATCATGGTTTCCAATTGTCGGCAATACAGATCTGCCGTAATCGTCTGACCAGATCTTAGGAAGCTGTAGTGGATGTCACCAACGCTGGTCCACCAGACACTAACCAGTACCTTTTTTTGAGTCAACTTTCGCTTGGGGCAGGATTTAGCCGGTTCTCCTGGATTTAACCACTGTGATGAGCGTTTCCGATTATCGTATAGGATCCATTTTTCATAACAAGTAATGATCCGATTCAAAATCCCCTCGTTATTGTGACGGTTGAGTAAAGTGACGCAGCAGTTGACTCGTGTTTGTTGGTTTGGTTCACTTAGTTCATGCGGTACCCATTTTTCAAGCTTTTTCACTTTTCCAATTTGTTTCAAATGATTCAAAATGGTTTTATCACTCACACCGAAGCCTGCAGTTAACTCTGACGTGGTTTGAGATGGATCCGCTTCTACGATCACTTTCAATTCCTTATTGACAACTAGGGTCTCCGGCCGTCCACGAGGTTTGTTCTGGAGGTCAAAATTTCCAGAACGAAAGCGTTGGAACCAAAAACGTATTGTGTTTTCTTTTACAATGACTTCTCCGTACACATTATTAATCCTTCGAGCTGTTTCTGCAGCGCTAGTGCCACGATGGAATTCGTATTCGAAAATAATGCAATTTTTATGTTTTCCATATTGAGCAAAAACGATGTCAAAGCAAAATTAAATGGCGCGAAAACAAATGAATTATTACATTCGAAACACAAATAGACACGCTTTAAATTGAATAAATTTGAATTTGGAATTCTTAACCAAACGCCGGCTTTTTGAGATCAAAGTGGCCAGTTCTATAAAACATCAATTTCATAAGTAAGGACCTAATATGAAATTTACTGCTTTAAATTCTAACTTTCCGACAACTTATAAGCGAATACAAATAAAGAAACGACCGAATTAAATACTGAAAATTCTGAAAAATGTATACAATATTTGCTGACGTAATATTTTTCCACCAGCTTAAATTGCGTTTTACCGAAATCTACAGGTAGTCATTTTTATCGTAACTTACCTATTATAAATTTATAATCAACCTTACACCTAACCAACCAAACCTCGGGGTGCCCCTGACGTCGACCGGCTAGGGTCAGGGTTAATAAGCAGGTCGACGGAGTCCCGCTTCGCGGAGCTCATAGTTCTATCTAAAGGGTTTAAGGGAACCTAACCAGCCGAACCTCGGGGTGCCCCTAACGTCGACCGTCTAGGGTTAGGATTTTCGGGAACACAGAATAGAATAGAATTGAATACTTTTAATTATGTACACCATAAAAATTACAGATATAAATGTAGAAATTTTACATAGGGTGACACAATGGGCGGTCTTATCGCTAAAAGCGATCTTTTACAGACAACCTTTGAACAAATTAAGAAAGAACATGTATTTACAAGGGAAATAATAAAGCTTCCGAAAAACAAATTAACTTCCAGCGATCTGTGGTTGACTGTAATACTTACTAAGCTGTGTTAAAATGAATTACCGAAAAATTAATACAAAATTAACCTACAAGTTTTTTTTGTATTTAACAAGCAAACATGAGCTTATTCAAATTGTAATTCTACAATAATTTCGTGTATTATTTTTTTGGTAATTTCGTTTATTATTTGAAAGTATAGATTATTTTTCGTAGAATTATAATTTGAATAAGCTCATGTTTGCTTGTTAAATACAATTTTTTTTGTCGGTTAATTTTGTATTAATTTTTCGGTAATTCATTTTAACACTGCTTAGTTAGTATTACAGTCAACCACAGATCGCGGGAAGTTAATTTGTTTTTCGGAAGCTTTATTATTTCCCTTGTAAATACATGTTCTTTCTTAATTTGTGTCTCAGTTTCAGTTCTGTACACAGTACAACGAACTATAAAATAACATAAATAAATTGTTATTTATGTATAAGTCTTACTTTTATCTCGTGTTTTGTTTTTTTGTGCTAACTGCTTAAATTGCTAGCGCTGTTTGTACCACCGTGCACTGCGTGGCTCCGCAAAATCAGCAATTTTTTCAAACGTACCGCTACGATCCCGCGTGCAGTGGTATCTATACCGCCACATGCAAGCTACACGTCACACTGAAGTCACGCAAATCCTGCATCGCGCAAGCAGAGTTTGCCGCGCAACTAGCATATACATATACAACGTCCCGACAGACATCAACCGTCGGGCAGTTGCCCACCAGACACAACACCCGTCTGGTCGGACGATCCTCCCACCAGTGGTGTGCAAAAATCGTTAGTTTCATGCTACTTTGTTAGTTTTAGTGACCGTTTGAGATTCCTGACATTGCGGTGTTTGTCGGTGTGCCAGAGAAAAATACGCTTATTCAAAAGGGCAATTACTAAATTGTGCACTGGAACTTTATTCTTCTCTAAATTCCGTTCTTACAACTCATACATATTTTTATTCATATGCCCACACTATTATTTCTGTGTTCTAACCTATACATCTTTCGAAGAGGTAAGATCAAGTAAATCTCAAGTTTCGCCTTCAGACGACTTACATTTGAAACTTGCTCCGGTTCCAGCTGCGAAATTCGTGGAAAAAGGAAACTTCAATCATACGTTGTATTTCTCTTTGTCAAGAAACTTCTCTCGCTTGCTACAGTTGTTCTTTAGTTACAAAAAGCCCAGAATCGAATAAACTTCGCTTTAAGGCTATGTCTAAGTGCTACTAACAATGATCTCATAACAATTTACTCTGCTTATGAAACGAAGATGCTATAAAACGCGTGTTTACGACTGACGTGTCAAGCTATACAAGCTCGTATAGTTGAGAATGCATCACTTTATACGTTCATGATAAAGACCAGCAGATTATGGCATTTGTTGCTATTTTACATATGTCCTCGGTATTCGGCAATAAATTTGTAACACTCAAACACGAACGATTTTATTCGAGTGTGTAGCTACTGAAACTATAGTATGGTTACGCAAATGGAGTCTCATATAGCTTTCGTAGCTATGAATATTCGCATCGAAACTTGATGTGTTGAGTTCATCCGAATCAAAATTGATTAAGCCGACGTTTGATGTCCAAATCTTTTAATTTAGGTACACGTTCTGTCTTTCGCCAAAACACACGAACACACGTTGAAATCGTCTAATTATTATTTCCAAAAGTTTATTTCTAATTTATCGCTGCCACCATGATGTATAAACACGATCTTGAGATACTGACTAATTTATTTATAAGTGCGGTTTACGAACAAAACATTATTATGAGGTGGCCTCAATTTATGTATAGTAAGATTATACAACACCTATCTGCCAATTACATATTTTATTCTTTGATATAAAATATTTCATTTCTACGTTTGACTGACACATTTTTCTGTCCATTGCCCCAACACAGATTTGCATGGTCCATTGAGTCGTGATTGAGCCACACTGACACAGTATCTATACCTCTGGGAACACAGCAATTCGAATAACCAATAAAATCTGTTTTTGTTCATGACCTCTGACCTTAGGTTCATCGTTGAGCTGCGTCATGCATGATTAGTTTGTATGTTATCCAGTCATGGTTTCATCAGGAGCGACTTTTTGTGCGAAACAAGTCGCAAATTCACGATACGAGAGCAAAAAGTTTGTGACAATAACGGGATGAGTTTCGTTCTCATTTTTTTTTGCGCATTCCCGGTAGGATCACGTACGCATCTATTTGATTATTCCTTGGTGGTTTATTTGCACTTGAAAAATGGTGAGTTATGTTGCAATCAGGTTTTCCTTAACACAAGACAATTTTTCCATCACTTTGATCTCTAAGTAGTGAAGCTCCCTGTCGGAGTCTGTTTTTTGAAATAGTTTTTACTGTTGTATGTTTCACCGTTCTAAGGAAACCAAAGTTTAACAGATAATATAAAAAAATATGTAAGAGGTTGGTTGTATTTACTAGAATAGACTACTCTTTATTACGTACTCCATCAAAATTACAGATATAAATGTAGAAATTTTACATAGGGTGACACAATGGGCGGTCTTATCGCTAAACGCGATCTTTTACAGACAAGCTTTGGAAGGATTCTAGGGAGAAGGAGAGACAATAATGCAGGTAGTCAGTGGTGTACCATTTACATATACAACAAATACATACATACATAAAACAGATACTTATCTACATATTATAATATATGCAATAATAAACATGAAAGAAGAGCAAGGAAACTAAATGTAATGACAATGTTTAAGGAGAGAGGAAGTGTTTTTTAACCAGAATTTTAAAAGTGGACAAAGATTGAGCACGCCTTATCGACACGGGCAAGACATTCCATAACCGTACTGCTTGAACTGTAAAAGACTTACTTAGGTACTTATTACTTAAATTATTATGCTAACGATTTAATTTTCCTATTACATTGAAAACTCCATTCAGCACATCCAAACGTGTATGTTCTATTTTCATCACTTCCAATTACTATTGCCGTCACGAGTTCTGACAAGAGACTAAGTAGACCGGTAATGCAGTTAAGATTTAATCCATATGCAAACTGAGGCAATTCCTAGTGTTATATTCCATTGTGCGCAGTTTCCCGGCAGTTATAATTTGATTTTCATTTAGGTACGTGCATGGTTGGAACTTGTCATAACGGATCCTACTATTTTACATGGAGAAAACGTTCCTTGTTTGGCTTAAAATTTATTTTACAATGACTGAAGCAATCATTTTTTCAGTTGCAATATAATGCCCATTCATGTTGTGCGAACACACCGCGCGACCGCACCGCACCGCGCGTTGTGTGTGTGTGTTGTGTTGTTGTGTTGTGTGTTGTGTTGTGTTGTGTTGTTGTTGTTGTTGTTGTTGATGTGTTGTGTGTGTTCTATGGAGAAGAATGGGCAAAAACACCGTGGTTACTCTTTCTATTCTAACTTTGAACCGTATCGCATCACGAAATCGGAGATAGGTAAGCGTAGTACCCCAATTACTTTACTTGTAGAACAATAAAACTCGCACAAACCACAAGTTTAATTACCGGAATACTAATTGTATTTGTCACCGCGTGTCGGCAAGGGCTGACGGGCTGACGGAAGCACGGAGCTAGTAGTGATTAGTAGTGAAATATTCCGTCCTTGGCCGGGATTGATATAAAATACGCCGCAGTGACTTGACAAGACTCTTTATTCTGTATGCGGGATCGTTACAGACTGGAATACTAAAAATGCTATTTTTATTTCGTACTTTTTGTGATATTTTTGTTCTGAGAGGTTAAGTTTTTATGCAAAATCAGTTGGCTTAGGACATGACAAGAACGCAGAACATTTTGTTGACGAAATGGTTGAAACATAATATGAAGCAGACACAACAATTTTCGTTTCATGCCCGTTGTTGTCTTTGAACTGCCTGCCCTGGCAATCAGTCAGAGCAGGCAGTTGAAAGTGTCCAAAAACAACGTAAGCAAGAACTTAAAGGAAAACCTGCAAAACATGTTTATGGCACACATCAAGTGACTAATACAATAAAATGTTTCGGTGTCCACCTTTTTTCCATAAAACCGAACAGGAAAATAGAACACTATCATTAGGTCAACTTCGTACGATTGGAGTAGCGATGAAGCAAATAAGAGTGGTTCACAACGATCGTAAAGACCTGTTGATCGGACTCATAAATGTCCTCCGTTAAGAAACGAGCGATAATAAGCACGAGAAAATGTGACACGCGGTTTATAAGGGAAGTCTCGAACTCTGTTGCGATTTTTAAAAGTAGGTCTGTAGGTACCTAATATTGCTCGAGCAAATTATTTTTGGAGTGGTAGGCAAAATATCGATATTATATCAGTGTGTTAATTATGATTTTTAGATTGTTTTTTGTCTTCTATTTTTTTGGGCAGACTGTAGGAAATTCTCAAGAGGTTAAGGAACAAATATAATTTAATTTTGTAGTATAATTTTACTGCGTCTGGGGGCATGGTAGTGCCCCCGCCAAGACGAGCCAAGCGAAGCGCATGGGCACTACCTACCTTTTCTCGAAGTGTTTCGTCGTTTTTTTGAACCCTCAAAGAGTTGGTTTCCGATGTACCAGATAGTTCATATTCTCAGGATATGATGTCAATAATAGACTAATTAAACATACAAAGTCTCAATTGAATAGCTTTAATACTTTAGATTTTATTGATATCTAAAATACACCGATTTCGTCACTGACACACTCACTGATACACTGACACACTGATGATCATCAAAATGTTTGGCTACTTCCTGAAGTGCTAGAAAGCTGAAATTTGGTATGTAATCTAAGTTTAGTATACAACCAACAAAAAAAAACATAAATTTATAACTTTCGCCCCCCATCCCCTAAAATGGGGAGGTGGAAGTTTGTATGAGACTTCAAAATGTTAGGGTGATTCCTGAAGTGCTAGAAAGCCGAAATTTGGTATGTAAACAAAGTTCAGTAAGAAGAAAAAATAAACAATAAAAAGACTGCCCAGCAACTTACAAAAAGAACTGAAATTCCACCAAAAACATTTCATGTAAAATGTTGCCAAGACGACCACATAAGGTTTGCCCTGTGAAAAAGATATCAGATCTCATGTAGAGCCAAGCTTCTGAATCTACACGGCCTAACTCTACCGACCCTAACTTCACAAATTCTACATATCAGTAAAAATGTATGGCTTGGCTGTTTCGTTACTTACTTCAGAAACCAAATATTCGCATCACCTCCACGACGGTAGTGAAACGGCGAAGCCATACATTTTTACTGATATGTAGAATTTGTGACTAGGGTAATATTGCAATGGGTCCCAGCACACTTAGGCCTACGGGGCAACGAGGAGGCTGACCGTCTGTCAAAGCTGGCAGTGGAGACGGGTAGCGAAAAGCCATAAATCCCAGATTACTGGGAATATAGGGCCAAGTGTAAGCTGTCGTGTTTTGACGGATGGAGGAACTACTTCGATGAAACATCTAAAGTGATAGGAATTTGGTATGCAGTAATTCAGAATGGGCCTCGTCGCGTGCTCTGGTTTGAGGATACCAGTTTAAGTAGACGTTATATAAAGTTAGCACTAAAGCTGGGTTCGAGGCACTATCCATCGACAATATTTGCTTTTCTAATGCTAAAGGTCGCATCACTTAATTGTGAAATATGTAACAAAATTGAAGATGTGCAACATTTATTGATGTCTTGTGTTGAGAGCAAGAATGAAAAAGAATCATTGATTAGAGAATTCAAATTGAACACTTTGGTCGTTGCGCTAATTCAAAACATTTTAGCAAACCCTATATCAGCGATTGCAACAACGTTGTGTGGGCAGCGGGGTAATTGCGTAACACACTAACAGTAGGAATAGCTTTCATTTTGACAGTCCAACAACATTCATTGCGTTATTTACGTTGTTGCACAGACTAATTGCTCGAACATATGAAACAATGGATTAGCGATAGGCTTCAAAATGATTCAAATTGTGATAAATAGTGTGATACGCAATTAGAGTGCTGGTGAAGATGCCTGGTCAATGATTCTATTTTCGTTACAGATTATGGAGTTATCACAATATAAGTTAAAAATTGTTGAGAAGGTACGATGGGGCTGGCAAATCCGTATGGATAAAAACCCCTTTTCAAAATAAAGATTAAAAAAAAAACACAATAGCGCCGCCTATTCAACATTTAATAATAGCACCTTCGTTAGGTGAACTATTTATAAGACTTCATTACAGGCTGTTCGCTAATGACGCCCGCTCGTTGCAGTGTTTCATATTTCATTTACGAATATAGGCAAATGTGGGTCAGGTAGCTTAAGCACTTGGAAAGTTTGATACACTTTTCATAAGAATTTCTTATTTTCCAGACTATTTTAAAGGCTCTTGAGTTGAGAACTTGTTGCAGTCCTTGGAAGACTAAAGGTAATGGTACAAGTAGCTACCAGCGAGTTTGTTTAAGGTTTCATTCTTAGTATTCCTGTGAACACGACAGATTTTATTTTGTGCGTAAATAATTACTTATGCAATCTCACATGAGTTCATTATCCAAGCTCAGGCCAATCAACACTTATAATTTCTGTTAAAATACAGATTTTGTTCGTTGCTTGTATAATCATGCCCTTTGACAGATTAGCTTTGATGAGCTTACTCTGTAGGTATACCACTTACTTTATACATCAAGATGTAACGCTGGTGTTAAATTAAATATTTCTTTGTAAGACCTTTACAGAATCAAAGAAGTGTAAAAAGTATCAAGATTATTTGAATTTTCTCGACGGACATTATCTTTCTGTACTTATTTATCAAAATCAATTCGAAAAATAGGCATAACTTGAATAAAGCTTTTTCTTTTTCGTAGGTACCCATTGAATATTTTGTAATTTTACTTTACGATATTTAAAATATTGTCATTTGATTCAGACTTCTTGATCATATTTCATCGGCTTTTATGTAGGTTCCTAATATTGTTTAAAATAGGTAGTAATACCTACTTACTTTTGTCACTAGTATTTTTGCGTTTTTTTTCATACATCATGAAAAATTTTGGCAATATCAATTGTTTTTTTTTTTAATGAGCGCAATATGTATGACAACAGTCGAATTATTCCATTATTTCACTGGGCTGAATAGGGAACGAATGTAGCAGATCTAACCTTTTAAATGATTATCACCACGCTCTAACTTTATGGAGCTAAGCAGTCAATCACGACGTATACCTACGAACGGTTGTTTTATTCAAAAACAAAGCAAATAGCTTAGCGGTTTCATGACTGCTTTGCAAATCTGTGGTTGTAAGTTCGATTCCCAAATATTGATAGTTTCTGTGTTTTTTTTAAACTTTTTTTTACACTTTTATATGATAGTTCGTAGAACGTACAAAGAAAAACATGAAGTTTAGTCCTACTCTGTCATGTCTATGGTTAGGTGTCTGTTAACGAGAAATCCCGGTGATCCCGGTCTACCACCTACTGTTATAATATTTTAGTGATCTAGCCGTTCGTCAGGAATAATTTGTAAGAATGTATCAGTCAGTGTATCAGTGCTGTGCCATTAGGTAGTATAGCAAATAGGGAAGTTTTATGAAAATGTGGCTTTTATTTTAGTATATTGTGATGTCTTACGACTTCCGCGCGAACGAAGTCGGTAGCAGAAGCTAGTGTCTTATAATTGCAGAATTGTATGAGTGGACAGGATCACCACTGAAATTAGGAAACTAAGAAGCCATAGAAGTGGTTGGTCAAGGAAATGTTTTGATTAACAAGTGTGTTAATGGACAGTGGGAGACAATTAACCTGAAAATTGGTCTTTATGTACCAAAATTAAGACGATACCTGTTTTCTGAAGGAGTAGTGACAAAACAAAGCTACAATAACAAAAAGAAACAATCTGATGCTTTGATTTACAACAACAACAAAATAGTGACGTGTGCGATTTACAAAGCAACAATTTATTCGAGTTAAAAGTATTTTTTTTTAAATTTATTAAGCTATTGCATAGCTTCTATCGCGGGCCTTGAGCGCGGGGACCGGAGCCAGAAATTCCGTAACGAAAAAAAACCTCACGCTCCCCACTCCGACGGGCACGGAGGTGTGGCTTGAAGGCCGTGCATTGTCTAACGTCGTTTCTTTTCGGCAGTCTTCGACACGGTGTTTGTGTGCGTGCAACTAGACGTATTGTACGACTCTACGAAGCTCGCACGAATCGAGACGAGCTGCTCCGAAATCGGACGAATACATAAGCAGCTGTTTATGAGAAAGTATATAGGTGTATAGGTATTTATCAAAAAGTGTAACTTGAATTAATATTTATTTCCATTTACTTTCGTACCATTTATCATTTACCAGTCGGACACCATACATTTATTATAATCACCACTATCTTAAAACTCAATATCATATTTATATTTAAATCAATCCCACTTATATATGATCCCGGGACCCCCCCGCGTCACCCCTTTTGACCAAGCCCTCCACCCGTCCAGGGCTACTTCACCCCCCCGGGTCTTAACTTTTGAACCGGAGGTCGTAGAGGTATCGAGTTTGGGGTCTTTGGAATCGGCAGTAAAGGGCCTATCTTTTGGCCCCGATAAGTTTAGGGTAAAGCGCCCCATTTTAAATTTATTTTAGATTAAAAAAAAAAAAAAACTTATTTCTTATTCTAATACAAAATGCTATGCAATAGCTTTACCGCGGCAGTCCCCGAGTGCCACACGTCTTTTTTAATACTATTTTTAATATTAGTACGATTAAATATATCAATTAAACATAGATTATAATATATAAGCTAAAACTAAAATATATATACATACTATTTACAAGTGTATAATGTAAGGAAAGAGCTCATAGGGCATCAAAAAATTCGTCCGCATCGCTGTCAATGGGACAAGTGCCCAAAAGGCTGGCGGCATTGCCACGTTGGATGGCAATGCTGATTCTTTGGGCTAAAATTAGGCCAGCCCTCTGGTCATGTGAAGAGTCGACCAACCACTTGGAAAAAAAGTTAAAAGTTAAAACAATTCAAAATCCAGTGTGTAATGTAGTGCAAAAGTTGGACCTTAAAACATGGCACAAACGTTTGGGACACTTGAATGTCAAAGAAATACAGAAAATGTGCAAAAACAATGTCATAACTGGTGTAGACTTATCAGACTGTGACAAGTTCGTATGTGAGCTTTGTGCTTATGGCTAGCCGTTCCAGAACCCAAACAAGGATTCACTACAACCCGGTGACGTTTTTCAGTGTCATATCAATTGGTGTTCCATAAATATAACAGTGAATAATAATAATTATTATTTTATTGTCAGGCAACTGAGGCCCATAGATAAAATACACAAAATACAAAATAACAAACTAATACATACTAAAACTAAAACATGTGTTAATAAATATGGCTTATAACTATGTTAGTAGCACTTCACTTCACTAGCTAATTAATTGTCTTTGTGCTGTCCTGTGGTATTTGCCCGCGGAAGCGACGGAACACCACGTCCTGTGGCCAAAAGTCTTCTTCCAAGACGACGGACAAGTAACAATTTGGTACACGCACCACGAACGCTTTGAAGTTGACGTTGCGGTGCGACTCCAGTAACTGCACCCTCGACATGTACCTCATCTTCTGGCGCACGTACTCCACGATGTCCTCCGCCTTAGTGCCGTAGTGCAGGCGGGGGATGTACACCGGTGTGTACAAGCACAGCCATCCAGCCATCCATCTGTACAAGCTATGATTTATTTCGTTATTTTTAAAGACGCTGCTACAAGCTTCAGATATGTGTACTTTTAAAGAACATAAGTGATATGTTAGACTGTACTGTTTTAAGAAATATAAAGAAAATAATATTTTTTAAACACAAATGTCGACAGCATATTACACACTGAGAATGGGGCAGATTACACAAGCAAAGATTTCAAAGAATAGCTTGACCGAGAGGGTATTTCTCATGAACTCGCATATCTTTTACATTGTCACCTGCCACAAGATAAGAGTCAGTAAGGATACTGTTATCTATCTCTGCTGAAAATAACTGGAATATAATGCAGTTAGATGTCAATAACAGCCTTTTTGTATGGAGAGTTATAAGAGGATATTTTTATGGAAATTCCAGATGGAGGAGGATGGATGGAAATGTATTAAGTGCCAAGTTTACATCATATCATGTCATTCAGTTGAAGATTTTTATGTTAAATGGTGGTCCAATATCTTGGGCTAGTCAAAAACAATCTTGTATTTCTCTATAAATAACTGAGGCTGAATTTATGGCTGGATGTCATCACATCCAGCCATAAATGTCAAATGCCAAAAAATGTCTTGGCCATAAAAGATCTTTGGCTGCTTCCTGCTAAAGATCTTTTATGGTTTAGACAGTTTTCCAAAGAAATTGTTAGTAATCAGAATTGCACAATTTTATGTATTGATTATTAGAGTTAAAAAAAAGATTAAGTCCCTTAAAGGGGGTTGAAATTCTGTAATTCTTACGGATAATCGGTATTCCTACTTCCATTTGTTATGAAAGCTAGATTAGCATGTATATAAACAACAAAAAATAAACTCTTTTTCGTTTGCTATGAAGAAAGTAACTGCTGGCGTGCAATGAATACCTTTTTTACCCGACTATGCTGAAAGAAAGGTTTATGATTTTAACATGTCTGTGTAATACCAGTACAATATCATCCCATAAAATAAAAATAAATAGAGCACCCTACAAAAAGAAATGAAATCCCACCAAAAATATTTCATGTAAAGTAGGCTGCTAAGACTTACATATCGCTTTCACTGTTAAAAAGTTTTCAGATCTAATGTAGAGCCTAGCCCCTAACTCTACCAGGCCTAACTCTACAAACCTTACATCTTGGTCAAAATGTATGGCTTGGCCGTTCCATTAAATTATTGCATGACACAACATTAAAGAACAGTGACTTAATTTCTTACCAGGCCCATAGGAGTGTCTGTGCGACTGCCGCGAAACGGGCAAGCCATACATTTCGACCAAGATGTAAGGTTTGTAGAGTTACGCCTCCTGGAGCTAGGGGCTTGGCCTTGGCAACCTACTTTACATGAAATGCTTTTGGTGGGTAACATATTTATCGTACGGTACCCTCTTCACGCGAGTTCAACTTGCACTTGTCCAGTTTTTACTTGTTAGTTTTACAATTTATAACTAATTAACATCACAGGATTCAACAAGGAGTCAATACGTAGGGGAGAATTAAATAAATTTAATTAAGTTAGATGCGATAATCCTGTTCATAGGTATTGTAGGTCACAATAAATAACAAAAAATAACCCGCATTTTTATGGTGTTGGAATGTTACTTCATATCGACAATATTTATCACTGAAAATTCTTCTCGGAAAAATGTTCTAGAACTTTGATCGTACGTGCTTTTAATAAACATCTTTAAAATTGAATGGACAATTCTCTCTACGATTTCTCTTTTATATTGTCCTTTTGTTACGTTTCTTTCTTTTGTCAAGCAATTTAGTTCTATTCTTTATAAATAAATACGAGTATATGTCTTATTCTTGTTCGTGTTGCTTTTGATTTTGAGTGTAAATTTTATGTCTTTAGGTCAAAAGTCTTTTTATTTTATTTATTTTCTAATATGTAACTTTTTCGTTCTCTGCCATTTAGCATAAAGGATTTGCTGTTCATACACTGTAAGCAGATTTTGTATTTAAAATAAATATTTTTTTATAACTGATCTCAATAATATTACGCCAAATTTGTGTGTGAGTCAGTGCTTTAGCTGTAGGTAGGTATGACTGTTGCCACTTATTTCAACGAACAACGAATATAATATTTGCGTAAAATGTATAGGGAAGCCATGAAAATATCTAATTAATTGACACAATGTGGGTTACTTTACCGTCTGCTTGTGTAATTATCTGCCTTACCCGTTATCATTATTATAAGCTATCCCGACAGAACAACAAATAACATAGAATTGAGAAATACGAAAACAATAACAGCGTTTTGTCGTCCCCCGCAAGTTTACAACTACAGGAAATAAATTCTTTAACGAGAAAATTTATCGCACCCTTACCTCCTTACTAATAAACGTTGTATAGCGTCTGTATAATTACGCAATGCTTTGTCTTCTTCTCTCGAACGTAAAATTACTGACGACTGAAAGAGAGATATAAGCGTGTAACTACACAGACGCTATACAACGTTTATTAGTAAGGAGGTTACTGTACAAGTTTTATATTGACAGGCGTACTCTCTGGAATTTACTTACCACCACTCTTCCAAAGATGTATGTCCATATTTATAAACTAGCTTATGCCGCGATTTCGTTCTCGTGGAAGTCTAAGACACCACAATATACTAAAATAACAGGGACATTTAAAAAAAAAAACTTGTATACCACGTTTGTAGTTGTGGTCTCAGCAGCCAAAATATGACCAGATGGGATCCTGCCTAACCTGGGATTTGCCGAAAAGATTTTGCCAAAATTTCACTACCCAAACAAATTTTAGCAACCTTTTTTATACCAATGCAATGTTTGGAATGATTTTAGTACGCACATTTTCATTTGGTCAATTTTTTACTTGGTAGAATATTACCAAGGATAATGTCATTAAGGCATTTGGTCTTTAATCAAATGATTTATTACAGCAAACAATCTTTAGGCAATAAACGTTTGGTCTAATGACATGTAACGGCAAAAAAAAAATGCGGAAAATTGTTTGGGAAGTGATAATTTGGCAATTTATTTTCGATGAAACAAGGGAGACCCTGACCAGATACTAGTGTGCTGGTGAGCAAGCGACGTACAGTTGTCCGCGTGAGAAGCAGATCGTCTTGAGGTCGATACCTGCAGCTTATAATAGTAATTTCCCATTGCTTGCGAAGCTTTTCGCTTTTTGTGAATTATAGAACCCCTGCGTTCCTGAATATATTACCTAATGACACAACACTGATACACTGACTGATGCTTTCTTACAGATTATTGCTGACGAACAGCTATCACTAAAATAACTTATCAGTGGATTGTAAACACACGGGATTTCTCACTAACAGCCACCTAACCACAGATTTTTATTATAACCAAATATGACAGAAGAGGCCTAAACTTTAAGTTTTTCTATGTACGTTTTACGAACTATCCTATCCTAAAATGTAAAAAAAAGAAAGCATACAAAATATCAATTATTGGGAATCGAACTATGGTTTGCAAAGCAGTCGTCGAATCGCTACGTTATTTGTTTTATTGAAAGCAGACTATACTCGTAATAGCCGTTTTTATTTTATGTCGGGATTGACTGCACAGCTCCTTAAAGGTATAGCGGCATCATAATTATTTAAAAGGTTAAATCTGTAACTATCTGCTATATTCGTTCTCTATTCAGCCCAATGAAGTAATGGAATTATAGAGGTATGAGGAACAGGGTGTAAAGTTCACTCATACTCTATGGAAAAGGGAGGATCCTCCGACCAGACGGGTGTTATGTCTGGTGGGCAACTGCCCGACGGTTGATGTCGGGACGTTGTATATATGCTAGTAGCGCGGTAAACTCTGCTTGCGCGATGCAGGATTTGCATGACGTCAGTATGACGTGTAGGTCGCATGTGGCGATGTATACTGCTACAGAATAATTCGACTGTTATCATACACTGTGTTCTCTTTCATCTCAGTCTCATTTCCTACGAATTTTATGGGAAGGATTTTGCGATTTCTGACTTTTATAGCACCTTAGTTGCTGCGGTAGACTTTTATTGATCCTTATAAGAAATAGAATAAATTGGCATATTTTTTCTGTGAAAATTGCCCATTTTCTTGCTGACTGTACAATTTTTTTCAAAATTGTGTGTACTATTTTATTATTGTATAGATAAGATAATTTTGTAAACACAGGATGTAAAATAACCCACCATACAGTCGTTAGCTACGCATTCTGTACATCGAACTAAGTAACATTGAGCAAAAATTATTGCTGAGATCGACTTTTATTTTTGTTGTAAAAAGTCGCTGTTCACGACATCGGCAGCGAGCAATGTAACACACGTACGCAAAATATTTTGCGGTTTTGCGTGCGGGTGCACAACGGTACAGAGTCGTGGTGGTTAACATTTCAAAATTGATTTCGTAAAAATACGTTAAAACTTTGACCTTAAATTTTCCGTAACAGTGAAGGTTCCCAAGTAAAGTACAGAACAAAAGATATATCATAATGACAGGAAGAACACGTGACTCTCGGCTTCGTTAAGCGTCTTTTTACACCCGTTATCGCAATATCTACCTATATATATAGTGCGGTGCATAGTTCATTGCACCACCTACGTACGTTTGAGCTGTTCCAAGTGGGACCACATCGCTAATGCCACTTAACAGCACAAAGGAACGAGCCTCGACTCAATACGAGCACTTACTGACGTCTACAGGACTCGCTTCATCGAGTTCGATTTGTTTGAACAACTATTGCGATCGATAACTCATTCAACCAAGCTTGTAGTCATGCACGTTTTCGGAAATGTCATATGCAAGCCTGTAGGTATTTTACATTCTACTTCTTCTATAGTAGACTTTAGTAGATGTCTGATGAGTCTGTAAGTTTAGACGTGTCTTCCAAACCGAGAGTGACGCTAGGTAAATAGATACTGATGAGTTCTACCCTCAGTTCTAACGCTGTTAGAGGAGACGTATGCCCGATTTCACTAACACTAGGAGACATCTAAATGAATGTGTGCTGCTGGCAAGTTTATTGCGCCACTTCTTCTTCCTAGCGAAAGCACTAGGGAGTGATGAAGGCCGGGCGTTTTGGAAGACTGTCTTATGTAATTTTATGTGAAAAGTAATGAATGATTCTCAGCCCAATTTGAATAAATGACTTTTGATTTAATTTGATTTGAATGCCAAATAAAAGCGCTCTGTTTGATTTTTTTACTTTCGGCGCTTAGCCGAGCGTTGAAAATCCATCATTGCGCTTTTATTTAGGCATTTACATTATAGTTATGAGAATTATGATATTTAGGGCTAAAAATAAAATAAAAACTTCATACACCTGGTGAATTAAATATATATATTAATGGTCAATCAATAATAAAAACAATAACTGAACAGCAGGTCTTACTTTTGATGATAAACTTACAACGAAACCTCAAATTGAGAAAGTAAGAAAAAATATATCAGCACTGACTTGCCCTTTCCAAAAGGTAGTTTCGTATGAAGAAGAATGGGCAAGAAAAGTCACCGTTACTCTTTTAAAAATGTTTTACATTATTATGTATACCTACATTAATTATATAATTATATGTGAAGACGATGCACCTAGAACCTAGAATAAAATTACTATACCACAATAGGTAAAAATAATTAAATATAACGCAATGACAGGTAAATTAATATTGTAGTAGATAAATGATGCTCACATATTTACAAATATTGAAAACAAGCTGATTTTTCCAAAACTGTAACAAGTAATACGATGATTCCCACTACTGGTCAGATGTATTATTTATAACTCGATTATTTAGTGCTGCCAAAACTAACCTTAAAAAAACTACAAACATCTTAAAATAAAATTATTAAAGTCCTAATCAGTTATGATTCTTTAACATCTTCTCAAAAGGTTTTAAAATAAACAAAATGAATGAATATCGATCAACAAAATTTCTACATCTATATCTGTAATTTTTATGTTGTGCTTATTAAAGTACTTACTTTACTACTTAAGTTACTACTTACTGCACTTTCATACTTGCACGTAAAATAATTAATAGAGACACACATACACAAATAACATGTTTATAAAGAATGCAAATTCAAAAGCGCATGACGAGGCAGGCTATCCATATAATTTAAAGAGCACTGAGGACAAACTATGGTAGAAAAACTGTCGTATATGAGGGGGCGGAACTCTATTTAACTCTATATGCCTAAAGTAATTAATGAATTGAAATCACTTTTAAAAGGTTATTAGAGCACTATATTCAGAATAATGTATGAATTGTAAGTGTTTACTGTTTTTTTTTAATAATTTTTACTCAGAGGAGTGTTTTTTTTTTTAAATTAAATAAGTTGTCTTAAACCGTAGTTAATGAAAACAAGCATTATAAACAAGTTCTGTGAGACGTAGGTACTTATTATAAATCTCCATCATTAAAAGGCAGCAAGGAGTTCCGTGCTCTGGGGAAAGTAAAATTCGAGAAAGGCTGTTTTTGCTAAAGAAAATCCTTCACATTTCCAAGTAACAAAAGAAAAAGTGCGTAAAGATGAATAAGTTAACATATTGCTGGATTCTTTGGCAGTTATCTTCAACAGCGTTCATAAATCTCGGATTTTTAGGTACCTACTGAATTTTCCTAGAAGCGAAAGGCGTGGGGTACCGCCCACGCCGTGAAGACGCCCATATTTTAAGATCTTATGTTATTTACTACACGTCTATTGTTATTCCTTTTATAGACTACGTAGAATAAATAGAAAACACCTACGTATTGTAAACATATCGTGACGTGTGGAGTTATTTATAGATTCGGTACTAATGAAATAACAAGAGGTGTATTAATTGAGAACAATTTATGCGGACTTTCACGCTTCATCGATAAAAAAAAGTGTATAATTTTTTATAAGTACTCTTATTATAGGCCTCGAGTGTTGATTTTTTATGGCGTAGATGATAAAGTATACACCGACTTTTATCATCCAATAAACTCAGTAAACATTATCCATTGACTTCCTCTGCTAAGTAACATTGCTATGATCCAGACGGAAAAGTAGATAAGTACTTACCCTGTTAAATTACTTGAGACTTTTTAACTTTGTCCCTGCTCAATGCAATGAAGTTCAGCGAATGCCAGGAAAGATAAACAAAAAAATGCTACATTTTAAATTGCTTAGCGTAGATTTAAAGAACTTGAATGGAAATTCCCAAAGCCAAATAATATCGAGGATCAAATATTTAAAATACTTTGCGTAAACTCAGGACCTACGTCAAATAAAACTTTTTATTTGACGTGAAGAGCAAACGAAAGTGTATCGTAATACCCTGACCATAAAGTCATTTTCTTGATGTATAATTTATTCCGCAATATTTGTCGCAGGGTGTAGACTAGACAATAGAATTCAAGCTTTGTACATAAGCGTGGGAAGTGGAAGATTTTATTAGTTTTGCTAAAGGGCTTGTGTTTCAAACAATTTAAATGGTACACTGGAGAAGGGAAACCAGCACCTTCGATCAAAAAAAAAAAACAAATCAAGTATTATTTACTGTTTAAATTCTAATTTAAACAGTAACTTGATTTGTTTTTGTTGTTTTTCGAAATTCTCCTGCTGAATTCTATATAATAGCTTGCTTGTCGCTTATTACTGTATATTTTTTCACAATCTATTAGGTTGGGGAAAAAGTCTTTTCGCATTATAGTATGTATGAACTTGTAATAAAATCTCTTTGGCTATTTGTATCTGGCTGGTTTTGGTATCATTGAAAGTTTAAATTATAAAGAACATAATACCAAATTCAAATTAGGAAAATGTGTGATTTTCATTTGTTTTTCGTACTGTCAAGATGAGTGAATCTAATGAAGAAATTCGATACATTTTAAAATTTTACTACAAAAAAGGTAAAATTGCAACGCAAGCCGCCAAAAAAGTTTGCGATGTTTATGGATCTAGTGCAGTGTCTGTGAGAGTAGCACAAATTTGGTATAAGCGTTTTCAATCCGGAAATTTTGATGTCAAAGATGCACGTCGCTCTGGTCGCCCTATTACGGATAAAATGGATGCCACTTTTAAAAAAGTAGAGCAAGATATCAGTAGTTACGACGTAGCTGAAGAACTGGGAATTGACCACAAAACAGTTTTGGCACATTTGAAAAAATTGGGTACACAAAAATGCTCGATATTTGGGTACCTCACGAGCTCACTGAAAGAAACCTAATGAACCGTGTACTCATTTGTGATTCTTTATTACGACGTAATGAAACCGAACCATTTTTGAAGAAGCTGATAACTGGTGATGAAAAGTGGATCACGTACGACAAGAACGTGCGAAAAACGTCGTGGTCAAAGGCCGGTCAGGCTTCACAGACTGTGGCGAAACCCGGGTTTACTCGCAACAAGGTGATGCTGTGTGTGTGGTGGGATTGGAAAGGCATTATTCATTATGAGATGTTACCACCAGGCAGGACCATCGATTCTGAACTCTACTGCGAACAATTGATGAGATTAAAGCAAGAAGTTGAGAGAAAGCGACCGGAATTAATCAACAGAAGGGGTGTGGTTTTTCATCATGATAACGCTAGACCTCACACATCTTTAGCCACTCAGCAAAAATTAAGAGAGTTTGGCTGGGAGGTGTTAATACATCCGCCGTATAGTCCTGACCTTGCACCTTCAGATTTCCACCTGTTTCGGTCTCTTCAGAATTCTTTAGGCAGTGTCAGGTTAACATCACGAGGGGACTGCCAAAACCACTTGTCGCGGTATTTTGATCAGAAGTTCCAAAATTTCTATAGCAATGGGATCATGTCCATGATGGCGACAAGTTATCGAACAAAATGGTACCTACATACTTTAGTTAAATGTAAATAAACTATAGTAAAAAATGTTTTGAATCTTCATAAAAAATGCGAAGAAACTTTTTCCCCAACCTATTATGATAATAACAACCTTTCCAACCCCGTAGTATTTTTCTTTCTATTTCTGTTCATTAACACAAGTGACTGCTCCCTCTGAACCTAACCTCCTTGCCTTCAAAGGAACTAAATCTTAAAATACACACAAAAAGCCACTTGAGATCCTTTACATGTCTCATGAAATGAAATAAACATTGGTAAATACGCCTATGTGCCCAACTTCACTGTGAAAATTCCGTACGGACCTCAAACGCTTACGGTCTGGTGGACTCGAATTGGTACCTATGGTCTGTCCAAAAAGTATCTGATGGAAATGTAAACGAACCCTGTTCAGTTTAAATTGTTACGCAATCACTCTCTAAAGAGCATTAGTAACACATTCATTTGTATTTAGAAGGTTTCAACTTAATATCTAACCACTTTTTCCAACAATTACTGTTTGATTAACATGATTAAATTGTAATTAAATCATCGGCTGAAATTGAGGTTCTAATATTAACCTCGACATCTTTAAGTTAAATTAGAATTTCGGGTTTAAAAGTATTTAAACAATTATAACAAAGCACTCAATTTTGAAGCGGCACAACAAATTGGCATCTACAGGCAGGTTTTCAAACATATTTGTTTACATCTTCATGAGATACTTTGGAAACAGACCATACATACATTAATTTATGTTTGCGGCTGTGTCACTATGTGGCTTTAATTTGGACGTACGTAGTTTCGTATGGCTGAATTAATTCCAGTACTTATGTTGGGACATAATTCGATGTGTTATTCGGTTATTACTACTACGAAATATTTCCTCATTCGCTTTAACTTTGACTTTGACTTTGACGATGATAATGAGGGTGGGCACTGATACCTACCTATCTATATTTACAAGACATTAATTTATCAATATTAAAATTTGTGTTTTTAACGATGCTGAATTGCTTGACGAAGAGATAAAGCGTTGCATTGCATTTTTATTTATTTAATTGTTTAGTTATTATCGCTAGGTACCTATATAGAGAAGCGATTAAATCGCTTATTGCTAATACGAAAATTTTTCGGTGTTAACCGCTCAGTCGCTTTTGGCCGCACAGTGAAAATTTAGTAACGCGCCCATGGTTAAAACAAAACTTTTACCTACGTAGGTACTTACTTTTCGCCCAATTTTATTGATTTCATTGCGAAACTGTATTTTTTACATAAGTATGTAAAATTGAAGGTTCAAATAAATTACTTCTATGATTATTATGAAATTACAAAATTATATTATATTATATTAAAATTATATTATATTATTATATCGTAGTCCACCGGTTTTCCGCCTTTTCATAACTCTGGCAATGTGTTCGTAGTTGCATTTGTTTAGCGCATACTTTTTAGGCTGTAATTTACTACCGAGAGGGTAGTAAATTCTTCCTAAGAATTTTGTTTAATATTATTGTTTGTTAGGTCTGAAAGCAAGAACCTCTTTCAGCGCCTTGATTTTTACAGATGTTGGCTGTTGCCCGCGACTTCTTCTACGATTTGAGATGAAAGTAGCCTATGTCCTTACCCAGGTAATGGTCTACCCATGTGCCAAATTTCATCCAAATCTGTTCAGCCATTTTAGCGTAAAAGCGTAATAAACAATCAAACGTATGCTGAACTGGGTCTATTTGGCGCAGCCGTGAGGCACACAATAATGTTTTTAAGTTTTTTTTTTACATTTTTTTTGTTTTTGCTTTGTGTGAATGTTGTGTGCCTTAACCTGGGTCCAATAAATTTATTTTCTTTCTTTCTTTCTTTCAAACAAACTCACTTTCGCATTTATAATATTAGTTAGGATGTCTTCCTCCTAACATGTACCGGCGGCACAAAAGTTTTCCTATGAAATAAGTTCACTGATTTTATAATTATTTTGTATAAGTACTTTAGTAAGTATTGGTCGTTTAGATTTCTTATTACTCCGTATTTATTTAGGTTCAGTAAATTATGGTGCGATGTCTTTCTTATTCCGAAACACATCTTCATCATCACCATCATCCACCGCCCTACTTCACCCACAGCTGAGCATAGGCCTCTCTATTCTTCTGCCAATCTCCACGTTCCAGTGCCTGCCTCATCCAGGTTCAAAACACATCTTACCTTCTCGCATATCCATTGGAACTAACTTTGAGATCACTTTTATTTTCATTTATCATTCCAAAACAGCCTCGTGAACTTAACATTTAACATCTATTTTCATCTACTACCTATTGATTTATATCATTTGGATGTAAATCAATGGGCGACGTATTTGACTTTGCCAAAAACCCAGTACATCCACCATTTGCTTTAAGTCAAGACGTGTCACACGACTGACGTCGCAGGTTTCTCACATCGCACGACAAGTCTCGCCCACGCCTCGGTACGTGACATCAAACATATTGGTTCAGCACTAACCATGCCAAGCACGTTTGCGCCTCCTGACTTTTGAACGTAATAGAAAATAAAGTTAACGATCTTAAATTGCTGACGAATTTTATCGTTGCTTTTTATATCGACTTTTTGTGGACACCGCCGATTCAGAGTGAAAGCACGTAATCTACGTCATATTTTGTGTAGTAGGCACTTATTTATAGCAGATTTTTATATTTTAAAACATTTAGTGGAAGAGTGATCTCTCTTTATCACTGAAAGACTCTGGGCACTCAAAGGTTTGCTGTCAGTAAACTCAACTTGAATTAGCTTGTCTTTGTGCATGGACCGTATTAATTATCACTGTGTAAAATATATATTTTAAGTACTATAAAGAATTGAGAGAATGCGAAAACGGACGGTTTCTCTATCCTCACGCATACAGAAACCGTTGTTGTGTCCATCGCTGACGACTGGCATCAAGACTTGGTACTCCGATATAATTAATGCGATACGCTAAATATTGAATTAGGTATCTATAGTTTCCAGATTAATCACTGATCAAACTGAGCTCAAATTGGAGACATTTTCAAACACTCTTAAAGTCTTTACTCCTAAGTAATTCTACTTGAAGTCGACGTTTTGTAGAAAATGATTATTCACTGTTTGTCTTCGTGCTTCTAAATAGGTGTCCGAGGACGGGTCGACTATCTGCAAGGGATTAATCAAGTCGGCCAAAAGGAAATTGAAAATAGATTGTTTATTTATTGTAAATCAAGATCAAAAATGAAACAACAGCGCTCTAAATCTGATGAAATCCAATATGATTTTATTTTCTGAAAGAAAAACTAGAAGAAGACCTTTACACGAAATGAAAATTCATAAAAGCAAGGTTTGAAAAGTAATCTTGCTTATAGCGCGTTATAGCGTGTTTTCCAATAAGAAACTTCTAGTACACACGTCAAAAGTGTTTAGGGTGAAGCACGTTTTTTTTTAATTATATTTTTTGTAACTCTATGGATAGTTTTTAGTTAATTTCGTCATTTGAAAAGGGAATAGTTTTTAGTTAATATCGTCATATGAAAATCTTCTGTCAAGTCGTAGGTATTCCTATATAATCCTGCAACTGGTTTGAGGCCGAATCAGTAAAATTTCTACCATAGTTACTTCTGAGTGGAATCAATACAAAAGAACGTTAATATGGAGAGAAGACGTCATATGAGCCGAGAAGAAATGATCCGAATCGTGGGAATTTCGGAAGCTGGTTCTCGGCAACGTGCTGTGGCAATCGGTCTGGGCACTACGCAGAGTTTACACTCTGCGTAGTGCCCAAAGTAACGGTAAGTGCGGTAACGTGTCCAACACACACACACACACTTTGGACACGTTACCGCATCACTGACAGCGTGGCAGGGCAACATGGATGACGAGCTCGCATCACCACTCGCAGACAAGATTTTTACATACAAATTATTGCTCGACGAAATTGTACAATGACCGCGATGATGTTGGTTACGAGACTTCATAGCTCTTCAGGGATGTTAATAAGCGATAAAACCAAAAGAAATCGCTTGCATAAAGTCAATCTCCGCTCCCGAAGGCCGCTCCGTGTACCACCTATTGAGCCCCGCAATCACAAAGCCCGTTTACAATGGGCTTTTGTGTGTTTTACTAACGAATCTCGCTTTGGTATGAGGCCAGATAGGACCCCTTGGCCGCCAAGAACGTTTAAAATCATGCCAGGAAGGCCATGCATATAATGGTGGAACAATTATGACATGGGCGGGTATTTGGATCGGCGGAAGAACCAACTCAACTGATTTGGATCAGAGGCAATCTCAATGCACAGATTGACGCTGAAACGATTGTTTCAGATGTTGTCCTTCCTTTGCAGATCCAATTAGCAGAAATGAAGCACCATTAATTTCTGCTTAAGCATGATAATGCACGTCCACACACTGGCAGAGACGTTGCAAACACCGTAAATGCCGTAGCTAATGGCAACGTACTACCATGGCCTCCTCAATCGCCAGATTTGAATCCCATTGAACACGCATAGGATATGCTCCCAAAAAGGGCTCTGCCAAATATGGATGCCGTACACACACCAGGTTTTTTTTTTTTCGCCTGTTACAAGGTACTTGTGTGGCCATTCCGCAACGTGATTTGATTGAATTCATATTGAGTAGCCGTATCGCTGCGATTGTGTTATACACGTTAACGGCGGAAATACAGACTACTAATTGCTTATTTTACGCAATAAAATCCTTTTTTTTTAATTACATTTTCATGTGAGGATTAACTAAGGTGAAAAATCAAGCATAATCATAAATCGCGCAGTATTTATTAATAAAGATAGCCATTTTTTTTTTTTGATATTTTGATTTGCATTAATGCAAAAGCAGAGAGTACTTCGTCGAAGAACAAAAGAAAACCTTTTAATTTAATTTCAATAGGTTAAAATATAAAATATATATTTTTAAATACTTTGGTCCCTAGACGCTTTTGTTGTGTGTATGTGACGTAGGTATATGAAACTTTTATGAACAAAAAAATACTGTTTAACATTTTAGGCCGAATATAATAATAAAATAAGTTGATAGAATAGAATAGGTAGGTTTAATAAAAACCTACGCTTTGAAACGGCAACGAGTTTCAACTTTCTGATTGACCGATTCCTTGCCTGGAAATGGTTTAATTGAAATAAAAAGTTTGGGTTAGAATCATTTTTACTGCAAACATACAAACGGTGACACAGTGGATAAATACAAGATAAACTTTTGTTAATGTTGATAGAATATACACTATCCCTTATAGTGCGGTTTATGGTCCACAGAACTTTAAGAGTGAGTTGCACCAACTAACTTTAACGATAACCTATGCCTTGTCAGCCGTCAAATCTCCGGTTATCCGTAATACAGGTTGAACTATTTTAACAATTGTTAAAATTACGTCACAAATAACGATAACATTAACTGCTCAACTTCGGGCGGTTAAGGGCTTTTCATGGTTTTCCCATGTTTGTTTTTTGTTTTTGTTTTGTACTAGTCCAGTCTGTTTTTATGCACATCAAAAATGTGCTTTTCGGCAAGGATTTGTAATCTAGTAACTTCTACCTGGCTAAAATGAACACTTCTTTCTCTGAAAATATATGTCAGTTATCTTATTAATAAACTAATCATAAAAACATCAGAATAAGGATGGATTATAGTTTTACATAATTGGAAGTTCACCCATGTGGTATTTTTAAGTAGTCGATATATACCTAGGTATTATAAAACAAAGGTATTTAAGTAATAATAACATTAATTCTAATTTTCGTCTTCAGCCTTCGAGTTGACTCAGATACTAGACGATCTTAGCATGGAAAGCCTAGAGGTCGGACTTCAGCTGAATATGTCAAAGACCAAGTTGATGATGAACAGCGTGCATCGCAGGATCACTGTGGCGGGGAAGGTTGAATACATTGATGTGTATCTCAATCTTGGTCAAATTGTCTCTTTCCAGGCAAGACAAAACAAACAATATCCTAGACGCACCGCAAAAGCCTGGAAGAGCTATTGGGCCATGAAAGATACTATCCCCTAAGAGAAGACTCATTGACGTGTGCATACTTCCCATTGCAATCAGCAGAGGTCCACGCTCGAGGTTTGCCAGAGGACTATGGAATGGAGTATTCTGAGTAACAAACTAACAGACCGGGTTAGCTATACGACCATCCGTTCCATCACAAAGATAATTGATGTCACTTGGAAAGCTGCCACACTAAAGTGGAATTGGGCTGGACATATCTGTCGCATGTCAGACGACCTATGGGCCAAATTTACGATCCCACGGGTCCCTCGTAATGGCACGCGACATCGTGGCAGGCCCAGACGGAGATGGTGGGATGAGCTGGACTCCTTCAACAAAAACTGGCCCTTAGCAGCTTTAAACAGTCAGAAGTGGAAAGAGATTAGGGAAGTCTTTGCCCTGCAGTAGGACATCACAGGCTTTTAATTAATTCTAATATTCATTCGCATAATTCTGTTGTGTGTGTAAGACCTTACGTTATATTTTATTACGTAGGAGGAACGAGGAACTGAAGAAACAATATTTAAAAAATTATGAAAGCAATACCTACTCACTTTGTATTGAAGTTGTATTATATTTTAACTTAACTTTTATCTTTTTCCACTTATAATATTTTGCGGCAGAATTTGAATACCACGCGTATAATTAATAAACCTGCCGTAAAAATAAGTTTGAATTTGGTTAATTTTGAAAGCGTGATGAGATGATAACAAGCTTGCTGTGTTGCATTGTCAAAAAAATTACCCATGTACATTTTGGGGAAATAAGACGTCTTGTCACTTATCACCCATTTAACTTTAACTTTTACACGTTACATGATGGTGCAACAGTAGGTAGTTCAATTCTATGGTCATTGTTAATGTTACTGTTAAAATTAACTTTGACGGAAACTATAACGTAGCTCTTGGTGCAAGCCACTCTAAGAAACGGTTCGTAAAGGCTGGGTCACAGATAGATGCGGAAATAGGTACTTATAGTACAACTATTTTCTTAATGTCCCTTGGCAAAACTTCGTATTTCGTTTACTTTAGCAGCTTTCGTCCCATTTTTAAAATAAATTACATTACGTTAAATGAGTATTAAAAACTCTATACAAACCTACTGACAGAAATAAATAATTTGCCATTTAAACCATTTACTTATGAATTGGCCATAGAGGCTGTATGTATACTTCCAAGTCGATTGAGAGCTTCCGGTCTGCACCAAGTGCAATGGGCAACTGATAGAAATCCGACGATTGGCGGAATACGAAGTTTGCCGAGGGACATTAAGAAAATAATTGTACTGTACATGTATTAAATCTAACCGATAATATGAGTGAAAGGTGGAACTAAATATAGAACCTTCACATTTTGTATTTATGTATGTATGAGACGTTTATGAGTCTACTGACGTACAAAACTGTTTTCTAATTAACACGAAGCGCTGAACTGGACTACAATTGGACGTCAACTGAACGTCAAAACAATTTTTAGAGCACATGACGTGTAGGTTGATAACCTTTTGGGTACACGGGACCATCACTGGTGAACCGTATATGAAAATATATTTCACCCTGGGTGTTTAACCTTGGGCTAGGTCATTCTAACCCTTCGGGGGGGCCCGAGCACCGCCTGTGGGCGGTTGTACGTGGGGATCGTGCGATCCATGGCCCTATATGGGTCCCCGGTGTAGGCAGCTGACCTGACGGCCCGCAGTATCGCAGTGTTGCGAGTACCGCAAAGGGCGATGGCCGTCAGAGTCATCAGAGGGTATCGCACGATCTCCTACGAGGCGGCTTGCGCACTGGCCGGATCCCCGCCGTGGGACCTGGAAGCGAGAGCCCTCGCGTCACTACATCGGTGGCCCGAGGAGGCGCGGAAGAGGGGCGTGGTACTGGTGCAGCGGCAGATCACGCTGCGCCGGTCTGAGCTCCGTCAGGTCTTGGTGGCGGTATGGCGGGACAGGCTTCTGCGCCCTACCGCTGGCCTCGTCACTATCGGGGCGGTCCGGCCGGTGCTCGACTACTGGCTCGGGAGGAGGCACGGCTCTCTGTCATTTAGGGCGAAGCAGGTGCTCTCGGGGCACGGCTGCTTCGGGAGGTACCTGCATCGCATAGGCAGGGAGCCAGACGCTCGGTGTCATCGCTGCGTCCATTGCCGGGAGGACACGGCGTGGCATACGCTTGCAGAGTGTGCAGCTTGGGAGGAGCCACGCCGTGACCTTGTATCGGAAGTGGGTAGCGACCTGTCGCTGCCGACTGTTATTAATTCTATGGTCGGCAGCGCAGCGTCGTGGGACGCGGTGATCTCCTTCTGCGAAAATGTCATGTCGCAGAAGGAGGCAGCGGAAAGGGAGAGGGAGATGTCGAGTGCTCTCCCAGCCCGTAGCAGGCGCACCGGGCGTCGGCAGAGGGCAGATAATGCCCTCTTCCAGCCCCCCTAAATGGACCCAGGGACGGCGGACTCAGGGACGTCCGCCGCCCCCTATCATATAAGACCCGGGGTGGCGGCGCGTAATGTTCCACGCGCGCCTCTCTTAGACGTCGCGGGGGGAGTCAAACACCTCACTCCCCCCGTTTGACTAGACGGGGCTCGCAGAGGCGGGCCGGCGGCACCAGTCGGGGGCTGCGTTGAAGAGTGCTTAAGTGCCCCCGTAGCCCCCGGTGCAAGTGTGCGAGGGAACACGGGGTGGTTTTACTCAGTAGAAGTCTGACAGACCCCTCCGCCCGCCGCAGGGCGGAGGACATCCATGAGGAATTCCACCCCATCAAAAAAAAAAGGTCATTCTAACCCTAGGCAATTAAGAGATGAGATAGGCACAAAAAAAGATATATTTACTTATGTATAATATGGCCCATTAGGGTAAGGTTGTTGACCTTGCGGAGATATTATCGTTAAGACAGTTTACAGCCATCACATCGTTAAATTCAAGTAAAAGCTTTATCGAGGTCACGTGCAATGGATACTTGAAGGTTAATATAGGGGAAAATGGGGATCATGAACCGATATAGTTTTCACCCTGATTTAGCTATAAAGGAACCGTATAATGTAATAGCTGGTTATAAAACCTGTTGAACTGAATAAGTTGGTTTGCTTTTGGTGGTGCTTCGTGATTTTAACGTTGAATGTTTTGATACGCTTAGGGCTGATTTCACCAAAGTCAGATATCTTTTAACCGTGGAATAACACTGACGTCTGACAGTTCTATGCTCCATTTGAAATAAGATTAGAAATTTATATAAACCTTTTTTACAGTCCGTTCAACCGATTTTGACTTCTACCCCGTCGGCATAGGCCCGTTGGCATTAAAAGCAAAAACGTGGTTACAATACCAACTGTTTACTGCAGCTGCCATTTGTCATGCCACCAACGCAATATATAAGTCAAAATCGGTTGAACGGACTGTAAAAAAGGCTTATTTATTTTTCTAATATTTCAAATGGAGTATAATTATATAGTACTAGCTGACCCGACAGACGCTGTCCTGTCTTAACTATGAATGTCATATGTCGTTTAGTTTTAGTTTTAACTATTGGCTAAAACTAAAACTATCGACCCATTTATCAACCGATCCATCTGTGTTAAACGATATTTGCAGCGCGCATTCTGTCAATCGCTAACAGTTATTTCAAACAACTGACAGTTATGTAAAATTAATATTGGCGTTAAGTTTTCTTAAATTTTGTAACGTTCCGATCAACTTCCTTATTTTTTTATTTCATAAGATTCTTCGCCTGACAATAAGGAACCCAACTTTTTTTTTTTGTGAAATCAGTCCAGCCGTTCACGCGTGATGGCGTGACCAAGGGAAATAGGGATTCATTTTTATATATATAGATATAGATGGAAAAACTGTCAAAAAATCAAAATTTATTCTTATAGGATAATACTAATTCTAGGTATAACAGTTTTGTGAAATAAGCCCTTAGTAACTTAATTTACGAAAATTGCGTGAGCCAATATCATTTCATACTGTTATATACATTAAAATGGTTATATTTATTATTCTATTTATTTACACAACACTTCCATCATAACAGGATATCCCAAAGCGATAGGGTGGTACTTAATAATATATTATTTGGTGGTATTTAATATATAATACAACTAACTATTTATACTAAGTTCCTACTAAATTAAATGACTAACTAAGTATACAAATACATACAAAAACAAAAGGACACTTAGACTTTTTGTACACGGCACGGTTTCTTTACGGTACGGTGCGGCGTACAAACCGCGACACGTAGAAAAAACATGTCCGCCCACAAGCTTCCATATCCATAACACTGACGACCGTGCGTACACACGGCGAATAAACCGTAGTTTTACACGGCAAGTAAAACGTGAGTGTACAAAGAGCCTTAGGCGTCGAAGTACTCGACCGCATCGCTGTCATCCGGAAACGTTTCATAATTAAGTAAAATCCAACAGCGCGCTTTTATTGAGTCATTCATTTAGGTGCTGCCTAGTGTTAGCGAAAACGGGCATAAGTCTACGTAAGAAATCAAAATAAATTCTCTTTTATAAGATCATTCCACACAGGTATAAAAAATTACATAATTAATCTAGAAAAGCTAGGAATAGTTTAACCTTTCCCAGAAATAGCTTATCACCGTAGTGACTATTCGTCGAAATGTGTTGAGTTTTTCAATTCGGAAATAGCAGCATTAGGTACTTACCTTATAATTAAAGCTCAACCTTCAGGCGAACCAAGGACAGCTGTAACCGAATAAAAGACACCATCTTAAATAATTGAAAAATGCTTCGGAAGAAAATACGGCTCGACAATTTTCTTGCCTTTGTATGGTGTTTTATGTAATAAGAAATTGCGCTTACTTCTAAGAAAGTTTTAAGTCATATTCTGTTTCATGTAGAGATATATATTATATTCCGTATACATAGAATAAAAGTCGGTATTTTATGAGACTCTGTTTCAAAAGAATGTTTGTTCTCAGGGATAGTCAGATAGGAAATGTCGACTCCATATAGCTTATACTTTTTTTTAAATATAACTTGTAAAATTGATTCCAATATCCTATTTACAGAATAAACAATTTCATTTCATCTTATTTCGAATCCGGGAATAAGTCTCTATGTATGTATAGGCTCCCGCAGACAGGCGCTACGCGACTCTTGTAGACCAATTTCCATGAAGTTTTCATAGAAATTGATGTTCTAATGGAACAATGGAAAAATGATGGAACCTTAATACTGTTAATGCTAATTTCTGAAGATAGATTAAATTGAGAGTTGTAAACTTTCTCTATCATTCATTTTAACAGCACCCTAGGGTTGAACAACTTCTGAAACTCCCCATGGCAGGCACCTGTCCCACCGCCGACGATTATCGAGAAGCAAGTAGAGCTAACAACTAAAAACGACTTGGTGAGCAACGAGTAACGAGTGCGCGACGATGACGACCGATTATTCGCTGGTATGCGTATGTCCAAGCGTGCGTCTCAAAGCGATTATTCTGCCAGCCAAGCGAACGTCGCTGACCGAGTACTCCCTTTGATAGCTTTTATCGCTGCGACAACCGAGTACTCGCCGGCAGCGATGTGAACACGCAGCAATCAACTATAACCATGTACAAACGCCACATGCGAACTACGCAACATACTGACGTCACGCAAAATCCTGCATCGCGCAAGCAGAGTGTACCGCGCGACTAGAATACATACAACGCCCCGACATTTATCGTCGGGCAGTTGCCCACCAGACACGACACCCATCTGGTCAGAGGAACCTCCCTTTTCTATGGAGCATGAGTGAACTTTACACCCTGTTCGTCATAACTCTATAAGTATATGTACCTCTTCTACTTACACGGGACCTCCAACTTTTGTACATTTCTTGAGCGAGAAAAATCGTTGATAGCTAGTTGCTTCCTCGTCGGCAGTGGGGCTGGTGCCTCAAGGTAGGTTTGTAAGGAGGTTGTTGTCATATAGTTTTTGAACGTCAAAATTTCCAAAAAAATTGAATTGATTCTAGTTGCCCCTTCCAAAAGGTAGTTTCGTATGGAGAAAAATGGGCAAGAAACTCCACCGTTACTTTTAAAAATGTTTTTACATTATTATGTATACATTAATTATACATATAATTACCTTACTAACATTACTCATACGATTTATTAGGAAGATTGCCTCGTTGGTCCAGTGGTCGCAAGCCTTACTGCTGAGCATGAGGTCCTGGGTTCGATTCTCGGGTCGGGCAAAGTGTTATTGGGTTTTTCCATCTGGAATTTCTTAGTAGCAGCCCGGAGTCTGAATTTGTGCCCGGTTGATGGCAATAGGCTCGCCCCCTATTACATGGGACTTAAAACATCTGGCGAAAATATGTGGTTGTACTATAGGTACACCTCTGCCTAACCCTGTATTGCCCTACAGTCGTGATGTTATGTATATATGTTAACATAACCAATGAAAGTACAGTTCGAAAATATGTACGTGATGCGAGAAGGAAGAGGACTTATTTCTTAGCCTTTAGTTCACGAATATTTGTTTGCACATGAAAACACTCTAATAGACATGCTAATCCAGTATTTAGTGTTGTAAGCTGTAAATTCAGTATGCCGAAGAATATCGTGGTTTTTCCGAAACAAACCTGTCAACACGTACGCGAGATGACAACGTAGAACAAATATAATATGTAAGCAAGCAAGACGACGAAATAGGACCCTTTCTTGAAGCTTCAAGGTTTTCTCTCTGAAAGGGTCCTATTCCGTCATCTTGCTCAAACATTATGTTTGCTTCGCGTTTTGTTTGTACACACTGCACGTATTCACTCTATATTGGATAAGTGTTCTTCATGATTATCTAACTCGATGAAAGTAAATTATTTCTGACGTTTATTTCAGTCGTAGCTCTTCTACTTCTAAATTATGAGGCAGAGGATTTTGTTACCACTTACAAAAAAGGAGACGTAAGTATAATTACCAGCACTATAAGGATTGGTTAATAACATTTATTTGTCTTGTGCACTTCTGTAGAATATTACTAAAGACTCCTGATATTTGTTTTATTTTATACGTTGTTAAAAAAATTGATAAACTTTACGCAATTTAACATGCGTTTTTTCTAACTTGCTAAATTTATGCTTATCCTTACGTATCAGCCGCAGAAAAAAAAAACAAAAACCTAATCAAATCAGTGATAAAACGATGTCTGAAAAACAAACAGTATCCGTGGAAATATTCCAATTAAGAGATTATACTTTCAATTTGACAAAGCGAGGAGCCACAAAAAAATTTGAGTGATATTAACTACCTATTTTCGATGATTACATATTAATTAAATTGAAGGCAAAGTTTTTTAGTAATAATTAAGCTGAGATTTATGAGAAATTATATTAATATTCTAAAGCAAAATTACTCAAGCTTCATGGTAATATAAGACAAGAAAAACATCGCGAAAACCGTATCTTAATCAATTGTATCGGAAGAATTGAGGCAAAACATTTTCCTTCTTGTCGATATGATGAACGACTAAGTCCGGAAACCAATTCCGATAACATAAAACATACAATATAGAATTATCGAAATATGACTTTTTGGCTTCTACGAATCGATTATTCAGACAAAACCAATCGGAACCAGAATAGAATGCAAACTTAAAGAACAAAATTCTGTTTTTTTTTCAATATTCTCTTTTTCATTTCAATCCGTTTTATAGCAGCACTAATCTATTTTAATTTACAATCTACGTCCCACGTAGCTAAAGGGGAAATACAAGTATATTGTTTAGCTGGCTCCCACGCTACCGGGCGGGAAAATAATCAGCTTCACACCGAATGTTTTTTCCATCTTAGATAAATTAACGTCGGACTGTTCCGAGATAAGGTAGGACTCCATTTGTCTTAATATCTTACGTCTCTTTGTTGTCCTGAGATTGGTAAGCAGAGCATAGTCGAGCTGGTATCAAAAGAACCTAAGTGAATTTAACACGAATAGTAAAAAAAGGTATATTCATTAATTATCAAAGGTATTATGTAGTTGAGAATAGGGGAATAATGCTGTGATCAATAAAAAAAAACTAATATTAAAAGCACTAAAATAGGCCCTTTTATTAAATTTCCAACATGTAAAATAAATGTACACTCGAGAGCAATGAATCCGGGTCACTTAAAGAATCCTAAAAATCTCGGAAACTAAAAATGCTAGGTTAATGCAATAAATTGTATTTAATAGACAATGTAATACTCCTTAAATGAAGGTATTAAAACTTCTTAATTATTGTAAAGTTATATCATAAAAAAATCAAATTTGAAAAAGGGCCACTTTCGAAGATGGAACTACGAAATTACAGCATTTGGTTTTGCTTTTGTTTGTAATCTGTCATTTATGTGGGTACATAAACCATGTTGATAGTGCTCTATATTCATTATTAAAGCTGAAATTATGTCGCTTACGCCTGAAGAATGCACCAGAATACTTACAATGCTGGAAACCGGCCGGAGTCAGCGCGATACAGCCAGGACTGTCGGTGTGTCGCTGTCAACAGTACAAAGAGTTCTCCGACGTTACGAAGAAACTGGTTCTAGCCTACGCAGACCAGGAACGGGCAGAACCAGGTGTACCACAGCACGAGAAGACCGATACTTGGTGAACACCATGCTTCGAAATCGCTTTCTCACAGGAACTGAACTCACAAATCAGTTTCGACGCCTCGGAGGAAGTAACCCAAGTGCATGGACAGTAAGACGTCGGCTTGCTGAATCTAACTTAAAACCCCTTAGACCTGCAAACGGCCCTAAACTGGAGCGTGGGCATCGTATTTCAAGACTAAGATATGCCCAGAGCCACGTAAATTGGAGTATTGAAGATTGGTCAAAAGTTATGTTCTCCGACGAATCAAAATTTATGCTCTACAAGCACGATGGAAGACACAGAGTGTATCGAAGACCAGGGGAAAGATTCAAGCAAGCATGCATCGAAGAAAAAGTAGCCTACGGTGGTGGGTCTGTACTTGTGTGGGCCGGAATTTCTTCTGAAAGTCGCACAGAGCTGGTGATCATAGAAAACGGCTCTTTAACTAGCGTAAGATATGTGGAAGAAATCCTCAATGATCACGTTGGTCCATTTATGGTCAATTTAGGTGAGGATGCTATATTTATGCATGACAATGCCCGACCTCATACAGGTAGGATTGTGAATGACTACCTTCAAGAGATGAACATTACTCGTATGGAGTGGCCAGCGCGCAGCCCGGATATCAACCCGATCGAGCATGCTTGGGACGAGCTAGGCAGATGCGTAAAACAACGAAACCCTCCCCCAATCACGCTTCGTGAGCTCAAAATTGCTCTCACAGAGGAATGGGAGAATATTCCCCAAAATCGTATAAGGAACTTGGTGTACAGCATGCCAAACCGCGTAAACGCAGTAATGGAAGCACGAGGAGGCAATACGAAGTATTAAAATTCAAGAAAATCGTAATAAAGTTCAAAAATTTCATGTTTCCTATTTTTGTTTTAAGGAGAGATCAGCAGTTTTTTTCTTTATGTAATTTTGTGTTAATAAAATGTATGGTGACTCATATTTTTTTTACTTTCATTTAAGGAGTATTACATTGTCTATTAAATACAATTTATTGCATTAACCTATCATTTTTAGTTTCCGAGATTTTTAACATTCTTTAAGTGACCCGGATTCATTGCTCTCGAGTGTATATTAACCTAAACTTGTAATAACACTAAATATTATCACAACCCCAAATGTTTTGAACGCGTTTAACTAGCAATTTGTTAAAGTAAAAGCCGCTTTTAGAATGGCAAAAATAAAAGCTAAACCGAAACTAATGTTGGCTGAAAGCTATTCTTGCTAAAGTCAGAGCAAATTCGCAGACTACTCTTAAATGTAATATTTACCATGACAATTGTGTGGAATTTATTGCAATTTAGTCTTCATTTTCATCTAGGAATTGAATTAAAAGTTGTTGATAACGACGTTTTAATGCATGGGAATAATTTGGTAGGTAGGTAGGTACTTGAGCTTCGTGAAAACGCATTCAAAGTCAAAGCATTTATTTCAATTATACCATTTACAGGCACTTTTGAACTGTCGAGGAGTCAGTCAGTTATTCAGAGAAAATTGTAGCTAGTTGAACGTTCCAAAACGTACTTAGATTTTTGAGGAAAAGAACGGGCAACACCACGGACACTTTCATTTCAACATGTTTTAAAAATCACGCCACAAGCTTTTAGAACTCATCAATATTTTAAGCGCGCGTTGGCCCAAACAATAATGACGAAGGTGAGAACGTAGCTTGACGGATGGAACGTCACTTTTTAAAACCTCCAGAGGCTGCACTTTACCGCCTATTATTGCTTGCTTTTACACAATTTAACACAATAAAGAAGCTTTCTCTTTTATATAATAAAATGATGTGAAGGTAACATGGTAGGTACTTTGGTACCTATATTAATATGTGGCTGAGTGTTCGTGCCATCAGATAAGAGGTGAAAATGTCATTGTTCCAGCGGAAAAATAAACCATTCGTTTTATTGTTTCCGGAAAATCCTGATAGAAACATGAGTGCTCGATATTGTATTTCCTAAACGAGTAATGTTACTTCGCTCAGTTGTAACAAGATTGAATAAGTCGACCAACATAGTAATATTTTTGTTTATGTTGAATCTTCAACCGAGAAATTTTTGTTATAGTTATTTTTACGTACCTATTGCCTTCTATCAATTTGCTCTGATGGACAACACAGTTTCTGAACAAAGGTTCTATCTTCTTAGGTACTATACACACTATAGTGTGGCAAAAAGTAGAGTAGTTATTAGGTACTGAATTCAAATCCTTTACACGATGCAAGTCTCTTGCTAATGGAATACAATAAGATTGAAACAACAAATAACTTGCCTCGTCTTAACACGCTTTAAGACTCCCGCAGAAAGGCACGACGCGACGGTGCGACACGACTCAATTTCTATGAAAACTTCATGGAAATTGTTCTACCAAAATCGCGTCGCACCGTCGCGTCGCGCCTCTCTGCAACTTTTATCGTTGCTTCAAATACGACTGACCTAGAAAGAATAATAAAAGCAAAAACAACGCCAGTGTAATCATCACGTCCATCCGAATTTATTCCACGGTATAACAAAAAAGAATAAAAGATCTCAAAGATATTATTTTCTGAGTCTATGAATGTAGAGAGAAATGACCTTACTTAATTAACACTTAATAAGGATAACTAGCTGTTTTATCTAGCTCCGTTAGCGTGTTATGTTTGAGAATTTCTTGCATAAAAAATTATTATGTTCCACACATTTTTTCTTGTCGGTGCTTCACGATGTAGGTAAAGTATTCCGTTTCACACAATTTTTTAATGTCGCTCCCTAATGTCAATGGTGTGTGGCCATTTCGGGCTAATATAAAGCAACACTCCTTTTTTAAACTAAAATACATGAAAATCGGTTATCAAGTTTATCCCTAACAAGTAACCACCAAACTGACACGTTAACGTTCACAAACTCAAACTCAAACTGAAAGGATTTATTTCAAATAAACCAATTACAGGCACTTTTGAATTGTCAAGGGGTCGGTCAGTCAGAAAGATGAAGCTAGTTACCCATTCCAAAGCGTAGTAAGTACCTATAGAGAAGAACGGGCAAGAAACTCCATGGACACTCTTTTAAATCAAAATATGGTTACAAAATATTGATTACAGCGTTCATGTTGAAATTATGCATGTGAGAACGATGCAGAACGTTAAAAGCGTCCGTAATAAGAAGACAAAATCAATTCAAATATTAAATTAAATTAAAATAAGCCGTGGCAGCTAAGAAATGACCAGTTCCCACTGGCGGCGCCCGTTCACGAACATGACGCATGGATCAGCACCATTCAGCTCAACCATTTTGAAGGGAACTTAATGATCCAACACACACGCCACCACCAGCGCGACATTAGAGTGAGCATGCCGCCAGGGCCCATTCAAGTCAATGAAAGAAAAACCTATTAAATGGTAGCTTTATAGTAGGTTCATAGTACTCACACATGTGCTATGCAATTATACAATACTAAAACATTGAATTTATACAATGCAAAGATAGTTTTTAAAATCTTCAGCAGCTCCAACAGTAGTTTCAAATGCTAATCAATTGATTAGCATTTACTAAACTAAAACTAATTAAACTAAACAAAAACTAACTAACTAATTAGTTTGTGCGCCCTTGTGGAGCAGGACCAGCGTTGAGCCAAGTATTTTTATCAGCGATGTAATCCCCCAACTCATAATATGCTTGGCTGCATAGTGTGCGTTTTATACAAGATTTGAATTTAGTTTCATTCAGTTGAAGAATATGGGGAGGTATTTTATTGTAACACATAACATAACATCACGCTTAATCCCCAAGGGATATGGTAGAGGTGTACCTATAGTACATCCACATTTTGCCAGTTATGTTTAAATCCCATGTAATAGGGGCGGGCCTATTGCCACCAACCGGGCACAATTTCAGACTCCGGGCTGCTACTGAGAAATTCCTGATGACAAAACCCATAAGACTGTCTGACCTGGGAATCGAACCAAGGACCATTAGACCAACGAGGCCACGTTCATATTTATATTTATCTGAATTTCATCAAAAAGATTGTTAGGTATTCTTATTACCTTCATCACGTAACATAATACACATGTGCACAGGGATGTTCCGAATTCTTCAGTTTTTCATGAAAATGGTTTAAACTCGTCCATATGTAAATTGGCCCGTCATGATGTTACATTTTTATTAGCATTTCTTTGTAAGCTTCAACTGCGTTTACTTTTAAAGTGAAAACTTCTTTAGGCGCGTTGAGCACTTTTTGGGTGAACAAGAATCATGGAACACACGTCATCGTCACCGCACGCTTCCCATGATCTATATGTATACTGTACATAGATATACCTCCGTGCGTTATGGTCATTAACAACTTCTTTACAAACCAAAAATAATTCAAAAGTAATAATTTAATGGGTCTAGGATACAATTCACAAGTTACTTAGTTTTACACTTAGTTTTCCCCAAAGACGGCCCCGCATTTTTTTTATTTTAAATATTTAAGTGTACGCGGGATGCTACACTATGATACACACCTTCTTCCCAAATTTACACCTTCTTCCCATGGGGGTAGGCAGAAACTACAGAACGCCACCTGCTACGATCCTTACATACTCATTTTGCCTCGTTACGTTCATACATCTGGTCATACACGCACGCTGGTTGCGACTACTACGCACCTGACCTTTCTGAAGAACATCACCAATAAGGTCACTATATGTATGTCCTCCAAGGGCATCCCCTCCCGGTGTTTCCACTTATATCTGCCTTGTAAATACCTTTTGTTAGTAGGTACCTAGGTACTACCTACAAATTATTATGTTTTCTGAAAAGTATACCTGATACTAAACAACCTCGTTTAAAATGGTGTTGACACACACAGCATCGTCCAATGAACATCTTTAACGTGAAGAGTCATTAGATGCTAGCCTTATCAAGTATGTCGTTTTAAAAGCATAAAAGAGATTAATATGACCAAACTTATTAAAAACTAGCGGCGCGTCCTTGTTCGGCACGGGTGCAATAGCGGGGCTACCATTATATCATCAAAAAAAAAAATTACAAATTATCACTTCCCCAATCATTTTCCGCATAATTTCATTTGCTAAATTATTACTTAGCAAATAAACTCTTCACAAATAAATGTTTAAAAAATTTAGACGTTTAAAAAATAACTTGCTTATCAACTAGTACTTTTACCAATTTTAATGTAGTCAAATATTTCAGTCGGTAAAACATTTTACGCAAAATAAAATATAAGCCAAATATTTAGTATCGTCAGCTTTCAATTTATCATTTCGATTATAAACCGTAGTCGACGGAGCCCCGCCCGGCGGCGCTCCTGCTTCTGGGTGGTTTAAAAATAAATAACCACGAAAGGAATGGCGGGGTCTTTCAAACCCCGCCACCCCCTTCTAACCTTACCTGTCCGAGTCAGGGTGCCCCAAGTCCCGAGCTCGCTTCGCTCGCTCTTGCATCCTATCCCACCCTTGCATTTTGAAGCAATCTTATTTTTGTCTTTATATTTTTTGTCATAACAAATCATTTGACTAAATGTTTATTGTCTAAAGATTATTTGCTGTAATAAATCATTTGATTAGAGACCAAATGCCTTAATGACATTATCCTTGATAATATTCTGCCGAGTAAAAAATTGACCAAATGAAAATGTGCGTACTAAAATCATTCCAAATAGGTATTGCATTGCTTTGGTATAAAAAAAGTTTGCTAAAATTGTTTGCATAATGAAATTTTGTCACAATAATTTTGGCAATACGACAGGATCCCACAAGTGCAACATGTCAAAAAACCGATATTTCTATGATATAGGTATCTAAGTTTCAAATGCATAAAGGTTTATGTATTATACACATAAACCTATCGAAATAAATATTTTAAATGATGGTGAAGACCGCATCAAAATCATGTGCTGTTTAGAAGATCTAATCGGTCACACAGACTAGCAAATTTATATTACATATGTATAAATAGATAAGACACTGTGTAAACCTCCCTGCATTCAAAGCAAGAGAGTGAGCACCTTCGGATTGCCTCATCGCTTTATCTCCCACAATCTATTTCAGGAGCACGGCTCTCAGAATAGTCTGGAGTTATCTCTACATACCTATTATAAAACTAAGTTTCCCCGCCACGTCTGTCAGGCTGAATGCGATAAACTCAAAAACTACCGAACGGGTTCTCATACGGATTGTCACTAATGACGGACGGAGTGATTGATGAGGAAGGTTTAGGTGTATAATTTATTAAGATTATGTGTAAATTGGCTGAAATATGGTTATGATTGTTGAAGATGTCGGAATAAATCATGCCAAATTACTGACGTGTGCCGCGTACATCAGCAAAGTTACACGAAAACAATGTATTACGGGATTAACACCTAGTTTACTTGGCTATCCTATGTGTTAATACGAGTATGTATATTGTTAGCTATTTATAAAATGTTTAGGAATTTTTATGATATTTACTTGGTACAATTAACAAGTTATTTGATTTGTTTGAAATGCTAAAATGGCGTCACCGGATATTAAGATGTCAACTGACAATTTGACACTGATAGAGTGGAGGGATTTTAAAACGTACGTAGTAGCGCCGGTAGTGGTGGTTGAACTGCGAATGTCTAAGTAATTAAGTCGTTTATTTTTCAAATATGGGTACAGTACATGGTGATGAATTGATAACAGATATGTTCAGCCATATTTTACCAAGAGGCATGTAAAAGTTACAGTTTGACGCTAAAACAATAACGGCAATTATAAGATACATTGAAGAGTTTTAAATCACAACATACTTAGATAGATCACTAGCACACAACTTTTGTAAGGACCTTTTAATACCCATGTAAGTATTGAGAATTGTAATAATATAATTTTAATTGTATTGTGCCTTAGTTGTTCAAGTAAACGATTTTATTTCCCTTTGCTCTAGCTAGTCCTACAATAGGGCACTTTTAATCCCGGTAGTACATTCTCGTGGGATATTTTCCGACATGCACGCGAGCGAGGCTGCAGGCAAAAGCTAGTAAGTATCTAAAATAAAAATAGGCTTCCTTTCGATTGAAGTTTTCAATCTGTTGATTAACTCACGTTTGATTGGAAATTAATTGAATTCATAAATAATAGATTTTTAAAGACGAGGTCTAGATTATTTTTTTTTTTTAACTTTCTACAATATTATCTACAATTTTTTTTTTGAATATAGTTAAACAATGATGTACACAAAAAAATGCCCAGTCGTAATAAAATAAATTAAAATTAAGATCCTGAAGTCTCGTGACGAAATTACTTATGGTTACAAGGTTACTAAGTTAACAGCAGCTTATTCATTATGAGATGTCCACCCACACTTTTATAATAAATTTTCCTTAGTGAGAATTACTATAGTATTTCGTGTACAGGCTCCCACGCAGTTTCACCTTACGCAAAATATAGCCGACATCATTTTACGTTGAAGTTCACTTTTGTTTGACATAATAACCTTTTCATCTGTGATATTGATATGGCGCTGATAAACGGTTCACTTTTATGTCTTTGAATGTAGATGGAGCAACCCGTAAACACAAAACTGAATAATTCCATTGAAAGTGTAGAGAAATTATTCATCAAGTGTTTCATAACAGCGTGAAAAGTTTTCTAAGTGTATCGGAAGAATTGAGAAAAAACAATTTACATTTTTTTCCTATTTTAGTTATGTTTTTGATCAGGAATTTCTTAGTAACAGCCCGTAGTCTCGATTTGTGTCCGGCGGATTGCAATAAGCTCATCCCCTATTACATGGGACTTGCACATAACTGGCGAAATGGGGGTGTACTTTAAGCACACCCCTGCCTTATCCTTCGGAGAAATTCAGGCGTGACGTTATGATAGGTGGATCAATTGGTTGAACCGTGTTATATTTCTATTAGCCACGCAAATTGTACCTACTGTCAAATGCCTAGACCTAGCCGATATTTTTGTAATAGGTCTACTAAAAACTGAGTTAGATAGTTCACTGACAGCAGATTTCACCAAATTATATAGTATTACGTCTTGCCATTTAACAGGTCCAATTTCAACCTGAAGCTGAAACTGAGAATTTAATTAACAATATTATAATCCATTATCTGCTCGAAGACCCTCGGTTGGGTCTACTTCGATTATTTTAGTTGGTCCTGTTTCTATGTTCAACATAGTGGAGCAAGTAGTCGTATGAAGATCGTTATGATTTTTGTATTTTAGATATTTACTGTTGTCAAATGTGTCAGAGAAAAGCTTTGGTGGCTAAATATTATGAGGCGTTGCCTGCCTTGTAAATTATAACGCATGTGCTAGTTATACTATTATGAACACATTATTCAGAAATTCATTCATTCGGGAGTATGTAAGGATCGTAAACGAGGCAAAAGGAGTATGTAAGGATCGTAGCAGGTGGCGTTCTGTAGTTTCTGCCTACCCCCATGGAAAGAAGGCGTGACTTTATGTATGTTTATGTGTATGTAAGGATCGTTGCAGGTGGCGTTCTGTAGTTTCTGCATACCGCAATGGAAAGAAGGTGTGATATTATTATGTTATCTATATCTATGCTAATATTATAAAGAAGTAAAACTTGTTTGTTTGTTTGTAAATTTGTATGTAAGGGGTAATAATATCTGGAACTACCGGTCGGATTTGAAAAAGTCTTTTTGCATTTGATATCCCAGTTCTTGAGGAAGGCTATATAACATCACGCGAAATCCGATATCAACTTCCAATTTTAATTCGATTCTTCCCTCGTACCAGCACAATACCCGTAGGCATAAAATAACCTTACATACGAAAACTGATTTTGAAGTTGTGAAAAGATCAGTAAGTCAGCAATCAAACAGAGATACCTTCTGAATTATCCCAAATGATTTCATCCTAGATTAAAACAACTTCATATTACTTTTGCTGTTCTCTCTGAAACTGACACATACAACTTTATAAGTATACGAGTATTTGTCTTGAATGTCAAGCTTGATATAATATTTAACTTAGTTACTGTTCTACGAAGTTCTCAGTATACTACAGCAACTTATGTCAAGTGTGAACCACCTCGCACCAGAAATGACGTAGCGGCGCAACTTCGTTTTATACTCTACAAACAAACATCCGGTTTGTCCTATTTGTAGCAGACTGGCTGACAGGAATGTGGCCTTGAAGGATAAACGATGTTTTATAACTTTGGAAGACGGTGTTAAAAGCAAACAAAATAAATATGGCATTTTAGAAATATAGATCTATCGACCGTGTTATCTACATGAATGAATATTGCTAAGCATGAATCACTCTCCATTTAAAAGGATTTTCGTTTACAAATCATCTTCTGCTAAAAAGCCTCTATTTTAATGAAATAATGCCGCCGCCATGATGTTGGTATTTTTTACATAACTGATGTCCTATTACTCGTCCTTTCATCCTAGTCCTGGGAAACAGTGTCCTGTTACACATGTTAACCTTTGCTGAGGACCAACTAACTGGATTTATCATGTCTATAAGCAACACAGTTGGCTAAATCTGTAAAAGTTCAGCCTAATTACGTAGGTAGGTAAATCCCTAATTTATCAATCTGTATTTGCAAGGCTCGATTACCTGCGTTAACTTGTTGATTTAGCATTGTTTCTTTGTAACAAGGTTACAAGGTGAAGAACAAACAACTTAAGGAAACTTTATTTTTATCCTGCAACGTATGCAATAAAATCTCTTTGTAGGTCAATGAAGACGTATCGGTTTTCAGAAGAATGTCGCTCGTCGTCTTCGAACATGTTGCGAAAAAGTTTGATGTAGCAATGTTTCATATAAAAGCTAAAGGTCCTACGTAAAGCAATAGGTATGTAGCGGTATCAACATTGCCACATGAGAGCTACACGTCATACTGACGTCACGCAAATCCTGCATCGCGCAAGCGGAGTTTACACCGCGACTAGCATATATACAACGTCCCGACATCAACCGTCGGGCAGTTGCCCACCAGACACAACACCCGTCTGGTCAGAGGATCCTCCCTTTTCCATAGAGTATGAGTGAGCTTTACACCCTGTTCCTCATACCTCTATAGGTACTTTAATCAACTTCTCTTTAACTGTAGATGTCTAAAATGGCCGTTAGAAAATATCACTATACTCGTACTACTTGCATTCAACTCAAAGGACAGCAATTTCCTCGGCAACTGCAATCCCATTAATCTATTTGCCGTATCTGTCTACCGTAAATCGCAGCAGACATTCTAAGGCACATTTTCTTGCAGTAGATAATATAATGACGTATCATGAGGCAAAATCATTGAGTAGACATAACATAGAATAAAATCAAGCGAAATCTTGCGTAATATTGACTTGGGCAACTTCTAATAAAGTGAAGTAATGAAGCGAAAGAATCGTAATATCGGAATCTGAGAAAGATCAATATGACAACGTAAAATAAACAATCGCCCATCAAATACTGCGAAAATAGCGATTCTTTTGTTTTATTTTGATGTCTGATTTTGTGTACTATATTCTCGTTCTAATAATAAGGAGTTCTGTGATAAGGAGGCGTGTGGCATATTTTATCTCGTGGCTAAATGATGCCATACCGGTCGACCAAAGTTTACACTACGCCTCTCGCGGTCGGTTCCTCGATGGGTGACCATCCATTACACATCGAGGACCCCTCCGTGCCTCGGAAAGCACATTAAGCCTTTGATCCCGGTTGTCATTTGTAGATTTTTGACAGTCATTACGGGTAATCTGAAGCCGAAAAGTCTGGCAAGTCTTACCAAGGGGACCGTGTTACCGAGTAAGTAGGTTGTGGAGGTCAGATAGGCAGTCGCTCTTTATAAAATACTGGTATTCAACTGCATCCGGTTAGACTTGAAGCTGAGCCCAACAAAGTTCAGAAAAGGCTAGGCATATTGATATGATAGGAAACTAGGTAGTGACCTGTAAAATCTCTTATTTACATTGTTGAGGGTAACCTGTAACTTTCAATACTTAAGAGAGCGAAAGAAAGTTCTTCACCTCAGGTCATGAAACTATACAGGGTGGCAGGGACATCGACGTGCAACCTGTTACCATGGGATCAGAACATGATTCTGAACAACATGTAACATGTGTCGGAATATTTCGTCGGTTATAAAAAAAAAATTGTAAGCCGTCACGGGACGCCTGGCAGTTGTGAAACATCGACATAATTTTGGCGACGCGTCGCCACGCCAGCAATCGGTTTTAACCGCGGCTATAGATATTCACATAAAAAAAACTGCTATTCCATACTTTTTGACCGCGTAGGAATTGCACGTTTCTAAGAAACAGCTCAGTTTTATTTTGATTCCGACGAAAAAGAATTACGCTAGTGGGTCTAGAATCATGTGCTGAATTCATGGTTATAGTTTGCGCGTCTATGTCCCTGCCACCCTGTATAAACAAAAGCGATCTTACTAGTTGTATTTCTACGAGTATTTGTATTTATTTAAGACTTCTCCCAAGGGATGCAATAGCAGTCAAAAGAAACATTTAAACAGCTTTTGTAGATTTAAGATAAATGATTGTTTTCTTTCGAAATGATATACCATTATTTGGAAAAACAATACAGTATCACTGTCTCATAGTCTTTTTGGGTATATTTGTTGGTACATATTTTACTAATATTTTTCTAACAACAAATTCACAAAGATTAGAAATCAACTTTTGTAAAAGTATACAGTTTTGGTTAATCATTACGGTTCAAACAAAATGATTGAAAAGCGTATACCGTCAAATGGGGTGAATAGGAATGCAGGCGTGAATCGGAATGACACTTTAAAAGGGATTTTAACATTGAAATGATATAGTTTGTTGCCAACAAGGGCACTTAATCGTTAATTATAATACAGTAAACACATTAGAGTCGTTTTTGGCAACAAACTATATTATTTCAATGTTAAAATGCCTTTTAAAGTGTCATTCCGATTCACCCCTGCATCCCTATTCACCCCGTTTGACAGTACGTGAAAAGTTTGGCTTCAATTTGATAGATTAGTCTAAATTGAAAGACTTAAGTAAATCGCGTATTGTCGCCATTTGACTTCCTCGTTGGTCTCATGGTCGCAAACTCGACTGCATAGCGTGGGGTCCTGGGTTCGATTCTCTGGTCGGGAAATAGTGTTATTGGGTTTTTCCATTAGGAATTTCTTAGTAACAGCCCGGAGTATGGAAGTTGGCGGTGTGATACCCCCGTGCCTCGGAAAGCACGTTAAGCCTTTGTTCCTGCGCCTGATATCTCTCCGGTCGTGTCGGATTGCGTGCCGTCCAATCGGACTATGAGAGTGAGGGAAGAGAGAGTGCACCTGTGTCTGCGCACATACTTGTACACTATAATATCTCACGCGCCGAATGAATTGAGATTGGCCACCACGGCCGAAATACGGTCTGGAGGACTATTATATTCATCATCGATATTTTCCGGCCGATTTTGAAAATTCTTTTTCATTTGGTAGAGGAAGCTTGGGCGGTCGCGGTGGTCCCATATATATTTTATTAATTTTGATTGGATAGTTTTTGAGTTAGCTGCAATAATACGTATTTAATCCACTTGGTGTATATTGATGATGTTCTAAATTTTCCTGTCACTGTTATTTACATAGCAAGTAGTGGTTTACGAATTGGTGTGGTAGGTACCACAACTAGAGATGATTTGATACTAGTAAATACATGTAGGTATTCGGTACTTTTGTCGAATGATTTCTTTCGATACCTATTCGGGATCGGAAGAGAAGTAGTTGAACTGGATCGAATCGCGCAGGTAGGCTGCTCAATAATAGCTCGCCGTCCGGTAAGGACCAGGCCCGGGTCAACGGCGCGTCGTGTTCCACGCGCGCCTCAAAGAGATGTCAGCATCATTGACGGGGTCCGATAGGGCCGATGCCTGGCGGGGGTCGCGGATTGTTCGAAAGTGTTACCGTGGCCCTGGCGCACAGACTACTAAAGGAACACGGGTGGGTTTTAGTCAGTAACAGTCTGACACGCCCTTCCGCTCCGCACACAGCGGGCGAGGTCACTTGATGATTACAAATCCAAAAAAAAAAAAAAAACTGCTCAATAATACCTTATTGTCGTAGCCACATCCATGTCTAGTGAATGTTTATTTTCCAAAGCTGGTGCAACTATGAAACAAAATTATTTATTTTATTTTATGTTATTCGGGAAATTTACAGCTAACTTATACAGTATTCCTAAATAATATGCAATTGAAGGCTATTTACAAGTTTCCACTGATAAAAAAGGAACACGTTGTCTCCTAAATATTTCGAGTAATAATTGTTTTTGGGGAACCTCTGCTGCATCTGATTTAGAAAAGTTATTTGGGTTGATTCTTTATTGTCTTGGCTTTATTATATTAATCAATAAATAATAGTATGTGATGTATTTCATTAAACTACCTAAAATATCAAATAAATTTTATATTTCGGATTATTAAAAATTGTATCGATATGAGTAAGTATCGATACTTTTGGAGTACTCATAAGAATAGTATCGCAAGACGATTTGAGTACTACTCATATAAGTATCGATGCTGTGTTGGTATCGGATCATCCCTAACTACCAACTCTAAGTGGAAAATAAAAGTAAGAAGGTTATTATTTTTTGTTTTTTATTTTTTATTACGTCTTTAAACACGTCTCAAAAGACCATTTTCCGACATGTCTTCACATGATTTGACCAAGATTATGTACGGACTCTGTAAGAGACTTTGACCCCTGAGTTTATTTCGCCATTTCTTCTCAGGGGTAGTCAGATAGAGAATGACTACTTCATACAGATTAAAAAAATAAGTGTAATTTTGTAAAATTGATTCAGATATCGTATTACAGAGTAAACAATTTCATTTCATTTCAGTTTATTCTCGTATAATTTGAGTTAGAATCTCTAACTCACATAATACATAGTTTCATACAGTAACATGTAGATATCCATTTCTGTCTCACAATAGACATAGTCTGTGCTTTATGTTTTAACCTGCGTCCGTTTTAGCAGTTACTAAAGTACTCTAAACTTCTGAGCGTCATTCTAAACCAAGTCGCGTAACACAGAGCCATTTTAAGAGCTGTGAAATTTCAACACTAGTGTCTGACACTAATTTTGTTAGTGTCACTCTAGCCGACATTTATTTGCGGCTTTACTATAATGCCATAGAGAGTGAGTAACTTGTTAAATTTATTAGGGAATCTGAGAAGCGATAGCCAGCTGTTTTATTATAGGGCCAATTAACATTTATTCATTTTGCGTTCCAAAGCATTTGAATCATAACTTGGGACACGCCAAAACATCCAATATTTGTGCTGAATTTTACAAAAATATTTTTTTTTTAATAAAAATATGCTTAAAAAACCTTTTTTTTTTAAAAACAATCGTCTTCCAAAAAAATACTAAAAAACGTGAAAAAAAACTTTATTTCGGAAGTCGGTGGCCAAAAACGAAAATACAAAACACCACCGACACACCGACCGGCTGACCGTTTAGTTTTTACGTTACGTACGTACGTACGTTTTAGTTATTTTTCACGTTTTTTTTGTGTTTATTTTGGAAGTCGATTGTATTTTTGTAAAAACGTTTTTATTTTTCACTTTTTAGTTGCGGTACCTACCCCACACAAATTCGTATACCACTACTTGGTATGTAAATAACAGTGACAGGAAATTATTAATACATCATCAATAAAAACTAAGTGGAAAAAATATGCAGTATAACGATAACTCAAAAACTACTGGCCAGACCTAGATTAAATTGATATGGGACTAAATGTGAAGTACCAGCTATCAAATAAAAAAAGATTCATCCAAATCGGTTCACCCAGAAAAAAGTTCTGACACATTAAAAAAAACATACAGAACCTCCTCCTTTTGAAGTCGGTTAAAAACCAATCGACAGACATCAGTAAATAAATATTTATCTACCCTTCAACTAAACATATCGAAGGACGCAATATGTTTATGCCGGCGTGAGCGCAAACACTAAAAGCTATTACCCTTGCTCTAATTATGTTAACCCAGTGTGAAGTTGACCTATATTTGATACAAATGAAACATAACCGATATTTAGATTACACATAGTCTATCTATAGAACTACATATATCTATAAGCGTCACGAGGGGTTTGTGGGTAAGTAATAACAGCTGCACGGGTCGATCGATCAGGTTAAGCTACGCTTGCCGCGGTTGGTCCGTGGATGGGTGACCAGACCATCTTTTAAAATGAAAGCACGTTAAGCCGTTGGTCCCCGCTGTCATTCGTGGATCTTTGGCAGTCGTTATGGGTCGTCAGAAGCCCGAAAGTCTGACAACCTGTCTGACCAAGGGGTATCGTATTGTAACTGCAGAAATTGGGTTGTTGAGGTCAGATAGGCCGTTGCTTCATGTAAATTGGTTCAAAAAACCACATTTACACGTCAAAAATAACAACTGACTATTCTGAGGAGAAAGACCGAAACAAACTCAGAGGTCGCAGTCAGTCCACACATAATCTTGGGCAGGCCATATGAAGACCATGCAGATTAATTAGACGTTGCATTTTAAATAGGTATATCGAACGCATACTAGCCAAAAATCTGATTTCAATGAAGTCATCAAAATAATTTTACCATCCTAATGGACATTTAAGTACTTTTAAGGAAAAGGCAATATAATACCAAGTAAGAACCTATCTGCGCTAATCACTAATTTGGTTTTCAGGGTCCAATCTCCTCCTTATATTAGTTCAATCTGATAGACAGTTTGCGCCGCACAGACTTTCGACTTCTTAATCATATTTTGCTTCAAATAAACGAACTAATGAAGTTGCAGATCGTATTAAGTTCAAGGTAACAGTAACTATAAGAGGATATTTCTAATATCGCGAAGTGAATTATCTAATAAAACCCCTAAAGCTCTTGGCGCGCCGGCGTCTAATATTCCCTTACCATTGACGCCCCGAAACACAATAACAACACCCACACATTATTGGCGCAGAAATATCAGGGGCCTTTATATGCCCTACATTTAGAAACCATATGTAAGTGTGAAACCTACATAATATGTAAGTATAGTGTATACCTTTGTACGTGATATGTCAAAGTAAAGATTGGTGTGTAGTAAAGAGTAGTGAGACTAACGCCTGAATTTGGCTTAAAGGTGCCCTTCCCGTAGACGAGGAAAGCATTGATCACCATCCTTGCTCAATGTTTGTTAGTGATATTATCTAACCAAAACTATCACACACTTATTACTTACTATTAACTTGCTAAAACTAAATACCTAAAGATTTTTTTCAGTTACTATGTCTATGTCTAACAACAGGCTTTCTTTTGTAGTGGTTTCTACGCAAATATAATATTATTAATAGCTTACCTATCTGTATGTAGGTAAGTAGGTATGTAGTTAGTTATTTAATTTAGTCCCTAGTGTAAATAGTCAGTGTATCAGCGTATGATAACAAACTATGTGAAAGTTAGTGTCGCGTAAACGATCAAAGCTTATGCCCTAAATGTGCGGTGGACCGCGAAGACGATCCACACGAGGTCATCCTGCTGGAAACCTCGCACGCATCAAAACAGCCTATAATTATGGAATAGACAACTAGATAGATTATGTAAATAGTGTCGGCTGCTGCGACCTTTATTGAAAGAAAGGTCGAATCAAAAATATTTATTTGCTAGAATATGGTACAATAGATATATATTACAGTAAATAGGATCATAGGGTCATAGGATACATGCGTTTTTTTTTTCGGGATCAAACTGTTTCGTGCCTGATATTTAGGTTCCTAACTTCAAGTATTACGTCAAGTAGGTATTCAGTGAGATCAAATTACTGCGTGATGGTAAACTGAATCAATGGTTAAAATGCTCATATTATCCTGACCATCATTTGTTATTCGTCCGGCATGATTTCAATTTTATTCAAAGTTGACATCAAAACAGTTTTCGTGAGGCATAGAATTGGAAGTTTAAATAACAACGAAAAAGGGGACAAATTATGGTTTTCAATTCATTTTGTGTGCTGAATTGCCACCATTATTTTGTAGTACAGTGGAATGTCAAAACAAAAAAATAATTATATAAACTTTATTGTTATTTTCGGGTTCGAACCCAGGTAGGCGCTTTACTTTGTGTAAATAATTTCATCACCACTGCTCTCAAAACGGTGAAGGAAAACATCGTGAGGAAACCGGCATGTCCTAGAACCAAAAATTCGAAGACATGTGACATCTACCAACCCGCACTGGGCCCGCCTGGTAGATTACAGCCCATTCCCTCTCAAAGAGAGGAGGCCTGTGTCCCAGCAGTGGGAACATTATGGGCTGATTATGCTATTTTATTTTATTTTTGTAAATTTGTGTAGCTACTTATGAATTGTGACTTATAACATCGCATTGGATGAGCTTGTGAAGGTGTTTAAGTGTAATTTAAATAAATAATTTAAAAAAAATCGTGTTGTTACAGGAAATTATGGATTGGGCGGCACCAAATTGGTAAGTGACAACCTTAACTTTCTGACATAATTCTTTAGGTAATATTAAAAAGTCACTTTCCGCAACAAGGCAAAATACGTGAGGTTTTACTTCAATAAAATGTAAAAATAGACATTATATTGAAGTAACACCAAACATATACATAGAAAAATATTTCACAATATCAGTAAATCCCATCTCTGTCGTGATAAATAGTAGATAGTTATACAAGGGATGAAAGGGACGTATTTAGGCACGAGACGAGCGTAGCGAGGGCGCCAATAGTTCGAGTGCTTAAATAGGTATTTCACCCGAGGTAAACACTCTGCTTTTCATTTCGAATATGAGGACAGTGTATAAAAATCTGATTAGAACAAACAATATTTTATTAAAGCATTAATAAACAATATTGGTAAGATAATATCTGTTCAAAATTAGAGCAATTATTAAACGTAAGAGAAAGGTTCTTTCCTGTTACCTATATTAATGTTGTTTTTTTTTTTGTGAAGTTTGAATTTCTTGTGTTTCTGTAAATGTTGGAGAAAGCAATATTTTGTTATTTTTTTCAGCTGGAATAGTTTTTTATTTACTTCGCTCCTATTCGATAGTCTTTTGAAGTACTAGGTTGCGGAGAGAATTCCGAGGAATGAAGATTTATCGTTTTTGTTACTTTACTTGATATTTTAGTCTTATTTTCCACTGATTTTTCTATGTATTCTTCGGCTACTTTACTCAATTTCCATCCTCCGTGTGTTTTAACTGTAGTCAAATCTGCATCTGAATCAGCTAGCAAAGTAGCTGAAGTTCTGCGGAAGCGGTGACCAGAATTATATGTGTGGATTTCGTAAATTAAGATAAATGGCTATCTGTTTCGGGATACTAGACATTTTGTTTTTGTCAATTACATGCCACAAACATTTCCCTTTTTGGTAATTCAGTAAAAAGCTATCAGTTTCCATATCACTCTAGCTTGAAGTATTTCGTATTTTTCTATTCTTTCTTCACTACGAAGGTTCGTTCAACTTTTGTTTTAGTACCTCTTTTAACTTTACTAGTATTATTTTACCTTGTTTCTCTATGTCATGTACTTTCATATTTACCAGTTCAATGCTTCTGCAAGCGCCACTTATGGCCAATATCAACACGACCTGAAAAGTAAATGTAAATCTTTATTGGATAGTTCTCTTGTATTTTTAATTTGTTGTATTTTTGATTTTAATTTGTTTTAAACTGTAATTAGGTATGTACTAATTACAGTTTAAGACAAATTTCTTAATTGCGATGATACTATAAAGATTTCCTTACCTTTATTACTAAATATATTTCTGCTGGGGCTTGATTTAAGAAGGTTTGGACCTCTTGTGCGGTGAAAACTTTGGATTTTTTCGCTTTGAATCCATTCCACTGTCTTTTCAGAAAATATGATAGTTTGAGGAAATCTTTCAAATGTATATCGTGTTTTGTACTTAAAGTCTTCTTTAACATTGAATACACGCTTCATAGAGTTAATGATTTATGATTCTTAGATAATTCATTGAAATATGTTAGTAACACGTTTTCCGAAATACACTTGACTTTTTTCAGCGTGCCATTTCATAAATAAATCGTAGGATTTTAAGCATATTTCTTTTGATTTTGGCGGTAAAAGGTTTTCCACTACTGTTTTAGCCTCTTCTCTATTGAAATCAGGCGCTAAATCCATCCAGACAAAACAACTGAAGATCAAATTGTCGCTTTCCCGCCTTTTTTATGTTTCTTTTTCTATGGCCTTCTACGAGCTAGTATTTTTTTATCATTGATGATGGTAAATATTTAGCTCAAATCTATGTATTATTTATTCTTTGGATAGTATATTTAGAAGCTAATCTATGTAAATTTAATAATAATTTAGTGAAAAGTTAATTATGAGTATAAAGTCACGTTACAAAATTCTTGATGCTATTTTTAAATTACAATTTTACGCCGCGATGTAACAGAGTGGTTGTATAAAAAGTTGGACAATGGCTAGTACATTTAAAAAAAAAATTGACAATAGGGAAATTCGTTTCCCAGGGTTGAAGAGTACTGTTTTGATCCCTCTGATTAGGTAATTTCAAGCGTACTTTTCAAGTATGAGAAATGAAATAGTACATTATTATTTATTTATTTATTTTTAATTAAAACGGTACAACACCAATTACATTAATTAACATAGAAACAATTATTACGTTGACAATAATAAGTTGTATATAAGTAATCTAATTTAAAACTAACATGGAACAGTGGACTCTCTTGCATAACTGCTTTCTCTCACAGAACACCAGACAAATACGCATAATTTTATTCCATTCATCCGCAATATAATAAACAATGGTCGAACGGAATTAATTCCCATATCAGATATTTAGACCAAGCGCAGCGAGGCGGCTATAGTCCAAGTAGGAATTGATGAATTTCACCCGTGGTCAACACTCTACTTTTCATTTCGATTATAAGGAAAGTAACAAATTGTTGGTTTTTTTAAGTATTTATTGATAATAAAATAACATGAGACTCATTTTTAATCAAACATTAGTCTATATGACCGTGAATTTTGGTACAGCTTACAGAATTTGTATCCCGCTAAATAATATAGTCTTTTTAAAATTTTAAATAATGAACAAACCGCGTCACCACCGCGGGCCGACCCGCTTCAGGCGGAACCTTCAGGGTAGCCCGCGAAATTCAAATTTAGTTGTTTTTTTTGCAATTTGCAGGTCACGATCAGGTAGTATTTTGATTAAAATATGATTCGCGACCGTAACAAATATGGCTTTACAGAATTATAATCATTATAATCAGCAATACATCTCTATAAGTTGATATTACCCTATTGAATGAGTATTTCATGAAATCATGACATTTGAGGGCAATTCTAACTTAAGGAGTTGTATTGCTGATTCTAATGATTATAATTCTGTAAAACCATATTTGATACGGTTGCGAATCATATTTAGATCACCATACAACCTGATACTGACCTGCAAATTGCAAAAAACGTATGAAAATTTGAATTTCGCGGGCTACCTTGGTGCATCCCCCTTAATAGGTATATTTTAATTCACACTGGCTGTTTATACACTCACAATACCGCAGCATTTTATTTTTATTTTAATCGATATATTTCTTAATCATGTAATTTTTTTCGTAGCCGACTAGTTCTATTTTTTAATTTTATTCCCGCCCTAGAGAGGGAACCAATTACTATGAGTTTTTCCCACCCAAAGATGAGGAGCAGTGTCTTTCACCCGGTACTGGGATCAAACAAACACTACTTTCCAAGTATGAGAAATAAAAAATATATTTTCCAATGTGTATTGATAAATAATAAATGATTTTATTTCTGTAAGTAGGTTTGTACAAACACTGTTACAGTCAATGATATTTTTAAAACTAGATGAGGTCGGCGTTTCCTATCTGACTACCCTGAGAAGAATGGCCGGAACAAACTCAAAGGTCACAGTCTCTTTTAAAGTCCAGAAAAACCAGATAATCTAGGTCAGATCATGTGAAGACCATGTAGATTTTTGTGTCTGAAATGGTCTTTTGAGGAAAGTTCCTCTATAATGAAGTTATTTTTATATATTAATACAAACGTCTTCTTCGTTCTTTAGAATGTTGGTAGGTATATGTCGTTTGAATTAAAATAAGTCCTATATCGAGGGTGGTGAAATGATAATAAGTATGAATAAGGAAAATGAAGATATTTTATTAAATTGTACAGATATTTTGTAAGCCGTTTATCAAAATATGATTTAATAAGCTTTATCAGACTCAGTAGTAATTTATAAATTCACTAGCCGACCTGACAGATGTTATCTTTCCCAGATTTCAATAATTCATACAAAAATCCTATAGAAAAAAGGACGATCAGTTTTTCCCAAACGTGAAAAAAATCTGGGTAACTCTTCCAATTTTTCTTTCCACAAAAACCCAATTCGGACTTTTACGAATATTTTAAAATAAAAAATAGCTCATACAGTCAAGCCGTTCTCGAATGATGCGCTTACCAATGAACAGCATTAAATTTTTATTTATATAGATTGATTTGAGAAGATGACCGTCATAATTATTGTATTCACTATCTATTTGATTCGAATAGCCAACTATCTACCTCAATACTATAACATCAATGAAGCGACTTTCGAACTCTAGTTTGACAACTAAGCAAATTAGTACTAAATACAACAATAGCCATGTTTTAAATTTATTTTCAAGACTGATATTTCTAGGCAAACCATGAGCAACGATAGCTAAGTAAATAACTCGTATTTGAGTAAAGAAACATCGTCTTCTAGTCTTGGTAGACAATTTGCAATTAAAATTAGTCATAATTTAACTTAAACCGTTTTAATATTACTTTGTATTAAGACGTTCGCTTGACATGGTAATTTTAAATAATCGGACAAAATCGTCTACAACGCTTTTACTTTATAGAGTTATGAGGAACAGGGTGTAAAGTTCACTCATCCCCCATCTCAAAGGGAAGGTCATCCTGCCAGACGGGTGTCGTGTCTGGTGGGCAACTGCCCGACGTTTGATTTCGGGACGTTGTATATATGCTAGTTGCGCGGTAAACTCTGCTTGCGCGATGCAGGATTTTGCGTGACGTCAGTGTGACGCATAGCTCGCATGTAGCGATGTAGATGTTGCCACCACTTTAAATTTATCGGCTGTTCCCTTCTGGGATCTCTTCAAGTGAATAAGGACTGCAATTGAGACCAAGCTTTTGTGCAATAAACGTTAACAGTGCCTTAGAGAGTAATCGAAAAGAAGATTAAAGATTTAAGCGCATACATGAATATATTGTATGTGAACATTATTTTATAGTCTTTTCAAATATAACTCACACGGTTGAAACTTAATGCAGTTTTTCTTTAGGCGCAACGTTGCAGAGCGTTTTTACGTAAATCTGAAGTCGTTTTATGTAGGTACCTACTTACCATCAATTTTGAAGTAACGGGTCCTTTTTTTTTTTTTTGGTTGGGAAATCATCAAATGACCTCTCCCGCTCTGGGCGGAGCGGAAGGGCGTGTCAGACTCTTACTGACTAAAACTCACCCGTGTTCCTTCAGTTGCCTGTGCGCCAGGGCCACGGTAACTCTTTCGAACAATCCGCGACCCCGGCAGGCATCGGCCCTATCGGACCCCGTCAATTATGCTGACATCTCTTTGAGGCGCGCGTGAAACACAACGCGCCATCGACCCGGGCCTGGTCCTTACCGGACGGCGAGCTGCCCATTGCTCGCCGTCCGCAGGCCCGCGCCTACGGTGGCCGGGAGTCGGCTATCGACTCCCGACGCCCAGGGTGTCTCCTCCTGCGGCGACTAGGGGCGTGAGGGCGCAATGATTGCCTCTCCCTCACGCGCTCCGCCTCCTCCTTCGCTAGCATTACTGCTTCGCAGAAGGAGGTGACTGCTTCCCATTCCCTCTTGCTCCGTACCATGGCCTGAACCAGGGCCGGACGCGAGAGATCGCCGCCGCCGATCGCCGCCACGAGGACAACCTCCTCCTGTCTGAGCGCGCGTGTGTGATTCTATAAATCTAGATCTTTATACGAATGGCTGAACAGGAAAGTAAAGACCGGTACCTACCTAATTTTATTTCTAAGGATTCTAAACATTTTTTTTTAGTCCTAATGCTAGAAGTCAAGGTGTTCATTAAATCACAAGTAATGGCATCTACCTATTGAATATTTCATGAGATATGACTGAAACAAAGGCCATTAAAGCTGATATCACGGCCATAATGATCGGCGTTAGTCGTGGGTGATATTGGGTTGATTACTGTTAAATCTCGTTTGCTAGATTGTTTATAAAGTTGGAGACTGCTAGACTCATTAAGCTGTGACATGATTTTGCTTTCAACGGTTACACCAAGGTTATCGGGTTTTTTTTTTTAATTTGGATGAAACAGCCCATGTCATTCATATATATGATAAATGACGGTAAGTGATTTTTATTTTTGTAAATTGGTTTCAAAAAAACTTTTTCAGATCAAAGTATATCATAAATATAGATGTCAATCATTCTATTTCGGCCATATCTGTGTTGAGCAGTGTAATGGTATTAGGCTGCGTTGTTTCAAAAATTAACACTATTGTTGGAAAACTTTACAAGACATTGGTGCCGATTAAAATTACCAAACTGTGTACACGATTTAATATCGTTTAAAGATTGTAAAATCCGTTCCGATCCGATGCGATGCGAGCCGTTTGGTCGAAATCATCCTTTAAGGTGCATAATTATAAACATAAAGTGCTTTTTATCCCGTAACAGACTCCGAGCCAAAACATTAAGTATTTGAAAGACATAAGACTTGTTTGACTTGCAGGCAGGATCTTCAACACATGTATTTTAAAAGCAAAAACTACCAAAAAATCTGGACTAAAAGTTACCAAAATTTAGTTTATTCCTGTCAAACTAAGTTTCCCATTCCGAAATTGACTAAAGTGCCCACAACTTAACTAAATTATAGTTTGACAGCACTAATATCATTTTATAATTATTCAATTTAGTGAAAAGGCAATTTAGCAAAATTGCCATTTTCACTAAATTTAATAACTCTGAATTTGACGTTTTTCACCAATTTTTTTTATTGTCAACCTAAATTAGATTATTTTTAATCGCGATTAAAAAGGTGTGGAATAAAATTTGTTGTCATGAACTCTTCTCACTCAAAGCACGTTTCTCTACTAGTTCTTGAAAGTTTGAACTTATGCTTGTGACTTTGGAAATCATTATGGAAGCTTGTGTGATTACAGCTGTTGTGGATTCACGGCATAACAAATAGAGAGAGTCAAACAAGTTCAAGATGTCCTTGAAAAGGCATTCCTACGCCGCGCCACGGCGTCGAGAATACCGGAGATTTTCAACTTACTGAACGAAAAACCGGATTATCTTTTCTCGAGATCACATTTTTATTAGTAAACTAGTTTTTGCCCACGGCTTCGGCTGCTTGGAGGTCGAAAAAATCCTGAAAATCCTTCTCCATTAAAAATACATATATACTTATATGTGCCCACTTTCATGGTGTTCGGTCAAACGGTGTTGGAGTCACTCTCGACGACTCACAAAATGTATTAATTTATAAAAAAAAATTAAAACTATATTACTAAAGTTTCTAATTATAAAATTCAATCATGATTCGTAAAACACAGCGCTATCTAGCGCCCTAAAGCAATTGTGACCGTCGACAGTTACTGGTCTTTCCCTCAGGAGCAGTACTTTTTTTGTGGATGAAAGGTACCCTATGTCCGTTTCTGTACCCCTGACAACGTATATGCCAAATTTCATGGTGATGGGTTCAGTGATTTAGGCGTGAAAAGGTAACAAACAAACAAACGCATTTATAATATTAGTTAGGATTAGTTTTATTACGCTGAAATAAATAGCAAGATAATCATGCTACCTGAATCAATTTGTAAAAGCTCTAGTTTCTCGATTTAAAAAAAAAAAAGTATTTTCTTATTGAAAATCGAAAAAATATCACCGAAGTTACATTACGAATACGTTACCGAAAACAGGTTATTGCATCTTATTTTAGTAAAGTATGAACATTAACTGCCTCGTTGGTTTAGTGGTCGCAAGCGCTACTGCTGAGCATGAGGTCCTGGGTTCGATGCCCGGGCCGGGCAAAATGTTATTGGGTTTTTCCATCTGGAATTTCTCGGTAGCAGCCCGGAGTCTGGATTTGTGCCCGGTTGATGGCAATAGGCTCGCCCCCTATTACATGGGACTTAAACATAACTGGCGAAATATGGGTGTGCTATAGGTACACCTCTGCCTAACCCTTCGGGGAATACAGGCGTGATGTTTTTGTGTGGTATGTTAATATAGTTTTACGCCGTCATTACGCTCCCTGTGTTCATATAAAAAAAAGATTATAGGTACTCAGGTTTTTTTTTTGTACTTTGGATCATTTCGTTCACTTTCATTCGCTCTTTGTTTTAATTTCCGACAAATCTTGGTCAATGGTCTACGCAACGTCGCGATTGTCAAACTCGATTATAATTGCGTCAAAATTGTTTTTAAGATTAGAGAATCTTGTCTGCAGAATAGCTTTGAAGATTCTCTATAACTTTTAGTGATAGTTTACTTTAGTTCGGTGTACAAGTTTCGGCACCATTTTCTTCTAGTTAAGCTCGAAGCATTAGGTACCTATTATATGTTAGTTATTTACAGTAACGAATGTCAGCGACCTTTTATCTCCTAGCATTTTCTCAATTTACGACTTGACAAATTAAACAAAACACGCTCTTGGCTCAAGGGAATAAAGACTGGCAGTATAATTACGCCTACCTTTGTTACGCGTAATTGCATTTTCCCACCTGTGTAAAAACAAACCATATATTATGTAAGTAAATAATGTTTTGATGTTAACTCCCTAGGCGTGGGGTTCCTAGAAATTATACTGCTTTGCGTACTTTTTTATACGCCCACACGCGTAACTTAAGGTGAGTCCTCTGTTGTGGCCCGCAAATGCAAATTTTCTTTGTTTTTTTTTTGCAAATTGCAGCTCTGTTTTACGTCGCATGTTGATCAGAATGCGATTTGCAACTGTAGGAATGATATATTTACTGATTAATAATCATAAATTTCATATCAATTGTCAAACTTTGGAAATTTATTATTTTTATTTTCCAGTAAATATATCATTCCTCCAGTCACAAATCGCATTTTGATCAACACACGGCGTAAAACAGAGCTGCAATTTGCAAAAAACCAAAGAAAATTTGAATTTGGCGGGCTACAACTGAGGATTCATCTTAATCTATACATCTATACAGATAAATAAAATTGGAATGTCTGTTTATAATACTAAAATAACCGCTTTTTACTAAATGCATATAGATGTATACACGGTACATACGAGTATACCAAAATAACATTTATTACAATTTTTATCTGTCTGTCTGTTTGTTCCGGCTAATCTCCGAAACGGCTGGACTGATTTTGACGGGATTTTCACTGGCAGATAGCTGATGTCATAAGGAGTAACATAGTTTTTATCCCGGTAGCACTGTTCCGGTTCACGGTTCCTGTAGGATAATTTCGGACGTCCACGCGGGCGAAGCCGCGGGCAGCAGCTAGTAGATAATAAGCATAATTATAATATTTTCAGGGCTTTGTCGACCAAAATTAAAAGTAATCTACTTATATTATTTTTTAACATTCAAAAAGATTTAGGAGCAATTAATAATATCTAATGTAATTTTACAATTGCGTTGTTTGTCTTTTATTAGATCAGAGAACGTGATTTTGATACCTGTAGGTTGTATTTCCTAGGTTATATTGTTTCATCTGTGGCTTCTAGTATTCCTTCAAGTAAAATCTGTAATAATAAAATATGTTATAAGTTATAATTCCAAGCTTCAATAGAGGTTTCTATTGAATCTTGGACTAAGTAATAGGAGGGCCGCAACGAACCTATCGCAAAATAATGGTTATTTTCGACATACCTACTATGTAAGTATAAGGTACGTACACACTATGTAGTTGTAGGTACATTCCCTTTAATGTGGCGATGGTTCTTCCACTCACTTAACACATAAGCACTCTAAACCTCTATGTTCACGACCTGTCTGGGTATTCCGAAAATAACTACATTAAATACACGTTAGCAGAAAGGTGCCTAGGTACATACAAACCTTTAATAAAATACTGAGAACTCTTAAAATAACTGCGGAGTTTCAATTGGAACGATCTTTATTGAGAATGGCAACAATAGCTCTTGTTTATGGGAATATTGACCAGAGATTCCATTTATTGTAACTTTTACCTTTTTATTTCTAGATAATAGAAACCCAACTCATTGCTTTTCAGTTATTTGGGGAAGGGTTTCTGTTTTGTTTGCCATTCCATAAATGTTTACATTTAACCTAATATTTTACTTTGAACTTTGTATAGCATAAAAGCTTAAGGCGAGGTAGCAGTACTTTCTAACTTTCTAAAAGCTCTACAGAGCTTTTACACACACCACACACACACACTACACAACACACACACACAACAACAACACAACACATAACACAACTTTTACATTTGGCTAGATTTACAAATCTAGCCAAATGTAAAAGTTGCGCATAAATCATATATATTAGGAAAATGTGAATTATAATAATTTGCTGGATATAACAAAATCATAAATATGACACTGAATCGCTATTTAAAACGTGTACCTTGAAGAGATTCCATCGTGAAACCATGGTAAATGATAAATGGTTTTATTTCTGTAAGCAGGTTTGTACAAACACTTTTACACGTCAATCATATTTTAAAAACTAGATGAGGTCGGCGTTTCCTATCTGACTACTCTGAGAAGAAAGGCCGAAACAAACTCAGAGGTCACAATTTAAAGTCCAGTAATAATCTTGGTCAGGTCATGTGAAGACCATGTACATTTGTGGCTGCCGTGGTCTTTTGAGGAAAAACCTCACAGACTGAGTGGACCTCTCCAGTCAGTGCACTGTTGAGGCAAAAAGCGGGGATTTTATTGACCGCATAAAAGAATTGGCATATTCAACTTCGAGATTTTTTCGATTGGTGTCTAAAGTACTTGAAATACGAGAGTAGTTGGGTAGAGTGGCTACGGGGATCCTAAGTTTATACTTCAGTCCCACAGTGTTTTATAAGGAAGGATATCTTATTATTCTTTATATTTTTGTGTTTCTTTGCGCGATTTATGTGATAAACTGAAGTCTAATGAGGAGCTATTTGAAACATGCAAGTGTTAAAATGATTGATGATAGGATTATATATATATATATATATGTCGGAGACGGTCATTAGTTTGGACACTCAACGAAGCGCAGCATGAGTTCCGGGAGGTGGCAGCACCGTCGCGATGACGTGCATTCTCGGCTAACTTCGTGCTATGACAGAGCCTGGCTGATGAAGGAGCGCTGATGGGACGAGTGAACACATACCATTCTGCCTTGGAGGAGATCAGTACCTCCACCTTAGGAACTGTCACGCGTTCCGTATAGTTGTATCGTGTACTTACAGTGTGTCATTCGCTAGTGTGATTAATTTGTTCGTGAATTGTAATTTGATTTGAACTGCAAACGGTTTTGCTATTGCGCAATAACCAATAACTTTTCACAAAGTACGCCCACAGTAGTTAAATATGGCTGATAATAACGAGGGAGACGTACTTACCTTCTCTGTCATATACATATATATTTATGTTTTGTTATGTATTTTGTGGTGTACAATAAAGAATACATAAATAAGTAAATAATAATATTTAAATTATAAAATAGCTTTTTATCTTCCTCTGTCTAAAACCTTTCGGGGAAAACAAGCGGTATGTTTTATCTTCTGTACTTTTTATTGAGTGTTTAGCATCCAAAATAAGTATAACAATACCCTTGAACTGATAACATTTTTTTTAACAAAAGCCCTAAAGCCTAAAATAAAAGAGCTTTTCATAAATAATAGGGCTCCTTAAATATTCAAGTCAGGGATTCCCGAAGCATGCAAACTGGATTATATTACTTTAGCGAAGAATATTTTGGTGTTTTCGTCTGCCCGACGTAATTATCTTATTTGCTTCTAGAATGATGAAGATGGAATTTTGATTATTTTTACGTGTTTTTTGACCTTAGGAAATTTTATATCCTGAGAGATAAATGGAAGGAAATCTGTCTTCAAATTTTTGCGGAACTTCAATTGTTATAATAATGTATTAAATATGCAGGGAGTACTTTATGCAATTAATAAGACGTCGTCGTAAGTAGGTATAGAATAGAATAGAATACTCTTTATTATGTACACCATAAAAATTACAGATATAAATGTAGAAATTTTACATAGAGTGACACAATGGGCGGTCTTATCGCTAAAAGCGATCTTTTACAGACAACCTTTGGATGGATTCAAAGGAGAAGGCGAGACAACACACACATACGCATACGCTATTATCTACTTATAACTATTACGTTCTAGTAGCCCGCCTCTGTTTCGCACGGCTTTTACGACTTGGCAGAACATCGAGATTTCTTTATTAAATAAAGGATAGTTCAATGTTAATATGTCTATTATATACCTTCCGGAATTAATTCTCTTAATCCGCATCTAAATCCGTTGCGTATTTTAGAAGAACAACGCGGCCACACAGATTCACACGAAATAGTACCTACATTACTACAGCGACCGACAACAGAGGCATTGATGGACGAACGCGAAAATGTGGCCCGAGGCGAAGCCGAGGCACACATACGTGAGTCTACCAATGCCTGACTAATTAGCAAATTAATTATAAATTCAAGACTCAATCACGAACAACGATAACTTTCCTCGCGCCAATATGTAAATTTGTTTCTTTTTACTATAAACAGGTCTATTTGCTAAGCCAGTTCGAGATTTAAAAAAAATCTTTAATATGTTGCCTCCATGGTTGTCATGGCCGAAGTAATAAGTTCGTTCCATTTTTAAATTACACGACAGATATGGATATTAATATTATTAACATTGCCCGCCGCTAAACACGACAGATATGGATTTTCATACTAACATGGCCTGCCGATGCTCGCATGTATTTCACCAATACAGCATTTTCAATTTATCTCGAAGAAGGTTGCCAAATAATGCTCGAATTTCCAAGCATGTTCGAGGAAAGGGACTTTAATTTATGCCTAATATATGTGTAAATTTAAATAATCTTTGTCGAGGTAATAGTCAAGAGTTCAGAGTGCGAAATTTCAATCTAGGTTCATAATATACGCACTTCCACTTTTCAATGTCACCTGAAATGATTTTTTCACCGTAGGTATCTCATAAGCCTGCACTAAGTTACTAAAGCCTTTCTTCGCAATAGTAGAAACGAATGTATGAAAAAGCGTAGCATTTGGCAGCCGTATCCTGATAGTAAGCAGTAGGTACCTAGTTTACAAATGGCGAAACACGGTAATAATTAAGTAGGTAATCAGGTTCGCGTGGTCCTAGAATATTCCAATGTTCAAACAAATAGTAATTTAATATAATTGCTCTATTATATGAAACAATATGGCTGCCCCATCAAAGCTAACCTTACTCACAATATCATTATTAATGTGATTTGCTTCACATGACAACATTGTTACAATATCAAACAACCAATACTAATAGAATATCGGTATATGGGCCCTTCCTTTATTCAATTTATTGGCGGTAAAATATCTACGTCCTTATTTCCAAAACACTAAAAGGTTTGAATACGTAAATATAATTTGCTTCATATATATGCCATATTGTCATATAAAAAGCACAAAAAAAATATTATCTATGTCGTCGGGAGTTGGCTTTCCTTGTCTCTGGAAAACACATGTTGCCTCTGGCCTTCGTAAAGCACAGGGTCAGACGTATAAATAGAGATCCAGAGATTTAACTTAATACCCTAAGGACTACTACTACTAGGTCATTCTATAGGAGAAAATGCAGATACGCTGACTGCGACAAAAATAGTATCTACAATTTACATACAATACAAATGCTAATAATTATGTTGTCATTTTCGCTGGGTTTTGTTTTTATTTAGAACGGTGTGAATAAGCAACAGCTGGTACGAGGGTACCTACCAGTTCGGGGAATATTTACCTACTACAATTGCGAGGATTTTGAGGGTCCAGTTGAAAGCATGCGTCAGTTCTGGCATTTTACTGAACTGGGCCTACTTGGTGCACATTTTTTTTATTAAAGTTTTGTTTTTATGTTGTGTGCTCTTCAACATATTTGAATAAATGTTCACCGCGCACCTTCAAACTAAAACCTTAGAACAAAAAGCGCGCGCAAAGAGCGCGAAATGGCAGAAATATGTTTTTTTTACGTTTTGAACGCCTATATTTCCTCTATTTTTTTTTTTCGAAAAACTGGTCCTACAAAAAGGTTCTGTATAATTATCGAACCTACTCACAACATTTCACGAGAATCGGTTGAGAAATGCGAACGGTAGAAGAGAACCGAAGAAGAGAGCCGGACATCCGGACATACAAAAGCATTTTTGCCTGAGCTGAAACGGAGACGCTTCGCGCTCGCTCGGTCAATAAACGGAGTTAGGCATTTTTGCAATAGGTAAGTAGGTACAACTACGCTGCTAAAAATAATTTATGTTAGCGTGATACACATTACTGCTAATTATATACTTAAGCCTTGAAAAGCTACTACGGCATTGCGCGCCAAATATGTTACTTTAACTCCCCAATGCACGCCATGAAGTTCCAAACTCACAGCTTCAGACTTCATGTTATTTTGATAAAACAGAAATAATGACACTGGTGGTTTAAATTGTTTGTTATCGATTTTTAACCCCCGACGCAAAAAGAGGGGTGTTATACGTTTGACTGCTATGTGTGTGTGTGTGTCTGTCTGTCGCACCGTAGCTCTTAAACGGGTGAACCGATTTGGATTCGGTTTTTTTTATTTGAAAGCAGGTTTTCTAGCGGTGCTTCTTGACATGTTTTATCAAAATCGGTTGAGCAGTTTCAAGATCATCAGCTCTTTTGTTAGCTGCATTAGGAATTTTAGACGCATAATGGTTTTTTTACTTTTTATAGGATTTCTTGTGTCGTGTTTAAAAAAAAAAATAGGTTTTATATTATAGTATATACTCAAAGGAGTGAAATAACTTATCCATTAAATTAAAGAATGATAGCGGTTAACCTTTCATTAGAATTTACACCTTAGTTGAGCTGTCTCTGGTCCTTCGGTACAACATTTTCAAGTTAAAAGAGACTAGAGACGATCGCAATCTTTCATTTCTTGGTGTCTCAAATCTCTTTTAACATTTTATTAAAATAAGAAAAACACATTATCGTATCTTGTCAATGTGATACTTTGTTAGTTCTTCTATGATTTAAAGATAATCATTTAACTAGAACCTAATAATTCTAGATTATTATCGAGCAAAGTCAAGAATGGTATACATGATTAATTGTTTTGACAACTCATAAATTGAAAAGCGTGAGAATGCAGATTTCAGTAAGTTTGCTAACAATGTTTTATCTTTATAAAATAGGTAGTCTTAAAAGGTGAAAATTTTGAAAAAAAAAACTTACATTAGTTTTCTGAATAAAATTAGTTCCAATAAATAGTTTACTTTCGCATTTTCTTTGCCAACTGCTGTATTCGCGGCCAATTCTCACGATGATCGAAGGCTGCATGTAGATTTTTTAATTCTTTATTTAGGTACCAAATATAAACGTGCGAGCTATACAAAATATTGTTAAGTTGATGATCGAAGATAAATAGTATTAAAATTGAAGATGCTTAGTAAATAAAAGCATATGGGAATAGGAATATGTAAGTGACAAGGAATAACAAAGGTGCAAACCCTTCGGTAGCTTTGAAGTGTTGAAAGGATCAGTAAACGGAGATTACCTTATAATAATAATAATGATTAACAGAAGCCCAGGAAAAAAGTTGGTATAGCTCTGACTACATTTTAGGAAGCGTCGCCCAGATTCACCTCTTTTGTAGGAGCAAAAAGTAATGTATTGGGTACAGTACTCCCCATATTATCATATTCTCCTGTCGGAATGTAACGTTAGAGACTCACGACGGATCGCTCGTTCAATGACAGCGAAAATAATATTTTTTAATGTCATAGACTAATTTCTTCTAGGGTTGTCATATCTAAAACGATTCGGAAACAGATAACGCATTAAATTAAATGCATGGAATTGGAAAGTACGGCCTATTAGTGGTGATACAAGGATGAAACTAAAACAAAAAAAAATGGTGTGACTTTCATACCACGGGCAAGTCACTCGTAAAGAATTCTGCAGTGTTTTTCACACCTTGGGCAATTTACTGTAACTTGACGGCGCGTGCCAAAGCGGATGAGCGGGTAAAATTATTTGGCTTTAGCATGCCGATTATACTCGCCCGCACGTCGCAACTATAAAATGTTCTCACTTTACGTAAACTTTACCATTACCATCATCTGCCTAGCCTAGTCCCAACTATGTTGGAGTCGGCTTCCAGCCTAACCGGCTGCTGAATACCAGTATTTTACATGAAGCGACTACCTATCTGACCTCCACAACTCAGTGGGTAATACAATACCCATTGGTAAGATTGGTTGTCAGACTTTGGGGCTTCTGACGACTCGCAACGACTGCAAAAGACCCACGAATGACAGCTGGGACCAACGGTTTAACGTGCTTTCTGAGACACGGAGGGGCTTGATATGTAAAGATCACCCATCCACGGATCAAACGCAGCAAGCGTAGCTTGACATGATTGATCGACCCGTGCGACTGTTGCTAGAAGCCCCTTCATCAAACTTTACCATGACCGAATGAATTAAATTAGGTCAACAGACAGGTTCACAAAGAGTTCAACTTAGTTCATGTCGTTGATATTATATAGAAGTCACATAAACTCCGCATTCCATTAACAAATGAAAACAGTTATTGAATCAACCTATTTGTTGTGAAATCAAATTCAATGAAAAAAACCTAACTATAGCGTACACAACATGACGCAATCATGACCTTTTACACTTCACATTTCCATACATTATGCTAGTAATTAAAGAGCTCGTGTAAGCTGTTACTCGACCCACGCAGCGAGCGGACTACAATTAGATGCCCTTAGTTCTTCTTAAGACAGTGTGCACACCAAAGTCAAAACAGTTTTATCTGTGATTATGTACCACAGATAAAACTGTTTTGACTGAACTGAACAGTTTTCTCTTGTGACAAAACAGTTTCCTCAGTAGGTAGGTACCTACTTAGAACTTTGACTATTGAGATTGTCTTCTTGCAAGTGTAGCGCCATCATTATTTTGATAGTACGAGTGTCTGAGTCCTGTCGAGTCCTGAACGAGAGTCGTGAGTGTTTTTTGCAACCATATTTTTGATTTAAAAGAGTGTCCATGGAGTTTCTTTCCCGTTCTTCGCCATAGGTATCTACTACGCTTTGGAATGGGCAACTAGCTTCATCTTTCTGACTGACCGACCCCTTGACAATTCAGAAGTGCTTGTAATTGGTTTATTTGAAATAAATGCTTTGAGTTTGTTTTTTTTTTGTCCTGACTAAAGAAAATCTTGACTCAGGTCTACATACAGCCTAAGATAAACCTTGAAACTCCCGCTCTCCTCATTTTATTATCAAACCAACATTATGTAGGCGCTAATGGTAAAGATCCAAAGTGTAATTTCATGTTAGGCCTAAAATCTAGGTAGGAACTAGGAAAAGGTACTTTTAATCTACATTCTGCGTTCTATAAACACTCATATCAAATTATTTTTGTTACAGGACGTACCAGTGGAACAACTCGAAAAACTTAAAATGGGTGAGATAAAGTAATTAATTATAGATTTGGGCATGCTACCTTAAGTTGTAGACACTTTTTTATATTGTATGTCTTCGTAGTCTTGGGATTAGGAAAAAATCCAAATGAAATACGACATTCAAAAAGCGTTAGCTCAGACTTATTTCTCTTACTAAGTTATTTGAAATAAAAGAAAAAATAAACTCGATTAACTTAAAGAGGAGACTTGTAGTCTGAATTGTTCGTTTCTTCTCTTTTGAGAAGAAGCCTTTGCTCTGCATCGGGACTACATCATGCTGGTACGGATAAATGCTGAATGCCGAATCCGATGCATCGCGTAGTCATAATATTAGGTCTTTACCTATGAAATTGCCGTTCTGCAGTACTGGCCATTTCAAATCAAAATAATTTTTGTTTGGCTAAGAATTCTAATTTCAAATTAATTTTATTTTAAAAACATGGATTTTTTTTTCTAAAAGTAGTCATTTCTTTATTGATTAGTGTTACATTTTCATCGCATTTCAATCTTTTTCGTCATCATGGATACGTTAAAAATTCGAGTAATTATGGAATATGAGTACCGTCGTGGCAGCAACGCGACACAAGCGGCACGCAACATCAACGACGTTTACGGAGCTAACACTACAAACCAACGCACCACCTGTTATTGGTTTGCTCGCTTCCGTTCTGGAAATTTCGACCTGAAAAATGAACCTCGCGGTCGTCCGAAGACTTTGGTCGACAATGACGAATTAAAGGCGATTGTGGAAGCTGATGATACACAATCTACGGCTGAATTAGCAGCAGCTTTCGACGTTAGCGTCAAAACAATATTGGTCCATTTGCGTCAAATTGGCAAGGTAAAAAAGCTTGACAAATGGGTGCCCCACGAACTCAATGATCGCCAGCGCGAAGTACGCGTCGAGACGTGCCTTGCACTGCTCAACAGACACACAAATGAAGGAATTTTGAACCGCATTGTTACCTGCGATGAAAAATGGATTCTGTTTGATAACCGTAAGCGCTCAGCAAGTTGGTTGGATCCTGGTTCAGCACCTAAACAATGCCCTAAACGAAAACTTACCCCTAGAAAAGTGATGGTCACTGTTTGGTGGTCTAGCGCCGGTGTGATTCATCACAGCTTCTTACCAAACGGGGTGAGCATTACTGCAGATGTGTACTGTGAAGAACTGAACACAATGATGGAGAAGCTGGCGCATCTCCAACCAGCATTGGTCAATCGCTCGTCTCCGCTGCTCCTGCACGACAACGCGCGACCTCATACTGCACAGCAGACGGTCTCCAAGTTGCAAGAACTGGGGTTGGAAGCTCTCCGTCATCCGCCCTACTCACCAGACCTTGCGCCTACAGACTACTACTTTTTCCAGAATTTGGATAACTTCTTGGCGGGAAAAAAATTTAATACCCGAGAGGCAGTACAAAATGCCTTTGAAGAATTTGTTGCCTCCCGTCCAGCTGATTTCTTTAAGAAGGGCATCAATAAACTGCCACTACGATGGCAAAGATGCATTGATTGCATGGGTGATTACTTCGATTAATACAAATAAAAAATTCATGAAAAAAATTCGTTTAAATTTTTTCATACAAAACGGCAATTTCATAGGTAAAGACCTATTATTTATTTGAATTTTAGATAATAGCTATCCATTATCTACAATTTACTCATAATCCATAATTTTGATGTAATATTCTTCGCGATCCGAATATTTATTAAATTAATGTAATATTTACTTCAGTTAATATAATCAATTAATTTATTCACTCAACCATTCATGAATGTAGATGACTTTCGGTTTTGGTGTTGAAGCCAGAATTAATAAATTTTCTTGCGTTAGCTAGGAGGCGTGGTAAGATCATCTTAGTTTAGATAAAATAAAAAAGAAGGTTCTGTAATTCTGGACCATTAAAAAAGGAAAATATTTAACTGATCCTCTAAAATCTTATTGACCTTATAATGATGGACACTTTAAAAAAATAATGCATAGAATTGTGTAATCAAATATACGCCTGAGACACTAATCACAGCAATTCGATTCTTCGAAACTACTACTAAAAAGACGATATGACCAACAGTTAACTAACCATAGGTACTACAGCACGTTTCATAGCTATGTAGGTACATACCCAACTAGCAAAGTAATCTTATAACAAAATATTATAAGTCTGTTAACACTTATAAGATTCTTATAAGTGCATTGGTGTAGACTATTTACTTATAGTAGCATTTCACAAGCCTTAATTTAATCAGGAGCATTTGCTTCTGTAACGTAGTCTTATAGTAAATACAAGTTTTACTTATAGAACAGTTATAAGACTCATATACCTACAAAGGCATTTCAAAAGACTAAATATACTCAAGAGCATTGGCTTCTATAACTTTGTCTTACAGCAACTACAAGATTGACTTATAGGACAGTTATAGGATACATTTACTTTTAACATAATAACAGAGATCCTTATATTATAAGTATTTGGCAGCATCGTGTTGAAGTCTCTTATAAGATTGTTAGTATTTTACAAAAACGCTATGAGAGTAAACAAGCTTATAAACTTCCGGACCAAGCACTTTGTAAGTAATCGGCAGTCATTTTGTCAACTCATAGTCAGTCAAGGCAACAGATTAAGTAATGGAGGGTTCCGTAGAAAATAACGTTGTACCTGTTGAGTGCTATTCTGATCATAAAGAGCAGGAAGAAAAGGCCATGAGATAGAAAATGATTCAGAAATAAAAGAAAGCACAGAGTATGAAAAGAATCATGAATTACTTCAAGATATACAAAGCTGAGCTATAAAATTGAATATACTACATTTGGCACCAAATGAATTACTATCAATAATATTATACACAAGAATTAAAAACATTCTACCCAAAGATGCACGAACTTTGTTAAAAACAAATAAAATTCTTGTTAACTTGCTTAAACATTTGACGGACGAAAAAATAATCAAAGCTTTTTTTTTAAGTTAGCAGTTTTTGTCAACTCGCCCACATCGACCGAGATTTAACGGGTGAGCTTGATAAACGATTCATGAGGAACCCTAATTTGTTTTAAAATGGAGGAGAAGTTATATTTACCAACACTGTAATAAGTACTAATTTGTTTATAGTGATTCTATAAAGTACTCAATGTAGAGCATTTTTAAAACATGGCGAATATTCACACGAATCACTGAAATTAAGTTTTAACAACAACTACAAAATGTTCAATTTTGCTCTAGGCGTTAACAAAAAAAACAATATACGTTACATATTCACAGTAAATTTGACTTCCCCTCCAGTTTCCACATTATATTCACAAATTAACTACCTATATTAAAATACTAATAATGTATACTAATGGAATTATTTATATTAGTAAGGAATATGAGAAAACAAACTTAAACACAAAACACGTGCACATTACAGTTTATAAAACGTACTTATAACAAATAACCAAGTATGCTACAAGCGCATTATAAAAATGATAACTTTTATATGATACTTGAGTCAGAACGTAATACAAGCACTAGTGCCTGTAACTGCATAGGCTAAGATTGTTATAGAAACTATTGCTATTCTTCAAATTTATTATATGAGTTAATGACTTTATCCAAGTTCATTGTAAGATCGTTACAAAAAATATATGCTCCTATACTTGCGCCCAAATCCTTGTTTGTAGCATACTCAATAATCTTATAAATGCACGAAAAAATAGTCTTGAGAGTAAGCACTTATTTTTCTTGTTGGGTAATCAGTAATATTAACATTTATATATGCTCGACTCACGTGCCTAATGTGGCGATTATACCTAACCCACCGAGATTGTATAGATACAGGCTGTGTTTACGGACGGTTAGGTAATCGTCATGATTGATGCATTAGGCCTGAATGCCACCTACGCAATTTGTGAATTTAGCACCGTACTTCGTTCAACAGGTAGCATAGCCAATTGGTAATTGCCATATTTTTTGGTACAAGTTATTTTCATGCTGGCATGTAATTAATGGAACCTCCAATAACACCCATTTTGCGCTCCTAAACATATGATTGAACACTGTAATATACTGATTGCGCCTGTTTTTGTAAACCTCAAATAATTCCTTAACTTAACTTAATTCCAAAACTTAGGTGTAGCGCTCACCGGTCGCTGCCACGGCACCGCTCGCTTCGCTCGCTCGGCACGTGCTTTTTTGGTCACCGTTCTAACCTAACCTAAACAACTTGTTCGGGGTAGACTAGCTTAGTGCGACCAACAGAGATAAAAGGCCAGAAAGTTAGAACGAGGCTCAGTTAGATAAAAAAGTGTGCATCATTAGAAGCGCAAAAACTTCCTGATATTTGTTTTTTTTAGAGGCGCAGTCAGTATATTAGTGGGATCATTCATATGTGTTAGGAGCACAAAATGAGAGTTTTTAGAGGTTCTATTAAATATATGCTTTAAGAAAATAACTTGTGCCAAAAATATGGCAATTATTTTACCAATTGGCTATGCTGCCTGTTGAACGGAATACGGTTCTAAATGCACAAATTGCGTGGGTGGTCCAATTTACGCCTGATGCATCAGTCATGACAATTACCTAACCATCGATTAACACAGCCTGTATCTATAAACTCTCAATGGGTTTAATATAATCGCCACATTAAGCACGTGAGCGGTCGAGCATAGTGTTAATATTACTGAATATGTACCTACATAGCTATGAAACGTGCTGTAGTACAATAGTAAGTTAACCGTCGGTCATACCATCTTTTTAGACGCTTTATATTAGCTTCACTTGTATGTTTGTTTGTATGTTTGTAACCGACTCCTTAGGGCGCCATTTTGATCCACTTTATTAGTGGTAGAGTTTCGAAGAATTGAAGTGCTGTGATTAGTGTCTCAGGTGTATATTTGATTACACAATTTTATACATAAAATGTAGTCGTCTAATCGTAGAAATGGCCATATTGTAATCTGCCTGGCCATTTCACGATAGACCGTCATTTCATGATTTGACCGTCTGACATCCACCATATGGTTCAACGCTCAGCGTTCGACGAATTGCCCAGCGATGCTTGGGCATATCGACCTAGATATGCGTAAAAAATATAACACTGTCTTTGCTGCCGCGCAGTCGGGTAATAATTCCTACTCGAATAATTCCTATTTTACGGTTCTAAAAATACTAAATAGCAAGTAACTGCGACCATCTATGATGTAGCGCTCGCCGGCCGCTGCCGCGGCACCGCTCGTTTCGCTCACACGGCTCGCGCGCGGTTGATCACAGTTCTAACCTAACCTAAGCCATTTAGTCGAGGTGCCACTGGCGGCGTGAAATGTAACTATGTACTTTGCGATATGCGCAGTGGTCAGCTGGGAATATCGATAAATAGGTTGCTTCCGCCGATACGACCGACTTTCGATTAGGCGCAGATCACGATATGACATAATCGGAGTCTAATCCCGCGTCCTAAACAAAATGATCGTTTGCACGAATACGTGATTGTCGCGTTAATAAGTTACTCATTTGTTCGCAAAACCGGAAGGCTCCCTCTGTCGAGGGACATATTATGAACGCGACGATCATTTTAGAGACGTCATAATGATCGATCATTTTGGTTAGGACGCGGGGTACAGACAATAAAATATCCAATAAAATGTACATCAGTTTTACAGCCAAGCCAGGCAGTTTTTAATCAAATAACAACTTGGGAAGTGTGACTCTAGCATAAAATTATGCCAGCTTTAAATATTAATACAAGCATTTCTTTGTAGCATCTAGTACTCACTTTGTATGAAAAGTTTAATGTGCGAGTTGTTTATTCGTCCGCAACAACACGAAAACTTTACTTTTAAACACTTTGCATAAAATATAGAACGAAGCCTTTGTTATAAATCTACATGTGTGTAATTTGTTGCGAGAAATAAACAAGAAACTTTACCCAAACACTACTAAACAGCTGGGGTATAAATTATCCAGTGTAGGTATTATTTGTATAATTTACTCAGTTTATAATTATTACTGGGATGTTTTGTATAATTAAGTTATTAACGAAAGAGTTGTTTTGTTCGAATGGTTTAATCCGTAATCGGTTCAAAGGCCTTTATTTATTTTAGCACCCATTTCCCTATGTATATCCATTCATCCATTTTCCTACCCGTTAAAAGAGGGTGTAAGAGGATATTCTGCTTCGATACGATGGTCAATTTAATTAATTGATTTTAAGTAGGTTTCATATGGTCTTGTCTGCGAAATGATATTTTTAACGCGACTAGGATAGTAAGTGTACATAGCTAGCTTTACTGTAATAATTATTATGGAAAAGTTTTCAAGATACAGAAAACACTATTTTATCTTATAAGCACCGAAGTTGCGTTGCAATATAGAAATGCTTTTAACATCCTACCAGTCGGTACTGACCTAGTTAAATCATTTATATAAATTTATGCTTTTATGGGTAGAGCTTTTTAGTTTCAAAAAGAAAATATTTTTCAAAGATCGTGATTGCAAGTTGAATATAGAATCCCTGCCAAAGTTCTTGCGCAGTCATAAACAGACATTTAAATGATCAAAGTTGAAGTAAAGCTTATTTTGTATTATTGATATTTGTGTCTGTCAGTTGTTTTTAGGGATCCGTACCTACCTCAAAAGGAAGAAAACGGAAACCTTATGGGATAACTTTGTTGTCCGTCCATCTATCTGTCAAGACCCTTTTTCTCAGGAACGCGTGAAGTTATCAAGTTGAAATTAATATCAAATACGTAGACCTACGGTATCCTCGAGTTAAAAGAAAAATAAAATTTAGAAGTTTGATTTTTGGTCGACGCAATAAAAAAAATCGGCCATTTATGCGACATATTTTAATACTCGCAAATAAATTAAAACCTATACGGTACTTCCCGTTGACCCAGAATCATGAAATTTGGCAAAAAGCAAGGTCTCACTGCACTAATAAAGGAAAAAGTCAGAAATTCGTTAATTTGTAGTTGTATCACATTAAAAAAAAAATGCGATCAAACTTACATTATTTTGTAGTTAAAGAATTGACCGTGACGTACAAGTATATCGTTGTGTGGAAGAACATTTTTTCAACTACAAAGTTAAGTTTATTCTTGGGAATAGATTCATCCCATCTACGGAACCCTTCACAATGCGTGGTCCGATACGCACTTGGCCGATTTTTTCATTTAAGACTTACCTAAGTCAAAGCTGTTTTGTTTTTTTAATTTACACGGAGAAAAAATCTGACAAAAATACATTAATTTTTACTAAAATATTCATAAATCCGAGGACAACAAATGTCCTGTAATAATTAAGAGAGTGTTTTAGTAAAAACGAAATGATGAACTGTTTTGTAATTTTAAGAGCTTGATAGTAATATCGAAAATGATGACGTCATAGACAAAAACTAACTGTTTTGTAATTTTAAGAGTTTGATAGTAATATCGAAATGATGACGTCATAGATATAACTAACTGTTTTGTAATTTTAAGAGCTTGATAGTAATATCGGAAATCATGACGTCATAGACAAAAACTAACGGTTTTGTAATTTTAAGAGCTTAATAGTTATATCGAAAATGATGACGTCATAGGTAAATACATTTTTTTTTTGTTTATTTACTGCTTTAGTATTAGCAATTTATCTAGTTTAGTAATTATTGATAAAGACCCATACAGAGTGTTGAAACAGAGGTATCGAAAGAGATTTTAGGAGGTGATTCTATCTGTCATTGTGAGTACCGTAATTTTTGCTCATAGAGACGTATAGATTCACCTCTTAAAAAATCTCTTTCGACCCCTCTGTTAGCACAATCTGTATGGGTCTTTACTTATAATTACTAAACTAGATAAATTACTAAAACTAAAACAGTAAATAAACTAAGAATATATATTTACCTATAACGTCATCATTTCCGATATAACTATTAATCTCTTAAAATGACAAAACAGTTATTTTTTGTCTATGACGTCATCATTTCCGATATTACTATCCAGCTCTTAAAACTAAAAATTGGTATCAATGTTTACTGTGTTTATTCAATGAAATACTCATTTAATTTCTCTTATTTTATTTATTAATAATAAAATAATAATAGTTACTTAACTTTACATACGAGTAATTACACAAAAAAGGGATCGTTCAAATTCAAAGGGACGTTTCTGTTTTTTCAGGTTTGCATCAATACTTATCGATGTATATATTGTATATAGATTTGAACGTCTCCCGCAAAAGTCCCTTTTGTTTTGGACGACCACAAATGGTTACAATTCCTAAAATATATGATCTAATCAAGACACCAACGAGATGTCACATAAGAAGTCATGTTAGATAGAACGGTTATGCTGCTACGCACTGGTGCAATTAACGTAGTCACTGAGACCCCAATTTCCTAAAAGATCCCTGGTGACATTATTTACCAATACACATTTTACCAAAAACTAGTAAATTCACTTTTTCACTAATTTGAAACACTGGAACTAGAAGAAAACTTGATCGCTTTGGCACATCCATGGTTATGAATAAATTGGGCATAATTGTACTAAAACGATGACATTTTATTTCCTTTTCACGTTATTTTTGAGTGTAGCAACTTGTCACTCGTCTCACGCGCGAACTCGAAATGGCGTACAATGGCGAATGCCCCTGTGCTTGTACCACATGGTATTACAAAATGGTTACTTGGATTATTATTTTAAGAAATACGTTAGTAATTTCAAGTAAATCATTTGTAAATATAATCATGTAGTTAATATATACCACAAAAGTTTGTAATGTTGCCATGTACTAAAACCATTTCTTGAAACTACAAATGACCTTTAGAATAATATTAAATAGATTTGCAAAAATTACAAAACTTTAATAATATTTACTATAATTTGCGATAATTATAAAAATATGTAATATCCTACATTTACTAAAGCTGACTTTTAGGAATTACAATTACGAATACTAAGGTGTTGCTAAAAAACAATAATGGTTGCAAAAACAACAAAACTTCTGTATTTAATATTAAAACTTAGTTTTATCGTAAAATACAAAACAATTTTTTAATTTCTGGTGGTCTCTTTTTTCTCCGTGTATATTTTTTTATATTATATATAATTTTAAGTGTTGCTTTGATTAAGTAGTGTCGTGTACACCTCTAATTGGTCTACACATATGAACATATGCTCTTACTAACTAATGTTGGTGTAACTATTTAAATAAATAAATATAATAATATCGTCGATAAAATGTTAAAAATTGGAACTAAATAAAGCATTTAAACATGAGGGATCTTACGTGCTTGTGTTGCTGAAGTCCACATATTTGTTGTTGAAAATATACTATCTATTTCTGAATCCCGATGGATGGATTCAAGGATCTGTTCACCCGTATTGGACCAGCCTTTTGTCGTAGGATACAATTCCAAACTTCGGAATAACACGAAAGATGTAGTTTGCCTGAATTAAAATTCAAGGACAGGACCTTCCGTTTCACAGCTACATTTGTGACCACATTCTCAAATAAGAATAAAACGATATTCATAAAACACGTTCTTGGTATATAAAAGACAACTCGTCTTAACACAACGTAGATACAAGTGGGACCAAAAGTAGGTCCATTGTGTTCTATTGTAGCACAATCAACGAATCAGTTTTCAAAAGTTACTCGATCCTTTGTAGAATTTAGATAACTGCTTTTATCTAGCTTGGTCTAGGTACCTGCATTACTATGTTGGTATGTACTCAACAAATATGTAGTAGCACTGTCAAACTCGAAAAAGTATCAATTAAAATTAAATGTAATCTTTTTTTATCGTCTAAGTATTCCGCGAATAGGAACGGTAGGCAGAGGCCTGTAGAGCATATATTAGGAAAACACAGTATATACGTTATATTTATTAAAGCCCATGTAATAAGAAGCGAGCCTTAATCTAGAAGCCCAAATCCGCGGGGTAATTGCGTATCACACTATTTTTTTTTTATTTTTTTTTTCCTATTGGGCAGCTCGTAGTTTTGACCACTAAGGTCCTGGCTACTTAACCGGGCAAACCTGTGGGTGCCTTAAGCTACTAACTTAAAGCCTCCAGCCAGGGGCGAACAATACTTAAATTTAGGTGACCGCACGCTAAGGGCACCCCCTGTGGGGTACGAACCTCGGCTTAGGGCGTCACTGAGGGGAGGGCAGCAAGATGGGACAGGCTGGATCTAAATTATATTATTATTATACTGGGGAATTTAAAGCTACAGGCTCAGCTACGGCGCGGGCTGGCGCGTCGTCGAGCAAGGGTCGGGGGGGGGGACAATTACGTCGGGGGCGTCGCGTAGGACCTCGGCGGCGAGGTCGGAACGATGGCGGTCTGTGTTTGTGCACTGTACTGGTGGCCCTACTGCTCTCCTGGAGGAGGGTTATGGGGTCATCGGGGTCGGTCAGGGCATGCCTTGGACGGCGGGTACGACTAATGCGGGAGGGGGCATATCTGGCAGCCTCGACAACCAGAGGGTTGCGATGTGAGGCCGCGGAGTCGAAGAAGCGCTTGGAAATGCGCTTCATGAACTGACGGATAGTGGGGATTTTAAGGTCGAGATGGAGGATCTCGTTCCGAACGAACCAAGGGGAGCCGGTTGCCCTACGGAGGAACCGGTTTTGGAGGGTCTGCATCCTATGGATGTGGTGGGGTTTCGAGTGTGCGAAAACCACACTCGCGTAGGTCATGATGGGACGAATGCACGCTGTGTAAATGCGCAATTTGCACTTGAGTGACAATTTGCTGCGTGCATTCAATAGGAAGTGGAGTCTACCGAGAGCGAAAGCGGCGCGCGAACGCGCCTGCTTTATGTGCTCGCCGAAAGAGAGTCTGTGGTCCAGAGTGACACCCAAGTATTTGGCTCGCTTCTCCCAAGGGATAGGCTTGCCGAACATGGTGATCGGACGGGGAGGGGTGGGGTTGAGTCTCGGTTTCGAAAATAGAACCGCTTGACTCTTATCGGGATTGACTTCGATTCTCCACTTCCTAAACCAGTCACCGAGTTGGTTGACTGTGGTTTGGAGAGTGCGAGATATCGCGTCGGGGCTTACGCCGGTGTAGTAAATGGCCGTATCGTCTGCGAACAGAGCCAACTGAGCCCTTTTACTCTTGGGGATATCACTGGTGAAAAGCGTGAAAATGAGAGGGGCGAGCACGGAGCCCTGAGGGACTCCGGCGCGAATGGGGCGGGGGGAGGATAGCGCTCCTTCGATGTGGAATCGGAAGGTGCGGTTCGACAAAAAGTCTCGCAGGATGAGCACGAGACGATCTGGCACTTTAAGTTGGTATAGCTTATATAATAAGCCATTGTGCCAGACTTTGTCGAACGCTTTCGCTATATCGAAGAAAACAGCACCCGTCAACGAACCACGTTGGAAGCCAACGCTTATGTGTTCGACGATACGGTGGACCTGTTGGACGCACGAGTGTTGGGTTCGGAAACCGAACTGCTCGTTGGGAATGAGACCTTTCGTCTCGGCATAGTCTCTGAGACGCTTATAAATAAGCCTCTCATAGATCTTGCCGATGACATTGAGGAGACTGATGGGGCGGTAGCTGGAGGGGGCGGATTTAGGCTTGCCCGGCTTGGGAATGCCGATGACAGTGGCCTGTTTCCACGCTTGGGGGAAGATGTTATTGCTCATGGCACCATTGAAGATGGTGGTCATTAGCATGATCAGGTGGGCAGGGAACAGTTGGAACACCTTATTGGTCATTCCATCAGAACCGGGGGCTTTACGGGGCTTAAGGCCCTTTATGAGCTCTTGCACTTCGTCGGGGGTGACGGGAGGCAGAGGGCACTCGGGGTCTTCTACGGGGGGGAGGGAGGCTCTCCTTTCGACTTCGGCGTCGACCTCAGAGAGGTGAGCTTGGTCTACAGGTTGAGAGCTGGGCGAACATTGGGCCTCAAGACTGTCGGCTAGGCACTCGGCTTTGTCGACATCATCGAAAGCGATGGTATTGTCTGGGCGGATCAAGGGGGGCATAGGGACTACTTCTCGGGATTTGAGTTTCCTCTGAAGCTCCCAGAATGCTAGGTGGGTAGGCTCAAGTTCGCTCAGCAACTCATCCCAGCCCGTTTCCCGATGCTCCGCTACACGTGTCCTTACAGCTCGCTGTAAGTAGCGCATATGGGCTCGGTTCGCGTCGCAGGGAAAGTTGCTGTACGCACGGACAGCCGCGTTCTTCTCAGTCATCAGTTCACGTACATCGTCCGGCAACTTCCAGCGACGGTCGTCCGTCGCTGGAACTTCCCTTGAACAATCGTTCAGGACTGATTGTACGTGTCCAGTGAATGAGTCGATCGCGGCCGTCGTGTCAGCGATAGAGTCGAAGAGGTCGGGGATGGAGTCTAGGTGGGGGGACGTGTTGGATTTCAGGCGTTCGCTTACTTTCCTCCAGTCCGTTACCACTTTGGTGGAGGGGGGTTGGTCGGGGTCAGGGAGGCCTACGCGAGGGGCTAGCTTTAGCACAACTGGTCGGTGGTCAGATGATAGTTCGTGTATCACCTCTATAGAATCCAACCGTAGGTTGATATTCTTTAAAAGTGATACATCGAGCACGTCAGGGGTATGGTCAACCAAGTGAGGGAAGTGAGTGGGAGTCATCGGGGCGATGACATCAAAATTTAGAGGGGTGCAGAGGTCGAACAAGTGTCTCCCTCGGGTAGAGATTCTGGTACTATTCCAGGCGTGATGTTTGGCGTTGAGATCCCCCGCTATGATAACGGAGTCACTCAGGCCGAGGAGTAAGGTCAGGTCGTCAGTCAAGAGTTGGAAGTTCTCTGAATGGCTCGTAGGGGGGAGGTAGACCGATACCAAGGTGATCGGTTGGTGGCCTGTCATGCCTAGTCGGCAAATGGAGACTTCTAGTCGTGAGAGGGGGGGCGGGTCCAAGGGGATGCAGTAGAGGGATTTTCTGTAGTAAATGAGGGTGCCACCCTTGTGACACCGAGTCCTGTCGTTTCGAACAACCCGATAGTTCGCTATCGACGGCGTTCGCGTGTGGGGTTTTAGGAAAGTCTCCTGTACGAGGAGGACATCGATCTGGTGGTCGCGGAGGAAGATACCGATTTCGTCGCGCTGACCTTGGATGCCATTGGCATTGAAATAACCTAGCTTTAGGGATCGGGGTTTTACACGCGAGAGGATTCCGTTATCCATTAGTGGGATTGGGAGAGTTTACGAATGACTGTAACGCGTGCGTAATGTCCGGGTACGCGTTATATATGCACTGAATGGCATAAAGGTTACCGGCATTTCTGGCGGCAACGATTTCATTGGCCATTTGACGGGCGCGAGGGGTGAGGAAGGCAGTGAATGTGCCTGAGATCACGTTGAACGGATCCATGGGGTTGGGGCCTACAGCCACGGGTGTGGATGAGGAAGGAACGGGCGCGACTGGGGCGGGGGTGGTGGCTTTAGGAGCCGGGGGGTTAGTAGCGAGGGGCGCGGGTGCGCGCGCGGGCGCGGGCGCGGGTGCGGGCGCGGCCGCGAGCGCGTGTGCGCGAATGCGGGGGTCCATCTGATGAGCGATGAGGGGCGGAGGGGGGGGTTGGTTGCGTACCAGGGGCGGGAAGGCCTGTTGGTGCTGGGATAAATTCCAAGCGTTGGGTCTCTGGGGACTCAGACGCTCGGGAAGTTGAGTGGAGGGGGCTTCCCTTCCCTGACGAGCGTCCGTACGCTTCGCCAGTTTGGGATTCGTTGCCTTAGGGGCTTTGGGGCAGCCACGGTAGTTGGCTGGATGCCCGGAGAGGCCACACAGCACACAGCTGGGTGGTTCCGTGCATAGGGTACGGTCCTTTGGGCGGGAGCACTCGGAAGTGCCATGCCCACCCAGGCACTTGACGCACCTGGGTTTGTCATGGCAATTCTTTTGGGAGTGACCGTATAGTTGGCAGCGGTGACACTGGCCAACTATTCCAGTCTTACGGGGCTTCTGGATATCGAATCCAGTGAGATGACATAGGGACTTGATCTTGAAGATCGGGTGGTGACCTTCGACGGGGGGGCATACAACAAGGACCATGTTGTATGGCTCGCCGCCTCGGGCACGGTGCATGCGGTGCACCTCGGCTACTGGGATGCCTTGTGAGACAAGGTCTTACTTAAGATCGGAGGTAGCGATCTCCTTTGGGATCCTATTGATTACTACGCGGGTCTGGCGGTCCTCGGGGAGGGAGTACGTGTGAAAGGACACACCACGTGCTCTGAGGAGCTTAGTAAGTTCCCTATAATCGTTAGATTTAGGGACTTGGACTTTGATGCCCTGCTCGGTTGAACGGGCACTGGTGAAGCCGATCCTGAGATCGACGCACCATTTGGACACTTCAGTCCATTTAGCTTTGTCTTGGATGAAGACAGGGGGGGGGGGTGGGGGTCTTTTTGGGGTTGCTTTCAAGTAAAGCATTGAGAGCCGGGGGGGGGCTTAACGCGGGGGGGGGGCCGGTCGTGATGGCGACGACGGGGGTCGGTGTCGCAAGGGTGGGCGGGGGAGTGACCGATTGGTCCCTAAGTTTGTTTGCCTGCGAAGAGGCGAAGTTCTTTTTCCTCTTGGAGGAAGAGGTGACGGTCTGGAAACCGTCATCCTCGGAGGAGGAGTTCGTCAGGGTTTCCGAGCCTGAGGAGTACGGGGAGACGGGGCGTCTAGTTGTTGTCCGATGGTCGGTTTCCATCGGTACGGGGGGGAGGGGGGCGGTTTGCACCGGGGGGGGTGCCTCTAGTGCATCGCTAAAATTAGCGATAGCGGCAGAGTTGTCGGAAGGACAGGGGGTGGGGGGCTGCAAAGCAGCGAACTTAGCGCCATATTTGGCGAGGAACTCGGGGTCCTTAAGGAGGACCTCCCTAAAGAAGGTCGCGATTAAGGCATCCCCCATGTTGGGGGGTGCGGGGCTACTACTTGGGGGGGATGTTGGAATTTAAGATTCCAGCCTAAAAATTCCCTATGCCTAACTCCCCGGGTGGGTGTTCCCGGGGATGAGTTACCCTCCCTGTCGGGTATAGACAGGGAGGTGAGTACCTATGGTGAGCCTTAAGCTTGTAAACCCGTCGCCAGTCTTATTGTGCGAACGGGGCCCTGACAGTCTAGCGCGAAGGGTGTAGACACACCCTAGAGACACTAGGTGAGTAGCTGTGAAGGGAAAACTGTCACCAGAGCCGACTAGGAGATCCCCCAAGGCCGGTTAGCTCTGGGACCCGTCCAACTGACTGCCTCGCCCTGAAAGGGTTCGGCGGGTGTGTTGGGACAACACCCCACTCGGATCGTTAACACCGCTAGGTATCCACCGAGGACCACGAAACTGTGGTTTTGCCCAGAAGGGGCCTAGTGAAGCTACTCACACAAACGCGCAGTTAAAGAAATATCACTTGCCTTGAAAAAGGCAGTTTTTAATTGATCACTTGATACGACCAATTAATTAAATAAATTTAATTAATTGTTCGACGATCGGATGCAGCCGGGGCGGCAGCGGGGGCGCTACGAGGTTCGCAGCGAGAAGTATTAAACTTCGACAAAAATCGAAAACGGGAGAGCGCAAGCACACAACCGTTCGCGACCGATGCCGAGAGTCTAATGATATCACACTAACAGTAGGAGTGGCTTTCATTTTGACAGTTCATCAACATCCATTGCGTTATTTACGTTGCTGAGCAGACAAATTTTTCGAACATATTAAGCAATCGGCTTCAAAATGATTCAGATTATTGTTCATAGTGTGTTACGCAATCAGGATGCTGGACTATGAGCTGAATAGTTCCTAATGAAAAAGCATACCTACTATCGCTTTGCTCGATGTGGAGATGGAACCCAGAAACCCTAATCAGGCAGTCGAGACATTAACACAAAACTAAATTACTTTCGAAAACAATTTTTGCTCGTAGATATGGGTACCGAGGTACCGAGATCGTACTATACATTTCCATAACGTCAACGGTAAGCCATGGTACGCGAAGAATAAACAGCTAATAGAAGAGATTTTAAATACGGTATACGGGATAAAAATGCGCGTGATGATATGCGCATAATTGGGAGTCTCTCATTCAAGACATGTGTTACCTCTCAAAAGTTCCGTTTTTCCTCAACTTAATGCGGTATTTAATGTGAGTTATTCGATCGTTATTTTCTAAGCGATGTGTATGTGTTCTTCACGCCATGGTCGTACGGAATTGGAGCATTAAAGGATAATACATTATATTTTTTTGCTCCATATGTAATTTGCGCTGGATAGGAATATGCTTCTGTATGTGTGTTATGTATTAGATTCATTCAAATATAGGTTTAAATTATAATTGTAAGTCTAGGTTTATTGTTTAATTTTTCTCGTTTTATCTTCTTTTTTTGTTTTTTTATCTAATGCTTGAATAAATAATTCTAAAATAGGTACATAATTCTTGATTCAGCTGTAACTTTACCAAATACAAACGAAGCTTAAAAACTTTTAACGATCACCTATCAATGAAATCGTTTGGGGATTAAACTTGGCTACAACTTTCTTAATTTAAATCACAATATCCGCAAATTAATTTAGCAATAAGTAGTTACACGTTATTGATGAAATTTTAAGATGTTATTGGTATTAAAGTAATGGAATGATCAATGGTACCCAATTACCTTTCAATAGAGGAAGTTGAAACTCCATCGTATTTATGTGGTACCTACCAATTGCAGGAATAACCGAAAAGTATTTATATAAAAACTAGCGGACCTGACGGACGATGTCCTGCCCAAACAGTGCCACCTACCGGGTCGAACTGTGAATCTACACCATCCAGAGACCCACCCAAACACACACAAAAAAAAACGCTGATATCGATCCAGCCGTTTAGGAGAAGTTTAGTGACAGACACGTACAGAAGAATTATATATATATATATATATAAATTAAGCACTGCACGAAACACTATAAAATATGGAAAATAATAAAAACAACTTCTGATTGAAGGCACTGGCACACAATTGTAATCCTGAAAGCTTTAACAGCGGGCCGAAAGCAAAATTGCCAAACGTTTATTTCATATTTCATGTAACTGATAATACTTAGGTATAAAATAAAATAAGAGAGTAACTACGTGATATTACCAAAGTTTTTGTAGAACTGAAACAAAATGATAAAATTTTCTCGATAGAAAAACATTTCAAAGTTACCTCTAATTTCCACGCAGTTTCGATATGTATGTAGTACCACTTAAAATGCCAATAACTTTCACGATACAAATTAGTTTGATAATAATAAATTGCATTAATAAAAACAAAAAAAAACTGACGTTTTATGAAATTGCTTTTATATTTGGATTTATTACGACGCTTTCAGCACTTACCACGTTCTTATTCCTCTTTTTCGGGGGTATACAAGGGCGCGTGGTGAGAATTTGTCTATCTGTTGGTATACGAACTCAAATTCAAACTCAAACTCAAAGCATTTGTTTCAAATAAACCAATTACAGGCACTTTTGAATCGTCAAAAGGCGGTCAGTCAGAAACATGAAGCTAGTTGCCCATTCCAAAGCGTAGGAGGTACCTATGGAGAAGAACGGGCAAGAAACTCCATGGACACTCTTCTAAATCAAAATATGGTTACAAAATATTGGTTACGTCATTCAGGTTAAAATTATGCATTTGAGAACGATGCAGAACGTTAAAAGCGTCCATAATAAAAAGACAAAAACAATTCAAATATTTAATTAAATTAAAATAAGCCGTGGCAGCTAAGAAATGACCAGTTCCTACTGACGGCGCCCCTTCACTAACAAGACGCACCCTTAATCTCCTAGGGCTTGGGCGAAAATCATGTATATCGTAAGAGTTTATAAAACCAAAACCCTATGGCCCCTATCACACTTAGCAATTTAATTGCCCGTTAAATGCAACGATTACAACATATTTTGTACTGTCTGCTAAACAATATTTTCATTTTAAACTAGTGTTCTCATAAAGGGTGAAGAGTTGAAACACGAAGATACCACAGTAATCTTAGGCATTACTTTGGATGCCAATCTTCAATAGAGCTAAGCTTTTTTGATTTTTTATCAATAGGGGGTCCCCCCCATTGATAAAAAATCAAAAAAGCTTAGCTCTGCAGCATACAATAATTTAGAGTCAGCCTGTTTAGTATACATTAGTTATTTTCATAGTGTGATGTCGTACGGTATTCTGTTGTGGGGAAATGCCGGCGATATTCAGTAAATTTTTGTTTTACAAGAAAGGGCAATTTGTTCAATTTATAAATTAAGCCCCCCAGAGACACTCCCTCAGAGACAAATTTAAAAGGATTTATATAATGACTGTTCGCAGTATATTTATGAAAATCTTTTGTATGCACATAAAAATAATAATCTGTTTAAAAAATACAGTGAGTGATATCCATAATATAAATACATCAAACACAAATTTGTTGTTCCTACAACCAGGCTCAAGAAAATAGGTGGCTCGTTTAGCTGCCAATGTATACGTTTTTGTAATAAACTTCCTAGCCACACACAAGATCTAAGCCTCAATAAATTCAAATCTTTTATAAAGCGGAAACTATGCCAGAAAGCCTATTATACTGTCAAATTATATTGAGGACAAAAAGGATTGGGATTAAGCTGCTCCAATAAATTTACACAGTGAATGTTGACTTTTTATTTTATTTTGCTATTTTACTTTTTTTCTATACCTATACCTTGTTACATGTACAATATTTACTGTAAAAATAATTATATTTATTTTAATTATTGTTTCAGTTTTAATTATGGTCTGGCCGTTTAAGTAATTTATGCGGCCTAACCAAAAGTCATTTCTGTGCTATTGTTCGTCGTATCGTTGAGCTCCTTAAGTTCTGAGTTGAGCTGCACGATTACTGACAAATGCTTGCACTGACTGGATAAGTCCACTTAATCTGTGTGGTTTTTTCTCTCAAATACCTGATCTGACCAAGATTATGTCTGGACTTTAAAATAGATTGTGACCTCTGATTTTTTTCGGCCTTTCTTCCAAGTGTAGTCAGATAGGAAACGCCGTCCTTATCTAGTTTTCAAAATATGATTGCCGTGTAAAAGTGTTTGTACAAACCTAATACACACACACACAACATCACGCCTGTATTCCCCGAAGGGTTAGGCAGAGGTGTACCTATAGCACACCCACATTTCGCCAGTTATGTTTAAGACCCATGTAATAGGGGGCGAGCCTATTGCTATCAACCGGGCACTAATCCAGACTCCGGGCTGCTACCGAGAAATTGTAGATGAAAAAACCCGACAACACTTTGCTCGACCCGGGAATCGAACCCAGGACCTCATGCTCAGCAGTAGCGCTTGCGACCACTAGACCAACGAGGCAGTTGATAAACCTACTAACAGAAATAAAATCATTTATCAAAGTATTGCTTTCAATTAGGTTTTGTATTAAATGGACAATTAAATTGCTTCGTATAAATAAGCCAAAAAAAACATCTTCTGCTTGAAGCAGTGTCATAAATAAAACAGAACCAATGTTTAATAACGGGAATTGTAGACAAAGCTTTAAATTAATTATAGTTGAACACATTTCATACCCGACCGAGCAAATTTCATCGTTGAATTATTGCGTTGATAACTGATAAATTGTTCACTAATTGCTGTTCAACAGAATATTATTGACTGAATGCAATTTGACGTAATCAGTCTGTTGAAAGTCGAATGGTGTTAATACTCTTGATATCTATCTATCGGTAATTTATCGTGTGCCTAAAGTACCCTCAAATTGCTATGAACACCTAAACTTCATTTACAAAACATACGTCATAAGTAGGTAATTATTAAGCCTGTGTGTCCATAAGACTCAGTTTAAAAAGTAGAAGCACTATTTTCTTACTGTCAAACATTAGAGATTACCTACTTATAAATCTATATGCTATAACCTGATTGCCTTTTACAAAGTGATATAACCGCAACTTTCCCGCTAATACTTCAAAAGATTTAATATCTAATATAGTTTCCAAACAACCACGTGTAACTTCAAATCAATCACGCCTCGATAAAATTTTCTTCTTTCTTCTTTGATCTTCTATTTGCACTTTTATAACAGACGAGGCTCAAAGAGCTATTTATAGCGTCGTAACTTAAGCTCCAGTACAACACACTTCATAGGTATCGCACAAAATGAGTTTTCGGACGAAAATAGCTCTCTCATAGAAAGTGCGCGAGATGTTATATAAGATGGAGGAGAGTAACGGTCAAGTATTGTGTGAGCTAAAAATAGCTTAGTTTGTGTGAAATAATGTAGAAGATGGAGGTTAAGTTGTAGGCAACTACCCCACCTCTTAACGCCGCCCGCGGCTGACGCAAAACGCGACTCAGGAATAATTTGAAGAGGCTAGGAAGTAGCATCCTTTGTACCTATCTAAGTTTTGCGGTCAACTGTTACACTGTTATGTTGTTTACTCGTATCTCTGGCCTTTGGTACATACACCCTAGAAAATGTTGGTCCTTTTGCATTTTTAGATTATTTTAGCTAAAAAGCCTTGTGTAGACCTCCAACAAAACTTGTTTTTGGTTGATCGTAACTATGTACGGGTGTACAATACAAGTACATTGTAGACTAGACATAAATTTACCTTATTCTGAATATTTATGAAGGTTTGCTACCAGCAAACCGTTTTCACCTTCAGCCGATCAGGTTCCCAAACCAGGTCAGCAGATTAATTTATCTGCTATGAAGTGCCAGATTACCCTTATATCGTTTTTTATTTTATTTGACCCTTGATTTATGTTTTACAAAATAGGTCGGGCCATAATTGGGTTCAGGCGTAGGTATGAAAGGACCACAGAAATCATTATCCCTGTGGAGGACATTTTTTGCGCTTTGTTTTTAAAGTATTAGCGAGGTGTGTCCAATATTTACACTTTGATAATAATATTAAAAGGGGTTATAACATTCAGTCCCCAATAATTAAAGACATTATATCAACTAGACGATGTTTACAATTTTCTTCCCTACCTTTGAATCCATATGAAACCATAATTTTGTGTCGGACGAATTTTGCGGCGTAAGATTCAATGGCAAATATGTTTCACTTATTGAATTTTGTTTTAGTTATGAACAGGTTTATAGACAGGGCCAAATTAAATTAGCTAGCAAAACTCGGAAAAAAAAACCAAATGCATTAGATTTCAATTACCAAATGTTAGAAGTTGCGAATGTGACATCATATTGAATGGAGAAAAACTAGAATTTGTTAATCAGACGGTTTTCCTGGGAATCACGCTAGACGAGAAATTACAATGGGGACCCCATATAAAATCTCTTGCGGGGCGGTTAAGCTCGGCCGCTTATGCTGTTAGGAAGATAAGACAGTTAACAGATGTAGAAACCGTGCGTCTGGTCTATTTTAGCTACTTCCACAGCATTATGTCATATGGCATTTTACTGTGGGGTCGGGCTGCTGACATTGAATCCGTTTTCATTTTACAAAAGAGAGCTGTCAGGGCCATTTACAATCTACGTCGTTGCGAATCTCTTAGGGAACTATTTAAAAAGATTAATATTATGACGGTGCCTTGTCAATTCATTTATGAAAATATTATGTATGTAAGAAAAAATCTACATCTTTTTAATAAAATAAGTGATAGACATAATTTTAATACTAGAAATAAAGATAAAATAAATCAACCATTTTTTAGATTATCTAAAGTACATACATCTTTTATGGGGTACTTTGTTAAATGTTACAACAAAATACCTTGTGATATATTGCAATTAAATGAAAGAAAATTTAAAACTCATATTAAAAGTACACTTTGTAAACAAGCATATTACAAATTAGAGGACCACATCCTATCCTAGACCTATCCTATCATCTTATCCTAGATAAGAATGCTTGGAAACATGCTGGTCCTGCTCCATAGGACAATCTAGAGTCTAGACAAAATCAAACTGGTTGCTAATTTAATTGTATAATTTATAATTTTTATGACATTATTTTTTACATTATGTAACTACTTTAACTCACACACTAAATTATTACTTATGAAATTTTGGAAACATCATTTACTTTTCAATATTTGGAAATATGTGAGCACCATGTATCTATCTCATAATTAATTTACCTGTCATGCGTTATATTTCATTATTTTTACTTATTGTGGTATAGTAATTTTATTCTAGGTGCATCGTCTTCACATATAATTATTATGTATACAATAATATTGTAAAACATTTTTAAAAGAGTAACGGTGGAGTTTCTTGCCCATTCTTCTCCATACGAAACTACCTTTTGGAAGGGGCAACTAGAATCAATTCTATTTTTTGTAAATTTTGACGTTCAAAAGTGCCTTTTTATGTGCCTATTTGAAATAAACGATTTGACTTTGACTTTGACTTTGACATCCGCAGGCGTGATGGGTATCGATATCTAAACACTATACAAACAAATGATTTATTTTTAGGGTCAACGACCGCTGGTGGTGTTGATACATGAAGTATGAGTTGTTCTTTTTTTATCATGTTTAGATATCGATACCAATCACGTCTGTGAAGAATACACAATAAAAAACTGATTTTTTAAACTGATATTTTAAGTGAATATACTAACTGCGGTCGATGACCTCACAAAAAATCATCAAATGAATTTATTTTTTATTTTATTTTGTTTAGTTATCGATACCCATTACGTCTGCGTAATTTCGCCAGCTCATTTAATTTGACCCTGTATATCAGTATGATTTTATCGGTTCTTTGGGTTTAATCTATAATTTAAGTACCTACAATGTTACGTTTCCGGAATCTCATAATATCGTTTAGGACCGATCACTCATTCCTCTCTCACTTGATCGATTACCCATGTTTTCGCGGCCGAACTGGGTTAATGATTAAATGTAAACATATGTTGCGCAAATATTTTATTTAATCACCCAAGTAGATACCTACACGACGGATTGTAGGTACCTACAATAAAGTATATATAAATAAATAAATAATATTTATATCCTGCAAATTGCTACGCTAAATTGATGAAACGGTACCGTTTAATAAATTTAGCTTAGCAATTTGCACAACATATTTATTATTTATTTATTTATATACTTTATTGTACACATGAATATATTATATACAAAAAAGAAAACCTATCTAGGGTTAAAACCTATCCTAACAGCAACTACATACATGCATTTCCTTTGAGAAACTGACACTGAAAGTTATAACTTAAAAGGAAATTATGACTAATCTAACTTATGTAAATTATCCAAACAATAATGAGTAAATTACCCTCACACTAGTAATTTATCTAAACAATAATTCCATCATTTAGATGCAAAGCAAAAACCCCATACAGAGAACAATCGCACTTACATACAATAACGTTCCTTTCAAATGGAATAATATTTTTCAATTTCAAATCAATCGAATAAAGAATGATCGAATTCAGCTTCCTACCATTCGAATGTGTCCTATAGAAAATGGAAACTAATTCTAAATCCTATTACAGCGGAGACCGGCCAGGAAGGCGACATGAACAGCGAACACGTTGAGTTTCACCGACTTGGTAAGTAATACGTAACGTTGTTACCTTTCAAGCTTAATCGTATAACTGTTCTACAGAATGGTAAGTTGGTAATTCATAGTACTGACATCTGAAAGATGAATAATTGGATAATTTGCATTAGAAATCGTCTCAATTTTTCAACAGTTTTATATACTAACAGATAAGATTTAAATAACTATCATGTTTAGTTGAAAAACGTATTGGACTTTTAATTATGACATATTTTTGCTTCGAAATCTATAGGTTTTTTACTATTTCTATTTTTTACATAATATTGCTATTTTCATTCCAATTAGCTAGGTAACTCTATCGCGTTTTATCTTAACCGATTTTTCAGAGAAAAATATTCTTTGATAAATAAAACTACAAGCAAAATCAATCTAGTTATGGGTCATGATTTGCCAAAAACAAATAGAAAAAATCGACCAAAAGCAATAAACGGAAGCAAACAAACGATCTTATTGCACATAATATAGAACCCTTGCGTTCTCCACTTCTATTGAAAACTACTACACAAAATATTCTTCTTTCTAGAAACAATTTTTACACACGGTCCTTTCCAAAGCTTTCAGTTGGGAATATAAAACATAACTACACATTCAGTCGACGTACCTAGCGAGGCAGCTCAATGTCACGCTCGTTATCACGCGAACAAAGCTAAAAGCGATATTATCGTGTACTAGATAACTGAGCTAAGCCACTAATAGCCCTTGTTTACTACATTCGCTAATCAACGGTTACTTTATCAGGGACTAGCTTTAGATGTAACGTAGCGTGGATGTTTTGATATTGTGTCTTTGGACAATTATAGTGAATGATAAGTTGTGTTGTATTTGTTTGTTGTTTTGTTTGTGTTGTGTAGTCTTTGTATTTTATTTGTTGTGTATTAGTAAAGACTATTCAATTCTATTCTATTTTTGCAATATCGTTCGATATCGCTTGTAATAATCAATCATGCAATGCTGGGCTACAAGGTTAGCTATTCGCGCCAGTAGGTACATTGATAGAACGCAGGTGAATGAAACAAAAAGATTCTACAAGTACAACTCCTCGCGCGATTGTGTTCTGGACGTATTTTCCTGCTTGCCTATATGTTCAAGACCATGGGAAATATAAATAATTTTCTAGTTTGTTCAATACAGTTAGATAATTCTTTATTAAACAGACGCAGTACAAGCCAATGGCGAGCTCGTCTCAAGACTAGAACAACACGCATCAGCGGACGCGGTGGGGAGTGAGAAACCTCACTTGCATGCTCAGGCGCAGCTCGACGTGCCCTCCGAAGGCGTCCATCGCGTGCTTGTCCAAGATGGGGGCCATTTGAGTGTGCATGATGCGACTGCGCCCACTAGTGCCCCTAGCGAGGAAGTTACTACTAAGGTAAAACGACCGTTGGTTTTTTGAAGTGAAACTTCTTTAGACGCGTTGAGCACTTTTTGGGTGAACAAAAATCATGGAACTCGCGTCATCGTCACAGAACGCTTTCCATGAGCTATATGTATACTTTGTATATATGTGTACTTTTTGGGTGAACAAAAGGCGTGTAACTCGCGTCATCGTCACCGCACGCTTCCCATGAGAGGGTTAAATGATAAATGATTTTATTTCTGTAAGTAGGTTTGTACAAACACTTTTACACGTCAATCATATTTTTAACTAGATGAGGTCGGCGTTTCCTATCTGACTACTCTGAGAAGAAAAGCCGAAACAAACTCAGTTTACAAGTTACTTAGTTTTCACTTCTATCGGCAGTCCCCAAAGACCCGATTTTTGTTTTGTGTGGTCTTAATTTTGAGTAGGTACAAAGAATTAAAAATGATTAGCAAACAAGTAATTGAGTAACACCAAAGCTGTGGTTGTTTAAAACGAATATTTTCGAATTGTAATCACACAAATTCAAGTCTAATTCAAAATTCTGATCATGTATGTTCTTATTCCACACAGCTACTCGTACTAATTAAAATATCAAGTCTTCAATTGATTAATTTCAGGCAAAGAGAGCTATGTAAATATACCTACTCACATATTCTATTCATGAAAAATGAGAATTTACAGTATCACAATAGATCGTCCTACACTGGAAATCTATTGTTAACCAGACTGTAAATGAAAGTCTATTGGAAACCGATACCATCTGAATAAATCAAGCTGCACTTGGGCCATTGTTAGATCAGATCATGTATCTACGTTCATTTTTATCGAGTCCCGACTTGATAAAACGATACAAAAATACAAGAATTATTCATATAAATCGGTATCATAATCGGTCTATGTCGGAAATAGCTTTCAAATATTTAACTGTTTTAATTAATTTATTAATATTACTAGATAAAATTATGATGTATCGCTCTGTGATGCACTAAAATATTGATTATGATTTGTAATCAATATTACTAAATGGAAAATAATAAAGCTTCCGAAAAACAAATTTACTTCCAGCGATCTGTGGTTGACTATAATACTAACTAAGCTGTGTTAAAATGAATTACCGAAAAATTAATACAAAATTAACCGACAAAATGTTGTATTTAACGAACAAACATGAACTTATTCAAATTATAATTCTACGAAAAATAATCTATACTTTCAAATAAAATACTAAATTTCCAAAAAAAAACACTAATCTTCCGAAAAAATTACTAAGTTGCCGAAAACATATAATATGTTCCCGAAAATCCTAACCCTAAACGGTCGACGTCAGGGGCACCCCGAGGTTCGGTTGGTTAGGTTCCTTTAAACCCTTTAGACAGAAATAGGAGCCCCGCAGAGCGGGGCTCCGTCGACCTGCTTATTAACCCTAACCCTAGCCGGCCGACGTCAGGGGCACCCCGAGGTTTGGTATGTTAGGTGTAAGGTTGATTCTAAATTTATAATAGGTAAGTTACAATAAAAATGACTACCTGTAGATTTTTACTTCATCAAATATTGTATAAATTTTTCGGAATTTTCAGTATTTTATTCGGTCGTTTCTTTATTTGTATTCGCATATAAGCTGTCGGAAAGTTAGTATTTAAAGCAGTAAATTTCATATTTTGAGTACGCTCATATTTTAATTCTTTTTCGGAGCTTTTATTACTACCCTTACTAAATTACTATATTAATATTTATTCATGAATAAAAACGCGAAATAATTTACTGCTGTTTGCGACGTTACCAACTTTCAGATGCACCCTCTTAAATTCAATTTAACAAAATGGATAGTAAAAATAATTATTGCTTGTCTGTTTAAGTACATTTACGGTTATAAAGTCGAAACGATTTTGTTGAAGTCGGCAAAGACGTTGAACCCCAAAATGGATAAGATGTGTTCATGCCGGAAAATTAAAAACACACATAGCTGCAGGCACGTGGGTAGATACTAGGTATATAGAGGTATGAGGAACAGAGTGTAAAGCTCACTCTTACTCTATGGAAAAGGGAGGATCCTCCGACCAGACGGGTGTTGTGTCTGGTGGGCAACTGCCCGACGTTTGATGTCGGGACGTTGTATATATGCTAGTCGCGCGGTAAACTCTGCTTGCACGATGCAGGATTTGCGTGACGTCTGTATGACGTCTAGCTCGCATGTGCCGATGTTGATACCGCTACAGGTACATACAGCAATGGGCGATGAACTTGGGTTACCAATTAGTGTGGGTGGCGCAATTTTCATACTTGCAGTTCCATTTTGAACTTGAACTTATGTAGATATAGATAAGCACGAGGTTTTGTTACATGGTGTGATTATGATACCAGACGTAGGTATGATGATCATTTTATATCATATCCACAAATTTTATCTCTATCAAATCTTATAGATTTCTGTCCGTATCAACAATGATCAAGCATTGTTCTAGAATACCCTGTGACGGAGGTAGGCAGACCTACCGCCTTCAGACGATTATTTACTATTACAGTAGACTAGTTTTAGTACAACCCCTATCTCAATAAAGAGAATCGATGACCCACACTGCTGCGTCGAACATATTGCTTCTATTTCCTCACCATTTATCACTTTGTTGGCAATATCTCGCCTCCGAGGGCTCTGACCGTCCTCGGCTAAATTGGCAAGCGAAGGTAAAAGAGGAACGACCCTTGATCTTTTAATAAGACGAATGTGTAAAATGTGAGATTATAGTGTATATACGAGTACTTAGTCTGGCCATAAATACTGTTACAGTTAAAAATAAGAAAGATATTACGTTTGAATTTGGAATCTGTAATTTTTATACGATTGTTCATTGTGTTTTCTAATTTTGGCGCCAATACATTGTACAATATTTTGCGATATTAAAATGGAGTGGGGTGATAAAGAGAACCGAATCGCTGTGATTGCATTACACAAAGTTGGTATGGAGCCAAATGCAATTTTTAAAACTCTCCATACGCTTGGTATTAGTCAAATGTTTGTGTACCGGGCTATTAATAGGTACAATGAGACCTCCTCTGTTTGTGACAGAAAAAGATCTGGCCGTCCACGTAGTGTTCGTACGAAAAAGGTGGCCAAAGCAGTAAGGGAAAGAATTCGAAGAAATCCTGTCCTAAAGCAAAAGATTTTATCTCGGGAGATGAAGATAGCACCCAGAACCATGTCGCATATTTTAAAAGATGACTTAGGACTTGCAGCCTATAAGAGACGCACTGGTCATCTTTTAACTGATAATTTAAAAAAGAATAGGGTGGTAAAATCGAAACAACTACTGAAGCGGTACGCAAAGGGAGGTCACAGAATTTTTTTGTTTACGGATGAGAAAATCTTTACAATTGAGCAACATTTTAACAAACAAAATGACCGTATTTATGCTTAAAGCTCTAAGGAAGCTTCCCAATTAGTCGACAGAGTGCAACGTGGGCATTATCCGACTTCAGTGATGGTTTGGTGGGGTGTTAGCTATGAAGGAGTGACTGAGCCATATTTTTGTGAAAAAGGTATCAAAACATCGGCACAAGTGTATCAAGATACCATTCTTGAGAAGGTCGTTAAGCCCCTTAACAACACCATGTTCAATAACCAAGTATGGTCCTTCCAACAAGACTCGGCGCCAGGTCATAAAGCTTGGTCCACGCAGTCTTGGTTGGAAGTGAACGTTTCGGACTTCATCAGAGCTGAAGACTGGCCGCCGTCTAGTCCCGATCTTAATCCGCTGGATTATGATTTATGGTCAGTTTTAGAGAGTATGGCTTGCTCTAAACGCCATGATAATTTGGAGTCCCTAAAACAATCCAAACGATTGGCAGTGAAGAATTTTCCCATGGAAAGAGTGCGTGCTTCTATTGATAACTGGCCTCAACGTTTAAAGGACTGTATTGCAGCCAATGGAGACCATTTCGAATAAGCTTTTTATATTTTAAATTGTTTTATATTTATGTATTAAACTAACACACTGACTGACAATATTTATGGCAAGACTAGGTATAGGTACAATAATTTGGTATAATAATAAAATATACCTAGTGGTTTTATTACTATAAAACACATCTGGCAATCCACAAAAGATAATTGTTTATTTCATTTAATATCACGTAGCCTCCGCAATGAAACCAATTTATTTATTCAATCAGTGAGATTAAAATAATTGGTGTCACATTATCCGAACTGTAACTGGAAATGCGATGCAATTTAATTTAATGGATTATCACGTAATTAAAAACACATAAAATTAACATTAACTGGAAACTTAATTTATTTAATACCAGAATATAAAACCGACATTCATACAAAGGCATAATTAATGATAATGGGGCTGGCCGCTCCGCATCGCGACGACGCATTGCAATAATTCTGCTTCATCACTTTCGTACATAATCTATGAAGTATGAGTAAATAAAAAAGTGTGGTGTGGTGTGGTGTGACACCACACTTTTTTGTATGAAAATGCGTTGCGCTGCGTACACACCTACCACAAAATTGCTGAATTACGCGCTAATTAGAAACTTATTCTACTTCTCAGGTATTCCATGGAGCCGCCCGTCTAGTACAACCAGGACAAGCTACCAACATCCCCACGGGACCACAGCACACAGCTGTTCGTAGAGCCTTCAACGCAGATATCACCAAGGAGACCAAGAATAACGTAAGAAACTTTTACTAGACGCGATCCCACGAAGCCAGAAACTTTTTGGGATGGAGATGATTTCATTGATTTTAAGTATTGTACGGACGTTTGTACCAAGCCAGAAATTGTTCTTATTTAATTCATGTTTGTTTTTATTCGTGTGTGTCCTCAATGACAGAGCACAGACGTGTGTGGAAAAGGGAGAGGGAAGACTTTGCCCTGCCGTGGGACATTACAAGCTAGATAGAAAGACAAGAGAGGAGAAGAATAATAATACGGAAACTTATCTAAAAAATCCCACTCTTTGTTTTCCGATTTCACCCTTTATTTAACATAACATAACATCACGCCTGTATTCCTTGAAGGGTTAGGCAGAAGTGTACCTATAGTACACCCACATTTCGCCAGTTATGTTTAAGTCCCATGTAATAGAGGAGGCGAGCCTATTGCCATCAACCGGGCACAAATCCAGACTCCGGGCTGCTACTGAGAAATTCCAGATGGAAAAACCCAATAACACTTTGCCCGACCCGGGAATCGAACCCGAGACCTCATGTTCAGCAGTAGCGCTTGCGACCACTAGACCAACGAGGCAGTCCCCCTAAACCTTAATTTCCCAACCCTGCCTTACCCCTAATTTCCCTTAACCCACCCAATAATTACCCTTAATTTTTCATTGCAAAACAAGCACTCAACAATAATATACGTAGGTATAAAGCTCATAACCAATTCCCTGGATCAATAACAAACCTCAGGTATGCATCGTACGTTTCATTCGACATTGCGTCATTCAAACGACATTTTCCCACCTAACCACCACCACCTAATTTTCTTCTCATTTCCCTTACCTCGCTTTTACAATTTGCCTAGAAGGGGAAGCAGCGAAACCTAGTTTTTATTTTTTATTTTTCCCACATTAACGTAGCAACGGCATTTAGATTCAATTGGTACGTAGGCGTAGGTGTTAACGAAACGTTAGTTGAAAATGAGAAGATCCTTTTTTCTACGAATCGTAGATACCACTTTGCACTTTTGCAGCTTGGCAGATCATTAAGTATGAATTTATGAATCTTCTTGCATCCCGTAAAAGGCAACTGCTGGAAAAAAAGCCTTCTAACATAGAGCTTAAGCAAATTCCATATTTGGCCAAACAGATTAAGGTCATACATATATTCATAACCTCACGCCTTGTTCCCATGGGGGTAAGCAGAGAGTACAGAATGCCACCTGCTACGATCCTTACATACTCCTTTTGCTTCGTTTACGTTCATACATCTGGTCATGCGCGCACGCCGGTTGCGATTGCTGGAGGTTGGATGCTGACTACTGCTCGTTCCCCTTTTAACGTATACTACGTTAGGTATGTTGCGATAGGTAATCACCATTAAATTCTGGTTTGTTACAGATGGATCATTACGCCGCATACTCTGGGGTCCAATATTCTCCACTGGATATGGCAGAATATGTTTTCTGGACTGGCGACGAGCGAGGAGTGACCACTGCCATTGAGTCTTTCCTTCAGGAGGGAATGGTAGGTTTAGATTGTGATATTACTAGCGACCCGTCCCTGCTTCGCACGGTCGACTTGAGAAAACATCGAGATTTCGTTATTAAATGTAAATTTAATATTAATGCTCTCAAAACGGTGAAGGAAAACATCGTGAAGAAACCGGCATGTCCTAGAACCAAAAATTCGAAGACATGTGACATCTACCAACCCGCTCTGGGCCCGCGTGGTGGATTACAGCCCACTCCCTCTCAAAAAGAGAGGAGGCCTGTGTCCCAGCAGTGGGAACATTATAGGCTGATTATGCATTATGCAAACATAAACTTTCAGGAATAAATTCTCTAAATGATGGGAAAAACCGTATCAAAATCCGATACGTAGATTACAAGACCAACACGGTCACTTATACAGACACGAAAAGCGACTTTTATTTATAATATGGATATGGATAATATAATATTATACAATAGTCCCTATCATCATTATTTACTAATAAAATATAGTTTGGCATAAAATACCCACTAAAGTTTTAGGTTAATTGGATATTTGGATCCAACTTTAAATCCAATCGTTTAAATTGCAATTCATATGCTAAACCATTTATCGCCAAACACGTATTAAATGGACAATCGTAAAATATCATATGAATACTACTATATGGCCCTCGCTTTCTCGTGTTAGATTGAACAAATATTTTATGTTTTTGTATGAAATAGTTTCGGTTTTCAAACAAGACAACAATAAAAATATATTATGTTTGTCAGATATAATGCCAAAGCTTTTAGAGCAACTTTTATTATTTTCCAATACCCAATTTTATTGTGTCAATTTCCAGATGTCAAAGGAAGAAGCCATAGCTTTCCTGCAAGAAATCAAATTCAACATCGACTATCTTCGAGCACATTATTCCCAGAATTTGAAAGCGGTCGAGGAAAGTGCGCAGCAGGAGAAGTTGAGAAACATGCTGATTGAGCAAGCTGAGGCTAAGGTAGGGGAAAAATTGCTTGAAGGGATTAACTTAACCGAAACTAACTCTTAAGTCTAACGTTCAAATAGCTGTGGAGAGAATTTAATGAATCACAGTAACGGTTACACTACATTCTTAGCTATACTAGTGAGCTCATTACATATATATGCTCGAACAAACTATACGATACAAAAAAAATCGTCTGCTACTTTTGATGCCAGATTACTCGAAATAAATAGCTACGTAGCTCGCTTGTTAGTAAAAAATTAGGTAGGTTAGGTACCTATCAAGAAAATAAAAACTGGCGATGTTATTACAAACTCTACAAAAAACCACTTAGTTTAGTATACAGGTAAAAATAATTACAGTTATAAAAAGTACAATTAGAATCCCAGCAGAAGTTTTTAAGTGACGCACTTTAAAACATCCTGACGAGCTTTGTTTTGGTATTGGAGCAATTAGATTATATGCCTTACATTTTTCGTGTTACACATACAAGGCAACAGGAGAGTCTATCATTTGAATCTTAATTGGATGAAGACGATGTACAGAAGAATGATAAAAAAATAATAAAAAAATGCCTGTATCGTCGGCCGTGTCTGAGTGGATAGGCGATAGATACGTTCTTACGACCTACTATACTTTGTACTCATTCATAAAACATGTTTATATGCAATGCTTGGACTTTGCTCGTCTTGGTGTTTCATACGTATCACGAGTCAGGGGCCTATATACCGATAGGGCCGATGCCTGCCAGGGTCTCGGATTGTTCAAAAGAGTTACCGTGGGCCTGGCGCACAGGCAACTGAAGGAACACGGGTGGGTTTTAGTCAGTAAGAGTCTGACACGCCCTTCCGCTCCGCCCAGAGCGGGAGAGGTCATTTGACGATTTCCCACCAAAAAAAAAAAAAAAAAAGGGGCCTACTCAGTAAGTCCGTCGGCGAAGATACGGGCCCGTCCGAAAGTAGGACGACACACCGAATTAACTGATCATTAATTCTTAGTTCGGGCCCTGAAGTAATCTTATGTCCCCAGGTGATACGGAGTAGGAAACACCCGTAACTTCGGCTGAAACTATGGATATCGTGATTAGAGAGTGTACCCCCTGACCTAAACATCAGAGTAGCCCTTCTATGCTGCTCGAACAACAAAGGAATTCCTTAATTTCTAAACCCAAAAAAACTTTCAGACCCTAGTTTTATAATCAAAATTAATTGCGCAAGTAATTAAAAATAGACCAAAAGAAATTACAAGTAATCCGAACAAGATCAAGCGGACGCTGAAAGTATTCTAGTTATTTAATATTCCGCCCCATAAAGTTAAAGAAGAAAAAGTTTGTATACCAATTTACATTCCCTTGATACCTAAAGAAGAAAACTTTTTCAATCTTTAATTAAAGGCGGTTTCCCGCAAATTTCGATTAGATTGAACTATAGATCATCCTATTTGTGTTGTTCGATATTTCGTCCCGTAATCTCGTGACCCAAAGTTAATCCCGAGTTAATGGAACGACTCAGTTCGACGAATGACACGCATGTGTCCGACTGTTAATGAAATGGTTTGATTCGATTTGAGTGGCTTTGGGTCACTTTGCTGTCGTCACGTATCGTAGGCGTTGAAATGTAACTTGAGAGCGCATTTATTGGGCTTCGTTTGGCAAACATTCGTGTTATTGCGGTAATGTGAATATTCGTAGAAGGGTCGTATTATCTGCATACAAACCGCAGATTATCATAACGTTGCAAAATCAAAGCATATTTTGACGTAGAGAAGCAGGGCCTTACTGGCTATTCATGTAACCGTGGGACTGTGGGAGTTTAACATTTGTGATTTTTTGCATACCTAAAGTACGAGCCGCTATAATATGCGTTTACTTTTTATTGAACAAAACAATAGACAGAAACATTACTGTAAAGGTAGGTAAACATAACCAAAAATATTAATGTAAACTTCATCACACTTATTGAACAACAAGCACTACATATTTACATACATAAACTCACGCCTTCTTCCCACGGAGGTAGGCAGAGACCTATACCGATCCTGACATACTCTTTTTGCCTCGTTTACGTTCATAAATCTGCTCACACACGCACGCCGGTTGGGAGTACTACGCACCTGATAAGGTCACTATATGTCCTCTTAGGGCGTCCGCTCCCCGCGTTTCCACTCACATCTGCCTTGTAAATACCTTTTGTAAGTTGCCTTTCATTCATCCTCTCAACATGACCGAACTATCTGAGCATACTCTTTTCAACTTTTGTCACTGGATCTTCTTTTAAACCGCACCGTTGACTATCACATCATTCCTCTACTCTCAGATTAAAATTAACGGCTTTAGTGTTACTGTGTGTTTTATTAAAACTTAGCTAACATAGTTGTAGTTACACGAGTCACGTTTATTAAGTGTAATTAAATGACACTCAACGGTTTGCGGTAATAGAACATAGTGCCGTGGGAAAAACAACGAATAATCCGCAGCCACGTTAGAATCTACGTAAGCGGTGGCGAGACGCCCACCAAAATACTTACAAAGTAAATTGTTTCAACATAATACTAGAATTTTAAAGTATTATACAAAGCTGCGGTGGTTGCTTTCATATTATTTCCATGAGATCTAAGAATAACCTGCAAAAACTCTCCAGAGGGCGAAAATCAAAAAAAAAATACTGGTTTTTTGGTTTAGAATTTATTGTGTAAATATTTAATTAAATAAACTAGCACTTCGAGTCATTATAAACATTCATAATACATGCAGGTGCATTATTTTTAACTACTTTAATTCATAACGATACTTACATGACCGAATTTAAATGCGCTACGGAATTTCGTAGCGAGCGTAGCGATGTGCTACGAATCTACGACACGTAGCACTTGGCTACGAGAGATCTACCAAACGTGTTTCTCGTTCTTTATCCTGTAACTAAGTTTTTTTTTTCTGGATTTTTGTACATATATTTTCTAAACAAGATTGAATTTTTACGTGGATTTTCATGAAGCTAAGATATTTTCGTGTCTTCAAATTGTTTTAATAAGCACTTCATATTATACGGTCATATAGTAGGTAAATACTGAAGCAACCACAATAAAAATTAACTAGTACCTACCTATCAAAGGAATTAATTTAGTTCTCACGTCGTTTCAGGACATAAATACTCGGTTTTATGTGTCTATTACGCCCATGTGACACATTTGGTTTGGTACGCTCACTTGAGTGTTAATGAATCTTTAGTGTTCATAAAAGTCTTAGTTATTATATCGTAAAAGTATAAATAGACTCAGATTGTTTACTTGTTTACATGTATTAGCACTTATCAACATTTATTACGGTGACGTCAGAGCCTTTCGAAGTAAATATAAGACGTACATACGAATAGGTATTCTTCTATACATATATTGTAATAAAATCGTAGCGATGTCAAAATTGTCCTTGACTTTTTTTTTAAGTAATTTTTGCGAGGTTTGGGAACGATTGATACAAAGGCCGTTTTTTTTTTTTTGAATTTTTGTCTGTTTATCTGAATGTATGTTCCAACATCACGCAAAAACTACCAGATAGATTTTGTTCCAATTTTCTATAAATATTCCCTATAAGTCTGGTCGGTCTGTAGACTATAAATTATAACGCTATTTACTATAACGGATAAGCAATATTGCTTTATGTTCGTATTCTTCTACAGTTTACCGCAAATTGTGAAAAGATGAGCCAAAAGGTTAGAATATTGCAGATTTGATATTTTAAACGATTATCATCAAGCTATACATTTATGGAACTAAGCAGTCAATCATGAGTTATACAAGTTACAAATTCACTTTTCTTCATAATTCGACTCAGAATTCTTTGTTTTATCGTAGGATTTTTTTTCTGTTTAATTCTCAATTTTTACTAATAATAAGTCACTTAAAATGACAATAACACCTTTTTTTCACACTTTGACGAAGTAGACACGGACATACATATACCTGTAGCGGTATCAACATCGCCACATGCGAGCTACACGTTATACTGACGTCACGCAAATCCTGCATCGCGCATGCAGAGTTTACCGTGCGACTAATATATATACAACGTCCTGACATCAACCGTCGGGCAGTTGCCCACCAAACACAACACCCGTCTGGTCGGAGGATCCTCCCTTTTCTATAGAGTATGAGTGAACTTTACACCCTGTTCCTCATACCTCTATACTGGTGACCCCGAACATGAATGTCAGCGCAGCCTTCGTGCAATTACTTCAGCGTGACGTCATCATCACATCATCATCACTTCCACAAGCTTTAGAGCGGCGAGTCACACAGCCAGCCAGCACCCACGGCTTCAACGGGTATCCTGACCACAAGCATGCAGCGACCTCGCATACCTGGTCATCACCCTCATCCTCATCAGCAACCTTGGCACAGCACACTGCACTCTCGGCCGGTCCACAAGCAGAGCCTTCAAACCCTCTCCTGGTCGACGCCAGCAGTCAGCCTCAACCCGGCGCTGTACCACATCCGACGCACTGGAGCGTAACGCAGTGCCACGCCGACTCACTGGGGAAAAACCTTAGCAGACAATTCCGACTCACCGCGAACTATGCGACAACTGGTTCCGACTCACTGGAACCTCAACTAGCCCTGGCAAGTATCGCAAGATACAAGACTCAGCCCACTATCGACCCCCGGTCTCCGGGGGGGAGTGATGTAGCGGTATCAACATCGCCACATGCGAGCTACACGTCATACTGACGTCACGCAAATCCTGCATCGCGCAAGCAGAGTTTACCGCGCGACTAACATATATACAACGTCCCGACATCAACCGTCGGGCAGTTGCCCACCAGACACAACACCCGTCTGGTCGGAGGATCTTTTCTATAGAGTATGAGTGAACTTTACACCCTGTTCCTCATACCTCTATATACCATTAGTACGTGTACATACGTCGGACAATCGGCGCGTTCTCCTGTTATAAACAAAGATATCAGTCACATAGCCGTTTTAACGTCGGTTGTTTAAAGATAGAAAAGGATGCTTTGTTCTTATATGAATTATCACAGTTTTGCATTCAATACGCTATCCTGTAAAATCATGATTTTGTAAATAACCATATACAGGGTGACTGGATCTGGACCCGCCAAAGCAATTCGCATATAGAGGAGGTCATTTACTAATTATTGAACCTTACTTTCCCTAATTGTTTTATAGGGAGGCGTTACACTAGAAGTCGTGTTAGCCAAATACTGGGCGAACATAGGTGACCTGTCCGTGGACTACAGTATTGAGTTCCACGGCCTGACTAAGGTTTTATAGTTTGAGAGATATATCAATTTTTATACTTTATTGCGATGTTTCCTAAGCTATCATTTTCAAAATTTGACCTTCAAACATTCATACCTTTTTTTTTGCATTATTTTAGTAGTTTTTTTTTATTATTTGTTGGTAGTCATAAACATTGGTGATTGAATACCTCGGAACTTCCCTCAAACTAGGATTAAAAAATAAGATAGTACGCTTTAAAAAAAAATACAAAAGAAAAGCTAGGGAAAGTAAGGTCTAATAATTTGCAAATGACCTCCTCCATATGCGAATTTGCTACGGCGGGTCTAGATCCAGTCACTCTGTATACATACTTTGCGGCCGTCGATATGATAGTTCGTAGAACGGTATACAGAAAAACATTGAGTTTGGCCTCTTCAGTCATCTTTGGTTACAATAAAAATAAATATCTATGGTTAGGCGACTGTTAATGAGAAATCCCGTGTGTTTACAATCTTCTCCTATGTTACTTTAGTGATAGCTAGAAAGAAAAGTAGGTTTATTTGTCACAGAAACACGTGCATGCTGACTGGGAGCTGTTCGTCAGGAACGATCTGTAAGAATGCAACAGTCAGTGTATCAGTGTTGTGTCATTAGGTAGTATATGCAGAAACACAGGCGATCATTAATTAACTAAAAACGAAACACTTCGCAAGAAATGGGAAATTACTACTGCGCACTGCGGTTGTCGAATTGTCGGCCACAGGGCGAGCTGTATCTCACAAGGACAACTGTACATTGTTTGTTCCTGCGTCACCAATCCTGACTCTCTTCATTTTTTGGCTGCTGAGATCATAACTACAAACGTCGTACCTATCTATACAGGAAAGTTTTATAAACATGTGGCTGTTACCACAATACTCTGCTACCTATCTTACTACTTCCACGCGAACGAATTCACAGGAAGAAGCTAGTATATACATACAACGAAAAACGTGTTAATTGTTATTCCTTGCACTAGAAGACTAGAGTATCTCCTATATCAACGTGCTTACATGAAATTATAAACACCAGGCCGCTTGCAAGCCAAGCAATAAACAAACGTAGGGGCAGTTAAAACTATCGGTCCTTAGTGTATTCTAATGTTATCGTAACTAAAATCGTGTAATGACTTATTAATTATCTTTACGTCAGTTAGTTTAGCTACCTACCTTGCCTCATAAGCTATCTTACAATCTTCAGGAATACCAGTACCGCAGCCCGGCCCTCCAGTCGTTCCCGTTCGGCAGTAGCCCCGACATCATCCGAACGATTGCCAACAAGAACTGGGAGCTCAGCAATAATCTGTCTCCGGTGCCGGCACTGCCAGTCAGCAGTGAGCTGAGGCCTGAGGCCATCAAGAGGACTTTCGACCCTATGTTACAGCAGTCTATGCGTAAGTAGGCAACTTTTTAAAATTTTGTTTTGGTTTCTGGTTTCTGGAAGGCTGATCAAACAAAAATTTACTACCGCCAAGTCAATTTATGAGATTTGGCTACAAATTAATCAATAGGCCCGTTCACAGGGCGATGATAAGAACGATCATCCCACTGTTCTTACGGTTAAAAACAAATGCAATATAAAATTATCATGTGATTAAAACATTATACAGTAAAATAGAATTTGATAAGTGCGCAACAAAATGAAGTCGTTATTTTATTATGCAAACATTCGATCTCGTAGACATTATTATTTTCATTCCTAGGTTCTCAGCGTCGAGAACCAACATCGAGTACCTACCTACCTATACTTTATTATATAAGTCTAGACATGCTCGGAATAGATAGCTCAGTTTTTAATTTAAAATTGAATCTTCAGGTATTATGTTTTATTCACCTCTACATTGTTTTAAGTTTACTTAAATACTCAGTTACCGTCACTAACAGTTCATAATGATATGATTTTCGCGCGCTAGTGAAATATATGCCTATAGTTACTATGCTTGATAAAAAATATATTTACTGTGATGATTTTCAGGGGCTCAAGAATACGAGCGCGATTCCCAGTCTTTCCCTGACGAGGAATATGAAGAAATTATGGAGAAATTGCAGAAGCCGACCAACATTCCCTACAATGAATACACACTTGAGGAGATTATCTATCAGCTAGCTAAGGTAGCTATCAACTTACGAAATTATACGAACAATATCATCATTTATTGACCAAGTTGCGAGTAGCTAAGGACCTTGGACCGACAAGCCGAGGTCTAATCTGAACCCAACTGTTGCAATGTTGGCGGAAAACGTAGTCCTACACGACAAGCATTATTCATGACGATTCCATAGATAGGTTTACAGAAATAAATACCGTCGAGAACTTGATAAAAAAAATGAGCTATTTTTTACATAACCTTGTTGCCGCACTGTTACCGTAGACGTAGAATATAGATGTGCTTTCTAGTCAAATTTATTTTCTGCCTTCCTAGAAACTGTGGTCCTTTTATCGAATGAGGTTTTAGTCCTCTAAAACTCAACTTATTATCATGTTTTCCAGATGATGTTCTCTCAGTCTTTATCACGAGACCCTGCTTCAGCCCGGTCGGCCACGCGACGGTTCATGGCTTTCCTGGAGCTCCAAGCAGAAAGGGGGCAGCTATCGCGCACCATTGAGAAGAAAGTGCTTGGTACGTATTTGCTGCCATCGATTAGTTAAGTTTGCCAGTCTGCGTCAAGTATATGGTAAAAAAATACCGTTAAATTGCTATAATTAAACATACCTAGGGACTTTTCATACTTTCGAAACCACTAAGGAATTTCAACTTCAATATGAAAGGTACTGAAGAGTGCCTCTTATCCCCCTATCCTTAACTAATTAACACAAGTCCTCTCATCTTCAGTTCTCTATCTTTCGGTACTTCCAAACTCATCCAGTTGTTTTCTCCTTACAGATTTGATGATTGCGGCTTTAACAGACACAATAAGCGATCACCCAGAACTGCTGTCTACACGCGACACAATGGCCGCCAACCCAGCTAATAGGCAAACATTTTATCCATTTACTTTAGAATAATGCCGTAGTGGAAACACATTAGCACACACAAGAAAAAAAGCAAAAATCCACTACGAAGTAAGTCCCGCAAGATTAATTTAAATTACAGCAATAACCGTATTTTAGTCGGTTTTGCTGTAACAGAGAAATAGAGATGAAATGAATAACTATGCAGAATATTCAGGGTGTAAAAAGACCTGTCGAAAACAAGCCGTCAATTACGCATTCTGTGAACTAAACTAAGTAACATTGCACAAAAATAATTGCTGGGAAACGACTCTTTTTTTTTTGTGTAAAAATTCGCTGTTTCCGATAGGGCTCAATGTAACGGACATAAAAAAACGTGTTTATGGGTGGATGCAACGCGGTACAAGAAGTTTCAAGTTAATTTATGTACTGACAACATTTAAATCTTGTTTTTATAAAAAAAAAAAACAGAAAAAGTTGAAGTTGCATCCCAGGTGTTGCATCTTCCCGTCATCGTGATATTTTTTTTCTACAGGACCATTCCTGTAGAAAAAAAATATCACAATGACAGGAAGAACAAGTGACTCGGTTTCGTTAAGCATCTTTTTACACCCGTTTTAAGTACCTACTCAAATAAAAATCCTTTCTGGCAAGTTTATACATATAAAAATATACAGATTTGATTTCGTCCATAAGCAATAGTTTAAGCCACTTGGAGTTGCTTTTATTCTCATTCATATTACACTAACATGTACCTTCATATTTTAACGCTTTTGTTGTCATTTAAAGTTATTGTCCATAAAAAAAAACTTTTAAATGTGGGTAGGTCAAGATTTTATAATTGAACATTCTTATTTAATTTCCACAGCCAAATGGAACATTTCTTCGAAGCCAGACCAGCCAAACCAAATCTGTCCCGAGAAATTCTTTCAGTATACAAGAATGAGCTTCTAAAAGGACAACCGATGCACATGTTGGGATTCCCAGAGAGAAAATAAACTAACATACATAACTTTGAATAACTACGAAGATATGGCACTTAATTAAATTAAGAAAGCTTTGGAAAATATATTGCCTTTTAATCTTACCAAGCGCATGAATATTCTCGTAATCACTAAAGTAAAGTGTAAGTAAAGCAATTGCGAGGTCGACTATACTTACTTATCTTTATAGATTTTTTTATATTGATGCTCTAATTTTTCAGAACAAGCTTTGTTCCAATGCAAAAATGTATGATTATAGGTGGTAAAACGAACATCAGTAAATTACCTAATTAGTATGAATTTGATATAAGTAGGTATTTAAAACGTAAAGCACGACATCTAATGGTGGATCGTATAATTCAATATAGGTACAGAACTTATGTATATTACACTGGATATCGAGAATCAGAAAGTTCAAACATAAAAAAAAACATTTTGTATAGGTAGATTTTATATGGTGTCGTATCTTCGTAATTACTTTTAATCACATAGTACCTAACTAGGATTTATTATTATGTAATCTAGAGGTATTTCTTAGATATTTTTCGCGTTTACTGTCCCATAATATTATTATATTCAATCTCCGTGTATACTCACATGTCAACTTAAATGTATAAAATTCTGAAGTAAATGAAAATAAACACTTGATCTCTTGTACTTTAAAAGGAGCTATAATTGTTTTAACTTAGTATTACAACCTATATAACATATTAAGGTAGGTAAGTAATATGAAATATATTTTATGAATTTTCATTCCAAACCTTGAAAAAAATCTCTATTTTAGGTTGACTAAAAGTTGACCAGAAATTATTAGGTAAGATGTAAGACGATTTAATGTCAAAATAATATATGGAGAGTGAGGCCTATGGTCGGCAGTGAATATTAGCTAACCGATGATGATCTCTACCTTTTCCTTTGATGTCAAAGTCTAAAAGACTATTTATGTTACGTAGAGTCGAGTCTAAAATCCTTTATACCCCAAGAGACTTATTACAGTATCATAAATATATTACATCAATTAAATTATAATATCTAAGTACCTACATTTTAAAGGCAAATATATTTGTTAGCTTTGCATGTAAGTCTCTCGTTTAGCTTGGTTTATTGTAGATGAATATAAGTGCTAAATGTAAGATAATATTGAAATATATTTAATAGTTAGAATAATATTTCTTCATATTTTTCTACAAAATATTCTGAACCTTTTCATCGCCACGTTGCGTACAAATGGCTACCTTAGGATGACTACCACACGAAGGACTGTATTTTATTACCGACATGAAAAATATCCCTATGAAGAAACACGAACACTACTGCTGTACTGATTAAGTAGTTAAAAGTAGCCACGACTTTCCATTTCATTGCAGTCAGTTTTATTTTAAATATTGTCGATGATTATTCGTTCGTGGTGGTGAAAAGGTGTTAGTACAATGTGCAATTTTGTGTTTCCTTAAAGAGAGATAAATGAGCTTACATGCATCAACAAACATCCACAGAAAATGCATATCAATATTAAGAAACATATCTTGAAATCAATCATTGGATCGTAACTTTAGAGAAAATATTAATAAAAAAAACATTATGATAGGTCCCGGGAACAATGCCAAAACATTCAAAGATTTTCCCACTACTTTATCGTTGGTTAGATCTGCACAATACACGGAGTTTTCAACCTATTAAGTTAAAGAGGCCAAAAAAATTGACTCATAATGATAAATTTTAAAATACCAAAAAAAATGGTTCTCTTTCAGAAATCCCATTTTAGTGAATAGCTTAGCATTAAAAAAAACTCAAAGAAAAGAATGGTAGTTAGAGAAACCATTTATAGGTGCTGTATGAAGTCTTGTAACAAAATGTAGCGCAATCAGCACGCGTGGTTTTAGCTAAGGGTTTTTTTTACAAGTGGTGGGTTACAAGCGATCCATCTATGACGTAGGTTATTGTAAATAGTTAAAACAGGAAACACAAGATTGCATGTTACAAATCTTTAATCTTTCAGCTGCATACCAAATCTAATACTGTATAAGTAAATGTATGTATAGTTTAGAACTGTGACTTTCTATTAAAAAATCACAAAAACATGTTCTACAACTTTACTGTAAGACTTACCTTATATTCAGCATTGTCGGTATACTAGTGGTTGGCAAAATTTATTATATTTATATTATTCTTTGAAATATATTGTGGATTTAATAAAAAATGTTTTAATGTCATTGGCCTTTCATTTTGAAAACAATAACCTAAGGAAAAATACTAACCACCTTTCAGCATATTCTGGTATCGAGGATGCGTGCAAAATATTAAGCTACAATTAAAAGAACAAAAAAACTAGCTTGATTTGAAAATAAATTCAATTTTTATTCTACTACAACTTTTTGGCTGCGTTTGGGACTGATTTACAATAAACACCAAGCTGCCGTTCGCCTATTATCCGCTTACTTTGCGTAGTCTGTCTCACGTAGGTAACTATTTCCAAAGTACCTATATCATTTACCATGCATCTATACATGTACACAGATAAATAAAATTGGAGTGTCTGTTTGTAATATTAAAATAACCGCTTTTTAAGAATGTATATGGATCACGGTACTTAGACCAAAATAACATTTTTTACAATTTTTGTCTGTCTGTTTGTTCCGGCTAATCTCCGAAACAGCTGGACCGATTTTGACGGGACTTTCACTGGCACCTAGCTGATGTTATAAGGAGTAACATAGGTCTTTTTCTAACATAGGTCTTTATCCCGGTAGCACGTTCCTGTAGGATTATTTCCGACGTCCACGCTGGCGAAGCCGCGGCCAGCAGCTGTTACTTAATATATTTTACGGTAGGTAGTAAAAAACTCAATATAAGTCTTAAAAGTGTATTCATGTTCCGATACGATTGCTACTATTGATACATGTGAATCAATAAATAGTAAAGTATACATCTAGGTAACCTTTAGGTATAATGGTTAACACATTTTCACATAATTCGTTTACGTTACAAGTCTTAATTGACAAAACTTAGAGCAACATACAATCCAGTATAAAGTGTATATCTCACTGAGGACTAACCTAAAGAGAAAAAGATCGTAGCTATTTCAAATAACTTTTGACATTTCATACTCTATGTCATACAAGTTGGAATTCAAAATCCAGTGTACATTTATAATTATTATCAGGTCACAGAAAACCTCAATAAGCCTACTTCCGTTTTACAAACGACTAACTATTTGCATAGCTTCAGATTAGGTGTATTCCCACACTATTTTAAATAGTGGTTGGATTTCAAAGTCATTCATTTTGGCACATTATAGCAGTATTTTGATTCTTTCAATGATGTGATTTGCTGTGGCCAAACATGATAGAATTGTAGAACAAAAGTAGGCAGGTATACATATTTGAGAAATCACTAATATACTAATCAATGCTTAATCAATAAATCATGCACCAGTAACAAGAACCGTTAATTATAACTTAAACTCACTTGTGCGTATTCCATGTCTATTGTCCACCGTTTTCTTCACTCCATTGTATGAAAGTACAAAATTCATACAAAAATAGTATCTTCTAAGATTAAGATAAAACCACTGCGGGCCCTATGAAGGGAACAAGACTTTCAGACGTGAAACTATATCAAAGATTTCATCATATTATTTGGCAAGTCTATTTTATGATGGTTATATAGGCTTTAATGACATTTTACATTGCACTGTAATTACTTATTCTTTCCGAATTGAAGTAAGTACTAAGAGAAGCCTTGTATTAGACTAGTGTTGACAAGTGCCACTGCAATTTTTGCACGATTGCTTAGATGGAAGACGAATAATAATGACCTTTGATATTAAGTATCCTTCTATATTTAGAAGAAGTCTGCACAGTCGTGCTCCACCTCGACAGAGCCCCCACTGGACTAGTACAAACTAGATAAAGACGGAAACGCATTCTGCTTGCTCACTACTACCTTCTTGTGTTGAAATGATATGTATCCCTTAATTTTACCGTCATAAATCAAGTTCGCCACGATACACTGAGTTTCGTCAGCATCTACGTCGTCGTGTCCCATCAGCTGCAGAGCCGCTTGGAAACTTGCTATATCAATTTGATGGTTATTTTCTGCTACATAAACCTTCCTGAATAAATTCCTGTATGCATAGATCTTTAATTTTTCGACAATCAGGTATATACCCGCACTAATGAAGAAGCTCTCATATTTTTCCATTACTTGGTCTATGCCTCTAAGATCACCATTCTTCACAGCCAAAACGAGATCCCAAAATTGCATTAACTCATACTTTTGCAGCAAATATTCAGTTGGCATGAAGCCAAGTAACATTTTTACAGGCACTAAGTATGTGAGAATTAGCCGCTTATTCTTAACGCTTCTTCGGTGGCATTTTACGAATGCGAATGACAGAAATTCGTCAGCAGTTCGGTAGTCTGAATCGAACATTGCTTTTCGTCCAACAAAGTATTTATATGTGATTTGTTGAGCTAATGGAAACTGATTTTTAATGGTTGAAGAATCAATCGCTCTTATCAAGGGTTTGCATAGATGAAGCTTATTGATCCTGAAGTATACTTTGAGGAGTTGGTTTACTAGAGTCAACATTCCTATTCTCTTGGTTTCAGTATCAGATGAGCGATTATCAGCAGCACATACCCTAAAGCAGGCCAGTAAACTCTCAGCAGCTTTTTCGAGAATCTTGCCATTGGTTTGAGCTGAAAAAAAACATGTAAGTAACATTAGATAAAAGTTTGTTTGCAAGGACAAATGGCAGGAACCCGCTGTCTGCCTCGAGCGGGTTATTTAATTGTGGTAGACATTGATTAGATAAACATTATTAATTTTGCAGATCACATTGTGTTCAATAAGAATCTGATACAGAACTGTAATTTGGAAATCGACTGACTGACATATCAGCACACAGTCCGAACTGAAACTTGGAATGTAAAATGCACAAGGGTTCCTTTTATAATGTAGGCGAGCATCAAGAAGGGGTTTATGGAAATTCGACCTTAAACGGGGTGACAAGGGGGGACTTTTTTATTTCTTGAGGCAATAAACTTGAAACTTGGCACAATTGCCTACATTCTTAAATTAATATATTATAATTCATTATTTAAATTTCAAAACACCCCCTCAAAGGTGTTAGAATCTTAAAGCGCGGTCCGATTAATTCGATACCGTAATACTTTTGACTGAAAAGAAAAAAGAACGAGTCTTTGGATTTTACGAAAATACAACCTAACAGAGCAAAAAAGGGGTAATTAAATTTTTGGGTAGGATTTTACTAGATAGCTTGATCTCAAAAATTGGTATAAAATTCAATAATTTTTATCTCAAATAATGGAAACATCCCTGGATACGGTTTTTAAAAATCCCTACCCTGAGGGGGTGAAAAGAGGAGATAGTTTATACGAAAAATATTATTACTTTCATCTAAAAACTTGGCCCTATCTAAATAAGTATTTTTTAAAGGGGGGAAGGGGGTTTTGGAATTTTGTAGGAAAAAAATACGAAATTCACGCGAACGAAATCGCGGGCGAAGTGCTAGTAATTTAACATAAATTAAAAATTGTTCTTTGGGGACCTCATATAACATCTCTTGCGGGGTGGTTAAGCTTGGCCGCTTATACTGTTAAAAAGATAAGATAGTTAGGTAACAAATGTAGAAAATGTTACAACTTGAGATATATTAAAACTAAATGAAAGAACATTTAAAATTCAAGATAAGAATGCTTGGAAACGTCCTGCTCCATAGGACAATCTAGTCTAGACAAAATCAAAACCATGGTATAATAATATACTTCGCCAAGTATAGCATTCCGAGACACAGTGGTCACGTGGGAGAAACAAGCCTACGTCATCACCGCTGATTATGTTGGTATATGTTTAAATTGAATTGTTTTGTTTGATTAGAAGACGAAACGACAATTTAAATGCTTTACATATATTTTTTAACAGTATGGTGACTGTTTTTTTTTTCCATAATTCGTGTTTTGTTGCAATAAAGTGGCAACTGGAAAGTGAGGTAAGCATGTGTCACTCCAGCAGGCTTAGCACAAGCACCGTCTTGTCGACGGAAGAATAGACAAAAATGACGTTTCGTGAAGACAATAGGACGGCAGCAAAATAGAAAGGAGTCAACTGCACTTTTTACGAAATTCAGTAATTTATTCACGTTTATCTTTTATTTTGCTTATATCTCGAAAATGGCGTGTCCTATCGCAAAAATAATGAAAATTTCGACCCCCCTTTATGAAACCCTTAAACCCCTAAAACTCAACATGTAGGTAATCATTCTTCACATTTTCCATACAAAAAGTGAAAATTTCCTTTTTTCTTTCCATTTTTATACTTTGTGGCCGTCGAGTAAAAAGTTTTGTACCGTCGTTAGCATGGCGATTAAAAATCAAATTGTCTTCACTACCTTAGACAACTGTCTTCTAAAATAGTCTACATTAAAAAGGACCTAGACAACGATTGGCAGAAACGGAAGACAAAATGACAGATTTTAGAAGGATTTTTACGGTGCGATGTCAAAAATAGAGAAACGAAATGTCACTTTGTATGGGAATAGCCGTCTCTATTCTTCGAAGAGATAGATAGCGTCATGCTAAGCCCGCAGCATTGCCAGACCTTGTTGTTTTGGACCATGATCAAAACTGGTTGCTTATTCATTAAATAATTTATTATTTTTATGACATTAATTCTTCATTCTGTGATTACTTACCTTAACTCACATACTCATTCATTATTTCATAAAAAAATAAGTAAAAATCGTCTATGATTACAATATATTTCGTAAATAAGTATGTGAGCAATCTGCATCTATTCAGATAATTAATCGCTCTGTCATTGCTTAATTTTTTATACTTTGTTCCTATTTTAGTACAGTAATTTTATTCCAGGTACATCATCTTCACACATAATTAAAATTAATGTACTTGTATGTAATAGGAAAAGTATGTAATCATGACGGATTACATACTTTTCGTAGGAGATGTATACAATTCCTAGGAAATGTGTACAATTCCTAAAATAAAATAAAAAATCTATGATATATTATGTAATATGCACTTTTCCTATGAAATCTATACATTTCGTAAATTGTGATCACAAATGTATTACATTCTACATATTTGGAAGTACAGCGGGAGTAGCGGAGCGAGGGGAGGGTATTGCGTCGTCCGATCAAAGGATCGCGTGCGTGGGGGGAATTGTATACAATTCCTAGGATATAGATACATTTCACAGGAAATGTGTGTATTAAAGAATCTTTGAAACATTATTTTACACATTTCCTAAGTAGGCTCGGAATTGCATATATTCCTAGGAATTGTATACAATTCCTAGGTTTCATATGGTTCAAGTAACATATGCAAAATATTCTGAAACATTGTAAAGTAGTATCTATAGTTTCTTGCCCATTCTTCTCCATAAGAAATGACTTTTTTGAAGGGGCAACTAGAATCAATTCTATTTTCTTGTAAATGTTGACATTCAATAGTGCCTTTTAATGGTATACTCGAAATACCTATATGATTTGACTTTGATATAATTATAATTAAAAAAAAAAATTCAGACAGTATTACATGCATCATAGCTTGATGAGGATGTGCCGAATATGTGCAAACTTCTAAGCTATTTGTTCCAAGTCTCAAACTTATACCTACTTTTAATTAATAAAGGGTTCATTTTGCATGCAGTTTTTGTTTTATTGTTTATTACACCTATTTACAACTTGGGTTGAATGAACCCACATAACCAGCCTATAATGTTCCCACTGCTGGGACACAGGCCTCCTCTCTTTGAGAGGGAATGGGCTGTAATCTACCACGCGGGCCCAGTGCGGGTTGGTAGATGTCACATGTCTTCGAATTTTTGGTTCTAGGTCATGCCGGTTTCCTCACAATGTTTTCCTTCACCGTTTTGAAAGCACCCACAAAAGCATTATCAGAGCTTCATTAATAATATAAACATGCAGAGCCAAGTTAATATTCATCACTTAACTCAAACTCAAAGCATTTATTTCAATTAAACCATTTATAGGCACTTTTGAATTGTCAATCAGTTAGTCAGAAAGTTGAAGCTAGTTGCCTATTCCAAAACGTAGATCTCTAAAGAGAAGAATGGGCAAGAAACTCCAAGGACACTCTTTTTAAATCAAGATATTACAAAATCCTTGGTACATTATTCTTGTTGCTTCTTTATGTGAGAACAATGTAAAAGAAAATGTATAAGTATTAAAAAAGAAATCAAAATATAAGAATAATAAAAATAAGCAGTGGCAGTTAAGAGATGACCAGTCTGAACTGACATCACCTGTTCACGAACATGATGCATGGATCAGCACCGCATAACATCGCACAGCTGTCAACAATCTGTATAATCTGATATCCTTAAGAAAGCTTATTAGCAAACACGCTTACCGCAAGCTTCAGCCCTATATGCGATGAGTCTTAGATCTAAGCACACGGTGTACATCAAAGATAGGCCCCAGTTCACCTCCTTCTGTGCTTGCAACAGACGTACCACACAGGCCACACAGGCACTCTGGTATTCAAAGGCCTCCATGAAGTCTTGCATGCATAATGCCTGGAAACAGACAGTCATTTTACTATACAAAAGATAAAAATAGAAGATTTATAATCAAGAACATTTAAATGAAATTATTGAATTTCTTGAGCTGATAACCAGTGATCGGAGTAGGTAGATTGAACTAGGGTCATTGATCCGAAACGTATATTACTATGGACATTCCTCCGGAATTGGTGGATTATTAAAAAAAACCGGAACTTATGTAGGAATTGTATTCTGCCAGAGTGGAAGGAGTCATTTGATGATTTGCCATCCTCAAAAAAAAGGTAGGAATTGTAATAAAATGAGCAATTTTATTCTTTATTATTCTTCCTATTTTTATTATTCAACAGATAAATAATGAATTAATTTAGTTTTGATACCTTCCTTTAAATTTTGAATTGAGTAGTAATAATATCACTACCAACATTAACAATATTTAATTGAATCCGGAAATACCGGAATTACTTTCCGGAAAAATGGCTTATCCATGTTATTCTTTCTGTGTGCATTTATGATACAAGTACTAAAAATCAATCTACCTACTCCGATCACTGCTGATAACACAGAAATTGTAAAAATGTTTGTTCAGAACTAATGTGCAGAAATAAATATCATTTATCACACAAGTGTCATTTGCAAAGAAAGATACCTCTCTTGGTGAGTCTTTCTTGCATGTAAAATAATTTACCAAAAAAAAAATTGTTCATGTTTTATTCAAGCTGGCCATTTAGGTACTTACAAAATACAAGTACCTAATTGCTGGTTAGTAAAAATGATAACTGGGCTTACAAAATAGTTAAATCTAACAAATAATAGTAGCTGAATAAGAGTGACTTATGATCAAAGCCAAAGGATGTGTAATTTAAGGAGCCTGTGTCCAACAGTTGACCTCTAAGGTGAGCAATAGTCTACCTACTTACTTTTACACATAACAGATGATTGATGATGATCTCGTCCAAAGGAGCGAGACAGTTTCCTTCCACCAGAGTAGCGATATCACTCGAGCGGAGATTCCTATTTGCAACATGTTCATCACGAAGGGACAGCAGACGCGCCAGTAAATTCCCTTGAGAGGTTCTAAACATGCGTTCGACGAATTGTATGTATTGGTTGAGGCTGCCGGTAGCCGACATTTTGATGAGTTAATGGGAAAATGATTTATTAATAAAGGTTCATAGTCAATTTATGAAAAACAACTGTAAATTCTTAAAAAAATCACTAATTATCTATCAGTGTTACGTTTTCTAATAAATCTTCACAGAACTTCATTTTGCTTTGAGTTTTTAAAACTATTAAATAAAATTGACAATTGACAACCAGTGTTGCCAACAGTTAAAGAAGCTCTCCCAACTCTCCACCAGATCCTTTTTTTTTTTTTTTTTTTCCTAATTGGCAGCTCGTAGTTGTGACCACTAAGGTCCTGGCTACTTAACCGGGCAAACCTGTGGGTGCCTTAAGCTACTAACTTAAAGCCTCCAGCCAGGGGCGAAAAATACTTAAATTTAGGTGACCGCACGCTAAGGGCACCCCCTGTGGGGTACGAACCTCGGCTTAGGGCGTCACTGAGGGGAGGGCAGCAAGATGGGACAGGCTGGATCTAAATTATATTATTATTAACTGGGGAATTTAAAACTACAGGCTCAGCTACGGCGCGGGCTGGCGCGTCGTCGAGCAAGGGTCGGGGGGGGGGACAATTACGTCGGGGGCGTCGCGTAGGACCTCGGCGGCGAGGTCGGAACGATGGCGGTCTGTGTTTGTGTACTGTACTGGTGGCCCTACTGCTCTCCTGGAGGAGGGTTATGGGGTCATCGGGGTCGGACAGGGCATGCCTTGGACGGCGGGTACGACTAATGCGGGAGGGGGCATATCTGGCAGCCTCGACAACCAGAGGGTTGCGATGTGAGGCCGCGGAGTCGAAGAAGCGCTTGGAAATGCGCTTCATGAACTGACGGATAGTGGGGATTTTAAGATCGAGATGGAGGATCTCGTTTCGAACGAACCAGGGGGAGCCGGTTGCCCTACGGAGGAACCGGTTTTGGAGGGTCTGCATCCTATGGATGTGGTGGGGTTTCGAGTGTGCGAAAACCACGCTCGCGTAGGTCATGATTGGCCGAATGCACGCTGTGTAAATGCGCAATTTGAAAGAAGAAAAGAAAAGAAAGAAAAATAGTTTATTCTGCACAAACAAAACGCACATTACAAAAAAAAAAAATACATTAATAAAAATACAAACATAGAATGTAGCCAAAAGCCTCGTACCCAAAAATTAAGAGGTTTAAAATTTTGTCCATGGCCAGGGACCAAAGACAATACATTTTGCTCTGCAAGGTTACTTATTTTGCTCTGTGTTACGACACTCGCAAATGACAACAAACAAACGATGAAAACAAAAACAAAATGCCGATAGCAGAGTGAAAAAATGACTACTTTTGTAACTAAAAAACAACAATATTATGAACAATTTAGCCGTGCGTCGCATCTGTGCAAGAACAGGTCGTTGCTCAGCAAAATGCTGTGACTTCGGACGAACCTATCGTCAACAGCGCTGATTTTCAGCAACCACCTCTCAAATGACGTAATGACGTCCTCCTGCGTGATATATTAAATCTGGAAAGTATTATTTTCTACAGAACTAAGTACGATTCTAGCTGAACATGGTTTGTACTTCTAGATAAATATATATATATGTTTAAATATCTGTATTATGTGTAACTTTTAATAAATACATAAAACATATCACAATAAAAAAATAAAAAAAACTAAGCATTATCTCTAGCTGTTGTTTAGATAAAGTGTGGTGTGTTTTCCTATAAATACTATTTTTTTAACTATAATTTCGATACAGTAACAATACTCAATAATTATGTAATTTAGTCCTCATTGGTACAACATAATTTTTTGCACCATGGGAATTGCGATGGCCGCCATTTGCATACTACGGCAATCATTGAAGCATGGCGTTGGCACACGACAACCATGCTTTTTCGGTCAAACCGGTAAATTAGTACAGCTTGATAGTGTTTTTATGGATCCTGTAATATTATTTTAGTGGGCCGAATGAATCATAGATCCTTCGATTGACCAAGGAGCAAGATCCATCGACATACCAAAGGAGTGCCAAACCAAACTGCCCTCCAAGCCTCCTGATCTTAACGGTAAGTATTACTATAGATTTGCACTTGAGTGACAATTTGCTGCGTGCATTCAATAGGGAGTGGAGTCTATCGAGAGCGAAAGCGGCGCGCGAACGCGCCTGCTTTATGTGCTCACCGAAAGAGAGTCTATGGTCTAGAGTGACACCCAAGTATTTGGCTCGCTTCTCCCAAGGGATAGGCTTGCCGAACATGGTGATCGGACGGGGAGGGGTGGGGTTGAGTCTCGGTTTCGAAAATAGAACCGCTTGACTCTTATCGGGATTGACTTCGATTCTCCACTTCCTAAACCAGTCACCGAGTTGGTTGACTGTGGTTTGGAGAGTGCGAGATATCGCGTCGGGGCTTACGCCGGTGTAGTAAATGGCCGTATCGTCTGCGAACAAAGCCAACTGAGCCCTTTTACTTTTGGGGATATCGCTGGTGAAAAGCGTAAAAATGAGAGGGGCGAGCACGGAGCCCTGAGGGACTCCGGCGCGAATGGGACGGGGGGAGGATAGCGTTCCTTTGATGCGGAATCGGAAGGTGCGGTTCGACAAAAAGTCTCGCAGGATGAGCACGAGACGATCTGGCACTTTAAGTTGGTATAGCTTATATAATAAGCCATTGTGCCAGACTTTGTCGAACGCTTTCGCTATATCGAAGAAAACAGCACCCGTCAACGAACCACGTTGGAAGCCAACGCTTATGTGTTCGACGATACGGTGGACCTGTTGGACGCACCAGTGTTGGGTTCGGAAACCGAACTGCTCGTTGGGAATGAGACCTTTCGTCTCGGCATAATCTCTGAGACGCTTATAAATAAGCCTCTCATAGATTTTGCCGATGACATTGAGGAGACTGATGGGGCGGTAGCTGGAGGGAGCGGATTTAGGCTTGCCCGGCTTGGGAATGCCGATGACAGTGGCCTGTTTCCACGCTTGGGGGAAGATGTTATTGCTCATGGCACCATTGAAGATGGTGGTCATTAGCATGATCAGGTGGGCAGGGAAAAGTTGGAACACCTTATTGGTCATTCCATCAGAACCGGGGGCTTTACGGGGCTTAAGGCCCTTTATGAGCTCTTGCACTTCGTCGGGGGTGACGGGAGGCAGAGGGCACTCGGGGCCTTCTACGGGGGGGAGGGAGGCTCTCCTTTCGACTTCGGCGTCGACCTCAGAGAGGTGAGCTTGGTCTACAAGTTGAGAGCTGGGCGAACATTGGGCCTCAAGACTGTCGGCTAGGCACTCGGCCTTGTCGACATCATCGAAAGCGATGGTATTGTCTGGGCGGATCAATGGGGGCATAGGGACTACTTCTCGGGATTTGAGTTTCCTCTGAAGCTCCCAGAATGGTAGGTGGGTAGGCTCTAGTTCGCTCAGCAACTTATCCCAGCCCGTTTCCCGATGCTCCGCTACACGTGTCCTTACAGCTCGCTGTAAGTAGCGCATATGGGCTCGGTTCGCGTCGCAGGGAAAGTTGCTGTACGCACGGACAGCCGCGTTCTTCTCAGTCATCAGTTCACGTACATCGTCCGGCAACTTCCAGCGACGGTCGTCCGTCGCTGGAACTTCCCTTGAACAATCGTTCAGGACTGATTGTACGTGTCCAGTGAATGAGTCGATCGCAGCCGTCGTGTCAGCGATAGAGTCGAAGAGGTCGGGGCCACCAGATCCAACCACAGACTACATTATATAGGTAGATTCAACTTCTAGAACCACCAGAAAACCACTAACAAAAAACGGCCCTACTCTCCTAATGACTAAATTCTCCACTAAATTATTCCATGTTATTTCAAATCTCCGTAAAGACTCCAAATCGTACCAAAAAATTTGCATTTCGCTACTTGATCAGTAGTACTTTCAATAACTTGAAGCCAATCTTTAAAATGTGGGTCTTGAATGTGGCAACCAGGTCGTCATGACGTCACAAGTCGCGGGGGGGCTTTGATTTATAAAAATATTTAACTTTTAACTTATAGAGGTATGAGGAACAGGGTGTAAAGCTCACTCATACTCTACTGAAGAGGGAGGATCCTCCGACCAGACGGGTGTTGTGTCTGGTGGGCAACTGCCCGACGGTTGATGTCGGGACGTTGTATATATGCTAGTCGCGCGGTAAACTCTGCTTGCGCGATGCAGGATTTGCGTGACGACAGTATGACGTGTAGCTCGCATGTGGCGATGTTGACACCGCTACATCACTCCCCCCCGGAGACCGGAGGTCGATAGTGGGCTGAGTCTTGTATCTTGTGATGCTTGCCAGGGCCAGTTGAGGTTCCAGTGAGTCGGAACTGGATGTCGCATAGTTCGTGGTGAGTCGGAACTGTCTGCGAAGTTTTTCCCCAGTGGGTCGGGGTGGCGCTGCGTTATGCTCCAGTGCGTCGCATGTGGTACAGCGCCGGGTTGAGGCTGACTGCTGGCGTCGACCAGGAGACGGATTAAGAGCTCTTCTTGTTGACCTGCCGAAAGTGCAGTGTGCTGTGCCAAGGTTGCTGATGAGGCTGACGGTGATGACCAGGTATGCGCGGTTGCTGCATGCTGGTGGTCAGGATACCCGTTGAAGCCGTGGGTGCTGGCTGGCTGTGTGACTCGCCGCTCTAAAGCTTGCGGGAGTGATGCTGATGTGATGATGACGTCACGCTGAAGTAGTTCCACGAAGGCTGCACTGACGTTCATTGTAGGGGTCACCAGTATAGAGGTAGGAGGAACAGGGTGTAAAGTTCACTCACACCTCCATAGAAAAGGGAGGATCCTCCGACCAGACGGGTGTTGTGTCTGGTGGGCAACTGCCCGACGGTTGAAGTCGGGACGTTGTATATATGCTAGTCGCGCGGTAAACTCTGCTTGCGCGATGCAGGATTTGCGTGACGTCAGTGTGACGTGTAGCTCGCATGTGGCGATGTTGATACCGCTACAAACTGTTTGATGTATTAGAGAATTTAGTTTCATCGAAAGGTATGTAAAAGTACATATTAGGTATCCATGGAATAGCAATGAAGGCCATTCAATTTAAGAGTTTAGAGAAAAGTGATATTTAATGCCGAATTCTGGGAATTTTTCATAAATACATAAAAGTTGGGTTTTCTCGAATCCTATGAGTTTTCGCCTAGGCATTATGGGGTGATTAATTGTTGCAAATGGGTCACACTTTCACATCCTGAAAGGAATACGTCAAATTACAAGTCATCCTGTATTTCGAAACGTATAAGTAGCTTAGTGGTTGAGTAATCCCATTTTCAGTAATTGAAACTGAATTTTACTAAACCACTAGTAAAATCCACCAGCCACTAAAAGCAATATATCGCCTCTAAAAAGGGGGTCGCAACCACCAGTTTTAGTGGAAATTCCACTAAGTTGGCAACACTGTCGACAACAGAGAACATTTTTTATTGTTTTTTTTATAAGTATTTATGGCCTGGTTGTTAAGACCTTTTAGCCAAGTCTAGTTTATTTTCCTTCACTTTTCTTCGGATTTCTTTGGCGGGAATTTGAAGTCCTTTCAGCTCAAACTCCCGCCAAAGAATCCGTCTTATGGTATAATCCTTACTTTAATTAATATTTACTAGATAATATATTATATTATATATTATTTTTATTATTTTATTATATTATTATGTATTATTAATATATTATTTTTATTTTAATATTATAAATGCAAAAGTAACTCTGTCTGTCTGTCGCGCTTTCACGCCAAAACTACTAAACCGATTTAAATAAAATTTGGTACACAGATAGTCTAGAGCCTGAGAAAGGACATAAGCTACTTTTTAATGCGATAAAAGGCTTGTAAGGGGTTGAAAGGGGGGGATGAAAAGTTGTATGGAAGTATCGTCATTTTTAGAGCTAGAGGCTTGAAACTTATTTTTTAAGCTGTTGATTCGATATAAATAAATATGACATTCAAAGTTTGTAAAAGTTTTACCCTTAAGGATGTAAAATAACAATAAGGAATAGGGGATGAAAGTTTGAAGTTTGAGTTTGTTTGTTTCAAGTATTTATACGTATGTGTCTTATTTGTAAAATAATTAGCCTAAATAATTAAAAATGCTACCCAAAGAAACTAACCCACGTGGACGAAGTCGCGGGCACAGCTAGATATAAACAATTTTTTGGATAATTGATGTACATATACTTTAGATATCTACCTACTAAATCGGGTACTAAATCAATCCAGTGAATTGACATTTCACCTTGGAAATGTGAGATTCAATTTTTCATTTAGAAGAACCATAAAATTATTTACAATTAGTTTAATGTACCCAAACACTTGTAAAGAAATTACAGTTTTTCATTTAGGGCGAAGAAAATCGCGGTCCACACTACATGCTTTCGGCAACACTAACTAAAGCGCAACTGTTAGTGTCAAGAGAGTGTCAATGTCAATTCAATCCATTCAACAGTGTCAGTCAAAGACAACCAACCTAACTTGTGTCAACTTTGTTATCACATGTGCGGTTTAAATTGCGTTTTGTAACGCCTAAATATTGATATTTCCAGTAATAATTATGGAAGAAAATGTAGCGTTAGACTCTAAGAAACAGAGAAAGTTTGTAAAATCAATTAGGGGTATCAAAAAGTTAATTAAAGTTAGTATTTCCAAATATTGTGTCACTAAAGTGGGGTTATAAAACATGCCTGATGCTTTATTTGTTTTTACAGAAAAATGAAGGAAAAGCCGAGCCCCAGAAGAAAGATGAAAAGATTGAGCCGAAGAAGCCGTTTAGCATGAAACTAAAAGATGGTAAAATCAATAAAAAGAAGAGGCGTAAAGAAAGAGGACTGGTGTATTTATCACATATTCCGCATGGATTTTATGAGGTTAGTTGTTTTTAGTAACAACACAAAAATAAAATTCTTTCGAATAATATAACATAACGTCACGCCTTGTTTCTCCAATGGGTTGGGCGAAATGTGCAAATTATGTTTAAGTCCGATGTAATAGGGGTGAGCATATTGCCAGTTCTCTAAAATGTTATGTAGAATTAGTTAAATATTACGTTGTAATTTCAGCATCAAATGACCGAATACTTTAAGCAGTTTGGCGTAGTTACCAATGCTAGAGTGATCAGGTCAAAACACACTGGCAACTCTAAGGGTTTTGCTTTTGTGGAGTTCAGGGAGCCAACAGTTGGGCAAATTGTAGCTGAAACCATGAACAATTATCTCATGGGGAAGAGGTTGATAAAAGGTAAAGTCTGAAATAGACCTCTGCTGTCATAATTATACTATAGCTGTAACTGATGGACGCTAGTGAGTGTGCCAATCACATAGTTAAATTCTGAGCGCAGTCCATTTAGATTGCAATCGACACATTAAGAAGAAGAAGCTGTAACTCATGTATACTCATAATAATTTAAAACTTAGCTTTAGTTGCATTTAAATAATTAATTGTTTTTCTATGTGTACTTAGCTAGATAAGCAATATTAAAGATTATAAAACTTCACATACTGTTGAGGTATTTTAAAGTACTGTTTACATTATTCTTTTGTTAGGTTCAATTTTAGCAACCAAATTAAGAAAGCAATCTCTCTTTCAGCTGCTTACATTCCTCCTGAAAAGCAAAAGCTTAAGGCCTTCAGGAAGCACTGGAATAGTGTGAATAACCCTGCAAACCAAATGCGATTGAAAACTAAAAAGGTAGATATATTTTAAAAAAATGGGTGTGGTACCTTTTTTGTTTCCAATAGGTTTAAGCAAACATTTTTTGTTTCCAGGAATTCAATGCAGACAAAGATGAAAGTGCTGAACTTAAAAGGGCAAGGAAACTTTTGTCTAAGTGAGTTTTTGACTGTAGCATAATCCTTGTTAATTATTAGTCACATCACTACTGTATTATACAGCAGTTCAGCCCAACTGCTGTTTTTATAAATCTGGTTCAAAAGATTTTCTTGATCATTAGCTCATTTTATACTAATTCTTTGTTTTTTTTGCAGCTTAAATAAAAATAAGAAGAAACTTAGTGAAATAGGGGTAAATTATGATTTTGCACCAGTAGATGTGCCAGAAGGTCTACTCAATGACATTGTAAAACAAGAAAAAGAAGATAACAAAAGTGTTAAAGAAGAAAGTAAACCTAAAAAAGCTGAAAAGGGCAAACAAGAACTAAAGGTAGATAAAAAAGTAGTAAAAAATGAAGCAGCACAGAATGTAAAACAACAACCTAAGGAAGCAAAGGGAAAGAAGAATAATAAAAATCAAAAAGATATTAAACTAGCAGAGGTTCCTAAAAAGGGCAAACACGCAGAAGCTAAACAAGAAAAAACTGCATCAAAAGTAAACAAAAAGGAAAAAATACCAGTCAAAGTAAATGACAAACAGCAAAAAGAAAAGGAACAGAAACTGAAGAATGCTGGTGTGAAACCTGCAGAGTTTATTAAAGTAGGAGAAGATTCTGAAGAATCTGGTGATGATAGTGACAGTGCCTATGAATTTGACTCAGATAATTATGACAAGTTGTTAGAAAAAATGAGTGAAAACTCCGAACTATCATTTTTGAGTGATGAAGATGATGCATCTGGCGATGAGGGGGAAGCAAGTGAAGATGATGGGGAAAGGTAAAAGTTTTGAACTATTTTAGTCATCATTCATAAAATTGGAGGAAGCACATAAAGTGGTACAAATATTTGCAATGTTAGCTCTCAACATACAAAGCTCCACAGATTTTTAGTTTAGTTCAATCATTCTCATTGGAGAATACTTAGGCAGTCATTTTAAGTACACTCTGTCCTTGATGCATGCAAAAAATTATTCGAAACAAAATATGGTCAGCATCAAATTTCTCATGCATGTTTTTTTATTTCAGTGATGAAGAGGAGGCACCTCCAAAGAAGGTTAAAGGAAAGTCAGCTCCAAAAGTAGTACAACCAGTACAGACTAAGAAACAGACACAGAAACAACAAACACAAAAACCTCAGGCAAAGAAGCAGGAACAAAAGAAACCTGTTGAAGCTAAAAGGAAAGCACCTCAAAGTATGTTTGAATTTTAACTCTCCTTTAACCTATTGACTGCTTGGTTTTATATCAATTGCCAGCTTATAAATCTACGACGAATATGGTCGTGCAATGAAATAAATAACAAAGGTTCTCAGTCATATTTTATACGACTGACGCGGCACGGGCACGTAAACATTATTGTCGTATTAAAATAAAATAAAAATCTAAGATCATAATCAGGTTTTTAAGCTGTCCAACTAATGATGGACCGAATCTAGTGCAATTGGGCAGGCTCATGTCCGGCTGTGAATGAGGCTGTGTTGTTCTAACATGGTTTCAGTTAATGATAAATCACTGAAAATCCTGTAGTATTATGTGCTATCTTTATAACTGTGCAGCATTTTTATTTATTCTAAATGTTTTGTTTTCAGAACCAGCAGTCTCACCCAAGAAAGCGAAGTTTGAGAAACAGAGTCAAAAACCCATGAAGAAACAGTTTAAAAAGAAATAGTATTTTTAATACATTATGTTTACACAAATAATCAAGATTTTCATTTATTTTTTTAAATGCACTTTAAGACATAAAATAAAACATAATGTGCAGGTACCATTTATTTATTGACTTCATTTTCCCATATTTGAAATACACAGATAACACCAATACCACAAAAGTCGACCATGAGGTAAATTGTATTATAAGACAAATTGATATGCGCGGCGGGGTTCACAGGACATTTTGATAGTAATTTTTAATATTCAATAAAAGTGTACTTAGTAAAATATAAATGTACCTACATAAAAAGGTACACACGGCTACACATTAAGCTATACATTTCCAGTATAAGCTGATCTCGCATTGTATAGGATTTCCATACAATGCGAGGTCAGCGTAAACTGGAAATGTATAGCTTGATGTGTAGCCGTGTGTACATAGGTACTTAATGTGAATCTACTTTATAAAATGAATGGAATATTGTATACCAATGTTTGATTGACTTGGCTGAGTAGCAATAAAATTTGTTCAACTGCCACTGCAATTCGCAGAAAAAATACCTGCATTGGTTTGTACTTATCGTAAAAAACTGTTTTCCTGTCAAACAAACTTCTTTTTTTTAAATTATAGCCTCGCTGAAGCATTGTAGACACATAGGTTGCTGGAAATGAATCGTTATCTCTTAAATACTATTACAAAAATACGCATTTCCATTCACACAGACTCCCATTTACAATCTTATGTCGTCACACTGCCTCAGCAAGGCAGTTCATAAAAGTTCAAGTAAAATGAACTAATACCATAAAAATAATATTTATTTATGTCTAATTTATTCCGCCGCATTTAGCTGTACTATGACTGGTCTTTCGTCTTCTTCATCGGCATCTAAACCTGTGAAATCCCATTGCAATTTGTCCGTCAAATTATCCTTGAATCTTTCGATCATCGTAAGAAGGCGACCATCGACTTTGCTCACATACGCAGTGCGGAAGAATTCTCGAAGCTTCTTGTATACCAAGTTTTTGTTCATAACAATATCAGCTAGGAAATCCTCTGGCATTTCTTCAATTTGTATTTCAATTGTTCTGATAAAATGAAAGAAAACGCTGCGGTATTTGTGTATAGCGTCGTCGCAGGAGCACATGAGGATTACAAGGTTTTTCCAGTGTTCAAAAGCCTCCAGGGAATGTCCTATAAGGAAGCACAAGTAGGCGAATTGTAGTTCGCCTATTATGTGGAGTGGCCTGAAAATAAAAGTTAAATTATGTAAATCGTAACCTAAGTAACTCATAGATTACATTATTTAAACACCAGATTGTCCTCAACTATGAAACAGAGATGAAAATATAGCATTAACTCACTCATCATGCTGTGCGATCATTAGCTCCAATGAATATGATTGGTCCAAATAATGTTTAGTGATCTCTTCTGGTGTTGATCCTGGAGGGAATTTGTCGCGCGGGATTTCTGTGAACCTCATGGACATACCTGGAAATAGATTATTCAATTAAGGTAATAGTATCATTAAACATTTAGGTTTAGGGTAGTAAGTAGAGTCATAAAGTCTATCTATACCTCAGCTCATGCAGTCTCGACGAAAACATATTCAAAGAACTATCGGATGTACTAAAGAGTGGACACTGGTGGCGATTCTCTAGGCACAAAATTCTCTAAATTAGACTAGAAATCACTAAAATTTAGTTTATTTTAGCGTAGCCTGGCTTACACAGAGAAACAGATACTAATTGAGAGATGAATAGGATTCTTTATTAGATGATGTATTTGATAAAAAACATTTTACATATAACAGGGCTTTAAGTCTCTTTTAGGTAATCAACTCAACAATAATAATAATATTATTGTTCATGTATAAATGCACCTAGTAATACTCTTTTGTTTAACAAATTCGAGATCATTATGATAGAGAAACAGGAAAACTAATGAAATTTATGCAATCAATTCTCTGAATTAATTAGTTAACATTTTAATATTATTTGCTTGTACCCACAGCAACTTGTTTGATCACTGCTGCTAGTGCTTATTATTCATAGTTATGAAATTTGTTGGCTAACAACTTAGTATTATTGCAAAATTGTGCAATTTACTAACTTTTGGGTTGTTTTGGATAGAATTGGTAGAGAGAATAATTTGTACTATTACAATACCTTACTTTAAATTGTTTATAATTAATTAATTACTCATTTATGGATGAAAACATTACATTCTGTAGTTCCTGTCTACCCCCTCTCTTTACAACTCTGTTAACCCATCACAGGTCATATCATAAATATGAATACAAAATTATGTGACATATTCTTATGCTGTTAATAATTATATGTGTAGGTATCATAGCCACAATGCGCCAACATGTAATTTATGTTGTAACTGTATTAAGTGTAAAAGTATAATGTGTAAATTGTTTGTAGACATTGTGGGTTGACCTGTAGTCTACCAAATAATGAAATAAATATTTACCAGGTGCAGGTTTCAAGTGTGGCAACATAGCATCTTCTCTTTCTTCTCTTGTAATTCTTTTTGCTCTCTTAGCATCTGACTGCCCAGCAGCAGGTTCTTCTTTCTCTGCTCCACGGTCTTCAGCGGACTCTTCTGTACTTTCTTGGCTTTCCATTGAGGCTGTAGACTTAACTCCTCTTGGTCTCTCTTCATCGGTCATTGATAGAAGTTCCACTGATGCTCTGATCATACCATTTTCTGGTGATAGCTTTGCGGCTAGTTCAGCTGTAATTTGTAAATAGAATAAGAATTATGACTTGCTTTGATCACTAAAGATTTTCATATATACTGATGTTGTAAAGGCGAAAGTAACTTGTTACGTTTTCATGCCTAAACCACTGAACTGATTGTTAAGACAGGAAGCCAGGGACTTGGAGAAGGATATCTAGGCCTTAATTTGTATTGAAAAATGATGAAATACAAATACATGCAGACAAGTTGCAGGCAATAGATAGTTTTAAATGAAAATGATACTATTATGTTAACGTAAATATGTATTATAGCAGTTTCATTAAAGCTAAATAGTATGAAATATATCCTTTTGGTCACATCATGCACATGTTCAATAAAGTATTTCTTTGCACAAATAATTACATTATAATATTATAACTTACCTGGTATTTGAGAAGTAAGTAGTTTCCATTTCTGCCATATCTCATAAGGATATGGTGCGAGATGCCGGTCCAAGTTAAACAGGTTGTCTTTCAGGCGTTGAATGCTTTCTTCTGTAATCTCATCTTTGCTCATGTCCTCTGTCTTTTTGTCCCACATTTTGACTAGAAACTCCTTTTTATGGAAGTAATGCATGAAGCCTGATCTGGGAATGTTTTAAAAAGATTATGTCAGGATCAGTTCTGTATATAGGCTACATATTACATACCTTAACTCAAGGCTCAAGCATTACTATATCTAGTTTAAACCTATTATGAGTGTTTTAAATTCAGATACACTGTGCAAACTCATTCTAACAAATATTGTCAAATGTGATTGCTAGTACTAACAGTTTGAAATTTTTGCTTTGTTCATGTTATAAGGCAGAATTTTTTAAGTTTTCTTGCATATACAGAGTGACTCCTTTTTTTACCTATTTCAACTGATAATCAGGCATGGTGGATGGAATTTCTCCTCCAATCTATCTTTAAACCTATTCCAAGAAAGGTATTGGCCTCATGAGGTAATATGAAATTCTTATAGGGTCCAATAAGATCTTAATGAGGTATTTGTTGACCTTGAAAGATTGCACTTGTGCAAATATTTTATACCCACCAGCCAATGCATGGTTATAGGTAAGCGAATATTAAATTCTCTAATCATGGGTTCAAATACAATGATTTAAACAAATTGTGTATGTTTTGGTATCTGTTTACAACATGTAAATTGTTTACTATAGTAATGAACATCATGTTTCACTTGATAAGCGTTATTAGAAGAAGCATTTACCTTGGCGAGACGTCCCCGGTTCCTTTGCTCACTCCAGAGAAATGAATATAGTGTAATCCAGGCGGGATCATCTTAATTCCGCGAAAATCCTCTTCTGTATTCCAACATTGCATATCGATGCCAAATTGTGTCTCTTGAGGCACCCCGAGGAAAACAAACGTTCCTCCTTCGACCAATAGCTTTTTCGCGGTTTCTTGATCCATTTTGTACTGTTACCCCGACGCAAATCAATAAAATGTGATAAAATTACGAGTATGTAATCAATATGTTTACATCCGGGAAATGTCAATTTGTTTGACATTTGTCGTGCTCCAGGATGAAATGTGAGGTCGTTGAACAATGCTTTATGTGGATCCTGTTAGAACATTCTTACGACATAATGAAAATTGTGAACATAGTTTAAATGCAAATGATTAAATTTATTTATATAAACAGAAAATCTTTATTTTTTTAAAGCATTTAAGGATTGCAAAAAAAAAAATTATCAACGGAAATTGTACAGACTCGAAATGATTCTGGAACGCAGCATAAATTGGTGAGAACAAAACAAAGAGCGGAGTTTATTATTATTAAACGTTTTTAAATAAAAACACGTTTTCTACTTCCATTCTACCCTGTCAGCACATCCGCATATCAACGCTATCAGAAGAATGATCATAATCTACAAAAATCTAAACTAGTAATGACGAGAATATAGAATTCAAGTTTTCTTCCAAGTACCTATCTTGATTTGACTCGCGAGATCCTCAACATGTAGGGACGAAGGTATTAGATCTACTTAGTCGTAGACATATTATAGAAGCGATATACTTACTAAGTAGGTACATATTACTCATTGTATAGGTAGGTACTATGGTCGTAGATCACAACGCGACATCGAGTTGTGATCTCGCCGATCAAGAATGTTGACTGATATTTGAACATGTTAGTTGTACAAACAAATCACGCTTCCATATACCTATGACCCCTGTTCTCTTTCCACTTTTCCTTGCGGTCTACGCAGGTAGGGCAGGTACCTACGGGAGACATAGAAAGGAAATGTCACCAACCTACTACACTACAGTGCTACTACCGCTAGTACAGTGTTATCCTTAACCAGCACCGTAATTGCGTATCACAATCTGAATCATTTTGAAGCCTATTGCTAATCCATTGCTTTATATATTCGGAGAATTTGTCTGCTCACCAACGTAAATATCGCAATGAATGTTGTTGAACTGTCAAAATGAAAGCTATTCCTACTGTTAGTGTGTTACGCAATTACCCCGCTGGACGTGACGGTGACGTGAGAAATCATTAGGTACCTATATTTCAAGCGATGTTATATGAACGAAAAGCACCTAAGTATGTGCTGTTTATTTCAGTCAGCAAATAAAAATTTAAAATTAAATAAATATTTTAAGATAAACATGGTGTTTTAGGGTTCTGTACCTGAAAAGGAAAATCGAAACCCTTAGAAGATCACTTCCTTGTCCGTCTGTCTGTCAGTCTGTCACGACCCTTTGTCTCAGGAACACGTAGTGGTATCAAGTTGAAATTAATACCAAATACGTAGGTCTACGGTCCGATGGAGCTCTAAAAAAATCAAGCTTTTATGTCAACGCAGTAAAAAAGTAAGGCCACCTAAGCGACATATTTTTATACTCGCAAATAAGTCAAAACCTATAGGGTAGGTACTCCCCGTTGACCTGCAGTCTCACAGCGAAAGTAAAGGAAAAAGTCCGAATATCGTTCATTTGTAGTTTTAACACATTTTTTTATAATTTCAAACTTACATTTGCTGTTGGAGAATTGACCCTTACATAACATAATATAACATCACGCCTGTATTCCCCGAAGGGTTAGGCAGAGTTGTACCTATAGAGGTGTACCCTTACATATATCGATTTATGGGAGAGCATGTTTTTCAACTACAATATTAAGTTTGTTCTTGGGATAAATTCATCCCAAGTGTTCCGTACTTGGGATGAATTTATCCCTTCCTTCATTGTGCGTGGTCCGACACGCACTTGGTTGGTTTGTTTAATATTATATTCCTATCTACCTACTGTGTAACTCTGCAGTCGAGTAGATAGGTAGGTTTTATAGGTACTATTATAATTATACTGTACTGCACAAGATAACTACGTAGGTACCTATTTCCGCTTATGCACGACTTGTTCCACGTACCTGACTTACCTATGGTTACTTTGCATTCACCTTAGAGCTAGAGGTACCTACCTAACCGTGAATGAACCGATATTAAAAATCTGTTAAGGGCTCATATATACGTACGAAAATTGCTCCGAACCCAAAGAGGTTTGTTTTCCACTTGTGATTTCGTCAGACGAGCGAGCACACTCGTTCGAATAGTTTGCGTTCGTCGAAAAATTCTAGTCTGATTTTTTTTCGAGTTTTCGTCGAGAGGTTAACACTGAAAGCTAGATGTCGAGCAGTACGCAGCACCTGCATTTTTGTTTTAGTACTGATTTTTTTGACTAATTATTTTCAACAGGTGACGAATTCAGCGTCTCGAGCACCACTAGCGGCGGCGAGACGGAGCGGCAATCAGAAAAGCGCTTTAGTTTAGCTGTCGCTTGCAATTAGTGGATTTTATGTACTCGTACTAGACTATCCTACTACTTACAATATACAGAATTTTGGCTGTATTTCGCGGTTTTAAAGTATCGCCGTATCTGTCTTCTAATTGGAAATGTTTTGCTTTTTCCAGGGACTGAAAAGAGTGGAAGGCATGTCGGATCATTAAAAAACCTGTAGGTAAAGACAAAGAACAGGGGATGCCAAACACTGAATATTGTTTAGAGTCGTCCGTAACTATCCACCTTGGTAATCCTCTATTTTGCCAAGCGTCCTATAGATGTCTCCAAGCTTTACGATTGGAACTTTGCTTTTCATTGCTGGCATGTCGGCGATGTTTGAGTGGCGTTGGTTCCATGGTGTCTGTCCGTCAATCGGTCTGACTCCCGTCTGAATTCAAAAATTGGCTCGCTTGAAAATTCATCAATGTGAGTGATGAATATTGAAGTGAAGCAATGCTCAAACATTTTCATATGTCAATGCTTATTTATGTTTTTTTAATGGAAGTTTTAGTTTGCCTTTACACAGGCATGTAATTTGTGAAAATATTCACAAATGACCTAAATTATTACGGGATGAAACACCTATATTTAGTAAAGGGCATAAGATTATGGATATAAAAGCTGTTCTTCTTTGTGGTATTTATTCAAGTTCCCAATTATAATTATTAATGAACATTGTTGATTGGGCTTGTCCATTGTATTGTGACGTTGACAAAGATGAACCTACTGACAGTTCTTTTCTTTATTGGGCTTGGTGGGTGTGGAAAGCTAGGCGCTGATTTAAAAATGCTGGAGCGTAGAATTCCTTTAACTAAAAATAAAGTTGCCAAAAAGCTGGCAATCGGTACGATGTAGCTAATCGAATTACAGGCCGTCCTTTTACACTACAGGGTCTCGATATATCCGATTTTTGATAACGCTGACGAATAGAGACTCACAGTGGGTATACACCTGGGAAATTAGGATGTAAATTTCCATTCGCTCGCTCCCGCGGACCTATATTCACGGATTCTTTGTTTTCATCGGAAATTTAAGGAAACGGAGTCTCAGGGGCACGCGCGTAGACAGCAGGATTGGGCGTCGAGGGATGATGGAAACTAGGAAAAAACATACATCGGTGGCAGGTATGCACCTACTGAAATATCGCACCTTGCTTTCCTTGTGTGTTTAAATATGTAATATCATTACCGTAAATTGAAAACAAGTCTGTTACATTCAATTGGTATAAATCGTCATGAGTTGTTAAATTGTGCTGTAGACTTTTATGGTAGTAAACTCAGTAATTTACTTAAATAAAATTCATTATTAATTTACAATAAATCTTTCTTTCGGTTTTAAAATCTTCCTTTTACTGTCACCTATTAACATCAGTCTTACGTCGATTGATTCGAAATCAATTATCATTTTAAAAGCGCAAATTACCAGTCTCCATCTCCAATGTACGTATTTAATTTAATTTTTACCACAATTTTCCGCTGAGCCACTTTCGAACCACCTGCAAGAGTTACTTACCAACTAACTATGTCTATCCAAACATACATCGCTATAATAACTTAGTAACCTGTACATTAATGTACATCGACAGCACGTCTCGGAACCACTCTGGAGACATGAACACTATTAAAAGTTCGCCTAACTCTGCGAGAGTAGCGACGCAACTAGTTTATGTTGGAGACCTACCTAAACACCAAATAGTCTCGGAGATGTAATTCTTACAAGGAACTAGGAAGGTACAATGGATGTAAGTTTGATAGTTAGAACAACGAAATAAATCTCAGGAGAGATGATTGAATTGGTAGGTTTTCTAGGCTATGTTGTTTTACATGTGATCATTCATTTATTTTTTATTATTTATTTATGTTATTGAACGCCTAATTCCATTCCATTTTAAACGATAATTCCCATGAGTATTTCGTAGTAAAGAAACGAGATTATGGAAAAACATAACCCTTTGTCCAAATAAACTTTATTCTTTCTTTCTTTCCTATAGTTTGCTGTCGCGACGTCGCCGTCGGATAGTAAGAATTTCTTGAATGAGTTCACAAAAATTACTTTACATGTGATAAGCTGTAATGGAAAAAATATTTTTTAAGACCACGCTACCGATTTGGGGCAACCTGTAAAGCTAGTTGTGTTGGGAATAATAAATAAATAAATAAATAAATTTGCAGAAAATACAGGTGTAACCAGTTGTAAAAAAATGTGGTTTATGTATAGTCCATACTTTGCATGTTTTGGGCACAAATTAATTTTATATTAATAATACGTAGGTATTTATTTTAGTAAAATATAAATTACTGCACGCTACCAAACTATTGCTGGTGTCTGAGCTTGTGGTTCTGAACCTTAATAAACCAAAAAACAAAAACAAAATGCTGACTTTCACTCATATTTATTCGGATCATCCTGATTTACAAAAAGTTAAAAAAAGCGCGACGCTTTTTTTTCCTCGCTACGCGCCGAGCTACGGCGTAGCGTGTGCAGTGCAGTGCTACGCTGCGGCATAGCTGGCACTGTTCAGTGCTACGATCGCATCGTTCTTCACGCCTTTGTTTACATAGGATGGTTTACAGAACAGTGATATTCATAGTGTTAACACTAGAAATAAGGACAAACTACGTGCTCCCTTTCACCAGCTTCTTAAGGTCCACAAGTTATTTGTTTGGGTTGGGTATAACTTTTTATAACAAGCTACCCTCTTCTTTGCTAGATTTGCCTTTTAATGCGTTTAAAGCTCAAGTAAAATCCAACCTTTATTCAAAGGCTTACTATTCCATCAACGACTACTTAAACGATAAGAATAGTTGGTCGCTGTGATTTACTCATGACAATGTTTATGTTCTTTCTCCAGAATAGGGTCTTACGCCCATTTTTTTAAAGTGTATCAATTAAATTCTATAGTGCTAATTCATTAACACTATAGAATTTCACCACAAAAAAAACCACATTTTTTTTATTCAATCGTTAAGTGCCACAAAAATGCATTAAAATTTTGCATTTTAAAATTTCGCGCGTAATTTGACGAAAACGCTGGACGCAGTGGACGCCATATTGCTCTGGGGTCATGACGTCAGTTGGCTGTATAAACAATAGTTGATATGCTGATAGTTGACAGTTGACACTCCTAAGTTTACATAGCCGTATGACGTAATAAGATGGCGACTATTAGATATTTAATATTTTATGGTGTTATAAAACAGATTAAAAAAGCTGACACCTTTGAATTGAATTTTAAAATTTAGTTTGCTATTTTATGAACTAAAACTAACGTTTTACGACTGCTTTTTGCCTAACCTATCTCAATAATATATTTTTAGATTTTGTCTCATATAGAGTAAAATACCCTATTAGCTTAGGTAACTACTGACAGGTTATATGTGTACTTAAAATATATTGTTTTATTTGACTGTATAAGTCAATTTATTTGAATTATTTTCAAATATTACTGACATGACCTACCCACTACATTTTTTTGATGTGTAAATATCTTAGCGCTCGGTCTACGGTAGGGGCAAGCTGGGACTTCGAGCGTCAGACGCGTAAGCGTAAGACTTCAAGAGTCAGATGACGTCAGCGTAAGACCCCTGTCTATGTGAGCAAACTGATGCGAGCTCACATGTTTACACATCAATTTTCGTGAGTGCCAAACCAACTCACACCGATTTTTTTTAAATGGATTGTATTGCAATATGTGATTAGCTAGCAACGTCGACAATTGGCCATATTATTCTTGCCTGACCAACCGACAGCAAGTTCGTCATGCTCCCTTAGATGTGCTTGCGGTAGAGTTGGGGGTCGGGTTGCCTCCTTCCTTCAAATATGGCGAGGGGGGTAATAGATGATCTTTTCGTTATGCTCGTGAACGGGTGCTGCTTGTGGTGACTGGTTGCTTTGCTGACCATGGTTTTGTTATTATTAATAGTAATTAACTGTTTATTTATTTTACCTCGATGGTCCTTGTTTATCATTTGTAACTTCGAGTTACGGCTATGTGAACATAATCCAGCGTTGAATTTATGTAAGCTGTCACGCCCTTTACGCCTGGGGGCGTTTATTTAGGTATTAAGGTTAGTTTACATTGCTTTTTGTTTTTAGTTTTTTGCTTATTTGCAGATTATATTGTATTTTTTGGTATATTGGCGTGGCTAGGTGACATAATGACAAATAATTAAATTTTATGGTTCTGTGTCTCATAATTTTAGTTACTTTGCATACATACTATTATAGAGGTATGAGGAACAGGGTGTAAAGCTCACTCATACTCTATAGAAAAGGGAGGATCCTCCGACCAGACGGGTTTTGTGTCTGGTGGGCAACTGCCCAACGGTTAATGTCGGGACGTTGTATATATGCTAGTCGCGCGGTAAACTCTGCTTGCGCGATGCAGAATTTGCGTGACGTCAGTATGACGTGTAGCACGCATGTGGCGATGTTGATACCACTACACTATTGTATACGTATAGAATCAAGTTTTTCTAACTGAACAGGCAGCTGTGCTGTTGGGGAGTTTATTGCGCCACTTCTTCATCCCAGCTCGAGCACTAGGAAGTGATGAAGGGTGGGCGTTTTGGAGCACTGTCTTATGTAATTATGACGTTCGAAAAGTACTGATTCTCAGCCTAATTTGAATAAATGACTTGATCTTATTTGTATGATAATTTAAATACTGGCTCTATTCTTTTCCTCCGTTATGTCGATGTATTTTTTGATTATGTTTACTATGTACATGCCATTTTTTTTATGTGCCTGTGTGAGTAGAGTATATAAACTGAAACAGCCTTTATTTATATTTAAAACTTTTACCTGCCATAGCCGGGTACAACATAACCGGGAAACTCTCATATATTCTAATAAACAAGCAAAACTCTGAACTTCTTTTGAAACAACTATATTTTACTTAACGTAGGTACGCAATAAGCGCAATCTCCATGATGTATGAACAATATGTACTGAACGTTTTGTGGGTAGTTAACACGTTTACCTTACCATTAAAAAAAAACAAAAAAAATATATAACTACTAGCTGCGCCCCGCGGTTTTACCCGTATATGTCTTAATCCCGTGGCAATAACGGGATATAAAGTCTCCTATGTCCTAATCCAGGCCATGGTCTACCCATGTGCCAAATTTCATCCAAATCCGTTCAGCAACTTTAGCGTGACAGCGTAACAAACAAAAATACAAGAAATCAAATCTATTCTCTTTATAATATTTGCTAAGATCTTATTTTTTTATAACTTTGTTGGCGAAAATTTCTGTATCTTTTAAATGATCTTGAAATGTCAGCCGTATAAAGCTGAAGATCAAACATAGCTAAAAAACCTTCCTGATTCAACTAGCTTTTGAAAAATTTAGCGCATTGGAATCGTTTTATCAGTTTGAGAGCTCTAACGTTCCATATGGACAAAAAAAAATCGAGCGAGCGGGTTAAAATTCATAACACGTTCAATACTTCAAGGTTCTTTTGGCGCGTGGCGAAAATCGGAACTAACCCCGCCATTTTATTTAGTCAATACAATGGGGATAAAAACGGCCATTTGCTCACTTCAGATGTCGCTGCTCTCCAACGTCCAAGAATTTGACAGCTAGCTGTCACTATCCATACATTTTTCGTAAACAAGCGACTTCTTTTAAGCATAATTAATTAATATTCCCCGTTGCGCAGCTGTTGACTGCAAACACACGGGGCCTCATGTATTTGCCAAAGATGTTTAAAGGCGAAAACTGTGCGAGAAAGCTCTCCGAAAAAAAATTGGAAACTGGATGTTTCGTCGAGACTACGTGGTATTATTATTAAACCTGAAGACTTTTAAGGCAGAAATTCGTATACAGGTGATGCTGCCAAGGGAACTAAGTCCGTTTTTATTACCTACGGGCACTTGTAGTGTGATATTACGTAAATAATAGTAATGGTGTGTGTGTGTTTATATTATCATATTAGATCAGTGCCAGAATTATCATCTCTGAAGTCTTTCAGTCAGGAAGATCATCCTCTAGTCGGTTTTCAACTCTGATCAGGTTATTGCTGTCGTACGCCCCCCGCCTTCACCAAAACATGAACTTCAAGTTAACAAACTCAAGATAAGCTATAAATTATAAAACGTTTATAATTTATTGTCTTTTCCACTAAAGCTGCTTCTTTACCAGACGTAAACACTTCCTTTACCTTTAGCTCGGCTTTTAATAGTGCTACACTCCAATTGTCATACATATTTATCTAGTTTTCGGTTAATTTGTGATCGACACAAAAGTAAACATAAACAAAACAATGGCGATTTGAAGACTTTGAACTGTGCTTCCACCTATGACAAGCTTTTAGTTTTTAACCCCATTCCTGAGACAATTTCACAAATATTTACCAACAACGCCCCTTGTGAATGTCATACAGGCGCCAAAAGATCCTTTCTAGCACTCCAGGAGTACTATCGTTACAGACCTACAAAACTCATTCTGCCAAGTAAATATAAGACTGAGTTTACACGATCATTAACTACAGTAAGCAACTAACAAAATACTAGTCGGAACTTCAACAACTGGGCCACTGACCGTGCCGTTTTCAAAGTGGGTAACGTAATAAACGCGAGTTGGACCTTTAGTTAAATTGCTATAATAATTTATTGGAACAGCTTTCGTGATTGACCACTGTAGTTAGATTTCCACGAGAGAAGTGCTTTTGAACTGTATCTACTATGCTTTACACACATTTAGTGGTATTGTAGCTATATATTCTCATTATTATTTGTATATTTTATCCAAACATATTTAAGATTTTGGCCACCGATCTCTAAGAAGACGAAGATTGGTAGGTACCTACTATCCTATTGTACGCTTTTTGGGTTATGTGAATGTATGTACAACAATGATTTTTCTTATGGTCAGAAACGGTCTATTTTGAAACTTCTATATGTCGTCATATTCGTGAACCGGCGCCGTCAGTAAGTACTGGGTCATCTCTTGACTGCAATGACTTATTTTAATTTAATTTATTATTTGAATTGTTTTGTCTTTTTATTACGGATGTTTTTAAAGTTCTGGATCGTTCTCACATGCATAATTTCAACATGAATGATGTAACCAATATTTTGTAACCATATTTTGATTTAAAAGAGTGTCCGTGGAGGTTCCTGCCCGTTCTTCTCCATAGGTACCTACTACGCTTTGGAATGGGCAACTAGCTTTATCTTTCTGACCCACCGACCCCTTGACAATTCAAAAGTGCCTGTAGTTGGTTTATTTGAAATAAATGCTTTGAGTTTGAGTATATTTGTGTTTGGTTTTTTAACAAAGATTACGACAAAACAGTTGATACTGTCGTTTTTATAACAATTTGTTACGGAAGTATCTGATTGATACCTAATATATTTTTACCTCTATTTTGAAGCTAAAGTAAGTACATATTTACTAAAAGTTTTATTACGCATACTACCGCTGTTTGATCAAAGAATGTTACTTTAAAATCGTTCGTTAACATTCAAGTAGGTATTGTTATATTTACTTAACAAAATTGTTAATTCCGCCAAAACAGCAGTATAAAATCAATAAGCAGAGTTAATTAATTTCGAAGTATTAGACACTTGCTATTCGTTGTACGATCTTGTTCAATACTTTTAAATTGTTTTATTGCAGAGTTTTCTACACTAGAGTTGGGCTGTGCTAATCGATAAAGACTAGCCTGGTTCTGTTAGTATGTGCTACCTAATTATAAAACGTGAGTCTTATATTTAAAAGCTGCATGTTTATGTACGTCAGTTAAAGTTTTCACATCGTTATAGTTGTTCTGTTGCCTTAGAACAGTAACTACCTACAGACTCTTCTAAGGTCTTTTTAAGTTTACTTTAAAAATCTAAACTTTAAACTTCTAAACTGCTTATCTATACGTATCGTAATCGTATAGATTAGGTAAGCTGTTATCGTATATCGACATAAACTCAACTTGTAAGCTAGAAGCTGTCCATCTCTACGTAACCACAGAACAGACATAAAAGCGAAGAAACTCGAATCTTCGAAGAAATCCATAGTTAATAATGCTGTAGGTATCTAATAATAAAAAGATCAGCAATTTAAAATAGCTTCCGTACAGACAAGTTGTATTTATGACGATCGGTACCGTTTATATAAGTATTGCTTTTTTATACATTATATTTCGGGATGAAAACGTGCTATTATTTCTAAAATATGGTGGAATGTAGGTTAAAATAGATTTGGTATGGAATTGAGATTCAAAACTGAGCATTCTTCTGCTTAAATAAAATGCTGGTTTGAAGTCTCAAGCTCTCTGCCAAATAAAATTGGATTAGCCATACAGACAAACGGGCTTTTTTATTTATATAAGTATATTCACAAAATACATAACAAAACATAAATCGAATACTACAAAATATACAATGGGCGGCATTATCGCTTTCTGCGATCTCTTCCAGGCAACCTTGAATTGGACAGTGATTCACCTGAACATAAAATGGGGCTACCGTTGCGTTGGTGCAAATAGTATATATATACAATGCACTAAAATAGTTACACAGATATATACATATCCTAAATAATAGATACATTGTAAATATATACCTAAGTAACGAAAATAAATGAAGGCTATATATAATTACAGTTACGAGAACAAGATCACAACGACAATTATTAATGTTCTTTCACGAGTCTTTTAAACACAAGTAACGATTGCGCGCGTTTTATTTTACGTATGCGCGTATGTGCTTTTTTGTAAGATAAACGCTGGTAGTACGCTCTACCTGTGGACATTTAACTGGGTTGGTACTTGATGACATGTAAAACAACAGATAGTGACATCTTCTTACCATGAGCCATCTAGGACGGACCCAGACTAAGAAATATGTAATAGAAAAATGCCGACAGTCCTTTTCACGTGACCTACCATTAAACATTATCTATTATTTAGATCATTAGGCAAACAACGTGAAAGACTGAAAAATCGATTAAAACTACGACGCAGAGGAGTTTTGTCTGGAACATGTTTTCTATAAGTAGAAAGCTTATTTTCTATGTGTATAATCGAAGTAATCAATTCGTCGCTAAACGTTCATCGTTTTTATTTCCACGTAATTATAATTCAGTTTTCTTCTTAATCCTAGTACGAGTGCCAAAGCACTCTTTTAACACCTAAATGCACATTACATAAGACCAAATTTCTCGCGTTAATTTAGTCTTTGGCAATCAATTCGGGTTATAATTCAATCATGATTCAAAAGATACGTGGCGCCATCTATTATCATAAGAACGTTATTGTTGTTTTTCTCGGGAACAGTATTTTTTTTCGGGATGAAAGTTACCTTATGTCCGTTCCTGTACACCTGACAACGTATATGCAAAATTTCAGGATGATCGGTTCAGTGGTTTAGGCGTGAAAAGGTAACAAATAAACAAACAAACTTACTTTCGCATTTATAATATTAGTTAGGATTTTTAACAAGACCATACAATGTGTTCCTCATTATCGTCAATATAAATACATATATCAGGTCGAATGACCTATAACTGGCATGGTTTTCCATCAGAAATTTCTCAGAAGCAGCCCAGAGTCTGGATTTATTCCCGTGGTACATGGAACTTAAACATATCTGGCGAAATGGGGATGTACTTTTGGGTCATGTCAGTCTAACCCTTCGGCACAACAGACGAGTAGGCATGTAATACCATGAATGATCATCATCATCATCATCAGCCTATAGCAGTCCACTGTTGGACAAAGGTACTTATCTTCAATCACATGCCATTTAACTCGATCATCGGTTCTCGGTTCTGTGAGACCTCCAAGCTCCACCTTAGCTAAAAACAAAAAAAATACTTTATTACGAGAAGAATGGATACAGTAATCTCTTCAAAAACAAATTTGGTCTTATGTAATGTGCATTTAGGTGTTAAAAGAGTGCTTTGGCACTCGTACTAGGATTAAGAAGAAAACTGAATTATAATTACGTGGAAATAAAAACGATGAACGTTTAGCGACGAATTGATTACTTCGATTATACACATAGAAAATAAGCTTTCTACTTATAGAAAACATGTTCCAGACAAAACTCATCTGCGTCGTAGTTTTAATCGATTTTTCAGTCTTTCACGTTGTTTGCCTAATGATCTAAATAATAGATAATGTTTAATGGTAGGTCACGTGAAAAGGACTGTCGGCATTTTTCTATTACATATTTCTTAGTCTGGGTCCGTCCTAGATGGCTCATGGTAAGAAGATGTCACTATCTGTTGTTTTACATGTCATCAAGTACCAACCCAGTTAAATGTCCACAGGTAGAGCGTACTACCAGCGTTTATCTTACAAAAAAGCACATACGCGCATACGTAAAATAAAACGCGCGCAATCGTTACTTGTGTTTAAAAGACTCGTGAAAGAACATTAATAATTGTCGTTGTGATCTTGTTCTCGTAACTGTAATTATATATAGCCTTCATTTATTTTCGTTACTTAGGTATATATTTACAATGTATCTATTATTTAGGATATGTATATATCTGTGTAATTATTTTAGTGTTCAATAACAGTATTCTGATTTTATCAGCTGGTATTTCAAAACACTGTATACCTAATACCTCAATACTCGTATTTCTAACCAGAGTGGTTGAACATGTTATTGTTTCAGTTATCGACGCGAAGAAAATTGAATTTGTCCACAATCCGCGGGATTGCGGGATCCGATCCGACCCGGAATCGAACGGTTTGTTTCCCAATAGTACCTAACTGCCATTTGTTCTGAGGACTATTGTTACAATAGCAATAGATTGATTGGTGTTATATAACGGTTTGTTGGTATAAGAACATGATTGGATTGGCCCGAATGCGGTTTATATGTATTTTGTCAAATTGAGGGATAAGTAGTTAAGTGTAAGCAAGGCTATGGCATTATAACGAGTGATACTGAGTTTTTCGCTTACCGCATCCCAATTGCGTTCCATGCTTTCTATCATCACACACACACATCACACATCCTAATAAATATATAAAAAAACAAAAAACAAAAACTTATATGTTTGAAAAATTCGTCTGCTCGTCAATTACTCGTTAACTGATGTGAAATTGTCAAAATGGAAGGCATGCAAGTACCTTGGTTAATTGTAGAAATTAATGAATTGAATGATTCATTAATTACTACAAGGGCTGGGCAAAATTTACAAAAAAAAAACTTTAAACAAATATGGCAGCTATAACAGGAATTCAGAACAAGTAATATTGAAATAGTATTGAAGCCTTATACGTTTGAAGTAGATGAAAACAAATAAAATTGACAATTTCACTATAATGCTTGCCCCTGTTTTATGTGTGAAAAGGACTAATTGTGCTCCCTGCTTCAACAGCAAGAAAAAAAATCATAGCATTCTCATAGCTCTTTCGAAAGAAAATAATAGTCAAGTGCTGTTTCAGGTTCCGGTCGCCTTAAAACCAAATCAGTTTTTACAAAAAAATACGGTATCTACAGCGAGGCTCGCCCCCTGTTCCATTGAGACTTAACAAAACTGCCGAACTGTGGGTATACTAAAGATAGATGTGCCTCTGTCTTAACCTTCCGGAAAATCAGTTGTGTTATGTGTACAGTAGGTACAGCGAGATTGGTTAATAATACTTATGGTTGACAAACATAGAAACGTGCGAATTTATAATGTTACTAGCTTTTGCCCGCGGCTTCGCTCGCGTAAATGTCGGAAATTATGCAACGGGAACGTACTACCGGAATAAAAAGTATCATTATGTGTTAATCCAGGTTATAAACTGTCTGTGTTCCACATTCCACCCAAATCCGCTCAGTAGTTTTTGCGTGAAAGAGTAACAAACATCCATACATCCATCCTCACAAACTTTCACTTTTATAATATTAAGTAAGTAGGCTATAGAATTGAATTCATAAACTTCTTGGCATTCTTCAAATCGGATTGTTCTTTAAAGTGCGGAATTTATATTAAAGAAATTGTTAACGATCTAAAAAGGATGATATTATTGAATCGTAATAAAAGTTTTGTGAATGATTTTGTCGGAAAATTAAAGTTGTAGTCACATTTTTTATAAATAGCGTAAAAATGTACTAAATTTAGGGATGCGATGATATCAGTAATTTAACATAAACTTTATGGTACTTATTGTTATTGTCCAAATAATCACTCGAATCACTCAGCTTGCAAAATCACCACTATATCTGTTCAATTAATAACATTTTTAAACAAACTTAGAGAAAAGGTAAAAACAAACGCCCAATTTCGCACCAACCGTCACACCACTTGACTAAGCTCCTTACAACTATTGTTATCGTATTAATTAACGTGTTCTATCACAAACAAAACAAAACTTAAACTTATAAAAATGTCAATAAAATAAAAAATAAAAACTGTCTAGTGAACTACGCTCAAAGACACCGACGTCGGACTGTGTAAGTGACTCGTATCGTTATCGCACGCGCCGGATAAAAACTAATCTATAAGACATCATCACCTCACACCAGTTCCTCAGTCACCCCGTTCCATTTCACACATAGAGAATTATGCCTTAAGTCGTAAGCAGTAGGTACAGTTACCACTTGAATTCTTTTCGCTTGGGAATGCGAAAAGAATTCAAGCGATGCCTGTCTCTTTTATTTTCATAGAAAATTATGCCTTATATTGATAGCCGTAAGAAATACTCGTAGTACATTTTTCGCTTGATTTTTTTACGTTTTTTGAGTAATTTAAAATAACAACGTTTGAACTATCTTCGCCGACCACGGGTCGATGAGCTACCTGGCCAGACCTACCTGGTATTCTCTACTTTCCCGTCTACCTCTATATCTCTATGGACTTAATTTTTTTTATTTTTTTTATTTTGATTTTATACCCATGTGGTTTCATTCAATATAACCTCATCGCCACCCTGGATAAAATAACTGACTTATAGATACCTAATCTTCATTACAGAGGTGAGTGTAAAGTGAGTCTGTCAAAGTGTAAGGTTTCATAAAGCTCACACTTAAACTGTAAGTTTTGTCAAAACATTGGTTTAAAACAAACATAGTACCTCCCTAAAAAAAATGTAGGTAACAAAAGCTAGGTAATAAATTAAAGTCGCTTTTCGTGTTTGACTGTGTGACCGCGTTGTTCTGCTACACTACGCAACGGATGTTGATACGGTACACCGTCATTTAGAGAATTTATTCTGGGAGGTATATGTGTGTGATACGATACTGTTAAACTTAAATGTAATAAAGAAATGTTAGTGACGCGTTTTATTTAATTGGAAAAGGCTTCATGACATCACGTCCGCCACCTGACAGCGGGCCGCTCAGCAAACGAGCACTTAGTATAAGGCGTTTCACGAGTTGTTTAAGCCCAGTCTGCGTGCTGTTCTCAACAGGTCCACAACTGGCTACTAGTATTCACCTACAGTCTGTGAAAAGTGTTAAAAGTATCAACGTGTGACGTCCTATTTTGTAATTCCTAAATTAGTTTGATTGTTGCAGTTAAGCACCTATGTAAATTAAAGGAATATTATTAAATGTACTGAATATGATTTGAGATGTGATTATTATGTGTCGTGTGTGTTGATAACATGTATGTGCTTATATTAAATGAATATTATACTAGTTTAATGGGTTTGTCATGATTGGTCGACAAACATTTGGTCGACGTAACGATTGGTCGACAAACGATTGACCGACAATAACAATTGGTCGACATTACGATTACCATTTAGTAATAAATTTTCTATAAGCAAAGAAATTCAGAAGCAGAGGCTTCGAGTAAATCGAGATGGGCTCCTACTTCTGGGCGGTTTAAAAAAAAATAACCACGAAGGGGACGGCGGGGTCTTTCAGACCCCGCCATCCCCTTCTAACCTAACCTGTCCGAGTCGGGGTGCCCCGAGTCCCGAGCTCGCTTCGCTCGCTCTTGCATCCTATCCCCGATTGTGTAGCATTGTCGGCTAATCGTAATGTCGACCAATTGTTATGGTCGATCAATAGTTGAGTCGACCAATCGTATATGTCGATTAATGGTTGTGTCGGTCAATCGTTACTGTCGGTCAATCGGTTGTCGACCAATCGTTACGTCGACCAAACGTTTGTCGACCAATCGTTAGTATCCCAGTTTAATAGCACAATCAGCCTATAATGTTCCCTGCACTGCTGCTGGGACATATGCCTCCTCGCGGGGAGCGTAGGAGAGTGAGCCGTAATACACATGACTTCGATTTATTTAGCTCTAGAACATGCCAGTTTCCTCACGATGTGTTGCTGTACAATTTTGAGAGCAGTGGTGCTGAAATAATATACAAAAGTAAAGCGCTTGTCTGGGTTCGAACCTACGACCTACATCTCGTCAGTCGCGGCCGTTTATTTCCCACAGAAATCTCGATAATTTGTCAAGTTGTAAAAATCGTGCGAAGTAGGGGTGGGTTGCTATTAAACTACAAAACATAAACTGGGCTGAGTCCTTGGGTGCTTGATATTTTTAGATATCTTTAAATTCTATAAAAAAAATCTTTGAAGACATCGAACATATAAAAATATTACCTAGGTAGATAAACCTTGTTGTAAAAAGTTGTGATCCCAACGTAACCAAGATAAACCATCTGCGTGTACCTATGTTTAAAAAAAAATATATTTTACTTTATTGGGACATAAAACAGTTACATATTAAAATTTAAGTGTGACAGTATAAATAAAAAACTAGGAAAACGTGTATGTAACCTACACCAATGTCCGCGAGATAATGGTTAACAGATAGTTAATTAATACGTGCGTTAATTATACAGAAAAGTAACAAGTACTCGTACGTATATTTGGAATAATAGGTATTAGATGACTATTTTAAAGATTTAATAGCCATATGTTTGAACTTAAAGCGTGTAAGCGCAAAAATGTCTAATTCGATGAAGTGTGTGTTAAATACGTATCTATAATGCGTCGGAGAGGATTGATGATGTTCTGCGTGTGATTTCTGTTAAAATCTCGCCGTGAAAACTTTAATGAAGTGAGTTTGAAGTGAGCTGTCATTCTAACTGATGCTAGGGAGTGGCACTATTGACAGCCTAGGTCACTTCACCAAATTTTTGCACAGTGATATATTTACAAAATAGACTGGCTGTTATAACAATTCAGACAGTGGAGGAGATAATAAAAATAATAAAGAAATAAATAAAGTCCGACATAAAAGGACACGATCAAGTTAATTAGTAAGAACGTTCTCTAGAACACTAATTGACTATTTTTTTGCGCTGGTAGTCTTTTGAGGACAAAAGTTAAAGTAGATGGACTCATTAGTGCTAAAATAGTCTTACGCCGCCTGCCTTTTGTGTTTCTTGTATACCTAATGTACGTTAATTTTATTGTGCTTCTAGTGGTAATGGTGATTTCTTGGAAGTAAGCACAGTTGACGTGTACTGAGAGGAAAACATAAATCACAATCTACCACTTTTTTCTTCGTTGTTGCCTTAGTACCTAATTCTTAGAATCTAGCAATGTTTTCTTATTGCTATTCGTTTTTTAATCAGTTTTAGGGAAACTAATCTTGTATTTATTGTTTTTGTACAACAATTCTACAGGTATGCCTACCTACTAGGAACTATGGAATTTAAAGGAGTAGGTAATTCAAATACTTATTACCTTTAAATAAAAATTCAAACCAGGGTTATCTCCGTAATATTCAAATATAGAACAGGAAACGTAACCCAGAAATAGAATTTATCTAGAATTCTAAGGGAAATTCACGCGAGCTTTTGCTCTGACCCCAAAATCTAACATACAGAAGGAAAATCTATTATACGAGACATCGAGGTTAGGGCTGCAATATATTCAACATTAACATTTGGTTCGTCTATAGACTCTCGATTCGTCATCGAATTTGAATTTTGTATTACTTACGAATATCAATCACAATGCCATTTGCCAATTTTGATTTGCAACTGTCTAGACTGAATAAATTGAAATACGGTTTGAGTTCATGGACACACCATTCCGCTGAACAAGATCGATTTGAAAAAGGGTTACGGTCAACGCATTTTCTTTTTATATTTTCATATAATACAGCGTGTATTAAAATTATCCTCGGCTTTCAGCACCCTAAATATGTAACACACTATCTGTCACAATCTGAATCATTTTGAAGCCTATTGCTAATCCAATGCTTCATATGTTCCAAAAATTTGGCTGCTCAACAACGTTAATAACGCAATGAATGCTGTTGAACTGTCAAAATGAAAGCTATTCCTACGTGAGTGTGTTACGCAATTAACCCTCTGTTCTCAGTTCTTGTTGTCTTTGATTCGTCTACGTAGTTCGACCACTTTCCACCTTTTTTTCCACGTTCATGAACAATTTACGTGGTTCAGACAATGAGTAGCTACAAAACATATTATTACATATTGGGTGTCTACTTAGTTGTAGCTCCACGTTGGTACATGGGACACATTGTAGAAAATCAAATGAATTCTTGTCGTATACATCTTCATCTACACGCAGAGCCAGATTCCATGCTTTCTAGCGGTACAGAACTCCCCAAATTCTGTGACACAATACACCTCTGACTCCTGTGAATCTGGACACCTGCATCCGCTCCGCTTTAATTAATAACCTTAGAATAACCACACTAAAATACAACTTCAATAGGTACACCATGCTCCTGTCACAAAATAATATTTCCGCGTACACAATTTTTGTTGGACAAAACTCGTGCGTATCGTTACGCCTAGTCTACATAGTGCTGACTAACGAAGTAGTGTTGGCGTGAAGAAATGAATGTATCGTAACGCGCCTCATTAGGCTGAAGCTCGATTCACGCGTGCTATACAAAAAATGTATGAAGCTCGAGAATTAGGTGCCGTGTACACTGAAGTGCTGTTACTAATGTTATATTTTAATATATTTTTTTACTCAAATGTTAATAACGACATGATTATATTATTATTATACATTTTAATATTTACAAGGATAAGATTAAGTAGAACATTAATTATGTGTAATATTTAATAGAACCTTTTAAATACTTTTTGATCTTCTAAGTTTTAATGATGAAAGCTGTTTCACTCAATGATCTTCTGTTAACTTTCTGATCTTTTGTGTAGTGGAGCTTAGATGATTCAGTTGTTGCAGCACATTTTCAGGAGTAGGGTAATTTTCTATTGAAACTCTCATAGTTATCCCAATTTTGCGTCCTAATTACTTCCTGATTCACACATTTCACCATTTTCTTATTTTTTACAGTGTTGTCAAGCGTGACTAATGTGTATGGTTCGCTTCAAGCAACCTTATCGCGTCGCCACCACTGTGTTATAAGATTTAAACCACGTTCTTGCCGACGCTATAATATTAGCGCCTTTCCTCTTGAAATTACGAGTAGCTTTACCCGGGACCACAATAATTAAGGGTATCTATATGTACACATAGTTATAATGTTTGCTGTTTGTTACTTTGCAGGTTTTTGCTAGTTTTTCACTCCATGGAGGGGTAGTTTAATGCGGCGGAATGTGACAAAAAATGCAGAGTTATTTGATCATCACTTTATTGAGTCACAATATTAAGTTTATCGGTATCTAACGATAAACAAATAGTATTAAGTAATATTAGGAAAATTAGTACTACTAACATGCTTGAGTTGTCTATGGTGAGGAACAATAAATTTCTATGTAGGTAGGTAGGTACCTACATCTCTCCCAGGGCACTTCTTCTCAACAAAACTAAAAAGGAAATTCATTACGGCACATATTTCTGTGCCAGTTGTGAGTAATTCATTACAGCTGTATTTTAATTAAACCTTCCAGTTTTCGTTGGGGCGACATAATATTATTATTCGTGCTTGAAAAAGCAGTGCTCTATCAAAGGACCAACTGCTCCAAAGAGTTAAATTTCATGAAAGGGGAGGAGTACAAACAGCTCGTAATCAAACACTACTCACGAACTACATCGATATACCCGAATCCAGTATCATATAAGCACGCATACGGCTCTTTATAATTCGTGCTTGAAAAAGTAGTGCTCCTTCAGAGGAACAACTGTTCACAAAAGTAAAATTTCATGAAAGGAGAAGACAAATGCCTCGTACTCAAACACTATTCAGATCCTACATCGATTCATACGAATTCAGTATCCTATAAGCAAGCATACAGCTCGGTATATAATATTTGGTAAGATCCCAAACTAAACGTGCTGTAAGCATTCCCAATTGCCTTGAGGGACGCCTCTCAGCCACAGCCGCCCTCTCGAGGCTGGGCCGTGAGGACGATAGGGCACACTCTCTCTGTGGCCCCCACTTCAATCCCCCTTATTATCCCCTTTTGTCCTTTTACCTTTTTGCACCTGTCTGGCTGAGTGACGTGTTAAAATGCAAAAAGCTGTGTTGACTGTAGTAAAATGTGGAAAGCTTAAATGAAAAGGATATGGACTCCCAAAGGATCGGTAGCTGTATTGTAGATGCAATTCTTATCCTGTATATTCTAACTGGAATGAGTATTCACTTGGACAATTTTATTCGGAGAAAAGAAAAAACAACTTTTGTGTATCCGATGCGATGTACAAAACACATACAGAACCTTAGAAAGATTTTCTCTTTTTTCGAGAAAATTAATTATTTGACAGACATGAATCAATAACCCGCGTACAATTGTTTTATAGGTACCTATATCTAAACTAACTTTTCATAAGTGCAGTTATGAAAAGTTTGTGCTATTTAATTGAGGTTAAAGTTTTCGAAACACAAATATGGTCAATATTTTAATGTAAGGACCCAAATAATTAGAACTTACTGCAAAAATCGCATATTATACTAATATTACAGTAAAACAGATGCGCTAAATGTGCTCGTATAAAGTATGAAATCACTGCAAATAATCCAATGAGTTCAGAGCAAAATGCTTTTCGGAATTAACATAATAGGTCTATTATCTAAAGCAGATAGCTGGAAAATTTCGTATTTAAGTTACGAGTTCAATAAATAATAATAGGTCTTTACCTATGAAATTGCCGTTTTGTATGAAAAAATTTAAACGAATTTTTTTCATGAATTTTTTATTTGTATTAATCGAAGTAATCACCCATGCAATCAATGCATCTTTGCCATCGCAGTGGCAGTTTATTGATGCCCTTCTTAAAGAAATCAGCTGGACGGGAGGCAACAAATTCTTCAAAGGCATTTTGTACTGCCTCTCGGGTATTAAATTTTTTTCCCGCCAAGAAGTTATCCAAATTCTGGAAAAAGTAGTAGTCTGTAGGCGCAAGGTCTGGTGAGTAGGGCGGATGACGGAGAGCTTCCAACCCCAGTTCTTGCAACTTGGAGACCGTCTGCTGTGCAGTATGAGGTCGCGCGTTGTCGTGCAGGAGCAGCGGAGACGAGCGATTGACCAATGCTGGTTGGAGATGCGCCAGCTTCTCCATCATTGTGTTCAGTTCTTCACAGTACACATCTGCAGTAATGCTCACCCCGTTTGGTAAGAAGCTGTGATGAATCACACCGGCGCTAGACCACCAAACAGTGACCATCACTTTTCTAGGGGTAAGTTTTCGTTTAGGGCATTGTTTAGGTGCTGAACCAGGATCCAACCAACTTGCTGAGCGCTTACGGTTATCAAACAGAATCCATTTTTCATCGCAGGTAACAATGCGGTTCAAAATTCCTTCATTTGTGTGTCTGTTGAGCAGTGCAAGGCACGTCTCGACGCGTACTTCGCGCTGGCGATCATTGAGTTCGTGGGGCACCCATTTGTCAAGCTTTTTTACCTTGCCAATTTGACGCAAATGGACCAATATTGTTTTGACGCTAACGTCGAAAGCTGCTGCTAATTCAGCCGTAGATTGTGTATCATCAGCTTCCACAATCGCCTTTAATTCGTCATTGTCGACCAAAGTCTTCGGACGACCGCGAGGTTCATTTTTCAGGTCGAAATTTCCAGAACGGAAGCGAGCAAACCAATAACAGGTGGTGCGTTGGTTTGTAGTGTTAGCTCCGTAAACGTCGTTGATGTTGCGTGCCGCTTGTGCCGCGTTGCTGCCACGACGGTACTCATATTCCATAATTACTCGAATTTTTAACGTATCCATGATGGCGAAAAAGATTGAAATGCGATGAAAATGTAACACTAATCAATAAAGAAATGACTACTTTTAGAAAAAAAAATCCATGTTTTTAAAATAAAATAAATTTGAAATTAGAATTCTTAGCCAAACAAAAATTATTTTGATTTGAAATGGCCAGTACTGCAGAACGGCAATTTCATAGGTAAAGACCATGTGAAAGCAAAAGTTTGGTCACTCTATGAGGTGTTTAGCGTGAAGATTAAATGCTTTTTAAATCAGTTTTTATTTTCTTAAAAACCAAAGCTGCCTTTTCGGCTTCATTTTATACTTTAACACTGCATATTCTAGGTTCCTACAAAATACAACTTCCCACGAAATATTTCAGAAATCCATCTCAAAGTCTTTCACGAAGATATTATCGCATGCAAATGCCTGAAATAAAGCAATATCTTGAACAATAAGGCTCAAAGACTTGCAACATGAGTGTGGGTACAGGTATCCGTCTTGAGCACAAAGCTTTCGAGAATGCCTTGTTGTTAGTTCATTGCGCCGGAAAAGAAAATTTGTAGGACACCTGTAGTTACTCAGATGTAACAATGTGCACAGGTTGTGACGTAATTTGTTGCGTTCTGGAGCTTCTGTGCGCATTTCAAAGCAATTTGTGTGAAAGAAGTGGTGAAGTGTATGCGTTTTCGGGAATCTTCAACGGATAGACATTTTTAATTGGCTTTAGTTTTTAAATCTGTTAAAGTGATATTGTTTTGTGTGTTATATCTTAAGAAAATATTTATATTGTTAAGCTAGTTTCTCAATATTACTTTCAAGCTAAAACTTCCGTTTAAATAAACAAAAATTAACAGACCGGAATCTTATTTATTTCAATCTGATATTTATCGAAACAATATTGAATTCTAAAATAGCTTTTCTAGAGCGAAAGAATTTCAATTAAGATGTTGAATTTCTTAGTTTTTGAATGTTCTAGGCACTTTGTACTTATGTAACCTGGCGGAGTGATACCCCCGTGCCTCGGAAAGCTCGTTAAGCCGTTGGTCCTGCGCCTGATCTCTCTTCGGTCGTGTCGGATTGCTGTCCCATCGGACTGTGTAAGTGAGGAAAGAGAGAGTGCACCTGTTCTGTGCACACTCTTATGCACTATAATATCTCCCGCGCCGACAGATAGTTTCTGTTGAGATTGGCCGCGCGCCATGGCCGAAATACGGTCTGGAGGACTATACTTATGTAACACTAGGACCTATATTACTATAGATTAGAAGGTAATGCTAGCGTTCTATAAGCCTCTATAAGCCTAGTCATTCGTCAACGCCTAGTTTCTACCGTCGGTAAACTTGACGTGTGTAATCTCAGACCTAAGTCAGGGATAAGAAGGGTTTGGATTTGAGATGTTAAATAGCAACGTAAATTTCAACTGAAGGCCATCAAGTTCAAATACGTGTATAGGACGTTAAAGCTTATTTAACTAATCCATCTACTTATTAAAAGATAATTATAATTAATTATTATTTAAGTCGAGTTTTTAATTGGCCAAAGAGCCCAAGGTACTGTGAGCTCTCTACGAGCTCTCGGTACCGGGATGAGTAAATTAAATGAAGGTTTGTCCTAATTATAACTTCGATAATTTTTCCTAGAAAACGTTTCTACGTTTTATACCTAAATTTTTTCATCATCTCACTTCGTTTGTCAGCTAAACTGACTCCTGTTATTTTTAAATACAAATCAATGTTTCTCGTATTTGTGCCATCTATTTCTAATGGACTCGCGAAAGTTTGCATGCTATAACCATATGAGGTTACAGTACCTACAAGGTACAATAGTAGTTTAATTTAGCTTTTATATGGTTGCACAAAAGCCGGTCTTCAAGGCTGAGGTTACCGCTTAAAATTACCTAGAATGTTTCAGATCTGCTTAGATACTTACTTTTTTTTATTTACTACTTAAATACCAAAGTGAAGGAATCCATACATCTCTAAGCATGGTTACGGATTTTGTAGCATTATCATTCAAAAAAGGTGCCATGGACTGATGCAGCCCTTTATTATTCCCAAACAGTATCTTCATTGAAATATTGGATAGATAATAGTGTTGTATCCCGTGATATAAAGCGTCGTCGGTTACTGGAGCAGTCCTTATCAGGGCTCATTTTATGACCGCGTAAATAATGGACATTTTCGAGAAAAATTTATTCAATTTCCTGGGCCGCTGCTTTGAATAGGATGTTTAACATAATAGTTTGTGGCTTGGCATATTAGGTATTAAAATATTTTTGCTTACTCACTGTTTTGGCAAGCTTTTCGGGTAAGCCGAGATACTGATCACCTGTAACTATTTAATTGGCCAGACATGTCGATTAATTTTGAAACATTTTTTCAGCCAGAAATCCATCTCTAACAGTAGTCTCCCCAGCATCATGTTCTATGCCTCCCCTAAAACCGACTGATCATTGTCTTCAATCATCTTATCTCCCTGAATTCCTTAGGGAACCCCGAAGATATCCTATAGCCGAAATTAACACGAGGGATGCGTACTGATTGCGTTACTCCGATGCAATCATTAGGTGATCCTTATCGTGTTCGTCTGTGGGTGTTGGGAGAACCGGTAAGTTAATTACAACGCCTGTATTGGACGTATTGAATTGGAGGATTTCAGTGCTTCAGTAAAATGTAATAACATCGAGATTTTGGTAAGAGAAGGGTTCACACAGCAAAAGCTGTAGGGCGCGATTGTGTTGAGTTAAAAGTTGAGGCTGAAAGTGACTATGGTCTTTAGTTGGGAAATCAGAGATTTCCTTTGTTTGTCCTATGAAGCAAATACTTGTGGCTAAATAATCGGACGGTGGCTTTTTCCGAGCTGTAGTATGGCTCCTCGGGATATTATTTTCATGCAGACTTCATCAGAATTTTAGCACTTACATTTGAAGGTTGGACTTTGAGATTTTGGAATGGCTGGTTTTGTAAAATATAATTTTAATTATATTCATGGAAGCAGAGATTCAAGCAAATTAATTAAATAATTTAACAAAAGCTAGCACTGCTGAAAAGCCTGGGTTTCTTAGATGAAGAATTCGTGAGACATTACTGGAGCCCACTGGGAAATCATATAAAGTACGTTACTAATTGTTCTCATGAAATTATTTCCCGCATTTCTTGACTAATTTTCTCAGCGTTGAGAGCAATTGCTTGAGCAAGCTCTAAGGACTTTTTCACTCATAAAACATTGAACATCTCAACGTCATTTCGTGTAAACGAAACAACACTAATATGATAGCCGGAATCGGAGAAGTTATCTCGCCAAAATCGCCTTTGAAACTCGAGCAATACATTTCAAATTCCTGTGGCACATTCTCTGTCGTATAATTTGTCCTGTGGGCGACCGTAGGAACCCTATGTAACTAAGGTTGCCTAATATCGCACACTCGGTTAACTCGTAAACTGGGTGTTACGGTAAATAACCTTGGAGAAAGGATTCATTGGACCTGTTAAAAATATGGTAATTATATTTACATAAGAATGGCGACTCTAAATGAGTCCATTTTTGGTTTTGTTGGTTAATAAAAAGTGTGTATATTGTGCACAGACTAAATTATGGGTGTAGCAATTGGTGCTGATGGATAGTTACGTTTTTTTTTACAAAACATTTCAAAGGATTCATTTAATGGTGCCACCGTCTGGTGACATTGTAATATTGTGCTGACCTGTTACCTGTTGACAGGCCTACACTGTCCTCCCATATCTATCAACATTGTAATTTCAAACATTGTAAAAGCTCCTTATTTTTAAAAGAGTAATCGTGGAGTTTCTTGCCGGCTCTTCTCCATAGGAAACAACCAATTGGAACCGTGCACCTAGCTTCTGACGTTTCATAAGTGCCCATGTTGGTTTATGTGAAATAAAATATTTTGATTTGATTTGATTAATTTGTGAAGGAAATCTTTCATTTTCAACATATTTTCCAATAATAATCTCGTAGTTATCAATATAGAAGAAAATGTCAGGAGAAAAGTTTTGAGCATGAATGTGCATGAATGCCAATGGGCTATATGAGTAGAGGAAGACCGAAGAAACAGTGGGCGTGGATTGGGTGACAGATGTTATGGCTAGAAAGGGTTCATAAACTACTGAGAAGACTACCAAGCTATATGAAAAAAGAAGACATGATTCGTCGACTCCAAAGAAATCGGGATAGGGCAGGAGGATGATAACATCGTCATCATTTGGGCATCCACAGAAATTACACCATGCTACTGTCTTGCATGTCAAAAGATTAATTTATTAACACCTAGTGTTAACCACCGGTAGTGATGATTTATTCAATCTGCTAATTGATTACTAAATTACCCGGGTTAGCCAGTCTGTTTAGACGGTGCCGAGGTCATTATCCCAGCTTCCTTTGAATACACATACCGTATTTAGTAATTATTCACATCCTCTGATTGCTGTTTAGGAGTAGAGAATTATTCAACCAGCGGATGTTGTAATATTTGTTGTTTAAATTAAAGTCATTTGCAAAGGGAAAGTGTTTGGCCAGTAGTAGACGAGATGAGAGGTAATCATAAAAAAACCCAGCGCAGTTCGAGTTGGACTCGCAAATGAACGGTTAAATACCACTGTACAATATTTAACACTACTTAGTTTTTTTTTTTTTAAACAGGTTTCTTGTATGTTAATATTTAGCCCCTTTAATTTTTAACGCTATTTTATTTGTATTATTTGTTGTTATAGTGGCAATAGACATACACAACTATTACGGGTCATGATATGCAGCCCACTGACAGGCAGACGGACGGACGGACAGCGGAGGCTTAGTAATAGGGTTCTGTTGGCACCCTTTGGGTACGGAACCCTAAAAAACGAAGATGTGATTTTTTGTTGCGTCGTACGTAGTAGTAAATGACCAACAAGGAAAATACATGGTTGAAGAATGTGACATTGGAAAACTATCAAGTCCGAAAGCTAACAAGGGTCATGTGAAATATAAACAAATTAAAACAAGGCTCATAAAAAAATGGGATTACCAAGTATGGAATAAAACATGTATCAGAGAAAATGTGTCTGACATGCGTAAACACAATTATTTTTAATGTAATTTGTCTCCGACTGCGAATATCAAATTAAGTACTTAAATAGGTACGAAGGTAGAGAGTCCTTGTTGTAGAAAAGAGAAAGGCGAATATCCCGTCAAAATAAATTGTGCGTAATCTTTGCGACCACCATCCCACAAAAAGGTGAGCTCCCTCCATTATGAATAACTTCCACAGCGTTCATCTAATTTAACTTGTAAACATTACAATTTAGTCGCCCATCTCGACTTGATGCCTCCAAAAGTGCTATTCGCTACCTTTATTACCGGAATTTTTATTTCGTATCTCGCTTTTTGTTCGCTTGTTATTTCTTTATGAGTAGCCTCGTTTACGATTACGAAACCTCCAAAATATTTTTTTATAGTCGCGCTTTAGGTTCTTCTATAGATAGATTCTTAGAGGTCGTTTATTTTTTAAATATTATTGTGTCTTTTTTAGTGCCTGACGTTTAAAAGCCGGTCAGTGCGAGGGTTCTCCGTACCACCGTATAATATTAAATACCACATTTTGTTTTTAAATACGTTTCTTGTGTGGGTACCCCACTTAATTTTTTACTTTATCTTATTTTTATTGTTTATGTTTTATTATAGCCACAATAGAAATACTCACTTTGTGAAAATTTCAACCATCAACCTATTACGGTTCATGAGATACAGCCCGCTGACAGACAGACGGACGGACAGCGGAGGCTTAGTAATAGGGTTTCGTTGGCTCCCTCTCGGTATGGAACCCTAAAAACCACATCGCTGAACATTTGACTATTGGGAAAAAAAGTATCGCTTTCCCGATAGCAGTATTCTTTAACAAATCCAGCCTATTATGTTTCAATTACACTGAAAGTCGTGGATTTACCGATATCAAAGTCACATCGAAACGCTTATATACCTAAGTAGCTCCAACGAACCGATCCGGGTTAGCTAGGTTTAGCGTTGATTTGGATACTGGAAATACCTTTTGTGCAAATTGCCCTGTACCTAGGGTTCTCACAATGTGACCGACGCGACGGCGACGCGGCGTTCGGCTAACATGGCAGTTAAGGATGTAATTGCATCGGTTACGGACGATGTACTGCGATCGGCGGCCTCTGTTAGTATGTGCACTGTTAGTTCTAATGATTGGCCTTGGCCTCAGCCCTGGCCATAATGAACCTTTATGAAGAGTTTTGATGTTCGTTTAAAGTTAATATTTGTGTTTATTGTATAAAGAATATGTTTATGGATCTTTACAGTCTTATTACAAAACAGATTTATCTTTAGACCCAGGTTTAAACCATCTTATCGGTCGGATAAGATGGTTATACCTCGCAGTGGTCAGTGGCATTATACCGTGCAAGATCAGGAACCTTCATTTACCTATTGCTGAATGTCCCCGGATAGATTGCATTAAACAGAAGGAGAAAAGAAAAATGGTCTAAACAATTGAGCCATTTTTGAAACAAACTTTATTTCGGCAATGGTTAGAGTCTAAATTGACAATTTTGTATTAAGAACTTTACATCAGTTTGAATAATGTTGAAATGTTTGTACAAAGTTAGAACTCGTCTTGTTATAGATAGTAGAGATAGTAGAGATCGGATATTCGGATGCATATTCACCTAAAGTTGAGATGTTGGCTATTATGGACTGCGCTCTTGTATCGAAAAAATCTTAACTTTAACTAACACACACCATTCTTACACCCTACATACACGTATTTGCATCGGATGTTAAACATTATTTAAAAAAAATATGCATCTGAATGAGTATGCAATCCAAGAAACCCGGGGTTATTTTTAAATAAATATTTCTTTTCATGTCACTTACATACTATAAACCCGACTGGTTATGCATTCCCGGTGTTTCTGGCATCCCGGGATATTTTTTACAAAAAAATATATTTTAAGAAGCCGCTTGCTTCCATACTTTCATAGCAAAAATTTTACTTTAGGTAAATATGACGCATAAAGTTTCATATTGTCAGTGGCGTCAAGAGAATTTTATTGTTTTAAAAATTGTAAAAATATATATTATGTATTATATTGTAAGTTTCCATCAAAATCGAAAACGTCTGGCTAGGAAACAAAATAAAAAGGGTTGGTAAACGTTGACAGTCAAAAAATCAAAATTTAAAATCAATATTGCAATATTGAAATAATTCCTTAAAGCCAAAGAATAACACTACAGAGAACTTAGAATCAAAGTCGTAAACTGTCTATTGAAACAGGCGATACCTTTTGCCATTAGTCGTGGCCTACGTGTGGTCGGTGGATGGCAATATTGGCTATCTCTATGCAACGACGTACTTACGAACGTAGCGGTCTGCCAGCAAATTGGTACCGATATGTTATATTACATTTTATTAAGCAAAATAAAATAATTTGGGCTTATGGCTCAGAGGGAACAAAATCTGTGAAATTCAGTGTGTATAAAGTGCTATTGGCTATTCATTATATTTGAGGAATTTGTTGCGTAAAATATAGTTTTTACATACTTGAACAAAGTCATCGTAAAACCATGAATAAAACGTCGAATTAAATAAGGGAAAGAAACGCACCTCTAAGAGTTTGAAGTTGGGCTTCCTATAAAGATGGGTTGCGTATCTGTAGTGAATACCCAATTTCTGATCGCTTTTTATGTCTTCTCACCGAATAATAACTCTATACAAGAGTTAGCAATATTTCCAAGCAGTATGTTGATAGTGTGACGGCAAGATTACATGAATTCAATTTGGGCACCTCAGAGAGCTTTGCAAATTGCCTCGTCGGCCAGCAAGTGGAGTTAACCCTTTGATGCTGATCGCTGGCGTCATTCCGTCACGCGAACACTCCGGGAAGCAATGAAACGCTCCATAGATATTCAGTCAAAGTAAGCCACGTTACGTTCGAGAGAGAATTTAAAATTCTCGATAGACATTTGCCGGACGAACGCTAGACCAATCCTGAAATTTTAAAGCGAACTCAAGTAAACTTAGAATCTAGTAGTATGAACATTTTTATTTGAGAAAAACAATTCTAGATGCTAATAAAGTAACTTAGAAAACCGACATGTTGAAAATTAAATCAATGTTTAAAATAATTTTAGGTTATTCGATGACAAGCAAACCCAAATAGCATGTCATCGTCAAACTATCGTAGTAACTGATAGTCTTCTCTGACATTATTATCAAAAGGCGTTGATAGTATCAGCATTGGCGTATACTACTCTCGTCGTGTTTGTGAACCCTGATCCTTGTCTCCATCCAGAGACTATGACTATCGGATCGCCAATCCTTATAAACCCTCTTTCGATGCCCCATTTGGTGCAGAAGTTCACACGTTTCTCGAGATTTGTTGCCCATTCCGCGTGCGGAGGTTCTACAAATAAGGAAACATATTTAATATGGCATTTAAGAGCTAATATTATTTGAATTTACAGTCGTGCAATCCATTGGTAGTATTGGTACACCCATCTTTACTATTTGCTTTTATGTGATGCCTAGGTTGCTCATGCATCCTTATCATTACTTAAATTATACAATGACATTTGATTACCTTCATAAATTAAAGGTATGATTCCTCTCCACATATGAAGTTGGCGTGCTATCATTCCGTATCTAGTTACCGCTAGTATTGGACAGCGAGGCCTAAACTTCGCAACTGTCTGTGCTGCTTTGCCAGATGACGTCACAACAACAATGGCGGCCGCTATTGACCTTTGTGCTGCGATCACTCCAGCTATTGCGGCCGCTGTACACTGGTCGCACGGTAATGGCGTCTGTAAAACATAAAATTATATAGAAATATTGTAGTTACAATTATAATGTACTTAGTAATAATATGGCTCATGAGGGTGCTGGAGTTGTGTAAAATAGTAGATTCAGCGATCACTGTGCTGATAATTGTTACAACTAATGTCATAATACTAGCCAGGATAATGAAATAGCAAGAAAGGAAAATTTATTTTGTTCCGAAGCTGACGAAATATTTACCTTGTCAATAAAATCAGAGAATACTTGCTTGGTCCAAACACAAACTTCAGCTTCTTTACAAGCGGCACTCATTACTTCAACAGCTTCTACAGGGAACATGCCTACTGCTGTTTCAGCACCAATTACTAAGCTGTCAGCACCGTCCAGGACACAGTTGGCTAGATCAAGTAGTTCGCCTCTTAGAGGAATCTTTTTAAATCTCATGCTGCTTAATAAGTCAGCGCTTATACAGGCTGGAACGTTAACCTGCAAGATTGGGAAATCTTTATTTTTCGCCGGTACGACGTTGATCCCATTGAGAATGTTGTACAGTTTGATGGTCTATACCACACCCTTAAATATGACCACAACTTTCTGATACCCGCTGTATATGAACTGATAATTTTTAGTCATGGTAATTTAACATACAAAGATTCTAGTTAATTGGGGCACCCATAATTCTCCCTCACAAACTATATGTTTCAAATAAAATTTAAAAATCCTTTTTACATCATTACTTGACAGATAATTACTTATTGATTTCTGAACTTTTCTTCTGCTTGCATTAAAATTTGTCCCATGTTATATGGGATCGGTGTAATAGGTTTTTATCTTCCTTTCTCTGCGGTGCCAGCCGTCACTGTATCATTGGCTCTTTAGACACCTTAACTAATAAGTGTACTTAATTTTTGCAAAGCTACTTACTGCATTAGCTCGAGCTATCATATTCTTTTGCGCTATAACCAGTTTTTTCGGTGTGATGTCGGATCCAAGTTCTTGTCTGGTTATCATTACAGCATTTGCTACCTAAAGAACATAAGCTATTGTTGCAGGAATCAGAGTCATGGTTTATCATAGCTTTTGGAATTAATTTGCCAATATTGTTATGGATGAAAGTCAAGTTTTTTTTTTAAATTCCATTATTGCTTGTGATAGTCAGATGCTAGTTATTCGGATTTTAGAAGAGGAAAAAAATACGACATACCTGTAGAATGTCATCAAAATTCCGAAATCCTTCTATCGTTTGTATATTTGCCATAATAGCCAGTTTTTTACCTTTCTCTCCTAATATGGATCGTAATTCGAGGACACAATCGGCAGAGTTTACAAAAGATGCAATTATAATATCGACCTGCGCAAAAAACAGTGTGTGCACTTTTTTTAACCATTACTTGTAAGGACTTTACACAAGAAAGTATGAATACCTGCTGTTGGATCGCGAATTCGATATCGAGTTTGTCTTTATCCGTGTAGTTTGGCATGTCCAATACTACATTAGGGACAAACACATCCTTATAAGATCCCAGAAATCCCCCCCTTTCAATTTTGCACGTCAAAGTTGTTGTTGATATCATTTCTACCTTCAACATGATCAACTCATTATCCAATAAAATATAATCATTTTTGCTTAATTGTTCAGAAAAATACATGAAATCTATGTAAACTGTGTATGTAGAACATCGATCCCTGTATGTTTCGTCTGTTGTCAATCTTACAACTTCGCCAGTTTTTAGTTCTACCGCTTCACCGAAAGTCTGTAATTTAAGGAAAAAACATCCAGAAATTAGAAATGCCAACATACAGTACCTAAGCATCGCAGCATTGAGCGTGCGCTCCCATCGCTACAGTTTGTTTTTTGCAATAACAGGTCCAAATGAAAATTTACGAAGAAATAAATACTCACGTCGGCTATACGTCCGGTCCTTATCTTCCTACCGGAAAGTCTCATGGCAATCGATACTGGATAATTCTTGCCCATCTTTATGCTAAAGTTTTTACCAGCCGCTCGAACCATTTTTATAGCTTCCGCATGTTCTTCTCGCGGCCCAAAGTTCATGTTTAGCAATGCTGTGTTCATGCCGGCTGCCATCATCTTCTCCAGTATATGAATGTCATAACATGCTTTTCCTAGAATTTGGTACATTAAATTATAAGTACTTTATGTATCATTAGTCATAATTATTGGCTTTACTCAAGCTGTAACTCAGTTAAATAAAGGCAGATTTACACAGGGTCAGTAAATATTCCTGCTTGAATATTTTAAAGTCAGTCCACTCCCCCGCTACCCCCACCAGCGGTACTTTTTTTTTTTTTGGTTGGGAAATTATCAAATGATTTCTCCCGCTCTGGGCGGAGCGGGAGGGCGTGTCACTCTTACTGACTAAAACCCACCCGTGTTGCTTCAGTTGCGTGTGCGCCAGGGCCACGGTAAATCTTTCGAACTTACGCGACCCCAACAGGCATAGGCCCTATCGGACCCCGTCAATGGTGCTGACATCTCTTTGAGACGCGCGTGGAACACAACGCGCCGTCTACCCAGACCTTGGTCCTTACCATACGGCGAACTACCCATTGCTCGCCGTCCGCAGGCCCACGCCTACGGTGGCCGGGAATCAGCTATTGATTCTTGACGCTCTGGGCGTCTCCTTCAGCGGTGACTAGGGGCGTGAGGGCGCAAGGATTACCTTACCCTCATGCGCTCCGCCTCCTCCTTCGCGAACATTACTGCTTCACATTTCGGCTTCCCATGCCCTCTCACTTCGTAGCATGGCCTGAATCAGGGCCGGACGCGAAGATCGCCGCCGCCGATCGCCCCCACGAGGATACGGCGGTGCTCCGCTCAAGCCGGGCAGACCTCCACCGTATGCTCCACCGTGTCCTCCGGGCGATCGACACATTGGTAACACCCGGGTGTTTCCTTCCGCCTTATCCGAAACAGGAACCTTCAGAAACAGCCATGTCCGGTGAGGACCTGGGTCAGGCGGAAGTTGACAACAGCGGTATTAACTTCGTCTAAATAATGAACTCGTCTATCCATTTTCTTATCCAAAGTAGTTTCTTTTTAGATACAGGTATAGATCATCTTCTAACACTTCTGTCAATTCTTCTAACAGCTGATAGGAACATTTTCTCAACAAATAATTTTATCGTGGTATAGGTACACGATGAGTGCTTATAACACTCTTCGTGTTCAATTATAATAATGCCTTTAGAGCTGTATTGAAGCTGCCCTGGCGGTGTAGTGCAACTGACATGTTCGTTGAGAACAGAGTTACTGATTTTTTCAGGCTCTTGAGGAGACTCAAGGCATCTTTCCTGACCCGTTTATGTGCATGTACTAATCAAATTGTGTCTGAAATGTTTCGTTGTGTGTACCTGCTCAGACGTATGTAATTGTCTTTTAATTTAATTTAATGTAATTGCCTTTTAATTTTAATTTAATGTAATTTAATTTTAATAATGTAATCTAATCTAATTTATTCTGATATAATAAGCATTGCTATGGGTAAATACCTGGAAAAAATGATAATAATAATAATATATATAGTATATATCCCCACCGCCGTATCGCTACGTTTACGTCGTGGTGGGGCTTCCGCGCTCCTGAACTCTGGGTCTGTACCAGTAGAGTTTACTTTGCTGAAACAGGTCTAGGGTAAGGAGCCAGACCAAGATAGATAAAGAAACACGCAGGGCAGCATGTGGCGAGCTGTTGGGCAGTAGCGACTCCACGGACCCTATCTCCCGGGAGAAGTCTTGTTCCTCACCGCTTTCTTGCCTTTATTGGCCGGCTAGAGTGGAGATTCGCAAGAGCAAACGTGCTAGGAGAAAGGAAGTATTCCAGTAAGATGCTGGTAGGGATCTTGATCGTACTTCTGGGATTGGCCTGATAGCCGTGGAATACCTTCCGCTCTTCAAAAGCACCTCACGACATGTTGCCCTTTTGTCACTACAACACTATGTGCTAGCGACCGTTTTCGGGGGCCCATTATAGAGTGTGCAAGTCACCCCCTGCCATTTTATCTGTGTATTTTTATATAAAACATTGATTAGGCAGCGACCATAGTCTTTCCATAGTCCTAGATATTCAGTCCACTTAAGCTACCCAAATCTATAGGTCAATATCTTTGTTTCCTTAGCCTACAATAGTCCTGCACCAACCGGGGGTTGTCCTTGGATGCACTTGTATAGTCCGAACAGGGATAATCATCGGTTGGTGCCTCATTTCATTAAAAACGTCTAACGGGCCTCTGCGAGTTGGCTTCAGCCCCTCATACGCCTTCCAAAGGTCCGGGATTCAAACTTAATGGCGGCTCGGAACATGAGGCGAATCGCTGCACAGTAACCGTCAGCGGGGGTAAGGGGTGAAGCACTGCGCAGCGAATGGCGCACTTTACAGCCGCCATTAAGTTTGAATCGTACTGTAAAGACTGCTATTTTCGAGAATATATTTTTCCAGTGGTCAGTCGCTGAACTTTCCGAAACTACAAACTCACCGCGAACAGACACCCTAGAATGTCCGAACGCACGAAACTCACCAGCAAAAACGTGCGTACATCATGAAGGAATAACCGCTACTACCATAGATATCCGAATATACGAGTAAACAGTGAGAGTCAGTTCTCGGCCCCAGCACTGACTTGAATTGGAGTCAGCTACTGACACTGTGTAATCTGCCATAACTCAAAACCTAAAACTAGATTATTCAGAATCAAAGGAGAGTCGATTCCATTACTTTTTAATAATGGTTATTTTTAGCAAAATATATTTTTTGTAGAATAAGTGTATTGACATCAAAAATGGCAATGTGTCACAATAATTTATGAAATAATTACTTGCTATTTAATTTTTTATATATATTAAAATTTTGTTGGGGTTTTGAGTAAGTATAGCAACTTTTATATCATCTCATGTTAAAATTTACCAAGTGACGCTATAATTCCCGTCATACGTGTGCAGGCGGCAGGTGCTTTGATATCCAAGTTTATTACATGGTCCAGCGGTGTAGTAGCATGTGCTGACGACAGTTGCTGACCAGGTAGCACCATGCAGTCAAACTACAAAATTATCATTATTTATTTTGGGTTTTGAACTGGCAGTGCCAGAAGCATTTTTTTTTAAAGCGGTTGTTGATTCTTGGGCACACTACACCAAGTTATTTTAACACTAAATATATGTGGCTGCTTTTGTACATGCAAATAATAAGCACAAACAATCGATTGCAGTACTAAAATAGCAATCGTAAACCAAAAAGTGGAACGAGTCTTCGAGTGTGGAGGCAAATGAAATTTAGATATGGTCACAGCGCATGGTCATGAATTTCACGGACGATGCGGCCTGCTCTACGACTTGAAACTGGACTTTGAAATTCTCTAGTCTACATAAGTATTGGACGAACCAATTTGGACGGTAAATAATATGAAAAGATAATATCATTGGTAATTTTGATTATATGATAATAATGTGTTTTTAACAATGTTGTAATAAATTAATGGAAAGCTTACTTCAGAAAGTTTAATATCAAACTCTGTTGGCCAGACCATGGTTAATAGTAAATAAAATATTTAACAATAATAATCATAAATAAATTCTATGTAAATTCTGTTAAAAAAATCACGATTCGTGCAAACTTCAAATTCTCTGACAACGTCTGTTTTACAGAACATTAGATAAATTGTACTTGGTCTGTTTCAAAGAGTATAATAACCTCAGATAATAACTATTTATGGAAAGTCTGTTTGGTAGAAATTGACATTGACAAAGAAAAAGAACATGAAGTTCATATATCTTTTTATTTGAGGTATATCGCCATCTCTACATTCAGCAACTCTAAGAAGGCTCGATGTCTTATAGGCACATAGTATGTGTTAATGAATTCCTTATAGGAATCTCATCCAAAAATTCCTATCAAAATGAATTAGCAGTTTTTCTATCATCATCATCATCTATAGGAGTTATACACGGTTTATATTTCATATTTTATTTTATATTGTGCCTGTCGACTGTCTGCAATACCGATGAGTTTAGTGTGGCTGTAGGCTTGCACCAAGGATCGACTTTAAGTCCTTACATCTCCCTGTTGATTATGGCCGCTCTGACGTCGGACATACAGGAAGAGGCACCCAGGTGCATGCTCTTTGCCGATGATATTGTAAGTACCGGTGAAGATGGATCTGAGATCCAGAGCAGATTGGTGAAATGGCAACAGAAGCTGGAGAATATTGGTTTGAAAATCAGCAGAACCAAAACTGAATATATGTTCTGTGATTTCGGCAGTCTCGACAGTTCTGGAGCCATAGCGCTTGATGGGGCGCTTCTCCTAGTCTGCTCTGACTTTCGGTATCTGGATTCACTTGTGCAAAGCGATGGCAAAGTAGATTAAACAGTTACTCACAGAATGAACACTGGATGGATGAAATGGCGGCAGGTCACGGAAACAATCTGCGACTCCCGCATTCCCCTTAAACTTAAGGGGAAGATATATAAAACAATGGTTAGACCTGCTGTATTGTATGGATCAGAATGTTGGGCCACAAAAGGATTGAATGAAAGGCAATTGCATTTATTATTTATTTATTTATTTTACTTTACCATAAAACGGCCAAAGGCCAATTACATTAGTTAAAGATATAACACGTTTAAGTATAAAAAGAAAAAAAGAAAGCAAAAGTATACAGCTACTCGACAGCCATACGCTCATCTCATAATACTCCAGACATGCAGCTGAGATGAGAATGCTACGAGGCATGTGTGGTGTGTCACGAATGGATAGACTAGGGAATAAGTTCATAAGCAGAAGTCTGAAAGTGGCACCGGTAAATGAAAAGTTGTGTGGAAATCGGTTGTGATGGTATAGGCATGTTATACGGAGAAATGAGGAAAATGTCGAGTGTAAAGTTTTGAGTATGTATGTCGATGGCTATAAGAGTAGGAGAAGACCAAAGAAACGATGGATAGACTGTGTGAATGATGATTTATGGTTAGAAAGGGGTTACTACCAAGATGACGACTAATAGAGAAGGGCATGTATTTAACACGGCGACAAATGAATCTGAATTTGTGATTAAAAAATAATCGAAGCCGGTAACAAAAATAGTTGGTTGGCAGCTACAGCGAAGGATAATTTTAAGTAGAAAGTAGCAGCTTAGCTTAATCAGTTGTTAGCTTTGTTTTAATTTAAACTGGCATCGAGCTTTTGTTTTGGCGAGACCTCCTATTTCTGAATGGCAATAATAATAAGGCGTAGTCAACGGAGCCCCGCACAGTGGGCTCCTACTTCTGGGTGGTTTAAAAACAATAACCATGAAGGGGATGGGAATCTAACCTAACCTTTCCGAGTCAGGGTGCCCCGAGTCCCAAGCTCGCTTCGCTCGCTCTTGCGTCCTATCCCACTATTAATATTAGTCGCCATGTCATTATTTATAGTACCTCGCCTATGACTTCAATTGGCCCTGTTTAATATGTTCGCCACCCTAAAGTAGCAGCCATTATTTAGTTTTTATAATTCCTTGCAATTTGAAGCTCATCTAGACATATAAAACTGAATTGCTGTTCGTTAGTCTCGCTAAAACTCAGAAACGGCTTGACCGATTTGTTTTTTTTTTTGTTTTATTCACCTCTTTGCTGGGGTGGTTTAAAAGAAGAAAAAAAATAGGAAAAATCCAAAGGAAAAATTTTGACAGGACAACGTCTGACGGGTCAGCTAAGTAGGTAGGTAGGTAGGTAGGTAGAGTAGGTAGGTAGATAGGGTAGGCAGGTAGGTAGGTAGGTAGGGTAGGTAGAGTAGGTAGTTAGGTAGGGTAGGTAGGTAGGGTAGGTGTAAGATACTTAGTGCAACCTGTGCGAAGCCGGGCCGGGTAAAGCTAGTCTTAATATAATTATTGCTAAAATATTTCATCGCTACCAGGTTATTTTTATAGTAGCAAATAGTTAATCACCCTTTAACTTGTAAGTCGTCTGGAAAATAATTTGCCATAGAGAAAGAAGTATGGAAGAAAAAGACATGTTGCGCCGACGCTAAATAAATTGGGATAAGGGCAGGAGTATGTGACTGTGTCAAAGTCAAAGTCAAATCATTTATTTCGTAAAGGCATTTTTTTTTTTTTTTTTTTCTTTTCCTATTTGGCAGCTCGTAGTTATGACCACTAAGGTCCTGGCTACTTAACCGGGCAAGCCTGTGGGTGCCTTAAGCTACTCACTTAAAGCCTCCAACCAGGGGCGAAAAATACTTAAAAATTAGGTGACCGCACGCTAAGGGCACCCCCTGTGGGGTACGAACCTCGGCTTAGGGCGTCACTGAGGGGAGGGCAGCAAGATGGGACAGGCTGGATCGAGATAATATTATTATTAACAGGGGAATTTAAAACTACAGGCTCAGCTACGGCGCGGGCTGGCGCGTCGTCGAGCAAGGGTCGGGGGGGGGGGACAATTACGTCGGGGGCGTCGCGTAGGACCTCGGCGGCGAGGTCGGAACGATGGCGGTCTGTTCTTGTGTACTGTACTGGTGGCCCTACTGCTCTCCTGGAGGAGGGTTATGGGGTCATCGGGGTCGGACAGGGCATGCCTTGGACGGCGGGTACGACTAATGCGGGAGGGGGTATAACTGGCAGCCTCGACAACCAGAGGGTTGCGATGTGAGGCCGCGGAGTCGAAGAAGCGCTTGGAAATGCGCTTCATGAACTGACGGATAGTGGGGATTTTAAGGTCGAGATGGAGGATCTCGTTCCGAACGAACCAAGGGGAGCCGGTTGCCCTACGGAGGAACCGGTTTTGGAGGGTCTGCATCCTATGGATGTGGTGGGGTTTCGGAGTGTGGAGTGTGCGAAAACCACGCTCGCGTAAGTCATGATTGGCCGAATGCACGCTGTGTAAATGCGCAATTTGCACTTGAGTGACAATTTGCTGCGTGCATTCAATAGGGAGTGGAGTCTACCGAGAGCGAAAGCGGCGCGCGAACGCGCCTGTTTTATGTGCTCACCGAAAGAGAGTCTATGGTCCAGAGTGACACCCAAGTATTTGGCTCGCTTCTCCCAAGGGATAGGCTTGCCGAACATGGTGATCGGACGGGGAGGGGTGGGGTTGAGTCTCGGTTTCGAAAATAGAACCGCTTGACTCTTATCGGGATTGACTTCGATTCTCCACTTCCTAAACCAGTCACCGAGTTGGTTGACTGTGGTTTGGATAGTGCGAGATATCGCGTCGGGGCTTACGCCGGTGTAGTAAATGGCCGTATCGTCTGCGAACAGAGCCAACTGAGCTCTTTTACTTTTGGGGATATCGCTGGTGAATAGCGTGAAAATGAGAGGGGCGAGCACGGAGCCCTGAGGGACTCCGGCGCGAATGGGACGGGGGGAGGATAGCGCTCCTTCGATGCGGAATCGGAAGGTGCGGTTCGACAAAAAGTCTCGCAGGATGAGCACGAGACGATCTGGCACTTTAAGTTTGTATAGCTTATATAATAAGCCATTGTGCCAGACTTTGTCGAACGCTTTCGCTATATCGAAGAAAACAGCACCCGTCAACGAACTACGTTGGAAGCCAACGCTTATGTGTTCGACGATACGGTGGACCTGTTGGACGCACGAGTGTTGGGTTCGGAAACCGAACGGCTCGTTGGGAATGAGACCTTTCGTCTCGGCATAGTCTCTGAGACGCTTATAAATAAGCCTCTCATAGATCTTGCCGATGACATTGAGGAGACTGATGGGGCGGTAGCTGGAGGGAGCGGATTTAGGCTTGCCCAGCTTGGGAATGCCGATGACAGTGGCCTGTTTCCACGCTTGGGGGAAGATGTTATTGCTCATGGCACCATTGAAGATGGTGGTCATTAGCATGATCAGGTGGGCAGAGAAAAGTTGGAACACCTTATTGGTCATTCCATCAGAACCGGGGGCTTTACGGGGCTTAAGGCCCTTTATGAGCTCTTGCACTTCGTCGGGGGTGACGGGAGGCAGAGGGATTTGAGTTTCCTCTGAAGCTCCCAGAATGCTAGGTGGGTAGGCTCTAGTTCGCTCAGCAACTTATCCCAGCCCGTTTCCCGATGCTCCGCTACACGTGTCCTTACAGCTTGCTGTAAGTAGCGCATATGGGCTCGGTTCGCGTCGCAGGGAAAGTTGCTGTACGCACGGACAGCCGCGTTCTTCTCAGTCATCAGTTCACGTACATCGTCCGGCAACTTCCAGCGACGGTCGTCCGTCGCTGGAACTTCCCTTGAACAATCGTTCAGGACTGATTGTACGTGTCCAGTGAATGAGTCGATCGCAGCCGTCGTGTCAGCGATAGAGTCGAAGAGGTCGGGGATGGAGTCTAGGTGGGGGGACGTGTTGGATTTCAGGCGTTCGCTTACTTTCCTCCAGTCCGTTACCACTTTTGTGGAGGGGGGTTGATCGGGGTCGGGGAGGCCTACGCGAGGGGCTAGCTTAAGCACAACTGGTCGGTGGTCAGATGATAGTTCGTGTATCACCTCTATAGAATCCAACCGTAGGTTGATATTCTTTAAAAGTGATACATCGAGCACGTCAGGGGTGTGGTCAACCGAGTGGGGGAAATGAGTGGGAGTCATCGGGGCGATGACATCGAAATTTAGAGGGGTACAGAGGTCGAACAAGTGTCTCCCTCGGGTAGAGATTCTGGTACTATTCCAGGCGTGATGTTTGGCGTTGAGATCCCCCGCTATGATAACGGAGTCACTCAGGCCGAGGAGTAAGGTCAGGTCGTCAGTCAAGAGTTGGAAGTTCTCTGATTGGTTCGTAGGGGGGAGGTAGACCGATACCAAGGTGATCGGTTGGTGGCCTGTCATGCCTAGCCGGCAAATGGAGACTTCTAGTCGTGAGAGGGGGGGCGGGTCCAAGGGGATTCAGTAGAGGGATTTTCTGTAGTAAATGAGGGTGCCACCCTTGTGACACCGAGTCCTGTCGTTTCGAACAACCCGATAGTTCGCTATCGACGGCGTTCGCATGTGGGGTTTTAGAAATGTCTCCTGTACGAGGAGGACATCGATCTGGTGGTCGCGGAGGAAGGTACAGATTTCGTCGCGCTGACCTTGGATGCCATTGGCATTGAAATAACCTAACTTTAGGGATCGGGGTTTTAGACGCGAGAGGATTCCGTTATCCATTAGTGGGATTGGGGGAGTTTACGAATGACTGGAGCGCGTGCGTAATATCCGGGTACGCGTTGTATATGCATTGAATGGCATAAAGGTTACCGGCATTTCTGGCGGCAACGATTTCATTGGCCATTTGACGGGCGCGAGGGGTGAGGAAGGCAGTGAATGTGCCTGAGATCACGTTGAACGGATCCATGGGGTTGGGGCCTACAGCCACGGGTGTGGTTGAGGAAGGAACGGGCGCGACTGGGGCGGGGGTAGTGGCTTTAGGAGCCGGGGGGTTAATAGCGAGGGGCGCGGGTGCGCGCGCGGGCGCGGGCGCAGGTGCGGGCGCGGCCGCGAGTGCGTGTGCGCGAATGCGGGGTTCCATCTGATGAACGATGGGGGGAGGAGGGGGGGGGTTGGTTGCGTACCAGGGCCGGGAAGGCCTGTTGGTGCTGGGATAAGTTCCAAGCGTTGGGTCTCTGGGGACTCAGGCGCTAGGGAAGTTGGGTGGAGGGGGCTTCCCTTCCCTGACGAGCGTCCGTACGCTTCGTCAGTTTAGGGTTTGTTGCCTTAGGGGCTTTGGGGCAGCCACGGTAATTGGCTGGATGCCCGGAGAGGCCACCCAGCACACAGCTGGGTGGTTCCGTGCAGAGGGTACGGTCCTTGGGGCGGGAGCACTCGGAAGTGCCATGCCCACCCAGGCACTTGACGCACCTGGGTGTGGCATGGCAATTCTTTTGAGAGTGGCCGTATAATTGGCAGCGGTGACACTGGCCGACGATTCCAGTCTTGCGGGGCTTCTGGATATCGAATCCAGTGAGATGGCAAAGGGACTTTATTTTAAAAATCGGGTGGTGTCCTTCGACGGGGGGGCATACAACAAGGACCATGTTGTATGGCTCACCGCTTCGGGCACAGTGCATGCGGTGCACCTCGGCTACGGGGATGCCTTGTGACACAAGGTCTTCTTTAACGTCGGAGGTAGCGATCTCCTTAGGGATCCTATTAATTACCACGCGGGTCTGTCGGTCCTCGGGGAGGGAGTAGGTGTGAAAGGACACACCTCTTGCTCTGAGGAGCTTTGTGAGTTCCCTATAGTCGTTAGACTTAGGGACCTGGACCTTTATGCCCTGCTCGGTTGAACGGGCACTGGTGAAGCCGATCCTAAGATCGACGCACCATTTGGACACTTCAGTCCATTTGGATTTGTCTTGGATGAAGACAGGAGGGGGGGTGGGGGTCTTTTTGGGGTTGCTTTCTAGGAAAGCTTTGAGAGCCGGGGGGGGGGGGGGCGGTCGTAATGGCGACGACGGGGGTCGGAGTCGCAAGGGTGGGCGGGGGAGTGACCGATTGGTCCCTTAGCTTGTTTGCCTGGGAAGAGGCGAAGTTCTTTTTCCTTTTGGAGGACGAGGTGACGGTCTGGAAACCGTCATCCTCGGAGGAGGAGTTGGTGAGGGTTTCCGAGCCGGAGGAGTACGGGGAGACGGGGCGTCTAGTCGTAGTCCGTTGGTCGGTTTCCATCGGTACGGGGGGGAGGGGGGCGGTTTGCACCGGGGAGGGGGCCTCTAGTGCATCGCTAAAGTTAGCGATGGCGGCAGAGTTGTCGGGAGGACAGGGGGTGGGGGGCTGCAAAGCAGCGAACTTGGCGCCATATTTGGCGATGAACTCGGGGTCCTTGAAGAGGACCTCCTTGAAGAAAGCGAGTATAATGGCATCCCCCATGTTGGGGGGGTGCGGGGCTACTACTTTGGGGGATGTTGGAATATAAGATTCCAGCCTAAAAATTCCCTATGCCTAACTCCCCGGGTGGGTGTTCCCGGGGATGAGTTACCCTCCCTGTCGGGTATAGACAGGGAGGTGAGTACCTATGGTGAGCCTTAAGCTTGTAAACCCGTCGCGACACTAGGTGAGTAGCTGTGAAAGGAAAACTGTCACCAGAGCCGACTAGGAGATCCCCCAAGGCCGGTTAGCTCTGGGACCCGTCCAACTGACTGCCTCGCCCTGAAAGGGTTCGGCGGGTGTGTTGGGACAACACCCCACTCGGATCGTTAACACCGCTAGGTATCCACCGAGGACCACGAAACTGTGGTTTTGCCCAGAAGGGGCCTAATGAAGCTACTCACACTATCGTGCAGTTAAAGAAATAACACTTTGCCTTGAAAAAGGCAGTTTTTGATTGATCACTTGATTCGACCAATTAATTAAAATAAATTTAATTAATTGACCGACGATCGGATGCAGCCGGGGCGGCTACGAGGGCGCTACGAGGTTCGCAGCGAGAAGAATTAAACTACGACAAAAGTCGAGAACGGGAGAGTGCGAGCACACAACCGTTCGCGACCGATGCCGAGAGTCTAATGCTCGCATATTTATTATTACATTTATATTTATTTATTTTGACCGTCAAAAGGAGATAGTTTTTTTTGGGCACCTTGTGTTGTAACGTCTATTAATTTTATTATACCTAAAAAAACTGACCAATTTATAATTTAAAATGGTTTATTTTTTTAATAATGTTTACCGGAATCACGAAATCCTAATAAAAAGAAAATGTTTTGATGATTTACTCAATTGATTAAATTCCAGTTATGGTCGTCAATGTCATGCATGCGTGTATTGAAGCGTTTCTAACTATTTTATGAAAAAAAATATAGAGAGGTCATTGGGTGATTCCACAAATCAAAAAAAAAAAAAAAATTACTTCCTCTCGTGTAAATTGGTTTTAAAATCAACGTGAAACGGATTTTAGTTTTTACTTGCTTGTCAGTTTGACTCTAATGATGTAACTCAGTCATCAATGGTCAGGCACTGGATTGTCTCGATTACGTAATTCGGAAACTCAATTCAAGTTGAATCTAAGGAACGAAGCTGCTGGGAACCTCCCTCTAGTACCTAACTAGAGGGAGGTTCCCACCAAGTTCGTCCGTTTGAAACGCACCCAAAACAAAAACTTAATGAAAAGAATCATAGCAGGATGCAAAATACAGCAACCGTTCCGTTCAATATTGGTACATTGGGGTTTAAGTCAGTGAAATTCGACTAAGATTGGCTTTGTTCGACTTTGTAAAGAGCGTTTTCGCCCACTCACATTGCACTATCAATTTGATAATCAATGACGATACGATGACGATTTTAATGGCAAATTACACGTTATCAACAGACTAACAGCACTAACCCACAGAACATGTATTTTCACTCAATTAAAACTCTGTTAGTTTCTACATCCCAGTATTTTGTCGGTTTATTACACGAAATATTAGGTTGGGGAAAAAGTCTTTTCGCATTATAGTATGTATGAACTTGTAATAAAATCTCTTTGGCTATACTATTTGTATCTGGCTGGTTTTGGTATCATTGAAAGTTTAAATTTTAAAGAACATAATTCCAAATTCAAATTAGGAAAATGTGTGTTTTTTATTTCTTTTTCGTACTGTCAAGATGAGTGAATCTAATGAAGAAATTCGATACATTTTAAAATTTTACTACAAAAAAGGTAAAAATGCAACACAAGCCGCGAAAAAAATTTGCGATGTTTATGGACCTAGTGCAGTGTCTGTGAGAGTAGCACAAATTTGGTTTAAGCGTTTACAATCCGGAAATTTTGATGTCAAAGATGCACGTCGCTCTGGTCGCCCTATTACGGATAAAATGGATGCCATTTTTGAAAAAGTGGAGCAAGGTATCAGTAGTTCTGACGTAGCTGAAGAACTGGGAATTGACCACAAAACAGTTTTGGCACATTTGAAAAAAACTGGGTACACAAAAAAGCTCGATATTTGGGTACCTCACGAGCTCACTGAAAGAAACCTAATGAACCGTGTACTCATTTGTGATTCTTTATTACGACGTAATGAAACCGAACCATTTTTGAAGAAGCTGATAACTGGTGATGAAAAGTGGATCACGTACGACAAGCACGTGCGAAAAAGGACGTGGTCAAAGGCCGGTCAGGCTTCACAGACTGTGGCGAAACCCGGGTTAACTGGCAACAAGGTGATGCTGTGTGTGTGGTGGAATTGGAAGCATTATTCATTATGAGCTGTTACCACCAGGCAGGGCCATCGATTCTGAACTCTACTGCGAACAACTGATGAGATTAAAGCAAGAAGTTGAGAGAAAGCGGCCGGAATTAATCAACAGAAGAGGTGTGGTTTTTCATCATGATAACGCTAGACCTCGCAAATCTTTAGCCACTCAGCAAAAATTAAGAGAGTTTGGCTGGGAGGTGTTAATGCTTCCGCCGTATAGTCCTGACCTTGCACCTTCAGATTTCCACCTGTTTCGGTCTCTTCAGAATTCTTTAGGCAGTGTCAGGTTAACATCACGAGAGGACTGCCAAAACCACTTGTCGCGGTATTTTGATCAGAAGTCCCAAAATTTCTATAGCAATGGGATCATGTCCCTATCTACAAGATGGCAAAAAGTTATCGAACAAAATGGTACCTACATACTTTAGTTATATGTAAATAAACTATATTAAAAAATGTTTTGAATTTTCTTAAAAAATGCGAAGAAACTTTTTCCCCAACCTATTATATCTATTCCCTGGTTTATTACCTACCTACGTATTTAATTATAGAATTAAGAATGACAGTTAACTAGTGTGGCTGTGTTGGTGATATTTATTTAATCGGTCACGATTAGATAAATATATATAGTACATCGAGTGGCAACTCGAGAGAAAATTGACTCCCGCCTTTATTTTATTTACTAGAGTAACGAGTTAAATAAAATCGAGCCGCATCACTATCTGACAATGTCAAAAAGACAAGTGTCCCGAGACAATAAGACTTATTCATTTTATTTTTCCGTTTCATTCGAATTGCATGAAATCAAAGAGATTTAAGATACTTACTAAGTAAATAATTTAATGTCTTTGCATGAAATTGATATTTCAGTTTTCCTGTGTGTAATTGAAGTATTTTAATGAATATGGAATCTTCAAGATGGTACAGCTTGACTCCAGATGGGTGTTATATTAATTGTTCATGAAGATTCAACGTAATGTGCAGAGACATTTTCCGAAACTGCTGCAGATGTGCGGTAACTTGTGAACGCATTGATTTTTCGCTTGTTTCAGTCAAACATCTAGCTAGATACAGTTTCGAGGAAAGTGCGTATTCACGATCCAAGAAAGTATTGAAACTGTTTATTCATTATGGAGATTTGGATACAAGAATATTTACATTCCATGTCGATCTGCACAAAGAACGCATCTGTGCCTGTTTCCAGCACACCAAAGAGAACAATAATAATATTAGTAGGTAGGAGAATGCTTTTTTTTCTATTTTTTCAGGTGTATTATTTAGGTACCTAGAATATCAAGTTCTAACGCAAGAGCTGCTCTTGCTGGGTGTTCAGCATGCGGTATTTAAGTATTTTTATCATGGACAAAAATGCAGGTCGTTCGACCTCTCATCTTGATACCGTTCAAGATGAGAGGTGGAGCCACCTGCACCTTTTTCATGAGATACTATCTACTTCTGAGTTGTCTGACGTTGAAAATACTTACAGTAATAAAAATGCTTTGTTAATAATGTGATTTTTGATTTCATGAATCGTTCAAAACTCCCTTTATGCCTACTATTTATTACTGAACAGTACACTATTTTATTAAATTACTAGCTGCTGCCCGCGGCTTCGCCCGCGTGAATGTCGGATATTATCCAACGGGAACGTACTACCGGGACAAAAAGTAGCCAATGTCACTCCATATACCATCAGCTATCTGCCAGTGAAAGTTCCGTCAAAATCGGTCCAACTGTTTCAGAGATTACCCGGAACAAACAGACTGACAGACAATAGTGTTAAAAAATGGTATTTTGTTTTATGTACCGTTTATAATTTCATATGCATTGAGTAAAAAGGCTGTTATTTTGACATTAAAAACAGACACTTCGATTTTATTTATTGTAGTATGTAGTATGTATGTTAGATCTTCTTTAACCTTTCTTTATAGGTACTTTATTTAAAAAAAACTACATAGTCGGGCGGGCCGCTAGTATTGTAAAAAAAAACAAAAAAAAAACATATATTCATAATATTTCTTTATATACTTTATTTCATCGCTCTCAGAGACGCTCATCGTTTCTTCGATGAGACATATATGTCACTATAGGATAGGATAGGATATCAAATTCTCCAAAAATATCTGATGACTTTGGGCGTTCAGCATTCAGAGGTTCAGCAAGTTTGCGCCGTTCTGCACGTAAAGAAAGTTTTTTGGCGCGCTGTATGCGTTTAAAACGCCTAGTCTGTGATCCACAAAGCTCACAATAATTCCATTGTGGCCCTAGTAAACCTTCACACTCGAGGTATCTTTCCATATTAGTCCATGATTTATTTAAAAAAAATGCATTCATCTGAAAAATAATAAAGCGCCTTATTATTTAACAAATACTTTATACGGCTGGTTCCAGAGTGACGCTGCTGGACCGGCGTTGAATTTCAAACGCGCGCTGTTCAACAGCGCCGACGATCACCGTCACTTTGAAACCAGCCAATATTGTAATCAATACTTAGACGATTGAACTTAATTATTGCTATAACTAATTATAGTTTATTGTATCACTTACCACTTTGGTGACATCTTTAATCAATTTTATACCTAAGTGTATGGTAAGTAGGCACTTACATTTTTTTGCATTTTTTTCGCCACGGAACAATCTTGAGCTACGAAATTTTGTCACAAAAACAGGTATTAACTGATGATTTGAAGTTCCTGCCTCCATGCCCAGCAAAACAGATTGAGTGCATTGTCCATAAACGTATTTGCACAATACCCACTTTAAAATACTTAAAACGCTTGAGGTTTCATTTTTTTTTTACAAATATATGAATTTTATTCATGTATAACATATTTTAAGTAAGCCTTTTAACGGAATATAAAGTTTCATATAAACTTAAGTAAATCCCCTATGAATTTTGAAAAATCCTTCCCTAGTGGATACCTACGTCATAAGAGGAATACGTGTGCAAATTTTAAGTTTCTAGTCCTAGAGTTTGGCCTGTGTTTATTTAGAACCTTCATCCCCTATTTTATCTTCTTAGGGGCTGAATTTTGAAAACGCTGAAATACGTAACTAATTATTTTTGCCGTACTCAGTTCGTACGAAATGTCATGCAAATACGTCGAAGGAATAAAACGTTTCATACAAAGTTTTATCCCCTATTTCACCCCCTTGGGAGTTGAATTTTGAAAAATCCTTCTTTAGTGGGTGCCTACATCATAAGAGGAATACGTGTGCAAGATTTAAAGTTTCTAGCCTTAAAGGTTTGGCCTGTGCGTTGATACATCAGTCAATCACTTTTGCCTTTTATATATTTAGATAACAACGATGAGGCCAACCTACTCACTAAATGAGTAAACAGTACTAATTTTAGAGATTTTTTAAGTTATGATCGTATTTCTCAGAATTCCCGTTAGACGAAGTATAATTATTACTACCACTGTAATCTAGATACCACAAAGAACAAATCAACATGCATTTCATTAATAGGCGCCACAATTTTTGGTGGGCGTAATCGCCGAACAAGAAAAACTAATTTACAAAAAAAATTTAGAATTGATTCTAGTTACCCCTTCCAAAAGGTAGTTTTCTATGAAGAAGAATGGGCAAGAAACTCTACCGTTCCTCTTTTAAAATGTTTTACAATATTTTGTATACATTAATTATCTCTATATTGTATAAAAGGAAACCGTGACTGACTGACTGATCTATCAACTATCAACAAACACATAGCTCAAACCACTGAACGGATTGAGCTGAAATAAGTCACACAGATAGTTATTATGACCATGACGTAAGCATCCGCTAATAACGGATTTTTGAAAATTCAACCGCTAAAGTAACGGGGGTTCAAAATTTGTATGGAGAAATCATATAAGATACATGTATCAATTCGAAATTTTTCAGGATTACTCCTGATACCAAATAAATAAAAACTTGTTTCGTGATTTTTCAAAAACATCCCTTCAGGGGGTGAAAAGAGGTAATTAGTCTAAAAATAAATATGGGTGTCATTCCAAGGTTTATCGGGACGTGGATTACGAAAAGGTCATCAATTTTGAAATTGATTACACTTGTCAAAAAAAACAAAAAAACCTAATTCATTATTACTTTGTATTGATCTAAATAAAGAATTTAGTTCCAATACGAATCGATATATATGGCGCTAATAGTATTTTAAAACCCGGTGGTAAATGGCTTTTTTTTTCTTTCTTTTTTGGTTGGGAAATTATCAAATGACCTCTTCCGCTCTGGGCGGAGCGGGAGGGCGTGTCAGACTCTTACTGACTAAAACCCACCCGTGTTCCTTCAGTTGCCCGTGCGCCAGGGCCACGGTAACTCTTTCGAACAATCCGCGACCCCAGCAGGCATCGGCCCTATCGGACCCCGTCAATTATGCTGACTTCTCTTTGAGACGCGCGTGGAGCACAACGCGCCGTCACCCCGGGCCTGGTCCTTACCGGACGCAAGCAGCCCATTGCTCGCCGTCCGCAAGCACGCGCCTTCGGTGGCCGGGAGTCGGCTATCGACTCCCGACGCCCAGGGCTCCTGCTGCGGTGACTAGGGGCGTGAGGGCGCAACAATTGCCTCACCTTCACGCGCTCCGCCTCCTTCGCGAGCATTACTGCTTCGCAGAAGGAGGTTACGGCTTCCCATTCACTCTCACTCCGTACCATGGCCTGGATCAGGGCCGGACGCGAGAGATCGCCGCCGCCGATCGCCGCCACGAGGACACGGCGGTGCTCCACCCAAGCCGGGCAGACCGACACCGTATGCTCCACCGTGTCCTCCGGTCGATCCACACAATGATAACACCCAGGCGTTACCTCCCGCCTTATCTGAAACAGGAACCTCCTGAAACAGCCATGTCCGGTGAGGACCTGCGTCAGGTGGAAGGTGAGGACGCCGTGGTGCCTCTCAATCCACCCCTCAAAGAGGGGACTTACCGCCGCAATTGTGGCGTGCCCAGCACTGGGTTGCAATAGTCGCACTCTCCATGCCATCATGAGATCCCGCCGGAGCTTTGTCCACTGTGCGGCGATTTCTCGCGGCAGCGGAGTTACGCCCCAGCGTTTCGCCTCGTCGCGCCATTCCCAAATGTGCGCGAGGACTTTTGCCTCCAGATTCCCATGGCGGCAATCCGGCAAGTAGGCTCGCCGCCTCGCAGGAGACCGTATGGTATTCCCGGACCAGCCGGATGGCCATGACCCAATGAACGCACCCACACCGGTGCCCCGTAAAGGGCCATGGACCGCACGACCCCCGCGTAGAGCCCCCGGCAGGAGGCGACTGGACCCCCTAGATGGCTTCAAGGCAGCCCCGGTCGTATGTTCAATGTTCTGCCAAACACCCTGTATTATGGGGAATATATAAACGCACTTTAAAAATAATGTTTCACACTTTAAACTGTTTAGCTTTAAAATTAATTGAATGAACTATTAAAATAATGGTTTCCACGATAAATATGCTTAGCTTTAAAATTAATTGAATGAACTTTAAAAATAATGGTTTCCACTATAAGAGCGAGCGAAGCGAGCTCGGGACTTAGGGGCACCCGGACTCGGACAGGTTAGGTTAGAAGGGGATGGCGGTGTCTAGAAGACCCCGCCATCCCCTTCGTGGTTATTTATTTTAAAACACACAGAAGTAGGAGCCCCACCAAGCGGGGCTCCGTCGACTACGCCTTATTATTATTCGACACAGTTATAGTGCAAACCATTATTTTCGTAGTGAAGTTATTACTTTATAGTGTATATTTTTATTTTGTAAAGTTGGTTCATATTTATTAGAGTGATAATATTAAATTACAGTGTAAACCATTATTTTTTTAGTGAAATTATTACTTTATAGTGTATATTTATTTTGTAAATTAGGTTCATGTTTATTAAAGTGATAATTTTAAATTATAGATGTATTATTATTTCAAAGTCTTAGTATACAATTTTATAGCTGTTTGCATAAAATTTGCTATAATAGCACTATTTATGTGATAGCTGTTCGTCAGGAATAATTTGTGTGCATGCCAGTGTATCAGTGTAGAATGTTTGGCAGTGTATCAATGTTATGTCATTAGGTTAGGTCATATACGCAGGAAAGCTGGCATCCATTTATTCAGTAAAACGAAAAACCTCGCAAGCAATGGGAAATTGCTACTGAAAGCTGCGGGTGTCAACATTAGGACGAGCTGTTTCTCACACGGACAACAGTACGTCTTTTGCTTCCGCGTCATCTGTCCTGGCTCTTTATGTTTTTGCTGAGACCAAAACTACAAACTTAGTATACCTACAGGTAAGTTATATAAAAATGCGGCTTTTATTTTAGTATATGGTAGTGTCTTACGTTTTCCACGCGAACGAAGTCGTGGACAGAAGCTAGTATAATTATTATTTGTGAAGACGATGCACATAAAATAAAATTAATATAAATAAAAATAAAATAAAAAGAATTGTAAATAAGTCAATGACAGGTAAATTAATTGTGATAGATACACGGTGCTCATATATTTACAAATATTGTAAAAGTAGATGATTTTCCTAAAATGAATACAAGTAATAATTTTGTGTGTGAGTTAAACTATATAATCATAGAATGTAATACCAATGTCATAAAAAATATAAATTATACAATAAAATTAGCAACTAGTTTGATATTGTCGCCTGTGATCGGTTACCGACTCGACCAACCAGTCACATCTGTGTGGCAACTAAACCAATCAGGCACTGACTCACACTCCAATTTGACTTAATAGATTTTCACCTCACATGACTTTACTATCGCCTTATAGCTTTTGATTCCACTGTGTAAATCTTTTGATTCCATTGTGTAACCCAAACATAATGATTTTATAAAATTGTGAAACTAAGCTTTTATTTACAACGATTAGTCTTTCAAAATCCAAATCCCCATTGCGAAATCAAGGATTAGAATGTTTACAAAAGTCAGGTGGGATCAGTACCATCCCAATTGGGGGTAAGCTGAATGATAAACAAGTAGCAGCCACAGCTGCCGCTAACAACGGCGACAAAAATAAATAAAGCTCAGGTAGATAAACAAAGCCGAGTTTTATTTGTGGTGGAACCATTAGGGAAAGGAAAGATAAACGTGTCAACATAGGCGAGATGCGAGATGCCTACTGGTGTAGGCTTTTGGGAATCGTCATCTGCTTGAACATTTTGAGATAAAGTTAGGCCATGCATTTAGAACTAAGTATAGTGTATTTATTTTATTTCTTATTTTTTGTTTATTTTTAGTTTTCGTATGCTGCACTGATTTTGACGTCATCACGCCAACGCCGGCTATCGCTGAAAATCAGCGCTGGGGCTCTGTCTCGCATAGGGTCGTAGCATTATGCTGAGCGATTGCCGTTTTGCGTGGATGTGACGCATATTTTCCCCAACTCGTTTTTTTTTTATTTGTAATTTTTCATTGCGTCATGTTTACCGCAAATAAACGTATTTTCTTTCTTTCTTTTTCTTTCCATGCTTTACCTATAACCTAAGCTACGATTTAGCTACGAAGCAAACTTAAGTAAAAAGCTGGGTGTATTTTGTTTTCCAACTTCTACAGCAGCACAGTTTAGAGATATGATATCATAAATAGATCTAATATCGTGGCAGTGACAGTTGGAGTCCTCTTTCAATCCCCAAGAGCAGTAAGTTCATTGAGGATTGCGCGGATATCTACTGTGTTGAATTTTATATTCTTCCTAAAGTTGAAAACAAAATGTACACAATGATTTCCTTGTGGTCTCCAATTTCTAATACTGCCGCCAATTCGTACATGTCTGATAGTATCACGGACTCGAGGGAAGCACAATCTATAAAATTCTCGTCCTTCTGATACGTAAACCTTTTGTATTCAGTCTCTCACCGACTCCCAAAGGCCCACATCAAGAGTTACAATGAAATTCACGAATCGTGATGCGAAAATATATTCAAGTCAAATATATTCCACTTTTCGGTGAAAAGGTAGGGAAAATGCTTGCTTCATATTTTAAGATGTAAAATAAGAAATGTTATCAAGTGCATCATCGGATTGTATCACCATATATGTTCACGGATGTTCTTTTAACATCACCTAATCGTAATACAACTCGACTATGCAAAGTGGTGTACAGTCCGCGAGATCTAAGCTGAGCTTTGCATTTGTGTGAGTGCACATATAGATAGTGTAGGTGTGACGTCGACCTAGAGCGCGACGCGTCCTTTGCTTAGTTTAAACCGGTTTATACTATTTTTTGGCAATCGGCCTGAGGCGCGGTGCGTCCATCGCGCGACGCAACTCCGCCGCGCACCTCACACAAATGCAAAGCTCAGCTTAGATCTCGTGGACTGTACCTTATTATTTTTCTCTTAAAAATTGCTACACAGTGTGCTTGAACGTTTCACCAGTGGGCTTCATCAGCAACAACTGTACAAGCTGGACCGTGAAACGAAGTCCAAAGAAAAATAATTGAAGTCTATTTCCAAGGGCTTCCCGAAACACCCCTATGTATGGATATAGGAGTAGACGGTTTTTAATATTTTTTGAAAAATTCTCACTTGATTTTTTTATTTTTCTCTTCCTGTGTCGCATTTAAAACAATGCTTTATTTATTAGAGATTCTTAAATTTTGGTCTAAGATCGTTAAAAAATACTATTTGTCTAAACATCACTCGAAAGTGACTAAAACTTAGCTCAGAGGGAAAATTTTTGCTCGACAATATTCGTTCTAAATTTTCAGTCTTTAAATAAAGAAGGGTGGCAATGAAATTGAAGAGAGTCAAATGTATACTGAGAGTAGATGATTTGAAATGAATAGCAATAGGAAACCTAAAAAAAAAACCTTATGCTGCAAGTTAATTAATACCTATCTTCAAAATAATAATATTCCCTACGATGCAATAAAATGTTTATAAACGTTTTCGGATAATGACTTTAATTATAGAAGTTTGTATAGTGTCAGTCAAACCAAAAGGTGCATTGTAATCAGAGGTCACCCAGTTCACAAATATGTTATACTGTAATCTCAAATTTCTTCATTGTTCATGTTGACGCCTCCATATAATGATAACAAAAAAAGATCTTAGTACTGATTATGCTAATATTGCTTTTTTTACACAAAGTGCCTGCATGGGTTCGAACCAACGACCTATAACTTGTAAGTGGGGCCGCTATCATCCGGCAACCACTGATAAAAAAAAACAATCTTAATAGCAAATACCTACTAGATATAAATGGGTAACCACAGTAAGTAGTCGCACTATTATTAAGGTTTTTCTTCTGGATAGTCCATGGCTTTTTGATTTTCTTTTTCTTCTTCAATTTTCTGACTTTCTTCTTCAACTACTTCATCTTCTGTTTTCTTAAGTTTCTTGTCTTCTTTAATTTCTTTGTCTTTTTCATCTGCTTTAACGTCTTTGACCTTTTTATCTTCTTTATCTTTTTTAACTTCTCTGACCTTTTTATCTTCTTTAACTTCTTTGACTTTATTATCTTCTTTTACTATTTTCTTTCCTATGGATTCCTTTTGCTTTATTCCTGTGACGTGATCTTCAGTAGTCTCCTGCTCTTCAGTAACTGTAACTTTTTGTATCACTTCACATATCATTTTTGTAGTTGACTCTTTTTCTTTCTTTTTCTTGCTGGTAGTTGGTTCAGCGAAGCTATTAATATCAAAGTCATGATATGATTCGGGACAACTGAAAAAAAGTTTCATTACATTGTTAGCTATCAGTTCAGTGCTTGTGTCTTGTCCGTTTTTCTCTGGCAAAATGATCAAAATCTCTTTACCAGTAAATTGATAGTCATTAATGGGAATTAAGAATAAACAGAGTACTGATGAGGTTATCACATTAAACCCACGTATCCTATATGACATTCTTTGAACATAAACAATTTTGTTTATACAATTATCTTTCTTGTCCATCTTTTTACCCGATTAAGGCAAAGACAATGGTATGATTTTAACAGGCTATGTATGTATGTTCATCTGTTCCCTACTAAACTGCTAAATTACTCGTCGTAATTTGACTGTTGCTGCTTTTACAGGTCACTAAATTAATGTTATCAACCGTGGTTTTTTCATGTCAATTTTAACACTATTTATTTTGTTTAAAAATGCATCATTTTAACGAACTGTATCTATTTACCTACCGCTGTACTATTTAATGAGATAACCTCGTCGCCACTATGTATAGTGTGTATTTATAAAAATACACAACGCAAGAAGAAAGCGTGACATTTTAAGACTCATTAAAACCTTATAGTAGTTGTTTATGGTCTATTCCCGCTTTCTAAGTTTTAAATACTCACTCCATTTTAGTCCTTTTAGCCTTTTCGGAGACATTCCATATCCGAACAGCATCACAAAAGGAGCTTTCTTCAGTTGCCTTTTCCAGTGAAATGTAACTATCACCGCAATCGATCCATTTTTTTTCGATTGCGTATTGCAGAGCAAAGGTTATCCGGGCTTGCACAGTGTTAAACCATGTCCGTCGAGGAGGACCTAATTGTAGTCAAAAAAATAGGTTTGGTCATCTGAGAGTTGTCATGAATGTTCATAAACACAGAAACAAATTTTAAGCGTTGGACATAAAGTTTCTTTTGCATTACCAATGGATGTACGAAAATAACAGTCTTGAAAAGGAGAACACAGATTTGTAGTGTGTCCCTCTTGCACAATGTGGCACCGTTCATTTATCTTCTGAATTAGTAGTATTGAAATTTATTTGTGAAGGTACGGTACGGAAAGAAAAAAATCGGAAATGGAAATCGTCTACCTACTAAGGAATTAGGATGACCGGTGTAAGACTAATAAATGTTAAGAAAAAATTATATAAAAAAAAAAAGATTATCCTAAATAGGCAAACGAGATTTTAGTTTTCCTCATGTTTAGATAGTTCGTGATTTGTATTGTCGATTTATAAAAAAACGTATTCCGTACCAGTCTGTATTAATTGCACTTTTATTAGCAAATAAAAATGTATCTCATATAAATATTTGTTTTCTTCTATCAGTTGGCATAACATAATATTAATTGTTGCCCCTTCCGTTAATACTTACCTTAGAGCTGTTAAATGCGGTAAGAACTAAAACTGACTTTTAAAAACAGGTACTAATTAAGACATCATTACTTTTATGTTTGATTTATGTTATTATTAATAACATAAATCAAACCTAAATAATGCAAACATGATGTAACACAAAAATCATGTCCAGATCAATATCTGGACATGATTTTTGTGTTACATATAATATAATAATTTCGAAGCTATAAGTAAAACTCAATTTTCTGTTAATTGTGGCCCCTGCCTCGCTTATAGACGAGTGTTTAACATAATTACAGGCAGCACAACAAAATATACTAACAATACCTTTATATAAAAGTGGTACAAGACTCCTGTACATTTTCATTTGCCTTACGGTCCTGATTTTGGTACTGACGCCGATGACAATGCTATTTGGCCGCAACCAGTTCAGGAGATAAGCAGTACGTCCACTAACAGTCGGGAGTATTATGATACGAGCACTGGTGTAATAAGCGACAACTGCGCAAGATATGGCGCTGGCTTCGGCTGCGTTCACTGGCATTTTCGTCTGAAAACATGCTTTTAACTTTAATGTTGCCATAAAGTTTGTGTGCCTAGCAAATGTGCCTTCGTAATACCGGAATTCAAAAACATTGATATCGAGGCTAATCTCCAGTCTAGGGGAGCAAATTTGTACCTATTTATGTTTTTATTTTGTATACGATTGTTAAAAAAGATCGTGTTTACTCCGTTTAATGTAGCTTTAATCGACTGCATCGAAAAAACTAATTTTGTCTCTAGGTAGGTTATAAACTAAAGCACAATATTGAACAGAATAAAAAGGATTTCCTTGAATAAAATTAAGTACAACGTGTACAACTGGAACTGTTATCATGTTAGCTGCCATATTGGGCACGCCACAATTGCGGCGGTAAGTCCCCTCTTTGAGGAGTGGCTTGAGAGGCGCCACGGCGTCCTCACCTTCCGCCTGACGCAGGTCCTCACCGGACATGGATGTTTCGGGAGGTTCCTGTTTCGGATAAGGCGGGAGGAAACGCCCGGGTGTTGGCATTGTGTGGATCGACCGGAGGACACGGTGGAGCATACGGTGGAGGTCTGCCCGGCTTGGGCGGAGCACCGCCGTGTCCTCGTGGCGGCGATCGGCGGCGGCGATCTCTCGCGTCCGGCCCTGGTTCAGGCCATAGTACGGAGCGAGAGAGAATGGGAAGCAGTCACCTCCTTCTGCGAAGCAGTAATGCTCGCGAAGGAGGAGGCGGAGCGCGTGAGGGAGAGGCAATCATTGCGCCCTCACGCCCCTAGTCACCGCAGGAGGAGACACCCTGGGCGTCGGGAGTCGATAGCCGACTCCCGGCCACCGTAGGCGCGGGCCTGCGGACGGCGAGCAAAGGGCAGCTCGCTGTCCGGTAAGGACCAGGCCCGGGTCGACGGCGCGTTGTGTTCCACGCGCGCCTCAAAGAGTTGTCAGCATAATTGACGGGGTCCGATAGGGCCGCGTCAATTATGCTATATATATATATTACGGTCGCGGATTGTTCGAAAGAGTTACCGTGGCCCTGGCGCACAGGCAAATGAAGGAACACGGGTGGGTTTTAGTCAGTAAGAGTCTGACACGCCCTTCCGCTCCGCCCAGAGCGGGAGAGGTCATTTGATGATTTCCCACCCAAAAAAAAAAAAAAAAAAGCTGTCATATAGTATGCTATGAGTACGAACTAGTGATTTGTAATAGAACTCAAATTTTCTTACTTGAGACACTATGTGCCAAAAATCCGTCTTGTTCACACAAAGAGGTTCCACGGTAGTGCATACATCATTCATAATGTTCATAACATCACACATATTACTTATATCAAAAAATTCACTGAGTATGAAGCCAGAAGTACCTTCCAGTAAAGCATTAGTCACATCAGATATCTCTCTGGTGCATAAATGGCCAGTCGAAAGTTTTTCATGGAATATTTCGCCTGATATGTAAAATGGTTTTCCAGCCTGATTGGGAAAGAACAAACCATTTTTAATTGTGGTACCGCGGTCCCAAAATATTATCAGGTTATGATGTTATCGATACCTGTCGACATTTTCCTGCCATGTAGCTTTGTATCAGACCCATTCGATTAAATAATGCTGGTTCCACTTCATACGGCATAAACTCTCGTGCAAGTAAAATGCCGTCGGCATCCTGAAAAAAAAAACTGGTTTATTTTGAATATCATTGTGGGACCAAAAACACAACAAAATCCAACTTTTATAAATCCTTCCAACTGCTCTAAAGTGCTAACTGTTCAGAAATTAAAAAGCCGTTGCTTGCCAGGGGTCACGTGCGGCTCTGACCCGCGCACTTTGTAGTTCACAATATACATAAATAGTTTATTGTGAGCTGAATCTTACCCTAATAAAGTCGTCTATGTTCATTAAACCGTGTTGGCTAGATATCCCAGCAATAAGCATAGGCCTTTTTACTAGGTTACTTCCAAGGAACTTCTTGATGTTCACGATTGTTTCGATATTTCGCGGATAGTTGATTATTATCATATCCACCTGAAAAACATAGTTTATCATTTTAGTTTGTTATTTGTAGTTACACTTGTATTATTGTCAATGCCAAAACAGTCCTACTTGGTATTCCACGGCAAATTGTAAAAGGTGTATATCCTTCGGTGTTATATTATATGGATGACTTCTTAAACCGCCCCTCAAGCCGACGTAGGACATATTTTTTAAATTTCCACCCTTGGTAACCGTACATTTCAATGAATTCACGTACTTTGCTGTGCACACTAAAATTATTTCGTTTTGTGCGATGGTAATTTCCATTCCTATTTTCACATCCGATGTTAAATAAGGATCATCAACAAATATTCTGTATTTATTGCATTTATCAAATTCGGATATTTCAGTAGTCAGAGTTACTTCTGTATTAGTGTCTATTAATATATGATTTACATCCTGAAAAATACATTGTTATATTAGGTCGGAACCTCGGCACACAATACATTTTGAGTCGCATGTTGTAGAAAAGAACTGTATGTAGAGTTGTGGAGGGATAGTGTGCATTGTCCAACAGCAGTCTGCTCTTCTTTCTTATTTCTTTGGGGCTGATAGCTGATACTACTAAATTCCTTTACACCCAAAATCAATTGAATTTCAAAAATAATCTACCTCTTCAAGGAGCCCAGTTTGTATTATACTTGTCTTCAATCCGATACATGTGGCACACGGCCACTCAAGTAGACCATGTTTTCGAGCCAAAAATCTTGTGGCTTTATCAATTCTGCTAAGCATTTTTATTCTGTCATTTTCAGTACAATAAGATGTTTTCAAAAGTACCACGTTCATTCCCATTTCCATCAATTTCTGAAAATCCACTAGTTGTAGGTATGGATCAGCTGAAAGAATGATTTCACAAAAATATATTATTTAATGCAAAATTAGATTAACATCGCTGCTCAGTTCTGTAGACAGCAACTAAACGGAGTCACGCCACGGTTGTTGATAAGGCCAATGATACTATAGCGGTATGAGGATAAGGGTGTAAAGGTCACTCATACTCTAAGAAAAAGGAAGGATCCTCCGTCGTGTCTGGTGGGCAACTGCCCGACGATTGATGTCGGGACTTTGTATATATGCTAGTTACGCGGTAAACTCTACCTGCGCGATGCAAGATTTTGCGTGACGTCAGTGTGACGCGTAGCTCGCATGTGGCGATGTAGATGCCGCTACAATACCTACTTCATGGTACAATATTTTTTCAATTGGCAAGTCCTGTGCGCACTGAGGAGTGTACATCGCCCGCAAGACAGTGTAACGTTGGAAACCGTCGCAGTATTTTGCGACGCTCGTAGGGGGCGATTTAGCAACTGGTTTCCAGTAAAAGATGCACCAAACACAAGGTGAATTACCACCATTGAGAACACTATTGCAACTGGCGGAATTGACCATCACTCAATCAAGTATAGCACCGAGACGGTAACGGTGGCACGATGTGCTTGGGGGCACTAGCCAGCATGGATTAGGGAATAAAGAGGTGGACAATACCTGCCATGTGAGTTGAACGTATATCCAAGCGTTTCACTCGCAAAAGGTAATTAGACAAACACTAATATTTTTATGACAGTTTATAGACGTTATGTCGATTTTCATTGAGAGCGGCACATGTTCAGCAGGAACTTATAGTAATCTATACATATTATAAATGAAAGTCAGACCGAGTGCCGTTGTTTTCTTAAACTTCGTAATGGATTTTGATGTGGTTTTCACTATCATTTAGTGAATTTATTCCGGAAGGTTTATGTGTATACTTTATAATAAACTTACATAATTATAATAAAAAAAATCTCGATGTTTTGTCAAGTCATAAAAATCGCGCGAAGCAGAGACTGGTCGCTAGTATGCTATAAAATATGGCAATGATGTGTACCGATTGTTACAATTAGAAGAGTTCTTCTGAGGGCAAACGCAGTATCTTCCTCTACATAATTATTATCAGTGATGTCAATGTTCTTAAACTCGAGCGTCTCTCCGACAGTTTCCATTATACAAAACCTTCTACAGCACTAAGAAAATATATTACGAACAAAATAATCTGAAAAAATATAGTTTACAACACAAAGTAAGACTTTCTAAAATATCTGCTGTCCGTTTTCTCATGACGTTTATATGTCATGATGTGGTCATGATTACAAGAAAATAAAAGAAATAATCTCTTTAGTTACTTGAGTAAATCTTTTTTGTTTCTTTTGCGATATCTTTAAAAAAGTGCTTAATTAGAGAGGCTATGCGAAGAAATGTCATAGAAAAACTGTGATCCCATGTCTCAGTGACGCCATCTAGAATAATATAGCAAAATTAGAGCGGCATGTAGGCGTACCACGCTAGACTGAGCGACTTTTGCCCACTAGGACAAATGTATCGGATTACGATTTTTGTTCGCTATGTTTCTATTGTTGAGTAAATGATTTCATGTCTTTGGCTTAATATGATCGGAGAGGGACAAGACAAGAAATCGGTTAAGTTTCTATGATTCTGCTATATTAATATTCCTCTGTTCTCTTAATTGAGCCAAAATATACTTGATCAGAATAGCTCAACTAAGACAAAAAAATACTGTTTTTGATTAAATGATAAATGATTTTATTTCTGTACCTACTTTTACACATCAATCATATTTTTGAAACTAGATGAGGTCGGCGTTTTCTCTCTGACTACTCTGAGAAGAATGGCCAAAACAAACGCGATCGTGAAAGGTTACAGTCTCTTATAAAGATCCAGTAGGTACCTATTGTATAAAATAATAATATTATTATACTTCACAAAGTAAATATTCATATCATTGTGTATATGTCGCAGGCATATTGCAAAATTGGTAAATATACATACGGCACTGTCTGTTTGCATATTGTCGGCGTTATATAAAATACCTAAGGCAAAATGTAATACGCCTAGGCATTATGTATACGGCGTTCGAATCATCAATTGGTGATTCGAACGCCGTATACATAATGCTTAGGCAAATTGATGCAACTATTTATATTTTCTACCACTTGTGGCGCTGCTTAACAAAACAACAAAAATGGCGACGAGTATTACTAGTGGTTCCGAAAATAAAGAAGAAAACAAGTGCGTGCCGCAAAAAAACTAGAGATTTTAAAGACAAAGATTTTTAAGCAATATTGAACATTTTATAATGTTAATGTGCCAAATTAATATTAACGAAGCAAGACTGTAAATTTTATTATGATTAAGATGTGTTTGACTAATGAAGTAAGTAATGACTTATGAAGTAAGTAATGACTAATGAAGTAATGACATTGATGTAATTTCATGATATTATTATATGCATGTACTATATATATTTGCACGACTGATAAGTCGAATATAGTGAGTCTATAATTATTTTTAAGTACCATGTTATTATGTAAGTACCTATATTCTGGCAAATAAATAATTTTCAATTTCCACAGTTATTACGAATCTCAAACGGAATCATTGAAAAAGCCGTGGACTAGAGAAAAGGTTTTTGGAGGTTATCCGGCTTGTAAAACATGGTCAAGTGTCCATGCAAACTGGCGTTCGACGGACTCTTGCTAATAAAGGGTAATATTTTTTACAACTGTCATTATTTAGACATTAGACAAAAATAACAGCCAGTCATTTTATTTTTCGGCGGTTGGTAAATTAGTGCGATAGCAAAACATTAACAGAAATAATAAAAATAAAGTTGGACGGTTATTTCATGCTAAAATGTCAGTACAAAAAATACTCAAGTAGTGTAATAAATGAAGGTTCACCCTTGTTTGGTATAACAACGTTTTGTCGAAAATCGCTCCGCCGAATTTTAGTTACAATAAAGTCATTTCGTATAATTATTCATTTGACCGAATAATTAATTGGTAGATTTTTATTTAGCATATTTATTTATTAGAAATAATGTCATTTGACCGAATTTTCAAATGCACTAATTTTGTTTAAACTAATGTTTCACTAGACTAATAATGATTTAGTCGAAATATCGTATCGAATATTCAGTTCACTAGCCATTCATTTAGCTAGCTTTTGGCGAAACCCTGGTCTTGAACTTGCCTAAAACAAATAAGTTTTTTTTTAATAAGTATAGCAACAGAAATCTTAGGTTACGATAGGTTAGGTTAGGTTAGATTATGACGGGGGATCCCCCACAGCGCATACTTCCACGTAGTTTCCCCCGGGCAACGCCGTGTCTGACCACCGTAACGGAGTGGCAGACCGGCGGCTAAAGTGCGCTGTGACTCGCAGACAAAAACGCGGTCGTCTGTGAATATGCCGAAGAAGCCGAGCCGTGACGCCTCCGGGCGTCTTTGTTTTAACTCGAATCGCTCCTCCGAGGGTGATTCAAACGGCCCTTCTCAGGGCCAATCCAAAGGCCCTTCTCAGGGCCAAACCAAAGGCCCTTCTCAGGGCCAATCCAATGGCCCTCCTCAGGGCCAAACCAAAGGCCCTTCTCAGAGCCAACCCAACGGCCCTTCTCAGGGCCAACTCAACGGCCCTTCTCAGGGCCACGCCGGCGGCGCTTTGGCGTCGGAAGCTGACCGCGCACCGTCTGCGGCCAGCTTTTTCAGCAGGCCGGACGAGTTGTCGGACGCTGACGAGTCCAATATGGACACGTCGGCGGCCGAAAACGACCGCCCCAAGCGAAAGAGGGCCGATCTAAGGTTCGGGTCTGGGGGTTCCTCGGAGTCGGTTGCAAGTAGGTCGAAGAAGAAGTCGAAGTCTAAAAAGGCTTCGACTTCTGCTTCGGCTTTTACTCACGATGTGGGCTTGGTGGACGCCGAGCGCCAGCTAAATCTGGCGAAACGGGTACAACTCCAGGAAGACCTGGAGGAGAGGGTCGCCGCAAAGGAGCGGCAGGCGCAAGCCGTCAGGTCGAGGGCTGGCTATGGTGCGGCTAATGTGCTATATGCTGACCACTCCCTGGCGGAATTGGAGCGCATGGCAGAGGAGGACAAGGAGGAGGTCCTGGAGGTCGCCTCAAAGTCCTCCAATTTGAAGGGGACCTTCCAGAAGGCTCTCAAATGCCGGGCCGCCAGCATGCACGGCATCGTATTGGAGCTGGTGAAGCGGACGGCCACAGACGAGACGCGGCAGCTGCAGGCGAAGGTGGATCGCCTGCAAGCGGAGGTCAGCCAGCTACACCAGAAGCTGGCTGAGGTCACGGCCCGGCCTGCCCAATCTGCCCCAGGTACGGGGGTAGAGGACCCCTCTTCCCCAGCCAGCCTCGAGGCAATAATCCGCGGGGTTGTCATGGAGGAGAGGGCCTTCATCAGAGGCTGCTTCGCGGGCATTGAGGACCGACTCTTGCCCGAGAAGCGGCTCCGCCCGCCGCTAGCGGCGGATAAGAGTCCACCGCCGACGGAGCCGGAACCTGCGCCTCTGGGAGGCCCGGCATCGGGCGAGCAGCCCCGGGCCCAGAAGCCCTCCAAGGGCAAGGGCAAGGGCAAGAGGAGCACGCCCTCTCAAACGCCCACCACGAGCGCGGAGGGAGCGTCCGGGTCGTCTGCCACTCCAGCAGCAGCCCCCCGGAACTTGCAGGAAGAGGACGCCCTTCTTCCCTCCACCACCCCGTGCAACCCGCCGTGGACGAAAGTGGTCAGGGGAGGAAAAGGGCAAAGGTCCACCCCCAACCTCAGTGCAAATGCCCCAGTGGCGAAAAAGGGTCTAGCCGGCGGGAAGAAGCTGGTTCCTCCCAAAACCGCGGCGGTCGTGGTGACCATCACCCCGGAGGCCGTGGAGAGGGGCGAGACGTACGAGTCCGTCCTAAGACGGGCTCGTACCAACGCGGATCCCTCCCGGCTGGGGATCGGCAACATCACGTGCCGCCGTACCCTGGCCGGGGCTCGAATTTTCGAGTTTTCGGGGGAGCAGCGCGGCTCAAACGCGGACCTCTTCGCGGGAATGCTGCAGGAGGTCATCGCGGATGCGGCAACGGTCGTCAGGCCTGTAAAGACCGCAGCCTTGGAGGTGGCCGATCTGGACGATTCGGTCACCAAAGAGGACGTGGTGGCGGCCGTTGCAACGGCCGGAGGCTGCGACGCTGGCGCAGTGAAGGGTGGAGCTATCAGGCCCGGGCGCCGCGGCATGGGCACCATCCGCGTCGAGTGCCCAGTCGCTGCGGCCGGGGCCGTCCTTACTGCGACCAAAGGACGGCTGCTTGTGGGGCTCAGCTCGGCTGTGGTCCGGCCACTTGAAGACCAGCCTATGCGCTGCTTCAAGTGCTTCGCATTCGGCCACACCCGAGCCACGTGTCCCTCCAAGTCCGACTGGGGAGAGTCTTGCTTCCGGTGCGGGCAGGAGGGACACAAGAGTGCCGCTTGTCGTGCTGCCACGCTACGCTGCGCGGCGTGTGCCGCCAGTGGCCGCCCCGCGGACCACAGGATGACGGGCAGGAGCTGCAAGCCGCCCGCGAGGAAGGGCATAGTGCCGGCACAGGTTCGCCCTGCTGCTACCACCACCACCGCCGTCGTCGCCGCTGTAGCTCCAGCGGCGGTAGCCGAGGAGGGATGTGGGATGTTGGAATAATGGTTTCCAACTACCACATCCTCCAGGCGAACGCCAATCACTGCAGGGCAGCCCAGGACTTGGTGGTGCAGGTCATGGCCGAGTGGTTGGTGAACGTAGCGGTGGTCGCCGAGCCCTACTCAATCCCTGGCAGCTGGCTGGGTGACGAGGACGGCTTGGTGGCACTAGCGGCGCGGTTTTCCACAGACTCCCCTCCCCTCTCGCTATTAGAGAAGGGACCGGGATACGTGGCTGCCGCGTGGGGAGAATTAGCCCTTGTGGGCGTCTATTTCTCCCCAAACCGCCCTCTTCAGGACTTCGAGAACTATCTCGGAGTCCTGGCCGCCGTGGTCGGCAGGGCGGCGCCGCGTCAGGTCTCCGTACTGGGAGACCTGAATGCCAAGTCGGTGAACTGGGGTAGCCCGGCCACCGACGCTCGCGGGCGGGCACTGGAGATGTGGGCAGCCTCCTCTGGACTCTCCCTCTTGAATAGAGGAAGCGTCCAGACATGCGTGCGGCGGCAGGGTGGCTCAATAGTGGACGTCACTTTCGCCACCCCTGCGCTGGCCGCGCGCGTGTTAAACTGGCGGGTGGACCTGGTGGAGACTATGTCGGACCACCGCTACATACGGTTCGATATCTCCACCGGTGGCCCCGGAGAGACGCGGCCCCTCTCGGGGCGATCGCCGTTCCCGCGGTGGGCTCTCACCCGCCTGGACAGGGAGGCAGCAGGGGAGGCGGCGTTCATCCAGGATTGGTTTTCGCCGCCTTCCGCCGGCCTGGATGTGGATACCGTGGCGGGGCGCCTGAGGGGGTCTCTGACCGAGGTATGCAACTCTAGCATGCCTCGGTCTCGCCGACCACTACCCAGGCGCGCCGTGTACTGGTGGTCGGTGGAGTTGGCGGGGCTACGAGCAGCGTGTGTGGAGGCAAGAAGGGCCTACACGCGAAGCCGGCGGCGGCGTCGACGAGCTCACGCCAACGAGGACCACCTCTATGAGGTGTATGTGGAGGCAAAAATGGTCCTCGATAGGGCCATCGCCGCCGCCAGAGACTCGGCGAGAGCGGAGATGCTGGAGGGTCTCGACAGAGACCCCTACGGGAGACCTTATAAGGCGGCGCGCAACAAATTGCGCCCCTTTGGTCCCCCAGTGGCCGAGACCCTGGAGCCCTCATTCCTGGATGGGGTGGTTCAGTCCCTATTCCCGTGCAGGGACAACTTCACCCCACCAGTGATGGGCGCACCGCTAGGGATAGCTCCGCCAGCTGAGGAAGAAGAGGAGGCCCCCCCTGTCACGGAGTTGGAACTCCGCGCGGCGATTGTCCACATCCGCGCCAAGAAGACGGCTCCGGGCCCCGACGGTGTTCCGGCAAGAGTGGTGGCGATCGCGGCCACTCAAATGGAGGAGAGGTTTCGGGACCTCTTCAGCGCATGTCTTGCGTGTGGGAGGTTCCCGAAACCGTGGAAGGAGGGGCAGTTGTGCCTCCTTCGCAAGGAGGGCCGCCCGGCGGACTCCCCCTCGGCATTCCGGCCCATCGTTCTGCTCGATGAGGTCGGCAAAATGTTCGAGGGGATAATCGCTGGCCGCCTAAACAGCCACCTGCGGAGTATCGGGCCGGACCTGTCGGACGCTCAGTTCGGTTTTCGGGCTGAGCGCTCCACGGTGGACGCGCTGGCTCGCCTCAAGGGCCAGGTGAAGGGGGCGATGGAGGCGAGGGACGGATTGTTGGCTGTGTCATTCGATATAGCCAATGCCTTCAACTCCGTTCCCCACTCCACCATCCTAGAGGCACTCCGATTCCACGGAGTGCCCCTATACATGCGTTGTCTGCTGGCCAGCTACCTAGAGGATCGGACGATCGTCCTCGTTAATAGGGCTGGCCAAGTCCGGCGGTACGCCGTCGAAGCCGGCGTTCCGCAGGGGTCAGTCATAGGACCTGTCCTCTGGAACATCGCCTATGATTGGCTCTTGCGGGGAACTCTCCTTCGGGGCACGAGTGTCATCTGCTATGCGGATGACACTCTCCTCACCGCCCGGGGGGGGAGTTTTAGGGAGGCGGCCAATCTGGCCTCGGCGGGTGGATCCTTGGTCGCGGGGAGGATCCGCCGCCTAGGTTTAACGGTGGCGCTGCACAAGACCGAGGCCGTGTTCTTCCACGGGCCTCGGCGGCGCCCCCCACCTGATGCCCACATTTTCGTGGAGGGCATCAGAATTGAGGTGAAGGCCCAGATGAAATATCTGGGCCTTGTACTCGACAGCAGGTGGCGCTTCGGTCCGCATTTTAGCGGGCTGTCGTCGCGCCTGCTGAAGGCCGCAGGCGCGCTCTCGTGGCTGCTACCCAACTTGGGGAGGCCCAGCGCGCGATGCCGGCAACTTTACGCCGGCATCTTGAGGAGTATGGCCCTTTACGGGGCTCCTATCTGGGAGGACTCCCTCCAGAGGAGAGAGAACGCCGCCGCCTTGCGGGCGCCCCAAAGGGCCATAGCCCAGCGGGCGGCGCGGGCCTACCGCACAGTGGGCTTCGCGGCAGCATGTGCTCTGGCCAGCACCCCTCCTTGGGAACTCGAGGCGTGGGTGCTCGCCAGAGTATATGAATGGACGGCGGGGCGGAGAGCGGGAGGAGAACGCCCAGCCCCGGAAGAGCGGGAGGCCGTCCGGCGGGAGGCGAGGGATGCCATCGTCCTCCACTGGACGGGGGAGCTCGCCACCGCAGCTTTTGGCCGCCGAACCCTAGACGCGATTGGGCCAGTGTTGCGAGACTGGCTCGAGCGGTCGCATGGGTTCCTCTCGTTCCGTCTGGTGCAGGTGCTGTCCGGACACGGTTGCTTCGGATCGTACCTGCACCGGATAGGACGGGAGGAGACGCCGTCGTGCCACGACTGTGGCGCGGTGGACGACACGGCGCAGCACACCCTCGAGGTGTGCCCCTCGTGGTCCGAGACGCGCCGCAGTCTCATCGCGGTGATCGGACCGGACCTCTCACTTCCCGGCTTGGTTAATGCCATGCTGCAGGATGAGAGGTCCTGGGCGGCAGTCGCCTCCTTCTGCGAACACGTCATGTCCCAGAAGGAGGCGGCTGAGCGCGCGCGGGAAGACGATCCTCACGCGGCGTCGCTCCGAAGGCGGAGGAGGGGTCGAAGAAGACGTCAGTTTGATAGTCATCTCCGACTCCTCCCAGGTGGAGGCCAGCAGGCAGCGGGTGCGGGGGCGCCCTTGCCTGTATTGCACAGGCCTCCACCAGTGTCGGACGGGAATAGCCAGGTGTTCCCGGCCATTCCCGTAGCCCCCCAAGCTGGGGGGGATGCGGGGCCCGCCAGCTAGGCGGGCACGCGCCGGGAGGGCTATGGATGCAAAGGCTGAGCCGGATTCCCATGGCCTTCCCATCACGGCGATGTGGGAACACCGCTGAGTTTTAGTGGGTATACTGTCATTCCGACAGGAGTCCCACATATCCCGTCTCGTCCCCCCACGAGCGGGAATGCATAAAGCATTTCTCAGCGAAAAAAAAAAAAAAAAAAAAAAAGGTTAGATTATGACGGGGGATCCTCCACAGCGCATACTTCCACGTAGTTTCCCCCGGGCAACGCCGTGTCTGACCACCGTAACGGAGTGGCAGACCGGCGGCTAAAGTGCGCTGTGACTCGCAGACAAAAACGCGGTCGTCTGTGAATATGCCGAAGAAGCCGAGCCGTGACGCCTCCGGGCGTCTTTGTTTTAACTCGAATCGCTCCTCCGAGGGTGATTCAAACGGCCCTTCTCAGGGCCAATCCAAAGGCCCTTCTCAGGGCCAAACCAAAGGCCCTTCTCAGGGCCAATCCAAAGGCCCTTCTCAGGGCCAAACCAAAGGCCCTTCTCAGAGCCAACCTAACGGCCCTTCTCAGGGCCAACTCAACGGCCCTTCTCAGGGCCACGCCGGCGGCGCTTTGGCGTCGGAAGCTGACCGCGCACCGTCTGCGGCCAGCTTTTTCAGCAGGCCGGACGAGTTGTCGGACGCTGACGAGTCCAATATGGACACGTCGGCGGCCGAAAACGACCGCCCCAAGCGAAAGAGGGCCGATCTAAGGTTCGGGTCTGGGGGTTCCTCGGAGTCGGTTGCAAGTAGGTCGAAGAAGAAGTCGAAGTCTAAAAAGGCTTCGACTTCTGCTTCGGCTTTTACTCACGATGTGGGCTTGGTGGACGCCGAGCGCCAGCTAAATCTGGCGAAACGGGTGCAACTCCAGGAAGACCTGGAGGAGAGGGTCGCCGCAAAGGAGCGGCAGGCGCAAGCCGTCAGGTCGAGGGCTGGCTATGGTGCGGCTAATGTGCTATATGCTGACCACTCCCTGGCGGAATTGGAGCGCATGGCAGAGGAGGACAAGGAGGAGGTCCTGGAGGTCGCCTCAAAGTCCTCCAATTTGAAGGGAACCTTCCAGAAGGCTCTCAAATGCCGGGCCGCCAGCATGCACGGCATCGTATTGGAGCTGGTGAAGCGGACGGCCACAGACGGCGCCCCCCACCTGATGCCCACATTTTCGTGGAGGGCATCAGAATTGAGGTGAAGGCCCAGATGAAATATCTGGGCCTTGTACTCGACAGCAGGTGGCGCTTCGGTCCGCATTTTAGCGGACTGTCGTCGCGCCTGCTGAAGGCCGCAGGCGCGCTCTCGTGGCTGCTACCCAACTTGGGGAGGCCCAGCGCGCGATGCCGGCAACTTTACGCCGGCCGGCATCTTGAGGAGTATGGCCCTTTACGGGGCTCCTATCTGGGAGGACACCCTCCAAAGGAGGGAGAACGCCGCCGCCTTGCGGGCGCCCCAAAGGGCCATAGCCCAGCGGGCGGCGCGGGCCTACCGCACAGTGGGCTTCGCGGCAGCATGTGCTCTGGCCAGCACCCCTCCTTGGGAACTCGAGGCGTGGGTGCTCGCCAGAGTATATGAATGGACGGCGGGGCGGAGAGCGGGAGGAGAACGCCCAGCCCCGGAAGAGCGGGAGGCCGTCCGGCGGGAGGCGAGGGATGCCATCGTCCTCCATTGGACGGGGGAGCTCGCCACCGCAGCTTTTGGCCGCCGAACCCTAGACGCGATTGGGCCAGTGTTGCGAGACTGGCTCGAGCGGTCGCATGGGTTCCTCTCGTTCCGTCTGGTGCAGGTGCTGTCCGGACACGGTTGCTTCGGATCGTACCTGCACCGGATAGGACGGGAGGAGACGCCGTCGTGCCACGACTGTGGCGCGGTGGACGACACGGCGCAGCACACCCTCGAGGTGTGCCCGTCGTGGTCCGAGACGCGCCGCAGTCTCATCGCGGTGATCGGACCGGACCTCTCACTTCCCGGCTTGGTTAATGCCATGCTGCAGGATGAGAGGTCCTGGGCGGCAGTCGCCTCCTTCTGCGAACACGTCATGTCCCAGAAGGAGGCGGCTGAGCGCGCGCGGGAGGACGATCCTCACGCGGCGTCGCTCCGAAGGCGGAGGAGGGGTCGAAGAAGACGTCAGTTTGATAGTCATCTCCGACTCCTCCCAGTTGGAGGCCAGCAGGCAGCGGGTGCGGGGGCGCCCTTGCCTGTATTGCACAGGCCTCCACCAGTGTCGGACGGGAATGGCCAGGTGTTCCCGGCCATTCCCGTAGCCCCCCAAGCTGGGGGGAATGCGGGGCCCGCCAGCTAGGCGGGCACGCGCCGGGAGGGTTGTGGATGCAAAGGCTGAGCCGGATTCCCATGGCCTTCCCATCACGGCGATGTGGGAACACCGCTGAGTTTTAGTGGGTATACTGTCATTCCGACAGGAGTCCCACATATCCCGTCTCGTCCCCCCACGAGCGGGAATGCATAAAGCATTTCTCAGCGAAAAAAAAAAAAAAAAAAAAAAAAAAAAAAAAAAAAAAAAAAAAAAAAAAAGGTTACATTATGACAAACAACGCACGAGCCGAGCGACCGAAGCGAGCGTGCCGCGGCAGCGGCCGGCGATGTGCCAGAAGCGAATCGCTTTTGTAAAAGGAAAAAGTTAAGTTCGGTTCGGCAAAGCAGGAGAAGATTTGCACTAAAAAAAATGACAATATTGAGACCATACTGCGAAATTTTGAAACGTATACAGAACTGGATTTACTAAAAGCAATTGCAAGTAATTTAAGATTACTTTAACTGTTTTCTTGTTCAAAATAAATAATTTTTCAAATATTTACAATGTTTTTTTTTCTGCAGAAAAAAAAATCTATATAATCTAGTCGTTTCTGGCACTCGCCGGCCGCTCCCGCGGCACCGCTCGCTTCGCTCGCTCGGCTCGTGCGTAGGAAGGAGGTCACAGTTTTAACCTAACCTAACCATTTATTTTTACAATGTTTACAATGAAAAACATTTACAATGTTTTCTTTTCTGCATTACATTACACCAATTGAATATTCGATAAAATACATGGTTATACCATCTGAACATTACATCAAATGAACATTATACCTTTTGATCATTAGCGCAAATGTTGTTATAGCAAATAAATATTCGATGAACTGAAAATTCTGTCAAACGATATTATACAAAGTGATGATTTTCTTAAACGTTGTTCGATTTAGTAATATTATATCAAACGTTGTTCTATCAAACAAGGGTGAACCATAAATGAATTGATAATAAAAATGTTGGAATGGGCAGTTAGATATATTGTTCGGCAGTTCATAGGTTCGGTTGGAACTTTGAAAAACCACGCGCGAGCCGAATTGGTTGCAGTAACTAAGTCAGGACACCCCGACCAAATTGGTTTGGTTAGGTTAGACCTGTGACCAACCGCGTGCGAGCCGAGCGAGCGCTACTTCCAAGTTAGATTTCTTAGCGTTTTATTCCGATTTGTTAACTGCCCATACGTTACTACCCATTAAGCAATTTTGCTGCTTAATATTTATTTAATTACCCATTTAAATATTTGTTACGACTCATTTTTATTTAGTTTACTGCTGAGTTTTAATCGCCGAACTTGTTATTAATCATGGTTACCCTAACATAATAAGGCTCTTGACGAAATGGATGAGATCAGAAACGTCATCAATTTGCCGTAGGCATTATATATAACGACAACGACGACAGTATGCAAACGGACGGTACCGTATGTATAATGACGAATTATACAATCTGCCTGCGACGTATATAGTAATTGTGCCGGACGGGCGTGATCGATGGACTAGACGCGAAGATTGCAAGGAGGGTGTATCCCTGCGGCGACGCTGACGCCCTGCATCCATAGACGCCCTGCATCCACTAAAACAAAGCGCAGATAATTAGGACAAAAAATACTTGCATCGTAACAAAATATGCATCCTAAGTACAGACAACAAGAACAAATTGCTTCATATTGCAGAAAACACTTTTGAGACCTGTGAACTTTGTCACTACATCACACCTCGTGGAAGTATGCAATTTCTGTTAAAAGGCATCAGAGAAAAGCTGGCCAGTTTTACTTTACTGGACTTTTGCATTATACTACTAGGTGAAGAAGACTTTAAAGTTACAAATAGATATTTTGATAATATCTTGCAAATTAGACAAGTTTTGCAAGAAATCACAAACACAAATATAATTACCTGCACTCCAACATACAAATTCTTCACTAATAATTACTTATACAACTCAAGAGTGAAAACCTTCAATAATCTATTATACTTAGATACAAATACTCACGAATATGCCTACTTTTTGGATAGTAACAAGAATTTAAAATATGACGACACCATGTTTGACAGACGGACTGGCTTAATAAATAGCTCCGGAATTGAATCTATTTTTAAGGATGTTTATGACATGACTATTTATGTAAAATCTATCAACACTGACTATCATTATGAAGTTGAAAGAAATGAGGACATGTCTGCGAATCAAGACAACATCAATGAGCAGCAATTTGCTACGCAGAAGCTTTTTCGGAAATAAATATATCACCATATTCCACCAAAATATTGCAGGTTTGAGGAGCAAGGCCGATGCACTAACGGTCTGCTTACATGAATTATCGGACAATAACACGGATATCGATGTAATTTGTCTGACTGAACATTTCATGATGTCGGGCCATGAAAATATTTGTGTGATACCCAATTTCTGCCTAGCTGCCCACTTCAGCAGAAGTAATTCCAACAGAGGAGGCTCGTGTATATACGTAAAAAAAGGACATAAATGGAAAACAATTTCGAAATCAGTGTTATTCACCGAGTGCTCAACTTTTGAATGCTCTGCAATAGAATTGGTAGCCTATAAATTGATTATTATTTGTATTTATAGGGTTCCTTTAACTAGTAACTTAAACAATTTTTTTGCAAGATTAGATAAAATGCTCAAGTATATCAATAAATCCTATAATAAGCATAATGTTGTATTAGCAGGTGATTTTAATATTGATATTTTAAAACAAAATAATACCACATCTGAGTTTGAATGTTTACTACTCAACTATAATCTAAGGCTTAAGATAACAGAGCCTACCAGAAAAATTAGCAAAACATGTATAGACAACTTTGCTCATAACTATCATAATAAATGCAAAGCAGAAGTGATTGATTTTGCATTATCTGATCACACAGCTCAGATATTGAGGTGTCTTGTTAAAAGAGTATGCCTTATTAAGAGCTGGAAAATTAAACGTAGAGACTATAGCGAGGAAAATCTTAGTAAGTTTAAATCTTATACAGAGAAATTGTCATTTTCGGAAATGTACACAACTTGTGATCCAAATGTAGCCTATAATATTTTCATTGATTTGTTTAAGTTATTTTATGACCTTTGCTTTCCATTTAAATATATCACCATCAATAGTCATCGAAAAGCTAATTGGGTAACACGAGGCATCAAGGCTTGCAGTATAAAAAAACGACAACTTTTATGGCAATACAGAAAAAAACCAAGCGAGATAAACAAAACCAAACTGACCCAATATTCAAAAAGATATAAGAAAATAATAAGACTAACTCAGCGAGCGCAAAATAATCATTCAATTAATAAGTCAGACAATAAAAGTAGAACGGCATGGAAAATTATTAACAAAGCAAAACAAAATTTACCAAAGGATACTATATCTAACATTAAAATTAACGATAGAACTATAACTGACCCACGTGAAATTTCCAATGCTTTTAATAATTATTTCGTCGATAAAATTATACCTAAGGATGATTCGAACAAAATGCAGTATAACTCTTATATGTCTACTGAACAAAAGTCTATGTTTCTGAAACCATGCTTGCCACATGATATTTTGCGAATAATTAATAATCTAAAAAGCACAAATAGTGTGGGCTATGATGAAATATCAACTAAAGTTATTAAATATATAGGTACAAATATCTCTACTCATCTTAGCTATATCTTAAATTTATGCATTGCTCAAGGAGTCTACCCTGATAGACTAAAAACTTCAATCATAAAACCCATTTTTAAGAAAGATGACAGTGAGTACCTAGATAACTATCGACCCATTGCCCTAGTTTCAGTTATTTCTAAAATATTTGAGAAACATGTTCACATAGAACTTAATAATTATTTACAAAAACAACATATTTTAGTTAAAGAACAAAAAGGCTTTAGACCTAATAAAACCATAAACATGGCCATATATGACTTTTTAGACTTTGTTATGGTTAATCTTGACAGAAGAATACCCGTCTGCTCTATCTTTATGGATATGACACAGGCTTTTGATTATGTTGACCATGATATATTAGTTGGTAAACTCAATGCCTACGGAATAAGAGGTAACGTTCTAAAACTAATTGAATCATACCTCAAAGGCCGAAACCAATATACTGAAGTGACTAAAGTGAATGTTCTTACTAAACAAGAGGAAACCTTTCGGTCACATGAAAGAAAAATAAACTACGGAGTACCACAAGGTAGCGTTCTGGGTCCACCGTTGTTTATAATTTACATTAATGACCTACCCAAAGCCACTGATAATCCTATATCTCTCTTTGCGGATGATAGCACTGTTACTGTCAAATGTAAAGACATACATACTTATGAAGATGACTTAAATAGCACCTTGAACTCTATTATGAATTGGTTGAATGTAAATAATTTAAAAGCAAACTTAGGAAAAACAAAATTAATGAGCTTCAGACAGCGCCTACCAGCACTAAACAACCTAAACGTAAATTTTAACAACCAACCTATTGAAGAAACAGACACCTCAAAATTTCTTGGCTTGCATATTGATAATAAAATGACTTGGAAACCACATATTGAAATATTGTGCAAGCGAGTGAGTCGATCAGCTTACGCCCTACATGAACTTGCATATAAAATTAATTCCAAAACACTCATAACTGCATATCATGGGCTTGTGGCGTCTATACTCAGATATGGCATAATTTTTTGGGGCAACTCCACTAACAAAGATCTTGTCTTTAAGGCACAGAAACGGTGCGTTAGGGCTATGTTCGGTTTAAAATCTACCGAAAGTTGTGTACCTTTCTTTAAAAAGTACAACATCTTACCATTGCCATCACTGTATATATTTGAAGTAGCTGTCTTCGTGAAACAAAATCCTGAACTTTTTGTGCTTGCATCTGAAGCATACAATCGTACGCAAAGAGATGAAAGTCGTCTTTGTGTTCGTCAAACGAATACTGCCTTAATGTATAAGAGTATTTTTCATATGGCACCTGTCGTTTATAATAAATTGCCTAAGGACCTAAAAAAATGTAATGTTAATTTGTTTAAGCAAAAATTAAAAACAATGCTATGTGAAAAATGTTATTATAGTATCTCAGATTTTTTAACAGATAAATTTTGACATTATGTATTAAATAAATATATTTAATATTATCTGAATAATTGTTTTAAGTAATTCCAATTTGACTTTATGATAAAATTCTATAATAATTAGGTATAAGTCAAGTATAGGTACTATAATATCAGCAAAATCTGACTGAAGCTTTTTTTTTTTTTTTTTTTTTTTGACATAGACTTTTAGATATTTTATGATTTGTGAATTATTTATTGATATTGACTTGAAATCAATTATTAATAATCTTAACTATTACATTTGTACGCCTTAATAATTGGCAAACATGTCTGAACTTATTTTTTTCTTTGTAATCCTGCATGCATATCTCTACTATTGTATGTGTACACATGTTTATGCAAATAAATATATTATCTTATCTTATCTTATGTTATCTAGGTTTCGGGCATCTTCATGAACTCAGCTGATGACAATGTCCTGAATTCTCGACAGGAAGGGGTTTCTTGACGTAGAAATAATAACACCGAAACGATAAGTCTTCATAAGTGTTCAGAAAGCGCTTGTGAGTCTCTTCAGGGATACTATTTGAAGTACTAGATGATATAAAGTACTTTTTATCGATCACCTTTACCTTAACGAGGACCGTAAATCGTATTTGTTCTAATTTTAATCATATTTACATCGTTTCTTACTGCTAAACATCGTTAAATATACAGGCACACGAGGCACGTTGCATATCACCAAGTTCCTTATAAAATTACCTATCTACTGAAGCTATAGTAGCCTCAGTAGATAGGTATTTTATAAAATAAATATAAAAAAAGAAATATCTATTCCCGCTGAAAATATATTTCAGTGTAATTGGGCATAAATTTACTTTTTTAATTAAAAACTGTTTTTACATGTTAAATTACTCGAAAAGTACTGAACCGATTCCCAAGTTAGATGACCCAAAGAATCCAGTATTTAATACGATATATGTAGGGGGCGTGACGTGCCGCTGAAAGTAGGTTGGTATCCTAACCATATTTACAAAATTAACCAACTGTGAGTATTACAACATTTAAACTCAATTAAATAGACTTTTCTCAAAGAATATATATATTATAAACTAATTTATATGTGTAAACTACATTAATCAATGCATTTACTGTTATAACAAGTGTCTGAAAAAAGTGTAGATCATTGATAAAGAATGCAAGTAAATGAATATTTATTCGAATAAATATTTCAGTAACCAGTTTTTTTTTAATTGTAAGTTTAATTACGGTCGCTGTTCAATGGACAAGTTTCCGTATTTTTTTCTACAATGTTAAAAAATCGTACTTATTTCAGGATATAATGTTAATGTTGCTTATTACCAAGGTGAGATGTCAGATGTTACACATCATAATTATGTGGCTACTGTAAGGCTCGCTCGTTTTTTTATTTAAACCATTCTGAAGTAGGAGCCCCGCCCTGCGGGGGGGGGGGGGGGACTACGCCTTAAGGCGCTTCCCCGACCAAACGACCTTGAGCGTTCGGTCCTACTCTGTCCCGTCGCTGAGTCTCGCTTTGTCTCGCTCCCTGCGCACGCTCATTTATCGTAGAATTCACAAAAAAAATGAAATTCTTTTAATAAAAAAGACAAGCCATGTTTTGAAATAAAATAAAACGTGAATTATTTAGATTTTTAAATTATCTATCCATTAGTGTAATCCTCAAATTAATAGAACGTCACCTTTAGCAAAAGATGCACGCAATCAATAATTTTAGCCACTTTTTTACAAGGAGATTTTAAATGTATTTATAACACATAAAAACAAATAAGAACGTGCAATGTGATGATAGGATATCGAACATTAATAATGACCTTTTAGATGCAGTTTATTACCCATAGTGAATGAGTTAATAGCCTCTGAATAACGCACTATGGCAAGGTTTTGGTCGGGGTACCGCCTTAAGGCTCGTGCACACTGGCGCGACGCGACAGCGTGACACAAAGGCACCGCGTGCCGTGCGACGAGCGGCGCCTTTGTGTCGTGCTGTGGCGTTGCGCCTGTTTGCAGCCTTTATTATTATTGCTTGGAAACAAATTTAGACCCACCATATTATCTTCCCCCACCCTTAATACTCCCACTATCCCACCAATCCTGAAATAAACTTTGGCGATTTTTTTCTCGGTACCTTTGGTTTTGCGCACTTTGGGGTTTTCAACAATACACTAAAAAGGGTCTATTCTACCCAAAAAGAAATAGCTTCTATAAAAAAGTGCTGAGTCTTAAAGTACAGTGGTTCCCATAATTTAACGACGCATCGCATCGCATCGTCGCGAGCAATAATCATCAAACGTCAAAGAGCACAAATATATATTTAAAAAAAAAATGGTGCATCTCAATACCAAGCCCTTCTGTCCTCAATATAATATTTAACGGTATAAAAGGTTTTCAGGCACAACTTAAGTTTAATGAATGTTTTGAATTTATTAAGGCTTAGATCTTGAACGTGATTTGGATGTTTATTACAAAAGTGTATATTGACATCTGAAAAAGTCATCTTGTAGTAAGTATAATTAATTTTTTTCCTAGTATTTCTATTGTGGATATTACTATATTTTTTAAACAATTTTATATTTTTTATGGGCTTAAAAAAGATTATCAAAAATATACTGAGAAGACACAGTCATTACATTAATCTACTTAAATTCGCTGGGAGTGTCTCGGACTTAATTTATAAATTGATTGAACGACCTGTTCAACTTTTTCTGCAAAACGGAAATAGTGTGAATGTCGTCGGCATTTCTATAGGTATGAAAATATCTAGTACACTAAACAGGCTGTCTCTATGTCAGTTAAATTATGTTTTTTTCTTGAGCTTAGCTGTTTTGACATTTTTTTTAGCTACTAAATTCTGCCTGTGACTTCGTTCGCATGGAAGCCGTAAGACACCACAATGTACTAAAATAGCAGCCACATTTTTATAAAAATTCCTGTACACTACGTTTGTAGTTTTGGTCTCAGCAGCCAAAATAAATATGAAGAGAGTCAGGACTGGTGACGCGGTTTCAAGCGATGTACAGTGATCCGTGTGAGAAGCAGCTTATTCTGAGTTTAACACTTGCAGCCTTCAGTAGTAATATATCCCATTGCTTGCGAAAGTTTTCGTTTTTTAACCGACTTCAAATAATGTACGAGGTTCTCAATTCGACTGTATTTTTAGGGTTCCGTAGCCAAATGGCAAAAAACGGAACCCCTATGGATTCGTCATGTCTGTCTGTCTGTCTGTCCGTCCGTATGTCACAGCCACTTTTTTCTGAAACTATAAGAACTATACTGTTGAAACTTGGTAAGTAGATGTATTCTATGAACCGCATTAAGATTTTCACACAAAAATAGAAAATAAACAATAATTTTTGGGGGTTCCCCATACTTAGAACTGAAACTCAAAATATATTTTTTTCATCAAACCCATCCGTGTGGGGTATCTATGGATAGGTCTTCAAAAATGATATTGAGGTTTCTAATATAATTTTTTTTCTAAACTGAATAGTTTGCACGAGAGACACTTACAAAGTGGTAAAAAAAAAAAAAATGATGTTCATTACCATGTAAACTTCCACCGAAAATTGGTTTGAACGAGCTCTAGTAAGTAGTTTTTTTTTAATACGTCATAAATCGCAAACCACATATTATGTTAAATTTTATCAAGATTTTACAAGTTCATTTTGAGTTATCCTTAATACTGCGTTTTTTTTCCACTAGGCTTATATAGATGTTGTGTTAATAACTTCCTGTCACTGTTATTTACATATCAAGTAGTGGTATAAGAATTTGTGTGGGGTAGGTACCACAAGTAAATCATGTCATTGGTTTTTGTATTTTCGTTTTTTGCCACCGACTTCTGAAATTAAAGTTATTTTTCACTTTTTTTGGTGTTGTTTTTGGAAGTCGGTCATTTTTTTTTTGCAAAATAGTTTTGTGAATTAATGAACGCCTGCGTTCCTGTATATACTACCTAATGCCAAAACTCTGATACACTGACTGATGCTTTCTTACAGATTATTCCTGACGAGCAGCTATCACTGAAATAATATAACATTAAATTGTAAAAACACGGGATTTCTCATTAACAGTCATCTAACCTTTGACCATGTCAGAACAGGCCGAAACTTCAGTTTTTCTGTGTACATTATACGAACTATCATAGAATCATATCAATCATAGAATAGTATATAAAAATATAAAAAAGAAGCAAAAAAAATTATCAATTGTTGGGAATCGAACTTGGGTTTACAAAGCAGTCATGCTTTGTTGAAAGATGACAAAAATATCCGTTCTTAATATGTCATGATTGAATACTTAGCTCCGTAAAGGTATAGCGCGATGATAATCATTTAAGAGTTTAAATCTGTAACTATCTGCTACATTCGTTCGCCCTATTCAGCCCAGTGAAGTAATGTACATATTAATTCTGACTGTTCTCGTACACCGCTATATTGTGTTCTCTCTCATCTAAGTCTGATTTCCCACGAAATGTATGGAAAGATATTTTTTTGCGATTTCTGACTTTTCTAGTACGCAAACCTCAGTTGGTTCCGTAGAATTTTTCCATCTTTATAAGAAATAGGACCATTTGGCATCAAAAAAGTTTTTGTGAAAATTGCCCATTTTCTTGTGACTGTACAATTTATTCCAAAATCTGTGAATTCAGATTAAAATTTGTCCACTCTCTACATATTTTGATTGACTGTTTGGCTCCATGTAGGTATAGCGTGATGATAATCATTTAAAAGGTTAAATCTGTACCTATCTGAAATATTCTAGCCTTTTGACTCGTCGTTTTACAACTTTCGGTAAAATATAGAAGAATACAAATAGCGTGATAATTTATAGCCAACAGACTGACCAGACATATACGTAATATCTATGCAAAATTTGAACAAAATCTACCCGGTAGTATTTGCGTGATGCCGAAACATACATTCAGACAAACTGACAAACAGACATACTGATAAACAGACAAAAAATCTAAAAATTATATTTTCGGAATTAGAGTCGTTCCTGCCCCGCAAAAAACACTTAAAAAAATAAACAATGAACAGTTTTGACTTCGCTGCGATTTTATTATATTGTTAAGCCCAAGAATACTGTAGGTTTTAGAGTAATAAATAATTATTGAGGTGAGCAAGAAAAGTAATATATACAGGTACATATTTGCCTAACTTATATGTAAACGAGGGTGTTAAAGGCGGAACTAAAATAAATAAATATTTTTACAAATGCCCTCTAGCTTCATGTCATAAAAACGCAAACTAATCTCAGAGCATGTTTTAACAGGACCACTGTTTTTGAGCTCCATGTCAAAATGCTTTGTAAAAGTTTAAGAGTACACACCAAAAACAAAGTAGGCACCCAAGAAAGAAAATGTTATCAAAATGCTAACAAACATTGTCAACGTTTCTCGGCCATTCTTTTCTTATTTGCACAGTTTGCCGCAAGCTAATGGACACACAAGGGTCGCGCCAATGTTGATTTTCAGTTAGACCGTGCAAGAACGCTTCTCGCTTGTATCTTATAAGATTAATTTACGTTACAGGCGTCTGTTTGGATACATAACTTCCTTCGGGATGTTGAAATAAGAAAGTATGGGTTACACTACCCTGTGAAGAAATAGCAAGCTTTTTTGTTTACGTACTTTGGGCGGTGGTTTTTCATTTAAGAAGGTAATTGTTGATGCTTAATTTTGGGAATATACTACTTATCATAATACTGAAAATCAGCTTTAGACGTTCCTGTTTAAATACATATAAGTAGGGAAATCATCAACACCAAGAACACCTCTCTTGTTAAATAGTAATCTAGTCTCTTGTTGAATCGATCGCGCCTTCTTACCGCGCGGACGTATCTTGCTTAGCTTATTATGATACTATTAATTAATTATAAATATATTTGTTAGAAATAATTGCGTCGTCAGTGATATAAGTGTGTCACGAGTGAGCATTACGAGGTTACTTGCGTTGTGTAAGAATGAGCTAAAGTATTTTTAAAGATATATAGTGTTTCTGTGTTAGATATGTCTAACACTGGATCTAGCCCGTTTGGCCGTAGCCAGCTAGTGACGCGAAGTCCTCCGCCGACACCAACTCAAGATTTCCAGCCTGTAGACCCAAAGCCACAACCTCCCTTGGAACATGAGCTACCAGCCGAAGTTATTTCTACGCCGGAGGTACAGAAATGGATGGGGTCCATAGAAAAAATCCTAAATGAAGTATGCAGTTTAGTTGCTGAGGGAAAAATGAACGCAGACCAAAAGGTACGTGTAGCCAATCTTTGCCGTACTGTCTCACATGGCGCATCTCAGATGGCTGTCTTATATCAAGCCTTAAAGCAAAAAACGATTCAAGCCCATAGTTCCGTTCAGCACTTACAGCAACAACAGAACATCGCGAACTCTCTCCTACAGTTCAAAGAGGTAGTTGAAGGCATTTCAAAGCCGACAGAACCCGCTTCGTACGCTAATATGGTCAAAAAAGGCTCGGATAATTTTGTGCGCCCAGCAAATTTAAGCTCAGTTGCCATATAACCCAGCGACAAAACCAAATCTAGTGACGATACCAAGTCTCTCGTACAGAAAATTATTTCGCCCGGGGAACTTAAACTACATGTCCGTGGCCTTAAGAAAGTAAAAAATGGAGGTGTTCTTATCAGTACCGACTCCAAAGAGGACATTCAAAAGCTCAGAAGCTTAGAAAAACTCGTCTCTTCGGGCCTTAAGATTGAAGAACCATCAAAGCGGCGCCCAAGAATCACTGTTATTGGAGTCCCGGTAGCCCTGACTGATAAGGAGGTTTTGGATTGCATCTACGAGCAAAACCTCTCAGATAAGTTGACCAATACAACTCGTGAGTCGTTTGAAGAACAAATAAAATTGAGCCATAAATCTGGGAAAAAAGACCTCCCTAATTGCAATTTTATTCTAGAAGTGCCAGCTAGCATCAGGAAGATCCTAGTCAATCAAGGACGAATATTCATCAATTGGACGTCATGCCCAGTCCGAGATTTCACGATCGTTACTCGGTGTTTCAACTGCCAGCAGTTTGGACACGCGGCCAAGTTCTGCCGTGACACTAACCCGACGTGTAATCACTGCGGAGAGACTGGCCACACTTTTAAGGAATGCTGCACAAAGTCCAGTCCACCAAACTGTGCGACGTGCAAACGTTTTAATAGGAAAAGTGATCATAAAACTGGTGATGTAAATTGTCCTGCACGGAAATATGCCGAGGACAGCTATATCCATTCCATAGATTATGAAGGCGCCTAAGAGCGCTACCTATTAACCTATCCTTTAAGCACACTAGTAGTAGTTTTTGTTTGTTTATATTTATTGGGTGTTTATTTATCATGACTGATCAATTACTTAAGGACCTAGATCAATTTTCTGTGTCTGAAGTTATAAATTGTAATATTGATGAGTGTAAGCACCACTTTCCCTTGGGAGAGAAACCGCTGACCTTTCTCACACAAAATATTCGCAGCATAAATCGAAATATAAATGGTTTTGAAATATTGCTACAGAACCTGGGTATAAGTTGCGACATTATCGTCCTAACAGAATGTTGGTTGTCAAACCAAACCACTGTTTTACCATCTTTAGACGGATATGTTTCGCATAAAACCAACAGAAACATCAACCAGAATGATGGTTTAGTTGTATTTGTCAACAATAATTTAAGTACAACTGTAAAAGAACCTTTGCTACAAAATTGTAATTGCTTACTCATTAAAATTAATACAGATACGGTAGTTATGGCTATATACAGACCACCTTCTCAAAATGTCGCAAATTTCTTAGATTCACTAAACGTACAGTTACAAAGTCTTACAACTTTTAAACACATAATTCTAATGGGGGACATTAATATCAACATTGCTTCCGGGAAAATGGACATTCATGCACATAACTATGTTAATATCTGCTCATTCCACGGACTCTTGCCAGCTCATTACCACCCCACGCATCAAAGTGGTTCATGCTTAGATCATTTCATTATAAAAACAAATAAACCAGCCAAAACATTTGTTACTAACTCTTCGCTTACTGATCACCAAGCAGTTTTACTAATATTACAAGTTTCTTTACCAAGAAAAAATTGTTTACGCAGCTATACCAATGTCAACATGACACACCTCGAAAAAGACATACGTAATATTAATTTTGACCCAGTTTATAATTCCACCGATGCAAACTTTGCTATTAATTATTTTATAAATTCACTTCACTCTGCAATAATAAAGCATACAGTCGCCAAAATAACGCCAAGGAAGTACAAGTGCATTAAACCTTGGATTACACCCGGACTTGTTCGATGTATTAGGCATAGAGACAAACTTCACATAAAGTTCAAACTTGAGCCTGAAAATGAAATTCTTTCCATTACTTATAAAAGATATAGAAACTTCTGCAACAACCTTCTGAAAAAAATAAAAAATGAATATGACAGAAAAGAACTGCAGAAAGCAGGCAAAAATAGTAAACTTATTTGGAAATTTATAAAAACAAATACATTTAGATCAAAACAACTTGAACCTCCACTTGACTTATTGACTATAGAGAACAACCCAATAGAATCAACAAATATAGTTAATTACTATTTTTCTAACGTAGGCAAAACCTTAGCAGAAAAGACCATACAATCTAGAGGTTCTTTCTCTCAAAACCAACCTAAATCTTTCCCCAGACTCAAATCTTTTGTCTTACTAGATACGGATGTCGATGAAGTATTAACAATCATTTCTGGATTAAAGGACGTTTGCGCGGTTGGGTGGGACGACATATCAAACAACATACTTAAACATTTCAAATACCTCCTTGCTCCGCCGCTAACTCATATTTTTCAGTTATGCTTAACTAATGGTGTATTCCCTAAGTCGCTTAAAAAAGCAGTGGTTACTCCTGTATATAAATCTGGTGACAAAAAATGTGTTAACAACTACAGACCCATTTCAGTTTTAACAGGGCTCTCCAAGATCTTAGAGAAAATCATTAATATTAGATTAATGAAATATCTAGAGGATAACAAATTGCTTTCGGATAGACAATTTGGCTTTAGGCCCAAAAAATCAACTAATCAAGCAGTACATCAAATGACGGATTATATAACAACTAATTTGGATCAGGGCATGCACTCCATTGGGATCTTCCTAGACCTCGCCAAGGCCTTTGACACAATTTCCTGTCCTTTATTATTGGGCAAGCTTGAAAGACTCGGAATAAGAGGAACAACGCTTACACTGCTTTCTGATTATTTAAGAGACCGCGAACAATGTGTAAAAATTGGTCAGTACGTCAGTTCTGAGCTTCGAAATAGTAATTACGGAATACCACAAGGTAGTATATTGGGTCCTACTTTATTCCTAGTATATATTAATGACCTGTGCAGCTTAACACTCCAAAATGGTGTCATAATGTCTTATGCAGATGACACAGCTCTATTGTTTTCAGACAAGTCTCGAGAGGAGGTGTATAAACAAGCCCAGAACGGTTTTAATATAGTGTCTAATTGGCTACATGAAAATCTCCTAACACTAAATGCAGAAAAAACTAAACACATTTTATTCACTATGAGAAATACTAACCTGCCAACTACTAACATAAACATTTATGCGCATAAGTGCGGCAAGTACGCTGACAATGCATGTAATTGTCCTACTTTAGCAAAAGCCGATCATATGAAATATCTTGGTGTGACGATTGACACAAATCTGAACTTCCGTAAACACATTGATTTATTATGCACTCGAATGCGTAAATTAATATACATTTTTAAGAATTTACGATATATAACGGACTACAAATTAATTAAACAGGTCTATTTAGCTTTGTGTCAATCCATTCTTACATATTGCATAACTTCATGGGGAGGGGCTGCAAAAACAATCCTACTACCATTAGAACGTGCGCAGAGAGCTATCCTTAAGGTAGCCACCTTTCGCCCATTTAGATTTCCCACATACGAGCTATATACGGCATGTAAGGTTTTAACTGTGCGTCAACTATTTATATTAAAGATAGTATTACACCAGCATAGCAATCTCCCTTATACCCCCATACCTATACATAAGAGAAGAAAAGACTTAGTTTGCATAAAGCCTCAAACTAGACATACTTTTATAAATAAATTTTATGGTTTTTTAGGTCCGTTCTTATATAATAAAATCAATAAGTCTCTAAGTATATATAGTGTAAATTGTAAAAAATGTAGTGAAATGTTAAGTGAATACTTAGCGACATTAAATTACTCAGACACTGAAAAATTGCTAGAAATCATGCAATAAGTTTATTAATGTTAAGGCAATTTTTATTTAATAATATAATTATTATGTATCAATGCTAGCTCTATGTACATTAATTTAATAGTCCAATAAAACACTCAGCGTTGTTACGTGAAGGCCTGAAACACAGGTTTGAATAAACCTACATCAGGCAGGTCGCTATTGTTTTTCATTAGGCCTTTATCCAATATAATAGGTCTTTACCTATGAAATTGCCGTTTTGTATGAAAAAATTTAAACGAATTTTTTTCATGAATTTTTTATTTGTATTAATCGAAGTAATCACCCATGCAATCAATGCATCTTTGCCATCGCAGTGGCAGTTTATTGATGCCCTTCTTAAAGAAATCAGCTGGACGGGAGGCAACAACTTCTTCAAAGGCATTTTGTACTGCCTCTCGGGTATTAAATTTTTTTCCCGCCAAGAAGTTATCCAAATTCTGGAAAAAGTAGTAGTCTGTAGGCGCAAGGTCTGGTGAGTAGGGCGGATGACGGAGAGCTTCCAACCCCAGTTCTTGCAACTTGGAGACCGTCTGCTGTGCAGTATGAGGTCGCGCGTTGTCGTGCAGGAGCAGCGGAGACGAGCGATTGACCAATGCTGGTTGGAGATGCGCCAGCTTCTCCATCATTGTGTTCAGTTCTTCACAGTACACATCTGCAGTAATGCTCACCCCGTTTGGTAAGAAGCTGTGATGAATCACACCGGCGCTAGACCACCAAACAGTGACCATCACTTTTCTAGGGGTAAGTTTTCGTTTAGGGCATTGTTTAGGTGCTGAACCAGGATCCAACCAACTTGCTGAGCGCTTACGGTTATCAAACAGAATCCATTTTTCATCGCAGGTAACAATGCGGTTCAAAATTCCTTCATTTGTGTGTCTGTTGAGCAGTGCAAGGCACGTCTCGACGCGTACTTCGCGCTGGCGATCATTGAGTTCGTGGGGCACCCATTTGTCAAGCTTTTTTACCTTGCCAATTTGACGCAAATGGACCAATATTGTTTTGACGCTAACGTCGAAAGCTGCTGCTAATTCAGCCGTAGATTGTGTATCATCAGCTTCCACAATCGCCTTTAATTCGTCATTGTCGACCAAAGTCTTCGGACGACCGCGAGGTTCATTTTTCAGGTCGAAATTTCCAGAACGGAAGCGAGCAAACCAATAACAGGTGGTGCGTTGGTTTGTAGTGTTAGCTCCGTAAACGTCGTTGATGTTGCGTGCCGCTTGTGCCGCGTTGCTGCCACGACGGTACTCATATTCCATAATTACTCGAATTTTTAACGTATCCATGATGACGAAAAAGATTGAAATGCGATGAAAATGTAACACTAATCAATAAAGAAATGACTACTTTTAGAAAAAAAAATCCATGTTTTTAAAATAAAATTAATTTGAAATTAGAATTCTCAGCCAAACAAAAATTATTTTGATTTGAAATGGCCAGTACTGCAGAACGGCAATTTCATAGGTAAAGACCTAATATTATATAAGTTATACCTACACTAGATTTATTTTAGGCATAGTTTAATATTTGCTTAATAATTTTAATATGTAACTCTGTACTGATGTCACTTCTATGTAATTTATATGTGAACTTATGAATAAAAAAAAAAAAAAAAAAAAAATAAAAAAAAAAAAAAAAAAAAAAAATAAAAAAATAAAAAAAAAAATAGTTACAGTAAATTCATCATGATTGTCCTGCCATTATCCTTATTTATTTGGGGTCTTCTTCTTCTTACTTTTCTATTAGTAGGGATCTCGGTAGTCACCCCATTTCTAGCCATATCATCTAGATTATTAGATTTATTTCAAACGAGAATGTGACTGGGTCCTCCTTTTGGTAATCAACTTTTGCAACGCTCACTGAGAGAGAAGAAATGGCTTATTATACTGGCATCAGTAAATACAACACATCACCTCAAATAAATCTGTAGTCGGTTGAAATATACAAGAAAACAAGGAGCTATAGATACCTTTTTAATAAAATATTACCACAACAATGGCCCGTGACGTCACCCTTTTATCGTTTATTGCGCAGTTAGAATGGTGATCGCGCTCGTTCATATTAGCAAAACTAATTATACGACGATGTACGGAGCCCACTGAAAATTCCCCTGTAATTGCGGGTAATGTCTTAATTTGTACCAATTATCGTCATTAATAATTATTAAGAAAGTAATTTTACTAATTAGATAAGCTGTACCCGGATGTTGAAACGAATAGGTACTATATTAACTGTAACATTAATGTACAAAATATCTGTTTGTGGATTAAGCTTGGATAAAGTAGTAACGTTTTGCTCCCTAATATAGGTAAAAGATACAACCGTACAAGAATTACATATATATATTTTTTGTGACTAATTTCGCCTCGGTTTTCAGGGTAACTAAATTCATCTCCATAATATTACATACCTACATCCTTAAAACGAATGTAAATGAATCCCGAACCAATCCAAATAACCAATTCGTGTAACAAAACTACTTTTAAAACTAGTATCGTTTCTATAATCAAACTCTCAAAAACATCCAGAAAAGTTTGATTACAAAGGGTGACTTCGGATCCTTTTTTTTTCCATAACTGAAGTCGATATTCCTAGTGGAATAAACGGTTTGATATCATCGGGATCTGCAAAAGTTCGGAGCCCTAGGGAGGTGCGGGCGAAGTCCTGTCTCCATCTTATATTGTCCAAGTTGTATTTAGTTTTATATGAGTGGTTTTCTTCTTGGTTGGAGTTAAGATGTGGGAAGGTAAAATGGTGTTTGTTGAGCTATAAACTTTTACTGTAGATTTGTATATTTGTTTACATACGTTGTACTATGAGGAGCCAACGGTTTCGTTCAATGGTAATCACTATAGTTAGATACCTACCTGACTTTTAGTCTGACTTTCTGTTTGGTGAGTTTTCAAGGTATTTCACGTAACAATTTGTTCTATATTTGGTTCTTGGTTCCATAAAAAGCACATTTATGATACTTTTCATTCGAGGACAATAGGTGAAAATAAAAGAGAAACGTTAAATGCCCAGGTTACAATAGCTTTATTCAGTTGTCTGTTTTTATTAATGAAGTACCGTTGAAATTTTGAAAACATTGTTCAATACTGTCGAGTAGGTCAAAATGTTGGAATTCCAAAAAGACCGTTTGATCCTTTGTATCGCTATGCAAACCTACAAAGTAATAATTCTTTATTTAACCACGACTGACTCTTATTATTTTTTTGAATTTAAATGAACGAAAGGTCAAACATCAATTAGTTATGTTTACCAAAGCTTTCATATCGACTTTTTTTTGCAAACAAATCGGCCTTGTTCAAGTTAAGGGAAAATCTCGACAAAATTGCCCCGCAGGGAATTGAAAAATTGGGGCTCGTCTGTCTACTTCAATTGGCTTAAAATTGAAAAAAATTCTTTCAATTTTACAGCAAGTAAGACCCAAAGAGCTACCTACCTACCTAATTTACGGATATAAACTAAACACGTTTTTGCTTTAGACTACCGTAAAATAAATGGCACTGGAATTCCTAGCAAATAATTTATTTTTAGTATTCTCATAATTATACATCAAGGTCGGAGTAGTTAGCCTAACTCACATTGCTACTGAAAAAAAAATACAATTAAAATGTTCTTTTCACACAAAAATCCCAACTGTCACAAAGGTTGTCAAACCATTTCGATTTGGCGACCACACTATCCGTCCCGGGCACACCATCTACATAGCATATAAAATATTTGCAGGGGTTTTCACATGGACAGACTGGGCTTTCAATCAGCTGGTGACAGTTAGATTGAATCCAATATGGACTGAAACCGACGGAATAACAGTAATAGACGGCCAGTGAATTCTTTTCAATGGTAGAATAATCCTTCTTTAAATAGAATTGTGAAATGGGATTGGTGAAAGTTTTTTTTTACAGAAAAGAGTTATTGTTTGCAGTATTTGGTTTATATTCTATTTTATCGTACAGGTGGAAAATTGCGTTATGTTTAAATAAAAAGATAATGTTATGAGGGCACTTTCCAAAAGCTGTACCTATTAGTGAAAAGAAAATGTCATAATGTTGGAAAACTCAGCACGTACTGTCCAAGCGTTAAAAGTCGTAGAAATAAAGAGGAAGAACATTGTTTCAGCTGTGGGCTATTTCAAATAATCGATTACTTGCTGAGTAGTCAATCCAAAGTTGCATTAACTCAACAAAACTAAAAATTTCATTGAAACTGTAGACCTCAGTCTGATGTTGTGACACTTAAAAGTTATTCGCATAAAGTAACAGGGGAGTACGTAAAGTATATATAATTCAGTTACATAGTTACATCGCAGAAATAGGTCAAAAGGATTTGACAGCCTAACGTAAGGTCCATAATGGAGTTGTGCACTTAGCTCGCTAATGTATTTCGAGACTATTTATTCGTATTGACGCCTATTGGCTAATGTCCTGGTAAAGTATTGGTTGGATGCTCCTTTAGATAGGATAAAAGTTGGTTCTTTTAGTAAGTGAATTTACCTGATAAATTCCATGACATTCTTCGTTTATCTCACTGCAATACAGGCTATGAAGTAGTTCTGTTGTTTGTTTGTAGATCAATGGAAAGTAGGAATGTATCTAATAAAAGAGTGACACGCCAGTATAAGACATTTGAGACGGAATTCTATATGGTAAAGGATCACCACAACAAATTTTCATTAAATATTGAGTTGGCTTTTATAGTCAAAACATAATGGCCGCCTCCGTTTCCTATCTGCATCGCTTCTTGCGCAACGATATTTCATAAAATAAAAAACCATTATGTAACATGTAGTAATTCATTTCCATAGTATTATTTAGGGACCAAACGCTTCCCCGTGACGATAAAGTTCTTAAAAGCTGTTCAACATACAACAGACAATTGAGCTAACGGGACTAAAGGTTTAGTGCCAAACTTATCCTGATGACTTTGTGTATGAACGTATACTGTCATTAAAACTTCAAAGGTTGGCAATGGTTGCATGTTGTCTTGATTTTGTTGTGTATATGGAACTAGTGTCAGTTCGTTAAAATACTTGCTGGCTTCAAAAATCTCGAGATGTTTTCAGTTCTGAAATAGGAATTGGACAAGATTTTTATCATTTTAATCATATTTGATTTAAGATTACTTTCGAAGTATGATAAGGAAAACTACGTTTTTATTATAATTATGTATAGCGGCCTATGTTTTGCAGTAAAATTTTTAAAATTGATTATGTTACGATCACTTTTACCTACAACTCTCAATACTTTGAGCACCAAAATTATGCCCGAAACTTTAGGTAATAGTTGGACTTCCAAAAGTCCTAAACATACACAAAACTCGTTTGAATAGCGCAAATTATTAAATGAAATCCCAAACATTCAAACTTACAAACCACAATTATCACAGCAAACATTTAGGAAAATTGAAATTGAATTTGAACACTGTCGAATCAATGCAACTTTATTCTAATGTTCCTTCGGTTGTTAACCAATTAAATAATTGCATAACTGGATTGTTCGGTTGACCGGAATGGATTTTGAGTTTAAAACAATATGGCGTCGCGACCGTTTAATTCAAACTTGCACCATTCATTTTACTTGTTATCATGATTCATTATGCAACGGGTAGTTTGGTTCTGATTTTGTTTTGGAAAAACTGCGTTGTGGTAATGATGCATATATTTCAATTTAAAATATATGCATCATTACCACAACCCACCAAGATAGGATGATAAGAGATTCAATCATTTGATTCGATGTTTTCATGGCAGTCGACTGATAAAAACTTTGAGCTCTAATTTTTCAGCACGTTCTAAAAAAAACACTTTCTTAGTTTAGGATTTGTCTGTCTTGGAGGGAAGTCCTGGGATAACAAATTCAATTTTCTTTTTTCACTTCCCACTTTGGTTTAACTTTACTTACCAGAATGTTGCTTTAAAATTAATAAAATCTTCTTCCGATTGTAACTACTCTATGTCTTCATCATAAAAGTATGTTATCTAGGTCGTCACTTGTTTCATTATTCGACACTCTCCGAAGTTGATCTCAGCCATAGTGAAATGCTTGACAGTAAATCAATTCCACTTTATTAAACTTGCCCATCTAATTCTACTAGATAATTTTGGGACGTAAGTGTTTAGAGGTACAGTATTTTCATCTCGCGGAGCCACGCGCGCTGTAGTTGTGGTAACCAAGTGTACAAACACGATGTGAATGTGTGCGTGAAAATGAGTAGAGACAGCAAAAAACACGCACACGCACACACACACACACTCACCCTCACACAATTCCGACTCCGCCATTGTCTCGGACAGTACCGACAACTCCTGAGCTTACACACTCATTCACAGCGTGTTTGTACACTTAGTAACCACAAGTAAAGCGTGCGTCGCTGCGTAAGATACAAATACTATACATAATATCAAAATTAATTAATTACTTCACCATACTAGATAAATGATTATAATATGCAAATAATAGACGCACTGATTGTAAGCTGCAACGTAGATTTAAGGGAAACAATATATAATATTTTGTCTATAATTGCTGAAATAGACTGGTTTTAACTAAGTTTTTCAATGTTTCCTTACTAATATCTCTGTCATAGTGTCACAGCGACGCCTCTTAAGTTTCTACGGCGAAATTGCTATTAGAGAGATTCGCGCCTAATGGACGCGTAATTGGCTGCTTCGCAAACTAATGGACAATTATGGCGATAGACGTATATTTTACGAGAATTATAATATGGTTACGTCACCTTTATTATACATTAATATCGATAAGTCAAGGTATGTAGTCGAGGTCAGGAGATGAAAAGGTAATTAGAAAATACAAGATGCAGCAGTATATGGATTGTTTTTATGTCTTCAAATTTTTTTTTTTTTTTTTTCCTTCTACTTATCTTCATTCTAACTTTTCTCAGGTTTTTCAAACACATCTATTTTTGTTGTCGGGTTAAATTATTTTTGCTTTATTTTAGAAACAGGGACAATTTATTAATGTCGCTTTGATAACAGACCACGATAGAGAACTCTTCCATCGGTTCACAGTTATTTCTCGTATAGGAACAAGCATAGTGAATCAGTCTCTATGGATCTCGTTAGTGACACGGTAGATACAATGGTAGTAATTTATCACAAAGTTTAGATCCAATTAAGCAAAACTGTTTATCTACACAAAAGCAGTTGCATATTAGTAGGTAGGTATATCCTCATTGTCCAGGGAGCGTTTATAACTTAACCGAATTAAACCTTGCCAAATACAACTTGAAGATTTTTCTTTATTTATTATTATATAAAGAAAAGAAAATTCATTAATTTTCATTCAATACTAACCTCTTGTCGCCACTTGCGTCTTTACTAAACTCACTAAGGTCAAGCCGGCCGAAAGGCCGAAAGGCGTCATTGAAAAAATATTCCCTAAACTACCTTCCTTTCTTACATTGTAGTCACAATATTAAAAATAATGTATGTATAATGTATGTATATATGTAAATAATGGGCTTTGGTTATCTGTAAATGTTGCGTACATTTACAGATAACCAAAGCCCATCAATAAAAATCACAGATAACTCAGTACAACTAGTAGAATCAGTGGCGCCGGTCAATATTGCCTGACACTCAAGTGTTCCTGATGCGTGAACTCTGTGGATTTCCGATAGAAGAAGTGGAGTGCTGTGTCCATACGGTGTGGAATAGCGGCCATGTTTGCTAATCTCAGTGTGGGCCGATTATCCGTCATATTTGATCTGTTCTGTACATTGTTCGTAGTTAGATGTTGAGATATGAGTGTGACAGTGGGGTTACATTCGGATCTTAAAGCTGTTTGTTAAGTTTATTATGACAGGTAAAGACAGTACAGTACAGTGATAAAGTAAGGAGTTATTTGCCTTGGTTATGTGATTATTGTGTTTGCTCGACGGTCTTGTACAAGTAAGTATAGAATAGAATACTCACTATTATGCACACGATACGAATTACAGATATAAAATATATAAAAAATACATAGGGTGATACAATAGACGGTCTTATTTCTAAAAGCGATCTTTTAAAGGTAACCTTTGGATGGGTAAGTACCTATATCAGGAAGATTAGATAGAAGGTCCTAAAGCTCTCACGGCAATACGCTGCTGTTACAAAAAGTTTGTTTAAAAAATTATTATATACGTCATCTGAAGCATAATTTTCAAAGGCTAGCTGCAGGTAGTAGGTGGGTAAGTATTTGCCACGAAACATTTAGGTACACTAGCAAAACTAACAGGTATTTTGTTTAAATTCACGATATTGTCAGTTCATATTAAATTATCTAATGTTACTGGTACCAAGTTAGTATCTTGGTAATAATTCATACGATTAGGCTGCGGCAGTTTGATAATGTGATGATGAATTAGTGTGAGATGGTTTATAGTGTGATGATTAGACGAATTATGATAACACATTTAGGTTCTGTATGTTAATCGTACCTGAGGTTGCATTTGAATGAATGCTATTGTCATTTGGTTTGGTGGTTGCAGTATCAAGTTTTAATTTAGTTTTTTTTTGTCAACTTATGATTAAACTCCGCTTTGTATGACGTGTGCTGGCGATGGATGAATTACAATTAAATTGTGATTGAGAAGCATAAACACAAACTTACCTGCACATTAATGATAAGTAGGATAAAAAATAAAAATAAACTTTATTAAACATAATATTTTTTATTGAACTTAACATCGTAAGCTTAAGTTTGTATAGTGCCGCTTATATTAATAATAATTATTTGTTTATTTAAATCTGTTAAACGTATCGTGGAAGAGTAAAAATGTCTAATTCTTGAAGTCCGCTAAAACCAGAAGGACTGTCACTTCGACTGACATCGAAATAGCTGGTGTATTTTCATCCACATACGGAACTTTGAAGACCTGGACCGCCACCTGGGTTCTGCGACCCCAGTCTAACGTAACGTGCGATTTTTTTATTATTCTTAGATCTATTGTTTTAAGATCTCATATAATTGTAAGATCGGACATTATTTTTTGATTTTATATTCCTTTTTAACCCCCGACGCAAAAAGAGGGGTGTTACAAGTTTGATCGTTATATGTGTGTGTGTGTCCGTGTGTCTGTCTGTGGCACCGTAGGTCTTAAACGGGTGAACCGATTTGAATGCGGTTTTGTTTTATTTGAAAGCAGGTTTTCTAGCGATGGTTCTTAGAGATGTTTTATCACAATTGGTTCAGCCGTTTCAAGGTAATTAGCTCTTTTGTTAGCTGCGGTAAGGATCTTAGACGCATAATGGGTATTTACTTTACTTTCAAATATATGTGTGACCAAAAATTTGAAACACACAGGATATCCAGCACACCAGTACACTCTTGAAAAAATAATAGCAGATATATCGTGTTTGGTTTCGTTTTGATCAGTATTTAATTCTACATACAATACAATGGTGGCAACATGATGAGCTGATGCTGCAGCCAGGATATCCAGCACATTAGTACACTCTTGAAAAAATAATAGCAGATAATTATTTCGTGTTTGGACTTGTTTTGATCAGTATTTAATTCTACATACAATGCAATGGTGGCAACATGATAATAATAACACCATGTAAATGTACTGGTTTAGCTATTACTAATATTATTTCAAGGCTCAGAAAAAACAAATATGAAACATAATACTAGTATAAATCCTGGTAACGAAACCATAGCGCGATCTAATTCGACCTCAATGCTATCTAGGGAGGCAAATGTCAAACTTTATTTTAATAAAACCGATTGATCGCGCTACGGTTTCGTTTAAGACATAACACACAGTATTATACGGGATTACGAAAACTCCAAAACAAGCTATTTGATGTAGTGTCTAAATATACCCTGAAAAACGCTCTTCACTGTTAATTCATACTTATACAACACGGGGTACCGCTAAGCTTAAAGCAATGAAAATAGATAAAATAGGAGATTGCATACTCATTACTCATAGCGCTCCCAGACTTAACAATTTAACACCTAGCTAGATTTTATACAAAAAATTGATCGTATCGTAGCAAGTTGGTTGGAAATGCTAGTAAATTAATAGATAGTCAATCAAATGAAGGGTCTGACTTACATAAGCGGCGGTGCCCCGCCGCGACATTATAGCGCCATTTCAACGAGCAAACCTTATCGTGCCACCCATCAATTTCTATACCTAATTAAAATATATGGTGTTACTCAATCGAATTTGATGGCTCAACGATAGGCATTATTTTTGACTTTTTAAATGTCCGCTATTCTTTTTTGCGTTTCGGATTTTTTAAATTTAAAATTAAATTTTTTGAATTTACTTTTACGTAAAAAAAAACTGATGTCTTCTCTCTGCAATTTAGAAGCTATTATCGCAACATAATAACTACTACATAAACTTGTCCGTAGTTTATGGTACTAGCATTACGACAAACACACGAACCTACCTCACAAACAAAACCAAAACACACCTACACATTCGAGGGGCGTTCAATGTATTCTCGGTATGAGGGTGATTTACTAATGATGTGGGTAATTTGACTAATTAATTAATTTATGACATTATCTAAGGGTCTATAGGTAAAATTTCATATTGTTGGATCATTAGTTTGCTAGTTATCCTTAGTCAACGACAACTGGAATGGCTATCGTGACAATGTTGAAGAAAATCGAGCACCGCGCTGTTATTAAATTCCTTATCAACAAGGTCAAGTCAAAAAACTGTTCACGAAGAGATGGTGGCTGTTTACCAAGATTCTGCACCTTCGTTATCAACGGTTCAAAAGTTATCAAGTGAATTCAATAGGGGAAGAGAGAGTATTGAAGAAGACACTCGCTCGGGCGGCCTGTTTGCCTCTACGGAAGAAAACGTGAAAAAGTTAAGAAACTTATACTGGATGATGCCCGAGTGAAGACGAAAAATGATAGAAAGATGATCCACCTTTCCGTTGAAACTGTGCAGACTATTATTGATGACCTTCTTTACCTTTCAAAAGTCAGTGCAAGATGGGTGCCGCGAATGCTCACGGGCGGCGCCTCAAAAACAAGTGCGAATCGAGTGCTGTAGAGAGTTTTTAGAGCTCTGTGGTGAAGTTCCATCAGGTATTTTAGAACGAATTATTACTGGAGATGAAAGAAGGTCAACAAAAGCCCATACAAGTTTGCCCAAAAGTGTACCTCGAGGTACACGTGCACCAAATCAAAGATAAAAAATAGAGGAATTTGAAAAGTATTTTTATTCTTAAATAATTTAAAACTACATAATCAAATATTTTATATGTATGGACAATTGCGTTACATTTGGTTGACACTCGGGTTGACATTATTTCGTAAATGTCATTCACATGTTATTCAGTTCGTTCGTGAAACAACAGTGGCTGAACCCGACCGCAGACAGCTGTCAACTTGACAGTTTTTTTTTTAATAAATAAGGTAGTTGTGCTTGTGCCGCTGATAGAATGCCAAAATGGCGTGCTTTTTATTATGTTAAAAGTCATTTTATTCTCATCCCTGGGTAACCATAACAAAATTATATAAATGCAATATTATTCAGTGTAATCTAGTGTATTTTATGCCACTAAGTGTACCTCGGTACTTCATTTGGGCGGATTTTGGTGCCAACCTTTGGGTTCATCATTATGACCTTGAAAGAAAGAAATTGAAAGTCTTTCCGTCTGCCGGAAAAATCATGGCCAGTGTTTTGGGACTCAAAGGTTATTTGCTGATTAAGTACAGAAAAAAAGGTGAAACCAAAAATGCAGCATCCTACGCATCCACTTTACGAAATTTACGGGAATCAATTAAAGAAAAAAGACGGGGTAAACTGACCACCGGTGTGTTGCTTCTTCCCGACAACGCTTCGGTCCACACGGTGCGTGTTTCCAAGGCTGCTGTGCGAGATTGTGGTTTCGAAGAAATTAACCACCCACCCTATAGCCCAGACCTGGCCCCATGTGATTATTATTTGTTCCCTAATTTGAAAAAAGACCTTCGTGGGAAATGTTTTTCCAACGATGAAGAGCTCAAAGCAGCAGTAATTGCGCATTTTTCAGAAAAAGAGGAAATATTTTAGCGATTAGACATCTGTAATTTTTATGGTGTACATAATAAAGACTATTCTATTATATTCTATTCTATTCTTATTTTTTACGGGGTATTGTAAAGTTAATTTCGAGCTGTAATAAATGCATTGAGGTAAAGTTGATTACTTTGAAAATAAAAATGTATTTTTCTTTGTTTTCATTCCGATACCGAGAATACATTGAACGCCCGTCGTACATCTTCACATTAATCTTTTCCTACATCTTCATGTTCACGAACTTTCTATAGTAACAGTCACAACACATGATAGTGACCACAAATAACATATTCATCAGCTACATCAATGGCTTTACTTGAAATCATCCAGGACATTGACGAAAATGTTACTATACATTGTCACATATGTGATCAATTAGAAGAATGTAGTAAACTGCTACCTAACTCCAACAATTTCAAAATTCACTCATATAACTAGGTATTACAATGGACAAAAACTTATCAATTTTACCTCACATACACTTGCTAGCGGGCCGCGTCTGAAAACTAATCTACATTATGAAAAAACTAAAAGACTGCACACCTGTTAAAATTCTCCGAACAAAATACCTAGCTGTCTCTGTCAATCAGTACTCCACTATGGAATCTCCGTCTATGGCGGAGCCGAGAAAAGCACATTTATTGATATAGAGAAAGAGCTCAAAGAGCCGTAATTAAAATGATGCTTAGAAAGCCCTTTAGGTTCCAGATAGAACTGATATAAAACGAATTTTCGGTTCTTCGAGTACATCAACTATAATGTAACTACTTAGAGCCGCACTGCATGCACACAAATCTATTAAAAACAGACCTGACTACCAAAACGTATCTTACATGTCTCTCTTCCTAATGCAAATAGTCTTCTGGCATAAAATAAAGTAAAAAATTAAAGGGGGGGCCCCCTTTAAAGAACATGTTTTCTTTTATATATGTAGTGTTAAATATTGTAAGGTGATACGGAACCCTTCGCGTGCGACTCCGACTCGCACTTGGCCGGTTTTTTAATAAATATCTGTTTATTATATTTATTTATTTACTTAGTACCTACTACAATATAAGAATACGATAGGCATATTTAGGTAACGCCAATGACCTTGATGGGCAAATTCCCCATACATATGGAGCGGAATTTTACATTTCAAATAATTTGGTTGGTAGAAAAACTTAATGAATGTGGGAAATTGAACCGAGGTCACTTTGCAATATTTTTTTTCACTTCACTTCACTTTGCAAAATTTATTGATTATTTTTTATTTATCTCTCCCTTATATAAGATTCATCACATAATGCGATAGTGCGGTCTCTTATAATTATAGGTATATCTTTATAGGCATAGTAAAATTATTTACTATTTAAAGTATTAGGAACTGTAACTTACTACACAAAACTTTTAAAAAAAATTGAAACTATAACAATAACAGCAATCTTTCATTTAATAATTATTTAATTAAACCTACAATAACATACCGGTTCCGACATAATAATATAACTGTTAAAATACATCTGTACCACAATTACATATAACAATAATCTACTTTAGGTATAGCCCAAAATTAATAACAACAATCTTGCGAATTCGCTCAAATTACATGTGAATAAATCAAGTTTGATGTAAAGATCGTTAATGACCCGAATAGCTCGGGTTAGTGGTGTTTAGGCGAGTAAGTTGGTCCTAGTTGTCGGTACTGCCAGCACTAGTGGGCGCCACCGCCTCCACAAATAGCGGTCGGGTATGGAAGGACTTAAGCGCTGCAGCACCCTCGGATTATGCTCAATGCGCCGGAGTAACTTGACTAAGTAAGCGACAAGTGTAAATAAACTCCCCGCTAAAATAAACTCACAGTTCAAAAAAAAAACGAATGAATCTGCCTCATCGACGGTATCTACGTTGCAAGTGCGAGAGTGCACTTATCACACAAATAGATTACATAATTATCTTGTAACTAAATAAAATATATGAGGCCACATAAATTTTCCAAATTTTCCCAATCTGGGACTATGTCCATACGCATCCATACATTTGCGTGTAATTTTTGTATTAATTCACCAGTTCCAATTTTGGCATAATTCTCATTTTTTCCGAAGTTCTTATAATGTTCAAATAACTCACTTAACCTAGATTCATTTATCATTCTCACGTGATTGACTATTACTATTATCAACTCATCAAATCCCATTTTAATAGCCATTATTAGTATATTAGTTTCTTTTACAATTGCGATGAAATCTGTCAAATTTTCCTTATTTAAGTTACCTTCGATTGTCGATAATAACCAAAACCCCAAATTTCGTAGATCAAGACGAATTGCCTCACATAGAGATGACTTCATATGTCCAAGTCCATTGTTTATACTTGTGGTATGTTGGTTACAATTGAAGCTTGTAGTACAACATGCACCAGACTGGTGCCTCTTGACCGGACCAGTTTCCAAACCATAGTAATGTGATAGCCGTCTACAAGCAGATTTTCTCTGTTCTAATAACAACGTAAATATAATTCCCTTGTTTTTGTCTATCAGGATAGTCAAATCTTTATCAATTTTCATTTTTGCGTCCAGTATGACCAATATGTTCTTGTTAAGATTAAAAAACATCACGTTCAATATAAAACTATATATATTTTTTAAATTTCGTTGACTTTTCAGTAAATCACAAATGTATTCGACCGCAAAGTATTCTGCGAACGTCGAGTGTACAAAAATTGGAATATTGTCCACTACATTACAAATGATGCCCGTTCTATCTTCTTCCTCTTTCAGTTTCTTTATAATTTGCTTACATTGCTTTAAGTCATGTTTATCTAATAGACATTTATCATAAACAACGTAAGCCGCCAGTTTTTGAAGCTTATCTTTAGTATCTGCATATTCCCTCAAATAATGTTCTATATTATCCGGTTTGTACATATCATTTTGGTTTTTCTCATGGAAAAGTATATTTTTCAACTTTGTTTCCAGAAAATGTTCGTAGATTTCGAAGATGTTAATATCTAAGTCCCATTTATTAGGTATTTTTTTATTATTCGCATTTGTTTCTCTTATTTGATTATACAAATGATCAGCTAGCATATTTAGGTGTAAGGGAGTTGCAACAAATCCGCTGAATTTCAATGTGGGTAGTTCTTTATAAAGTTTCTTCAAACCAAGAGTTTTAAGTCTTGATTTTAAATATTTTCCTAAGCTTAAGTAAACTGATAGAATTGGTATCTCTTTTATTGACTGAACTGATAAATGGCCTTTTTTCTTAAACATTTGTATATCGTCACTTTTAGACATAAACATACTAAAATCATATATATTATTTCGAATCTGGTCGCTATCGAGGTTCTCCAGTATCTTCTTTTCATCCCAAAATGTAGTCAAATAAACGTCCTGCTCGTCGTCATTCAAGGGTTCTATTTTGTATAGAAATTTCAATTCTAAACAATTGATGATTTTGTCATACGATCTGCTAGTCATCCATATTTTACGTTTCTGACATCGCAAAGATTTTTTCACGGTTTTTATTAAACTTAACACCTCATACGCGTAGGTAGGGCAGATTTCATCGAAGCCATCGAATAAGATTATTAGTTTTTTTGTATTATAATGATGCAGGAACATTTTCAACTCGAATACAGTCCACTCGTCACCCGTACAATCCTTAAGATAGATGATGCTGTTGGATTGTCCTAGTGTTATTTTAATATCACCCTTTTTGCTATTTTCCTCGCTGAGTGCAACTTGACACAAGAATTTTAAACTTTCAAAAGTATCGATGACAGTTTTTTTATCTTGCCACTCAAAGAATTGTCTGGAGTACTCCAATAAGTTAATTCTTAGTATCCAAACTGTTGGATCCAGTTTTTTTGTTTTATGAGACAAATGGGTGAGTAGAGTCGACTTTCCCATTCCGGGATCCCCAATGATTAGAACAATGTCAGCTTCTATGTCGTACAGCGTTGAGATAGGCTTGCTGATCCCTTCTTCAATGCTTTTTTCTTTTGTGGCAACGCTTTGAATTACTACATTAAAACATGTCACAGTTCTTTTAATATATAATATTTCTTTATAATTTAAGTGACTGGCTGGTTTTCCTATTATAATTGTATCACCCTGCATCATTTTATATAATACATCTTCTCCTACAAAGCCAATCGACTTGTCATCCAAGATTTGATCTAAGCTTACTTCGGCACGTTGAAATATCACTTTTGTATTCTGTAAAATACTTTTCTGCGATTCTTCGCTCATATCAATCAAATTATTTCTTTCATCTTTCATTATGTTATTTTCAAGTGAGAAATATTTTATTACATTTTTAATGGAGTTCTGGTGATTAATAATAATGATTGCTATTTTATCCCTTATAGAGTTTGCGATTATTTCTATTTTTTTCGTTTGGACTATTGGTAAGTAGTGCTTTATCACAAATTACTATAAGTTTTTTTTCTTCCTTCGTATTAGTTAGTTCTGTACGTAATGTATTGACGTCTCTTGCAGAAAAAATTAAAATGTTTTCCAAATTCATGATGACACAGTCCTTATTATTTAAATGATTTGTAAGCTTAGCAATCGTAAGTGGACAATTTTTTGTTACTATAACTGTTCCTGGAGGCTGGTCATCTAACTTGATGGAATTTATTGCATCTTCAGTGAAAGTGTAATTTTTATTATTTATTCTTTGCATCATATTTACAACGCTGATCAATGGCTGACTTGAAGTATGTTTTACAGCATTATGATATAGACTACCTTCTTTTGTTAGATACTTTCCCACTTTAGGTGCCATCCACCATTTTTGTACCTCATCATGATACTTAAGAAATATCGTGTTGGAAATATTTTTTCCAATTTGTACGTCGTCACATAGACTTGTTTTTATTTCATCTATTAAAGTTGCCTCAACATCATTCTCCTTAGACTGGGATGTGTAAAATAGTAAATTATTGGAAAATTCACTTACAATTTTTTTTGTATATTTGTCAATGCCTAATGAAAGTTTTGGAAAATTTTTTACTTGCACATCAAATTGATATTCATACAAATTTTCCATTTCACCTTTTAGTTTGTCAAATAACGATTTGGCAAGCTTGCCTAGTGAGTCGTATTTATCATTGAACTTCATCAGTTTAGAAACGTCATCAAAAACGAATAAATTACCAACAGCAGAAGCTATGCCACCACTGAGTTGTAAAAATCCTTGTCCCACAGATTCATCTATAATGACAATATTACTGGGGCTCGATTGTTCTATCAATCTTATAATTCTAGATTCTAAATCATTTAATTTTCTCTCGATTTTTTTGTCGCCACCTTTTATTGTTAAATCTTTATTTCCGAACGAAGCTGGTACTTTAAATTCTAGTGATGGTAAACACTCCTTTACTCCAAGTTCAACGGTTCTTCTTATGGTCTTTTGGGACTCATTAATTTTGTCCAGAAATGGTCTGTAGTATTCCGATCTATTTTTTTCAAGGAACTCAAATTTTCTGTTTTTATAAGTAATAATGTGTGCGATTTTTTTATAACAATATTCATATTCAATATTAGTGACGAAACAACGAACAAAACAATTACGCAAACGGGCAAAAACAGTTGAAACGAATTTGCGTCTTTTAAAAATCTCTGTGCACAGTTCATCTTTAAATAACTGCAGAAATTCTTCGTTAGTATCAAAGAAATCTTGTCTGAAGCGTGCGACACGATATCCTTCAGATTGGTCGTGGGAAACATCGAAAACTTTTTGCGCCAAAATTACATGATAGATTAACACGAGCTCATCCTGCATCAACATTTGGCTATCGTTAAATTCTCCAAAAATACACTTCGCCATCGGACGAGCCAGCGCGGTGATTTGTTCTTCCAAAATTATTTGACATACTTGCTTACCATGCAATGGCTGTACGCCAGGGCCACCTGTTCCTATCAGAGTATTCAAATGTTCAGCAAAACTACCTTTGTAAGCTCTAGTATTTTTGCCACCTTTTGCAGTTGTGTAAATAACGAATAGACATTCTGTTTCACTAAATGACCCATGGAACAGCACGTCTAAATTATTCGGATGGAATTTACGTCTTATAGCCAAGTAACTATTGTAGTATTCAGCCAAATCACTTCTACTATTAAGCGTTGAAACTGAATTGTTCTCCCTATGTTTTGCTTGTATAAACACTGTAACGGGCTTATCGAACTCCCTCAATTTTGCTCTAAAACAAATATCGTCGAATGAACCTAATTTGTCAACATTTGTAGCTAAATGAAACTCTTCAATTTTATCATCATGTATAGCCCTGAAATATATTAAACTAAGAAGTTTTGTCTCGTACAGATGTCCTCGTATTCCGCATGTCCCAGGACGCTTTGGATACTCTTTAGGGGTAGTTTCTGTTGAGCTTGACATTTTTTTGCAGCAGGTAGTCAATACCACATTCGACAGCGCTGACCGTCGCTGAAGCTGTTATCAGTAGATGCTTGACATTACAAATACCAGAAGTATTTAAACGTCACGCGGGGAGCTCCTCGTAGATTCACCTTCTCGTGGTTACAGGACGTTGACCTGTAAATCAAAGTGTTTCTTTATAAACTTACTGGTGCTCGCAGCGTTTTACATAAACACGGCTCGATTCGAAGCCGTCACAGGCCACAGGGCTATCCTCTGTATTCAAAATCGTAATTTTTACGAATGGATTGCCATATCTGGTATTACAGTATGGCAGTACTACCTCGTTCGTGTAATGGCTTTTCTTTAGATTGTACGCCGCCTGCAGATCATAATTTCGGAAATTGAATAACGTATTTGTAACGACACCATGATACGAATTAAAAATATTGTTGAGATTTATTTTCAATATTCAATGCAAAATCTAAGTCCCTTTATCGATAACCTCCATGACAAAAAATTACATGACATGTCAAAAAATATAATTATTTAGTATGAACTGGTTTCAGACAGATTAGTAGAATCAATTGAATGTAACGGGAAAAATACAATTTAAATTATTAATAGGTACCTACTTATTAGTTTATTAGCTGGTAGGTATAAGTTTTATTGTGTGTTTTCCTTTATTATTTTAAACGAGTGACACTCTGATTACTATAAATCAATGGCTGCACATTTTTGTAAGTCGTCTCATTTTTAGGGTTCGGTACTAAAATGGGAAAAAAGAACCCTTATGGTGCAACTTAACCTGTTTGTCTGTCTGTCACATATGCGTATTTCAGGAACTAATAATGCTATCGATTTCTTAGGAAGTTTATTAAATAATGCTTGCCCAACAATTTCACAAGTGGAAATTTTTTAAAGATATTTTTATTTTGAAATGCAATAATGGTCTAAGTGTGATAGATTAATAGGTCAAGTGGGGTATCATATGAAAAGACTTTATTAAACAAAAATGTTTAGACAAAATGAGACACAAAAAGAGAAAAATAAAAATGTCTGAAGCCAAGTAAGAATTTCCCTAAAAATATAAAAAATCGTCTAGCTCCTAAACTATAAATAATAATCTCTGAATATACATGATGTTGTTTTGGTAAGATTTTGGAGAGAGGCTTCTAAAATTTGCTTTGGACCTCGTTTGACGGGCCACCCTGTGTATCTTGTAGATGGAGGTTTATGTAAATATAATAGAAAAAATAAAACGATGTCTCTAACCCAGTTTTTTATAAACCAACTTAGTTATGCGGTCGCAAACTAAATTTAAATTTAAAAAAAAATCCTACTGAGGTACAAAACCCTCGTTGCGCGAGTCCGACTCGCTCTTTGCCGGTTTTAATATTAATGCAAATAAGATATCGTGTGGTCTTCGGAGGCATGTCCTAAAACCAAAAAATATCAAAGACAATATTAAGGATGAATTTTTCCAGTATGCTGAAAAGCCAAAGGCAAAAAACTATAAGAAATAACGAGGAGTCTCGACTCGCGTGACCGACTTTGACGAAAAACAAGACTGTCTAAAAAAATGGCATTGGAATTATAATAACATGATCTAAATATACACACAACAACAACAACAACAAACAAAAACAACATAGAACAACAACAACATATATACACAACAATACAATACATTATGTCACATCTCATCTTATTATCACATAGCCATCACGCCTGTAATCACTGAAGGGTTGGCCAGAGGTCTATTATAACATTTATTAAACTTTTAAGTCTTTGTTTTTGTTAGTTTCGTTTCACTCGCGTCAATTTAAATACTTACCTATTAAATATTGATACAACATAGGAATTGCAGACAGCAGGCTGCCCTTTGCCTTTGATAAAAAAAACATGCAATAACAAAATATACAGTTATGTATAATATTATATAAGGCATAACTTCATCTCTACAGTTATAAAGTATAGGTAACTAGATTTTGCCTGCTGCTTCGTCCACCCGCTGGTACCATGGAAACGTACTACCGAGATAAAAGTATTTTATGACCTAACGCAGGTCATCTGTGTGCCAAATTTCATCGGTAACAGACAGACAGACAGAATTACTTTCGCATTTATAATAATTATTATGGATAGGTACCTACCCTCAGGTTACTTCTGTTCAACACTCGCCATTTGAGTCACAGTCACAACAACACTAGATGATGTAATTCGCACAACTGCGTTATTATTGTCACTCTTAAAGGTGTCACCTATCGAAATTATCAGCGCTGTAATATTTTGCCACAGTACACCAAAATATATGCAGTAGAACCACTAAAAACAATCGTCCGTAACAAGGCATTCACACAAATGGTTATGATTTACAGATTTATAATCATTAGAATCATTAATACAACTTTAGTTAGAATTGACCTCAAATGTCATGATTTCATGAAATAGTCATTCAATAGAGTAATTTGAATTTAGAGAGTTGTGTTGATGATTTTAATTATGATAATTCTGTAAATACATACTTTTTACGGTCGCGAATCGTATTTTGATCAACATAAAACCTGATACTGACTTGCAAGTTGCAAAAAAACCTAAGAAAATAATAATTTCGTGGGCTATCTTAGCGCTTCCACCTTAAAGTATGTTTTTAGTGTAATAAATAGTCAATTTTCCTCTTTTTTGTTTGCGTTACTATATTTTTAGGTATTATTTTTGCTACAGCCCATGTACCGAGTTAAGGAAATTAATTGTTAAGCCGTGTTGTAGCTATTTCATACAATTGTCACGAATTACAGTTGTAATTTGAAAATACTCGTAGGTACAATTTAAGTTTATAGTTAATTTGCGTAACAATTAAATTCCCTGACTTTAATAACTTTATTATTATGTTTAGAACTCATATTCATATTTATTTGCATTCCACAATGCATGTACTTAAGGGGACTACATGACCTAAACGCAAATTTATAATGCCTAAAAATATATGATCCACTGCAGTACCGAAAATCGGAAAAATATATGATATTCTGCACGATATATGCTAGTTAGATAGTGTGTTGAAAACATAATATAATTAACTTGATATGATAGAAAAAAATCACGAAGATACATCTAAATTTTTTTTTAACGATTAAAAACCATACTAATATACATGCAAATATTCAGATTTTTTGTCAGATTATTCTACAAGCAACATACTAACGTAATAGTGTTTTAATTTTTTAGGCCAATGAATAGATTTTTTGTAAATCCATAATTGCTTCATATTTTGCAATAAATTACCAGCGTTGTGTCATCGCGCGTCTCTTTCTTTTCTATGCAATCCGACAGTGCCCGCGCTTTAGCTCTTGTAAGCCCCTTAAATAATAACGTAAATCAGCCTTGTAATCACAGAGAAATCGGTGTATGAATGCGGAACCTGTTTTTTTTTAAGTCGGGTTGTATCTGCATTTCAAATATAATCATATTATTGCACGTAAGTCCCAAAATAATGAACGGAATCACTAAGCTTGCCCGAAATAGGAAACTGGTTTGAAATATACAAAAACAAAATTATAAACTACTAGTGAAGCTGCGTCACTTTTACCGCAAAATGCTTTATAGTTAAACTATAATTTGAAGTAAATTAACAATCCTCAGTCTTTGAGTACTTTCTTTAAAAATTCAACGTATATCTTCATGCAGTCACAGTTGTCCCCAAGCTAGGCGGCGCCTGTATCTTGCGGGCCGGAGTTGCGCAATCAGGTCTATGTATAATGTTCCCACTGCTTGAGACACAGGCCTCCTCTCAGTAAGAGGGAGTGAGCTGTAATCCACCACACGGGCCCAGTGCGTGTTGGTGGATGTCACAAATGTCGTCGAATTTTTGGTTCTAGGACATGCCGGTTTCCTCCCGATGTTTTTCTTCACCATTTTGAGAGCAGTGGTGATGAAATAAATTACACAAAGTAAAGCGCCTGCTTGGGTTCGAAACCACGAGCGACTCTTAAGTCGAGGCTGATACCACTGGGTCACCACCGCTCTTGAAGCCGGAGTTGCGTTAGCATTAAATTAATAGACAGTTTTGATGTAGGTTTTGATTAATCAAGCCTATTTTTTTATGTTTTTGTGGGTAGGTACGTAGTGTGGCACTTAGTATTGTCGCACTTGGAGAACTTCATTATAAATTCATTATAAAGCCGATCCGTTGGGAACCTGAAAGGCTTTTTTAGCATAACATAAAGTTAACACAACTACTTTAGGTCCTCAAGGAGCTAAATACTGAAAAGTGAGCTGTCGAGATACTTATTACCTACGACGAAATGAACATTTTCTTGAAATAACTTTAGGAAACTGAAAATTTCTTGAAGAGCTCTTGGGTTCACGTTATTTATAATTTTATTAGGGCAACTTGCCTGTGTTTAATATAATATTATCAGTACATCTTTTTTATGAATTTTATTTCTGTTACAGTGCCGGTTTACCTTACAATTTTCTACATAATAGATTGACACGGTCATTATTTAAACTTGTATTTTTCTTCTTTAAAATTTAGCGGAAGGCGATTGGTTGAAAACAGTTAAAAAAATGTGTTCATGTATCATATCATAATGCCATAAAAAAAACTTTTTTACAAAAAAACACCGACTTCCAAAAAAAACACTAAAAGACGTGAAAAATAACTTTAATTTCGGAAGTCGGTGTCTTTAGTTTTTAACCGACTTCACAAAAAGGAGGAGGTTCTCAATTCGTCTGTATGTTTTTTTAATTATTTTCTTTTATGTGTGTTAGCTCTTAACTTTTTTCTGGGTGAACCGATTTGGATGATTCTTTTTTTATTTGATAGGTGGTGCTTCACATGTGGTCCCATTTAAATTTGATGAAGGTCTTAACAGTAGTTTTTGAGTTATCCTTAATACTGCAGATTTTTTCCACTTAGTTTATATGGATGATGTGTTAATAATTTCCTGTCACTGTTATTTACACACCAAGTAGTGGTATAGGAATTTGTGTAGGGTAGGTACCGCAACTACAAAGTGAAAAATTAAAACTATTTTATAAAAAAACAACCGACTTCCAAAAAAAAACACTAAAAGACGTGAAAAATAACTTTAATTTCGGAAGTCGGTGGCCAAACACGAAAATACAAAACCAAAGGCACCGACTTTCGAAATTAAAGTTATTTTTCACGTCTTTTAGTGTTTTTTTTTGGAAGTCGGTTGTTTTGTATTTTCGTTTTTGGCCACCGACTTCCGAAATTAAAGTTATTTTTCACGTCTTTTAGTGTTTTTTTTGGAAGTCGGTTGTTTTTTTGTAAAAAAGTTTTTATTTTTCACTTTTTAGTTGCGGTACCTACCCCACACAAATTTGTATTGGTGTGTAAATAACAGTGACAGGAAATTATTAACACATCATCCATATAAACTAAGTGGAAAAAATATGCAGTATTAAGGATAACTCAAAAACTACTGGTCAGACTTTGATCAAATTTGAATGGGACCACATGTGAAGCACCACCTATCAAATAAAAAAAGAATCATCCAAATCGGTACACCCAGAAAAAAGTTCAGAGCTAACACACATAAAAAAAAAAAAAACATACAGACGAATTGAGAACCTCCTCCTTTTTGTGAAGTCGGTTAAAAATAACTACTTCCGATGCCTTAAGACAAATAAAGTAAATAGTTCCATTTACTGAGGAAGATCTTCCTTGTGAAAGCAAAAATACTTTATGCGTCCCAGTTGGTCGATACGGAATTCTTAGAAACTGAATTATCCACCGGGGAGAGAGGGTAAATAAAACCCACCCCAAAATAAATAGGGCTAACAACGTACACGTAGGCAATCATTTCGTTAAGAAAGTACGAGTCAAGTTATTTCTCTTGGGTGTCAGCGGGAGAGCGAGGAGGTTGGGGAAACTTAGACCACAAATCACTATTATGTCAACTTGTAGTGGACTGTGAAAGCCTTTGCGTTTTTCGGGGTGCATAGATTACTTTAGTTTTATCAACTATATTTTTTATAACAGTGTCGCGTATAAACATTACTTATTCAGTTTTCCCTTGTCTACATTAAGAAAGCTGGGTTTTCCTCAATGATTTGGAAGGGTGTGCGCTGTCTATTGTTTCTCGCTAGTGGTGAATTACAAGATTGGAAAAGAATAATGACACTGTTTTGTAGCAATGTTTTTCTGTGGAACTTTATAGACTGTTTAGGGTAGTTAAAAGCTCTCTATTTCTCAGGTGTCTATTATTATACTACTGCTACAGTTCAAGAGCAATCAAAATACACAAATGCACCTGAATCACAGTGCTCATTGTTACCTATAAGTAATACATACAAGGGTTTTCCATCAGGAATATCTCAGTAGCAGTCCCGGAGTCTGGATTTGTGCCCGGTTGATGGCAATAAGCTCGCTCCCTATTACATGGGACTTAAGTATAACTGACGAAATGTAGGTTTTACTGTAGCTATACTTCTGTCTGACCCTTCGAGGATTACATGCGTGATGTTATGTTATGTTAGGTAATACATTTCGACAATAATTCTGAAGCAGATAGTAAAATGAAAATGTCATCATTATGTGTAATGTTAATGTTAACCAAATAATCGCTGACCTAGAAGTGTTACCTGTTAAAATGGAGTAGGTTTATAAGGCTTTCGCAGACAGGCGTGACGCGACAACGCGACGCGACTCTTGTAGAACAATTTCCATGAAGTTTTCATAGAAATTGTTCTATTAGAGTCGGGTCGCGCTGTCGCGTCGCACCTGTTTATGAGAGCCTTTAAGTTGAACTATAATTACCCTTCCGCCGTTTCCGCGAGACTCAATTAGAATGGAGCTAGGAATCAGTAAATGTGTTATAAAAGTATTATTAGCGAAATTAATATTGTAGTAAGCATACTTATTAAGGTCAATAAAAATCATTAAGAAAGTTATATCAGTTTCAAACTTGACACGGAAACTTTATATATATAAGAAACATGTTCAATTAATTCCGTTACGAAAAAGCTATTGCAAGCTATTTTTTTGTTATTTAACAAGAAAATACTTATCTTGAAGAATTATAAACAATGTAGGTACAAGTTCAAAAAAGTATTATTATTATCATTACTTATTTATTTATCAAAAAAAAAAAGAAGTTTGTAGAAAATATCTTAACTTAGAAACTATGCCCCGCAAAACCATTTTCACGGTTTGTCTGTGGGAACTCTCTATAGAAGGAGTCGTGGCAGGTACTGCAGTGAAAAGCATGTAGGTAGCAATCAAGGTGGAGGAGACCATCTAAATCACTTTTCAGTCCATACCATACAGTTAACAATTGTATTGTGTTGAGTTCCTTAAGTTCTGAGTTGAGCTACACGACAGCTAACAAATTTTTGCACTGACTGGACAGGTCCACTCAAACATGTGTGGTTCTTTCCTCAAAAAACCGTTTCAAACACTAATATCCATGGTCCTCACATGATCTGACCAAGATTATGTCTGAACTTTAAAAGAGACTTTGACCCTTGAGTTTGATTCACCATTTATTCATATGCCCATTCAAATACTAAATATCAACTCCATCTAGCTTATTTCATTTAATTTTATTTTTTTTGTACGGCCTTTTCTAACTTAATAAACATTGCAATTTTTTTCGTCGAAGAAATGCATAATACCACATCCACATCATAATATTTCTAGGATCAACCCGCTACCCGGTACGTCAGTTTCCTAAGTGACACAAATAGAGTAGCATATCTACATGCGGGCAATATAAAACGTGCTTCAAAAATTATTACTTTAGATATTATCACAATACTGTATGATATCGGATAAGATCTTTAGACAAAACATACTGTATTAAAAAAGTTACAGCCTTTTCGTAATAAATAAACATTGCATCTTTTTTCATCGTCTTAGAAAAGAGGCGACGCAGAATACCACATTCACATCATAATATTTCTAAGATCAACCCGCTACCCGGTATGTCAGTTTCCTAAGTGACACAAATAGAGTAGCATCTCTGCATACGGGCAATATAAAACGTGCTTGAAAACTTATTACTTTAGATATTGCCACAATACTGTATGGTATCGCTAGATTTCACACCGCACTGAGTTTTAAGAAGTGGTGTCTAAATAAAAGTTATTTCGTGGGTTATTGTTGGTAGAAAAGATATTAGTTTCTTGTTGATTTATGAATAGTTTTGTTCTTATTTTCATACTTTCTGTGTAGGGTTATGGAGGGGGTAATAACTCCTTATTGATATAGTAGATGTAAGTGCAATTGGCTGGCGGTAAGGTCTAGATTGCGTGCCAGGTAGGAGAAATAACAGAACGTTTTTTTCGATCCATTGGTACGTCTGTTTAAATACCTTACATCTGATAGGAGTCCTTTAAACTTAAGTGGGGATATCATATTTGTTTTTAAGTTATTTTGGGTCGGGCAAAATGTTTTCAATTAACAATTTCTCAGTAGCTGCCTGTGGTCTGGATTTGTGCTTAACCATAACTGTCAAAATATGGGTGTTCTTACTGCCCCACCCTTCGAGTTAGCCGTGATGTTATGTTGTTATGTTACCTTAATTTACAGATATCGCAAAAACTACTCCTTACTAGTTCCCATAGAAACACTACATGCAGTCTTTAATTATTAAAGGTAACTTAGTTGCGGTAAAGTATAAAAAAAAAACAATATTTTTCTACAAAAATATTTTACCCTTGGTAACACCGGCGTACAAAGTTGTCCAACTTCCCCTTGACTTTGCAATGAAAAATATTACATAGTGTCTCAGCTGCACATCTTATACAAGTCGTTAAAATGGACCTGGGGAGAAAGGGGTTATTATGATCCCTGGACGATGATGGCCATCATCATAACTTTTATGTGTGGTCCCTTTTTAATAGTGCTTCATAATTTAACGTTGTGTTTTGATGGATACCTATGTTCTAAGTGTGGTTGATTGTGGTCCTAAAATGTTTGGTGGAAAATTAATGACTTTTGTAGTGAGGGGAAGGAGGTATCTACCACTTTACGAGGACACTAAATAATATTGTCAGGATCAAAGATTGTTATTAATTATTATTTATTTATTTGGTAACTAAAAACAAATAGTACAAAGCCGATTCTTTTTTGGTTTGGTCGTTCTCAAATAACTTCTCCCGCTCTGGGTGGAGCGCGGGGACGTGTCAGAATTTTACTTACTAAAACCCACCCGTGTTCCTTCAGTTGCCTGTGTGCCAGGGCCATGGTAACTCTTTCGAATAATCCGCGACCCCGGCAGGCAGCGGCCCTATCGGCCCCGTAAATGGTGCTGAGATCTCTTTGAGGCGCGCGTGGAACACGACGCACAGTGGTCTGAAAATCAAGCTCCATACTCATAGAAACTTAATGTCAGAAATTAATAAATAAAAATATGTTTTGTGTTTAGTATACTTCCCTTTGTTTTACTAATATAGTATGAAGGGTATGAGTAGCTCCATGCGTGAGTTTTTTTTTTTTTTTTTTGTATGGAATAAAACACTTAAATTGCTTTTTTTCAAAACTGAATAGAACTGATGGGCTGGTATTCACATGAGCTATTGCACCATACACGGCGATCAAGATGACATACAATTCTGGTGCCTTACGGTGCCGCTATGCATGTAGCAAGCTTTGGAAATTTTGAATTTACAGTTGGTGATCTTTCAAATCTTTGATGGTATTTTGTGAAGTTACATATCGCTTTGAATATGAAAATAGTATGTAAACTAATACTCATACAAGAAGAGACAAACATACACACACACACACACACCCCCACACACTCACAAACTTTCGCCTTTATAATATTAGTGTGATTATAAAGGCGAAACTTTGTGTGTGTGTGTATGTTTGTCTCTTCTTCACGCTCAAACGGCTGAACGGATTTGGATGAAATTTAGGACACATATAGTTTATAACCTGGAATTACACATAGGATACTTTTTATCTCGATATTCCCACGGAATCGACACTTATGCGGGTGAAAACGCGGGGTGCAGCTAGTAAGGAATAAATATGTACTAAGGAAGTTTTTACATTTTAATTTTTAAATATATGGTTAAAAGTGAAGAAAGATAAAAACATGTATTAAATAGTTAATGTAAAATACGTTTGGGGAACTGTTAATGAAATAGTTAATACTAATACATTACAACAAAAATTATGTGCAAGAAAGGCAATAACAATAAAAGTAACGTCAAAATTGTACATTGGTCAATTTAAGACTACAACAACTATTTACAGCTCCTATAGCTATGATATATTAAATATTACTGTTTAATTATATTACTAATTAATTTAATTATATTCTTATTATTATTTTATTATAATTATTTGCTATAACTACTTATACAAAAACGATTAGCAGAGAGTATCTTTGCTGTCGTCAGTCCTCTAAATCCGAGTCCAGCATTGACGCGTTAATATCAATAAATTCAACATTCTCTTTGTCTAGATCTGCATCGTCACCAATGAGAAGAGATTTCATATCATCAGTAATAGGTGTATTTACTGATTTTCTCAGCACAGGTCTTATGCTGGACAGGTAGGGATCTGACGAGACAAGGAGACCATTGAAAATGTCTTCGTTTGTCGCTTTTCGACAAAATTTGCGAGAATGATGTTCTCGGATTTTCTTAAAGTCTTTGTTTCTGGCTTCCGATGCCTCTTCAGATAATTTGCCAATGGGCATAATATTGAAGTGTTTAATAACTTCATCACCGTGCAGTAAAAGTTTGTGGACACTCGAAGGCATGTAATACCAGCCATAGAGCCTAGATTTTTTAAACGCCTCAACATTTATGGGCTCCCCACAGGCCATCACACGCAAAAGTGTTGCAAATCTTTGGATCAAACTAGGATCCCAGCCTGTAATAGCTGCAGTATTGGCAGGATTACCAAAAAAATTCCTCGCTGTGTTTCCATCGTTTGTGGTTCCGGAACCTGAAACAAAAATTAAAAATGGAACAAAACTAATCCACAACTTTGTAAAGAATAAATAGAACTAACGTTATTTGAAAACTAAAAGATTTAAGAACAACGACTGTTATCATAACTCACCTTGTTTAACGATGTCTACTAGGAGGCCCATTTTATCACGGAACTTCTGCTGTATGGTTTGTTTTCTACTCTTCAATGACTCTTTGCTGTCTGCATCTCTGGCTTGCCATGTTTTGAAGTCTAGTCTATACGAAATATGGAGTAGGCACTCCATACATCTAATCCAAGCATGAAGTGTAGATAAACCATACTGATATATATTATATCTGTTGAAACAGGTTTTCTGGAAAGAAAGTGAATTAATTAATAGAAAGATACACAGCATTACGGTAATCTGAAATATATCAAATTATTCAAAACTTATTCTGAGATCTTCTCTAACTTATTCATTTCCGAAGGGGTAGCTTTACAGATGTCACAAGTCTGCGTTGAAGTATTTGACAGTTGCGAAGTGATTTTATCATCTATCATGGTCATAAGCATTGAGTGCTTAACAGTATGAATTCCCATAATAGACGGATCCAGTGCTGCAATCTCAGCTTCAATCAAAGCCTGTTCTTCCTTAATATTTAATTGGTTTTCATTTGCAAATTTAAAATAGAGCGGTCTGCAGAACATTGTGGAAGATGGCTTTGGATTCTCCCATAACTTTTCTTCACCACAAACTAAGCGCAAAGGCACAAAAGAACACATAAAATTGCTTGAATCATCTTCACCCGCCATAGTTTGTTTGTAAAATTTTGCCCTTAAGCACCATCAAAGCCCCACTTGCATATCAATGTTAGCTCTTTGCTATCTAGCGAAGATTCCAAACGTAGGAATTTCCCAAATCTAGCAACAGTTTTGTCCAAAATCGCTTGAAGCTTTACTTTTACCCCTCTTTCGGTGATTTCTATGGTGTCTTTTGGTGGGTAACAGTCCTTCGCCTCTAAGATAGCAGTATATGAATATATGGGCATAGCTTTCTTGGACTTCAACAATTCCTTTATCTTTGTAGCCTCTTCGGGATGCTCTGTGATCAATTTTATTATATCTGCTATATTTTTGTTATCTGCACTTAAACCAGTTGCATAAGCAAGGCTTTCAGTTCTATGCGTGAGGAGCTCTTTCACTCTTCTTCTCTTCTGTAGCGGGCTTAGCTCCGAGAACACTTTTCTTGGACTCACAACAGTTGATGTTCCAACACTGCACGTCTCCGGGTTGTATGATGTTGATGCACCCTCATTTACACCGAAGTCAAAACTGGAACATGGTTGCTGCTCTTCTAACACTAAAGAAGGTGTCATCTTGTCCTTCATGAACTCAGGCCATTTTATGTCTTCTTGCAGCCATGTCTCATACTTTTTTATGAAAGTATGTCTCGTGCGATTACACGAGATCCATTTATTCCTCAACGAACACACATGAGTCTGACAGAATTATTTCAATTCTTTATTTTCGTTTTCTGACAAATCAACGGCATTGACAAAAACTTCATATAATACACTGGGCTGTGAGAAACAGCTATTGTTAGCCACAAACATAAAAATATCCAAATTGGTACTAAAACCTTCCATCATAACACGAAAACAAATCGAATGTAATAAGTATAGTAAGCGCGCACAAGTGCAAAGAGCTACTGAGTGAAGTTAGTTTAAATGTCCTATTTATATTATAACTACCCTCATTAACGCTCGCTGTCCCATAATGCTTATTAAATTAAAATTCAACAATAATGACGGTGATTAACAAATCAGTTATTTCGTGAAATGAATTTTGTAGTAAAATGTAAATAATCTACATCGTTTTCTAATATTTTCATTATAAAAGTCATTAGCAGGTTATTAACTAACGACAATATCAGTTATGTGGTTGGTTACTTCATTTAATTATGTCAAAGATTTGAAAGATCACCAACTGTAAATTCAAAATTTCCAAAGCTTGCTACATGCAAAGCGGCACCGAAAGGCACAAGAATTGTATGTCATCTTGATCGCCGTGTATGGTGCAATAGCTCATGTGAGTACCAGGCCATCAGTTCTATTCAGTTTTGAAAAAAGGCACTTTAAGTGTTTTATTCCATACAAAAAAAAACAAAAAAAAACTCACGCATGGAGGTACTCCTACTCTTGATACTATATTAGTAAAACAAAGGGAGGTATACTAAACACAAAACATATTTTTATTTATTAATTTCTGACGTTAAGTTTCTATGAGTATGGAGCTTGATTTTCAGACCACTGTGCGACGCGCTGTCGATCCGGGCCTGGTCCATACCAAACGGCAAGCTACCCATTGCTCGCCGTCCGCAAACCCGCGCCTACGGTACTTGGGATTCCCGAAGCTCAGGGTGTCTCCTGCGGTGAATAGGGGCGTGAGGAGTCAATGATTGCGTCTCCCTCACGTGCTCCGCCTCCTCCTTCGCGAGCATTACTGGTTCACAGAAGGAAGTGACGGTTTCCCAAGCTCTCTCGCTCCGTACCATGGCCTGGACCTGGGCTGGACGCGAGAGATTGCCACCACCGATCGCCTCCGCGAGGACAAGGCGGTACTCCGCCCAAGCCGGGCAGTCCTCCACCGTATATTCCACCGTGGCCTCCGGGCGCTCCACACGGTGGTAACACCCGGGCGTTTCCTCCCGCCTTATGCGAAACAGGAACCTCCCAAAACAACGGTGTCCGGTAAGGACCTGCGTCAGGCGGAAGGACGCCGTGGCGCCTCTCAATCCACTCCTCAAAGAGGGGACTTACCGCCGCAATTGTGGCGTGCCCAACAATGCCGTGTCTTAAGATTAAGTTGTACAACAGTGACACAATTTAAATTCAAACGTTCGGCTTCTAAACTAGGCACAAACACATAAAAGGTAGGTAGTTATTTAGATCAGTGATGACTATAATATTTTTCTCGAATATACATAATTTCATAAAACAGACAGTGTGAAAATGTGCTGTGCAATGTTAACCCGTTGACTGATTGACGAAATGTCATGTTATTATTCACACATATTACGTCATTTATAACTACGGCTTCTGTTTATTCTCTTTTAAATTATCCAGCCCTTGTCATCACATAATGGTTTATAGTATATTTCACAAACAGATCATCCTGCATTTGCCTAATTAAGGTCTTTTTCTATGACGCAGCCTGGGAGAGACCTATGTCCAACAGTAGACTGCGATTGGCTAAGTTGATTGAAGTTTTAAAAAGTCCCTAAATTTCCGAATTCCCTTAATACAATCTATGAATACCAGCGACTGGTCAGTATAATACAATTTGGTGGAAACATTGCGAATAAAAAGACATATCGTGAAATATGCTTCAGTAACTATTTCCAGAAAATACGCCAAACAATTTTGTTTTTCTATTCGTAAGTAATCCTAAAACATTTACAACGTATTCACAGACCCTTGACCGTGTCTTCTCGAAATAAAAAATCCCAATAGTAGACATCCAGTCGGGATTTACTTAGTTACGTAACCGCTACAGGGTGTCTTATTTTCTCAACCCAGCGTACCGGGGACCGCATTAAAGAAGCTTACACAAGTGTATAGCTTGCATTGTAGGGACTCCAAATGTTATCCTTGACGGAAATATATCCTAAAACTTTATCTCCCTTACAAATTGACTTGAAGTTTCCGAGATTTATTCACTTTTTTTTCTTTCATCGGGTTTTCAGTAGGTTTAGGTTGAAAATATTTGGATACCCTAATTTGGTTTAATCTTGCATCGATGAAATAGCCCACGGTAAAGCTGTGGTCCACAACAAAAAATACCAAGCATTCCATCATCGCTGAGCGTTCCTAAGAATTTATTTGAGTATCTCGGAACCCGCAAAAATTTACTGACATAAAGGAGAGAAAAAAAAAACAAAAGACATTCGATACAATTTTTTGCGTCTACTGAAGCTTTCCTACTTTAAAATATAAACATGATGTTTATTCTTTCCAATCCAGCTCAGCAAATTTACCAAGTCCAATTCCGTCCAAACCAATAAATTCTTAGCGTCCCTACTAAACCGTAAAGCTGGTAGAGCAAAGTTAGTGGACTGCTTGCTAGACACAGCATGGCAGACAAGTTGGAAGCCACAAATTGCTCAGGGAACTTACCTCTGTTCGGTGACTGACAGGAACTTTGTGTCGCGCAGTTTACTTAAGACTTTAATGAATACCTACAGTTGCTTAGATCATTTACGGTTCTTGCTAATGTTAGTTGCCTCGTGCCATGTTGCCTCATACGGCACCTAAGCCCTTGTTCTAACTCACAAGTTATATTTCGTAGTAAGGATTATTATTATAATCGTGTGTTGTAATTGTTAGGTAAAGTTTGTTAATTATCAATTAATTATGTTACGTTTTCGGTTGATAATTTGACTTGGATAAATATAGATTTAGAGTGGGATGAAGATTATTATGATAGTATGTGAATAAGGAAAATTAACAAAGACTAATCGATACACGTGGCGTTATTGCTACTATAAGTAGTAATAACTTTCTACATAAGTACAAAGTTTTAGGTTCCAAGTAATATAAACATGTTTTATGTATATTGCGTCTCAAAAATAAAGTAAATTCAACGTTAAATAAATAATTAACCGCAAGTGAAACGCCGTTAAGCTCTTTAAACAGTCGGGTGACTTCATTAAAGGGTATTAAACTTTTGTTACACATGGGATTAGACAAATTAGGGCTTTGATGTTGCTTCAAAAGACTTCCCGCTATTTTTCGCAGTACCTACATACACAGTACGCTCATAGGTTTAGGTGGTTTTAGTTTTGCTATTCAATGTTTAGGGAATTCGTTTGTACAGCAAAAGTTCGCTAAATTAGAAATCTTGGGGTGTAAAGTATTGAAAGGTACTGCAATACATTTCAAATAAAAAAAAAAAACATTTTGGGTACATACATTTCATGAAAAGTAAGAAATTAACTTTCGCTTATTAATGATGTAGGTACGTCTTGCTCTGTTGATGAATACAGCTCATAGTAGTAGTAGTAATAAAATAATCTAATGTCTTCGAATGCATAACCTCCTCATTTTTTGTCATACATAACAGCACGCCTGTATTCTCCGAAGGGTTAAGCAGATGTGTAGGTACCTATAGACCCACATTTATTACAACGCATTTTTTTATAATTTCGCAAAATTCTGACTTGTTAACAATAACTTACTACAATACTCGTATCATTCTTTTTCAGGTATGAAATGGCTAGAATTAATGCAGTGGTCGGTCGATGGAAAGTGTGCAAGTTCTCACAGCGCCACATCACAACCCACAAGGGAATCGAACTGACGTGAAGATATTATTATACTTTGAAATCAATTTCTCTTCAGCATATAACCAGAGGGTCGTTAACCCTTCACATAGAGGGGTTGTTCGAATTTTGAAACTTGTGCGAACGCCCTAAGAGTAATCAAAGAGATCAGAGTAAACATGAACTTAGACTGTCATGCGGGTATGTATGTATTTCATTAATTACTATCGTGCATGTGTTTGTCTCTGAATTTGTTTAGTACAAAAGCTTTTGAATTTAGTCGAATACATGAGGAGATAACGCGACTGTGTCCTCATACCTATTTGAGTTTTGTATAGTTAATAATTATATTCTTTGGAGACAAAGCGTTGACTTTGTTTATTAATTTTTTGGTAACAATTGTGTGTGGCTTTAGTTTGGCTGTCGTTTTTTTCAAGACAAATTTTCATCGTCAGCAGCAGTGACGTCTTGACGAAACGACAAGAAAATTTACTTCGCAGACATAGACGAACCTGTTTTAATTCAAACCGTCGCCGAATAAAAACAGTGATATTACGCACACCACATGAAAACAGTCTTATTGTCAAAATATATTGTAAAACCTGTTTTCAAATTGTTTTGTGTAAGTCAGCGTAAGGTCTTACCTTGGTGCTATACATAAGTCAATCTAACTCAAAGCAAATGTAAGCAAAGTCGATAAAATCCCTGATACTCATTTATCTATGACTCAGGATGCTGAGCTCTGTTACAACGCCAATTTCTGTTGTCATTCGCTATGCAAGACGATGTGCCCACCGATATAGCGGCGCGTGATTCAATGGAAGAGACAGAGATGTAAAAACACAGTGTCAAATTAAATTAACTCGGGGTCACTTTGGCAATACAATAAAAACGACTTATACATCAAATGAAAGTTTATATCATAAGCATCGTACTGTTTAGAAGGCTGTGAAATACCGGGGTAAAGAGATTAGACCTGCAAGTATCATGTAAACGTATAAGTTTATGACGCTAATGTTCACTGCAGTTTTCAATAATATTAGTTATTGACTACATGTTTTGTTACAGTAATTGCCATTTATAAGCAATAAGATGATATGCATTAGAACTCTATTGGTCATCAGGCCAGGCTGCATACAAAAATACCCTTCTCTGACGAAATAGGTTTCAAAATCTAATGTTGGTATAGTAAAATTGCCTCGTTGGTCTAGTGATCGCAAGCGCAACCTGTGAGCACGAGGTCTTGGGTTTGATTCCCAGGTCAGGTTAATTCAGTTTTTCCATTGGGAATTTCTCATCCCGGAGTCTGGGTGTGTGCCCGGGGATGGATATAACTGGCGAAATGTGGGTGTACTATATAGGTACACCTCTGCCGAACCCTTCAGGAAAAACAGGTGTGATGTTATGTTGTTATAAGGTAAGAAACTCAACTCATTATTTCTTTAAGTAACTACCGCTAATTATGCGGTCAACGGCTGCTGGTTGTGTCGTTCATTAAAAATATGAGTTTAAATACATACATATATAAACTCACACCTTCTACCCATGGGGGTAGGCAGAAACTACAGAATGCCCCCTGCTACGATCCTTACATACTCATTTTGCCTAGTTTAAGTTCATACATCTGGTCATACACGCATGGCGGTTGGGAGTACTACGCACCTGACCTTTCTGAAGAACATCACCAATAAGGTTACCATATGTCTTCCTACGGCGTCCGCTCCCGGCGTTTCCACTCACATCTGCCTTCTAAATACCTTTTGTTAGTCGCCTTTCATTCATCCTCTCAACATGACTAAATATGAGTTTAGGTTATTATTTTTTGATTTTTCTTAATTAGATTTAAGGTATCGCTAGTTAATTTAATTTGACCTTGTAGATATCTATTGTATTTTTTAACTTAAAAAATAATAAAATAGGTATAAAAATTTCCACTGTAAAGTAAAACTAGTGCCACACACTACACAATTGGCGTTAGGTACAATTCAGCAAAGAGTGTCCGTCACAAGCAACGGTCGTAATTTTTCATATTTTTTTAGAAACTCTGACCCACTGGCGACACGTTGTGACGTACTGGCTACAATGATGCATCTATTTGCCCCCATTTAAAATGATATGGTGGGTTTAAAATATTTCTAGTACATGACTACAAATACCTCGCATAATTTTACAGAGTTATTTTTTCAACCTGTATCATCCTACTACTGTGCAAAGGTCTCCCCCCATAGCTTCCCAATATTCCGTGTGTTTTGCTTTCTCTGACCAATCTTCCCATCAAGCGAGAGTTTCCTAGGATCTGCCTATCGGCCCATATGTCCCGATGCATTCTGCAATGGCTATGAAAATGATATAAATAAAATTTTGGTTTATTTAGTTTTGGTAAAATCTGAAGACTAGACTACTTTTGTTTATTTTAAAATTTGATGAACTAGTTGTCAGTTCCAGCATCCTTTACTTCAAGCAGTGTTACCACAAGATCGGCTGATTTAATATGCATCCAAGGTGTCCAAGAGGTTCAACGTTTTAAATTGACTCACAGCTCTGAATACCAAACCATAGTTTAATTACATTGTCTTCTACGTTATACTACTAGGAAATTAGTAAAGTGAATTTAAGAAATGAGTTAGTAGCTTTCGCTTCGCAGGCTGGTTTTAAATAGGAGGATTCTGATGTTTATTTTTTGTTTTATGTAAGTTACGTAAATTCATTATAATTTGTAAACAGCATAAGCATAGCATAAACATCCTATAATGTTACCACTGCTGGGTCACAGGCCTCCTCTCTCTGAGAGTGAATTTTTTTGTTTTTTTGTTTTAGAAGAACATAAGTTCTTAGTAATTTATTACAATCTAGCCTAATAGACTAATAAGCAACTTAACTTTAACTTATTATTTTACGTGATAGTTTACGTTATAACTAAGAATAGTGTCCTATTGCACTTTCACACAATTCCGCTTCCGCAGCACTTTCTTAGAGTCTGATAAATTAATAATAAAAAAACACATTGTTTACACATTATTCGTCACAATTTATACACTACACTAACTCAAATGGTTTAGTTCTCTTTAGCCTACGCACTATGTCCGTGTTGTCTAGCAGCTGAATTGCCTCGATATTCACATGTCGGTGAAGTCTGTGTTCGTGGGCTTCAGCAAATTTTTGGATGACGGTGGTGACGAGTTCCATTTTAAGGTCACGGTGGAGGTCGTCATTTCTAATGTACCATGGTGCATTTACAGCATCCCTGAGTACTTTATTTTGGAATTGTTGGATTATTTTGACGTTACTTCGTTTAGTACAGCCCCAAAGTTGGATGCCATACGTCCAAATTGGCATAAGAATATGCTTGTATAATATAATTTTATTACGTATTGATAGGTAGGATTTCCTTCCGACTAACCAATACATACTTTTATAACGTATGTCGAGTTCCTGTCTTTTCTTTTTGACGTGAGATTTCCAACGCAGTTTGGCGTCAAGAGTTATGCCAAGGTATTTGGCTGTATTAGCATAAGGCACTTGCATGCCATTTATATAGATTGGGTGGTAATCACAGTGTTTGTTAGTGAAGTCAATACGAATTGATTTTGACTCATTCAGTTTGATCTTCCACTTTTGTGTCCAGTCATAAACTTTGTTTACAGCTAGTTAAACTTTTTCTACTGCTTCTTTGTGGCTTGATCCGGTAGCCATAATGGCAGTGTCATCTGCAAAGGTCGCAATGGTGTTGTTTTCCAGCTCTGGGATATCACATGTGTATAGCAAGTACAGGAATGGGCCTAACACACTTCCTTGTGGCACCCCAGCTTTTATAGTTTTAGCTCGGAATATGCATCCTCTTGCCTTATTCTAAACATTCTATTACTTATATATGATTCTAGAATGTCTGCAAATTCTGGTGGTAGCATGCGTCTGAGTTTATATACCAGACCCTCATGCCAAACTGTATCAAAAGCTTGCGCGACATCTAGGAATACGGTGGCGCAGACTTGCTTGTTTTCGAGTGTTTTTTCAATGATGTTAGTTATCCTGTGTACCTGGTCTATTGTAGAGTGTTTTTCCCTGAAGCCAAATTGATGGTTTGGTATTAGGTCTTTTTCTTTTATTATAGGTTTTAAACGTTTTAATAACAGTTTTTCAAATAGTTTTGATAATATTGGTAACTCGGGGATTTCTTCGAACTTATGTTATTTTGAATTTCTCGCAGAACTTCTTTAGGAGTCACAAGCTGAATTCTTTGACTTTGTGATAACTTTTCACTCTCAAGTATTTCTATGGAGCTCTCATTGGGTTGAAAAGTGTTTTCTAAGTATTGGGCAAACCTAAACGCTTTTTGTTCATTGCTTATGGCCCATTTTCCGTCGCTGTTTCTGATAGGCGGTATTTTTAGTTTTCTTGTCGCTTTCCAAAGAGAGAAATCCGTTGATTTGTCGTTGGTTAGCTGCAAAAGGTTAGTATTCAGACAGTCATCCTCAAATTATATAATTTTCCTCTTTAATCGTTTAGTTAGGCTATTTAATAATGTTTTATCCCGCGGGCATCTTGTTTGCTGCCACCGCTTTCTTTGCTTTCTTTTTTCAGACAGTAAACTCACAATTTCCTTGGGATAGATATGCCCCTTATATTTACGTTTTAACTCGGGCGTGTTGTTCCACGCACATTGTTGGATATTAAAAATATATTTGTTTACTTCTGAGTCCAGCTGATTCTGATTTAGTAACGGAGTTTTTTGGTCGATAATATTATCCAGATCAAGAGCAAAACTGTCCCAATCTGTAGACTTATTAACCAGGGTTAAATGGTTTTCTCTTAGTAAGATTTTTTGAGTTAGTCTTAGGATAATCGGGGAGTGGTCCGAATTCATGTGAAAACCTTCCTCCAAATGAATGTAATCGGTGGATATATTTTTGATTATGAAAAAGTCTATAAGATCCGGTATTTTCTGGTGGTCAGTAGGCCAGTATGTTGGTTTGCCTGTGCTTATAACTTCACAATGTGTGTCTTTAACTGCATTTAAGAGCTGCCTTCCCTTTGTTGTAGTAAGTCTTGATCTCCAGTACGAATGCTTGGCATTGAAATCACCGCCTAGGATGAATCTCGGGCCTAGAAGTTCAAAGAATTGTAAGTATCGCTCTTTTCTTATCATGTGCCTTGGAGGACAGTATACGGCTGCTATGGAAACGTGACAAAATTTGGTTTTAACAGATACTGTCACGGCTTGAATGTCTGGTTCTTCAAATTTACTCTGTTCGTAATGCTTGATGTTTTCTTTGATTATAACCGCACTACCTCCTCTGGCGGAGTTGTCAGGGTGGAGCGAATTATATACCTTATATCCTCTAAATTTGATGAAAGATTGGTTAGTAAAGTGCGTTTCGGAGATTAAACACACGTCTATATTTTCTGTCTCTAGGACTGCCTGTAACTCATTCTGATGTTTGAGGAGCCCATTAGAGTTCCACGCCATTATTTTTAGTGTGTTACTCATTTTTGGTTATTAAAACCAGCTGTTTTGGTGCTGGATTCTAGCTTTTCTAATCTTTTGTCAAATGTAGTAATACACTTCAAGATCTGATTTATCTTATCTTCCAGATTCGAAGGTTGAGTGCCTTGTTTTGCAGCTTGTGCATAGGAACTACTTGCTTGAATAGGATTTGTAGTTGTCTGAAAAGTGTCTTTCCGTGCCTGTTTGTTAGGATTGTTTATGGATGGACCCTGTTGGGCAGTTGGCACAACAAGTTTCTTTTTTATGTTTTTGTTTTTCATAATTTGCATTTCCGTGGCTACTTCACACCCTCTATAGTTGGCAGGGTGGGGTAAGCCGCAGTGGACGCATTTTGGTTTCTCTTGCGGAGATTTAGTACAGGTGGCTGTAAGATGCTTGCCAGTGCATTTTACGCACCTTGGCTCTTTTCTGCAGTATTTATGAGTATGTCCATATGCCTGGCATTTGAGAGTGAATGGGCTGTAATTTACCACGCGGGCCCAATGCGGGTTGGTAGATGTCACATGTCTTCGTATTTTTGGTTCTAGGACATGCTGGTTTCCTCACGATATTTTCCTTCACCGTTTTGAGAGCAGTGGTGATTTAATTATTTACACAAAGTAAAGCGCTTGCCTGGGTTCGAACCCACGACCTACAACTCGTAAGTCGGGGCCGATACCACTGGGCCACAACTGCTAATTTGTAAATGTCTACCACTAAACATTTTTGGGCATTGGCCCAAATAACAGATCGTCAAAATCGAAATCGAACAAATAAAACGATGAGTTAAAAAAACAACTATAGGGACGGAGAAACGAAAAGTACACTTAGTATAATTGACAAAAAATTCAAATTAAAAAGGTAGGCATAAAATCGGTGTCCGAAATCCATATTCATGGCCTTGTTCAATTTACGCTTGTATTTCCATCTCAAATGAAATTGGAACACTTCTATAATTTTCCAAGATCAAATACAAAGGCAATTATAGAATATTTAATCTCTCAAAGAAAAATAGACTTTTAGCACCAATAAACACTTTATTGTGACAATTAGCGATACTCAACTCGATTCAGTATAGAGCTACGGCGTAGCAATAAATCTCGTAGCCACGTAGCCGCGTACCGTGTAGCACTTCTACGTGTTTACGATGTCTCAAATACTTAGTTTATTTTAAAACTTCTACGGCGAAAGCGGATCAAATAAGGTCCGTTCTGTTGGTTACGTGACGCTGAAAACTTTATTACTTTTACGTTGGAAATAAACACATATAAATTAAGTAGGATACAAAAAACATAAAGGTTACGGATATTTCTAGAAGTGAACTGATTTAAGTAGATATTGGAAGAAAAATGTTTGAAAGAAAGATGAGTCGTTTTTAAATTCAGCAATAAAAGTTTATTGTTAAATTGCAGTAAATTTATACGGGTCTACTATCAAAGTAAGGTCAGATTAAGCTTTAAATAGTAACTCTCTTTTTGTTGTGTTGAAGATAAGTAACATCAGTTTTCTTGCAAAAGCATGAATAAAATCTCAAGAAGCTCTAAGGAATAATGAATCAATAAAATAACTACGAGAAACAGCAAACAGTAAACGAAATTCAACTAAGATTCCCGTTTTATATAGTCCGTAACAACACGAACTATTTAAGTAATAATAAAAGTCTCCTCATGTCGACGGTGCGGTAGCAAAACAACTGGAAGTACACGGTCATAAATGGCTATCATCAACTTTATGTGTAACTACTGAACTCCTGTGTATTTGCTTGTCTATAGAGAATCACAGAAAAAAACTGCACAATGTTTGGAAAAAAGCCAATATTTAGCATGGTTGAAATCAAGATTTTTTTAGCAACTTTTTTTTATGCCGTAATCTTTTTTAGGGTTCCGTGCCCAAAAGGTAAAACGGGACCTTATTACTAAGACTTCGCTGTTCGTCCGTCCGTGTGTCTATCCGTCTGTCAACAGGCTGTATCTCATGACCTGTGGTAGTTAGACAGTTGAAATTTTCACAGACGACGTATTTCTGTTGCTGTTATAACAAAAATAGAAAAAAACAGAATATTTTTTTTTTTTAAGGGGGCTCCCATAGAACAAACGTGTCATTTTGCCGTTTTTATGGATAATGGTACGGAACCCTTCGTGCGCGCGTCCGACTCGCACTTGGCCGGTTTTTTTCAATATCATTATGACACTCACCAGTAAAAGCACAAAGCGCAAGTCCTTTAATCTCTTTCCTTTTATTATATTATTTAGCTACCTGTTATGATTAAGATATTTTTTATAAAATGTTTGTGGGATGGTTACAAAGGTTTTACATACAGTTGCAACATGGTAAGTATAGCTGCACACAAAATCTTACGCTGCCATCTTGTTTATTCAATACATTTCACAAAATAATTGCACAAATGTTTACGAACAGCCTGTCAACGTCATGCAAGCGTCAAAAGATCTTTGTAGCTTGCACTACATGTCTCACTGTAATATCAGAATGTTGGTATTTCGACTGTAAAACCAGGCGCACAACACGCTCTTAAGAACTAAACCAACCAATCTGCCACACCACTAATTGACGGACAGACACGGACAGAACATCGAAGACACTGTTGTCTTACTAAAACCCGTACGATCAATAATTCAAACGTTCGGTGTGTACTCCGCTTTACCGTGGCGCGTCTAATCCGTATTTATTTCCCCAAAACAGCGGAACAGCTGGCTACAGTTTGCGTCCCGGAATTTATGTCCGTGCTCCTTGCGTCCCTGGGAAACACGTACAGCGGGGTTCGAGTCTTGTGTCGAGAGATAATACCTTGAGAAAGGTTGTTTCGACTGGTTTTCTACCCATATTATATTTTTGGTGCCATGATAAACCCCATCCAAAGTAACATGAATTTCAGTTCTGACTGAAACTTGATTATTCATGACTGCATCATTTTTAGTTTGAGCCATTCATTTGTGGGTTTGGAGCTGTGGTTTTGTCGAACATTAGGAATGTACTACCAGTATGCAAGTTAACCCTAAGATTAACAAAATCATTCTATTTTATTTAAAAAAGGCGAGCTTGTAAAAAGGAGAAGAAAAGCTTAGACATGCAGTGGACCCAATTAAATATTATCTATAGCCACCAGCCCCGATAAAACATCGAGATTTCTTTAAGTTAAATATTAATTTATAATTATAAACCTTCCGGGATAATTCTTTATGTTATGGTGAAAACCGCATAAAAATCCATAGCGCAGTTAAGAACAAGACGGTAACACACACGAAAAGCGACTTTGTTTAATACTATTTATAGTAATAGATAATACGTATACGAAAACCTTAAAATAAAACTTTATCCTTTACCAAGTCGAGTACTACCACAATAGTCCCCCACACCTACAAGTAGACAGTGAGTGCGGTTCTATGTTTTGCTTATATTGTAACTGTCGAGTCATCTGGCGTGACACGGCTGAGCCGATAATGCGTAACCTACATGTCAGGATTACGCAACGCGTAAACTTTTCAGTTCAGTACATTTTGGAAGTCTAGATACAGAATTAGATGTACTAAGAAAATATTTTTGTCGGAACAAAGTATTAAAGTTCTTGAGTTAAATTTATATAATATACTGGCGGCATTTGGATGCCGTATTATTCTGAGGAAAATTCGCAGCAGCACTGAATGGGTTGAAAAACTGTGTGGATGTGGCAAAGTCTAGTGTTTACACTATTTATTTCACTCTTATGAGACCGCTATTATGCTTAAGACTGGCTTTTTGTTAAATAAAATGTTCAGAAATCGGAAAGTTTTAATTGGGTTTTTTTTTTGGTTGTGGCCAAGATTGTTCTATGATATATTAATCTCGCTTATTAATGCGTTTTATTTTGTTGGTGTTACTTTTTGTTTTGCCAAATCCCTTAGTTGTGTTTTACGACACCCACGGGGTAGAAGGATAGAGCCTTTGTCATGGTGGAAACCACAGAGTATCATATGAGTTAATTAACAGACAAAAGGGTCACGGAAATACGGCAATAGGAGTGCAAAGTTGATGTAGTCACCACTTGTTAATTTATGCCACAATTATTAAATTATTTTGAGCAGAAAAAATGTGATAAAATAAAACTGGATACAATGGGTATAAAATTATCTGCCAGTTTAGTTTAACAGGACTTCTTGGGGGTGATGAAACAGGCCATAACCATGGCCGTTTTGGAAGTTTGAGTTAAATCGAATGCATCAATAACTTTTCCTTTTTTAAACACATCCAAATAAAACTACACCCTTTTCTTTCCCCCTCGTGAAACTTCTTCGATTCTTTCCAACAGCACTATTTCCTTGCAGCACATAACTCAATGGGTAATAGATCGACGCTGTGGCTATCTAAGACAACATTCTAATTTAAATAGTTTGTGGGCGCAGATAGGGTCGCTTCCCTCTATAAATCACGGGGAGGACCGCGGCCGAGCGTTTAAAAAGTTAAGCTGCGACGTTCTGCTCTCATTCCTTTTATTAACTGGATTTGGGGTGCGGGAGTTTCTTTGAGTTTGTATAAATAAAAAAATAAAAGTTTAAAATTTAATATATTTTATTTCTCATAAACCTAGATGGGCACTTATGAAACGAAAAGTTATTAGATGTGTCGTTAGTATTATTATTTTTCGTTTATTTATTGTCATACTTATTAAATACATTTTTAAATATTTTATGAAAAAAAACATTGAATAAAACATTTATAAATATAAAAAAAAATGTGGTTCGGCGGTATCGGGAGCAGGGTCCAAACTACCGGTGGTTCCAGAGACAGGAACCTCCTCACGATGCGAGCCGTATCAAGGAGTACTGCCTTCTGAATCAGGCCCTTGATTCAACCGCCTAACGAGAGCCTCAAGAGTTGTCGATCGAGGCTCTCGGCCATCAGGCCATTGGCCATTATTATTTTAGTTATTAGTGTGGTAATTTGGTAGAAAGTTTTCTCTTTGGAAATGCCCACTTGCCGAGTGTTCAAAGATAAGACATAGTTATAGCCTTAAATTATAACTTTATAGCCTTGTTACTATATAGGCTTTCCTGAGTAGGTAATAATATCTTTAATGTTGCCTAGTAGTATTAATTAAACAGTAATTTGATATAATTAGTGAATATGTAAAGCTTAACAGATTCTCAATTAATATCTGTTATGTTGTTACATTCAAAGGTATTCTTGGAAGAATATTATCTTAGAATGTTGTATATCGTAACTACAAAACATAATCTGTCTTTAGAGACAAAATCTCGAGTAATTTGTGGAGTCCGCTCCACAAATTATTTTACTTCCGAACACTATAAGACTCCTAAGAAAATAATTCCCCGTCAAAGCGAGTAGTTTCAGATTTATCATGAGAAAGCAGACGAAAGAGCAAATACACTTATCCGAAGACCCGAGCTTCTAAACTGCTAACGTGGGTATACGACAAACATAGCGAGAGATAGACACAAAAAAAACAAAGGAATAAATGAAAAATCCATTACGGGGATAAAGGGAAACACCTCAATAACACTCAATGCTCTCTATAGAGAATCGATTACCAGCGGTTTTAACAACACAAGGCAATACTTGAAATGTTCGAGTAAATGGAGAAACGTCTATAAGGAGGCTACCCCTAATTGCACGAGTGAAACTAATAAGGATAGAGATAATGTTAGTTTTAGTGGTGCTAAAGAAGTAAATGTACGATGGTTAGTACCTACTGTTCGATTTTTAACCTATTTCAAAAAAAGGAGACGTTCTCAATTCAACTATGTTTATTTTTATTTTTTTATGTGTGTTAGCTCAGAACTTTTTTCTAGGTAAACCGATTTGGATGATTATTTTTTTATTTGAAAGCTGGTGCTTCACATGTAGTCTCATATAAAATTCATTAAGTATTGACCCGAAATTTTTGAGTTATCCGTAATACTGCGTATTTTTTCCACTTTGTTTATATTGATGATGTGTTAATAATTTACTGTCACTGTTATTTACACATCAAGTAGTGGTATACGAACTTGTGTGGGGTAGGTACCACAACTAAACAGTGAAAAATACCAACTTATTTACAAAAAAACAACCGACTTCTGTCTGACTTGTGTCTTTGGTTTTTAACCGACTTCACAAAAAGGAGGAGGTTCTCAATTCGTCTGTAGGTTTTTTTTTTTTTTTTTTTTTATGTGTGTTAGCTCATAACTTTTTTCTGGGTGAACCGATTTGGATGATTTTTTTTTTATTTGATAGGTGGTGCTTCACATGTGGTCCCATTTAAATTCAATCAAGGTCTTACCAGTAGTTTTTGAGTTATCCTTAATACTACAGATTTTTTCCACTTAGTTTATATGGATGATGTGTTAATAATTTCCTGTCACTGTTATTTACACACCAAGTAGTGGTATACGAATTTGTGTGGGGTAGGTACCGCAACTAAAAAGTGAAAAATAAAAACTTTTTTACAAAAAAACAACCGACTTCCAAAAAAAACACTAAAAGACGTGAAAAATAACTTTAATTTCGGAAGTCGGTGGCCAAACACGAAAATACAAAACCAAAGGCACCGACTTCCGAAATTAAAGTTATTTTTCACGTCTTTTAGTGTTTTTTTTGGAAGTCGGTTGTTTTTTTGTAAAAAAGTTTTTATGTATTTTCGTTTTTGGCCACCGACTTCCGAAATTAAAGTTTTTTTTTTTTTTTTTTTCCCTATTACGTGGGACTTAAACATAACTGGCGAAATGTGGGTGTGCTATAGGTACCTCTGCCTAACCCTTCGGGGAATACAGGCGTGATGTTGTGTATGTATGTGTTTTCACATTTTTTGGTGTTTTTCTTGGAAATCGGTTGTTTTTTTATAAAAAGGTTTTTAAATCGACTGAACGATTAACAGTTGATAACATAGGTTTATCATACTGTTAAAGTTTTGGCATTTTGATGTTGGTTTCAAAAGTATCGATAGACCAATCTTAATTTTGTGGGTGTCATGATCGCAGGTATGTATGGCATAGGGTCAGATAGGCAGTCGCTCTATGTAAAGTACTGGTATTCAGCTGCATCCGGTTAGACAGGAAGCCGAACCCAACATAGCTGGGAAAAGACTTAGCACATGATGATGATGGTAGGTATATAACTACAATATACTCAATGTGATGCGATGTCTCATTATATACCTACGTACTCCGGCCACAGATTATTTTCGCCGAGTGTGAGAATTATTGTAATTAGTAGTGATACGTAACAACAATTTTATATATAGTAGTATTTGTCTGAATCAAATACCATTGCCTCGTTGGTCTCGTGGTCGCTAATACTACTGCTGAGCAATGAGGTCTTGGGTTCGATTACCGGGTCGGGCGGTGAGTAGTATCAGGTTTTTTCATCTGGATTTTCTCAGTAGTAGCGCGGAGTCTGGATTCGTGCCCGATTGATGGCAATATGCTCGCCCCCTATTACATGGGACTTGAAATATAACTGGTGAAATGTGGGTGTACTATAGGTGCACCTCTGCCTAACCCTTCAGCGAATACAGGCGTGATGATGTTATGTTTACCCTAACTGTCAGTAGTAAATATTATAGAGTAAATGCACCATAATTACGTAACACGCTATCTATCACAATCTGAATCATTTTGAAGCCTATTGCTAATCCATTGCTTCATATGTTCGAAAAATTTGCTGCTCAACAACGTAAATAACGCAATGAATGTTGTTGAACTGTCAAAATGAAACCCATTCCTACTGTTAATGTGTTACGTAATTACCCCGCAGGTTTCCCTCATACTCACTCACACTCTTATACTGATAGCATCATACGTATCTACTCTGTGACCACACTACGATTAGTAAGCTACCTTTGTTACCCAGTAAAACACATTCAACTTGAAGAAACTCGTTGGGGCAATAAAAACTTTGGGCGTAAAACAAAAAAAACTTCGGTGGTAACAGCAAAAAGTTAAACTGGTTTGTTATAAATCCTGAGATTTGATTGTATCCGTGTAATAGCTTGAAAGTTTAATTAATAATGACACGGTTTATTGTTATCATAACTTTTTAGTTTTGCAAAACATCTAACTTCTCATAATCCGCAATAATGCATCTTTGTGTTTATCAATCTTCTCAAACGGATCGGGGACACATTGTGTATTTCTAAACTGCTTTTTGTTTAGAAAATATGTCTAGTATGTAAATAAGTATGTGTTTATTGTATAAGTACATGGTACACCACTGACTACCTGCAGTATTGTCTCTCCTGCTCCCTTCAATCCATCTAAAGGTTATCTGTAAAAGATCGCTTTTAGCAATAATACCGCCCATTGTATCACTCTATGTAAAATTTTATACATTTATATCTGTAATTTCTATGATGTACATAATAAAGAGTATTTATTCTATTCTATTTTATTCTAGATTAGAGACACCGTTACACCATTTGACATAAAATAATTTTATGCCAGGCAGATCAAACAGAAAATAATGAAATACAATTTTATTATTCTAAAGTCCTAACTTAATTAGCATTACTCACCAATCTCAACCAAAAGATTACAGTGAAATAAACACTATGTACTCCGAAAACCCACTTCTCAAGACCACTTCACATAATAAGAAAGCTATACGTTAAGTTTTAAACATCTCTATATAGAACCCCAAGGAGCTTTGCGCCTAATACATTACCAAATTTACGGTCCGCAGTGTGGCCGTAAACCTCAGAACGTATGGAAACTATTGAACACAAAGGACCACAGGGAATACAGTCTTTGGAAGCAGAACTGCACTTTGGTAAAAAATTAATAAAATTCCGATGAAAATTTCAGTTTGATGTTGCCCAAAAGTTTTCTGATTTGATCTTCTTAGAAGGGGTATAATGAAACAATACACAATCTCAGGAGAAATATTTACCATAATATTGTTATGGATTGGTAAAAGGTTTTTAATTAAAGGCATAGAACGTGAGAATTGTATTGAATTACGAGTACAAATTAGAAGTCACTGTTTACATCTTGTGTGACATAAAGTTAGTCAGTTCTTTAGAAATGATTTTTGACTCTTTATTAACAGTCATTGCCTTTCCTGTGGTTGTTTCCTATACTGACACAGAATATAATAAAGCGCTTTGAATATTTTAAACTCAGTATATACATACCTCGTAATATCAGTTGTAGTTAAAAGCACTGACCCACATTAGATATATTGCATCCTCCATTATTCCGTTCCCATAGAATACGTCCATAAAAGTAGTTGACATATTGTGTGCAAGTATTATATGCGTGAACTAGGAACATTGTCTGCATAACCCATTATTCAGTGCAACTCAAAACCAATATTCGACTTTATTATCCGCCTAAATAAATAAATCGAACAGATAACATTAACCAATCAAGAATTTGAAAGCAAAACTTCTTTAATTAATGTTAAATTATTCAAAAACAACATCCAAGCCTATTAACGGTTGGTATCAGAAATCTTGTAACTTTTCGCCTTTAAACTTGAGAAAGAAAAACGTTCCCGAAATTCAGTTGAAAATAAGCTCCCGGGTCTCGCAGCGATTACCATAAAACTTGTTTAAATGGTAATATTAGAAGACGTCACTCGCCGCAATCGTCTCCCCAAGGGATTTTAACCAAATCTATCTCAACAAAAATACATACACTGATGAAATTCTCTACTTCAACTTTGTAGTACTGCGGATTCACTTTTAGCTCTGGTCGCAACTTTGTTATGCTGTGGCACAGTGACATGACGATTTTTACGAGTCAGGATTTTTCTATTTCAAGGTGATCGGTTTCGTGATGTCAGTTTGACGAAGGACTATTATGGAATTTTAAAGTCAGTCCGACTTTTAATACTAAATGGATTTGAAATGTGTATTGGAATAGATCGGATATGTGACAGATTTTTAAATAAGGTTGGAATAGAGGACTCAATGAAGAAGTTGTTGATGTGTAGCGCTTCCGTTATGCCTGAAAATGCATTTGCTATAGTTAATTTTTGTATTTGACTTTGAAAGCGAGGACGAGAGCTTTACATTGAATTTATTTTCGTTGAATTTTTGATAGGCTGGTATAACAGTTGTCGTACATTATACATATTATTATGTGTCCATACTTTTGACTCTACCGAATCTTTTATTACTCCTACAAAATGACCTAACCCTAAAATAAAATGTTCCAGGTATTCCATTCAAATATCCAGATGAAAACCCTTGTCACAGCGGAGAATTAATCTCAGAGTTTGAGAACTGAATGCGACATTATGGAAGTGGGTCAAAGGTGTGCTTCTGAAAAATAGCCATGTTCTGAAAAGGATTTAACGTGAATTGTTGCAAATTACTGCTGAAGTTACGAAGGCAAGCTTATTCTTTGTACACTGGATTTAAAAAAAAAATAGCTCAAAGGTGATTTGTCATAAGTCTGAGATGACTTTAAATCGATGAAAGATAAATGGGCTTTATTGCTACCCTTATTACTAATACCCTTATTATGGCTAACCGTGGAGTTTCTTGCCGGCTCTTCTCCATAGGAAACAACCAATTGGAACCGTGCACCTAGCTTCTGACGTTTCATAAATGCCCATGTTGGTTTATGTGTAATTTTTTTTTTTTATTTGATTGGTATATACTAGATTAAACGATTCAGATAGATAGACATTGAAACTCAGAATTTACCTTTCAGAAATGCAAAATAGGTAATATGCCAAATCCAGAATAAATTCTACTCCGTGCCTATTAACTGACCTACTAGTGAGTAGCAAATATATACATATTACTTAAATATACAAATCTATGTTATTTAAAATATGTATTTCATTGATTTTAAATTCTCTTATAATTGTAGTATGAACTTTATTTTTCGACGTTTTAGAACAATATTTGGATAGCGCACGTTCGCTATCCCTAATTCTTAATTGTTATCTGGCGTATTTATGAAAAATGGTCGTATCTAAATAGCAATTAACCGGCGTACATCCTGGGGGTGCAATGACTTATAAGCTAAAGTCGTGACTGGGGTAGGGAATCTTTAGTTAATAGGTACGCACGTGATCTGAATCATTTTGAGATTTAAAAAAAATGTTCTGTAGCTTATTTTATTTATCTTGCAGGTGTCTTTCACAATGCAAAACTTAGATCACAAGAGAGAAGAAATGTTTCGAAGTTTTCCTCACTGGGTGTGGAGGATGGAGGTGCATTATGAAGGGATTTTATGGACGAAATTTAACCCTAAAGCGAGTCTAAACGGAGTTAGGATTTTGAAGCTATGTGAAAACCGAAGACAACAGGTTAGACTAGGCGTTTTTTAACTATCGTTAGATAATACGATGTTCGTTCTATTCATTCTTAAGCACATAAATTAATAAGCAATTCAGTGAATGTAGAATGAAGAACTTGGCTATCAATCCATATAATGAAGCCCATTCAATTGTGATTGTGTCTAAACCGGCTTTATACATCTCTGTTTATGTCGCAAGGGAGGCGAGCTATAATTATCTAAATATTTGATAATTAGCAAAAACGATGCTCAGTTCAAACGGTCTGCGACTGTATAGTCCGTTGTAAGGTGGGTCACTTAGGAACCTAGGCGTCTAGACGCACCTTACTAACGTTTCTTTTTACTTTAACGTTCCTGTATTAAAACGTCACGCGTTGAAATTCAAGTGCTAGGTAGTATTGTACGGTAATGATAGAGTAAACGTGTGGAAGATGGAGTGCTTTCACTTCCCTAGGGCTTTGAAAGGAGCGAGAAGTATGTTGTTATGTTGTAGTACTAGTAATATTATACTGTAGGTAAGATCGATCTATTTAGATAGATATTACCTACAACTGATAGCACGCTGATAAATAATTTGCAAGATCAAAATCAGAATCAAAATATTTTATTTGACATAAACCTACATAGGCACTTATGAAATGTCAGAAGATAGTTGCACGGTTCCAATTGGTCGTTTCGTATGGAGAAGAGCCGGCAAGAAACTCCACGGTTACTCTTTTAAAAATAAGTGGCTTTTACAATGTTTTCAAATCACAATATTAATAGGTACGGGAGGACAGTGTAGGCCTGTCAACAAGTAACAGGTACTCAACAAAATAGAGAAAGCATATGTGGTGGAAAATGCATATGTGGTGCGCCGACAGTCTACAAATCTGGAGTCTACAAGTTAGACCTACAAAGTTCTCACATTCACAAAATATAGAAGAATCTAAGTAAAACATAAATAAAATAATAAAAATAAAAGCCTATTTAAACCAAATGACATGATTGCCATTACAACTGTAAAATAATGTAAACAAGAACTGAGAAATATTTATGTGTTTGCTTTAGATATTACGATGACAACCTTTACTATGTGATTATAATGGGGGTCCTGGAGTGCTAGAATACAGACCTAGGCTTAGTTTAGACTCCAGATCGCCAACTTTTTTTTTTTTGGTTTAAATACCTGTCAAATTAATATAACTAGTACAAGAATGTTTATTTTATCTCCATAAATTATTATGGAGATAAAATAAACATTATTTATTATATGTATGTTTTGCTATACTAGCTATTCCAGGAAACCTGATTACCTTCGCGATAATACAGAATAAATAAAAAGTAACCTTGGTACCAAATATGTGAATGAAATTGTTTGTAATCTATAATACTATTATAAATGCGAAAGTAACTGTCTCTCTATCTGTTACATTTTCACGCCTAGACCACTGAACCTATCGTTATGCAATTTGACGGACAAATAGCTTGGGACCTGGAAAAGGACAGGATACATCCTGGATATTTGTATTAAAAATGATGACAGACAAGATACATGCAGACCAAGCAGCAGGCAACAGCTAGTTATATATAATCGAATCCCCATACAAATAACCTCTATTAAGTTTGTATTTATATCCAAAAATCAACACCTTCACACGATCAATGACCAATGAATTCAAAACGTAAACAAACAATCGATTATAGCTAACAAGAGCATTCTATTACTAAAAACACACTTAGCACGATCACTTGAACAGACAAAGCAATTCGTTTGGCGATTTAACGATATCGCTGTGGGGCGCCTTCCGCATAGTAAGACGTAAAGAAATTTAATTAGCGTTCATTGAGATAATTCACTGCTTCCACAATAGGCCGGCGAAAAGACAACTTTCACTAAGTATTTGGACACACGGTCCTACTGGATGAACAAAAATTTGGTGTTGTTTTAAGAACTGACCAAATGTGAAATATACCTTCTACCTATGAAAAATATTTGCTTTGACGATCCAAGTAACCACTACTATTGATCATGTTTTAAATTACTAAATCATTAACACTGCAGGTTAATTATAAATACCGTAACTAATAAATAAATAAAATAAAATAAAGTTTGTTTATTTCAAGCAACAAGACAAATAGATACATTAAGGATACAGACACGATAACAAGCACAGACAAAAACGAACATTCACAAGGTAACAATATGTCTGCTGCTGTATTGCCGGATATAAGGGCAATCCAGTCTGTTGGCGATCATCGCCAGGACGGTGTTGGCGCTGCCCCGCACTCTGCGCACCAGAGAATGTCTAGTCTCTAAGGTCCTCAATAAACTCATAATAGTTTATAGTTATTCAATTAAAAAAGTTATCAATTTAAGCTGTTCCATAACTGAGTTTCCAGAAACAAGATATCGATTCAACCACAATATCGAATAGAACTCCGTTTATGAAACTTTAGAATCCGCGTGTTAATCAAGCACTTAAACTCATAAATACTTGTAGGAGCCGTAAGTGTATCGCACAAATTAAACTAACTTTCATGATCGTAACCTCAACGATATCTCGAAATCGGTATCTATCAATTTGGCGTATTGAGTAGTACCGAAGTACCATAATTCCCCTTCACACTCCGTTTTGGAGTGCATTTTGTTCGACGACCTTTCCATCAGTATACCCCGCTGTTCTAAACAACAGATCTTGATCCAATTATCTAACTCTAAGAACAGATAAGTAACAAAGCTGAGACGAAAGACTTGGAACACCGGTTGCGTATCAATTATTCAAGAGCTATTTATTGTTTTACTGTACAGGGATAATGAGTGGGAAGTTTTTGTTATTTCTGTCACCTGTTTGCGGTGCTTGTAGCTGGGTAATCAGACTGTTTGGTTATCTAATGATTTAGAATAATGATTTGCTTGAATTCATATTATTTTATAATAAAAAAAACCTCCCTCCCCTTCCCCTTCCTCTCCTTGTCTTTCTTTGTCCCAGGACCACGCCCTGAAAGACATATTATAGTGACCTTATTGGTGATGTTCTTCAGAAAGGTCAGGTGCGTAGTACGCAACGTGAGTGTGGCCTGCTTGTATGACCAGATGTATGAATTAAACAAAGCAAAAGGAGTATGTAAGGATCGCAGCACGTGGCGTTCTGTAGTTTCTGTTTACCCCTATGGCAAGAAGGCGTGAGTTTGTGTATGTGTTTGTGTAAGGGTGTGTGTGTGTGTATATCTTTGAATAGTTAGGTGTTAGCTTTCGAAACAGAAGATTTACCTACATATCATATTTTAATGTGATTCTGTTTTCATCTTTGCATTATTAGCACTATAATCGCTTCAAAAAAGCTGTCCTCTACCTACGTCAGGAGCAGTGCTGGTCTACATTTAATGATTGATGTTTTTTTTTTTTTTTTTTTTTTATTGGTTTTTGTTTTTTTTTTGATAATTGATTTTGATGATTTGATTGATTTTGTTTTTGGTTTGATGATTTTTTTGTGATTTGATTTTTTTTTTGTTTTTTTTTTTGATTTGATTTTTTTTTTCCTACTCTGCTTCTGCTTAGCGTTTATCTCCTCATAAAACTTATTATATGTTTCTTTTTCAAATCGTAATCTTCTTTACCTGCCAGGCTTTCTCATTAGAACCATCAACGTAACCGCTATCTAGCTCATACTCGTACAAAATGTTAAACATGAAACTGTGCACTTTAAAACTCCTAGCACCTAAGATTTCTCCGTAGCAAAAGTTTACGATGACATGTCACACCGTATAATGTTTTATAACCAATTCGAGCTATCCTTTTAGCGTCCGTAATATATGCATAAACAAGCTCAGACGCCATAATATGAGTTACACCGCAATGCACTCGAATATTACACATTAACGTGAAGTTGAGAAAATTCGGATGTTCTTTATTTTAAGATTTCGTGGATGATGCAAAAGGTCCAAAGTTATATCATGGTGCTATTTGACGCCTCAGTGACCGTTTTGTGTTTGTTTAAACCTATGTATGTAGTGAGTTATTTAATTTAGTACCTAGTGTAAATGGTACTATTTTGGTTTCAATCTACAGACTGGGTAGTGCAGTAATATTTCAAGAGTGAATGGATTAACTAGGGTTGCACTTACCAATTAGAAACAATCTTCTCGTCGCCAAGAAAATTTTCACCAGAAACTCACTGCATGGAAAGTATCTTGTATCCTTGGCAGATAACTACTACACTCGCGGTCAAATAATATGGGTCGATGTTGAAAATCCCTGTAACTTGCAAAATAATAATGGTACATGCATGAAACTAACATTATATAACAGAAAATTTTAATATCGTATGAAATGAAACCTTATCTACAACATAATTAAAAAAGATAAAATTTAAAAAACTTCGAATTTGGAAATAAACTCAATTCTCGGTTATTTTACTTCTGCTTTTTTTCTCACTTTTATTTTCAATCTGTTAAATAGAGGCACATTTGAACGTCCAAATCGGCAAGAAACTCCATGTCCTTTAAACTAAACACCAAAACCATCCTCCCATTGACCATCTGTCAAATCAAAATGATTAATGGCAGTCTATGTCGTCTTTCACCATTATTTTTGAATTACTATCATGTCGCTAACACCAGCAGAATGTACACGTATCGTCACTATGTTAGAAGAAGGCAGAAGTCAGCGAAGTTCAGCAAGAACAATAAGCGTGTCACTTTGTACATTGCAGCGAGTCGTCCAACGTTTCAGAGAAACTGAGCAGAACATAAGAAGACCAGGAACCGGCAGACTGAGTTATAATACGGCTCGAGTGGATCGGTTTATTGTTACGACCATGATCCAAAATCGACATCTCACGGCAGTTGTAGTACCAAATCAACTTCGGGAGACCCGTAGAGACGACGTAAGCGAGCGGACTGTAAAGCGGCGGCTCCTTGAAGCTAAGTTTACCCCACATAGACCTGCAAATGGTCCAAAACTTGAAAGGGAACATCAGGTAGCAAGATTACGTTACGCCGGCGAACACTCATAATCGGGAAACGAAGAATGGATAAGAGCAATGTATTCTGACGAATCCAGATTTATGCTGTATGCACATGATGGGCGGCGAAGAGTCTACCGTCGGTCAGAGGAACGTTTTATTCCAGCTTGTTTTGAGGAAACGGTTCCGTCCGGCGTTGCATCTGTTATGGTTTGGAATCTCTTTAGAGAGTCGCAAGGAGTTAGTGCTCATAGAAAATGGTACGCTAACTAGTACAAGATATGTGGAAGAAATTTTTAATGAGCATGTCGGCCCATATTTAATTAATATGGGTGAAAATTCAATATTCATGCATGCCAACGCTAGGCCACATACAGCTCAAATTATAAATGAGTATTTTCAGGACGTTAGCATCAATCGCATGGACCGGCCCGCGAGAAGTCCGGAACTGAATCCAATTGAACACGCTTGGGACGAGCCTGGGGGGTGTGTAAATCGAAACCCTGCCTCAGCTACACTTCTAGATCTGAAACATGCGATGGTAGAAGAATAGACCAATATCTCGCAACATCGCATCGTGCCCAATCGCCTGGCAACTGTGAGTGTACCTATCTGTGTGTAGTGTAACTGTGTGTGTGTGCCCATGGAGGCAATACAAAGTAGGTATTCATTTTGTTTTAAAGTTCGTTTTCGTGTTGTATGTGAGGTATACAACCATAATTTTTTCAACGTAAAAATTATTGATATTTTGTATTTTTGACCGACTTCAAAAAGGAGGAGGTTATAAATTCGGATGTTTGTATTTTTTTTTTTATGTATGTTCAATCATAACTCCGTCATATATATAGACGAATTTGCTAAATTCCCTTTTTTATTTGAAAGGGTATACTCTCGAGGTAGTCCCATTGTCACCACCAAGTCAGAATCTGATGAAGGAATCTCATGGAAATCGAAGGAAATCCTCAAATTTTATAGGCACACCTATTGCGATTTGGGTATGTTTTATAGTAACTCGTGCATTTGCTCTCGGAAAGCACCATTCGGTGAAGTGGAACTGATGATAAAGACCAGAGTTGGCCACCGGAATTACTCTATAATAAATATTTCACGGGTTGCGATTCGATTACTTTATTATGGTTGCTAAGCAATTTATGCTCGTTACAATGCGTATGGTGCAGTTCTTCCAGTCCAGGAGAACTCCTCAACAATTAACGTCCCTGCAACGGGAAAAGGTATATTTTGTATAAGGTGATGAGCAGTTGACATTTTTAGGCTATTGTAACTGATAAATTTATCTAATTATTGAAGTGTTTTTTTTTTTGAAGTCGGTTGTTTTTTTTTTATAAAATTGTTTTTTTTATGTAAAATTGTTTTTTTTATGTAATATTGTCAGTTAAACTAATAATATAATATTTTTTTATTTCAGACCATATGTCCATAAACAAACACAAATTACAATTTTATACACAAAACATACATACATACATGAAAACATACACTACACCAAAAAAAAAAAACATTAAACAACTTATTTTAAATATTGGAATGACGCACGATGACTGGCTATCCATTGCCTCATCATTGGACTATCTATCCTGTATAGCCACCAACCTGTTAAAGCTGTTGCGCACTCGCCGCATCAGGGATGCTATCCGTGTCCGCATCAGGGATGCTATCCGTGTCCGCATCAGGGATGCTATCCGTGTCCGCATCAGTGCGTAAAAATCTGGCACGCCATTCTCCGCGAACATCCCCGATGCACTGCAAAAGCGCGGCAGCTCCAACATAACTCTGAAGGCGTTATTGTATTGGACTCGCAGAGCATTGTACGAGCTTTTTGTATAGCTGATCCATAGGGCACACGTGTACATAGATTGGCAATACGCTCTAAAGAGTACAATTTTCACCTCCCTAGTAGAACGAGCAAACCTACGAGCCAGCATGTTACATCGAACTGCCAATGCTCTGCGTTCTCTCTCCACGTCCACATCGTCGGACAGACTATCGGTGACTCAATGCCCCAGGTACTTGAACTTTGTGACCCTAGAAAGCTGAGCGCCCCCCAAGGTGACTGGTGGGACAGTATCATAACACTTGTTACCTGCTTTGAAAACCAGTAGCTCGCTCGTGGTCGCATTATACCTAAGGCCGTGAGCCACCGCATAGTTCTGAAAGATACGAAGAAGCCTCCTAAGTGCACTGATCGATGGGCTCAGCAATACCATATCATCCGCGTAGCTGATGTTATTGACGCAGTGCCCGTCAATGGAGCACCTGATATTGGTATTGCTGAGCTCACAGATCAGCTCGTCTACATACAGGTTGAATAGCTTGGGTGAGCTGATTCCCCCCTGCCTCACACCGCACTCCAACCCGTATGCATCCGACAGGACACCTACCCACCTAACATAATTGTATTGGTTTTTATACCAATACATTAGCATCCTAATGATATCGCTTGGAAGGTTCTTGACATTTGACAGTTTTCTCCATAAGCAGTCATAAGATATGAGGTCGAGAGCCTTGGAGAGGTCCAGAAAACATGCATACACAGGTGTTTTCCTTTTTGCATAGCATTGAACAGTCTGTTTCAGGCATAGTATAGCTGTTTCCGTGGATAAATGTGGCTTAAACCCAAACTGGGCGTCGTTGAGTGTTAAGTGCTTATCCAGCTGCTGATCAATCAGACTGTCCAACACCTTTGCAATGATGGTAGCCAGGGATATATGCCTATAGTTGCTCTTGTCACTCGCATCTCCAGTCTTATTTTTAATAATGGGCATAACAATAGTTTTAAGTAAATCAGCTGGAAGATACGAGTGACACAGCCACAAGCTAAAAAACATTGCTAGCACTCGCGGAAAGTGCTTACCAGCATATTGTAAATGCTTTATACGTAGGCTGTCATGACCCGGCGACTTGCCTCTCTTTAAGTTGCGTATGACAGCATCTACTTCCCTGGCCGCAAACCTAATAGGCATGTCTTCGGACCCCCCCACCACCTCCGGCCCGCCAGACGACGTACCTAGGGGAGACCCACCCTAAAGGCTCTGCTGAATACGTTGGCGATATCATTAGGATCACTAAGGCCTTCAACACTCACAATATTTCCAATATTTGTGTTGTTTTATTAACTGGGAAATTATCTACAACATACAGTTTCATTCATGCCGCTAGCCCTATTAATTTAAGAGTAATTTAAGTGTTTCGTATCGACCCGTATTCTTTGTCCGCGCGTGTAATCGTTTGCTTTTTGCCAAAATCGTGTCGGTAGAGCCTTGAAAACCTCACTGTACGACTAAACGCCGACAGACACTACGCCGATAGACTGATTACCGACAAGACTTTACATCGACGGGACTCTTTGCCGACAGGGCTCATCAGCGATGCATTAAATATTTTAGCGATAATTGTACTAAATGAGCTTCAAAATGCAAGGGTGTGATGGGATGCAAGAGCGAGTGAAGCGAACTCGGGAATTGGGGCACCCCGACTCGGACAGGTTAGGCTATTTTTTTTTAAACCACCCAGAAGTAGGAGCCCCACGAAGTGGGGCTCCGTCGACTATGCCTTATTATTAACGGAGATAAGTTGCGTCGCTGATGAGCTCTGTCGGCGAAGAGTCCTGTCGGCGAAGAGTCCCGTTGAAGTAAAGTCTTGTCGGTGATCAGTTTGTCGGCGTAGTGTCTATCGGCGTTTAGTCGTACACTCGGTACTATTGTGACTACAGGTAGTATTTCTCCGTCAATATATTAACCTACCTGAGACAATAAATGCCTTCTATTCCAAGAAATTTTCTACCACTCTCGCACTTAAATTAATACCTAACACCTCCACCCTTTCCTACTCAAGAACATAACCCTTTTAGTAGTTCCACGTGATTCCACCACAGGTCGGGCAACTTCGTGTTGCCGTAATGTAAAACGTCCTAGCCGCGTTATTATTATTTAACTTTGTTGCTCCGAACAAATGTTGTCCCCGGTTGTAACCGACAACCGTCGGAATGGAGTTCCAAACTGCGAAATTACTTTTTGTGCGTTAGTATTTTTTGTCTGTGTTGTTATGTCAAAAGAATCTAACTTTTTTGGTTGGATTGTTGGAGGAAAAGGGATAGTGTTATTGCGATTGGTTGATAACTGGAGCCAACTTTTAATGTTCGGTTTTGGAATGCGATTGTGATTTAATTGAAATGAGATAGCTAGGATTAGACGAAACACACGAGTGGCTACTGTATTATCTATACTATAATATTATAAAGAGGTACAACTTGTTTGTTTGATTGTATGTAGGGGGTAATCTCTGGAACTACCGATCGAATTTGAAAAAATCTATTTGCGTTTTATAGCCCAATTCTTGAGAAAGGCTTTAGGGTATTTAACATCACGCTTTGACCCTTAGAAGCCGAGAAAAAATAAAAAAAGTCAGAAAGAACGCTAAGTGAAAACGAAATGATAGCGCGGGCAGGCGATGCCATGCGACGGGTTGGGTCGGGGGACAAGAAATTTCACACGGGCGAAGATGCGGGCAGAAGCTCGTTATTAAATGAAAATACACTCAAATGAACTATTTGTATCCTAAGCGAGGAGTTTGTTTTTTTTATTGCTACATCTCTTGCGCTGGTTATAAACTACATAGTACTATTGTCTGAGGTGGAGATAGACGCCCAGGGTATGTAGCAGTCCTTTACTTTATTAAATTCTCTAGATCTGTAACTAACGCTTTCCCAAAACATGTATATAAACTGCTAATTTCAAATTCTGAGTCTTGTAAAGGGTTAAACTGTTTAAAGGTCAAAACTTGGCAAATTCCTGACATTTAAAACTAGACTTGTTTACAGTCTATTTATTAGGCGAGTCTAAATTAATGGCGCGAGACTGAACGTAATCAATAAGGCGAGGATCCTGAAGATGAAGTTAAAACAGAGTTCCCTTTACATTGGGGAAGGTCGAGTGCCCTCAGTGTGTAGATGGTCCTTAAAGTGAGGGATAGCTCGATACACGATCATAGTAGATGGACTTTTGATCTTCGGGGAAAATGGGAGTAGTTTATTGGAGATATTTCCCAGAAGATTTCGGAGAAAATACCAGGTAATAAGTCTATGGTCTTAACGAATGATTGAGCTTAACGATGTTAAAAGGTCAGTCGTACTTTTGTACTTTTAAAAAAAATACCTGATGTTGACCTTTCAAATTGTTGTTTAAGTAGCTGGAGTAGTTGTGTACGTTGTCCTTTTTTTAATGCCGCAAGATATTCGGTACCACTGTTAGTAAAATATGATACAGAAGAATTAGTTTTCACCTACATATCCATAATACTAACTTATTAAAGTTTTCGGAGATTTTATAAATCTGATATCGGTTACCTTCCCAAAACTGATAATAAGACTCCCAAAGTGTACGTACATTCGTCGCATGCTGACGAAGACTCTTGCCAAACTCGAGCGGAGTGGCGGATGTCTCGACTCTGTCAAACTCGAGAACAAAGACCTGATTATGAATACACCGATACAAGCTTATGCCAACGTAAATTATATCGCCTGCTAGCTGGGATATCATTTGGAAGGGTATTTTTTATCGATATTAATGAAAATTTTCGTATATGAATGTTATTTACCAATGAATAGGAAAGGAAACGCTTACGGAGACTGGGGACACTTGATCCCCCCTTTTGGTATTTGCCCGTACTATCCTCATTTATCGTATTTTAAATATGTTTGAAATACGATAACATCAAAAGACGTGAAATTTCATTTAAAATAATTAACCACCAACCATACCATTAACCTCCGTTTATAAATAATATAAAAATCCTTCCGAAACTAAAAGAAGAAAATGGTATCAAGTGTCCCTTCCTATGGGTGACTTGATCTCCCCATATGGATGACTCGATCTGGGGAGATCAAATCTCCCTTATTTAGGGGACACAGGGTACTATAGCACAGTTTTCAGGATTAGGTTTATGTTTAAATAAAACATACTGAAATTACATAAATCACTTTTATTGCAATCTTAACAAAAAAAAAAAAACTTCCAACTCAGTCGTATACTTATTCTATTTAAAAAAAAAACGAGCATTTGTGGGTAGTATCTACTATAACTAATATTACAATATAAGTCTATCTAATAAACAATCATCAAATAATATTTTCTTTAATCTTAAAGGTAATTTATTAATCTTAAATGTTACTGTTACTGTTAGCCTGCATCATCCCACTGCTGGGCAAAGTCCTCTCCCCATGATTTCCAGCTCTTTGGATCCACGGCTAAAGCAATCATAAAGGTAATCAAGTATTTTCATTTGAACTGAGATTCATTTTCCTAATCCTATCGACCTATTTATTTGATATTAAATTTTCTCAGGGATTTTGGGAACTCGATGCTGATAACTCTTTTTGACGATGATTTCTGCTTTGGATTTGGTAAAATCATGACTATTTGATATTTTGCAACTGAACCAATTATCTTCTTTGGTGGTTCGCTTGAAATTTCGTGAATTCCATGAGCTTTAGCAGTTCCACAAATACTTTGGCCGCCCAAAACTTCTTGTAAGTACAGCAGACTGCAAGGTTTCTTTATCTAGAGGTATTCTCTTTCGAGCACCATCACACGTCTTGTACTTCCTCGGCATAATTAAATCTGAAAGAAAAATAATCACTTAAACTAAGGGACACTTGAACCGGAGGGATCAACTCTCCCTTATGATTGTGTACTAAGTGTCCCCTAACCAATACACGTTAAACAATGATTGTCTATAAAAAAACTATTTAGAATTCGCTGTTTTTCTGTATTTAGATGACGACGATGTCAATAATCACTGAACTACTTCGAACAACTTTCTCAAACAATTGAATAAACAAAATAAAAATTTAAGTAATGTTTTACTGCGCGGCTCCAAACACCAAACCATCAAAAAAAAGAAAAGCTGTCAAGTTCGATACATGACACAGCTCTATAAAGTTTTTGGGTATCGTACACAATAAGCGCTGCCAGTCGAAAATTATCCAATGCTTTTAGAAGTACTGAAAATATCGTGTACCTAGTCTCCCGAACGGATAAGTGTCCCCAGTCTCCCAACATAGTCGAATGTAACAAATTATTCAATTAATTCGGCGCATTACTAGGAGTGAATATTTGAATTTCTACTAAATCAGCATTAAGTAATTACTTTGAATTAATTAATGTAATAAATACATTCATAACTTTATAACTAACCACTCAAATCATAAAATACGCAGATTCAACTTTCAATAAACATTATTTTATCACAGTAATATGAATTTATTTTCGCATGTTATTTCATTAACATTAATTCGCATTTCGCACTCCATTTTCACAGTCTAGCGCCAGTTATTACGATCATTCGAGTAAAAATAATATGACCTTAAATAAGCATGAGGTAGAAGGGAATCCATTGGAATTTTTATTCAAGATTAAATCAAGTGTGAATTTGATCCGGGTTCGACTTATCTCAACATGTCACGTGAAACTCGGGTGCATACATTTTTAGGAATCAAATAATAAAAGGACTTTTGAAGTGGACTGTGTCATGGAAAGAATATTTTAGCCAATCGTAAGTGGTAATGCAAAAGTCGGCTTTTTTCAAATAATTAGTGTAGTTTCGTGAAACGGAATAATAAGATTTTTGTAGGTGCTGTGTCGGTGCAAGACAATTTCATGAAAAATACTCATATTTCTTGTTGTTGATATTGAATATTTAGGTCGTCACCATCATCATTTAGCCCAAAATCATCTATTGCTGGGAATAGGCCTGCACTTTTTTCTGCCATACTTTAATGTTAAGGTCTAAGAGACAAATCATAGTACTGGCACCTACTGTTTTCTAAAAATAAAGGGAAGATAAAGTGACTAACCTACAGAGAGAGACGTCACCTTAAACAAAATCAATTTATTTCAATTTGATATTTAAAATTAAATTTCAGCTGCTACAGGCGAAATGCGGTCAAGTCAACGGAAATGAATCGGAACAGAATAGAGATTTAGCGAATTTAGCCGGAGACGTATTACCGACGACTGACGTTCTGTCTCGGAGAGTTTCAGTCGAAAAACGCTGACTAAATAGTTCTTGTATTTTGGGTTCGTATTTTAAGTTCAACGAGATTGTATTTTTGTTAATTTTAGTGCATTTTGTGTATGGCATTTTTCTAAAGATTGTTTTATTTACATAGATTTGCCGCGTCATTATTATGTTAATTAGATGTGCAAAATGTTATCCAGAAAAAAAATAGGTGGAAAAATGAAAATGACAGAAGTTTCACACACGGTAAAATGTTCTACTCTGTTCCAATAAGTACGGAATAATGCACAATTGGTCATAGTGCTTCTTATTTTTACCGACAGGAGTCACAAAAGATACACAATGACAAAATGAACCATTTTCAGGGACCTTAAATACAAAGTAATATCCAACGAATAAGCTATTAAGTGTCATTTTAATTACAATGAGTGCTTCATAATTTTAACTTTTTTATTTCACGGGGGCCTAACATTCTGCATAAACAGTTCTCCACAGAAAGCTTTAGCAAAGCTTTTAGAGGAGATCGTAACTCCTTAAGTACTGTTTTAATGACGTCCCTTAGTGTTTTATAATTAGCGTGAATATACCTCAACGTATTGTTACAGAAAGATGGCGAGTTTGGGGCAACTTCTTCATTGAGATTTCGACTTTAGTGGCGCTTGTTGTTGTAAGTTTTGTATGGTTGTATAGGGTTAGGTAATTTTATTTTATTGTTGCCGCATATCGTTGAGATAAAGAAAATATATGGCACAGTTCTATATTTTTTGCATTGAATGACGGCAATTATAGGTATCTACAAAAAAAATAAAAAAACATTTAAAAGTTTTCTTAAGTTGTATCTTAAGGCCTTAATTTTCTTTTCTTTTTTTTTAATTATTAACTTCCAGCTGCGACATTTTCATAATGCGTAGGTAGAGGTACTATTTGGTATTTATAAATCAACAATGGAATCTTACAAACGTTCTTCTCTCATCAAGCTCATGACGTCGCAGCGGCGTGACCATACTAGCCTATCAGCAGAGCTCATTATTTTTTTATTGATAATCTATTATCATCATCATCAGCCTATATTCGTCCACTGCTGGACGTAGGCCTCTCCTAGTGAACGCCACTGAGCCCGATCCTCGGCTCTCCTCATCCAGTCTCTGCCAGCCGCCTTTCGCAAGTCGTCACTCCATCTGGCCGGCGGGCGTCCTACACTACGTTTCCCCAAACGCGATCTCCACTCTTGAACTCGTTTTCCCCAACGATTGTCGGTTCTGCGAGAGATGTGACCAGCCCATTGCCACTTCAGCTTGCTTAGTCTTCGGGCTATGTCGGTTACTTTGGTTCTCTGACGGATAACCTCGTTTCGGATTTTATCCTTCAGAGAGACTCCAAGCATAGCCCTCTCCATAGCTCGCTGAGCGACTTTAAACTTATGGACCAGTCTCACCGTGAGTGTCCACGTTTCGGCTCCGTAAGTCATAACTGGTAGGACGCACGCGTTGAAGACTTTCGTCTTTAGGCACTGCGGTATGGACGACGAGAAGACCTGACGAAGTTTACCAAATGCTGCCCATCCTAGCTGAATCCTTCTATCGGCTTCCCTCTCAAAGTTGTTCCTACCCAACTGCATATTCTGCCCGAGGTAAACATATTCCTCAACAATTTCAATGGGGACACCGTCAATGACAATCGGTCTCGGGGTAATAAGGGCGTTAAACATAACCTTGGTTTTATCTACCTATGTTCATCCTAAGACCGATGCGTCGAGAGGCGGCAGCTAGGTCAGTCAGCATTCGTTCAAGATCCTGCTAAAATAGATTGGTGTTCAACGTTTTTCGACCTCAATTACAAGGCCAAGGTAACCGCAGATATCATCCAATTTAAATGTGACTTAAAATTGCGTCAAAGTCATTCGCAGGTTCCAGCTGTAAGTAAGTTTAAACACTGTTTCTAGAATTGTTAACTCAGCCCTTGAAATAATATTTAAGTTTGATTTAGTTAATTAAGTATTCTCTACTAAGAGATACTAAAAACTTTCAAAGACAGTGATAGACTTTTCAGTTTCAGACTTCAAAGCGAAAAAGTTTTCTAGTGATTTTAATCATTTATTATTTTAATGTAGTTTTTAAATTAGTTACTTTTGGAATTCTAGTAATAGTTAGTATGGGTGGGTCTGGGTACTAGCGTTGAAAATTGCGAAAGATACAACTTTGGAAATTTGTTCCGCCTAAGAATTGTTCAGAATATTTCATATGAAAACTCTTACATACATAAACACACACGTTTTTCCCATGGGCGTAGGTAGAAACTACAGAACGCCACCTGCTACGATCCTTACATACTCCTAAAATTCTTAGGTGGAATAAATTTCCAAAGTGCGACGATTGATATGAAATTGATGATTATTATTCAGTAAATATATCATTCCTGCAGTCGCGAATTGCATTTTGATCAACATACGACGTAAAACAGAGCTGCAATTTAAAAAAAAACAAAGAAAATTTTAATTTGGCGGGCTACAGCTAAGGATCCCCTTAACGTTCTGAATCAATATCTATCGTCATCTTAAACATGTGCCAATAACGAAAAAACATTCATAGTATATTGTTTGGGTTCCTACAGAGAGGTATTAGGGCGAGGACATTAACGCAAAGCTCATGCTGACACGCGGCAAAAAAAAAAAACTTTAGTAAACTGATACTTGTTTATGTTAAAACAACTTCAGGTTTCTAACACTTTGTTTACAGGTATGCTACATTAGGTCAGCTTTTCAAAAGCTAATGAACTACCGAGCATTTATGATAGCATGATGATTTCAATAAGTAAAAATATTTTTTTTTAAACCCAAATGAAGCCAGAATATTCAATTGAAAAATAATTATACAGCGCCGGAGGCAATTACTAATCACACACCTACAGGTACGAATTTAGATCTAAAGCTTCATCCAGTCAGCTAAATCTATAACACGTCTAACTTTAATCATGATTAATGTTGAGACTTTGGCAGCGATCCCCAACTGATATTAATTTTAATTTGTGACAAAAACTAACTTACCACTCCGCCAAGTTAATCAGGATTGCTGAAATATTTTTACTAGGGGTCATAAAATGTGTACGTGTTAATTCAGTTTAGTTATTTGAGCACTTTGTTTGTACTTAAATAGGTATTGTTATACAACAACACTAAATAAATGTTGCCAGATCAAAATTTTTGTAACTACATATTCCATAATTTTGTTGTTTACATAAATAAAAAGATAATCAGGTTCATAATTTGATAAAGTATTTTGAATAGTTGTAGAGGTTGTAGAGAATGTTACTTTTTATTCGTTTAAAGCCGGTTTTACTTATCGAAACGAGTTGCACAAACTTAGTTAAATAATTATATATTTTTACGCGAATTCGGTTGAAGTAAACATAAAACATCTCAAATGTTCCTTTAAAAACAGCTACTTTTAAACAAACCTCTAGTAGCATCTTATTTAAATCTCAAAGAAACAGAAGCAAAACAAAATATTCCTTGAACGAGGCAGAATTTCTCATTCGAAAAGAAATCCGTGCTTGTTAAGGACGATACATGCAGAGTCGAAAGAGCGCGTCAAAACGTTAAGGGCATAAAATGTAAAAGAAAAAATAACACCGAGGATCCTCGAGCCAGCAAAGAGTTCACCACCATGCATACAAATGTTCAGACATGTTGTGTCTACTTCAGTATCTTAAGGCTGGAAGGTAATGTTCTGAAGAACGTGTCATGTACAGAAAATGTGAAATACTTGTTTTGGGAAATGGAAATAGAATTCAACAACCATTTTCAAATAAATTATAAAAACCTACATAGAATGCCTATTCTTACTTAGCTTAAATATTTCCTGTTCCTATAGTTTTGTCGCACAACAATTCTCCCAAAAAAAATCCGTCGATCCTTGTCGACATCATTACGAGTGTCCACGACAGATACCTACTTATTTTTGAGTCCCAGGTGGTCTCTAATGATTATTTAGCAAGCGTGACGTGATTGACTTTGCCCCTTTGTTTTTGCCTCGATTGTCCCCACAGATGGCGGTGTGATGAATAGGCTAAGGGTCAATAGACGTCACCCACTGTCGGCTCTATTGATGTAGGAAAGTATTTACTCATTGGTGTGTATTTAAGGGATAATGTTGAAAGGACGTGTCTGTCTGATGGAAATATTTGTCAACCATTATCATTGTTTGGTTGGTAGGTATTCGATTTTTATTACTGTGCTTAGAATATTGTGAAAGCTGTTAATTTGTATCTAAACCATTGATCACACAAATTCAAGGATTTTTGAACTTTTCAGCTATCCGAGGTTAATATATTATAACTTCATAGTTTAAATAATGTAGAGGTACTAAATTGGGGGAGGGGGGGGGGTAGGGTGGCATAACATCTAGCCACCCAAGTCAAACCTCATCTTCTTTGGTATTGTTCATAGAATCGTTGAGCTCCTTAAGTTCTGAGTTGAGCTGATGTTTACTGACAAATGCGTGCACTAACTGGACAGGTTCACTCAATCCGTGTGGTTGTATCCTCAAAAGACCATTTCAGACACTGATCTACATGGTCTTCACATGATCTGACCAAGATTATGTCTGGACTTTACCTTTTACCTGTGACCTTTGAGTTTGTTTCGGCCTTTCTTCTCAAAGTAGTCAGATAGGAAGTGCCGACCACATCTAGTTTAAAATATATGATTGACGTATAGAAGTGTTTGTACAGACCTACTTACAGAAATAAAATCATCTTTACGTGTAAAATTATCTTTATCTTTACGTGTACGTGGTATCCCTGACCGCCGACCGAGAACATGATGAAAAAGTCGCCAAGACGCATTGGCCAGCGTGGCGTTTCATGGCCAACCCTTTATACCCCTTTTTTAACCCTTTATTAATTATGAACAATTCCAAAAAGCCCTGGCCCTCAGTACTCAGCAGCCCCGCTATTGCAAGTTTGGGCAACGGCTCTGGTTACGCCGGGGCAGAGGGTGCTAAGAATCTCTGGATGTCACCCAGCTGTCACGACCCAACGACCTTGACCGTGGCGTGTTAAAACGCCAGGACGCTAAGAATGGACGAAAGATTACGGCAACAATACAGGTCAGATTGCATGAACTTACGACCCCAATACCGACAAATAGGGGATTGCACCAAGGAGCAACCGTTTCGTCTAAAATGTTCACTGCTACTCTGGAAGACGTGATGAAAACACTGGAATGGGATCAACGTGGCATAAACATCAATGGTGTCTACTTGTCGCACCTTCGGTTTGCGGCTGACCTACTTTTATTCGCCGAATCCCTAGAAGACCTCCAACGTATGTTAAAAGAACAATATGATGCTTCCTTACAAGTTAGCTTGAGAATGATCATGTCCAAGACAAAGGTGATGTTAGGCGTCCCAGATGACTCAGTTTAAGCTATTATGGTTGAAAACGAGCAACTGGAAATGGTTGACCATTACGTTTACTTGGGACATGTTCTATATTAAGGCAAGGAGCATTCCAACAAAGAGAATTACAGGAGAATACAGCTTGGGTGGACGGTATTTTGTAAGCTGGAACATATTTTTCGGCCCAAAAAATCCCGGCTTTTTAATCAATGAGTCCTGCCAACAATAATCTACGGTACCGAGACATGGACGCTCACAAAGGAGACTGTCCACCGCATACGAGTAACACAAAGGGCCATAGAGCGAGCCATGCTTGGCATAACCCTACTAGACCGAGTGCATAACACCGAACCGGTCGAAAGTCTACGACGTCGGGAACAGGGCGATGCGCCTCAAGTGGAGTTGGGGAGGACATCTAGTTAGACGAGGAGATGGCCGATGGAGTAAAGCTGTGACTGAATGGTGGTCAAGGTTAGGCCAAAGAAACTAGGGCCGTCCAAAAGCGCGTTGGGTTGATGATAGCGTCAAAGTCGCGGGGAAACACCTGGATGCGGGACGCACGGAATCGGGAAGTATGGCAGAAAAAAGGGGAGGCCTATACCCAGCTGTGGGTGATTCCTCGCTGAATGGTGAAAAGGAATGAATTTAAATAATTACTTATTTACGTAAAATTTTGAAGGCCGTATTTAAATTAGGACTAAGAAAATAAAATCAAAATTTTAAAATATATTACCGATAAAAATAAATTTATGCAAATAGATGAAATAACAGAAATATTTTAATTCAAAGCAATATGAAATTACTTTTTGCTTCTGAAAGAATTTTGTTTACATTGGCGTGTCCATGGAAATGATTTTTATGTTCCTAAGTAAATACTTATCATTAAAATTATTTGTTGAGCAAACTGCAAAGGCGTCGAATAAGGGGCAAAGGCGATAAACCAAAATAGAGGTTAAGAGTAGAAGTATAACTGAGGTTATTAAGCCGTCCATAATCCTAAATAATCCATTCTAAAGAATATTACAACAAAAAAATTATAATATTCTTTAGATTGGATTAATTTCATTCAAATCGTGAAAAAGTTACAGACAGATCTCCGCTGTCTGTTAGTTTTTCACGATTTTGATGAAATTTGGCACATGGATAGATTATGACTTTGTTACCTTGGGTACCTGATCCATTTTATCCCGGTACTATGTTCCCGAGGGATGATTTCCGACCGCCATGTGGTCGTCCTGCCCGTTACTAGTTGAACGGCACTGTTTAGTAAAAAGGCTAGGCTGTTACCTGAGAAGAAAATTAAGCTAGTTGGCTGCGACAGATATAACTTCGTGAATTAGAACTACTTTTTTTTTTTTTTCTTTATTTATTTATAGGGACTTTTACGTATAGCGTATGTCAGTCCCATCGTATCCTAAACAATTTAGCTTTCACAAGACATGGCCATCAATTTGAACAAACCCTTCACATCATCACCATTTGGTTGGGATAAAATTGTATGGAATATGCCTACATCAGTTCTGTTTAAATTCAGGGACTTTGTGAATGCAAAAAAGGATTGGAAAAATAAAAATGATGTCCAACTAATGCGTTAGAAATATAGGTTTAGTGGAACATGTACATATTGAATTACATTATCCAACTGCTTCAGCTACTACATAAGTTAGATTTTATTAATATTTAGTATCAGCACGCTCTAGTACTACTTACTACTAGTAGTACTTTTGAACCGACTTCCAAAAAGGAGGAGCTTGTATGTTCGACTGTATGTATGTTTTTTTTATGTATTTTCACCGATTTCTCCGTCAATTGTAAACTGATTTTGAAAATTCTTTTTTTGTTTGAAAGGGTATGCTCTCGAAGTGGTCCCATTGTCACCAAGTCAGAATTTGATGAGGGGATCCCATGGAAATCGAGGGAAATCCTCAAATTTTATAGGCTCTCCTATTGTGATTTGAGTATTTTTTATAGTAACTCATGCATTTGCTCTCGGAAAGCACCATTCGGTGAAGTGGAACTGATGATGAAGACCAGAGGTGGCCACCGGAACTTCTCAATAATACGTATTTCACGGGTTGCGATTCGCTTTTAAAATGGTTACTAAGCAATCTATGCTCGTCACAATGCATATGGTGAAATGGAGCTGCTGGTGGCTTCACCATCAGCTCCAGTGGTTTTGGTTCTTAACAGGAGAACTCCTCAACAATTAACGTCCCTGCGTCGGGAAAAGGAATATTTTGTAAAAGGTGATAAGCAGTTGACATTAGGCTATTGTAACTTAGATTTATTAATAACTGACTCACTAAAGAGTAAAAAATAAAAACTTTTTTACAAAAAAACAACCGACTTCAAAAAAAACACTACAAAGTCAAAAATAACTTTAATTTCGGAAGACGGTGGCAAAAAACAAAATACAAAGACTGCGACTTCCGAAATTAATTTTATTTTTCACTTTGTAGTGTTTTTTTTTTGAAGTCGGTTGTTTTTTTTGTAAAAAAGTTTTTATTCAATATGTAAGTGAACTGTTATGTTCTGTTTTTAAGAAATAAATGTTATTAAACCGACAATATGTACCCACCCAAATTGTTTATTCTTTTTTTGCATAAACGTGTGGGTATTATAATTTTATGTAACCTAAGAAAATATATTTTTTTGACTGATGGCCGGGTGAACTGGACTACTGTTTCTAAAATTGCGATATAATCTCCAGGTCGCACACTGATTATTTCATGTTCTAGTTAATTTCACCCAACCCGTGTAATTAATTTCCCGTGGTTTTACAGATAAACACAAACATGGATTTTAATCAAGGAAACGTTGCCTTCTGTTTGTCTAGCACTTTTGATGTAAAGGTATTAATATTATTGTGTTTAGTCAAAGCTGCGGTTACAGCGACTATATAATACGAATTTCGATTACCATTAAACTGAATACTAATGTCTATTAACAACTTTCCACTTGGGAAATGATTTTGTAATGTTTTCGTAAAGTCAAAGAAATTCATTGTTAAGAAAATTGACTATCAACTTAAACTGTCCGAATATTAAAATCACAACTGTAATACTTTGATAGTTGAATTAAATAGCTATAACACGGCAAATTGCCGTGGGGTATCATTTTGCGTAATAATTGATTTTCTTGACTTTACACTGATGATTGTCGTTTGACTTTTCTGAGCTGAATATGTAGGTATTAAAAATCATAGTGCGTTTTTTAAATATAAAATGGTGTTTTTTAAATGTCCGTGAATTTCCATCTCCAGTTTAAAAATTAAATACCTACTCGGTATATTTTCAGGGCTTACATTTACTTGAATGTTTCAATTATTTACTAAGCCTGCGTGACACGACCCGTTTAAAATATTAAAACATGTTTCTATAGAGTCGGGAATGAATACTGAAATCTCACAATGTTACCTAAAATAAAATAAACGTTAGAGATAACAAGCAAGGAGGATTAATAAATAAATGTTAGCGGCTTTGCACGCGTTGGGAATAAATAATGTAAATCTTCTTTGAAAAATCTCCTTATACATTGCCGGCTTGTAGTTTTGAAATTAATATGAAGTCCATTCTTTGAATTTTTGCTACAGCGTGATAAACAAAACATTTCTTTTATCTTCTTTAGCCAACTCTGGTCAGATTATTTCGGTTGCTTCAAGCCATGAATAGAGGTCTTTTCACCTTAAAAACGCGAAAAACAACCTTCACCCCTTTGTTTAAATTCCGTTTGTGGTCTACATGTCATTCCTACACTGCACCACAAACACAAACGAAATTTAAAACAAAGCCGACCCTGGTACCGTAAACATAATCATGTAACGCCAAAAACATACCATTACCGTACTCTTCACTCTTCTGAGTAGAAGTCTGTCTCTCTCATTATCTGCGACGCCGATTCCTTTTCTGAAAAAAAAAAGCTTTCAGTCGCCAGTCTCACACACGTTGTGAAGGCCTCTCAAAAATTCATCGCCCGTCTACGAGCCCTGAATGGGTTCCGCAGTCGGGGCCGACTCGCCGTACCCGGTAATCTACTTAATAAGTAATCTTGTAGGGGCTCTTACCTCTGTTAAGTTTGGATAAGAATCCTATTACTTTGTTTTTGATGCTATGCTGGTGTATCCTATAGACTATTTTAATGAATAGTGATGGGCAGTGCAATTTTATTGTCCATTGTTAGTCGTGTGTAGGTATCTCTAGTTATGGATACCTATAACCGTAAAGTATAGGTATACTGAAACTTTGTTAGTATTTTTTTGATTAATTTCTGTATTTTCTACATCGGATTGGTGTCTGCAACTTCACATTTGAACGCGTATTCTACCTAGTGTTAGTAAAATAGAAAAAAAATACTTACAAGATACAGAGGATTCACTCGATTTGCTCATATCTCACCCCACCGTGTTTAGGAAAACGCCTCATAATTAACATTAAAACTGCAACTAATTACAAAATAATGCACCTTAAAAAAGAACTATCTACCCTCAAATTATATTTCCAGCACAAGTACATTAATTTAATTATCTCGAAAAACCGCGTTTCGACGCGCAGACATACAAACAGGGTGTGTAATCAAAAAATGTAAAGTGCTTATACGTGATACAATTACTACCCCACTCACAAAATAGATAGATACAGAAGACTAGCTCAAGACAACTGGCGAAGGCAGGCGCACTCACGCACAGACGCGTACTTACCGCGATCTAGTATCATCTAGTATCATACGAACGCCAGTCGTGAGGGCGCTCGCACTCACTGTAATTACATACGTGTCTATGTGTGCGTGCGTTTTCAGTCTTTTTATGGAGTTAACCTTCTGTACCTTTCTATACTGTGAGTGCGTCGTTGACGGGATAACATAAGAGATTAAAAGTTTGTTATAACTTGACGTAAGGTAAAAGTTACGAGCATTCTAACTTTGTGGTTCGTTTTTACGGGAGGATGAATATAATTTGTGGGAAATAGATGAATATTTTTGGGAAGAGCATTTGGTGAGTTGATTTAGAGTGAGTAGAAAAAAATACAGTGTGAGTTGTGCGGCTTGTGGTTGATTGATCATGAATAATATTGAGTGATGAGGATGTATTTATTGCCAGTAAATGAATACTAACGTTATCTAAAGATAATTCAGGGATTATTAGACTGACTAGAAAAAAAAAACATTGAATGTATTAACAGAAATTATCTAAAAAAAATAAGTTTAGAAAAAACATTGTCAAAAATATTCTTAATATAGTTGTGAAAATACTATGTCGCTGTTACTTTTAATAAGACTGCAGGCAACACGTAGCAAAACTTAATTTTTAGCAAGCACAATTTCCCTTTTTCATTTTTCTTAAATTTTTGCACCAAGTTCTAGCTGTTTGTATACTAGACGGAGAAAGAGATATATCTTTGTCACTTTAAATTCAACGCCACGAATTTGTTCCGAGCTGCAGTTTTACAGTCTCCCACAGAGCAATGAATACTTGAAATGCAATCTATACCAAGTTCTAGACTTTTGCTTTCACTGCTTTTCCAATCATCCATATAAACTTGCATGTATGTTTAAATCTTGCAAGTCGTGGAAGGAAAATGGGGTCACTACTAGTACTATTTTGTTGATTATGTTCTTTATCTGTTCACTGCAGTGCTGTTCTGTTCTTGTAGTTAGTATGTAAAGGAAAGCTGATGCAAGTTGGTGAAGGAACTGAATGCCCAAGGTGAGCCGGTTGTACATTTACGCAACTCTTAAGGGGACTACATGACCTAAACGCAAATTTATAATGCCTAAAAATATATGATCCACTGCAGTAACCAAAATCAGAAAAATATATGATATTCTGCAGGATATATGCTAGTTAGATAGTGTGTTGAAAACATAATACAATTAACTTGATATGATAGAAAAAAATTATGAAAATTCCTCAAAAAAAAATGTTTTAACGATCAAAAACCATACTAATATACATGCAAACATTCAGTTTTTTTGTCAGATTATTCTACAAGCAACATACTAACGTAATAGGGTTTTAATTTTTTAGTCCAATGAATAGATTTTTTATAAATCCATAATTGCTTCATATTTTGCAATAAATTACCAGCGTTGTGACATCGCGCGTCTCTTTCTTTTCTATGCAATCCGACAGTGACCGCGCTTTAGCTCTTGTAAGCCCCTTAAGTCAAATCAAATCTACGTTTAAAGATTATCTAGTACAGTTCAGCAAACGCTAACATATTACCTTGCAGCAACCCTAACGATGTAAAATTATAGCGTGCAAAGTCTTATTTCTCCGAGTACATCGCTGCTCATCATACAAATTCAAAGATAACAAAACACTCACATTCTCATCCCTCATTTTAAATGCAATCATAATTCGAGACGTCTCATCATAAACACGTTGCTTCACTCGTATGTCGAACTGTATGCAAACGAGTTTTCTTTTTTGATACGACACCGCAGCAGATTTTCATCCGAAATATGCGCCGGTCTCACACGAAGCCCTCAAAAATTCAACGACGCGGTTCCGTCGTCGGCTTATTCTGTTTACCTTAGTTTTTATTTCGCGAAAACAGGTGCATTACTATAATTGCTAGTTTTTTAATGAAATATAAAAAGAGAAGCTACTTTAGTTACTCAAGGGAAATGCGTTAGTAGGAAGTTAATATGCTGCAGACTCACTATTATTTTTTTCAGCACAGTATTAGCATGAGCAAGATGAGAAGAATATTGTATCGTACCTACATAGCGGTGAGGTGAAGTTAACGTTCGAGATGAAGCTGTCTCACATTTTCGTAAAGGTTTGACTTACTTATAAAATATAAAAAAATATATGATAATAATGATGGGGGATTGTCTAGCTTTCTCGTGATTATAAAGAAAACTCGCCTGTATGTAAAATAACATTCACTGGCACTGAATAGCCGTTATAACCTTTGTCAAAGGAATTAGTCAAATGCTTGCTAACGAACGCGCGATCGAAATTGCAGCGGCGCCATGTCAGCTAATAACATCGTAGATACTGTGATCACTAATCACTCACGCCACCGAGCTTTAATTATGGCAAAGAGTTCGGCTCATCAGCTTTCTGTGGCGAGACATAATGATGATTCATCAATGGAACCTGGGCACACCGAATATTTGTAAAATTATTGTAGTTGCAACATTTGTGGCCTTTTTCACCACCTACCTGTACCGGTTAATATAGCAGGCAGACAATATCATACAAATTCTGTTCCATTTTAAAATTATTTTAATAGTGCCTACCCTGACGCCGTAAAACCCTGGTACCTAGTTGATTTAATTTAGTAGTTACGAAAGTCTTGATTCGTGACCACAATAAACTACGAGTATACACACCGTCACACCCTCATACTCACACACACACACGCATACACATACTAACCCTTAGAATAAGTAATAACCGATAATGTAAACTTTCTTCTGGTTTTATAATAACTTACCGCATTTGTGTAGGAGCGCATAATCCGATTTATATATAACTGCTTCCGAGAGAGGTTGAGACCTGGTGTCCTGAAATACAGGCCTTACGCCTAGCTTAGGCACCAGTCTCCCACAGTGTAATTAAATCAATTATGTATTGTTCTTAATCATTTGAAAATGTACTTATATATTGTGGTGAGAAATAAATCATTATCAAATCAAATTATTAAATATAATTTCTCATTCGTAAATCTCGTATTCTACATGGCATGCGTTAAAAAATCGTAATAAGGCAGTTAGTAGGTACGTTTTCGGGGTGGTAGTAAGGTCTCCAGACGGTAGCTGATGAATATTTCACTTCATTATAACAGTTTGCTGTACTGTTTCTATGTTATGTGAAACGTGATGACGGAGACACAATGGACGCGTGTAAGTCATGCCTTTGATCGTTATTTAGTTGAGAAATTGTTTGTTTGTTAGAAATTTTATTTAATTTGATTTGAGCAACAAACAAACAATCGTGCATTGTATATTATATCTAGATACACAGTATGCTAGAAGTAAATTTACAATCTACTACGTTTCCACATGTTACTAGCTTATAAAAGATACAGTTTTGGTAAAGTTAAATAAAATCAATATACGGTTATTGTATACAGGGTGGAAAAAATCAATGGGCCCTGAAGAGAAACCACTTTTAATCCTTAAGATATTTTATTGTACTTAAAGGAAACATTCCTTCACTTTAAAAAAAAAAAAACTGTATTCACAGATTTCTCGACATGTTTACCTAAACGGGGAATCGAACCAACTAAAAATTCAAAAAGTAAATACTCGTACTATGTATTATTTAAGAATGTATTAACATTCTTAAGTAAAACATAGTAATAAAAAAAAAATGAGCACGGCGTTTAATAATTTGTTTTTTAAATTGATGTTTAGATAGGGCAAAAACATCGATATCGTTAACATTATTATTGTAAGTTTGAACCAATCTCTAGACTGAGAAACGACTAATAAGGATTTCAGAGTACCTTATTTTCTTAGGATTTACTTTTCTTTACGAGTGAGTGAATGTCCAAGTGATGATTGAGGACATATTTTGTCAAAAATCACCATCTCAGCAATCTTAGAAGAGTTTTCATTATTTTGTTATTGGTTAGTACGGAAAGATAGCTAGTAAAATTCGGATATATCTCTAAATGTATCAAGGATCAACCTTAAATCGAATTTACGATCGAACTTTAGAAAATGTAGGTTTTCAATATAAATCGAGTCTGTCTGTACTTACTCTCAAAATATCGTCCAAGAAATTTTGTTACACTTTTTATTTTTATGTTTAAAAGCATTTTTTGCTAAAAGTTAATAGGGCCAAATGGGGTTCCCTTAGAGGCTCTATTAAGATACCCTGATGTAATAGCAGCTCTGCTTGGAATAGCAGTAGGTACTTAAGTAAATGAAGATAATGAAATAATTGAAACTAACAAGCAAGAACTATTCAATTAAAATTAATTGGTTAATTAATTGGTTGGTTTGGATTGTTGGGTTAATTCAGTGTAACAGAACTTAATTTAAATGGAATATAATTTCGGATGCTCACTTGAAGTTCGCGGCATAAGGGTTATGTCCACAAATTAGCTTTTCCCGCTTTTCCTAAACGATCCTTTGACTAAAGTTTTTCTCAAGCCTATTTACATACGGGCTCAGAACCTTTAGCTTAGTTACAGCGTGAAACGGGTCGTCAAAATGGCAGAAAATGTAATGAAAATGTTCAGAAAAATAAATCAGTTTGTTATTCCTAGTTAATTTGTTATATTCCTTTTAAAGATCTAACTATGATCAATATAACACGGACAAAAGGTTGCATCTAGTGGTTCGGATATTTGTGATCTTTTTGGTACTTATTTCGCATCTGTTTATACCCCTGAACATGGAACAAAATCTAAGAACGACTCAAATTTTCTTGACACATTAAAAATTAATAGCCAGTGCCTAACAATACCAGAATTGGATAGTGATTCCCTTCTGAAAAAGCTACAATGTGTTAACACCAGGAAAGGAGCAGGTCCTGACGGAATCCCACCCTTATTTATTTCTGCCTATGCATTGGCCTTGGTTACCCCGCTGTTAATAATATATAAGGCGTCGCTAGCTACTGGAACCTTCCCTTCCGAGTGGAAAACGGCCAAAGTCGTTCCTGTGTACAAGTCGGACAAAAAAGACACTATTTCCAATTATCGGCCTATCGCAATTCTCTCCACGTTTGCCAAGATAATTGAGTCGATGATCTGTCCTTACATCCAACGCCATTTCAGACTTTATCTTGGCGATCATCAACATGGCTTTGTTGTGTCAAGGTCTACTGCCACAAACTTAATGTCTTTCTCGGAGTCTATTAAATAAACAATTTGATGTGTTGTACACCGATTTCAGCAAGGCCTTTGATAAAATTCCTCATTCCATACTAATTCACAAACTAGCAACGTATGGTATAACTGGCCCCTTGCTGGAATGGCTGAAATCATATCTATCGAAGCGTGAATTTTATGTTGTTGTTAACGGTTTTCGATCAGCCAGCAATTATTATGTGACCTCCGGTGCTCCACAGGGGTTACATCTGGCTCCTATATTATTTATCATATATATTAATGACCTTACCCACTGCTTTCACTTTTCCGAGTGCTTTCTTTACGCTGATGACCTGAAGTTTGCTCGTAGAATCGAATCATCGAGCGATATCGCGTTTTTTCAAGATGATCTGAACAGGCTTGTTGAATGGTGCGAGACTAACAAAATGGAACTTAATTTAAAAAAGTGTTACCTTCTATCATTCTCAAGAAAGTCTCACCCTATACACTCGGAGTACATCATAGGCAATAAAAAAATACAAGAAGTGGATGCAATTAAGGATCTGGGAGTACTGTTTGATAAAAAAATAACCTTTGTCCCCCACATCGAGACTATTATCAAGAAAGCATCGAAAATGTTAGGGTTTGTGCTAAGAAACACTAGGGGCTTTAAACAGGTTGGTACTAAAATAATACTGTACTATAGCCTTGTACGAAGCGTTCTGGAGTATTGCAGTGTTGTATGGAGACCACACTACGCCACACATAAGTTACTTTTGGAAAGAATTCAAAAACGGTTTCTGTGGCACCTTGCATTTTCTAGAGGAAAAAGTAAACAGCTTCTCTCCTATAATACTCGTCTCAAATATTTCAGAATGCACTCGTTATCAACTCGAAGAGAAGTTATCGATGCCCTGTTTCTCTATAAGTTGCTCAGAAATAAAATTTACTGCCCAAACCTACTGAGTGTCCTGAAGTTTCGTGCCCCAGCCCGATATCCGCGAAACCCTATCACACCACTATATCCACCCATGCGCAGAACGGTCCTGGGTACTAACTCACCGATTCCTCGCCTGTGTAAAAATATAAACAGATGCAGTGATCTCACAGTTAAACATCACGACAGTATAGGAAAATTTTATAAAATAATTATTGAGTACTATTCCAACAACCAATGATCTCCTTAGCGAATGTTATTTTTTTTATTTTTATTTTAGATTTTTATCATCTTTATCATTTTTATTTGTTAAATGTTAATGTCTTTATCTTTTTGTTATATTATTTGTTTTTTTTTTTGTTATTATTATTGTTACGAGCGAATCACCAAAATTATTGAATAGCTTTAATTGTAAATATCCTTTTTGGCTTTGTATAATCATGTAAAACCATTAATGGTGCATGTTGTGTTAGCCTGTAAGTGATTATTGCACTTATAAATATAAATTGAAAATGAAATTATTGTAAATGTATTGTGTAAACAATTATTGGCTAACCTAAAATAGATAAATAACGATTGTAATTGATTGATTTCCGTGCATTTTCTTAAAAAGTACTCAAGTTTGACGACATGTTTTCGAAAGTCGTAGGATCTAATATCATATACTGACCGCCGCGTGCCGATTGAAAAAGTTTGTTTTTACAATATAGTAGTCCAAGTTCAAGGTGTTTAATGAAATATTTCTTTTCTAAACTAAACATTAATGCAATAGAGCACATTCTGCGTCCTTGGTCTGCCCTTTTCTCTCACGGTAAGAGAGTAAAAGCTTCTTTCTTGAACCAATTCATAAGCTGTAGCGTTTACCTGAACGGAACACCATTCAAAAATAAAGATTGAGCTTATTTGTACTTAGTCTCTACAAAAAAAAAGTTCAATAAATGTGTCATTCATTTTAAATGGATGTATAAATAATAAAACGGAAACCAGTAAAAAATGTCGAGAACTAAAAAATATTTTTACTGTTAAATAGAAATGGAATATAAATCAACACAAACTGAATTTAATTTATATAACATTCAGCGCTGTCAAGCAGACGTGGTCTCCAACATGAATTGTATATTTGACACGAATAGCAATTTCTGAATTTTCCATAGAGCTATATAATTATGAGCAGTCAACCAATCTAATAATTAAATCAATCGATCAAATAATCAATCGAATAATTCAAATAATCAATCGAATAATTCAAATAATCAATCGAATAAACTAATTCTAATCTATGCTTATTTCATATATGGAACTCATAGTCATAGGTGGACATAATGGTGTTATCTTTACAATAAGCAAAAGTTGGAAGGTCATCCACCTACTTTCATCACTTTCGAGGTTTACTTGACAGAAAATCTGCAGCATCTAGGTGACGAGTTACGCAGCAGAAAGCTCACCACTTGAAATCCAACACCTTTATGTTTGTTAACAACACGCTCCCTTTTCATTTTTAAACCAAAAACTGAAGATACGTTCGAAAGGAGGCGTACGTAAATTCCATTTACTGCTGGAAAGTGCCGAGCTCGGGCCCCATCGCAAACTCCACTTAATTACGCGCATAAATTCAAGTGCTCTCCCGTACACGATGGATGTAGCCACATTTTAACTCATAAAATATCGTTTCTTTGAAATTTACCGAGGATTGGTACGCCATAATTGGTTATGAGGGCACATTGGTATATGCGGTTATTTTATTTCAGGTGACGCTTATGGTTGAGCACTGAAAATTTAATGCGGTGGTCAGATTTTGGATGGGATTGTACCCGCAATTTTATTGTGAATTGCTGCGAAAACAGGCTTCTGTATTTAAATAAACACAAAATATTTGAAATTATGTGTCAGAGAAAGAAAGATATAGTTGTAGAAACAACAGCTTCGAACAGGGTGACTGAATGACTGAAGATACCACACAGTTTTTACCAGAGATCCCAGAATCCCCTCAGCACGTAATCTAGAGCCTGATTTTATTTAGTAAGATTCCGACATAACCTCGTTGGTCAAAATGGTAGTGTGTGACATATTAACATTTAAACTCTCTTGGGATAAAATCTGTAAGGTCATGACGTGCGAGTCAAAATAAGTACAAAATACGGAGTCTAGAAAAATAGTTATCAATTTCCAAAATGGTTTGGTGGATGCACTATAATCCAAGTCGGCGCAGGGAGGGTGTAAGTACCGTTATTAATAATTTTCCATTTATGAGCACAATGATGTACGTACATAATAGAGCAGGTCCGTTTGGTGTCCAATACACTATTGATGTAGAGCATAATTATCAAACCATTCTAGTAGCACCGCACAATAAAAAATGTTTTTTTTTTTGCTACACATCTTTTTCTAGACCTCAAAATGTAGTGTTCGATCACCAGTCTCACTTATAATGAGTGTGGTGATTATCAAAATGTTTTAACAGCAAGTTATGCGGCCTCGTAACGCATGATATTGAACTGATGACGATTTATACGTTTTGCCGGAGATTTTCTGCAAATATTAGTATTTCAGCCAGAAAGTAGTCATTATGAATGCCTAGATTAAGAAATAGGTCGCGTGCTTGCTAACGACCACACAGTACTGTAAATTGTATGGTTTAATTTCCAGGTACACTTTGGTTTGAAAACTGAAAGAGATATAGTTTACCAAACGATTAACATTATGTACGATTGCCGTAAGTAATTAAAGACTTTAAGTTCATAATGTAGACTGTATTTTAATGAAATTGTGTGATAATTGGTAGCACTCACTATTATAAAAAAAATACTGGTAGTCTGGTTATACATGCAATGCATTGAAAAATGCACGAGATGGTATTCGAGTTCGGAGCGCGCAAGCCCCATCACGATGTCAACGTAGAGATACAGCGGTGGGGTTATTATTATTATTTACTAGCTTCCCGGCGCGACTTCGTTCGCGTGGTGTCCTACCCCTACTTTAGTCTACCCTAACCCTAAACCTTAAAATTTGATCAAAATTGGTCCAGCCCTTTCGGAGTCTATAGAGCACAAACAAACAAACATAGATTTTTATTTATTTATATAGATTTATTTTATCTGAGACTTTTTCCTTCCAAACACTGACAGACGTAAACTTTATTCTACCGATAAAAAAATATATAATTTTGGTAAAATCAGGCAAAAAAAATTGTGTCTGCAAACATGTACCCACTGATAGTCAGTTGGCCATCTTTTAAACTCCTAGTAGGGGCCGAACTATGAAGAGCCATGATTGTTCCGTTGCTAACAAGTGAGATTCGTCCTGCATAGCTCCATTTCTCTCTCTCTCTCTCTCTCTTCTGGAACGATGATTATTTTAACAAGTCATAGAAAGAAATAGAGAAAGAAAGAAAATACGTTTATTTGCGGTAAACACGAAGCAAAGAAAAAACACACAAATACAAAAAAAAACGAGTTGGGGGAAAATATGCGTCACATCCACGCAAAACGGCAATCGCTCAGCATAATGCTACGACCCTATGCGAGACAGAGTACCAGCGCTGGTTTTCAGCAATAGCCGGCATAATACGTCCTATATCATCTTCATCTATCTATCTATCTATCAGTATTGAATGTTTAATTTGTAATGTTATTGGTTTTTATTTTTTGTTATTTTCTATAATTTATTGTACCCACTGTGAATGTGTCTTATTTATTTATTTATGATTTCAAACACGATGTGAATTGTTCCTGAATAAATAGAATTGAATCTGCCTAATATTGCCCTGTCTTTTTAGATGAGAATTACGATGGCTATGACATCCGCTCTCTCACCAACGTTGGAGTCAACATCTTCAATATCGACATGACACAACATAATGCTGAATTCTTTCACATTATCAAAGATGCTATGCAGTTTTCAGCTAATATGCCTGAAATGATTCCAACTGCTTACTATACGCCTGTTGGTATGTCTGTCACTATGTCTGCTAATGACCCTATTGACGTCGATGATAGGGTAAGTCAATAGAAATTGTATTATAACTAGGTATTATTGTGAATATAAAACGTATTGCACCAACCCCAAGTAACATGACACCGGCAGGAAGATGGTGACGATGATTATGGTGAATAATAAATAATTTTATTTCTTTATGTAGGTTTGTACAAACACTTTTACACGTCAATCATATTTTAATAAAAACTAGATGAGGTCGGCGTTTCCTATCATAATATAGTAAACGCCGACCTCATCTAGTTTGGTGGATGCAGCTTTAATGCTGGGTAACTTCAATATAAAATATGTTAACATTGATAAATGATTTTATTTCTGTAAGTAGGTTTGTACAAACACTTTTACATGTCAATCATATTTTTTAAACTAGATGAGTTCGGCGTTTCCTATCTGACTACTCTGAGAAGAAAGGCCGAAACAAATTCAGAAGTCACAGTTTCTTTTAAAGTCCATACATAATCTTGGTCAGATCATGCGCAGACCGTGTAGATTGGTATCTGAAATGGTATTTAGAGGAAAAACCACACAGATTGAGTGGACCTGTCCAGTCAGTGCACGCATTTGTCAGTAATCGTGCAGATCAACTCAGAACTTAAGAAACTCAACGATTCGACGAAAAATTACCAAAGAAAGGACATTTGGGTAGGCCGCAAAAAAATACTCAAACTGCCAGTTTTGCAGGTTGAAAAGCCCCGTTTTAAACATAGGTTTTTAGATAAGAATATTGCCTGGCTAGGCTATCAAGACATTAATCAAAATGTTTCACTTCTGAGCATCTTCCTGATGAAAAGATATTGTTTTAGGTAACTGATTAACAAATTTGTTCCAGGTTGACATTATAATTTTAAAGGATTTAATGTCCATCAACCAACTGCGACAATTCAAGAAGCAAAATAAGAAAATATCTTCCATGCCGATTTTATTCTGGCCTTCAACGCTTGAAATCAAGGACTTCTATGAAATAATTAAGGTTAATAAGATATCAAATTTTATAAAGGAAACGAATAATATAATGTTAAAAGAGAATTTCCTTTTTATTAGATTTCAGCTGGCATTGTGTTGGATCCAACGTTAAGCGATATTTTTTGCAACTTTGACGAGGTTTTGCGGAGATGCAGGGAGGTAAATATTATGTTATTTTGATAATAGTTAGTGTTCGTGATGCTATTAGGTAAGAAATGGCTAGCTATGTATTTACTATTCTTTTTGTTTTTTTTAAGTATTAGTACAGACATGAGCAGCACGAGCGAATCGCTTTTGAATCTTGCGCAAGTGTAATGTATGTGCACTTACGCAAGATTCAAGAGCGATTTTCTCCAAACTTATTAAAAGATTTTGTGTGGTGTATGGACATAATATTAAAGAAACCATACTATGTATTATGAAATAGTACATTTCTCAAAGTTGCAATTTCACGAGAAAGACGCTTTTCAATGTTGTGTAACTGTTAGATATTTATGCTCATAGCTGTACAGTCAAGTAAATTAATTGCGATGAAAATTGACACCTTATGCCAATCTTCCGTGTTAAAGCCATGCCATACAACTGTCACAGAATGACAGTTATGATTTGAATATACGGACAATATTAGTAAGATTTTTAGGCAAATTGAGTATTTGCCTAACAATTAATTTCCCTGACTTAACATAATTATTACTATACATGGTGGCAGGGACATCGATGCGCAAATTGAAGCCGTGAACTCAGCACATGATTCTAGACCCCGCGTAGAGTAGAAATTTTTCGTCGGTTACCATAAAAATTATCAGCTGTTTCATAAAAAAGTGCAATACCTACACGGTCAAAACGTATGGAACTGCTTTTTTTTTAAATAACCAACTTAAAGTTTCAACGCGGAATTGTTTACAATCATGTACTGAATACATGGTAACCAGTTACGTACCTATATTATTATTATATATATCTATACTAATCTTACTAATCTATACTATCTATACTAATCTTAAATTTATATATGTATATTATATACTACTCATAATAAAGCTGAAGAGTTTGTTTGTTTGTTTGCTTGAATGCGCTAATCTCAGGAACTACCAGTCGGATTTGATATATTTTTTTTTTGCAATTGATAGCCCGATTCTTGAGGAAGACTATAGGCTACTTAACATCACGCTACGACCCTTAGGACCCGAGAAATAACAAAAATTGTCAGAAAGAACGCTAAGCGAAAACGAAGTACAGTGCGGGTAGGCGACGGGGTGGGTCCGGGGAACAAGAAATTTCACGCGGACAAAGTCGCGGGCGGAAGCGGAAGTGTTTGTTGTTTTTTTTGTTTGTTTGAACGTGCTCATCTCTAGAACTTGCAGTCGGATTTGAAAAAATCGTTTTGCATTTGATAGCCTAATCTAACATCACGTCATGACTTTATGGAGCCGAGTAAAAAGAAACAAAATCAGAAAGAACGTTAAGCGAAAACAAAGAAATAGCGTGGACAGGCGATGGGATGCGACGCGGTGGGTCGGGGGCGTAAATATTTAGCGGACGAAGTCGCGGGCACAAGCTAGTATTAGTATATGTATTGCCAAAGCAAGTACCTACAGACTATACATAGTAATGTTAAGTACAGGTCAAAAGTAGTCATTACATAAGCAGGTACCTTATAAATGTCTTAGATGGTTTAGTCATGTTGAGAGGATGAATGAAAGCGACTAACAAAAGGTATTTACAAGGCAGATGTGAGTGGAAACACCGGGAGGGGACGCCCTAGGACGAAAAATAGTAACCTTATTGGTGATGTTCTTCAGAAAGGTCATGTGCGTAGTACTCGCAACCGGCGTGCGTGTAAGACCAGATGTAAGAACGTAAACGAGGCAAAGGGAGTTTGTAAGGATCGTAGCAGGTGGTGTTCTGTAGTTTGTGCCTACCCCCATGGGAAGAAGGCGTGAGTTTATGTATTTACCTTTTAAATTCACAATCTCAATTCATAAGTTGGAAGTTGGACAGGCTAGACCAATAGTCTGGATGTTAATTTGGGACTAACAAAAACAAAGGCTCACAAGTTCCCAGACTGCCTACTAAATATTGTTGACGAAACAACTTTAATTGCTTCTTGTACCTAATATAATGTAACTTTTGTTCTTCGAATATGGTAATTTAGATGGAAAAAATTACAATCATTATTTTTTCAATAAATAAGTTAGGTTTTTCTTGAAAGGCAGGTAAACAAAAAGATGAGTAAATGTTGAACAAAAACATAATTATTTTGTTTGTAGCTAAATTCTTATAAACTGGAGATATTAAACTGTGATCGGCGTGCCTATTCCCAACATGGATTACGCGAATAGAAAATAGATTTATGTTCTATTAACCTACTATTAATTTCAGGCACGTAAACCTGTATTCTTCATGAACCCGACCTTGGTAGACAATTACTATGAAAAAAATTCTAACGATCGTCAGTTGTTAATACAAGTTCATGATCTGATTAAGAACAGATTAGATGGCATTTTCTTGAAGGATAATCGACATGGAAAACCTCCCATCGAATTCATTCAAGCTCTCATTAGAGCTACAGAAATAATAGAAAAAGATTACTTTGCTGTTTCAGATTATTTCAAACTGAGTTTACCGGTAAAGGTTTTTGTAGTACATAATTGACAGTTTTTCCAGGAGCTAGTAGGAGTAGACCAGGATTTTCGCAGCAGCATACAATTATTATCCACCAAATCGAACTGGGCCCGGGTGGTGGATAAATTCCTACTTCCTCTCACAGAGAGGAAGCCTGTGTCCCAGCAGTGGGAATATTATAGGCTGATTATGTTTAATTATTTTATTAACCAGTGCCAAATATAAATTGTATGTAGGCTCTTTTGCAAAATATCTAAAAAGGCGTAAAGTATACCGTGGAACATAAAACACAGTATTTGAACAATCAAGTTTTAGATTGTCACATAGCTAAGCCAACGGAATACAATGTTCATTATTACTTACAGATGAAGATCCCAGTTCTCCAGCCATACGCCGCAGCCTTAGCAGCTTCTCTCGCAGCGTTACAAAGTGGAGCAAGCGCTATCATAGTATTCACGACAACAGGTGCTTCTGCCAAAATCCTTTCGTGCACTTCACCACCCTGTCGTGTGATAGCCATAACGAGGTATGAGAAGACTGCCAGAAGAATGCATTTATTTAGGAAAGTTATGCCGTTGCATTATCGGGGTGAGTTTATAAGTTTTTACTTGAATGAAGGATGAAGGTAAATAGATTTTGGAAAGAACTAGTTATTCCTAGGCTAAACCAGAGGGTCTCGATGACAATCGCTTTCAAGGCGTTTCGTATTTCTATAATGACTTCCTACAGGATACACGGTATACGGTAACAGGATTTAGCTTTTCTGTAACTTATGTCAATCCAATATATTTTTGATTTTTCCGTCATCGTTATCGCTGATAGAATGACACTTTGTCTAAGCCCTCAGGTTTTATTTAGAGCTATAGTCACTCACGTCAATCAGTCACTAATATATAGACACCTACACTGCGCCATGATGCGGAAGCACCCGTTAAAGTACTTATAGTTTTAAAGGCAAGGCAGTCGTAGGCTGACACTGGATCACATGGGGCTTTTGAAATAATATTATTTATGAGTGTCGGCACTATACTCATCTTACCCCTACGGATCCAAAAACAGTCATGATGTTCTGTTTTAAAAAAAAACTTTGAAGCATCCTCATTTTATAAAACCATCAACCGTAATGCCCCACGAACTTAAAAACAGCACCACATTAGACATTAGCATAATGTATTGCCATTGCAGAGAATCGTTTTCGTTGCTGGCAAGACGAGAGCCTGGCCCGTATAGCTTTTGGCACCCAGTTCGGCCTCGACACCGGCCTTTTCAACTTCGCCGCCAAATTAGTGGTACTTGCGCCGTCCGAAGAAGGAATCGTGTATTGCAATAGCTTTCAAATACTAACGGTTAAGCATATTCTGCACAGATTTAAATGTGGGAAATATAGCATGGATGAGATTATATAACAGATCAGAATATTTTATGTCGTCAAATTAGTGTACCTATATGTAGGTAGATGTTTCAAGAATAACAAGTATATGATTTTGTTTGGAGTCAGAGGCAATAGCAATAGTAAATTCGAATCATTTTGATGTGAAACATCTATAGCCGCGGGTAAACCGATTGTTAGCGTGACGACGCGTCGCCACGCTATACTTTCTTTACAAAATAGTTTTTGATGTGGCCCTTGAACATAGGGTAAATAAGAATGGATTTGCAATGTTAAGCTTCGCTTGCCAAGATCAGTCTTTGGATGGGTGACTAATTTGATTATATTGAGTTTTAACAAGATTCGTTCGCAATAGTGAAGCCGCCAGGTTAAGCAGCGCTTGCCAAGGTCAGTCTTTGTATTGGTAACCATTTTGATTAGCTCGCAATAGTGAAGCCGCCAGGTTAAGCAGCGCTTGCCAAGGTCCGACTTTGGTTGGGTGACCATTTTGATTCTTGGGTAGGTCTTAATAAATATTATCGCAAATATTTATCACTTTTCGATAAACTATCACTCAATACGAAATCTACACTTATTTCTCAGTAATTTTGTTCACTGTTTACTTCTTGAATCCATTTTTTTATTCACAAACAAAATAGTCACAGACGAGTTTTGACATAACATAACATCACGCCTGTATTCCCCGAAAGGTTTGGCAGAGGCGTACCTACAATACACCGGGTGGTATATTGTAGGTACGCATCTGCCCCCCCCCCCTATCCTTGTAAATTATATGGTTATATATATTTGATGTGAAACATCTATAGACGCGGGTAAAATTGATTGTTAGCGTGGCGACACATGCCGTGGCGTCGCGTCGCGTCGCCAAAATAATTTCGGTGTTTCACATCTGCCAGGCGTCCCGTGAGCGCTCACAATTTTTTTTTCTCGAAAAGCATGTTATTATTATTTTAAAATTTAAAACCGTTCTAATTTGTATTACGTTTACTCTGCGCGCTCGTGATAGGCCTCTATTGGTTTAGTTTTTACCACGTGATCGAGACAAATTGAAACGATATAAATACGTTGCAAGACATGTCCTAAACATGTTACCCTTTTTCTTTTGACTATAAATTTGGCTGTTGATACGACAGGTAATCCGTATACGGGTCTAAAAATAAAATAATATTTGTTTCGTTAGAATAGTACCAACCTACTAAAGATACAAAGACTTGTTTGGTTACAATAGTACCTAGGTACCTAATAGAGACACTCAGACCTAACTACACGTTTGATGTCATAGTAAGTGACGGACAGGCAATCGCCATCCATCCTTTTATCGTCCACCTAGACAGGTAAATGCTCCCGCAAACCGGCGCGATGCCACAGCGCGACGCGACTCTAGTAAAACAATTTCTATGAAAACTACAAGGAAATTATTTTACATGAGTCGCGCCGCGCCCGTCCTTCCGTTTAATATAGACTCATCTCGTGATACAAGAGTTGACGCTCTAGTTTCTACTAGATATCTTGTACTTATAGGTATAGTAATTATTGGAGAATTATTTTACACACTTTAGTTCTTACAATTAAGAGATAAAAACTGTTTAGTTAATTTAAAATAAATGTGACAAAAGTCATTGTTATTTTGATTTAAATTCTATTGTTATATTAAATCCTTTGTGTTTTATTTGTAGGTAAGCGGCAATTTTAGATTTCAATACTTAGATTTCTTTTATTAAATTACATCAGGACTCCCATCCCCAGTTCCCGCTCATCTCTTTCCCTCCCTCCCATAATTAAAACTATTAGAATAATTCATTAGAAGCGTCGCCTAACCCGATTAGCGTGTTTGTAGTATTAATAATGCATCCATTGGCAAAGTAAATAAGTGCTACATTGTGCCGTGTTGTGTAACGACCATTTTCATTTGACAGCTTCGGGAGGCATGTTGTGTTAGTGCAACAAAAACAAAGGTTTGCCGCTAATTGCTTGTTCGCGGCAGCACTGCGCTATGTAAACAAACTCTTTGCGGATTCAGTTAACCAATTTATATTACTTGTAGAAGAACGGGTGCAAAAAGACGCTCAGGCCCGCTTGTACGTTCATGGGTTATCCTAAACAACTCGGCTTTAACAGCTTAACAGCTAACTCGGGGTTAATTTAAAAATTAATCTTGCGCCACCAAGAGTTAGAGGTAAACCTAGAGTATTTAAAAAAATTATTTAAATGTATTTAACCCACTGATGTGGGGCAGTTAGGTCGCTAAACTCTGGGTTAGTGTTCGTAATGTCAAAATAAATTGACGTTATGAGGTACCGCTGATAACTTATTTTGTATTTTATATTTTTCGATATTGTAGTTATTGAAAATTCGGCACTTAATAAGAAGGCAATAAATAAAATTAAATACAAATTATAAAATCTTAAAACATATTCTTCATTAACTGAAGTTTTCGTCAATCAATAAACTAAATCTCTATGGAAACCACATACAATACGATTAAAATTAAATGTCATGTTATAAAATTCAATTACAAAAGAGTATTACGTATCGTAATGTAGTGTAAAAGAGTGTATACAATTTCCGTTCATTATTCATTCAATAATTTTTGGCCGGGTTATATATCAGGGCACAGACATTGCAATTCTATTTTATGTTTCGTCGATTGAACTACAATGTACGCAACTCAAAAATACTCATATCAGGTTAACTAAACCGGTGTAACTTTTTTAGTAGCGCAACGCGTAAAAAAAGTTCAAATGTTAATTACGTAACTCCGAGTTTACAAACTCTACATATATTTAATTAACCAGACTAAACGTGCAAGCGAGCCTAAATGAAGCCGAGTCACGGTTATTTACTCCCAGTCATTGTGATATATTTTTTGTGCAGGACCATACCTGGGCACCTTCTGGTAACGGGAGATATTGAAGGTCAAAGTTCCATGTTATTTTTATTTTTCATGAAAACAAGTTTAACTTACCTGTTATAAGATAACTTAACTTTAAATACCTCAACACTACCATTGCATGCACCCATAAGCACAATGTTTTGTCGTGTGTTACATTACGCGTTGCAGTAAACAGCGATTTTCATTAAAAAAAAATGTCTCTTCTCAGCAATAATTTTTAGTTTGATGTGCAGAATGCGTAGTGAACGGCTTTATGTGCTGGGTCTTTTTACAGCGTGTATACAAGAAGAGATTAGTTTGTTCAAGATGGTGTTGCCCAAGATCTTTGACCTTCGACTGCAATGTGTAAGTTTTGTTTGATTGCCGAGAAAAGGAATAATAATCTAGATCAAGACATAGCGAAGGAACGTATAACAGAAACTCAGACAAGACTCAAACATTACTTAAAACTAGTTTCCAATCAAATGGCTCTAAACTAGTTTATTTATTTTTTTGCACATTGTCCACACAGTTACAGGTTATGATTAAGATAAACTTAAGAGTAAGACATGAACCTGTTAGGGCGCAGTAAGTACTAACATTTAACTTATAGATAGGTATTACTTAACGTTAACATAATATTAAATATATATATATATATATATATATCCCTTTTGTTGCACCTGCCAGGTATTGTCTCTGCACCCCCTAAGGTTGACTGGTAGAAAATGCCTCAGGCATTAAGTCCGCCTTTGTAGGGTATTTTTTACTTGTACTTTATGTTTTTATAAATAAATATATATATATTGCAATCCAATTGTTTAATTAAAGTAATGCTTGAGTCTTGAGTGAGATTCTGTAACGAGCATTAGTGGGTATGTGAGCTATTTCGCAACCTAGAGATGCCAGTGAGTACCTTTGAACTGAAAACCAGCATCATCATTCGCTACCTAAAAGGCAGGGTTCGCAAAATAAGAAACTCGCATTTATCTAACTAAAAATCGAGGTAAACTCGATTTTTCTGATACATATTGGGTTAGGCTCACTATATCGTGATTATTAACTCTTCCAAATAATAGCTACAATAAAAATCCCAAAAACCAAACTAAAACATATAATATTAATTCTCAGACACAATCGACTCTCAAACTTAATTAAAACAAGACACTAATATTGTAATTATTAGTGTAGGAACGTGAGCGATACTAATTGCTTAGTATAAACAGATAATTAAATGCACGAGAGTGCATCCAAATGAAGTACTATTTATATGAGACCTCATTATAGGACGGAGGTAACGCGAGACTAAAATGCATTTCATATTCTCATACAAAGGATATCGCATCCTGTTACAAGAAGCTTTTGCATTCAGATGCAGCGTCCTAAATTCGTGGGTTATTCTGCAAAAAAGTTGCGCGAAGGTAACTTAAAAACATTACTATTTTTAATTGTTTCAAATAACTGAACAATGGTAAGCTATGCGGGAGACGTGTGCCCAGCAGTGGGACAATACAGGTTTTAAAAAAAGTAACTACATAAAAGCGTAGAGTGTAGTGTTGTTTGAAGAGCTGAGATTCTAACGGAGTGTGTGCTTTCTGGGATTATCATAACGTTTTAAAACAAAAAGTAACCATAAAATCACGTTTCGAGCAAAAAGGAGTGTCTACGGATCGTAGCAGATGGCGCTCTGCAGTTTCTGCCTACCCCCATGGGGAAAAAGGGTTAAGTTTAAGTATGTATTTACGTATGTGTGATTTAACGTTTAAAGAAAAATAAATAACTGTAAGTGTAAATTTATGGGTTTAAAATATATTGTATAATATTTATGCGATAGTACTCGTAACTAAATTGCATTGGCTTGCCGCATCTAGCTAATGGATATTGGAAACGAAACAGGCTGTAACGTGTACCTGAATAATTTATTAGAATAGTCTAAAAGGTTTTAAGTTAATTTTATTAGCTACAGCTAAACCATCGTCAATTGTATTTAATTTGGTTTTTATTAGTTAGATTACAGAATCTTTCGAGATTTATTTTTCTGTCCTTTTTTATATATTTATGCCAGGTAGTTATGACAGGTCCTGTGACTAATCGAGTATTTTTTTTTTTGATGTTTGTGGTATTAGTTTTATATGAAAATAAACAACAAATAATTACTATTGAAAACATTTTCGTTACGAAAAATGTAAAAAAACGTATAATAAAAATAATGCAGAATAACCCACGGCTTTGTTCATTCGCCGGAGGCCCGTTAATGTCACACGAAATAAGACTAAAACGCGGATATTAAGATGCTCTCATTTCATCCGCCTTTGAAGGATTTTGCTGCCAAAAAGAGTGGGTAGCTCTGTCTACGTCATGTTGAGAGCTTCCCATTGTCAGTGACGTCATTCAAAGACTGTTTGAAGCCGACAGCATGCAAACAAGGGTTTTCGTATTCGGCTTCATGTGGAAGATTGAGAATTTTTACTTGCATATGTTTTTGTTTATGGCATATTGTTTCGGTAATGAGAAATTGCTGTTACTTTTTGGAGCCTTTGCGTATGTCCGTTTACATGGAGAGAGTTTCTTGCCCTGTTTAATACGAGAATGTCTTCGCGAGTCTTCTATGATAGTTTAACCTAACTTTAAGAAAGGTTCAGGTTACGAAAGTCATGTAAAAGTAGTATAATTTAAGGTAGAAAGTTAAGCTTTTTTCGCGGCTTATTCAGATTATACTTTACTACTCAGTCATAGAATCCAAAAGTCTAATTTAATTTAGTACAAGCCTCGTTGGTGGAACTGATCTATGGGCAGTCCCTGAAGTTCCCTGGCGAGTTCTTTTAGCTTACTGTCAGTCATATCTTACCTACCACAGATATTTCTGCATTTACTGCAAGGCTCAGGTAGAAACTTCGCCGAAAAGTTGCGACCCAGTTTTTATTTGTAAGGAACTCAAAACCTGTGATCAAGTCTTCCTAAGAGAAGGCGCATTATCACAAGATTCTCTCACACCTTCTTGACGCGTGCCGCTCGTGTGTATGCTCACCGCGACTCGCGGCGGCCACGCTGCTCGCACGCTTTGCATTCGTAGAACGGCAACATCGCCTGTGACCAGTCGAGATTTACATGCGACCCGTAATGCATGTTTTAGCTTGCATTATGATTTTAACTAATATTGTTTGTATGTTAAGCTATATTTGTGTTCACGCTACTGACTATTTAATTCACTGTGCTTGTGTGTTTGCATGACTGTGCTTAATTATATTAACTCTGTATGTATCTAATAATAACTGATAACCCTATGCACCTTCCAAACGATATTGTGTGTAAGGGTGTATCCACCATGTTACGAAACCATGAGTGAAATATTATTTATTTTCCTCAAGATTTCCTACACACATTCATTCATCCTACCAGACTTCTACATTTGGGTATAGGATTTCTACAAAGGAAAATGTAGATACTACCTATGTTCAAGGTTAATATTGAAATAAGCGCTTGGTACATATTTAAAGCGAGTCTCACTACGTGGTGAGTAATCGTTTTTATATTCTGGTTCTACGAAGCACAAACGATCTACAAAATGGAATACTACTTTTTCTAAAAAAGCACTCGCAGCCCAGATTATATCGAAATAAAAATCGTTAAAGGCTTATACAGGAAAATGTATAAAAGGAAAACATTTGAATTTCCCAAACGGCAAGCGTTTCAACCGATCCGTCCATTGTTTCTTTAAACGGTTCCTCAAACGGTTCCAATAAAAATGCAAATACACAGTCTATGCGTTGTGTGCGTTGTCCGCTATCGACTTTCAAACTAGTTTATTTAGTTTTAACTCTGTCGTCGGCTCTATTTACTTCCTATGTTTGTCGTCTGTCTAACCTAACAACCTATTCGCTTTTGTCTCAGTTTCCTATAGTGTATTTCCCAGGAATATTTAATAAAATAACGCAATATAGCCTTATGATTTTGATAACATTGTTTGGAATTCGAGACTGCTTGGTATACTCATTTATCTATCTTGTGTAGTCTCTTCTTTTGTGTAATATATGTGTATGTTATACGCTGTAAATAGTGATACCTGTGTCTTAGCTTGGAAGAGTGGAGTTTCTTGCCCGTTCTTTTCCATAGGTACCTACTACGCTTTGGAATGGGTAACTAGCTTCATCTTTCCGAATGAACGACCCCTTGACAATTCAAAAGTGCCTGTAATTGTTTTATTTGAAATAAATACTTTGAGTTTTAATTTTTTAATAATATCTAGCAGTTGTCTGCAATAGGCTTAGTGATTGATTGAAACCAATATAGTATAACTTTTCATTATGAATATCCAGAATAAAGTTTGGTATCAAATATTGGTTGTGCAAAACACGACAGAATTAAACGATGCCATATTTTTGCTTATAAATATGCGAAATATACCTATAAAAAATACTAGATATGCCGTTTTTTTCCTATAATTTCCGTAGTTTTTTATCGGAGCAGACTGAAAAAAAATACAACACGCAAAATTCGGTAGAGTGACGATCATACAAATATTTTATATTCCATAATTTCCCTAGTGACGACCGGGACTCGGTGTTCGAAAGATACGTCTTTTTTATTTTTTGTCATGCTGATTCTCAAATATTGTTTTTCTGCATTTCGGTAATTTTTGCTTCTACTTTAGATAACGATGTAAGTGGAATATTACTTAAGTAAATTAAGTGTTGGATACTGATGGTTAACTCATCTCATCACGGGGGTGACACAAGCCTACGTCATCACCGCTGTGTTACCAGTAGTGTGTAATAATAACTCCCCAATCGCCTTTATTACCTGTGCGAATCCGATAAAACAAAGAGGTTTTAACTAACAATTACGTTGGTATTGTTTCAATTGAATTGGTTCGTTTGATTAGAAAAATTAAACGACAATTTAAATATATTTTTTAACAGAATTCTGACTGAAAATGTTTCCATAATTCGTGTTTTATTGTAATAAAGTGGCAACTGGATAGTGACGTAAGCATGTGTCACTCCCGGAATGCCAGATCTTTTTTTTTAGACCATGGTATATACGAAATTCAATCTGCGTATCCATATTCCCAACTATCTTGGGATCGACTTCCAGTCGAATCGGATGCAGCTGAATACCAGTATTTTACAAGGAGCGACTGCCTATCTGACCCCCACAACCCGTTGCTGGGTAACACGATACCCATTCGTAAGACTGGTTGTCAGACTTTTAGGCTTTTGAATATCCGTTACACTGTCAAAGGTCTATGGATGAGAGCGGGACCAACGGCTTAACGTACTTTCCAAGGCACAGTGGGGTCTCAATAGGGTATAATTTAGCCACGAACCTCAACGAGGTATATACGAAGTTATGTAACCTAAACCGAACCTGTATTGCCACGTTTCCATGATTCGTCAAACATGCTGGCAATGCGCGTGTACCCGGCTTTAAACGGCTGGATCATTATTAACGCTAAAAAATACCTCATGAAAGTCAACAAATAATAATATTCCTTCGTAATAAAACCCGATGAAAATACCAAAAGATAAACTACCATAACTTCGCGTATTTAATTTCCGAAGAAGTCTGTCTTAAAGTATAAGATTGATTTACTTATAAACTTCTCGTCAATGAGCGTATTTGACGAACTGATAGAAAGTAGTTTTCTAGAAGCTGTGGAGGCTGATTCAACATAAAACAGAAATCTTATTTAATACGGCTCAGCGAGTCGTCTTAAGTCTGAATTACGGTAGTATGAAAGAAAACTTCATATTTACTTATATTTAAACCGCTTCAGGCAACTGAGCTGCATATTAAACATGGAAGTTGTGGTGCAATTTTGAAAAGACGTAAGTACAGATGTACATCGACATTGGTTTAAATACACTGCACACCTGCGGCCGTAGTCCCCTTGGTTACTTGAAGTATGCGTTTAGTTTTTTTTTTAAATCTTATTTAGTAACGATACCCGTCCCGTCTGTGAAGTGTCACCAGCTAGTTAAATTTGACCCCGTATCATCATCTTCATCTTCCTACACTTGTCCAACGTTACTTGGGTTCGGGGCAATTCGTTTCCTTCTTCCATTCCCTGTCAACCGGCACACTATAAATTATTATACCGTATTTGACTCTGAACTTTAAACCTTTGACAAAATGTTAAGTTTTTAATCTCCCGTTTTTATAAGCGTAACTTTATGTCTTCACTGTAGTCTTCCTCAATATAAAACTCTCTTTGTCTAAACGTCAAAAAAACAAATGCCTTTTTCATCCTCATACTCTTCGATACCAAAAAAAATATACCTGGAAACAAAAGTAGTCTCCACAATTTCGTTTAGTCAGAGCAGCAGGATTGGAAGGAGTTCATAAGAAGCGTTCATTGCATGTTGCGGTAGTAGGAGGATGAGACGGGGGTCGGATCAAATTAAATTGAAGACTAAGCGGAAAGCGCGCGGAAGTGACCGGACCACATTATAGCTGTATGTTGCAGGTGTGGTTGGGGATTAGAGCGTTTGGAGGTATATCCAAACTACAATAAGTACTTTTCACAATGTTAACAAAAGACGAACGGTGTTGTGAGTTCATCTACCTTTGACAGTCTTTGGGGAACAATAACCATGTTAAATATATTTCATGACTTTGTAAGTACTTGGTTGTCTGCTACATGATCATAGAATGTGGAAATGTAAGCCAACTTCACACTTTCGCCTTTACCACATTCAATTAATTCTTAGATTACCTAGCAAATAGTATGATAACAAATGAAAAGTAAATAGTTGTACCTACTGGTTTCTTAGAATTCAACCAATTCACTGTTTGTGAATTGTGATTGAAATCGAAAAAAAAATCATTTGATGAAATGGGAAATCCGGGGGAGATGACCATAGGAAAGAGATGGCTAATAGAAAAAAGTTCAACTATTAATAAACAGATGGCTACATTCAATTTAGTCTGCTTCGTTTCGGAATCGGCAACAAGTTTCGGTGGTTTTTGAAAAAAAGATTATTTGATACCTAAGCAAAACAAGACTGTTAAGAAACGTAAGGCAATTTGTAGTTTATCAGATAGCAGTTGCAAAGAAGTTCTCACTTTACAGTGATACTTCTGAAAGTGGAACTGAAGACAGAGAGGAAAATAACTGAATAGGTTGCGGTGATAATTATTATAAAACACAACTTTTCGAAGACTGGATACAATGCAATATTTGTATGCTCTGGTTGCATGAAAATTGCAGCGAGTTTGAGGACATGAGTGTTCTAACTTTAGTAATAACAAAAAAAATGGTGTTAAAGGATGTCATGGGCAAAGGAAAGCCAAAAAAGTACTGGTATAATTATTAGAAAACATAAGAATTATAATTCTAGTATAGTTTTCGATATAATTTAATGTTTTATTCATCATAATTCCTTTACAACAGACCCTTAAAGTTATTGGGGCTTTCTCCCCGCAATTACCAAGATCGTTAATATAATTTTTCCAGGTACTTTAAGCATTTACTGAATTGAAACTACTGCCACTAACATTATATTTTGTACTTTTTCCAATACTTTTTATAGCGGATTGGACGAATCTCCAGTGTTTGAAATATATCTGAAGGAGAATCTGCGGTGGCGAATGAAATTCGAATTTATAGTGAAGAGCAGCGAATATTGAATGTAACGAGTAAAGCGTTGCAGGTTTATTCGTTGCTTTTTCCACTTCTCGCACCAAGAATCCAAATGTTGAATTTACTTTGAAACTCGCAAGTCAAGCGAGTCTTCCTATAATGCTTCTAAGCTAGGAACATGACTTCGTACACTATGCGATAACGATCGTATTTACGTAACAACGTGTTTTATGAAAACATACTTAGCTAACAAGTCTGTAACGTTTTCTACGTAGACCTATGTATACATTAATACATACAAACCATGCGCTCTATGGGAATTCCCATCGGCAAAAATAACGAACTTCCATAAAAACATTCAAACTTCCATACAAACTTTCACTTGTCTGTACGATTTTATAAATATTTTCTTTCAAACATACCTTGTCCTAACAATAAGAAATACAACAAAAAATAATAGCCAAATAGGTGCAACCGCTTTGAAGTGACGCGCGGACAAACATTTTTGGCAATCGATTTTTATTTATACAGGGTGGAATTTTGTAATGCCACCTGGAGGGAAAGTACTCTTAATACTGCAGATAGAAAGTTTTACTCAAAGGAAACATTCCTTTATTTTTGAATAGAAAGCAAACTGCATTCAAAGATTTTCGAAAATTCTCTTCTCCCACACCCGGGAATCGAACCGGCTAAAATCTAAAAAAATTATACCCTGTACTTTTATTGCATCGATCGTTAGGGTCAATTATAAGGATGAAATCTCTCTAACAAACATGATAAATTAAATGAAAACCAGGAAATCTTAAATTAATTTAATTATTTACAAAAAATGGTAAACTAACTAATTAGTTGCTCGAAATGGGCTCCATTCTCTTGGATACACAAATTTATTCTTTTAACGAATTCATTTCTAGTAACCTTTAATAAAGTGTTGTGGTGAATATTATAAATCGTATTCTGAACTTCAACTCTCAACTCGTTGTCATTCGCATAAGATTTAATGTAAATTTGATTTTTTACATATCCCCACAAAAAAAAATCTAATGGGGTGAGATCTGGCGATCTCGCAGGCCATCTGATTGTGCCGTTTGTACCAATCCAGGTATTAAAATGGTTATTAATGTAGGCAGTAGTGATTCTGCTGTTATGTGCTGGAGCACCATGTTGCTGTAGAATTATTTGGTTTCGCTCTTCCTCGGGGAAACCATTTAACTCGTTTCTTAAGAGATCCAGTATTTCAATATACTTGACAGTGTTTAAATGACCTTCGTACACGTGGACTAACACTACATTATTTCTCATAATTCCGCACCAAACGTTGAAAGAAAATCTTACTTGATTGTTAGTTTCAGGAACACGAACAGGATTCACTCGAGACCAATAATGGTTATTGCGGCGATTGTACATGCCATTATTGCTGAAGTTGGTTTCGTCAGACCATACAATGTTACTCAAAAAATTAGGGTTTCGGTCAATTTCTCCAAGCATGTTTTCACAAAATTGTAATCGTCTGTCACGATCCCCAATATGCAATTTTTGCATCAACCGACATTCACGATAGCATTTATAGTTATACTTTTTCAGCACTTTAAGTACGCGAGTGTGGGTTGTTCCTAATTCATTGGCAGCATCTCTACTTGAAGCCTTTGGAAATGATTCAAAGTATGTTAAAACATCTAGTTCAAAATCGAAATAGTTTTGCTGAATAGTTTGCCCTCTCTTCTTGAAACCACCCGTATTCTTTAAATTTTCTACCATTCTTTTCAATACGAACCGAGTTGGTGCCTGTCGGTTTTGATATCTCTCCCCATACCACCGCAGAGCTAGATTCACGTTTTTGTTATTTAAAAAATAAGCTTCCATTAAATCAAACTGTTCTTGATAAGCCATTTTCACCGTGAGACAAAATGTGAAATGAGTTGTAAAAACAATCAAATGTGAATAACAACTATGACAATCTAATTTTCAAATTTTAATCTAACATTCCATATTTAAATTACCTCATACACGCAGCTACGAGTATGTCGCAAAGGAGTCTGCATTACAAAAGATGGATGTTAGTTAAAGAGTTTAACTTGACTCATTGAATTTGTAACTTCAGATTTCCTGGTTTTGCTTTCATTTAATTTATCATGTTTGTTAGAGAGATTTCATCCTTATAATTGACCCTAACGATCGATGCAATAAAAGTACAGGGTATATTTTTTTCAGATTTTAGCCGTTTCGATTCCCGGGTGTGGGAGAAGAGAATTTTCGAAAATATTTGAATCCAGTTTGCTTTCTATTCAAAAATAAAGGAATGTTTCCTTTGAGTAAAATTTTCTATCTGCAGTATTAAGAGTACTTTCCCTCGAGGTGGCATTACAAAATTCCACCCTGTATACGAGTACTAGCTGTACCCGGCGTGGCTTCGCACAGGGAGCACTAAGTATCTAACACCTACCCTAACTACCTGCCCTACCTACCTACCCTACCTACCCTACCTACCCTACCTACCCTACCTACCCTACCTACCCTACCTACCCTACCTACCCTACCTACCCTACCTACCCTACCTTATCTACCTACCTACCCAACCCTACCCTACCCTACCTAACCTTACCCTACCTACCTACCTAACCTTACCCTACCTACCTACCTACCTACCCTACCCTACCCTACCTACCCTCTACCTGTCCTACCTACCCTACCTACCCTACCTACCCTACCTACCCTACCTACCCTACCTACCCTACCTACCTACCCTACCTACCTTATCTACCTACCCAACCCTACCCTACCCTACCTAACCCTACCCTACCCACCTACCCTACATACCCTACCTACTTATCCTACCTACCCTACCTACAAACCTTGTCCTGACAATAACGAACACAAAAAAAAAGAATTATCCAATTTAGTGCAGTCGTTCGGAAGTTATGCGTGTACATACATTTCGGCGATTAATTTTTATATATATATATATATATATACGAGTATAGATAAATTACTGAACAAACTCCAGACCCCGTACAAGATAACGCTGTTGTTTTGTAATTAATTAAGTTTAGAAGTTTTATCCTACATACCGTAAGTTCCTACAGTTAATTATATCAGACTGTTTACGTTGAAAATAGTTCTGATAGAATTAAATAAACGTTGAGGTTTTTAATGAATATTAATGGTTGAAACTTTTGGAATCAGGCTTGACATGAGCCCGCGAAACTCCGGACCTAATATAAATCACGCTTAGTCCAACCTTTAAGTATCGTTCCGCTTAGGGCTTTCTATTGTTGCTTCTTGAAGATAATGATACTAAATCACTGAAGGAGATGTTGAATTGAATGAAGACAGCGTTTTGAGGTCTAGATTCTAGATTTAAAGGTTTTCATTGATGAAAATAGATGCAGTCCTTTTTAGCGGTCGGTTTGTTTTTCTGTTTTAATTAAGCGGATTTTGCTGTTTTGCTAGTGACTTATTAGTTTAGTTTGTGCAAAAATGTATTATGTTAGTACCTACGTACATGTCGAAACTTTTAGTTTACGTTTTGTGTATATCCTACGGGGGTAAAAGTTGCATTTATGGGATAATCATGAAATTCGATTCTCTGTCTTTTTTATAGTTTAACCTCTTGAATCCCGCGGCATTAGACACAATAATTAATTATCTATTGTATCTCCCTCGATATCGCGACCACGGGACTCAAAGAGTTAAACTGCTCATAATATAAGTCGCAAGTGGAACACAACATAGGTAACTTTGTGCATAGTAAAGATATAATTTTATATTTCACAGCGTAACGAAGACTAATCGATTATTCTAACAAGTCCCCATTTTCATCAGGCGTTTTTTCTTGTTCAGTACTTTTAGGAAACCTATTACGTCGATGAAAGTGAGCTCGATGAAACTTTTTCTAATAATATTGATGTTTACTTAGCAAAAAAAGTTAGTTTTATGAATTTTATTTGTAGAGTGGTAGTCTAACAAATGTACTTATTACAAAAATTAAAAGGATAACGGCTTATTTTACAGTTCCTAAATGGACTTTATCTACCATAAGAATAAGCGTAATCAGCCTATATAAAGTTCCCACTGCTGGGACACAGGCCTCCTCTCTGAGCGGGAGTGGGAGTGGGCCGCAAATCCACCACGCGCGCCCCGTGCGTGTTGGCGGATGTCACATGTCTTTGAATGTTTGGAGGTTTCCTCACTATGTTTTCCTTCACCGTTTTGAGAGCAGTGGTGATGAAATTAAACACACAAACTAAAGTGCCTGCCTATTTTCGAACTCACGACCTACAACTCGTAAGGCGGGGGCGTTACTACTGGGCCACCACTGCACCAAAACAGTTAATTGAAAACTGGATCAGAATTGTAAAAAATATCAGTCAAATATCATGAATAATATAAAATATTACCCAGAATTTACCAGGTGAAACAGGCCATAAGATTTATATTTTCTTATGCTATGACCAAAGCCATTATTTTAATATACTGTTATAGGTGCTATATTGCTTCATTCCAGATACGTTTCATTGATCACAAAATTAAACTTCTGGACAAATAAATTCAAGCAATTCCCACCATTATATCCTCTTTGCTTGCGCATGACACACGAGTTATCCACTTCAGACGGTACTCTGGCAGATCATCCTCAACGCGTGGCTCAAGTTAACGTGGTGCTAGACATTCTTTTTGAGGTGAACTGAAGAAGGTTATATGAAAGAAATATATTACAGGCCTTTTAGCTTCTAGGTAGTATTCATCAGGAATTATTAAATAGTAAAGTAGGTAGACATGATCAAAGAAAGCAATGGCTTTTTTTTAAATAAGACAGAATTGAAAGTATCGTGCGTCCTTAAGATTCCATAAAAATAAATCATCGATGAAAAGCCTCAAATTTAAAAGGCGAACCGACTAGAAACATTTCACGTAAACATCTTCAGTCTTATATAAAAACGCCTCTTAAATTTTACTCAATTGCTAAGCAACTGATTAGCAAAATTCTTATTCATAAACGCTATAAAGCGCTAAGAGGTCGCTAAGCAATTGATTAGTAGCTGTCAAAATTAAACACCACCGGTGCACTGTTAAGAGGATGCTAAGATTATTATTATTTCCTTTATTTCATTATTTACATATAAATTACATTTTTAAATATTAGAATATAAAAAATATAAAAACATTTAAAAATATAAAAAATAGTAGCCCACCGGTATCGGGAACAGGGTCCAAGCTACCGGCGGTCAGGGCTCCAGAGAGAGGAACCTCCTAACAATGCGAGCCGTGTCCAGAAGTACCGCTTTCTGAATCAAGCCCTTGATCCAACTGCCCAACGAGAGCCTCCTCAGGTGTTGGTCGAGGCTCTTGGCTATTAAGCCATTGGCTGTCACGACTATCGGCACAATGATCGCTGAGTCCACATCCCACATGTCGACAACCTCGCGAGCCAAGTCTAGATACTTGATTTGTTTATCTTTCTCGGCTTTCACGAGGTTCCCGTCATGCGGGACCGTTATGTCAACAATCATTGCGCGCCGCTCTAATCGATCCACCATCACTATATCAGGCTTATTGGCAACAATAGTCCTGTCAGTGATGATGGATCGATCCCAGTACAATGTGATATGTCCATTTTCGAGAACTGGGTCGGGCACATACCTGTAGTACGGCACTTCCGATTCTACAAGGCTGTATTTCAGAGCAAGTTGCTGATGGATAATCCTGGCTACAAGGTTGTGTCTATGCAAGTACTCTTCGTTAGCTAGACGAGAACAACCGGAGATAATATGTCTGATTGATTCACCCGGACGGTGGCATGCCCGACAGATGTCAACCGTGCCGTCTTTCACAATAAATCTCCGGTAATTGTTTGTCATCATAACTTCGTCCATAATTGCACAGACAAAACCTTCGGTTTCTCCAAAGAGGTCACCGAAACGCAGCCAGGCTACGGACGCTAGTTGGTCTACATCGGGCCCATGTAGAGCCCGGAAAAAGCGTCCGTGAAGCTCCTTACTCTGCCATACTTCCATGCGATCATTAGTGTCAAGCACTACTGGCTTGCGCCAGTTCTCTTTACCTAAGGAGAGCGGGGTGAGGCCCTTGTCCACTGTGACCACATCTCGATGCATCCCCACGTCGGCTTCTAAGAAATATTCCCTGAGACTGCATATCTCGCGATTGTGGAGGGTCTTAGCATTTAAAAAGCCTCGACCTCCACACTTTCGCGGGATATACAGCCTCATCACCGATGATCGTGGGTGATGCATTCGATTTGCAGTCAGCAGTGTACGGACCTTCCTATCCAGGGCGTCGAGTTCGGTCTGAGTCCATTTGAGTATGCCGAAAGAGTACATCAAAACCGGCATGACCCAACCGTTAAAGGCGCGCACCTTGTTTCCACCTGATAAAAGACTATTAAATACTTTTTTCAGGCGGCCAAAGAAGCGATCCTTTAACGACTGCTTCATGTCAGTACCATTGATGCCCAACGCTTCCGACATACCCAAATACTTATAGGTTTCGGATGCGGAGAGGGCTCTAAGGTTTATGGAATCCGAGAGTTGGGTTCCGACGGATTCCACAATCTCCCCTCGCTTTACATGCATGACCGCACATTTGTCCACACCAAATTCCATCCTGATGGCGCTACTGAAAGTTTCAGTTACTTTCAGTAGATCCATCAGTTGCGAATTGTTGGGAGCAAAAAGTTTTAGGTCATCCATGTAGAGGAGGTGAGATATAACCTGACCACCTCTCCTCAGCCGATAGCCTAGACCTGAATCCTCCAAGAGTGTGCTTAGAGGATTCAAGGCTAAGCAGAACCAAAGCGGACTCAAACTATCACCCTGAAATATGCCTCGCTCGATCCTTATCGGCTCGCTATTCCTTTGGGTATTTCCACATGCTGGATAGCGAAGGACCGTCCTCCATTGCCCCATACACGACATCAGGAAGGTGCGCAGAGTTGCCTCTACTTTATACAACTCCAGCACCCTCATGAGCCATGTATGTCGCACCGAGTCATAGGCCTTCTTGTAATCTATCCAACATGTCGACAGATCCTTTCGGGAACGACGAACCTGTTGGCTAATGGCCATATCAATGAGGAGTAGCTCCTTAGTACCACGGGACCCGTTCCTGCATCCATTTTGAGAAGGAGACATGATGTAGTTGGTGTCTATATGTTTGTTAATTTTATCTCTCAAAATGGATGTAAGAACTTTATAGACCGTCGGTAAACACGCGATCGGCCTATAATTTTTGGGTTCCGCAGTGCTACCTGATTTATGGAGCAGGTGGGTAACTCCTGTTGTTAGGAATTGGGGTAGCGAACCAGATTCTAAAGCAACCTGGTACTGAGCAGCCAAGCGAGCGTGCGATCTACCAAACCATTTGATCCAGAAGTTGTGCAGTCCGTCCGGCCCTGGAGACTTCCAGTTAGGCAGCGGGCGGACTGCACGAGTTACATCTTGGGGGCAGATGGTAATAGCCCCCATTTCTGGTATTGGATCACAGGCTCGCTCGACTTCCCGAATCCAATCACCTTCGGTGTGACTGACAGGCACCGACCAGATATTGCGCCAGAAAGAACACATGGCATCATCATCTGGTAGGCACGTGTCAGCCACACCTTGATCCGGTCGCTCCCAACCCCTATAAACCCACCTTTCATCGCGCTGGAAGGTGCGATTCTGAGTGTACCGCTCCACTCGCCGCTTATACCTACGAATACGGTTCGCCCATGCATACACTTTCTGCTTCAGGAAGTCGATGCGCTCTGTGACACAGGACATGTAGTCCTGAGGGCTGATATTAGTCCCTGCGAACGCGCGTCTCACAAAGCGCATCACTCTAGGGCGAGTATTGCCCTCCCTGAAGCAGATTAGTTTGCCGATGAGTGCTCTGGCCCCACCAATACGGCGCTCAATTCTGCACTGCCAAGCTGGTACGGCTGGTTTCGGTCGTGTAGCTCTAGAATCATTAGCAAATTTGACGCGAGCTACACGACATGCCGCTACAGCCGCGCAGTACAGAATCGAATGTGTATCGGTGAGGTCTACGCAGTCATCAAAATAATTTGACAACTGCGCATCCAGTGCCGCCACCAGCACCCTATTTTTGTTATGCATGGGTAAACGAGGTAACCGTGGTCTAAGTTCGGGCGATATGAACCGATATTCTCGAATCGCATCCTCCAAAGCACTCCTCAATTCATCATTGCACTGGGTACTTACGTTTGTAGCCCTATCATCACTCTCCTTGTCTGCTTGACTTGTGTTAGACTGTGGTAGTACTACCACAGTCTGCGACGGGGGGGCGATGACATGACTACTCTGCATTTCATTTCGCAGGCGATCAAGTACAGTGTCATCCAACATATGATTACGTTGGATGACCCGCACCTGATCCGACAGTCCTTGTGCCGACACGTTGACAGCTGGCTCAAGCACCTGAAAAAGAGAGAGCATCCGAACACGGTACGCGGTCAGATTGTTTCCCCCCTCTGTAGCCCCATAGTATGAGCGCATGACGTTTTCGTTGATGGATCGCGTCCATCTCATGCGCTGCACACTTCCGCCGGGAGCTGGGACCCTATCAGAGGCCGGTGGGCCTCGAGGTCCTAAACCGTCCGGCGGCCGGTGTCCTCCACGTCGACGAACAGGTGGTGGCGTCGTGGGCGGGGAGAAATACTCTAATTCTTATTACTAATACTTATTATTATTATTTTTTTTTTTTCCTATTGGGCAGCTCGTAGTTTTGACCATTGGTCTTGGCTACTTAACCGGGCAAGCCTGTGGGTGCCTTAAGCTACTAACTTAAAGCCTCCAGCCAGGGGCGAAATTCTTAAGTACTAGGTGACCGCACGCTAAGGGCACCCCCTGTGGGGTACGAACCTCGGCTTAGGGCGTCACTGAGGGGAGGGCAGCAAGGTGGGACAGGCTGGATCGAGATTATACTATTATTATCAGGGGAATTTAAAACTACAGGCTCAGCTACGGCGCGGGCTGGCGCGTCGTCGAGCAAGGGTGGGGGGGGGGGGGGACAATTATGTCGGGGGCGTCGCGTAGGACCTCGGCGGCGAGGTCGGAACGATGGCGGTCTGTTTTTGTGTACTGTACTGGTGGCCCTACTGCTCTCCTGGAGGAGGGTTATGGGCTCATCAGGGTCGGACAGGGCATGCCTTGGACGGCGGGTATGACTAATGCGGGAGGGGCTATATCTGGCAGCCTCGACAACCAGAGGGTTGCGATGTGAGGCCGCGGAGTCGAAGAAACGCTTGGATATGCGCTTCATGAACTGACGGATAGTGGGGATTTTAAGATCGAGATGGAGGATCTCGTTCCGAACAAACCAAGGGGAGCCGGTTGCCCTACGGAGGAACCGGTTTTGGAGGGTCTGCATCCTATGGATGTGGTGGGGTTTCGAGTGTGCGAAAACCACGCTCGCGTAGGCCATGATTGGCCGAATGCACGCTGTGTAAATGCGCAATTTCCATTTGAGTGACAATTTGCTGCGTGCATTCAATAGGGAGTGGAGTCTACCGAGAGCGAACGCGCCTGCCTTATGTGCTCACCGAAAGAGAGTTTATGGTCCAGTATGACACCCAAGTATTTGGCTCGCTTCTCCCAAGGGATAGGCTTGCCGAACATGGTGATCGGACGGGGAGGGGTGAGGTTGAGTCCCGGTTTCGAAAATAGAACCGCTTGACTCTTATCGGGATTGACTTCGATTCTCCACTTCCTAAACCAGTCACCGAGTTGGTTGACTGTGGTTTGGAGAGTGCGAGATATCACATCGGGGCTTACGCTGGTGTAGTAAATGGCCGTATCGTCTGCGAACAGAGCCAACTGAGCCCTTTTTGACTGACTCCGGCGCGAATGGGACGGGGGGAGGATAGCGCTCCTTCGATGCGGAATCGGAAGGTGCGGTTCGACAAATAGTCTCGCAAGATGAGCACGAGACGATCTGGCACTTTAAGTTTGTATAGCTTATATAATAAGCCATTGTGCCAGACTTTGTCGAACGCTTTCGCTATGTCGAAGAAAACAGCACCCGTCAACGAACCACGTTGGAAGCCAACGCTTATGTGTTCGATGATACGGTGGACCTGTTGGACGCACGAGTGTTGGGTTCGGAAACCGAACTGCTCGTTGGGAATGAGACCTTTTGTCTCGGCATAGTCTCTGAAACGCTTATAAATAAGCCTCTCATAGATTTTGCCGATGACATTGAGGAGACTGATGGGGCGGTAGCTGGAGGGAGCGAATTTAGGCTTGCCCGGCTAGGGAATACCGATGACAGTGGCCTGTTTCCACGCTTGGGGGAAGATGTTATTGCTCATGGCACCATTGAAGATGGTGGTCATTAGCATGATCAGGTGGGCAGGGAAAAGTTGGAACACCTGATTGGTCATTCCATCAGAACCGGGGGCTTTACGGGGCTTAAGGCCCTTTATGAGCTCGTGCACTTCGTCGGGGGTGACGGGAGGCAGAGGGCACTCGGAGGGAATTCCAGATGGAAAAACCCAATAACACTTTGTCAGACCCGATAATTAAACCTAGGACCGTAGCAGTAACGCTTGCGACCACTACACCAACCAGGCATTCAACCATATCTTACTGTTAATGAACATGCATGATAAAAGGCGCTCATCAGGTCAAAAAAATTAATTGTATTTTTTCCAAAGTTGTACACGACGTAACTAGATGGCGGTGGCGTCGAATTAGGACTCGCTATGGTTTCGTTACAACGATTTAGTTGGGGTCTTATGAAATTTTAGCAAATATATTTCAGCTAGAACTGGAACAGTATAATTACCACAGAACACTATTATAGTGTTCTGTGGTAATTATACTGTTCCAGTCCACCCTGTATAATACAGGGTGGATTTTTGAGATGGGGCAGCAATGACAGCTACCTTAACCATTTTAGCTACAGGAAAACGGTCTGAAGAGACTTCATGAGAGTCTCATTTGCTACGAAATGTATGGGATAAACTTTTTTGCGATTTCTGACTTTTCTAGTTCTGAAACCGCAGTTGGTCCAATAGAGGTTTTTTTTTTGGGTAGGAAATCATCAAATGACCCCTCCCGCTCTGGGCGGAGCGGAAGGGCGTGTCAGACTCTTACTGACTAAAACCCACCTGTGTTCCTTCAGTTGCCTGTGCGCCAGGGCCACGGTAACTCTTTCGAACAATGCGCGACCTCGGCAGGCATCGGCCCTATCGTACCCCGTGAATTATGCTGACATCTCTTTGAGGCGCGCGTGGAACACATCGCGCCATCGACCCGGGCCTGGTCCTTACCGGACGGCGAGCTGCTCATTGCTCGCCGTCCGCAGGCCCGCGCCTACGGTGGCCGGGAGTCGGCTATCGACTCCCGACGCCCAGGGTGTCTCCTCCTGCGGCGACTAGGGGCGTGAGGGCGCAATGATTGCCTCTCCCTCACGCGCTCCGCCTCCTCCTTCGCGAGCATTACTGCTTCGCAGAAGGAGGTGATTGCTTCCCATTCCCTCTCGCTCCGTACCATGGCATGAACCAGGGCCGGACGCGAGAGAACGCCGCCGCCGATCGCCGCCACGAGGACACGGCGGTGCTCCACCCAAGCCGGGCAAACCTCCACCGTATGCTCCACCGTGTGCTCCGGTCGATCCACACAATGCCAACACCCGGGCGTTTCCTCCCACCTTATCCGAAACAGGAACCTCCCGAAACAGCCATGTCCGGTGAGGACCTGCGTCAGGCGGAAGGTGAGGACGCCGTGGCGCCTCTCAAGCCACTCCTCAAAGAGGGGACTTCCGCCGCAATTGTGGCGTGCCCAGCGCTGGGTTGCGACAGTCGCACTCTCCATGCCGCCATGAGATCCCGCCGGAGCTCTGTCCGCTGTGCCGCGATTTCTCGCGGCAGCGGAGTAACGCCCCGGCGTTTCGCCTCCTCGCGCCATTCCCAAATTTGCGCGAGGACTTTTGCCTCCAGATCCCATGGCGGCAATCCAGCAAGGAGGCTCGCCGCCTCGTAGGAGACCGTGCGGTATCCCCGGACTAGCCGGATGGCCATGACCCTTTGGGAAACGTTCAACCGGCGTGCTGGTCGGAGCCTCAATGAACGCGCCCACACCGGTGCCCCGTAAAGGGCCAAGGACCGCACGACCCCCACGTAGAGCCTCCGGCAGGAGGCGTTTGGACTCCCTAGATTGGGCAGGAGCCGCTTCAAGGCAGCCCCGGCCCGGTCCAGTCTGGGCGCCAAACGTCGGAAATGCTCGACGAAGTTCCACCGGCTGTTGAGGACGAGTCCCAGGTACTTCATCGTCGACTCGACGCCGATGTGAACCCCTCCCGCCATTATTTGGGAACCCGAGAGTGGTGCGTTCCGAGGACCATGAAAACACATGGCCTCGGATTTGTGCAGGGCCACCTCGAGTCCCAATTGCCGGATCCTCGCAATGACTGTCGCAACCCCGCGTGTCATTATTTCGGCCGCCGCCTGGTGCGACCTCCCCTGCGCCAGGACCAGCGTGTCGTCAGCGTAACAAGCGACGCTGACGCCGCTAGGGAGGTCGGCACGCAGCACCCAGTCGTACCCGATGTCCCACAGATGCGGCCCCAGGACCGATCCCTGTGGGACACCGCACGACATCTCTCGCCGGTTCCATTCTCTCTGGTGACCGGGGTAGATGACGGCCCTGTCCGTCAGATAGGCCTCGACTATGCGACAGAGGTAGGTCGGCATCCGGTGATACCGGAGTGCCTCCCTGATGCAACTCCAGGGCAGGGTATTGAAGGCATTGGCGATGTCTAGAGACACCGCCAAGACGACCCCACCCCGGGTCACAGCATCCCCCGTCGTGAGGGCACGCACGCGCATGATGGCGTCCACCGTAGAGCGCCCCCTGCGGAAACCAAACTGGCTCTCCGCCAAATCCGGCCCCACCCGCACCAGCCGCCCGACGAGGCGGTCTGCAATGACTCTTTCAAAGAGCTTGCCCACCTCGTCGAGCAGCAAGATGGGCCGGTAAGCGGACGGAGAGTCCGCAGGGCGCCCCGTCTTCTTAATGAGGACCAGTTTCCCCGTCTTCCATCGAAGTGGGAACTGGCCCCCCTCCAAGCATGCGCTTAGGAGCCCTGTAAGTCGAGGCCCGAGAGCCTCCAAGGCCAGGACCCAGGCTTTTCCAGGTAGGCCGTCGGGTCCTGGGGCGGTATTTTTGGCACTCAGCCTACGTATCGCCGCTTTCAACTCTACCTCGGTCACCTCAGGAGCATCGTCGTCGTCGTCGATTATGTGGTCTACAGTGGGCACCGCAGGAGGCGGAGCCATGGGCGGGGGAGTGTGCTCCCTTCGCGAAGGGAACAGAGCGCTCACCACGCCCTCCATGAGCTGAGGCCGTAGACTCTGCGTCAGGGGGGGAGCCCATGGGCGGATTTTTTCCCGCACCATTTTGTTTGGGCGTCCCCAAGGGTCCCTGTTCAGAGTCCCCAGCGACTCCTCACGGGCCAGTCCCCTGGCCCGCAGTATCTCCGCTCGGAGGGCGGTCTTTGCCGCTCTGTAACCCTCGTACAACTCCGCCTGAATGGTTTCCGTATCCGTAGGGCGGATACGGAGCCTGCGGTGCCTGGTGTACAGGCGTCGCGCAGCAACGCACGCCTCGCGCAGAGACGTTAGCTCCGGCGACCACCAGTACACCTGGCGCCAGGCGCGTCCAGGCTGGACCCGGGGCATTGCCACGTCACATACTTCGGACATGGCCTCCCGGAAATACTCCGCCTCGTCGTTAATATCAGCAGGCCTGTCCGGTGATGACACCCAGGCCTGCACGATCGAGGCTTCCAGGAGGAGCTCCCGGTCCAGCCGCTTCAGCGCCCACCGCGGACCACTGGGGGCCTGTCAGACCAGCGCGCTCGAGGTCTGGGCGGAGACGTCAAACCGGATGTACCGGTGGTCGGAATACGTCTCCACCCCCTCCATGACGCGCCAGTCAATGACACGCGGCGACAGAGCGGGGCTGGCGAACGAGAGGTCCACCACTGACTCACCCCGCATCCGCACACACGTGGGGACAGAGCCCCGGTTTAGGACGACCAGGCCTGTCTCCAGAGCCCAGTCCTCCACCATCCTGCCCCGCGCGTCTGTATACCGGGAACCCCAAGCCGTGTTCTTGGCATTGAAGTCCCCGAGTACGAGCACGGGGAGGGAATGGTACCCGATGACGACGACTCTCAACTCCGCAAGGGAGTTGTGGAACTCGGCGAGAGTTCGGTTCGGGGAGATGTATACCCCTACGACAACAATCTCCCCGAACTGTGCTGCCACGCAACCCCGTCCCCTCTTGACTGCCTCGAGCGACGGGGTACCGGCGGCGGCCGACGAAATTAGGGTCACTGAGCCGCTCAGGTCCTCCACCCAGTCATCCCTGGGCGGGACAATGTACGGCTCAGCGACCACGGCGATGTTAATCGACCACTGCGCCATGCTCTGGAGCAACAGATCCTGAGCAGCGTCGCAGTGGTTGATGTTCGCCTGGAGGAGGCGTAATGGGGCCATTATTGGCACTCCATATCAGCCCCCTCCCGAGGCCCTTGTGAGGGCCCTGCCGCGGTTTCTGCGGCGGCGACGACGATGGAGGTGGCAGCGGCTGCGGCAGTGGCGGCGGATGCGGCGGTGACGGCGGTTGCGGAGGGCTTACCTCTGCCCCTGGCTTTGGCGGGTGGGGCGCAGGCCTTACTCCCAGCCCGGTGATCGGCCGGCTTGCCAGCTGCCGCACATAAAAAGCAGTGCGGCGTGGCATTGCACGAGCCGGCCTTGTGCCCGGGCTGACCGCAGCGGAAGTAGTGATCGCTGCGGTCCACCTCCGAGGTGCATTGCACTTCCACGTGGTTGCCCACCTGGCAGCGGAAGCACCTCAGAGGTCTGGGTTCCAGCAGTTTAGATTACGAAACATGATCGATTGGCATAAAAAAAGTTTTTGTGAAAATTGCCCATTTTCCTGCTGACTGTGCATTTTTTCAAAATCTCTGAATGCAATTCAAAATTTCTCAAAAGTTAAGGAAAGTCTCCTAAGACCGTTATCCCGTAGCTACAACAGTTAAGGTAGCTGTCCTTGCTGCCCCATCTCAAAAAACCACCTTGTATACCCTGATAAATACAGTTTGGTTGTTTTATATACATACCCTCAACCCTACTAGTATAAGTATACACACATAAGGTCAAACTTTAAGTACTGAGTACAGTACTATTCTCGGTGCGGTGTTCGGTATTTAACACTTAACATCTAAACTAGATATAGCGTATTAGGTGTGTTAATATTGGTGGAATTAGATTACTAAGAATATTTAAAACTCAGCTAGCAATAGAATCTTCCACTACGATTATACGATGTTCCCCCAATAAACTGCTGATAAAAAAATGAGAAGTTTTTTCACAAAACTGTAGAGAAATACGCAAGATTCATTAAGCTCAATTTAATTACAGTACACGGTACAGTAGTTAATTACATTCCGATGCTATTCAGAATGAATTATGGCGGTGAAGTTTTCGTTTGCTCCCACGGAAACGGAAAACAACAACAGTAATTAAAACATGAAATTATTTAATTCCTTTATGTATTTACTATTAAAATACGAGAAAAATGTAGACGAAAATGTATCTACGCAAGAGGTGGTTGATACCTAAGTAACCTTTCGATTTGTTTGATTGCATTGTTAAAGTGTGATATCAATTTGTTCTAATACGTATGTAGAGGTATCTACACCGCCAAATGCGAGCTACACATCACACTGACGTCACGCAAATTCTGCATCACGCAAGCAGAGTTTACCGCGTGACTAGCATATATACAACGTCCCGACATCAATCGTCGGGCAGTTGCCCGCCAGACACGACACCCGTCTGGTCGGAGGATCCTCCCTTTTCTATGGAGTATGAGTGAACTTTACACCCTTTTCCTCATACCTCTATACGTATTGCGTGGTTTATGTAAAATACTGGTATTCAGCTGCCTCAAGTTAGACTGGAAGCTAACCCTAACCTATAGTTGGGAAAAGGCTAGGCAGATAATGATTATGTACTCAGGATTATTATGTACTGGAGTTTAGTTATATATAAAGAGACTACTCTCCAAATTACGTAATATTGTTTTTCAATATCGTGGAAAACGATATTGATGACTTCTTTGGACGGAAACTCGTAAACTTAATATTTAGAACACATAACACATAACATCACGCCTGTATTCCCGGAAGGGTTAGGCAGAAGTGTACCGATAGCTCACCCACATTTCGCCATGCACAAAAAACTGTTTTCTCAGAAGCATCGCTGTTACTATCAGTTTTGAAAGCACTAAGTTTATTACACAAGTTGGCTTTTGGTAAAGAGACACAAAACGATGTACAATAACGGCTAAACTACAATCTCCCCTCAACGTCTTCATTACTTCTTCAGTACTTATATCAGCTACAAAATGTTAATTATAAGACCCGATCGCAAGTATTTCACGCCAAGTGGTTGATATATTTCGGTCATTAGTAGTTAATGAATTATTTAACTAACGAGTCAAGTCGGCAAGCACCCTGTTATTGGCTGAATTATTTCTACCTTTTCTGCTTTCGAATAGCATATTCCGTTAATTGCTGTCTGACTGGAGCTCACTAATTGCTTAAGTTCGGGATCTCTTGGCTCCTCGGTTTAAATAGTCGACTACTATTAAAATAAAAATTTCTTAAGACGGTTTTGAACTTCCCGTTCATAATTTTTTCGAAGCATGAGTTTGCAGACGTTGAAAAAACAAGGGCCAAGTGTGGTCAAGGAGGATGTATTAGTTAGAGATTTTCTTGCAGTTTTTCTTCAAATTTATTTTGATTGATAGCACAATAATTTAACTGAACCTATCCTATTTTTTTGTAAATCCACATTGATAAGATATTCTACGTGTTGCACACAGGGTGACACATCTTTAAAGTTTTTATTTTTTATGGTTTCAGTTCTGATCATTATGAATGAGAAATCAGAATAGATAGTTAGATAAACCATTTATTTCGACACAAAAGAAATAGCACAACACACAAAACACAATTAGAAGGTAAGAAATTAGTCATGAGTTTTAACACCACTTAGAATAAAAAAAAAAAAACAGGGTACCGAAATTAAGTTACTTATTGGGCTTCTCACTGAAAGTCCAAACCCAAAGTCCGAAGAAGGCCAATTGGGCTCGCCAAAGTACCAAAACTCATAATTACCTTAATAAAAGTTGCATATTAACGTATTGCCATTCATATTTCGCCGTAATAATTATGCAGTAATTACAATATAGTACCTACTACGGAAGTGCTGATTTACTGCTACCGCTGCCTGCAACTTTAGTGAATGCGGTAGTAATTTCCGTATTGTGTTAACTGTTAATAAGTTGAGCTTGTGTATGTGTGAGTGTAAATTACTAGTTTCATGTACATCTGCCGAATTTTCGGATTCCTGTTAAGAATGTAGGTCGGTAGGAAAGTAGGACGCGGGTAGTTCAGTCCAAAAGTGATTTAATTATTAGTTATAATTAAATTACTTTTTCGTAAATTTTCGTCTCTTTCGATAATAGTGGCCAAATTAAATTAAAAGTAATAATTAACTATTCATGAAATTGGAACTGGTATGAGAACAAACTCCTGCGCTTATGAGTATTTAGTTAACGAGCAAGTTTAACAACCCGCTTATATAAGCGCACGTCATGTAACAATATGTTTCATATTAGGTGCCAATTAATTCATTCACAAAAAATCAAAACAACGTACTACTTAAACTAGAAATCTCTCAGCAAAAAAATATAAGCTCTTTAAAAAAAAAACACGGCACTAAAGTCAACGCAGCGAGGTCGCCCACGAAAATGTAAAAGATGAAAAAACGTCGCAAGGAGTACAGGAATGAATAGGAGTTGTCCTAGAAGCGTCGGTCGTCCAGATGTTTAACATTTTATGCGGGAATTCACGTGCCCGTACTGGAAGAAAATCTTGCGGTGTTGCGGTTTTCAACGGGTTTTCAGCGAAACTGATGAGACTTTCGGAACTGTGATTTGAGAGATTAGTTAGAAATAAAGCATAGGGGTGCTGGTGGATAAGATAATAATTATACAGCTTGTAAGTATTATTAGTTCCATACAATATGCAATCTAAGGTATCCCCCAAGATTTCATATTGTACCAAACTAAAGCTGACTTAGCAATCTTATTGCTTTTAAGGCAGCTCAGTCTCAAAATAAAAACAAAGGAAAAAACCGCTAAACTGATAAATGCATTAATTTAACTTACATTCACGAGGTAAAAAAGCCAATGAAACAAATATGATTTTGACTTAATAACGTCCATGTGAAATAGTGGTATTCAGCTGCATCAGGTTAATGGAAACCGACCCCAATATTGTCAGGAAAAGTCTGAGCAAATGATGAGACTGAATTTTCATTGGCGGAGTGACCAATGGGTTTTCAGATGAACAGACAGCAGCGCTGGGCGTTTTGGGGGTGTGTTTTATATAATTCTAACATTCAAAAAGTGCTCAGTTAGCCTAGTTTGAATTTGACTTTGAATTTTAAAAAATGTCCTAAAATTTAATTAAACAGATACTCACTTGCGATTTTTCGGTTAATGGAGATTCACACGGAATCCCAGTGTAAAGTGTAAAGCTATGTGCTTGAACATTTATTTAATTATTTATATCACCTGCAAACACGAATGAACTCTAAGCAACGCGGGAATATGGCAGCTGAATAATATGCATGATGAATAAAGAGAATACCTTACGTTAATCTGGAAAATGTCTTCGAAGTTTGAATACGTACGCTTGATAATTTACATGAAGTACTAGAATAATGTTACAACTCATAATATTTTCGTTTCATTACATTTCGTAGTTATGGTAAAGTACTAACTATTATTTTGTACATCACGTTTTAAGCAGCTGTGTTTATTTTAACGTATTTGCTTTCATTTTCACCTACCTCGCTGCACCAATCTGCGCATGTATATTTAGAAAAAATTAATGGCGTAAAAAAAAACCTTTTATGTAATAGTGAATCAGGCAAAGAAATTAATGACTCAAACCTTCTCTTCGACCTTTCTCAGTGTTGCACAGCAGGTACAATCAAACGCTTTATTTCATAGCAGTAAGGGCGGTTATCGTAGGTCGAGTGGCTGAAGGACGGGCGGACGACCGTACATAAATATTTGAATAAGTTTATCTGCATGTCGTGACCAAACCAAATACATTCACAAGTTTAGTATAACATAACTAGGTTTAAAGGATAAGTAAGAAAATACCCAGTCAAAGAAGATGACTCGTCTGTTCTACCTTATAAAATATTTATTCTAGTACCCAACTATTCAACTATCAACTTCTATGTATAGTAATTCAACTTCATTCCCTACAAGCCGCCGGTAAGGACCCGGACCGACCCGTAAAACGTTTTCATAAAAATGCAAATCGTCCAACAACGTATTGCCGACGACCAAGACGGCAACTTCACGGGAACTTCCTTCATCGAATTAAAATACTTTCTAAAGATAATGTCATTTGCTGGCAACTTTTTACGAGGCTTTGAATATGCGGTGACGGAGCTGATACAATGAAATAATGCGACAAAGGTGTTTTCTTTTCAAGATGGCGATGGCGTGTAGAATTTTGAAAGGAGTGGCTTTTTGTGCTTATTTTGGAACTAAACAGAATATTGTAACGAAATTCGTGAAATATAAATGTAGGTACAAACATTTTATTCCCATATTACGAAAGAAAATGTTTTGTTTGCTTTCTTGAATTTCAGAAGTCTAGAAAGTAATATTACTGAATATATTGCAGTCTGTATCTAAAGAGAAAAAAAATAAGTAGGTATCATAATGTAGTCACGATTTATTACCATGCAGGTAAAGAGGAAAGCTTTCAGGCGCAAAGTTTCAAGTTACATCCTAAATAAGACGGAGAAAGCTTTAATTAGCACATTCTGATTCATTTTCATCCCCAAATTAAAGCCCACCCAAAAAGTTGTAACCATATTTATCACACATTTTTCCTTTGATCTTTTGATGTTGCCTAAAACTGAAAATGCTTTCAGACATGCAATGAGCCTCGGGGCTAGGAAAGTAGACCGCATCGTCCTTTTGGCTTTAGCGTGCTCCTCAAACGGTGTTAGTTGGGGCAGCTTTGAGGGAGTCACGAACAAATAGCTACTTTGCTGTGACCGCTAGATCTGACAGTAATACATGCATGTCCCGTAGAAGCGGAGCGAGTATAAATTTATTATGAAGTAACGTTTTAAATATTTATTCTTCTCTGTTACGTGTTAGGAGGTTCTTATTCTGAGACCCATTTATTACTACAAACCCATTGTATAGTTACTAAAAAAATAAACTAAATAAAACCTGTAATAAAACTTTATATATCTTTAACAAAGAAAGTTATAACATAATTTTATTTTTTAATGATCTTTATAAACTTTACACAAACCCTGTATTTGTACAATGGGGTAATAGGGTTTGTGTATACCTACGCCTTTCTGTAACTTTAACAGAAATACGTATTTAATGAGCACTTACTGAGTTTAAAAAAAATACAAGTTAACGCGTACATAACTACGTCGTATTTTAATATCTAGAAGGAAACACGACACGATGTCTTCCACATCTGTTGGCAAATGCTCAAGACTAATTCCAGCCGGGAAAGCTTTTAAAGTCTAATTGAAGAAAAATTCAGCCAAATTTTCATCTTAATCTCATTTTGAATTAGCCCAATATAATAATCATCATAATTCCCTTACCCTTATAACAATTTATTCAGGGTCAGCCCAACATCCCTTTTTCTTCCAACCTTCTTTATTAGTCGTCATCAAATTAGACTAGTAATCACCACGAATATAAGTCATTGGTGATCTTAAAAGATAATTATGGTGTTTTCATTAAATCAAAGGGAAAGTATATACTGCTGCCCATTTTCTCGGTTTAACCCCTTCTTCACCATCGTTTTCGTTAACAAACAAAATCTCATCGCCTGAGGCTCTTCCTAACCACTTTACCCCTCCAAAATAATATTTTCATTACGTCCCTAAGATATATTAAAACACAATAAAACTTTTATAACACAATCAGCGGGAAGCAATCTCAGAAGCAACACATATAATGCGTTTAATTTCCGTAGGTGTAACGTTTGCACTTAATTAAGTTTACGAGTGCGTCTCCTTAAATTGACATCATAAAATCTAAGGAGCCGAGCGACAATACTTAGGTATCATTGCTACGTTATTGCTGTAATAAATGTTTTTATTATTTGCTACTAATTATACGGTCGGCACGTGTGTTTATCTGAAAGTCCTTTTTAACAAGAAAATGTAAAGAGTTCATTGAAACTCTGGTGTGGTTTGATATATACTGCCCAAATTAGAGGGCTATCAATACGTATAACTTTTTTACTGATGATCATGCGCTCTTGGAAATTGATTGTGTCTCAGATTATCACACTACGTCAATTCGAGGTGTCCTATGCATTGCATAGTTTCAACTGTCAAAGAATGACACTTGTGATTTGAACATTTAATTTTAGTGTTGATAGTCAATTAGATGAATATTTAATTTCCCCGACTTTACATATTGTTGAAAAAAAAAACAAATGGTAAAGAAATTTGAAAATCGAAACGATACCCATGTCATTAGAAAAATTTGGAGCGTAGCTGGTAGTGTTCAGAGATACATCGGCCTGAATGAGTTTAAGGCAAGTATTGAAAGGACATTTTACATACCCAAAGACTAAAATGATTAACGTGAAAAGTATACCCATTTAACCTAGATAGCGGGCTTTCATATTACGCCAAACTACGTAGATTATCTTAGGCTAATCTGATTATGTCTTACGTAAAACTTCTTATCTTGGCTTTCGTAGAACAAGTTTGGTCAGGGAAAAACTCTTTCCTCCTGAAGTTGGGTTTTGCTATAACTTAAAATAATATTACTTTGTAATATTAACCGCTATCACATCACATTTAATTTCAATTTGTCTTCCTCCATTTTGATGAACCTCGGCACTGTATAAATAATTTATATACAAATTATTTCACACATTGTACGCTGGGACCGGTTGGCTTTTGTAATTAACACAGGCCATAAAGTCAGAGGAGTTTAACAACTCAGTTTTATGTCGGAAATTAACGATTGAATCGTGAGAGAATAGTTTTCATTGTTGTTCCTACTGTTACATTTTAAGCTATGTTTCAAATATTTGTAATTATTATACAAAATGCTGAAGTCATCTGGGTAACATTCTCGTTTATGTAGCCAATACACTAAAATCTATGTAGAAGTGTTCAATCTGATTTTTTCTTTCATTCACCAAAGCACTCGAAAAATTAAAACACAACAGAAAGATAATATTATGCTCTTAATCGACTTGACTAAGTAGAGTCTTAGGACTAATTAAGAGCAGTGGTGGCCTAGTGGTATCGGCCCCGGCTTACGAGTTGTAGGCACGAGTTCGATACCAAGGCAAGCACTTTACTTTGTGTATTTAATTTCATCACCACTGCTCTCAAAACGGTGAAGGAAAACATAGTGAGGAAACAATAACATGTCCTAGAACCAAAAATAATCAAAGACATGTGGCATTGACCAACCCGCACTGGGCCCGTGTGGTAGATTACGGCCCGATCCCTCGCACAGAGAGGAGGCCTGTGTCCCAGCAGTGGGCACAATAAGGGCTGATTATTTAATTAGGTTCCACAAAACGGTCTTCACGAATGACGGTACTTAGATATTAATATTTCCAGCACACCCTGTTGCAATCACTCTTGCTGACTCCGTAATATTTGCAGCATAAGTGTTTTTATAGGTATCTACTGCCTTTATCGATAGAAAAACTAAAGAGAAGAAAGTTGACTGTTGTAATGTAGTTAGTTGTAACAATATCAAATTGTTAATTGTTATTTTAATGTTTGAAAATTATTTTAAAACTTATTCTTCGACCCCCTTTTATATCTGGAAATTTATTCAGACAGTTTCAAAATCACCATGATATATATACCTACCCATTATGAAACTGATAATAAAATCAAACTACCGACGAACAAGTTACGAGGGAATAATGAAGGGTGAATACCTCGCGAGACCTCCAATGTTTTCTTAGGACAGACCAAATTATAATAGAGCGTCGCTGGGCCTGCTTTGGTACTAAACTTTCATACCTTTCACTCAATCTCAGTCATCGTTCATTTGTTTACTTGGTATGCTCGTGAAGGGATGTAGTTGGTGATTAGGACAGCTGCACGATATAGATTGTTCTGAAAAGTCTAACTGCGATGTGTCAATTTGTGACACTACCTTTTGTGGCTGAAGTTCGGGATTACATACTAGAATGGTTTTTGTCTAAACTATCTAAAATATAATTTCATACCTTCTTATGACGCTATTGAAGCTAAGCACCGGAGCTTTGTTCGAGTTTCATGGGTATTTATGGATGGGGATAGACAGATGGGACCAGCTTTATGCTTGTATTGCGTGTCTTTTTGGGTGGACTTTCGTCGTCAGCTTGTTAGTCATTCACTTTAACGTAAATAAATAAAAAAAAATACACTGAACCATATTAAAAAAAAATCTTGGCCTTTGAAACCTCCCTTTGGCCAAAAAATACATTAAAGACATCGTTACGTAATAACTTCCAAAAACACGATTTGAAATCAATCTTGAAATCAAATCAAACTGCGGACAAATCACGTTCCCAAAACGAAATCCGGAATCCTTGTGGACTTCTGTTTTGATAGGACGGCCCATTTAAATCGTAAATGCCGACGCCGACGCCGAAGCCAACGCCAAACTATTTCTCATTTTTAGCCTTTATCTAACTGTGAACAGGTTTTGTAAATTCGTCAGTCTGGTAAGTTAGTTTGTCATCCCTAAAATAAGGCTTTTATTCTAAGATTGACAACCTAACTTGATTACTGAACTATGATTAGATTTTTTATCGAAGAAAAGTTTTAAATTACTTTCTGAGATGAAAGGTTTGGCTGAGGAAATAAGGTATCTTATACTGACCAAGAGTTGTAAGTCGTACCATGTTTACGTCGCGAAACAAATAATTTAGCAAAAATAATCACGGGTCAATCTACATTTATTATTATTATTATTTACTAGTTGTTGTACGTGACGTCGTCTGCGATTCAGGACGAAAAGTAGCCCTTGTCCTTACACAGGTCATAGTCTATCTGTGTGCTAAATTTCATCCAAATGCGTTCAGACGTTTTAGCTTGTAAACGTAACAAAGAAACAAAACTTACTTTCGCATTTATAAAGAATTTATAAACGCATATTAGTTAGGATTTATAAAGAACTAGTTGCGCCCCGTAGTTTCACCCGCATAAGTCTTGATCCCGTAGGAATATCGGGATAAAAAAGTATTTTAGGTCCTAATTCAGGTCATGGTTAACCCATGTGCCAAATTTCATCCCAATAAGATTAGCCATTTTAGCGTGAAAGTGTAACAAACATACAAAAAAACAATTATTTTCTCTTTATTATAATATACGTTTTTACCTACTGAAAACTGCAAGAAATTGACCACCTCCAAGGTAAGTGTAACCCTATCAATAGCCCGGAAAAATACTAGAGCAAACCCAAAGACGAGCGGCATTAACCCCATACCTCGTGAAAGAACGATTTACTACCCCTTAGGGAAAAGAACGTAAACTATTGGGGACGCTTTTAAAATTCATATGTGGGTATACGTGTGCCGTCGTGGGCATAACTCTTGCGGTAAAACAGAACTAAATAAAAAACAAGCGAGGTCTACAAAGGTTGTTGTACAAGTTTCAGGCCAAGTTAGAATTTTTTTTCTCATGAAAATTCGTTAAGTTATTTATCAGGTAATCACAAAAAAATCGAGTAAGTACTCCTAAATCCACATACAACTATGTCCAATTACGAACTGCCTCGCGGGACGGTAACCAGGTTCCAAAACTGTGCACGTTGGCAATTTTTTATCCATATTTTTTATTTTTCACGAATAAGAGAATCCGAGATAAAATACGACTTTACGTAGAGCCGAGGTGCGGGGACGTGCTGTTATACAAGACAGCCGCTTTATTTATGCCCTCAATATTTTACAAACCATAAAACTTCTTCGCCTTGAAAATAACGAATGTTTTATGTTAATAGGTTTTTTCGGAATTCACACCAGGCCAAGTAAAATTTTAATTGATCCAACTTTCCTCGGTGCAATATAAGAAATTGCAAAAGAAAACCAATCGACCGTGTTTTATGGAAATCATAAAATCACGCTGATTTGATAGGTTCCAGGTTTTTACGATCTTAATATACCTATTTTTTTTATGTCCTACTTTATTTTGATTTCGTCATTTATCAAAGTTTAAGGTGAGTGTTACAAATCAGAATATAGTAGCTACGTGCTCGCCGCGCTATTTTATAAGATTGAACCTTATTTATTTTACGTTAGAGCTTAGAGAAGCCTTACTTCTTTCAGTGTTTTCCGTATTACGTGGGGCAACGATGTAAGTACTGCATGTCTTTAAAAGATGAATAAAATAATCAATCATTGGTGAATAGAAATAGAAATAATATTTATTTGCATAAATCATGGTACCGTCAAACGGGGTGAATAGGGATGCCAGTGATGAATCGAGACCAAAATTTAAAAGGGGTTTTAACATTGAAATAATATAGTTTGTTGCCAAAAAGGAGTCTAATGTGTTTACTGTATTATATTTAACGATTAAGTGCCCTTGTTGGCAACAAACTATTATATATTATTTCAATGTTAAAATCCCTTTTAAAGTTTCATCCCGATTCACCCCTGCATCCTAATTCACCCGGTTTGACAGTATATAAATTTGTTTTAAAAATATATAAAATAAAAATAAAATAAAAAACCTGGAGAAGCTACATCCATGAAGGCGCTAATGAAGGGTGACCCTCCAATATCTGCAAACCGTAAGTTGTCGACATATATATCCTGACTATCCTAACCTATGGCGCTAAGTCTTGGTCTTTGGCCGAGGCTCAGAAGTCCAAACTTAAGGTTTGTCAAAGAGCGATGGAGTGTAGCATTTTGAATATAAAACTAGCGGATCGTATTCGCAACACAGTAATACGCTTGAAGACAGGCATCGCCGATGTTGGCGATAAGACCGCGAGGCAGAAATGGGACAAGGTGGGCCACGCGGACAGGATCCATCAGGACAGATGGGCCAAGGATGTCACGCAGTGGGTGTCTGAAGACGGGCATCGTCACCGAGGCAGGCCTAAGAAATGCTAGGGCGACGACCTGCACTTTTTCTTGACTGATTGGCCGGAAAATGTAGCAGGCAAAGATGAATGGCGAAGTATGGGGGAGACCTTTGCCCAGCAGTGGGACGGTATAGATTAATATAAAAAAGGTGAATAATCACTACAAAAGAACGTTGATAAATCAAAAACGTAGTGAAAATCATATCACAATTTTAAAAGTTAGTTTTATTCCATGCGAGCGAAATAAACTTTCAGTGTATTAGTAGTTTATCATCCCATTCAGGTTGTAGCATCAACAAAGTAAAGGACTCAACTCCTTTCCATCTTTCATTTTAAAACCAGCTCGTTGCCACTGTATGTGACTTGAAGACTTAATCGTAAGAGGAAAGAGCTTTAAAATAAGTATGTTTTACTGGTTCAGAGAAACTTAACAAAGATATCGTTTTTCAAAGACTCATAAGTTACAGTGTTTCAGGCGACGACACTTATTTATCGAAGACTGTGACGTTTAACCGCTCCCTTCGCCGGATTATGTCTTCGTATAGTAAGATTAATAGTGAGGTGCTTCATCAAAGAAGAAAAATGCAATTTTCTAGCGTGATTGAAAAATCGTTCGCTGTACTACTGAGCTCGGATTACGTGCCGAGTTCTTGAAAATTTAACAACGGGTCTTGTGCATTGTTGTTAAATATTATATTTTAATACTAAGTAAAAATATTATATTATTGTTCGATTCTTGGTACATAATTATTATAACATAAATAGGCCAGGTAGTCATCTCGTGTAAGACCTCTAAAGACCCTGTGTTTTTTGTTTACTGTTCAACACACAAATACTGTCTTTTATATTTACCAAAGACTGGCATGAAAAAAGCGCCGTCATTTTCCGAACAATGTCCTCAACACGGCTGTACATTCTATGGAAAAATATGTTCAACATCACGAAAATAAAACTCAATACCATTATGTCTACGTTTATATTGTCGTCCGAATATAATGTGTGAATAATGTGGACCTTCCATTCAATAAAGGTAGCGCCTTTTTGTCGTGTGCCCCTAAAAAGATATCTACCCTTTAGATGTATTAAATTATGGACTGTATTTTCTGCCCTCACTTCCGTTCGGCCTCTGCTCTTTTAGTTAAGTAATACGGTATACTTGAGAGATTTGTTGGACCTTTTCGTTGTCAGGTGATTAAAGGAAAACCGTGTTAGGTAGACTCGGAGGCTGGAGAAAAAATATGATTTTGTTTATCGGAAAAAAATAATGTAGTACCTATATCTTTTAAAAGAGTGGCCGAGATTTTAGTAATATAACAACTGTTTTTCTTCTCCAAAGTTGGTTTAGTTACACTTATGTTAAGTTACTGTTTCATAATTAAAAAATATATTTCAATGGCAACATTCTATAGTTAGTACAAGGTATTCATCAACCCCATCATCTCATTCTAGATAAGAATGCTTGGAAACATGCTGGTCTTGCTCCATAGGACAATCTAGAGTCTAGACAAAATCAAACTGGTTGCTAATTTAATTGTATAATTTATAATTTTTATGACATTGTTTTTTACATTATGTAACTACTTTAACTCACACACAAAATTAATACTTGTTTTTTTTTTTTTTTTTTGAAAAATCATCTACTTCTCAATATTTGTAAATATGTGAGCACCATGTATCTATCTCATAATTAATTTACCTGTCATGCGTTATATTTAATTATTTTTACCTATTGTGGTATAGTAATTTTATTCTAGGTGCATCGTCTTCACATATAATTATTATATACATAATATTGTAAAACATTTTTAAAAGAGTAACGGTGGAGTTTCTTGCCCATTCTTCTCCATACGAAACTACCTTTTGGAAGGGGCAACTAGAATCAGTTCTATTTTTTGTAAATTTTGACGTTCAAAAGTGCCATTTTATGTGCCTATTTGACGATTTGACTTTGACTTTGACTTTATTTCTGTTCGAAAATGTACTAATATTTACATTTTACAAAACCATAGCTCTATAAAATGTAAAGTACGCGAGCTGGATACGTCAGCAATGTACTTCTCAGTTCATTTCCCATAGCAAGGATTTCCGTGGTCGTACGTACTTCGTATGACGGATACAAACGTCCACTTACATTGTAAGTACAAGTGGTAAATGACGGTAAATGTACTGTGAAGTTGAGGTTTATTTGAGTTGCGGTAGCTTTTATGCAGATTTAGAACGTAAGTTTCAAAATGGAGTGACGTTTTCATCTATTCTGTGTATTCTAGTAACCGTTGGACCGTTGATTGCTGGTAATTGTGATTTCAGTGCTGAAAATAGACCAAAAATTTACGTTTTTTATGTCGCTTTAAATTATATACTTTACTGAAGGGCAATTTATGGGTTGGGAACTGAATTAGAAGAAATCACCTAAAAAACAACCTAAAAAAATTGTGTGTTGTCGTATTTTGAGCACTGCAGCTCCAGTTTCGGAATAATTATAGGACCTAAGACAGCTATAATTTTATAATGTACTATCTTTAACTACGTATAGGTACTTTTTTGTCTTAATCTTGAATTTGTCTTGTTTATAGACTTTTCTAAAACTATAAAAATATCTTCTTTGGTCTAAAATTAACTTATTTAAAAGAATAATCTACATTGGTCGACTACACCTACGCTGTCTTTGTCTAAAATTGTAGATGGATTTATTTAATTTTATAACTTTACTAGCTTTTGCACGCGGCCTCGCCCGCGTGGAGTTCGAAAAAATCCTGTAGATCCTTCTCCATTAAAAATACACAATACTTACAGTATGTGTCAAATTTCATGGTGTTCAGTCAAACGGGGTTGGAGTTCGCTCTAGACTCATAAAATGTATTACTTATATTTAAAAAAAATACTCTAATCACACCACTAAAGTTTCTAATAATATAATTCAATCATGATTCGAAAGACACGTAGCGCCATCTAGCGTCCTAAAGCAATTGTGACCGTCGACAGTTATTGTTCTTTCCCTCGGGAACAGTACGTTTTTGCTGGTTGAAAGGTACCCTATATCCTTTTCTGTACCCCTGACAACGTATATGCAAAATTTCATGATAATCGGTTCAGTAGTTTAGGCGTGAAAAAGTAACCTTCGCATTTATAATATTAGATAAGATTCTCTTTCACAAAGAGGACTGTAACTTTCTTATTCTGCTTTTTACAACTTGCCCTTTGGGTTTAAATAAAATTAATTATTTTCTTTGTTAGGTGGACTAGCATCTAGGTATAAAATTTTATTTTCTTTTAGTTTTTATGATCTTGTGACTTAATTATTACATTATAATAATTTTATGTTCGCATTCTATTAACAAGATTATCCCACAATGGAATCTTTGAATTTAGATCTTATCCAGTAATTATGTATAACTTTCATATAGATTGATATTTTGTAATGCTTATCGATAAAATATACCTAGCTTCAGAAACAGTAAAGTCGTACGTAGGTATATAAGCTGGGAGTCAGAAAGATAATAATAACATAACCCGCACGTAATCTCCACATGATTAAGCAGTGGTGTACCTATAGTACACCCATACACGTTGCCAGTTATGTTTAAGTCCCATGTATCCCATCAACTGGGCACAAATCCAGAATTCAGCCTGCTACTAAGAAATTCCAAATGGAAAAACTCAATAACACCTTTGCCCGACCCGGGGAAGACTCCAGCACCCTAAATGATAAATGATTTTATTTCTGTAAATAGGTTTGTACAAACACTTTTACACGCCAATCATATTTTAAAAATTGGATGAGGTTGGCGTTTCCTATCTGAGTACTCTGAGAAGAAAGGCCGAAAAAACTCAGAGGTCCCAGTCTCTTTTAAAGTCCAGACATAATCTTGGTCAGATCATGTGAAGACCATGTAGATTTGTGTCTCAAATGGTATTTTGAGGAAAAACCACACCGATTGAGTGGACCTATCCAGTCAGTGCACGCATTTGTCAGTAATCGTGCAGCTCAACTCAGAACTTAAGGAGCTCAACGATTCGACAAAAACCTAATTGGACCTAATTGCGTAACATAATAGCTATCACAATCTTAAGCATTTTGAAGCCTATTATTAATCCATTGCTACATAAGTTCGAAAAATTTAGCTATTCCTACTGTTTGTGTGTTACGCAATTCGCAGGACCATGAGGTCCTACTGAGCATGAGCTCAGTAGTAGCGCTTAGACAACAACAACAACAACAACAACACAACAACAACACAACAACAACACAACAACAACATAATTATATAGAAAGCTTTAAAAGTTAATTCTATGATGTAAGATTTAACATATTGACCCAAACAGTATTCCTCGGAAGCATTCCCACTTAAGTAATCGAACTACCTTTCAGTTATTTTAATGCCCATGTTTTCCAATAGGACAACTTTAACTGCCGAACTATAAAGATAGGATATCGTTGAAAGTTTTTTCAATATTTTACGAATGTTTTAAAAACTCCGGTGTCCGATACTGAACGCGTTGCAGTAAGAAAACTAGGCGATGCCGTGGAAACTTTTCGATTAGCATAAGGAGATAAAAGGGAAGTACGATTGTTTGAATGTTTCCCATCTTGATAATAGGTAGGTGCCCTTATGTCGGTGAAGATTTTGGTGGAAATATTGTTGGATTTAGTTTTGCTTAGGATGGAATTATGCGTGTTGTGTTAAATTGTATTTAAGGGAAAATATTGTGAAACATAGAATGCTTTCAAAAAATTACATTATTAAAAAAAAATGTAGATAAGTAAAGTTTAAATTATTGTAGGAATTTTATCGCAAAACCATCTTTGCACTTTTATCGGATTACGGATAAGTTAGTTCAGTTCTTATGGAAATTAAGGGCGAAAAACCAAAACCTATTTGTCAGTGCCTGGAACCATGTAGGCCATACCTAAGTAAGGCCGTGTTCTAAACGAAAGCGATCGTCGCGCGAATAGGCGATCGTAGCATTCATTTTCACTTTTCTATCGCACTATCACGTATTCGCCCGAACGATATTTTCGGTTAGGACGCGGGTTTATGAGTTTGATTTAGAGTAAACTTAAAAGTCCAAGCTCATGCTTGGAATTTTAAGTTTACCCAAAGTAATATTCATATATTACTTTGGGTCAAGACAATGGGCCCGAAACCCGTCACTTCTAATATTTCATAATTTTGAACTCGACACTATATTTCTCATATAATTTTTGGCACGTATTCTAAACATTTTGTACATAATGTGAAATTACATATAATAATACATACAAATTTGTCAGCACTGTTTGCGAACAAAGTTTCATTTGAAACTTTATATGCAACGCTTGGCGTTGTTTAAACTTAGTTACTGAAATTTGTAAGCTTCTGTGATAACTACTTTAAATACAAAATTCGTTGCAAACTATTTGGTAAAATACAATTAGGTATGACAATTTTTTCAGTAGTGAAATATACCTATCGTCATCATAAGAATAGGTAAGAGTGACTGAGGTTCATAATCAAGCAAAAGCAAATCAATAAAATATTAATTTATTATTACCTCTTTATTTTATGGCAATACTATAAAACTTTGACAGATTCAGCAATCAGGAACGTCGCCAATACGGCTAAACAAATTGGGTCGCCAAGAATATCGGACAAGCAATAGGTGCCGGACCCAAAATCATAAAACGATTTTCTATTACGGAATCAATCCTTGTTTATCTGTGAATCCAATTTGTTGTACACTTGCAAGGGACCATTTTTAATCAGGATTCCTACGTTGCCTTAGTTTCCATTAATGGTACGCTTTGATAGGGTTTTACTAAAAATATTCTTATGCCGTAATTTTTGATATTGGCACACTGCTACGTAACATTATAGGTACCCACTTTAAAATCTTGAAACCTAGAAAGTACGTAGAATGCAGGTTTTAATTATGGAATAATTTTAAAACATAAATAATTTGGTGAATATTCATGATTCTATGAATGTTGAGTTATTTATTTGACATAACATTTCGGAAATTATACAAATAATTATCGTCGCATGGAGGTTGACAAAGAGAATTCTCGGAAAAGTTACTCAAATTAATTCAAGGACTCAGAAATGATGAGCCTTATTCATAACTCTGAGTACTGACATTAACTAAACAATCGTAGTAAGTCAAGATTGTAATAATTATATAATTGTACCACTACCTACTACAGAAGAAATAAGTTCCTTCATACTACAGTACGGTGTCAGTGAAGTATCCTAGTGTGCGTTAACTTGATTTCCCCGTTTTCCTTGTCGCAAAGCGTCGGAATTGAGTTTTTGGCGCCCATCCTCTTTTTGCTTAAAAGACCTTCATAGCATGCCGTAATAAATACAGATACATTTGGGAGATGAGGGCTAGAGCTGGAGCATGTACCGAACAAATTGCTGGGGATTTTACACGCACCATAAAGTTATTATCGCTCCGTGCGATACAAGAAAATATTGTGATGAGATATTTTATATATTTTTTCCTGTGAGCTTAAGAACAACAGGTTATGTTTATGTGTTGAACGTGTGCTCAGTTATTATTTTATACCGCTTTAAGTATTACTTTCACGAAATATAAATGTAGATTTTCGTTTGTCCGTTTTGGTATGTACCTATAAAATTTATAAATATGCGGAATATAAAATAGTACGAGTACCTAGGTACTACTACCGATGTTAGGGGCAGGTACGGAATTAAGCCGTGGATTACAATAATATTTAAGTGGAAGTCTTATTTAAGCTAATTGGTCTCTGGAAACTGGCTAGAAGCGGAATAAGGACTGAAGTTGCGTTTTTACATTTCTCCAAATGTTAGATTACATTATGCTATACCAAAGGCTGTATCAACTCCATAACGTATGACAGCTGCTGCACCCCAAAGACGATGGGTTGACAATTCAGTCGATAACAACAATATTGTTGCATTTAAACAATCCGCTTGCTATCCAATCAACACATACTCGTATGTTAGTAAGGAGTAAAGTAAGAAGTATCCTCAACAAAACTCAGCCAGGATGACTTAATACGAAGTAACGAATCATCGTAAATATCGTACCGTCAAAACATCTCGATACAAGTACCGAACAAAAAGTTTTCCGAACGAAACAGATAGGAACATTCGTCGGAATTGCCAATACGAAGCCGAAGCGAGTCCCGGATAGTTCTCAAAAAGGAATTCGCCTGGGAGAAAAATTAGATTTGCGAAACAGAAACGTGTCCGAACTGAGATGTAAGGTTAGTTAAGAATTATCTAGTGTTGACGGCACCGGAAATGACGACGTAAAAGGTTTACGATTGATTAGAGGGGAATGATTGGATTTTGTTTGTTGCTTTTGCCGTAACGTGTATACGAAGATTTATAGAAATGTGTTGATATAAATAGTATTCGCAGGAGACCGCAGGAAATATACGGTACTGACTGCCAACCTGAAGAAGGTTTTCTTGCTAGTAAAAATATAGCATTGTTGGCTTCTAAGGTACTCATAATGGCTTATTGGTCGATTCGCACGAATTGACTCGGCCAAAACGGGCGAATCGACACTTTTAAATAATATATTATTTTCTGCAGGAGATTCGCACGAAATTAATTTATTTGTGGGTGAATCGACAACTCCAAAAATTCGTATTAGGCTATTGCCCATTTTGAATAGTATGCAACTAAGTTAAGAAAAAAGTACACTGAGCACAGAAGTGATAAAAGTAAAATATTTTGAAATAAAATGAAACATGTAAATTATTTTTTATTAAAATATATTTTTAAGACAACAATTTCTAAATTATACATCTCACTCAGTGAGTGAGATTACCATTTTAATACACATATATCAAGATATATGAATGTACTTATGTAATAATAATTAAGTTAGATAGTGTAGTGACACCTCCACTAAGCAGCGCCACAGCTGATTCTAATGGACCAAATTTTATATTATACACTACTGATGTTTGTTAGTATTGTTTTTATCATGACATAAATTATAACCATATTAAATTCTTGGAACAAATGTACTTCGCCAAATTTACCAGTGGCTGATAAAATTACGAGGAAGGTTCTTACATAAAATAGGCACAGTATATAAGCCGTAATAAGTATCTACAATAACATTACAAAAAAAAAACATTTTTTTGCTTAATTAGCACCAGCACTTTTCTTTGTTTTTGGTGCCAGCACGTAACACTTAGAAATATTCACATTACTGATCTATATTCATAATATTGGTTTAAATCCAATTAATTTTGCTCGTATAACGTCAATGGTTTAACTCACAACACATGGTTTAATGGTTTAACTAACTGAATGATAAGAAAGGCGCCGAATGCGAGTGTTCGATATGGCGTATAGTGCTTTCTCTTTCACTTTTTCTTAGCATTCCCGATGATTTGCTGTCTCACTCTTATTGTCTGTATTACTAAGCATACGGCACTCCACTGTCGTGAGAAATTGCGTACAGTGGACAGAGCTCCGGCGGGATCTCATGGTGGCTTGGAGAGTACGACTGGCACAACCCAGTGCTGGGCACGCCACAATTGCGGCGGTAAGTCCCCTCTTTCAGGAGTGAATTGAGAGGCGCCACGACGGACTCACCTTCCGCCTGACGCAGGTCCTCACCGGATATGGTTGTTTTGGGAGGTTCCTGTTTCGTACAAGGCGGAAGGAAACGCCTGGATGTTACCACTGTGTGGATCGTCCGGAGGACAAGGTGGAGCATACGGTGGAGGTCTGCCCGACTTGGGCGAAGCACCGTCGTGTCCTCGTATGTCTGTGGGGGCGATTGATGGCGGTGATCTTTCCCGTCCTGCCCTGGTCCAGGCCATGGTACGGAGTGAGAGGGCATGTAAAGCTATCACCTCCTTCTGCGAAGCAGTAATGCTCGCAAAGGAGGAGGCGGAGCGAGTGAGAGAGAGGCAATCGTGGCGCCCTCACGCCACTAGTCGTCGCAGGTGAAGACGCCCAGGGCGTTGGGAATCGATAGCCGATTTCCGGCCACCATAAGTGCGGGCTTGCGGACGGCGAGTAATGGGTAGCTCACCGTCCGGTAAGGACCAGGCCCGGATCAATGGCACGTGGTGTACCACGCGCGCCTCAAAGAGATGTCAGTACTAATTGACGGGGTCCAATAGAGCCGATGCCTGCCGGGGTCGCGGATTATTTGAAAGAGTTACCGTTGCCCTGGCGCACAGGCAACTGAAGGAACACGGGTGAGTTTTATTCAGTAAAAGTTTGACACGCCTTCCCGCTCCGACCAGAGCGGGAGAAGTTATTTGATGATTTCCCACCCAACAAAAAAAAAGCATACGGCACGCTTTAAGTGACAATTACTTACATTTATTATTTTCACAGTTTCAAGTAAATTATCCGACCTTTAATCTATAGAATAATTTATAAATTTTTCGACCTTATTATTTCATAATATTTATTGTTATCACTTCTGTGCGCTAGTGCACTTTTTTCTTATTTTTATTGCATAAATTCTAAATGTGCCAATTGCCTAATACGTACCTATTTTGAAGTGTCGATTCGCCCGTTTCATGCGAATCGACTAATAAACCGTCATAATATTAGATGTAGCGCAGTAATTTTGTAGGCATATATGTAGAAAATACTTATATAAATTAACTGGCTGTTATTATAACGAACGATGTTGTAGTAAAATCCTGGATATACAATTTAAATAGAGACAAAGAAGGCTGGCTTCGCGGTAGCAATTACATAACATCATCCAGTAAACTAATCACTAACTCTTTTTCCAAAGAAAATACTATCTTCGCTATTTACCCCACCTTTAGCCCTAAGCTAAACAAAATAACTACAGTAATTAATAAAGTTGTAACAACCAATTTTTATTTTTAATAAAAAAATAAAACTTGTACTTTACGGGGTCGAAGTTTAAATCACAAATTATTCCTGAGGGCAATGTAAATTCACTTTTTGAAGTAGTATAATGGAAATTTCGAGCAACCACTTGGAAAGTCTTTTGATCTTGGAGTTTTACTGAAACATTTCGTGAAAGGCTAGACCACCATAATAGGGAACTTTCGCCAGGTAGGGTTGAATATGGTGGAGTGGATAATTTTCTGTACAGGTAACTACTGATTTTATGGATAGAAGGTATTGTTATTGCGTGTTAACTGTTTAGCATAAGAGGGCTTTTCTTAAAAAATATAAACTAAAACTGCAAAATGGTCTTGAATTGTTTAACCAATAGTTAAAATTGGTCATTTTACCGTTCTGGTTTGCCCCGTCAAGGAAAAGTACATATTTAATTCCCAAAATATTACAAATGTCTCTAGTAAGACGTTTGAACGACCAACGAATGCTTAAACCAACGAAAAAAGTTACTACATTCAAATTAAAAGCCTTGTCCAACATTCTAAAGGGTCTGACTTACTAAAAAACATTCTTCGAGTCTGATTGTCGAAAAAAAATACGGATTCCATCAAAAGGAGTTGCATTCGTAAAGTGCTGGGAATACGCGGTTTTAGTGGTCTGAATTTTCCCCAAGTCTGAATGGGTATTCACTAAATGCAAGCTCTTTCTTTACCTTTTATAACTTGGAAAGACGCGAAGCTCATTCCTTCTAAGATTCCCGCTTTCTTCTCATAATGCAATCATTAATATTTTTCGGTTCTGTTAATTTTTTGACGTTGGCTGTGCTGTTTTTAAAAGGTTTTTGGGGAAATAAGACTGAAAGCCTAGTTGTTCAAGTAAAACTAAAAAGGCTTTGCAGTTGCCGTCTCAGCACCACTAAGACTATTCACGTTTTTGATTCCATTAAATACATACACTGCATCCAGGGTTGGAATAGGTAGATTTCTAAACTATCCAAATATTGGTCTTCATGCTAGAATTGCAATCATCACTTGTTTCATTTTTAAGTACTGACCTGTCAGTAAATTAATTAGGAAATAATGACTTGATTGAAAATAAAAAAGGTTCAAGAAACGTAAAATGTGGTGATTTTGTAATCATAATATTTACATTGATTCGGCAATGAAACCAGATTTAATATGGAAAAAAAAAACATTTAAGAACAATCGAAAATAACAGGAGAATCACAGGTCTTATACATGAAATTCAGGAAGGTACTTACCAATAACTACATAAAATACCAAGAAAATAGAATAACAGAACATACGTGCACGCATAAAAATAAGATATCTCATTCCATATACAAATGCAATAAAGAAAAACAACTTTTTCTTAACAATTGTAAGGAGGGGAGTTCGGAATGTGTACTTATATTCTCCCCACCTCGATTCATACAGTTTGAAACGGGGAGCTGGGAAAAGCACAATAAAGTATTGATTGGTCCATTTACAGATCCTCTCTCTATTAAACTTTTACAATAAAAGAGGGAATGGTTTGTAAACTTGCCTTTATGAGGGTTTCAGAGTACCTCCGCGACACCGGGCGGTTACTACAGCGTTTTGTGTTTTGAATGAGTTGGTTGAGTGGCAGCCACTAGGAGTGGTTATGTTGTTTTAATAGTTGTATGCAGGATAAAAGCCGTGTTTAATAGGAACATTATGAACATTGCTTTTATTTTGTTTTTCACAAACGTAATGACGTAGTTACCAAACTCACTACGTCGTCTTGGTAAGACTAGGGAAAAACAATTGTTGATGTAGGTAATTAAAAGCGCCAGTGTAGATGAAAAATCTGAAGATGTACTTGCATATTTATCTCGATAGATTGAGAGAAAATTTCTCTGAGGAAATAATGAATAGTAAAATTTCAAATATTCCAAATTGCTGTGACACCAAGCTAAATAATATTTTGAATCTGAGTAGGCTAATTAAATTTTCTATTTCTAATTTAATTAATTAAATTAAAAGGATTATCAACAAATATATTGTCACAAAACGTATATTTCCAAAAATAACATAACATCACGACTGTATTCCCCGAAAGTTTGGGTAGAGTTGACCTAATAGTACACCCACATTTCACCGGTTACGTTGGAGTTCCATGTAATATTTTTTTAAAGTTTCCCTTTCCAAAAATGTTTGTAAAAAAGCCTTTTTAATACTTAAATCATATTTTACTGGTCAAAACAAAACACCAAAGGCACCAGGCGCTCAGACAGTTGAAGTAGAACACGCGTCGCAATAATAATTTATAACTCCTCCCGTCTTTATGATGAGCACGACAAATGGAAAGCGAGCTGTGGGGCCGAGATAAAGAAATTATACCAGTGTATACAGACGTGTTTTATTACCACTCCTTATAAATGTCGCCTACAGGTATTAAGGAGGTATTTGAAGGCGTGCCGTTAAGCTGTGTTTAGATTGACTAAAAATGTACCATGTTTGATTGAATCAATTAATTTATTGTCTTCGTCACTTTCTTTCAATTTTGTTAAAGCTTTTTTTCACGAGTTTCAAGCCATCTTCTTATCATTTTCGACCTTAGCTTTTAGTCTGAAACTTCCAATCGTAAAGACGCCTACAAAACTCTTGATTACGCAGCAAAAGGCTGAAGTGAAAATACTTTTAGCACTTTGACTACAACTCCCATAAACTTCCCGGGATAATCAGCCTTAAAAAATCGCAAGTAATTAAACAAAAAAAAAGAGGAGAACGTAGGAACTAAATTAATTTGCATTGTATCGCATCCGAGACTTGGGCCAGTGTCATTTAGTTAACTTCATTATAGTTTCCTCTCGCAGTTGGGGCTCCGAGAATGTTCTTAACTAAACTATTACGGCCATTGCCTGAGCGCATCCGGAATGGTTGCCAGCTAAAAAGTAGTTTTTATCTTTATTTACTTCGAGTTGTTAAGGAGTATTTTTTTTATTAATTTACCCCTTTATAGGGTTGTGCCCTATGGTACTCTAGCGATCTCACCACAAGTTATACAAGGCTTGATGCTACATTAAAAACGTATGATTTTTCATAACCCCAAGATGCACCATACAATAAGTTTGGTGTTACTTTTTTGTTTGAATGTTACCAATCTTTTATGATAGTTGAAACTGAACACTTGTACTTAGCTTGTGAGATACTCTTTTGCATAATGAACAAAGCTAAACGTTTAATAAATCTTCAAATACTAATCAGCAAAGTACGTTCAACATGAAAAATAACCCATTGTAATGTTAATAGGGATCTGCTCCAAGAAAATTACATTATCATTAACTGGCGCCTCGCCAACAGATTCACATACGAAGAATTAGCTTCTGGATACTCGTACATTTTCACAAAATCGGAAATCGTTTTACATTTTGTCCAATAAGATATTTTGTATCTCAAACCATTTTTCCGGTATTTTTAGAAATACAAGTGGTTCGATGGGTTTTCATTGGCTCTTTGAGAGTCTTCACTTTTGAAGTACGTTCACGTTACCACTTGATGGCGACTTCGAAGAAGAACTATAAAAAGATTTTTCTTGGAAAAACTGTCACTTACTAATATTTTTTTGGCAAGATTAAGTATTAAGCAGCCTTTTGAGCACTAACAGTATTCATATGAATAATTCATTGTTTTTATAACTGTTTAGGCTATTAGAAGTTCTCGTAAATGTTCAAAATGTAGCTGTACTGGTGTCGCGGCCTTCTAATTTCCAATGTCTAAATGTAAATAAAATATGAGTAAATAAATAAATAAAGAAGAAACAGTACCGTTAACTTTCCGAAATATTTGCCGTAGTATATATAACAACATTCACGAGATAATATGAGAAAGAGACGTTTAGTGGAAAAGTTCTGAGATTAAAAATTCCATGCTCCAGTTATACCACTAACGCATAGAGAATTTATAATGTACAAGATATGAGCATTAAACTTTCTGGAATTAAGATAGAAGTTCGAAACGTAGTAGAAAAAAACCTTTAGAAAATTTGTCTTCACAGAAACATTTTAAAATAATGTGAGTAGTGTTTGAATCACGAGTTTGCATTTCTTAACAATTTCAGAATTACTCTTATCTTATTGTACGATTTTTTTAGTGTCATTTCATACATCTTTACCTATATTAATCATTTATGTACCTACATATTTTATTATCATTAAGAAATAAATGTTATAAAATATGATGGAATTTTATCTACTGTAATAACTACTGTATTAACTTTGTAGCGAAAATATTCAATACCTTAAAAGAAACCAATATATAATATGAAATTCAAAACTAAATTTCTTTTCGTCCTTCAAGTTACATACAGAAAATCATCCATATTCTGCCCAATCCAACCCATCGAACGCGACCGGACATTTGCGAATAACCATTCAACATACATATCAATGTGATCGCTCACATTATTATTTCGTCGCCCATCGGCGTGTTTCCGAGGCCGTCACGCTAACTTTTTCACCCGTCATTTCGGACCCTCCTCAATCCACGGTGCGCAAATTGAATGTGATCCCTAACAGGTTCACTCGATCGTTTGTCTCTGCATTGACGGGTTGTTTTATGTTTTTTATTATCTCGTTTTCATTTGTGTATCTGTCAGGAGATGATACATCAAGTGTGAGTGGGACGTAGCGTGTAGTTGTTGATTAATAGGAGTGGATGAATTTTGAAGGTATAAAATTACCCGCTGTTTTTCCAACCTAAAATTACAAGGATAAATAAATATCGTATACCGCGATAAAAAACCTAGTAAATTGTTAAAGCTGAAAATGAAGCAGGTATAAATGTAGATGAAAGTGAGCACTTAATGAGAATCTTCTGGTCTTACACAGGAATAAAAACGCTAAGATAGCATTTCAAAATCCATCCTTCACCAGACTCAAATCCACCGCGCGCAATATACTTTCAAGAGCTTTCTTTTCACCGCAGACTTTGATTTTGTATTTTTTTCCAGGTTCTTCAACACTTAAAGGCCCTTTACCCCGCCATAGATTCAATGGTTCCATCAGATAGGATCTAAATTACTATGGCTATGTACATTTGAGATTAAAGGGGTGTCTGGAGCCGGAAGCAATTCATGGGAACGTTGATAGACAGGTAGTTAGGTAGATATATCTACGTTGGAAGCGTTTGAGTATCGCTCAGGAGTTTTGCGAAACGAGGATGAATAAGGCGATGGAATGAAAGGTAAGTAGTACGGACAAACTAACTATCTAAAGGTGGGTGTCTGGCTGAAAAAAATCACACTAATCATGTTAGGGTTGAAGATTGTCGGAACCACAAAATGAATTTGCAACAGGTTGCAGCCCGTCATCAATCAGATTTAGAATTGAAGCACTTAAATAACACAATAGATTCCAAAAGAGAATAATATTTTGTAAAAAAATAACGAACATTTCCACCGTAGTTTTATTTCAAAGAACTTCAGACTTGCATTTAATTTTAAAATATTTTCTTGAAACATATTAAATACGTCTTTCAGTGCATAAATGAATAAAGTTTAAAAAGAAACTTAGTGGACTGTGTGTTGTTTGGTGTAATTGCTTCGAGTATTCGCAGTTACCAGTTCAAGGAGGCATGAGAAGTTGGAGCGAACAACTTGGAGGACCGCCGGGAAGCAGACTTATTACTGTCAAACGTGCGGGCTGAGGGCCCAGTCAGAGAAGGATATGAAAATAATATATTTTATTAGAAACATCATTTTGTATCTAAGTTCTATAGCACCGCGTATCACATCACATCACTAACTTTACATTCAAAGAGAATGTTGTAGATGTTTCAGTGATGTTAGCCCAGGGTGGAATGAAAGTGGAAGGTGTTGTGTTGGGTTCGATTCCCAACAGTGGAGCTAAAAGTAGATAATCTTTAGGTCAAGCTGGCTAAATGGCTAAAGCGTTGGATAGTAGTTTTTGAAGTCGCAGTTGTGATTTATTTTGATTGAGTAACAATGAAATATTTCTAAAGGGTAAAAAAGGGCTGATAAGAATTTAGTGTGGGCAGACCTCACCGAGTTTTTTTATGAAACCAAGCCTACGCGTCCGGAATCCTGAATGTCCTGAATCTCTCTGAATTCATGCCTTTTATGCAAAAATATAATTAGAACAATATAAGAACCACAGTCAATCATATATGAATCGCGCTATACTAAAACCAGCTTCAACTGGAACCCCACCATTATTACTGTCAAACATACAAGTTCGCGTTGAGACGTAGCTCGTTCACTGACGCTGCTGAATTTAGATAGCATTATCGTCTGCCCGCATTTCAGTTATGGCTTTATGCATGTAAACTATCTAAGAAACTTTCTCTCACTGATGTTTGAATGCATAAATTTGTGTTAAGTTTAATTGTTGTGCTCGTCAATTGAAGCCAATCCATGGAAATGGCTAATCATAAAATTTGATCAATTTAATATTTATTCGACATGAGAAAGTTTATGATAATATTGCTACTATGCTTCATGTCACACACACATATAGCAGTACAAAAGAGATGCAAAGTAAGCTTGCTTTTTATGTTAGCAAAAACATAAAAAATAGGAGTATTTTAAGGTGAACGTTAACGTGCACAGGTCCCTATATCCAATGAATTTCACAAATAATGCTTTCAAATAGTTTGATAGTCAATACTTTATCATCAATGGATAATCAGACAATTTAACACGATATCAAAATGTTCAACCCCAATTTATTGTGAATCTGTAATTGGCGTTTTCAACCTACCTTAATTTCATTATCAGTCACAATATGTTTGAAGTGTGATATAATTTCTTTGTCGAAGACTTTTCCATTCAATTTAAAGTGCCTTTGAAGTATCTTTACATTACAATATAAACATAAAATCAAAATAGACACAATCTTGAAATAAATTGATACGAAAGTCACTGATCTTCTCGTAATTGTGTTTTCTTTTTCAATTCCAGAAAAATGCCATTTATAAAACGTTATCACGCTCTTTGTAGCGTCGAAAAGTTTAATTTCAAATTGCTAATGTTCATTGAACAAAATAAATTGGGCAAAGTTTCAGCTGAAGATAAAAGAGATTCACTTGTGAAGTAACATCAAATTACACACGCTGCGTACACACTTGTGACAAAAATTATGTGTTTTTCTCGTTTAGGATACTGATTCTTAATTTTTTTGTTTTACTTTTCTAATTTTTTTTTTAACTTTTATGTTGGCCAGCGTTGTGGGTTATATTATTACCAAATTTTGTTTTTGTTAAACTAGTTGTAAGCTCTTATACTGTATCTGTATCCAGTAATTTCAATAAAAAATAAAAAATACGTTCTTTTGTTCTGAATTATTGAGACTCGAAGCACTACGAACTTTTGACGTATGTAACTAGAGCTACCAAAAACATGTAACGAAGGAAAGCTGTAACTTACTACTTAAAGCAGTAGACTTTGATAGACATGCAATCGTTAATACGACAAATACAACAAGCAAAAAACAAATGTGTCTGTTGTCAAGGCTTTCTTAATAGAAAGGCTTGACAACAAGTCAGACACATTTATTTTTTCAATTCAAAATATTGTAAGACCTCACTAAAGCAAATATCTCAGTGCCCGAGGCAAATGAGATCTGCAGACATTCGTTCAATAGACAGTGAATTAATGTGGACTTTACCTATGTTTAATTTTAGTTTTCCTTGAAATACGGCAGTAATTGAAATTTTGCGAGCGTACCTACCTACGTTATTTTATGTCGGGAACTAGGAGAATAATATATGTTATCATTTGTTAATTTTCAGTAATATTAGGTCTTTACCTATGAAATTGCCGTTCTGCAGTACTGGCCATTTCAAATCAAAATAATTTTTGTTTGGCTAAGAATTCTAATTTCAAATTAATTTTATTTTAAAAACATGGATTTTTTTTTCTAAAAGTAGTCATTTCTTTATTGATTAGTGTTACATTTTCATCGCATTTCAATCTTTTTCGTCATCATGGATACGTTAAAAATTCGAGTAATTATGGAATATGAGTACCGTCGTGGCAGCAACGCGGCACAAGCGGCACGCAACATCAACGACGTTTACGGAGCTAACACTACAAACCAACGCACCACCTGTTATTGGTTTGCTCGCTTCCGTTCTGGAAATTTCGACCTGAAAAATGAACCTCGCGGTCGTCCGAAGACTTTGGTCGACAATGACGAATTAAAGGCGATTGTGGAAGCTGATGATACACAATCTACGGCTGAATTAGCAGCAGCTTTCGACGTTAGCGTCAAAACAATATTGGTCCATTTGCGTCAAATTGGCAAGGTAAAAAAGCTTGACAAATGGGTGCCCCACGAACTCAATGATCGCCAGCGCGAAGTACGCGTCGAGACGTGCCTTGCACTGCTCAACAGACACACAAATGAAGGAATTTTGAACCGCATTGTTACCTGCGATGAAAAATGGATTCTGTTTGATAACCGTAAGCGCTCAGCAAGTTGGTTGGATCCTGGTTCAGCACCTAAACAATGCCCTAAACGAAAACTTACCCCTAGAAAAGTGATGGTCACTGTTTGGTGGTCTAGCGCCGGTGTGATTCATCACAGCTTCTTACCAAACGGGGTGAGCATTACTGCAGATGTGTACTGTGAAGAACTGAACACAATGATGGAGAAGCTGGCGCATCTCCAACCAGCATTGGTCAATCGCTCGTCTCCGCTGCTCCTGCACGACAACGCGCGACCTCATACTGCACAGCAGACGGTCTCCAAGTTGCAAGAACTGGGGTTGGAAGCTCTCCGTCATCCGCCCTACTCACCAGACCTTGCGCCTACAGACTACTACTTTTTCCAGAATTTGGATAACTTCTTGGCGGGAAAAAAATTTAATACCCGAGAGGCAGTACAAAATGCCTTTGAAGAATTTGTTGCCTCCCGTCCAGCTGATTTCTTTAAGAAGAGCATCAATAAACTGCCACTGCGATGGCAAAGATGCATTGATTGCATGGGTGATTACTTCGATTAATACAAATAAAAAATTCATGAAAAAAATTCGTTTAAATTTTTTCATACAAAACGGCAATTTCATAGGTAAAGACCTATTATTATGATTTTGAATAAGAGCTTTCTGTTATGGAAATGTTAAACATTTCAAACTATGTTACGGTGGGTCTATAGATGAGATTATGTGAAATGTCACTTATCATAACGACATAATACCTTCAGTACATTTTCTTTTTAACCGACTTAAAAAAAAAGGAGGAGGTTTTCAATTTGACAGTATTTTTTTTTGTGTTAGCTCAGAACTTTTTTCTGGGTGAGCCGATTTGGATGATATTTTTTTATTTGATAGCTAAAGTTGTAATTTTTGACACTGTGAGATAAGTTGTCGCTGTTTATCACCAGTCATCTTTACTTCACGGGGTAAAAAACGTTATAACAAAAAAAACACAAAAGTCCCTGAAATATAACTTTAGTTTCGGAAGTCGATGGCCAAAAACGAATATACAAAACCAAAAACACCAACTTCCGAAATTAAAGTTATTTTTCACGTTATTGAGTGTTTTTTTGGAAGTTGTTTTTTTTTTGTAAAAAAAGGTTTTTTAACCCCTTAAAGTAAAGATGACTGGTGATAAACAGCGACAACTTATCTCACAGTGTCAAAAATTAATGTATACATTACTAAAAGTGCGAACCTTGCCTTCGGAGTGTAAAAACCGCGACGCGAGTCGTTAAAACCAAAAACAACCTTCACGTTCTATGAAATAACAATGAGAATATATTTAAAGTATTCACACACTTCCAGCTTATATTACCTAGTACGCCTCGGGTATCTCTGTGTTACTGAAAAATTCTTTGCGTTTACGTTTTAAAACTGGCGTTTATCCGCGAGACATCTCCCACGGGGCAGTTCATACAATATTCATACACTCCTATATAAGGCTGATTGCAGACTTAAACGGTGGTTCGGATCAAAACGATGCGAAAGGCGTTCTGGGATTGTGTGCAGGTGAGTGACGAGCGGTGGTATGGATTGAGTGTTGCTAAGTATAACGATGGTTATTGATGATTGTGTTAGCTGACTGACAAAAGAATAGGTTTTAGAAAATTTGAGAATAAGTGTTATAATATCCCAATAATATCCCAATTTGGTTTGCCTAAACAATTTTTTTTTACATACATACTTTATGTATAATAAAATAAACTCACGCCTGCTTCCCATGGGGGCAAGCAGAAACGCCACTATTTTTTATTTGACAATAAATACAAAAATTGCTTTTTAACTTTATTTTCTTAATAAACAGCAGGGCGTTGTTGCCATTACTTTTATACGAAACTTAGGGTACCTAAGTTAAAGTTAAACGAGAACCGCAAGGTACCAAAAGCTGTCGTGGAGACTGCAAATGTAAAGGCATCTCAAACCTAGTTCATACCGACCGCGGCGAGGCGCTAGTTTGAAAACGCTCCGTGTGTTTGCGACAAATACCCCTGTTATGTTTCTTTTGCATGTCAAACAGCTCTCACAACTCATATGAATCGATTCTGTCAAACAGAAAGTGATACAATGCGGGAAATCGCCGTATTCAATCCGCCATTGTTGGTGCTTCTATAAATAAAATAGTTTTCTAGGTTTTTTGTTAGTGTTTGGCAATCCTCTAGTTTATGTGAGACGTATTTTTCTAGTTCATTTTCGGAATTGATAGTATTAGTTCGGTGTTACTGACATACTATTATAACATCATCCATATTAACTACACTGTCCAATTTTCAAATCAAAATTCCATTTACAAACCAATATTCACTTTTTGACACGATTCACATGTAATTAAGAACTAATAACGAGTCACTTGACAAAACAATTTTAGCTTTTTAACCGTCACGCTGAACTTCATCAATCATCGAGAAACACGTTTGAAAAACATGACTCAAACGATTCGTCACGGATGGTAATTATCCTAACTGCTGTTTTCACTGTAAGACATTTTGTGGTTCCGGTTAGTGGACCGTGGATGCTTTTGATTTAGCCTAAGTTAGTTAATGTGATGTGTTATTTTTGAAGTATTTATGACTATAAATAAAAAATAAATAAAATCCATTTATTTCAGGTTCTCCCATATTACAATCACAAGTTACAAAACACGAGATAAATACAAATTACGCCGAGTTAATAGCAACGTAAACACTTAAATAGTTATTGGAACGAAGTTCCATATCGCGCGTTGTGAAAGGGGGCTAGACGGAAAAAATTCTTACGAAAAGTTGTCACGACACTTTTTGCTATAGTAAGCTATTGTAAGCTGTGCGGCGTCGCATGTTTCTCTGTCTGTCTCTCTCTCTCTTATAGAAAGCAAGCCAGATATTTTCATTTCTATTTCGCATTATTATTATTATTATTTTTTATTTTTTTGCCTTCGTTTTTTTTAAGAATTAACAATAATCCAGCAGAATCAACAACAAAATATAATACTACCATTGATGCAGTTTTTTCAAGACATTTAAATAAAATAGAATCCCAAACATATGTTTCCTACTTCAGTTACCACAAGCCAATTATTACGAAAATTGAGCCAACTGATTAAGTTTATATAACATTATATTTGTTAATAATAAAAAAAAAAATATTATAACATGAAAAAAAAAAAAAATACAATTCCTTCACTAATTAATCGAAAGGAACTTCGTTCCATCCGGGTGTCCCTTGACACCTCTCAAGTTTTTTTTTGATCCAACAATACCCAACTACAGATTGTAATAATTGTGTTTGGATTAGACATTTTGTTCAGTTTTACTAAAGTGTGAGTCATTTCATATTTGGGAACGAAAACGAACGTACGGTTTGGCCAATTTAAATTTCCCAATTATAAACACAGAATACAAACGTCGATGATATACAAAGGAAAGTCAAACTGGACCGGATTTAAGATAACATCGTATCGTAACCATTTAACAATTGTATCGTTTTTAACTTAGGTAAGTTAAAAACGATACAATTGTTAAATGGTGTTGAACACAAAACTTCCTGAAGTAATCAACGTTAAACTACAAACTCAATCTATTTAATCTTACTTAACTAAGAGAATTTTCCTAGCAACGCACTGCAATGCGGCTAATTTCAAAATAACTTCGCTCCGAAAATTGTAGGCTTAAACGGACTTTAGACGTTCGTCGATTTACGTGACCACCTTAATTAGGCGGATAGACCTTCTTGCACCTGCGGAGTAAAGGGATTTACGGCTTAAAGAGGTACCGAGTCTTAGAACATTTGGGCTGCTAGTATACAAAGCTAATTTACCTCCTTCCTTACTAATAAACGTATTATAACAGCTGAATAGTTACACACTTATTTATCTCTTTCAGTCGTCAGTAATTTGACTTTCGAAAGAAGAAGACAAAGCGTTGTGTAACTACACAGACGCTATACAACGTTTATTACTAAGGAGGATACTCTATTCCTAATAACGCTAGAGATTTTGCTTTCAGAATATTAATTGAAGTGTAATACGAGTATATGAAGGCGATTTCATTTTATACCGTTATATGGTAATAAATAAGAGGGTTCTAATATAGCAGCTATTTGCTTTGGGTGTTTGACTATATTCATAACACAAGTAACAAGGTCATAAAAATAGCTGCCAGGTATAATAAACATTTATAATTACATAATGTAAGTTAACCACATTACTTCAACTTGGAAGTTAATTAAAAATTAATCTTGCTGAAATCTGCTTAGCTTTTATGTCATTACAATGTGCCTGGAAACAAAACGAGAAGGCGGGATGAGAACAAGACGTAAAATACGCTACTTTACTAATCCTCCACAATGCAGAAGAATTCATCAGAATGCTTGCCCGTAGAATGGTCGCCTACTACATGGTACGAAAATTGGGGACTCCACGTTAAAATTTTCAAAAGTTTAATTTTTGTATTTTTGCCGTTATTTAGTCAACCAACCAAAACCACCAAAACCAAAAAGCAACAAACAACCAAAGAACCACCAAAAAAAAACCAAAAAAACATAACTAGAAAACCAGAAAACCATGGTTGGCGGGGTTGGTTTAGAAAACCCACTCACTCACAACACACACCACTTCACGCACTTCACTTTAAAACAGACATACCAATATAAAATTATCATACCTAACGGCGAAAGGTTAAAAAAAAACATTCATTGTGCCTATCTATGTGGCCTATTTATAAAGGCTGGCACGGACATCGACGAGCAAACTGAAACCATGAATTCAGCACATTTATTCCGCCGGTTATCAAAAATATAATCTGCTGTTTCATAGAAAAGTGCAATACCTACGCGGTCAAAATGTATGGAACACTTAATTTTTTTAAATAATTTACTAAAAATTTCAACGTAGGTGTGTTCAAAATCAAGTGCTGAATTCGTAGTTTCAGTTTGCACGTCGATGTCCCTGCTACCGTGTATATTCTGCAAAACATGTTCAAAACAAAGGATAATAGTTACTGAGGTAAAGGATCGTTCGTTATCTTAATGAACCAAATCTGGTTAATGTGATCCAGTGACCTGGAGAAACCTTACAAAATAACCCCTCAGACATCAAAGGAAGACGAGAGAGAGAGAGTAATCAAAGATTTCAACCACAGACAACAATATAATATTTCCAAGAGGTTCATCCATAATCGTACCCACGATCCCTCTTGTGATTTTCATCGTGTTATGAGAAAGGCTCCCCGGGCTAATGAGAATGAATTGCACTTGGCGTCGGCGAGGCCAGCATTACTTTAGAATTAGTGCATTTTTCACTCGCCCGCCTTAACGTGATCCGTCTTAGTTTAAACTCGGATTTATTAGCGACTTAAATTGATTTAATAATGCTCTTATACCTAGTTTGTTGCTGGGAAGGATTAGAAGCATAAATAAATATTACCTTTTTTGAAAATTATTTTATTAGCTATAAAAGCATCAAGATCACAAAGAATACTTTTCAGCCTTTCACAGCTGTACAAAAAGATAGTAGGAAGAGAAGAGTGATCAATATTGGATTCTTTCGTATAGTTACATAATTATGTACCTACCTATTACTGACTACTGACTAAATATGGAAAAAACTTACCGTCTGTTCTAGTACCTACAAAATGTTCTCCCATTATCTTAAACACGGTAGTTTTCTAGAATACAATTTCGTGGTATTCACAAGAATATCCTTTCGCACATAATTATAATGGAACTAAAATTGCACAGTTATGACAATAAACGCAATATTTAGAATTACCATAAGCCACGTTCATTTGAGAACTCGGAAGGAAGAAAACACACGGCGTATTTCGGCGACGCGACTGTGGTTGTCTTATTTAAATAGTGTCATACGAGTTGCCATTTTATTTTAAACGGCAAGAAAAGAAGACAGTAAGAAAATACTTTTATTGTACACAAAGACAAATTAATTATTATTATGTGCCTATTACAAGAAAATATAACAGGAGTGTATCAATTAACTCAGCCTATCGCAATCCACTGCTGGACAGTGGACATAGGGCTCTCCCAGGCTGCGCCACGACATCCTATCCTCCGCCTTCCGTATCCATTCTGTCCCAGCCACCTTTCTAAGATCGTCGGTCCATCGAACTGGGGATGTCCCACACTACGCTTGCCGACATGCGGTCTCCACTCCAGGATTCGTCGGCTCTACTGGCCATCGGTCCTTCGATAAACATTCCGTAATTACACTTTCTAATTATAGTTTATCATTTAACTTTATCTAGAGCTTCAAATCATTTATCAAACAAAAGTTGATACAAATAGCACAAAAAGGATTCAATTTAAAAAGAAATTCTTAGATAACGTTTTAAGTGACTGAGAAAAACTACTCAAGAAGAAAATAAAAGAAATCCTGGATTTTTTTAAGCAGAACAATGTTAGGAGGACTGTAACATAATAGATAGGAAAACTGGAATAAAATTGGCATTTGACCGGAAAAAACGGACGTCGCCTTAAGGTCGTGAGGAGTGAACAAAAGCTGATAGCAATAATGATATATAGAGAGGAATTTCACGTGCCATTTAGTAAATGGCTGGATCGCTTGTTATAGATAGGCATATATTTCATAATATCTTTCCAAGTTCAAGTTATTTTTAGTAAAATGATAATTTAGTAGGCATGTGGAATTTTGACTTCAATACACTGCTAGACATGACCTATGTTAATTATACTTGTTATGTGTATGTGTCACTTGTCACACCTTAGAGTTCAATAGTAAATTTCTCAATTTTCTCAACTTGTCAAAAGAAGGGTGAACTTACTTAGAATTTCCGTCTTAAATACAGCACAAAAAGCCATACCGTCTATAGCGAGTCATCCCAAAAATGTGTTCAATATTCACAATCGCAGCGGCCACGCACGTGCGTATCTCTCGTATATTTCTATGAAGACCCCCCGTTCCTCGCACATGTTTATCCAATTTGGCGTAGTCTGTAAAGTTGCGAGCTTGCAACACGTGTGACGCTCAAATTAGAGATTCATATTAATTTAGGGCTTACAGTGACAGCGCTTTGCGCGCCCGCACGCTGAGACGCCGAACGACAAACTTACATTGAATTTGTAACACTTTGGTGTTGTTGAGAGGGTGTTATGTCACACCTTTTATGAAGTGGTTTTCATAATGCAGTGTATTTTTGGACTACGCACAGAAAAACGGCTTATATGTTTTTTAATTACATTTCAGACCCAGTTATAAGATTCAGCGACATCTATCACAATTTCTGTTCTAAATAATATTTACCTGTGAGATAAACCTTAAAATTAGTCACATATAACAATGATACGCAGAATTTGCGCATTGCGAAATGGTATGAAAACTTTTATTCCTATAAAACTTTTTATTACAACTGAAGCTAAGCTAAATTTAATACTTCAACGAAAACCTGTGAAGCATAATTTGCAATTTGGTCCAAAAATTGTTGCGAATAACACATTTTCGTTCTACGCATCTGCATATACGAGCAATTTGTTGTCTCTCTTGTCGGCTTTAATACAAATTTCCTCTACAGACATAACTACGTATATTGTTGAACAAACTCAATAAAGTTTCCTGCCGGATTATCTGCATTGATATGCTGCGCAGTAACTCATTTGAATGCAAGGCACAAAATTAGCTGAAATAAGTAATTCCCGGACTGCACAATATAGAGCGTTAGCGAATTTGCAAGATGGTCGCGAAGTTTCGGTGATGTATTTATGTTTGAGTTGGTTCACTTTATTTTAGTTTAATTTAAATTTAAACATAGAAAGACGAAAATAAATAATAAAACGAGATGTACAGAGCAGATGAAGACACGAAATTAACGGTAATTTAACTAACTGTTGTAAGTATAGATTAGACGTTTAAAGTAAACCAGCAATTTAACCGAATAGGTACTTTGCTTTTCATTTTTATACCATTCAATTGATTAATAATTATAATATCGCTAATTATTTTTGGAGTATGTCCCTAACGTTGTTGTGACATTTAAACATGCACCATGTTGACATGTAGTTTAGAAACAGTAATCCATCATTGCTGCTTCGATTACACTCCCAACCTACAGGGCTGTCAACTGAGTGTGGGCTCACTCCATTATCTCCCTAACGCTCTCTGCATTATGTACATAGTCGCTCGACTTCAACCATGTTACCGTGAGCCAGAAAACTGAACATAAAACTTTCATCTCCTTAATTTTTCTTCCACGAAATTCTTCCAAACAGTCCTCAAAAACAGGCGAGACGAAACAAACGCAGCTAAACTCATTTAGAAAATTCCGAGCTGCATATTCGAAACACTCGTTACATCTAACGCCTCCGGAAAATCACAAAAAATATATGAAATTATTTTAATAAATTCTTCATGGCTCGTACGCTCAATATTTTAAGTTGGGATTAATTAATACGCGGCGACACTCCATTCGTTGAAATTAAGTACCAGCAAAATTATATTAAATGTGCCATGCGTTTGGGTAGTCTAACAAAAATCACGTTATAGGGTCCGTGGATGAAGGGTTACTGCTAGATGTGCTTTGCAATGACATGCCATTTTTTTAAACTAGGGATAAAGATGAGGTGATGCAACATGATGATTTCAAAAATAGTCTGCGTTTGTATCTTATTATATTTTGCAGTCATCCAGATTAACTATAAAACCTGATACTACCTTAACCTTCTTTACACGTATTGCCAATATAACCAATTTACAAGTTTAGTAAATTGGTTTATATCAGTGTATACAGTAATATGATAGAAAAAATATTTACTATTCTGTGGTCAGTATATTCCTACAAGACATCACAAATTCCGTTCCTACAGTAAGCATGTTAAAATTATATCCCATTCTACCACGCAGTTGAATCCGTATTATCCTCAGACACATTTCATAAAATCATCCTTCAAAAGCTAACTGACCATTTATTCAAAGTCCCTTAATCCGTAGTTTCGTAGCACATCCAGTGCAGTATTCAGGGAGGCATATAGACGGCAGTAGCAGTGCAGTCTCGAGGGCCGTCTGCCGTAAAGTATCGTTTAATGACGTGTAACGAGCGTGGTCTCCGCACAGGAGTTGCATGTACATAAAAAAAACTGGAAAAGTGCAAGTTTTGGTACAGTTCGGGATCCGTAGGGTTTTTTCTATTGCAAGTTGTGTCGGTCATCATTGTTGCAAAAGTTTGCAACTTAATACGGTTTTCCGTATTCTGTGGTCTGAAACACAAATTCGGTTTCAATGTTTTGGGTTTTGACGAATTTCAATTCTATTTTTGCAAGCAATTTTATAATTTTTAGACTATAATATTTACATAATATACATAAATAAGCTAACAGATTAAAACTAATATCAATAATATGTACATGTAAATGTATAAAAAGACGGAACAGAAACATAGGGTATCAAAACATTCGTCCACATCGCTGTCAACAGGAAAAGTGCCCAAAAGGCTGGCAGCATTGCCACGTTGTTTGGCGATGCTGATCCTTTGCCCAAAAAACTGTCCAGCCCTCTGGTCTCGTGAAGAGTCGATCAATCGCTTGGCAATGTCTCGAAAAACCAAGTGGGCACTCGGACCGATGGCCCTAGCCTATTTTTGCAAGTAGATCTATTTATTTTTCTTGTGAGATCTCTTTGCTATTTATCCATTGTTCTCAACGAATATACTGGATCTTCGTTTTTAGCTGCTCTTCGCATATTATTTTTGTTTCAATTTTTTCATTAAATTACGAGACGACGGGTTTAAAAGCCAGTGTTTTTTTCAAATGCTCGGTTGTATTTAATTTTATTTCAGTCACCGTTTTTTTTCAAATGTTCGGATGAATTTCATTTCATTTCAGTCACTGTTTTTTTCAAATGCTCGGATTAAATGAACTTAATTTCTGTCAGTGATTTTTAAAAATGTTCGGATGAATTTGATTTCATTTCAGTCAGTGTTTTTTTTCAAATGCTCGGATGACGGGACCCTAAAAACTGCCAACTAGTACCGAAATGAAAGGGATCTAAAGCGGCGATTTGTTTGCGACATTTTTAAGAACGATGTTACGTATAACATGTGGATGGCCGACGTTATCCATGTGGTTTTTATAATGGACTATGGATACAATTTGTTAAAATATACATTAAGGGTTTAAATTTAAATAATCGTGCTCAAGGACTCCGTATTCGAAGCTTGAACACAATTTACGTTTGGTTAAGACGCTGGTTCTTATATTCCTAGCCTTTTATTATGTAAACACTCGCCTAAAGTTATTTTTTGTCATTGCGTAGACTACAACTTGAATGCCTTGGTCTTCGAAAGGCTGCAAGGCCAAATATGAACATATACAAAGTTTTGGCTCACCACTTTTCATGGCATAAGCCACAAACCTGAAAACCATAAAGTTTCCATTTTCAACACGCTCTATTTATTTCATATCCAATAAAATATCTTTATACAATGCTACGGTTGGTTACATACCAAAATACGATGGAATAAAAAATAATTGCCGTGTGAAACGTCCACGCTCCCATCGCGGGTTATTCACATACAGGCTTGTGGAAATTTACTATGATTTTCAGTAGTATGTGGGTAGTGTGTTGTGTTGCGAGTAAAGCTTTGTCTACATTACGCCACATTGTTTTGGGTTTCGGGACATATTGAAAATGTCAACAAGTTTCAGGAATTAAAGAATTAAGAATTATTCAGAAGATAGTCGCAAAACTTGAGATGTTTGTTTGTCATATTTATTTAGAAAAGACAAAAGGCACACAACATATTTAACTCTACAACACTCATACTCTCGCTATTCTCTTCTCTCTACTCTCTCTCATATTCACTGCAACTTATGTAAATGACTATGACCAGCTTAGATAACAATCATTAATAAATGAACCAGTTTTTGTTTTTATTGTGTTGATTTCCAGCGTCGGCGAAAATTACGCTTTTCTCTACCAAAAATACTTGGTTGATGGTACCAAATATCCCAACGAAGACGGTACAGCACGATTATATTTTACACATTAAATCTTGCGTGTATTTAAAGTCATATGAAAACTTTTATATTAAGTTCATACGTACGAGTATGTGCGTCATCACTAGAAAAACGAATCCATTTTCCAATTCCCACATTCCGTTAGCTGAAGTGCTTGAGTAAAGTTTGCGAATTGAATCGAAAAAACATATCTATGTAATTTTACTTCACGCTATATTCATGTACGGTATAAAACATAATGGGTATAGATGTAGCACGCACTGCGGTATTTGTTCCACTATTCGATTCTTGGAAAATGGAATAGTTGATAGATCCGGTATTGTTAGTATAGTTAGGTGTTTGTTAATGTACACTACTATAGCACATGTTTCCATAAAAATATTGTGAGTACGTAGAGGAAAACTTATTCATCGATATTTTGTGTTGCTTATATTATTATATGAATAATACCCTAATAATAATGCCAGCCTTTTGTTGTCTCACTGCAGGGAAAAGGCTTCTTCTCGTGTAGAGAAGCCACGAGCACTGTTCACTACGCGTGCTCAAGACAGGTTGGCTATTTCAGACTTCTTTTACTATAAGTCCATACTTAATAAAACGCGATATAAGTGATTTTGAAGGATCAAAATTAATTTCTAACAGCATTGTATTTTCCGATTTCCCTGCAGGCGCTAATCAAAATCATTAGAACTTCAACATTTTCCATCGGAATGATTTAATCACGGAACTCCAGGCTGCACAATCTCATTATCTCGTTTCGCTCGCCACTCAGCACGAGACGACTTTTTCGTCAATTTGCATACGTAATTAATTAAGTTTTTTTTTTTCGAGAATGTTTTTCTTTTTGTACCCACAGCAGGAGGACGAGATAAAAGTATTCTGTCTGAATACGGGTAGAACAGATGTTTAATTTAATTTCATGCAAGGGGTATTTTTAAAAGGTTGAGTGGAATAGTGGCTGCTTATGCTTATTTTAAATATTAATAAAATTACTAATTCATCAGGTTCAGGTTCAGAACCTTGTTCAAATATACTTATTCAAAATTGGTGAGAGCGAATTGGTATGCAAATCCAAATACTCATAATAATTGATATACAAATTCAAAAACCTTTTAATACGGTTATCATTAGAAGGACACACTATAGTCATGGGAATAACTATTATTTTGCTACTTAATAATTGCCAGATCATTATCATTTGAAGGTGACCACCCCGCTTATTGAAATGCTCATGTAGGTACTCTATATTATATCGACATAACACAAGAAGCCTCAGACCTCCGCTCATCCTCTCGGGGTCTGTTAAATAATTTAACAAATTGGTTCTCAAGGTAAGTTTAGGGCTGCTCGCATGACCACACACCCTTTCAGCGGCGGAAGCCTCTAAGAGGCTCGCCAGACATCGCGTTCCGTAGGGACGAAGATACAAGCGGGACTCTTGTTAAGGACAACGTCTTTTCAGCTTTAAAGTGTGAACCTATAATAATAGAATAGAATAGAATACGAAAGGTAGAAATTTTACATAGGGTGATACAATGGGCGGTCTTATTGCTAAAAGCGATCTTTTACAGACAACCTTTGGATGAATTAAAGGGAGAAGGAGAGACAACAATGCAGGTAGTCAGTGGTGTGTCATTTACATATACAAGAAATACATACATACATACATAAACATATACTTATCTACAAATCATTTATACAATACTAAACATAAATATTAATAATAATGAATATTGTGTTGTGTCTTGGAAGCGAAAACTGCAAGTTTGGTCATTGCGTAGGGGAGGCTATTGTATGTCCAACATTGGGCAGGGTTTTTCCGGCTGAATTTTAGCTGCATTATCTTAATGTGAAACCGCTCTAGATTTGTTTTCAAGATTGACCAAAAACGATTTTTATAGTTAGTTATTTTTTTCGCGAATGATTCAGTCATTACCCGATGATAATTACGCACGTTTTGTTTTTTAGTATGCGAACTTACGTTTCCGTAACCAAACAAAGTTACACACTAACTCAGATGTCTTCTTTGAAGAAAATTCGCAAGCTATTCGTAGGTACCAAAGACGTTGTTATCAACGGTAGTGACAACGTAGTAAGAAGACTACACTAGCATGCGGTTGCGGAGTAAAATTACATCAAATCAGCTGAATTATTAAAAAGTTTCAGTACAAGCTTCATAGTTCGCGAGTTTATTGAGGTTTATAGTCTTAAGACTTACCACAATCTTATTACATTGTTAAAGATAAAATATTAATAAAGAGAAGAGTATTCTATTCTATTGTTTATTAATTTATTATGTTCAACATTATTTCAGGGTGAAATTCACAAAACTTTTATACCTGGACCTAGAATAAGTTTTATAAGTTTTTATGAATTTTTGACAGGTTTTTATTCCACAGATAAAAGATATCTGACTTTGGTAAAATCAATCCTTAGTTGATTGTTTTATATACTTGCAAAACAATTTGCAACAAAAAAGGTACTGTTTTTTATGATTTATTTTTAATTAGTTTTTGGACTATATAATATGCAATATAAAGCAATGGTCTATATAGTAATTGTAGTAGTACGTCAATAATATATTAAGCAAGCTACTCTTAGCCTGTGTTTTTAATTTTTGAATTTTTCAATCTTCAGTACACTTACATCTGAGGAATAAAAATTGTGGTTTGACTACTTTTGTATGGGCAATATCAACCGCCATATTTAATTCTTCAGATAAAAAATATCTAACGGTTGAAAAATCGGCTCATAATCGTTGTTATAAATATCTACAAAGAACAGTATACAAAAACAAAATTTCTAAAAAATACTTCTGTTTCCAATAACCTCAGATTAATATCTCCAGCTTAGTAAAGGTTGAGTGATTCAGGAACGCTACCTTACAACGGTTGCCGGTAGGTAATTAATTTTCAAGGGATTACTCTACAAATGCCGAGGATAAAGAAGGTTCAGGTCTGGCCTTTGCGCTGTGTCGAATTAAACAATTTTGCCTAAATAAAAGTACTTGAGACTCACCATTTGGGTAATCTTTTTATTTTTACCGCCACATAGTACCATTTGGGTACCTTTTACTTCGAAACAATGCTTTTTTTCCTGAAGTTCGTTCGGCAATAGAAAAATCCACAGTAAAATCCGCGTAGATAGGTACTCATAATTATTATCTAAGTATGTAAAGTCAGAGAAATTGAGTATCAAATTGGCTTCCAACCTATATTGTCCGTATGATCAAATCACAACTGCCATTCTTTGACATTTGTATGAAATGGCTATTACACGGCAAGTTGGCGTAGTGTGTTAATTTGATAAACATTTAATTTCTCTGAGTTCATGTTAAATTAAATGACGATTTTTTTGGATATAATGTTATAAGCAGAATCATGATAATATTCTTTATTATCTGCTCTAAGCTCTAAAGCGGCGTATTCCTTTTAAGAATATTTCGTGAAATTCCCTACAATCCCTTTCAACAAATCCAGGTAGAAACGATTCGCCGCAACAGTTCAGCGAGCCGTGAATTAACTGGTTAGTGCATGTTCTTCCAGGTGTTTCACAAAGGTCAGGCTGTATTATTAAGAAGTGAGTACTACGTTTAATTATGACATAATTTTACAAAACACATCAATTATTCTAGTTAATCTCTGAATTATCTTACCTGAAATATGATAAAATTCAAGTGTAGGTACTGAGTTGGAAAATATTTTTGTCTAGCCGTTTCGAGTTTACAAGTTGACGAAATTCACATATTTATAAAGCAACTAAAATGTTTGCTTTATTTATTTATTCAAGCACACAAGTGTACTGCAGAGGCGAAATGTCTAATTATACGATGAGTTGTGATTTTTTTTTTTAATTTCAATGCCATGAAAGTCGCATAAAAAAACTCAAAAGTCCCAAAACCAAGAAACATTGATGTCCTCATATATGTGTGCCTCAGCTTCGCTTCGGCCCACATTTTCACGTTCGTCCATCATCAATGCCTAGTTGCGGCCAAGGCTTATACATATAGTACTTTTCTCAAATATTGCGCGGAAATTCAAACTAAGTAAATTAATTATAAATTTCAGAATCAATGACGAACAACGATAACTTTTCTCGCGCCAATATGTTCATTTGTTTCTTTTTCACTCTAAACATATCTATTTGCTAAGCCAGTTCCAGATTCAAATAAATTCTTTGATAAGATAGCTCCTTGGTTGCCATGGGTAGAAGTAAAAACTTCGTTCCATTTTTAAATTACACGACAGATATGAATTTTTATAGTCATTTATTCAGCCGCAAAACACAACAGATATGGCTTTTCATATTAACGTTGCCGGCCGCTAAACACGACAGATATGGATTTTCATACTAACATTTCCGGCTACTGCGCGCTGCTCGCATTTATTTGACCAGTACAGCTATTTGGATTTATCTCGAAGAAGGTTGTCAAAATAATGCTCGAATTTCCAAGCATGTCTGACAGAATTCTATTTAAACCACAATGCAAAATATGACGGTACTTATACATCGATGATGACAGCTAACAAAATTATGCAGTGTCACCAAACTTCAAAGAAAACCACGGCGCCAACCGCATGAAAATGAATATCAACTATGTAGGTTGCAGTAAAGCGAAGTAAAATAAAAAAAACAAACACACTACATTCAATACAAACAAATCTGTCTGAGGCGTCGTACTTTCAAGTTCTAGTCTTACGAAAGCTTTTTCCACCTATCCTCTGTACAAACAAGGACGCCCACAAAAAACGTTTCTATGCAAATAGGGGCAAATAAACCGTGTGTGAGTCACTTGCGACGGATATAGGGCAGCTAGATGTGCTTGTGGTCGGATTTACTACGGGTTATGTGACATGCGTTGGGACGTGGAAGTAAAAGTGGAGGAAAGAAATGTAAAGTGGAGGGCGATTGTAGAAACTGTTTTAAGGCATGTTGACAACAATGCGACTTATATTAAACACTATTATGAAAATCAAAATATTTTAGTTCACATAAACCTACATGGGAACTTATGAAACTTCAGAAGCAAGGCGCACGGTTCCATTTGGTCGTTTCCTATGGAGAAGAGGCGGCATGAAACTCCACGGTTACTCTTTTAAAAATAGTTGGCTTTTACATTGTTTTCAAATTACAGTGTTAATAGGTATGGGAGGACAGTGTGTGGGGGTGGGCTTTAATTTCCCAAAAAAAAAAGCTTGTTAACAAGTAACAGGTACTCAAAAACTTTTTTACAAAAAAACAACCGACTTCCAAAAAAAACACTAAAAGACGTGAAAAATAACTTTTATTTCGGAAGTCGGTGCCTTTGGTTTTGTATTTTCGTTTTTGGCCACCGACTTCCGAAATAAAAGTTATTTTTCACGTCTTTTAGTGTTTTTTTTGGAAGTCGGTTGTTTTTTTGTAAAAAAGTTTTTATTTTTCACTTTTTAGTTGCGGTACCTAACCCACACAAATTCGTATTCCACTAATTGGTATGTAAATAACAGTGACAGCAAATTATCAACACATCATCAATATAAACTAAGTGGAAAAAATATGTAGTATTAAGGATAACTCAAAAACTACTGGTCAGACCCTGATCAAATTTAAATGGGACCAAATGTGAAGCACCAGCTATCAAATAAAAAAAGAATCACCCAAATCGGTTCACCCAGAAAAAAGTTATGAGCTAACACACATAAAAAAAAAAAAAAAAAAAAAAAAAAAAAAAAAAAAAAAAAAAAAAAACATACAGACGAATTGAGAACCTCCTCCTTTTTGTGAAGTCGGTTAACAAAATAGAAAAGGTCTACAAATCTACAGTCTTCAAGTTAGGCCTACAACGTTCTCACATACACAAAATATAGAAGGATCTTTATAAAAGATAAATAAATAAAAGCCTATTTAAACCAAATGACATGATTGCCATTACAACTGTAACAAATCTGAATTAAAATCCTGTATTACTAACACGCACTCATGGAGGTAACACAGAGTACACTTGCTTCGTCTGAACGGGCGTTGCGAAACGCTAAGGTGGTAAAGAAAACAATGTTCGTGTTCAATCATCATATTAATATAATTAACCTTGCAATCAATGGCATCTTCTCGCAAATAGAAATAATAAATGATAAATGATAAATGATTTTATTTCTGTAAGTAGGTTTGTACAAACACTTTTACACGTCAATCATATTTTTAAACTAGTTGAGGTCGGCGTTTCCTATCTGACTACTCTGAGAAGAAAGGCCGAAACAAACTCAGAGGTCACAGTCTCTTTTAAAGTCCAGACATAATCTTGGTCAGATCATGTGAAGACCATGTAGATTGGTATCTGAAATGGTCTTTTGAGGAAAGAACCACACAGATTGAGTGGACCTGTCCAGTCAGTGCACGCATTTGTCAGTAATCGTGCAGCTCAACTCAGGAAGTCAGGACTTAAGGAGCTCAACGATTCGACGAACAATACCAAAGAAAGGACATTTGGGTAGGCCACATACGTATTGATCACCACGTGTTGCCTAATTGTGCAGACCATTTGCTAATTTAGTCCAAGATTCCTATGAATATTTTCAGTCACTGTAAGACATAAGTATGTGTCCAAGGTCATCTGCAATTGAAATTGCCACATTAGTATTTTTCCAGTTTAACACCTTCAAATCGATGCATAAGAAAATAAAGAAAATACGTTTATTTACGGTAAACATGACGCAGAGAAAAACACACAAATACAAAATATAGCGAGTTGGGGGAAAAATATGTCCCGAATAGGCGCTGACCCGTTAATGTATGGGCTACTACGTCATATTAGGTGCTTTAAAGCCAACATACCTAATGACATCATCTTACAGAGCTAGTGTTAGAGGTACTTATACAACTTCCAGCATCACGCTAAGTCCCTGTAAAGTACCTTCTCTCCCACAAGATCGCATTTTCGGCGGCGTTTTATACGCGACGCATGCTTGATTCCCACTATACATATTTATGATGTCGCCTGGTTTGCCAACAGAGAAGCGGGAAAAGAAAGAATTTTATGGTCTCTTACGTAGGTGACCGTGCAACAATCACGTGTGGTTCGTTTATTACGGTTCTGTAAAGTTTTTACTATCATTCAGGAAGTCGGCTTAGACCCCGTGTTTGATGTGATAAATATATAAAATTAATGGTTTTTTCTTGTAGGTATGTCGTCTTAGAGCAGTGGTAACCCAGTGGAATTGGCCCCGACTTACAAGATGTAGGTCGTGGGTTCGAACCCAGGCAGGCGCTTTACTTTGTGTAAATAATTTCATCAACACTGCTCTCAAAACGGTGAAGGAAAACATCGTGAGGAAACTGGCATGTCCTAGAACAAAAAAATCGAAGACATGTGACATCCAGCAATCCGCACTGGGCCCGCGTGGTAGATTACAGCCAATGCCCTCTCAAAGAGAGGAGGCCTGAGTCCCAGCAGTGGGAACATTATAGGCTGATTATGTATGTCATCTTATTTTTTACATGTCAAAATCGCTTTTCTTTGATTTTGTTGAATCGCACTTTTATAGCTAAGAAAAGTAATTGTAATTACTAAAGTTTCCAAGTTAACTATCCCAGGTAATACGGCAAAATTGAAGAGCTGGAGAAATTCGCAGTCGCAGTTTGATTCCAAACGGATATTCGGATAAGTAGAGCAAACACTTCTCGGGTTAGAACGTCTTAAGACGAACAGTTCACAGTAGGAGTCAGTAGTTTGTTCAATCAATCGCAACTTGTACGATGGATTGTGTACTCGATAGTACCGTTTCGCGGCTTCGGCATTGAACTACTAATATTGGAATTGTTTTGTTCGAAATTGATGCCTTTTGTCTGCAAAATGCAGTGGATCGTTTCTTAGGAGGATTAAGTTCATGAGCGTTCAATCGTATTGCGCGCGAGTACGATTGTAACTAATGTTAGTGATTGTAATCTATGTTTCATTGTCGAGAACAAAATTTACCTTATTGAACACCACCAAAGTGTTAGTACCGTGTGCTTGGGCACTGAAAAAAACCTAAATGAAAATGGCCGATAGCGAAGGTACTAGTAGCATTAAAATACATATTTTAATAAATACACCAATATAACCGTAAACCGTATCTACACATTACATTAACACATAACATAACATATCATCACGACTGTATTCCCCTAAGGGTTAGGCAGAGGTGCATTATTATGTAACAATATCATTCAAAAACGTAACTTGAACTGTGACCACACATTACAGCACTATTTACATTCTCCAGTACAATTTCACATATAAAGCGTGCAGACGTTACCAAATGCAGCAGTCGCCGGAACGTAAACATTGTTCACATCGCTAATTTAACACCGTACAAAGAAAAAACAGACCTGGTATAAATACAGGTATACCACACATTCGGCCCTGCATACGGGCATACCCACGAATTTTCCAGTAAACACAACATTCCGGAACTTCGAAAACACAAATATAAAGGATATTGCTGTGACATGTATTTTTCCGTTTAGGTAAATTCGAGGACCTATGAATTCGCTTTCAGCGATCATATTTTGTTTGGTATTTCTAAAAAATGTTTAGCGTAGTGCTGTATGGCCGATGGTATTTGAGTGGATTTTGCTGGAGCCAAACTGAACTATTTTCATTGGTGTTGGTGAAAATTCGTAAAGGTTTAGGATTAGGACTATAACTAAGTGTTAGCTGCTTTTTTTTTAACAACCTTTAATTTAACAATTTCAAGAAAAAAATCAAACATACACCACAAATCATGAATTGCATTTAACATCCAACGCATTTAAAACATCATTCTATCCCTGTCACCTTCAAACGATTGTCAGAAATAGAACAAATGTTTTAACTACACTCATGGACAAATTTAGAGGAACGCAGAAAAAAGGGTGTATAAAACAAAATATCAAGAATACTATTGAAAATTAAGTTTATTAATTTGGATTTTGCTTAGCATAATCAGCCTATAATGTTCCCTCTGCTGGGACACAGGCCTCCTCTCTATGAGAGGGAATGGGCTGTAATCTACCACGCGGGCCCAGTGCGGGTTGGTAGATGTCACATTTCTTCGAATTTTTGGTTCTAGGACATGCCGGTTTCCTCACGATGTTTTCCTTCACCGTTTTGAGAGCAGTGGTGTTGAAATTATTTACACAAAGTAAAGCGCCTGCCTGGGTTCGAACCCACAAGCTACAACTCGTAAGTCGGGGCCGATACCACTGGGCCACCACTGCTTTTATTTGATTAATATGCTCTTATTCTTATTATGGATTTTGCTTATTATTCGTTAATTTAAAAGTGCAAACGTCTAAAAAACAATCGTTCCAATAAATTACAAAAATCACCGAATTAAGAAAAACATTTTAAAGGAAAGAAACATTTTTGTACTAAATTTTTTTTTTTCATAAAATTTCCTATAACGTGGCCTATAATCAGTACTTAGTGTTGCCCCCTCTATCTCTTCGAACTGCTTCCAGTTTTCTTGACATATTCCTAATCAAGTTTCAATAAAATCCTAAGAAATCTCTTAACAAATAATCTCTTAAATACCATTCATTGCGTTCCATTCATGAAATGTGTTTTTGGGATCTCTCAAATTAGCGGGGGCAGGATTTCTTTTCTTAATTTTGTCTTCTAAGCTTATCCCACACATGTTCTATGAGGTTTAAGTCGAACGAGCGCGCTGGTGACCATTGTTTTAAAGGTATTTGACAACTACGGCTGCATTATGGGAACCCTCGAACTTCTTGGATGTTCGTTCTTACCTAAGAAGAAGTTAAGGTCCGGTTTTTAAGCATGCTGGTAAAGATGAACCGGTCATCTCTGGCCATAGTTTTGCATTTACGTCCTTTCCTGCGAGTCTCGTGTACTGTCCGGTCTGCCGATACCTCATGACAACTTGGTGTACTAGGTATAGATTTTGACACAACTCCAAATGTTTGGGCCACATGTTTGTAGGTGTGCCCAGTTTCAATTTAAGTAACAGCCCCAGCAACTTGAGTGGCGTTAAGATCTGGCATTCTTAGTTTATTTGCAGTACGTAACAATTCACACTTACCACGATGAACAAGGCAGTCAAGGCAAAAATTTAAACAAAACCCAAATTTAAACTAAAATTTAAAAGTTGTCATAAAAAGTCACAGTATGAAAGAACCCAATATTATGCATTAATTAGATAACAACAAAGTATATTTGTATATAACAACAAAGTTTATACTCGTAAATGTTTAGAATTGTGTGAAACTTAGAATGATACGTAAGATAGTGAATTTACAAAGAAATCGTAAGTACTGCCGTTATAATCTCCATTAAGGGGACTATATAGGCGTAATTTATATTTTTTTGTAAAGATCAGTTACCCTAGACCAAGACCTAGCTCTGGACCTAACCTTCAGATATCTAGTCCATGAGAAAAGCCTATTTAATTGAGTTTATAAGTTGTAACACTAATAGTTCGTTAAGTTCGTAAATATGATTTATCCAACCTGCTTTCAGAGGCACGTCACGCCCTGAAAAAACCAAGTTGTTATCGCCTAAGTTAAGTTATTATTAGCTAGCTATATTAGGTAAAAGTATATCGCTATAAGTTTAACTGGAAAATAACCACGTGTACAGAAAGTAGTTATTTTATTATTTTAATGGCTCATAAAATTATTATTAATTGTATATACAGAATTCCTAAGACTAATTACGAAATATATTATGAAAAATTGGATTATATTTTAACAAAAGTTTGTATTGTGGAGATTTTAATGTTGATGTTTTAAAAAGAAACAAGGCCACATTAGATTTTTTTCTTATGAAGTACAATCTAAAACTAGCTCTTTATACTCCCACACGGTTAAGTCACACCTGTATTGATAACTTTGTACACAACTATAGGAAAGACTGTGGGCTGAAGTTGTAGATCTGGTTCTTTCGGACCATACATCTCAAATAATTAAAATACCTATTAAAAAAACATGTAAACTACAGCATTGGAAAACTAAAAAAACAAGACTTAAGCCTGAACAATTTAATAACTTTTAAAACACATCTTAGCTGTTTATCTTTTGTTCAAGTTTTTGATGAACAAGACGCAAATAAAGCTTTTGATAATTTCATGGATGATTTTTCTCTTTTTTATAGATTATGTTTTCCGCAAAAAATGATGACCATCAAAACCAATAAAGAAACGAAATGGATATCTCGAGAAATAAAAATATGTAGCAAAAAGCAAAGGCAGTTGCTTTGGGCATATAGGTTAAATTCGAACTCAAAGTTTTTTTTTTTTTTTCCTTATTAAAAAGAACCAGGTTCTTAATAATTAATTACAATCTAGCCTATAAGACTAATAAGCAATTTTAATCTAACTTAATTTTTTACGTGATAATTATTTTAAAACTTAGAATAGTGTTGAATGTACTTTACAAGTCCGTTCCACTTTCTTATAGTCTGATATAATGATAAAAACACTTTGTTCATGTGCTATTATGTGTGTCATTGTCACTATTATTTCTACTCTTTTTTACACTACACTAACTCAAAAGGTTTTGTTCGTTTTAGTCTCCGCACTATATTTGTTTGGTCTAACAGCTGAATTGCCTCGATGTTCACATGTCGGTGGAGTCGGTGTTCATGGGTCTCAGCAAATTTTTGGATTATGTTGGTGACTGGTTCCATTTTTAGGTCACGATGGAGGTCGTCATTTCTTATATACCAGGGCGCATTAACAATACTCCTGAGTACTTTATTCTGGAATGTTTGAATAATTTTGATGTTGGTTGGTTTAGTACAGCCCCACAGTTGGATAACATATGTCCATATTGGCATAAGAATTTGCTTGTATAATAAAATTTTGTTATGTATCGATAGGCAGAAATCCCGTCCAATCAACCAATACATGTTTTTAAAACACATGTCTAGTTCCTGTCTTTTCCTTTTTGACGTGCGCTTTCCAGCGCAGTTTCGCGTCAAGCGTTATGCCAAGGTATTTGGCTGTATTGGCATATGGCAAATGTTTGCCCTTTATGAAGATTGGGTGGTACCACAATTCCTGTTGGTGAAATCAATCTGAAGTGACGTCGATTCGTTCAATTTGATTCTCCATTTATGTGCCCGGTCATGAACTTTGTTTACAGCGATTTGTACCTTTTTTATTGCTTCCGTATGGCATGACCCTGTCACCATAATGGCAGTGTCGTCTGCAAAGGTTGCAATAGTATTATTTTCCAGCTCTGGTATATCATACGTGTACAACAGGTAGAGGACGGGACCCAGCACACTACCTTGAGGCACGCCAGCTTTAATAATTTTTAACTCAGAAAAGGCATCCTCGTGCCTTACACGAAACATTATCTATACACTATCTATAATGTATGATTGTAATATATCGGCAAAATCATTGGGCAGCATTAGTTTTAGCTTGTATATCAAACCTTTATGCCAAACTCTATCAAAAGCATGTGCCACATCTAAAAATACGGTGGAGCAGACTTTTTTATCTTCAAGCGTTTTCTCGATAATGTTGGTAATTCTATGTACTTGGTCTATTGTTGAGTGCTCTCTGAAACCAAACTGATGGTCAGGGATCAGGTTTCTCTCGTTTATGATAGGTTTTAGCCGTTTTAAAAACAATTTTTCAAACAGCTTTGATAGTATAGGCAACAGGGAAATGGGCCTGTATGATGATGCTTCGTGAGGAGGTTTACCGGGCTTTGCAATCATAATTACTTCAGCAACTTTCCATGGCTCAGGAACATGTTTTAGCATGAATGCAGCATTGATGAGCCTAGTAAGCTTAACGATGGCTTTACGTGGGAGATGTTTTAGGATTTCTCCCGTAATAAGGTCATACCCTGGGGATTTTTTTAGGCTAATGATTAGGACCCGCATTCCCGTCATTTGGTTGAAAGGTTTCTTCTAGGTGGTGTGCAAATCTTAGAGCTTTTTGCTCATTGCTTATGGCCCACTTTCCGCTATCATCTCTGATAGGGGGAATTGGTGTAATCGGCCTTTTGAGTGACTTTGTCGCTTTCCAAAGAGAGTATTGTGTTGTATGGCCACTGCTTAACTGACGTAGGTTCGTATTGAAAGCCTCATCTTGAAAGGTTTGTATTTTTCTCTTCGGTTTTTCGTAAGTTTATTTAATAGAGTTTTATCTTGCGGGAATCTAGTTTGCTGCCATATTTTTCTTTGATTCCTTTTTGCATATAATAGATATATTATTTCCTTTGGGTAGGTATTTCCTCTAAAAATCTTTGAAAGTTGTGGTGTGTTGTTCCATGCACATTGTTGGATATTATTGCTAAACTTGTTTACTTCAGAATCGAGCTGATCTATGCTTTTTAATGAAGTTTTTAGGTCAATAATATTTTGTAGGTCTAAGCTAAAACTTTCCCAGTCTGTAAACTTGTTAACTAATGTCAGGTGGTTTTCTCTGAGTAATATTTTGTGACTTAATTGTAATAATATCGGAGAGTGATCGGAGTTCATGTGGTACCCCTCTTCCACACTCAGATAATTGGTTGATATGTTTTTTACAATGAAAAAGTCGATAAGATCTGGTAGTTTCTGGTGGTCAGTCGGTCAGTATGTAGGTTTTCCAGTACTTATGACCTCACAGCGCATGTCTTTCACTGCACTTAGAAGTTGTCTTCCCTTAGTTGAAGTTAATCTCGATCCCCAACGAGTGTTCTTAGCGTTAAAGTCACCGCCTAATATAAATCTCTGTCCAAGGAGTCTGAAGAAGTGTACATATTGTTCTTTGTTTATCGTATGTCTTGGTGGATAGTATACGGCCGCTACTGTAACATTAAATTTATTTGTTTTAACCAATATCGCCACAGATTGCGTATCTGGCTCCTCGTATTTACACTGTTCGTAATGACTGATATTTTCTCTTATTATAACCGCGCTACCTCCTCGGGCCGTGTTGTTAGGGTGCAGCGCGTGATAAACCTTATAGCCTCTAAACTTTACAAAAGACTGTTTAGTGAAGTGTGTTTCAGAGATCAAACACTCATCAATATTTTCTGTGTCTAGGACTACTTGCAATTCATGTTGGTGTTGCAGCAGTCCGTTGGAATTCCACGCCATTAGTTTTAGTGTAATTCATGATTAATTTTGATAGTGCTGGATTCTAATTTCTCTAGTCTATGGTCAAATAAGGATATGCTCTTCGAGATCTGATTGAGCTTGTCCTCAAGACTTGATGGTCGTGTGCTTGGTTTTACCGCTTGTGCATATGAGGCACTTTTAGATGTATGTGCCGTTATCGCGGCTGTCTGTGCAAACTGTGCACTTTGCTTTGGTGTCTGTTTGTCGAGGTTTCTAACAATTTCCTTAACGGCAGGGTTGTTTTGTGGATTATTTTTTGAGTTTCTGTTCTTTATCATTTGCATCTCCTTAGCAACTAAGCACCCTCTGTAGTTGGCAGGGTGAGGTAAGCCACAGTGGACACACTTAGGTTTTTCTTGTGCAGGTTTCTTGCAATCAGCTGTGAGGTGTTTACCTGTACATTTAACACACCTTGGCTCCTTTGAGCAATACTTTTGGGTATGACCATAAGCCTGGCATCTCTTACACTGCGGTATTATTTTTGACGTTTTAAGCGGGTTTATTTCAACCTTACACCCTAGGATATGTTTAATGCCGTATATCTTACCGATATCTTCGTCATTCTTGAATGATAATATAAACATGCTCAGCGGTTCTTTTGTTTTCCAACTTAACTTGTTAATTGCATTTTCTATCTGGAATTCTTGCGACGTTAAATTATCTTTAATCCGATCCGGTAGGCAGGAAGAATGCAGTTTTTTCGCCACTACTCTTATTGGCCTGGTCTGCTTATCCTCGTATGAGTGCCATAGACAGTTATTTTCTGTTAGGCGTCGGGCAATCGCTCTGTAGGATTCTTCAGTTTTGGCATTTATTTTCACACTATTACCGCTTAAAATTTTGGCCGTAAATGTTTCTATTGGCTGAGATTCAGTCAAAAAGTCGTAGAATGTTTGATAATTCTGAACACCGTCCAGTACGATTGGAGGCGGTGCTAGAATTTTTTTAGTGGTTGCCTTCTGTTTGTTGTTAAGTTGCTCCTGTTGAGCGCTAGTTCCAGCTTGTTGTAGTGGTGGTGGAGTAAGGATGGTGTTCAACTTCCTTTTCTTCTTGTTTTTCGCCCTAATCCATCCAGTCATCAACTCACTGAATAAAAAAGTTCTTAAAAACTATACAAAACTTTATAGAAAAAATGTCAAGCTAACACAAGGAGCACAAAATAATGTTACAACTGATGACATTATAAAAATAATTTCTAGCATAAAAAACACGAACACTGTTGGATATGATGGCGTTTCTACAAAAGTCATAAAATTCACTAAAGAAGTGATAGCACCTCCATTAGTGTATATAATTAAGTTGTGTATTGCTAATGGCATATTCTCAAAGAGGCTCAAAATAGTTACTCGTATAATAAAACCGTTACACAAAAATAATGACAAAACAGAGTTAAAAGACCTATACCTATAGCGAAAATTCCCATTTTTTACAAAAAAAATTAGAATGTTATCTACAACTCTCTTTACACTTATTTCGAAAAATTTCAATTATTTTGTCACGAAGAAAGGGGATTCCGTAAGAATACCACCGCTAATATGGCACTCTTCGACCTATTAACAAACATCATGCCATCTGTAGATAGGAGAAATTTCTGGAGGATTTCTGGATTTCTGGATTTTTTCAGACCTTGGTCATGTCAGTATAGATACATACTGACATGACCAAGGCCTTTGACTATATGGACCATAAAATTCTGCTACACAAGCTACATAGTTACGGTATAAGAGGGAACATCCTTCAATTACTAGAATCGTACTTAAGTAATAGACTACAATACACAGAAATTTCTAGAATTTGTCCGTAGAGTAAAATAGAAACCATATATACATCTAGACTAAGGTATGTAAAATATAATGTTTTTCTTAACCCTGTTGGAGTTCACTTCTAGTCTAACCAAATGTAGGCAATTAAATACTAGTGGGTCTGTGAGCTAAAGACCTCACGAGTCTGTCTGTGCATAGCTTAAAACTGAATAAATGTTCACCGCGCACCTTAAAACAAAATCCTTAAAATAAAGAGCGCGCGCAAAGAGCGCGAAATGGCTGAAATATGTTTTTTTTAACGTTTTCAACCTCCGTATCTCCGCCATTTTGGAAAATTACGAAAACCTGAATCGACAGAAAAAATCCATATAATTATCAAACCTGCTCACAAAATTTCACAAAATCGGTTAAGAAATGCGACCTTTAGAGGAGAACAGCCGGCCATCCGGACATACGAAAGCATTTTTGCCCAAGCTGAAACGGAGAACCTTCGCTCGGGCTTTGCGCTCGCTCGGGCAATAAACTCTACCACGTATCGTTACAATGTTACCAGTATGCTTTTCGCCATTAAAACCAAAGATCCACGGACAAAAAGATTCACACGTAAATTTAACCATTCCTAGGTAGTGCTGCAACAGAATTTAAGTTGCCGTAACAAATTGTGCTAATAGAATGCGCAGAATTTCATGGTTGCTTTCACAGATTTCCAAAAATTCAAGCCATGATTTTTCTCTTTTAGGTAGGACTTGTATGAGACTGTTTGCTGTGCTAGTGAATACCAGAAGTTTTTATGATTCTTAGAAAAACTGGACTAATGCGTTTGTTAATTCGTATTTTGGTACAGTGATTGCAAATGTGATTATAAGCAAAAAGGATGATGAAGTGAATGTGCAAAGATTTAAAGTCAATGTTATAAATACCGATTAAAGTTACCCAACTTGCTCAATCTTTAAAGTTACAAAAGATTTACAGTATTTCCTTTAGCAAGATAGAAATTTTCACAACAAATAATTGAGAGTTCTGCAAAATTGCGATTAATTAAAATAGCTTTCTATCTTCGAAGATTCACGCTTCAGAGTATTCAATATTATTTATTATTTTAATTAAAACGATTCTGTATAATCTTGTTTAAATTAACTTTTAAAGTAGCTTACAGAATCAATTTGATATTTATACGGTATCTTTTTGGTACATCACAACTTAAAAACAGATTTGCTTAATTAGATAAGAATGATGTTTTCAACTAAGGTGAGGTTTATTATTTCTATATTATGGGAAAACAGTATCGGTATGGTTTGTAGGGTAATCTTTAAATATAAGTCGGTTTTCTTATCTCTAATTGAATCGACATGACTCTCTAGAATAAACTCTACATCTAATAGATAGTACAAGATATTTCTAAAGTGACATATTTCAATTAATCACCTTGCACCTACGTATTTAGAGAGCGAACCCATCTTCGCTCCTTTCTTCGATGCACCTGCTGCTATGAATAGCAATCGTGCCAATGATTGACCAATTAACTCATAAACGACGACATGTTAACATAACTAAAAGACAAGTTTGAAATAAATTAGGTAGTAAAACTGTCCGTAAGTAGCCCGACGCGTTCGGCTGCTTGCAGCGCATTGTGCGATAAGTGCACGGATTTATTAATTACACAATGTGTTGGAGCGTGGAAGTCTGGCATCGTTCAAAACAGGTTTTGTTGTAAAAGTAAATAGATCTATAGATATTATACCATGCGTCTGTCTCATTTTATTTGTCAGTTTGTTTATGTTTTGTTATGCAGTTTTATTTAATACTATACTAATTAATTAAATATCCGTTATTATTATTCTCTTACAATCATTTATTTTATTTACATAAGTATACATATATACACACATTGCAGTACAAAACTGATTTACATCCGTCACCTCACCACACTTCAGGTTCAGTTGAAAACCAGCGTCAGGCACTAGTTGTCTGACATTTTTGCTGAACTGGACCTATTTAGTACAGCCGCGAGGCACACTTTCCTACTAATTTCTCACTATACACTTTTTATTTGTTTGTTTTATTATATGTTGTGTTGTGTGCCTTGTAGTTTGTGCTAAATAAATTCATTTTCTTTCTTTTCTTTCTTTCTTATAAAACCTACGACCAGTCCCCACAAAAACCATTGAAAAATACATCAGTTCGCCCACAAAGTTCCAAAAGAGACGGAATTACACAAAATCGTTCACAATGAAACAATGAACAAGCCGAAGGAAATTAAGTTTCCAACAGTAGATGTGAAAGACAGAAAACGTTCAGTATAATTGCCGTGCGGTTAACTGAGGCTGTCCTGTATTACGCGAACAATGCGAGCGGGGACTGGAGTGACCATTTTGTTTCACGTTCGAGAGTTTCACATATTAACGCATCTTTCTGTCGCCTCGAAGGGCTGTGATTTGTGAATGAGTAAGTGATGTTTTTTTAAATGTACTTGGATGTCAGCTTTTATTATCTGTTTTGCAAAAGGAATTACGTAATTAATTGTATGTAATAAGTGGGACTAAATAGCTTTGTAGAGAACAAACATGTTGTTGTTGACGAAATTAACCAGATAAACTTTCACTGAACAATCGTTTCAAAAGACGCTGCAGCTCAAAACCTATCGTCAATCAATTTAGGGGTGTTTGTTCAAACATCCTGTCCAATTGGTCATTTTATAAACATCATAGCTTTGGGCCATAATATATTTTTAACTGCATTAAATTTTCCACCTTTAAACTAAACAACTGCGCCTAAAGTTTCCCTGCTTCATAATTATAGTTTTAACGTCCTAACCGCTAAAACAAGGGACTATCATAGTGGAAGGCTGCCATACTCACAATATTTGGCAGGCGGCTTGTAATCACAGTGTTCTGCATAATCACCTAACGGCACCCAAAGGAATAAACAGCCTTTTTGAGCCAGAGTAGGCTTATGTTAAGAGGTTGTATAAAGCTTTCCTCTGAATTTTGCACATCACCCGTCTAAAGTCACCCATGTGAAGTGGTTAGAAAAATTGCGCGTGCAGCACCGCTCACGCGGTAGAAGTAAAAACATTTTAAAAAATAAAGAATAAAGAGAGATTTAGTGTGAGAGACAGAGATATCTTCCTTCTCTCTCATGTAAAGAAATGTGCCAAATCGTGACGCGTCCTTGAAATTTCACTCTATTCTCGTCCAATTATCGAAACGACGCCTAAGAAGTTTCACTTCAAAAATCTCCCATGTCTGTGCATAGCAGCAGTCATTATGAGATTTATATTCAGCAAATGTCATTGAGATTTTAATTCCAACGGTTACAATTTTCAGTCTAGATTCCTTAAGAGACTTTCCAAAATAAAATGTTGGATTTAATTACAGATTTCCAAACGATGGTAACCCTATCGTTGACGTTTACTCACTGAATATATACAGAGTCGGAGACGAGATAAAAATGGTAACAGTATACAACGGTAATAATAGGCATCGTTTTAAACAAGGTTTGTTTTTCTACAGCGGTGTGACGGCGCTTTATTTAGCTGAACGAAAGTTATTTTTTTTCAGTACCTAGGTATAATTAATGTATATCTGGGTAATATTGCCGCGGTCACAGGTTAACTGTACACACGGCTACACATCAACCTAGACTGTTTGGACTTTGCACTATTAGAAATTGAACACTGCGAATCGTGAGAGAGGGTGCGATATGTTTGTGTTATTTCGTCCCACTCACGTACGTCACCTGCGGGAGCGCGGAGCACGCGCCGCTGCCGCCACCATGCAGAATGCGGCACTCTATTCTTTCTATACTATACCTATAAATACGTATAATTTTTATTAAGAGCTTGTTGCGTTCAGTTATACGAATATGGATTGTTGTTTTTAGATTTGCGCTGCGCCTTTAAGTGTGCACCAATACATCCATTAGGTATTATTATCATTTATTACATACTAGCAACCCGCCCCGGCTTTGCACGGGTGCAATGTAGATACTAATGTGGTGTCAGTGTGGAGTGATTAATAATATTCTGTTACTAAATACATAAAATATAAAGGTAGCAATTAAGCCACTTTCAGCATACAATCACCAATTGTATGCTGAAAGGGGCTTGATCTCTAATTTTATTTATTTATTTAGTAACATATTGGATTGATTTATATGGACGCGCCGCGCCCCCACCGCGCCGACCGCTGAAACCTGGATGGACGTACGGCCCGACAGCCGATCTGCCCCCGCATTTTAAATCTCTGATATTTTCTAAGATATTCATTTTAATAATATGCTGGACTGCTTGGTAGGACTGGCTGTCAGACTTTCAGACTCCTGACGACCCGTAATGACTGTCAAAGATCCATGACTGACAGCTGAGACCAACGAGTTAACGTGCTTTCCGAGGCATGGACGGGTCTTGCTATGTAAAGATGGTCACCCATCCACGGGCCAACCGCGGCAAGCGTAGCTCAACGTGATCGATCGACCCGTGCGGCTGATATTACTTAGCCACAAGCCTCTCTAGTGAAGCAGCTGATATGATAGTAGAATGAAAATTGGTCTTATAGAGGTATGAGGAACAGGGTGTAAAGCTCACTCACACCTCCATAGAAAAGGGAGGATCCTCCGACCAGACGGGTGTTGTGTCTAGTGGGCAACTGCCCGACGGTTGATGTCGGGACGTTGTATATATGCTAGTCCCACGGTAAACTCTGCTTGCGCGATGCAGGATTTGCGTGACGTCAGTATGACGTGTAGCGCGCATGTGGCGATGTTGATACCGCTACAGTCTTCTGATTATTACAAAATAGACACACAAAAAACCGTTTAAAAACAGAATCAACACAATTAAACGTGTAATTTATTTTTATTAGGTCCTGTACTATCAGAAACATGCACACTACGGTATTTTTTTCTGAAAATGTTTTTCAAAGCCGCTAGCGTTTTAAAGTCTGCAGATCACAAAAAATAACAAAGAATAATGGGGTGACCGCAGACATGCCATAAATATGTTGGTATAACGTTGTGAATAATTTAACCAGGGCTGGGCCTAAGTAAATATTGTTACTGGTGTGTGGGAGGTTCCGTCACAACCTGTAAGTTATCGTACGAACGCGTGTTTGAGTTCCTTAATACATGTGCCTACGTTATTGACTTTGATTTGGCGCGGGAGTTAATTTCGTTACAATGTCCCACTTGTATTGACTAACTGTAGGGACTATTTGGGAAGTGTAACTAGGCATACTGTGAGGTGCTAGTTTCCTAATTTGAAGGGCCGTTGGAGGAATGTTGCTTGGTAACGTATGGTTGCTCGGTTCCGTTTGATTGTTTTGAGTTAATGAGGAAGCGATGTTAGATTTCGAAGTAGAGACTGCGAGATATAGCATTTTAATTGACTTCTTAAAAATGGAGGAGGGTCTCAATTCGTGCTTATATATTTTTTTTTGTTTGTTTGTATGTTACGCGATATCTGCGGCAATTGTTGATAGATTTCGATTTTAATTTTTTAATTGATAGGTTATTGCTCAGCGGTGGTCTCATATAAATTTTACTAACTTTAGTTGGGTAGTTTTTCAGTTAGCTTCATTAATACGTATTTTTTCCACTTAGTGTACATTTATGATGTTTATAATAATAACTTTCTGTCACTATTATTTACATATCAAGTAGTGTTATATGAATTTGTGTGGGGTAGTTACCACAACCAAAACGAGAAAAATAAAAACATTTTTACAAAAAAAAAAAAACGACTTCCAATAAAATATTAACACAAAACCAAAGAAAGCGACTTTTAAAATTAAAGTTATTTTTCCCTTTGTAGTGTTTTTATTGAAAGTTGGTTGTTTATTTTTGTAAATTGCCCTAAGATGATGTGGGATTTGTTTCATAAACAATATACCTACAGAAGAAATATTTAATCATAAATTGGCTAGGGACATACATAAAGCATCCGAATCACGTATGTATGAATCAAATGAAACTAGCTGTTCATAATACACAGTGTTCATTAACAATGCCTGTACATTCAATAATTCACACCTAAAACCAAATTTATTGTCATCGCGGTACACTAACCAGATTTTCTATTATTCAAATGCAGGAAACGGATATGTTGCAGTTTATAAATTACAAAACAACATTACAATCCCCAGCCACAATTTCTGATTCATGGTATGAATTTATTCTACGCATAATTAATTGTGTGGGAATGTATTAAAATTATTTTAATACTAGCTTTTGCCTGTGGCTTCGCCCCCGAGGATTTCAGAAAATATTCCACGGGAACGTACTACCGGGATTAAAAGTACTCTGTGTGTTAATCCAGGTTATAAACTATCTGTGTGCCAAATTTAATCAAAATCCATTCAGCCGTTTCTGCGCCAATGCGGAACATACATCTAGAGTTCTAGACAAATACACAAAAAAAATCTTCGTTTCTATTTTATTATAATGTATTATTATTGTAATACGAGTATATCACTAAATGTCCTGATGGCATGTCACGTTTAATTCATTGGCACGATCTTCTCTGAACACGTTATAAAGGTATTATAGGTACCTACAAAGAATATCTATGTAGGTATGTACGTACAAAGTTCTCCTAAGACATCGATTTAATTACATGGGCGTATAATTAAATCGATGTCTTGTGAGAACTTTCACTGTAGTTATGTTATCTTCATTGGAGAAAGATGTAATAAGTTTAATATTTATCAAGTGTATAGAATTCAGAAGATCACGTTTGAATCTACTTCAAGGCGTCAGGTTGACAACTGATTGTTCTTTGCGTACCTAGTCGGAATATTGTGTGAAAACGTGTTCAGAAATGTTCAATCAATCTGAACATAATATTCTGAAGTGTACATGAGCTAACTAAAATTATGTCTGGCTTTAAAAGAGAGTGACTATGAATGACTGACTTTCTATGTGACCTCTGAGTTTTATTCGGCCTTTCTTCTCAGAGTAGTCAGATAGGAAACGCCGACCTCATCTAGTTTAAAAAAATATTTGCAGAAATAAAATCATTTATCATTTAAATACACTTGTTTGGTTTTAAACACGTAATATAAAATATTTGCTGGCAAACAAAGTGATCAGTAGTGGGGGATTGCCCAGGTTACAGAAATCCCCACTAACTTGTATACAAAAGATTAACTTTGTATAAAAGTTAGAACACAATAACAGTGCACAATAACTACTATTTTGCGTGAAAATTGTTTATCACGAATTTGAAGGCATCTGCTTAATAATGAAATAACGAAGGTGCAGATTTTGTCAAAAAAAAACCATGAAACTGTTGAAATATTCTAAGAGACCACTTTCACAGTATAAGTGCAAACTGCCAGAAGTTAGAATAGAGGTCTAGAAAATGTTTGACCGCCCTATTATTTGAACATTACTTAAGAAACTGCCGGGATGCTTTGGTAGTGAGAAATGCACCTTAGAGCCTCTGTTTCGGTTCAAAAACAATAACATTTGCATTCTTATAAAGGGTTCACATCCAATAACCGTTTCGTGGAATTGTCGGCGTTTTCAGGGTACCGTTCGTCAAAATAGAGGACGTTTTTCAGTACTACCTACGTCTTGTCACGTTCATATAGCTAAGAAACCATTTCAATTAAAAGAAAATATTTATTAAAATGTTGATAAGAAATTTAAAAAAAAAACTTTTATACAAAAACAAAAACAACTAACTTAAAAAAAAACAAACTACGAACTGAAAAATAACTTTCATTTCGTAACTCTGTGTCTTTGGATCTGTATTTTAGTTTTTTGCCACCGACTTCCGAAATTAAAGTTATTTTTCACTTCGTAGTGTGCTTTTTTTGAAGTCGGTTGTTTTTTTTTTGTAAAAAAGTTTTATTATTTTTCACTTTTTAGTGAGTCAGTTATTAATTTATCTTAGTTACAATAGCATAATGTCAACTGCTCATCACCTTTTACAAAATATTCCTTTCCCCGATGCAGGGACGTTAATTGTTGAGGAGTTCTCCTGGTAAGAACCAGAAGAACTGGAGCTGATGGTAAAGCCACCATAAATTGCTTAGCAACCATATTAAAGTAATAGAATCGCAACCCGTGAAATACTTATTATTGTGTAGTTCTGGTTGCCACCAATGGTCTTCATCATCAGTTCCACTTCACCGAATGGTGCTTTCTGAGAGCAAATGCACGAGTTACTATAAAAAATACCCAAATCGCTATAGGTGTGCCTATAAAATTTGAGGATTTCCCTCGATTTCCATAGGATCCCCTCATCAGATTCTGACTTGGTGACAATGGGACCACCTCGAGAGCATACCCTTTCGAACAAAAATGAATTTTGCAAATCCGTCTCTATATGACGGAGTTATGACCGAACATACATTAACTAAAAATATATATATAAACATCCGAATTGATAACCTCCTCCTTTTTGAAGTCGGTTAAAATAATCTGTCACAAAACACTTCCTCTCTCCTTAACCTTCATCAATATTTCTAGTTCTTTGCTCTTGTTTCTTGATTATTGTTGCACAGATAAAGTGGCAGGGACATAGGCGCACAATTTTATCCATCATGAATTCAGCACACGATTCTAGACCCTCTAGCGTAGAAATTTTTCCTTGGTTATCAAAAAACAGAACCACGTTTCCATACATTTTAACCCCGTAGCTATAGACTTTTCTATAAAACAGCTGATGTTTCATGAGCTGAATTCATGGTTGCAGTTTGCGCGTCGATGTTTCTGCCAGCCTATATATATACAGATAAGTATATGCGCTATGTATGTATACATTTATTGTATATATATCTAGCTGGTACTCCACAGACTACCTGCAGTGTCTCTCTCTCACCCTTTAAATCGATCCAAAGCAAAGGTTGTCTTTAAAACATCGCTTTTTGCGATAAGACCGCCCATAATGTCAAAAAATTTGTGCGCTGTGCAAAATTTCTACATCTATTATATTCTATGTATACTATATATTATTCTATTCTGAAACAGTTTACCTATATTATTCTGCGCAACTGTGTTTCTTTTCCTCTGAATATTTTTCCTGTAGCATTCAATACATTTTTAGTATCTACTTTGTTCAATGTTAGTATCTTTTCACATTATTATTTAAGCTGGTACGGAACCCTCGGTTTGAAAGTCGGAATCTCACGAAATGTTTTTTTAATCTGTTATTACAAGGGATCGCCCTTACGTAACTGCGCAAAAAATTGGGTGTTTTTAAGGTTCTGTACATCCTAATGAAAAAACGGACCCCATACAGCGCTGCCCTATTTCAATAGTATTATATCTTGACCGAAGAATGTTTTGAGTTATTCATACTTTTAAGATTTTACTGGCACTAATTCAATTGTTTTCATTTGAAATGTGGTTGATTGATTAGAATGATAGGTTAGTTTAATGGGTTTGGGAATTATTTGTATTTTAATATTAATAAAATATTACATATGAATTTATAATGAATACCTAAAATACTCGAATTCGTCACTGACTGACTCACTCACTTGCTCATTCAAAACCTCTAGGGTACTTCCCGAAGTCCTAGAAAGCTGAAATTTGGTACGCAGGCTAGGATTTGCACACAAACAATAAAAATTAAAGAAATCTGTAGCTTTCACTCTCGAATTCTCGAAATAGGAGGTGCAAGTCTGTATTTCTTACGGATAATCGGTATACCTACTTCCATTAGTTATGAAAACTAGATGAGCACGTGCATAAACAACAAAGATGAAGCTCTGTTTCGTTGGCTATGAAAGTAACTGCTGGCGTGCAAGAAATACCATTTTTACCCGACTATGCTGAAAGAAAGGTTTATGATGTTAACATGTCTGTGTAATACCAGTAAAATATCACCCCATAAAATAAAAATAAATAGAAATAAAATCCCACCAAAAACGTTTCATGTAAAGTAAGTTGCTAACACTTACATAACGCTTTCACTAAAAAGTTATCAAATCTAATGTAGAGAGCCACATCCCTAACTCTACAAGGCCTAACTCTACAAACCTTACATTTGGTCAAATTGTATGGCTTGACCGTTCCATTCAACTATTACATGACACAACATTATAGACCAGTGACTTAATTTCTTACCTTATGCCAATAGGAGTGTCTGTGCGACGGCCGCGAAATGGCCAAGCAGTACATTTTGACCAAGATGTAAGGTTTTGTAGAGTTAGGCCTTGTAGAGTTAGAGGCATGGGTCTACATTACATCTGATTACTTTATAACAGTGAAAGTGCTATATAAGTTTTGGCAGCCTACTTTACATGAAATGTTTTTGGTGGATAATATATTCATCGTACGGAACTCTCTCCACTCCAGTTCAACTCACACTTGTCCGGTTTTGGAAATGCATGCACTTTACATTCAAATTGTCTATTCATAATTGATTTCCTTCCTTTTAAAATGTTATTGCTTTCGAAACCCATAACCATAACAATGTTTATACCTACACTAGGTAATATTCATGGAATAATAATATACTTCGCCAGTTATAGCATTCCGAGACACAGTGGTCACGTGGGAGACACACGCCACATCACCGCTGTGTTACCAGTAGTGTGTAATAATAACTCCCCAACCGCCTTTATTACCTGTGCGAATACGATAAAACAATGAGGTTTTAACTAACAATTACGTTTGTATATGTTAAATTGAATTGTTTCGTTTGTTTAGAAAAACTAAACGACAATTTAAATGCTTTTTTTATCGAAAATGTTTCCATAATTCGTGTTTTGTTGCAATAAAGTGGCAACTAGATAGTGACGTAAGCATCTGTCACTCCCGGAGTGCTAGACCTTGTTTTTTTAGACCATGGTATTATTCTCAGCTGCTCAGTGAAAATTATACAGAAAAAACCTGAACAGTTGTTTCAGACAATAACTAAGTAACTGTTTCACATCACCTAAAATTCACAATACATGTACTCAAAACAATACTAGGTAGGTCTTTGGAAAAAATATACCTAACTAAATATATGAACATCCCTTCAACAATATAAAAACAAACATTTTTACAGTTGTAACATTGCATAGCAAAAAAAGCACCCAAAAAGTGATAACAGGAGACTTGTAGCAATTAAAGCTGTGCAGCCGTATATTAAAAAACGGAAAAGCGTAAAACAAAGCGTAGAAAAGGCAACGGAATTTGTACAATAAAAACAAACTGGCCTGTGAAAATAGGATTCTGGGGCGATCCCCGTAATACAGTTTGTTTTGGTCTCGCTGTTGATTTCGGATTTTACATTATCTACCTTCCGTGATGAGAGGAAGTGGTGTTACAAAAGCTTGCATCAGAACAAAAGCCTACTTGTTGAGTTGACGTAACGTAAGTATTATTTTCATTTACTCGCTGGTGCCGGTTTTCTGCTACATTCATCTTATCTCATAGTTTTTACCAAACAGCTATTTTTAAACAGGTTTGTAAAAATATTCTGACCTAGTTCTGAACTTAAGGTAGTAAGTTTGTTCTGATATTAACGGTTTCGATAAGATGAGGCGTTAGTTTTTACTCTCCTTGAGATTAAGCACAGGCAGATTTGCAGCAATAATGATAGGTTCTTGGAAATTAATACATAGGAATAGAATAGAATAGAATACTCTTTATTATGTACACCATAAAAATAACAGATATAAATGTAGAAAATCAGAATCAGAATCTCTACTGCATAGAAAACCCTCGGTGCCCTATTGACCGTGTATGCAATTCATATTGCATGGCATTTAGGTAATCAATCGTCTGAAAGTAATGGCATCTTACTTCCCCAATGTTTGTAATAACCATAACATTACAAGCCAAATTGTCCAAATAAACTTTCGAATTATTATCCGGGATGACGTCATCTAACCACACAAGCGAAATATCCACCAGACCGGAACCTTTACTTGAATCATTTTCAAAGTAATTCATTTTTACATTCTTTTTTATGTTTTCGAGCGCGTATTTAATTGCCATCACTACTCCTTCAGAAAGCGGTTATGGTCCATTTAGTTAAATCGTAACTGCTTTATTCGTTGCTCTCGAGTTTTGTAACAACAAAGGGTTCTTGAGATAAAACAAATAAATTGTTACCCGGAGGCTAACTCGAGAAATGAGTGTTTTTACAGATGAATTTTCGTATTTTTCGTAATTTGCTTCCGAATAATTGATTTTGAACTGAGGAATATTATTTAATACAGGGTGTGGTAGCGAAAATTTCAACGCAATGGCGTTGAGAATCATATACTAAATCCACGGTAACAGGTGGCCCATAGATGTCCCTGCCACCCTGTAAATCTACATATTATTTTCCTTTGCTGGTAATCTTTAAACGTTCAGAACTATTCTAGGAAGATTTAATTTATTCTTTGAATTCGCTTTAAATACATCGTTACAAAGAAAATACGGCCCCATTCACTTTATTAGCACACGAATCTTTTTTACGTAAAGAAATTCTCGACATAAACTGAAGAAAGAAAACTAAAACCGAATTTATCTAGATACTAAATTCTTCGTATATTCTTCTTCTATTTTATAATCCAATTTCGCTCATCTCACAGTATAATGCAATCCTAAAGTCATAAAGTTTGATTTAAACTCTGCTTATGCAAAGTTGGGGCTTGAAACGATAAACGACAAGTTTCTTCCGAGAAGTTTCCAGTTTTTGTAAAATCGCTATGAATATCTTTTATTTGCAGATTTACTTACTCACTTTTATTTTTATTTGAATAGACTATTTTAAAAAGGATGTGTGGATGTGTGGGTGTGTGGGTGTGTGTGGTTTTCGTCTCTAAAGCTATGCCATACTGTACAACACAAGTTAGACACAAAAAGAAACCACTTGCCGGCCGCCTGACCGACTGTCGGTGACGGGAAATGACAATGGACCAGTTGAAAGGAGATTTTGTAGCTGACCTATTTTAAGTGGATCTCCGACGGATTTGTCAGCCAATTTATGGAACTAACAACAATCTATCGTTTGTGGTCGAACATTTTGGCTTCGTTATCGTAAACTTTTATTACAGTTACGGTCAAAAACAGGATGATTTTGCAATATTTTCTGCTTGTCTGACAAAACACAGCCTATCTAGAATTCCGTCAAAACGTCGCATGATTTCAAACCAATTTCAAATTTCACATGAGTACACGTCCACCGTCGTCCTGCTGAATCTAATAAATAATATACGAGTTTAAAAAATGAAACGTGGAGGAGAATCTCGTGCCGCATAAATATTGTATGAAGTGTTCCGTAGACAACTATTGGTCAGTAAACGCTGTTTTATGGGATAACATTTATTGTTTTACCGAGCTAAGCCAAGATTTCTTTATTCCAAACCTATTGTTTATTGAGCTTCGAGAATGGATTTATTTTTGCTCTCACCATGTTTTTATTCGATAAATTATTTATAGAGACGTTGTTGATTTTGGGGTTATGGTGAAAAATGGGTGCTGTGGTTTAGTTTATTATTAAGAACAATGTGCTGTTTAACTCTGTTGAATAGTTTAAATATTTTGTTCAGTTTATTGAAGCAAAAGACGTATGAGTTATGTGGAAGATAAGTTATCGTAATTAGATATCTAAAATTGTACCAATGTCACATAGATGATAAACCATAATTAAAACAAACCCATGTTTCCATGTACCTTTCTTTTTTTTTTTTTTTTTTGGGTGGGAAATCATCAAATGACCTCTCCCGCTCTGGGCGGAGCGGAAGGGCATGTCAGACTCTTACTGACTAAAACCCACTCGTGTTCCTTCAGTTGCCTGTGCGCCAGGGCCACGGTAACTCTTTCGAACAATCCGCGACCCCGGCAGGCATCGGCCCTATCGGACCCCGTCAATTATGCTGACATCTCTTTGAGGCGCACGTGGAACACAACGCGCCATCGACCCGGGCCTGGTCCTTACCGGACGGCGAGCTGCCCATTGCTCGCCGTCCGCAGGCCCGCGCCTACGGTGGCCGGGAGTCGGCTATCGACTCCCGACGCCCAGGGTGTCTCCTCCTGCGGCGACTAGGGGCGTGAGGGCGCAATGATTGCCTCTCCCTCACGCGCTCCGCCTCCTCCTTCGCGAGCATTACTGCTTCGCAGAAGGAGGTGACTGCTTCCCATTCCCTCTCGCTCCGTACCATGGCATGAACCAGGGCCGGACGCGAGAGATCGCCGCCGCCGATCGCCGCCACGAGGACACGGCGGTGCTCCGCCCAAGCCGGGCAGACCTCCACCGTATGCTCCACCGTGTCCTCCGGCCGATCAACACAATGCCAACACCCGGGCGTTTCCGCCTCCTTTTTATAAAAAAAAAACATTAATAACGCTTTTAACATATTTTATTTTACACTAACTCTACTATTTCTAACAAAAAACTGACAAACGGCTTTATAATATATTTATTTTACTGCCATCTGCTGAAGTATGGCTCTTGTTTTGCTTTGTGCGAGACTGAAATGTACACGTGTGCTGAAAAATACGAATTTTGCGAATAAAATTCTGAAATATTTTCAGTGCAAAATGTTTCAACGATTGTTAAAACCAATTAATAAAATAATATTTGTTCTAGAGGTTCGTGGAATTACACACAGTATTTTTACGAACGGCAAAATTATAATATGTACCTAACGATTTCTTCCCGACAACCTTTCAGGGTCTACCTAATTAAAATTAGGCGATAATGGCCGTATCTATAATTCTCGGTAAAAAGGGAAAATAAAGCGCTCATTTAATATTAAATTTTGTTATAAATCCCTGAGATTATCCATGCCTACATTTAGAACTTTCTCAAGAGGATATAATACTGGTAAATGATTTTACAGCCCAGTCTTAAGTCTTAGGGCCTCCAAAAGCTGGGTTAATGCTTATTTACGATCCTGTTTAGGGTAAATCATTGTAAGTTCTAAACATCACAGAACTTGTCAAGATTATTAATTAGATTCTGCTTTGATATTATTTAGATAGTGAAATTGGTAAAGATTTGAGATTGTTTCATTTATATTGACGGCAGCGCTTGACGAGAGAAGTGACATCTTCAATCTTTGATGTACCTATGATAAAGTAACGTAGCTATTATAGAAAGAAAGCTTAGAAACTTCCTGACCTTTCATCCGATGTTGTTTCAAGGAAAATAAGATGTTTCTAAGCCAATTTAAAAGCTTAGTTACTATAGTATATAATTTATACTTTTATAAAATAATGAAGGTGAACAAGGTGACCCGAAGACTTATAAGCAAAGCTCATGACAATGCAGCATACCAGAAATGTACACAACTTATATTTTTCTAAATTGTACTTCTACAGGGGAATTTCTAAAACGTCTGATATACTGTTTCGCTGTGGGTCCCAATTTGTGTCTCGTTGTCAAGTAGGACATAAAACACTGGCCGTGTGTACAATGTGCTTTGTTCTGTTTGTGCTCGAGTTTCTGAGGATTTGTAGCTATTTTAAGGAATAAAATGCTTTTGAATAAAAGAAAGGAATGCACGAAATGCTTATCTAGGAAGATTATGAAAAATCTGATTTGAGTTTTCGTCATCTTGCTAGGTAAACGCAAAGTTTTTGCTATCAACTACGTAATTATAACGTCAACTGTACTACGTCATTGTGATTTTTTTTTGTACTGGACCATATCTGGGAACCTTCTGGCTACGGAGATATTGAAGGTTAAAATTCCAATTTTCACAGACGTTTTTTAATGTTATAATACAACTTTAAATTCCCCCACGCACCCATAAGCACAATGCACAATTTAAATTCACCCATAAGCACAATGCTTTGCGCTCGTTACGTTGCGCGCTTACGGTAGTGCGCAACGTAACGCACGCAGCTGCGATTTTTCACACCAAAACTAAAATTCATTTCCCGGCGAAAATTTTGGTCAATGTTACTTAGTTTGATGTACAGAATGCGTAGTTGATGGAGATGTGATAGGTCTTTCTACACTCTGTGTAAATATATAATGCAATTTTTTTTTTTTATAAATAGTTTCCTATACGTCGTCGTTACCTACGGGATGTTCAATTTATTTGAGGGAATAAAGAAGTAAAAAGTGTTTCTTGAAAACTCTAAGTACAATATACTCGTATTAACAGTAGTCGGTTTGTATCCTACAAACATTTTCCATTTGAAACAGGGAACATTTCAGTGGGCCATGAATTAATCTGCAATTTAAAATAAAAATGATGGGTTGAAATCCACCATTACTTCACACCGCATATTATTTCCGAAAGTCAACGTGTGCAACTGACGTGATGCTCAGTATACATAACCATTATTTTTTCACAGCCCATCACTGACAGAACCAAACAAAATTAAACATTCATTTTTAATTTCAACTCTACCCCCATAACCTTAAGACTCAGATTATTCAGTTTGCCACCGATGTTATTAATATTGTGCGGTACCTAATGGATCGTACATTTTTTGCGCTTGAATATTTTATTACGTATTTCGGAATAATTAAGAAAAACATTTTAGGTGATGAATTATGGATTATCATTGCTACTATGTATATTCTATTAATTCATGGATTGATTTTAATGCCTCTATTCACAATAATCGAAAATAATATTTTTCTCAGAATCAAGATTGTTCTTAGACACCACACATATTTTTACCAATATATGAATTTATGTTTATTTATATTATTGGCATACTACGTAATAGGAAAGAATTCACTTTATTAACTGTTGTTTCAAGTTGTACCATGGCTGTTCTTAATGTTTTATTCATATAGTGGACAGCGTAAAAGTATTGAATGAACTTCGTGCTGGTCACAAGTAACCCTCTGATAAAAGATTTTTATTGTCTCAGCTTATTGCGTGATAGCTAGCAGTACGTAGGTAAGATGAAATATATAAGTAGCACAGTAATTATGCAACTTGAATGAATAAGAAATACTAGATTTATAAATAAATGAGCTAAGAATTGCCATAAAACGTGGCAATGCCGCCAGTATCTTGGGTACCGACAGCGATGCGGGGGAATTTTTCGACGCCATATTTTACTTTGTTAATAGTTTTAGTTATGTTAGGATATTACATTGTTCTTTTATTAATTAATTAGGTACTTAGGTACGGTAGGTAGAAATATACACTAGCTGACCCAACAGACGTTCTCATGTCAAAATTTCAATGTGGTCTTTAGTTCATACAAAAACCCCATAGATTAGCTGTTTCAGCTTTTTCCGAATTTTCCAATTTTCCGGGCATCTTTTTCAAATGCTCTTTCCATAAAAACCTAATTCGGACGGATTCGGAATTACAAACAAAAAATAGCCAAATCGGTCCAGCCATTCTCGAGTGATGCGTTTACCAACGAACAACATTAAATTTTTATTTATGTACAGGGTCAAATTAAATTAGGTAGAAAAACTCCACAGACGTTATGGGTATCGATATCTAAACACCATTTAAAGATTTGATGTTTTTTTTAGGGGTCAACGACCGCTGGTAGTAATTTTACGTGTGAAGTATCTGTTGAAAAAATGTTGTACATATCGTGTTTTGGGTATCGCTACCAATAACGTCTGTGATGTTAACACAAAAGAAATTAAAATTTTCAAGTGAATAATCGAAATGCGGTCGTTAATCCCCCCAAAAAAAAAGAAACATAAATTATACTTTTTTTTTTTTAAAATAGCCAAGTCGCTCCAGCCATTCTCGAGTGATGCGTTTACCAACGAACAACATTAAATTTTTATTTATGTACAGTGTCAAATTAAATTAGGTAGCAAAACTCCACAGACGTTATGGGTATCGATATCTAAACACCATTTAAAGATTTGATGTTTTTTTTAGGGGTCAACGACCGCTGGTAGTATTTTTACATGTGAAGTATCTGTTGAAAAAATGTTGTACATATAGTGTTTTGGGTATCGCTACCAATAACGTCTGTGATGTTAACACAAAAGAAATTAAAATTTTCAAGTGAATAATCGAAATGCGGTCGTTAATCCCCCAAAAAAAAAGAAACATTTTTTTTTTTTTTTTGTTTAACCTGTTTAGATGTCGATATCTATCACGTTTGCGGAGTTTCGCTAGCTAATTTAATTTGATCCAGTATGTAGGTGAATAAAAATGAAATGCTGTTCTTTGGTAAGCGCATCACTTGAGATTGGCTGAACCGATTGGGCTAAAAACAAAACAATGCACCTGTTACGAAATAAAACAAAGCAAAAAAAAACAACAACCTATAAACGGCAACGCATTACGTTCAGCTGCGCAATCGAGGGGGAAAGAGGTGTAAGACTGAATCTCCTGGAAAACTAGCCCCCCGGGCTTTGGATTGATGACCCCGATGCCTCAGGTGATCCACGGATAAATTGCCACAGTGCCCAGCCAACGGTTTTTGCTTTATGACTTGCTGTTTTGGGAAATATTATGGCGGCTCTGTTTGAGCTGATTCAGTTGGTACCGTCAGCGAAAAAAAAAACAGGTTCATTACTTTTTCGAACCATCCAAAGTGACACAAAGTGATTCGATACACTGCTTTGTAGTACCTTATTTAATTGACAATTATTTGTGTTATTTGAATATTCAAGTAGGTTTGATTTTTTTTATACTTTTGTCTGCAATGATCTAAAAAAAATAAAGTGTACACCGACTTCCGTTGCTGACTCGACGATTAATATAGGGTGACTGATAAAATTTGTGACCGATACTTTAACACATGATTGTACTCATTAACAAACAACTTTCCCAGAGAAACGATTTTTTTTTTAATTTACGAAGCGCTTTTCACCCCAATAGAATATTGAGTACCCAACAAGAATAATACACCATCAACTGTCATTTAATTTAGTTACTAATCCATTTTTACAAACACAATTATTCCACTTTTACCATGCATTATTCTTGTTTCGTTCATTTAACAACCGTATGGCCCGCGCGCGTGCTATCACCTGTTATTCCCTTGACCCAATTCTGTCTCATGGTACATGAATGGAAAAAGAATAATGCATGGTAAAAGTGGAATCATTTTGTTTGTAAAAAGGGATTAGTAACTAAATTAAATGACAGTTGATGGTGTATTATTCTAGTTAGGTATTCAATATTCTATTGGGTTGATTGGTGTCATGAGCTGGGTAAATTAAAAAAAAAAAGTTTCTTTGCGCAACTTGTTTGTTATGATATAACTACAATCATGTGTTTAAGTATCGGTCATTAATTACCAGTCACCCTATATACTTAACAAATCAAGATTTAGAGAAAATATGTCTGTGTTAAGAGGCTTACAAGAGCTAAAGAGCGGTCACTGACGGATTGCATAGAAGGAAAGAGACGCGCGATGACACAACGCTGGTAATTTATTGCAAAATATTAAGCAATTATGGATTTACAAAAAACCTATTCATTGGACTAAAAAATTAAAACACTATTACGTTAGTACGTTACTTGTAGAATAATCTGACAAAAAATCTGAATGTTTGCATGTATATAAGTATGGTTTTTAATCGTTAAAAAAATTTTTAGAGGTATCTTCGTGTTTTTTTTTTCTATCATATCAAGTTAATTGTATTATGTTTTCAACAAACTATCTAACTAGCATATATCCAGAAGATTATCATATATTTTTCTGATTTTGGTTACTGTAGTGGATCATATATTTTTAGGCATTAAAAATTTGCGTTCAGGTCATGTAGTCCCCTTAAGTGGCATCCGTCAATGACAGGTGTGTCATAGTCTCTATTTAAAGCTTGATAGTGTTATATTTGGTCCGAAAGGAACTATGAAAATATATTTAATTGGGGGTATAGATTGGTGAAGTGCTAAGAACAATGACGTTTATAAGTGACGTGGAAGGCTGACTTCAAACGATGCTTTGGAAAGGTGCTCTAGCTACCTTGGCGCAGGGAGCGAATTGAGTTAAAAGGAAATTGCCTTGACCTAGTTGTCGGTGGATCGAAACTGTTTTTGTTTTGTATTCAGATGCACTCACAATTTTTACAGGTCTTAAAAATTTATAACCTTGATGAAATATAAAACTGGAGTTTAAACATCTGAATATTAGTAATACCTACCTGCTAAGTAGTACAAGTACAAGCAGCCAGTAGTTTCAGGCACATTTGAATGAAGTAAGCATTCCTATAGTCCTTTTCATTACGACAACGTTTCACATTGAATATGAAACCATGTTGTATTCGAAACGAAAACGATTTTTTTGCAACAATTCAAACTTGTTGAATATGTTCACCAAAAAATTCTTAAATTTTTGTCTCAACATCGTCGGTTTGTTATTAAATAATGTGGATTTTTACAATAACATTTTAATAATAATTAAACAACAGCATTTATCGGTGTTTACACATAATACACATGTTATATAAATAAAGGAGTAAAAGTAAAAGAATTAAACAAAGATAGAATAGGTACTAATTATATTCACGTTGTTTACTCCAGAGGTAAAATTAAATGCATTTTATCTCAACTTTGAAATTAATTTCTCTGCAAAAGCAAAGTTTATAGTTCACAGCAAAGGTTCTCTGTCTGGTATTCTGTCTGATATTTACTAGGTATAATAAACTTATACTGGATGAACTTTTCACTAAAACAAAATAGAGTGTTGTTTGTTCTGTTGTTTTGAATAACGTGAGTCCAATTAGTGATTATTTACTTAATAACTCTACTTAAACTAGTAATTTTTGAGAAGTTCATAGGGACATACGTCAGTTGCGTAGAACTCGCAACCGGCGTCCGTGTTTCACCAGATGTATGAACGTAAACCAAGCAAAAGGAGTGTGCAAGGATCGTAGCACGCGGCGTTCTATAGTTTCTGCCTACTGCCATGGCCAGAAGACGTGAGTTTATGTATGTATTTTGAAAGTGACAAGGCTTACCTATATCAGTTTTGTATTTAAAATCCCTATTAGTATACTTCCTTTCAAATCTTTAACATTAGATAGGGGAGCGTTAAGGTGAATACACTTTTCACAATAGTACACAGTGCAGTGCGGCGATTAGGTTATCACATTAATTGATACCACGTGTTCTACATTACGTATTTTGCAACAATAAACTGAATTTTCTACCTGACTGTCGTTTTTTTTCTATCGAGAGTTCGAATGTAAGCAGGCACTTTATTTTGTGTATTTAATTACATCACTACTGCTCTCAAAACGCTGAAGGAAAACATCGTGAGGAAACCGGCATGTCCTAGAACCAAAAATTCGAAAACATGTGTCATCCACCACACTGGGCCCGCGTGGCCCACTCCCTCTCACAGAGAGGAGGCCTGTGTCCCAGCAGTGGGAACATTATGGCTGATTATGCAAACTTAATTAGTGATTATTTGGTAACAATACCGTACAGTTTGTGTTGAACTATTGATACCATCGCCCCGCGCGTGTCTAGTGCCTTATTATCAAGGGTGGTTTATTCCGTGCCAATTTTTGCGCTATCTTGTTTAAAAACGCGGGGTGTTATTAGTTTGACGTGTCTCTGTGTGTGTGCCTGTCTGTGGCACCTTATCTCCCGAACGGATGAACCGATATTGTTTTATTTTATTAGTAAAACTGTTTATTTTATTATTTTAACAGACTGAAAACAACATGTAATAACCGCTCTACTATTTATTGTGATAACTTAATCGCCACTCTGTATAGAGATAACTGCTGTAACTGGTTTTCTTCATGGCTATGTTTAAGGTGTTGTGCTGTAATTTCAGATGACATCTAAACAGGCTATGATTTTGAAGAAAAACTTTTAATCTTTTAGACATCGTTGAAGATTTATTATGAGCAATTCCTTGAGCCTCAGAATAATAAAAGTTTTCTCACCCTATAAGGCAAGGTATGTTGAACTATCCTACAACAAACACCCTTACTGACTAACGAGGCTTGCAATTTGTGTGTGAAAATAGACAGCTGGTCCTACCATGTTATATTTTTTATTTACTGAAATCAATCGACGCTTGGAAATGTGAGAATTAGGTACTCAAGAAATATGATACTTGTTATTGGTTTAATTTTTAATAAACTTCAAACAGCTAGCATTTTCTAGTCTTATTCCGAAAAAAGGTTTAAATGTGGTTATTCACGTATGAACGTTTGAAGAGTGTATCTATAGGTAATTTCACAATATATCTCCCTTCGTCCACCCAACGTCAGCGCATCACGATAAGGAATAATAAGGGTTATGAATAAACGCAATGTATCCTAAAGGAAGTTCCTTGAAGTAAATATGGAAGCTCGTTAAATTTGTTAAAATACCGTGAAATATCGCGCTACGTCGGACACTCTCGGGACTCAACGTGAGATTTATCAGTCTCTTTATATTTTTCTAATACTTTCCTAAGGGGATTTGCATTTTGAATGTGGCACGATTGAGCGGGTTTCGTTATGAAATGTAATATTAAAATATGCCTATGGGGCACTTTCGATGTGATGGAATTTGGTAAAGGTTCAGAGGAGGTCAAGTTATGACCTTTTCTGTTGTTATGATAACACACTTTCGATAAAAGGGGTCGCATCTTCAAGAGTAGCTTCCATGTAGGTGTCAGTTCCTGGTTAAATTTTTAGCTTGAATTAGTCTGTTGCTAAGCAAATTAATCATTACTGATCATCATCCTCTGCCTAGCGTTTTCCCAACTGCGTTGGGGTCGGCTTCCAATCTTACCGGATGCAGCTGAAAACAAGTATTTTACATATAATGACTGCCTATCTGACCTCGACAACCTATTCAAAATTAATTTTACTGACATTGGAGAAAAAGTGTGTTAGTAAAGTGAATTCGTTCTAATCTTTTACATATTCGGTACAAATTTACTTCTTAAAAAACAGACAAATAAAATAATAACTATAAGTTGCAAAGGAATTTGTTTCACAGACCTAACGAATTCGTTCTGGTAGTCCAACTCTGAGGGCACCATGTTAGAAATGTACTTTCAAAAGGATGAAAGAAGGTACCAAACAAAGTGCGGACGTGAACAGAATTTGCGTTAGCACGTTTTACAATTTGTTACATCGCTTAAATTGTAATAAAGCTTCAGAGTAACACATACGTTTGATAAAAAAAAATGTAACTGTACCAGTTTGAATAAAGAAAATTCAACCCAAGTAAGAAAAGATAGAGTTCAGACTTGTAAAGTAGGAAAATCTGATTTAAGACTCTACTTTATTCACAAATGTGCCGTGTGAGGTTTATAGAAAGAGGTGTACAGTGAATCCCGGATGGATACAGTTCGTATTCTATTTACCTTAACAGATGCCATCATTATTCCTTAAGCATTCCTTACGACTGAGCGTCGTGTGGAATGAAATTGACAAATTCAGAGGGAACCCAAATGCCTCGTTACTCCTCATGTGTACCTTTGATAATATTTTATGAATAGTGTTTGTTTTTCAATTTCTCGGGTCAAACAAACGCACTTACCTTTATTTTCGCTCTTTTTCACTTCAAATGTGAACTGAATTCTAAATGGTATCAACAAGTGCGTTGGAAATATCGACATCGTAGTTATCGATGAACGTCAAAAATATTTTATAATATCCGAAATAGGTGCTAACATTAGAATGCACCTATACCAGATTCAGGCTAACGTCCTTCTTTTTTTTTACATATGTGTGAGCACTAACGCTTTTCTATTTTTGATTTTCTTGTCTTTCTATTTATGTGTCTTGTCTATCTGTCATATTCCTTGTTTCTAAGAGACTAGATACTGATATGTGATGGTCTAACAGAGTTCTATTCTTTGTGTTGTGTGATTTTGATTGAAAGATGAAGTGAATATACGACTACTACGTAACATGACATTCATTTTTGACTTTTGTCTTTTGATTGACGTGAAAGGACTAACACTCGTCTGATATAAATTCTTCCTTTCATAAATGGTTTAATTAAATATCGAATATTCTTTCAAAATTTAACTACGACATAATATTCGCGACTACGTCACGTTTGGACGATCAAAAATTCCAATTTCATAAAGTCATATTAATGGTTATTGGGTCCTTTTATTACAGTCAATTTAATCAATGTTTCAGTTTATTACTTTTGAATATAATATAAGGCGCGTACAGAAAGTAAGTTGTTGGTATATTAATGTAACAAAATGGGGCTGTAGGTATTTTTTTCATTTTCGTTCATTGTAATTATGTAAGAGGCGAAAGCTTTCATGATTAAAGTTAATATACCGACACTTTTCTTGTAAAATAAAATAACCGAGAGTGGTGTTGAAAACCGTCCCAAAATATGAAGTATTTTCTAAGGCCGTGAACTTTTGTTTTTAATAAAGTAAAATAAATATTTGATAGGTACAAAACATCGTTAGCAAAACAATTTCAAAATAATGGAAAATCTGAATCATAGGCTGAAAAATTGCACATTTTGAACTTCAAACTTACATAAGACTATCACCAAAACGCCCGTCGTTTACTACTTCCTAGTGTTTTAGCTGGAAAGAAGAAGTTGCACAACAAAATCCCCAGCAAAGACGACAGATATACCTTAAAATAAAACTATAGAAAGTTGTTATTCAGCAGGTTTAAAAAACTGTTTCACAGTTTGATCCTTAAAGTATTTACACCAGTTTTTTTTTTTTTTTTTAAATCGGACTTAGGATTCGGACCCCTCTGCCTGTAAAAATGCCATTAGTCCTCAGTGTAATTGCATTAACAATTAAATATGTAATAAATGAGCCAGTCTGAACAATTAATTAGAGTTCTCTATAGCATCGGAGGAATAAACGCCCCGCGAAACGACGCTCGCCTGCTTTTAATAGTCCCAGTCTTCGGGCTGTATTTAATTACTTATGTACTGTCTATATAAATATGTAACCGTACATCTGAATAATTTATTGTATGTTGTAATTAAGTATTAAAGGATTTTGTAAGGAGACAGAGAATTTTAGGAACAATTATCAAGGCTTAATCTTCTGCATGTACTTACTTATTATAAAAGTATTCCTTATACTTTAGCACCAATTGCATGCTTAGAAATAAACCTGTGGTTTCATGAGTATTTAAATGAGTAACAAAACGTAACAGTTCTCAAATCGTAAACTGTCCTTGGTTTACTATTTAAGTTAGTTCGTTTTTACGTCAAACAGCATCAAAGAGCTGTCAGTATCATCATCAGATATCGGATATTCGGATACATATTCACCTAAAGTTGAGATGTTGGCTAATATGGAATGCACAATTGTATAGAAAAAATCTTAACTTTAACTAAACACACCACCCCTCCTCTTACACCCGATATACACATATTTGCATCGGGGGCTAAACATTAATTTTAAATAAATATGCATCTGAATAGTTATGCAATCCAAGAATCCCGGGGTTTTGTTTTTAAATAAATAATGTTAGTTATGCATTCCCGGTGTTCCTGGTATACCGAGTTTTTTTACAAAAACAATATTTTAAGAAGCCGCTTCCATACTTTCAAAGCTAAAAAATTACTTAAGGTAAATATGCATCGTAATATTCGATCTCTGGTCATCATTGTTTAGGAATATAGACACCGAGAGCTCTTGCACGTGGTGAAGATGTACTGATCGTGTTCAGTTTATAGAAATCAATTTTTGTCACATCCTATCTTAGGGCAATGTAATTTCAGCTCGCCGTCCGGTAAGGACCAGGCTCGGGTCGACGGCGCGTTGTGTTCCACGCACGCCTCAAAGAGACGTCAGCATAATAAGAGTCTGACACGCCCTTCTGCTCCGCCCAGAGCGGGAGAGGTCATTTGATGATTTCCTACCCAAAAAAAAAAAGAAAAAAGGGTAATGTAATTTGAAATATCCTGGCTCCATACAAATATTATGCACTAAATTCATTACTTTATTCAATGTAAGTCACAACGTAAACACCAGCTGTAAATTAATCTCAAATAGACACATAACGTCTCCATACGCTACATACAGTACGTTGTTGATTCTCGTGTACTTTATGAACTAATATAATCGCAATTTGCACAGTAATATGTACTAAATGTACTGTACTATAATATTATATTTACGAAACCACATCAATGGCTTAATTTGCGCCCTATCTTAACGGCTCAGTTATTGTGTCTACGCAGAATATTGAGCTTGGTTTTGGTTACAAGAGTCTGCGAGTAATTAGTATTAACCCATAGATATGGATTAAAATGGTCTCGTAATATTAATCGATATTTAAAGATAGATTCCTACCTAGTTTATATTCATTATTTAAGTGCGATTTCCATAAAGAAGTGAGATTTATCGAGCTTCTCAAAAATAGATAATTCAATATTTTGTAAAAAAAATACACCTTTATTTTCGAAACTGGTATTTTTTTCTCGTTCGTAGAATTCGGGCTTCTACTTACGCAAAGCCCGAATTCTAAGTAGTACACTCTCGATTTTTTCAATAACTTTTGCTTTTAGTGTACAAAATGTAATTTAAAATATAACCTTAGCAGTATTAAATTCTAGTGACCTATCTACTTTCAATAGGCATTTAAAGCAAAACTGTTTCTTCAAAATTACGAGTAAATCAATATCAAGTGACACTTTAATATAGAGTAAAGAATCTTTTTTTTCATCAATACCTAAAACAAAACCCTCAAGGAACCTTTGGCAAATATGTGAAAAAAGGTTATTTGGGATTTTCTTTAACAATCGAATAATATGAAGAGGACTAGCGACGCGTGCTACATTTCTAATGTTATTCGTCCTTCAAAGTTAAGTTAATGTTAAGGTAGGTTCGCCATTTTGTATTCAGTATGGTTAGAAGTCTTTTGATAACTTAGACGGTAGAGTTTACAAATACATATGTAAACTCACTTACTTTTTTACCAAATACATAATAGACCACGGTAACTTTTTACTTCGTATTGTAAAAGACAACTTTTGGTTCTGGAATTATAATAATATTGTCTAGTTCAATGCCCACCTAGTATTTCACATCCTCGAAAATGTATATGTTCACTTGTGCCTTCTCCTATTTTTGATACATTTTTATACAATCGATCTCGCCGACAACCTGAGTGGCCTCTGCCTAACCCACCGGGGCATATCGGCGTGATATTATGTTATCTCACGGGTACTTTCGTGGGTACTACTATCAATTCGATCCGGAACAACTGTCAGTTGGGCCACACAAATATTTATTCCGTCCAAAAATCGAACCGGCATGAAGATTTGCCAAAGCTCACCTATGAGAGCCATGTGACTTGTGAAAAATATTTATCAACATTATTTGTCATTTCAGCTGAAAGACTGTTGGACACAGGCCTTCCTCAAGCGTCACCGCATCGACCGGTTATGCGCTACTCGCATCCAGCGGGTTCCTGCGGTCTTCACAAGGTCATAAAAAAATATTACTATTCACCAATTTATTTTACCGTAACGTTATGATTCGGGCATAACATTTTCGGGTATCATTTTCATTATTTATTGCGAATAACTTGTCGTTCAGTAACGACAAATCTTTTCCGAGCATCCAGCTCCGGATACATCAATTTGTCACAAAATGGAAGAAGAACTCGAAGCAAACTTAGGGACGCAGTTTATCAGGGTAACGACCTTTTTCAAATCTCTTTTAGGTGACGCTCGGTTCATTTTTTTTTTTTTTCTTTCTTATCCGTTTCAACTCGATCACATGTTACGTATTACTCAGCGTCGCTTTAAAACGTTATCGTTCTGTCTCGTGTGAAAAACGACTATTTGTCAACTTGAAAGTTCGATAGAATTCTTAACGAGTTAATGGAAAGTTCTTTCAAGAAAACAATCGTTGTCTGCTGTAGTTGAAATAATTGTTTTTGTAACATTCATTGACTTAAGATGAATAAAACCTATGTGAAAGTAGTATGTACCCACGTATAACTTAAGTTTAATTGATATTCCTCTTAGAAGGTTATGACCTGCCTATACAACTTGTATATAGCATAGTATCCATTGTACGTAATGTATACCATTTCGTTCTTGCTGTATCCGGTAAAAAATGTCCCCCCGACAATACGAACAAAACCAACAGTACTCCTTTAGTAAATCACGAGCAAATTTTACAAGAAATGGGAATAATTCCAGCGGCTGCAACTAAAGATAGAAAATAATAAGCTACAACAAATAGGAAACGTCCGGGTACCGTGCAATATGGTACACTAGAGACCGACTACAGTAAGGTATGAATTCCTGGTACCTAGATAATACTTTTAGCTTTTCTTTAAACTGGAAAAATGCTTTGGTTCGACTAGGTAAAATGGATTTTGTATAAATAGGTGAGTATAGGATTTATCTCTGCAGCTACCTGCCCCATTGGTCTAGTGGTCGCAAGCACTACTACATGAGCTCCTGGGTTCGATTCCTAGGTCGGACAAAGTGTTATTGAGTTTTTATTTATTTATTTCAACTTTTTGCACTTAAGAAAGGTACAAAGGCGGACTTAATGGTGGAGAAATTAGGTGGCAGGTGCTCTGTTTGAGAGGAAAAATGTTCTTTTATTAACTATGCGCGGAGTGTGGAATTGTGCCCGGTTGGTGGCAATAGGCTCGCCCCCTATTACATGGGACTTAAAAATAACTGGTGAAATGTGGGTGTACTATAAGTACACTACTGCCTAACCCTTCGTGGAATACAAGGGTGATGTTACGTTTATAGGATTTATGAAAAAACAGTTAATATTTATACGTTCCCCATTCAGGTCAAAACGCTGGTAATTTTGCTTTACCTCTCGAATATATCACTTTCACAGTGCGAGCTACGGCGTAGCACGGCGTAGTACTGCGTAGCACGGCGTAGCATTATACATACACGGCGCTACGCGAAATCATTTTATTCTAACTTTTGTTGACAAGCGATGACCAAAAGAACTTTATTTGACAGAAATTATCATGCAAAAATAATAATTCAACCGAATAGATTAAATAAAATTATTGTATTAAAATTTTTTACTTAAAAACTAAGAATCCCAGCTTATCTCAAGTATTCTGACAAAATTATAATAATCTCTTGAAAGAAGCATCGAGATTGAAAGTATGGATCAGAAGGCATTAGCATTTATATTCAGAATCGAGGTAAAAGTTGCACATCATTATTGCTTAGCATTCTCTTTTGACGACACTCTGAAGAAATTCTGTATTTAAATCGTAGTAACTATATATTTATGAATGATTTTCTACTTCGCCGCGTTAGAAGATTAAAGATATCATGTTTAAACGAGCTTCCTGGGTTGTCACTTATTTGTTTGTAAAGTCTCGATATTTAGAATTAATAAGCTGCTTTTCGTTCATAATGAAATGGAGTCGAACCTGTCGGTGCAATTCTTCTTTTCCTGTTTTACGAGGATTTGTTCAATTATCAGAGGGGCAATTAATTCCCGTATTTTTAAGAACGTTTATGGTCTCATTCTGTTAAAAATATTTCTTATGGGGGAACCGATTTGGATGCGGTTTTTTTTTGAAAGCAGGTTTTTTAGCGGTGGTTTTATCAAAATCGGTTCAGCCATTTCAAGGTCATCGGCGCTTTTTTGTTTTGGGGTTTTTTTAATTTTACCTATTATATATTTTTACCAGTTTTTTACATTGATCGTCGCCCAGATGAGATTGCGACTAAATTTTGAACGTTTTTAAATATGGGGATTGGTCTTCAGGTTTATAGTAGTAGGAATACAAACAAATTTCATGGAAACGACGTCACCAATCAAATATATTCAGTTGAATGTCTCTATTTACTACTTACTTTATATCAGCACGCGAAGTTAGAACTTCAAAATTATTTAGTTATATCTTCTCGTAGTTTATTAGAAATTACTCTTAAATCAATCATTATAGTAAATTAAGGGTTAATTTCTTTTGTTCAATTACGAAAAAAAGCATCAACTAGCTAATTTCCGGGAAATAACTCTTTAATCAATTATTATAATAAAGTAAGGGTTAATTTTCCTTGACTTATTCCAAAAAAGCATCGATCAGCTAATTTCCCAGCCGCAGCATTACAATATCATCCACTTTATTTTTCATTGCGACTCGTCTCACATCTGTAAGAGTCCGTCTCCTCCAATTTGGGCTACAATTAAACGTAAGCATTAATTACATTGGCCCCTACCCCCACCGTTTCTGCCTTATTTCCCTTTTGCTTATTCAGCGGGAGCTATCACGTTTTTATAATATTCACTAGAAGTGGCTACAGGGTAGAAGGTCAAAGTCGAATTAAACTTGTTGTAAAAGTGGTTTGTGTTAATTCTTTTCTTGTAGATCTAGGCACTGATACGTAAATAATTATTAATTAAAGATTTTAAAAATATGAGGCAGTATCTCTACTCGTATGGTGTACATAATAAAAGAGAAGGTATTCTTTTCTATTTTATTTTCTATCACATTACTGTTTTAACAATTAAGTTTTTAAATAGGGACCACATTGAATCACAAACCATATCTACGTGGAAAATATATTTAATTTAAATTAAAAAAATTGGCCTACGACATTGACCGAGCGAACTTAACACCTAGAACCACGACACTTCTAGTCATAAAACTTCAAAGACAATGTTACGATTTTATTGTAGGCAATTTACGGTGCGATATACGCGTCCCTTTAACGCCTACCCTCGTATAATTTGGATTGTGGGACTAATAAGAAAGAAACAATGCTAATGAAATAATACCTATTAATGAAGCGTCTACGTATTATTTTAATTAAAATTTCAACGTATTACGGTCAGACAAGTTATTGTAATGAAGGTACGAGTAGGTGTTGTACAAAGCTTGTTATTAGTACTTTGTTATATAAATCATGTGGGTAGAAAGTCTGAAGGTATAAATTAATTACATTTGAAATTATTAAAAGTGATGAACGACGTGTTTTGTAGTACACTGGAGACAAAATAATTAGCATAACTTCTGAGCAAGACAAAATAATTAAAATTTCCATAATTAATTCGTGTAAAAATTAATCACCTGAACACGTTTTTATGCTTCCCCCAAATAAAACACTCACGCAAAAACGTACTATCAAGACGACAATAATTCATATTTACATTATTCTTGTAAATAATCAAGTGACCTTTGGGTAGTCACAAATTATGCGCTGTTGGTAATAAATCAAGTCCCACGGGTGCCAGTAGCTCTGCCTAATTGTATTATTATTTATGGGCTTTATAGCAATATTGTCGTGTTTGCACAGTTTTGTGCAAACACTTCGATGGACGCTTGTTTATTAGATCGGCGCTGAATTAAAATTAAATGGAGATGAACAATAATTCTTGGTTATTTATGCCCTGGAAGATACATTTAAGCTGTTTCGGTTGCATATTTAGAACTAAGTATAACGCTTTGGTTTCCTAGGAAAGCAGTTCCGTCATTATAACGGCCGTCATGAAAGTCATTTTCACTAGTATTTCAGATGAAGGTGTCAAAACACGCTCTTTATTTGGACAGCCGTTATTGTGTGACCATTCGCCACTTTCTCAGGAAATAAAAGCAGTGACAATATTGATATTATAGAGGAATGACAAACAGGGTGTAAAGTTCACTCATCAGCTATAAAAAAGGGAGCATCCTCCGACTAGACAGGTGCGTGTCTGGTGGGCAACTGCCCGACGTTTGATGTCGGGACGTTGTATATATGCTAGTTGCGCCGTAAACTCTGCTTGTGCGATGCAGGATTTTGCGTGACGTCAGTGTAACGCGTAGCTCACATGTGGCGTTGTAGATGCCGCTACAATATCTTTCACTAACACGTAGATCAAATTATTATTTTGATCATGGTTTAGAGCTGTCAAACTATCTGCGGCACCTTCTGACGCATCATTCATACTTTAAAGGAAGTTTCCGTTTAATTGGCAGCTCTTATTTACTTCTGTCTTGTTCTTGTTTCATCTGGTAGAAGGAGAAAGCAATAGTTTAAGTTTAGTCTAGCTGATACTTCATGGAATCAGGGTTTACATTATATGGCATTTTACGGTTAGCTGTACGTGAAATACGCTTGATTTTGCGTGGTACACACGGCTACATATCAAGCTATAATTTTCCAGTATAAGCCGATCTCGCATTGTATAGGATTTCCGCACAATGAAAGGTCAGTTTATACTGGAAATGTATTGCTTGATATGTAGCCGTGCATACTAAGAAGTGCCTGAAGCAACACGATCAGTGCTGACTTGGAAATGTAACAAAGCAATATATTGTTTTCAACCACCAGAATGCAGCAGAATTACACTTTCCACCGTTAATTCCTAGAATTTTGGCCAATACAAGAACATTTTCAAGGACAGCTTTGCTGAAATCGGCCATTTCCTAAATAAAGAGGTTTTCTGTAAGCAAATACATCACAAACAATAGAAGGGAAGATATTGGATTAGTTGAGAACCAATTAACACTGGAACTATACTAAAGTCATGGTTTTACTAAAACTATAAAGTCACATTTTCCTGATACCAAAAAGAAATCCAATACAATCATTAACATCCAATTTAATACTCAAATGGGCTATTGGAACACAATATTAATTTTAGTTACACCTGTGATGCGGGGGGGTTTATCAGGCGTGATATTGATATTTAATTTAATAAGTCTGATACTTGAGGAAACACTCAAGGTGGTAGGGAAAATGTTCATCGCTGTAACTATATTTAGTAATTATGATCTTCATAGCTCTATTTCTTAGAAATCGATACAGTAAATTTTTTGTTAAAGAAAATATATTGCCTTGCTATGATTTGCAAATTGTACAATTTATTACGTTTTCGGATAGAAGCCGGTGGTAATTTTTACAAGAGTGCTAATATATTTTGCATCGTATTAACATTTATGTGTGACACGGACACTCAAGTAAAGAGAACAGATGGCCAATTTTTACTGTGAAATCATACTTGGGTATGATAATAAATCTTCCAGTATAATTACAATATTGTTGTTCTTTTTGCGCTGTTCCGGTTTGGTACCAAGATCCAATTTCCAATTAGGTTGGTCTTCTTCTGTTCGCCTCGTCTATAATGTCAACTTCAGAGAAAGTTCTATCGAAGCTTTGAAAATAAAAAGCCATGAAAAATGTGCCTTAAAATATTTCGAACCAGCTCTCATTTAACGCTACGTGCTTTCATATACAAAATTCCATAAATAAAACCGTTAAGAAACTATGGAACCCGTACACGGAAATGCATAAACGAGCAAAATAAGCGCAGAGCTTAGTATGCACACAGTTATGCTCAGTTGCCCGTATTCGCCTGCGGTTAAGATAAGGGGAGGTTGCGATGCCCGTTTCCTCTTCTGAACGTGTCTTTGCACTATCTAGAAATTTTGAAGTTGCAACATTGCATGAAGCGAATAATAATCCGGCCAGTATCATTATTTTGTCGTTTAGAGTTTTTTTTCTTCGTTTGATTTTGAGCATTGAGGTCTTTCTTGGTGCAGTCGAAGTTTTAGTTATAAATTAAGGAAATTTCCATTTGCCTCGTATTTCTTTGTAACAAATATATCACCTCTCTGCGAACGTGCTGTGCTAAAGGGCGATTTAATAATTCAGTATATTGTCTTCTTATTATGTTAGGGATTAAGAGTAATATCTAAAGATAAGTAAGAGTTCCCAGTTAGGTAAGTACACTAAAAGTATCTTCGAAATAAAGGTTCATCGAAACAAAACAAACAATGTAACTTTTACAAAATTCATTTAAAACTAAAGTAAATAACTTTGACATAGACAAAAGAGGTTCCAAAGAATACAGGGAAGAGAATCCTGGCACGTCTAACTTAGTTTAAAAAAAAACAATATCTAAGTCAGGCTCTATTCTGCTCGTACCCACGGCATTCAACCGAAAACTTTATAAAACCTTTTAGTTTAAGTTTCACAACGAAATTTCCTCTTCAGGCATTACCCGATACACGTTAGCTTATCTATTGTAATATAAAATAGAAATTATACGAAACTAGTTCTCCTGCAAGCCAGTGTACCTCAGATAAGGCCAGTACGGTATAAAGTTTGAAGTCTTAGTAACATTATACGCCAATTGGGAACGAAATTTACGAAGAAAATCAAATACTTGGAATTGTAAAGGTTTCGAGTAAGGTAAGTAAGGTTGTCAAGTGACTCTCAAATTGTACAAAGTCTGGGATTTTCTTTCATCGATTACAAATTGATGCTGATCTCAAGTGTATGTTGTTTAACTTCGAAGAAATCTTTTGTTTGATTGAATTTTTTCGGACGATAACAGAACTTGACCGACATATCTCAATCTTTGAAGATTTTCTCTGGTTGATCTAAAACGAGATATTTATATTTGTCTCAGTTCTATAATATACCAGCAGCGTAAGAGAAGATGCTGCGGCCTGTATATGTAGGTACTGTAAAATTACTCCTGGCGACTTAAGGTTTCTTTGAATATTTAGTCAATAAACCTGCTTTTAAAACCACCTTTGCCTATTAGGCAGTCGGAAATTCAAATTAGCTACCGAAAAAAACTGGTACCTACAAAAGTTTCTCAAATAAGATACCCAATTTAGAGGGACCCCACTTAAAACTGTAAGGCTCGATAAAAAGGTCTGATTTCATTTAAACTGAATTTATTTTTATTAAAAGTCGATACTAGGTCGTATTCTCCTGTTGTCCGGAGAAAAGCACTTTGAACGTAATCTTGTGGATTGGTAAAATTCAATTTGCTCGTTGCACTAGCAAAACAATAAGCTATACACCAAGTTTCGATACTCCGGTATCGATATTCGATAAAAAAGTTGTATCATTTGTGCAGAATTGTTTAATGAAAAAGTTTGTTTAAATACAAAACGGGTATGCAGTGGCTTGTTTTATTTTAAGGTAACTAAAATAACAAAAAAATATCTCACTATTATCTTAAAATTACTGCTTACAAACAATCAATTACTACAGATGAACCGTTGGTGGTTGGTATGTAAAATCAAGGAAATTAATTTTAATGCAAATTGACTGCCAACATAAATTTTCCGTACTTACTCGTATATACAAATTACGATTACCATTTTTTGACAGTTGTATGAAATGGCTATAACACAGCAAATTGACGGAGGGTTTTAATTTACTTAGCAATTAAATTCTTTACCTGTAGGTACCTATTTAATTTTATAAATTTGACGTCTTTACTTCAACAAAAACAAAACACCACACGAAACAACACACACGCTGAACACAAACACGCTGTCTACATCTCTTTATTTACTTTCCTATCGCAGGTATGTGGGAAGAGATTTCTTTATAAATAAGCATCACCTTTATACCTATTCTGTTCTTTTCTTCTTGTCTGTTTATTATATGTGTGTACATAAATGGTTAAATAAATAAACTTGAGTGAATAAGTAATCCAATGACGGATAGGGATAGGCTCACCTTCGGTACAAATAACATAGTTACAAGAAGTCCTACGAAGGAGAATGCGTCACTGGGTACTGGCGGCCATGACACACAAACTTTGTGAGAAAGGACGTGAGATATCGCCGAGTTCTCTTCAATCCATAGAATTCAGGAAGTGTAGATTCTTGCCATAGAATAGCTTCAACGACTTAAAAGCAAAATGGAGCTATCCGACATCTGATTGGTAAAAAATTTGTTAGGTACTTTTGTTTTTTGTCAGTTATTAACTAATAACAGCCCCGCAATAAGTACATTGACAAAAGACTAATGATTTACCTGTATAATTTGTCAATGTTATCATTGTGTCTATCGACTAGTTAATATATCAGGATCCCAATATTAATTAGTACGAGTTTTGTACTAACGATGAAATTCAGTCTTCGATTACCAATCCCAATCAAGCCACAGAAGCACAAAAAACTAAATTTTCTAAATAAAACAAAATGGAGACCTCAACATTCCTATTGATCGACAACACATCACTCAATCACAAACAAATAATCGGAGCAAGTAAGTCCGATGGTTATCCGTATCCGCATTATCCGCACTGGCGGGATAGTACGGATATTGCCCCTCAAATTATCCGTTGACCGCTTGTAATCCGTTCGACGCCACACGCCACGCACCAATGATTATTGGGAACGATGAGCTATTATTACTAATATAGTAGAAATGCGTTAGCATTGTGTCCGGTTTAATTGAGTTGGTAATTGAGTTAAATGTACTTAGCAGTGGCAATGGGGCTGTGTTACACGATCCCTATCGGCTATCCTATCTGAACATGGCCATTAATGGTAGCTATCTTTTATGGTAATTTTTAGACCTCACAATATTACTTGTTTTTATTAACAATTCACACTTCGTCACTCTCTCCCTAGCATTAGCTTAAATGTGTAAAGTTAAACTTTCTTTGGAAATGGTGGCAACATAGCTATTAGGTTGTCAGCATAGCTGAACGCCGCATAGGGCTTTTGTCATAACTTCCAATACAAGTGATAGGGATCACTGTTTTTTTTTTAATTTCATTAACATTTCGAATAACACCTTGAATTATATCACGGGACTTACAGGCTGTGGTTGACACAGAATAGCTCAATATCGGAACATTGGTTTTCACTTCGAAAATTTTTTTTTGTTTGAAAAGTTTTGCTCAACACTCAATCATTTATTACATTCTATAATGTGTACTTAGGTGGTTACTTAAAATGTAATAATATCATTATGAACCTTGTCGAGCACGGCAAAATAGTAGGACAGTGGAAGTTTTGAAACTTAACTTAAGAATCAGTCTCCTTAACTAAAGGTATCCCCTGGTATTAGGGTTGGCATCACAGACTTAACCAATGGCTGCTTATGAATGCCCTTTTAATTTATTTATCCTTGCGAAACCATTTTGCACCAACTGCAATACCTGTATTACCTTACTTAGGAATTGCGTCCTTCAATCTAATATTCATAACACCATCTAGCACCATCAACAATAACATAAACTACTCACCACGACGTCCCTGGCGCCGTATCATTAAGCCTCATTTAATCACTGGCTCATGACGCGTGACTCCGACTGATAAATGGATTATGTAACTAAACGTACTCACCTTTGTCGTTACGTGGTCGGCTTCTAGTCTTATCTGTGGTATTGAGAGCTTGAATGTTCCTTGGAGTGTTTTGGAGTGATTAGTGAATTGGAATATTTTATTGAATGTAAATTATAAAAAGCAATTGACTTGCACTCTATTACACGGGATTAATAACATTACTAAAGATAATGACGCTTCATCAGTGCTCTTCAAAATACAGGCAAGATGATGTTATTTCAACGTATGCACAGGTAAATCTGAATTTAATTTGGAAATTGGTTAATAAAACATAACAACATTTGGGCTTTCGTGAACTTCTGTTTGTATAATAAAGAAGCAAGCTGTGAAAAGATGATTAAATATAGACAAGCTGATGGTTTTAAGGGCCAGAACACACGTACCACAACCACACCACAGCCACAACCACGAAGAATCCTAGGATCTAAGAACCTACCACACCTTCACTTCTACACGAATATATCGATTACCCTATGGCTACTGTTGGCTAAGAAAGAAAAGCACTAGGTACCTTTGTAGCTACTTAGGTAGCAGCTACTTAGTTCTGAATTGAGGTATTAACAAAAAAAAAAAAAACGCAGTGATCAGTGTTCTAATTAAAGCGAAATAAAAATATTTATTCTGCAAAAAGATCTTTTTAATAACTAAATCGTCGACTTATGAGCCAATCTATGTATTGTTGTGAGCTTCAAAAACAAAGCATTTATTTCAATTAAACCATTTACAGGCACTTTTGAATTGTCAAAGAGTCGGTCAGTTAGTCAGAAAGTTGAAGCTAGTTGTCCATTCCAAAACGTAGATCTCTATGGAGAAGAACGGGCAAGAAACTCCAAGGACACTCTTTTTAAATCATGGTAATACAAAATCCTTGGTGCATTATTCTTGTTGCTTCTATATGTGAGAACACTGTAAAAATATATATATATTTATTAAAAAAGAAATCAAAATATAAGAATAATAAAAATAAGCCGTGGCAGTTAAGACATGACCAGTCTCAACTGACGGCGCCCGTTCACGAACATGACGCGTGGATCAGCACAATGCAGCTCAACCATTTTGTAGGGAACCGAATGATTCAACACACGCGCCACCAACAGTGAGACATTTAAGTGAGCATTACATAGTCTCAACTGCCATGAATAAAATTTTACTACCAAAAAGAAAAGACAATCATTAAAATATCTATTGGAGTATTCAATATTAAAACATATTTTATAAAAAATAAATAAACAAACATTAAGTTCATAAAATGTCAGAAAAAATAAAAGGGAAAATAAAAAAGAAGTACCCTTCCAAACAATAAAATTTTAACTAGTGCGCCCAAGTGGCTGTGGAGCAGGACCAGCATTAAGCCAAGCATTTTTATCTACGATATAATCATTGAGCTTATAATATGCCTGTCTACACAGTGTGCGTTTAATGCATGTTTTCAATTTCTTCTCATTTAGTTGAAGAGCTTGTCGGGGGTCTGCTGGCTTTGGTCTGGTCTGTTCGCTATGTGCATTAAAAACTTTCAAGTTCATACATTTCTAGCTGATCTCATAACAACCACGTACGATATAACCTGTCGGTACAATATAGTCCTTTAAATTCGTAATTTTAAAATTTCCCAAAAGTTTAGCGCATTGCTCGATAGATGGCGGTGTTAGCTGATGCCCATTTTCTCAATCGCTTTATGGTTTCGTTTACAACTTGGGTATATAAGGTCAGAATGGTTCATCGTTCTTCATAAATCCCGATAAGAGTCAAGCGGTTCTTTTTTCGAAACCGGGACCCAGCCCCACCCAGTCCCTTGGGAGAAGCGAGCCAAATACTTGGGTGTCATACTGGACCAAAAACTCTCTTTCGGTGAGCACATAAGGCAGGCGCGTTCGCGCGCCGCTTTCGCTCTCGGTAGACTCCACTCCCTATTGAATGCACGCAGCAAATTGTCACTCAAGTGCAAATTGCGCATTTACACAGCGTGCATTCGGCCAATCATGACCTACGCGAGCGTGGTTTTCGCACACTCGAAACCCCACCACATCCATAGGATGCAGACCCTACAAAATCGGTTCCTCCATAGGGCAACCGGCTCCCCTTGGTTCGTTCGGGACGAGATCCTCCATCTCGATCTTAAAGTCCCCACTATCGGTCAGTTCATGAAGCGCATTTCCAAGCGTTTCTTCGACTTCGCGGCCTCACATCGCAACCCTCTGGTTGTCGAGGCTGCCACATATACCCCCTCCCGTATTAGTCGTACCCGCCGTCCAAGGCATGCCCTGTCCGACCCCGATGACCCCATAACCCTCCTCCAGGAGAGCAGTATGGCCACCAGTACAGTATACAAAAACAGACCGTCATCGTTCCGACCTCGCCGCCGAGGTCCTACGCGACGCCCCCGACGTAATTGTCCCCCCCCCCGACCCTTGCTCGGCGACGCGCCAGTCCGCGCCGTAGCTGAGCCTGTAGCTTTAAATTCCCCTTATAATCATAATAATAATAATATAATTTCGATCCAGCCTGTCCCACCTTGCTGCTCTCCCCTCAGTGACGCCCTAAGCCGAGGTTCGTACCCCACAGGGCGTGTCCTTAGCGTGCGGTCACCTAGTATTTAAGAATTTCGCCCCTGGCTGGAGGCTTTAAGTTAGTAGCTTAAGGCACCCAAAGGCTTGCCCGGTTAAGTAGCCAAGACCTCAGTGGTCAAAACTACAAGCTGCCAATAAGGAAAAGAAAAAAAAAAATCGTTCGTCATAAGGTAAAGTATACATACAAGTGGCTCTATGAGGCGTGAGCTGTAGTCTTCACGAGTCTGTCTTTGCATACCTTAAAACAGAATAAATTTTCACCGCGCTATTTAAAACAAAAGAGCGCGAAATGGCTGAAACATGTTTTTTTTTCGTTTTCAAACCCATAACCCATAACTCCGCCATTTCGTAAAAATTCGATAAATATATCGACGGAAAATTCCATATACCTAATTATTATCGAACCTACTCACAAAATTTCACGAGAATTGGTTGAGAAATGCGACCTGTAGAGGAGAATAGACATCCGGACATACGAAAGCATTTTTGCCCAAACTGAAACGAAGACGCTTCGCTTGCGCTTTGCACTCGCTCGGTCAATTATATATATGTGTTTTTATAATCATGTAGGTAACTACGACTACATGTGGACAGGCACTTATTTGTATGAATATGAATAGTTTATTCACACGGACCACATTTGGCCGTCAAAATTAACCGGTTGGGCGATATCAACCGCATCAAGGCCACGTCGCAGCCACAACGCAACCACCAGTGTGACCGCACAACACAACGATCTGTCTGTCTGCAAACACTAGCGATAACGCAACCACATCGAAATTTTGTAGTTAGCCCAATAACTGCAAGAAGTTGTATCGACACTAGTCACACGTAACCACTGCTTGCCCACATTTTGTCACTGCGATGTGGTTTGGTTGTGGTACGTGTGATCAGGCTCTAAGATGCTAATACAAAAGTGTAGGGGCGTACTTGGGCTTAGGTGCCTGATTTAAATATTTTTATGTCTACGCATGACCTACGCACATGTTTTGCAGAATATTTATTTTACACAGCGATATAATGTAAACGTTGTTTTTGCATATTTTCATTAAAGTAGAAGATAAGATAAGAAGAGAAAGAGAGAAGATAACATACTATCATATAAAGTTTATGGATGCATAAAATGGGGTTGGGATGCTTATTTTGCTCTTTGACGCAGTAAAATCTTCGCGGATTAAAATTATGTGACTTTTACGAGTTCCTTATTTCACCTTAGCGGATGACGCTATGAAAATATTATAATACAGCTTACATCATCAGAAAATTTGGCTCTTACGATCCTCTTAATACATTTTCTTGAGTTTATCCAGGACATAAGTAAATATTTTGGAAAGTTTATGCGTTTTATATGATAGATCTTGTTAATCCTTAAATCGTAATATTAAGTTGATAGATTTTTCTAAAAGTGTCTTATCTCATAACGTTGTTGTTTTTACATTTATTCTGTTACATCATCATTTTTCTTTTATTTATTAGACTTTACCTATACTGCTGGGCTCCTCTAAACTCATGTCTCTCTATGTTGTCATCTCTGTCACTGTCTTCCTTACCTGCTTCAAATTGTGTCTAACATAAAGTGGGATAACTAGCTACAAACTTAGATGGTTCAATACTAGAACTTAGTCTACCTGGTAATATGACGTCAGTCTCCTACGCATGACCTAGATTGGCCAAATATCAACTACTTACCCTTGAATAGCAGGATTACATATTAAACAAAGGTAGTTGTTTGTTTTCTAAATAGTATAGGGTACACCTACACTTCGCAAGTTAGATTTTAGTCCCATGTAATACTGGGCGACCCTATTGTCATTATTCGGTCTCAAATCCTGTCTGCAGGTTGTCACTGAGTATTGCAAAAACAGAATAAAACTGCCCGACCGGGGGATTCAAACTCAAGACTCCACACTTGCGATTCGACCAACAAGACCGCTGGTATGGCAATGAGGCTGTTAGTTAATTTAACGCATAAAAATAAGAGTTTTATCACTACGCCTGACCTATTAATTAAGTCCAACTCTGCATTTGAGATTAACTTTAAAATCCTTGTAAAAACTTCTCATGCACTTGTATAACACGGAAATCCTACACTTTTAACTGCACTGTTTCTTTAAGCTACACATTATTCAGTGAGCTTATTTGCCACACGTCCTCACCTGCTGGCTAATTGCCGGGGCACGTTAACCGGATTTAAGTTACAATCTGGTTACCTAACGTTTAACGAATTCAGACGGAGTTAGTTAGGGAGTACGTGAACAAGAGCTTTACGAAATCCATTGTTGCGAATTGAATGTACAGTTTTAAGTATCCTAAGTGAAGGTTTGGACGTGGCTCAGTTTCAAGTTTTGAAGTAAGTTGAAGGAGTTGCTTGTTACATGTATAATAAAGAGAAGAAGAGGGAACATTACTGGTCAGTTGATTCGGTTCATTAGCTATTTGATTTCGTTGAAGGGAAAATAGAGGCTTAGCGAAAATATACCGTTAGATTGTGCAGTTAAAACATACGATTTCATGAAGTTGACAAAGATAAAACAGAACCCAGTAGGTATCTAGGGTGAACCATGCTTTAAAACCAGAAAAATATAATATTCGTTCACGTAAAATGACGATCATTCTGAAGCTTTTAAAGCTATCGAAACGATAAAAATGGGATTAAGTGCAATTCTTGATTACTCGTATTTTTAGCAATTCAACCTGCGTTTACCAAAAATCCACCAACGTCCGTTCCCGACAAATCCTTTTCACCAAGACAAATATAGGAAAAATCCAAAAAAGCATTTAGCTCGAACGTAAACTGACGGTCGGCTGGACGTGTGCCAAGTAGCAGTTTCTGTTCGATTCTTGACTCTCGACGTTCATAAAACGTCGAACGAATGCACCATCGCACTCTACTTCGGTGCGAATAAAAACACCCACTAAACTGCCATAAAGACAATCTTTGTCAGAAACAAAGTGGAGATATTCTTTTTGAACGACTTGGCCGGCAATGTCATGGAAGTTTTCATAAAAATGCAAATTCAACCGCAACGTATTGCCGCCGTCTGCGTCTGCACTCAGTACTCCTTCATTAAATGTAAATTCTTTATCACGCTCTTTTGACTCGTTCACTGTTAGTTATTAAGGCATACAACAGTGCCATCAAGCCGACATCCGACACGAATATTCATTACAATTTCAACTTTATTCTCCCAAGGCTAGACTTCAGTTTTTCTTGGTAGCTCGTCGGATTATTACGCACGCAAAAATGTACTTAGTATTCATTTTATTTGTCACATCCGCAGCATTTTAATTATTACAATACTTGTGTTGTGCCTTCATTTTAAACTTAATATTAAAAAATATTGCATCCAATTTGTGTTACTATGCAGTTAAAATATGGTAACACAAACTACGTATTTGAGGCCATGTTATTTTTATGCATTTAACTTTCTGCACCAAAAAAACTCGTTATCATGTGATGGCAGCCATTTTTTGATATTTGATTAATTAAAAATTAAATTTAATTAAAACTCATTTTTTTCGGGTAACTAGGCCCATAGAAGACAATTACTAACAATTACTTAATAGAATAAAATAAAATCATAATAACATTATTTAATTACCCTTATCTATACCACCTACCGTATCGGAAAGAGTATTTTATAACCCTAAGCTGTATGTATACATAGTCATATGTTTTGCCCCTTCAAAGTAGTTAAAAGTTATAACAAAAGACAGTATAAGTAAATCGAAGTACTCCAGCAATATCCCATTTTGGACTTCATAAAACTTCACGTTTCAAGTGCATCTGCATCAAAATTCCATTCGGCACCCACCGTCATATTTTATCCCTTTTTAGGGATTTTATCACAACCGCTTGCATAAGTACTACTAGTATTCTTTTTCAATGACAAAGATTCGCTTTCTGAATAGCAAAAGCGGTGAATCTCACTTTTTCAAGAGGCAAGGGTCGTTTCGTTTATCGATCTCGTATCGCGAACGCGGTAGGAATCCCAATCGAGTTTTCGATGAAATTTCTGAGACGAAGATCTTTTTCCTTGTATGTATTTATATTTTTTCGTTGCAGCACTTAGAATGTAAACGTTTTAATTAGATAAGTTTATCTGTTCTTTGACGATTTATGGAAGAGTTTATTGTTTTGGTAGTGAATAGTGATGTAAGATACAATGTGCGTTTCATTCATGAATGAATAACGCGTTCGAGGTCAGTGTTGCGTGGAATAGTTTCACGGAGCGATGGTGAAGAGTTATTTTTTTCTGTGCCATGTTTATGAAATTCTTCGAGTTGTTTTAATAGAGTCCAACATAATAGCAGAACACGACAAATTCTTCTATATATATATACTCGTATATATAAAAGGAGAAACTGACCGACTGACATAATATCAACGCACAGCCGAAACTACTGGGTCTAGGAACGTGAAATTTTGCACACGGCTTCCTTATATAATGTAAGGAAGCACTAAGAACGCGTTTTTGAAAATTAAACCTTTAAGGGGGTAAAAAGGGGGGATTTTATTTGTATGAAAAATATTATTCCTTGAGTTAATAAACTTGAAATTTGGCAATATTTGCCTCAGTAAATAATTAAGATTGTCAATTTAGTTAAACAAAAATCCCTTACCGAAGATTTGGGGGGTGACAAAGTTAATAGGTAAGGAAAAAAAAATTAAGGTTTTTTTATTATCTCGGCATTATACTTAAAACAATAAATTTAAAAGTTTGTGTATTAGGGTTTTTAAAAATAAACTCCTAACGGGGAGGAAAGGAGTAATAAAGTTTGAATGTTACTGCTTGCTTCAATTAACTCAAAAATGGGTATAAATACTGTTAAATCATACAATGGAAACATAGCTAACGTATTTTTTTTTTTTAAAGTTTGCCATTGTGAAAAAGGAGCACTAGCTGTTTATTTGAAGATACTATTTATTTGAAAAATCTTACTCGTACTACCATTAGTCTGCATCATCTCACTGCTAAGCAAAGGCCTCTCCCCATGACTTCCAGTTCTTTCAATCCAGGGCTAAAGAGGATCACTGGTAATTTATTTTCTATCTAATTCTAATAGAATGAAATCCACGCGGACGAAGTCGCGGGCAAAGTACTAGTATGTAATAAGGCGTAAGCAGTAGAAAGATGGCGTTGAATGTATTTTGAGATCAAAGCCTAGTCATTATTATTTCTGTTTACTAACGTTAAAAGTCCAAGAAAAACACTGGGATTAACGCTCGTCGTGTCTCAGAGAATGCTAAATGGCTTAGAGCCTGGGGTCTACTCCGTAAGCACGAATTCTGTCGTATCGGCCGAAGTTACGGGCGTTTTCTATTCCGTATTTCTTACGGACATTAGATTAGTTTGGTTTCAGAAACCAACAATAAATGACAACACGATTTCACAGTTGTCCCTACGCATGATGTGTTTTGCCCGTCCGAAAAGTTCAATATAACATGTGTTTTGCCGGATCTACTACTTTCGGATGGGCCCGTATTTTCGTTGACGGACTTAGAGAGTACACCCCTGTAATGAACTTAATCAGAAGAAAAGGGAAGGGTAAAAAGGAAGTATCTATTTTTCAAAAGCAAACCCTAAGGAAGGGAGACATCGCGATGATTTTTTTGCAGAAATAATTCTTACCATGTATTAAGCATTGTTGTTTTAGCCAGGAGCTAGTTACGTTGGCAATGGTGCTAATTATGTTTATCAGTAAGCTATATGATCTTCTATACATATAATAAAATAATAATGAAGAATTCTTGTCCGTTTGTCTGGATGTATGTTCTTAATTAGAGAAAAAATGGCTGAACGGATTTGGATGAATTTTGGCACACAGATAGTTTATAACCAGCGGGGTAATTGCGTAACACTCTAACAGCAGGAATGACTTTCATTTTGACAGTTCCACAACATTCATTGCGTTATTTACGTTGCTGGCCAGACAAATTTTTCGAACTATGAAGCATTGGATTAGCAATATCCTTCAAAATGATTGAGATTATGATTGATAGTGTGTCAAGCAATTATGGTGCTGGATTAACATAGGGTACTTTTACTATTTCTTGGTACTTAATTATTCCATGACAATTATTCTATGCGTCGTGTGTGCAGCAACATTTTTTGCGTCCACACACGTATGGCAGCAAATAAATCTACATTGAAATTTTTAAACTGAAACTTGATACCCGGAACCATTTGTGTACTTTCGTTTAGGAGTCTCGAGTTTGAGAAATATAAAACAAGTTCCTTTTACAAGATTATTTTAAGCTGAGCTGAAATATTTTGCGTTGGCTATGCCAGAAATAGAAATAGGTAGAAATTGTCTTCTAGTTAGGTAAATATGTCTATGTCTCTGCTATGTTTCATTACAAGTTGTTCTTCGAAATATACAAAGCAAGATTTTAATTTATTCCAAAATCTCAGAACAAAGATTCGAACATTCCAATGTGGGACCTTGAACTCTGCGAGAATTCAAACGTAATGAAATTACAACGGATGTTTTCTTTTTTTTTTCATAAAATCTTGAATAGTGGGAGACATCAAGGTCATCTACATCACACAGTAAAGAATAGTAGATCAGATTTCTATTAAGAAAAGATGAAAATGTAATCCTGAAATAACTGAAAATAGGTAAAGCAGATGATTATATAGATTATTTGAAACGATCACGTTTCTCAAAACTTGGTGAACTAAATCCATACCAATTGACAATTCACCTGTCGTTTACCGTTCTCTTGTATGTCTGCTATCATGTAACCTAACCGAAGAGTTAGTTGGACAATGGAACACTGTGTTCTTAGGTACCTACTGATAGCAACAGCGAGCCTCTAAAAGAAAATCAGTGTGGTTTTGTAGGAACAGAACCAATGAAAGAGATGATTTTATTGATTTTACTTGTTTCTTTTATACTACCTTATTAAATGATATAAATATTACATGATTTTCATCTAAAAAAGGACTGATCCTTTTGTTATTTTGATTATAGCTTTGAATTATGGTGCAAATGTAATATTGACGTCTAAATTTAATAAATCCTAACTAATTTTATAAATGCGAAAGTAAGTTTGTTTCTTTGTTTGTTACCTTTTCACGCCTAAACCACTGAACCGATCATCCTGAAATTTTGCTTATACGTTATCAGGTATCCAGTAAAGGACATAGGGTACCTTTCATCCCGAAAAAAAGTACTGTTCCTGAGGAAAACAACAAGAACGTTCTTATGAGAATTGATGGCGCCACGTGTCTTTCGAATCATGATTGAATTATATGTATAAAAACTAAACTTTAGTAGTGTGTTATGAGATTTTTTTATTTAAGTACCTAATATATTTTATGACTCTAGAATGTCGATAGATCGGAAAGTTTGTGAGGATGGATGTCTGGATTTGTTACTCTTTCACGCAAAAACTACTGAACGGATTTGTATGAAATTTGGCACACAGATAAACCATAACCTGAGTAAGGACATAGGCTACTTTTTATCCTGGATCGCAGACGAAATCGCGGGAAACAGCTAGTACTCGTAAAATATGCACTAAATAATTATTCGTAAAAAAACTTTGACTTAAAACGTATGATAAAAACAGAGTTTTGTAAGCTCAGCAAACTAGAGTATCCAGCGTCAACAATATCTTTGAAAAATTATAACTGAATTGTAGACGTCATGAATCTACTATTAATACTTACATAGCCTCAAGCCATGCTGCTCCAATTTGTTCCAATTCCAAAGTTTGAACAAACTTTGTGCGAAACTTTGCATGATTCCCGTGATTAAATCGATTTCGGATTGCCGGTGAAATTTCGAAACTGCCGATTCGTCGTTAGAAGTAAACGGCTCACCGAAGTTTCGGCACGTAAAATTTTAAATCCGAACATTATTCGGTTTGGTGCTAACTTTATTTTGGTTTTAATTCTAGAAGTTTTGTGTAGTTGTGTTTTTAGCGTTTCGTGTCGTTGTTCAAATAGTTGGGGGATGGTTTTTCAGTTAAGAAACTTTTTTGTATGTTCGACTGGCGCATTGCTGGTATTCTTTGCTCTATGACCAATGTTGGCTCAATTTTGAATGTAGTGTAAGTGCGAACTTTCAACTCGTAATAAGAATTCAACTAAAAATGCTTTGACGATTCTCGCTTTGCTAAAGTAACAGTTGAGACAGGCGAAACTGTTGTTGTGCCAGGAGGATCGTATTTTGTTTTACCGTCGATGACGTAATCTACATACTCGTCACAAAAACAACAAAGCATGTAAATTATGCGAAAGCGTCTAGTCCAAAGACTCGTATTAGCTACTTTCATAATAATGTCAATAAACTGAAAGTCAAAGAAGACTACCCTACTTTAAGTACCTATCCGCGCATCACGCCTTCCATTAACTGTCGTTCTCAATTCCAACAACAGAATTAGATCTGGACCGAACTTGCATTCAAACAGTTTCACTAATAAAACGCGAGTCGGTAAAGTTAACCGAGAGAATTTGTGATAACGTTCTATTCAGTCAAGTTTGCCTCCAAACTCGAAGAAACTGTGAATCTAATACTTTGTTCAATCATGATATTTTTCAGCTTCCTAAATTCCATTTACGGTTTTCTTTTTATTGTTATAAAATGCTGCTGTAGAATACCGCAATGGATAACCAGGTTAAAATTAAGATGTTTTTGCCCGTTTTTTGGTAAGATGGGAGACTTCTAGACTAGATATTAAATTGGAGTTTTATAGGTGCCGAATTTGCTTACATCAAAATGTTTTATTTGGTTATAAAGTTAGTCTCGTAGGCATGAATTTCTTAGGTATCGTAAAAAGGGTTAAGTGTTTAGATAAGGAGGCAAAAAATTGTACTAGATATATAAAAGTATTTTTATGCAAACTTTAACGAAGAGACATTTATATCGGTAGAATGTCGTAATGTAGTGTATTTATTTGCATAAATATGTAGTTTGAGCTCCCGTTTGGTAACTATTGACGCCTCCTACATTATCTTTTATAAAATAGTACTTAGTTAGATAAGTAATTTAGAAACCACAAACTGAATCTGTATCCCATTTAAATTGAGTGGTCCGCCGGCTAAATTGTTTGTCACAACATTAATTCACAATTTGCACAGTAATCCAACTAATCGTATTCGTAATGACGTCACACAGACTACGGCACATGTGTCGACTGTCGGTCGACAATTCACTTATCTACGAGATATATCCCAAGAGTCGCACGTGAGACTTTTGCACCAGGCGCAAACGAACTTATTGTCGGGCTACTTGTACCCGTACCATAGAGTTTACCGATTTTTTAATCTCGTTTGTAAAAGTTTTGCGGTTCATTTGAGTTTTCTTAGGTATTTCGTATTTTAGAATACGATGCGAAGGGTTTTATTTACTGATATTGTTTGGGTTTGTGTCTCGACCAACTTTACGCACGTATTACGTATTACGGACGTATTACGCACGTGTATATGAAAATACTGTAGATATTGGATCTCGGTTAAAAGTTCAAGGGGCTTTTACAAAGTGTGAGTACCCACAGTTATTCTTGATCGAAGTTATCGTTACAAAAAGAACACAAATTTGAATGAAATTACCTGCTGATTGAGTTGGTTTTTCAGTCACATATCTTTTAGCAAAAATTTACTAACTGACAGAATCAGTACCAATTTGCTCAATCTCAGAATTGACCCCAGAGACTCGCACCCAACAGCATCCTTTCCCGCTTCAAACCAATGAAACATCACCTTTGAAATTTTTGCTTATACTAGCAGTGCTACCAGGGTTCCATGTCACGTGTGCTGGTTTACAATTCACTTATCTCAGAGAGAGATCCCAAGAGTAGTACGTGAGACTTTTGCACTAAGTGCGAACGAAGTTATTGTGGATCAAATTGAGCAGATGATTTTTTTTCTTCGTTTCTTTTTTGTTCTTCTGCTTGTGATTAAGTTATTTGAGTATTGTGTCTGGAAGTCTGGGTTAAGGATTCAGATTCTGTTTTTTTAATGGTAACGTTTGTGTTAATGTGAAAATTATATAAGTAGCATATTGGTGGTACGGAAAAGTTATGCAGAATTACGGAGTTTGCAGTTTAGGCGGAGGCTAAAGATTTTGGTGTATCAAACTGAATATTTACTTTAATTCCGTTCGTCTCATCTTTTACCGAGTTTTTTTCTTAATCTTTTTATGAGCTGTACAACGAAAGGACTTCTGTAAACACTACTGAATTTAATTTATATGTTAGAAATTATTCAAAATGATTTAAAAAAGTTTGTTGTATGGCCAAGTCGCGTTATTTGAGTTCGAAGATTAAAAACAGTAGTAATGTAATTAAAACGACTTGGAATATTATGAATAGTGAAACGGGAAGGTCAACGAACCGAAATTCTGACTACAGCCTGTCTATTAATGACAATATAATAAAATCAGACTCACAAGTCGCCGCTGCTTTTAAAAAAATATTTTCAGACATTCCTGTTTCAACTACTAAATCCCTAAACTCATCACCTTCTGCTGCTGAGTCTTTGCTTAAAGAAAATGTTCATGTTTGCGATTCGGAATTTCATTTCGAACATATTACCTGTAGAGATATAATTAAGACCTTTCACACTTTAAATGTAAAAAAGACTTCAGATCTGTGGGGTAATTCTGTAGAAGTTGCTAAGTCTATTATTGACATGGTAGCACCTACTTTAGCTCTTATCTTTAATAATTGTATCGACTGTGGGGAGTTTCCTGAACTTATGAAAAAAAGTAAAATTATACCTTTGTTTAAATCAGGTAGTACTTCAGACCCCACAAACTATAGACCTATTTCAGTACTACCTACTTTCAGTAAAAATTTTGAAAAAAAAATTTTGGACCTATTGCAAAGATTTTTTAATAAACATAAATTATTACATAGCAAACAGTTTGGTTTTACTAGGGGTCGTTCAACTACTGATGCTGGTGTTGAAGTTTTAGGACATATTTATAATGCATGGGAAGATAAATGCGATGCCTTGGGCATCTTTTGTGACTTGTCCAAGGCATTCGATTGCGGTTTTCATGAAACGTTAATCAGGAAACTCCGCCACTACGAGATCCGGAACACCGCTCTGGATCTTCTTACTTCATACTTGATTAATAGGATTCAGAGCGTTGACGTTAATGAAAAAAGATCTCCCGGATCTATAGTGATAATGGGAGTCCTGCAGGGCTCAATTCTTGGTCCTTTCTTGTTTCTTATTTATATTAATGACTTGCCGTACCTCATAAAGGGTAATCATGATATAGTGTTGTTTGCGGATGATACTTCACTTTTGTTTAATCTTAAACGTCAGCAGCTGGTTACTGACGATGTAAATAGCGCGATTTCAAAAGTAGTTTACTGGTTCAATGTCAATAATTTACTCCTTAACAAAAAAAAAAAACAAATGCATTAAGTTTACGCTACCTCATGTTAGACAGGTGAAAACGAATGTATTAATGAAGGGTGAAGAATTGAATCCTGAAGATAGCACAGTATTCTTGGGCTTAACTTTGGATGCTAAGCTTCAGTGGGGCCCACATATAGATAAATTGTCAAAAAAGCTAAGCTCCGCAGCATACGCTGTTAGAAAAATTCGTAATTTAACCGACACAGAGACAGCCCGGTTATAGTGTACTTTAACTATTTTCATAGTGTTATGTCGTACGGTATTCTGTTATGGGGAAATGCCGCCGACATTCAGACAATTTTTATTTTGCAGAAAAGAGTTGTTTGATCAACTTATAAATTAAGTCCGAGACAATCTCTCAGAGAGAAATTTAAGGAGATTAATGTAATGACTGTGCCTTCTCAATATATTTATGAAAATCTTTTATATGCACATAAAAATATAAAATTGTTTAAAAAATACAGTGATATCCATAATATAAATACTAGGAATAAACATAAATTTGTTGTACCTACAACAAAGCTCAAAAAAAGAGGCGGCTCGTTCAGGTGTCAATGTATACGCTTTTATAATAAACTTCCAAGCCACGTTCAAGATCTAAGCCTTAATAAATTCAAATCATTATTTTTATATCGTTAAGGATTATATTGAGGACAAAAAGGCTTGGGATCGAGTTGCTCACATTTTTGCATACTGAATGTTGTTTTTTTTTTGATTATTTTTTATTTTTGCTATAAGTATTTTTTTGTTATTTATTTTACATAAATTTTGACATTTTGATAATTGTTATATATACAATTTCATGACAATTTACTTTATGAAGTATAGTATTATTATTTATTTATTGTGAATGTGAGGACTATTTAGGTAACTTTTATTTTTTATTTTATTTTTCACTTTCTCAGGTAGTTTCAATGATAATCTGGCAGTTTGAGTGCTTTATGCGGCCTACCCAAATGTCCTTTCTTTGGTATTGTTCGTCGAGTGGTTGAGCTCCTTAAGTTCTGAGTTGAGCTCCAAGATTAGTGACAAATGCGTGCAATGACTGGACAGGTCCACTCATTCTGTGTGGTTTTTCCTCAAAAGACCATTTCAGACATAAATCTACATGGTCTTCACATGATCTGACCAAGATTATGTCTGGACTTTAAAAGAGACTGTGACCTCTGAGTTTGTTTCGGCCTTTCTTCTCAGAGTAGTCAGATAGGAAACGCCGACATCATCTAGTTTTAAAAATATGATTGACGTGTAAAAGTGTTTGTGTAAACCTACTTACAGAAATAAAATCATTTATCATTTACCTCTTTTGTTGTTAGTCACTAGCCTTAGTGTTAGAAATTACCTTTTTAAATTCATAAAGGTGTGAAGTTGTAAACCCAGTCCTTACTAATTTATTTAAACCACATTTTTCATTAGACGCAGTAACTACTTAGTTTCATAGCGAGGTAAACAAAGTAGCACAATCTTGAAATTAGCTAGACACGGAACACTTAAAAAAATATTATTCAAAGAAATTACATTCCCCAAGGAATATTACGTTGGCTTGTTTCTTTTTATACCGAGGTAAGTTGGCTGCAACATTAGTTTGCAGAGTTAGCAGGTTTCCTTCGTCCAAAACTGGGGTAATATTTTCCAAAGATAAATTTTAAATGCTCCCGGTTTTGCACACTTAGCTTGTTAGATTGTAGCGTCGTTACACAATTTATTGGTTTCGTGTGTTGTAATATTTAATGATCTTTTGTTTCTTTGTTACTTGGGTTACAATGTTCCAGATAAGGTTTATTTGAAATCTGCGAAATAGGTATTCTGGACTTTAGTGTTCTGTTGGCAGTAAAGTTGCAATTAAACGCACTTGACTGCCGGAGTCGAGTGTTTTCCATTTGCAACATTTGTACGATTACAAGAAAGTAGGTACACTGAGCTTGCTCGTTAAATTTTATATCGATACATAGTTAAGTTAAAATAACATTGAAAAATTCAGAAAACGTTCACCAAAATGACTTTCAAAAAAAAAAACAGACCATACCAATTCGCATTCAAATTCATTAGTTCGAAAAAAATCGGAGCGACGCGAAACACATTCGCACGTGGCCAGTTACGGTCTGATAGAAAAATCGAAATATTTGGTGGGCCCGTACCCTAAAATTTAAATACAGCATATATCAGATGTTATGGCTATAATCGCATGAATCGTATGAATGAACTCGACAAACGAACGGACACAGAGGCTGCAATGATAGCGGGTGGCTTCGCAACTTCAGACTAGTTAAGACAAATTGGGCACGATGGAAAAAAAAAATATTCTTTTTTCGTACGAAATCATTATTTTCTTTTACAGCCCTGGGTGCTATAAAAAGATAATATGGAGAAAAGTTTTAAAGAATTAAGTTTCAAGCGATTGTTCGTCGCTCTCATAGCTGCCTCGGCTACTATACATCGTTGAATTTTCCTCTGGTATTTATTTTAACATCAGCTTAAATCCTGACATACGATTACGACTGCGAGCTACACTGAACGTAAATATTTGTTAAAAACACGAATAAACAACGTAAATAGATTACTGGATTAGGTCACTGTATCCACTGAATTGCGATATACTATAGTAATAATTAAGCTGTTTATACTGAAAGGCTTTTGTTCAGAAATGTGTGGGTCATTTCGATTTACACGAACTGGCTGGCATGGTGATCTATGCAGAGGCTTCATTCAGGTGATGCTATTGATTATGTGACGCATCCAAAATAAATGATGAAAGCTAATCTCAATTATTTTTAAATAAACATAATCATATTAAATTAAGTAGCTGGCGAAAGTATACGTAATAGTTATTGATACCTAGTGACAAAAAAAACAAAACAAAAAAATCTTTTTCTCGTCATTAGATATCGATATCCATCATGTGTGTGGAGTTCCGTCAGCTAATTTAATTTTACCTTGTATAATATCCCTACATACATATTATACATACATATTATACATCCATATTATACACACATCTCATCAACATCATCATCATCTCATCTCTCATCATCTCTCATCTCTCATCCTGTGCGAGTCTCAATAAATACTTTTTCTTTCTTTCTTTCTTTCTTTCTATATTATATGAACTTAGGCAGACACTGTTGTTCTGACAGGGCCAATGCTCGCTCTGCCAGAAACAAAATAGGGAACATGCAATATTTTCATTTTTGTTTTCATTTTAAAGAATTCCATGTAGAATAGACCACAAATATTTAAAAAAATTAAAACATTGTAATTTATCGGAAAAAATGCGGTTTTAAATTGACAGTTTAAATTTTCGCGCGAAAACGGACCTATGATTCCGAATACGTCACTCCTTTCTGTCACTGGTCGTACTTGTTCATCGGCTTTCATACTTTTGCATATTTTTTCGACTTTTGGAATATTTTTTTTGTAAAAATTTAAACAACAACCACCACCACCACCAACATCAGATGATCATAAAAATACCACTAATATTCCTAAAAAAAGCCGTGTTGACTCATATTTTGTGCCAATGTGTCCATTTACTTCAACAAAGTTCCCAAATAAATTGTATTTTGTCTGGACCTTCTGACCCAAAACTGAGAAAAAAGTGGTTTCAAGCTGCGAAGAGAAATGACAATTACTTATTCTCCAAAGACCATTATTCGATGCTGTGAAGATCACTTTGACGTAAGTTTGCGAATATACTTGTTATTGCTTAGTTAATCTGCTTATACGTAAAAACGCGTTAGTAACCTACCTAATACTTACAAAACCTGTCTTCATATTTTTTATTTTACGGTTGGAGAACGACGTCGAAAATTGGATAAAGTTTAAAATGTGTGGAGGAATACTTTTTCTGAAAAAAGATGTGGTACCTCATATTTTTTAATGCCAAAATAGAATGATGCCACTGAAATCTAGATCAGTAATAAAGACAAGGAAAAACGTGAAATTCTTGAGAGCATTGAAAATTCACCGGGTATAATTTTGATTTATTCTTTCAGATTTATTCATAGACTTTTGAGTGAGACAGTTTGACTGTTTGTTTGTCACAAACACTCAAACTTTCAAATGTATAATAATATAAGGATATTGCTTTCTAATGAAGAACTATACTATTATGTCTTTCATATATCACATCCATCTTCAGAGTGATCATTAACCACAACAAAAAAATGAAAATTCTGCACTTTCGACAAAAAAAGTTACAACCATGTCAACACTAACTCTTGGTAAATTCCTGGAGTCTGCTTTGATAAACCCAACTTCCATATTTATTAAAAAAACGCAATGAATAGTCCCATAAAATAATATTCACTTTTACAACCATAAGCTCAAATAAGTTGTCATAACAGGAGTGACGTCACTAAAAGCTGATTGGTGTTTTAAAATATGTTTTGTTTCAAGTCATTTTTAATTCGTAATTATTGTTAAAAAACAACATTATATAAAATAAAAATGTTGAAGTGGCCGTTCTTTTAATTTTTTTTAACGTTTTAATTATAAAATTTTCATAAATATTATATTTGCATCTTCCCTGTCACAAAAAATAAATATATGAAGAAAATAAAAACACCTGGCATAAAATTAACATAAACAAGATTTTTTAATCAAATTATAAAATGTTTGTTTTTTTATCTGTCCCCTAATTACAACAATTTAATGATTCTAATAATAACATAGGTACAGACAACTCGTTTTGTAGATAAGTAGGTACTTACAATCGGGAGTCTCAAAACATTCCTTTTGATGTGAAACTTCCCTTTTGTTTTTCGTCAGTGACAGATTTCCTGTCCATTAGACAAATTGTTTTAAAAAGTTTCCAAAGCAGAAAGTTAGCTCGAATAATGAAGAACATTAATCAGAATGTAGGGATGATCGTGTAAGCTTTAGAAGTCTTGAATATTAAAACGAAAGTCTTGTGTATTAGAGATGAGAGTCTTAAGTACTTTGTGGAGAGTGTCTGTTGAACTAAGAGGTCTTAAGAAGATTACAAAGCAAACGTTTTCTTTAATCCGACCGCTTGAATAATGTTTTATTAATTACAACTATTTGTAGTAGTAAGTACATAAACTTCTAATACTTTATTTATATCGATGGTCCCTATTCACAATGTAGGTTATAAATTTTTACCAATATTCACTTTTTTACTTAGATAGAATCACAATAAAAATATCTATCGTAAGAACATTTTATTTTATTGAAAAACATGATAATTTTGTCAGGTTCTTGGTTAATATTGTCGATTGTTAACTTTGTCCGCGCAAAAGTGTTGGTAGTGACGGAACCGGCGTTGTCCGCGGGGCGGAGGGAGTGCCGATGCGCGCGGACCTACCGCTACGCACTTTGTCACTGGTAGGAGCGCTCGCGCGGCCGAAATTGCAATTTTTTTTATTATTATTTTATTCATCTTAGAAATAGTCCATGTTAAAATGTCGATAGTACCTTATTTCTAAAACCATCAAATAATTCTATATGTTGTCTATGTCAGTACTTAGTAAACAATACATAAAACAATCAGTGCAAATTTGAACATCCAGTCTTATTTTTTTTTTTATCGCTAAAACAATCTTTGAACTGCTCTACTACACAATAGTCTTTTTGCAGAACTGACATTATTAATAGGGACCATAGATATTTGTTAATAATTCACTAATGTGTACTTATAAAAAAAATCATCAGAATACAAACGCTTGAGTTTTTTTAAAGATAATTATAATCATGCTACAAATTTCATCTCTAACTGTGTTCGTCCTAAGCAGAAAGTCAATTTATCAATCTGCCTGCCTTTTCCCAACTGTTAGGGTCCGGCTTCAGTCTAACTAGATGCAACTAAATACTGGTATTTTACATGGAGCGGCTGCCTATCTGACCTCCACAACTCAGTTACTGGGCATCACGATAACTCTTGGTAAGACTTGTTGTCATTCTTTTGGGCCATTGACTACCCGTAACGACTGTCAAAGATCTACGAATGACAGCCGGGACGAGGCATGGAGCGGTCTCTATATGTAATGGATGGTCACCCATCCACGAACTGACCGCGGCAAGCGTAGCTTAACCTTCGATCGATCCGTGCGGCTATCATTATCTAGCCAAGAGCTCTAAGCAGAGAGTGTTCGTATTTTATTCACCCACAATTTTTTGTATTAAAAATGAAAAGCTGTCAAAATAGTATGCAGTATTTCATAAAGGCTCGTGCACAGTGGCGCGACGCGACAGCGTACACAAAGGCACCGCGTGCAGCGCGACGGGCGGCGCCTTTGTGTCGGACTGTCGCGTCGCGCCAGTGTGTACGACCCTTAAAGTAAAAAACCACGTTCGCTTATTTTTTGCAGCCATAAAATGGAAATGCATTTATTCTTGTAAATAAATATACCTGAACCAGACTACAGTCTCAGCCATTGACAGGATTTTCAAAGAACAGTAAATAAAAATACAAAATTGATTTTGTTTCGCGTACCGGAAGTCGTAGCGTTGGAAGGCGTCCCTCAAGGTGGACCGATGACCTGGTGAAGGCCGCAGGAATTCGCTGGATGCGGGAAGCACAGAATCGGTCGAAGCGGTGGTGCTTGAGGGAGGCCTATGTCCAACAGTGGACGTCTGTTGGCTGAAATTATGAGGATGGTGATTTATTTTGTTTAATACCTACACAACGTGGCAACAAATTAAGCAGTAGTGTTTTTCTTCAATGTCTGAAAGTCATGCATATTCGATCTCATTTTAATGATTGGAATACCTATGTTGCTGGCATCTAAAAGGCTTCGCTTGTTAATGTATAGTATAACAAATCCAAGTATAACTTTTTCTCCTTAGGGCCGATTTTACCAAAGTCTGTTTTAAAAATAATAATAGCAATAATCTTTTAGAAATAATCTTTTATCAGTGGAATAAAATTGACGTCTAACAGTTGTAGTATGGAAAAACTGTCAAAACTCTAAATTTATTCTCAGGATAAGACGTATTCTAGGTATAAAAGTTTGGTGAGATTAGCCCTTATGGAAACACTGTTATTTCCATAATTAATAGGCTGGTTTAAAGGAGTATTTTATGGAAACACAGGATTTTCCTACTTAATGAGTATTTTTACACTTCGAACATGGAAGTTTTTCCAAAAAGAAAGAAAAATACAAGTGCACGGTTTTTTGCAACGTAGTGTATTTATATTAAATTATCCTGGTATACTGTTGGTTTATTAGAGTGATAATAAATGGTCTGTACGAAATTTATCGTAGTTGGCTGGAAAACATTGACGAATTTATATGGGATATGTTAATCACTAAATGGCAGCGAAATTATCCGTTCTGTATATTTGATAGTGAAAATATGATATTTTTAATGAACATTTTGAATTACTGGTTTATCTCTATTAATCACAACACTACAAAGGTGACCTAGTAACAGTAGTACATGTTTCACTTATCCCTTTTAATTTCGATAAAGCAATCTAAATTGAATCGTGTAAACAGAAAAGTGGACCTTCTAAATATCAGAAACACCTAATTTAATTCAATTTCTGCGCCATTCAATCAAAATGATGCAATTTGGTTGAACTGTGCAATAATGGAGAGCAGTGGTAGCCTAGTGGTATCGGCCCCGACTTACGAGTTGTAGGTTGTGGGTTCGAACCCAGGCAGGCGCTTTACTTTGAGTAAATAATTTCATCACCACTGCTCTCAAAACGGTGAAGGTAAACATCGTGAGGAAACCGGCATGTCCTAGAACCAAAAACTCGAAGACATGTGACATCTTCCAACCCGCACTGGGCCCGCGCGGTAGATTACAGCCCATTCCCTCTCAAAGAGAGGAGGCCTGTGTCCCAGCAGTGGGAACATTATAGGCTGATTATGTGTGCAATAATGCCTTAAATTCTTGGTTAAAATTTAGACCACTTTCTTTACAGCCGCTGATGTTTTAATTTAGTAATTATTGTCGTTCTCTATAATTCTACGATTATAATGAAATCAATCTCGATACATAATAACAACAACAAGATATCCCAAACATACAAATACACTACATTCAACAGCTCCAAGGGAAAAAAGCAACACAATTTCGTACGATTCCGTCAGTCAATGGTCGCACACAATATGTATCCTTTTCAAACATCCACCATTATGGCGGCTAATAAGACTGGGGCTTACCAGACCTCAATTTATAATAAATCGAACAGAACGTTATCGTTTGCTTGCACACAATGAAACGACGTATCTTCGTCTAGAGTCACCGGACCTCCAAAGTCCAAACACCCTAGGGCTATAACCTTGAATGATGGCCAACGATTTGTTAAGACCCCGTCCACGGTCGTTACGACCTCTTTTCAGTTTTTATTCCCCTTATGATGTTTCATTTTATGATTGCCTGCAGTATTAGGAGCGTACGTGACGGTATGAAATATGTTTTTAGTTATTTTTTGTGTGGGTTTCTCTTTTTGGGCGGTTAAACCCATGAATACCCATTGTTTCTTTGTAATGGTTTGGTATTTTTTTCGGAAGTATATTCCTGAAGTTTTTTAATTTTTAGTTTATAATTTTTAAAGGTAAAGTTACGTTTTTACTGTTCACATTAATGTACTATTGTAAATATTTAGTTCTGGAATAAAAATACAAACTTTTAATTGAGTCTTTACTCCAAAAAAGCTTAATAGGTAATAGGAGGTATACTGTCCTAATCATATAAGGCGTCCTAAATCGCGATTAAATGTTTTTGCAATCATACCAGATTAACTTTCAAGCCTCCAAGATAAATATCTTTTATCTACTCTCATATTGTCAAATTCGAATTATAAACTTCAAAACCAGTTTATACTGACATACTTTATAAACACAATACTGAAATTTAAAAATGGAATCATACTATTATAACACTTTTTCTCTAACAAAATAATGATATAAATTTTATTTTTTACCGATACGATACGGGGCAAATTCAAGAAGTTAATATCACCAAGGAGTTTCCGTCAATTATTTTTTTCTAATGGAACGAATGTGCGGGGCGCGCCATTTTTATAGCATTACAAAAAAGTTTTGATTCCAATTATTACTTGGCTGTGGCAGCGCCCGCTTTAGCGCATGCGCGGTGATTAGCTGGGTTTTGGCGCCCATCATGTTTTGTTGTACTGAATTTCGTGGGAAACTTTGATCTTTTATTTAGTAGGTTCAATCCAAACGTATGAGAGTAGATAAAGTAGTGTATGAAACTGCACATAACTAGGCGTGTTTTAATACCAGCTCTCTTTATGCAACAGTTTCATAAACTACTATTATGATTAAAATAATATTACACTGCATGATTATCATAAACCTTATTCCTGAAACCATATTTAGACACTGTATACTGCGCTGCTCCATGAAATTCTAGCTAAAACATTGTAAGCTCAAAATGCTGGCGTCGCCTTGTTATAAATCCGTTTTGCTCGTAAAGAAAATTGTGTAATATATCATCGTGTTAACACCACGTGAGAGAACCCGTTTATCAACTCAAGCCTCCTAATAATATCTCTTATGAATGTTATTCCACCTTTTTTAAACATTCAAATACTATGCACGTTCCTGGGAAATGAAACAATAACACGACATAATAAAGGTTAATATCCATAACATAACATATTTTTGTTTTATTAAAAAATGTGTACCAAGGTAAAAAGTTAACATTAAAGGTCTGATGTTTCGTACTTCGGGTAGCTCTTATTACTTTTTTTATGAATAAACATAAAACTATTTCAATTTCTTTTGCGGCTGAGTTGGTGAACCTAAATAGCCTTTAAGTAAATAATGTTCAAACGAAGGAAAGTTTTTCGTTCACTCAGGCTCTTGATAAATCTCTCAATCGAAAATGGGTTTTCTTTTTGTTCATAATACGTTCCTCATCGTTTAGCAGTTTATTTTGTGTAGGTGTTAAACTTTTCAACTGAAAACTTTATACATATAAATATAATATTAAGCTAATACAGACATCAGTCGGAATGCAAGGTAGAATGTCAAGACAAAGTGGATTCACTGGAGGGGTTTTACGTGATCAAATCAAAACCTAAAGATGAATGCGAGGAAAATAAGATCAAAATCAAAATATTTTATTTCACATAAACCAACATGGGCACTTATGAAACGTCAGAAGCTAGGTGCACGGTTCCAATTGGTTGTTTCCTACGGAGAAGAGCCGGCAAGAAACTCCACGGTTACTCTTTTAAAAATAAGGGGCTTTTACAATGTTTCCAATTAGTGTTGATAGATATGGGAGGACAGTGTAGGCCTGTCAACAAGTAACATGTACTCAACAAAATATAAAAAGGTCCACAAATCAAGTCTACAAATTAGGTCTACAAAGTTCTCACATTCACAAAATATAAAAGAATCTATTTAAAAATAAAAGCCTATTTAGACTAAATTCCATTACTACTGTAACAAATCGGAATCAAAATTCTATCCACAAAAGCCATAAATAAGGAGTTGAAATAAGAATCCGAAGTATATAATGTCAAATAATGAGATTATGTCAAAGAAGTAAGTAAAAAGAAACAAAAAACTTCGTAATTTGGGAACAGTTAATATACATTTACTTAGTGATGCCGTTACTGGGGAACCACAGGGAAGCCAGGGAAGCCACATGTGCAGAAGGAATTATTGCCAAACTTCCTTGTCTTCAACGTAGTCTTTGATGAAAGCAAACCAAATACTGATGCATCATGCAGGCATGTTTTCAATTACAACATGAGCATATAATATGAGTAGGGTTTTCAGAATTCAATTACAAAGTCCCCGTGTCTCCCTGCGCATGTTTTATGAAAACATTTTACAATATTACTACACGTTGCAATGGGGTACTTGGATAGTAAACGTCTTGTTCTTGGGGGTAAGAAAATGAAATTTACATTCGTATAACAAACAGGGGAACCATAAAGTACACTTCTTTGCTTTGAATTTAAATTATGAGTGTTTTCATTTGGTAATTTAAAAAAAATGTCTAGTGTTGTTCTTTGTCGCAGATTGCTGTTGTTTCTGCGTGAATTGAACCCCAAGTTTCAACCCTATAGGGATATGGGTAAAGTAGGTACAGATGTTTTATTTTTATGAAAGCTTTTATTAAACGGAGGCACTGAAATAAAGGCACAGAGGAGGTAAAAATACCACACGCATACTTTTTTTTTCTTTAGAAATTAATCTGCTTATCTTTCTAAGAAAAAGTCATAATATCTAAACGATGTTTTTTCTATCTTTCACACAGCTATCCTACACAGAGTTATCAATATCACGTATTCATTTGAAACGTGCTCTTCAAAGAAATGTACGGGGTGCTTTACAAAAGCAAAGTTTGAACTAGGTAATCGTACTTCTTCTTCTTCAAGTACCCTTTCGATACGACTGGCTGGCCATCGTTTCTACGAATCGTCGCCAGTGAAACGCAACAGCACTTCAGAAACTTTGTTTTAGTTATTACGAAACAGCGGGTAATTGCTTAATACACTATCAGTAGGAATCGCTTTCATTTTGACAGTTCAACAACATTAATTGCGTTATTTACGCTGTTGAGCAGACAATTTTTTCGAATATATGAAGCAATGGGTTAGTAATAGGCTTCAAAATGATTCATATTGTGATAGGTGCGTCAAATAAATCCAAATAACCTTTTCGCTCTTTAATGACTCATACAGTACCTTTCAGCGCTCTTGTTTCTAGATAATTTGAAAAAAAGAGTATTTTCTGTAAAAATATTTTTCCGATTAGATTTAAAAAATATATTAGGTCTTTACCTATGAAATTGCCGTTCTGCAGTACTGGCCATTTCAAATCAAAATAATTTTTGTTTGGCTAAGAATTCTAATTTCAAATTAATTTTATTTTAAAAACATGGATTTTTTTTTCTAAAAGTAGTCATTTCTTTATTGATTAGTGTTACATTTTCATCGCATTTCAATCTTTTTCGTCATCATGGATACGTTAAAAAATCGAGTAATTATGGAATATGAGTACCGTCGTGGCAGCAACGCGGCACAAGCGGCACGCAACATCAACGACGTTTACGGAGCTAACACTACAAACCAACGCACCACCTGTTATTGGTTTGCTCGCTTCCGTTCTGGAAATTTCGACCTGAAAAATGAACCTCGCGGTCGTCCGAAGACTTTGGTCGACAATGACGAATTAAAGGCGATTGTGGAAGCTGATGATACACAATCTACGGCTGAATTAGCAGCAGCTTTCGACGTTAGCGTCAAAACAATATTGGTCCATTTGCGTCAAATTGGCAAGGTAAAAAAGCTTGACAAATGGGTGCCCCACGAACTCAATGATCGCCAGCGCGAAGTACGCGTCGAGACGTGCCTTGCACTGCTCAACAGACACACAAATGAAGGAATTTTGAACCGCATTGTTACCTGCGATGAAAAATGGATTCTGTTTGATAACCGTAAGCGCTCAGCAAGTTGGTTGGATCCTGGTTCAGCACCTAAACAATGCCCTAAACGAAAACTTACCCCTAGAAAAGTGATGGTCACTGTTTGGTGGTCTAGCGCCGGTGTGATTCATCACAGCTTCTTACCAAACGGGGTGAGCATTACTGCAGATGTGTACTGTGAAGAACTGAACACAATGATGGAGAAGCTGGCGCATCTCCAACCAGCATTGGTCAATCGCTCGTCTCCGCTGCTCCTGCACGACAACGCGCGACCTCATACTGCACAGCAGACGGTCTCCAAGTTGCAAGAACTGGGGTTGGAAGCTCTCCGTCATCCGCCCTACTCACCAGACCTTGCGCCTACAGACTACTACTTTTTCCAGAATTTGGATAACTTCTTGGCGGGAAAAAAATTTAATACCCGAGAGGCAGTACAAAATGCCTTTGAAGAATTTGTTGCCTCCCGTCCAGCTGATTTCTTTAAGAAGGGCATCAATAAACTGCCACTGCGATGGCAAAGATGCATTGATTGCATGGGTGATTACTTCGATTAATACAAATAAAAAATTCATGAAAAAAATTCGTTTAAATTTTTTCATACAAAACGGCAATTTCATAGGTAAAGACCTATTATTTGATAGTCTCCTATAACAAGACTGATAAAACGAATGGATTGGAATGTTTATTTTTTTATTATCAACGCATAGGAAGGACGCGTTCTCATTCTCGTGGTTGATTCTTTGGATAGCTGAAGGAAACACGGAAATGATTAAAAACATACCTTCATATGCAAGAAACAATTTTCCTAAACAATTTCTCAATTCGACACCCGAATCCCAAGCGAACAGAATCCGCCAAAACAAAATATCTAAATAGAGATGTATCGACTAACAAGTATAGACTCGATACGTTCCCTCTTCAATTTGCGACTGCAAAATTGGATTTGATCCTCAACACTATTCGGATAGTCGTTTATCTCAATTCCGTAGGCACAGACAAAGCGGCAGTAGCTATTGGTGAGAACCCGAAATATGTGCGCGTATCATAAATAAAGCATCGATCTCACTCGATACAAGCCTAGAACCAGAATAGGGATCTGATAATGTCTCGCCTAGATCTTAATATTATGATGTATCGATATATTTGGTAGGTAGTAAATAGGAGTCCGAACCTTATTTCTACAAAACAGAAATGAGACTATGTTGAAATATCACAACAGTAACATTATATTCATACAAATTATTTTGTAAAGCCAAAAATAAATTACAGATATTTTACAGCTGTCCAGTTTCATTTGACATTGTAACTTATATTCTTCGTAGATGGAAACCTTTTCCCATAATACCAATTATTTAATATGGCCATTTTCATTTTTCATCCGGGAAAGGAAAATTCATTTTGCTATTTCTTTTAATACTCACATAATATGTTTTATATATTTTGTTCATGTGGGTTGTCTGTAGGTGTTCCGTTTTTTCCTATTGAGATAACGGGTCAAGTTTGTATGTCGATCATACACCCACGCTGTACATAGATTCTGTTAAAAAAAACCAGAGAGAAAGATTTGCAATGATTTCATTTTTAGGATTTATAATCTATCGTAATTTTTTTACCAAACAGATCAGTAGATAATTTTCATTAAATGACCTTCCATATTTACATGTATATCTACTTGAGGCGGTAGATATGTACGGTTTATTTTCAGTAGTATGTAAATTTACCCCGATAATATCTTAGCATTCTTGTATCAAGAGTAAGGGAGCCACATACGTGGTCTATTGACGAAGGAAAAAATACGATAAAAATATTGTAAAGGTTTTGCAAGCTTGCGTGAGGGGTGGATACGTGTCCGTAACTTATTATTTTTATCAAAACACTTCCTTATGAGGATATGTGTTGTGGCGGGGACGTAAATATGTGAAGCTATGTCATTTGGGGGTAAGCAGAGATACCTAATGGTGTTGTGCATGCGTGACTTTGAATGGGTGAATAGAAGTAAACTTCGAAGAATTTTATCAAGGTTTGTACGTTAATAATAATATGAAGAACTTTAAGGTTGGTCATCATTCAAACCAAGCCAATCGCAGATCAGAGCAGCGGTGGCCAAGTGGTCAGCCTCGACTTACGAGTTCTAGGTCATGGTTTCGGCAGTGGGAACATTATATCTATCGCAGTTTACTACAAAATATATGATTCTCCACCCTCCCCATTTATTCAGTCTCAGCAGCTTGATATAATTTAGAGTGGCTTTAGTTTTGTTCGTTCACGTTAATAATTTCTAACGCACAATGCAGATAGCCCGTGCACGATAAGACACAACGCATGTAAGCACATTTATTAAATGTGTACACAAAGAAGGTACGTAAGGTATTTTGACGTCATATTTGGTTTCCTATAAATGCTCTGAGATGGTGCTCAATAAAACCAGCTCAATATTTCAAGGAATAAGCGAGATATAAACCATTTAAATTGGATTTATATGATTTAAATCTCTCTATAAATAATTTTATTAATTGAAAAGTAAACCTTTCACAAATAATTTGTTTCAGTTAATAGAGACAATTTCATTGCTCATAAGATAATTGAATCATCGTTTAATTAATCGGTAAACGAATAAATCTGAGTTCCATTTATTTCAGTCCGATATTTTTGCACAGTAACACGTGAATATTTTAAAAACCGATTTTCGGATTAAAATCTATGATAAGTAAAAATACTATGTGAGTGTATGGACAGGTTTAGCTTTTAGATTTAAATAAACTCTACTCGATTTTTTGTAAATAAATAAAAAACAGAATCAGCGTTTAGTTTCCTCTGCCCTTTCGTTCGTTTTTCGTTTTCGTTCGTTGCGTTTTCTTTGAAGTTTAGTTTCAAGTCAATGTCAAACAAAATCAAAGTAAGCTCAAGTGGAAGAAGAGCTATATCTGTCGGAAAACCGATGCTTTTGCAAGAGTTCTTGAGTGGACACTGCGAACCGACAGACGTTGTGTACCTATTTGAAGGAAGTAGCCGGGCTGAGTTTGACTTGAAGTGACATGAGAAGAAGTACGCGTACAAATGATGTTTCATGCAGGAAACAAAAATATAAATTGAAAATAAAATTACTATGAGTAAAACGGCACCATTCTGTTTAATTGCACTGGTCAATTATTGCTTCATCTTCATGTTTACTATACTTAGGTACCTACTTTATTTCACCGCTGTCAATCTTAAACAGAACCGTGGTTACTCCAAGTTCATATCATAATTATTATCAATAGCGAAGCCCGTGCGCGAAGCAATCAAGATATCAATTAAACATTACCCGTGGGGATCTTCACCGCAAGGCCTGAAGCAATGACATGTTTATATTTAATTTCTCAACCGAAATGGAGTCAACATGGCTGTACTCGTATTTCTGAAATTAATTGTAGCCTCCGTTTGTCAGCTTGGCAATAGTATAGTAGTGACATGGATGTAGAGAAATATGAAGAGGCCATAACGTAAACAATGCTGAAAAGCGTAGTTGCGTAGTTTTATTTTACAAAAAAATAAGCAACATCATCCAAAAACGAGGATAAAATGAACAAAAGGTATCCTTACTCATTTAACTTTTCTAGATACCATTATTTCATGAGCAACAATTTTCATGGATTTTCTCCGTTAATTGCGAATAAACCGTACACTTAATAATAGTTTAAAAAAACTAAAAAATACGCTTTTATAGAAAATTCAACTAAAAAATAGAAAATAAATTTTAGGAAATTTGATTTTAAAAAAATTGTGTAAGAAAAAAATATTTTATTGTAAAAAAAGCGTGGGGTGCATGGTATCAATAGTTATAAATATTTTATGAACAGATATGAGTAGAAGGGTTATTTTTATAATATCCTGAAAAGCACCCCACGCTTTTTTTTACAATAAAATCATTTTTTCTTACACAATTTTTTTGAAATCATATTTCCTAAAATTTATTTTCTACATTTTAGTTGAATTTTCTATAAAAGGGTATTTTTTAGTTTTTTTAAACTATTATTTATTTTTCATTTTTTAGTGATTATTTAGCAATAGCTTTATGATATTTACATCTCTATTAGCTTTTGCATAGAAGAGCGGTGTTTCACCTAGACGGTCTCTGCAATTGTCATATGCTCCTTTATTTATTATTATATTCATAATTTTACGCTGATGATGACGGCAGACTATGTGTAGCATGCAATAGTTAAAATAAATAAAATGTTAAAATTAAAATTCATATTTGTCTCAATAAATAGGTCATGTATGTCTCTAAATGTGGCTCAATTTTTTTTTTCATTACAATAATTTACTACTAAAGTGAGTTTGATTTTCATTACATCAATTTACTACTAAAAGAGTATAAGTATATATTGGCTGCTTTTAGAATATATACTCGATATAGCGAGTTGACGAACTATAGTACACAATATTTTCGATATCGTACTATGAAAATCAATGATTTTCAATAAAATTGAGCCGTCATTGATGTTTATTCTAAGTCTGTAACTTATCCGATAAATGGGTAAATTGAGTGCCTACTGCCTTCCTTGGATGAGATAGCCTGTTTTCAGGTACCCTCTCCGAAAATTTTATCTTAATCACAGTCGGTAACTTATCTGAGAAATAGGTAATCGGCGCGCCAAGTAGTTTCCTTTATTGGTCTTGACGCAGACACTCCAGGTATCAGGAAAACAAAAATTCGCTAATCCTGATTATCCTAGTAAGAATAACGGGTCAAACTGTTTAAAATATTGAATTGTCATCGGTCCTTAATAAGTATGCCAAATTTCGAGTTAATCCGACGTTTTGAAGAGGGTCAAAATCATGTTCGAAGATTCCGTTACATACTAACATACTAACATACGTATGAAGCTAATAAAAGCTAAAAAAAGCTGTAAATGGTACCCCAACTTAGCGTTCAGCCTAGTGCCACATACTTGTAGCGGCATCTACATCGCCACATGCGAGCTACGCGTCACACTGACGTCACGCAAAGTCCTGTCCAAGTTCCTGAAATGTGACACAGCAGTCTGCCTGTACCAGTTACATGCCATGATCCTTGTGTACTTCACCTTAGCCGAATTCCTAAACATACAAAATAAAATTAAAATCAATCTAGTAGACATAACTCCGTGAGTTTCCCAATGCGGTCGACATGGAAATGCCGCGGGCGGTAAATCCGCGCCGCACCACGTGGCGTCCATGCCACAAAAGTGCTTTTTGATAGACAGCCGTACAGTTCCAAACGTTTAATGCCCCGTGTCGGATACAGTGGAGAATTTTTAATTTAACAACCATACTAGATTAATTACTGGCAATTTTTTCGTGAATGCAAATCTGAATGGTCTGTGAATTGATTCGAATATTTGTTTAGGGATCGTTTTATGTTTATTTTTATTGTGATGTGGTTTTGTTTGGGTAAATTACTGTTTGGTGATGAGGAGGAATTGAAATTGTGTGTTTAATTGTATGCTTAATTTATAAAGAAAAAAAAGAAAGAAAATACGATTATTTGCGGTAAACATGACGCAAAGAAAAAACACACAAACAAAAAAAAAAACAAAAAACGAGTTGGGGGAAAATATGCGTCACATCCACGCAAAACGGCAATCGCTCAGCATAATGCTACGAACCTATGCGAGACAGAGCCCCAGCGCTGGTTTTCAGCGATACCCGGTGTGATTTTGTGTGTTTATTAGGAGAGTGATATGTCGTGATGGCCTAGTGGTTTTGTTCTCACGCATAAGGTTGTGAGTTCAAATCCGGGCAAGTACCTAACAATGTGAATTTTTTAATTCATATGTAATTTCTGAGTTTATCTTGGATATTACTGACATCGGCTAAGGAAAACATCCTGAAGAAACCTCGACTTATAGCTAATATAAGTCTGAAACGAAATCGCCAACCCGTCTTGAGTAAGAGTGGTGATCAATGCTCGTGACTTTTCTGTATGAGAATAGTCCTTTGCACTGGGCCAATAATAGGCTGCTATTATTTAGGAGTGTATGTCATTAGTTTGACAAACAAGTGTGCGACATGTCACTGGGTCGACAGGGAAATGTAGCTCCTCTTCTAATTTAGTTGGTGCCTAGCGGGGGATTACTACGCATGATTAATCCAAATCCTATCTATAAAAATGTTCTTGAATTTTAATTGTAACATAATAGGTCTCTCTTGGCTTAAAACGAGTTCCATTTTGTAACTAATGCAAATACAGTTTTGTGAATGCTAATTAATCCAAACGGAGTAAAGTATTTGACATTGTCAGAATACGTAATTTTTCGTTTCGATAACAAGAAAGTAAGTTTGAAGAGTAATCCTGTCTGCAAACAGAATAGTAAACCGTAACTTCTGAATAAAAAGGAATTATATTCACAGTATCACGAATAAATATCATGATACTGAATTTTATTTTATTAGCTGCGTCTTCGGAAAACGGGAATAAGCCGATGTACGAACGAACGAAGGAACGAATGAAGTGAACGGAAAAGTTATCACGTTTATCTGAGTTAACATAAACTGCAATTACCCAGTCACCAAACGTTCTTGGGAAGGAAACGAACGTTTTCTCGGGCCTATGAACGGGGAAAACAACTGTAGAGAAAAAGCTAAATATATATTTTATCACTTTTATGGCCCCTTACTTTGAGCTCTGTTTGAATTACAACTCGCTGTAACTTTTTGCGTACAAACGTTGTGCTTCGACGTAATTCCGCGTTTCGTTCTAATGGGCCGTATCGAATCCAGTGAACACGTCGAGGAAATAATCTGGTTCGATATAGATTGTGCGATACAATGGGAAATTGCACGTCTGCATTTCTTTAACTTTGAACATAAGTGACACTCCTGTGAATGTTTTTTTCTAATAATGATCAAAAGATGTAGGTACCTACCTACTTGCCTTGTACTAGTTTCTAGGTTTCTAGGTGGTTTAGGTAGGTGGGTTTCTAGTTTTAAAATCGTATTAGCACCTGAAAGAAACGTCATCTCCGTAACAGCAAAAATAAAGGGGTATCATTTAAGCTATCACCAATTTAATTAGTTTTGTGTTTCTTAAATAATAGGGTTTGTCCTCAAAATAGTAGATCTGTCACCAAAATGTAGTCACCAAACAATGCAAAATCAGTTCCACAATAAATCACCTAAAATCCTGAGATATAAGGTCTAGTACCAAATAAATGTTTTTGTATGTATTATAATAGGTGTGTCCTAATAAGTATTTCAACAATAATGAGGCGTAGCCGACGGAGTCCCGCTTCGCGGGACTCCTACTTCTGGGCGGTTTAAAAAAAAATAACCACGAAGGGGACGGCGGGGTCTTTCAGACCCCGCCGTCCCCTTCTAACCTAACCTGTCCGAGTCGGGGTGCCCCAAGTTGTACCAAATACCTGGGAACAATTTATTTGGTGACAGATCTACCATTCTGAGCACAGAGCTATTATTTAAGTAACAAAACTTGAGAACGAAAATATTTCGTGGCGATAGATGTATTTATTAGGTGATACAACTTGATGACAAATATAAATTTTGGTGATAGAAAATATAGTTCCCAAAATAAAGTAGTTACCTACTGTGATAAATTACGAACTACCTTACACTTAGCGTGTATATTTACGTAATTTAATTTACACAAATGGATTCTTTCGTAGCCGAGGCCACAAAACAGGCATACCAACAGGCATACAATAGGCACAATTTATTAAGTCTATTATTTTACACTGAAACGCATGACCCAGCTAGATTTGTTTCAAATTTCTTCCGGCTCCGTTTAACCCGGTCAAAATAGTGAAAATAATAATATTTTCATACGTAACATGACATAATAAAATGTGGTCGTAAGTCGCATGTGGAGTGACCATTTGTAATGTTTGACCGAATAGGGTAATTGGTTATAGAGGGCAGCTACTGGATTAATTATTATTACTGCTAAGTCACGCACGAATTATAAGCCTACCGTATGTTTTTCATATTTTCCGGGGTAGCACACTCCTGATTTTTCATGAAATTTGGTGGTGGTAAGATGGTTCTTGACCATACAGGGTGTATCAGAAAAGTGTGGTACAGATCATGAAACTGAACAACTTTCTCCATGGTACCAACATCGTAATTAAGAAAAACACGTCAGCTGTCCCGTGAATGATAAATGATTTTATTTCTGTAAATAGGTTTGTACAAACACTTTTACACGTCAATCATATTTTAAAAACTAGATGAGGTCGGCGTTTCCTATCTGACTACTCTGAGAAGAAAGGCCGAAACAAATTCGGAGGTCACAGTCTCTTTTAAAGTCCAGGCATAATCATGGTCAGATCATGTGAAGACCATGTAGATTTGTGTCTGAAATGGTCTTTTGTGGAAAAACCACACAGATTTAGTGGACCTGTCCAGTCAGTCAATGCATTTGTCAGTAATCGTGCAGCTCAACTCAGAACTTAAGGAGCTCAACGATTCGACGAACAATACCAAAGAAAGGACATTTGGGTAGGCCACGAATGTTACTTAAACTGCCAGACTATGATTAAAACTAGCTGAGAGGGAAAAGAAAAGAGCATAAATTACTTCAATACCTTCTCAACGCAAATGTATATAAGACGGCTGATTCTTTTTTTATGATTACGATATTGGTCCCATGCAGTTTGAAGGCCTGAACCACACCCTTGAATTTGACCACGCCTTTCTGATGCTCAAAACTCAAAGCATTTATTTCAAATAAACCAATTGCAGGCACTTTCGAATTGTCAAGGGGTCGGTCAGTCAGAAAAATTAAGCTAGTTGTCCATTACAACGTGCAGTAGGTACTTATGGAGAACGGACAAGAAACTCACTGGATACTCTTTTAAATCAACATCTAGTTCCAAAAAAAATACATACACCCTGTATACTCTTCAAATAACGTCTAAGGTTGAACTCATGACTTTCATTCACGTATGTCATCTGTCATCACACATACTCTCTCCTTCCAATTCTCAGAATAGCATATAAAATGAATAATTTATATAAAAAAGGCAGAAACCTTACCCTTATCATGCGATCGACCTTAACTCACAGAGATGGTTGAACGGTGTAACGACACATCAACCTAGCATTGGGCATAATTCTCTCCGTGAACAATGCCACATCGTTCGGTTAACGATTTCCGAAGCTTTTTTTATTAGGGATGTGCGGACAGACTGATTAGCCCATTAAGCTGAATACGGGTTTATAGTCAACAGAATTACGACTGGGAAATGGAGTTTTAGAGATCTCATCACTCATTGATATGGTGTAGTAGATAGTAGTATGATTAGGCTATGAAATAGTGGCAGTGTGAATGTTTTCCCATAAATATTTAATTTTTACCAATCAAGTATTATACGTAGGTTTAAATCGGAGGATAGCTATTTGCCAATATTGATAATTAAATAATTATCAGAACAGCTTACAGGATATAGCTACATTGAATTCAGCAGAAATTGGATGTTTATTCGAAACATACCAAATCCTTCGAAATGCTGTTAATACTAGCGTCAATGTGAGCCAATGTGTATATAAAATACCATTGAGTTACTAGGTTCGAAACAATGAATGAAAAATATTAAAGAATAGAATACATTTATTTTCCATTGACATTTATGACTATTCAGAATCGCTAGCACCAAAGTGTGGCCAGCACATCTTCTTATACAAAGTTCCTTCTGTCCGTAGTCTTTGTTACTGTAATTGCTATTTGCGGTATCATGAATAAAACATCTGCTTACTTAGATTCGCCGTATTCGATTGTGGTTAACATATTTCTTGTTTAATGGAGACGAAGAGTTGTAAATAAATTGTCGGTAAAGTATTCCGGGCAGCACTCGCTTTAAGAGTAGAAGATTAAAGAGGTAACACACGTTATCAGCTTCGTAGCGTTATTTACATTCTATTGAGATTTATTCGATTATTTATTGGAGTTTCTATTCAGCGTGGTTTTAATTTCGTTTTATATGTTCTGGCAAAACTTGGGACTCATTTTATTTGAACTATACTAAGTGGCTAGATACTTTTTAGTAATAGTATAATTTATGTCACAGAGTTAGTAAAGTACCTTCTTCTAATTAGGATGAATATAATAATATTTTAATTAATTAATTAATTCATAAGCCAGATGGTCATCCATCTGCAACTTTCGGTGTGCTAATAGATGCAGTATGTACAGCGATAACAAATCCGACAGATAAACAACAACTGTAATTTCCAGCACAATCACGTGTTCATAAATAGAATCCCAAATTGAGCTCAAATAAAATAACAATTTCCTTAAAGCTCTAGGTACACAAAGTAACATTTAAACGCGCCACCGATTTCCAATTAGTTTTTGACAAACGAGAACGTCAATTACATCACAAGACACTGCCAAATTAAAATAATAAATCATTCTGAAGAAATAATCATAACTGTGAAATTTCAAAGGTAAAAATAAAGGAAATTCAGTGACAAACGGTTCCATAATTTGAATTCGTTGCGTTGTAGGGACAGCTGTCGTTGGCGACACGGCGCGAATGTGCGACTTTTGTTGTAAAAATATAATATCTACGTGTTCTACTCAACGTGAATATGGACTAGAGTTCAGAATAACCTTCTAATTTTGAACTGATTTGGAATGAATTTTGAGTCTAATTATTTGGATTACTGTTTGATGAATTCGGTAATACTGCGCTTAATGCACAAATGGTTTGAACTCAAATGCAATCTATTAATGTTACGAGCTACTAAACAGCTGGTATGTTACCGCTTTTCCAGGAAACCCAGAAAATCGAGTGTTTCGATGAAAATGTAGAACAAACGGTATACGAGTAAGTTAAATACTTAATAGTTATCGAAAATATAGTAATACTCGTATTATAGAGAAATGTATGTAGTCGTAGATTATGGGCTGAATATATTGCTTCAATATCTAAATATACTTAGTATTGGGACAATGTACCTACTTTATCCTAGTGTCTTCATTGGAATAAAACATTGAGAATACAAATCAGTGTGGAGACACAAAGAAAGTTTTATTTACTTTTTTACTGCTTTGGCGGACAGACGTGATTGCTGGGATAAAGTGAAATAATTTATTTCAATGTAAGTCTGGAAAGGAAACAAAATATGAAGGCAAGTATGAACGTACAAATTGTATGACAACACAAATACTTGTGTTGTCATACAATTTATACTTTCTTTTGAGTCGATCATTACGTTGCTGTAGTCTGCTACTTTGCCAATATTTAGTACAACGTTTCATAATGATAATAATGAGTTGGAGATCTTGATTCAATTCAAAAATTCTTTAGAGACTAGAGCACCAACTACTGCCTCGTTGATCACACAATACAGGGGTTCGATTCCAAGATCCGGCAAAGTGTTGTTGAGTTTTTTCATTCGGTATTTCTCAGTCGCATCACGGAGTCTGGATTTGTGCCAGGTTGATGGCTCGCCCTCTATTACATTAGAGAGCGAAATGTGGGTGTACTATCGGTAGGTGTACCTATAGTACAACCACATTTTTAAGTATGATAAACTCAAAACTCAAACTCAAAGCATTTATTTCAATTAAAACATTTACAGGCACTTTTGGATTGTCAAAGAGTCGGTCAGTTAGTCAGAAAGTTGAAGCTAGTTGCCCATTCCCAAACGTAGATCTCTATGGAGAAGAACGGGCAAGAAACTCCAAGGACACTCTTTTTAAATCAAGATATTACAAAATCCTTGGTACATTATTCTTGATGCTTCTTTAGCTTAAATTAAAAAAAAAGAAATCAAAATATAAGAATAATAAAAATAAGCCGTGGCAGTTAAGAGATGACCAGTCTCAACTGACGGCGCCCGGTCACGAACACGACGCGTGGATCAGCACCATCCAACTCAACCATTTTGTAGGGAACCGAATGATCCAACACACGCGTCACCAACAGTAAGACGTTTAAGCGAGCATGACAGTCTCAATTGCCATGCACTGCAACTGTTAGGTATCTCACATTCATAGGTATACCTATAGTACCGCCAGGGGATCACAGGAGTGTATTCCACATTCATAGATATATCTATAGTACCGCCAGGGGATCACAGGAGTGTATTCCACATTCATAGATATATCTATAGTACCGCCAGGGGATCACAGGCGTAATGTTATGTTAAAGCACCACTAATTTTCAGTTAGTTGGTGGTATTTCCATCCAATGATCAGTGAGCCAATTTTCACCAGTGTACCTATTCGATCCTTTTGACAAGTTATGCACATAGTATACTTACTTATACTTTTTCTTACAAGAACAAGATGAGAACGCCGAAATGAAATATAAATCTAGCTTTAAATGCGTCATTAGGCTTGGATGACGGCCAGTCCGGTACTTATTGTGCCATTTTCTTTTCACTTATATTTTAGTTGAACGACTCTGTTTGTCCGCCCGTGTAATCTATTCATAATGTCCGTGATGGCGATTGCGAAAAAGTTACTCGAGCTAAAATTAATTAGTATGGGTGACGCAAATCTTGGTGAAGAAGTTGTTCAAAATGCGTACATAATAAACTTGCTGACGAGAATTAAGTGCTATCTTTGGCGAAGCTTGTTATGTTTTTAATTGATGATGTTGGTGAGTTCGCTTTTGATTTATTTATTACTACCGCCACCCCTGCTTCGCTCGGTTTTTGCGAGTTGGCAAAACATAGATATTTCGTGATTTTGTGTGGCGGAGCAGGTACGTCTCTCTCGTTATCATCCGCCATATTTTAACTACTGTGGGCGTACTATGGAAAGTATTGGTCATTGCGCAATAGTCAAAACGTTTGCAGTTAAAATCAAATTATAATTTACGAACAAATTAATCACACTAGCGTATCAACGCTGGTGTGATTAATTTGTGATCACACTGTAGGTACACGGCACAACTATACAGAACGCGCGATAGTTTTTAAACGTGTTCACTGCTTGACCGCAACCGACCAACTCTTCTTTATCTCTGTTCGAGCGTTATGTTTTAGACTCTGTCGAGCGCCGCCTGGTGGCGCTGGCGTCCCGATTAGTCAAAGTCAAACGATAGATTTAACGTATTTCCGACATATATAAGTTTAATATTACAATCCTATAAATGATGTTGAAAACCACATCAACATCCGTTGCGTAGTTGAGAATAACAACGTGGTCATACAGACACTAAAAGCGACTTTTTCTAATATGTATAGGTACTATGTATTTCTGCTATCTGGGTCAAGTAGTTCCCTAAATTATAAAATGGTTTAGTTGTGATTATTCGTTAATTAAGATTTATGCTGTAATATACACTCTTAACATAATACTGTGTCGTTAAACAAGCATAATGTTTATGAGGCGAAAAAGTATGCAAAAGGTGCTAATAGATTCGATTCTGAGTTGATACAGGAAAAGACGCAGAATCCTTTGTGTACAAAAACATGCATTGTTAAACCCCTGCTCAACTAAAGAGACACGAGCTTGAAGATAAGCAAGAAGTACCTATCAATCTTAAGCACGTTACCAATCCTGACGGGTCCTAGAACTTAGGTGAGGATATTTGAATTAGTTTTAAAAACTTAACCTTATAGAAAGTTATCCAACTCAAAGTTTGAGTCAAAGAGTTTTTAAATGAAGATCGATGATCTGGAGTTGTCTCGCAAGCTGTGCTTTCAAATTTTGATGAATAGAGTTATAATAGCGACGAGGAAAAATCGACGATCCAGAATTAAGAAGGACCTATTGAGCTTACTTACTTTCTTTTTATAATTTGGTATTGATTAACCATCCTAATATTCTAAAAAAGAACCACTTTGAATGTTCATGGTTTTGTTACGTGTGGAATATGGCCGAAATATGACATTATAAATGATAAATTATTTTATTTCTGTAAGTAGGTTAGTGCAAACACTTTTACACGTCAATCATATTTTTTAAACTAGATGAGGTCGGCGTTTCCTGTCTAACTACTCTCAGAAGAAAGGCCGAAAGAAACTCAGAGGTCACAGCCTCTTTTAAAGTCCAGACATAATCTTGGTCAGAACATGTGAAGACCATGTAGATTGGTATCTGAAATGGCCTTTTGAGGAAAGAACCACACAGATTGAGTGGACCTGTCCAGTCAGTGCACGCATTTGTCAGTAACCGTGCAGCTCAACTCAGAACTTAAGGAGCTCAACGATTCGACGAATAATACTAAAGAAAGGACATTTGGGTAGGCCGCATAAACTACTTAAACTGCCAGATCAAGAATAAAACTGAAACAATGACCCTCATAGTCCTCATAATCACAATAATGAAAATAATATAATACTTTTTACAGTAAATATTCATATACATATATAAATATATATATACATTGAGAACATAAACATAAGTTTTTAAATTTGGCAGGTTAGATAGTGTTTGTAAGTTCTCGGTACAAGAATCATGTTTTGCATATTTATGTTTATCCTGAATAGTCACGGTATCAAAACCATCTAGCACAGAAAACCAGTGTCTATTGATAAACATAATTGATTAAACACCGGTACTACAACCGCATGATATAATCAAATTAATACGATTTCAGGGCCGCTCGGCCCCGACGGGAGGTCCCGACGGTGGCAATTGACAAATGGACGAAATACCCACTTGACAAACAACCAAATACCACGTGTTGTTAATAAAATTAACGGCTGTGATTAATTGTTGGTCCAACGAAACTATGGTCGCTTTTAATCAGGAGTTTTTTTTTGTTAGTCAAGGTTTTTTTGTAAATTAGAAGGTATAATTTACTTGAATTTGGGAGGGGTGTATTAAAAAGTAGACTACTGTAGACTGAGTAGGTAAAAGTTAACTTGGTGGTACGTACTTAGGTATTTCACTTTAATGTGTGCGATCATTATCATCATTCTTCTGTTTTTATCCCAATTTTTTAGGGTTGACATTCAGTGTGTTTCATAAATCTAAACTCAGGAGCTACTACACAGGCCCCGAGTGGTCCGCGGTGGGCGCTGAAGCGGCTGGACCGGGAGCTCCTCCTGGAAGCCTCGATCGTGCAGGCCTGGGTGTCATCACCGGACAGGCCTGCTGATATTAACGACGAGGCGGAGTGGTTCCGGGAGGCCATGTCCGAAGTATGTGACGTGGCAATGCCCCGGGTCCAGCCTGGACGCGCCTTGCGCCAGGTGTACTGGTGGTCGCCGGAGCTAACGTCTCTGCGCGAGGCGTGCATTGCTGCGCGACGCCTGTACACCAGGCACCGCAGGCTCCGTATCCGTCCTCCGGATACGGAAGCCATTCAGGCGGAGCTGTACGAGTGTTACAGAGCGGCGAAGACCGCCTTCCGAGCGGAGATACTGCGGGCCAGGGGACTGGCCCGTGAGGAGTCGCTGGCGACTCTGAACAGGGACCCTTGGGGACGCCCATACAAAATGGTGCGGGAGAAACTCCGCCCATGGGCTCCCCCGCTAACGCAGAGTCTCCGGCCTCAGCTCGTGGAGGGCGTGGTGACCGCTCTGTTTCCTTCGCGGGGGGAGCACACTCCCCCGCCCATGGCTCCGCCTCCTGCGGTGCCTACTGTGGACCACATAACCGACGACGACGACGATTCTCCGGAGGTGACCGAGGTAGAGTTGAGAGTGGCGGTACGTAGGCTGAGTGCCAAAAATACCGCCCCAGGACCCGACGGCCTACCTGAAAAAGCCTGGGTCCTGGCCTTGGAGGCTCTCGGGCCTCGACTTCGAGGGCTCCTAATCGCATGCTTGAAAGGGGGCCAGTTCCCACTTCGTTGGAAGACGGGGAAACTGGTCCTCATTAAGAAGACGGGGCGCCCTGCGGACTCTCCATCCGCTTACCGGCCCATTGTGCTGCTCGACGAGGTGGGCAAGCTCTTTGAAAGAGTCATTGCAGACCGCCTCGTCGGGCGGCTGGTGCGGGTGGGGCCGGATTTGGCGGAGAGCCAGTTTGGTTTCCGCAGGAGGCGCTCTACGGTGGACGCCATCATGCGCGTGCGAGCCCTCACGACGGGGGATGCTGTGGCCTGGGGTGGGGTCGTCTTGACGGTGTCTCTAGACATTGCCAATGCCTTCAATACCCTGCCCTGGAGTTGCATCAGGGAGGCACTCCGGTATCACCAGATGCCGACCTACCTCTGTCGCATAGTCGAGGCCTATCTGACGGACAGGGCCGTCCTCTACCCCGGTCACCAGGGAGAATGGAACCGGCGAGAGATGTCGTGCGGTGTCCCACAGGGATCAGTCTTGGGGCCGAATCTGTGGGACATCGGGTACGACTGGGTGCTGCGCGCCGACCTCTATAGCGGCGTCAGCGTCGTTTGTTACGCTGACGACGCGCTAGTCCTGGCGCAGGGGAGGTCGCACCAGGCGGCGGCCGAATTAATGACACGCGGGGTTGCGACAGTCATTGAGAGGATCCAGCAATTGGGACTCGAGGTGGCCCTGCACAAGTCCGAGGCCATGTGTTTTCATGGTCCTCGGAACGCGCCACTCTCGGGTTCCCAAATAATGGCGGGAGGGGTTCACATCGGCGTCGAGTCGACGATGAAGTACCTGGGACTCGTCCTCAACAGCCGGTGGAACTTCGTCGAGCATTTCCGACGTTTGGCTCCCAGACTGGACCGGGCTGGGGCGGCCTTGTAGCGGCTCCTGCCCAATCTAGGGGGTCCAAACGCCTCCTGCCGGAGGCTCTACGCGGGGGTCGCGCGGTCCATGGCCCTTTACGGGGCACCGGTGTGGGTGCGTTCATTGAGGCTCCGACCAGCACGCCGTTTGAACGCGTCCCAAAGGGTCATGGCCATCCGGCTGGTCCGGGGATACCGCACGGTCGCCTGCGAGGCGGCGAGCCTCCTTGCCGGATTGCCGCCATGGGATCTGGAGGCAAAAGTCCTCGCGCACATTTGGGAGTAGCGCGAGGAGGCGAAACGCCGGGGCGTTACTCCGCTGCCGCGAGAAATCGCGGCACAGCGGACAGAGCTCCGGCGGGATCTCATGGCGGGATGGAGTGCGACTGTCGCAACCCAGCGCTGGGCACGCCACAATTGCGGCGGTAAGTCCCCTCTTTGAGGAGTGGCTTGAGAGGCGCCACGGCGTCCTCACCTTCCGCCTGACGCAGGTCCTCACCGGACATGGCTGTTTCGGGAGGTTCCTGTTTTGGATAAGGCGGGAGGAAACGCCCGGGTGTTGGCATTGTGTGGATCGACCGGAGGACACGGTGGAGCATACGGTGGAGGTCTGCCCGGCTTGGGCGGAGCACCGCCGTGTCCTCGTGGCGGCGATCGGCGGCGGCGATCTCTCGCGTCCGGCCCTGGTTCAGGCCATGGTACGGAGCGAGAGAGAAAGGGAAGCAGTCACCTCCTTCTGCGAAGCAGTAATGCTCGCGAAGGAGGAGGCGGAGCGCGTGAGGGAGAGGCAATCATTGCGCCCTCACGCCCCTAGTCGCCGCAGGAGACACCCTAGGCGTCGGGAGTCGATAGCCGACTCCCGGCCACCGTAGGCGCGGGCCTGCGGACGGCGAGCAATGGGCAGCTCGCCGTCCGGTAAGGACCAGGCCCAGGTCGACGCCGCGTTGTGTTCCACGCGCGCCTCAAAGAGTTGTCAGCATAATTGACGGGGTCCGATAGGGCCGATGCCTGCCGGGGTCGCGGATTGTTCGAAAGAGTTACCGTGGCTCTGGCGCACAGGCAACTGAAGGAACACGGGTGGGTTTTAGTCAGTAAGACTCTGACACGACCTTCCGCTCCGCCCAGGGCGGGAGAGGTCATTTGATGATTTCCCACCCAAAAAAAAGAAAAAAGGAGCTTCTACAATAAATTGCAAATCCTCGAGTTAATTTATGTGAAAACACATCACAGTACGCAACTGTGTTTGATATCTAAACAAAATATTTTTTTGCCAAAATGAAAACTCTCCAGAAAAAGAATAAGTTCTATTCATACGTTCGATCGTAATTCTAGTAAGTTGAGATCCTATGAAATAATCAAACGATCATGTAGGCGGCGTCAACTCCTACTGAACATTCGGTCATCAATAATGTATGAGTTTCAAGCGACAAAGTATGAAGACAAACACTGCTACGCTTGTACGGTGGTTCATTTGAACGTGCCAATAGAATCGCACGGGGTTCACATGTTAGAGTTACGGCACGGCCACGGCTTAGCAGATTAGCGGGCTCAGTTCGTGTCTCTATGCGCTAATATTTGTTTTCCGACGATTTATTGGATTGAGCAATTTGGATCACCACATTAAGGAAGTATTGTTAGCGCGAATTAATTTAAAATGATCATTAAGGTTGATTTTCAGTTTTCAATTTTTAGTCTATGACACAATGTCTGACAAACAGATAATACAGCGGGTATTGTAAGAAAAAGTCTATTAATAATCGCAGTATGTAAATTAATACCACCTTATCAAAAACGGAACATACTAAACAGGACTTTAAATTGGTTGTTGTAAAGCTAATGAATGCATAAAAACATACGACAGACTGAGTAGACTTAGGTATATCCAAACATGTTCGAATGACACAAGATATTTGGATAAAGTCCAAAATATTCCTAGAATAACTTACCCCACCCGAATAAAAGCAATTCCCAAACAAAGGCTTACTATTTGAGTAAAGTTAGTCGCAGCGTCATCTCAAAGACGTGTTAGAAAACCGCTTCCGCTTCCTCTCATTCACAAATCACGGCCCCAAAACTTGGTAGCAGAGCAGTCGCGACAGAACGTGTCTTGCATGTCTAATGTCGGAAGCGGATTGAATGAAAGTATTGTTCAGGAACAGATAAAATGAAAAAATCAACTACTAGGTGAATGGTACACAGTGCCTTTCAAACCCAAGAACAGTTGTCTCTTCACTCAAATTGAATAAGTTTTCCCGCAGCGCTTTGTTATCGGGCATTCCATCGAGTATTTTTGTACTGAAGTGCCCGTACAGGACAGATTTCAGTTATACTTTTGAATGTTGATTTTGATTGTTATTTTGCTAATGATTTGTTGTTTTTGTACGTAAAACATGACCGAATGTTATTTTTCTGACGGTAATCTGGAAGCGGAATATTTGTTGCTCATTCACCCGGTATAATCCTCAACAAAGTACATATTTACCATGAGATATGAGATGGAGTGATCAATACGTGGAAAAAATGTGTTGACAAAGCATTGAGAGTTGAGACCATAGCTTAGTAGGAACCTATGGTCTCCACTCTCAACATCATCTGCGTAGCCTTTTTCTAACCATTTTGGGGTTAAATTGATATCGAGATTAAATAGCTCGATATGTAATGGATGGTCACCCACCTACGGACTGACCGTAATAAGTTGAGCTTAACTTTTGATCGTCCCGTGCTGCTGTTATTATTTAGTTGGGCTCCTCAACTGTAAATGCCTGTAATAAAATAAACATAAGATCAATAGGTTGTAAAAACCCCTTCGATCTACTTAACATCAGGAAGCTGATATACCTATCAAACATGAATGAATGTATTACTGGTGCCTTATCTGCGGGGTAATTGCGTAACACATTGTTTTTTTTTTTTTTTGGGTGGTTAGTTATCAAATGTCCTCTCCCGCTCTGGGCGGAGCGGAAGGGCGTGTCAGACTCTTACTGACTAAAACCCACCCGTGTTCCTTCAGTTGCTCGTGCGCCAAGGCCACGGTAACTCTTTCGAACAATCCGCGAAATTGCGTAACACACTAACAGTAGGAATGGGTTTCATTTTGACAGTTCAACAACATTCATTGCATTATTTACGTTGTTGAGCAGACAAAATTTTCGAACATATGAAGCAATGGATTAGTAATAGGTAGGCTTCAAAGTTATTCAGATTGTAAAAGATAGTGTGTTACGTTTTAAGCTCAAACGAAAAATCATCTGAATTTACTGCGTAATCGGTTTACCTTGTAAGGACAAGAACATAAGAAAGGTATGTTGTTTACTTCAAATTATTGCGTTGTGAAGTGAAAGTGAACCGGAAAACTAGGTAAACAACTGGTTGTACCAGATTTCAGAGATTTCTATCATGATTTAGTACCCATTATAGATCGTTTACATTAGTCCGTTTGACTGAGAATTTGTAAGTGTTGGTAATTTATGCGGACACCGACTGTTCTGGATCGCCATTCGAATTTAATTACAATTAATTATTATGTTTCGGGGTGAGGCGTATTTATCGTAACAAATAGCAATAACAGATATTTAAAAATAACAAATAACCATATTGTTGCTACAAATATAACTTATCTATTATATTTATCGTAACAAATAGCAATAACAGATATTTAAAAATAACAAATATCAATATTGTTGCTACAAATATACTTAAAATAACAGTCTGAAAGTTTGTCCCCAAAGACTGTTACCGCGGCTGTTACTCACATACACACTCACACAAGCAAGGAATATAGCAAGGTTATCAATTTCTCTCTCTTCCTCATTAATTACTAAAAAAGTTAATAAATAAACGTAATTCTGTTTTCGTGTAACAGTAACAGTGATAACAGATATCGTGTTTAACCTGTTACAGTCCATCTCTAATTATGATTACAAAACAGCTTAGTTAAGTATGTGTAAATTGTCGAGACTATACAGGCAGTTAACATAACCATTCTTATCTTTCAAATGTTCACTTCAAAATATTGGTAGGCCATCTGGAATCCGCAATTGTGAACGTTCAGGAAAATATATTGCTCACTATTTTTAAAATTTAATTAATAAATCTGTATCTTCAATTTGCTTTCAATATTTATGTTTGTTACAAAGGTAGTTTAATTAACATCTAAAGATATCTTTTTACCTATTATTTATTGTTTATTTTATAATGTGCTTTTTATTTTTCTGCACATAAACAAATTTTCTTTCTACTCTGTTGACATAAATTACACTAATTTTCATAATTCCTCAGCACCTTCTTGACCATGTCGTGATGGCCCAATGGTTAAGGCGCAGATATACGAATTTAATGATTTCAAATTGAACATCACGTCTAAACGAATAGTCCTAATTGTTTGAAAAAAATATATGATAAACTAGACTATTTTCTTCGTAATTTGATATGTGAATATTTGAAATTGTATTTTTACAACATAGTGTAATTAATTTGTAAAGTAATGTCTAACGCGAACACAAAAACGATAATCACGCAAAAACTATCGGGCGTATTTTCATGAAATCTGCACCATCTAAAAGACAATTTAAGTACCCAAATTTTTGTATACGGCTTTTATTTGTATTGTGTTTGATAAATCAAGGTGGGTTGTTTTTGTGAATAAACTTCATGCGCGTTGAAGCGGAGGCTCTTGCGGGCGACGGGTGGCAGTGCATCGCTGATCAATGTCCGGGTAGACGCTAACGCTCTGTGCAATTTTATTCGCTTAAAAGTTTCGCATGCTCCTCCCACTCGCTCAAGGTCGCTGGCACTTGTTGTCGCGTTAAGGTCTCGTCTCTCATACACGAGGTCGTGGGTTCAGGGTAAGTACCAATGTGAATTTTTCAATTCATATGTACTTTCTGACTTTAACTTGGACATTGCTGACATCAGTGAAGGAAAAACAACGTGAGGAAACCTGTACTTATACTAAACTAGCCTTTGCCCGCGGCTTCACTCGCGTAAATTCAGATTTTGACAATTAATTCAGGTTGTTGGAACGCACTACTAAGGTTTCTAATTTTAATAATAATATAACAATCATGCTTTGAAAGACACATAGTGCCATCTAGCGTCCTAAAGCAATGGGGGCATCGTTTTTGTGCTCACCAGTTGGCACCACTGGAGAGTAAGGTCCCAGAACTTTTATTTAATGTTTTGGATATGTTTAAAGTTCCCAGAAATTCATAATACATTTATTTTATTACATTTTAAAACTTCAAATGAATATATAAATTCTAATGTGCCTAAAGTTGGCAAGCATAAAGCAGACAAATATTATTCTTCCGTGCTACCAAATTAGATCCTAACTTTTACTTATGCCATAATTAATCAGGAATGGCACAACCATTATAACAATTATGAATCATTAGTTAAAATCCGTGATAAAAAATTCCGCAAACAGTGAACGTTCAGTACATTTGACATGGAGACCTTACTCTACACTAGCGCCTCTAGCGGCGAACTCAAGCGCGGTAGCCGTCATTGTGACCGTCGAAAGTTATTGTTCTTTCCTTTGGGAACAGTACCGTAAAACGGGGTGAATAGGAACGCAGGGGTGAATCGTAACGAAACTTTAAAAGGAATTTTAACATTTAAATAATATAATTTGTTGCCAACAGGGACACGTAATCGGTTAATTATAATACAGTATACACGTTAGTCCTTTTTGGCGTCAGACTATAATATTTCAATGTTAAAATCCCTTTTAAAGTTTCGTTACGATTCACCCCTGCGTTCCTATTCACCCCGTTTTACCGGTACCTTTTTTCTGTATGAAAGGTACCCTACGTCCTTTTCTGTACCCCTGACAACATATATGCAAAATTTCATGATGATCGATTCAGTGTTTTAGGCGTGACAAACAAACAAACGAACAAACTTACTTTCGCATTTTTAATATTAGTTAGGATTAGGATAGTTAGGATATAAGTCTGAAATCGCCAACCCGTCTTGAGCAAGTGCGATGATCAGAAGATGCCTTTGCCCTGCAGTTGGATAGTAATAGGCTGGTATTATTATAACTCTTCAGTTACCTACATATAAAAACACTTACAGCAACCGGCACCTGTAAGGAAAAATCTTTTTCAAAACTCACAACCGCCCAACTAAAACAGGAACATCCTTAGCATCTCTCTTAGTCTATAGTTCCTACCCAATAAAATCAAAACCGTTTCCATCGATGTTTAGCAGCAGCTAATGATTCCTAAAACGTTTAAAGTCAGCCACTAATGGGCCCAGTTTCACCTGTGACCCGGAAAGTTTCAGCGTTAATTTGCAAACACTTCGCCCGCGGGTAATGAAGGCGAAAGTGCATATCACTGTACATTGTACGCGTTTTGTAGGGCTGTCTATTGATGGAATATGAAATTTTGTCTATCGCTGTTTTTTCCGCAGAAATATAACATAACATAAACATAACATCACGCCTGTAATCCTCGAAGGGTTAGGCAGAGGGCTACCTGTAGTACACCCACATTTCGCCAGTCATGTTTAAGTCTCATGTAATAGGTGGTGAGCCTATTGCCATCAATGGGCACAAATCCAGACCCCGGGATGCTACTGAGAAATTCCAATGGGTAATCCAATATCACTTTGTCCGACCAGGCAATCGAACCCAGTATCTCATGCTCACATTAGCGCTAGCGTCCATTATACTAACGAGGCAGACAACCAAGCTCGTTTTAAAACTGAATATTTTTTTCCTCCCTTGACCCATTGTTCCTTCAATGATAAATGTTAAATGATTATATTTCTGTAAGTAGATTTGAACAAACACTTTTACACGTTAATCATATTTTTTAAACTAGATGAGGTCGTTTCCTATCTGACTACTCTGAGAAGAAAGGCCGAAACAAAATCAGAGGTCACAGTCTCTTTTAAAGTCCAGACATAATCTTCGTCAGATCATGTGAAGACCATGTAGAGTAGTGTCTGAAATGTTCTTTTGAGGAAAGAACCGCACATATTGAGTGGACCTGTCCAGTCAGTGCACGCATTTGTCAGTAATAACTTATATAGCTAATTTTTATCTTATTTTGTTTTTTGTATTTCTTATTTATATCTGTATCTGTCCGTGACTTCACAGCAGCGAGCCCTATCAGAATACCAGCAATGCGACACTTATTTTTTAAATGTCTCAGCATTATGTTGAGATAGGGGCCTCGTACAGGACTTTCTGTTGTTATTTTCATTTTACTTTTGTTTTTATTTTATTATTTTTTGTTTTTATGAGTGTGTTTTTATGAGTTTCCGATAATCCTGTGCGAGTCCAAATAAAAATTTTTTCTTGCTTTCTAATCGTGCAGCTCAACTCGGAACTTAAGGAGCTCAACTATTCCTTCGGATTCCTTCAATAAAGCAATCGCACTATCATGTGGCCAACCCCCCCCCCTCAAATGAGACAGGTTTTCGTAGTATGTAACTTAACAGTTGATCAACGAGCTGGAGAATATAGAGTACCTAGCGCATAGCTTAGAATATAAAATAAGTATGCGCACAGCGTAGAATAAAGAATACCTGGTTTGGCGTACTATCAAAGATAATTTTATGTTCTTTCCGGGAAACTTCTTCGAATATTATTCCCAATGTTTTTGAGAACACAAACTTTAACGTAAAGCTTGATCGAGGAATCTTAAAACCTCAGTTTTCAGTGTCAAAGAGCTAGGCAATAGAACAAAGACGTAACTCAATCCCTGTTATTATTGTGACATAAGACCTTATACCTTTTTACCTGTCCCGGAAAAGTGTTCCAAATATATATCACTCTACCCCCGTAATATTTTCTCCGTCCAGGTGTCAGCCCTAACCTAACCAGATGGTTAGGGAGGTAACTTTGCTCGTTATTTATTATTGAGCCGTTGTCCTGCAACGACTTTAATATGTTACGGCTCATTTCAACACTTTAATATTTCGTAGTTACGTTGGTATAGTTTTTTGCTATAACCTTCGTATTAAATGGAGCGATATTATACTGAAATTATAGACCGGTCAGAGAGTAATGGTCGTAGTTCATTATATCAGCCCGTAAAAGTCTGCCGCAGAATAAGGGTCTTTTAGGACCGCTATGATGATCGGTCGCTAGGGAATATACCTATTTACCTCAACAAGTGAAATATTCTGGAGAGTTTGCTACCGATTTTCTGTGAAGGCGAGCTTTTTAGATACGGTTACAAAGTTTTTAATAATTGAACAACTTGTAAATAGAATAGGTAGTACATATTAAGGTACTTATAATTTTCACAGTGTTCATAAGAGAATGTAAACGTAATGCCTGAAAACAACTTAATGCGTTTAGTACTAAGTAAGCTGGAGAAATTATAAATACAAGTTATATTCGTAGATAACATGAAACTTTTGTAGACTAGGAACACAGAAAAGGAATCAATTTACTGTCATCCTTTGAGGTACAGGCCTCTTCATCATTTACATTCACATTAAAATCAGCACTGGTTATACGAATCCACCAAAGGGCATTGTCCACGTTGTATGGGAATTTGGTTCGGTATGAACAGGCACTTTAAGTATATATAAAATATAGCTTTAATAGCTTATACCAGTAGGAAAGTGTATATCATATTATGGTTGTATCGTGATGCGTGTACGACTTGTTTTGCTTACTTGTTTTTTTTTAAATAAAACACATTTTTTACGGTCCATATTCAAGCTGAGGTCAACATTGGGATTGGTGTCGGAGTTCATAGGCGTGCCGGGGTCAACGTGAGAAGGGGTATCAGTGTCTATATTCAAAATCAAAACGATACTTGAAAATAATCACCGTAAAACGAGGAAAATAATATTCACGATGCCAAGAAACAAAGTGAATGACAACTATGACAAGTGACTTGAAGTGACAGACAACTGACATTGATATAAACTTTGTTGTCAATAATCGATTTAAATTACTAAAATCGATTCACTGACCAGCTTCGATACTTTTAAATACTTTTGTTTTCAGATTTATGGATAAAACATGTTTGAAATAATGAAAGTGATTATAAAAACAGCTTGACTTTAATTGACTGTAAACTCTAGAACTCTAGACTGTTAGATTAATATGGAAGACGTAGTTGAATTTCAATAATAACAATTAGAATCGATTGGTAAATAATTATTTTAAAGTAGACGATTAATTGTTGACATCACTATGAATTAATGTAGGTCGTACTGTCAATATTTCGAAGAGTAAAACAATTTTAGTACTTATTAAATACAGTATTCCTGGGCGCAAGTTGATACAAAAGTATAGAAGAAATAAGCGTTTAAAAACCAAACATGATTTTTGATTAATTTGTTACTTTTCGAGCATCGTGTCCACGCGAAGCCGAGAATGAACTATTTCCTTTAGGAGTTTACTCTAAAATATCAGATTTAGTTCATGTCTGTTCTCTGGGCAATATACCAGTAACAGATAGACGCGCTAAGTGCATACAAAAGTTATATTTAGTTTGGGCTGCAGTATCATTAGCGTAATGTATTAAAGTCACTTAAATTTGGTTTTAGTTCCCACATTTTACTTTTAAAGCGTTTGAATTAAGTGCCTTTTTAATAAATAACATTTCCGTGAATTTTAATATAATTTAGACTCATCTTTTTTTATTATGGAGCTAAGTTTGCGACGAATCTATTTATATAAGTCGCCTTTGTATGAACCGTGTTCAGAAAATCTGTTTCTAGACTTGGCATTAAGTCTTTTACTAAGTGAGTTAATTCCATTGTCTCAGGAAAACAAGTACCTCTGAACCTATTATACATAATTTTATAGAATATTTTCTTAAATAATATTATATTAATCTGTTGCATTTCAATTGATATTGCTCGTGGCTACATAATAACAGCCACACGGGTGGACCTTCAAGGTTAAGCAACGCTTGCCGTGGATGGTCCATGGTGACCATCCATATCATATCGATTGTAGACCTTTAACAGTCGGAAGCCTGAAAGTCTGACAACCAGTCTTACCAAGGGGTATCGTGTTACCCAGTAACACGTGGAGGTGGAGGTCCGATAAGGAGTCGCTCCAATTAAAAAACTTTTTTACAAAAAAACAAGCGACTTCCAAAAACAACACTAAAAGACGTGAAAAATAACTTTAATTTCGGAAGTCGGTGTCTTTGGTTTTGTATTTTCGTTTTTGGCCACCGTATACCACTACTTTGTATATAAATAACAGTGACAGGAAATTATTAACACATCATAAATATAAAGTAAGTGGAAAAAATATGCAGTATTAAGGATAACTCAAAAACTACCGGTCAGAACTTGATATGAGCACCAGCTATTAAATAAAAAAACAATCATCCAAATCGGTTAACCCATAAAAAAGTTCTGAGCTAACACACATAAAAAAAAATATACAGTCGAACTGAAAACCTCCTCCTTTTTTGAAGTCGATTAAAAATACTGGTAATCATCAGCATCCGGTTAGACTGGAAGCCGACCCCAATATAGTTGGGTAAAGGTTAGGCAGCTGATGATGATAATGATTTCAATTGATATTTTCAAATCAAAGTTCGAATGCCTTACGAGTAAGCAAATTTTGAAAGAAGACTCCAAGGCTAAGTCATAATGTTTTCGAAACTTTTCTAGCTCCTTCACTTTTAAAGTCTACTTGTCTTGTGAAAACACCGGAATTGAAAACGTAACAGTCTGTCCAACACTACAAATTGTGAGCATTTTTTTTTTTCAATCTCCTACTTATTTGTTTGTTCTACAAATAAGATCTTTTTACTAAATTGTATTTCATATTTCAATTGTCATTCATTAACATTCTTCTGCCCTAATTCCAATTTATTTGGGATTGGTGCAAAATGTCTTTTTATCCCTTAATATAAATATATATTTACTACCTTACCTTGTATCACCGGAACCTAATGAATATTTATTTTTAACTCATTAACTTTGTATTAGGACTAGTAAAGCCTTCTTCATAACTTCAGAAGATCTATAAGTAAGGTTTACCTACAGAAAATATTATCACGATCAATAGTCAAAAGTAGAATGTTTGAAATACCTCAACATTATTCAAAGTAGAGAATTTCGTTTTATCCGTTTTTCAATTACAGTCATAGTGAAACCTTATCGGCCTGAAATTATAGTCCACCGCCGAACTACTTTTTAATGGCAGCTACCGTTGTATATGTTGAAAACAGGAAGCGATGTTCGTATTTTTCCAATTCCACCGATACTGTGTCATCAGGCTGCTCGGCGTCAAAACACGATGATATATAAACGAGAACCGTGGCTTCCTGCCAGACCTGACTACTGGGAGACACACGGACGCATCGATCTGTTTGTAATTAGATTAAGTGAATCGTATGACACCTCTGTGGAGGTATGGGATCCTGGTACCTACCAGGTTGAAATTATGCTTTCCATATTGATATTGAAGAGGTATATTTTTATTGCGTGGCTTATTATTTATTCTAAAACATTTTGTAGAATTTCTTCGGAATATTTATGAATTTATAACTGTGTATTAGATCCTGATAATTGGATTTTAAGTCAAACAATATTTGAAACGAAATGGTGAATATAATGTATTCACGTGTATGTTTTCTAATTACTCATGTTTTAAATTGTTTAACTATGCTAATATATTAATTAGTACGGTAGAACCTATCTATTCCTTCGTGCGTTTCTTTTGAAGTGTTGTTTATAAACAAAGGAGAAAAACCTGTAGGTACAAATTCAGAAAAATGTAGGTATAATAAAGAAAAATTGCTAATATGACATGGGTAAACGTGTTTATTGTTTATCCTTTTCAAGTATTCCACTTTGCTCACGTTTTTATCCCAATGTCTGTGTGTCCGTTTATGGATTCAGGCATAAATCCGTTTGCGAAACGCCAGTCCGTACCGTACTCGTATATAGTACGCGGAATCGATGCGTAGTTTTGGCGCACCCGACCCTTGTAACTCATAACGAAATGGCGTATTGCTATCCTTTGTTGAGCATATTGAGGGGTATAGTCAGATCTAATTTAGATTATGATGTAAATGATACTTGATAGTTTGATCATTTTCCGATTATTGCTTTGTTCTTCAAATAAAATGATTGAAAATCTTATCTACTTATGGGTTGCTATATTTACTTATTAATCCGTAGTATTTGCTCACTTTATCGTTTTATCAGTAACTATTAGCAATAATTTTGTTGTAAGTATAAATATTTTTTGTTTTAAACGTATTTCCGTACGTCATTAGGGAAATTATTAGGTTTTTTTTTTTGTCAATGATTTCAAGGTTACACTTTGCAGAACAAGGCATCTCTAAAACGCAAATTATCTTTAAATACGTTGACATTTAAAATATTAACCCATTTTAAACGAACATTAAGCGCATTATTTTTTGTAATACAGCTTTCAATGGACAAAGAACGTGACAACGCACACTGGTCCCGAATGATAAAAAAGGGGACATTAAGAAATTTTTGACAAAAGGTCAACCGATTCAGCTTATTTTTTTTTTGTAGACAGCTGATGCAATTACAAATCACTTTTGTACATTGAGTTTTTGCCAAAAAAGCCGTATTTTCAGAGAAAAAAAATATTCAAATATTTTTTGTATGAAAGAAATCCTAATTTTGTCTTTATCTTCCAAGATTCAAACGTATTCAAAATAAAACTTAGCGCAGCTTGTAGAGGGGCTAATTGCTCACTACTTTGTCATAGACACTCTTCTGCGATTTTGTGCTCCTTTTGAGTTACAGGCACTTTAAATATTTTTTGTATGAAAAAATCCTAATTTTGTCTTTATCTTCCAAGATTCAAACGTATTCAAAATAAAACTTAGCGCAGCTTGTAGAGGGGCTAATTGCTCACTACTTTGTCATAGACACTCTTCTGCGATTTTGTGCTCCTTTTGAGTTACAGGCACTTTAAATATTTTTTGTATGAAAAAATCCTAATTTTGTCTTTATCTTCCAAGATTCAAACGTATTCAAAATAAAACTTAGCGCAGCTTGTAGAGGGGTTAATTGTTCATCACTTTGCCATAGACACTCAATTGCGATTTTGTGCTCCTTTTCAGTTACAGGCACTTTAAATTTTTCGTTGTCGGATGAGCTTTACTAGTTTTTTGTAGACAGCTGATACAATTACAAGTAACTTTTAAAGATGTATTTTTTGTTAAATAAGCCGTATTTTCAGAGTTAAAAAATTAATTCAGGCGGATTAGAAATAATCTTGTTAAAGATAGACTAAGATGTAATAACATTTTCTTCATTAATAAGTAACTCTTATAAATGTCTTTCTATTAAAAAAAGTCTTATTTTAAATATATCAAATAAACAACTTGGATATCTCAAAACGTGTACAGACATGTTCAGGTACAGGTAATTTATTGTGTGACTCATATTCAGATTATAAGCATTTTTTGGTAATGAGTCATTGCTTAATTAGCCGATTACTTACAATTTGGGCTATATTTGGTCATCTAACGCTAGTGAATGCGTCGGAAACGCTGAATGATAAAAAGGTATAAATTGCAATTAAAACTTTTCCTTCGTACTTTAACGGGCTTAGGACCGTCAAAATACAAACCTATATAATAATATAGGTATTGTATTAAGGCGTACTTAAAAATGTTATTACATCTTAGTCTATCTTTAACAAGATTATTTCTAATCCGCCTGAATTAATTTTTTAACTCTGAAAATACGGCTTATTTAACAAAAAATACATCTTTAAAAGTTACTTGTAATTGTATCAGCTGTCTACAAAAAACTAGTAAAGCTCATCCGACAACGAAAAATTTAAAGTGCCTGTAACTGAAAAGGAGCACAAAATCGCAATTGAGTGTCTATGGCAAAGTGATGAGCAATTAGCCCCTCTACAAGCTGCGCTAAGTTTTATTTTGAATACGTTTGAATCTTGGAAGATAAAGACAAAATTAGGATTTTTTCATACAAAAAATATTTAAAGTGCCTGTAACTCAAAAGGAGCACAAAATCGCAGAAGAGTGTCTATGACAAAGTAGTGAGCAATTAGCCCCTCTACAAGCTGCGCTAAGTTTTATTTTGAATACGTTTGAATCTTGGAAGATAAAGACAAAATTAGGATTTCTTTCATACAAAAAATATTTCAATATTTTTTTTCTCTGAAAATACGGCTTTTTTGGCAAAAACTCAATCTATAAAAGTGATTTGTAATTGCATCAGCTGTCTACAAAAAAAAAATCAACCGAATCCGTTGACCTTCTGTCAAAAATTTCTTAATGTCCACTTTTTTATCATTCGGGACCAGTGTGCAACGGTCCAATATTGTTTTTACCTCTCAAAAAACATCGTTAATGGCAGTTAACACGGTATAATAGACCGGATCGGACAGTGCAAACCGGACGCGGGCGCCGTTTCTGTTTATGTTTGACGATCCGGTCGTGTAGGGCTGCCCAATCATTGGAATTAGGGTAGTATGAATGTTGGTCACTCGGTTTGTAAAATTTCACATTTATTGAAGTTTTATTATGACGGCGCGGCGGCGAAGGGAAAATTGGGATACACCGTAAATAACTATTACTTACTTGAATTAAGGCTGGCGTTGGTATTTGTGTAAGAACGAGTGAAGTTGAAAGACTATTAAGACTTGATTCGACTTATTTCGCATTTAGTAAAGCGCAAACATTTATCCTTATATTTATGAATAAATAAGAATAAATCTTCTATTTACAGTCAATTTTCATGACGATCACTACCCAATTCTACCATTTACTTTCAGTATAAAGCCTGGTATATTACATTTCTGCTTGACAACCCTAACGGTCCGGCCGTCCTCCGTCCGGTTACCATTACCATACGGCGCGGTGGGCGCTTTTATTCAAATCGCCGTTTGTTCCGGTCAACGCCTAAAATAATGTGAAATTGTACGTGAAATTTTACTTTAAAATTATTTAGTTTGGGATTAGTAATACTAGGTGGTTGACTAGTTAGTGAATAGAATCGGCAATTTTTGATAATTATGATAGCTACCTATACGAAAATATGTAGAACGAAGAAGAAGATACTACAAAATGAAAAACCGACCCGTTATTTTATAGCTATGTATATCTTAAGCTCCTATAAATGTTCCAAAGTTTTTAGTTAGTTACGATTTTCATACCTGTACATCACCTATTTCATAGATCTTGTATTTCTCAGATGAACGTTTAGTATAATCAGTTTTTCAAAGCTCATTTATTTTTGTTCACTGCTACAATAGTCGAGCTGCAAATATCTGACATTCGCAATATAAAGCATAGTACACATTATAATCCTTACATCCACATAAAAAGCTAATTTTATATAATAGGTATATCAGCCGACTCAAGTATATATACGTAAAGACCACTTCAGACATGCTATACAAGTTCGATCGAGAGTAAATCAACTTGATGTCAATCAGGCATGTCTGTCTGATACGATCAGACGAAAAAGGGATAAATAAGCGTCTAGTCTGAGGATAGCTTCACAGAAAATGTAGTACCGTATTATTAAATGAAAAATAATCCTGTCCAAACAATATTCTTACGTCTTCTGAGTAAAAGGGAATACTGTTTAGAAACTAATTTGATTTTGATTTTTTCGAATGGTTCTCTGTCATTGCTTTTGGTGAAAAGACTACATAATGTATTGTTGTACTTAAGTTAGTATTTTGCTTAAGTTTTTGGCGTACAATAATGAATTTTCAATCTTTCTATCCATCTATTAATTTCAGTTTTCGATCTTGTCCTCTTGTGCATTGAAATAAAACGCAAGCTATCTGATTATCAGCATTAATAGATTCCTACCCGCTCAAAAAATCACACAAGGTATGATTTTAATACATAGTTTTTTACAGTTAATTCAGTCTCTACAAAAGCCTCTTCAATTCGATTACCTCACTTCAACGATAATTCTGCCCAATTTCATCGTTCTGAAATAGGTAGCAAGGAAGTATTTTAATCCAAACTCACTTTCACAGTCTAGTGAAACATACATGCTTGTATTAGAAGGGAATCATCTTAGATGGGCTAATAAAACAGCAATATAAGGGTAATCGGTTGTGAGCCATCGATAAACGAATCGATTTAAGTTCCCCGGGAGTGACTCGCAACTCGTGGTAAGTTTAAATTGCTACACAGGAATTTCTCTTTGAAGGACTTCGCTTGACGCCGAGCATTTATGTAAGTGTACTCGTTTTTGAAGTTTGTGGGAGATATTGTGCGGTTTTTTTATAGGTAGTAAACCTACAACTAAAAATTAATCATTGTTAAGAGAAATTATATTGTAAGAACTAACGAAATGACCGTGCAAGATTTTGAGATTTGCAAACCGGTTAAAGAAAGGGAAATTAGCCTGCTAAAGAACCCGGCTTCGCATTTCTCTCGGCAGAAGTAAAAAACTATATTATATATATTTGCATAAGAAAAAACGAAATAAAATTGGTTGCTGTAATTTTAAGAATGCGCACTTCACTAAGAATTTGGGCAATGTATACATTTACTGTACCAGGTGAATTGATGATCACAAGATGCCGATGGAACATTCATAGATCACTTAGTCCCCAAGATGCTAGTGCTCAGGTTATAATCACAATGTAGAATATTATAATTATGTTCTTGGTACAGGACTAAATTATTATTTCACAGTACAGCTGATTGATTTCATCAATTAGGTACAATGTTAATTGGAGAATTCTAGGTTTGCCTCTATCTGACCCTGATTGAATTACAGAGTACGTATAGGGCTTAGACCCTTAATCTTACCAGATATAATCTTACCCTATCTAGGTTACCGAGAATTTACCCAAGTCTATTTTTAAACAGAATAGGTACTAATATTTTGTACATCAAACATTGTTTCATGAACATAGAATTTAAGAAAATCTTTTATTTAAAAAATATACCTATACGTACTAAGCTTAAGAAAATCTTTTTTTTAAATATACCTAGCCACAAATCATCATTTTCAAATCTCCCATTTTGCATTTTAATAACACAAATAAAAAAGCTAGGCGATAATAATGTATTTACTTACTTATATGAAAAAAAAGTAGTTTTCAACTAACTATTTCAAAAAGTTAAAAGCTAATATAAATTAATTGCACGTATAGGGTATTGTGAATATAAAATTCACAAATCGTTGTTAGTTTGCAAAGGATTATTTAATAGTAAGCGACTGAAAGTAATTCGATCGAGCTTTCATATTGTTTCGTTGCTTCACGGCAAAAAAATTAACAGCTTAATTTTATTTAAAGTTCTGAACAATCAATGCGGATTAAACAAAAATATTATATAGAGTGTTAACTTCTACCTCTGTTCTCTTTTATAGTATTTTGTAACTAAAACTGTAGCTGATCAGCATGCGATTTTGTGAAACAATCGTTTTTTATAAACTTGGTTTCCTACTAAATCAGGAAGAACTATCTCGAGGTCACACAAATTATGTAGTTGCTTCGTGTGGAAATCGAACCCACGACAAGGTATATAAAACACAGCAGCATCACTCCAAATTGGCCGTCAATTAGTACTGATAATTGGTTATTGATTGAATGTTTTTTATTTTCTCTTTTACTCTTACACACGCTGTCTACATCTCTTTATCTACTTTCCTATCGCAGGGATGCTGGAAGAGATTCCTTTAGAAATAAGCATCACCTTTGTACCTATTTTTCTGTTCATTTCTTCTTGTCTGTTTATATTATGTGTGTAGATTAATGGTTAAATAAAATAAGATACCACAATCAAGTAGTGAATAGCTAACCTATTAATTTCTTGATTGTTACTATTACTTACCTCCGCATATTTTGTATAAGCAAATATACTCATATGTACGGAGTTATTTAGTGCTGCATACTTTTAGAAAGCACTGAAAACTAAAACCCTTGTAAGGTTATATTCAAACTATAACGAACAAGATGAGCAACATCCACATTTTGTTCAAGCATGACTGGCTTTACTTTGGCCTGCAGTATTGGAAATCATAATATTCTGCACATACAATACCTACGTGACGTGAGAAATAAAAATCTCAGAATAGTGTGTCGGGATGTTTAGACATCGAGCTTCAATGTTTAGTAATCTAGAGTGCTAGGTTTAAACATGGTATGCGATTTACATAATATGTTAGCTAAAAATATAGTAGAAGTTTAAAGTGAAGACGTGTAGGTAGAGTCATACGTTTATGAGTAAATTTTTTAAGTATTTTGAGACGAAGTTTCGAAGTACTTACTATTGTTTCAGAGAATATTTTAAAATATATTCATTCAAAAAAGGAATGAAGAGCTAAAACAAATAAACACAAAATATAAATAGAAGTCATATTTTGCAAGCAGTTATCAGCATGAGATAGGTATGAGCTTGTAAGGAAGAATTTATCAAAATAATTGCTGCTTCCTATCCAGTTTTAGTAAATATAAAAAATATACGGCTTCCGTTAACCACAAAAATCAATTTGATCAAAACAAGAACATTCATTCCGACCAGTTTCATATCCAGAGGCGGGCGCCTATCAAATATTTCATAGCAACGTACCTCTGCGAGACAGCAGCGAAGACATCTGGCAGGACAGGCGGGCAGAATTCAATTATATAGAACGATAACATCGCGACAGAGTTCACATTAAAACAAACAGCGTTTCGCAATAACGCGTCCCGGTTTATGCTCTTTGCATTTACATAGCAAGGTGCACGTGTGGGTAAATATTTAGTTCTCTTTAGATGCAAAAAGGATTCTATTCAGCTATAATTAAGCAATTCAAATTGAAACAACTGCAGCTTTTATCCGTGCATTCACAGATAACTCCGTGCAAATACAGTAAAATAAAGTGCATCTCACAGCTAAACAAATAAAAAATAAACTGAATGTAGAACACACGCTGAAAGCAGCAGTGGGATGTGTGCAGACTATTGTGAGGTCTCCGGTACTTCCCACATTGTGCGGGCTAAGATTGGATTTCTTTAGCAAACCTACGTGAAATGTGATCTGCCGCGCTATCTCAGATAAATAGGGGTAGCACTCGTGTAAAATAAATATTTACATGAGCTAGTGCATGGTGCCAGACAGCTGATAAAGCTATTGAAATGTCTGGATAATTCAGAACTTGCTGGAGATAAGCATACATATATATTTGCAGGTTTGCCAAAGTTAGCTTAAATCTAACCTGAAATCTACCTGCTGTCGCAACCAAAGCATGCACAATATTTAATTGTTATATAATTAATTGGAGATCGCTGATTTAAATGAATGTGCAACGTCTTACCAATCTGGAATAACTATTGAGTGCGATGATTTTATTGTAGACCAATATTTACTGAATTCAAATTGACCTAAACTCTGAGTTTGAGCGATTGACCTTTTTTGTCAACATGACAGTTAAGCGACCAGCTGTCATTTTGGTCTAATGGCCCAAAAACTTTAATTTCTGCGAGTTACGAAAGAAAAGTGAGCAGATTTATATTCTGTATTTATTTATTTCCTTTAACACCTTTTAAAATATCTTACCCTCAGAAGTATATCAGTATTATTTATTCAATAAACACGGAAAGTTGAATCATGTCTGTAAATCCAATATTCTCCGTTCGAATGTCACCGAGTGCCTATAACATACGTTTACACTTCGATCTTTTTTGACGTTTATTTTACTTCCGTCTTGCCTTTGTAGCTCTGAATTTTACGTAAACTATCTGCTTATACGGTATCAGATAGTGGGCTTAAAGCTTGGCATGTTCTGGTAAACTAAAATATTCTGGAGGTCAAAAAAAAAAAATTGATACACTAGTTGACGCGGTTAAAACATTTCAGTACAGCCATTGATGTGACGCTACGATATTGAACAAAGTATTCGGAAAAATACATTCGCAACTTATAATTTTAAAACGTTCCAGAACGTATTCTATCGTTTTCTTGGCAACCAAGCACCACAATGGCAAATATACCTCAGACTGCACAGTCCGTCCATTCATTCTAAACATTTCTCCATAGGTTGTCCAATTCTACTCGTAATTAGTCTTTGGCAAACTGTCAACACTCCTAAATGAGAGTGTTAGCATCTCTACTAATTATTAACATTTATCGCTCAGCTTTAGAACTCACAAATAAAAGTTAATATCTCCCCTATTCGGCCTTAATATCGACACCTACGAAGATTTATTTACTTTTCTATTATTGTTGATTGAAAAAGATACGACAGTTTGAAAAATGTGTTCCTGCTTCGGAATACATTGCTGGTATCGCTGTGAATAGGGGAGTGTTATGCTGTGTACAGCGAGTAACGAATGTTGATTTGAGAGCTATGGTCGTCGAATTCGAAGCAATTAATTTGTGCGTTGCTACGATTTGTAAGTTATGAACGTGCGCATCCCGCCCCCTCGTCGCACGGACGGCGTGCATTTGGGTGGGCAAAGAGTATGAAATATAGAAGGGTCATATCGTGAGCACGTTTTGGTTTCACAATGTTCTTTTCTTATTTCGGTAAGAACGATAATTATGATAATAGCCTGGTACCTATTTGAGAAAATACACCCAGTGTTTACTTACGAATATGAAAACTAAACTATTGGATCTGTGAATTGTAGACCTCGAGTCTATCTTTGCGTAGCTTAAAACTGAATAAATGTTCACCGTCCACCTTAATACAAAAAGCGCGCGCAAAGAGCGCGAAATGGCAGAAATATGTTTTGTTTTTCGAAAAACGTTCAACATAAAAATTTATAAAAATCTAAATCGACAAAAAATTCCATGTAATTAGCGAACCTGCTCACAAAATTACACGGGAATCGGTTGAGAAATGTGACCTGTACAGGAGAACAGACCTCCGGACATACGAAAGCATTTTTGCCCAAGCTAAAACGGAGACGCTTCGCGTTCGCTCAGTCAATTGTTATCATAAAAGAAAACTCATTCAAACTCTCATTACTATTGTAAAGGCTACTACTAAAGCTTAATTTTATTTGTAGTCGTCCATCAGGGTCGTAAGTTACTATGCACACCCTAAGATAAACATTGTTTACGTCAATAACAATAAGGCTACCTACTTAATTGCAAAAGTAAGTAGGTACCTACTTGGTTTATCAGATCCTATCCTAACTTTTCATTCAAGACAAAGGAACCAGCCCAAAACATATAGGTACAATCATTATGTTTATAGTCTTTGCCTTAGCGATTGATTTATTCGGTCCCATTTACTTGCGCGTGCGCACGATACAAATATATCATCGTCGATGCTTTGATGCGCCGCTTGATATATTCACTTTTGTATTTGTTTAATAATTTCTCAGCTTGGCGATTATTATTTTTATTTCAAACGAAATTGGTTATAATTTACGGGCGTGAAATATTTTGCTTCAAACCATTTATCATTTTGATTATTTCGACTTTTAATGACAAAACTTTTACAAAGTGTTGATTAATATTTTATGGCTTTACAGTTAAGTATCTTCAGGTCGTCGCTGAAGATAAAAAATTAAGAATACATGAAGTTAAATGTTTTGGTCACAATATTCCTATTATAATATCACACAAAACTTTTTTAAACTTGGACTTTTCTGACTTTTCTTTACATCACATTGTTGTGCCCAAAAACTCCCTTCAATAGTCTCCCAAAAAGCACACCGTAAACTCAAAAGTTAAGTGATACTGATAACCCTTTATTATTGTTTCTAAAACTGTTTCCAATAATGCAACCAAACTGTAACATACATAACATTGGTCCTAGTTGTAATTCAAGCGGGTGTTACTCTCCGTCAACGCTCGTCCCTTTAATCCCCCTTTATGGGTTCAACGTTATAATTTTAACCTGTATTATTTTATATGTTGGACCATTATCGTGGATTAAGTTGAATATAGCGTATTATTTATGTGTTCCGCATGTTGGTAACACGTGTTTATTTGTTCTGTGGTTTATCGTTGAATTAAGGTGAGAATGATCGTGTTAAATTCGATTGGTTAAGTATATTACTGCGGTGTTCTGCAGTTGGAAGAGTAGAGTTATTTTGTATCAATTTTATTTATATCGGCTCAAAAATACCCACGTTTAAAATAATGTGATTTTCACTTTGTGTTAGGATACTACTGAGTTGAAAATTAAATATTTGGGTGGTTAAAACCAAAATACCTATTTAATTTACATACCTATTAGTTTTTTCATCTTGGTTTTTTGCATGATCCATAAATTTTGGTACGTGGATATGACACAAAAATCTCCTGATTGAATGCCAAGATATGGAATCCTAGAATTAGAATTTAAAACGAAGTGTGAGGCACGGTGAGACGTAAATCTCCGAACTTATTGACTCTAACTCTAGAAATATATATCCTACAAACTCGACTGAGATAGACTCTCCAATCGCAGATTCGCAATTGAAGATAACCTGTGGGACATGCTAAAAGATTTGAAAACTGAATTTGAGAATGTCGTTCTATCTAAGGATGTATTTCTAAGACTTCTGTGGAAACCAACTTTCCGTGTGTCAACACTGGATAGAAATAATTCAAGTATATATGTATATATCTACCTGAGCAGAAGATCACCCAAGGGACTAAAACCCAGTTGGCAAAGAAAGTTTGCCACGACTTCTAAGCGTGGGATGTATTCGGAGCTAATAAGCATATTATTCAGGAGTTTATCAAACATTTCTGCCTATTGTAAACTGCCTACCCAAAGTAGATTATGAAGAGTCAATTATAATAATTGAAATGTCAAATATCATTGTAGATTTCGAATTAGATAAAAGTAACTGCCTACGCATCAAACTGTTTTTTTAACAGATTTGGTGAATACTTTTATTCTTTTTATGTGATCATATAATATTATAAGCCTTTTAATAGACCTATGTTAAAAAAGCTCTGCCTACACACTTTTGCTACTATTTTCCTAATAACACTTATTTGTTAACGTACCTACCTAATTATCTTGATTGATTACTGTCTTTGTAGTTCCTTATGGTAATTTAGTTTGTAAACATAGTGTTCCGCCTTGACATAAATTAGTTCTATAAATCAGAATTGTATTAGAGAGAACATAAAATCAAGGAACATTTTTATAGGCTTAATCATCATTTTCTAGAAAATTACTAACAAAGCATGCAGGCAATTTTTATTTAAAGCCTTGTGTAGTATTTTATACTATTTAACGTACACTACTACTAAAAAGCAAATATTTGAGGTACTTCATTTCAGAATTCCAGAATAATGAAACAGTTTTGCTCCAATCATTGAAATATTTTCGACCAAACCGTTGGAGCAAGCACTATTAACCAATGCCTATTTTAAACTACGTAGATTCTACTAAACCCACTGAAGTATGTATGTTGAATTGTGGAACAGGTTAAGCGGGTAGGCATTTCTCATTATTTCGTTACAATTTATTTCGATTGTGTGCCTTCTAAATAAACACAGGACTGCCTTGACACTAATTGATATTGCAATCAAAACTATATTAGTGGCAACTGGAATTAAATTAGAACAAGATAATATACTATATCTAAAATATACGCACATTGACAAACGACGTTCATTGAACACATAATGCAATTCACAAGACAATTTGTCATGGCGTATTAATAAAATTATATTACAAAATCATTTTAGAACATTCACTTGGTGATAATAAATCTAATTATGATCCTGTCACATTTGATCTTGGAAAGGATGAAAATAATTATGCTGATACAATATTAATAACGGTGAGTGAAGGAGGAATTCTGTCTTTTGATGAGACAAATGTAGTATTAATGAGTCATTGGTAGATGGTTGTAGAATGTAGGTTACAGTGAAATTATAGAGAATACATGCGAAACATCAACTTGTGGATGTTGAATCGTTGACGCGACGCATGCATGATTAATTCTGTCATGTGCTTTTAGATTTGTTTCGTAAGATTATATAGGAGTAACGTAACCTATTTAGGTTCATTATTTAATGTTGCTTTAGTATTTGTTGTCTTTAGATGATCTATAACATACGACTTTATCAATCTTTTGTTGTCTCTGCAATTTCTTCATTTCAATTCAATTTCACCATATTTTATCGTTATAAGATTCTATTATAACTTTGTAAGGATAACGTTATTTTTTTAAACTTTACCTATGTAAGGGCCGTATTAACATTTCTAGTATTTTTAACCATCTCTCAAGTTTCATCAATTCCATCTTTTGCCTTGTCCATCACTTCTTAATCTTCATTCCTACGAGTCACTATAGTAATAATATTTCTCGTAACAACAAGATTCTCTTAAGTAACCTCTGTATCATCATTAACCTGCGCCACACGCGTCCAGTCCTGGGTCCGGGGTCCAACACGCGTGTGACGTTTAATTTTGTACCCCTATGATTGATGGCCCACCTCGTTCATTTTCATACTTTTGTTATATTCGCGAATCTAACTGGAAGGACTATATTCTGTATGTATTGTTGGGAATTGATTTATGAGTTTTGTGTAGAATTGTAATGTAGTGTTGTTTTTTTTGTATATTAGTACTGATTTTTTGTGGTGTTTTAGTGACTAGGAGTTGTTCGCGTTTGTTAGAAGGATGTGCCATTACATTTAGTACCTATAGATGTTTTACTTATTGTCATACACACTACATAATTCAATCGTACCTTGGCAGACAGCTCGGACAGGATCATACGGCTTCTCTATAAATAATAATACAACATACGACTGTGGAAACCTTATAAATTCAAACAACTTTGTTCGTTTGGCAAACCTACAAAACGACTATTATGAACTTTGATGGTACTTCCTTTGTTTTTCAACTAATAAATTATTACTAGATTCTCAATCTTTATTTTTATAATGCAAATTATTTTAAAACAATAATCTAATACCTTAATTATTAAGAAACGGCCAAAGGCTTTTCTCCAAATTCGTTTTAGATCACAAGCACAAACAATTTACGCTTAAAAAGGTAGACTTACACAGCTCCTAAGATTTCTTTGTGGTTCCCAGGGAAGTTGGGGTGTTGTTTATCTACCAGAATCCTTTTCGTTACATAATAATATTGATAAAATTAATTCAGCACAACAGGATCTTTTTGAAAAGCAGTCCTGGAAATAAATAACCAGTAACCGTTTCCCAAACCCAGGAACTTTTAAAGCAACAACAAAAGATACATTTTAAATACATACATTACATTGTATTCATTCGTGATGCGGGCTTGTCAGTCATACAACTATTATACAGCCAATAAGCGATTGTATTGAACAGCAGAACCTGATGTTGACATGACGGGGGACATACGGGCTTGCCCGTCTTATGTCTCATTATACCTTGTTGTGTTTGTCACAGAATAGTGGCGAGTCCAAAACAAATTAATGGTAATCAGGAGGTGTTTAAGCAAGTCGTATGAGAAATGTTTAGAAGCAGAGGGTTGTAATGAAAAGTGACGTGACTCTTATTCATGTAATTATATCTATTATTAAAGTGAAAACTTGGTTAGGCGCACTTTGTGTTCTTTCCGAATAGTGAACGGAACTTAACCGTCACCCTCAGGTCGGTGACGCTGAATAGCGTATAAGTACTCGGCGCTGAATCACGTCTACTCGGCTCCAGTCGTAAGTTTCCACTTCAATCGTGTGGTCATAAGCACACACCTTCTTTTTTTTTTAAGTGCTCCGATTTTTATTGAAAATATTTTCTTCTTTTCCAGGACTTTACAAAATGGTTAGGTGAAGACAGAAACAGCAACTGACATTTAATAGAAGATTAAAGAAGTGCTTAGTCGTGTAGACTCTTATAATCATTTAGCTACACGTGTTTTCTTCTTTGTAAGCAGTGTCACAGTCAAATTTCACAGAAAACAATAAGGAAACTCGATCTTTATTCAGGTACCTATACTTACATAATTTCAAACACAGTGACTACCTCTGAAGATTTCCTAATATGAAATTTCGCTTATTGTTTTCCCGACTTGGAAATTAAACCTTGTTTTAAAAGGATAACACTAATGATGCCTTATGATCACAAGATACATCAAGTTGACACCATATTACCATACAAATACAACCCAAGCTTGATGTTGTTAAAACAAATGAGGTTCTTGTTACTGATTGGTTAGCAGAATTCTGAGAGCCAACACGAAAGTAGAGATAACGTACGGCAGGGTACTGTAGCCAATCAGACATGCCAACCGAACGTCGCCCAGCTGATGGATAGCTTTGTAGCCGGGCTGAATAATGTGGTACGTAACTGTCTTCCAGTGCCTTCAAAGCTCAGTAAGCTTTTCTATTGAGAGCTTCAGGAATAAACACCCTTGCTTAAGATATGTTTATAACACAATATTGTCGAACCTACTAAAGTGGATCAAAGGTTAAATCAGGGAAATTCATTGTTTAGCAAATTGACTACCAACTATAATATCAAAATATTATTATGATCAAATCACAACTGTCAATCTTTGACATTTGCATGAAATGACTGTAACAGGTAAATTGCCATTATGTGCCAATTTGATAAACAATTCATTTCCCTGGTTGTATGTTGCAAATGTTTAAGGCATTTGAAATATCCAATGTACTCCTACCATAATTCCTACTTAGCATCCACACTTGTCACAGTATAAATTGGCCTAACTAAGGCACGTAGTTCACATAAGTTATCCACTCGATATGGCATAATCTACGCAGTTTCGATGAGCACTACCTAGACGATAAAAAAACTACAATCAAGAGTGACAAATCTATTGGCGATTGCAGTACAGTAAGTGGGTACATTATAAATTGAATTCTGATAATTATTTTGCAAAATATTCATTAAAATCTGAACTTATATAAAATTTATAGAGTATTTTAACATGCATACATGTACTGTAAGTGCTTTATTTTTAGTAACATAAATATTTATATCAAAACAATAGGGTTCGGGGATATGATAAAGTTTCACAGTTTAAGTTTGCGAACACCTATTAGGTGAAAAGCAATGTATGGAATCATATTGTATCTATTCAAATTATACCTATAAGTAACAGTGTTAATGGACTTTAGTTGCAGACTGCACCTACCTAGGTGGGGGACGAGCCTTTAAACAGAGACAAAACTAAATTACGGAAAAACTACAATGGAAAAATAATACTTTATGTTTGCGACCCCTAAGACCAACGAGGAAGTCACGCGCTAGACACTAGCGACTGCCTCATTGGTCTTCAATCCTGATTGCAGCAATAAGCGGTTAGAGAACCATTATAGCTGAAATCAGGTTTGCCATTGGATAAGAAACAGTACCCATTCACAAACCATTTAACCTCATTGCCTCCTTAACTACAATTTAACAATACCCAAATTCATGGCACCATAGTGTAAATAAACAGTTGTAAACACAGAAGCGTTAACCTTAATTCAGAGCTAATGACTAGTTCATTAAACGTTAGCCGTGTATTAAACTGTTGAGTCGATGGGACACCGAGACCGACGTGAGAAAGCAAATAGTGTTCTGTGACGTCATGCTATTATACAAGGTGGGTTTTGTAATCGAACTAGCTTGAGCGGTGCTTGTTTTTGACAGCACACTGAAATTAGTAAACGAAGACGTTTGAACTTTGATAGACGGATGTTTCGCTTTTCAGTTGGAGGTAAGTTTATCTTGTGGTTGAATAGTTAGTTGTTTGTCTTCTTCGCAGTCTATGATGCTTATTTTAAATATGCTTAGGGTCATTCTACTTTGTTTAAGCCTGTTAAGGTCCTACTTTCCTTCACGTAATTTTGAATCGATTTCTTAAGCTTTGTAAATAAAAAGCTAAATTAGAGGTAATTAAATAGTTCATTAAACGTTAGCCGTGTATTAGACTGTTTAGTCGCTTGGACACCGACGTGGGACAGCAAATAGTGTGCTGTGACGTCATGTGATTATACAAGATGTGTTTTGTAATCAAACAGGCTTGAACAGTGATTGTTTTTGTCAGCACACTGAAAATAGTAAACGAAACGAAGAGGTTTGGACTTTGATAGATGGATGATATTCCGCTTTTCAGTTGGAGTTAGTTTAAGGTTGTGGTTTGATTGTCTCCTACGTAGCCTCTGATGCTTATTTTAAATAATATGCTCACTTACTTTCGAAGATAAGTACATATAATCTATGTACAAATGAACCTCTTAAAATATAGTACCTAAAATAAAAGTAAAATAAGTAAAAAAGTTTATTGACAATACAAAAGAACAAACCTTACACACAAATCCCAACAACTAGTGTTTAGAAATGACAACTACCTACCTAATTATATATTTAATCAGAAATATTAGATTTATATATATTTATTTTCATCTAGCTCGCGTGGATATCAGAAGATATCTCACAGAAAGGATAATAAGTATCCTATGTGTTAATCCAGATTATAAACTATCTGTGAGTCAAATTTCATCGGAATCCATCCAGCCGTTTTTGCGTGATTGTGTAACAAACATGCAAAACATACTTTCACTTTTATGATATTATTATTATGATGAATATTAATTTACATTTTTAATATTGTAAAAACTGCATGTCAGGTGCTGGATCCTCTATTTGTATTAATTTGAATACTACTTAGTTAAAAGCCTCTTAAGGTTCTGTTTTCCTACACCGCATTTTGAATCGATTTCCTAAGTTATGTATTAGTGTCAATCACTGAGTTACACTGATCCGAAGCCAATCTCTCTGTTATTCTTGAATAGTTGCCAGAATCTCATCTACAAACGAATTAACACGAAACGCCATATTAATGCCGACAAACGATCGCAAACCGATCATGTTGCCGGCTAAATAACACTCTATTATTAGTCTCGTCTAACTAAACGAGCAATGAAAAGCGAATACGAAGTTCATTTCGGAGAAATGATTGTTACGATTAAGGCGCTTCCCTGACCAAACGACCTTGGGCGTTCGGTCCTTCTCTGTCCCGTCACTGAGTCTCATTCTGTCTCGCTCCCTACGCACGCTCATTTACCATAAAATTCACAAAAAATTGAAATTATTTTAATAAAAAAAACAAGCGATGTTTTGAATTAAATAAAACGTGAATTATTTAGATTTTTAAATCCATTCATTCATTCCATTTTTTTTCATCCATTAGTGTAATCGTCAAATTAATAGAACGTCACCTTTAGCAAAAGATGCATGCAATCAATAATTTTAGTCACTTTTTTACAAGGCGGTTTTAAATGTATTTATAACACATAAAAACAGATAAGAACGTGCAATGTGATGATAGGATATCGAACATTAATATTGTGCTTTTAGATGTAGTTTATTACCCATAGTGAATGAGTTAATAGCCTCTGAATAACGCACTACGGCAAGGTTTTGGTCGGGGTATCGCCTTAAGGCTAATCGTCCACAACGCTACTCAAAAGTAATGTGTTACAAACTCAACCAGAATATCACAGCAGGACGCCACCAATCACAAACTAGTTATAGTATCGCGTTAATAAGTCATGTCGTGTACGGACCACCATTCACATACTAATGCTGTGGCATTCTGTACCCTAATTACGTAACACACTATCCAGCACAATCTGAATCATTTTGAAGCCTATTGCTAGTCCATTGCTTCATATGTTCGAAAAAATTGTCCGGTCAACAACGTAAATAACGCAATGAATGTTGTTGAGCGGTCAAAATGAAACCCATTCCTACTGTTAGTGTGTTACGTAATTACCCCGCTGGTCATCGAAGCGTCGTGGACGTGTCCTAACTACCCTAAAATAGATAGATGCCTATCGACTTTATTGACAGATAAAACTGAGAATTAAACTCAAGAAGAAAATCGGTCAACGCTTTGTGTATTAAGAGATTTAGAGTAAATTGGAGGAAAGCATCGGTATTTTGTATCATTTATATATTTATACTTTATTTTATACTAGAAAATACACAACAAAAAATATATTTAACACTACACAACATACAATGGGCGGCAATATCGCTTTCTGCGATCTCTTCCTGGCAACCTTGGAACGGATAGGGATTGCGTGGATATGAAAATAGGGTGTCATTGGTGAAATTAATAAGTATATAGATACAATGTACTATAATATAGTAGATGCATAGAAAAAAAAAAAAAAAATAGAAAAAAAATGAAGACTACAGATTATTAGGAACAGCTACAAGAACAATATATCAGACAGAGTATCAACACGTTTTTGCTGCATAATTATATCTCTTTTATGCACTTTTTTGTCACTATTGACAACGCATCGCACAATGCACGGTAGGACCAAAACTACCAAAACGTAATATTCCAAGCTGTTCTAGTGACAATCAATCAATCAAAGTCAATTTCCTAAAAAAAAAAGAACATAATTACAGACAGAAGATCTTTTATACAAACTGAAAAAAGAAGATTTTCCATGAATCGTTTTTCCAATTCCAACGCGGGCCACAAAAAAACGGACGAAAATATTCAGAACGTTAAATGAAAATCTGTAACAGTAAATTTGTCGTCATTTAAACAGATTAAAAGAAAATGTAGCGTGATATTGAATGGCGAATTCATTTGAACCTTCCTCCCGGCTTCGTCTTATTTATAGGGACTTTGACGATCTGACTTTCTCAGAAATTTTTAAGATCCGTTACCATGCCCTTAACACAGTGGCTGTTTCTGGCTCGATTTTCACAGATAATTAAATTACAGAATTTGCCTCGTTTCAGAAGTTTTGGGTCTAGACGAATAATTGCATGTGAGTTTTGGGTCTGAAGCGCAAACTGGTCTGCCTATTGTAACTAGATTTTTCTTAGCTATACCTATTCTGACAAATAATAATGGCCGTAGATAATCGTTTCAATAATAATTACAGTTGCGATAGATGATTATCTACAAATTACCAAAGTATTAGGAAACTTGTCCGTTAAATTCCATAAAATAAATATTTTCTTTAATGAACGAGTATATTAACACACTTCATACTTTACAGTTCTTGTCATAACGAACGTCTCTTTCTCGTAAACATTTCAATACAAATCCGTCGTCGCCTTTTTGTGTTCTTCGTATTAACGGTTATTAGCTTCATAAGTTTTCGTTGGATCAAATAAATTGTTTGATTCTTGAAATTATAACTTTTTAAGATGCTTGATTTAATATTAAACGTCATGTCATGACCAACTGTCATTGATGGTGTCCCCCTTGAACTTGTTCAGGAATATGTTTACCTCGGGCAGAATATGCAGTCCAGTTCAGTAGGAAAAGTCCATACCGCATTGCCTAAAGACGAAAGTCTTCAACACGTGGGTCAACAGCAGTTATGACTTACGGAGCCGAAACGTGAACTCTCACGGTAAGACAGTTCCACAAGTTTAAAGTCGCTCAGCGAGCTATGGAGAGAGCTATGCTTGGAGTCTCTGAAGGATAAAATGCTAAACTAGGGGATCCGCTAGAGAACCAATGTAACCTATATAGCTCAAAGACTAAGCAAGCTGAATTGGCAATGTGCTGGTCACATATTTATCTCGCAGAACCGACAATCGTTGGGGAAAACGAGTTCTAGAGTAGAGACTGCGTTTAGCCAAACGTAGTGTGGGACGCACCGCGCCCTCCGGTCAGGTGGTGTGACGACTTGCGAAAGGCAGCTGGCAGAGACTGGATGAGAAGAGCCTAAGATCGGGCTCAGTGGCGTTCAATAGGAGAGGCCTACGTCCAGTAGTGGACGAATATAGGCTGATGATGATGATGATTTAATTTTTTTATATTCTAATATTTTAGACCAAATTGAGAAGAAAAACTTTCTGATGAAAGTTTGTCTTAATAATTTAATTTGAAAAGTAATATTTTAGTAGTTTGAAACTTATAATTTATTAGCTTCTGCGGAAATTATCCCACGAGAACGTACTACCGGGAAAAAGTAGCCTAGTCCTTTCCCAGGATACCATCGATCTCTTTGCCAAATTTTATCGAAATCCGTTCAGTGGTTAAGGCGAGAAAAGGTAACATACAGACAGAGTTACTTTCGAATTTATAATATTACAGTAAGGATTTTCTAGAGAAGTTATTTTTACCTAAAAACACTTGCTGAAGTAAATCTTTTAGGTTTTATATTTGTTTTTTATTTTTGTACCAATATTATTTTTGTTTCATCCACAAACTTTTAACGAAAGCTGCTAAACAATTGTTACACTTTCACGCACAATGGAGACCAATAACTAAACCGATTCAATAATTGTATAATACCGTACAAAATCCATTATAGCGGGCAGATGCGTTTCACCGTAACAGTATTAGCACGATCGGAGTCAAAATGACGTATTGGGAACGTGTCGTTAACAATAGGAACAGAAACTATTGCCGAGGGTCCATCCGTTGGTAATAAGTATTAGGTATTAATGCTTTACAGCACAAGTGAATCACGTTCTGCAAATAGTATCATGGAATCAAAATATTAGATGTATCAGTTGAAGTACCTATGAATTCATGTTGAATTAGAGCAAATGTTCTGAATGTGTTTTTCTATTGTCGGCAGATGGCGAATGAAGACTGAAAACAGGCAATATAGCACGAATATAAAAGACCTATGTTTAGCTGAGGACTGTGACCAATTGCTTACTGAATTCAGGATTTTCTGGTGACTGGAATCAGTCTCAGTCACCAGAGGAAGGTTTTGCAATGAGTTAAAATTTATGAACAAAAAAATATTTATTCCATATTTTTATTTGAGGGATGGCAAGACATAAATAAGCTAGTGCATTGAAAACAGCACTAAACCAGTTTATAGTCTATACACGTCACAGACATTAAAGGCACAATAGCACAATATTTAACTCTACCTAACTGTTCACTTGCACAGCTATTTTAAGACTTAGTGTGCCCACCCTCAATAGAAAACATGTATTTATGTTACGAAAACGCCGATTTATGATTTTCGGTTGCTTCGATACACAACGTTTATAATTTTATGTTTGGATTATGCTTCGGGATCGTAAAATCGCTTTACGATTCTATAAATGTGTTCAAGTATCGAGTCTTTTTTACGTAAGCCGTTAAATGAAACAATAAGGAATCTAGAGCAAGCTCGTGATCGATGAGAATTATTTTGTTTCTAATAATATTAAGATTGGTTTCCTATAATATACACAATAAAAATAAATAAAATTGAAGTGTCTGTTTGTAATGTCAAAATAGCAGCTTTTTCTTAATGTATATTGTTATGAAAGTATATACGGTACTTTTAAATTATTATTTTTTAATTTGTCTTTCTGTCTGCTTGTTCCGGCTAATCTCCGAAACGGCTGTAACGATTTTGACAGGACTTTCACAAGCAGATAGCTGATGTTTTTATTAAATTTATTTTTTTATTTTTGGTGGGTTTGCTCTTGACTCTAGTCTAAGTCAGAGATGACAGAAGCAAAGTCGACGATGGAGTGAGCTTATCCTGAAAAAGCCTGTTCTGTATGTTATAATAAGTAACATAGGTTACTTTTTGTCCCGGTAGCACGTTCCCGTGGGATAATTGCCGACCTCCACGCGGGCGAAGCCGCGGACAGCAGCTAGTATTTCAATAAGAGAAATAGCTTTATAAGTCATTGCTGAGATAGGGGCCTTTTGGCCTCGTACGGGACTTTCTGTTGTATTTTCATTTTACTTTTTTTTTTTTTTTTTTTTTTTTTTAGTGTGTTTAGTTTAATTTCTGTTAATCCTGTGCGAGTCCCAATAAAAACTTTTTCTTTCTTTCTTTCATTGAATCTCATAACTCCCTAATCAAAATGGTTTATCAAAGTCATTTCTGTAACTGTAAATATTTACATTAATCCAGAGCCTAACGTAGACAATTATGATTGTCGAATTAATTTCTTGCACTCTAATCTAACAAGGAAACAAACTCTTGATAACCAAATTACAAAACGATCAATTTACGTAAAACGTTTATATCTTGATCGTAAATATTTATGCCGATAAGATACACAAAGAATCGAAGCACAAAATCTTGATTCGGTTCTTATTTCCTTAAGCTGATGGAATTCCAATCACAGTACTAGAGATACTAGAGCAAGATTTAAAGTTATCATTTCCCTTTAAATAATGGGTCAATTATCGCTTGTAACTTATCATTATCAGGCTGCACTTATCAAATACTCAACGTTGTAGGGTAAAATATTAGAAGTTTTGATTATCAACCTTATCTTAATGACGTTCGAGCTTAATTTCACTTGTAAGGTCTATAACAAGGTAAAGAATGGCCTGACCAGAGTACATTATCTACTTAGTTTAGTTTCGATCGACACAAAACTTTATAACTCGGGCCATGAGATTTATTGTAATGAAATCGTAAGGATAGCATTTTCCTGTTCGTGAGTTATAGATTGCTGTGCGAATCGTAAATAGTACGGTTTGGTTTCATAAATTCTTTGGGTACCTTGATCGTAAAGCGAACCTGATTTGCTGAGTTTAATATGTTTCCAAATTTGTATTTAATGATAATTCCAAAGTTTTAAGTACGGCTGTAAAATGATGTGACGACATTGAAGGATTGTTCGCAATTTTGATTTGGTAATTTGATCTGTCTTGTCGATTTTATGACATGCCTAGACGTTAAATCTTGTTATAACTTGTGTCGTAATTGACGTTAAACTTTTAATTAAAACCTATCTAACCTTTGAACACCGACCATCTGGAAACAGGAAAGTTATAAATTGAATGGACACAGGCAATACATGACACTGAGGCCTGTACCCTAATTACGTATCACATTATCTATCACAATCTGAATCATTTTGAAGCCTATTGCTAATCCGTTGGTTTATATGTTCGAAAAATGTGTCTGCTCAACAACGTAAATAACGCAATGTATGTTGTTGAACTGTCCAAATGAAAGCTATTCCTATTCCTGTTAGTGTGTTACGCAATTACCCCGCAGGTTTTGTAACACGATTAGATCAAGTGAAATTAGAAATACAGTGGAATTACTTCAATTAGATTTGTGTAAATATTAGTTTAGTCAACTCGGTACCTACCCGTTTTTGAAGGTTTTGTGTACAAATTGCAACAAACACGAGACAGAATTAGATTATGGCGCTTCCCCGACCAAACGACCTTGAGCGTTCGGTCCTTCTCTGTCCCGTCGCTGAATCTCGCTGTCTCGCTCCCTACGCACGCTCATTTATCATAAAATTCACAAAAATAATGAAATTAATTTAATAAAAAAAGACAAGCGATGTTTTGAAGTAAAATAAAACGTAAATTATTTAGATTTTTAAATTATCTATCCATTAGTGTAATCCTCAGATTAATAGAACGTCACCTTTAGCAAAAGATGCATGCAATCAATAATTTTAGTCACTTTTTTACAAGGAGATTTTAAATGTATTTTTAACACATAAAAACAAATAAGAACGTGCAATGTGATGATAGGATATCGAACATTAATAATTTGCTTTTAGATGTAGTTTATTACCCATAGTGAATGAGTTAATAGCCTCTGAATAACGCACTATGGCAAGGTTTAAGGCGGGGTACCGCCTTAAACGACACACAAAATGAAGTGTGACGTCATTATTTGTTACTAAACCCAAACTTAACCAATCCAGCGTAATTCAGTTACAAACTACAAACTCAGACATAATTAAATTATCAACAATATTGCAACAATAAATTTAGTAGGAGCTACTTTACGAACATCTAATTCATGTGTAACTTTATTCAAACTGTCAGATTGAATCCGAAACTACAGTGCACAAATCACGGCTATATTAGATTCCACAAAATTTATCGCCTCGACGACTGCTAAAGGAGACGGATCGTGTTTCTCAGGGCACAGTGAATCGCTGTATCGTTCACTTTTCAATCCCGCCACCAAATTTCAAATGTCACTATTTCCACTGAATACATAATAGTACAAGTACAGAAAACTCACTCTGCTAAATCATTAAAGTAAATAGCGACTCTTGCTATGACACAATAAAGTGCAATTCAGGTTACATAGCGCTAATTGCCTACAGTTATATTCACCTTGAAGTTGCCTGTCTTTCTATAGCGTAACTCATCTCTTCTGACAATGTTAGGGCTGTCTTCTTTTTAAGAATAATTAATCTGCATATTTAATTACCAGCTATGTACCTATTACCCTGCTTTTGTGAACAAATGACGTTTGAAATAATCCTAGGCTGGGTACTTAAGTACTACAACAACTAAAAAAGTATGTACGAGTACATACGTACCCTGTTGTCTAAATAACCAAAATCTTACTACATACTCTTACTACATACTATTTTGTTATAGTTAGTCTATGGTAGGTACCCACCAAAATAAAAATACTAAAATAAAATTTAATTAGGTACTTTGCTACTTATAGGTACCTATCAAAGCTAAACCTGACCTTGGAAACAGAACTTGTAAGTACCTAACTATACTATAATAATAGTAATGAATATTCTAAATACATAAATACGGGTGACTTATATAAAAATGACAAAGGTAAATATTTGATAGGTAGGTACCCACCTAATTACTGATTATTTATAGTTTTTTTTTTTTTTTAGTTTAATTTCTTTACCTTTCGATGACCTTTGGAAGTATGCGAAACGTGAGGTTCGGATTCTTGTTATAATTTAAGCAGCCGAATGCGATACAATGCAATATGCTTTTGCCCGAACGGAAGACGCGACGTGGCGCGTGAGTGAGTATCGCACCAACGTGCGAACCACGGCCCGCGCCCGGGCCCGGCCGCGCGGCAGCCCCACTGAATTGGTTCGACAAGTCGACCGCGCCGCGTACTTGTAGCTTCATATCTACCTAAAATTCGGAGTGCGCCTGGCCTGCTATTTCTGCCGATTTAAATTTGAATCCAGACTTGACAGTGCAATTTGGACCATTATAGATAGGACTGTAACTTGATGGATTCCAACATCTAAATTGGTAAATTTGGGAGTTACGGTTTGCAAATGTGATGGATCGTTTCAGTTTATTGAATTACTATAAGTTTCGTGGCTGAATTTAGTGGGTTGGGGAAAATGGAAGAACATTAATTATTGGGCGTCTAGGCTAAATTCGGAAAGACTGAGGCAAATATTCGAAGTTATTCCGGCTGTTGAGCAGCACTACTTATTCAGAATTAAACCGTTAAGTTTTTTTTACCGTTTTTTTTTTTCATTAGTAACTCATTTCCATTTCTAAGTAAGTTTCTGGAATATTTTTTAGTCTCTACGCTTTTTAACCGACTTCACAAAAAGGAGGAGGTTCTCAATTCGTCTGTATGTTTTTTTTTTATTTTTTTTTTTTTATTTATGTGTGTTAGCTCATAACTTTTTTCTGGGTGAACCGATTTGGATGATTCCTTTTTTGTTTGATAGCTGGTGCTTCACATGTGGTCCCATTTCAATTTTATCAAGGTCTGACCAGTAGTTTTTGAGTTATCCTTAATACTGCATATTTTTTCCACTTAGTTTATATTGATGATGTGTTGATAATTTCCTATCACTGTTATTTACATACCAATTAGTGGAATATGAATTTGTGTGGGGTAGGTACCGCAACTAAAAAGTTAAAAATAAAACTTTTTTACAAAAAAACAACCGACTTCCAAAAAAAACACTAAAAGACGTGAAAAATAACTTTTATTTCGGAAGTCGGTGCCTTTGGTTTTCTATTTTCGTGTTTGGCCACCGACTTCCGAAATTAAAGTTATTTTTCACGTCTTTTAGTGTTTTTTTTGGAAGTCGGTTGTTTTTTTGTAAAAAAGTTTTTTGTTTTACCTCATTACCATTTAATTAGGTACCTCTGAGTCAGCTAGTATATTGCGAGTTTACCATAGGTTGCTGGTTAAGTAGGTAAGAGAAATTAATCAGATATTTCAAAACAAAAGAGAACATAATATACCGTGTTAATTATATTTCCTGCAATTTCACAGCCTTAATTTTGGCACAGATGTCAGAATTAATTTGAACTGACAGATATTTACGACATAAAAACAAGCATAAAACATGTTTTTGGAAAGCTAATTAATCACCAACATAAAAATTAAGTGTCATTCGATACTCAAATTATATGGAGCAACAAATTATGCTCAACCAAATTTGGTCATGATACTATTAATTAACACATCGATAAATTACTCTAGTGAGCGAAGCCACACCTAATTAGCTTCCATTCCAAAGAACCTATTCATGTGATTATCTCCTAGCGAGTTGAAATGCTTCCAAGACATTCGATACTAAATCAACTCCACTCAAATCAAAGTATAAAACGAACTGTCATATTTCCTAAAGACACACGAAATATTACTGGAACACCCGCCTTTTCGTCACGTTCTACGATCATTCTTCACGCTTTGTGACATTTGGAACATCTCACAAAAACAAAAGTGTCACTTCGGTGGCGCTGTATACCAAAAAGTCCGGTAAACTTGGCAACAGTCTAAAAATATTCCTTTGATTTATTGTTGGTTTGTAATATTTACAGTCATGAATTCTGTAGGCTGTGGCACACCTTGCTGTGTGTAACATTATATCCAAATTATTCATGTCAGTAGGTAATCGTTGAGTCAGTGATGACAAATTATGGAAAGGAGATTGTCGGAACTAGCGTGAGAGTTTGTTAAGAGAAAGTTACGTGTATTTTATAGAAAATCAAAACACCGTTTTTATATACCTACTTACAAGAAAATTCTTGAGAGTGACATAGAGTAGTGCTTCAACGCGGTGCATAAATTACTTTAATGTCTATATTGTTTTATTTATCCATGCTATTTTGATTCCTTTCATTTTACAAAACATCTGTCTTTTAGGTAAGTACCTTTATAAAAAATCTATAAAAGAAGAACATAAAAATACGAGTGAGGTAAATATTTAAAAAGGCTATCTATTTTTAAGCTTGTATAATCACAAAGACACAAAGGTGTTGTGGGAATTAATTCCAGTGTGCAAGTTTTTCTAAAACAAAACGTTAGCCACAGTAACGCTTTGTTTTAGAAAAACTTATGTATAATGAAAATAAGAATAGTCCCTATGACGTCACCGCTAAGTACTGAAACAAATTCAGGATTACAATTATACGCGCTTTTCCACTATAACCCGCCGCCGCTTCCGCTTTTATATAACTTTTGTGACTATTTTCTATCCATCCAAATTCTAGCTTGTAGATTTAAAATAGGAATAGCAATCACAGGTAATGTACCTACCAAAAAAGCAGGAAACGATGTGTGCTTAAGCAATGCGTTTCCTAAATCAGTGTTCTCTTCGTAATTTAGGGGGTCATAAAAATGTTAACACCCGGAGTCCGGCTACTGCAGGCGTTCAAAACATTTTGTTCCCCTTTATTGACACAAAGCTAATTCGTGTAAAGCACTAAATAAGAATAAACGGATGGTTTATTATAATTACCGTTTAATTTTCCACATTGACACATTTCTTTATTGTTCCGAGTATGCGGCTATAAAAGTGCTTTTACGACGTCGCACTATAGACCTTGGCAGGATATATGCTTTGAAAATTTATTGACCGACCAATTGAATTTATTGTCAAAACTAAAAGTTTTATTGCAAAAAATTACATGCATTTATTTGCGAGACGAGAGTTTTTAACGAGCTCTTTTTATTTATGACTAGGTTAAATTCGGCGCTTCATCGTATTGTTGGGGAAAATGTCTCTTTTATTGACTTGTTCATAATTTGATGGACTTTAACGGATGTCAATTTGGGCACGTTAGTTTAAAAATACAAATACATTTTCACCTACTCTATGTGACAGGAGAGCAGGACCGGCAGTCTCGACATAGATAGCGACGCTGTCGCAAGCTACCGATCGCTAAATATTAAGGTGAAACCTCAGTTGTAGCCCGCCAAATTCAAATTTTCTTTGAATTTGACGATTGATATGAAATTGATGATTATTATTCGTTAAATATATGAATCCCACAGTCGAGAATCGCACTTTGATCAACATACGACGTAAAACCGAGCTGAAATTTGCAAAAAAACCAAAGAAAATTTGAATTTTGCAGGCTACAACAGAGGATTCTCCTTAATATTTAGCGATCCTTAGTTTGCGACAGCGTCGCTATCTAGTCGAGACTGCCGGCCCAGCCCTCCGGACTCGATAAGCTATTACGGATATATGGAATGTATACGCACGATGACAAATCAAGCTATATTTTTCCAGTATAAGCTGACTTCTCACTGTACGAAAAGCCTATATAATGAGAGGTCAGATAAAACTGGAAATATATAGCTTGATGTGTACAGTCACGAGCACTAATAATAGTGTATTTTTACATGCTAAATGTAAAAATACACTATTATTAGTGCTCGTGACTTTTTGAATTTTTCAGTGATTTTCTCCTGTTGATTGTAATTTTATGTTGTTACGAACATTGTATTTTGGAAACTATATTTACTGTTATGAAATAGGTCTTGTCTCAAAGTTTTAATCTTTATTTCAGGAGAATATCGCATTTGAATTTTGCTAATCGTATAGATAGGTAAATATTACTGAGAAATGCGTGCACTGACTGGACAGGTCCACTCAATCTGTGTGGTTGTTATCTCAAAAGACCATTTCAGACACCAATCTCCACATGACCTGACCAAGATTAAGTCTGGACTTTAAAAGAGCCTGAGCCTGACCTCTGAGTTTGTTTCAGCCTTTCTTCTCAGAGTTGTCAGATAGGAAACGCCGACCTGATCTTGTTTAAAAAATATGATTGACGTGTAAAAGGGTCAACAAACCTACTTACTGAAATAAAATCATTTAAGTATTTGTATTCTTGGGTAGGTACCTACTTACGGTTTTGGGAATTTGCATAGCAGATAAATAATTAGTTTAGTTTAAACAATCATTATAGTTACTTCCACGTCTGTCTATTAGTCGCTAGCACTACTGCTGAGCATGGTGAGATCCTGGGTTCGATACCCAGGTCGGACAAAATATTATTGGGTTTTGCCATTAGGAATTTCTCAGTAGCAGCCCGGAGTCTGGATTTGTGCACGGTTGATGGAAATAGGCTCGCCCCCTATTACATGGGACTTAACGACATGTGGGTGTACCAACTCTATAGTTGGTATACCCACAAATCCTCAGTTATGTGTACCTAGGTACAGTCACGAGCACTAATATGTCAACACTTGGCAACTTTCAATAGCGATTTTTTTGTGAAATGACGAATGCACCGTTGAAATGAATTTCGAAAATACTATGTTCGTAACAACATAAAATTTCATTAAAAAATTAAGGAGAAAATCGCGTTTGAATTTAGCCAAGTGTATACATATTTATGCTCGTGACTGTACACCAGTGTCTAACCCTACGGGGAAACAAGGCGTGATGTGATGTTATATTATGTCGTCATAGTTATTGCAATTTTTAATCAAAGACAGAAAATAAAATTTTTAAACACTGGTTTCGGTAATTACGAAAACCTGATTCTAGTCCAGGACCACTCATAAGCGATTCACATTGAAGAGCATGTTTTAGAGTTTAAAAATAGCTAGAACATGTAGCTACGTTAGTACGAACGGAAGCAGCTTATGAGACCTTTATGAGAATGTGCAGTGAAATGACTTCCTTAGATTACTTTTAAAGCTTGCACACGATAAGTACCTTGGTGATAACCATCATATTAAAATACATGGGTCCTTGCGGCACTCCTGGATACTAAGATTGCAAGTCGATTTTTAAATAAAGAATAGTAATCTGGTCTGTTACACTACATTATTATTCTTTATTCAAAAATCGAGTTTGCATTTAGGTTGTATGCAGTGTGCTACCCAACCACCAGTGTAACCAAATATTCGTTGCAGTGGAGGTATTTTGTGTACATTTTTTGATCTCAGTATTAGGTACCTACACACGGCTACATATCAAGCTATACATTTCTAGTATAAGCTGATCTCGCACTGTATAGGATTTCCGTACAATGAGAGGTCAGCGTATACTGGATATGTGTAGCTGTAACAGTACGATTCAAATGTAATGGCGGCTGTGAAGTACGATATTCGCTGCGCAGTACCTCACCCCTCACCCCCGCTGACACGTGAATTGGTTACTGCGCAGCGACTCGCCTCATGTTCCTAGCCGCCATTAAATTTGAACCGTACTATAAATAGGTTAACTTTTGATTCCCCCCTTACCCTATTTACATGGGACTTAAACATAACTGGCGAAATGAGGATATATTAGTAGGTGCACCTCTGCCTAACCCTTCGGGAATTATAGCCGTGTTGATTATACCAAGGATAATCCGTGGGTTTCAGGCACCTACCTACAATACCCATAATTAAAAATATAAGTGATTGTGTTGTAAAAGTTTTGATTCCAAGAAATTAACAGTCGACTTTACATATTATTAAAAAGAACTTTAATTTAGAAGAGATTTTTATCTCGAAGATTTCGGACTGATTTTTTATGAGATAACCAACTACAAGGTTATATCATGTCGTAAACTTTATAGTGTCTAACATTAAATTGAATTTATAAAAGAAGTGATTCATATTTAATTTTGAGAGTTAAGTGATTACCTAGAATAGATCGTGTTTTGGACAATGTCATTTTAATGTCTTAATCAAGTTTTACAACTTAAATAAATCAATTATAAAGTCTTATATTTAATTCGCTTTGATCAAGATTACAAGATTAAAATTATTTATTGAATGTAACTGAATAATACATGACTAACAAAAAGTAATTACTTAAGTGGATTAAAACTATTAAAGAAACTATTTTATTAAAATGTGGAAGCTTTAAACTGGATTAATACAAAAACATATCTCAATTTATTGTAATAAAGACGGAAATATACAAACTTTAATTATGTAGATATGTTTAGGTTACTTACAGATAAGTTATAAAATATATAGTGAGTAAACGGGATTTTCATTTGTACACAAAATAAACAATATACCGAGTAGCATAAAAAACTTTTTATTATTGAAGGGAAAATTGTTTGACTGGTTAAACTTGAAAAATTTCTATAGTCTTAAAGAATTTATGGATAACAAATTCTCATGTTAGTATTAAGTGAACATATGCATGCTAAGTACAATTCTGGCAAAACATGTAAGATCTATATTGTAAATTATTGTAACACCATGTATACCATGTTTTATGCAAATAAATACTTACTTACTTACTTAAACTACAGATTTGTCTAAAAGAGGACGCCTCTTTATTTTCTTTCGCAGCTCCCCTAGTTGTTTACATAGCGTTTAGGCAAAACCAATGGTTCCTCGTTACGTGATTCCAAAATCAAAGGCGTATAACAGACTATACATTAATTAGCCTCCTGGAACTCGACAAAAGACAGTAACAAAGCGTACGAGTTCAGTCGTGTTTGTAAACCCGACGCTGGGCTGCTGAATCCAGCCTCATTGAATTAAGTGGTCAAAGTGGGGCCGCGGACGCCGCGGTCGCACGTGTGTGGAATGCCTTATAACTAGGGTAACCAGTTCCAGCAATGAGGTAGAACGTTCCATTTCTGAGAATTTTAAAGTTAGCTCAAAATTTATATCTGACATTCAAAGTTTCTAAACATCTTAAATATTAAATTAGCTTCGAGAATCACTCGAGTAATTTTGTTTTGCTGAATATTCGATGGATCTACCTATAATTCTCTCGGGCTTCCGATAATGTAATTACGTAATCCCAAACATAGGATATCCGCCGCGGTAATGGTTTATCCCAAGACGCATCTACGCTATCGTGCGTTTTAATTATTCCTATTCCAAAATGGGAGCAAATTACCTAGGTATTAGAGGATTTTCAAAATAAACAATGTAATTTATCATTTAACTAGGTACATTAAAACCTAACTATTAGAAGTTATCTTTCAGTGTGTATCAAAACAATAGCTTTTTTAGGTCGCAAGCAGGCGTTCACTCAACATACAGCATTTAATAATTCTGTTTCCTATAAGAAAGGACCGAGAAGGTAAAGTAGGTGTCATTATAACCATTACCTATTCCTATCATAACAAACCCTATTCATATTTAGGCCAGAGTGCCCTTTACTGCTAATAAATGTAACCATGAATAAAAACGGTGGCATATTAAGGTAATTTACATAATGATGGTCACCCTAGTTATAACGTGTAGGTACAGTAAAAAAGTTTGTTTCGATAGCCGTCCTGTCCGTGGTCGTTAGCTCGTTGGTTTTGTGAAGAATATACGATTAGCAGCACTAGCTTTGTTCAGATTTGTCGGCAGATTTAGTGGTATGATGCATGGGACTTTTTGGTACTCGTTTCTTTTAACATGAGGTGTATTTTGATGACGGTGTTGTTTTAAGAGCGCATACACGGGTCCACTGGCGGCACTCCTTTAAAAAAATATTATCTCATGACTGAGAAAGAATTTTGAAAAACGGCTCAATAAGCGACCTCGGTAAGTGTGTCTAGAATTTTCTAATACCTTTTATAAACTTTCATATTGAGACACAAAGCAACAGAATATGATCTAAATGAATGTGGCCGCTTTTTTTTGTTTAGATCGAATATCAAATTCAAAGGAAATTCTAATTATAAAGCTATGGCTTTATAATTAGAATTTGATTCCTTTTAGCGAGATGAAACCTAAAAATAAGAAAATCAAGCAGAAATTCGTGTCATAATTTTTTTTACTGAAGTAGCCATTTTTGCTTTTTTAATTTCACTACTGTCACATTTCATCTTTGACACTGATTGAGATTTTATTTAGTACTAGCTTTAGCCCGCGGCTTAGCCTGGGTGGAGGTCGAAAAAATCCTGTAAATTCTTATCCATTAAAAATACATAAAATATATACTTCTTACCTACGTGCAAAATTTCATGATGTTCGGTCAAACGGTGTTGTAGTTCACTCTAGACTCACAAAATGTAGTACTTATATTTAAAAAGTAATTCTTACTAAACTACTAAAGTTTCTAATAATAATATAATTCACTCATGATTTGAAAGACACGTAGCGCCATCTAGCGTCGTAAAGCAACCGTGTGACCGTCGAAAATTATTATTATTTCCCTCGGGAACAGTACTCTTTTTGTGGATGAAAGGTACCCTATGTCCTTTTCTGTACCCCTGACAACGTATATGCAAAATTTCATGATAATCGGTTCAGTGGTTTACGCGTGAAATGGTAACAAACAAACCTACTTTCGCATTCATAATATTAGTTAGGATTAGGATTATAGGTACCTACCATCTGTTTTTTAAAATAAACCAACTTGTTTTAGGTCACAAGTTGGTGTATTTTGTATATACCCACAACATGCCACACAAAGTTACGTAGGCGTAAACATGATCCCAAAAATAACAAAACATACCCGCAACAAAACAATTTTAATCTACCCAGAACAGTTCTGAACAAGTGCACAATTACTCAACGAAAAGCTGCTTAACGTTTTACAAACGGAGCGACAGTTCGCTAGATAGTTCATTTATTCTAGTGGGTATCATCTGTTGAATGAAGCATTATTAAAACGTGTTCGCAGTGAGAACGCAAACAATCCCCGTATTAGTTGTTTTGAAAGGTACTACTATTTGCTCGAGTTCGCTCATTTCCTGAAGTTTATTTGAGATTAAATTTTATAGAAGCGACTGACAGATTATTTTTGCTAAATCGGTTTTTTACTCTTTTTTTTGAAAGGATGCTTTTTGCTCTAACTGAAATTAGAAACAGTCAATTTTCCGTAGCAGCCCGGAGTCTGTATTTGTGTCCGATTTATAGCATGAGGCTCATAATACGATAACATATCTTTAACATAATTACGATATACAAGTGAACACATCTAGTTTGCCTCAATCAACTCAGCCTATCGCAGTCCAATGCTGGACATAGGGCTCTCCCAGGCTGCGTCACTACAGCTCTACCTTCCGCATCCAATGTGTCCCAGCGAGCTTTTCTAGTTTGCCTATCCCTTTCGAAAAAAAAACGTTTTTTTTGTGATATTTGTAAAAATAGATGTGCATACTAATACTCAATTCTCAGAAGATCAGGTTTACTCAAATTCACATGAGTAACGAACGACGTCTTGGTCTCAAGTTGCAATACACCTCTCGTGTTTACAGGATCAATATTTCCTCGAATAATTAGTTCACAGGAAGTGCCTGCCAGTTAGTGACGAAACCGGAGAGTTTGATAAGAGGTGTGAACTCTTAGTAGGACCCTGCAGTATTCCAAGAATTATATGAAAACACTGAAATGAAACACATAGACATAGATCCAACTTTCATCGCGTTGGCTCAGAAGTTGATGCTCTTGTATGTCTATAAATAACATTTTCATTGTGAGTTATCCAGTTAGAAAACATTGCATTATTAATAAGGATTCTGTGTGCTTGTTATGAACGTATGGTTTTAGTACTTAAATCTTTTGATAAATTATTATGTAATATAATTTAATTTGTGTCTGTCGTCAACGTTGTAGTTATTCCTCGACAGTTAATTGTAGTTTATGTGGATTGTGGTAAGTACTGTTTGCTAATTATAGTATGAGTTTAATAGCTTGGCATTAAGATTACTAGCTTATCAAATAATTATGATGAGTGGGAGTTCTATGGCGGTTTACCAGAATTCGTCAATAAGATTCCATTTTGGCTGTATTTCTGGAACGGATTATGTTGGGTATCAAGAATGTATTGTATGTTCCCTTATTAGGGAAGCCGCGCTTATGGTATTTTTAGTATCAACAACCAATATCAAGAATAATACGATTTGTTATTCATTATAGAAGCCTTGGTTTTAAGAGTCATGTCATTAAATTTTATATTTATTTTTTCTGTTACTATTTGCTGTAACTTTAGTCGACCATTCACAACAACTAGCTGGCATTTGATAACACTTTTACTATCCAGACAGTTGACTAGATTTTCAGACGTCTTTGAATAAACGGTAACCATACCCGAATTAAACCAGTTTCCAGAAGTTAACTCCAGTGAAATGTGTGAGCAATACAAGAATCACAGAATTAAACACGCTACACTAACTTGTTCTACGCCAGTGCATTTACTTACTTGATGTCTGAACTAAGCTCAGGTGAAACAAGTCTCAAGCTGCAACGAGCTCAATTTCTAGATTACATTGCTTTGTATACGTACACTTAAAGTTTTGAATTGGGTGCAGTACTGGACAGAGGTGTAGTGTTCTCCTGTTACATTTGTAGTCACGGGCGATAATTGTTGCAAAGCATGTTAAGAACATTGTTAGCTATACTGTCGACAGACAGGTCGCCAACTGTAGCTAGCTGTATTACTTAGGTAAACATAATCAGCCTATATAATGTTCCCACTTCTGGGACACAGGCCTCCTCTCTATGAGAGGGAGTGGGGCGTAATCCACCACGCAGGACCAGTGCGGGTTGGTAGATGTCACATGTCTTCGAATTTTTGGTTCTAGAACATGCTGGTTTCCTCACGATGTTATCCTTCACCTTTTTTGAGAGCAGTGGTGATGAAATAACTTACACAAAGTAAAGCGCCTGTCTGGGTTCAAACCTACGACCTACAACTCGGAAGTCACAGTCGTTACCAATGGGCCACCACTGCCCTTCCACCACCACTCACCTCTCAGGCTCACCACTTAGGTATACATGGTGGCAGGGAAATCGACGCGCAAACTGTAACATGAATTCAGCACATGGTTTTAGACAGAATAGAAATAGGTAGAAATTTATCGCCGGTAATCAAATACAAATATCGGCTGTTTCATAGAAAAGTGCAATACCTACGCGGGCAAAATTTATGGAATAGCATTTTTTTTTTTAACAACCGTCGGTATGTTTCAGCGCGGGAGATTAGTATCATGTACTAAATTGATTGTAACAGGTTGCGGGTCGGTGTCCCTGCCACACTGTAGGTACATAGAAAGAAAAGAAAGAAAGAAGAAAGAAAACAAATTTATTTAGCACAAACCACAAAGCACGCAACAAATACCTACCTACAAATAAAAAAGAAAAATAAAACAAATAAAAAGTGTAAAGTGCGTAGTGAGAAATTAGCAGGAAAGTGTGCCTCGCGGCTGCACTAAATAGGTCCACGTCAGTACATGAACTATCATAATCAGCCTATGATGTTCCCACTGCTGGGATACAGGCCTCCTCTCTGTGAGAGGGAGTGGGCCGTAATCCACCACGCAGGTCCAGTGTGTATTGGTGTGGTATATGGTACATGAACTAATTGCCAGAATCATGGACAATAAGCACCAGCCACCATAAGAAGTCTGCATGATTGACCGTCAATAGTGCGTACCCTCGTTACATTTTTAGGCGCCCTATACCCCACGGTTCGGAAACGTTATTACATGGAAAACTCAAAATTCGAGAGTTCATAAACCTATTACTCCGAGAATGGCTAATGCACGAATTTGGTTTTCATTAAACTGAAATCTGACAGCGACATCAGAATTTCTGAATCGAGTTTTTATAAAAGTGATAGTTTTTTTATACGAGTTCATGCTAATACTGTATTTTAGGCTCAGGCTGTTGTAAAATAAACAATAACTTTTATTATTTGTTTTGCATAGGTGTAACCTAAGCCTAAAGAATAGTAACAACATTCTCTATTGTATTAGGACGAGGAAAAAGTTATTTCGTATTCTGTAAAGAAAGTGGCACCCAAATATCGAGCTTTTATCTAAACTCAGACTTTTTCAAATGGGTCAAAAATCGGTTTTGTGGTCAACCCCTAACTCTTCAGCTATGTCGTAATTACTATTCCTGCTCCACTTTTTCAAAAATGGCATCGTCTTTGTCTATGACAGTGCGACCAAAGCGAGATACATCTTTGACACCAAAATTCCCAGACTGAAAACGCTTGTATGAACCAACTTTGTGATACGCTTACTGACACTACGTTAAGTCACACGTCACAGTCATATTGTTTTCGCGGCTTGTGTCGCATTTTCCCTTTTTTTTTGGTAATAAAACTTCAAAATGTATCGAATTTCTTCGTTAGATTCACTCATTTTGGCGGACAGAAAAACAATTGAAAAACGGCGGGAAATCGTTTTTACTTTTTTGTATGTCATCTATTTAGTGGTATCAAAACCAGCCAGATACAAACAGTGCATACAGCCAAAGAGATTTTACTACAACTTTATACCTATGAAATACGAAAAAACTTTTTCCCCGACCTACGTTTATTTAAATTAGAGATTTGTTTTTGATTTTATGAATTTTGTTTTCCCTTCTACTCTTGTCACACACGTTGTCTACATATCTTTTTATGTGCTCTCCTATCGCAGGTATGCTGGAAGAGATTTCTTGAGAAATACTCGTAATATCACCTTGTTACGTATTTTACCGTTCCTTTCTTCTTGTCTGTGGTTAAATAAATAAAAAATAAACGTTTTTTTTTTAATAATTCCTCCTGATATTATAATTATGGTAAGTACTACCACGTAGCAAAAATAAACTAACTTCCTTATTTATACATTATCTTTTAACTAAGTAAGTCTACAATTCTATTTGACTTAAGTGCATCGTCCAATTTCGAAAAGTAAGGCTTCAGAAAAGATACCAACTTTATGTTTCTCGATTTTCTGCTTTGCAAGCGGAGATTCTGTTGCTTGGTCCGCAAAACATCTTGAACTGAAATGCGGTTTTGGTCGCAACTTGGTTTCTGAGTAAGACAGCGCTGTCTTATTCAGTGGGCCTAGCACGAACGCACGGAATACACGTAACGTAAATACGAACGATTTTAAAATTGAAATTACTCGTTTCGCACGTTTAATAAAATTACTTAGTTTTAAGACTTTATTCAAATCTGTCATGGGTGATATTAATTGTGTTTGTTGCAAAAATTTAAACCTAAGTGTTTTATGAAGTAAGTATAGTTTCATTTTCGATTTCAGTTCTTTCGCGTTTACGTCACGCGTTCGTGCTAGGGGCCGCCTACGAGTACTGCCGAGCGATACCGAGCTAACCAAAATTACAGTAGTAAGATTCTTAAAAAAAAAAAAACATAAATTACTGGATGTGTTTCTTCATGAGGCATTTCGTAACGACGTGCGACGTCTGTCGTAGGCGACCTAACTACTTTCGCAATTAACATCTTGGTACAAGTTACTAACATTTGAGTTGACTTTTAGCAGTAAAAGTACATACTCTCGTATCGTCTCGTATCTCGTTATCTTAGTAAGTTTTTTTAGTTTTAGAAATTTCACTTTAGAGTTTAATTACTACCATTTATCACTTTAATTAGGTTTAGTGTGGGCGGTAGGTATATGTATATTAAATGTTTTAATAATGATTTTTCTTTTGTTTCAGTCCCTTAATAAATCAAAGAATTTTATTTGTGTCTACAGTAGTTATTTTTTTATCATGCACACTTGCTTACCAATCCTCTTTAGACATGGGCAGAAAGGTCGACATCGGTTTTGCTTGCCATATTAAAAAATAAAATAGAGCATAAGTAGGTCACAAGTCTCACAAATAACAAAAACCTAACTACCCACATCAAAATACAACACAACGTCAGAAACATTTAATTGTCACTACACAACAATTTACAGGTGTTGTCCTAATGCCGATACCGTGGGACAGCACAAGCCCGGAGTGGTAATCAATCAAGCGCTGTCCCAACTTGGAATACAATTATGAACTTGGTCCGTGTCACTGCAGTAGTGTTGGGCCGATGTGATTAATTAGTGGTCTGTATAAAATTATGGATGTGTGTTCTGGTGGCCTGGTAGGCCATGTTGGTTTACGAATGATTTGTTAGTGGGGAAATTGAATAAAAAGCATGGTAAGGTTCAATCTGTGAGTTTAATTTTAAATTAGCTAGTTTGTTGTCATACAATAAAGAATAATACTTCTTTTAAAAAACAAGATGACGTGTTTTCTGGTTTACATGAAAGTTTATACACTATTAAACCAGGTCATCTTTGTAGCAAAATAATAAGGCTAAAATAAGATCAGTATGACTCTATGGAACAAGCAAAAATATAATTTTGGTGTTTATTTTTGCGTCATGTAAAAGTAACAGACCTGTTCATAGTTCGATCCTACTTTTATTTCCGAAGAAAAAAATGAGATTCTGTTTATCTGTTTATTTAACCCATTTCATATAGGTAGGCTTATTATCTAGTTCACGCATCCAGCGTAAAGATACATAGGGATACAATTTTTCGATCGCAGATTTATGTTAAGGCGGTACCCCGACCAAAACCTTGCCTTAGTGCGTTATTCAGATACTATTAAGTCATTCACTATGGGTAATAAACTACATGTAAAAGCACATTATTATTGTTCGATATCCTATCATCACACTGCACGTTCTTATTTGTTTTTTATGTGTTATAAATACATTTAAAATCTCCTTGTAAATAAGTGACTAAAATTATTGATTGCATGCATCTTTTGCTAAAGGTGACGTTCTATTAATTTGAGGACTACACTAATGGATAGATAATTTAAAAAGCTAAATAATTCACGTTTTATTTTATTTCAAAACATCGCTAGTCTTTTTTTATTAAAATAATTTCAATTTTTTTTGTGAATTTTATGATAAATGAGCGTGCGCAGGGAGCGAGACAGAGCGAGACTCAGCGACGGGACAGAGAAGGACAGAACGCTCAAGGTCGTTTGGTCGGGGAAGCGCCTGAACAGATTTTAGCCGAGTCTATAACTCTGCGTTTTTGTCCAATATAAAATCCTAGGGATTTAACGTTGGGCTTATAGCAATGCTCACTGCACCTACGCTGATACAGCAGTAAAAACAAATGCAAAAATATATTTACTTTCTGGAAACTATGATATTTTTTAATAAAATCCTATGACGTAATAGTTGTTCACAAAAGGTTCTAATCTAATTTCGGCCCAATTTTCCACGAAAACAGAATGATACCTAAAGCTTCAATACCATTGGGCCTGATAGCTTTATAAAGATCTGTACACACGCATATACTACGCTTCACTTCTTACAATAATACTTCCCTTCCTTTTTATAAGTCAATTGGGAGAGGAAGCTTTTATCTGATATTTTGTGCGATACAAATCCGTGTAGACCTACCTTAACTGCCGAAACGGCACCTCAATAACAAGGATTGGGAGCAAACGCTGGTTTGCAACACTAACTTGATATTGGCTTGTCCAATATACACGGCGTAGGATTATACACTGTGGGGGAACACACGATCTTGCATGGAATTAGCTAGTGTACTGGATGTGGCACGAAAAGCTTTATAAATTTAATTTCAGCAAAGGATTCTATTTTTATACCACAGAATAAACAACAGAACAATTTTTCAAAAGGGTTTTCTCGAGCTTTGCCAAAGTTTGACCTTTATATATTTTGTCTCCCATTTTCTGGGTCATTAGTTCATTACAATGACTTCTGACCTTTAAGAGACTTAACAAGAGGTTTAAAATGTATGTCGTTGCTTTTATTTACTTTATAGACTTCTGTAAACAAGTTGCACACTGCATCACCATTCCATTTTCCAAGTTGGTTCATTAAGTATTGCAGTTTCCTTTACCATTATTCAATGTAGTATTCTGTGCCCTTATGTAGCAGTTATGAATAGACCTACAATGTTTTGATGTAATTATACATTCACGAGTACTTAACCACCTGCGTTCGATTCGATGAATCGTCGCGTGGTCATCTCGTCATTATGGGCCTCGCTTGTATTCCAAATAAAGTAATTTCTGAATATAACAGATTGGAACTCGTGAATATTAATAACTAGACGACTGTACACTGCCCTCGTTTAGAAAAAATCAACCAATTTAGAAAGAAGAAACAAAGACAAGACAAATAACTTTATTTGCGGTTAATATGACGCATAAAATTAAAAAAGTAGCTCAAAAGTAGGTGCCTAGATCAAACCTAGATAAAGAAATTAGAGATCAATAATAATTGTTAATATTAAATTTTACAATTGCAACATTCCGTTACGCCGCGCCGCCATCAACGCACACAGAGACAATACCAAAAAGTTGTGTTATCTGTACGCGCAGCGGTTACAAAAACGAGGCTTTTGAGTTTGACATTTATTAAAATAATAAATTGATTATCCACCTTTTTAGTGTGACGAAAATTACGCATTGGATTTTGTATGTAAATAAATGAATTGTTTAGAGTTTTGGTTATGATCAGTATTTGAGAGTTTTGTGTTGGAAGGTGTAAAAAGCAAGTACAGATGACATATTTGGAGAAGCACTTAATCCCCAATAGGTCCAGGGAATACCACAGAAAGGAAAGAAAAATTAACAGCTACCTTTAATATGTTGTAAAACATCGTAGAAATTACCACTAAGCATTCAAAGTCTCACTTGATGCGTACTGCGTACGTATGTTGTACCACTGCACCGCCAATCATTAAACACGTTTAGCGATAAACGAGTTTAAAACATAATTCTATTTCTGTCAAATGTTTGAAGATGACAGAGGCAGAATGATGTTTAAAAGTCGTTTAGTGGTAAACGTGTTTAGTCATTGGCGGTGCAAGTGGTTCTTAAATCAATTAAGACTACCTACTTACCAGTCAACATCAATCAATACCCATCACAACAAAACATGGGCTTCCTACAAGACCTCAACAATAAAAGGACGCAAACGTTTGTCGTGAAAACGACCAGGGTTTATTATTACTAGTAATTGCATGCTATATTATTATGATTTGTGACCTAATTCCGTCCGCTGACTTGTTTCACATTAATGTCATGCCTGAGGCTTCCTAGTACCATTGTTTGCATTATTTTAAGCGTTAATATACGGTAATTTATCAAGATTGGTTGGTCATGCTACGATATTATTATTTGTGCTATAATTACTTTAACTAATTTATGATAGGTATTATTTAGAAATATTTTGATTATTATTAGTTTTCGACAGACAGGATATTATTTCTTTTGTTAAAATTCTAAAAGACAGCTGACTGAAATCCTTAAAATTTTATAATTTAACTCACTTGTTTTCTTAACTCTCAGTAATGAAAATCCCAAAACTAGTATCAACTAATTATAAGTTATCTAACACTGCTTGTCCCTTGTACATTGTACAAATGTACATATTGGGTTTAAACCTCACAACTGTAAACAAAAATTGGTAACCCCTGCAGACTTTGTCTAGCCGTCTACATGTGTACTTACTTACAATACTCGTCTGTTGTGTATCTCTGCCACAGGGGCGCTGTAAACCTAGACGTTGAGAAAATAAAATTGATACTATAAAAGTAAAAACACTCGTAAATCTGGATTTATTTCTGACGGGACTTGAGAATTATTTCTTTACAATTTTAAGCTCAACGTTTAAAATACAAGAATATACTAATACTTAACTTTTCACTTTTATAAAAATACTCACTAAATAAAAATAGCGGTAGTGAAAATATAAATAGAACAATTATTGATTATGTTGATGCTACCATAGTCCCTTTAAAATATAAATCAACATTCAATCATCCAGTGCAGAGCAAATTATGATATATTTTTTTCCAGCTAATTGCGTAACACACTATCAATCACAACCTGGATCATTTTGAAGCCTGTTGCTAATCCATTGCTTCATATATTGGAAAAAATTGTCTGCCCAACATCGTAAATAACTCAATGAATGTTGTTGAGCTGTCAAAATGAAAGCCATTCCTACTGTAAGTGTGTTATGCAACTACCCCGCAGATGGCTGATGGCCATACCATGTGCTCAAACCTTTAATCCTAATCCATAGATGGAAAAAAAAAGTAATAGCATACATTTAGAAAACTTCCAAACTTTAATTTTCCAACATTCAAGTTAACATTCACTGCAAACAACAGCCACCTTTTCCCTTTTCTTATCATTTCCAATTACTCAAAAATCTTTGTACATGTATGCTCCTATGATGCGAGCAATGCTGAGTCGACAGTATCGCGCTCGCCAGAAACAATATTTTAGCGGTTTAAAAGCATAAAGAGAAACGTGTGTACTTTGTATTGTACACAGAACTATGCTCGAACAGAGAAGGCAACTCGGCAGTATTGTTGGGGTTTCATTGGGTAATGGTTACAGGCACGCCATTTTATCGCCGCCATTTTATGTCTGAGGTCACTAGGACCGTTGTTAAGAGAAAAGCTACAAAAATGCTTTCTAGGTTTGAATTAAATTTTCAGGCTTGGTACGTCTTGAGGAAAATTATGGTTCGTTCCAGCTCTTATCTGTTTCTTATTGAAGTTAATTTTGATAGAAGTTAGTAACAATAGAGGTGGTGCGGTTTCACTGCTACTATGTCAGTCAACGATATCTTTTGCTGCCCGGTTAATAGAGATGTTGCGTAGCGAGAGAAAGAGAGATAAAGTAAGAAATTAAGTGCAGCGACAGCAGTGTTAGTAATCACTTGACAAGTGACTTTAGGGGGAGAAAATACTAGCTTAGAAATAGAATTAGAGAAAGATAGAAAGGGCAGAACCGAAACCTAGGTTTAGGGTTACCAGTTATCCAAGTTATAATTTTTTATAGCTTTTAAGTAGCAGTGCTAATATTATGTTCATAAAAAATGCAATACCTATTTAACCGTAAGAACAATTCAACATGTTACGTGCTAGACTGAAATACGAGCACCTATCACAAGAGTGTGCCTTTGACGGCTTGAAAATACCTAGTGACAGGTTTGGTACCTCTTCATATAGGGATAATTGTTTAACAAGAGAGTAATTAGCCGGCTATTGTCTTGCTCATACAACAAGTTAAAGGGTCAAGTAGAACATTCCCCACAGTTGCTCCAACAACTTATGCGGGTACTTCAATTAAATTGCACTTTAAACGTGGAACTTCTATAAGTTCATAGAACTTAGTTCAAAGTGTATAACTAACGTGAGGTACTCGTTGTAACCGAGCTTAATATAAAAGTATAATGCAAGTTTAACTCCGCCCATCTTAAGAGGAATTGCATGAGGTGAATTTAGGTCGATTGAGAACACGGGAATTTACCAAGTGTCTTGACAAGACTTGGAAGTTTGGAAATAATTGTAATAATAATGATTATAATGATAATTATACTCCACCTAAATATTGAAGTGAAACACAAATCGGTAGATTATCTAAACTTAAAGTTTAAAGTTCTAACTTTAATGTTTCATAATGTTTGTACCTACTCACTTAATTCAGAGTTTTAAGCATTTTCAAGTCTAAACGGTGAACACATTATTTAATTGTACGGTTTTGAGCATTTTTAAGTCTAAACGGTTGTAGACTGGCTCATAATGCTTAATGCATAAAGAAGTAAATATAGCGGTGGATAATTCAACTTTTAATGAATTACTTTTCAAAGAAACTGTTACCATAAACTTTTCATAATGGCGTCTTTTATTTCTCCTCTAAAAGTAAAACAATTAACAATTAATATCTTTGATTAAATTTCAATGCATACAATTTATTCAGTATCCAATTTAAACTCAAACTTTTGAATTTAAACTTTACTGAAAGACTGTAAAGTCTTAAATCGAATGGCAATTTATCACTGATCGCATAACCGTATATTCATTACACTTAAAAACCTGCGAGCGTTTTCTAATGAAGCATCACTGAGGAATGTTAACAGCTACTATTAAGGTAAATAACCAATTTACGAAGACCTACGCTGTCCTTTGTCATTCTAAGGAAGCTGTTCTACCGAGGAGAATGGTGATGAAGTTCGAGGGGTCATTTTTAACTGGCCATGTTCGACGGGACATCAGTATTTCACTTGGAGATTAAAACAATCGGTAAATATTAAAAGACCGAGTGAATTTTTTACGCCCCAATGCTCTGATTTATTTTAAGGCCGTTATGAATCGATGCATTGGCGTTCTTTAATATCATGTATCGATTTTGAATGGATCGGTCATGAATTTTTCACGTATTTTGATTCGTTATTGTCTTTCGCCAATAAAAATGCAATTATGATTTTTAATTAATACGGGTATTTATTCAAATTTTGGTAATGGTAAACCGTTTTTAATAACGAGATGTTGTTTTTTTAACGAATTTAGTGGCGCTCTCTTATACTCGTACAGGGTTAGTTTTAAAAAACCTACCAAAAAGAAAAAGATTCTATGGCGCAATGTCATATTTTTTTTAATTTTTTTTCCTAATTGGCAGCTCGTAGTTGTGACCACTAAGGTCCTGGCTACTTAACCGGGCAAACCTGTGGGTGCCTTAAGCTACTAACTTAAAGCCTCCAGCCAGGGGCGAAAAATACTTAAAATTTTGGTGACCGCACGCTAAGGGCACCCCCTGTGGGGTACGAACCTCGGCTTAGGGCGTCACTGAGGGGAGGGCAGCAAGATGGGACAGGCTGGATCTAAATTATATTATTATTAACTGGGGAATTTAAAACTACAGGCTCAGCTACGGCGCGGGCTGGCGCGTCGTCGAGCAAGGGTCGGGGGGGGGGACAATTACGTCGGGGGCGTCGCGTAGGACCTCGGCGGCGAGGTCGGAACGATGGCGGTCTGTGTTTGTGAACTGTACTGGTGGCCCTACTGCTCTCCTGGAGGAGGGTTATGGTGTCATCGGGGTCGGACAGGGCATGCCTTGGACGGCGGGTACGACTAATGCGGGAGGGGGCATATCTGGCAGCCTCGACAACCAGAGGGTTGCGATGTGAGGCCGCGGAGTCGAAGAAGCGCTTGGAAATGCGCTTCATGAACTGACGGATAGTGGGGATTTTGAGGTCGAGATGGAGGATCTCGTTCCGAACGAACCAAGGGGAGCCGGTTGCCCTACGGAGGAACCGGTTTTGGAGGGTCTGCATCCTATGGATGTGGTGGGGTTTCGAGTGTGCGAAAACCACGCTCGCGTAGGTCATGATTGGTCGAATGCACGCTGTGTAAATGCGCAATTTGCACTTGAGTGACAATTTGCTGCGTGCATTCAATAGGGAGTGGAGTCTACCGAGAGCGAAAGCGGCGCGCGAACGCGCCTGCTTTATGTGCTCACCGAAAGAGAGTCTATGGTCTAGAGTGACACCCAGGTATTTGACTCGCTTCTCCCAAGGGATAGGCTTGCCGAACATGGTGATCGGACGGGGAGGGGTGGGGTTGAGTCTCGGTTTCGAAAATAGAACCGCTTGACTCTTATCGGGATTGACTTCGATTCTCCACTTCCTAAACCAGTCACCGAGTTGGTTGACTGTGGTTTGGAGAGTGCGAGATATCGCGTCGGGGCTTACGCCGGTGTAGTAAATGGCCGTATCGTCTGCGAACAGAGCCAACTGAGCCCTTTTACTTTTGGGGATATCGCTGGTGAAAAGCGTAAAAATGAGAGGGGCGAGCACGGAGCCCTGAGGGACTCCGGCGCGAATGGGACGGGGGGAGGATAGCGCTCCTTCGATGCGGAATTGGAAGGTGCGGTTCGACAAAAAGTCTCGCAGGATGAGCACGAGACGATCTGGCACTTTAAGTTGGTATAGCTTATATAATTAGCCATTGTGCCAGACTTTGTCGAACGCTTTCGCTATATCGAAGAAAACAGCACCCGTCAACGAACCACGTTGGAAGCCAACGCTTATGTGTTCGACGATACGGTGGACCTGTTGGACGCACGAGTGTTGGGTTCGGAAACCGAACTGCTCGTTGGGAATGAGACCTTTCGTCTCGGAATAGTCTCTGAGACGCTTATAAATAAGCCTCTCATAGATTTTGCCGATGACATTGAGGAGACTGATGGGGCGGTAGCTGGAGGGAGCGGATTTAGGCTTGCCCGGCTTGGGAATGCCGATGACAGTGGCCTGTTTCCACGCTTGGGGGAAGATGTTATTGCTCATGGCACCATTGAAGATGGTGGTCATTAGCATGATCAGGTGGGCAGGGAAAAGTTGGAACACCTTATTGGTCATTCCATCAGAACCGGGGGCTTTACGGGGCTTAAGGCCCTTTATGAGCTCTTGTACTTCGTCGGGGGTGACGGGAGGCAGAGGGCACTCGGGGTCTTCTACGGGGGGGAGGGAGGCTCTCCTTTCGACTTCGGCGTCGACCTCAGAGAGGTGAGCTTGGTCTACAGGTTGAGAGCTGGGCGAACATTGGGCCTCAAGACTGTCGGCTAGGCACTCGGCCTTGTCGACATCATCGAAAGCGATGGTATTGTCTGGGCGGATCAGGGGGGGCATAGGGGCTACTTCTCGGGATTTGAGTTTCCTCTGAAGCTCCCAGAATGCTAGGTGGGTAGGCTCTAGTTCGCTCAGCAACTTATCCCAGCCCGTTTCCCGATGCTCCGCTACACGTGTCCTTACAGCTCGCTGTAAGTAGCGCATATGGGCTCGGTTCGCGTCGCAGGGAAAGTTGCTGTACGCACGGACAGCCGCGTTCTTCTCAGTCATCAGTTCACGTACATCGTCCGGCAACTTCCAGCGACGGTCGTCCGTCGCTGGAACTTCCCTTGAACAATCGTTCAGGACTGATTGTACGTGTCCAGTGAATGAGTCGATCGCAGCCGTCGTGTCAGCGATAGAGTCGAAGAGGTCGGGGATGGAGTCTAGGTGGGGGGACGTGTTGGATTTCAGGCGTTCGCTTACTTTCCTCCAGTCCGTTACCACTTTTGTGGAGGGGGGTTGGTCGGGGTCGGGGAGGCCTACGCGAGGGGATAGCTTAAGCACAACTGGTCGGTGGTCAGATGATAGTTCGTGTATCACCTCTATAGAATCCAACCGTAGGTTGATATTCTTTAAAAGTGATACATCGAGCACGTCAGGGGTATGGTCAACCGAGTGGGGGAAGTGAGTGGGAGTCATCGGGGCGATGACATCGAAATTTAGAGGGGTACAGAGGTCGAACAAGTGTCTCCCTCGGGTAGAGATTCTGGTACTATTCCAGGCGTGATGTTTGGCGTTGAGATCCCCCGCTATGATAACGGAGTCACTCAGGCCGAGGAGTAAGGTCAGGTCGTCAGTCAAGAGTTGGAAGTTCTCTGATTGGTTCGTAGGGGGGAGGTAGACCGATACCAAGGTGATCGGTTGGTGGCCTGTCATGCCTAGTCGGCAAATGGAGACTTCTAGTCGTGAGAGGGGGGGCGGGTCCAAGGGGATGCAGTAGAGGGATTTTCTGTAGTAAATGTGACACCGAGTCCTGTCGTTTCGAACAACCCGATAGTTCGCTATCGACGGCGTTCGCATGTGGGGTTTTAGAAAAGTCTCCTGTACGAGGAGGACATCGATCTGGTGGTCGCGGAGGAAGGTACCGATTTCGTCGCGCTGACCTTGGATGCCATTGGCATTGAAATAACCTAACTTTAGGGATCGGGGTTTTAGACGCGAGAGGATTCCGTTATCCATTAGTGGGATTGGGGGAGTTCACAAATGACTGTAGCGCGTGCGTAATGTCCGGGTACGCGTTATATATGCACTGAATGGCATAAAGGTTACCGGCATTTCTGGCGGCAACGATTTCATTGGCCATTTGACGGGCGCGAGGGGTGAGGAAGGCAGTGAATGTGCCTGAGATCACGTTGAACGGATCCATGGGGTTGGGGCCTACAGCCACGGGTGTGGTTGAGGAAGGAACGGGCGCGACTGGGGCGGGGGTGGTGGCTTTAGGAGCCGGGGGGTTAGTAGCGAGGGGCGCGGGTGCGGGCGCGGCCGCGAGCGCGTGTGCGCGAATGCGGGGGTCCATCTGATGAGCGATGAGGGGCGGAGGGGGGGGGTTGGTTGCGTACCAGGGGCGGGAAGGCCTGTTGGTGCTGGGATAAATTCCAAGCGTTGGGTCTCTGGGGACTCAGGCGCTCGGGAAGTTGGGTGGAGGGGGCTTCCCTTCCCTGACGAGCGTCCGTACGCTTCGCCAGTTTGGGATTTGTTGCCTTAGGGGCTTTGGGGCAGCCACGGTAGTTGGCTGGATGTCCGGAGAGGCCACACAGCACACAGCTGGGTGGTTCCGTGCAGAGGGTACGGTCCTTAGGACGGGAGCACTCGGAAGTGCCATGCCCACCCAGGCACTTGACGCACCTGGGTGTGGCATGGCAATTCTTTTGAGAGTGGCCGTATAGTTGGCAGCGGTGACACTGGCCAACGATTCCAGTCTTGCGGGGCTTCTGGATATCGAATCCAGTGAGATGGCAGAGGGACTTAATCTTGAAGATCGGGTGGTGACCTTCGACGGGGGGGCATACAACAAGGATCATGTTGTATGGCTCGCCGCCTCGGGCACGGTGCATGCGGTGCACCTCGGCTACTGGGATGCCTTGTGAGACAAGGTCTTCCTTAAGGTCGGAGGTAGCGATCTCCTTTGGGATCCTATTGATAACCACGCGGGTCTGGCGGTCCTCGGGGAGGGAGTACGTGTGAAAGGACACACCTCGTGCTCTGAGGAGCTTAGTAAGTTCCCTATAATCGTTAGATTTAGGGACTTGGACCTTAATGCCCTGCTCGGTTGAACGGGCACTGGTGAAGCTGATCCTGAGATCGACGCACCATTTGAACACTTCAGTCCATTTTGATTTGTCTTGGATGAAGACAGGGGGCGGGTGGGGGTCTTTTTGGGGTTGCTTTCTAGGAAAGCATTGAGAGCCGGGGGGGGGCTTAACGCGGGGGGGGGGGGGGCGGTCGTGATGGCGACGACGGGGGTCGGAGTCGCAAGGGTGGGCGGGGGAGTGACCGATTGGTCCCTAAGTTTATTTGCCTGTGAAGAGGCGAAGTTCTTCTTCCTTTTGGAGGACGAAGTGACGGTCTGGAAACCGTCATCCTCGGAGGAGGAGTTCGTGAGGGTTTCCGAGCCGGAGGAGTACGGGGAGACGGGGCGTCTGGTTGTTGTCCGTTGGTCGGTTTCCATCGGTACGGGGGGGAGGGGGGCGGTTTGCACCGGGGGGGGGACCTCTAGTGCATCGCTAAAGTTAGCGATAGCAGCAGAGTTGTCGGGAGGACAGGGGGTGGGGGGCTGCAGAGCAGCGAACTTGGCGATGAACTCGGGGTCCTTTAGGAGGACCTCCTTGAGGAAGGTTAATAAAATTACTTGGGGGGGATGGTGGAATATAAGATTCCGGCCTAAATTCCCTATGCCTAACTCCCCGGGTGGGTGTTCCCGGGGATGAGTTACCCTCCCTGTCGGGTATAGACAGGGAGGTGAGTACCTATGGTGAGCCTTAAGCTTGTAAACCCGTCGCCAGTCTTATTGTGCGAACGGGGCCCTGACAGTCTAGCGCGAAGGGTGTAGACACACCCTAGAGACACTAGGTGAGTAGCTGTGAAGGGAAAACTGTCACCAGAGCCGACTAGGAGATCCCTCAACGCCGGTTAGCTCTGGGACCCGTCCAACTGACTGCCTCGCCCTGAAAGGGTTCGGCGGGTGTGTTGGGACAACACCCCACTCGGATCGTTAACACCGCTAGGTATCCACCGAGGACCACGAAACTGTGGTTTTGCCCAGAAGGGGCCTAATGAAGCTACTCACACTATCGCGCAGTTAAAGAAATATCACTTTGCCTTGAAAAAGGCAGTTTTTAATTGATCACTTGATACGACCAATTAATTAAATAAATTTAATTAATTGTTCGACGATCGGATGCAGCCGGGGCGGCTACGAGGGCGCTACGAGGTTCGCAGCGAGAAGAATTAAACTTCGACAAAAATCGAAAACGGGAGAGCGCAAGCACACAACCGTTCGCGACCGATGCCGAGAGTCTAATGGCAATGTCATATGAACTCATTTGAGTTTAAATATGCGAGCACTTCTGGGAGGGAAACCCAAACGCGCAAGAGTTCTCAAATTTACTTTTGAAAATTGGTGACGGCATATATCCCACACAGGATAGTAAAGTAGTTTTGGTGGAGAACCTATGTTGTTCTCGTTTCTTCTGTGTATGGGAATCCCACAGATATCAGGAACCACGCTGCTACTTGGCTGTGAAGCTATTTTAACCCCCGCAACGACCAAGCGGCAGCAATAAATACACAAATATTGGCACATGTTTCTGGGGAAAGTAAGTAATATGCTTCGATAAACACGGTTACGGAAGAAGATGCCACACACTATCTAGTACAGTTCTTAGATTCCCTTAACACACCAAGTCTTCCAGCACACTTTATTTTTTAAGACGGTGAGCCAATAATTCTTCTCAGAAATTTAAGTCCTCTGAAACTTTTCAACGACACTCGGCTCATAACCACCAATCTCCAACACAACGTCATCGAAGCCGAAACCTTAACATGTTGCGGCGCTGGTGAAGTTGTTGATATTCTCAGAATTCCCATTTACTTTTAAACGTATGCAATTCCCCGTCAGCTTATGTGAGCCATGACCATTAACAAAGCTCAGGACCAGACAGTGTCCATGGTGGAGGTAGAACTTAGTATTGGTTGCTTTTCCCACGGCGAACTTTATGTAGCTCTTTTGCGTGTGAGCAACCCTAGCAACCTCTTTGTGTATGATCCAGGTGGTTCCACCGCTAACATTGTATATAGAGAAGCATTTTCCTAAAAACACAAGTTTTGTGGCAGCTTTTTACTAGGAAAAATCACCAGGCATACTCGATTAGTAGTACGGAGTACCTACTCAACATGTGCGCCCGCTGCCGCGCCGCGTACCCGGTGAGAGAGGTCATTATCCTTGTCGCGTGTTCCTAGATATGATTTTTTTCGGATATTTTCAATTGAATGTTTTCATTTATTTTTATCATTATTTGATTGCTATGTCTAATATTTTAATAAGCAAATTAAAAATTTGGCAGATCTTTGAAAAGTAACCCTGTAGAGAGGCCAAAACATATTTTGGGTCACTCAACTTTACGGGAACCTACTTAGCATTTTAAAGTATTAAAAGTACTAATACCTAAACTTATAACATAGCAATGGTAATAATCTGGGGTTAAATCCATAGTAGGTAGTTATCTACATGTTTTATTATTTAAGTAGTACTCATTAAATTAACTTTTCGCCACCCTTTCAAAGAGATCGCTACGACCCCGCCATACGGTGCTAACAAGTACATTGGTACCGATACCAATCACGCATATCATTATTATAGATACAACGCGTGACACCCCTTGTAGTTTAATTTGAGTTACGATTAGCTATAAGCACTATAAGTAATCTAATAATTTCACCCTCTGAGCATTTAATTATGCTGACACAAAAGTGACTCTAAAATACATTCGTCAGAATTCCCATACCTACTTATAAAACGAATTTCTAGTTTGTTACCTCCTTGCTAACTACTCCTTGCTAAATCTTTGTAAGTAACATACACACACATACATAAACTCACGCTTTCTTCCCATGGGGGTACGCAGAAAATACAGCACACCACCTGCTACGATCCTTACATACTTTGTAACTAAATCTTCAGCAATCTATTGCTACATAACTGTTCCCTTTTTCCCTATTTGAAATCTCCTGAAAAAAAAACGCAAACTCCGAAGTAAGGTCCCCGTTCCACAGAGAACAGTGAACTAGGATCGTTTTCTTGATACGAGTATATTAACTGAACAATAGCCTAAATCAATTAGTTACTTACCTGTCATCGGACCCATTTTATCTGAGCTGCCGGCTCAATAACATAACGTCCAATTGCACTATCCAACATCGGGACCGATAGTTAATCGATCGTGTTGTGTTGGGCCCGAAAGTCAGCGAATACCGGTAAGCGGTTTTGAATTTGAACTAAAAAGTTAGAAACAGAACCGGTAAATTAAATAATCATGCTACAGAAAATCCTGAAGTCACAAGCTCATAAAGTAAATTGGTGTTAGATATTTATTTAAACGAATGCAAAATTTATGAGAACATAACCTAACCCAAAATGTTTACATTTCAAAGTTTAAGCTTTCGCACGATGCCGAGTTATCAAGTTTTGGTGCGCTAGAACATGTGATGTCTTCAACCGACTCGCACTTTGTAAATATTCAGAGAGATGCCCGGTATTCTCTGAGTTAAACTGAAACTATCTAGCACTCAACTTTCACGATGAAACTTACATCTGGATAGCGTGTATTAGGATCCCCAGACTTACGCACAACTTCAGTAAAGTCTGTTTGATCTTACACAGTCAAGACAAGCGACAACATCCAGGAAAAGACCCTTCGCCGTCAGTTAGTCGGTCTATCACAGGTAAGTAGCCAGTTGAAATTTTCACGAAATATGTTACTATACCTTCCATCATGGCATATAATAAAAAGGTGGTGGTATAAAAACTACAGTGCGCGAATGTTGTAATATCACAGGAATCGCTAGTTTCATAGCCAAACTCGGGAACAAACGTCGTATTCACGCAGAGGGACGTTATCACGTCTCGTGTCCCAGCGGGCAGGAGGGCCGGTTGTGAGGGTAGACAGGTTCAACTAATGATGCTAGCTTGCACACATTTTTTTGTTATGTTTTTCTCTGTTCGCAATGTTGGTACATCACAACAAAAGGTTTTGCAGATAAGAGTTGTATTTTGATATAGCTTCAATTATCAAGACTATTATCTATCATATCTACAAGATTTCCAACACAACTTTATTATCATCAACACAGTGTAAGCTGCGCAAATACTTACTTACTGCCTCTTAGCAAAAACAGATCTGACTGGGACAGTTACTTACTCGCTCCAACTATCCCAGTCAGATCTGTTTTTGCTAAGAGGCAGTATGAAAGACAATCTTTCCAAATAGACAACCTGCTCAATAAAGAGCTACACATCTATCCCCTGATACTCCGTGACAGTAAACTAGCTGTGACTGATTGGCTTAAAAATAAAACCTACGACGATATTGAGGCTTTGATAACATCGCTTCCATAATCTATCCTATAATTAATAGGACCGCGGTAGCGAAATTGTTAGTGGAAGAAGCTGTGCCTGGCTTCTTCCGATCCCAAGACATTGTCGCAGGGTTAACCTAAACTTAACCTAAACCGAAACCTAAAAACTAATAAGAAAAACTCAACTTAAATTAACTCATAAATACACAATACACACACACACCCTCGAACACACACACACACACATACACAAACACACATACACACGCACACTCTAAAAATTACTTGCATACATCACACAAGCGCTGTCGTTTATTGGAAGAATCTTAACAGAGGGCGATTTGATTAAACGAAAAAGTAAAAAAAAAAAACGAAGTAAAAAAAAAATAGCAAAAGCAAAAAAAAAAGTATGTCTATACTAAAGCAGATGATTATCTGCTGTAGTACTTGGCATACTTTTTTTTTGTACTTTCGTAGGCTGTTGCAGTCCTATTTGGAACCGAAACAGATAATAATAAGATCGTAATCGGCCATGGCGGCCAATCTCAACGGAGACTAGCCTTCGGCGCAGGAGATATTGTATAGTGCACAAGAGTAGGCGCAGACACAGGTGCAATCCCTTTTCCATCACTCTCATAGTCCGATGGGACGCCGTGCAATCAGACACGACCGGAGAGAGATCAGACGCAAGACCAACGGTTTTCCAAGCCACGGAGGTATCACACCATCAACTTCCAAATTCCGGGATGTAACTAAGAAAGTCATATTGAAATAACCCAATAACACTTTGCTCGACCTGGGAATCAAAACCAGGAGCCTATGCTCGGAGGCCCCCTTGAGCCCCCACGAGATCAACGGGGCAGATTCGGAACCGAAACAAATACTGTGTAGGTAAGGTGAAATTAATTATTAGAATTGACTAGGAAAACGTTAGTGTTAGTGTGTGTTAGTGTGAGTCACTCCAAACTGGCAAATCCGGATTTGGTGTCAAAGAGAAAATTTAATTATTCTAAAATCAGAATAACTAATGAACTTGTTAATTAAAAAAGGAGCGATAAAGCCGAATATAAAGAGAATGCAATTAAGATGTTACAGCTATCAAGAAAATAAAATACTAAAGCATTAAGTTTGACGTAAAATTTTAAGGTTACTGGACAGTTAAGAGGCCTTAGGCGCGACCTACTGTTCATTATGGTCTATAAAACAAAGTGGAATTATAAAATTTTGCGAAAATTGCAAGGTTTGCACGAAAGCCTCGGGGCTCAACTACCGGGCGCTGACTTACTGGTGGAAAGAGCGACTGAGTTTAAATGCATTGTATTATTTGGAGGAAAAGACGCTCGCTAGATTATCAATTTCTTAGTACTAACACTACTCACAATGACCCAATACACACAGAACATATTTTACATTCAACAGAAGTTGTTTTAAAGTTCTAGATGGATCTCATTTACCAGAGTCCTCTCTGACGAACAAAGTTTTTATGTTAATCCTACGCATAACAAGCCGTTCTCCAGCTATTAATTAGAAATTAAAATTAATTATAACTTTCGCATTAAGCCTAGAAGTTCGGAATATATTAGCTATTATGATCATAATATAATTTTTTCAGTAGATACTATCTGCACCTAGCTTTGTTAAAAACAAAATTTATTTGATTATCAAAATCCTCATTTCAAAGAACTTTAAAAAAAAAAAACTTCTTGAACTAGGCTTATATCTATTAGTTGTCTGGCATAAATTTATTATAATATAATATATTTTATTATTATAAATCAAAGCAAATCAAAATCAAAAGTCATTTATTTAGACCAGGCTGACAATAAGCACTTTGTGAACTTCGTTCAATAATTTCTGATCGAAGCGGGCGTTTTGTGGGACGGGACTGTCTTATTTAATTTTGCGTTCGAAAACGTTCAAAAACTATTTTTGATCGAGGTTATTGAACGTCTAAATTACATATGACAGTCCCACAAAACGCCCGCCTTTCACCACCTATAATGAGAGATCGAGGCGACAAGTTGTCACTTGACCAGGAATGTGAGGCCTGCTTTGGGTGGAATCCCGATGGAACTCTTGAATACATAAGATGTCACAATGCGTCATGCGAGATAATTCAGAGAGAATTTCTGCTTTATCCCTTCTTCTTCTTCTGGTTTTGTTAGTGGACTGTTTGGCCCTGGAAAGGGCTGATTAGAACTTATATTTGCCATCGTAGTGAAAGGATAAGCCAATCGATTGCCCAGGGTGCGCCGGATGAACAGAAGGTCGGAGGGTACGTCGCTCGCGGAGGCTCCTTTCATGTTCTTCATTTCATCACCAGATCTCAAGGGCGTATGTGGCGTCCCCCACAGACAATGGTCATCGTGCACCGCATGCCCTGTTACCTGTGCACTCGATGACCTTTTTGACTGCGTCAGTAAGTGAAGTAGCTTTCCCACTGCTGGGACACAGGCCTCCTTTCTGTGAGAGGGAGTGGGCTGTAATCCACCACGCGGGCCTAGTGCGAGTTGGTAGATGTCATATGTCTTCGTATTTTGGTTGGTTGGATATGCCGGTTTTTTCACGATGTTTTCTTTCACCGTTTTCAGAGCAGTGGTGATGAAATAAATTACACAAAGTAAAGCGCCTGCCTGGGTTCAAACCCACGACCGGAAGTCGAGGTCGTTACCACTAGGGCACCACTGCTCTTGCACTGCATTGTATAGTTTCCTCTATTTTTGTTCTTTTCACACTCGCTTACCGTATTCTGCCACATCAGTTCCTAACGAATTTCCGGCTTTCCATTCTCCACACCGGTAAGTATCATAAGATCATAACTGTGCTTCCATTGAAGTGATTCGATCTAAGTCAATGTTTGTCCGTAGATAATACGTTGTTGAAAATCTCATGGTTTGCTGTCGAAGCGAACGCCGCCTTCAACGCTTAAATAACACGCTGTCAACCATAAAATATGAGTACCCACCCATCAAACCACTTGAATTATTCAAAGGGTATACTTCCGTCATCTTCCTCTCTTTATAAAGGTACGTACTTATCTTCAAACAGTAGGACAGTATTGATTTTCAATGTCAGTTTCTATAAAAATATCACTTAGAATATGAAAACATGATTTCCATTTGTAATAAGGTTAGGTAAAGAAGTCAAGGGTTTTAATATAAATGGATTGCAAAAGCTGGCGTCGTTTATTGTAGAAAATCTACCATGTTTGTCCTGAGTTTACAAATCCAAATTTCATTACCAACGACTAGAATTAGAAAATCATTTTTTTGACAAAAAAGTTAAATGAAGATGGTGATGATGTTTTGAAATGGCATTTACCGCCAGGGAAAAAAACTTTTAATTACGTTAGTTAAACATTTATAAAAAAATGCGAATTAAGATAATAGTCTGCAGCATGCTCCTTCGATGGAACATGATCATGTAGTTCAAGAACAATCATATTTTCATCAAAAACGAAATCACGAATATCACCCTAGTATAATAATCAGAAGTCTTCCTAACTAACCAATCGGATATCATAACAAAACAAATTTCCTTAAATCAACGTTTGTTATTGATCATTCCATAGGATATGTATCAACCAATACCTATTAAGGAAGTATTGTAGCTAGATCGCAGTCCTATTCAACGAGGGGGCCAGACATCATTAGGTTAATTGAATTGACGATACTATCGTAGAATGGATAAAGCTTATCACAAGTATCGCTGTCACGACGAGATCAATCGTCTGCCTCGTTACTGACTCTAACGATAGCAATCAGAATAAGGGCGTTTTTTGCCCGTTTTTAAAGAGTTTTCTTTTTCTTTCGAGGTGTTATTAAGGCGACGTAAACGTCAAAGGCGCTGTTAGAAACGAGCTAGCATTATCATCAGGGAGAAATAAGTGACATTTCAAATAGGTACATCGAGAAATATTGTGTTGCAAAAACTCTGGATCGTCTAAAGTAATAGCAACTTAAGCTAGATTTTATTGAGTAAAATTATAAACAGTAAACACTGATAATATTACATTACATTTTTCTTTAGCGCTCTTGTCAAAAATCCTATTCTATTTTATTCCACCACGATATAATATTGATTTGACCTTTTAACATTTACTTCAAGATTTCCAGACCAAATATTAAAGATAATGCTTTTACGCTACAAACAGAATCGACGTACATGGCGTTTAAATCGCTTAATCCGTAAAGAAAAGCAACGTCAGGATACATAACATAACAGTTATAAAATGTTATGTGTAATCTTTGCTGTCGTTTCATCTTATGAGGTAATATCGCTTGGAATGCAAAATTCTCTCCACTCCTCTTGTATCGGCACGAACTTTAAAAGAGAGTTCATGACGTGGTATAAATATTAGTCTGTCAGCAAGGTACAGTCAGGAAAATTAATTATTGACCAAAATTTGCCGTGTTATGGCTATTGTATACAACTGTCAAAAAATTACAGTTGTGATTTGATTAAATGGATAATTCAATAAAAATAAACATACAGTACAACGATTTTCTTAATGTCCCTCGGGAATCATCGCATTTCCAAATATAAACGAATGCTAATTTCCATGTCCATCAATTATTAGATTTATCGTGTATAATTATTTGAATTCTTAATGAACGAAGACTAAGTACTTTATTGTAGTTTTGTTTTGACGTAATAACAATTAAAGTACTTAGTTCTGAATTCAAATAATTATACACAATAAATCTAATCATTGATGGCCGTGGCAATGAGCATTCGTTTGTATTCGGAATTGCGATGATTCCCGAGGGACATTAAGAAAATAGTTGTACTGTAGTTGGTTACCTCAGCACTTATTTTCAATAACTTTACATTTCGGTGCCGACTGCCCAGGGTGCATGTGCATAATTATTTGAACTTCGCTTGTTGATACCATTTTTATGAAGGACTCTGAAAGGACCAACACACACACATAACATCACGCCTGTATTCCCCGAAAGGTTAGGCAGAGGTGTACCTATAGCACACCCACATTTCGCCAGTTATGTTTTAAGTCCCATGTAATAGGGGGCGAGCCTATTGCCATCAACCGGGCACAATTCCAGGCTCCGGGCTACTACCGAGAAATTCCAAATGGAAAAACCCAATAACACTTTGCACTTTGAAAGGACCAAATTTTCCTGAAATGAATTTGGTACGAATATTATCTCTTCAAAATGTGGTATCCAGTACCTATTTCTTGCTATTCGCCACGAATCGTGAATTAATTGCGTACTGACCATTAGTCGGATGTAAAATGAGGAACCTTGAAGCCCTCTGGTTCAGAGAGATCAAATTCGTGAGAAAACGGGGACAGCTAACGTATGTCTTACAAGCATCACAGATACCAATACATTAGATTAATCGTTGTCTTTAATTATGAAACGTTATACCTTGGCAGGCTTGGTTTTAATTGCTTTTAGTATTGAACGTGTACACACGGCGACGTATCAAGCTATACAATTCCAGTTTTAGCTGACGTCGTATTGTATAGGCTTTTCGTACAATGAGAAGTCAGCTTATACTGGAAATGTACAGCTTGATATGTGGTCGTGCGTACCTACTATTATAATAATAATAATTATTATTTTATTGTCAGGCAACTGAGGCCCATAGATAAAATACACAAATTACAAACTAATACATAATAAAACTTAAACTAAAACTTGTGTTAATAAATATTGCTTAAAACTATGTTAGTAGCACTTCACATCACTAGCTAATTGTCCTTGTGCTGTCCTGTGGTATTTGTCCGCGGAAGCGACCAAACACCACGTCCTGTGGCCAAAAGTCTTCTTCCAAGACGACGGCTAAGTAACAATTTGGTACTCGCACCACGAACGCTTTGAAGTTGACTGTTGGCTTATTTTATATTAAAATATGAATAGTGCAAATTAATCTTGCAGTTTATTCTCCACCAAGAGAAGTTCATCATTACGCAAATTAAACATTTTGATATTTATGGTAGGTCCCGTACACAGTCTATCTGGATTAAGATCTTGCTTCTCTAAATATGAGAAACAATTGAAATCAAAATCATCTTGACTTTAACACATCACATTTTTGGACCATTCCTTATTCAATATACAATGTGGTTTGTCGGCTGCCCATATTAAATATCGTGAGAGACCCTGAAAGCAATACCTTCGTCAAGTGAGGCTACTCTTGACGTTGCACAGAATCTTTTCAATTTCATCCGGGACCCTGATCAGACCTATATTAAGTCTCTAGTGCCTGATTTGCATGAAACTTATTAAAAATAAAGTTATAAGATCTCTCGACCTTAATATGAAGAATAAATTATTCTGTGTTGATTAAAGATTTATTAAGGTTCTGTTACATTAATTTTAATTTATTTTGAGAGTATGTTGTGTTGTTTAACATGTAAATGAATAAAATATTATTATTGTAGTACTTATTAAAAAATTATTCATTCATTGTCTGGATAGAATCTATGGAATCTACATGGAACGAAAATTGTATGGTTTCTACTTAAAATTAACTTTACTAAATATATGAAAGTTCTGATTCCTGCAGGCTGAACAATATTTGAATTTCATACAAAGCTCTCTGGTTTTATCTTAGAGAATTTGATAATCTCGACACAGTTACTTTCGAAGTACATCTTTATCGCTTTAGATAAGTTTGAAGCGAGTACAAATTCTCTTCAACATAGAGGAAGCTGGGACTTGCTCGAGGACAAAACATAACAGAGAAATGTTCGAAGTTACAGTCTAATATCCACTGTATAATGTCGACCCAATGACTTGAAAGTTCTCGAGGTGACTTATCTTCGCACCCTTACGACGTAATCTTACAAGTATTAGACCACATATGAGTTTAAATGTTGCAGACCATAAAACACTCGGCTCATCACAAGGCTTACACCATAAATTTAAAAGGCTTTATACGTGGGTTTGTGGGGCACCCCTCCATTACCATAAAATTACGTGATATCACTTTCTTTTGATGTGTCGTAAAAAATAAAATCGTGCGCTGCACAGTGAACTTTTTAGGCTTACCCCTTGCGGCGTTTTTAATTAAATTTAATTATGTTTCCATGTGATTAAGGTGTAAATTAATGGCTTAACTAAGGACATACTTAGATACTTTTGCTGGCTCATTAGTAGCAGTACTTTAAGTTTTTTGACCCAATATAAACAGCTGCGTGCTGGTAACATACCACAGAACACCAGATTAATTACGTTAATGCATGCGTACCTGCTGACTAAACCGCAGTGGACGACAATATCTTTATACAATCACCATTACGTAGCATTGTTTAAGTACATAAGTAAACGTACAAACAATGCTACGCTACGTAATAAGATAACATAATAAGTATTAACAAAACTACACAATATGGTACAACTAAAACCACAATCATACATCAATCATTCTATAATTCAGATCAAAAATTGATACCACAAATAAATCATTTTCGACAACCCAATTATTACAGTGAAATGGTAATTTGTCAGTCGGACCACGAATGCAAATAAAACACGGAGCTGCGCACGCGCTGCGCATAGGGTCCTTAAAGTGGGCGTGCGTGTCCAACAAATGCGTTTGATATCGTCACCCGCATATTGTATTAGGGTTTGATGTATGAGTGCACGTGGATGAATTATAGTAAAAGTTATGCTACAAGTACAGGATGTCCAAAAGATGGTTACGGTGGACGGGAAGTATGCCACCTTCTATATTGATGATTGCAAGTTGTAGGTATTCAAAAGAAACATTTTTTTCTTTAAAGTATAATTAAAACTGTATTCAAATATGTTTGGAAACTTGCTTGCTTTGCCCAGAAAAATCTACGGACCGGTTTTTATTCCAACCTGTATATTTTTATATAGCGTGTATTATTCCTATAGGTTTCTGAAGCAGGTTTTATATATACTTTTATAAGCCGAAAAGCTTTTAAGAGTACTTACTTGTAGGTTTTGGCGTACCTATTTAAAAATTAAGTGTACATAAGGTCGTTGTATAATATCTGGAATGCAAAGTAATTACGAAACATGTTTACTATGCGTAAAACTTTTATGTAATTCAGCTGCTTGTTAATTTTAATTTGGCCGTGACGGGTTTAGCTTGGGTTTCGTGGGTCCTAAATTGGTTTTTAATTACTTTACGGAAAGGTCAAGTTCACATTTTTTTTTAATACCTAGCAAAAGAAGAAAAAGTTCGTAAGCACAGGCCACTTACCAGTGCTCATACTGAAATGCTGAAAATTAAATCCAAATGATTAACATTGGTACACCGCTACAAGGTTATTTTGGCGCGTGGCCAATATCGGAACTAATGCCGCAATCTTGTTGTGTCAATACTCAAAGAGAGTGACAATTTCACAAATGTTTATCAACAATGCCCCCCTGTCAATGTCATACGGGTGCCAAAAGAGCCTTGTATCCTAATATCGTTATTTTTTATTAATAATTTTAGGTCACGTGTCAACACTTTATAGGAACGGTGACCTGATGATAATATTTTATTGACACTTCGATGCCAAATCGGTATATCGTTGTAAGGTCATTTTATGGCTTGAAATAAACTTTTATGAGCGTTACGGCCACCAATATTTTTAAAGGTCGCTGATGTCGCAAATTCATACAGTTTAGAATAACAAAAAACCGGCCAAGTGCGTGTCGACCGCGCGCAATGAAACGGGGAGGCTTTTGTAAAGATTTGGAATGAGTTACGCTAAATTAATTGAAACATCCTCACCCTACGTCAATATGTACCGGCTGTAATACAATTGAATCATATGTTATCTAAACACCTCTCCTAGGTATAGATAGTAGGTAAACCTACATCTAACGTATACACGGTTACATATCAAGCTATACATTTCCAGTATAAGCTGATCCCGCATTGTGCAGGATTTCCGTACAATGAGAGGTCAGATTATTTTGAAAATGAATAGCTTGATTACGTAGCCGTGTGTACAAACCTATGCTCATAACTGTAAAGAAAAAAAACCGGCTAAGTGCGAGTCGGACTCGCACACGAAAGGTTCCGTACCACCGTACAATATTACACTACATTATTTTTAAAACACATTTCTTGTATGGGGACCTCATTTAATTTTTAAATTATTTTTATATTTATTATTTGTTGTTATAGCGTCAATAGAAATACACATGAAAATTGCATCTGCAGACAGCTATTACTGTTCATGAGATACAGTCCGCTGACAGACACACGGACGGACGGACAACGGAGGCTTAGTAATAGGGTTCTGTTGGCACTCTTTGAGTACGGAACCCTAAAAAGCATTGGTTAAACTTATTCAACTGGCATACATAACAATATTTTATAGTTAACATTACCTATAATTTTAGGTATTCACTCGAACGCTAGCTCGACCATTATCGCCTGTATATACAAAACAAAACTCAAAAACTGCCATACAACGACTGTTTGCATCATAAATAATGATTTGCCAAAAGCGATCGAATAAAGTAAAATTGCGTTTCGTTTTCACATTTTTCGCCTAAACGGAAAATAAAAACGTCGCCAGTAACACAAATAAAGGTTAACTTAAAATGGTAATTGGAATGCTGACACGATATCCGCGACTAAATATTGTATGCAAATATGTTAATAAAATTTTAAACTTTCAGTTTGAAAGGGCAGTTTTATTTGGCGTTTTCCGATGACTGGCACGCAGCATGTAGAATAAATACGTCATCTTTTTTCCGTTTATGGAATGAACAGAATTTTATTCAATGACACAGTTATCAGTTCTGACCCGTACTGGGATAAAATACAATTATTACAGCCCTTAAAATCATATTAAATTAAAAAAGAAAATAGGAAATAAAATTAACTGTTATCATATGTAAGCTTTGTTGATCGAAAAAATATTCGTGTCAGTTTATCTAAAACTCCGATTGCGCTTTAAAGCCCACTAAAGCTTATTACTATGTATCTTTAATTATGAAGTTTGTAGTTTTAATTACCCGAAAAGTAAAATGATGGTTAAATTAAAATTACATGCACCGGGATCCGAGAAGCAAATACTCGTTAACCACGATCGAGCTGACTTTTATAAAGGCAACTGGTAATGCACCAATATCGATTTTGATGCCCCATTCACTGCTTTAAAAATGGCATTTAAATATCGATGATTGCTAACAAAATACCAATTATTACATTCTTAAAACCAAACATCCCCTGCAAGGGCTAAAGAGCTTATCATACACAATACCATTTAATATATTTTATACCACTGTCAGCAACTCTCGTTTATCCCTCTAGAATAACAATAAAATCCATACAAACACTAGCAGTCTGTTTCCCTATAAAACCCAATATATTTCTTGAAAACGGGATTTATGTCAATGAAGTTGAAAATCGTCCCCTCGGCATCGCATATCAACACGTCAATATATCAGATCGGGCCCGCCATTTGTCAGCCATTGCTATTTATAGGGTAGATACGTTGGCAATCGATAGGCAGCAATGTATAGAGAATATGTTCAGTACATTTGTACTGAATAGTTTGGACGTTTAGTGCAAGTGTACTTAGTAGTTTCATTGGTTTAGTTCTTGATGTTTGGCAGATTTAGGATTTTTTTAATTGATAACTCAAACGTGCATAATTTTAACATTGATAATTGAAAGATACATTACTGAAACATTGATAACTCAAAGTTTATTACAATTATTTTATTTATCATTCACCTTTTGTGTATCTAATGTCGCCCGATAGGAAATCTAAAGCTCAATAAACAATTTCTGAAGTGTTAAAAGGCACCAAGTATTTAGAAGAAAGGTGGTAGCTATGGAAGCGGAGAAATATAGGTATGCATTTAAGCGAAAATTATAGAGTTATTTTCAAAGTTAATAGCGTAAAGTCATCTCAACTCCTCTCTCCCTTGCATTTGTATAAATGAATTTTAATATTATAAGTTCAAATTATAGTAAATATGTATGTGTATTATGAAATCCTATCTATGTACTTGTGTACCTATTTTATTTATAATTCTTTATGATATGTTTAATATATTTTGTTATCATTGTTCCTCTCAAACAAAGCACCTGCCATCTATTCTCTTCACCACCCTTGGTTCACTAGTAGACAGTGCCTAAGGCTCACTGAGCCCACTTTTGTACCTTTTTTGTATGCGAAAAATTTAAATAAATAAACATTCAACTATAGAACATAATTAACTGCAGCAAACTACTAAATCTGCCAGCACCCATTACAATAAACCTATCACCCATACATAAAACATAAGATTTATCATCCCGAACTTCTTGTTATCTGCAAACTAATACACTCCACGGAGCACATAACACCAATAGTTGCTAATAGCCATTATCACGTGCCCAGTGCATTAATCTCTCATCTAAAGTAATCCACTATACCAAGATAGGGTATCGGCAATTCTGTTGAGGCGTGCCGGACTAGAGTCTAATGCCGGAATTGGGACGGTTACCTAATGGACGATGTGTCATTTTCGATTGTGTGCACGCGATCTTTCGTATGACTCTAGTGAAATGCGGAATGTGACTAACAGTTGCTTTTGAAATAAACCACGATGTAAGCGCGAGCGACTGTAAAGGATGCGAAAGTCTTCGATGGTCTACTTGACTCTCAAATCAGCAAGCACATTGAGCTTAATGACGAACAGTTTGGCTTCCGTGAGACAATGTCGACTAAAAGTCCTATCTTGACATTGAAACATACTGTCAACTACTACGTAAACAGAAAAATATACTTGCTTCCTCGACTTATCAAAGGCCTTTGACTTAGTGGACTACAACAGGCTCTGGGTCAAGCTTGGAGGGGTAGGGGCTTCCACTGAACTCATTAACACCTTGTCCATCTGGTACAAAAAACAGAAGAACTTCGTAACGCGGGGGAATGTTTTGTTAGAAGAGTATGCGCTGGAGTGTGGTGTGGGACAAGGAGGCCTGACTTCTCCAAGACTATTTTACTTGTACGTTAATCAGCTGATCGATGAGCTCAGTAACAGCCATGTTGGTTGTCACATAGATGACGTCTGTGCTAATATCATCAGTTAAGCTGACGAATTGGTGTTACTGAGCCCATCGCCCAGTGGTTTAAGAAAACTGCTCCATATTTGTGAGTCATATGCTGTGGCTCAAGGTTTGAGGTTCAACGAGAAGAAGAGTGTGTGTATGGTCATTAGAGGTAGGAATTAACAATCGCAGCATATATCACCTATCTAACTCAATGGTGTGCTTTGAGAATGTGTCGCTCAGCTTAAGTACCTAGGGCACATTGTGACAGAGACCCTGAAAGAAGATGCGGATATCGAGCGGGCCACAAAGAGCGTTTTCGATGCGAACTGACATATTGGTCATAGATCCGCAAGGATGATCTCTGAGAGGCCAGAGTCTGCAGTGCTGGGGAGATTTATCCAGCTTCATGTGACGAGAATACAGACACTATGTTTTTTTTTGACATGTGTGATTTTATGGTTTTATTATTTGAATTTTGAATTTTATTAATGATGATTTGATTTGATTTTGATTTTAGTATTGACTTATATAGTTTTAAGACTTTGTAACTAACAATTATGGACAAATAATTAGTCTGAAATAAATGAATTTAATATTTAATATAGCCAGCACACACAGAACACACAACGATGATCACGTGTTTTTATGAACATCTTTGTAAACATACCATATTTCTGGCAAATAAATATTCTATTCTATTCTAAAAAACATGAAATAAAGAATATGAGTTACTTGGTTCAAAAATATGCTTTCCTTTCTGTCTTTAATCTAGCTAGAGACCAACCAAGTCGTCAACGATTCGGTAAGATGGAGACTAGAAACATCCTAGTTTACGTGTTTTTTAATGAACTGATATACGTTACCAAATTCAGGTTTGTATCTTCAGTGGTTTTGGCTTTTCATTTTTTATCACCATTACTTACACTCACACCAAATCTATAACACTACTAAATCAAAATCAAAATATTTTATTTCACATAAACCTACATGGGCCCTTATGAAACGTCAGAAGCAGGGAGAAGAGCCGGCAAGAAACTCCATTGTTACTTTTTTTTTAATAAGGGGCTTTTACAATGTTTCAAATTACATTGTTGATAGGTATGGAAGAACAGTGTAGGCCTGTCAACAGGTACTTCAACAAAATATAAAAAGTTCGACAAATCTACAGTCTACAAGTTAGGCCTACAACGATCTCACATTCACAAAATATAGAAGAATCTATATAAAAATAAAAGCCTACGTAAACCAAGTGACATGATTGCCATTACAACTGTAACAAATCTGAATTAAAATCCTGCCTACAAAAGCCATGCCATGCCAGTAAAGAGTTGAAATAAGAATTGGAGGTATATAAAGTCAAACTAACCAAAACATTCCTAATACAAATAATACCTAAGACTACAATATTCCTAATTCCCACAGTACTGAGATAGAATACACAGATATCGTTTATGGTTGAGATGGGTGCTCCGATAATTATACAGAGTCGGTAATTGATCACAACTCATAGAACGGTCGTTAGTCTATTTAGATTTGGGTCGCATATAAATTATTTGTGATAATAACGTGTGGAATATGTTTTGTATAATACTGCTTATCGTTTCTATTGAACGTATTGGTTTATTATATTATGGAATGATTTTATTATTTGTATCTACGGGTTCGATTAGTACAAGTTTCTATGGTCATAAATTTGATTGGGCTACACTTCAAACTTTTAGTTAATTAAGCTTTATGATAATGTTGTACCTATAACGTACAACGCTGTGTCAATCAGTATTTGACACATTTCATTAGAAATATTATATAATGTTACTAGGTACTGTGGAAGTAAATATAAATTAAATATTATGTTATGAAAATTTTCCTAGAATGCAATTCGTTATGAATAAACATAACGGCGCAAAATCGCCTTTACCAGAAGTGATCATCGTATTAGTGGTTCAGAAGCTTCAATATCATCAGGTTTGTGCTGGAATATAGCACTTCGTCGTGGACGTGGTATGACAACAACTCCCCTGACATCCTTTCTGTCATCAGAAGATGCCACGCAACCATTGACGAGATGCACTGCTACAGTGACTGTCACCAGCCAGTGTCACTCTTATCCGACCTCTTTCAAATCTCAAATCGTTTATTGCAATCCATAATGTACACTTACAGGTGGTAAATAGAATATAATAGAAACAATTATGGACCCTGTCGGGCACAGCAATTTTTAAATAAGTTGAGAGAGGAAGAGCGCTTTTTAAATTTTCCTTGTTTATTAAGTTTGAATTATTTTATATCCTATTAAGTATTTTATATTTCTATTCATTTACTTATTCTTTTAATATTATATATGCAAATCTATGTATTCATTTTTAAGCTATTGCATAGCTTCTATCGCGGGCCTTGAGCGCGGGGACCGGAGCCAGAAATTCCGTAACGAAAAAAAACCTCACGCTCCCCACTCCGACGGGCACGGAGGTGTGGCTTGAAGGCCGTGCATTGTCTAACGTCGTTTCTTTTCGGCAGTCTTCGACACGGTGTTTGTGTGCGTGCAACTAGACGTATTGTACGACTCTACGAAGCTCGCACGAATCGAGACGAGCTGCTCCGAAATCGGACGAATGCAGCTGTTTATGAGAAAGTAGGTATATAGGTGTATAGGTATTTATCAAAAAGTGTAACTTGAATTAATATTTATTTCCATTTACTTTCGTACCATTTATCATTTACCAGTCGGACACCATACATTTATTATAATCACCACTATCTTAAAACTCAATATCCCAATATCTCGGAAACGGCTGGGAATATCAAAATTCTGACCAAATTACCCCCCCCCCCCCTATAACCTCCTTTCAAATAGTACATACATACAGACAAGCCCCTTTGACCCCCCTTTTTTGACCCCCTTTTTTTCGACCCCAATATTAAGTTGTATTATATTTATTTATATTTAAATCAATCCCACTTATATATGATCCCGGGACCCCCCCGCGTCACCCCTTTTGACCAACCCCTCCACCCGTCCAGGGCTACTTCACCCCCCCGGGTCTTAACTTTTGAACCGGAGGTCGTAGAGGTATCGAGTTTGGGGTCTTTGGAATCGGCAGTAAAGGGCCTATCTTTTGGCCCCGATAAGGTGAGGGTAAAGCGCCCCATTTTAAATTTATTTTAGATTTAAAAAATTTAAATTCTTATTTCTTATTCTTATACAAAATGCTATGCAATAGCTTTACCGCGGCAGTCCCCGAGTGCCACACGTCTTTTTCTTTTATTGTTTTATGTGATTTTTTGGTGACTTGTTGATTCAAGTAATTTCGTAACTAAACGAGGCGGTGCTACCCGCTGCGCCAGCACGGCCATTCTGACTTACCACCGTCCTTGGACATTCATTCGCTAAAGCTGATCTGGAATAGAAAAGTCTCAATCACTCGGTTATCCGCTCGTCCATCCTGACGATCAGGAAGTAGTTACCCATAAGTCACAGTATCCATAGCCCAGTAGTCTTAGTCAACACCGTTGGACACCGTTACATCAGTCACTGAAAGCATGCGTCCCTCCAACCATCTCAACTTATGGACTGGACAACATGTTTCTCTCAAACGACCACCTGTATTTGACAACTGCGTCCCTTTTCTCAGCCCCATAGAGGCGGCATGGACCAGACTACACCATCCTTTCGACCAGGACCGCCATATCATGTTCCTTCGACCATCCTCTTAGCGGCGGCGACAATACCATCTTTTCGGCCAGTTGCTCCAAATCACATCATCAACCTGAACTGGACGAGTACGTCCCATCGACCAGTTTCATTACGTCACGTCATATTGTCATGTAACACATAGTAATATACCAATGTCACATAATACGAAACAGTTTTGGACAATCTTGCTCCATCAGGTCAGAGGCACGCAAAATTTACTGATACCCATTTTTTCTCATCGCCGCCGCCGTCACGGCCTACTGATCATTCAATATAGGCTGCAGTAATTTTGAGTAAACCGTAGTGTCCTCGGACACACGCAGACAACGGTTTCATTACATCATGTATCACGGGGATTGAAACGAGACTGTCAGGAACGATGAAGTAAACCAAAGCTTCTATTATTCGGACAGCACTCGTTTGTGAAGGGCATTATGCCATCTTCAAAAATAACCGTGAAAAATTTACATGATTAAATATTACATTATATCCCAAAAATCCATCGTGAATACTTTCTATCAGAATATGCATTAAACACATAACCACCTTTTTTTGCAGTCGGTTAAAAAGCGAACAAGATGATCCAATATCAACCAGAAAAGGAAAATTCTCGCCGGATTATGGATACGTTCCGTTGACCTAGAATCATTAAATTTGACAAGAAGCAAGGTTTCACAGCACAAGTAAAGGAAAACTCCAAACATTATTAATTTGTAATAAATCACATTAAAAAAAAATGCGATTACAAACTTACATTTGCAGTTGGAGAATTGACCGTGACGTATATCGATGTAAGGGAGTACATGTTTTTCAACTACAATGTTAAATTTATTATTTGTTATGTAATTCATCCCAACTATGGATTTATTAATTGTGCGTGGCCCGACAAGCACTGGTGCCGGTTTTTTTTTAACAAAACGACACATTCTAACTACGCTTCGAATTAGAATAAAACCATCTAAACATTTTGGTCTTTGAGACTGGAGTATAGTCTCTAAACTATATCGAGACGTTTTTTTTTTTAATTTTTACGTCGAAAGCAAAATTTTCAGACCATAATAATGAGCAACATACTCCTTTACTCAATAAAATACAACAACAACACATGCGTAAACCCAATAAAATACCCTTACAAAACACCAAAAGACGGTAACATTCGTCGAAAACCAACAAGTCGCAATTACAACCCTAAAGATTAATCAGGAAACGCCCAAATAAGCGTTTAACCAGTCCAAATTGCTGCAAAAGGTACACCAACATTGTGATCAATTAAGTTGATAGCCGATTGAGTACCCCACTTTGCTATACCTATGGATACCTATGCGTTGTGGGTGCGACCACAAGAACCCCAAATTCCTGGCTGGTACTTGGAACGGAACTTTAATTGTCTCGGTAGTAGGATGTAGTTTAACTACAGTTTTCGTTTAAGTAAATAGGTTGTCCTATTGTGTAGTTTAGTGTAGAAAACATAGTTGCTGTATCTAATGGTATATGACTTTGTCTCCATAAAAAAGTTAGCATAATAAATATTTGCCATAAATACAAGTTCAACTGCAGTGCAAGTCACACGAAAATCTGCGTCCGGTGATGTTTGACACATGGTGTGCATCTTTCGTTCAGTTGATCCAGAATCCTTGTGATCCGAATAGTGAAGATCGAACTCTTCCATGTTGCATTGTGCCAAACGTCAGGCCGTCATTCAAAATAAAGACTGGAAAGCTGGGGCTCTACGAAATTCTCATTGGTAGCACTACGGGCAGACATGAGAATAATGCTGCTGAGCGTCTTTTTATTATACCTTTGTTGGGTTTATGTCATCACTGAGTCACCAGACTGCAAATACTAACGGAATACCTCGGAATCACACGCCAAAATGCTATTAAAGTTCGTCGTACACAAAACATACTTAGGTACTTTTTGCAAGATATTATATGCCCCATTCGTAACAATTCAATTACATCAACACTTTCACGGTGCATTTCCTCCAACATTTACATATTCATAGAAAAATTCCTGATCTGTTCCTCTTGTATTAAAGTGGCAAGTCATATATGCCTCCCGCCATTAAGGGGTGCAAGTAGCCGCGGTGCCAATTACTCTCAGGAACACCAACATCCTAGGGGTGGGCGAAATAAACTATAACATTCATAAAAGGGATAGTGTCGTAGTACATACAATCGGTGCCAATAAAACAGCGAGACCCCACGCAATAAGCAAAGGAGAAATAGCGCGGAAACAGTAGGGGAAACAGTATTAATACTTATGGTTAATTGTACCGGGGTTACGCGGGTGTAAGATGATGCTGTTCGGCGTTATGGGAATAATAGAAGTGATTGTAGGTTGGTTCGGTTTTAAAGCAGAATTGAAAGACATACAGACAAAATAATACATGTAGTTTAAGAAGGATCACAAAAACAAAGGTGAATATATTCAGTATTCTTTTGTTAGGATACTGAATATGTTCGCTTTTTTTAAAGTCAACTTCTATAATTTAACAAAATTACAGTAGTTGACTGAAAAAAAACAACAATAACGATTATATTTGTAGGTAAGATTTGATCCTTATAGTGATGGGTCATCACTATTAGGATCTGGTGATATTTTTATAAAAAATATGTTAAGAAAGAAAAGCTCACAAATAGGCAAAAAAAATATGAAGAAAAATCATCAATTTAAATTAATAAAACAGACACAACACTACTCCAGCGCAATTTTAGCGCTCATCCACTGAAGGGTGACTGTGCTTCCCTTGAAGACGTGTTTGGACTAGAGAACAACTCTCTGAGGTGAGATGCGCACAGTTCATTACAAATACTGCGAACGAACCAAAGAATTTGATGCTTATCAATTGTGTTATCGTCTTCAACTGTCGCAGTAGAGGCGTCATGAAAATAATAATAGTATTCATGTATAGGGGTTGTGTTGACAATGCATGTAATTAAAATAAATGTGGTTTATTTTGGGAAAGAAGTTGTTGAGTCTCGTTATTAGTTTCAACTCTCTTTGTCTTCTTTCGAGGCCTTTTTTACCCATTATCTGCCTATAGTCTTTTATTTAAGTGCTATGGCTAATTTATTTGTACTTATGGTCATCTATTGTAATTAATATAATTTATTTTCACATCCACTGTTCAACAGTAGCAAATCGCTACTATATAAGATACAATTTGCTTTAATTATAATGCTTCTTAGGCTGGTGATCTCATTTTTCTAACCGTTGCACGTTGGACGTTTTGGATTTTCATTTTCAACTCTAAACCTTGTGGGGTATCACAAGTGTCATTTCAATATAGGTGTTATCTGCAGTGCCGACAATACAACTAATTATATGGAGGTGTGTCCTATAGGGGCTAGCAGTCCATAGAAATGTCAATAGCAGACATTCAATACAGGTCCCAACGCAACGCCTTGCGTAATACAATGTCATATCGAGGTTGGTATCGGTTCAATATGTAGCATGAAACTAATACGTCCATTGGATATAAATGTTTCAACGTTAGTCTCCCATGAAAGTATGATGATTCGTAATTATGACTGGGAAAGAAGTCAACTTGTAACATGGTGGCTAATAGAGATATAAGGAAGACAATGAAGTACTGCATAATGCATTGGTGTGGAGGCTGATGTTAGTCTAGCATAGTGTGTCGAAAACTCTGTGAGTGTGAGTGATTTATTTACTTATTTTCCGAAATTATCAATCTGGATATCATGTTCTATTGTAACTAGCCAGTGCCCACTAAAACGAAAAATGATGTAACTACGCATCAATGCCTCACATCACGTACTATAATCATTCGTTTTACTAATAAACGATTAATTATTGACTGCCAACGTTTTCCCACAGCTTTGGGCTCCAAGAAATGTTGGTAACTCGGCCCTTAGTTCATACAATACGTTTCAATTTCTTAGAAGAGTTGCACTACGGAGGAAAGAGGGGACTCCCTTCTCTCCTCTCCTTGACAATGTGTTAAATTAGTTGTCTACGTGAGGCTCATCTATACAGCTTACATTAGACTTAGGACGTGAGACGCACTCGTAATAAGAAATGAAAATAAATAGTTGATTATGCCATTCTTCATAAAAATAGACTTGGTTATTTAGACCCAGTTTTTGTTCGTATTTTTAGGGTTCCGTACCTCAAAAGGAAAAAACTGAAGCCTTATAGGATCACTTCGTTGTCCGTTCGTCCGTCCGTCTGTAATTCTGTCAAGAGCCTTTTTCTCAGGAATGCGTAGAGGTATCAAGTTGAAATTAATATCAAATACGTAAGGGCCTGCGCCCACTGGCGGCACGGCACGGCAAGGGATTTTTTTGCGGAGAATAGTAATATAAGTTAATAGTATTACAATAAAATTGAAATTTCAATGATAATGCCTAATGACGTCGCGGCATGCCGCGGCATCGTTCGTCAGTATGCGCTTGCATGTAGTGATGCCGAAGGATCCCCTGCCATGCCGTACCGCCAGTGAGCGCAAGCCCTAAGTCTGCAGTCCCTTAGAGCTCTAAAATAATCAAGCTTAAAGTCAACGCAATAAAAAAATACGGCCATTTATGCGACATATTTTGATACCGCAAACGCAAACGCAACCGCAAACGTGATGGGTATCTAAATACAAACATGATAAAAGAAAAAAAAATGATGTAAAAAACATTGCGGGGTCATTCGCTTGAAATATCACTTTAAAGAATTAGTTTTTTTGTGTAAACTTCAAAGACGTGATTGGTATCGTTATCTTAAACACGATAAAACATATTTTTTCAACTTATACTTCATGTAACAACGCTGCCAGGGGTCGTGGACCCCTATAAAAACATGTAATACATATTTTTATTTTATCATGTTTAGATATTATCACGTCTGCGGAGTTCCGCTAGCTAATTTAACTTACCCTGTATAAGTTCAATTTGTTTTCCAATATTCTATGTATGTACCTTCTATCAGGTAAGTAATTGGTCTAGAACCAATAACGTATAAAAGTTGAGGCAAAAACAACAATAGCTTTGTCGATGATTAAAAAACGATTGTATTACTTTGACTCTATTCAGTCCACTTGTGCGTCATTTCATAAATTGCTACTTTGGAAAACAAACTCTTTATAATTGTTAGAAACTTTGGAAATGAAAATAATGTTATGCGAAAAGTTCATACTTAAAACAAAATTGGGTATGTGTAGAACGTTGTTTTATTATTTTATACTTTACTTAGCAAAACCAGTATGAAATGTGTGTTCAAATTTGTAAATGCTATGCTTCATTTGTCACAAGGCACATTGTTTTGTCAATAAATTGGAACTACTATTTAGTGAGGTCAGTCCTTTTTGATAGAACAGACAGGATTCGTGGCATGTGTGTCATGTTCATAAATGTGTACTCTATCGGTGAAACTGTCGATATAACCAAATATCGTGTTGTCGACACTGACACGTTAAAGCAGTTAAGTCAACGAAGTGTCAGGCAACTGCTTGTAGAAGCTGTATGGTATGGTGGCGTCGCAGCCTAAGCGACAAACCAGAAAAGGGGATAAACGGAAAGTGGGTGCTCAACCTGCCCTGACTGTGGTCTGTAGCTCCGTGCCAAGAACGACACAAGTTGACGAGGAAGGCTTCACTAAAGTCGAAAGGAAGAAGAAGAAGCCCTGTTCTCGTAACCTGTGTGGTACCGCACCGAGTGGACCCAACATGCTGCTGCGTCCTGCTGTGCCTACGACGCAGCTGTACCTTTCGCGTCTGCATCACTCCACTACAACTGAAGAGGTCGTGCAGTACGTCAAAGTGAAGACAAATTGGACTCTGAGGGTTGAAAGGTTGGAGTCGCGCCACAATATCAACTTTAAGTCATTCGTGGTGCGAGTTCCAACCCACCATCTACAGGCCTGCATGAAGGAGGACTTTTGGCCGAAGGGTGTCGTGTATCGACGTTTCCGAGGACGGTTACGCGACACCACGCAGCGAAACACGACGCCGACAACATTGCGTGTGTAGTTATAGTTATAGGATTTAAAATTATGTATTAGTTTATTATTTTTGTTTTATTAAATGTAAATGTGTGTATTTTATGTATGGGCCCTCAGCTGCCTGAAATAAAATGATTGATTGATTGATTGATTGATTAATTTGTACGAACGACTATAGTTTTCAAAGAGTAAATATTTTGACCACGTAAAAAAATTAAATTTTAAAAAACCCCAACGCAAAAAAGGGAACATTTAAAAAGTCAAAAATAATGCCTATCGTTGAGCCATCACATTCGATTGAGTAACACCATATATTTTAATTAGGTATAGAAATTGATGGATGGCACGATAAGGTTTGCTCGTTGAAATGGCGCTATAATGTCGCGACGGGGTACCGCTAAGCTTAAAGCAATAAAAATAGCTAAAATACTCATACTCATTACTCATAGCGCTCCCAGACTTAACAATTTAACACCCAATTAGATTTTCTAAAAACAAAATATCGTATCGAAGCAAGTTGGTTGGAAATGCTAGTAAATTAGTAGATAGTCAATCAAATGAAGGGTCTGACTTACATAAGCGGCGGTACCCCGCCGCGACATTATAGCGCCATTTCAACGAGCAAACCTTATCGTGCCATCCATCAATTTCTATACCTAATTCAAATACGTCTTTCGTCTTTCTTGCGATGGGGGTTTTTAAATTTTTTATTTAAATTTTATTTTAATTTTTTTAAACTTTGTTTAGTTTGGGTTTGTATATGAGTTATCAGTTGTGAGCGTTTTTTAGGGTATATTTTTAGACACTACATCAAATAGCTTTGCAGAATCAGCTTATCGTGTTGCCACACTTGCCACCATTGCATCGTATTTAGAATTAAATACTGATCAAAACAAATTGAAACACGACATATCTGCTATAATTTTTTCAAGAGTGTAGGTACTAGTGTGCTGGATATCTTGGTTGCAGCATCAGCTCATTGTGTTGCCACCATTGCATTGTATGTAGAATTAAATACTGATCAAAACAAGTTCAAACACGACATAATATCTGCTATTATATTTTTAAGAGTGTACTAGTGTGCTGTATATCCTGGCTGCAACATCAGTTCATCATATTGCCACCATTTCATTGTATGTAGAATTAAATAATGATTAAAACGAAACCAAACACGACATCTGCTATTATTTTTTCAAGAGTGTACCTACTATTGTGCTGGATATTCTGGCTGCAGCATCAACTCATCCTGTTGCCACCATTGTATTGTATGTAGAATTAAATACTGATCAAAACGAAACCAAACACGATATATCTGCTATTATTTTTTCAAGAGTGTACTGGTGTGCTGGATATCCTGGCTGCAGCATCGGACCAAGAATTCCATAATCTTGCATATTTATACAGCGTATTTGTATATTTATACATGGGTGTTTCAAATTTTAGGTCACACATATGTTTGAAAGTAAAGTAAATACCCATTATGCGTCTAAGATCCTTACCGCAGCTAACAAAAGAGCTGATTACCTTGAAACGGCTGAACCGATTTTGATAAAACATGTCTAAGAATCATCGCTAGAAAACCTGCTTTCAAATAAAAAAAATCGCATACAAATCGGTTCACCCGTTTAAGACCTACGGTGCCACAGACAGACACAAAGACAGACACACGGACACACACACACACATAGCGGTTAAACTTATAACACCCGTCTTTTTGCGTCGGGGGTTAAAAATCAACAATAGAATTCATGGCACTGGGATCTCTTTTCAGCCAGCAATAGAATAGGATCTCATAGACAAAAAAAGTTCAATTAAAACATTTTCAACCAAACTAAGATTTAACTAACTAACCAATTCCAGTTTCATCTATTTTCTCATCAACTTTTTTATCTCTCCTTTGATCACAAAACGCAATTCTATCCCATTTATATAGTGAAATTGAAAAAAATAATCTTTTGTCCCCTAAAAAAGTCGGGGCTAGTTACATGTACCTACTCATAATGCGCATAAAATAGACCACTCTGTCTCGTGAACAATATCCATTAGGGAAATTTTATCTTTGAGAGCAATAAATTATGTGGAACCCCTCTTATAAAAAGCAGAAACGAAACGCTACCGGAAAGTTGTATTTAAACAAACTACATTACTTTATAATGACCAATTCACTCGACAATAACTAAAGTTATGTATGATAATTTGATCAGGTGGTAGTCTAGGGGGACCCTCATACCGCCCTCACAGTTATTAGGCTAACTAATGGCGGCTTAAGCAAAACAACTCCCGATATTGCACCATAAAAAGGTCTATTGAAATGGGTACGCACCCCTTCGATTATTTTAAATTTTCCATTGTTGGGCACATTGAATGCACGAAAGAACAATGTGGAGTCACATTCCCGTATGAAAATTTAAAATGAATGCCGTCGTATTTGCTTGGTTTTTTAAAATGATTCTCTTCACAATTGTTGATCTTCGATAACCTATACCTACCATGCGTATTCGACGAGGTGATTATTAATCCCTTTTTAATTAATTTGTGCAGTGGGTATCAATAATTTGTATATAACATGTACTAAACCGTGCTGTAAGATCCTGATTAAGATACAAGAAAAAGTATGAAAAACAGGTATTTAGGCCTTGTTAAAAACAGGTAAAATGAAGTAGTTTGACAAGAAGCATTTACTTTCTCGAAAGCTATTCCGCGTTTAATCGGAATTTGGTATAGCACGTCCAAGTTTTGACATATTTCGATGATTTACGATATTTATTTTAAAAAAATACTGGACTCTCGTCTTTTAAATTGAAGCAAAATTTCAACTAGAAACGAAAAGAAAAATTGCTGAATAATAGAGCCTTTTTTAACACGCTACCCTAAACCGTGACGTTTTCAATTGCTTTTTTCACTGAAAGAAAAATGCAACAGTTCCATTCACGTCCAAAGGACGATAACGAAGGATAAATATGCGACATTTATCAGTACTGTAAATATTCTAAGTGTCGCGTATAGGAGTATCGCTCCGTCCCTACTTCCTGGCTAGAAGGCGTCTGTAATAATGGATTACGAGTCTAGACGCGAGACAAAGCCGTTTCGAGCCCTTAGAGGTGGCAGTGCGTATGGTGGTAAGAGGAGCGAATACAGGAGCAAGGAGCGGGTTGGTGAATAAGACTTTCCAGAAACAAAAAATAAAAAAGTCTAGTACGTAATACATTTTAATGACGATCAAGAACTTAAAGCTTAAAGCAAATTATATAACTATTTTAAGAAAAGAAATGACGATATTTTGGAACAGTAAAATCGTGAGCTACAAAAAGCAACACTAATGAGATCAAGAGCGTTTGACGCAAAAAGTCCATGTATTCACCAAAATAACTAACGTAGAAACTAGAACACAATTTCAAAATTAAAGCCCATAACCGAATTACCCACCGAACAGCTTAGCACTTATATCGTAAAACTAAAAATTAACCCTATACAAAAGCCACCCAAAGACTTTAAAATACCTGTTTCCGTGTCGAATATCAACGTGAAATGCTCGTTAAGTTTTATACGCGTCGTGTGTGAACAATTGTTATTTTGGGCACATTTTTGTGGCAGTATTTTATTCGCTGTTTTATAACCACTACAATCCGAGCCTTTGTTACGTTGTGCGTGCAGCCAGCGACCGGCCTAAGATTGATGGTAGGTTCACATGACATGGTTCGCCCTGAGCAGAGCTACCCTTTTGATGACTTCACTAACAGTTATTTATGGAGAGGATTTACTCGGATCCCCGTTTAAAATCCGAACTCTCAAATTTTTGAATCCATTTTTAAACAGAGCTTTGTGATTCGATTGAGTTTGAATCCTTTTATTTTTGTGGATGCTGGTTGATCTTTCAAAAACATGCTTTATTTCTGACCGCTGATTGTAATTGTTGCATATCTAATCTATATATATAAAAATGAATCCCTATTTCCCTTGGTCACGCCATCACGCGTGAACGGCTGGACCGATATCACTTTTTTTTTTTTGTTATGTTCGTTATTGTCAGGAGAAGGATCTTCTGAAATAAAAAAATAAGGAAGTTGATCGAAACGTTACAATATTTAAGAAAACTTAACACCAATATTAATTTTACATAACTGTCAGTTGTTTGAAATAACTGTCAACGATTGACAGAATGCGCGCTGCAAATATCGTTTAACATAGATGGATCGGTTGATAACTGAGTCGATCCGCGGCGAAAACTTATGAGACAATTTGCGTAGAAAGTACCTAAAGATACAGACTGACTGATTTTAGATACTTCATAGAATACCATAAACGACATATAGGTAATTTTAAATGACATATTTAAAATACATCCCATTTTCAAATTGGTTTTACGCACACAAACTCCAAGCGTACATTTCACATTCGTATCACAACACTCGCGTACTTTTGTAGAAGCATAAACAACTCACTTTACTTTTATTCTACAATCAACACAACAAAGTTGTGCGTTACAAGTATTTCTTTATATTTGTACGAAACATAACTTATTAAATGCGCCAGCGAAACAAGAACAAGTTAGAACACCTAGCACATGCAGTTGGAAAATTTTAAATTACAAAGAAAATAAGCTTCCGACTTGCATACAAGTTAGAAGTTTCTTGCAAACTTACGTAGAATTCGTGGAGTTAAAATATAACTGCTTTGTTTAATATAGGTACTTACCAAACTTTCTTCCTTGGAGATTTGAGTTTGAAAAAAAATACAGAGTTGCAAATTATCCTGCGAAAGTTATACGAAACGTGGGTTCTGAAATATTGCATGCATCACAGCTATAAGTTAGAAATAAAAAAATCAGTAAATGTGTAAGTCCACCAATTTTGCGGAAACCTAACAATTTTTTTTTTGTTGTATTCGTTATTGTCAGGAGAAGAATGTTATGAAATAAAAAAATAAGGAAGTTGATCGGAACGTTACAAAATTTAAGAAAACTTAACGCCAATATTAATTTTACGTAACTGTCAGTTGTTTGAAATAACTGTCAGCGATTGACAGAATGCGCGCTGCAAATATCGTGTAACACAGATGGATCGGTTGATAAATGAGTCGAAGTTTTAGTTTTAGTCAATAGTCAAAACTAAAACTAAACGACATATGACATTCATAGTTAAGACAGGACAACGTCTGTCGGGTCAGCTTGTCTAATATATAAGAACCTCGTGTCACATTGTTTGTTATCGAACTTCACCGAAAAGGCTTGACCGATTTATATGACTTTTTTTTTGTGTATATTGGTTAGGTCTGAGAATAGGTCGTGAAGTACATTTCATACCGCGGCGGGTGAAACCGCGGGGTGCAGCTAGTAATCATATAATAGGGTTGTAATAAAGCCTTGTACATAAGTGGGAGCTACCACATTTATACGTTAGCAAACTACTCATAGCACGCGGACCGATGTCTCCATAGTTACATAGTCTGTTCGTCAAAGGGTCAATCAAAGTTGTTAGCAAAGGAGTTATGAACGTAATTGCTTGTCAAAACACCTCTTGAAACACCACCCTTGCACGTAATCTGGGCCATGCCGAGGGAATTACTTGCATTGCTGTAATTACTAGGTCAGAGGAATTTATTGAAAGTCAGCATTTATAAAGTTCTTATTACATTGATGAGATAAATAAATGTTTATATCGATCAATGTATGAAGCTAGAGAGCCAAAATAAGTTTTTCGACATTATTATTATACCTACACTGTTTTGCCGATGCCCGATGACCTTTATGCGATTTCTAGTAGTCAAAATGCAATCAGTGTTCAATTTTTCAGTCAATGAATAGTCTTGCAGTGTTGCATCCAAATCTCCCTAAAAATGCAATCAGTGTTCAATTTTTCAGTCAATGAATAGTCTTGCAGTGTTGCATCCAAATCTCCCTAAAAAAAAACATTCCAAAATTAAAAATACAATTCGAGGTTCCGTGTTTAAATTCATTGCGTTTAAACGGTCGGCGGGGCTGTGACGGCCAGTGACAGGCGCGCCACCAACGCGATAAGTCCACGATGACATAGCACGCGCCCTTTCACTGTGGGGCCCGAAATAGAATAATTATTCAGTATTGATTATGGTAGACGTAAATTTTGTAACTCGAGTACAGAATATTAATGCAGATTTTGCAAATCACAAAAAGAAATATGCATTGGCTTTGATTGGAATATTAATTGGGTCGATTTTTTAGCGATAGAAAATTTCGAAATTTAATACGAAAACGTGGGGTCTCTCGTTTGTCAGAAATGTACATCGGATTGATGAATTTGTAATACGGTATGATGAGGCGTGATCTCGAACCTTACTTTCTTGTATTTGTTATGTCATTGGTACTGCTAAAAATACATTTAGTTACCTATCGATACGGACATAAATAAAAATACCGGTACCGCCCAAACTTTTGTATTCCATAGCCCGTTGATGCCAACCGCCATGTTTCAAAATTATTGATATCACATCAGGACCACCCTTCCAAATTACAGTGCAGTTCTGTCTAGACCGCAGGGCGGATTGGACGTGTGTACGTGAATAGCATGCTTTCACAGCTCGTTTGGCCAACAGAATTGGCGTGTTATAGGAACGGAGGCGATTTCAGATTGCACACGTAGCAAGACAAAGTGTAGCTATTGTTATTGACAGCTGCCGTCGAGATTTCTTGGCGTTGTGTTAGACTTTCATCCGGTAAAATAAAAGTAGAAAAAAATAATATTGAAGAAAGAGTTGAATTTTAGGATTGGGGTTATTTCGTGTCCGGTTCAAGACGATACTAAACGAAAACTTAGAAACTATCTTATTACCAGTTTGATTTCCTAAAACCTATTCGAAATAAATCCCTTTTCACTTACCGTAGTTATACTCGAATCCATACAAATACATCCTCTACATTCCCGCCGGGTTTACTTGTCCAAGTCAGATTTATGTCAGAAAACCACAATTTGGAGCATCCCTTCTGTATTTCGGAATTAAAAGTTCTACACTTACAGGTATAGAAACCACTCAGTTTAGAAATGCAAAAGATTAACGCAACAACTTAGAGATAAAAAGTAAAAACACAAGCCGATTGCGGTGCGAATCAGCTTATTCTCCCTCCGTTTTTCCGTGTACACGTATACGGATATAGCAAGACTTTTAAGGGGCTGGTCCCGTTGCTTATAAATTACTGCGAAATCAGGGAACGGAAAAATTACGGGACTGACTTTTTATAGTTCCTTCTTAAAAATATTTCAGCCATTATACTTTACAGAAAGATTTCAGATTCCAATTAGTTTTCGCAATAACATTGTTGCTGGGTTGATTAATGAAGTTCTATGGACGTTTGACAGCAACAAACTAGGCCCTAGGGTATTGAGATGTGTTCCATATAAATCGAATATTTCTGATGCGTGCTTTTTGGTTATTTTTTGGCATTTTCATATAATATGTAAAAAAAAATGGTATTTCCTTTTGCTCTGTTATTTTAATCAATAGGCCATCAGACCACTGATCATAATAGATGGAGAAATACCGTTGATAAATTGAAACGGAGTCTCGATTCTCAGTAGTGAGAGAGCGATTAGGAAAAGAAAAATTAATAACTGGCCAAAAAGAAAATTCCAGATCCATGTTTATATTCGGATCACCCTCACTCTATTGTCTGCCATAAACCAGGATTGTGCGGTGCATTGCAGTTGAGTGCAACGGTCCGTGCGATGTTGAGACGCCCTCGACTTGCGACCACGAACATTAATACACCCATTCATTATACGACTTCATAATATATAATTGAATGTCGCAACATTTTTGGCACTGGAATTTGTTTGTAATTTGGGTTTTGGCAGTTCGGTATCTGGTCCTGGTAATTGATTCTTTCTTGCAGAATGTGGTAGATTAATTTATTTTGATTTGCAATTCTATTATTACATAGTTCAGTTAGGTGTTAGAATACGAGTCAGAAACTTTTTTTGTTACTCAAGTATATTAGTCACTCAGCAAGCTTGATAACGGGGCTGATTGTAAATCTGGACAGTAACTCCAACAGCCTACTCAACACACGGTGAAGAACCTCGTGCAATTTCCAATCAACGAAATGCTAAACAAAAAACCCACCTACATTCCCAAATGCACAATCCATTCGATAAAATAACCTCTTATACAAAAGTCTTCCTAAAAATCTTCTATCAAACGTATCGACAGATAGGATTACTTCAGAATTAAACACATCGAGCCGAGTGGATTTAGTGCGCTTATCACTAGAGCCCTTCGCCAAATGTTGAGAGATTCTATCAAAAAGAAACCAGACCTGCGATGTAACGGCAATTTTGTGTGAAATAGTTCGAGCGGGAAATAAATCTTTAAGTAAACGGATAAGTATGTGTAGCTAGATATATCTGCTCAGTAAGATGTATTGCTTTTTGGTGATTTTTATTGAATGATTCGGAAGCTCAGGTATGCTTCAATATGTTGGTTAGTGTCTGAAAAATGATTATGAATAATTGAGAGGGCCATGCGTCACGAGAGAGTTTAAAGTTCATGTTAATTTTGACGCTGTTGTATTTTGCTTGGACGCCTATATCAATACTAGTAATATTCTATTTTATTTCGAAATATTAAAATAAATAACACGATGTGTGTTTTATAATTTTTTTTGTTAATCCAGAATGCATAAAAAATCATGAAAAAGACATACATTAAAAGTTCTCTTAAAATCTGTATCGCAAAATATCAGTTCGTCTCATCATAATAATATGACCTACTAGCAAAACTGATTTAAAGCAGCAGCTTCCCTCGGACACTTAACTTCCGTGATTATCGCGATGCTGCCAGCCTTAAAAATAACACTAGAAAAAGCTAAAATATGAATACGGTGCAAAACGTACGACTTTGTAGAAAAAAAAAAAACTGAACACTGTTGCAGAACGGAAGGCCAGATGTTCTATAAATTGTAAGTTTCTTTGTTCTTGGCGGAAAATTTCCGAACTGCGTAGTCGGCTTTCATTATTGCTTGGAAATATTAACTAAACTTTACTATTCACTCCACATGGGAGACGGCGCGGTCACGGGAGGTTTGAACTCGGTATAAAGAATTTTAATATTCCAACAGTTCTCTTAAATATGAATATAGTAACTTTTCTTAGCGCTGGAGTAACAGATGTTACTTACCTAATTATTATTCTGAGAAATACTAAATTTTGCAACAGACTGAAAATCAGCCAATAATGCAACTATCTGGAAACTTTTACTTCCTAAAGATTGTAAGTAGGTGAGGGAAAAGTATCCAATGATCATCCTCATCATTGGCAGCCTAGTTCCACCCACTGCTGATAATACGCCTCTTCCCTTTTGTGCCATGCTTCCCTGGTCTGTGCGAGTCTCATTCAGGTTTTCCCTGCGATCTTCTGTAGATCCAATGATCAATCAATTAACTCAGGCTATCGCAGTCCACTGCTGGACATAGGCCTCTCCCATGCTGCGACACTAAACCCTGTCCTCCACCTTCCGCATCCAGTCTGTCCCTGCCGCCTTTTTGAGGTCATCGGTCCATCTAGCTGGGGGGCGTTCCACACTACGCTTGCTGATACGCGGTCCAATGATGCTGTTGGTAAAAAGCTATTTTTATTCTATAAGTTTTAACCATATAGTTTGTGACTTTCAACGTTACTAACTATATATATATATATGATAATCTTGTTACTTAAGATCACAGTCTAATGAAAATAAATTGTTAATTTCAATATTATGTACTGTATATAAAAACCTTCACAGACATAGAATTAAATATTCCATTGAGATTTGTGTGCGGTTTACCGAGTTACCGGACAAACATGAGGTAAATACATACATGCGCATTCCAAATTAGGTGCGATGGTTACGTAGGTACCCTCAAAGCCTCAAAGGACTACCCCCATCAAATGTCACCGCTTTACGTTGTACATAATGTATGAGACTGCTTACACTTGAAAATGAGGACCTCATTTTTTTAAGTTGGTTAAATTGGCCGCTAAATGTTTTGACAAGACTATCAGAAGTAAATAGTTATACATCACTTATAAAAAGTGGTGTTTTAAAAAGTATAAGTTATGTGTTCCGACAAGCTAGTATAAAAACCCCACAACAAGCTTCAGGCTTTTCTTAAAAAACTACTGAATTACTAACTTAGATTTCGACTCCTGGTAAGTTTAAAACAAATCCTCTTACACAATATTACCTTGCAGCCGCTGTATTTTAAGTAAAGCAGGAAATGAACACGAACATTGAGTATCGTATTGCAATGTAGGACAGCGCTTTAGCAGCTGGAACGCAAGAGGATTGCATTAGACATGAACACCGGCAGTATATTTATATCCCTTTGTGAAAACAGACGTACTCAAGCCATTAGCGCGTACGACTCGCGAACTATTCGTATTAATTAAATTTAATTGTGTAGAACCGGAGTACGAGATACTCTCGTAAATGTTGAAATAAAATAGGGACACTTTATTCCCATCATAAATTATGCAGCAAAGCTGAAAATATTCATCTTCGTCTAATCGATGTGATTAAATATAAAAAAGTGTCTTGCGCGACGAAGATGATTTTCGCCGAGAAAATTATGGCCATAATTCACCAGTTTGCATAGATATTGGAGACTTCGCTGTTCTCGGGATCTTATTATTTTGGAGTGAAAATACCTCCTTGCACAATAGAAATTTTATGCTCCACCGTTTGGTGAAAAAAAATAAAAATTATGAACCACAAATTCTTGTACTAAACTCGGTGCTTGTCCCAACTTTCTCTTATTTTTCCACCTAGGTTTTCAATTGTGGGTTTTACAGGCTTAAGCTGATTAAGATGATGGTGCCAATGTTTTCAATATTAGAACCATGAATATTATTGTGCTTCTAAGTTTTGGCATAGTTTTTTTTACCAAATAATACTGATAAGTTTCAACCACTTACTTAATAAAGACATTAATACCGAAAGTTTATTCTAGAGATATTTTTTTATGATCGCCTGGTGAGCAACTAATAACATTGCACTAAATTACCACCTAATATCACTCACATAAAGTATATTTCATCTTAAGACCATAATCCCCCGAATATTTTAAGTCACATTTAGGGGATCAAAACTCAATTAGTATTGTTAAGGGGAATCGGCATGCAACATCTGGCGAGGAACACTGATGACAAGTTACCGCCTTAGGGAATGGGTGAACGAGTCAAATATAACTTTGTTTTCAATAGAAAGCACATTAAGAAGGTTGTATTTTGATTTGAGAAAGAGGAGCTGTGAATGAGATAGATTTAATAGAGACTCTGTGGGTGATTAGTAGCGTTGAAAATTGCTAAAGAGATATTTTGTTTTTTTTCTGAAACTTTGTATCTTTCATATAAAGACATGTCATTTTCGAAAACCAAATTTCACGTTCGTCTGAACAATACAACCATACACGTATAATACTGTGTATTTTTCATATTTAAAAATCAAAAGGAATGCGGAATGTTTCTGTATTTTATTGAAAAATACAGGGGCATTTGAAAGATACATGTATTTTACTTGTTATTTTCAACGCTAGTGATTAGCAGAGAGCAGAGCAGTGTTGGCCCAGTGATATTGGCCCCGACTTAGGAGTTGAAGGTCGTGAGTTCGAACCTAGGTAAGCACTTTACTTTGTTTCTATAATTTCATCACCACTGCTCTCAAAACGGTGAAGGAAAACATCGTGAGCAAACCGGCGTGTCCTAGAACCAATAATTCAAAGACATGTAACATCCACACCCGCACTGGGCCCGCGTGGTGGATTATGAGGCACTCCCTTTCACAGAGAGGAGACTGTGTCCCAGCAGTGGGAACATTATGGGTGATTAGCATACGTTTGTGCACAAGTTCAAATGGTATCATATTATTCGGTCGTGGCGGCAGATTAGCCTCATCAGCTAGGATAGTCTGGACGTATTTTAGTCTTGCTTTAAATACAACCTTTTTTTTAATAAATACCAGATCAAAAGCAAATGCAAAAAGAAATATCAATAGTTCTTGTTGCACTTGGTTTTGATCGGATTTCTGTTTTGGAGATTGGTGATTTAATGCAGAAAATAACCTGGTGGTTCAAATATCTAAATTATTGCATTGCAGCTGTTAAATAATTTACTGAAACAAACAACAACCACTTTTTAACAGGCTTCGTCTATTTTTGGACTGTATAATAAGATATTCCGTATCACAAGATTTTAATTACTTAATTTATATACAACGTTAAGTTACTTTCATCCAATGGTTTTATACGTTTTTCCTGTCCGTCCAAAGCCTAAATAAAAATAACTATGTTTACTCTAGCTCAAATGGAAAATAAATACGAGTATCATGATACCCTTGTGAAAACAATTTGAAAAGTTTGTTTTTCTCAGTTCTCTGCAAAGTGTAGTATGACATCCTTTTGATTTTTTGGTAAAAGGAAAAGATGTTGAAGATAGTATATATAGGTTTTTATATATAGTAGATATTAGTACACATAATATACCATCACGCGTACTTCGTATTTTATAGGAAACTATTATTGCATAATATTTTTTAGAGTTCTTTAGTTGTATTTGATGGATTTTATGTAATTTTTCAGTATCACAAGCCGTTTTTTTTTTGGTAAATCACAATCTCGTCTGTTTCAAGCGCGACTTCTTCATAATACCCAAGGATATAAATACATTATTTCGTTATAGTACTTGAAGAAGGTTGCAACCACCTGGACCTATTACAACAAGAACCCCTATTTTTATGACTTGTGCGAGGTGAAAAGCACCTGCTTCATCTTGTTGGAGTAGCATGGTAGTTACTTAGGTACGTCAGCTTGACTATCAAGTATTTTTCCAACTATGTTAAGTTCAGGTTCGGATAGGCAAGTCACTTCCGCCTGACCTCCACCAACCAATTACTAAAAGACCGATGCTCTAAGACTAAATCTGACGACCACTAGTGGATATCTAAGTATCTGTAACCATTTCCATAGGTATTTAGTTTGATCCTGTGTTTATTCGTTTCAGAGGCAAGGAGTGATAAGATCGCGGTGGATCAGTGCTGAAATACTACAGCGATCGATCTAAGAAGGTTATTCATAGGTCGACTGTTCATGCATTAGACACATTTTCTGGCAGCTCACATCTTGGTAAGTGGCTATAACTGGTGTAAAAAGACACTTAACGAAACCGAGAGTCACTTGTACTCCCCGTCATTGTTATCATTTTTTTAATACTGGACCATTTATTTATTTATTTATTTTTATGGGAACCGTCTGGTTATGGAGATAATGAAGGTCAAAATTCCAACTTTTACTGACGTTTTTTTACGAAAACAAGTTTTTAATGCTAATAACACCACTTAAGAGGCTTACAAGAGCTAAAGCGCGGTCACTGTCGGATTGCTTATAAAAGAAAGAGACTCGCGATGACACAACGCTGGTAATTTTTTGCAAAATATGAAGCAATTATGGATTTACAAAAAATCTATTCATTGGACTAAGAAATTAAAACACTATTACGTTAGTATGTTACTTGTAGAATAATCTGACAAAAAATCAGAAAGTTTGTATGTATACTAGTATGGTTTTTAATCGTTAAAATATTTTTTTAGAGGTATCTTCGTGATTTTTTACTATCATATCAAGTTAATTGTATTATGTTTTCAACACACTATCTAACTAGCATATATCCAGAAGAATATCATATATTTTTCTGATTTTGGTTACTGCAGTGGACCATATATTTTTAGGCATTATAAATTTGCGCTTAGATCATGTACTCCCCTTAAAATATCCCCACGACCCCCGCATCGTTCCATGCCCCCATAAGCACAATGATTTGCGTGCGTTACGTTTCACACTACCGTAAACAGTGACTTTTCACACCAAAAATAAAATTCGTTTCGCAGTAATTATTTTTGTGCAATGTTACGTAGTTTGATGTACAGAATGCGTAGTTGACGGCTATGTGATGAGTCTTTTTACACTCTGTATATCTCGAAAACCAGGGGCATCACATGTGCGTTGCCTTTTCTTTGCCTCGTTTCTTTGAGAGGACTTTCTTCTGTCTGCCTCAATCTGGGAATACAGAAGGGGTGTTATGTTATGTGACTCTCTTCTGTTTTTCTTTTTTCCAAACTATCACTTTCGTAACTCCGCCTATGAAAACCCCTGGCCATCACATATTTAAATAGAAGCTCATTTGCATGTGTCATCGAAGTTACTTTAATAACGTATCCAGAACCATTCCCGGAATCGAAGTGCAGTCGGAAGATATTAGTCGTGCAGTGTAAACCGTCGGAAAATTGGACCTCGTGCGATATGCTTTATTCATGACATAGCCATGTAACCGTAGCGTTCTGCAATTGTATTTCGGTACATTTTGCGATACAAATTGGAATTTTGATGTGGGATTTTTTTGACAGTTGTATATTGAAACACCAACCTGAAGAGTGACGATGATGAGATATTGTTTGTTGTAAGTGTTTAGTTAAAGGTTTTGTTTGTTGGTTAGTTTTGAAGAATGCAGTGTCAATTCGTCACATCAAATATGTGATTGTTTACTAGGAAAAGCGACTGTGAGACCTCAATAGCAAATTTTAAATATGTTTTATGTTTCTGGTTGTAAGAATGTCCGTGTGTTGTTTAACTAAGCATCTTGTGTTCTTCAAAACTGACTGACTGAAAAGAACAAAGAGGGTACCTACTTTATGTATAAACTTTAGGTACAGTCGACCGTATGTCCGTGGTAGGTAACGCTTTGACCTTGAGCTGGCCCAGTTTAGCACGGTGTTTCAATAGAAAACAGTAAATACTGGTTTTATTACGACTGACGTGCGGTCGACTGTACCTAAAGTTTATACATAAAGTAGGTAACCTCTTTGTTCTTTTCAGTTACTCAGTTTTAAAGAACACAAGATGCTTAGTTAAACAACACACGGACATTCTTGCAACCAGAAACATAAAACATATTAAAATTATGTTTCAAAACTTTTATGGAATAACGTTTGAGTCATCATCAATCATTTAGTTATACTTATATTTCCTGGTTCTATTACCAGAAAATGTAGCACAAATATGGCCATAAATTACTGTTTTGAAAGTAAACTGGGTTTATGGTGTTACTTTAATTACATATTAACAGTTATAGTCAGGTGCGTGCATGTATGATCAGATGTATGAACGTAAACGAGGCAAAATGCAAAATACAAAAAAGTTTATTTCTTGACCATTGTTATTAACATTTTGTTGGTGAATGGCGCCTCCTTTTAAGCAGATAATGCCTGTGTTAGAAGCAAAAGGAGTATGTTAGAATCGTAGCACGTGGCGTTCTGAAGTTTCTGACTACCCCAATAGGAAGAAGGCGTGAGTATATGTATGTGTTACAGTTATCGTAATTTCGACGTAATTTCCATCATTTTTTTGTTTTTGTAAGCCTGTCTTGTCCAACTGCAGGGCAAAGAACTCCCCCATACTTTTCCAATTTTCTATATGTTGTGCCTTCTCCGGCCAATCGGTCAGGAACGAGTCCAAATCATCATGCTAGTATTTTTAGGCCTGCCTCGGTGACGACGCTCGTCTTCAGGCACATACTCAACTCAACTCAACTCAAAGCATTTATTTCAAATAAACCAATTACAGGCACTTTTGAATTGTCAAGGGGTCGGTCAGTCGGAAAGATGAAGCTAGTTACCCATTCCAAAGCGTAGTAGGTACCTATGGAGAAAGAAGAACGCGCAAGAAACTTCATGGACACTCTTTTAAATCAAAATATGGTTACAAACTATTGATTACATCGTTCATGTTGAAATTATGCATGTGAGAACGATGCAGAACGTTAAAAGCGTCCGTAATAAAAAGACAAAAGCAAATCAAATATTAAATTAAATTAAAATAAGCCGTGGCAGCTAAGATATGACCAGTCCCCACTGACGGCGCCCGTTCACGAACATGACGCATGGATCAGCACCATTCAGCTCAACCATTTTGAAGGGAACTTAATGATCCAACACACACGCCACCACCAGCGAGACATTAGAGTGAGCATGACATACTCTCAGCCGCCAGGGCACATTCAAGTCAATGAAAGACAAACCTATTAAATGGTAGCTTTATAGTAGGTACATAGTACTCAAACATGTGCTATGCAATTATACAATACTAAAACATTGAATTTATACAATGCAAAGAAAGTTTTTAAAATCTTCAGCAGCTCCAACAGTAGTTTCAAATGCTAATCAATTAGTTTATGCGCCCTTGTGGAGCAGGACCAGCGTTGAGCCAAGCATTTTTATCAGCGATGCAATCCCCCAACTTATAATATGCTTGGCTGCATAGTGTGCGTTTTATACAAGATTTGAATTTAGTTTCATTCAGTTGAAGAATATGGGGAGGTATTTTATTGTAACATTTTAAACAGTACCCCATGAAAGATGAGTCTACTTTAGCCAGCCTGAAACCTGGTTGAACTAATTGATCCCTATTTCTAGTGATATAATTGTGTCTTTCACCTCTTTTACTAAAAAGATGTAGATTTTTCCTTACGTACATGATGTTTTCATAGATATATTGACAAGGTACCGTCATGATTTTAATATTTTTAAACCTTTCCCTTAGAGAGTCGCGCCTGCGGAGGCCATATATGGGTCTGATGGCTCTTTTCTGCAGAATAAAAATAGACTCGACGTCTGCAGCTCGTCCCCATAGTAAAATACCGTACGACATAATACTATGAAAGTAACTAGAATAGACTAGCCTCGCGGTACCTACATCAGTAAATTGACGGATTTTTCTCACAGCATATGCTGCTGAACTTAGCCGTCCTGCAAGGGATGTTGAATGAGGACCCCATTGAAGCCTTGAGTCAAGCGTGATCCCCAGGATAACAGTTTTATCGACGAATTCTAGTTTCTCTTGATTTAATACTATCTCACAATTTGTACTTTTGACATTTGGTAAGGAAAATCTAATACACTTTGTTGTATTCCCATTTAATACTAAATTATTAGCAGTGAACCAATTTTGGATCTGCAGTAGGGCGTTATTTACGTCGTCAAGATTTGTTGCACGTCTATTAATTTAAAAAAATAAAGAAGTATCGTCAGCAAATAACACCATTTGTGGTTGGGTTTTTAACAAATGGGGTGGATCATTAATATACATATACTAAAAAAAGGAAAGGACCCAATATCGAGCCTTGTGGTACACCCATTTTTACTTTTAAACCGAGTGAATTGACACCATTTATTTGAACTTGCTGTTGTCTATCATTTAAATAAGATTTTACTAAACTAAGAACAAGTTTTCATAATAAAACTTTTAATTATTTAGTAACGTTGATATCAGCAAAGAAACTCAGAGTTTAAGTACTAAAAGTCTTACTATTTACCTAATAAAAATCCCAAAATTCAAAGTGAATGTCTCATAAAACTGTAGGTACTGTAGTACCGAAGTGTAAAACTAATTAAAACATAATAAAGCATATTAGCACCGTAATAAAAACTGCATCACCACATTACCAAGCTAAAACTCTTACGTTGTATTTCGAAACATAAAGAACATTACAACAGAGTGCACACAATAGGGGAAAAAACATAAAAATGTTACCTCAAAAATTGTCAACGCCGTCTAAGGTTGGCCCCCATATATCACAAGGATTTATTTTCACCTTTGCTCCTTTCTCGATTTCTACGTAACGCCTTAATTCAATATTAAATTTTTCTCCTTTTTCGTTTTCATACACGAACAGATGTCTTTACGTGTTTCGTTATTCATATTTCGCTTGCACATTACATTATGGATGTAAAAAGGGGTGCTAAGCGTAGTATTTTTAGCATATTGAGCGTACGCAATGAAGATTTTTTTTTTGTTGTGGAAAAGACGGCAATGAAACATTATCTGGGTCAAATGATGGTAAAGATCTTGTCTGAATCAGAAGAATTGAAATTCGAAAAAGAAATCGATACCGTCGATCAAAACTGTGTCAATCAGTTAAATTAACGCAAAACTATCTACTGAAATATAGAAGATCAAATATAAATTAATTCTTAGGAGCATGCTATAAAAGAGATGTAGAAATAAACATCACATTGAATTAACATCGACTACTGGTCAAAGTTAGATGAGGTTCATCCGAGCGCTAATAAAAGCGAATGCTCGTAAAAATACTGTAGTGGTACTGACCTGCACAGTAGTGACACTTGGATAGTACTGAATCAACACGTAGCTGCAACTCGGTCACAAATAAATGAAGATGTTACGTTGGATGAGTACCACGAAGTCCTTGGAGATGAAACTCAATGAAATGAAGTGGAAGAAATAACAAACGCAAGAGCAGATTCCAGCCTTGACTCTATACATATATCAGATATGGAAATAGATTATTCTAATGCTCCTAGTACCTAGACTGGTATCAATCTGGCGCAAACCCCAATATTGAAATGCAAATCATAATACAGATTAACGGCTTCACACAATGCCAACGCTTATTGATTTACCTTGAATTCTGCTGTACCCATTAAAAAAATAACCCAACAATGTGTACCTGGAGTAGACGATTACAGTTTATTTTATTCATATTTTGTGGCATATCCATTAAAATTTCATATCTTTACCCGTTTCCTTCACCAAACTCGAGAGTTGATTACGCGGCGCTATCTTTTTGTATCATCTCTTACAAGTTTATACGATTAAGAACCTTTTATATATGAGCACGAAGGTACAAATTCGGTTACCTGCAAACAAATTAGCGAGTTTTTGGAAGACGACGCGACGGTTTGGTCACAATGGTAGCCACCCAGAAGCGAGAATTAGGTCGAATCCTACCAATATCCCCTCACATTATTACGATTCTGGTTATAACCGAATATCGTTGAAATATATGTAGCAGCTTTATCTTTTTGAAAAAATTTAATACAAGTGATAAACATTGGCGAAAGTGTGAATATTTTACATAAGGCTATTGAAAGGAATGCCTGTAACACCTCCTGTTATCTGTGAGGCAAAGTATGTTCCGAAACTATTCTATTTATTTCTATGCCAACCGAGCTTTCTCATACAGCGTTACTAAACCTCGACTTAATTGCCGTACCCTCAAATCTGTCCTTAATTCAAACCAGTTTAGTACGAACCGCTAGTATGTACGCAACATGACATAAATCTATATGACATATCACTTACCTAATAATAGAAACAATTACATCGTTAAACAATCTACCGCTTCAGTAACTCATAGATCTAAATTTTAATCAAGACCAATTTATAATGACCCCTGACGTAGTAGCAAGGCCTCCCAATATACATCATAATGGAAGGTCTGGTTATACAAGCAGGTGTGTGCTAAGGCGTGCCGTATTGTATCTCTCATTATATCGTTCCGGTTGACTGTGACACTATCGCACACCGGGCCTGTCAGTAAACAATCAATGTTAGGAAAAATCTATGATAAGAAACTGTTTGAAAAGGCCTGATTGACGGAGCGATAACGTAATGTTTAGGGATTGTTTGTGTAGCCTATCTACCAAGTGTGTTCGAGCAGAATCGACTTTCGTTTGATAGGAATTGATTTAGTTTGTATTGGAGTAAGAGTACTTTTACGTACAGGATATAAAATTGTTTAAAGGTAGTGTGAAGTTGTTTCAAAATTCAAACCAACAAATTTTAGGTACAGCCTTTCGTCTATTTAAGGGCACTGTTAATTTAGATTCTCCAGAACACTCTTTTCTATCTCCATGAATACACAACTCCATATTGCCGTTAATATAACTTCACTATATCAACATTCAATATAACCACCTTTACTCAGCTGTGGCTATATCTATGCCTAACCGTTTTATAACCATTAACTTTATTGAATCGTTATTACTATTGAATAATTTGTTATGAGGAAATCCATTTGTTTCCCCCCATATCACAGGACTTTAAAACACGCAAAGCGTAAAATACAATATTGAAAAAGGCACTGCATTTTAATCAAAATGGCATTAGTATAATCTTATAGGAATGTGCGTAACGATTGAAGGAACACACAGATGGTTCGATTCGCGAACTTGCTGTACGGTCAGTACTATAAATTACCTGACCCCTCTTAAAATAAGAACAGGGGAAGAGGGGTAGGGTTATGCAGGTAAGTGTCTGTACCTATAGTCCTGCGTTGCTGCACTTATTCTTTCGAACAACCTCGAGCTTTCGACGTGTCAGTTGAATCAGTAGTGTGTCGCTGTCAATCACAGCATCTAAATTATGATTCCGTGTAAATATTATTAACTTAAATATGCTATATGTTTAAGATAATTTTAGGATGTAAGTACCTATCAATATAGTAGCTAATTTGAAAAAGAAGGCTGATTATCTACTTATTTCGTCAGTACCTAGAGTCATTTTATAATTACCACTCAGTTTATTAGTCTTTATTCATTTAAATTTCTTTTTCAGACTATCCGAGCATGCTGGTGTAACAAGTACGTCGTTAAGCCCGCTCGTATGTATCAAACATTACTAAAGGGTGCCACGTGGCTGATCGTACCCACACTATTACATAGGGACGTGAAATCCCTGGATTTTAACTTACAGGATTTAATATTATTATATTATGTTTGTACTGATTTTGCAGAATATTCAGAGTTTGTGGAGAGTCTAGACAATTAGAAGTGCTTAATTTATTGGAATTGGAAAAATTGCTTGGTCAGTCTTGCTATTTGCTTAGATGTCGAGTCGTTTTATGTTTTAGAAAGTAATCGATTCACAGAAATTATTAGATTTTACGAATTGATTTGTATTTTCTGTAAGTATACAGCATGTATCAGAAAGGTGTGGTCGTATTTAAGGGTGTGGTAATAGTAGACCATCAAACTAAACTACTTTCTCCATGGGTACAACATCGTAATCACGGCAATATAATCAGCCGTCCCATGCATTTGGGTCGAGTATGTATTGAAGTTTTGTATGGGACCATGAGGATGGTATGAGGAACAGGGTGTAAAGCTCACTCATACTCTTTGGAAAAGGGAGGATCCTCCGACCAGACGGGTGTTGTGTCTGGTGGGCAACTGCCCGACGGTTGATGACGGTTGATGTTGTGTATATGCTAGTCGCGCGGTAAACTCTGCTTGCGCGATGCAGGATTTGCGTAACGTCAGTGTGACGTGTAGCTCTCATGTAGCGGTGTAGATACCGCTTTTTGCGATTACGGTGTTGTTCCCATGAAAAAAATTGTTTAGTATGATGGTCGTGACCACAGTCTTAAATAATGACCACAACTTTCTGATACATACTGTCTATAATGTCTAAGTGAGTATTTAAAGTAAGTTATAAATTAGTGTTATAATTTAATGGAATTCTAATGTTATTCAATTTAGATTCAACAAAAACCGTGGACATCTCCAACGATGAAATACACACACGCATTTCGATAACTTTTTTACCACACTACACAAAATTTAATTAAAAAGTATTTTCTAACAATACGTAACACAACGTAAGCTTTTATTCCACACCAAAAATGTTAATTAAAAAAATATTCATTAAAAATCTTTGTCCGTACATATCGGCATTTCAAAGGGGGGTTTAATCAGAGTTACAAATTCAATTTAGCCCGTCGAAGGCCGATTGGGGACGATATCGGAATAATTTGCATAGTTATTATAAACATGGGTCAGTCCTGCATAAACTGTGCTCGATGACAGCTACCGCCTCTCGAATGCAAATAATGTACACGAATTAGGGTTGATGGATATGACAATTGGATCGGTTCATGTGGCGGTATGACAGTTTCGACAGCGTTTGTGAGGTAATAAGGTTTAATATGACATGTGTCCTACATAATATGTGTAGTTTACATATCATTTTATTTGATAATGTTGACACGGCCACGTTAGTTTGGTATTACCTAGGTACTCAGATTGTGTTCGTTTTCGGTTTTTTCTGATTAGTTTTTGTTCTCCTTTCGAGTTTGAAACTTTTCGTGCAAGCTCGAAACATCACACGAGTCACATCGTTAACATTAAGAGCGAATTTCACCAATGAAACTGAAGGCGATTAGCACACCGCGTTTAAGAGCTGTCGGTGCCATCATTGCTTAGGAATATTGACACTGACAGCTCTTAAACACGGTTTTATGTATTTACTTATCGCGTTCAGTCTCATTGGTGAAATACGCACTAAGATGGCAATGCGAGTAGCTTTCTCTAAAGTGCCCGTTGCATTGTTTTTCAAAGTGCTAAACATATTTCTTTTTCTAGGGACTTCACAAAACAACATGGCATTATTTTTATAGCGTTACGCGTGTAATTTTATAGGGGTTGGGGAAAGTGTATACTTTTGTTACCCCCTATGTATATTAACACTCAGTACTTTTAGGTGGATTTTAAATTGTAAAGGTTTAGAATTTTATCTGTAATCGCATATTATTTATTTGAGATTATATAGCGTGACATGGACATCGATGCGCAAACTGTAACCATGAAATCAGCACATGATTTTTGAGTAAGAAATTTTGTGTAGAAAATTCTGCTGTTCCATGAAAAGCCTAACCTACGCAGCTAATTTTATGAAAATTTAATAAGAAAGGAATGCTAAACTGGTACTTAATTCAACAGGATATTGATGCATAAAAAAGATTATTTAAAACATAATTTTCCAGCCGTGACACATCCATCGCAACTATATTCTAAACATAGAGGGTGCTTGCCAGTAGGTACTTCAGGTAAATACGACCAGTTTACATAGAGCCGCGATGAAGCTCTCAATCACCCCTTAACCCTTTGGAATCCAAAGAGGTGAGAGGGGTCGCAGGGGTCTCATAGTCTGGTTGCGGCTTACAGCAAAGGCGAGAATATAGAGTAATCGGGGGAGTGTTAGTCTTTGTATTTCGTAATCAAATGCATCACTAATATTGAATGTGGATCAACTAAGCTGAAATATACAGATTACTCTATTTAAGTAGTTCTATATAATTTGTAATGGGAATTTAAACAATACATGTTGATAAGAAAAATGGGCAGTAGGTAGGCTCCCGGTTTACCCACTCAAAAGTAAGCAAAAGTATAGTTTCATAAGCCCTAATTATCAATGTAGTAAAATGGTTCTTAAGTTCCAAAATAAGTATTTTGTTAATAACACAGTTACGTAACCTAAAATATTCATTATAATCTTCTGAAACACAGTCCTTGGATCTAATTTTAACGTCTTTTGTCATAATTATATTCTTTTCAAAAGAACAGAATAATAATTTAACTTACCAGGTCGAGCGAGGCTTACAAAAAACACAAATAAAGTAAACATACACGATTTGGTTTGATTTCATCAAATGGATATGACATATTCATTTGATGAAATCAAACGAAATCGTCGGTCGATCTGAACGAATTGGTTCACTACTTGTAAATAAAAACACACACAGTAAAAAGGCAACTCAAGCAATAGGTACGACTTTTTCTGGGTTGGTTTTGCGGTTTATGTACGGCAACACACAAGAAATTGATTTGTGGTTACTTCAGACGGTGTCTTTGAAAATAATATTATTAGATTTTAAAATAAACGATTTTGTTTTTCTTTACAAGCTTTTATGACTTTATAAAAAGCTAAAAATAATTGTATTCCGATTGGAATTGGAATTTAGTTTTCGAATAAAATCGACAGCTTTTTTTCTTTACTTGTGCTGTTAAAATGTAACACGCCTTTATTTGAAAACTGTAAATTCCAATTCCAATCAGAATAAAATTATTTTTAAGTTTTTAGTTCTTTTTAATTATAAACTCAAAAAAGATAGTTGTAAAAAAGAACCTTTATTTTTACTTTTTCGTATTTATGATGTTAAATAACTATTTTAGCATTTCTATCTAACTAAGTTATTTTTTTATTATTATTATTTTTCTTTTACTTATTTAGAACCAGAGTACTTGTCAAGACGAATCAAACGAGCCCAAACTCGATGGGGTTGCGTCGTTTTATTACAGAATTCCCAGAGCCGCCTCCCAGGGTGCTACCTTCTGGCCCCTTCATCAGACCCTGGACATCATCTAGGACCAGAGTCCTTGTCAAGACTAATCAAACAAGCCCAAACTTGATGGGGTTGCGTAGTTTTATTATAGAGTTCCCATCATCAGATCAGCTCCATGTCATAATAATATTGCATTATCATCCGATTTACATACGAGTATGTGTGCAAAATTTCAGCTCAATCGGAGACCGGGAAGTGGGTCAAATTTAACTTGCAAGATTTGATTACAGACACCAGGACATGTGAAACAAATAATTAAATAAATAATTTTATATGTTTTTATTTTCTAATATTTAAAAATATAATTTATATGTATATCATGAAATAAAGGAAATAAATAAAAAATAAAATAATTAGAGCTATGCAGACGATTTGGTGCTGCTGAGTGTAACAATCAGTACACTCGGGAAATCGCTTGTTGAATGTGGATCCTACGCGATGACGCATGGGCTTACTTACAACGTCAAAATCGCAAATGGTGGTTTTCAATAGAAAGTATGCATCGTTAGGTAACGTTCCTCCAGTGACTATTAGCGGAAAATCATTGCAGCGTGTTGCTTAGGTGAAGTCTTATCTGATGATGCAGATTTGGACAGGGAGCGTAGGGCGTTGGCAGTTCGGTGCAATATGTTAGCCCGCAGGTTTGCACGCTGTAGTAGGGACGTGAAGGTGTATCTTTTTAAGGCCTACTGTAAACTCTTCCACACGTGCAGCTTGTGGGTGAAGTATACGCAGAAGGCCTACAACGTCCTACGCATTCAGTAAAATAATGGATTTAGCATGTTGATGGGGCTACCGTACTTCTGCAGCGCTTCGCAGATTTTTGCGGAAGCCCGTGTTGACGATTTTCATGCCATAATAAGAAAGTGGGCGCCGTCAATAATGGATAGGTTGCACGGAAGCTCCAACAACATACTAAAAACATTGTGTGACAAGGTGGACAGCCCCATTATTAGGCACTGGTTGCAGAGGCACGTGCCAACATGTGTTGAGCCACGTAGTTATTAGATGATGTTAGGTTAGTTTGTAAATTTTACTAATATAGTTTTTAGGTCGTTGTTACTAATACTATAATTATAGATTGTGTGATCCGCAATAAATGTAATATTATTATTATATTGCAATGAGTGAGGTTCGAACACGCCATATCTTGCTCGCCAGTCCAACGGGTTCACCTTAGGTTTATTGGGGCTTGACCTATTTCAACCGTGGTCATTTCTGTACATGGGTCATTCCTTTACGATCTCTAACCTGTTTTGGTTTCACAACGAATGTATATTTAACTGTATGTAAGAATGTGGTAAGCCCGAGCTAAGCCTAAACTACCTGACAAACTGATCGATAAAGATAAAGCCAAAAGGTCTGAAATGAATAAACAGTTGGTGACCAAAAGGTCTGAAGTGAATAAACAATTGTGACCACAAAGTCTTGTAGACGTCCTTTATACGTGAATATGTAGGTACTTGACGAATTATTTTATTCTTTAGGTATTGTATGTACGGAAATGGCGTTTTTTTTATATATTTCTTTGATATCGTGTTCGAAAATGTATCTTTATTTGGTCTTACAACAAATTATTAGGTACAGGTACGTACAAAAAGGTTCATTAAAAGAACCTCCACGTTCTGGTTACGACAAAGTCGATTTCGAACGCCACACCTCTTCTGTCGTAGAAGAGATTTTGATAAAGAACCAAGATAAGACACGAGATGAGAATGAAAAGCATAGTTATTATCGACCCCCAAGACCAGCACTGGATCACTTTTTGATCCCAAACTTGTAGATGGTGCGACGTATGAACCAGAAAACGATGCAGATCATTACATAAGTTGTCTATGACATAACTTTACTTCAATCCAATTAAGCCAGTAAACCAACAAAGCACGAGTGAAATGAAACTTAAAATTCAACAATCCATCCTTCGGACCGCTCAAACCAGGCAAAGCAAATTACGGCTAAATCCGAAAACGAGGATAAACCTGATTCTTATCGTCGATTAGATCACTTGCCTACCTATACATAGGCACATTGTCGTGTAAATTGGAGATTTACGCACGCAATAAATCAGTCAAGGGATCGTGTGTAAGCCCGCCAATACGTTACGCTCACCGACCGCTGTCCCCCACTGCACTACCTTTGTAAAAATAACTATATCAAACGTGATCTGACGGGATGTGGGAATAAAAATGTTCGAAAGGTGATTTTGCGGGTTGTGAGTTATGGGTTTTTGTTTTAGATTGTTAGGGTCGGGTTACGTTTTACATCTGTTCCGTAACGTGACTAGTGGGTCAGTTTCGACTTGGAGTTTTAGGCTTTTCACAGCGTGTCAGTTATCGACTCGCCCGCTCTCAGGAACCTAATTCCTAATTATTAAACAAACAAACAACAACATAAAAAACAACAACAACATCAGAACAACAAAAACAACAATGACAACGCAGTAGCAGTAAGAGCACTTTGAGTCTCTTTCTAAAGATCGATCTGCCATATTAGCACAATTGAGAACTCATTCATTTGAGATTAAGATCTCAAATTAATGATGCGATAAGTCACTACCGAGATATCCAATATTACTTGTCCAATTAACGCCATATAAGCTACACTTTCTGAGAAAGTCACAGGAGGTGACTCAATGCAGAAGCCTAGCTGTGAGTCACTTTCTCAACAGGGCAATACTAATTAAATCATACTTTATAATATGATGTATAAGAAGATTTGTATAAGAAGATGACACGCTTTGTTAATTATATAAATAATAAATTTCAATAGAAAAGCATAACCGGGAAACTACTGTGGCTAAATTAAATTCAAACCGTTCCACTAAAATAAAAACTCGGTAGGGATATATTTTTCTGAATACAGAAATAAACATGAGATTTTATTCTAGTTTCGTAAAAAAATTGTGCAATTTGTATCCCTTGAACATTCATTTTGATTTAGAAGAAAACTTTTCACAATGTTTGTTTCTCTCACAGTGCTGAGATAAAAATATTGAGAAAGTTCATCGTCCTGTCATATGTTATGGTCCACAAAATAAACGTAGGTACAGGAAAGAGCACTCTCGAACTCATTACGGTTTGAAAGCATATCGCTACATATTATTAAGTTTCCCCCAACTTTGTGGGGTGAAGAAAGTATTCTTCAAAGTTTTGTAGTGTGCATTGGTTTTACTCTTTTTGTGTGTGCAACTCATACAATCCGTATGTCGTGATATGAGTTGGTTTCATGTATTCGCTCTTGTATTACTTTGAAATTTTATCATGACGGGACTCAAGACTTCAGTAGGATATTAGTACTCAGCTATCTTACTAAAGTTCTTAAAATTGAAGATCCCTAGATACTGTTTGCCCATGATGCTCGTTGAACTACCCATTTTAAGGAGATGTATGTATTTTTTTTCTCTGTATCCTACTAAGGTTGCAATTGGTTACTGATTAGGCAACTAATAATTAATTGGCCACTTATTTGTTTGTTTTTACCAATAAAAGCAGATAAGAATCTTAAGCTAGAGAATTAATCTTAATCTTAAATTAATCTAAGCTAGAGAATAAATTAATAAAGAGAATAAATTAATAATGATTTGAGGGAATTAATCCCGAGCCAAAGTATTTTTCCTACAGTAACACTAACTTTTAATTTTCTAAACTCTTATTATACTGAGCATAAATAATGCATCCAGCGCATTTAATGGTAATTACTCCGTAATGAGTGCCAGAATAATTATTTATTATTCCATACTCGTGTTCATCGGTCGTGTAGTGCGTGACACGGAACGATATTTTAAATTCCATGATACACAGCCGTATTAAAGACTTGTGGATGCATTTAAAGCGGATGATTGTTCGGCAAAAAAAAATATTACGTTTTGTTTCGTTGTTTAATTAAACTTTTAAATTAAAGTATTCTGCAGAAATTTGCAATTGTGTGCGTAAGATTTTTTGGTTGTGTTATAAAAAAGGGCCGTCTTAATGAAACAGTCGAGGATTTTTAAACAAAAGCTGTTTTGGCGGATGCTATCGTTTGAGATATAATGTATAATTTAAACCGTCTCCAGTCTTACTAGTAACTCAAAATTTGCTCGTTATTGTGATTTAAATTCGGTTATAAATAAGAATTGTTCTCGGAAAACTTCAGTTCGTGATACAGTTAAATAGAGTATAAAATAGCAAGATAATCATGATATATCTGTAAGTGACCAATTAGGATATAACATCCGAATAAATGTAGACATTTAAACAACAGCTGTTTAGGTGGGTACATATATTACTATTACATATAAACTGGATCTATAAGTAATTGAAAAAGTTTATACTATCACAATAAATACCAATAATAACCATTTAAACACAATATCCCTGCGCCACATATTGAAACCGCCGTAAACATCGCTCGCGTGACCATTCTTCTGCCCTTTTGTCACGAGACACTTTCGAAAGTGGAAGCTGTTGCTTCAAAATATCTCTTTTATGGTAAAATAATGACTTGAATCGAGGAGTGAAATTTAACAATATTTGTGTTGTATTTTCCTGCCTTGTATATTGATTTGTTACCTTATTTGTTCAATGAATTTATGATGAGAGTAAAGATGTGTGTGTTTTCAATATTGAAAGAGGATACAAAATATTGCGTGCCACATCTGTCTGTAATATGAAAGCTTCTTGGTTGTCGTTTGTAAGTAGAATTGGTTCATGTCTTGAATATTCTTCTCCTTGATTAATATGAGATTTTTTTTCTCACCTTAGTTATTTATGTATTTTACAAATGATTTTGCGCTACGCTTGACTCTGCACTTGATTTTACGTTAACGTCACCATCACCCACAGCAGCCTGATCCACTACTGGGGCATATGTCTCTCTTTGCTTGCATCTACCAATCACTACACTCCTGTGCTAGTCTGTTTTAAGCCTGCATTATTTCTCGCGAGTCGGTCTTTGCATAGCTTAAAACTGAATATTTCGTTCACCGCGCGCCTTAAAACAAAATCCTTTAAATCAAAAAACGATTCCGAAGCGGCTGAAACATGATTTATTTACGTTTTCAATCCCATATCTCCGCCACATTGATAAATTTATAAAAAAATAATCGACCAAAATTTCATACATAAGTAACTATCGAAGCTTCTTACAAAATTTCACGAAAATCAGTTGAGGAATGCGACCTGTAGAGGAGAACAGCCGGACATCCGGACATACGAAAGCAATTTTGCCCAAGCTGCAACGGAGACGCTTCGCGCTCGCTCGGTCAATTAAAGGTTCTTAGCCCCGCCTTCCTTCTTGTTTTACCCTCTTCCACCCGTAGGTGACGATTCTCCGTAAACGTTGCCATTCCAAATGTAACCCTTAGAAACTTAACCAATTATAGGTAAAGTTTGAATAGTTTTACTATACGCAACCCCCATATAAATATATATGTCTCAGCTATGCATTAGATTAAATTATTGAATTGTTAACCTAGATTTGTAGGTATCTAAAATAGACTATGCATGTGTTTTAGGAAAAACATTAATTGATTAGAATACTTTAAGTATTCTTCATTCAATAGAAGCGAAAAGCAACATCTTGCTTATTAATTAATTAATTTATAATTTTGATTAAATATGATTTTGTATCCGGTTGACGACAATAGGCTTACCTCCTATTATATAGGACTCAAACATAAGCAGTGAAATTTGTATTAGGGACACTTCTGCCTCACCCTTCGAAGAAAACGAGCGTAATATTATGATGTGTAATTTAAATTTCACTTGTAGGCTGTTCTCTAACAAGTTCAGCTTCCTGTCCTACCGTGTGCGACTGAATGTGAACGGAGTGAACTCATTGTGTGGCCCAACAATTGACAGAAAAGCGTAGTGTATAATTTTAACAACAGATTGAACGAGTTGTAACTTAGCTACAAGTAATTTTTATTTATTGTAAGAAATACAATCAAATGGATGAAAGGAAAATAGGTCGATGAAAAATGGTAAAACAAAAGAAAATTATCCAGTTTATTATACAAAATAAACCGTCTAACAGCCTCATTATTTTTGTACTCGATTAGATATTTTGATATCTACACAATCTCTTTGGAATGGAAATAAATCGTAACAATTTTGACTGAAATAATTAGGCGTGGATAAAACGCTTCTTAAATATATTTTAATATTAACTACAAACATTTATCAATAATACTAGACACATTATATTGAACCTTAGTAGCCAAGGTTCAAGGTTCATTTTTATAAAGTTTTCGTTGTGGAATCTCGACAACCATGCTCTTACGCATTTGCATAAAAATTATGTTCATCAAGGAGGCTTGACCAATTCAAGAATGGGGTCGCCAGATGAAATTTCGCCCACACATGTTTTATTTTTTGTTTGTATGTAATCGGATATTTGAACAAGTCGTCCTGTCTGTTTGTCCGTTAAGAATTTATGTCATTCGCTTTCAAATTACATCTGAGAACGGGCTTGTTTCTTGAACATCGTGAGCTTAACAAAAATACCTTTTGTATTGTGACAGCAATCGTATCGTAAACTGTTTTTTTGTAGTTGAATGGACACATTCCGTATACGTTTTTGTAAATTAAGATATTCTTGTTTGCGTACATTATTATATTTTTTCTGTTTCATACTGTACTTGCAGATTAGCGTCAGGTGCTCTTAAACAAAATGTTGAATATCATTTTAGACTGTCAGTTAATTCCGTTATGATAAAATTTACATAATTATGGTTCGTAACGCTTATTGATTACCTACTCATTTTATGAGGTGTACTCAATTAAAAAAAACAGCCAAAAATAAATATTAATATTTTTATAGGAGACCCCTACCCTTACACCGTTCCAATTTCACGAGACTTTCCTTTACAAATTGACTGAAAGCTGATTTATTTTTTTCCATGAATCACTTAGATATTCAATGAAAAGTCGAACAATTATATAATAATGTAGTAGTATTTTCTTAGATGTCACTTCTCCCACAATTTATAGGTACGAATACGACGACTTGAGCATACCTAACGACATAATGATTTCTTCGATGAAAACAGAGGAATTATAGTTCAACGTACCCTATTTGTCATAACAGAAATCAATATGAATTGCGAAGTACAAGATTCTCACTAATAAGGTTATTCACATGCATTCATACATTTATTCCACCTACTATTAATTTTATGTTTTTTGATTGAATTTGCGGTTATTTTTATACGGTGTTATGTTTTTTTTATTATTATATTGGTTAAATTAATGTGATAATTATAGTTTAGCTTAATAATTAATAGTAATTAGCAAACGTTATAATTGACCGATTTGTGATAAATATGTAAATCGAACACCTTTAAGCTATCATTCCATTTATCTGATTTAAACATAACAATAAAATCAATTTGATAATGAAGTTAATAGAAAGAAAAATCCTACCAGGTTAGACCACTAACGACCATTACGGACCATCAAAGATGTATTCCACAAAAAAGAAAGGAATTAGCATAGATGCATGGCAATCACATTGGAACGATTAATCGTTCATGCTAAATGAAATTTCAATTCCAATTTTTCAGTCCATTTCCAAAGGCATTAAGTGGGTAGACTTAATGGAATACTATCAGATTTTTATATCCAGTTGCAATTAAAAATTCTTTCACATGATAAAATAGAGAAGTTGTAATTGCAGTTTAGTTTTGGAATAGAATAGACTAGAATACTCTTTATTATGTCCACCATAAAAATTACAAGTAATCCAACCATCCATCCATCTTGTTCTTTTTTATTTAATTAGTCCAACTATTGTATTAATTACTAGCTTTTTCCCACGGCTTCGCCCGCGTGCATGTCTGAAAATAACTCACGGGAACGTACCTACTACCGGGATTAAAAGTACCCTATGTATTAAGCCAGATTATAAACTATCTGTGGGCCAAATTTCATCTTAATCCGTTCAGCCGTTTTTGTGCCAATATGGAACATACATCCAGACAAACAGACAAACGGACAAAAAATCGAAAACCTATATTTTCGGCATCAGACTCTCGTTCCTATAACTCGCAGCACTTACTTTTTTCCAAAAGTATTCAATGTACAGTTTTGACTTCGTTAGTATTTTATTACTTATATGTATAAATTCGCTTTCATCGTAATTGTATTTATTATAATACGAGTATACTAAAAGAAAGCAAGCAAGGGATGCTGCAGGAAACAATTATCTTCTCGTCTGTATTTTTTTTTTAAACCGTGCCTTATGACCAATATGGCAGCCAAGCTAACCACCAAGCTTGGCTGCTAGATTGGTCATCAGGTTTGTTATTTCATTAATTTTACAAGGTATGGTAATATCCCCAATCACCAAAAGATCTCAGCGAATATTACGATGATAACGTAAATCTCGGAAAGAACATGATTATTTTCATCGTTCATTAGGACCAAAACTTTAAGAACAGTAGCAAAACTAAACGTACCTAATTAATACAATTAGCAAATCAAATAACCATATTTACAATAAGACAATGATTCTATTGACAGACACCCTCATTCAGAGACATTTGAATTAACACAATTTAATTAATGAGAAGCGAAAAGTAAACTTTACGGCGCAAATAACAGTTGGTTTTTCTTAAAGAAGAGACAAATCTTGATTCAATTAGAACTTGGAGACGAAAACAAAGCAGCAGCTGGGGCCAAAGATTAGTTAGAGCTTTCTAGTCATTGATTATTATTACCTACTTGCTCATTTTCAAACGGAAACTTATCTTGAGCCGATTTCAGACACATCACTTTTTGCTTTTCATTTGGCATCTTTTACTCGAAGAAACGTCTGTACATGAAATGAATCAAAAGTAAAGAAATAATTCATTAGTGAACCGAACCAACGATGTTGTATTTTGGCATTTAGCATTTTTCACTTGCCTACCGAACGATCGAAAAATTAAATGAAAGGAGCAGATGAACGTTCATTCCTATTTATATTTTGTCGGTGTCGCGTGAACGTTGAATGAAACAAAAATAAACATTCAATCGAGTGCAGCGACTGATATCGGCTTTATGCAGCAGGTTTTAATAGTTAACACTGGCCTCAATTCTAACACCTACTAATGCAAAATTCCAGTACCGTCGTTACCGGTACTATTGACCCGATAAGAAAGGGGTCAAAAGCCACTTGCACATTGACTATTTGACCGCGTTCCTTGGATGTTTGCTAGGACCACACTTAGATTAATGAGAAATTAACAGCAGCACGGTCTTAAGAAAAACAGTATGTGTGGTAATAAATTATAAACTCCGTGGTCTATATTGAACGCCATAACTAAAGAAGAAACTATCTGTCTGGATTCATTATGTCATGGAATGGATATGTTGATTTTTGTTAAATAAAACCTAAATACTACTAATTACGGGTATATTCTTTACTACAGTATGTGACAATGAAAGACATAGATATCCGAGAGATATGCCTTCACTCTATATTTGCTCAAGTTTAAGTGTTGACGCCTTTTCCCCACTCCTGAAACTCGCACATAAACAAAAGAAATAGATACGGCACACATGATGCTTTTTTCGCACACAAACAAGAAAATATGCATAACACTTTTGTACTATTTTATTGCACATATGCTCAAAAGGGGCGGGTACTAGAAAGTATAACAGTCACTGAATGCACACATGCAAATCTAGCATCAACTAGGGAAGAGGGGTTGGTATAAATATTTGATCGATAAAAAAATATATCGATGAAAACCGACTGCAAAAAGTGGTGTTTTTTGGACGTATTTTGTATCGTTTATTGACGTGATAATGTCTTATTAATCGATGAACGCCGGCTGCACGCACGAAAAAGCATGACTCATTGTCACGTTCCGCCTGAGCCAATGACGTTATCACGTAAAATTATCGTCCGTAAACCGACTTTACTGACAACCATTTTTTTTCTGCTTTTAGGTGTGGAATATTAAAACAACAATAAAAACTAATCAAGTAAAAATATAATATTTTCGTTTGCAAATGACATTTAAGTAAATCAATTTCTTCAGTTTCTTTCTTACTTAAAATTAAAACTGTTCAACTATCGCACATAAAACAACAATTCAAATAGGTACTTATTGTACATTATATCTGCCGCTTTCATAATTTAGGTGTTACATTCTTAACCAAAAAATTTAAGCAAATATCAATATGTTATTCCATCACACATTTTGTCACTTGGATATTATAATTATCCACCGGATTTTGCTCAAACTGGTGAAAATCAGTTGATCAGAAAATACACTCGAGAGCAATGAATCCGGGTCACTTAAAGAATGTTAAAAATCTTGGAAACTAAAAATGATAGGTTAATGCAATAAATTGTATTTAATAGACAATGTAATACTCCTTAAATGAAAGTAAAAAAAATATGAGTCACCATACATTTTATTAACACAAAATTACATAAAGAAAAAAACTGCTGATCTCTCCTTAAAACAAAAATAGGAAACATGAAATTTTTGAACTTTATTACGATTTTCTTGAATTTTAATACTTCGTATTGCCTCCTCGTGCTTCCATTACTGCGTTTACGCGGTTTGGCATGCTGTACACCAAGTTCCTTATACGATTTTGGGGAATATTCTCCCATTCCTCTGTGAAAGCAATTTTGAGCTCACGAAGCGTGATTGGGAGAGGGTTTCGTTGTTTTACGCATCTGCCTAGCTCGTCCCAAGCATGCTCGATCGGGTTGATATCCGGGCTGCGCGCTGGCCACTCCATACGAGTAATGTTCATCTCTTGAAGGTAGTCATTCACAATCCTACCTGTATGAGGTCGGGCATTGTCATGCATAAATATAGCATCCTCACCTAAATTGACCATAAATGGACCAACGTGATCATTGAGGATTTCTTCCACATATCTTACGCTAGTTAAAGAGCCGTTTTCTATGATCACCAGCTCTGTGCGACTTTCAGAAGAAATTCCGGCCCACACAAGTACAGACCCACCACCGTAGGCTACTTTTTCTTCGATGCATGCTTGCTTGAATCTTTCCCCTGGTCTTCGATACACTCTGTGTCTTCCATCGTGCTTGTAGAGCATAAATTTTGATTCGTCGGAGAACATAACTTTTGACCAATCTTCAATACTCCAATTTACGTGGCTCTGGGCATATCTTAGTCTTGAAATACGATGCCCACGCTCCAGTTTAGGGCCGTTTGCAGGTCTAAGGGGTTTTAAGTTAGATTCAGCAAAGCCGACGTCTTACTGTCCATGCACTTGGGTTACTTCCTCCGAGGCGTCGAAACTGATTTGTGAGTTCAGTTCCTGTGAGAAAGCGATTTCGAAGCATGGTGTTCACCAAGTATCGGTCTTCTCGTGCTGTGGTACACCTGGTTCTGCCCGTTCCTTGTCTGCGTAGGTTAGAACCAGTTTCTTCGTAACATCGGAGAACTCTTTGTACTGTTGACAGCGACACACCGACAGTCCTGGCTGTATCGCGCTGACTCCGGCCGGTTTCCAGCATTGTAAGTATTCTGGTGCATTCTTCAGGCGTAAGCGACATAATTTCAGCTTGAATAATGAATATAGAGCACTATCAACATGGTTTATGTACCCACATAAATGACAGATTACAAACAAAAGCAAAACCAAATGCTGTAATTTCGTAGTTCCATCTTCGAAAGTGGCCCTTTTTCAAATTTGATTTTTTTATGATATAACTTTACAATAACTAAGAAGTTTTAATACCTTCATTTAAGGAGTATTACATTGTCTATTAAATACAATTTATTGCATTAACCTAGCATTTTTAGTTTCCGAGATTTTTAGGATTCTTTAAGTGACCCGGATTCATTGCTCTCGAGTGTATTTGTATCGACAAAGTGTCTAAGAAATTTTGGGACTAGCAACGTCTTTATGAACTTTGAATTCACTTGAAAGCTTATAAGGGAAACCAATTATTTTTCCTGCAATTTGCAGCTACCCATTTATGTTTAATTTCTGGATCTTTCGGGAAACTGAAATAAAATGTATTAATTCTTGTGTAACAGATTCTTAATACCTATATAATTTTTTATTAGAGATTTCTTATTTTCTTATTAGAGCACCTAACAATTATCGATATCCAATCTCAGCGGTGCGCACCACTAATGCATCGTTTTGACATGCGTCTGTCATTAGGCAAAGGCTGTCGCATGTCAAAAAAAAATCACAACTAGATAATTTGTAAAATACTTAAATATTATAATTAATGCAGTGATTTTTTATATATCGGTGGTAAGACAAGCCACTTGTCCTAAGGTTTGTTGTAATTTTGCAAATAAGGACGGAACAATTCAGCATTTCGTAAAAATACGAAATCACACTACACGTTCCGATGCAAACATGTGACTAAACGGTGCTCACTGCCGTCGCGGGTATTTAGGGTCAGTTTGACCAAATGGAGGCGTCATGTGCCACGCCTCCAAGCCATATCCCTCGATATCCGTGATGAAAGATGATTGGTATAGCCACAAGTGTATTATTTAGTTTTGTTAAAAAGAACGAAAACATGGCAATTATGGTCATCAATTATAAATTTATAATAAATAAATTATTTTATTGGCATAAATACAGGTTACAGAAAAAAAATGAGAAACCTTGAATCCAGAGCTAGGTTAGAGTACCTGTATTTCAGGAGTCAGTGACCTCTTCCAGATAGGTTACAAAACAAGTTTTATGCAGCAAGGTAAGAAAATTACATGTCTTTTATTTAAGCTTACCTAATAGCAAAAAGGAAAAACAAATAAGCAATATTAATAATTATTATTCAAGCTTAAAAATAAAATAAAATAATTAAATCAAAGACAAAATTGAAATAAAATCAGGATTTTTTAATAAAATTTGATTTTATATTTAAATCAGTTTTAAATTAAACTTAGAACAAAACCAAACAAAAGATGATAAAATAAAAATCTTTAATTCAATAACTAAATTATAATGCAGCCAGGATAAAAACAAAATTATATTAAAAATAGAGTGTGCTGGCATGTGTGCTGTGTGTGCATATGTTTGGAATATGTGTGTGCGTGTGAATACCAATGATTTGTGTTCTTAATTTATGTTGATTGCAGTAAGTAGTGTTTCACGTGTCGAAATATCCTGCCCATAAAGTAATTTATTTGGGGCTAACACAGCTTGTCTTCTTCTTCCATAGTCATCACTTTACTAAGCATATCATCTTTCACACAATCCATTCTTCGTTTCAAAAATGATGATATGGTTCACTTATTTATCAATAACTGGCGACCCGCCCTTGTTTCGCACGGTTTCTACGACTTGACAAAACATTGAGTTTTTTTTTTACTATATGTAAGTTTAATATGAATCTATTCTGCATGTAAACCTTCCGGATTTTTTTTTTTAATGATTTTGTAAACCGTATCAAAATCCGTTGCGAAGTTTACATGAACAACGCGGTCACAGAAAGATATGAAAAGCGACATTGATTTATAATACATAAATATCACAATATAGAAAATGCAACAATAACATAACTATTACCGTAGCAAATATTATGCCTAATTACCAGTCTGCGTCTCTAATCATTGCATTTAGTAGATAACCGTGTCGTAAAGTACGGAGACATCAATTATTCAACGACGATTCATTTCGAGATGCTCCTTTTGAGTTTGCCTCGCTCGCATTCATTGAATCATAAGGTATTCTGCAATTAGTACCATGTTATTAGAGATTGAATGGAATTAAATAATTGTCATACACAAAGTCTAAGTTTTGCTACAGAATTTATCCAATAATAATGTAATTATTCTCGATCTATTTTGATGGTACCTAAATTCGGAAATGGTTCAGATGCGAGTCCCTAACCTGGGATCTTATGGATTTCGACGTTATTTACTATTGTTTAGTTGCAAATTATTGGCAAATTATTTAGTTATAATTTACTGCAAGCAGTAAATTATAACTAAATTATTTTCAAATTGTCATCACATGATGACAATTTGCACCCATGATTATTGTGTGTTAAGTTTATGTTGCTAGCAGTTCATACTACATATCTGTTATATGCTTTGAAAAGTGAATCACTAGCCTCATAAAGTGCCTCAATTATAAGGAGTTAATGTAACTTAGGATAACTGCATTTTGTTCATTGTTCCTTGCTAAATAGAGATATTTGAAAATGAAATGACTATTGTTTAGTTTCAGTTTATTCTTTCATTTGCGTTCGTATTTACACTTTTTGTTACCATTACCCGCAGCTGTTACTCCTGCTTCCATAGTGGGCTTAGTATCAACTTAAACTCAATTAGTGTCTATTTAATACTGAAATTGAGATGAATTTAATGAATAATTGAATTCACCGCTCATCATGCAGGCATTTTTAATAACCTTGCTGGGTAATTGCCTAACACACTAACAGTAGAAATTGGTTTCATTTTGACATCAGTTCAACAAAAATCATTGCGTTATTTACGTTGTTGAGCAGACAAATTTTTCGAAGATATGAAGCAATTGATTAGCATTACCCTTCAAAATGATTGAGATTGTGATTGATAGTATATTACGCAATTAGAGTGCCGGTCCGGTGACACCAATCACCAAGTTAACAAATTGTAAATCGAATCGTTCGCTAAACTTGTTTCTGGGCTTATCCGTTGAATACTCCGTTGACAGTTGTTCGATAATTGAACTGGGGACAATTAGCCAACGAGTGGTTAATATCCGTGGCGCTGTCACTACACGATTGGGTCCCTTGGCAATGGACTCTCAACAATGTCGAGTGTTAATCGATTCCCCGTTCGAGATGTAAGTGACAAGAGATTTTGGACTGTCACTGGACTTTTAGATAGGTGAAGTGGGTTTATTCATTTTATTGTTGGTATTATGTGGTGGCGGTGGTTTCAATCAGCGATTTTCTTTTATGTGTATGAGAACCTTTTTTTGTGCTCAGCAGCAGTCAGTAGAACGTATGTGTATTAATAAAATTCACAGTAGTTTTAAGTATCGATGTTAATACAACCGATCAAATTCCTTCCGAGGATTTTGTAACATAATATACAGTTCAGATCTTTGCATTGTATAAATTCAATCTCTTAACAATGTATAATTGCATAGCACATATGTGAGCTTTATGTACCTACTATAAAGCCACCATTCACTAGGTTCGTCGTTCATTGATTTCAATGTGCCCTGGCGGCTGAGAGTATGTCATGCTCACTCAAATGTCTCGCTGGTGGTGGCGTGTGTGTTGGATCATTAAGTTCCCTTCAAAATAGTTGAGCTGAATGGTGCTGATCCATACGTCATGTTCGTGAACGGATGCCGTCAGTAGGGACTGGTCATCTCTTGGCTGCCACGGCTTATTTTTTTTTATTTTTTTGAATTGTTTGTTTTTTGTTTTTATCTTTTTTATTACGTACGCTTTTAACGTGCACGTCTTTCTACATCGTTCTCACATGTATAATTTCAACAAGAATGATGTAATCATTTTTTTTTTGTAAGTATGTGTTTATTTAAAAGAGTGTCCATGGAGTTTCTTGCCCGTTCTTCGCCATAGGTACCTACTACGCTTTGGAATAGGCAATTAGCTTCATTTTTCTGACTGACCGACCCCTTGACAATTCAAAAGTGCCTGTAATTGGTTTATTTGAAATAAATGCTTTGAGTTTGACTTTGACTTTTTCTACTCAGCCTACCTTATCTATCAACAGACTGTTAAGCCTACTATTTCACAATCCAAATTTAAATTTAAAACTTCCCACAGAGATTCATAAAATATTATTTCTGCACGAATAAAGACTTTTTCAACGTTAGCAAAAATGTAATAAGGACTTATCTAAAAGTTTTAACTTGAGCAATTTTTCATAACTTCAAGCCACTGGTCTACAGTGACCTACTAGAAAGTCTCACGTAACAGACATTTGTAAAAACCCCTTTTTTAGGGAATCTACTCTTTTTGTTGAACCTCTTTATTTTATTGGCTTGCTGACGTTCTATTTTTTCAGCCATTCAACGAGCGTTCCCTTTTACCCTGGTTTTTGGTTTGCTACGTTTTTATATATCTGTAAGTACCTATTTTTTTTTGCTTCAACGTTTAATTACTTTTATTTAAACAGTTTCAGTCTTTCAGAATAAAACTCGGCACGAATATGTGGCAAGATATTCACGTTTCAAAATACTTAATATTGCTGCAAAATCATGGCTCATGATTAAACAATGTAACGGAAATACCTTAAATTAGAACCTGATTTGGTTAACGAATAGAATTACTGAATAATTATTATATTGAATGCGACTGTGGTGGAAACAGTTATCATAAAATCAGTTCATTGCTGGGATTTAAAATAAGTTCATTGCTGGAATTTACAATTACATAGTGAGAGTAACATTCCGATTGATGTTTCCTTCACGAAGGCTGTATAAAGGAAGGTTGCTTCTTTATAGGTAATTTACTTACTAACTTTCACACAAACTAAGCAAAACTAAAAAGATCGCTAAACCTCATTAATAAACGCAACGTTTAAACCTAAAAAGTTAAAACTTCCCGGTTAAACGTACGCTGGCATGTACGAAGCGTTACGTGAACAATGAATACTCTTCTTTTTCTGCGCGCTCGGTGAATGCCGTCGAGTTGCGAAAAAATACAAACAATAAAAGACCAGTGGAGGATACGAGAGACGAGTTTTCGCCGCCCTTGCCATAAAATTAAATGGGTAGAGGGCTTTTTGCGGAACGGTTCGCGAACGCGACTTCGGTCGTGAGTTCGGAAAAACGCGTTGGGTTAAAACTCCTCCGAGGCTTGGCTCGTGTTTCAGAGGTTTGGCCGAGTAAGGACTTAAGTGACGTCGTCGCTTGTTGTGGTTTGGCACGATTCTCCGTTACGTAAGTATGTGTGAATAAACTCGTGATGTTTTGAGTTTTTCTTTCATTGACAAACTGAAGAGCGTTGGTAAACTTCTTATGCAAACGAGCAGGTCGTTATAGGCTTCGATTCTGTTGGAGACTTACTCAGATTTTTATGCAGTGTGAATTCATATAGTATCGCTGCCTTAGTTCAATCAAATAACAACAAGTGAATTAGTGACAGTAAAATCTTAAAAGGAATAATCTTAACTCAAAACATATTTCGGTCAAGATATCATACTATTGAACTAGGGTAGCGATATGTCCGCAAGATTCGTTTTTTTTTCATAAGATCCCCAAAATTCATGCTGCTACAAAGTCATTGGACCATCATACAAGGCTACATACCTACAAGATTTTACACAAAATATACCTAGATCCAAATATTTACAAATTTAAGCAAATTGTAATACCGTCCAACCAACAATCCCTTCTAATTTTAAGCCCATTTTGCTTTCGAAAGTAGGCAGACGGGTGGCTAAAATTATCGGTTGTTCCGTGACTTATCGAAGTAAACATCGATTAGCGAGATAGCAGGCCGGCTAAGTAAATTACACGTTGTAGGACCACCTGCAAGGATGTCGGCAATAAACGCATGTAATCATATGTCTGGGCTCGATTCCCTTGGCAAACATTCGGTGCGTGCGCTTCGAATCTCCCCTTTATTGTGATTTAGCCCTCTCTTATGTGTCTTAACAAAATCAGGGTATGAAAGAGCCGGCGGCCAATAACCAGATGTTCGTGACCCTTGAGGTCACCAATACAAACCAATAGAAGTTCCTAGTTAATTTCTTTTCGATCAAACATTTTTACATTTGTTCTGTGTGCAAACAAAATAACATTGAATGTTTTCAGTTTTCATATAGATAAAACCCTCTGTAAACTACTAAAGCTTCAGATTAAATTTCCTAACGTTATTAATTGTGTTACTATGTAGTATAACAGCGACTCGAGATTTTGATTATCTGATGAAGTCTGTGAGATATGTATTTACCAACCTACATCAATTACTAGGAAAACTCATCATAGTAGGCTTCCACAACGAACAAGAAGAAAGTATTTTATCTAGGTATTAAAATGGACATAAATCAATGAACAAACCTTCAGGGCCTTGCTAATGGACTAGATAAAACTCATTTCAATGGCAGTCCACAGATAAATGCCGTATTCTGGTTATTCCATAAAATTATGCAAAATATACTGCCTCATTGGTCTGGTGGTCGCAAGCGCTACCGCTGAGCATGAGGTCCTGGGTTCGATTCCCGGGTCAGACAAAGTGTTATCGGGTTTTTCTATCTAGAATTTCTCATTACTGGCCTGGAGTCTGGAATTGCGCCCAGTTGATGGCAATAGACTCGCTGCCTATTACATGGGACTTAAAAATAACTGTGGTGTTGACAAAATGTTGGTCTACTATAGGTAAACCTCTGCCTAACCCTTCTGGGAATACAGACGTGATGTTATGTTATGTTATCCAAGAACCTTCTCAAGATTCTTACTTTCTGAAGTCATTCGTAAAGATTGATTTATGCCAAGTTCAACAACCCTTGAGAAAAATAACTCCAACCTAACTCATAAACTTAACTATTACTTACTAGCAAATAAATCGAAGTACCAATTACGACCTAAAACTTACTATTCAAGCTCATTTCACTTGCAATGAGCTTAAAAAAACTGTAAACTTGAATATTTAAATATTTATTATTGAAAGCGTAAGTTTACGCAGAAATTATGGCACTTTTAACGCATTAACATTGCGTTTAGACCACCTGTGAGTGCGCTCTGAGATCTGGAATTACCAAGACCTTGTCGATGACTTAGCTTCGGACATACTGCTTATTTGTTTCTCGAACCTTTTTACTTACTTTAGGATTTAAGCAATAACTGTGTGTAATCAACTTTATGCTGCCTCGATTGGTTGACAAAAATGACGACTTTAAATTATATGGATTAAAGGCTTTCCCTCCCGCAAAACAGGCGCGAGTCGCGCCTGTTTCCTGTCGCGTCGCGCCGCGCGACGCGACTCTCGTAGAACAATTTCCATGAAGTTTTCATAGAAATTGTTTTACTAGAGTCGCGTCGCGCCTGTTTGCAGGAGCCTTAATACGGACGTCTGATCAAATTGATATGGCTTTAGTATATTATGGTGAATTACCTACATTATTAAGGTTTGAATTATAGTAATTACTTTTAAGCTATCAGAATTATAATAAATACTTTTCGGCTATCATCATCTTTCGGCAACAGACGTCCGCTGCTCGACAATTAAAGGCTCTCACAAACAGGCGCGACGCGACAGCGTGATACAAAGGCACCGCGTGCCGCGTGACGAGCGGCGCCTTTGTGTCTTGCTGTCGCGTCGCGCCTGTTTGTGGGAGCCTTTATGTCTAATAGGGCTCTCCCAAGCATCGTCACAACGACTGGACCTAAATGTCGTATCAAGATCGCTAGCTTTCAAAATTCTATCTTACCAGTAGGTAACTACAGAGTCACGTAGATTTTCTGAAATTTTCTCAATCTGAGTTTCCCTGCGTTGTAAGTTCAACTTTGATGCTACGCGGCGCTATCCAGTCACGTTTAGTCCCCATCGCTCCGCATTCAGACAAACATTTGTTCCTAGTCTGGATGTCGGTGAATTTGATTTGTGTATGTAATGATGCTGTTTGGCGTTCTGTTCAGGTTTAAGCGTATGGAGAAATTGTGGATGAAAGTGTGTTTTATTCACACAATACTAGCAAGATGTTTTTGTTACTCATTCGAGATTTTGTTTGGTTTCCTTTTTCTGCATGTGGTTTAATAATATGGCATACTTACTCACTGCCGCTATACTCACTTAAAATCCGAAACGAGGTGATCCGCCAGAGAACCAACGTAGCCGACATAGCCCAAAGACTACGTAGCAATAGACTGGTCAAATCTCTCGCAGAACCGATATTCGTTGGGGAAAACGATTTTTAGAGTGGAGACCGCGTTTAGGCAAACGTAGTGTGGGAAGCCCGCCGGCGGCACCGGCCAGGTGGAGTGACGACTTGCGAAAGGCGGCAGGCAGAGACTGGATGAGGAGAGCTAAAGATCGGGCTCAGTGGCGTTCACTAGGAGAGGCCTACGTCCAGCAGTGGACGAATATAAGCTGATGATGATGATGATGATTATGACTCACTGCCATAATTAGTTTTAACATCCATGTACCCTTTAAAATTCGATGCTTAATTGGTTTAGTTCCAAGTACGCCCATTCAAAGTTGCTACAATCCAACATACGTGTTGATGGCAACAAAATAAATTAAACGTGAACTCAACCAGGCCGAGATTAATAAACGTTACTTAACACGTGCCTAGGCTTAGTTATGTTCCTGTCCCTATCTTGCACGTTAGTGTGACAGTTGCGTGACAGTGACAGGAATAATACTAAGCACCGTGCTAAAGAACGTGTATTAATCTCGACCCTAGTGTTCGCACTGGCTGGAAAAATCTTAAATCAATGAAAACTTAGATGAAGTTAACTTGATCTGTCATTCCACCTGATGCATAGGATTAACACTATTGACAGATCACTTCAGCTTTTTCTTTTTGGTTCGGATATGAGATTCGTTTTAACGGTGAGTTTTTTTTACCGAACAGATCGACTGATCATTTGTGTAAGTTACTTACCACTCTTGCCATCCATGTGTATCAAGAGTCCAAGACAGACAGGTTTCTTCGAGTTTCTTTTTACAAACTAATGCAAACCTAAGTTAGACTTGGACACGCTTTTACAAGTAGAGAGTCGTGCGTTGCCAGCAGGATGGGATCGTCTTTTAAATTATAAGTAATAGCTAGTAATAACTGCGGGAACAAATTTTATGCTGAGCTGTATTGAGTTATTATGTTTTCCTGTGTCTTTAGTCTGTACATGCGGCGATTTTTTTTACTTTCGTCGTATCCCAGGATGTCATCTACCTCCTTGCTTATATTTTACTAAGGCATGAGCAATTATTGGGGAATATAAAAAGAAGCCATTTTTTTTTCCTTCGTTGGTGTAATGCATAGTGCTGCTCTGTCTCTGAATCTAAATACTACAAGGCTTCATACTTCGAAATTCGATTTCCCTCGCGATTACTATGACTAACGAAGTTTTGAGATTTTAGAGTGATAGAAGCGGGTTCGTCGTTGTTAAAAGAAAATCCCAAACACATTTTTGCCTGACTTGGAAATCGAACAACGCTGCTTTTATCATGCTGGAATCTATTTTGTTTTTCTCTTTACGTTAGAAATGACCAAATGAATTAATGATGTTCAGATCTACTAAAGATTTAATTTTGACACAAACATGTAAAAAACACAGCCTTACCACAATTAATAGCTACCGCCGATAAAATGAGACTTTCTAATTAATTTAATAAAAATAAATACATTTTTTTACTTACATTTTTTTCTGTTTGTCTGTTTATATGTGTGTACATTAATGGTTAAATAAATAAAGCACGTAAGCTAATTCTAATTTGTAACTAGGTACTTATTAGTCGAAGTAGATGTCGTAAAACACTGTTAATGTACCCACTACGTCGATAGAACAACACTAGGAAGTTAGGTTGTGTGTACACTAGGGTATTTGGAGACCAGAGTATGAATTTTGTATGTAGTGTAAAGCCAGACCGATTTCACCTTGAACAATCTATGAGCTACATGATTGCTACAGCTAGGCCGGTAAGTGGTGGATATTCTAGGTTATTTTTAAGTTGTGTAGGTATCCCTTTTTGCTACGAGTACATCGTAGACTAGACGCCAAACAGCCGTACACATGAGTGAAAGAACGGTCAACCTTTGCCTATATTTTGGCTTATCATAATAAGTAGATAGTTCAGAAGCGTAAAAGATGCCTAGAGCTGTGAAGGCGGTTGAATGTGAAATTATTTACGAGATGACATGGCTTACTGAATCTTTTTTCTTAAAACCTAACAGCGCCCGCATATGAAGTGCACTCCTTTGCATCGAGCATTGCAATGCATCTACTGCGAATTAGCTTTACCTACCTTTTTACAATGTAAACTCGTAAATGCAAATCCTGGAAAATTCTACGAATGTGGCTATGTCACTTGCTCGATGCCTTGTTTCTAGAAATTATGTACAGGTTTCTATCTTTACGAGGTTTTAACTAGAAATGTTTTCAATTAAAGGGACGTAAGCTTTTAATGTTATGTGATTTAATTCCAGAAAATTGTTTATTACTGCGTTTAATACACACTAAGCTCGGTGTATTAGGAGAACAATGTATCTCTGAATATCTTATTCCATACTCAGTGTACAACCAACCCAACGCCCAAGTCCTGTAAGTATTTAAAACAACGACCATTGTGCTTAGTTTTGTAAATCGAGCGCTGACACTGTGACGAAGCACAATACATTTTGCACGCAGTTGGAAAAGCAACATTACACTGTTCCTCCAGTATTACAGTCATTGGCATCGTAAACTAACGGGCGATGTTAAGTAGCCATCTCCGATCAGTTGAATGTGTTCTTAGCTTATACTTAAAGATGTGCACACACTTGCTGAAAATACTCGTTTTATGTGCTTGGATAAAGTTTTTAAGCGGAATAAAATGTTCGGCTGAGTTTGTTATTTACGACAATTGTAATTATTTGAGTAGGTACATAATTATGTAATTTGGTTCAAGTTAAAGTGAGAGTCACAGCCTTAAGCAAATATAGGGATATATATTTACGTCTGAATAACTGATACTTTCTACAAATTAGTGCAAAACATACAGTTGTTTAATTTATTTAACAACCAACAGTAAGTACAGTTCTTAAGTTTTTAACCGACTTCACAAAAAGGAGGAGGTTCTCAATTCGTCTGTATGTTTTTTTTTTATTTGTTTTAGCTCAGAACTTTTTTCTGGGTAAACCGATTTCGATGATTATTTTTTTATTTGATAGCTGGTGCTTCACATGTGGTCCCATTTAAATTTTATCAAGGTCTGGCCAGTAGTTTTTGAGTTATCCTTAATACTGCATATTTTTTCCACTTAGTTTATTTGGATGATGTGTTAATAATTTCATGTCACTGTTATTTACACACCAAGTAGTGGTATACGAATTTGTGTGGGGTAGGTACCGCCGCAACTAAAAAGTGAAAAATAAAAACTTTTTCCCAAAAAAAAACACTAAAAGACGTGAAAAATAACTTTAATTTCGGTGGTCGGTGGCCAAAAACGAAAATACAAAACCAAAGACACCGACTTCCGAAATTAAAGTTATTTCTCACGTCTTTTAGTGTTTTTTTTGGAAGTCAGTTGTTTTTTTGTAAAAAAGTTTTTCATTTATTTAATCAACAAAGACAACTTCACTCCTTTTTAAACGCATAAACCGACCGATATCAACCGCCAATCTATCTAAACAATACATTTATTCCCCCTAATATTTATAGCAGCTACAAATTGCCTATTCGCAATTCGCATCCAGCTATTCAAACGAGCCCGTGCCGGTGGTCTGTCGGTGTGAAAATAAAAAGTTAATTACAGTGCACATACCTCACCCAGGTAAACATGTCTGAACACCCATGTTGCGCCGCAGAATGCCACGATACTGTAAACTGATATGCAGTTAGATAATACAACATGTATGGGTGTTAATGCTACTTTTTTACACTGTGTGTGTTGGATCATTCAATAATGGTTGAATCGCCAAATGCGGTGCTAAGTGTTGAGTGTGGGTTTCGGAGACTTGTTTACCACATAGTATTGATGTTCGCAAAGAGCTAAGTATTTTCCATGAATTTTCGAGGGAACCAATATAACTCATAAGTTTTTCTACAGTCTTTTCCCAACCTATGTGCATGATAGCCTCATGCACTATATTATTCTAGAGTATTCTATTCTATACTATTCTATTCTCGATAAGGCCAACCAGCCACTTCTTTATATCGTTGTATGACAGAGGTTCTATAGTAAGAAGCTGCAATCAAGCCGAATTCATCATCTACATTGTCATGAACGCACGAACAATTCGCCCACTTGCTATCCAGCAATGATTTTCTTAAATAACTTGATTTATGCCTATATTCTAAGACTTTTCTGGAAACTTTACTTGACTACGCTTTCAGGGTAGGATTTGACGTACCTACCTTAAAGTGGTCAGTTATTTCCTCACCTCTTTTACAAGAAATGTGTCGAATTAGGTAGTAACATTTGTAAGTAAAAAAACAGATTTGTTGAAGTGATAATGACGTTGACTGGAAACGATGATTTTTATAAATAAAATAGAAAAAGAAAATAGTTTGTTGGATATGCCTGCACACTTATCTGTTTTTATAAATCATTCAATTTTATGCAAATCCGTCAGATTACACAATACATTCAAATTTATTGATAGCCAGTTATTGGTACGTCCATTAATGAATTCATCATGTGTTAATGACTAGATTAATCAACGTTCGTGGATAGGTGAGGGCAGCTTATTAATTATGAATCGATCTATTACAATAATAGTTCGGTATGTGGGAAATTAATATGTGTATGATTTTTATGTAGAATATTGTTTAGTAATATGATATTTACGCATGGAAAAAAACATAATAGATTTCAAAAATATTTAATTCGTAATTGCATTGTGCTTTTTGGTAATCATTTTAGCCTATAAGTCAGCAACAGTGGCTTTTTGAGGAGTCGTGTTTATCGCAACTAGGCTGGGCTAGCCTATTGCTAAGATCATTATGTCACATTTTGCATTGAAGCCATTATAGCATCGCTCAGTAAATATTTCTGATAGGTACAAGTAGATATGTTAAAAAACAAAAGATTTGCAGAATATAACATTTACGTCAAGACACGTTGTGTGAAAGAAAGTGCATCAAGCCAGGCAAACTGACCAACACCACCACTTACCAGTCGATCACGGCTGGTCAGCAATACTGAAAAACTTGGTCAACATTGTTTAAAATATAACCTCATGTTCGTGAACGGGCGCCGTCAGTAGGGACTGGTCATTTCTTAGCTGCCACGGCTTATTTTAATTTAATTTAATATTTGAATTGTTTTTTTTTCTTTTTATTACGGACGAATTTAACGTTCTGCATCGTTCACATTATGCATAATTTCAACATGAATGATGTAAACAATATTTCGTAACCATACCTATTTTGATTTAAAAGAGTGTCCATGGAGTTTCTTGCCTATTCTTCTCCATAGGTACCTACTACGCTTTGGAATGACCAACTAGCTTCATCTTTCTGATTGACCGACCCCTTGACAATTCAAAAGTGCCTGTAATTGGTTTATTTGAAATATATGCTTTGAGTTTGAGTTTGAAACCATCGAAAGAATCATTAAAATCTGTGGAGTTATGAAGGTATGTACCAATTTCGGTTTACATTTTTTCACAACGAATATTCATGAATTTTAACGTGACCAATTCGAGGACCATCCTCTTTCAACAAAAAATTGAACGACGCAAATATATTGTACCATTTTTTTGAGTACTCAATGTAGGTAACTCAATCATTCAAATCACTGGGATCAAACGTTTAAAAAATGTACTTTTTGCTGAAGTTTTAATAGAAGATTCATTTTTGTCATGGCTCAAAAAGTTCACATGGGAAAGCTCGTTAAAAATATTCAACACAAACTTGTTTCTTTTTACTTTTAAGAGATAGAATATTGTTAATATTTGAGTAATTTATTTAGTACATGAAAATCACGCGAAATACTTGAATATACGGAAAACTTAAAGCAGGAAAGTCATCGACTTTTTATCTCTATCTTGTAGACATTATACGTTCCCATCATCATGCATTTCTCCCGATAAAACGATTGCATAAAACACTACTCAATTCTTAATCCCCATTAAAATATTTATCGATAGGTACCTACTCTACAAATAAAAAACAAATAAATAAAATAGCGCCATCCGAAATTTACGACTAACTGAACGCCTTTAATTTTAAATTTTACTATTCGCGTTCGGAGTCCCCGTCATACAGTTTGCATTCGGACGTTTACGGACACCGTAAATTTTCCGCCAGTCGTAACTTGGTTCCTGTGCCTTCAGAATTATTAATGTATGTTCTGTGTTTCGTACAGTTGGCTGAGTTAATGTGTGTACGATATCGTGTCTTGTGAGTAAAGGTTAGGTCGTTTGTGCGACGACGTGGAAATCTAACAAGGATTTTTGTAAAATAACTAACCGTGTTTTTAAGTTGGTATTTATATTTTCTATTGTTATGGCAGGTATCAATAGAAAATAGGTTTTATTTATACTTATCCTGGTTACACATAATACAGGGAAACATATTATTAGCCATACAATACTGTAATAGACATACTCTGTAAGATACTAGCTGCTCTATCGCTGTTGGCTGCCTAACTAAAGCAAAAAAAAACTAAAAGGTTTTCTTTTTATAAACAAACTGTAAAACAAAAAACAAAAAGTAAAAAATTATAAACTTATTTTTTTTAAACAAGCTTTTATTAGTTGTTAATAAAAAAAAACTAAAACGTTAAAAATAATTTTATTCCGATTGGAATTGGAATTTAGTTTTCATATAAAAGCGTGTTACGTCCTCTTTTTTTTCTCTCTTGCTGTTAAAATGTAACAATTTGAAAACTAAACTCCAATTCCAATCGAAATAAAATCTGTTTTAACTTTTTAGTTCTTTTTATAGAACAATTAATAAAAGCTTGTTTAAAAAAATAACTTTATAATTTTTTAGTATTTATGATATTAAATAACTAGTTTAGTATTTTTTATCTAATTTACATATTTCTTTTGTTATTATTATTACTTTTATTTTTATTATTTAGAACCTGAGTAGGTACTTGTCAATACGAATCAAACGAGCCCAAACTCGATGGGGTTGCGTCGTTTTATTAAAGAGTTCCCATGGCCACCTTCCGGTTCCATTATCAGATCAGCTCCATGTCATAATAATATTTGTTATCATTGTCATTTGATTTACGTAAGCATGCAAAATTTCTGCTGAATCGGAGACCGGGAAGTGGGTCAAATTTAACTTGCAAGATTTGACTACAGACAGACACCAGGACAGGTGAAACTAAATAACAGCTTGTAAAATATTATCTATGTTAATGGAATAACATGAATTTCTCCCACAACAAGTGAAAAATGTACCTACTATGGTGATTCGACTTATCGTAAGTGCCTCTAATGGTTTGAGTTTTCTCGTATATACTTACAGACGTACCTACATTAAACATCCAGTTTATCATTTTTATCCTTTAAAAACAGCGAGAAATCCTGCTAACAATTGCTATAGACTTCCGACAACAACAACATGACGTCATATCCCTTGGGTTTTGTCGCAAGATTTATTCGCGTGCGAATTAAAAAATGTGCAAAGGAACATGATATAAGGTCCTCGGTGAGCCCTCATATGTCATGGCTTGTATAATTATAGGCGCATTGAGATAGCACACTGTCTGCGAATCGCTGCGATTTGTCTACGTTTGTGATTGCAAAAATTACTACTTGTATCTGTCAGTTGGAGTTATCCGTGAGTAGTTGAATAATTAAGAAAATAATTATGTTTTCTAGATGTAAAGATTGTTGTAATAAATATACATATGTAATTAATGACTTTACTTATCCATACATTAATTACATTTGCCTAAAGGTCAGCTCTAGGTTTTTGTTACGTATTACATTAGAAAGATAATTATTCATGTTCTGATAAGCCATTACCAGAACTTCAAAATAAATGTAGTGAATAATAATATTAATATTTATATATTTATTATAGAATAATATTTACACAATAATATTTACAGAATAATATTTATTTCTACGAAATTCCGATCACAATTTCATCATTAAAATAGAAACAATGAAGTCGTTTCCCACAAGTGAGCACTCTCCCTAACATTGATGTACTATCGATATTTATTCACTGCACTGTGAATCTGCTTGTTATCTCTAAATAAATACACCAATGTTGCTGATAATAATATTTCACCCTTATCTCCTATGTCATAAAGCGTACAATAGTCTGCAGTAAAAAGACTGGAAGCAAAATCAATTTCACCGACTCCACAAATCAATGATGCATCAGCACAGCAGAAATACTGATTCGCAATCAATTGAAGTAATACTTTGACTCAGATTAAGTACTCCGAATTAATAACTTGGATAAGATATGAATGCTTGGTGTAATAAACAAGTTTTGTTTCTCTATGATATTTGTAAATACTTTGATATGATCTATGAATGAGTAGTTTTACGGTAGCTCGGGCTTGTAAATTGAGGGTGATTTATTGAGCAAATAGTAGTTTAATATTACGTGACAGTTCGCTTAAGGCAACATCTATATTCCTGTTTACTTTGATAAGGTAAAACTCGACAAAGATCTTGGGTATTGGTGTCATTTTTACCCAGTAAACTGAGTAACCAATTTCCTTTTTTGCTCCGATTTTTCAGGAGTTGAAGGACAATGCAGGAGGAGGAGGTTGCAGGTCCCGAACCCAGTATAGACTCCAGCTCTCACAAAGGTTTAAATCCGATTGTAACTTCGATACTATGTACCAAAATTGTACCTTTTTGAGAGAAAATAAATAAATATTATTATTATTATCATTATTATTAATGATCTGTCATCAGGTTGAAAATTCACGGTACACCAACAATAGCGAAGCTTCTACATAAGTTAAAAATTAATATTTGTAAACCACAGATACTTGATCAGTACATTAGCCGACAAATTTGTACAATTTTAATATTCTAATACAAATCGGCTCCATTTTGACTCTATAATTTACCCATAATAGCTCAAACAGTTCCAAGTAATAAACTGATTGTTCTACAATCCTGAATTATTGCTAGGTTATAATAATGTAAATTGTGCCTTTATTTTATTTATGTGTTAACCCCTTCCTGAACATTTAGTTTTGTTTTTGTGTTCCTGTTATATTTTTTCAATGTCATTTGCATTTAAAAATATAATTATTTTCATTAAAGTTATGTTCCTAGTAATTGTATAATTGAATAATTAATTCATCAGCCTAAAGCTACTTTGTAAATAAAAAAGCAGATTAAATTTTTGGATTTATTTATTTAGAATCCATGTTTGTAAACAGATTTGTTAACTTACACATAAGGTTTGTTTAAAAAAAATATAAATATTGCTACAAAAAGTACGCACAGTTAATAATGTATGGCTAACAAAAAGAAAAAATAAGTGAATTATACAGCTTAATTATTATAATCACAAGTCTTAAAAACAACGCTATAACCACAAAACCTATGGATAAGTTCAAATCTACCTGAGCATCGTTAACATAATTTTGATTATAAATAAATTATCTTTTTAACATTGAATTTTAATAAAGAATTAATTTTATTGAATATACAATTGTCAAAAGAAATATATTCTATCTACAATATACAAGTAACAAACATTTAACTATGTACATTCAATAGTTCGGACTAGTTCACAATTGTATTCGAAAAGTGTGTAAGATTTCTTTTTTACAAAATTTACAAGAAGAACACCACGGACAGTCGGGAGTGTCCAATTTTGACACGAATGGCTGAGCTTATACAAAAAAAGGCAAAATTCTTCAAAAACATTAAACACAAACATTCAGGCATTTCACATTAAGTACTCTATAAGAAAAACAAAATTGAATATTGGATAGTGTACTGACATAAGAAGGAGATATTACACATGTTATTGAAATAGAACACGGATACTTTTGCAACCACAAGGTCGGAATACAAAATATTCTACTCCAGACATACATCGATATGTATAACGGCACATAAGACAGTTCCACCTTATCCAACAATATTAAAAAGAAAATCATATTATGTAGTACAATATGAAAAACGTAGTATTATTTCAACAGAGAAACACGACACATTTCCGAGCCTGCAAAACCTAATATTGTTTTGTTCCCGTCTGTAGTTTGACAGTAGTTACAATTTTACGAGAGCCCAGTCACAAGTGTGAAGATCGTAAAGTATGTCAAATTGCTTTACCATGACACGGAGGATCGCGGGGTGAAATTCAAAATTTCACTGTTTCACTACATTATCTGTACAAACGGCATACCGCATAAAGCTCTCTTAAAAAATTACAAAAAACTTTTTTTATCAACGTATAATAATTAACCTATCTATAATGTATTTACAATTATTGCTATTGAATGTTGCGCTTCCAACGCCCAATTACTTACACAAACTGGCATATTGCCTCCTCTACTAATGTCTAAATACAGTCATAAATGCTTTTTTAAATACTCTGTTCAAAATAAACGAGAAATGAATTGAAAGTAATGTATTTGTATTTTCACTTCAAAATATCATCCTCGTACTGGGAAATACGGACATTACCCGGACATTTTATGTACTGTGTACGAATGGACAGTATTAAAGTGAAATCTAAAGGAAATATTCTTAAGCGAATTTTTTGCCAAACGTAATTATTGCAATATACAAAACAGGTAGTAGATAAAGCTAAAACTTTAAGTATAGTTTGTATTTTGAACAGAGTAACGAATCAAAAGCCAACTAAAATTATAATAAATTGCTGCCATCCATGATATGCTTTTCAATTTATAACGGAATGATAAAAAGCGATTTCAAAATCCGCATGTGAAATCGTAACAAGCAACCTATATAAATATCTACAATTCATTATAATATTCCGTACTGAAATCTATGTATTTTACGATTGAATCTATTAACATCGATTAATTTATCTTTGTCCACATTGTATTACTTGAATATATCAAAGAAGAAGAGTTATCATAATCTTTACATTATTGCATTATAACTGTTAATCGTTTCATAAAAATTACAGCACTCACAAGTGCTTTGAAACTCAAGTCAGTCTTTAAGTAACAAGTTCTTACACAAAGAATGTTTGTGGGTTTGACATCGTAAATCATGATATTTTAAAGACAATCGTCTTATTAGACACTTAATTGCTTCAGTAGAAGTCAAATAGAAGTTTACCCACACTAATCTATGATCGCACCGCCCAAAACATTTACCGCATTCTTTTCATTCTTATGCAGAAAGTAAGTTTCAGTCTTATTTTGAGTTGATTTAAATACTAAAATGTATCTGACAAAATATGACATAATGAACCCATGTGATAGGAATACCTGGTGCGAAGGTTGAAATTATTGGCAATGCAAGACGCTTTTCTAGTTCGTTAAAAAAGTGGAATATGGGGTTTTAGAATTTGCCTAGTTCATTCGTACTCAGGTTCGGGCGGCGCGGATGGTTCAGTGTTGGCGGGGAGAGCGGGCGGCTGCGCGGCTTGCGCACGCGCCCGCGCCAGCGCCTAGGCAAGCGCGGGCGCGGCTGGCCTCGCTCAGGGACGGTGGGGGTGAGCGGAACTTAGTGACGAACTACTCACCCCCGAGTCGCTACTTTTCTCCGATGCACATGGCTCCCCGCCGGCTACAAACTTGACTACATTGAGTCGGTGATCGGATTCACAAGTATCATCTCTGGCACCGCCGGGAAGACCGCCACTGCGCACGGTTGTTCGTTCCGTACCTGTGCCTGGATAGCGTTCGATTCTGTCGCATTCAGCGTCATCTGGCTGTCGTCGACGAATGGACCGCTTAGCTTGCGGTGCTGGTTCTGGGGGCCTGTGTGTCGGCTCATCAGCTCTGTGGACTAGTGGTGAAGTTCGAACTCGGACGCCTCCAACTCCGACACCGGCTTCATAACACCCCGAGTCTCGAGGAAATTGTCGTCTGCCGAACGGAGAGTCACCACCCTCGGAGCTTGAACCGCCGCCATCAGCTTCTGCTTCGCCTTCGCCACCTACGAGAGTTGATAATTTTCTTAGAAGCTTCATAACATAGATTACTTTATTTGAGATAAGTGGTCAAAATTATTGTTCCAACTCACATTCAAGCTGGTGCAGAAGTTGAACAGCAGCGAGAATACGCGTACGGTGTTCAGGAGTCATTATACCCAAGTAGTCCAAATCTGATGGTTCGATCTCCTTGAATAGTTCTATGTCTTCATATCCATTCCTTGCAAAGGCCACAGCATACTCTAACAAATCTATTCGTCTCAATAACTCTTCTACTGTACGTGGACGAGTTTCCCAAAGCCTTTCGCGGCTTTTGCACCATTTGGACGATCTTGAACGGACTGTGTCCCTTTCAGATAAAACTTCGACGTGGGCGAACTTGAAGTTTCCAACTTGATTGTTCAATACGCCTCGCCATATGCCGGACGCATTCATGTTTATCACTTCTATGATGTCTCCTTTCTGTTGACAAATAACACGTTATTAGAAATTCCTTCCTAGATGCAAGCAGCGGGTACGCTTTGGTATTAAGTCGTCTTACCTTGTATCTCAGGGCATCTTTCTCATAAATATTGGGTACGTAATCGACGAGGGCCCGAGCTCGACACAGCATTTGCGGCACGAGTAAACTCCGCCCGGCTGGACTTAATTCTATGTTTTCTTCTGCCGAGAGAGATGAGTGATTACTACCGGCGCGAACCAACGCTTGTGTGCCTGTACATAAATATTCTAGGCTCAGATAAAATAAATTTCAATGTCTACGACCAACACATTGAAAGTAAAATACCTGTGTACATCTTGATGGACTGTGAATACGTAGTAGTTTTAGTATTTCAATGCGATGCAATTAGTAGGGTTAGGTTACGATGCAGATAAAATTGAGAATTACATAAATTACAAGAGGGTATCTGTAAGTAACACATGGGGTGTTATGGTACAAAGAAAGGAAAGACCAACTTATTTACAAAACCATTTATATTAACACAAACAAAATAACTCAATAAATCCACTCACTACTGCCTGATCCGCTGGGAAGACTTTCGAAAGAACTATTAGAACATGGAAACGCTTGGTCAGCACTCGTCCGTCTGTCACTGCCTTCGGGGCCCCTTTCTTGTCTTAACCTTGATATCTTTCTTTGGACGTCTTGTCTAAGACCTCTCACTTTTCCTGCCAAGTTTGACACACCTTCGCATTCTTCAGCTGACTGGAATTAGTGATAAAATGGTTAATTGGGCCAAGGAAATCAAAATCAAAAGCAACATTTGTATCAGCAAATTTATTAATTTACGCTAACTTGATATTGTAAACAAATCGACTGCAAAGAAAATACAATGACTGGCAGAATACTTGTTGAATTACCTTATGCACGGTGGCTATGTGCTGTGAATCTGTTTCACTTTCTTGATCTTCGTAATCAGACGAAGCAGGTGATAAGGGATCAGCACCTATCCGGTAGCCGGACATTTGCCTGTACCCCCTCCTAGAATCTCGCTCTGACCGGTTTGACTCTAAAGAGATGCCAGATAGTCTTGATCCTATAGATTGGATATCAGACGCGGCGTAATCCCCACTCTCCCGATCTCTTGCCGTTCGCAGGGGGATCACGGTGGTTGGGTAGGGGCCACTCTGCGGAATAATTAATCCCCGCCGAGGGGTTCTCGCTAAACTTATATCGCCAGCGCTTCTTAGTGATATAACGCCTTCGCCTCTGGACTCATTTCTTAGGTTGAGAGTAAAGCAAACACGTCCATTTTGAAATGAAGCCGTTGGTGCTCCTCCTCCCATCAAAAAGTCTTCAGGGTCACTTTCGTATGGTGGTTCGTCGTACCAGTGCCCTCTTCCTGAGAGCCCTCTTGCTTCGTCGTCGTACATATATGTGTCGTCTGTAAACGAGCCTTCTATTAGACCAGTGCAGCTCAATCCCAGTAATGCAAATAAAAAAATACGTGCTAACAAAATTGCCAAAAAAGTTTACCGTAAAAATGCCTTCCATATAGTGGCGATTCACTGATAACACTGCAGAAAAGCTGTGTACGAACATCGTTAAGCCGTGCGTGGTTGCAAAATATCGTTTATCCAAAACATGCATTCAGCATTTCTCGCAAAGAAAACATTGATTTGATGAATGATAACAATGGCTTTGATTTTATCAATTAACTTTTCTATCAAAGTCTACCGCGCTGATGGTTTCAAGCTGTTGCTTACGATAAAATCGAACAATAATAAAAAATAATTGTTTCAATTGAACACTCGAGTGTGATAATGTTTATGTAACAAGAAATAATAAAATGATGAATGACTGATGCACATCGAAAGCATACCGAATGATCATGATGTCAAACGTGTAATTACATCGTCAAAATAAGCATTCCGCACAATGTTGATCAAATAAGTATTCAAAAATCGTGCAAGCATCATGCGTAATCACAGGAGCTCAACAATAAATAGCCAAATCTGTTTGTTTTAATACTTGAGAGATGTTTTAATAGCCAATTAATTCAACAACTTCATTTTGCTCATCATTTTTTCAATCTTTCCCATAATACCAAAAACACTCAGATTACAAATGTACAACTCAGGTCAAAAGCACATTTAATTTTTTTTTTCAAACTTGTCCATACATTAATAAACATGTTGTTGGACAAGGTTATGCCCGGAATTACGACATACCTCCGAAGGGTCCTCGCACACCGTCTCTTCCCATGTTCATAAGACCATGTCTTATATCTCTAAGGATCTGTAACAATAATGAATGCTAGCAAAAAAAAATTAACACTTCAGACATGAATACTTTAGGGAACTTTTTCCCCCAAAGTAGATAACATTATTTTAATTTTGCAAGAAAACAGAGCTAGCTATTTTGTAGGGGAGTGCAGAAACAAGATAGGAAAATTTTAATTTTAAAAGTAATGAGCAATTTTCACGAGTCCGTTACATTGTGCCTAAACATTTTTGGATTTTGCATTTTTTCCCACCCGCCGAGTTCATCCCAGTTTCTGCGTGTAAAATAGCAATGCCTTAAGTGAGACGTAAAATCTTTACAGTGTTTGTGTTTGTAAAGAAATGAGACGCTTTTATTTTCCTGTGTTGTATGCACGTACAATCGTACACATAGAGGTAGAAATATTATTATTTAAGAATAAGGTAGGTAGTAAAAGACCAAAACAAATATATAAGTAAAGGTAAACATTATTGATAAGATTCATACTTCAGGAATCTAACTCAAGATATTACCTTGAGCAGTTTATCAAGAATGTTTACGCGCTTATTTTTAAACATAAATTGTACGACAAGCGGGTCGAGAAATCTTTTAAAATGCTTCCTCACGAAATATTTTCCTGAATGCGTGAACACGATAATAAATATTCAAAGGGGGCAATAAAAAGACCACTTTCTCGTAAGTAGAAAAGTATTGAACATTAACTTAATTTATGCACACTTAGTTACCAAGACGGCGCAGTTTATACACGAAAGGGATTTACTTGTCGCACTGTTCTAGAAAATGAGATTTTAGCAAAACTGAACGGAAACATGCCGTAGGAATATGTGACATGAAATTATTTTATAATGGAGTTGTATTTTGGTGTTTGACGTTTATTGACATAGCAACATCGTTTAACTAAATATACCTATTTAAAGCGGAAAAGTTATTAGTGTCCAATATTTTTAATAAACACCCAAAATTCTGTTTCACCGATTCGATATTACCGAAATTGCGGCAAACAGTTTATTGGAACAGTAAAATTTCAATGTTCAATATTCCGAAGTTCGACCCATAGTTTTACGAGCGAAATGTGCTGAGCAAGGGGCTTCCGAAGTTTCGTAGGGAAGCGATACAACTGCCTCTAATAGGCTTAGTCCGAGATTAGGGCACGATTAGCTTGCCTCGGTAGGTGCGTCGAATGGTTGAGCCAGTCAGGAGATTACACGTTGGTGCGAGGCTGGCATCAGATTATTTTCGGATGTAGGCTTTGTGAACGAAGGGAACTTTTCGATTGCATTAATGCATTGTTTTCGAGCGTAGTTGTGAATAAAAAATATCTGATGGAAGCATTTTTGGGAACGTGTTTTGTTTTAAAGTTACGGTATCGTTTTGGAATATTTAAATTTTGTCAAAAAAAAACGTTTCTAACAATTCTAGTTTCAAATTCTGTGCATTGTTTTTTCGTTTTATGTTTCAGGCAATTGTGAGTTGAATTTTATTTCTATTTTGAATTTACATATGCATGATATAGATATAGTAGACACAGGTATGGTTTCTGAAGATTTTTAAAATAATAATTATATTACCTCTTCCTGTTCTCTTGCTAGTTTGTCTTTTTTCTTCATTGCTTCTTGGACTTTTAACTGCAACAAGAAATATACCTATGAGTTTAATTTTCAGTTTTAATTCGGTATGTATGAAGAATCCTTTTTAATTGGTTCGTTAAAATAAAAACTTATAACTAACTTTTTTTTGTACTTAAAAAATAATTAAGTATAATTATATCGTAAAAAATGTGCATCAAAATGTGTGACAAATAAGGGTTTAAATGTTTAACGAGATTGGTTGTTTTATAGTGTCCTTAAATAAAAACATAAGTCCATCGTGCACTACATTAATGTACATACACACACACATACACATACATACATTAATTTGTGTGTAATTAATTACCATGCATAACTTTTTTTCGTGCAAAATAACACCAAACTACGGAGCTGTGCAGAAATAATAATGTGACTTATGTTATAAAAAGAAAAAATTATAAATAAAAATGGTGAAAACGTGATAGTAATAAAATATAATTGTATGCGATATTATACGATTTGTAGAGCCACCTCCAATTCTTTGAGCATGCCGATTAAAAGAAGCCAAAAGTGTTTGATGAGATTTTGAATTTTGAAACCTGTTAATACTCTGTTTGGCAAATAAATATAAAATATCTGAATACATAATTACATTTTCGACAAAATCTGATTAACATTCTTGACAATTTCAATTTTGAAACACATAAACATAGCAGTGTTTAAAAAATAACATAAAAAATATGGAATGGTACATACAACTTGATAAATAAACTAAATAAGCAGTAATTATACAAATAAAACGTAGCTTTATTTTAACATCATAAAAACATTTAAAAAGCCAAACGTTACTATAATTTAAATTCGATACGAAAAATACGTCTATACACATATAAATGGGCTAAATAGTTTGCCATCCAGAGCATAACAGTTTGTGGCATTTTCCTTCAACACCTTTGAGTCAGAGCGTTTAATTGCACAGTCAACCAAAGACGTTAACGATACAATGTTTTGCACATTATCTCTTTTTAAAATGCCATGTTAGAATTGTTTTTATTTTTTTCAGCCTGTACTTCATAACGAACGAAAATATACTGAGGATACTGAAACGTATTTCTGCTTGAAACATATAGCTCTAGTCAAACTGAGGCGAATCCCGCGCGGGATGTAGGACGTAATTCGCTCGCGCCAATTCGGTATGTAAAGAAAAAATGTCCTGCGCTGATTCCAAAACCATTTCGAGCTTTTAGGTTTCTTATCCCTATTATTCTATTTTGTAGCACTTAAAATTATAAGTGGAGTTTATTTTAACATAAACACATGAAACCACTTGACTTTCATTTCACCTCGAAATGTCGTTTAAAAGTAAGCAAGTTGGGAATACTGTCGGTGCCTCCCATGATAAAAAATCAAGTCATATAATGTCAATATTAGAGATGACCATAACTATAATGCATTCGAAAAATTTGGTCTTTGAATCGATTCAAATCTTTTGTTGAAAATCTATCCACACAAAAAATCTAAATCCCGAAGCCTGAATGATCGTTAATTAATATAACGATAGCATAAAGAAAAACTATTCTCTGTAAACAACAATATTATTATAAAATCATTCGAATTATTTTGAAACTACTTATGGTGATAAAAACTTGCAAATTAACTGCTACTTATTGATTGGTTTAATAATATTTTAGAAAGAAATCATTCACATTTGTGCAGCATACGGTGCATAGTAGATGCCTAGATACTATCCGTCTGGGTCGACATGACTACTAAACTCACATTTCTAACGACTAGTAAGAACAGATTAATAATAAAAAATTGTAACTATATATCCTAACCTAGTTACTAATTTCATAACACATAAGTTTAAAGTAAGTAATAAATAAATAAATATTCAATTATGTCGATCATTCCCACCTCTAATTTCATGAGTTAAGTGTCATGCTTGAAGCTCCTGATGTCAAACAAGAACGTTAAATTTAGGATTTTTATTGCTGGGTTATACGTGGCAAAGATATCGAACTCTTCAGCCTTCTTTTCGAATTAGAATTTATAAGATTTATTTAAAATGAATGACTACTTGGAACAACAAAATATTGAAATTCGTTGCTTAAAATAACTAAGCCTATATTAAAAGAAATAAAAAAATACCTGAAAAAAGCTTTACATAGGTACCGAATTTGTGTCAACTAACTTGTATGGAGGTGTTCAAACTGGCGTGAATAGTCGCGTGCCTTCCTAATCATTAAAACAATCGACGCACGCAGTCGCGTCCCGCATCCCGCGCGGGATTCCCCTCAATGTGGTCAGAGCTTCATATTGGTAATAAGTAGTAATTAAAATAGTTAAAGATGATTTTTCCATGGCAATTTAAAACAGCTCTATCACCCATAGATGAAGAAGGAAAACGTGCTGAATGCTCACCCTATGTATAGTTTCTTCGAAGGTGTTTGGTTGGGCGGCACTCATTTGAAAGAAGCGGAGGCGGTCATAGTCTCTGGGGTCAATCATGGACCTTAGAGCCGTGTCAGGTCCTGGCCCTAGGCCGAGGCCACTTTGTAGCACGCTGTCCGGTGTGTCCACCTGTTGGAAAGTATCCCTTGTAATTTTGAGGCCAAAAGCTGGCTTGTCTATCAAGATTTTTGACCCTTTTTTTGAAGATTGAAATTTTGTTCTGAAAAGTGTTGCGGTGCTGTCGTGTAAATGTTGACAATTAATAAGGTTCGTAAACACATACATACAATTAAACGTCATAAAAATACACAGAATTACACATATATTATATTAATTAGTACCTATAGTATTTTAAGCTATTGTTGATATTCGTGTCGCTAATCTTTACCATACAAATTCAGTGCGTACCGTCGAACGTTATATCTGCAGATGAACGGATACTAAATCTAAGTTCTACACAACTTAAATGTAACGTAAATTAAGTACCTATTCAGAGTAAAATTTACATCATTTATCTTATGATCGGCAAATCATTTTTCTCATAAAGAATTCTCGCAAATACACTAGCAAGCTTCTTCGAAAAGTCAAACTTTTTCTCGAATCACCGTAGCCTCGAGCGATATGATAAATTATCGCCTGAAGTTGGCTGAAGTTTCCAACCATCATAATTTTAGTGCAAATAAAGTTTTGTAAGCGAAAAGTTTGTAAGTACGTAAATGAAATTAGTACCTACTAGAACTTCATTAAGTACAATAAATAGCAATTTTGATTAATGAAGCTTTGGAGCGCAAATTTATTAAAAAAGTGTGTCTTCATCATGAATTCCTTTTCTACGTCTAACGTCAATATGTAGGTAATATTTTTGTACCTTTTAATAAATATTTACAATGATATTTATGTTCTTTTCCATCTCAAACGGAATGGGGATATTAACGTTTTTATTAGAAAAGTCGCGCGTCGTGTGATTGAACATCAAAAAACCACCGATGAAATATATAAGGCGACCTTTTTTAAAGCCGAAGGCCAAATCATTTTATAGGGAGCTTAACAGGCAGGTACCTACTTACTCCATATTAATATTATCATTCTGTCTTCATTTCTCTTACAAAATATTACTGCAGTAGTACCAAAAACAACATCCCACAGACGAACTACAAAACTAATATTCAATATTTACCAAAACTTCAACTTCATTCATAATTCACTATTGTCTGTGCCAACAACGACAAAACAAACGAAGTAAACAAACAATCAAAATCACACCGTTCTAATTAGCATACACTCATAACGTCACTACTACTAGTATAACAATGGGTTTTCATTTATCATTTTCACTTAAGCAAGGAAAAAGCTAAGGATATCTGCATCACAATGAAAGCATGTACGTACGAATCAATTAATCATAGGACCAACAATGCTCGCCCATTAACTCCCACTTGATAAGGGAATAATGCGAATAGCCTACAATAGGCGCTTCTATAATGCGACGCGGATGCCCCAAACTCGAACCTCGAACGATTTATTGGCCCCTTATCAAAGTCACACACGTTTTCTTTATGCGGAAATATCGTTTTAAATTGTGTTTGAGCTATTGACGGCTTTAATGGGTTCGGTTTTAAGGACGTTTTTGGGTACCATCGTATTAATGGAATTACATTCAATTTTAAAGGAAGATTTACGTTATGGTACCGATTTTGGAAACAAAACCTTTTCAATATTATTGGCTGATTTTAATTTATTAAATTAAATGTCATACTTTAAGGTATCTATGACACACGATCTTTGAACGTTAATAGGAGTTTCACACTCAGTTAAATGGAGATTTATACCGCCAAAGATAACATTTGCAATGTAGCATTAAATAATTTACATCATAATAATAAATCATCTACGGAAACAAATCAATTTCGCAATTAACATTTAACTTGACACTAACATGGTTTTCGCTTAGATTGATCTATCTATGAGCAACGATGAATGAATAACCTATTTGCATCGCAATAAAATTTAATTTTGATTGGCAGGCTACAGAGTAATTCAGGGCTGCAATTGACACGATAATTGGCGACAAGCATTGAGAGATATTGGATTATTAATTCATTTTTCCATTGTCTATATTTGATGGCTGAAAGTGAATGGCAGCTATATGGATTGAATAAAAACAAGTGCGAATATTTAACGGTTTCGAGATACTGACCAGAAAAGTGCCTAAATTGATGATAGACGCGTTTAATGTACTTGAACTTAGTAACGAAGGTAGAACTATTTGTTAATAACTTCCTTCTTCTAATCAATTCTGTAGCATATCCGTGACTCAATAAAATAAAAAAATGTTCACTAAAGGTGCATCCACATCAAACTTACTTTTTGGGAACAATGTTTGCAAGTGTTAGTGGGCAACAACGGATAACAAAAAGTTATTTATTAAAGTTACTAAAATTTACAGAAAGTTATTAAGTAACTTTCTGTAAATTTTGTTATCAATGGTTATCATGCTGCTCTACAAAAAGTAACATCGGTGTGGATGCACCTTAACAACGAAACTAAGATCAAACTTAAACTCTAAAAGTATATTCCAGAAACAAAACAATAGAAACTTTCTTTGTACAAAACCGCAAACTAGGCGCAACATTCAATTCATTTAAAAATTCAAATATATTCATAACAAAGTTGCATACAAGTTTCATAGCTAAACGTGCTAGGAAAGTAATCTGCGTCAAAAACAATGGTTCTGAATACATAACAGCGGTAAACTTGATAAATGTGGTGCACTAGGGTTGCCCCGCGTACGGGTATGGACTAATCTGGTTTACTGTTCTGTCACGGTGAAAATAAAAAACGAGATAGAAACAGTCTGTGGTTTTGAAATACACATTTTATTGTGTTCCAGGAATGAGGTGCTTGTGGCTTAGTAATATTAAGAGCCGCACGGGTCGATCGATCAGGTTATGCTACGCTTGCCGCGGTTGGTCCGTGGATGGGTGATCATCTTTACATACCTACACCCTCCGTTACGGGTCGTCAGAAACCCGAAAGTCTGACAGCCAGTCTTACCAAGGGGTATTGTATTACCCAGTAACTGGGGTGTGGAGGTCAGATAGGCATGCGCTCCATATAAAATACTGGTATTCAGCAGCATCCAGTTAGACTGGAAACCAACTCCCAACATAGTTGGGGAAAGGCAGGCTGATGATGACTGTGTTCCAGGACTGAGATTATGAATAATTATTGATACACAGAAGTCTCAAAAAATATCTAAATTGTTTAAAAAACTCGTATGTATAATATAATTCGGAAGCTCTTCCGAAAATCAAGGGGCTACGTCCTATGCTTGAAATCCGTAGTTACGGTCGAAATTACGGGCGATTCCTACTCCGTATCACTTAAGAACTTGAGATTACCTCGGAGCCCGAACTAAGAATTAATGATAAAGGCTCGCACACACAGGCGCGACGCGACAGCACGACACAAAGGCACCGCTCGTCGCGCGGCACGCGGTGCCTTTGTGTATGCTGTCGCGTCGCGCCAGTGTGTACGAGCCTTAACACGATTCCCTACTCGCGATGTGCTTTTCCCCGTTATTTTTTTTTATTTGTTACTAGTTTTTTCGAATCAACAAACAAATGAAAGTGAATCATTGTCTCCATAATTTTAGTATTTCAGCTGTTTTTAAATATCACAGGACGTGTAACTAAAATATAAAAGCTTGTAGAAATGATGAATATTTTTTGCTAACCCTAGTAACAACGAATAACTTCGCTTAATTGTGAAACTTTAATATCGGCTACGTTTTAATCTATTCTACACGAAAATCTTTTTACGATTCATTTGCATACTTCGCGTTTCGTAGTTGGAGTTAAATTCTATTTTGCTGTACACAATTTGCGACTAACTTCGGGAATTTGTTGAAATCTTCGAATACAGTTGTTTGTAACTACTCTAATAAAATTTGGATTTTAGATAGTAAGAGAAATTGTCATGATGCGAATTTCTGATTTTGTCCAAAACAAAAACCTTCGTTTACTAATTCATACGAATACCTTTAATATTCCTTTTTCCAAGAATAATAAATGTGACAATAAACAAAGGCAAGTTCTCAATGTAACTGGGTACATTTTAAATCGATGTCAGACGATAAGTTCAAAGTTGTAGTTAAAGTAATGTTATTTGTTACGCTGTTCCCATATAGCCATCATCAGCAAATCCTGTTTTATCTCCTTCTTTATTACCGGCGAAGGTGAAATGGGCGCCTAAACACGCAATATACTCTACCACTAAATTGTCCAACAATGCAACGTGCAATACTCGTTTATCGGTACAAGATGCTCGTATTTATCGTCTTCGAAATGCTAAAAGCGCCCGTGAAGCAACTATAACGTTTTATTACCCTCTATAGAGCACCAACCATACACATAAACATGGACCAATAATACCTCCCACAAGAAGTATCGGAGGCAACGTGCCAATACCGTGTGAAGCAAATTGTATGATTACTTTGTCCGTACTTAAAATGAGCTGTGGTTAAGTTTTAAATTGTTGTTGCCGAAGAAATTTTGTTTTTAATGATGGTACTTAATATTTTTGGGTTGGTAATTTTATTAACACAGTAAATAGCTTTATCACAACCGATAAATGTAGTAAAATCCAGCTAGTTCATTTTCTTGCGGTTACTTTATTATCATCTTCAAGGATACATATTCGTGCAAAAGGAGCTAGCTGCTCAGAAACGAGACTAATCCTATAAATAAATATTTTATCGGTACTAACTTACGTCTTCTTAGATATAAAACAAGTAGGCCAAAGATCAAAGAAAGTTGTGTCCTATCAGAATTTTATTTTCTTCGAAACTGCTAATTCCGCAAAATAGCAGCAAAGGCTAAAGGAGTTTATTCGCGGATTTGCTGGCGTAATATCAAGCGACGGGGCATGGGACTAAGCAAAAATTCATTTACCCCAGTGAAAATTGGCTGGACTTACTTTAAAAAGGAAATGCTGCTTGACACTGCAAAAGTGATTTATGTTAGCAAGACATGCTAATTTGTGTTAGTTAATTATTAAACAGCTAACTACATTCTTTGATTTACTTACATTACAAGGTTGAGTATAAATATATTTATTTTCTTAATATTGCACGAATTTTGGAAATGGATAAAGCGACAACCTTAACTACCTCAGCTCTACTTTAAGAAATTCTTATTATCAACAATTTTTTTCGTTATTATCAATATTTTGTCCCCATTCATCATTCAATCCATAATCTCAACAAACGTTCATATCGAACCCAACATTTTAAAGTAATGGTCTACTTACAAGCATTACAAATAACGCCATCCACTTCTGATCCCCTAATCACAGCTGGACACGGCTTGGTCAATAAACCGAAAAAGGCGACTTTTGACAGGACTAATCCTAAGTGCAACTTGGCCGATAAGGATTATACCGGGGCTCTAATGGCCTTTATCCCTTGGCCCAACAAACGTTCATAACTCACCGTCTTGGCTTGGCTCAACCGACTTAACTTTGGCAGGCGTCATTTCTCAAAAGGCATGCGGTGACGTACTACCCAGGGGAGGTTGTTCTTCATCCCTCTCGTCTGGAGATTAATAAATATATAGGTGGACGTGGAAAAATGTAGCACTTAATTTGGCTGAGATGAGTTGCGTATTCGAAGCATGTATTTCTTGTGTGAGGGTTATTGGTTTGTTGAGGAATTCATATTTTTCTTGTCATTTCATTATAAGATGTACTGCGTACTCGTACAAATTTTGTTGTGTGTTTCTGACCTTGTTGGAAACGTTAAATGTTTTACGCGATAAGCAAAATATGGCTGGTCTAAGAATTAAATGAGCTTTATGTAATTATTATTGCCAAAGTTTGTACCCGGGCAGTCTATGAGTCAATTATACTAAAAGATCGCTGGATGTCCTGCGCGTCCAATATAACAATGCTTTCAGGATGTTGTTGAGGCTGCCTCGTTACTATAGCGCGTCGGAAATGTTTGCTCAAGCCCGCACCGACGGCTTCTATGCAATTACACGCAAAAAACCTGCGTCGCTACTGAGGAGAGTGAGGGGCAGTCGGAACAGCATTTTGAAGACTGTAGCCAAGAGCTTTGGCTCTCCGATTGTACAGCGATTTGTGCGGAGGTTGATATTTACTAACACTAGGCACTATGTTATTTTTTGTGTGTTACTAACACTATATGGATTTCTGTCCGAAATAAAGCGATTATTATTATTATTTATTTTGAGACATCTTTTCCTCAGATACGCATTTCAACATCGCACAAGTCTGCGGTTCTCCATTTTAAAATGAATTCTTAGACCTCTGCAAAACCCTTTCAACGCTATCTTCCCACCGAAAAAACTCAGACTTGAGCTAAAACATTCCAAAAAAATTAAACGAGGCAAGTACGTATTGTACGTACGTTGGTACGTACACACGACGCGTCATACTAATTGCTCAGAGTGCATGTCAAAGGCGTACCGGCGTCGCGCCGGATCCACATAATGGTGCATAGGGGGGGTTGCAAAAAGGAATGTATGAAAAAACGCGAGAGACAGACGCCCTAAGCGTGTACTCAAACTAAGATTCGGTTACAAACAGTTGTTGTTGCTAACGAGAAATTGCGACGACAATAGCGGTAGACTCGTGTGTGGCGACCTTTATTGGAGACTCAATTGTTTTCAATGTAATTGTATTTGACCTAAAATCTGGAGTAGTCTGAGAGCTGAGAGCTGTTCAAGTAGCATCTGGCGATATATCTATACGTGGTATTGGGACTCTGTCATAATAAAAGCTTTATTAATTTCATTTACTAATAGTTATTCGGTTACCTTCAAAATAACTTTATGTTATATACATAGCACAAGTTAGTTAGTTTATACTATCAACATCCGTCAATGGTAGATCGTTTATCAATGAGAACTAAACGAGGACCATGTTTCGCTATGGATTGCACTGCTATTTTATCTACTACTTTAAGTAGAAAATGCTTTTTATACTGCAATCCCGCCTCGAGTACCCAGAGATGTTTACAAGTAAATTATCGTATAATTCAATCTCAAATCGCACGTTCAATTCAACAATTAAAATTGTATGTCTATTAATACAGCAGTGTTTCTAATTAACTGTGTACAACAGTTAGTTGTTACGTGTGAGATGTCAAGTTATAGGCAGTACTTACACGGCATAATCGACCACGCACTTTACTGTTATAAACTTTACAATTATTGTAATATTATTGGACGTTATTAACATTATCTCTAACTTCTTTTTGTCACTGAAATAGTCTAGTTAAATATTAAACAAAGTAATTCATGCCCTACATCCATCTAGAATATTAAAATTAGGTATTAGCTCAAAGTTTATTGGTAAAACGTTATTTGAGGTAACACTAGTGGCATTACAATTAATTGCCTTAGTTAATGACAGATCAAACATTTAGTGGTGGCATTTTCATATTGTATGACACATCGCAAAAAAGATTCTAGTCGAGCTCTCAAAACCCGAAAAAATGTCTGCAGTTAAATTCAACATCGTTAAATGCATGATCTGTCTGTTTTTATTTTATTTACTGAGTCTTCACACACAAAAATCCTGTTAATAAAACACAACCACATTTTAGCAAAGACATTCCATGGGTAAATGGAGACCTGATATTTTTACAAATTATAAAATGGTACCCACTTCTAAGAGAGAACAGGAAGTTACACACTCTGTTTTTCTCTAACTCTAAAATAAAAAAAACCGAGTCTTGTCGCCAAGGCGGCCTAGACAAGTGACAATCGCTTTCAAAACGTTTTCTATAAGACTTTCAACAGGATTATGTCAAACCTGCTGGAAGTCTACAATCCAATACATTTTTGACTTTCCCATCATCGTTATCGCTGATAGAATGTCACTTCGCCTAAGCCTTCAGGTTATAGGGTGGCAGGGACATCGACGTGCAAACTGTAACAATGAATTCAGCAAATGATTCTAGACCCCCCTAGCGTAGAAACCCAGCTGTTTTATAAAAAAAAAAAAAAACGCGCGAGGATACCTACGTGGTGAAAATGTATGGAACAGCTATTTAAAAAAATAATAACCAACGAAAAATTTCAACGCAGGTTAATTCAGAATTATGAACTGAATCCATGGTAACAGGTTGCGCGTTAATGACCCTGCCACCTTGTATAACCTGAAAGCTTAGGCGAAGTGACCTATCAGCATATTCTACTAACACATTTTTTCTGTGATAGTAAGCTGATCAAGCACTCGGTTGATATGTTGTTGGTTGTTGTTAAATACTTTTTCTTTCTTTCTGTATCGTATAATTTGGCAAAAACATCAGGTCACCGTTTCCAATAAGCTTGGAAGTACGATTGAAATACTTACCCGTTGGGGTGGCAGAACTTGTCGAGGACTATGCGTGTGCTTCGGCGAACAGGATCCGTGCTTCTCTTTCCTATGAGACTTCAATCCTCGCAGCAGCCTCGAGAACGTTGTAACCTTCTTCTTTGCAGTACCCAGGCAGTTGTCTACGAAAAGAATGCCTGCTTAAAATTAAATTGTAACTAACTACAAAATAGAGAAAAAATATATTGAATGTTCCTACATAAATAAATAACTGACCGACGTGGTAAGAGCTGTCGTTCGATACTGTTAAATAGATAATTTAGATTTATTAATGAAATTATAAAAGAAAATACTTGTACCTATTTACTTGTTTGCTAATATACTCTTCTCAGAACAACGACACAGACTATAAAACTCCCATTAATTTTACTTACAAAATTGCTTTTCACGAATTAGGTTTAAAAAGCAAGTCACGACTCGACACGTCTAGCCAACATTAGAAGGTAATAAATCAAGCTCTCAAGTGCTAGGCATATTTTAGGTTTTTTCTCTACATTTGTGGCGTGTTTTCAAAGGTATTTAAATTTATCGTTTAATTGCTTATTAACATTGAGTGACGTGGTAAGTAATAGGAGAAAATATCAACAGCGACATTATAGCTGCTTTTATTTTTGTTGTATGTGCATTTTCCTGCTTACTTTGAACTAATTTTCTAAGTCTACTTAAATGAATGTAATGCCATAAAATATTAGTAGAACATAATAGATACTTATTTACAAAATGAAAGTCAGCTTAATCGCAAAAAAAAACTAAAATACTTGAAGTGAATTAATCCTACGTGTTCAATGAATTTATTCTGTAAATTATATATTGATAGAGAAGGTAAACGTATTCAGATCAGCAGACTTCATTCTAAAGTAAATGACAGATACTCACCGCTTGGTGGGAATTCATAGAAATACGCTGATCGTGGACTTAGGCAACTGAAACAAGAGAAATTTAATATTAGCCTATAAAATATATTATTATGAACAAAAATAATTTACACTCATCGCATTCATAAATAAAATAAGGTATTTTGAACTTTGGTCTTTTTATTCAATGTATGTCAAGGTACTGCATTTCATTTGCATAGCTCTTATTAATCTCTAAGCCCCTGACAATGCTTACAAAGACCAACACCAAAAAGAATAATTAAAAAACAAAATCCAACAGTTGCCCGTAAACAGAAATACACAACTCGGATATTGCGAAAAACGGAAAAATATCGGACTAAGCAAAACATTCGGAATTCGGAAAATGGGAAATTAATCGACTTCGGCATTAACAATGCTCTGCTAATGATGATTGTCCGTAAAATGAGTGGTGGTTAATGAAATCGTAAATTTTGTAAAGAGTTCGTTTTGATGTGTCCGCACCCTTAATCAGCTCCGATAATTGAACGTTTAAACCGACGTTAATTTTACGAGTATAAAATTAATGCGTCTGGTATTTTAAATGTTATTTCAATTTCGTGTTATTGAATCTGAAAATGTGACTGTCAGCAATAATTGAATTTTGATTGGTTTTGACGGAAATGGAAGTCGTTCTTTTCACGGGTTTATTATTGCGTATTGCCTTTGTCAATATTATTATTTGTGAAATTGGATCCATTACCAGTAAAGAAATCATTCTGATCCCTTATTTTTTGTTACATTTTATAGGTAGATATTATCACATCTTTAAATAAGTCTAGACGAATTTATTCTACTTACAAAATATACCAAAACTGTATAATAATTATCGAATTTCAAGACGCGCATTTCCAAACAATGGTTCAATATCGCACATGTTTCAGTTCGGAAACCCAATATAAAGTTGGGATCGGGCAATAAATCAGAATGAGTATCATATCGGCACCATGCAATGCCGCGGATGCAATGAATATTGATTTTCTCAACAATTTAGTTCTACGTAGGTAATAAATTTATATTAATTCGGATTTTATTGGTATGTTAACACGCTTTATCAAAAACTTGCTGTTCGTTTGAAATAAGAAGCTTGATTTATTTTCCAATCATAGGTAATCATAAGTATTCATTAGTTTCCGTGTACCTTGAATGTTTTAAAAGGGTATCTGCCTCCTTTATATAAAAGCTTTCAAACTCACTTCCCCGGATTTACCTACTGAACGAAAATATTTTTTTTATATTTTTTAATCGCGTAAGCTATTTTGGTACAAGTAAATTGCATAATTATTTCTAAACCTAAACATTAACTTTCAATAAGGACACAATGTACACTTCATTCCACGAGCTATAACTATTTAATTGTCGTTCAACACCACGATTTCCAAAGCGGTCTTCATTTGAAACCCATAAAGTTTAATTTAAAGACGCACGTTATAACTCTCACTCGGTCATGACAAAGCCAATAATTGTCAGGCGACTCATAAAAGCTATACGAAACCGGACCTATGTCGAAACGCAATCGAAACCAGCCAACAAAGCAGATAGCGAATCAGAAATAACGACGCACCGCGCATTCTACAGCACTTAGATAAATTTCGTCTAGTTAGGCTGCGTATCACGCCGTTTCTCGCGTTTCTCGTATCTCGGCGCCCGTAATCGCGTACCTTGTTAGTAGGATTCCCGTCTGTGCATAGCGTTAATTGAGTAACGCGTACGTATATCGCCCTAAATGCCAGTACACACTATACAGCCTGTATCTTGGTATTTTATTGATTTAAGTTGTTAAACACAGCTTTTGATTACTTGCTAGTAATGTTTGTTCAGTCGGGTAAATATTATAAGTACGCTGCACAAAAGCGTGTTCAAGCATAAGAGGACAGGTTGTCTTGCATGTACCTACAATATTGCAGTTTTTGAGGTTTTTTTATGAAAGCTTGTTGCATCTAGCAATATGTGTGGTAATATTGAACCTTGCTATACTTCTAGATTCCACATTCAAACTCAAACTCAAAGCATTTATTTAAAATAAACCAATCACAGGCACTTTTGAATTGTCTTTTAAGTCAAAATATGGTTACAAAATATTGATTACATTTATGAAGACCTACGGGAATAGGGGCAAAAATAAGATTTAAAAAAAAAACGTATTTTCTTTCGCCTACTCTTGAATCAGTTTTTCCACAAGACTTCCTTATTGTAGATCGAAATTCAAGTTGGAATAAGGTTAGTAGAGATTTTGTAACAATAATATTATAGGTGGTTATTATTCCATCTGGAATTTCTCGGTAGCAGCCCGGAGTCTAGATTTGTGCCCGGTTGATGGCAATAGGCTCGCCCCCTATTACATGGGACTTAATCATAACTGGCGAAATGTGGGTGTGCTATAGGTACACCTCCGCCTAACCCTTCAGGGAATACAGGCGTGATGTTATGTTATTATGTAATATTATAGGTGTATATATAATATTATATTGATATATATATAACGGCGTTGAAGTGGTCATCGTATTAGTGATTCAGTAGCTTCAATATCGTCAGGATTGTGCCGGAATCTAGCAGTTCATCGTGGACGTGGTGCGACAGCGGATACCTTGACATCACCGCTGCCATCTGCATGCGTAGCATGACCACTTCTGTCTCTACTCTACCAAGAGAAGACAAATTACTCTCTTAACAAAACGGTCATTCTTTTCTTAAATTTTGACTTCGCACCCTAGAAATCTTTCTACAATCTGTCATGCTGTCTTCCGTTTCTTCCATTTTTCTCCCGTTTCCATAGTGACCATGCTACATATGGAGAAGACAGTCGCCAAGCAACCATCGATGCGACGACGCTCTGCTAGAGTGACTGCCATCAGCCAGTGTCACTCGTATCCGACCTATTCGGTGATTCCAGTAACTTCGTAACAAAACTAGACGGCGCCACTTACTGCGTCGTCAGATACAATAACAAGTGTAATACGATAATAATATTGTAATATTCAAACATTACATCAGTTATCTCTTTACGTATGTTAATGCCATAGTGTTAAGATCGTTAGTCTCAGCGCTTATTCCCATCAATTTACACAAAATTATGAATGGTATGTATAGAATTTACATAATGTATCGTAAAGGTTCGTTAGTTCGTATGTTTTACTTGTCATATGTAGGCGTATGTTTATTGTATTTAAGCATTGAAATTGCTAGTCGTCAAAGTATATTGGGCTGATAAAGTGGTGTATTTTATTGAAGGGCACAAAAGGTGAAGATTGATTTATATTCCGAGAGTATATTTTAGATTATTCAACTGTAGAAATGATAATATTAACATTCATAAGTGTTATTTATTACTTGCAACACCTTTATGCATAGTAATGTACGTATGTGTTATATCAATTGCGCTTCGACCAAAATGTCATATACTCCTCATGTATTATTCTAGTGGAACTATTATTTATTGTTTATATATTTTCTAATAGTTGATGATTAGAATAACCTGCGTTTATAAAGTCAAGAAAATTAATTGTTTAGCAACTTAACTTCTAACTTAAATAGTCCGTATATTCAAATCACAAGTGTAATTTTGACAGTTGTATGAAATGGCACGGCAAATTGAGGTAGTGTGTCGATTTGCTTAACAATTAATTTCCCTGACTGAGTACTAAGTGGTGGTGGTGGGGGTGGTAGGGGTGGTGGGGGTGGTGGTGTGGTTATCTGCGGTACAGGTATTCCTAGTACAGATACCAGTCTCTCACAAACTAGTATCACATAGTTTATAAGCTTGTCTTAATTAATATTTATGATGCCATTGTTTGTGAAGGTAAAATACCTATAAATTATTTGAATTTGAAGTATGATTTTGGGTGTTAATTATTTAACGATTGGGTTAAACACTTAATACCCAAAATCATACTTAGTACCGATACATGTTTCTATCCGTAGTTATGAATGATTTTCTAAACAAATTTGTCATAATTATTAATTTGCAACATTTACATCAAAAACAACAGGGTAATATTATTCAACGTTACAAGGTAATTTTATATCGAGTTAAGAATTTTCACCGGAACTTTCTTCACACAAATACAGAGGGGTAATCTTATACTTTAATACTTTAAGAAGTTGCAAGCTTTGATGCTTGGTCGGATGAAAAGAGTTCAAGGTTCTTCTAAAGGGATGTCGTTGTTTAGGAATTCATTCATTTATATTTCAGGAAATGGGAGAAAATTTGCAGTTACCCCTAAAACTTTTTGTACATTAATCAGCGGGTAGCGAGTTTTTTTTTAATGGAGGGGGCTGGTTAATTTGATTTATGATTCCTATTTCCCCTTTTTTTTTGGTGTTTATCTATAAAAATGAACGCGCAATTTTTTTTTTTTTTTTACAAAATTGTAAAAGCAGAAATATAGGTTTATTTTTCCACTGCACGCTATAAGTCGCATAATTGTTGTGTCTTTCCTATCCTGTCTTTTCTGTATGAAAAGAGGACTTTGATCTGCAGCGACACAATATCAGGATTTAGTATTATAGTACCCTCTATCTTTTTTTCCGGCAAATATTCCAGAACAGTGGGCATTACCAACTCTTCCAAAAATATCCTAAAACGTTGACATCACAACAACTGCCAGCGTACATGACCTAAATTACCTTCGAATCCTCTCCATCTCCCCAAGAGTTAATTGGTACTCAGAATCAATTTCCTTAGGAATTAGCAAGTCGCGGTGTTAATAAACGTTGAGTTTATAAACTAGTCACTTTCATTACTGCTACAGATTGGTTACTGTACGGTATTCTGGTAAATAACGCCAGATTTATATTATTTTTGAAGCAAAACAACTTATTCCTCATTAATGTTATAAGAGTAAATTCGAAAGTAAGTTTGTTTGTTTGTTACGCTTTCACGTTAAAACGGCTGAACGGATTTGGGTAAAATTTAGCACACAGATAGGCCATGACTTGGGTAAGGATGTAAGGCTACTTTTCATCCTGGATCATCGTAGACGAAGTCGCGGGCATCAGCTAGTATAAAAGAATCACCAACCCCGAGTTTCTTACCTGTTAATTTCGGATCTTGCCGTCTGTTTTCTAACCAATAAGTGAAGCATGATCATCAGTAGCTCAAAACTGCAACTTTTTGTACTGTGCTAAATAAACACATAATAATTATGTACATACATAAACTCACGCCTTTTTCCCAACGGGGTAAGCAGAAACTACAGAACGTCACCTGCTACAAAAGGAAAAAGCTAAAAAACCTATTAAAGTTCATAAAACTTGAATCCAGCTTGAGTCTTATTGCATGTCAAACGGTAGGCGTATACCATTTACAAAAATGACCCAATAAACTCTTATAAAACCAAGAATTTAAGCAATTAAAGTTGTTAACGTACACCTTTGAAGTAACCATATAAGTAACTGGAATAACAATATAATAAATGATTTATATAACCAGGCGTCTGGTTCATTTAATGGCAAACTACTCCATATTATATTTTTTATTGCATAAGCAATTAAAGATCTGGCTTAATGCTGAAGCATTCCACTTTAATTACTAGAACAGGAGCTATTTGTGGGAATCCTACGACACCTTTACTATGCTAATATTTCTCTGCTGTCCAATAATTGTCAAATTATCAGCCCGTAAACACCCACTGCAGAATCAAGAGCAAGCCTCGTGAATTCTTCATAGACCGGATGGGAGAATATTGCTTGTAATCACTGACTTGGTAAACGGATAGGTAATTACCGTACCTCGTTAATTCTCATAACTACATATCAGAACTTCTGTACACATTCTATACATTATTTTTAGTACTAAACGTACAGGAGCCAGTATATTTTGCGGGAAACTGTGCAGAATAGTGTTTCCAGAAATAAAGTATACTTAGTGAAAACTAACTTGTGTTTGGTGCAACTAGGTTGATTACAAAGGTTTTAATATATTTTAATCATACATACATACATAAACTCACGCCTTCTTCCCATGGGGGTAGGCAAAAACTACGGAACGCCACCTGCTACGATCCTTACATACTCCTTTTGGCTCGTTTACGTTCATACATCTGGTCATACACGCACGCCGGTTGTGTGTAGGTACTACGCACCTGACCTTTCTGAAGAACATCACAAATAAGGTCACTATAAGTCTTCCTAGGGCTCCCCTCCCGGCGTTTCAACTCACATCTGCTTTGTAAATACCTTTTGTTAGTCGCCCTTCATGCATCCTTTCAACATGACCAATCCATCTTAGCATACTCTTTTCATTTTTTGTCACTACATCTTCTTTTAAACCGCACCGTTGCCTTATCACATGATTCTTCAGCCTATCATTCATAGTCACACCACACATGCTGCGCAAGGAACGCATTTCCACAGCATTTATTCTACTTTCATGCTTCTTTTGCCACACCCAACACTCACTTCCGTACATAAGCGTAGGCGTTAGCACACCATTGTGAACAGCCAGTCGTGCTTTTCTGGACATCAAATGGTTGGCTACAATTGCATGTGTAGTCATGCAATCCTACATTATCAAGTTTAAAACTGTAGAAATACACAGCAGCTAATCCTTCTCAATTTAATATAATCAAATACCCCTGGACTACCGATTAATGGACGCCCACTAAGTCCAAATTACCATAAATAATCTCTATTTGCAATCGAATAACACTTTTACGAGTAATTCATTAGGCAAACTAGTGGTGCAAAGATCTAATTAGCATTGTAAGACATGCTAGATTGGATGCGTGGGCGCTGTGACGCGGTTTCCTTGGTACAAATTTATGAGAACACCCCCGCTTGGTCGAGAAAGCAACAGATTTTAATATTCCTAGCTGTGTTTAGAAAGGTGTCATGTTTTATGTTATTTCGATTGATTAGGATAAAAAAAACTACATAGATATCTGCATCTGACATTATAAACTCGAGTACTCGATTGACGCAATAAGTAAATAACGTTTCTGCGTAAGTTCAATCCAAGACATACGTCTTAATTGTTGAGAATCGTTTGTACGTGTCTGATTTGTTTCATTACAAGGCCACTTACGGCTCATGAGGTATCCTGGTGCAGAGCTAGTATTATCAAACAATAGCTACCTACATGTTTTCAGCAAAACCTTCACTGCCTATTCCTTACAGACCTTCATAACATTTTGACTGCAATGTTGTAGAGGCGTCATTATAATCAGCGGATAGGTGAAGTGAATTGACATGGCCTTTTTTGTTATTTCATTTTCTTATTGGTAATGGGAGTATCGTAAAAAAATATCATATCAAAGACCACCCTTTCAGGTGTGTAACCACAATGAATACGCTTGACATGTGTGGTCCGTGCTTAACGTGGTCATTGAGCACACGCACGAATGAAGATACCCCCACCTTGCATCAGGCGTCCACCTGTTATAATCCCTTAATAGTTGACACCCACGGGTTACGGTGTGGGTGGCCTATATTTCGCTGAAGGCTACTCGTTTCATTTGAGGTTTTTTTTTTTTTTTTTTTTTTTCCTAATTGGCAGCTCGTAGTTGTGACCACTAAGGTCCTGGCTACTTAACCGGGCAAACCTGTGGGTGCCTTAAGCTACTAACTTAAAGCCTCCAGCCAGGGGCGAAAAATACTTAAATTTAGGTGACCGCACGCTAAGGGCACCCCCTGTGGGGTACGAACCTCGGCTTAGGGCGTCACTGAGGGGAGGGCAGCAAGATGGGACAGGCTGGATCTAAATTATATTATTATTAACTGGGGAATTTAAAACTACAGGCTACGGCGCGGGCTGGCGCGTCGTCGAGCAAGGGTCGGGGGGGGGGACAATTTACGTCGGGGGCGTCGCGTAGGACCTCGGCGGCGAGGTCGGAACGATGGCGGTCTGTGTTTGTGTACTGTACTGGTGGCCCTACTGCTCTCCTGGAGGAGGGTTATGGGGTCATCGGGGTCGGACAGGGCATGCCTTGGACGGCGGGTACGACTAATGCGGGAGGGGGCATATCTGGCAGCCTCGACAACCAGAGGGTTGCGATGTGAGGCCGCGGAGTCGAAGAAGCGCTTGGAAATGCGCTTCATGAACTGACGGATAGTGGGGATTTTAAGGTCGAGATGGAGGATCTCGTTCCGAATGAACCAAAGGGAGCCGGTTGCCCTACGGAGGAACCGGTTTTGGAGGGTCTGCATCCTATGGATGTGGTGGGGTTTCGAGTGTGCGAAAACCACGCTCGCGTAAGTCATGATTGGTCGAATGCACGCTGTGTAAATGCGCAATTTGCACTTGAGTGACAATTTGCTGCGTGCATTCAATAGGGAGTGGAGTCTACCGAGAGCGAAAGCGGCGCGCGAACGCGCCTGCCTTATGTGCTCACCGAAAGAGAGTTTATGGTCCAGTATGACACCCAAGTATTTGGCTCGCTTCTCCCAAGGGATAGGCTTGCCGAACATGGTGATCGGACGGGGAGGGGTGGGGTTGAGTCTCGGTTTCGAAAATAGAACCGCTTTACTCTTATCGGGATTGACTTCGATTCTCCACTTCCTAAACCAGTCACCGAGTTGGTTGACTGTGGTTTGGAGAGTGCGAGATATCGCGTCGGGGCTTACTTCATTTGAGGACCAATTTAGGAGCTAAATATAGCCTAGCGGTAGCAGCTATTTTGAGGATGAACATTTTCTATTTGAGGATAATATTAGCACAAGTGGGTACAATATTAAGCTTTTATACTTAAGGAAAACTTTTCTTTTATGCGCTGGTTGTAGCAAGTACTTATTCAAGCAAAGCCAACACATACCTATTAATAATCAAAGACGAATTAAGTAAAGTCAGGAAAACTAGTTTGGTACCAAATTGACTAAGGGCCCGTTGTTTGATCAGTAGTCAAACATACTAATAGTTAAAATGCGTCAGCTAAACTAACAATTTGTTAAAAATGACATAAGTATGTTGTTTGACAAATAGTTCAAGCTAACTATAGTTAAAAAATTGACGATTTGCTATGAAAGTTAACCATGCGTAGACAGAGTAGTTAAACTTTAACTATTGTCAAGTGACTATTGTTAAATTGACTACCTATTAGTAATTTTTAACTATGAATCAAACAACGGGCCCTAAGCCAGCTTAAATTTCCCGTACCTATATTTAAATCACAATTGTCAACTGTGACAGTTGTAGGTACCTATGAAATGGCTATAACACGGCAAATTAACCGTAGTGTGTCAAACAATTAATTTCCCTAATTGTATACCCAACTTCAGATACAACATTAAAAATCAATAACAAGTAACATCTCTCCCCATTTTCTGAGAGAGAACTTACAAAACCTCACGCAATGTCTTGTTAGTCAGACGCTACAGGCTAACAGAACAGGTACATTACTGCAGCGGCCGACAACAGAGGCATTGATGGACTGACGTGAAAATGTGGGCCGAGGCGAAGCCGAGGCACACATACGTGAGGCTATCAATGCCTGGTTGCGGCCAAGGCTTGTATAGTACTTTTCTCAAATGATACGCGGAAATTCAAACTAAGTAAATTTATTATAAATTCCAGAATCAATGACGAACAACGATAACTTTTCTTGCACCAATTTGTTCATTTGTTTCTTTTTCACTTTAAACAGCACTATTTGCCAAGCCAGTTCGAGATTTAAATAAACTCATTGATGAGTTACTTCCTGGGTTGCTAGGGATCGAAGTAAAAAGTTCGTTCCATTTTTAAATTACACGACAGATATGAGTTTTCATAGTAATTTATTTGGCTGCTAAACACGACACATATGGATTTTCATATTAACAGTGCCGGCTGCTAATAACGACAGATATGGATTTTTATACTAACATTGCCGGCCGCTGCTCGCATGTATTTGACCAGCATAGCATTTTAAATTTGTATCGAACAAGGTGGATAAATGATAATTGATTTTATTTCTGTAAGTAGGTTTGTACAAACACTTTTACACGTCAATCATATTTTTAAACTAGATGAGGTCGGCGTTTCCTATCTGACTACACTGAGAAGAAACGCCGACACAAACTCAGAGGCCACAGTGTCTTCTAAAGTCCAGACATAATCTTGGTCAGATCATGTGAAGACCATGTAGATTGGTATCTGAAATGGTCTTTTGAGGAAAGAACCACACAGATTGAGTAGACCTGTCCAGTCAGTGCACGCACGTTGTCAAAATAATGCTCGAATTTCCAAACATGTGTGAGAAAAATAAATAATTACATATTAGTTACTTGAACTATTTCCAAGTACAACAATACGCTTTTGAAACATAATGTATTCATCACAGGCTTACATCATGACTATTATGAATTAGCATTTGTATTCCTCGTGTCATACTCGAACCATTTTTAATCCGTCATCGGAGTTTTATTTTTCTCAAAAGTATTACAAGCAATGTGTGCTGCACATTATTCATGTTTCTGTTTAACCCTCCGACTACGCTGATGTTTGTATTAAGATATGTTTTAATAGAAAATAACAATAATGGATAGGGCTTTAACTGAAACAACTTCATTTGTCAATGACTGAAAAGCTCTTCTAGCAATTTTTATTTTTTAATTTGCCACACCATCTTTTTTAACCCTATCAAAGTCGCTGTAAGATTGAAATTACCACATCTCATTCATATTTATTGATACAGAAAATAAAACATTTCTCATCTATAAATCGTCTACTACAGTTACCTTATTAGTTTTAGTTTAGTAGTCAATAAAGATTGTCCTTCATTTAAATACGGTCTTAACACAAATTTCTTCGTGCGAGCGCCAGCTCCGGACATATCCATCAGTAGTTAATTTGAATTTATTTTACAGCAAGCACCGGCGTAATGAGAACTTACTTCAGCGGGACTCTGTGTTGGGTCGATTGACGAATATTTATGTGTGTGCTGGATTTTTGTTTGTTTAGGGTTAGAATTATGTTTGCGAAAATATTTTCTTTGTTACTGTAACCGATATTACGCGTGGTTTCGTAAAATATTTAGAATCTCTAACATTATAAAAAAAAAGAAGCAAAATTGACACCGTAAAATCGTATTTTTTTTTACTTACAACGTATTTCAAAAGGATTAACGTAAGCTTTTAGGTAACTTAAGTTATTCCTATAAATTTTTGACTTTTCCATCATAGTTATCGCTGAGAGAATGTCTAGGGCGCCTGGAGTTAGGATTTTTTAAGTGCGGGCTCTTAGTCACATCCGATTGTCACACAAATCACGTTAGCACTGAGTTGACCAGTTAACAGATTCGGATTCAGGTTTCTACTCCATCCTATTTTCTATTCCCTGAAGAAGAATGCAGTTTGCCTCTCCCACTAACCGTGCATCACTTCGACTATTCTCAACGCGGAGGCCGCTTCTGTCGCCAATCGAATGTCTGATTTCAATTTAGATTAGCATTTAAACATGCAGCGCAAAAGCTTATCTAACGAGTACACCTGTTAAAGTCCAAATAATTTATGAGTACGTCCCGTGTTATTCTCGTTATCGTAAACATTTCGTGTAAGCCGACCGCGAATTTCCTTAGTCGAATAAGGATAAAGCTGTTTCGGCTTGCGTCGGCATTCGCAGGGTTGATTGCAACTTATTGTTGTAATGATCACCGTTCGAGTGTTCGTAATAGTACCTGTATTTAGGTACCTATTGGTAGTTAGAGTTAATTGGATTTTTTAGATTTTCCTTGAATGATAGACTGAAGAATGATGTGATAAGGCAACGGTGCGGTATAAAAGAAGATGTAGTGACAAAAATTGAAAGGAGTATGCTAAAATAGTTTGGTCATGTTGAGAGGATGAATGAAGGGCGATTAACAAAGGGTATTTACAAGGCAGATGTGAGTGGAAACGCTGGGAGGGGACGCGCTAGGAAGACTTATAGTGACCTTATTGGGGATGTTCTTCAGAAAGGTCAGGTGCGTAGTACTCACAATCGGCGTGCGTGTATGACCAGATGTATGAACGTAAACGAGGCAAAAGGAGTATGTAAGGATCGTAGCAGGTGGCGTTCCGTAGTATCTGCCTACCCCCATGGGAAGAAGGCGTGAGTTTATGTATATGTATGTAATTGATTTTTGGTAAGCTGACTTGAGTTATAGATATTTTTATATGTTGTGTATTATTATTATTCTAAGTAAATGAATTAAACCTCTTGATAACCACTCCTTGTAACAAATCATCTGCCTAAGCTTTTTCCGACTTTGTTGGGGTCGGCTTCCAGTTTTACCGGATGCAACTGAGTACGCGTATTTTACATGGAGCGACTGCCTATCTGACCTCCACAACCCAGTTACTGGGTAATACGATACCCCTTGGATTACCAAGGGACGGACTGGTTGTCAGACTTTCAGGCTTCTGACAACCAGTACGACGGTCAAAGATCCACGAATGACAGCCGTGATCAACGGCTTAACGTGCTTTCCGAGGGATGGAGAGGTCTTGGTATGTAAATACCTACAAAGGTATGTATTTATGTAAACCTAGCAATTTATTGATTATACTTACCGATGTTTATTGAAATCGTAAAATATGTTATTCGCAGAGTTTTGACGTGCTTTGCATATCCAATTGCATTGAGCTTGATATACCCTGACGTGTACTGGCAGCTTAATGCAGTTGCCAATTCCAAATGATTAAGTTTTATTTGCAGAGTTGAGAGTCGCTCTTTTAACGGTTTTATAAAATGACGATCATCGACACATAGATAATTAACAAAGTGCTAACGTTATAACAAAAGATTTTTATGCCTGGCAATATGTTATGCAGGTATGTGCCTGTTGGTTATACTTACCTTAATCTCATATTTATCATTGTTTCAATACTAAGGTATGTACCTATTTTTTAAATAGGTGCTTCATTATTTGCTTGCTAAAGGCTCGTACACACAGGCGCTACGCGACAGCCAACACAAAGGCATCGCGTGTCGCGCGACGAGCGGCGCCTTTGTGTTGAGCTGTCGCGTCGAAACTGTTCGTGGGAGCCTTACGTTACGGCATAGTAACGATTTTTGTTAAAGCTAGTATTTTGTTTGCAGTCATCTTTGGAATAGACAAAAAATGACAAGAACCAACACATTCCGGTATGCTTTATCCTCATAAATATATTCTAATTTCACACTGACCTTTGATAGTTATGTTGCGTGTTGTGCATGAGCGGTTGCGTCGGTTGCGCCAACAACAATTGTTTTTGTTGCTGTTGCCGTTGCAGCATCTGTTTGCCGAACACGCCGTACCCGAACCCGTATATTTCGTCCTCTTCTTTCTCTGTGAGGCAGCTTGAGGGCTGTTAAAAGAAACAAGCTGTTAATAAACATAAACTTTTAACGCCTAACAAAAAGTACCCTAGCGTTGCTAAAATATGAGCTTAACCACCAAATATTTCATCGAAGCAAAACTATCAATCTGCCTAGCCTTTAAATCCTATGTTGGGGTCGGTTTCCAGCAGCTAAATACCAGTATTTTACATAAAGCGACTGCTTATCTGACCTCCATAACACAGTTACTGGGTAACATGGTATTCCTTGGTAAAACCGGTTTTCAGACTAGTGCTTCTGACTACCTGTAACGACTATAAAAGATCTACGAATGACAGCCGGAACCAGTTTCTGAGGCACGAAGGGGTTTCGATATGTCATGGGTGGTCACCCATCCACAAACCGACCGCGATAAGCATAGCTTAACCTTCGGCTTGTGCGGCTCTTATCATTTAGCCACGAGCCCCCCATCTAAGCATAGCAATAACACTAAAAACGAAATAAAATCAAACTCAATATAAATATCATTAGTATTGACTGTAATAAAAGTAACCTTTATCCATTATCTTCAATAACTTCAGCAAATTACATTTATATTAGACGGAGAAAAGAAAATACCTTTTGACAAAAGCCATAAGAGGTGTCTTCACAAAAAAAAACTGTATTAATATCAGACTTGATATAAATACGGAAGAAACCTTCTGAAGGTAGGTAATCCGCTTTACGTACTTAGGGGTGTATTCACAAAAAAATGAAATCATATTCACAAAAAACGGTTCAAATATCACAGGCAATGTTGAAAGCCTAATATTCCTGGCTAAGTTTACACAAAGCGACGATTTGGCCCGCTTAGTCTGATTACATGACATGATCCCATTATTTATTCAGGCCGTTTTATCTGTGGGCCTCTGTGGAGCTCATCATTACGACCTTGGACTTTTGTCTGATGGCCGACTGTGGATTAACGTTCAAGTTCATCACGTGCTTTCCAGATTGTTCTTGCAAGGTCGTTTTTTCACTTACGTGAAAATGTTTTATTTGTTATCTTTGCATTTGTCGGGTCACCGTATAAAGTTTAAATTTGGGATGAAATGAATGTGAGATAAGATTTCATAATAATTACAAAGGTGCTCTGAACTTCACGTGTGTGCTATGCCATTCCTTGGACAGATTGTGCAGTTGTTATTGCAGATGGAAATTACCACATTGCTATAGCCAAAACTAAAACATGGTAGTGAAAATATCCCAGGAAAACGGCAACGATAGTAGAACTATTGAAACTATGTCAAATAAAATTGGTACAGATAACAAATCTCGCATGGAGTCAAAAAGTATGCTGATATAGTGCCAAATGCATGCTACACTCCAAAGTGTTTTTAACGGAAAACTTTCCAATTTATAGCTACAGAAGAAGTTCAAAGTAACACTCATTCATGCAAAAACTAACTACAGAAGCCAGCAAATTATTTAAAAAAATAGAGACTTTAAATCTACAACTGAATATTTCGTGAAATTGATGACCATTCCCAAAAACAAATGAGAACCTCAGTCAACTCACCGAATACTTTCCAGGCACATAAATGGGCTGCGAATGCGACGTGGTCAAGTTATTCAAAGCTAGGGAACCAGGACTTGCCGAAGGTGGAGTTTGAGGAGTTCCAGGGCCTCCAAGCACCCTCATTCGAGGAGACATCTCGTCCCATTCGTGTCTTCGTAATTCTTCAAGGTGGTCTAGAACATCGCCATAGTGTGTTGAGAAGAGGTCCGCGTAACGGGAGGCCAGACCTTCTAAGTAGCCCCGGTCTCCGTCCTGTGGAAGAAATGAAATAGGTTAGTAAACATAATAAACATCATAATATCACACCTATTTTCCCTGAAAGGTTAGGCAGAGGTATACCCACATAGATAGTACACCCACATTACGCCAGTTATATTAAGGTCAAAGGGAATAGGGGGTGAGCCTACTGTCATCAACCGGGCACAAATCCAGATTTCGGGCTGTGACTGTAGGTTAGTAAACATTCTGATAAAAAGTCTCTTAGAGGGTGGAGGGTTACCACTGTTACCAGTAACCAAGTAGCAACCTCTTCCACCCTTCGTTTTTATAGAAGGTTAATTGACCGAGCGAGCGTGAAGCACGAGCGAAGCATCTCCGTTTCAGCTTGGGCAAAAATGCTTTCATATGTGTCCGGATGTCCGGCTGTTCTCCTGTACAGGTCGCATTGTTCAACCGTTTTTCGTGAAATTTTGTGAACAGTTTCGATAATTATATGTCGATTCAGTTTTTCGAATTTTTCAATATGGCGGAGATATGGGGGTTGAAAATGAAAAATAAAACATATTGCAGCCATTTTTGGGCTCTTTTTGTTTTAAGGTGAACGATGCGGTGAACATTTATACATTTTTAAGCTATGCAAACACAGAGTCGCGAGGCGTACAGCTCACAGAGCCACTAGTTTTAGGATGTATAATAACATCCTCTTATTAACAACTTAGATACTTCAATCATGAATCCGTAATGCATTATGATTTGAGCTTTTTACCCCACGAGTAATGTTATGCTACTGCGTTTTAAACACTCACAAAAGCTGCGAAGCACTTGTCATTCAAGATTGTCGCATGATAACTTTTATCTGATCACATAAAACTACACATCTTTTTATATTCCTGACACTCACGTTTTATATGTGGTAATAAAACAGCTAAGACAATAAATAACGAAACATTAATTGAATAAATTAAGTGCTAACGGTTTAAACAACTTAATAATTATGATGTCTGTATCAATCCAGTACCATCTATAGCACGAACTCACGAAGTACTTCCCACGTTTTTATTAAATACTAGCTTCTACCCACGACTTCGGCTGCGTGAAATTTCTTGTTTTAACATAAAATATTTCCTATGGCAATCGGTAATAGGTACTGTAGCTTCCCATTAGTTAAATAATTTTCAAAATGCCATCAGTAGTTCAGAAGATTAACCCTTTTTTGTTGTTTTCGGTAGAAACCTTCAAAAGGCACCCGACCGAACGACCGACGAGGTCGGTGATCACCATCAGCACATAGACGGTTCCCGGTTCCTCTTAAAAGACCTATTCCGGAATTGCCCCTGTGCAACACCTGCAAGACATATCCCTGGGAGAAGATTACCCCTACATACAAACTCACTTAGGTACCTCTTTAAAATATTAGTATTGAAGTATATATAATTATGGTTCTTGAACGTTTAACAGGAACTCGATTTCGATTAATCGAAGAACCAGTACCGACGACGTTAAGTCTCGATAAACACAGCGTTCAATTACATAGTACTTAGAAGTGACACGGCAAAATTAACGAAATGGAGAAAAAAAAACTCGTAATTATCCTACCTAGACCTATTTGCTTTAAGTGACCTTTCCGAGCAATTTCCGTTGAGTCACAAAAAAGGGGGAATCGACTTAAAGTCAGGTAATTAAGAAGCAGAGAGAATTAAAGGCCGGCCGGTTCTTAAAATTTAAGTTGTTTGTTGATCAGCATAATTGGTTTTGTGTGAGGCTTGAATTGTGTCAGACGGATGTACTGTGTTTTTCCAACAATTTGTTACGACAACAAGGTCATAAAAAGGTCACAGTTTATCCCGTACTTTGTGGGTTGTTTTGACACTTGTGTAATATGACTTTCAGGTAAAATGAAATTGCTTTATCTCAATTAGTGAATGCGGTGCTCTGCGCCAGAGCAAGAATAAACTGTGTCCAAAACAGTTCTAGATAGAAAATTCTGAAAACTGAATTAATTACTTGCGAATTTGCGAAGCTCCAAACTTTCAGCTATACATGACATGTCTTTTTTATCACTTTGTACACATCAAGCTATACATTTCCAGTTTACGCTGACCTCGCATTGTATGGAGATCCTATACAATGCGAGATTAGCTTATACTGGAAATGTACAGCTTGATGTGTAGCCGTGTGTACAGCCTCAGCTGTAGTTAATTGAATGTAAATATACTCTTCTCACATAAGGGTATTGATAATTTACGCAATAAGGCACGATAGAATTAAATACAAAATTTACGCCCACCGACGGAGGATTGTGCGGAAGTAAAATAAACAAGTCAAAATAATCTCACCACAAAATTCTTTCATTGAGATGGGAAAATTAAAGATGAGGACTAAGGGCGGATAATTTCTGTAATTCCTTCGGAGATAAATTATCCGGTAATCTGGTTTTTGAAGATTGTTTACGCTAAAATAAGTTTTGATATCTTTATCTTTGACGGCACGGTTGGCGCAGTAGTAAAGCGATAGACTGCTGCGCTGCGTGCCGCGGGTTCGATTCCCGCACGCAACAAATATTTGTATGACCTACAACTAGTTGTTCCAGGTCTGGTTGTTTGTGTATGTGAGTTTGAATGTTTGTAAACGCACCCAAAATACAGAAGAAATTAATATTATGGGGCCAAGATTAATAAAAAATTAAACAAAAACAACTTCCAGAATTTTTCATGTTGATATATTTAGCGTTAAAATTACTAGATACACAAGATCAAGGTCAAAAGTTATTGAACTGCGAAAACGAAAGTAGTGTTATTTTTAGAATATAAAATCTTTTTGAATTTTCCACAAATTCAAGACATAGGTACACTTATTTCAGGTTATATACCTCTTAAAATACTGAAAGAAAACGTGTTACAGTTCATAACTGTTTCTCAAGAGATTGAAACGAGACACCTTACATAATTTTACAATGTTTTACCATCGCTTTCTTAAATAAACATTTCAGATTGAATGTTTATCTTTGCCATTCCTAAGAATTTACCAAGATAAACACTAAGACCTACTTGCACCGCCAATCACTAAACCCGTTTAGCGCTAAACGAGTTTTAAACATCATTCTGTCTCTGTCATCTTCAAACATTTGACAGAAACAGAACTATGTTTCAAACTTGTTTATCGCTAAATGTATTTAGTGATTGGCGGTGCAAGTGGGCTTAAATCTGTTAACACTTTCCCGTACTCTACCACTTCGGTGGTCTAGCTTTCATAACGTCAACATGTTGAAAGTTTCAATGTCTTGCATGTGGTAGTCACGCATAGTCTACAGTTTCCTGTACGTGATTCAATGTCGAGATATCCTGTATTACTATTTCCTTTATCATTCATTGAAACCGCGCAGTAAATCAAGGGTAATCCATCAAATGGGTAAAAAATCTTAGCTGTATCATTGAAGACCACACTTAGAATTCCACTAGCGGTCGCATTGAGTCAAAGATGGCCGAAGGTTTATTTCCATTTTTAAATGAGAGCGGCTGAGAGCTTTGTCGGCTCGGAGTTTGTGCTCTGCGTTTTAAGTGGATTAAATCGCTCCACGCTCGTAAAACCGACAAGTGCTCAAGCTAAGAATTAAAGTAACCGTTCGACTTTTGCATGAGAAAGTGCTCGCGGGACCTTGCCTCGTAGTCACTCCGCACAATTTGACGCGGCAGATTTTTATTTATTTTCCTCCTGAAGCCGGGAAGCTGTTCAAATGAACTCTTTGCGGACTGCGACGGCTTTGTGAATACTCAACTAAAGAAATTCATTAACACTATCCGAATGGAGTGCTGCTGATTATCGATGCTTCTCACGCCCGCTCTGCTTCCGTCGAAATTGAATAGTCAATGGCAAAGCTTTGCTGACTGAAACACTTAAAAATACAGCGGAGTGGGCGAACTAAGTCAAAGAAGCACCATAAAAGACAATAATAAATAGCTCATGATGCTTCAGTAGAAGGCATAGTAACTGCTCTTGAATTTAAATGGTATATTTAGACCACGACCAGTCGTTTAGAGCATAGAAACGGGTTCATTGAATGGTTTGCCAACGGCAGCTGGAATGTTTACGAAAAACAACCAAACGAAAAGTTAGGTAATAGAAACAGAACATGGCATTCGGGGAATTCTTTTATCGTTTTGTTTGAAATTATTCGTGGAATAGCATTAGTTATCTATACGACCACAAGTATCTTCGAGCTGTTTGTTACTAAATAAATTAATGGGCCGCATGTAAATGTTAATTAACGTGTGTTAATTTCAAAATTTATTAGTATGAATGGTTCTCTTCCGTGTTTTCATTAAATTAACGTTGTGTACCTTTGTTTACGTAATGAATAATAAATGATTATAACAAGTTTACGAAAGTAAATGTGTGTATATATTGCGTTACATACCAGAGATAATAAAGAGTACTATTTATAAAAAGCTAAGCGTACATAACAGTGACTCTACGTATAAGGCATTTTATATCAAAGACACTGTCTTGAAAGTTAGAATTTTTGGGCATTCCATAAAACATAGAAATTATAATTGGGATATTATTTTACGAAGCAAAATAACAAAATGTCACGTTAAAATCTCAGATTACCGGATGGCTTTAAATTAAACACAACAACAAGGAAGACGAAATTATCAAGTTGAAAAGATCCGAAAAGCGTTAAAATAATCAATTCAGCTCGTGGGTTACAGGAGGAACGTCTGCGCCATCGAACTCAACTTTAAAATGAGTATAAATTGCAAAACTTGGGAATTATTTGCGTCGTCTCTTCGCAGAAATTTACTCAGTTTTTCCAGAGTTTCATTATAACAAGTTTAATTGAAGAGAACGTCCGGTACATAAATTTAAACTTTTGGCATGCATTTTAATCTGCTTACCGGTAGTTAGTTGGAGGTAATGGCCACTAAATGAGTTTCTAGTTCGCTTTAAATTGTCGGCTCGTTAATAAAATAGGTGTAGTGTAGATAGGAGCGTTTGTGGTCGAGCCTGGTTGTTGCCTTTTAGCAACTTGTGTTTCATGGTGCTCTGTGCGCGGACATTCTTGTTCCTAGGACAGTTTACACGTGTCGGCTCCACCGCATGAGAAACACTGTACTAGAATATGTAATGTATTCAAAAAGTTTTAGCTTTGCATAGTAGGGACGTTTGAATTTTCTACTTCATTAAAAAATAAACCTCTAAAGGTAGTATTTGTTTCAATATTTATTCATAAATTTACGCTCTATTTTTATAGACACTTCGGTTTTACGGTTTTCTTTAATAATTTAAAATACTACCTGCATACTTATTAGTACATATTTTACTACAACATTATTATTTACAATTTAAGTTAAACACGGAGCGCAATAATCACTCAACATCGCATGCGTCCAATTTTAGCGCATAATAACTCAAGAAAAAATCTATAAACGATGCACTCACAGAGTATAAAAGTACAAAATGAATATAATAGGCAGTAAAATACCGGTTTAATCGGTAATTTATGCTCATCAAGGAACAGATGCGGACAAGCTAGGAGTCACAATTAAGGCTCTGTCATAAAACTGGTCCCGGACGCTGTGGTGGAAGCATACGGCTTGGCTGCACGCACGACCAATGTATTGTCAAGGTTTTTTTTTCTTTAAATTGCTTTGCTGTGGGAAATCAGAGTGGTAATTAATAATGTGGTCATAATGATGTTATATTACACACATCCAAAAGATCTAAGCAACACGCATCATTTACAGAAACTGTATGTTTTTATTAATTGATACTTTATTTTTTTCTTAACAAAGTAGATTGGTAAACAATATTTTTGTCTCGGAACATACACTGGCTGATCAAAAAAATATAAACTTTTCGATTTTGTTTTGTTTTCATTAAATTACAAGCTAATTATTTTTTCCCGATTTCATGTGTTTTCGTTGCTTGATAAATTTGGTGTTTATCTCACTTTTATCATTTGGAGATCCAATTTTTGAAAAAAATTAGTGGTGTTCATTTTTTAAGTCATGGAGTGACATCATTTATTTGACTGCTGATGAAATGCAGAGAGCTGTAGGAATGCTACAAGCGGGAGGAAATCACTCCCAGGTATCTCGGCATTTTGGTGTCAATAGGAGCGTGATTTGTCGTCTTTGGCAGCGGTACGTTAATACAGGGGATACTGCTGAGCAACACCCAGGACATGGAAGGAGTACAACTGCTCGACAGGACCGATACATTCATCTGACTGCAAGACGTCAGCCGATGTTGACCGCCAGAATGGAGATAGGTATAAAGCTACAATTCTCAAGCGGTGTTGTTGTTAGCCACCAAACCATGAGAAATAGGCTGCATGAATACGGCCTATGAGCACGTCGCCCAATTAGGTGCCCACCTATATGCCATGGGAATCGCGCCCGTCGAAACGAATGGTGTAGGGTATACTTGACAAGGACCCAGGGGGCCAAGTCTACTAATTTACAAACGTCATAATGGTCTCTGCATTGTTAGTTTTTGACAGATTTTGTATATACAAAATCTGTCATATACATATACAGTTTTTGTATATACAAAATCTGTCATATACATATATATATACATATACAGATTTTGTATATACAAAATCTGTCATATACATATATATACAGGGTTAGTTTTCAAAGACCAGCCAAATTTAAGGATGTGGTACAGACCATCAAACTGAACAACTCTCTCCATGGGACCAATATCATCATCGCGAAAAATTTATAAACTGTCCCATAAAAAACTTCAATACCTACTTGACCTAAATGTATGGGACCGCTGATTTTTTTTTCGTGATTACGATTTTGATCCCAAGGAGAAAATTGTTCAGTACGCTGGTCTGTACCACACCCTTAAGTTTGGCTGGTCTTTGAAAACTAACCCTGTATACATATACAGATTTTGTATATACAAAATCTGTCAAAAACTAACAATGCAGAGACCATTGTAACGTTTGTAAATTAGTAGACTTGGCCCCCTGGAGTAATGGGATAAAAAAATATTTTGCGATGAGTCTTGGTTTGGATTTAGGCCTGATACGAGAAGGGTAAGAGTTAAGAGTGTATCGTCATCCCGGAAATGCTGAACGGCTGAGATGCGTCCAGGAAGTGCACCCTTACAGTGGCTCCACAGTGATGGTATAGGCGGGTATTATGAAGAACAGACGAACTGAGCTCGTTTTTGTAGGTGGCAATATGAACGCTGAAAGTTACGTTGAAGATGTCCTCGGACCTTATGTTCACTCATTTGCACAAAGTTTTGGCTCAGATTTCACGCTGATGCATGACAATGCGCGATCGCACACAGCTCGAAAGACCAGAGATTACTTGGCAATGGAAAACATCCGGATATTTTCGTGGCCTGCACAATCTCCAGACCTCAATCCCATCAAGCACGCATGGGACATGCTCCAGAGACGTTCTAGAGAACCTGGACGTAGTGTCGACAACCCAACAACTGAAAGACTTGTTAAAATTCCATTGGGAGCGATTGCCGCAGCATCAGATAAACAATCTTATAAATTCAATGAAAAATTGTTGCCGACAAGTTTTAAACAACAGAGGCGGTCAAACTTTGTATTGAATTGCCAAATAATAATAATAAAAATGTCGTTATTTAATTTCGTTTTAACTTCATTTTATACTACGTATGTTACGGTACACATATTGTTAATTATTGTGATTAAATGAACAATTGAATGAAGGATTTTGTTGCTTTAGTCACTAATGCAACTAAAACTGCTTAGTTATTATTTATTTATTTACAATAGTCAACACATCTTATCACATTCAAATACTGGACGAAGAATTTTTAATAATAACCCAAAATGTGTAATGAAATCAATCTTTAAGGAAACCTTATTTATAGCCGTAATGTGTCAAATCCTGCTAAGCGCTTCTGACTAAGCTTTGGTGACGAGCCAAACCCCAACTTTGGTTCTGAAACCAAATTGGATTATTGCAATTCGATCTGGATAACTACAGATTAGAGGATTAAAATCATTGTTATTAATTTACACAGGTATACACTAGTTTTTAAATTCGTGAGTTTTTGTATGTATGTGTATGTATGTACACTAGTTTTTCTCGGCGTTCGTCTTAATAATATTTCATTTTCTGTCATTTCTTACATTACTTTAATAGTCGTAATAATTTAAATTGGGACATCTAATGCAAAAATATTAAAACTTAAAACCATACAAGTCTTTATTACCCACTCATAAAATCACTAAGACATTACACCCCACAGTAAATGTTTATTTGGAATCAAATGGCTCTCTTTATTCTACCTCTTTTTTAGAAAACCCAGACAGACTTGTCACGCTGAGATATCAATTTGTTGCAAATCTTTTCATATTATTTAGCGAAAAATAAAAAATAAAGCAGAAAATGTTAAGCTACGTAACAATCATAGTTCTCCAACAGTGCCATCTACTTACTACCGAGCTTCCCTAGTTAGCCGCGGCGGTCTGTGTCAGTCCAAGCCTTTGTGAGGCAGACGCCTGTCGGCTCATGTTGTGCCATTACATCCATTGTATGCTGGGTTCAACGGACCCCAAGGTATTCGATGCAGTATTAATTATCCGACCAAGAAGCAGGAGAGTTATGCTTTTTATCGTGTAAGCTTTGAGTCAAATTACTTATATTTTCATTGTGTTTTCTTTTACAGAAACAATTCTACATAAATTTTCTATTTGTTATTTACTTTTCAGAAGCATTCCTAAATCGTTTCATGTAAACAGACGACAGAATAGACAAGACGTGAATTTCTCAGTTATAAAATGTCAGGAAACTTTGACTCTAAAACAATTGCCAATAAACAATCGCTGTGTGCAGAACAAATACAGGAAGAAGGTGCCACCCTATATAATCCCCAAGTCGTTTGATACACTAGCCGTGGGAAGAGAAGGGGTGCTCTTTTCGCCTCGCTACAATAGGTATTAACAGTGTTACAGGTTTAATTTATCCCAGAAACAAGATAGCTAAGGATTTCACATAAGATGTACCAGGTATGTAGTAGAGAGAAGAGACATTTGTTTTAGTGATCGTGAAAACTTTATGCGACGGACTATCGATTTGTATTGTGCCTCTACGTTCCGTCTGAACGAAGCTGAAGCTTTAATATATTTATCAGCTTGAGACGAAGACTATTATTAGAGTACCTTAGAGATTTACCAAGCTTTCCCCGATGTTTAATTTTGTCTATTACCTACGCTCAGCAACGTAAATGTAGTATTAATATTAAAAAGAAAATGTAGAAAATAAAATGCAATCGAACTCAATAAAAAAGACGTCTTTATTAGCCTAGTATTTTAATGATGATTGATTCAAAACCAGTTTACAAGATTTAAAGCATCAAAGATTATGCTGTTACTTTGATTCCTGACATTAATGACGTATAATTAACATAATTAACTTCAAGTTTAGTAAAGAAATCGTTCAGAGTTAATTTTACGATTGAATTTCGGGTGGAGGCGACATGTTTTAACTTTTAAAAGCCTTGTTCATAATAATGCAAAATAACTGAGGACTGTGTTTACTTATTTTTAAGTTCAGCATTCTTCTCTGGAATGCGTTTCCTCTTGAAATCAGGACGGCTACCAGTCGGTATGCATTTAAGCGGAAATTGCGGAGTTATTTTCAAAATAAATAGCGTAGAGTCATCTCAAATACCTCCTTCCCTTTTTGTGTATATATATAGTATATGTATAATGTAGTTATATATTATAGTAAATATGTATGTATGTGTATTATAAGTTTATATTCTGTTTAGGTGCTTGTATACCTTTTTTATTTATAAATACTTATGTTATCTTTTTAATATTTTTATTATTATTATTAGTAACGTCTGTTATACACAGCACCTGCCATCTTATCTCTTCACCACCCTTGGTTGACTGGTAGAGAATGCCTAAGGCATTAAGTCCGCCTTTGTATACTGTTGTGTGCGAGAAGTTTTAATAAATAAATAAATACAGCCTACAGTATAAGGGACAAGGAAAATAACTTACAGTCGTACAGGTACAGGGAACCGAAGGACTACCATAACATAATTCCTCATAGAGTTTATTCCTTTTAATATTATGTTTAGGTACCGCTTATTTTCTGTATCTCTAGAAAATTTAATAAATAATACCTATATTATCTCGTCACTGAGTACGAGTTCTAAGAAAATAGGTTAACTGGTTCTGCTGAACATCGAATATCCATAAGTTATTTTATTCAATACAAACTCTTACCTTAGATAAGTCTTGTCATATACTAGCATAACCTACTTCGACCATTTTTCATAGATATAAGTTATATTTCTATGACCATTATGTATGCAATATCATACGGGTCAAATTTATGAAATGGGTCACTGAAATTCTTAAAGATGACCTGGATAGTTATGCTCTAAAGGCTTATACACGCTTTAGATTATGTGGGCAATAATAGAAAGTACAATGTATACTTAAAAATGAATATCAAATCAATTGTATACTCTATTGCAACGAGCCATAATTACCAATTTACTTTTAACAGTATTAGCAAAAGAACCTGTCTAAAGCCATTTATTTCCAACAATGATTTTCTAAGCTCCTTTATTCAGTAGCAAGTATTGGAATAGCAAATACTATTAAGAGATCACGAATCTAAAATAGCATCACACGCCAAACAAGATGAGAACAAAACACAAAATAAGAGACAATGGGCTATGTGGCGCTACTTAACTTGCTTTAGGAATGAGAATTTCTGAAATAGAGCGCGCGAAATAATGTGAAACGAATGAAAAAATATATTTTGGCCTCTGAGTATAAATTCTGTTCTGTCTGTCTATACGGATACTGAGAAACTGGCCGCAAAAAAATAACTACCTAGAAAACTTTCTTAGAATAAACTGAGAAAATATTCCTGATTATAATTTGTTATTGTAAATAATAAAATAAAATCTTTCCCAGAAACAACCTTCATATTATTTTTTCCCAACAACGAAAAGTATTTGAATAGCTGTCATGTGAGTTTTCAATTACTTGCAAATACATGGGTACATGTGGGCGAGAGCTCTCGTCTCAAAACTCTCGGGATTCAAACTTCTCGTTTCGTGCAAGCAAGAGTTAGTGAGTGACGACTTTTACTAAAAACGGTGTCTTCGTTGCTTTGAATAATCACAAAGGAGACATTTATTATCCTGTGAGTTACGTGTCTGAGCGAGAAAATCTTATCAGTTTATCACACTTAAACAACCTGAAGAATCTAATCGCAAACCTCGTTTCTTCTCTCCCAGAAGAGCTTTTTGCAACTAATGTTCAAGTTGATAAATTGAAGAAGTAAATACAGAAATGAAAATGTTCATGTTAGTATGGTTACTTACCTAACAGATAAAGGTAGGCAGCAGTAGGTATACCCATGTTATCCTATTCTAATTGCAACACAAACCAAATCTGCAATTCACAAACAAGCAGAGCTCGAACATCGAAGATGGCGAATCTAAAATAACGCGTCCCGTCTGCCGCTAAACAAAACAAATGGTAGCACAATAAGACGAGGTTCCGCGTGCCACAGAGCCCAATGCGACGCTGACACGATTTATATACAGATTCACCTGCCTCCCTCACTTTGTGGCCAGAATAGGTTGAATTCATTCATGCTTTTCTTGTAGAATCTTCTAGACGTACGTGGAGTGAATCACTGGTTGATGTTATTGATAAAATTATCGACAGTAAATCTGTCTGTCGGTTTGTTACCTCATTGCAACTCGATTGTTATGATATTGGACAAAAAGGTAGCCTAAGACCTGGAAAACGAGGAATTGTTTATAAAACGGGGTGTTGAAGTTTGCTTGGGAAAATTAGAAATCCACGCGTACGAAGTCGTGGGGACTTCTTATAAAATGGACACTTATAAAAAATATGAAATATAGAGTTTTATAGAATAAAGAGAAATAAATATAATTGTAGGTATAGGAAAATGAAAATTAAAGATATTAAAGTTCAGTGATGGGGCTCCTTAATACTTACAAAAGTGATCAAAACTGTAAAGAAAAACATGTTCCTGCTAGCAATTTCTGAAACTTACCTATTAATAATGTTAGAAAGTTCCGGAAAAGTTGTTAATTTTACTGTCGCTTAAGATACAAAAATTATGAACGACGAACCTCTGATCATTTTACTTGTGAAGTGAATTGCATTAATATTCTAACCTTAGCGTATTATAATTTTACTTCGGCGCTAAAATGCGATCGACAAACTACTTCAATTCGACAAACAATTTAGCTTTGTCAATCAATTTAACTTTTGGAAAATTTTGTCAATGTTGGTTTTTCATCATTCGATAGACAGAGGACCGATATCAGCAAAATATCACAATATTTTAGAATTCCTAAATTAGATATATAGGTTTGCAAAACGTATTTACTCGTAGAATTGGAGCAGAACCATTTAGTGAAGCATTTAATTTTATGTTGTTGCAAATATTGGGTGTCTGTTAAACAGCCATTAGGAAAGCAATTGGTTTTGCAATGAGTGTATCGATAGTGGAATTGCAAACTAGAAATTCCCCAATCTCTAAACAGCCGGCAGTGTATGCGCAAAACACGTAATGCTATTACCAGAAGATTACCCAAACAATAACCCACGAAATAAGACTACCATACACTCGTAAAATTTAATGCCAACTAGTATTGGAAAGTCGACTTAAGAGTTGTATTTCAAAATATTTATCGTGGCAAATGTCACAGCGAAGCACTTTAGCCAAGACGGAAATGTGAAATCTATAACAAATGTACCGAACGGATATTGAGTTTTGATGTCATAGATGATGCGTGTCTGGAGTATTCTCGAGATAATAAAATACTACGCCAGTCTCATCTCGTATTATATTACATTGAGCAAAATATTCTGCGAGATATTGATATTGTAAAAAGAAACATAAACGACGACGCGACTCCTCATAAAAACTTTAAGTTTGGGAGTAAGTTAGAAGTGTTAGCGAAACGTAAAATATCCTGTATTATGGCTGGAGATTAATTCAATAATTAAGTACCTACCATAAGTAGTAATGTAGCTAGTCTGCATTAGTTAATGATTTTTGCTTATCTTAAGAACGATTTCAGAACATAATCTTAATTTGTATTCAAAGCTACAAAACATGAGTTCTGTTCATTTTAGTCCCAATAAATCTGATGAACATCAAATTAATTACAAAATAAACACAGATGAAGAAACCAAAATATTTATTGAAGCAAAAGAACGTGATGAATTTGAAGTAAGAAGGCATTAATTCGAAGTGACAGTCAAAGAAATTACAGACAAACCGGAGGTTATTTATTTAATTGGTCGAGTAAAGATTGACAATGACGTATTGTTTCCTCAATAGTTGAACTTGCATAGAACATGGGTAAGCATGGCCCACGCTGGCCCTTGGTGATAATATCGGATAATAACACAGTTGTGAAATAACAAGGGATTACGTGCCATGAGTCATGGGGCTTACGGCGTGATATATAGGTACGGCTGGTTAGATCAGATAGAGATGGATAAAAGAATTACGTAGATAAATCGGAAGCGTCGCTAAGATTTTTCTAGTTTTTCTAACTTTAGTTATTATAATTTTATTGGTAAATAAATAAATAAATCTACGTGGTATCGTATCATATTATTCTTCATAAGTACTCGTAGGTTTCAGACGTTCTATTAAAAACACAATATCTATACACATAACACATACATAACATCACGCCTGTATTCCCCGAAGGGTTAGGCAGAGGTGTACCTATAGCACACCCACATTTCGCCAGTTATGTTTAAATCCCATGTAATAGGGGGCGAGCCTATTGCCATCAACCGGGCACAAATCCAGACTCCGGGCTGCTACCGAGAAATTCCAGATGGAAAAACCCAATAACACTTTGCCCGACCTGGGAATCGAACCCAGGACCTCATGCTCAGCAGTAGCGCTTGCGACCACTAGACCAACGAGACAGTATACATAGATACTAAATGGAATCAATATCTTAAATTACTTGCATTGGAAACTATTTCTGTCAGACACAAATCAAGTATATACCGGATTTTAAGTGCCGATACAACTCCATTCAATATATTGATACATTGACGGTTTAAGTTAAAGCCATGTTTTGCTGTAGGTACATAATTTTGGACACGTTATCATAATTTATGAGATGTAATGTCATTATATTCGTTTGTAAGTACTGTTTAATTCAACGCACATTGACAACACTGTGAACTGACAATCCTATTTATTCAATTAAAAGGACATCGTTTTTCAATGAAACAATAACAATAACATTACATTCATAACACTAAAATGAGTCAGTTTTTATATTTTTGTTTTACGTTCTACAGGTATTGAAATCACAAATTTCGGGATTCCTCTAATATTTTGATATTTTGTGGCATCCAATAACACTAGTGTTCCAATATTACGAGTTGCACTACTACAATGCTGAGTCATAAAATATTATATGGGCGAAGGCAACGGATTCAATATACATTATGAAACATTTTACAAAAGATAGGCTATTGTAGAATCGCGGGCGTATTCTGTTGTCCATAAACCACATAATGCATAAACAAAAGCATTTGAATAACACGTGGGTAGAAAGTGACAGCCGAATGGAAGCATGCTTTACATTCAACAGAAACTCAATCGTTTGATCGTAAATATTCTCCATTCGTATATTTTACCGCAAACATCGAAACACTGTCAATGGAAAACACATATTGAAATTGATAGTATTGACATCGGAAGTCGAAACTCGTTTCTCAACTTCACATTTTATGAGGCTGATAAGATCGTCATCTTAGCTTTATTTGCATGATGTATTTTTGTTCAATCGCGTCATTTGAATAAAATAAAAAATCTTGGCTTGTTGACAAATATGGAGAAACAAATCATGGTACAGCAGCTGAACAAACATAAATAAACATTAAAATCGGCAGACTATATTTCATTAACGGTTCAAAATAAAGGATAGTTGTTCTAAATATAAAACGTCCAATCTGTCAACGGTCGAGCGCGCGTGTTGTGCGACGACGAATGGTTGCAAACGATACCTACATCTGTTGTCTATTTTCAGATACGTCACAACAGAGATGACTGTCTGCGCCGGAACTCAAGACACAACTCTTTCTTCACACAAAAACCCGTAATGATGAAAGGAAAGACACTTCCCAAACTTCGATTCGATTCGATAGCCCGTCAATTCAGAAAAGTTCGACACGATCCCCAAATGTTTTGATAAAAATATCTAAGCGATCTGTCGGGACGAGCAGCTTCCCGGTTTCCACGCTTATCGCAAAGCTTTGTGCTCAACGCATTAAGCTAATTTGAATGGTGAAGGGCTGCTCAAAAAGCCGTTGTTTGAATTCTTCTCTTTAGTCGGGCGGTTGCCGGCCTGATTGTGGGAGCCGACGCTGCACGGATTGCATTCTGTTCGTCGCACAAGAAGACAGGCGCATTGACGGCGGCTTTTTGATTTAACCAACTGTACGTGCGCTGGGAGCCATGTATTTGCGTTGTAAATTTAATGCGCTCATTACATTCCTATGTTTTATATAAGTTAGACACTGCGATGCAATTGCAGAACATTTATGGCTTGATTATAAAGCTTTCTGTCGGCATCTTTAAAATAACCAACGTTTGTTTAAGTTAAAAATAAGTATTTCCAGACGATGAAATCAGATAAGCTGGTAATCTCAGGTTGTCATCACAACAACTAATAAGCAGAGATTTTCCAATAAAACCCCTTATGCAGAGTAGACTAAGGTTCATAATGTATTTAAAAAGTAACCGTGTTGACGAATGCCCAAGATGTAGCGCCGTGGGTGAAACCATTGACAAACGACTTGCTCTGACACACGGGTGATAAATAACTGATTATGTTACATTGCATTTTGCCTTAATAATTAATTGACAACAGCTATCTAAGCGGCATTAGCGTCTCAAACGACTTTGATTATATTTATCGGACCGCTTACAACCACATTTCATAATTTACCCTTTCAAAATAACTGACAATTATCGCCCAGAATGGAAGCAATTTAACCTCTCCACGGTTGAAACATGCGCCCCGTTGCGGTGAGTATATATTTTTATTGCTTTATTATTTTATTGCCATTGCAAGTGCAAACTGCCTCTCGTTTTTACGATTTACTTTTCGACTGGCTTATGGACCATAAATCTGTGTGGTTTAAACGAGCATACGCCTCGAGCTAGAGAAGCTACCGCATTAATATTGGCCAAGATCATTTGTTATTTCTTACAGACATTTGCACACTCAGACATTAATAAGAAGCTAGAATTAAACTTGCTTTGAATGAAGACGTTTCGAATGAAGCAACGATCCAACATTGTCTACAAAGTATTTGTCTTTGAAGTTTTATAGGAGAAGTTAGTTATAATTTGTATATTCCCACCCTAAAACTATTTGTTGACAAAAAACGTAAATAGTCTCAAATAACGAGCGAAATGATCGTTCACCCGAAATAGTGATAGTTATTCCGGTACCGTGGTCTGGTAGTTAATTGCTGCATTTTTTACGCGGCCGACTGCCACGGATTCCGTAATTTGTCTTCTCAGAAATGAGTCGCGTCGTCGAATGCAAGCGACATGTAGATACGGCTCGCTTTTTTGTAGATACCCCTCGAATTTCGGCTGGCGTAAATTATGTTTTAGTAGAATACCCTGGGGAAACGTTAGACGGGTTCTTTCGTAATTACTGTTTTAACTGCTGGGACAGAAACGTCAAACGTAACTTATTTTTGTGGGTAAAATGTCCGCTGATATTCTATCTTTGGTTTTTATTTCATGACAGCTCAGCCACGTTCTCTACACGTGAAATTCCCGAACATGGGGTGTGATTAAAAATGTAGATGGCAAGTGAATAATTAAAATTGGGCGCCACGGCATTGCGGTAGCAGTAAAGGGTGATGTAAAGCAATCGATAAATTGACGTCCACAACCCGGTTGTGCTTAATTCAATTCAAATAAATTTATTTATTTCGGAAAAAACATCCATATTGTATTAGTATTAAAAACTTAAATTAAAATCAATATCAAAATAAAATTTCAAAACAAAATTTAAATTAAAATAATAAACAAAATCAAAATTATAATTAAAATCAAAATAAAAATTAAAGACAATATTACATTAGAATTGAATCAAAAAATAAAATAAATTACAAACACAACAAAATGAAATCAATATCAAATCAAAATTAAATTCAAATCAAAATCAAATTAAAATTAAATCAAAATTATGTCAAAAATAATGATCGCTCAAAAGATTTACGCTTACTGCTTGCGCTATTTACGCGTACCGCTTTTCACGTTTACGATTACGCTCACGCATATTACGAAACCCTGTCCGTGACCCCGCGATGGAACATCAAAATAAGATAGCATAAAACCGCAAACAGGTTGCCTATATCGATACCAGAAGTATCAATTAATGTAAGGGACAAAACACGGTTTTTCAGGAGAGCCAAAAAACGATTTTATTTTTTGAAATCTGTCTATAACTTTTTACTGTCTGCTCCAATTTTAATTGTGTCTAGAGCAAAGTTTCTTAGAATTTCCTCTTCTTTCATGCTATAAACGCAAGATTTAGGAATACCCAGCAGTTTAAAATATAGCATGTCCCTTACGTTAAAAAAATATGTTTAGTTGTGCCTTACGTTACTAATATTTTATGTGTAAACCGTCAAGCATAGTGTAAGCAGCAAGAGCAATAGAAAATTATACGTAATTCTATTGTAAAGGACTTTTACAGTGTTGCAATTTGATGTAACTATAGATTATCTACTAAAATTATGGTATTTTAACACCATGGAAATAGGTTATTTGCATGATTAATGTTAGTTTCAGCTTAGCTAACACAGATTTAAATGAAATTTAGGGACACAAAAATAAAACGATTTATTGTTATTATATATTTTTTTATTTTCGACTTTTATGTCCGCGTAATTATTATAAATTCAACACACTAATCAGTCTATAAAACTTTTTATTAGTTTAAATAAATGTTCTAAAAGTAACAGTGTTCTAATTAACAGTCATACACACCTAGTTATCAATGTAAAAATAATTATGTGTAATTGACTCCGTGATCTCTTTTAATTAACAGTCCTACAAACTCTGTACTTTTAATAATTACGTTTAAATAGCTTTATAATTATAATCACCAAATGAATAAAAAAAATATGTTTTCTCAGACTCAACCAACAGTCTTATTTATTAAGTAATTGAATGAATGTACTGGAAACGAAAGACAGATGAAAAAATATGAATTTCCTGAAAGATGAATGAATAAAATAATATAAATGATATGAATATTAATATAAGAAATTTATATTATTACACAAGAATAAATAATTAGAAATGGGCAGACAGATAATTATGATGATAACTATTAGTAAATTAAACTATTTTAATGGTGACATTGAAATGGTTGGAATGACTTTTTCTATTTGGTATTTTATCTAGTTATCATCATCAGCTGTCATCACATCGTCATCGTCGTCGGTTTCATTAAGGGTATCTTTAACTGGCAATTTATTTGGAAGGTTCAAATATTCACCATGAAATCTTTTTGGTATTATACCGGTGTCGCACAATTTTTTGAGGTCATTGTATTTTGGAATGGAAATTGGGAGCCTCTCTTTATAAAGAGGCGGCAAATTATCTGTGTTCCTTTGACTTATGACATTACTAGTACTTTCAGCTGCAGATTCATTGTTGTCTATATTTTTTGTAATTTTACCTCTAACAGCACTTCTTTTCCCAATCCCTTTACCCTTTCCTCTTGCGTTAGAATTCTTTGGGGGTAATTCTTTGGAGAGTTCTATGTCGTAAGTATTACCAGTCTCTAACATTGTATATTTAACTTCAATTTTGGTCAAAGCATTTTTTTTAAATGTGCACACTCTTATGTTTTTCATACGCAGATCTTTATTTTTAAGAGTAGCTTGAGTGAATACAGAATCCGCCAGATTCTGGAAGTTAATGAAATCTGTATGCTCTAAGACACTCACATTATATGGTTGAGGCCGTTTTCTAGCACTCTCTATGAAACTTGGCCATTGCGAAGGTGCCCAAACAATTAGTTTTCTTACTTCCCTCTCAATAACAGCATGCATGCTGTCAACAGGCATATATGTGTGTCCTGCTAGAAGGTAATTAATTTGTATAACTTTTAGATTTTTAGATTGTTCCAGGAAATGTTTGAACATTGAAAATATAACTTTATTCTTATTTTGCCCCGTGCAGTTGTCACAGTATAATAATAATGTGTTCACAGCTCTGTTATCGAGTTCTTTTAAGTAGTTATACAGACACGTTGCTATTTCACAACTTCCTCTTTTACCATCTGCCTCACCCCATATGTAACAGTATCCGTTCTGCGTTCCACTCTCATATACTGTAAAATTGAACACAGCGTACTTTCTGGAATAATACAACTGCATACTTTCACCATACGGCGTCGCTAAAACTTTTTGAAGATCGAAACTAGATACAACAAATGTGTTATCGCGTTTTTGATTTTGATGAATATGAAAGCGTTTATATGTGGCTTTTTTTTCCAATAAATGAGCTTGTAACTGTTCATTAGTCGTCATATCCGGATTATTTTCGTTTTTAGTACATAAGAGACATTTGTCCTTCTTAGGAACATGAAATGCATAGTTATACTCTTTAAACATACATGTAAATATTTTTTCGCTTAAATAGTTTTCGGACCTTTCTTCACAATATTTAATGTACAACCTGTATAAGTTTGAAAAGTTCTTAAATTGCTCTGGCAGATACAATTTAGTTGATTTTTTTCTACTGTAGTGAGAAGGTAAAGCCGGTAATGCTTCTATGTATTTCTTTGCATTAAGTTTTGTGTTCTCGTCATATTTATTTGCTGCTGTACGTGTTCGACTATCGTCACAAGACAGTCCTTCTTTTGTATGATTTAATGTATACAAAATGTAAGTTTGGCTTATATCGAGAGTCTTCAGTATAAATTGTTGGCACACCTGCCTCCGTCCTTCGTCTTCGTTAATAAAGTACTCATATGTTAACGAACGTCTGCTAACTGCGTTTTTAGTCTTCTGACGTTTTACACTGATTGGTCTAGAACATTGCACAATCCAATCCCGTTTTTTATCGTCATTAAGTGCCCAAAAATAATCAAATATAGATTTCCTTCTTTCTTCTGTAATTTCGTAACATTTCCTGCTACATTTACCTTCTTTACAAGGATTTTCTTGTAACTTTCGGGCTTCTTTTACATTACCAGATCTTGTCTCGTAGGAAAAACCTTTTTCTTTAAGCTGTTTTCTTGTCTTACGTTTATTTTCAGGTATTTTTTTCTTCTTAGGTACTATTTCTATTTGATTTGTTTTTGTATTATTTTTTTTTGACTTGGTTTTCTTTCTTTTTCTATTTTTCTCGTGATCTTCTGAATCACCTGAAGTTTCTTCTTTGTCTGACCAAAGATTAGAACTTCCCGAAGAAAAGTCTTTATCCTCGCTATCCGTTAGAAAATCCATGCAAGATTTCATGAATTTTGATGTTACGCGACGTTTTTTGTTTGAATTAACTTCAGTTGTGACTTCCTTAAAAGGTACGTTGTTATCGATTTCGCTTGATATCAAATCATTACAAGAAGTATTAAAAGTGCCCAAAACATCATCATGATGTAGGCCTTCAGTCATCATCGTGTCTTTGTTTGTAATATCAATAGCTATTACATTTGTGAGTATTGTAGGAGATAAGAAAGTTTCATGACTTCCATTTTCCTCTTGCGATGAGGTTTCGAGAAACATTGTGCAAACAGCGGTGTTCTGTATTGTCTCTGTTGGCTTATGCATGAAGTCTATGTAATTATTAGAAAGTGGCTGGATATTCTCCAGTTCTTCGCCTGTATCATTTAACTCACGTAATGAATGTGCGATCACAAAGGATGCATCAGTTTCTGTTGCAACGTTTAGAGGTGCTTCAATCTGGTCATTCCTGACATTTGATAATACGTTTAAAGGATTTTCAATAACTTGACTACATGGGTTATTATTACTGTTTACAGTAGTACTCGTTGTACTTTCATTAGGTTTATTAAAAAAAGGATGTGATCGAGACACGGAAATAGTTGATGTGTTTATGATGTCCATGTCATTTTCAACAGAACACACGGAGTCATTACTGCTATTAACAATAATGTTAGGTCTATTTGAACTTCTTGTTATTAACTGCGTTTCTGCGTCTACATCACTATTTTCTATAAAACTTTCTGAAGAATCTCTTTTGTTTTCAGTAGACCTAAAAAGAAAACACGAATATGATTACTAGATTTAAGGCATATGGCGGACTTATTGTATGGGTCAACTCAAGTAGAAATCCGACAACACTTTAACGTAAGGGTCATAACAACTTTAGACTCGCATTGTTTATAAAGTAAAGGTCAAATATTATTCTTTTAAATCTTCAAAAAAATATTTAATTATCACAAGAGTATTATATTTGTCAAATTTAATTAATTTCTATTAACGCTATTAATTAGAACGACTAAAATAAGCTAATTTTGATAAACACTTAATTAATGTAAAGTCAAACAAAATAACGAATGTCCCTTACATTAATTTGTTGTATACTTTAAATAATACTAAATGAATGTTGTAGACAAAACCTAAGTATTATACGCAATGTTTAAAACATGCAAATAATGCATAAAACACTATTGCGTAGGAAGCATTGCATGCAAATACGAAAGCACCTGCAATTCAAGCATACTTACAAGAATAAAACCCGGGATTTCAGTATAGCAGTCGTGCATTATAAGATTGTTTTTATTTTATACCTACTAAGGTGTGAGACGAGCAGGACGTACGCCTAATGATAAGCGTCACACCTGCCCATAACAAATGCAGTGCCATTCATAACTTTCAAATACATTACATTTCAATACTTATCCCTCTTTATTCGGCCCGGTATCGGCACAGAGCGAGAAGATACTAACTAGTTTGTACAGGACTACGCAAATAATTATCTAAGTAAAACTTCAACCAATTTACCTATTCTCTAAATAATAAACAAGATCGTTACATAATGGTACATAAAAGTTATTGTCATCGTAAAATTATAAGTAATACATACCTTTCTATGGTTCTCTTCATGTTAATTAATTTTTCCCTTCGGACAAGTAAGGCACTTAACTTATCAGTGATATTACTATTGTTTTCACACATTATTTATTTAAATTACTTGTAGGATACCTTATTACAATAACACATCACTTAATCCAAACATTAGCGTTCATAGATGTAATAGTAACCTATGACACAATCGTAACAACTTCAAAGACTGCGCGCGAATAAACACGAGCGGGGCCGTGGCCGTCGCTTCGCTAAGTCTTCCCCTCCCCCGTATACACCCGCACACCTTACGCTCGTCGCGCGCGCCGGAGAGATAACCATTAAGAGAATCAAATTAATGTAAGTACTCGATATTTTAGCAACGATCATTTAAACAAATAAAGTAAAGCAAATATTAATTTGATTTCTAGTTGTTACGTAATAGGCATATTACAGTAAGGGGCTTAAAACAAAGATAGTTTTGTGAGATAATAATGTAAGGGATTAATTCTTAAAAACCTCTAATCATGAATTAAAGTAAGGGAAATGTTATTTAAATCGACTGATTTGAGGTTTAAGGTAAGTGTGTAAATTTTTTAACACTATGACTTACTTTATTTTTCAGAGAAAAAAAAATGTAAACGTCTGTTACATCATTTTTTTTGTCATAAATCGTTTTACGCAGGCCAAAATTTTTTACTGTAAGGGATTTTTTTTTAACGATAGAATTTTTTCAATAATACCAATCGATAGAGCTGAACATTCTGAATCCAATGACATATATAACTCATTTTCGCCAAAATGTCCCTTACGTTAATTGATACTTCTGGTATCGATATTTCTCGAAAGCCTTGTTATTGTAGCTTTACGGCTGTGTAATGTAGCCTTTGGACAATAAAACATTGTAAATCAGTCAGTACATGCCAGTCATCATCATCTGCCTGCCTTTTCCCAACTATGTTGGGTCGGCTTCCAGTCTGACCTGGGTAATACGATTCCATTCCAGTCTTCTTTGTTAAGTATTATAGTTGTTTAGTAGTGTTGGACTGCCTCGTTGCTCTAGTGGTCGCAAGCGCTACTGCTGAGCATGAGGTCCTGGGTCCGATTCAAGGGTCGGGCAAAGTGTTATCGGGTTTTTCCATCTGGAATTTCTCGGTAGCAGCCCGGACTCTGGATTTGTGCCCGGTTGATGGCAATAGGCTCAAAATGGGACTTAAACATAACTGGCGAAATGTGGGTGTGCTATAGGTACACTTCTGCCTAACACTTCGGGGAATACAGGCGTCATGTTATGTATGTATGTGTAGTATATACAAGATTTGTGTACGCACGACTACATATCAAGTATAATATATCATTTCCAGTATAAGCTGAGTTCTCATTGTACGAAAAGCCTTCTCATTGTAGCAATGCTAGGTCAGCTAAAACATAGTCATATAAATAAAAACAACTTATATATATAAATTTATTAGAATACTCTAATAAATTTGCTGTCATGATTCACGGGCCAGAACAAATCTGAATTACAGATGTCACCAGAATAGCTCAAGTGTTTTGCAATTAAAATATTTATGACTTTTAATTTATCTTTGATGTATTGTGCGGTTTATTTAGATGGAGTACTTGAAAACGATGAGTTATTACCGCTATGTGTAGTGTGTGGTTATCTAGAAATGCATTAAGTCAAAATAAAAAGCCATTAAGATTAGAAAGATAAGTGCAGTTTACTGAATGGGGAGGTAGGTACGAGTGTTTATTTTAGTCCAAATAATAATCATGGTTACAACATCGTATATAATGTGATCGTGGAATTATTGCTGTGAACACAATGCAGATTGTGGATAAACATTTCTCATAGTTATCCAATTTGTCAATAAAATGAATTTACCAAATCAAATTAATGATTGTTTGCTTAACTACCTATAGGTAGATACCTATATCACTGTATTAGAAGTCTCTAATACGACATTTAGCAGACTGTTAACACTTCGTTTAATAAAGTACCAAACAGCTTTTGAATGTCTAATTGGAAACGTGTAACTACACTCGAGAGCAATGAATCCGGGTCACTTAAAGAATGTTAAAAATCTCGGAAACTAAAAATGATAGGTTAATGCAATAAATTGTATTTAATAGACAATGTAATACTCCTTAAATGAAAGTAAAAAAAATATGAGTCACCATACATTTTATTAACACAAAATTACATAAAGAAAAAAACTGCTGATCTCTCCTTAAAACAAAAATAGGAAACATGAAATTTTTGAACTTTATTACGATTTTCTTGAATTTTAATACTTCGTATTGCCTCCTCGTGCTTCCATTACTGCGTTTACGCGGTTTGGCATGCTGTACACCAAGTTCCTTATACGATTTTGGGGAATATTCTCCCATTCCTCTGTGAGAGCAATTTTGAGCTCACGAAGCGTGATTGGGGGAGGGTTTCGTTGTTTTACGCATCTGCCTAGCTCGTCCCAAGCATGCTCGATCGGGTTGATATCCGGGCTGCGCGCTGGCCACTCCATACGAGTAATGTTCATCTCTTGAAGGTAGTCATTCACAATCCTACCTGTATGAGGTCGGGCATTGTCATGCATAAATATAGCATCCTCACCTAAATTGACCATAAATGGACCAACGTGATCATTGAGGATTTCTTCCACATATCTTACGCTAGTTAAAGAGCCGTTTTCTATGATCACCAGCTCTGTGCGACTTTCAGAAGAAATTCCGGCCCACACAAGTACAGACCCACCACCGTAGGCTACTTTTTCTTCGATGCATGCTTGCTTGAATCTTTCCCCTGGTCTTCGATACACTCTGTGTCTTCCATCGTGCTTGTAGAGCATAAATTTTGATTCGTCGGAGAACATAACTTTTGACCAATCTTCAATACTCCAATTTACGAGGCTCTGGGCATATCTTAGTCTTGAAATACGATGCCCACGCTCCAGTTTAGGGCCGTTTGCAGGTCTAAGGGGTTTTAAGTTAGATTCAGCAAGCCGACGTCTTACTGTCCATGCACTTGGGTTACTTCCTCCGAGGCGTCGAAACTGATTTGTGAGTTCAGTTCCTGTGAGAAAGCGATTTCGAAGCATGGTGTTCACCAAGTATCGGTCTTCTCGTGCTGTGGTACACCTGGTTCTGCCCGTTCCTGGTCTGCGTAGGTTAGAACCAGTTTCTTCGTAACGTCGGAGAACTCTTTGTACTGTTGACAGCGACACACCGACAGTCCTGGCTGTATCGCGCTGACTCCGGCCGGTTTCCAGCATTGTAAGTATTCTGGTGCATTCTTCAGGCGTAAGCGACATAATTTCAGCTTGAATAATGAATGTAGAGCACTATCAACATGGTTTATGTACCCACATAAATGACAGATTACAAACAAAAGCAAAACCAAATGCTGTAATTTCGTAGTTCCATCTTCGAAAGTGGCCCTTTTTCAAATTTGATTTTTTTATGATATAACTTTACAATAACTAAGAAGTTTTAATACCTTAATTTAAGGAGTATTACATTGTCTATTAAATACAATTTATTGCATTAACCTAGCATTTTTAGTTTCCGAGATTTTTAGGATTCTTTAAGTGACCCGGATTCATTGCTCTCGAGTGTATTAACAGATTAAAAAACGTAATTTATTTACTAGACACCTAGTCATTTTACCGTCTGCACTTTAATGAAAAAGTAAATAGGACATAGAATATAAAATAACCAATTTACAACCGACCAAATTAGCAGATTTAAACGTATAGAAAGGCCGACACATATTAAACCTATTACAGCAATACAGCTCTGTAAATTACAGTTTGCATTGTACGACTAATAATTACAGATCGCTATCAACTGTAATAATCTAGACAGCGACGGATTTAACCTTTTTTACGTACTACTTCCTATGTTGGATGACTTTAGACTTCGTGTTGATAGATGGTTTATACTCGTAAGTGAATGAGTCATTAAATATCGATTCGAAAGTTATTGGACTGATTAGTTAGCTGGTAAGTTGAAAAAAAATTAGAGAAAGAAGAAAAGTTTTCCATAATCACCTAAGGAGAAGATTAATTTAATGATACCTATACCCGAAAGGTTTAGGTAATTAAATAAAGGTAAACAAAAAAAACCACGTGACTTATAGATGTTAAACCTTTTATTTCAAATGTTAATTTCATATTATTTTGAGTCCCATAATAAAAGGCTCTATTCTGAATCTGAATTTGAGGAACTATCTGTCACATTAATAATAAAGCGTTCAGTGGTATCATCAATTATTTTGTCTAATTTAAACATTTTCTGTCCTTCTTTTATTACATGAACCTCGCAACTTTTCCAATTCTCAGCAATCACATTTGCTTAAAGCCTCTGGCAAAAGAATGTTTAGGTCAGACATTTTAATAGTATTGTTTTTCTCGGCTACAAACCCTTTAACTTGACTCAATTGAATTGCGTTAACAGTGGTATGGTGGCAGCCGCAATACAGTGACACCATAAAACATTTTTTCTAATTCATCCACAACTTATAAGGCATCTGGTTAACCGACTAAACGTAATACCTGCTACTTCAGTTGCCATACTACGTCACAGGTGTACTCTTCAATCTAGCAACGTTATCTAATCCGTTGTATGTTCTAAAAGGTTTAGGGAACCTGTCTTTTTGGGCTCTTTACAATAGGCAGATTACAAAATATTATACTATTTTATAATCTAACAAAAAAATTGTGCTCAAGCAAGTACATGTACGAAGAGTATAGTTTACGAATAAATGATAAAGTTTAACATACATTAATAAAAGAGGAAAGTATCGTAAAAATCGCAAATAACTTTAATTTTGTTGTGACGTATTTTTAAACAAGAAAGTGTCAACTATAAAAAACCCTTTTTACGATTTGTTTACCTTTATTTAATTACCTAAACCTTTCGGGTATAATCAAATAATAATAGATAACTCCCTTTAAATTTGCTTCAGTTCGGCCGAACATTTCAGAGAATGTCATAAGTAGAAATCCTCAGAAATAATTTAGTAGGTACTTGTACTTATACTCGTATATAATTACTAGCTCCGCCCCGTGGTAAAAGAAATATACTTTACGACTTATTCTCAGACCTACCAAATATACACAAAAAAAAATTGCTAAAAATCGGTCAAGCGGTTTCGGAGGAGTTCGATAACACACTGTGACACGAGATTTTTGTATATCAGATATATCTCTATATGTCGCAGATGAATTGTCGAATCCGCTGGTTTACAAAACCGCTAGTGGTTTTACAAAACAGCTCCGTTATGTAAAACAACTAAACAACGTTTAGCTGAATTGTCATTGCGCTACGTTTAACAAAACTGATGCCAACGTTTAGACGTCATGCAGAATGGCTTATCTGCAGTCACAATAAGCGTTTGGTGTGACTTCTAATGCCATTCTGGTCGCAGTAACTAAGCTAGGGCACCCTGACCAATTAGTTAAGGTTAATTCAGAACTAGGACAAACCGAGCGCGAGCAGAGCGAGCGAGCGCTGCTTCCAAAATGGTCGTAGTTACTTCATAATTTTGTATAGTTAGGACTGACTTTCATAAAACTCTGATAACTTTCATTTGAGTTAGGGTCAATTTTTGTACTTATTACTCGTTTTATTTATTTATTTCTGTTTCTCTCGTTTAAAATCCTAAATCTAATATTTTATTTCACGCTGTTTTACATAATCTATACCGCCCATTGATAAACGTTTATGTAATTCTGCGTGTTAAAGTTCAGTAATTATGAAAAACCGTTAAATGTCGTTCTGTTGTTTTACATAATGGAGCTGTTTTGTAAAACAGCTTGCGGTTATGTAATAAAAGTTCTCCAGGCCAAATTTCGGCCATGGCGGCCAATCTCAGGGGATCTCTACTCTACTCGATACGTAAGATAGTTTAGTAAGAAAAGTGACAGGCATAATTTCAACACAAGAAATAGGAACAAATTAGATCAACCATGGTTCAGTTTGTCTAAAGTACGAGTAGGTACATACTTATTTTATGGGGTCCTGTGTAAAATAATATAATAAAATACCACTCGATATTCTTCAACTAAATGAGAAGAAATTTAAAACATGCATTATAAGATTATAACACATACTATGTAGATAAGCATATTATAAGTTGGATGATTATATCGTAGATAAAAATGCTTGGCTTAATGCTGGTCCTGCGCCACTGCCACTTGGGCGATCTAGTTAAAATTGTAGTGTTTGGAAGAGATGATTCCTTTTTATTTTTTCTGACATTACGAATATTTAAAAAAAAAAAAACTGTTATAATTGTTGAATACTTCGATTGATATTAATTACATTTTTTTCTTTTTGATAGTAAAATTTTATTAATTTCTCAAATCTAAGTAAACTATAGTTTTGTATAATTTAGAAGCATTTTTCCAATTTTGTAAATATGAGTACCATGGATTCGTTTATTATGTCATTATTGTGTATGTTGACTTGAAAGCATGGCAGTTGAGAGTCCGTCATGCTCACTTAAATGTCTCACTGATGGTGGCGCGTGTGTTGGATCATTGGGTTCCTTATAAAATGGTTGAGCTAGCTGATCCACGCGTGATGTTTGTGAACGCGCGCCGTCGGTTGAGACTTATCATCTCTTAACTGTCACGGCTTATTTTTATATATAATCCTATATTTTGAATTTTATTTTTATTTTATTTTCTCACAAATACAAGCAACAAGAATAATGTACCCAGGATTGTGTAATATCTTGATTTAAAAGAGTGTCCTTCGAGTTTCTTGCCCGTTCTTCTCGATATAGATCTACGTTTTGGAATGGGCAACTAGCTTCAACTTTCTGACTGACTGACCGAATCTTTGACAGTTCAAAAGTGCCAGTGACAGTTTAAATGGTTTAATTGAAATAAATGCTTTGAGTTTGAGTTTGACATATACATATAAATTATAACAAAATAGTAAGGAGGTCAAAACTGTACACTTAATACTTTTGTAAAAAAAGTAATTGCTACGAGGTGTGGAAATGACTCATACCGGAAATATAGTTTTTAGAATTTTTGTCCGTTTGTCTAGATGTATGTTCTGGATTGATGCTACAACAGTTGAATTGGATTTGGATGAAATTTAGCACACGGATAGTTTAACACATAGGGTACTTTTAATCCCGGTTATACGTTCCCGTGGGATATTTTCCGACATCCAAGCACGCCGTGGGCAAAAGCTTCTTGAATAGTTTCCTAATCCACATAAATCTACGAAAGTTTCAAATGTACTCGTATCTACTCTCAATAATCGTATTGATTATCGATTCCAATCTGTAAATGACATCAATCGATTCATATCTCTTACTAAACAATAATGTAACAATAATAAATTCGTAAATGTATGTGTTTTCATTTAAATATTTCAACTATCATGCAACAACGGTGTATAATACGATAGTAATCTCATTTTTATCACATCTACGTATTCAAAATCCCAATGTTTTTACCATTATAACGTCGATTATTATGCAATATATTTCAATAAAATAGTTTTTATTCGAAATGAAGTGATAATTGAAATTGAAAATATTGTGTTAGACGAAGTTTTTTAATTTAAATATTGTGTCGACCCAAATCAATTATTTAAGATGAGTCAGTTTGAAAAAATAACTAACGTGGAATCATTGGGACGGTACTAGTTATGAAGGGAACTTTCCATTTTGTTTCAGCAATGTTTGTAGCAAGTTACATTTTGCAGTATGCGATTCTAAATTATGTGTAAAGCAGATAGATATATAGTTCATCCAACTGGGTAATAAACATTCATCTTTAAAATCTAAGGTAGGGCTTAAAACCCTCTACAACAACTTCTAAAGAAACAGCAAAACGCTTCTAAAGGAAGTGAAACCACGAGGCGGCTAGACACATAAAATATTGAAATATATCCATTGGTGGTGTGAAAGAGATAGCACTACCTGCCTGCAATATTCAGGACCTTAGCAAGTCTTGGCAGACACCTTAGTTTGTTCTGTACTTTATTTAAGCTGAGGTTCCACTGAAATAGTTTCGTGACTACGACGAGGTATGTCTGGTGTTTGGAATGGAAGTAAATGGTATGTCTACTGAATTATGGGTCTGCGAAATTGTGAGGGCCTTCAGAATAGGCTATTAAATTTAATAAAAATATGGAATAACTTATATTTTTTGCGAGAAAAGATGTCTAACTAAATAGAAACTCATAAATTATGTTTCTACGACTACAGCGTAAGGTGCTGTTATCTCAAAAACTAAAAATACCCAAAGTTAAATCAAGAAAGTGCGTAACATTTTGTGCAGATGTAATCTTACTTTCACGCTTCGTTTCCGTCAAAGGATAAATTGGATCCCAAAGGATATCACAAGTCAACCGAAAGTAACTACATTAAATTCCTTCAATAGGACGAGTATAAACAACAGTCACATATTTAAGGGGCCTTCAAACAAATAGGTGCCAGTTTTGCCAAGTTTCTTTTGCCCAAGTAGGCAAAAACACATTATACAACTTATTTATTTCAATACTACTTCAGTTCTGAACGTCGATCGATTCAAAGAAACGTTGGCTACTTAGAAATGTTAGTCTATCATCTGCGTGGGACCAAATGGTACCCCAGTCAAGACCGATACCATTTACATTTTCTTCATAACTTCATTCCCATTTCAATACATTGACAGTCCATTCCCTATATACTTATACTGATTACACTATTGTTGGCACGGTTCAATATTGCTACTTCTCAGGAGCTGGAGTTAACCAAACTCAGCGAAACCTTTGCCAAATATCTTTAAGTTGTTTTGTAAGATTAACTACGTAATAATAGTCACTGAAGCTACAATATTATATGATGAAAACAATAGTAAGATTTGTGTCAGAAGTTTACATGCTGAAAGTTTAGCAATTGAAAATAAAATTGATGAAGTAGTGAATTGGATTAGAAGTTTGTCTGAGGATTAGGTTTCGTTTACTTTGTGTTTCGCGATAAACGGGGACGACATATGTTTTTTTGTTTTCATTTTCATCTTCTATTTTATCAACCGTAAAGGGAAACCAAACTGTCTTTCATTGATTTTTTTTCAACATTATTTTACTGTCATATAAGTCCAGCAAAGTCATTAGTTTATTTGTCGCATTTTTTTAAATTTCTTAAACCTTCTATTAGAGTGTGAGTAGTTCATCTTTATTTTCTATAGGTCGTAGTTTTTAATGTGCATGAATCAGGCACCACTTGCCAGCAGTCTAAAATAACCGTCTGTGTTCTCAATATTAACGTACAATTACGTACAGTAGTCAACCTAATTCTGAAATCACATTAGCTAATTTCCCCATGCTAATGGTTCGGGGACTGCAATAAAAATAGAATGTACAGGCATTGTGTAACTGATTGTCCCAAGGGGTTCTACGGACTCGACCGAAGGAAATGGTTACTTAATAGTGCTTCGAGTAACGGTCTAGTGATCTGTCACTTACAGGACAGTACAGGAATACAGTGATCAATATCCATTTAGTAGCCTTGTTAGGAGTTTCTGTACTAACTAATTTATAAATTTTGCACATTTTGTATCATGAAATTATTGAATGTAAAATTATATAGGGCCGTAATTACGTGTGTGAATTTAAGCCAATTAATTATTAAGTAAACTGACACCCTATATCAATTTGTTGTGTTATAGCCATTTCATACAACTGTCAAAGAATGACAGTTGTAATTTGAATTGGATCTCAATTGTGGTTGTTAGTCTATTTGCTTAAGGGGGATGCGCCAAAGTAGCCCGCGAAATTCAAATTTTGTTACGTTTTTAGCAATTTGCAGGTCAGTATCAGGTTGTATGGTGATCTAAATATGGTTCGCGACCGTATCAAATATGGCTTTACAGAATTATAATCATTTGAATCAGCAATACAACTCCTTAAGTTACAATTGCCCTCAAATGTCATGATTTCACGAAATAGTCATTCAATAGGGTAAATATGAACTTATAGAGATGTATTGCTGATTCTAATGATTATAATTCGGTAAAGCCATGTTTGTTACGGTCGCGAATCATATTTTAATCAATATACAACCTGACAGTGACCTGCAAATTGCAAAAAACGTAAGAAAATTTGAATTTCGCGGGCTACCCTGAAGGTTCCGCCTTAACAATCAATTTGCTTGACTTTACATTAAGCTAAGACGTTTTAGGTTAGCCTTTGTACCTAAGCAGCATAACCTATCTCCTTGAACAAAATATTGGCAAACAAACAAAAATATCTAGACCATAACAAGAGATCTATTTGAGGATCAATGTCCCTGCTCAAATATTATATTCCGTGAAACTAGTGAAGTCTTATTGCACTAAGTCGGCCCGGGAATTGCTGCCAAATTGCTTCGCGTTGCCTTACACGCGTCATTTAGCCGCCGCGCCGCTTGTACCCGCCTGAAGGAGACTAAGCGAAAAGATTAAGCGTTTAGAAGCGTTACGACGAACATTGCTCTTAGGAAGTCGTGATTGTCACTTTTCAGAATAGGTACATTTATATTTGCGTAGACTGTTCGGAGACTGGGGATGGATTTTATGTTGGAGGTGTCTAGTTGGTTAATATATTTACAGGAAATCCAGCCCCGTACTTACGCCATTTATTTATAGCGCATAACATTATCCCACGAATACCATAGCTTTGGCATAATTATTACGTTTAACAACAATGCGGGGTGACAAAGCATCCACAGCTCCACAATATGACGTAATTACCGTCACACAACCGCTTATGCTTTTGACTAATTAGTAAAGACGTTCAAGGACCGTACTCCCAACAATAGGCCGGATATGCGCCTCGACGCCGCTTCCTACCGCTACCAAGAATTTATCGTACCTCTCACCTCTCCCTCATTACTCAAGTGTCAAAAAGAGAAGGATTACTATTGTCAGGTAGAGATGGCTAATTAAATTTTTATGCCTTGAAACGATTCAATGTAAAGTGAATCGATTCAATACGGACATCTCATGTTAAATTCCTTAATGTCTGACTTTTAACTAAAGGGCTTATTTCAACCGTTTGACGTATCAACTATAAGCCGTAGTTACCTATTCATAGTCCTGAATGCGAGAACCGTGTTTTTTATAATGGCTTTGATTTGTTTTTTTTGCGCGAAATTGCATAGTGTTGCAAATTAATACGTCTTTGTCGGCACTATGTGTTTTTCATGCATAATAATTTTTGTTCAGTTTTTCTTTGTTTCACGTTTTTTTACTTTACTTTTTCCTCTTTTTGTCGGTTTATAAAGGATTCATTTTATGTGTTTACTAAAATAGCTTAGTATTTTATATGACACTGACTTTGTTGAGCGGTTGTAATTAATTTTGTCTTTTTTAAGTGATTGTAAAATGAATCCACTCTCCTAACAATACTACTACTACTTATAGATAAACAAACGTTTTCTTTTCACTAACACATTGTGCTATCGTAATTAATATTAATTCGCCTGATTCCCATGTTATTTCACCCACTGTCCGAACCCTGGTCCCCCACATCGACCCAGACAGCTTCATTAGCTCTCGTGTGACGCAAATTGCGTGAACAAAAGATACAAAGGAAGTTGTTGTGATAAACTAACGATTGCTGAATTGACAGCGACCAGGAGGGTCGATGAGTACCAAGCTGCGAGGCTTGAAAGAATACTGTGGTATATGACAAACTTACAAAGAAGCTTTCATTTATACTACATAATATGAGTAAATGAGTCTTATGAGTTGATGACAGAAAAATTATACAGTTATTACTTATTACCTACATGAATTGTAACATCTATACATTTTAAATTAAAGTCGCTTTTCGTGTTTTTCTGTGTGACCGCTTTGTTCTTCGAAAATGCGCAACGGATTTTGATGTAAGTTTCACCATCATTTAGAGAATTTATTCCGGAAAGTATATAACACTTATGTAAAGAAATCTCTAAGTTTTGTTAAGTCGTGAAAACCGTGCGAGGCAGAGGCGGATTGGCTAGTCAGTTAATAAAAAAAATAATAGAAAATCTATTAATGTATAAAAAATATACAACGAACGAAATGTCCAGTAGTATTTTTATGTTACTAATTACAATTAAAATACATTGAATTAGACCGTAATCTTCGAAAGGACTTAGTTTTCGATAATACTGAAGCGTTTAAAAAAAATGGACTCGATTAGTTAAGTTTTTCGGGAGTTATAGTGACCACGCCAGGATCCATACATACTCGGACGTCCACAGACTTTTTTTTAAAACAATTTTTTCATTATTGGAAACAGCAAAATGTCTTTTGAAAATAACATGAGTGTTGAAACTAGTGTTTTTTCTTGACGTTTGTGTGTGAATATTATTCTACAAGTGCGATATGAAGTAAATAGAGACATTTTTAGCTCAAGAAATTACTTGTTCTTTGTAAGGCGAGAGTAGAGCACTACCTCACGCGTTTCGCTTATGAGGCGTGCAGTACCTCACGCGCTTCGCTTATGAGGCGTGCAAAATATGAACATCAATGATTGATGAGTGCACCATCGAACTGAAAAGTTTTGGACCTTTATTAATTAATGTGCACTTTTAACGGTGACTACAGGTCATCTACAGCCTTTTCTTTACCACATACAACAACTGAAAACCAATGATAATTTTAATAGATGTCGGCGTTTTTCGCCATCGTTTAAAAATAGTTTACACGGATTGGCCCCACAAGTTAACTTTAGAACGCATATCTTCAATCATTCACTGAAACCCACGGCAACCACTACGAAAGCCTTCATTAAACTTAGAGATTCTGAACCACTGACGCAGGCGTGGGTGAAGGTACGTTTTGCATGCGAAATGCATTCTAGTCGAGGAACGCGTGCCGGTGGCGTTATACGGACACCGTGTGCGTAAGTGGCTATACTGGCTATAGGCGTCTGGTTAGAGGAAATACGTAATTGCGTCGTACACGTGTGTTTTAGTGAGTAGCAACCTTCATACGGAGTTTTGATACGATGCATGTACCGACTAAGAGATTTTGCAAGCAATGACGCTGAAAAATACTGGATTGACTGCACTGAAATATCTGGATTAATGATTGACAATTTGATCATTCATCCAGTTTTTAATTTTTATTTGGAATTTGTTTTTTTGATTGATTTTTATTTGTTTTGGTTGGATGATTTTACTGATCATAATGTATTATGGCCTAAGTAACTCTACATTTAACGCTTTAAAAGTCTTCTCTTTCCGGAGGCAAGCACAGGTGTGAGTGGGTATGAATATGAATATTTGTCTTGAAATATTACAAAAAGCCAACGGAATTTTCCTGCCGTTTTTCACTATGTTGTAAAACGTTATCAGATTATCCATTAAGCACAGTAATTGCTCTATGCTTAATGAAGGATCTGATTAATAGTTTAATTCCAGTTTCATGCACGCTAGAGGACCCACTGTGTTATTAGTTTGTACTGTAATTATATCATTCTCGTGACTTCTCATGTTACATTTTTTGTGCGTGTTTGCTGGACAATTAGTTAATCAAGGCAGCAGGTGGCTTTTACGCTACTTAGCGTAGTGAGCGTAAAAACTTTAATTTGACTATTAGCTGTCCCGCCTGGGGATGCCGAAGGGTTGGAAAGTGTGATGAACTATTTTATGGCCATAGTTCACCGAGCACGGAACTAAGTCGGAATCATTTTGTTTCCAAGAATAAATAAGTATAACAAAGAACATAGGAATAAGTAAGTACAAATACAATGAATGAACTTTATTTAAGTTTAACAAAGAAAAGAAAGTTGAAGTTACAGTCGTCACAGACGACTTCCTCCGTGATAAAAAAGCAAATGACTGCAGAGGCAGAGACAACGAACAAAACATTATCCTTTATTCATAACATAACACACCAAAATAGACCAGCAGAGTACATTGACTAATGATAATGAGTTATCACACGTAATACAACTATTAAATAAGGTATGGTAGCTTAATAATGCACAAAAGACATCATCAATTACGTCGCTTCCCTGCGTACCAAGTGTCTCTTTGATCTTATAACAAAAGGGATATTTCTATGTGTTCGGGAGTCTACGCATGTTATGGTTCAAGATTTGGGACCAAAGCGATTACCTACATGTTATTTTTGGGACGAGGGTAGGTCCACTGTCAAAATGCAATGTAATGACCAATTAGGCGATCGCTAAACAGTGAAAATTAGACACAAATTGGTAATTTTTATGTGATTAGATGCCATGAGTCTAGGTAATTGTAATACTTATCAACTCAAATAATGTATTTCCATCTTATTGGTGATTAAAAATAATGTTAAGGAGATAAAAACTAAACTTAGGAAACGGCTCACACTCATGATCCCAGGGAATCATTCATGTTAGCAAGTAAAACGACAAAGCTTCAATGTTACATAAATTACTATGTTAACAAATTAAAGCGTGATTCCTCTTTGTATAAGTCCTCTAAATACCTAGGATTACGACTTTACGCGACAGAAATATGAATTTTCTGGCAAAGCTAGTTATTTCAGAAGCTGGTACCCATCGGAAACATACTCACTCTGGCGGGTCCATATTTGTACAATTTCAGCTATCAAATCTCCGTCGCGTGTCACCAACACGTCTAGAGCGGTGGCTGATTCATAGAAATGTGGACCTAACATTAGTTAGTTCCCAGTTAACTGTCACATCTACCATATTTAGAGGAGTTTCATCATGTACAATTTGCTTTAACCATAGCTTACGTCGGTCGGCTGTAATCGGGGTTAACGGTCACAATACTATCACTCTAGTGCATTTTCCCAAGCAAAAACGCTGAATATTCGCGCTACAAGTTTATGGCTTGTAGTATATTAATAAGCCAGCGTGCCAACCAGGATCAATAGAGCATCAAAGTAAATGACAATGAATGGGCAGCTGGTGGCCGTGACGTCACAGTACCTAGCGAGCTATTTGTTTGATCAAATTTATGTTGCTCATGTGCTCCTAAATGCGCACTTTAGGAAATTGAATTATTTAGTGGTCACCAAAGCTATTTTTAATTTAAGTATCGCTGATGATAGTATCTACGTGATCCCAGCGAATCATTCATGTTAGCAAGTAAAACGACAAAGCTTCAATGTTAACGGCTTAGGGAGTCTTCCTTACATTTGTAAGCCCAACGTATTGATATAAATATCATGTTTAAATGATCAGCTGTAGTTATATCACGCATTTTTAATCTGAATTAACGTCAAAATAAAAGTTTCTCATGTCGTATATTCTAGAAATTAGCTTGTTCACGCACTCTCTAAAATTAATTCAAAATAGGGTTCAATCAGAGCATACGCTACGCAGGAAACAACCCGTATGTTCCCTCGATGTTCGCATATAACGACGGTAATATTGGCAAAATTAACACGCTCCACCGTGTAATCACATAGTGCGGTAACATCGATACGCAATTTACTGTCGGAAATGCTACGTAATGGCGTACTTAGTGGTACGTGTCGTACTACGAATACGTAAACTTGTTATTCGACATCTGCGTGGTAGTGCTTTTGATATTAACTTTTGAAATTATAATGTAGATTGCTTATGATTATGATTATTATTATTAGACTTCTGAGATTATGGCGCTGGCTTATTACAGTCTTGTAATGATATTAGCAACGCTATAAATTGGCACAAGTTAATTAATTATACAAAAACAATAATTAGATTGCAAATATATCTGAAGTTAGCAAAGTCAAAAGTCAAAATCAGTATTAGTCTCTAAGTCTCGAAGAAATCTCAAAGAAGTAATTTAACTAACTAAAATATTTATAAATACTGGCCTTATAAACTTCAACTGAGTAACCTCTCAACTATTTAAATCTCCCCAAGTTTATTCGAAAACTTTGTAGTCCACATTAAATTAAAAAGCAATTTTCATATTTCGTTGGAAACACAATTAAGGCAAAAAATAAAAGGTCATTTTGAAAGTCCCCAGTCACCTTTACAAAAGGTGTTTCAGAATTAAAATCTCATTACGTAAAAGGAACAAAATGACGAACAATTTGGGTAATTTTCGGATGAAACAATGGCAGCTGTCACCCTCGTATTGGTCATCAAATTTTTTTTTTTACCCGCTGTTTGTCAAACTTTACTAACTTCACTGAGTCACTTTTATTCTCTTAACACATCTGACATTGGCAGAATTGTCGACATCGGCATCATTGCCATAGAGAAAAATATAATAGAATAGAGTCACTTTTGATCACTTTTCTAAAGATAGCATTGATCATAACAAGAAAAATACACTTAAGTAATAAAAGAATTAACATACCTAATAATAATGTATATTTGCTTTGTTCAATATTCAACATAAGCAGCTCAAAAGTAATGATACCAAATCTATTCAGTACAATAATACCCGTTCCGTAAGTAGTAATACTTGATGTTCAAGTAGAAAAGAGAACCCTATCATATCTTTAAGCACTCCGTCACGAATTATGTAAAGTACAAGGAAAAAAGATTACTTATATTCTGAAATGAATTTCTAACAGGCTTAGCTTGAAAATAGAAAAAGCGTTATACCTACATTATGAGCATTACTTTCTTTGCGTGTTGAGAGGCTTAAAAGCGCTGCTCAACATTTTTACGTCCAAGTGAATAGGCGAGGTTACTTTGCGAAAGAAGGCAACGGTTATGACTGAAATTCGTATGCTTTATTCATAAGTTTTCAGGCGTATCAAAAACCTTTTTATGACATCGCTATCATAGATTTTTATTTACAACATGTTGTACGCAGTTTCACTGATAAATGACCTATATTGGTACGCACTGAAAAGCAGCTTGTATGAAGCATTTCCGCTAAAAGCTAATTTAGCTAAATTATTAATGGCTGAAGTTCTGAGTCGATGAACGAAAAATTTAAAGATCATGCTGAAAGGACAATGGGTAATCTTGTAAGGGCCTCGTGCCTAAAAAAATATTGACTGTAACATTATGAACTATGTCTGTCATGTATTTTTTCTCCAAGTGAATTCAGACGTGCTGTCTTAGGATTAATTAAACTACTCGATGAGGGCAACTAAGACCGACATAGTTCATACTGCTACAATTAAGTTTGAGTCTGGGTACGCTTTTACCCATTCTCCCGTACAGTGAAATTAAAAGGAGATGGATAACGGCCCCATACAAGCTTGGCCTAGAAATGAACACGAATAAAACAAAATTTATTATGAAGCTATAATAGAGTTTCATAGCCCTGTATATTGTCGTTCGTGGTAAAACTTTGTGAAGACACATAAGGCCTTTTCCAAACCTGCTGACTTCAAAAAATAAATTCAAATCTGTCAATTGCTGAGTAATCCACTGTCTTACAACATATTCAATTTCACTCAAATCTAATGCCTGCATCCCCAAATGATTCATTTGCTGTGACCCCGCTAATAGAACGTTGGATCTCCGTTGAAAACCAGGCAAAATCAGAGTGGTCCGAGATGAGATGTGTGTTATAGGTATATTTATTGTAGCCGAGGTAGACTGCAATGCGAAGATTCATAGTCCAAAAGTCGAAGTCACTCAGAAATGCAAAAAAGATAACCAGAAACACAGCCAATGATATTTTTGAACAAATCACAAGATATCACAACAAAACATTCATGATGCTGTCACATGCAACACCACAGAGTTATAAATAAAATATGTAGAAATAGTCAAAGTCAGACCTGATTGACAAGAAGGTGTACATATTTATGCCCTATGTATGTAGGATTCTTTAGTCTCTTGTAACATCCAGACGTTTGGATGCATTTTAATAATTTACATGGCGCTAGTTTTGTGGTGATCGTCCAGCGTAACGCACTTCACTTTCAATCGCAATTCGAAGGATTTTGAAGGAAATTCCTAATCCAATAGGTGAAAGGTGATGTTTTACAAAAATCAATATGGTGGACTTTGGAACCCACTAAATAAAGTCGTGAAAAAAGTTTTTAGTACGTTAAAATGAAGGGCTGGAGAGGGAAACGTTTCCAAAAATATGACTTAAGATCCTGGGGTCTCCAGGATCATAACCTATTTATTTTAATTGGTTCACCAACAATTGTTTACACTGGTTTTAAGGCTCGTGCACACCGGCGCGACGCGACAGCGTACACAAAGGCACCGCGTGCAGCGCGACGGGCGGCGCCTTTGTGTCGGGCTGTCGCGTCGCGCCGGTGTGCACGAGCCTTTATCCTAAAGGTAACATGCAAAAGTGTGTATGCAAAAATGCAAAAATCACTTACAGTCATCACTTTTAGGAATCGTCTAGTGTCTACGTCAAAAAATTACTAATGACATCATTATATTATGTACTATATCGAAATCTTTCTAACACACAGGAAAAAGAAAAATAAAGTATTGCGTTGTATTATTTATCTTTTAATGACTTTGTTAGTCACAGGTCTGTGCAAAGCATAAATTAAAATGTCAAATACATGAAAATTACGGGCAGTGACTATGATTATGAAAAATAAAGAAGGTGCTGCCATGACACACTTTTAAGCTGTCTTAAAAGTGTGTCATGGCAGCACCTTCTTTTTTTAAATCAATAGATTAGTCCTGTGACTAATCTATTGATTTAAAAATTAAATTGTACATTAATCAATAATTAAATATCATGTTCATTACAGTTTAGTTATTATTCAATACCTACATTTTAAATATTTTATATTCTAAAAATACTCGTGAAGTCATATCAATTCTTACATTAAGCATGTCCCAATTACCGTCTTATTCCAAAACTGGCAACAAAAATAGCTCCCCGAATACTTGAATAAATAATATTCTTTTAAATTGAAATATTTCCTGCAAAGTTTTGCCAAGTAAAAAATTCTGTGGTGGGATTCCCAATATTATCATATTTTTTTAAATATAATTAACTATTTGTCTGTGCTGGGCGAAACTTAATCCCTGTCCTTAATGTTTTACTAAAATATAATATATTTTTCAACACAAAATATTCCCTTTGATCCACATGCGAAGGCGACGACGCTTCATATACGGTGAAGCGGCCATCATAACAGCAATTTATCACACAAAAAACCACGCTAAGTAAGGGATCACGCTGAAGGACAAATGCCCTCACCTTTAAATGGAAACCGTCTCCTTATAAACCCGGAGTCACAATCCCTAGAACGAGCTTCCCACACTACTAAACAATCATAATAATTGCTCCAACAGTTTTTTGTCCAGCCGCTAATCGCAGCACATAAAATATTTTGACGTGACGATAAGGACGAAAGGGGCCGAACTTGGCTTATCTTATCGGGCCTGAGTGTTGGGTCGCTAATGACCGGCTGCCCTACCGCCCTTTACTTATACACTTCCGAACGCAATGACAACTTCATTACTGAAGGTGAAAACTGGTTATTTAGATGTGGTACAATTTCCTTAAGTAACGCTAATTGGATTTTAGGAGCAGACTCAACTAAGCAGGAAAATTTAACAAGGAAAACTGTAACATCTTGTAATTGAACACATAAATCGGCTGCAACATTAATTTATTACCTACATCAGACAAGTAACGAAAATAGAAAATCTCACATCAAAACAACGAACAACACAGTGGTCCAATAAGGAACAATAAATTGATAGTAGTACAGTGAACAAAATAAAGTTGTAGATAATCTTCAAGGGAGAAGGTATTTCCCGGCAAGATTCAGGATTCGTGCAGCGTAAGTCGGTCGGCTGACATGTGATTTATTCCTTTTATCTTAGAGAAGTCGGCTTTTCATCTGAGATAAGACGGTACCTACGTAAATCAAAGCCGTGTGTGATTGTTCGAGCGATGAAAATTGTAATGCAGCTTAGTGTTTCGCTCGCGGAATGCTCAGTAAACTATTCTAATTTGGTTTCCGACTTATTTGTAGTGGCAAGGTGGCAGTTGTGCTTGTCATTAGATTGGCAATAATGGCTTTTATATTTGCGTCGCTGCTGCTGCGTACACTGTGGCATTAATTCAAAATGAATTGCGACAATCATACAACAGCTGTAGGACTCGATATAATTAATTAATAACGGAGATGCCACTCATTATGCACATTATTTCAGGACGATGTCTCTACTTTGAAATAACGAAGCTGGGCTGTGGTCATGTTCTTTAGAAATAAGCTATTTAGATACTTTTCAAACTCAAAGCATTTATTTCAATTAAACCATTTTTGAATTGTCAAAGAATTGGCCAGTTAGTCAGAAAGTTGATGCTAGTTGCCCATTCCAAAACGTAGATCTCTATGGATAAGAACGGGCAAGAAACTCCAAAGACACTCTTTTTAAATCTAGATTTTACAAAACCCTGGGTACATTATTCTTGTTGCTTCTATATGTGAGAACAATGTAAAAATATAAAAATAAGATTAATAATAAAAATAAGCCGTGGCAGTTAAGAGATGACCAGCCTCAACTGACGGCGCCCGATCACGAACATGACGCGTGGATCAGCACCATCCAGCTCAACCATTTTGTAGGGAAACGAATGATGATTTTGTAAATATTTATAAGTAAATAGTTGTCAAGATAGGTACTTCATTCCCCAAGGACCCCTAAATCAACCACACAAATATTTGGTTTACATAATACAATTCAACAAAGGAGTCGACTACTTCTTAGTTTAATCTAATCGCGAGGGAAACCTGTCATACTCGACTTAATTTAAAGCCAGCACCTACCGACGGTTTCACTAAATAACTAAACTTAAAACAAAAGACACTCTAGTGGTCGAGTAAGTACTTTGGATAGAGTAGGTAAACTCCTACGGGAATGTTTGGTGACTAATATTCATGTCAAAGTGGTTGAAAGGATTTTGTGTGATAAAAAGTAAGGGATATTGATAATGGCTAGTGTTAATTTGAATGAAGTGATTGCTTATCTCATGCTAACCAAAGGCAAAGAGAGAGAATTTTTATAGCTTAAAATATTATCTTGGAGAAAAGTCAGAAATTACTGTTTAGGTAGCTAATGCTACTCTAGATCCTCCCAGGGCTATTATTTTTAAGGTAGAGGTCAAAATTATAGGATAACATTTATTTACTTAATAAATTAAACTAATCTAACCACATCAACAACGAACAAACATTTGAGGCATTTCAAAATACAATGCAACCAAGCTACATCTCAAACATATCCGTATACATCGGCATGTTCCAATAAAACGAAGTGGACCTTTTAATAACTATATCGAAATTTAAACAAAAGACAAACACGTCCATGCTCTCATAAAACTCCAATTAGTACACAGTTTCCGTGTTCTAATAAATCTCATAATCTTAACACGTTATCACAAAAGAGCCGAAAGACTTGACTGAGCCATTTAATTTATTATATCAATTAAGAAATTCTTCACACGCGCTATTACAATTATACGAACGAATAATTCTCTGAACGCTTGGTTTGAGTCCTGTATATCCGTAATTTAAAACGCATTAGGTTGTAAAATGATCTTGCAAGGATAATGTTTAATCACCAGGACCATGGAGATTTGCCACTGCAATTTAGACTGTTAAATTTAAAAATGATGGTGCCTGACTGACTAGTTATAACTATCAACACTTAAAGTTATACAGTTATTTAATACGTATACATTATAGTCATGATAAATGTAATAATCCCTTGATTACCTCACGTGACACCCACGGCTAGAGGGATCCCGCAAGGCAGGCACTTTTATTAACACTAAAACGAGTTTTATCTCCTCTAAAACTGAAGAAAATATGACTCTAAACTGTTATAGAACAAGTAAACCCTACTTAATAAACCACTTTACGGATTATTGCGTATTTAGTTTTGTTCTAAGAAAATAGAAGGGGTCTATAATATTTTAAGGTCTAATAAACATTAATTAGTATCAAATATCAAGCCATCAGGTTGGTGATTAAACCAATCACTTTGCAGACAAAGTGTCCTTTTCTGCCATCCATTACCTTCGTTAGCCATTAAATAATATTAACACAACGGTATTATAAATAACTCAATATTAATCGAGTAATATGATAAAATTTATAAATTTTGACAGATTTCTACTGAACACCGGCCGTTACGAAGGCATAATAATGGCTATTATTTATAACTCCTTTCGTTAGTGCACTTACTGAAATTAATTTGAGAAATCAAAATTTATGATCAAAGAGTTAAGAAAATTCTGGGATCTTCAGTCAAAGTCAAACCATTTATTTCAAATAGGCACATAAAGGCACTTTTCAACACCAAAATTTACAAAAAAACAAAAAATATTCGGTATGGAGAAAAACGGACAAGAAACTCCACAGTTGCTCTTTTAAAATGCTTTACAATATTTTGTATACATTCATTATATGTGAAAACGATGCATCTAGAATAAAATTACTATACCACAATAGGTAAAAATAATTAAATATAAAGCAATGACAGGTAAATTAATTATGTGATAGATATACATGGTGCTCAGATATTTACAAATATTGTAAAAGTAGGTGATTTTCCAAAAAAAATATAGATTTGAAGAATTGTAAGAATTAAGGCTCGCGCACACTGACGCGACGCGACAGTGTGACACAAAGGCACCGCGTGCCGCGCGACGGGCGGCGCCTTTGTGTCGGGCTGTCGCGTCGCGCTTTTATGTGTGTGTTAAACTAATTACTGAATGTAAAATCAATGTCATAGAAATTATAAATTAAACAATTCAATTAGCAACCGGTTTCATTTTGTCTAGGCTCTAGATTGTCCTATGGAGCTGGACCAGCATGCTTCCAAGCACTCTTATCTAGGATATAATATAATCCTCTAATTTGTAACAGGCTTGTTTTCAAAATGTTATTTTAATAAGAGTTTAAAATTTTCTTTCATTTAATTGCAATATATCACAAGGTATTTTGTTGTAACATTTAACACATTACTCCCTATAAGATGTATGTACTTTAGCTAATCTGAAAAATGGTTGATCTATTTAATCTTTATTTCTAGTATTAAAATTATGTTAATCTACTACGTTATGTCACCATATCTTGGTTAATGGCGAAAATAAACGAAAAAAGTTCAAAAACATTTAATTAATAACGGAGACAGAAATAGATAATTTAAAGGTATCAAACTAGAACAGATTTGACATGAAAAATACATAAATAAAGAAGTTTAAACTACAGAAAAATATTAAAGTTAGAAGTATCTACCGCCATAGATATTTTGCAGAAGCGTTGTTCAATTTTCTTGCTTGCTTTGCGATGCGTTTAAAGTTTCTTATTACTTGGTAACTATGGCCAAAGAGTAACTTCAAATCTAGGAATACCCACTAAAATGACATTTTCACAATTGGCTTTCAATAGCGTTGTACCTAACATATCAGTAATTGCGATAATTACATTAAAACTCATTTCGCTTCATAACAACAAGTTGAACAAATTAACCCTTTGAAAGTCACATGTATATATGCGGATAGTAAAAAAAATAGGAGATATAAACATTTTATTATACGAAATGCATCAAAAAATAATTTGTCGAGTCTCACACTGCTACTTAATACTAATCACGTGCACTATCATCTCATCACTATTATGTCATTTCAGTTGTTTTATTAGAAAGTTAAGAGGAACTAATTCAACGTCACATTACGTCGACTGGCGCTGACGTCTATATACGATACACTTTTTACGAGTTCCCAGTACGGAATTTATTACATTTGTCACTAGAGAGCAGTTAAATCAAACATGTTTTTATTTTATTCAACGACGACGATAGGAATTGTACGAGCTTACGATTACTTTGAAGATAATTTATTGCGAAGTCATTCGACACTCGTTGACAGCTTGACACTATAATTTGAATAAAGTGCCATACGCGAACTGTCTTTTTCGAATTAATAATAACAATATTAAATACAAAGTTTAGTGACGGTCTGTCAAAACGTTAAACATAAATATGATTGTAGCAAATCGAATAATGTTAGTCGATAAAAAAATAAGTATCGATGTTTCGTGAACAATGTAATCCGCTCTTCGTAAGTGGATACACTAAAAGATGAAAAAGAACTCATCAATACAAATACACTTTGTGAGGAGAGGTTCCGTAAGTGATATCATGTTGACTCGCAATAGAGAGGGCCTACAGCTTGTTTGCTCCTGCCACAATCTCAGTTTGGTAATAAGATGCGACACATGTATTATCCCGATTAAATCCCCCTGGAAAGGGGCTTAGATGTAGTGATGTCTGTAGGTGACATCCCTTCTCGATCGGTGGCGGCGCATCAACCATTCTTAATAACATTGGAACGCTTCCTCTTCAAAATTACTAAAATATTTCGGTTCCTTTTTATGCTTCTTTTGGTTTGTGCGTCCATTAACGTTTGAAATTTTACCGATACCTGTACCATTAAGATATTATTACAAACATGTATACAAAAACTTCCAACATTTAAATATCCACAACATTTCCCTCCTATCATAATTACCAACAAAAACTCAACAACTCGAACATCAGTTCCGATTCCTATCGATATCGGCGTCCGGATCGACGAATCGACAGTTGGCACGTCGCCCGAACGTACCGCACTATTCGATGATTGATCGGTCGGCTTCCCGGCTGAGCTTGTCAAGGCGAAGAATAACATTGTTACGGCTCTTGTAAACGTCTCACTGCCGCGAAATCCTCTTAAAGCAGTGAGTGACTACGAAAATAGAACCGGAATTGTATTATTAATATTTTACAGGAGCAAACCCGTACGTGGTACGTGGGTAGCAATACAAAGAGAATACTGAAAGGATTGGATTTGAAATTTAAAAATGTATACGTTTTTTCATTGTTGCGTGTTTTAGTCCGCGTTTGGATTAGCAATTGTAATTGATGTGGTACTGACACACGTCATGTGGGGGAGTCTAGTTACGGGATAAACATTTTTTTTCCATTTTAAAATCAAAACAAACGATCGAAAAAGCTTTCTATAATTATTTAACTGTTATGTTTACGTTTTTTCTTCTAAGTTATTATTGAATATAAATCACAGAATTCTACGAATCTTGTTTACGTAACTAAAAGTAGAGCCTCGCCTTTACTTGTTATCATAATATTTGGTATGCTAACATCAACCGTAATCAAACATAATCTATGTTGACAACAAATATCACTTCCCAGAATCAACTTCATCCGTTTTTATACCGTCTAATAAAAATACGGTCGCAAAGAAAATAATAGGTGTAATAAAGTAATATAGAGTTCGACAAACTGCTTAGCATAATGGCCTATGATCCTTTAATGGACAATGCGAATGGACGGAAGCTGAGATGTGAGAACAAAAAGAAACTGTAAATGTGGACCACCGACCTAGCGGTGGACTTCAAAGGACATTCCCTCCGGTGTATAATCAAAGGCCGTGGATTTACAAACACTGGAAACGTTTTACGGTTTTCGGATGACGTTTTAGGTTTTAGTGACTTGATGAAATAAAACGTTAACGCATTTTAAAATGTTTTAAGGTCAGCGTTACGTTATTTTATTTATAGTTAGCAAAAACAATTATAAAGAAAACACTGGTTTTATATTTATGAACAAGGTTTTTTTATTTTTTGGATGGCCTTACTTACCATGCAATCAAATTTAAAACTTGAATGGGGAGCCATGGTATAAATCGTAGTTAAATATGATTTTGCAAAGAATCACCATGTTTTCAAAACTACCATCAAGAGGCCACAATTTTCATGATAATGCATTTTAATTTTCCTGCTTCCTTCGAGCACACTTCGTTACCATTACACTTTAGTAAATGCACGCTCCTAAGGCCTAACACATCTAGGGAGCACAAATCATTGTTAGGTACTTACACGCGTATTAGAATGAAGCATCAAAGGGAATATGAGTGAGCTTGAACTCGAATGCCTTACCATATTCATTGAGAGTTCAACACTTTTGGCTTTTGAGGAATGCTTACCTGAAAAAAAAACTGAATGGTCAGATTGTTTTTATTAAAAAAATACATACTACACACTACTTATTGTACTTAACAAAAAAGGGGTTTAATAATAATTAAACACCAAACCCTCTTCCCCGTTTGAGTTTCAACGAAGGGTATTTTTCTGATTAATAAATCAGTAAAATAACCTTCGTTGAAACACAAATGTAATAAAAATTATCACAAGACTCAAAGTTCTGCGGTACTATCCTTAGAATCCTTTCTAAGAATTTAAGGAGAAAATCAAACGTCACGTTTGATTTGTGTTGACATAGTTAAAGTTAAAAGAAATTCCAGGTAGTTTTAAAAACACTTATATCTATAAATAATAATAAAATAGTAACGAAGTTAAAACTACACATTGAATATCTTTGAAAGAGAGTAATTGCTGCGAGGTGTGGGAACGAGTCTGATGCCGAAAATATAGTTCTTAGAACTTTTTTGTTCATTTTTCTGTTTGTCTGTTCGTATGTTCCGGGTTGGCGTAAAATACTTCTGGTCGGATTTCGATTAAATTTGGCACACAGATCGTTTATAACCTAGATTAACACACAGGGTACTTTAAATCCTGGTAGTACGTTCCCGTGCGATATTTTCCGTCATCCACGCGGACGTAGCCGGGGGAAAAGCTAGTTGAAAATAAACATTTTCTTCCAATGTGTGGCTTACTCAAATCACATCGCATTGTATATACTATTAGGTACACTATATATACTAAAACATTCAACTCTTATAAAAGCTTATTTCCCAGTAAAATCTTACTTTGCAACATAAAGACACGCACAACGTACGAACGTGATCCGTTGCGTGTACGTGTATACAGGGTGTAAGGGACATCGATGCGCAAACTGTTACAATAAATTCAGTACATGATACTAAACAGGTAGTTATAAAAAAACAGCTTGTTCATACAAAAGTGCAAATCCTACACGGTCAAAATGCATGAAATAGCAGATCTTACAGCTCTAGCGCCTTTAGTGAGCTACAATTGCGTGCAGTCAGTAATCGAGAATCATAGGCCATGCTGCCACGCTGCCACGCATTATCTTATCTGGTGGAATACTCGAAGGAAACTCCCCGGCTGTATTCTGACGCGTTCTTAATTTTTTACTAAGGCCGTATTCTTTAACGACGCTCGAGTATAACTGTCTGTTTGTATGAAACTGACAGTTTTATCCTGTACTTGAGTCGAGAATTCGAAATTCAAACTTTTAAAGGGACCAACGTTCTAGAATACCTACGGGCTTTAGTTTAATTTACTAATGCGAAGCATACTATCGTGTTGTGGTTTCATACTCTCGTATAAGAACTTGTACACTTTGTTAACTAACTTTATAGAGCTACTTTACAGTTCAAACGCATTAAAACTAGTTAAGAAAATTCCTATGGATAGTTCTTTAATTAAAACTGCTGAAGACGACATCATGCCTGCCAGCTATTTCCTTCAATTATGTGCATTCCCATTATCTTGAACGATAGACATTCTGGTTAACAATGTTATGACACGAACTGCAGTAGGTACCTTCTCAACATTTTAATAGAAGTTGATGTAGATGTCATTCTAGTGTCAATTATTCACATTTTTTGCGTTGAAATAAAAAGTAAATTTACGTAAAATACCTATAAAGAAACAAAATAATATTATGTATAACATTCTTTTGTTTCTTCGATGGTGCCACCCTGTATAATTTTCACCCACGACTTCTCCCTTTCTCTCTAAACATACCAAATTACATTACCTAGAATTTGAGTAACATAGATTGCTCAAAATACAGACTAAGCTTTTCAATTTCATTCAATAAAATGTGAATGCTGGGTATGTTTGCTCGGCAAACATTGTTGCTAACGTACACAATACAGCGGACTTACATAACACGTTTTTTAACGAATATAGAACGTTACATGACCTTCGGCTTCACTCTGATATCATCTTTCCCATCCATTTGGACCCCCACATAGATTTTTATGTGCACCGTCATTCAAAACGTCATGTGATAGTTTGTAATAAGCCTTATCTTTAATGCAAGGTATTGAATTGTCAACGTATCAAGTTGGCTTCGAATGTCCGAGCACTCCCAAGCTCCAGTGGCAAGCGGTGACCGCTACTCGCGATTAGACTTGAAACGATGCCGCTTGCGACTAAAAGTCGACGATAGTAAAATTCTATTACCGTAGGTGTAGTGTGGCCAATTACAATTATAGAAAACGTGATTTGTCCATTTGTTTTTAAGAAGTGTATGGGTTACTCTGATAAAAAGTTTGTTTATGCATTTTTAGGTATAAAATTTTATGCGAATATTAATTTATTATACTTATTATATTTAATTTTTTTATGTAAGGTAATACTTCCATCATAAGCCCTAAAATAAGCTACCTACGTGTTTTTTCTTAAAAACCATTTTAAAATAAAACCACTCATTAAAAATCCGGTTTTCCTGCGATTCGAGGTGAGGCTGCTGTAGTCAATTCACAAAACTAAAAAAAAAAACATATAAGTAATAAAAGAAGAAATTAATAATGTTTTCCACAGAAAAAGCACTAAAGTACTAGATGACTTTCCTAAAACTAGCTGGGAAAAAACGAAGATCAAAATATAAAATACAAGTCATATGGGTAATAATAAAACATGAAAATATTGGTCACAGGAAGCGATTTTAAATTCATAATCTGTTTAGTGAATTTCGTGACTGAACTTTACCTAAGTAACAAAAAATAAGAAAATTATTGCACCTTATGCTGGATAATTCGGGCCGGAGCCAGGTAGTTACGGCTTGATGTTACGCATGCAAATTGCCGATTCAGTGAACGGAGCACGCATTTTTTGCAACCTTAATTTTGTTATTGGACGCATATCGGGTACCGTTACCTTTTGTCAAAAACGGTTTATCGATTTATTGGATGTAACTTTAGAATATGGGACACTGAAGTTTGCACACGTAATCGAATAAATTATCACTATAAAGTTTATGATACCTACTGGCGAGATTTAAATTAAAAAAAAACGAACAATCAACTGCATTTTACCCTAGGAAAAGTAGGCGGAAATATTGATATAGGTACCTAATGAATAATGATAGCAACTTTCCTTTCTAATCGACAGTTTTGCACAGGGCGATATAATGATGGCTCGACGTTGCGACTGTGGTTGCGTTCATAATAAGATTATCGATACGGCAAACGCGAAGTTGAACAATCCAATGCAAAACAAAGAAATAATAAAGGTGCGTTTTATACACCACGATAGTCTTGCCCTTCGGCTGGAGAGGCGACAAGGCCAATAAAACATTTTCTGCGGTACGCTATTATGGAACCCGATATTCGTGTGGGTACCGAACGTACACGAAGTCGGTTCGGATTATTCGATTTTTGAAATTAAATCTTCATAGACGTGGGTTCGGGAATTGAATGTTTCGTAAAAGATTTAAAACGTGCTTTGTAATCTCCGGAGGTTCACGATTTGTATCAAATAGGTATTTCTAACTGAAATGGTACATTGTAAAACTGTTTTCTCTACCTTATAATAATTCCTACATTTTCCTTAATCCTTCCTTCAGTAGGTAGGCTACTAACTAAATTAAAATACGGAATTTGGTCATGCGTGCTCATTATTTAAGTAGTTCGTTGACTTCTGCGGCCATTTACAGTAAGTATAAAAATAAAAACGCCAAAACGGACTTTTATTAAGCCTTTCGAATACCAAAACTCAGATCCCCATTTTATTGTTAATACTGATATCATCCCACAGCTCTAAAGTAGCTTTAAACGTTAATCTTATATTGGTGCCGATTCTCTTGTCACAAAATTCTTTAAACTAGACTAAAAATCACAAAAATTTTGTTTAGTCCTGTCAAAAGACGATTTCTCATTCTGAAATAGACTAAAGTGACACAACTTAACTATATTTTAGTTTGACAGCACCAAGATGGTACTGAATAATTAGTTTAGTGAAAATGGCAATTTTGCTATTCTGAATTTGACGTTTTTAAACCTAAAATTTGGTTGTCTTAACTAAATCTGGCTATTTTTTATCGCGATTAAAAAGGTGTGGAATAAAATTTGTTGTCATGAACTAAGATTCACCACAACACCTCGACTTCAGGGGCAAAAACAGTACTGTATTTTTTTTTAATTTTGCTTATATCTCGAAAACGGTGTGTCTTATCGCAAAAATAATGAAAATTTCGACCCCCTTTATAAAACTCTTAAACCCATATAACTCTACACGAAGGTATTTTTTTTTTAATATTTTCCGTACAAAAAGTGAAAAATTCCATATAAAACGCCACCAATGCGCGCCTCCGGCTCTAAAAAAAAATCACGTGGTAGGGTAAACAAGTAGGTACCATGTGGAGTCGCGATTGTCAAATTAAATTTTAGTTGCATCAAAATGATTTTTAAATTTAGAGATATTTTATTGCAGAATAGCTCTAAGATTCTCATAGCCAAGAGTAAGGAATTTTAGTGATAGTTTAGTTAGTTTAGTTCGGTGTACAAGAGAATCGGCACCATTAAAGGAATTCTTTTAAAATACCTATCAGACGGCGTTAGTTAGTGCCGACTCAATCCGCGTATCCTGTGTGCAATAAAAACAAAATGAGGGTAGAACTTGGTTTAATTGGCGGCAGTGCGAGGTAACACGATCATGAATTCTGAGAAACGACGCATATAAGAGGCAACTCTTATTGTGAATACTTTATTTCTGCAACAGTGTTAGCGCTAGCACAATACCGAGGAAAGTGATCAGGCGTTCAATAAATAAACGGTCCATTAAATTCTTATTAGAAAACATTAGATATTAATTTATGAAAGAAAGGATTGCAACGCAGATTGAAAATGTAATAAAGACAGTAATAATAAGCATCCAAGCAGCTCATAAAAAGCGAAACAATCAAAGGCCACTTTGATTCTACATACAATACAAAGACATTTCATTATTCTTTCATTAGCAATAAGTTTTTTTATCCGCAAACAGCCGATCTTCCGTCCGCCTCGGAAACGTATGAAAAAGAGACAAACGGTCCGAAAAAAAATATATAAACGTACGGAGAAAATGTGGCGAACAAAAGGCGAATGGGACGCGGTTTAATCCTGTCCGGCCGTCATTTCGCCGGCTAGGGTGAGAGAAAATTGAATTTATTATCGTTTGTAGTTGAGTGACGTGTTATTTTCACACGAAGAAGAGCGCGCGGCTGAGTCGAATCAGTCAGTCGACGGATACGATAGCAACTCGACAGTAGATTACGGATGCGCTGTAAATGACGTTTTCTATTCCATGTGCCGTGAGGTTTATAGATGGCGGTAAAAGTATGATGGTCTCACGCGTGTTTGTAGATTGATGGAAATGGAAGTAAAACTCTTTTATGCTCGGGTTTATTGTGTTTTTTTTGCTCTTGAGCTGCTGTTTAGCAGCTCGTGATGCTTATGCTATGGGGGATTTACACTAGGTCGATTTTCGCCGTGCGGCTGGCTGGTCGCTTACCAAATCAACTCACAAGACAAATCACCACTCCATTTACACAGGTCGATAAAAATCGCAGGTGCCTTTCATTTTGCATCAAATTTTGACCTCCATGCGGCGGGCGATCGCCTGCGAATGAACATTTTCACGGTCGATTTTAGTCACCCGCCGCATGCGACCTCTCGCCGCACGACAAAAGTCGATAGTTCCTGTTCCGGATAATGCAGGAGGGAACGCCCGGGTGTTACCATTGTGTGGATCAACCGGAGGACACGGTGGAGTATACGGTGGAGGTCTGCCGGGCTTGGGCAGAACACCGCCATGTCCTCGCTGAGGCGATCGGTGGCGGCGATCTCTCGCGTCCGGCCCTGGTCCAGGCCATGGTACGGAGCGAGAGGGCATGGAAAGCCGCCACCTCCTTCTGAGATGTTGTAATGCTCGCGAAGAAGGAGGCGGAGCGCGTGAGGGTGAGGCATTCGTTGCGCCCTCACGCCCCTAGTCGCCGAAGGAGGAGACACCCTGGGCATCGGGAGTCGATAGCCTATTCCCGGCCACCGTAGACGCGAACTTAAGAACGGCTAGTAATGGGTAGCTCGCCGTCCGGTGAGGACCAGGCCCGGGTCGACGGCGCGTTGTGTTCAAGAAACAAATTGATATCTTATTTTTTCTCTTCATTTAGGGAAATCTGAATGTCAAAATATTTAAATATAAACATAAAATAGAATAAAATAAAATAAGATAAATAAAGAAAAATAAATAAAGCTTACCACATAATGTACTCGTACAAGTACATAAAATACAATAGCAGTACATACTGTTTATGTATTTGTGTCAATCATCACAATGGTTTTATGCAGCCATGATTTTTTGATCAAGGGTTATATTACGAAAGGGTAAAAACAATAGTAATTGTACTCCATTATTTAGTTCTTGAACTGAACAAAGAATAAGGCGAGGTTATATAGAGGGGGTGGTGACTGCATAGCTCGCTGATTGGTTCAAATACCTATAATATTGGTGCCGTAAAACTTATGGGGCGCTATAAGACTAGACTATTTCATTAGAGCATTCTCAAGAAAGTAATATGTTTATAACTAGCGAAGACCGCAGCTTTGATTGGCTTTCAGGCTATGTGAGATGTTTATTGGATAACTTAATTAGAACGTAATAATATTACCTACGTGTAATATAAATGAATCAAATTCTCAGAACTAAAAATTTTTCGAAAACAATCTTTGGTAAATTATTTTATCATTATTTATATTTGCATTTGGGTCACTCTGGTTCTGGTGGCCTCGTATTATCCTGTTCGGCTTTCTCAATAAACTTGAATTTTATTCTAGTTTTAACCAAAACAATCAATGGAATTTAACGTGGATTATAAACATTTAGGAATTTTAAATTGAAACAATATTACGAGTTCTAACAATGAAAAAGCACTTTTTTTTATTTATCTCTTGATACGATAAAAATATTTCCATCAATTTCTACACGCAACCACGTAAAGCTTATGCCACAAAAACTATCGTATTTTACTACTTACCTTAGGCTTAACCCTTCAATGAAAATCTATACGTCACCGGGACCGAGGCTAGCCACTAATTTATTAGCCGACAAGGCACTTTCCGGGCATTTCAAGGTCGCCTAATGGTATTCAAAGTAGATGTAGGTATTCGAATGTTAATCCTCGTAGGATTGCCACAACTTTTTGCGTCTCCACCTGATTGGTTGATACTGTAACTGTCATTTTAATACGCTGTGATTGGCTGTGTTTTTAATCAACTCAAATCACGTTTTTCGTCAAGTGAATTGACGCCTCTTTTATAAGAATCATTGTTATTGTTGTTTTGCATAGAGCATTCGGTCTGCATCTCTTAAAAATTGTTTCTAATTTACCAAAAAGGTAAAACATATATTTCATTATTTTCATTACTTAGACGAGCAATTCCATTTTCTAGATTTAATTTACATAGCAAAGTGGGTACATCTTCACTCAAATATTACATAAAATTAAGAAACCTTCAGTAGAAACTAATCTAAAGAATGATACAATTTCAAAGAAAGCAAGTACATATTTCCAAGCGAGCGATCACAAAAATGAAACGGGTTTTATCCAGTATGATTTACATAAAACTTGTTTAAATGTTAATCTTTGTGCTTGGGTGGATTAAGACGTGCCCTCTGACATACACTGATGCATGTATGTATGTATGTACATGTTCGTACAAGTGTGCACTTTAACCATTCATGCCCTTTATAGTGTGGTGTTCCGGAATAGTTGGACAGTAACGCTATTTTGGGCGCCAATTTTGCAATGTCGAAGTTTTCCAAAAAAAATCACGCACAAATTATTCTGTCATATCTGTCTATCTATGATCTCCGATAAAAACTTTTAATGCACTAACAGAAAAATAAGCCGCTTGTATCCTTGCACTTTTTGCTTGAAATCCTGCATAACAATCTCCTACCTAATACATACTTAGCCCAAACATTAATTGGCATGGCAGTTCACACGAATTAATTACCCTTCACCGTAATCACTACAAAATCGATTAGCGTGCATCTAAATTAACCGAATACCTTCCAAGAGTGCAGTTTTTGTCCGCCATCAATTTGGCCGTCTACAATTTAAACGTCATCCGGATGCTACTTATAATGGAATATTACAAAATGCTAAATTACTGTGATCTTTGGACAAATTATGGTAGGGAACGACGCGTTTCGATGTAATTGGGCGCAGTCCGCACTTCTGTTTCGGTGCAAGGGAGAGGCAACCGCGAGCAACGGATGTGGAGACTGGAGACATTAGAATGGGCATTGACATGTTTGGGTGTTGTTATTACCGTGTGCCGCTATATTGGCACCTGAGGACGTTTTTTATTTAACGCTATATACATATGTGTTGGGGAAAAATATTACGTATGGTTTTATACTACAAAAACTGCGCTTATTCTGCCACTGACAGATTTTTCATGAATTTTGGATCGCGATTAGGTTGCGCAGATATCTTATACTTAGGTAATCAAATAAGACACAAGACCATAGTTTATTTACCTAATTATTTATGTCTTGAACATAACATTATGAAAGGGAACAACACGTTTCGATGCAATTGGGCGCAGTCCGTACTTCTGTTTCAGTGCAAGGGAGAGACAACCGCGAGTAACGGATGTGGACACGGCGCGGGCGCTCAAGTCATTAGAATTGGTAATGTTTGGGTGTTGTTATTACCGTGTGCCGCTATATTGGTTTATTTGGGGATATTTTTTCTTTAACGCCATATGGGCTACCTACTGATTGGGAGATGAGTAATTTTATTAAAAGCTGTATTGAAAGTTTTTGAAGTGAAATCTTCTTTAGGCGAACTTTGGCACTCTATCTAAACAATGAACGAAACTGAACCGTCACGCTCGGGTCGGTGACCCTGAATCGGGTATACTCGGCTCCAGTCCGGATTAGGTTTTTTTTTTTTTTTGGTTTGGGAAATCATCAAATGACCTCTCCCGCTCTGGGCGGAGTGGAAGGGCGTGTCAGACTCTTACTGACTAAAACCCACCCGTGTTCCTTCAGTTGCCTGTGCGCCAAGGCCCCGCTAACTCTCTCGAACAATCCGCGACCCCAGCAGGCATCGGCCCTATCGGACCCCGTCAATGATGCTGACATCTCATTGAGGCGCGCGTGGAACACGACGTGCCGTCGACCCGGGCCTGGTCCTTATCGGACGGCGAGCTGCCCATTGCTCACCGTCCACAAGCCCGCGCCTACGGTGGCCGGGATTTGGCAATCGAATCCCGACATCCAGGGTGCCTCCTCCTGCGGCGACTAGGGGCGTGAGGACACAACGATTGCCTCACCCTCACGCGCTCCGCCTCCTCATCGCGAGCATTACTGCTTCGCAGGAGGTGACGGCTTCCCATTTCCTCTCGCTCCGTACCATGGCCTGGACCAGGGCCGGACGCGAGAGATCGCCGCCGCCGTTCGCCACCACGGGGACACGGCGGCCGAAGCCGGGCAGACCTCCACCGACTACGGATAAGGCTGCGCTGATTACCTTGCCTCAAATATAATAAGAGCGCAACATACAGTTTGTTTATCTCCTCATCATCTGCCTGCCTTTCCCAGCTACCTTAGGGTAGGCTTCCAGTCTAACCGGATGCAGCTGAATACCAGTATTTACCAGTTTGTTTACCTAATAGGTAATTTACTTTTAATACAGGTTTCGTGATAATCTTAAGCCCAGGTGAAGATAGCGTGATGAGATTCTTTAAAAGATTGGAGACAACACCAAAGAACCGTGAGAAGTTGAAAGAATTGAAGATTTTTGCCGTACAGAGACAGCAAGACCTGGTATAAAACATAATAATAAATTGTGTAGATAATCTTCACCTTCTTCCAGATTTATCGACATAGCTTGCAGAGTAAGCTAGCTTAAGTGGCAGTGGGCTGGCCATGTTTTTAGTAGGACCGATGGCCGGTGGAGCAGACGAGTCCTGGAATGGCGACTGCGTGTGCATGTGTTTCTGTGACAAATAAACCTATTTTTCTTTCTTTTAGTTTGGGACGTCCCCCAGATAGATGGACCGACGACCTGAAAAAGGTGGCTGGGACAGATTGAATGCGGAAGGCGGAGAGCAGGGTGTTGTGGCGCATCATGGGAGAGGCCTATGTCCAGCAGTGGACTGCGATAGGCTGAGTTGATTGATTGATTGAATCTTCCAAACAGTTACTTCACATACACATATATGACTTGCGAAATATGGGTGTACTATAGGTACACCTCTGCCTAACCCTTTTGGGATTACAGGTGTGATGTTATGTTATGGAGCTACTCATGGGCGTACCTAGCTTATGGCCCAGGGGCCAAAAGCTAGGTACGCCCATTTCGCCCATTTTCGAGGATCTTTAGCATAACGGTTTATGAGGTCTCCCGTGAAAGAATCGCCCACCTGTTTTAAGTTCTTTATGTACACTGAGCATACAACGATCATTTAACCTGAAGGTACATATAGGCATACAAGATCCAAGGGGGGGCGGCTGGCCCCCTCTGCCCCTCCCCCTGGGTACGCCCATGGTCAGTTAATTCTTACAAACTCGCTAGTCGCCTTTACTTTTCACATCTTCCAAGGTTTCCGTACATAATGATGATGATCGTTGCCAAATAAATAATGGACGATCGTCCACGTTCCACAGATGATTTGCTGTGATGGATGAATATTTGACGACGGCTTTATTACTCCGTATTAAATGACAGGAAAAAGTCATTTAATTTCATGTCCGAGTAACATCATTGCTTGCTTTTGTGTATATTTGTACTGGATTTTATTAATTTGAGAGGGAAACACATTTAAATGCTGCGACAGTTTAATTTCAAGGAAGTTGAATAGTTTTTCTAACAATTCTAATAAGTTAATGCTACTTTTTATCTTATATGAAAGTACACAAGAAATAAAAATGGCCACATACCAGGCTAACTTTTATTCAAGCTTGACCCGATGACCTGAGGTAGGCAGCATTGATAGCTCCACTCGCATGCCCCGAGCGATTGGAATCATTTAATAGTTTACTTGGATGTAAATGCATGCGTTACTGGAAGAGATGTACATACCTACGCGCCTATGATATAAGTATTATAAAAAAAAAGACTTGAAAGGGAAAGGAAGTTCTCTGCAAAAACTATACTGATATCCAATTATATGAGTAGAATAGCGAAAGCTTTTACATAATAGGTGGCAAACTTCGAAACGATTAAAATTCCTTGTCTTAAGAAAATATAAGATTACAAAAAAATCGATGAATTTGATTTGCATTTTCGTTTTTTGCCACCAACTTCCGAAATTAAAGTTATATTTTACTTTGTAGTGTTTTATTTTGGAAGTCGGTCGTTTTTGTTTGTAATAAAGTTTTATTTTTCGCCATTTAGTTGTATACGAATTTGTGTGGGGTAGGCAACCCACACAAATTCATATACGATCACTTGGTAAGTAAATAATAGTGACAGTAAGTTATTATAACATCATCAAGATACACTATGTGGAAAAATACGTATTATTGAAGCTAACTCAAAAACCACTCATAAGAACTTAACCAAATTTACTTATAAGGGACCACTTTATAACCATACCCTTTCAAACAAAATAAGTATTTTTCAAATCGGTTTATAAATGAAGGAGTTCTGAGGTAATAAACATTAAAAAAACAACCGAATTGAAAACCTTCTCCTTTTTTGAAGTCGGTGAAAAATAAACCAATATCATTAATTATATTTGGCATTTCTTTTAATAATTATAAGATATTTATTTTCTTATTTATCTTATAATCTGGCTACCAACTCAATTAAATATATCCAAACAAATCAATCAAATTTTGTGGATTCTTTAGAAAGATTAATTTGAACGTTTGGATGTACAAATACGCAGCCACGTATAAAACTGATTAATTGTGTAGACAAAAAAAGAAACCTGCTCGAAGTGCCAAACCGAATGTTTTTTGTACCTGTCTCGACTTGGATATATTGGTAGCCGTCTCACGCAATGAAAAGATAAAGAGTGTCCATTTTTTATATTTATTTTATATCAAGTTAATTAACTGCTTGATTTTGCGTCGTAATTTATAAAACTTTCAATGCTAAATTCTTTCGACTTTGCCTAAAGCTTAATTTTGTAAATAGTTTCGTAATTTTACTTAGTAGGTACTCAAAATTTTATTTGTATTCCACAATGTGTACTTAGGTTGTTACTTAAAATTATAGTAGACCCTGTCGTCGTACTCAGCAAAATGTTGAAAACTTAGCTTGCGGCTTACAAGCTAAGTTTTCTGAACCAAATCTAATATGTATTATCATATTGGGACTTTTTTAAATATATATATAGTTACTGAACCATACTTATTAGATAAATGATAGCACTTATAAGTTGTCATTTTAGGTCTGTTATTGTTACAGCTACTATTATAAAACACCTTCGCCTGAGAAGATAAACTAAGATTGTAAACAAAACTTCTAAGTAATTGAACAACAAACACAAATCAAATACTTAAACATTATTTGCATTTCAACGTTCAAGTGTCACTTCTTGCCACTTTACATCCGAACATTATTTACCAGAGACCGCAAACAATAAATCGAATTGGAAAGCAAGCATCTCGACCGTAGTAAATCAATCAAGTGATCATGAAATATGATCGTCCGTAATATTATAAATATCGGACTGTATCGATTTTTGTTGATTAATTATCGGTTCGAGTTATTGGTGACTGTTTGTGAGGAAAGGTGAGAGAATTTTGTGGAATGTAACATAACATCACGCCTGTATTCCCCGAAGTGTTAGGCAGACGTGTACCTTTACTATACCCACGTTTCGCCAGTTATGTTTAAGTCGCATGTAATAGGGGGCGATTATTATGCGTTTCAAACTCGTGCGTTTGCGTTTTGAATTTCGAACTATGTATTATTTTCACAACTATAATTATTATTGATACCGACGTAGTAAAGTCGTAGTCCAGTGCTGGATAAGTATTCACAGTTGGATAAGACTATATAAGTTTCAAAAACACACAAAAATAATCTTCAATATCGTACTTCCTTCCTATCGGTTTTTACTAGGCACTTCACAAAGAAAAAAAGGTAAAAATACCTTATTTTTTCATTGTTTAATTAAAACACTAGGAAACAGAGCAGTGGTGGCCTAGTGGTGACGACCGCGACTTACGAGTTGTAGGCCGTAGGTTCAAACCCAGACAGGCGCTTTACTTTGTGTAAATTATTCCATCGCCACTGCTCTCAAAACGGTGAAGGAAAACATCGTGAGGAAACCGGCATGTCCTAGAACCAAAAATTCGAAGAAATGTGACATCTACCAACCCGCACTGGGCCCGCGTGGTGGATTACGGCCCGCTCCCTCTCACCGAGAGGAGGCCTGTGTCCCAGCAGTGGGAACATTATAGGCTGATTATGCTATGCTTATGCTACTAGGAAACAGTTCTTACCACAATGACAACCAGTGCGATTTTTTCTTAGTCCCGCGCTACTGGTAATTTGTCAGTAGGAAAAGTTATTTATCCACAATAATGACCACCTCGGCTTATCTACGTGCATTATAGTTCTGACGGTACTCGGTAGTGGTATGAGCCAAGTTCTGATTTATTTACTTTGCTAAGTTAGAGGTCTCGGCTCCGGACTGTTGCTTTTGTTATTAAACTAGTTTGCTAATGGTTTTTAGGGTTGCCGGAGTTTTATTATTCGTTTGTTGTTTTAATGAGAAAGTTTGATTATTATACGCTTGAAGACGTTTAGTTAAGAGTTTAATTAGGTAAAGTAATTTTATGATATTTTTGTTGCCTTTAACTATGTTTTATTCTGATTAAGGCATAATACTAATAGATAGTAAACTTTCCGTATTTTTCTTTTTCATGAAAAGCTGTCGTTTAGGAACTGATTTGATGAGATACCTTTATGAGATAATGTCGGAGATATTTCAGAACCGCTGTGTAGGAATCCTCCACCTTCTAAGTCGTTCCCTCCGTGCTAAGCATCGTGATACGTGCCCCATTTTGGGTTTCACTCTGTTTTAATTACGTTACTTATGACTCAAACTTGTTATTAATAACAATGTAAAGTTTTTCACACACATAATTAAACAACTAAGTAAAACAAAGTAACTCGTTTTCCTTTTACTTAAACCTCACGCTTAACTAACCACCATCCTACGGACAGGGAACGTAAAAACTCACAAACCTGCCAAAACTTCACATACCGTAATTAACTGACTCGAAGTTTTACCAACAAAGGGGTTCCGCCCGCAAAAACTATATGCCGTTACCATGACGACGCGTAAATAAAAATGGCTGACCACAAGCATTATTAACAAGAAATTGTCCGTCATACACTAATTGAAGCGTAATAAATGATAATATATCGGTTTTATTATTTTACAACTGCATTATTTTAATTGGGTCGTGGACTTGGCTGGTTGAAAACTTGGTAATTGCTTGAGGTAGGTATTGTATGAGATATTTAATTATGCAGTACTAAACTGTATGATGATCAATATTTTTTTGGGTGATACTGTGTGTTATCCGTCTTATTAAATTCTTTGCAGCATTGTCTGTTAAGAAAATAATGTTTTCATTCAGCTGTAATTTAGTTCATCAAAGCAAATAATTTAATAGCTTGCAAAACTTAATTTATCTCCAACAAGATTTAATGAGAAAATGCTGTCATGTTTGATATAACAATGTATTCATAAAATATGATAATTTTATATTGAATAACAAATCACTTGTTTATAAGGCAGAGTATTTATGGACGGAAGATAATTACCGTTCTCAATTTATTAGTAAAATCTATTCTACTAACGCAATTGGCCAGTTGTATTCAAGATAATTTCACGCCATACTAAGTGGGTGTTTAAATCAATTGGACGGTAAGAAGTCGAGAACGTACTTGGATTATTGATAACGACGGCCAGACACGAAAGCTTTGACTATTCGATTTATTTTTCCAATAAGGTGCACTGAACGATGTCGCCGCAGAACGAAACACCGCCCCTACAACTCAGACAATACGATGAGATAGTCTGGGCGCATTACTAAGATTACTTTGCGGTTAAGACAATCCTTATTACAAAGGCTCAAAGTTCAAAATAAAGGATTGAAAGTAATTTAATGTTGGCGATGTATACGTGCTTCGCAAATCAAGTGTGTTGAAGAGGATGGGAGAACCACGTCTATGAAAAATCGTGACGAGGGTGACACAATAAGTGAGGAAGGTGAGGGGGAAGTAAGGTGCTTTAATCGGAAATACGTACCCTTCGGAACTGCAAGGCTAAGGGCGTGAGCTGGAGACATGAATCAGGAATGTAAAGCCCCTAACTAGACATCGATGGCGAACGATTTCATAAATTTTAGGGAGCTGGGAGAAATTAATTATCAAGTTGTCGATTAAGCAGCTTTTATAAGTTACCTAATCAAATAAACAAAAAATGTAAGTCGTTGTTGGAGTTGGAAATCGCAGCACGCAAAGCCTTGGAAAAACCATGAACTCGTGATGAAACAAAGTTTCAGTCAGCTCTGTTGACTAAGCTCCTTATCCGTTATTTGTTAATCACAACGCAACCAAGGGTGAATTTGCCTCAACGGGAAACTACAACATAACATCACTATCCCTCATGTACCTCTCATGTGTTAATGGCAAAATCAAATTTACGAATACCGTTAGCAAGTTAATATAGCTAGAGTAGAAAGTTTGTTAGATCGGGGAGAGAAGCGAAAAGCAATGGACCAATTACAGGCTTCGACGGCGACGGTGGGCAATTGCGAAACCAATAAAGGCAAGGGAAGCGCCTGTGTTGTCTCTTTATTCATACGATTAGGACACAGTGGAGCTTTGTTCCCCTTTGCTATAGGCATACAGCCAGCAGTCATGCTAGCTTGGATATATTGCACGCCTCATAAGCGTAGCGCGTGAGGTAGTGCTCTACTCTCGCCTTACAAAGAACAAGTAATTCCTTGAGCTAAAAATGTCCCTATTTACTTCATATCGCACTTGTAGAATAATATTCACACACAAACGTCAAGAAAAAACACTAGTTTCAATACTCATGTCATTTTCAAAAACACTAGTTTCAATACTCATGTCATTTAATGAAAAAACTGTTTAAAAAAAAAACTGTGGACGTCCGTATGTCTGCATGTATGGATCCTGGCGTGGTCACGATAATTATCTACCGAAAAACTTAACTAATAGAGTCCATATTTTTTTAAACTCTTTCGTATTATCGAAAACCAAGTTCTTTCGAAAATTATGGTCTAATTCAATGTAGTTTACTTATAGAATTGATTAAGGTTATGAGGCGTGCACTTTATGATATTCCAATTTTTTTTTTTGTGATGGTTTTCATGAAATCTGTCACAGAGAACATAATTTTTGTGTTTTCGTATTCAGTATGTGTCATATATTAACTTTATTTAGGGCAAACTACACCAAACTTTTATACCTGGATTAAGTCTTAACCTGAGAATAAGTTTTGAATTTTTGACAGTTTTTCGATACTAGAACTGTCAGACGTCAATTTTACTCCACGGAGAAAAGATATCTGACTTTGATATCAGCTCTTAGAGGTCAAAACTAGTCAGAACTAATGCACAAACAGGGTTTTTTACAGCATTGAAGAGCAATTTATATTCAAAGAAAGCAGTTTGTCATATTATTTTAATAGAGCTATACTTTGGTGTTTTTAATTCGGAATAATAGCGTTTATTATCGGCCAAACAAAAAAAACCGGTCAAGTGCGAGTCGGACTCGTACACGAAGGATTCCGTACCACAAGGCAAAAAACGTTTCTTGTGTGGCGACCCCCTTTAATTTTAAACTTAATTTTATTTTTGTTACAGCGGCAATAGAAATACACATTCTGTGAATATTTCAAGTGTTTATTTATTACGGTTCATAAGATAGAGCCCGCTGACAGACAGACCGACGGACAGCGGTTAGAGGGCTTTTTCGATACCATTGACTGTTGTTCGACTCTGCGTGGAAGATGTATCGAATGGTTGTGAATAGCTATGCAGGTCAATTTAAACTTCTACAGCCTTATTACAAAAAGCGGTTTCACTAAAAACCCAGGTTTAAATCTCTATAAACTACGGTTTAAACAAAATTGATATTACAAATCGTGTTTTTTTCGAAAAACCCTAGACCATTCCATGGTTTAACGCTAAACCTTGGCGGGCCCTAGTTTAAACTATCAAACCATGGTCTAAATCGTTTCTGTCAAAGTTTTTCTTATAGGTTATCATTAGGAATCTTTTTGATTATGTTGTGTTGTTTTTAACCCGAAAATGGATATTAACACGATCGATTTAATTGATATTGAGGATATTGAAGCCGCTGAGTTGTTGGGAACACCACGCCGACACAACATAAATCGTGTTCGAATAAATCCCTTCGTAGAATTATCCGATGAAGATTTCAGGCAAAAGTATAGGTTTAATAAACGTTATGCGATGAAAATAGTAGACTTATTAAGAGAAGATTTGACTAGAGATGCTCGAGGATCCTTAATAATGTTAATTTATGTTTACTTACTTTTTACTCGGTACTCCAATTCTCAGATCGTTTTTTCTTTTGTTGGTTCATAACGATATAATGTTAAAATTACTATAGAAGGCATAAAGAGGCATTTATTCTAATATAGAATGATAATTTAAAAATTCCAGTGCTAAATTAACTTTGTTCAACTTGCGATAGTTTTGTTTAATGTTATGGTTTCATATAACGCGCCAGAATGTTACGCTTCGTTACAAGTACGTAGATGTATTATTAGTAATTAATACGACACTAAGTAATGTGCTTAAAACTACAATCGACGAAATAACTAATGTTCCATGCAAATTAACACTCTCAATATTTTTAATACTCCTAAACATCATAATAATCATTAGGGTATTAACAAAAAGTTTTCTTTTCTGAGCATACGGAACGTTGCAATAGAATGATATCACTGTGAACGAATAATATGTGTATTTATCTGTGGTTGATATGTAGACAATGGTTCAAATGACGGTACTAAGAAGACCACGGTTTTTTTAAGTTTTGTAATAAGGACAAATTTAGACCATGGTTCTGCAGATAAGCCTGGACTTGATAGGACAGGTTTAAACCAAGGTTTATTTAGTTTTTTGTAATAAGACTGCCAGTGTTCTCCTTTAGATACAAGAAGTCGATTTAAAAATTCATGTTGGTTATCGTTGATTATTTAATCTTTTCTAAAGCAACAAGCTAGTAGCTGTAGCTAACAAAACTTCAAAGCTTATTAGCATTGTATTAACCGATTTTGCCTTCAGCTGCTTTCAAACTAACCCTACATCGCGCACGGGTAAATAATTGACTGACACGCGACATTATTCTCCATTCTAAGACTGGCATGAAAAGAAAAAATGTTGGTAGACCTCTTACTCTTACAGTCAAGTAAAAATAGTATTTCTGAATACTAGAATGGATTCGATTTGTCTTATAATTCAATGTCATGCGATACTGAGTAAGGGTTCAGATTTTTCACGGAAACGAACAAGGTGAAGGCTGTTCAAGTTCTTCAGTTTGCGGTAAAGAAAATGGGTTAGGATTATTGAGGTTATTTTTAGTCTTGACACTGAGTTCGAGGAAAATGGGACCATAAATTATGTTGTTGGGCAAATTACTTAAGACGTTATTCTTGTGTGACATATTATTATGAGCTTTTTTGTTGTTGGCATTTCAAATGATTTTGGCGACGGTGTATGTTTTTCTTATATTTTGAACCAGTAATAAATAATAAAATTTATTTCGTGACTTGAATATTAAAACAATATAGAAAAAATCCTGTCCAAATGTAGAGTTCCTACAGAACAAAGCATTTTGATAGCATATATTATTCAAAATTCAACTCTATAACAAAGCTGGTAAGATTCTAAGCAAAATAACAATACCTAATGCATGCTCGCACTACCGTTTGCCCCCAGAGTGAAGACTAATGAATTAGCCCGTCAATAATATCAAAGCAAATGCCAGATGTCAATTTCGAGTGACAACCGTTTCAAGGGTTGATTTCCTATTTTGAAATTTACGCTTTAAGCCATAGGAGTTAGGGTTGTAATTTCTTGTCCAATATTTATTATCCCCTTTAAAATAGGTGTAGAGATTTTATTTGATTGATTACGTTTATAATGTGACAATTGCGTGTTGAAATATTTAAGATCTAGGACGAATATGAAAGTAAATACATTTTGGAAATGAGTGATTATGATTTACCGTAATAAATTAATTCACGCCTTTTATGAACAAAACTCCGAACATTTATATGTTTTTGTAACTATACATTGACAATTCCCTTATTGGTGTCACCCAGTAAATAATCACCCACCTTAGGTCACATTATTTGGGCTCTCTTTATGCCTGGTGTGCCCAAAACTGGACAACGCTTTTGTTTTTAATCACACCATTTGAAATAGGTACCTGGTAATTGAATACCTACTCTGAAGGCAGCGCTGCTAGTTTCACTTTAAGGCTCTTTGTACGAACACGTTTTTCTTGCCGTGAAAAGCTACAGTTTATTCGCTGTGTGTCAGTATTGTATAGATCACTATGGAAGCTTGTTGACGGACACGTTTTTTCTACGGTGCGGTTTATACGCCGTGTGTAGGCACGGTCGTCAGTTTTGTATAGATCACTATGGAAGCTTGTTGACGGACACATTTTTTTTACGGCGCGGTTTATACGCCGTGTGTAGGCACGACCGTCAGTTTTGTATAGATCACTATGGAAGCTTGTTGACGGACACGTTTATTCTACGGCGCGGTTTATACGCCGTGTGTAGGCACGGTCGTCAGTTTTGTATAGATCACTATAGAAGCTTGTTGACGGACACATTTTTTTTACGGCGCGGTTTATACGCCGTGTGTAGGCACGACCGTCAGTTTTGTATAGATCACTATAGAAGCTTGTTGACGGACACATTTTTTTTACGGCGCGGTTTATACGCCGTGTGTAGGTACGGTCGTCAGTGTTGTATGGAACTCTGTGGAAGCTTGTTGACGGACACGTATTTCAATGGCGCGGTTTATACGCCGTGTGTAGGTACGGTCGTCAGTGTTGTATGGAACACTATGGAAGCTTGTTGACGGATACGTTTTTTCTACGGCGCGGTACGCCGTACCGTAAAGAAACCGTGCCGTGTTCAAAGGAACTAAAGGCTGATTGTTAATAAGCCACGAGAACCGCATGTCTTAACAAAGAAACAATCAATAGACATAGCAATCGGGCAAGCAAATTGTCTAGAATTATCTACAAAATACAACCACATCTACTTATTAATCAAAGGAAAGTGTAAGGTTATTTTAGGTATGTTAAAATAATTCAACTAGATTATTCTAGAGAAATACATAGAGTAGACTTCTATTACATAAAAACGTCGCAACTTTGCAAGTAACCGACCAAGTCAATTTCTCGGTCAAAGTGGCGTGGCGTGTGTCGCCGGCCACATGTTGCTTGGCCACCACATTAGCATGTCAAAGCTTAGACTAAGTCTCAATTACAGCCTAGGTACTGCAGTTAGCTTAGTTACTCTATTATGTAGTGTTGTTGGTTAAAGCTTGTTAGTTTTGGTACTTAATAACTTGCATAGTTAGTGGTAATTTCGGTGGAAGTGTATTTTTTCAGAAAGCCAATTTATTTTTACCCGCAGTTATTAGCACTCTGAAATTACTAAAGGGAAAACTTATATTTTAAATCCTATCAAAGAAAAAAAGTCGCAAAAAGGCTGTTGTTGATATAATTAGATTCATTAAAATAATGAGCATGACTACGTAAGCATTGGTCGTAACCACTTGATATTGCGGAAATGAAAACACGATGAACATCTTAATTTCCCATATTATAATATAACGGAACTTGATAACTCGATCAGAATGCAAGATTGTTACAGAAAAACTATTTAAATATCTTCTGTCCACAAAACATAACATCATTCCAAACAATTTGCAAAACCATTCCAAACTAATATCAAAACCTTTTTCAACTTTTCGTCCCTTCTGTCCTTAATATAATCATACACAAACTGTTTAGCACTGGTAAAGTTGGTTTCATAAATCAGTATACACGTACTAACATGCATGCAGTCGGATTCAGAGGCACCTTCGCAGGCCTCGGCTTGGCACGAAGCCACGCACCCGCTAGGTCAGGGATTCCCAATCTTTATACGCCGCGCGCCCTCCCTAACTTTATTTTAAAATCACTACGCCCCCGAGTCAGTCGAAATTAGGAGTTAATTAGTCGAGTTACACACCCTGTCGGATAGTTTAGATTTTATTGTTTAAGTTACATATATTTTTACAGTTTCTAAGTATTATGTAGCGTTTCGGTTTAGGAATCTAGCCTTAACCTTTTCTAATACTAAGAACATAAATAATTGAATAAATGTAGGTACAGTACAGTTTTTGAGGTGTCGGTCGCCTCCCCCCCCCCCATTGCGTCACTACGCCCTCAAGTGCGGCGCGCCCCACTGGTTGGGAACCTATGCTCTAAGTCGATTCACACATCGCCAGCCGAACCCTGCAACTGCCTCTGACGGGAACAAGTTACTATTCACATTTTCCGCGAGGTTAAGCGCCTGGAGGCAGGTAGGTAAAACGGTTTCTCGTGTACGACATCCAAATTACTGCTTTTTGGAATTGTCTGTGTAATTTGTATGCTAATATCGAAATAGCGTGATAGTTGTAACAAGTGGAAAAAAGAAAACATTATTAAAACTATTTTTACTTCTTTTTGAACATAATTGCATAGTGTTGGTTTACTTCAGCTCGTATCGTATGAATAATTTAAAACTATCAGTTTAATATTTCAGCTCTGAATAAATGTGAATCGTACTTTACTCGTGTGAATTTAAAGTATGTATCCGCAAATGCAGGCAGACCATAGCAATGGTACGCAAGATTGTAATGGTAAATTATGTTATGAAAATAAACGAGCTCGTTTATTTTATTCAATTTTAATACGCATGCGATTGCCGTTGCGGATTTAAGTCAGTGAATATAAAATGGATTACATCTAATTTATCTGCAAGCAATTAACGATTAAACATTGATAAAAATAACAGGCAAACACGATTGCACTTGCCTTCAAGTTTATTTCAAGAGACGTCAAATAAATAATACAAAACGAGTGCAGTAAAGGCGTACACAGACGATACGTCTGGTGTCCTCGGGTGTTGCCACCTATCAATTCAATTTATTCCGACTGCGAGTTTTGCATGCAAAAACGCTGTAACAAAAACTTACACGACAGTTGAAGCGAAGCCCTACCCGGCTACGGTGAAGTCGACTTGGCGAAAGTAATTAATCGCAAGCTCGCGAGCTGTCGTCGCGTCACAACGCATCAATTGCTGGAAACTCACTCTGTCGGAAAATTGGAGCCACGACAGCGACTCGAGTGAGAAACACAATCGTCCTACCCTATCGTGTCCGAATCAAAAATAGATCATTGCAACTCTTCGACTCTACAGAACACGTTCTTATTAATGTTTATTGATTCAGTAGTGCCACATAACAACCCATAATTCACGGCAATAGAATTACTTACTTAACTCAAATAATTTATTTGACCATTGTTGGTCGTAAGTAATAAGAATTAAATAGGAATATATCTCTGTCGTTTTGTTATTCATATTACATTACCGTATCTTCCTTTTCCAGACGTTTTAAGCGTTGATTATTCAGCGCTATCGCGGCGTACCATCTGGTGCGACGATGCGCGCAAATAGCAGTTGTGTTGTTCTAAGAATAAGGCGTTTTTTCGGGTGCAACGGTCGGTGGAGGAAGGTTATAGTGAGGAGACATTATTTTGTCACAATGGTGGGTGCCGCCCACGCTACGGGCAGCAGCAGCGCAGTCTTCGGTGATGCACTGCTTTAGGGAACGAATAAATTACCCGGACCGTTCACAAGACTTACACCGCATACAGTTTCACAGTATCTTTAGAATACCCAGTAGAATAATATTCTTACTAGCGGACAAATGTCTCGGAGCTACTGTGAATATAAAATGTTTTTTAAATGAAATAAAAGACTTATCTTCTACGTGGACGTATCTGAAGTAACTTTAGACCAACAAGTGCTGTTAGAGTAGAGGTGTGGAAAAAACGTGTTAATAACACCTTCCGCTTGAAACAATAGTAGGAATTCGGATTAGACACGTACCAGCTAGGAGCAGTGTGCACCGTGAGAAGCTCTGTAACCACAATGCTCATGGCGTCTACACAAACCGCAAAGTAGGTAATCTAATACACGAAGCTCAGCGACACTGGCTTTCATGGCCGCAAATCTCGTATTACACGACCGAGCTGTTTAATAATTTCCAATTTAAAAATTGCGCGATTATCGACCGAATTCCGAAGTAGTAGGACGTCATGTTATGAAGTATTGCGCATGCAAAGCTGTTGTGGGCAAGCGGCCGATTCATAGACTGCTTTTTTGTCGGAACTCGGGCGAATAAAAAGTAGCAACAATCCGCTCCACTCCGCAACGTAGGTGGCTATCGTGTGTCGTGTACGTTTTTACGTGAAACATTCACAAGAATCGGTATTGGCAAATTGAAAAATGATTCTTTTATGGCCGCTATATGGGGAGTCAAAAATTCTACTACGGTTTATGGCTTTGATACAGTTCCTGAACTTTTGTGTTGATGATGAAAATCGACTTTTCCGGAATCAAGTTAAGCGAAATCCGTTTATCTAGCGAGACTGTGCCGTAGGAACTCATGGATGCCAGGCTCTTATGATTTATTGGGATAGAACTCGACATTTCTAGTTGAATTTTCTCTACTTTCTGATATTTGTGTCCCTTAATAGAAAAGCTCTTAGGTTTTAAGTCGCAAAGCTGACAGAATTATTTACTGTAGGTTTTCCTCCAAAACAATCCTTATTGCTGAACAATGTAAAGTTAACATTGATATTTTGTTTCACGACAATAGGATTGACGCCCGCACAATACTCAAAGCTTAGCTTTGAAATTACAAAAATCTCATTTCGCGATCAGTCGAACATAAGTAGCGGGGACGAACAATTTCTGTCTCGCCGTTAAATCTCAAGAGACGTACAAAACGTTTATTCTTCGTGTCTACTCAACGGAGTACGGAATACTTCATATTATTTCATTTAGCAGTTAATCTGTGTTTACAGAGGCATAAGTGAGAGAGTTATTTTAGTGCACGTTGTGAAAATTTGTTGTTGTTTTGTTTTAAAATTGTTTGAAGCTATGAAAATATGTAGTGGCAAGTTTTAGAAGGACAATAAATAGTAATATAAATTACCTGTTTAATTTCTTCATTAAACCTCGTTATTAAGTAAAAAATAATGTACCTAATTTTATTTGACATAAAATTCCCATAAAATCATATCGACCAATGTATACTCGTAAAGCTATGCCAATATGAAAATTCCGGGAAAACCAAGTGTTGGCTATATTTTTATTTCTCCAATAAAATTTTCCCATTGTCCATATTTATGAACACATTAAATATAATCACTAGTTCGGTTTAACTTAACATTCCTAGCTATTTTGTACTATAAAATTTTAGTGGTGCATAAAATCGATTGTATCTAAACAATCATATTAAAATTGCCCATATAGTCAATCTTAGGCACACTTTCTAAACACACATGACAAATGTAATGGTTTTTCTATTCCAATTACTGTAATGAGCGCGTTGCTATCATTTTTAGCACTAATATATTCTGATTATACAAAAACAATTACGCTTGTAATAAAATGGAGCTTTATATCAAACACATTTACATAATTAAGGTCTGTGTAGAAGTGGCTTTGGATGTTCGTTATATTAACGGCTCCATATTATACGCATGAATATTCGATTGCCATTCAGCAGCCCAGTTGATTTATCGCATAAGGCTAGTTTAGTTTTTATATCGCTTGTTACACTATATTTTGCGATTATAAACATATTTTTATTTCCAGCAATAATCGTAAAACGCGTTGATAAAGAGATACAAATTTTAATGAAGATGTGAATACAACAAAAATAAAAGTCGCCATTGAAGCTATAAAAACAAATTGGCCATACTACTTTTGATACTAAATAAAACAACAGTAAAACTTAAGCTCTCAAAGGTACATATAATTATCAACTACATATTTATAAAACACGAATAAGAATTAGCAAAGTAAACAAACAAAAAATTAGAGATGCCAATCTCTTCGCCACAAATCGAAAAGCTTATAAACTACCCGACGCTAATTCCAAGTAAATAAACCCTTTCGGAATAACAAAGCCAAGAATTAGTCGAAATTATTTAACCCGTGAATTGGCTTTCGACGACAGTAAACTTCAAATCAAGGAGCCAATTCACAAGAAAGCCGCGCCCGTTTTAATATGCACTCCACAATAGTAAGGGGTTCAAGTTTTGAAGAGGTAAGTCCTTTATCTTCCCACAGGCGCGCTCCCATCGCAAGGGACGGATACGATTAGAAGTCTTAATCTTTAAAGGAGTTCAAGATAGCCAGTGGCGAAGTTTTTTCGACTATTCCCGGTATTAAGGGTAAAGGTATTTTCAGCTTTCCTTGACATTTTTGTCCGGTTTTCGTCAAGATGAAACGTCAAAAATTTTGAAGTACGCCACACAAGTTGCCTGTTTTTTGCACACACTGTAAACTGAGCTCTGAGATAGCAAACATATGATAAGCAATGACAGATTACAAACGCTTTTATCTACGACGCTTCTTAGAAGCAATTTGTTTTCCGTCTGCCTTTCCTTAAACTAAAATTTACTATTGTTCTCTATCATTACAACGAAGAATAATGCTTGTTCACTTCGTATCACAATTTTCCTATAAATTTAATTTGCCCGCTACGGTACCTAACATTCCTCTACTAAACTTTGTACATTACGTACCAGGAAAACTATTCTTAACACAATTCTCAAAATAACATTTACACATAAGGGTTTATATCCTGTAGATGTTATACCAACTTTGAATAAAATACGTTACCCAAGGGTGTGTTCAAAATAAATTTCCGTGAGCCGGACAAAACAATATGAAGATCAAAGGATTTTTGGCAACTTTATAAGGGGGTGATGTTAGTATGCGGTAACAAGATGCTAATGTAATCGTTCTTTTAAATTACGCGGGGTTCCGTTATCGTCTTGAATTGTTAGAGTAATGTTATTAGTATTTATCAGCTCGTAAATTGGGATCATTTATTTCCTGATACGTTTCCTGAATAGAAATGAAGTGATTTTGGTTCTGTCTGTAGTTTAACAAGGCTAGCCTGTTCGTGTAGTAAAGGCACAAATATTGATATTTGTCTTGTTGAGTTGAGATAATTACTTTACAAACATGGTTATGTGTGATTTTGCACCATAGCTTTGCACTGATAGTTTATCCTAGTCTGTTGTTATCATTGTTCAGGTTAGTTAATTTTGCTATGAAATCAAAAAGTTTTGGAAGTATTTCTGTTTAGAATATACAGCTCCGGTTGCTTTTACTGCGTAGCTTTTATTTTAGTATTCACTTGATGGTCCATTTTAACTCAAATGACTTCCTGATACAACTGCCACTGTCAAATTACAAATTGCACTTATTAGTCCACTAAACAAATCGTAAATCAACAGCTTGAATAGTATTTAGTTCACCAGTAGACAGCACGTCATGTACAACTGAACAATGTTGACGTATTTCAACTATTACTTGACGGAAATCAACCAGGTTTCGTTTAGTACCAATGAGATACCAGACTGCATTGCAATTGTTGTTGGTAACGTTATAAATTCTTCGAAATATGCTACTAAGTTACTCGGAATTATTAATTGGCAAGCCTATTTCGTTGGAACATTAGCAATTAGAATAATTTAATAGTACTTGTAAGTTATTATGGTAGAAACATGAATGCATTATTGTATTGCACTTCACATTGTGGGTGGATTTAATATCAACTCAGTATATAAAATGTTAATCAAATATTTTCATAGTTCTATTCTGCTTTTTAATCGTGAGTATCTCTTCTGGTATTATAATAAAAAAGTGTAGTTCTAACATTTTAAAAGTTTATAGCACTGCCACAGTGTGTGACCTAAACCCGCACTTGAGTCACGTTCTTCTGTGACTAAAACTAGTAGCCTATTTTTACAGCGTGCGAAAATCAATCAGCTAACTTCACAGATGCATAATAAACAAGAAAATAGACTTTGAAATGTTTTTTGACACTTACAAATTTACAGCACACAAATGTCAAAAGAGGCAGCATAGATTAGCATTTCGCCTAAAAACAGTTTCATGCTGTAAAAAAAGTGACAACTCACTTTTTTAAAAACAAAACATAAATGTGGTAGGTTACTACCACTTTTAAGTTTTGTTTTTCAGGTTGTAATATTAACTTAAACCAGTTTGTTGTTCGTGGATAACCATAGTTTTTCAGTGTTAACACTGTGATTTTAATATGAACCACTCAGGAAGTGAATTAAGTGAACATGAGAGTGGTGACATTGTTCCAGAAGCAATTAGAGAAATGGCCAACCTAATAAATCTAAAAGATTGTATGCATCAGCATACAACACATTTCATCATTGATTCACCATCATTTATTCTTTTTTCATTTTATTTTATGATTTCTTTTTCCACTAATTAAAAAGATGGCGGGTTTTTATCACACGAGCTATAATAGTAGTTTATAAAACTGTTGCATAATGAGGGGTATTAAAACTCAAGTGTGTTTAAAAACCGAGCCGCAGGCGAGGGTTTTAATAGTATGACACGAGTGTTTTAATACCTGGATATGTGCAGTACCATACACTACTTTATCTACCTACTCTTATACGTTGGGATTGAACCTACTTAATAAAATATCAAAGTTTCCCACGAAATTCAGTACAACAAAACGTTCGAAGGGCGCCAAAACCCAGCACATCACCGCGCATGCGCTAAAGCGGGCGCTACCACAAACAAGTACAAATTGGAATGAAAACTTTTTTGTAATGCTATAAAAATGGCGCGCCCCGCTTAAGCGTTCCATTAGAAAAAAAATATTGATGGTATCACCAAGGTGTTTCCATCAATATTTTTTTAACTTCTTGGATTTCCTCGGTATCGTATTAGTAAAAAAATTTTTTATTACATTATTTTGTTAGAGAAAAAGTATTATAATATGACTAAGTATATTTTTAAATATCGATATTGTATTAAAGTACTAGCTTCTGCCCGCGGCTTCGCCCGCGTGGATTTCGGAAATTATCACACGGGAAAATGCTACTGGTACAAAAAGTAGCCTATGTTCTTCCCCAGGAAGCCATCTATCTCCTTGCCAAATTTTATCGAAATTCGTTCAGCGGTTTAGGCGTGAAACGGTAACATACAGACAGAGTTACTTTCGAATTGTATGGATGTCAATATAAACTCGTTATGAATTTTATAATTCGAATTTTACGATAAAATGAGAATAAAATACTCGTTACTTAAGTAAGTCTATTAATGCACGGCGTGCAATAATGGACTACTTAGGTCACACGTATCGTAATGTACTATTAATATATTTTTATTCTGACACGCGTTGTATTAAACTGAAAAGAGTACGCCCGAGTTAATACATAGAGCATCGTAAATATATGAAAAGAGCTGAGGTACTGAATAATAGCATTAACCAAGTACTACTTTATTATGTTCAATACCTTAAAATATTGAATATTCTCTCTTATTTATTAACAAGAGTATCTAGGATATTTTTCTTTTGTATATAATGGCGGGATGTTTATTTTTTGCAGAACCTAATAGTTTTTAAGTAACTCTACACTAAGTAATGCTGAAAAGATACGTTGTGTGAGTAAATTATGACTTGAAAATCTCCAGTCTCCATAACGATGAATAGAAAGCATACAAAGAGATCAAAGGTAAAATGGGTTGAGAGAATTATTTTGCAGGTTACCAAAGACTTGCGAAATTAATTGGAATCTTTGAAAGTCTACAATAAATGAAAACCTACCTTCTTACTTAGTTTCATAATTTTGTTTCAGTAGCTAGTTACGCTTCAAAATGTATCTACTCAGTGAGGAAAGAGAGAACATTTTTATCACTTACTACTTCATTGTTGCCAACTGTTTCACTCAATCGTCTCTAAAACGATTGCGAGAAGATTCGCAGCTGATACAAGCTCTCAAATCGCCCCTACTTTATCTCAACTTTCAAGTACTATCCTCAAATCGCTATTGTAAGCAATCTCTCAATAACCCACTTGATTATGCGTATTAAATCAACACACATTCCAATAATAATTCAACAATCAAAGCGTCAAACCATACTCGTAAACAAAAACATAAAGAACTCAATTATAATAAGCCGTATTGGTCTCGTTCAAGCGCAATATTGAAATGTTCCAATTTGCATAGTGATTATAAACATGAGATTGGGGATTTACACCATACGAGAGACAGAGACAGATGATAACAAAATTAACGAAACAAAAAAAGATAGCAATACTAGCCAACTGATGACTGACAACGCTAAAGCGACCAGTATACAAAGAACTGTGCACACTGCTTTTTTTTTAATAGACAATCTTGTACTTAAAGAGGTCTTAAAACTTTTGCTGGCTAATGGTAATGATTTAGTTCCATGAATGATCACAAAAATTATTGTGCTAATTCACGTAAATCTGCGATGTAACTAATATTTTTAATTTGCGTTAATAACGTATGATATATTTAAACACAAAGCTAAATTAATACAATAGTTAGATTTGTTTGCGTACATAAAATAATAATGCCATTATTAATAACCTCTTATTTTGAATTATTAACGAATGCTAAATAATAATTAATTGTGTGTGAATACAATTTAATTAGCGTATAAATTTCACACAATAATAAACATAGTTTCAAAATTTTTCATAGCTACCACACGTTCGTTCTAACTTAACTAATAATGTGTGCTTATAGCATTATGGTTAATTAATTCAAGTAACTCAAAATTAAGTGTTTTTTTTTTGCTATTGTGACTTCGCAAAATTGTTTCCTATTCAGTAAATAGATCATATGAATATATGTCCGAAACCAGGATCCCCCCGATTCAAATACTTATTTAGAAACCAAACAAAAGAAGAACGTTCCAAAAACAAAATAACACAAACAAAATATTGACATTACATTCTTGTACAAGAACATACACGGAAACCTTGTAAGCACCCTAAAAACTTGTAAATACTGCAGACGTGCCGGGCAACGCTGCTCAAAGGCCGGCTCGAACATTCCGGCGGGCGATCGATACGGATTAGGCTTGCCCGACCGACGAGCGGACTAAATAAACAATGTGACGAGGCTGCTTCACCCTTTTAACGAATCCCTCTGCACTCGCGTAAAGCTAGTAAGTATTATTCGTTACTTTACACGGTGTGATTGACTAGACCTGATTCGGGTGCCCGAAAATTCTGTCAGGTAGTGATGATTGCTATTCGAATGTTTTGCTGTCTAATTCGTGCAATCCTATGGTGTGGTGAACTTACAAATTCTCCGTGAATCTATATGGTGTATAAACTCTGGTGTCTTACCTGTAACAAGCAAAATTAATTGTATCAGTAAGCATAGAGAAAACGAAATGCAAGAGGCCAATTTTGATATCGACTACATGACAAGAAAAGATTCAACCAAACATCAACAGAACAGAATAAAAAAAAAACAGCTCTAAAATAAAACCAAAAGAAGAATCAACCAGTTCGCAAGTAGGCGACAAGATCTCCGTACCGTACCGTAGAACTATTCAAATGTGTGAGATATCCTAATGGCAGTATTAACTTTATCTTACCAACCGATCAGGGAATAAGGTCGGCCGTGCATTATCGGACCAAGAAGAACATGGAACTAAATATGCATTTTATGCTGGATGTGGGATTGTGGACTATACTTATTGAAGTCAGTATCGCACATATATTCTTGCTTCTCCTTGTGTTTCTCTTTTGTCATCTACTAAAGATGATAGAGAGACAGTATTATCTATTTTTTTCTGTTTCAATAGGAAAGTTATTAACTCGTTTTAGTGCTACAAACAGTTTTTGCAAAATTTCCCAACCGTGTAGTGATATGTCCTCGTAAAGGTATTTTAGGTTACCGTAAAATATTGTATCCAAAATTTCGGCTACAAAATGTAGGATGCAATTAACCGGTGTCATAGAAAAGGGTGGCTTAACCACTATCAACCGGGCCGGGGTTAATTTACCTTTAAATTATGGAGGCACCTACTACACATTGCCCGTAAATAAACAGCCAAGCTGGCCATTGAATAACAGAACTGCCTCAGGATGTAATCCAGTGATACAAGTACCGAAGGGCACAAATTTCATTATATTTACGACTTCATTTTGTATATCTTCTTAAAAACGACTAGTATTGTTTTAAATTACGTGTGCCTTTGTACGTTCATTAACTCTGGCTGGACAAATGATGGATTATGCTCTCAGCTGTATGAACTGGTTTACTACAGCATTTTTATGATAATAATAAAATAACCAGTGCTATTAATCAACACTAGCATGCCGTCTCCGTCTATGATAGAAAAACGAAAAGCTATGTTATTAAATCTAGCCATTATATAAAAGAAGTCGTTTCCATTCAACATACATATAGAGTAGAGGTTCGTTTTTTATACAATTTCTTGTAATAGCCGTAGCATTTTGCAATTCAAAGGCCCCTGGGCGACTTCGAATAGGCTTCGCTACAGTTTGTCGGAATACGGATGAGTGGTTGCCTTGTTTAATGCATAGTTTTTGTTCGAATTTCGATGTCGTCTCAAAGGAATATTTAGCAGTCAAATATGGGACAAAAAGTGAATAATTTAGAAGCACGTTAGATATGACGACGGTTGATATAGATATAAAAATGCCAGTATTGTTTTATGTCATTGTTTTTTTATTTAAAGAGGGGTTACACATGCGCGTTGTTTTGATAATGTGCCGCCCGTATTATGTATTATTCACAACGGATATAAAATAATTAAAGACCAGACTTTTTTATATACCATATCTGATTTATAATTTCAGCGTTACAAATAATTTCTCACAAGATATAAAACAAATATGAAAAATGTCTGTTCTTTCAAAAGAGTTAAGAAAGAAGCTTTAATATTTAAAAGTATCAAGAAACTCCGAACACCTGAAGCCATAAAGCCTGACATAATGATGTTACAATACCGTCAACATTTTAGCACAGGTTTAAAACACAAAAAATGGTCCAAAACTTTGCTGACGCCCATCGCCAAAGTTGGACCATTACAAGAAAATATGCGTTCATCTATTAGAAAATATACCACGAGCTGCGAGACCTTCAGTGGCATGTTTATATTCGTATCGCGTGAGTATGATGTGCCCAGGACTTAACACAACAATAAGACTACAAACAAAAGCAAACCCTAATGAAATGTAAACAGATGTCAGTTTTCAACGTTGATCACTTGACAGAGCCGCGAAGTTCCGGTACACCGTTATACTTACCTGTCATAGATTTGAAATACTGGTATTGCTTTTTCATAATTTTTCGTGTATGTATTTAAATGGGTAATCAAGTGAGCATCAGTTAGCTAACACACGTAATCGATACATTCGTATCGTTTGGGCCTGGAAATGTAACTGTACAAGTGCCTCATTAGAGTGATAAATAAACGGAAATTCAAAAGCTTACATGGGACTGAATATAATGAATTCAACTTTTAATGGATACGTAGCCAAGTTAAGGAGTAATCAAAAATTACTTTCTCGTACTCTGAATATACTACAAGTACGTAAGCAATGGAGAGTCAACTAAAACTCTAACCTATTCTATAAAAATCAATCTATCACCAGGAATCAATAAAAAACAAATCAATTTTAAAATGAAAACTTTATGGAACTATCAATCAAACGTAACCGAGGTTTTTTCGGATGTTAGAATACAGCGATTTAACTATCGCGGAATTATAGGTTGCGGTCAGATAAAACAAAATAAAAAAATGTGGAAAGCGTGGTAGGGTGTAGTTTCGTTCATATTTTTCCTATTGTACTGCTTGCGTTCGGTTTGTACAAATGAATTTGTTTAAAATGTTTTACGATATTGATAATAGATTAAGCTGGTTTTATCTGTTTTGTCTTTGGACAATTTTAACATCGTTCTCGCATATTATAAATTTAACACTAATGATAGTAATGATAATGATGTAACAATATAATTTATAAGAGTGTGCATGGAGTTTGTTGCCCGTTTTTCTCCATAGGTACCTCCTACGCTTTGAAATGGGCCTAGCTTCATATTTCTGACTGCTGCCTGTAAATGGTTTAATTGTTTGAGTTTGTCACTAAAATACAGTGTAACTTTCAATATAACAATAAAATCAAAAGTTTTCTTCAATGTTCAACGCATATTTTCTATTATTATAATAATTTATGATGTAACTAACTATCAACGAAATCTAAATGGTTTCTTTGCGACAAACGAGCCCAATTATTAAGCGAAAAGAAGCTACGTGACCGGTATATAAGTTTATTTATATCTTTTATGTATATTAACTCTGATTGATTATTTTTTGCCAGCATTTTCCACTACTGCGGCATACAATTATTTAATCGATCAACTCGGGGCATGACTTAACAAACCCATTGTCAAAAACACCTAACTTAACTGGTTGAATGATTTGTGTACTTAAATTACCTATTTGTGTACTTAAATTACCTATTTGTGTAGGCTAATCTCTAGAATCGTTTATTCAACCAATCAGCATATTTGTGATTAGACGCGTCACTGAATTTAAACTTATTATGGAAATTGGTAGATAGTACAAACAAATCAAAATATACAAAATGATAATAATAATAGTATAAGTGAACGTTGCGGAAACGATCTCATTTACTGTGCGGGTTTAACAGCGTGGGGTTGCAAGCCCGCAACTATCTCAGAAAGTAGAATTAAGGCTCCTGCAGACAGGTGCGATGCGACTGCGCGACGCGACTCTTGTAGAACAATAATTTCCATATATTTTGTTCTACTAAAGTCGCGTCGCGCCTGTTTGCCTTTAGACAAAATTTGTTTTTTGTTTGTCAAAACTAAAATGTATGCGAAAGAAACATAAACCAGCAATCTACTCAGAATCATTTATAACCTGTTAGATTGATACATTTATAAACCTAAGCAAACATAACCTTAAATTGAACACATCACCATTTCCGCGTTTAAAAATAATTACAGTGTCTCGAAGTAGCGGGAAATCCATTTATAGAATCGATATATGCAGCACCTACATATTATGTACATACATATTTATACCAGCGGTCCTCATTACACCTGTGTACTGAGTGATATGGGGTCGTCGCACTCAAGTTCAAAGCACGCCGGCAAACGATGCAACTCTGGTTTCTGACCATAATAGTTCCATGTTGATTGAGTAGTATATGGGTCTGTGAATAGATGAAGATTTGGTTAACTATCGGGTATCGTAATTAATTAGATTCATAGCTAAGTTGTGAATTGTGACCTCTTTGGTTAAAATGTTAACTAGCTTGGTGAACATTGTTGTTATTTCTAACTTTAATAGAATAACCTAGGTTGCGTCCCTTGCCCGGACCTTCGACCGCCTAAAAGCGGTTTAGATTTGTGAATGAAAACTGTTTACAAAACCAGATTTCAATTTCCTTCTCTACCAAATCAATTATCAAAATCAAATTAATCCGAATCCGGGTCGCAATTATGGCTTGATTTGAGTCAAACATCTAAATCTAAAGTTTCGATAACTTCAACTTCGAAATTATGCTGTTGTGAGTAGGTATGACATGTTCTTGGCATAATTTTGATATAGAAATAACTGTAGTGGAAAATAAAAATAATTTCTTGTAGGTAAATAATTGAAATTACATACCTACGGTTCTAATCTTACATATTTCCAAAGAGAGAATTCCCTTATTGCTTGACTGACCAAGTCAAATATTTATTTATAAGCAGCGGACAAGCGGCGTCTTATAAAGTTAAGCATATCTTATCAACTTCTTAGCTTGCCGCTCCGATACTTTTAATAATGTATGAAGCTTGAACACACAATATTATTGGCCTTATCGCCACACGGAAGTAGTTAGTCACCTAAAAGGAAATACGGTTCCGTGAGCTTACTACTTTGGTAATTAAGCACGTTTTGAAGGTTTGTGGGGTTACCTTCAACATTAGGTAGGTAGGTTTTCAAATATGAGAGAATTATAGACTTTAAAATTAAACTACTTAGGTACCGGGCTGCTAGGTTCAAGTTTTTATACGCAGATAATTAATATTTACTCAAATTTTTATTTTTTAAGATTTTTCAAATCATTTAAAGGTTACCTTTTTGCTGTTGAAAGTTACATACATATTCGAAAAGGCTTCCGCAGACAAGCACGACGCGACTCGTGTAGAACAATTTCCATGAAGTTCTTATAGAAATTGTTCTACTGGTGTCGCGTCACGCTGTCGCGTCGCACCGGTTTGCAGGTGCCTTAACAGTAGATTCATTACGTAGGTTATTGACTACTGAGTTAGCAGACGTGATTTCTTCATACATATAAGTAAGCTAATCAAATGCCTTTGACTGTATAAACTCTTACACACGATTTTTGTGTTTTGAAGTTCATTGCACTCGTTTTATGTTTTAGAGTACTTCCTTATTAGGAAGCCCGTTTTAAAACAGATAATTTAATATAAAAATAAGCTTAGAAGATTTTCCTATCTAGTTTCCAGTAGATACCTAAAGCGAAATAGGAATTTCAATGTTTTGAATACAAGAAACTAATTTCATTTCGCTCGACTGGGTCAGCACATGTAGGCTTAAAACTGAAATCAGTTTGACTGGCGTGCCTTTGTGAGGTGAAGGCTGTTTCCGACTGGACTGTACTGACTGAGAGATGTTATCAATGAAATTGTATTTGGAACATTCATATTTCGAATCATTTCTGTTGGAATGTAGTTGGGTGGAATATTCTCGTACAATTGAGAAAAAAAGACGTGTGGCACTCGGGGACTGCCGCGGTAAAGCTATTGCATAGCATTTTGTATAAGAATAAGAAATAAGAATTTAATTTTTTTAAATCTAAAATAAATTTAAAATGGGGCGCTTTACCCTAACCTTATCGGGGCCAAAAGATAGGCCCTTTACTGCCGATTCCAAAGACCCCAAACTCGATACCTCTACGACCTCCGGTTCAAAAGTTAAGACCCGGGGGTGAAGTAGCCCTGGACGGGTGGAGGGGTTGGTCAAAAGGGGTGACGCGGGGGGGTCCCGGGATCATATATAAGTGGGATTGATTTAAATATAAATAAATATAATACAACTTAATATTGGGGTCGAAAAAGAGGGGGTAAAAAAAGGGGGGTCAAAGGGGCTTCTCTGTATGTATGTACTATTTGAGAGCGGGGTTATAGGGGGGGGGGGGAAATTTGGTCAGAATTTTGATATTCCCAGCCGTTTCCGAGATATTGGGATATTGAGTTTTAAGATAGTGGTGATTATAATAAATGTATGGTGTCCGACTGGTAAATGATAAATGGTACGAAAGTAAATAGAAATAAATATTAATTCAAGTTACACTTTTTGATAAATACCTATACACCTATATACTTTCTCATAAACAGCTGCTTATGTATTCGTCCGATTTCGGAGCAGCTCGTCTCGATTCGTGCGAGCTTCGTAGAGTCGTACAATACGTCTAGTTGCCCGCACACAAACACCGTGTCGAAGACTGCCGAAAAGAAACGACGTTAGACAATGCACGGCCTTCAAGCCACACCTCCGTGCCCGTCGGAGTGGGGAGCGTGAGGTTTTTTTCCGTTATGGAATTTCTGGATTCGGTCCCCGCGCTCAAGGCCCACGATAAAAGCTATGCAATAACTTAAAAGCTAGTAGGAAGCCATACCTATTTTAAAGATGGGCTTAACCACTGCCTTTAATACTTAAAAGTTACTTTATAACTTAGTAAGGAATCCGGTTGGTCAATTGTAACTACACCTACAGTACAGATGATACCAGGTAGACAAATGTTAAATTTGTTATTTGATTAAATAAATTATTATAATTTACAATAAGCTTTTCTCAGGTTTTTTTTTCGAAATCGTTTTTAACGATCATTGAATACTTTTGAAAAGGGAATAAACATCACAGAGTAATGCAAGTTCAGCGGAAATGTTCTCCAGCATATCGTAAATATACTTTAATAAACTAACATGTAATGAAATTTAAAACATTCTAAACTTAAATTCCGGTAGCACTTCCGGAATATCAAAACATTTACGTATTTTCATAAAATCCTAACTTCATTAGTAAAAGTAACAAAACTTTAAATGGCTATTATCTTAGTCGGGCTGGTTGCTCGTTACAAGTTCATCAAAGAACCCGACTTTGCTCGCAAACCTTGAGATAAGAAAACACATTCCTCATCGAGTATTCGAATTATCTCCACTGTGTTGACACAGTTGTGTTTCGGGTGGGTGGTGCGAGAGAAGGGAGGAAGCGAGTGGTAACTGGTAGGGCTGAAGCAGGTTGGTGGTGAACACCGATTGGGTAGGTGCTGGATTCTCGCCACAATCTCCACCATGTATATTGTGTAGGTAAAAAACCTCAATCCCACACTTACTCACACCCACTACTCACATATACATTCACCCCCACACCATCTTCTACACACATAAGTCATACATTCTAGCACGTTCTTTTTGCTTTTCATAAAAATATTATTTTCTTTTTTCCATTTAATTTTGTTTTTATTTGTATAAGTTTTATATATCTTGAACAGGCCCAATAACTAAATAGCAATTATATAACCTGGGGAAGGGCGGAGCATCCTAATACAAGCAAACGATTTGCTTAAAAGGATCCTCCTCATTGTAATTAGAATAAGTTATTTAGGTTGATGCAATAAACATTTATTTATTTTATTAATAGTAGCTGGTAAGACAGAATAATATTTTCTCAGGGGCTCCATTCACATTTTAAATTAGCTCCCATATACATTTTAAAATGTCCTGTTTGAAACTGAATGTTATTTGACGTTGAATTTAATTCTCAATTTCAATAAAAACATAATACATTATAATATTATTGTTGTAATACATAGTAATAATATAATAGTATTGATGTATTACAAGAGAAAATGGACATGAGAATCTACAATTAAAAGACTTTTATGAAAAAAAATACACCCTTATTTTCTTAAATCGCTGTCAGCCTGTAAATTGAATGTAACAATCAAATGGAACCAGTAAGCCAGCATATCTGAGCTGTAGTAGTATTTATATAGCGCTGATTTGGACCCGACAATGCTGTGTAAACTGAGGGACCGATAACCTATGACCGTATCGCCACCTATTTGTTAACTAATTATTGCCTGACATCTATTTGTTTGCGATACTTTGTTTTTTATTTTAATTGACTTTTGTGTTTGTTTGGTTCATTTTTTTTAATATTGTTCTTTTGCTTTGCAGTATTTTTGTTGTTTACCGAAAAGTTTTTTAACAGTGTTGTAAACATTTTTTTTATTAATTGTCTATCTCCGGTTTTTTTTTTGTATATTTTTTTTTCGTTTCTTCCAATTATACCTAACGAAATCATATGAAACAATCTTAACTTTATTATGACTGTACAATTTTCCTGTTCCAAAAAAGATGATTTATATTTCAACTTTTTTTTGTTTCCGTTTACGCAATAAATGGAAATCAAGAAATACGCCCCTCGTTATAATTAATAACAATAAAAAACCAACTCGAGAATATTCAATCACATAAATTATTAAAGATTTAATTTACTACGTTTGGCAATGGGAATTTTAATAAAATATGCACAATAAAGTGTAGTGCCACTATTAATCGCAATAAGGGTCCAAATGCTTAATCTTGGATATAAATCTAAATAATGAGTCCCTGAAGCATGCAACACCTGGAAACATTTCATACGTAACACGGTTTAACTGCTATAAGCTGTTTATGTTAAGAGGCACGCGATCGCGAGAAGTTTTCATAGCCATACTGTTTCAAGTCCGATGCGTTCTGGAAATTCATTCGTAAAACGATACATGAAATAATATAAAATAATACTTTAATTTGAGACCCCTTTTATTTTTCTGGGTGGGACATCGTTAAATAACTTCTCCCGCTCTGGGCGGAGCGGGAGGGCGCGGGCGTGTTAGACTTTAACTGACTAAAACCCACCCGTGTTCATTCAGTTGCAGACACCTAAGATTTAAAAATAATTATGTTTTTTTAGGGTAAACTAACCAAATCTAATTATAAGTTACATCAATTTACCAATAACGGATATTGTACATGCGCAAAATTTGCAGTAAAATTACCAACTTGCATTTATAAAATCAAACTTTAAAGTGCAAGACAGTATAAAGTTGAGTATTATCTTCTCAAAATAAGAGAAACCGAATCAACTGCTTACTGCTTATCATCTCGCACAAGTCGTAAAAATCCTTCAAGGGGCCTTCCCCTTGAAGGTTACTGTTCTCGAAGATAAACGATGTACTAGCAATGTGTGTATCGTGCAATTTAAAATAAACTTTTAACACTTCTAACAAACTAAACGGCCCCTTTACTCACGTATTCTCAATGTTGTTTTAGCGACAGTTTTAGCACTAATTAAAACTTTGTCTATACCATTACAGAGTATAATAGTGGTGTTTGAAATTGTGTTGTAAATTTCCAGACCACTTTGGGATTGTTAGTAATAAAACATTTACACTTCGAGTAGGTAGATAAGAACGGTTCCATCATCATCATGATTAGCCAACAGCAGTCTACTGCTGCACGAAGGCCTCTCCAGGTTCACGCCATTTAACTCGATTACCGGCAACTCGCATGCAGATGCTACCAGACTGTTCCATACCAGAGTGTTAAAAGGTAAATAAGCGGGAAAAGTACCAAACAAAGTATTAAAAAAAACCGTCCAAGTGCTAGTTGGACTCGCACACGATGGGTTCCATACCACCGTACAACTATATTAACTTATTTTTTTTTAAATCATGCTTTGATTTTTAATTTTATTTTTCTTTTATAGCGGTAACAAATATACACACTCTGTGAAAATTTCAACTGTCTACCTATTAAGGTTCATGAGATACAGCCCGCTGAAAGACAGACGGACGGACAGCGGAGGCTTAGTAATAATAATAATAATAATAATAATCGCTTTATTTCGGACAAACATCCATATAGTGTTAGTAACATACAAAAAAATAACTTAGTGCCTAGTGTAAGTAAAGATCAGCCTCCGCACAAACTGCTGTACAATCGGAGAGCCGAAGCTCTCGGCTACAGTCTTCAGGATGCTGTTCCGACTGCCCCTCACTCTCCTCAGTAGCGACGCAGTTTTTTTGCGTATAATTGCATAGAAGCCGTCGGTGCTGGCTTGGGCAAACATTTCCGACGCGCTACAGTAACGAGGCAGCCTCAACAACATCCTGAAAGCATTGTTATATTGGACGCGCAGGACATCCAGCGATCGTTTATTATAATTGACCCATAGACTGCCCGTGTACAAACTTTGGCAATAGGCCTTGAAAAGTGTTACTTTGACTTGGTCTGTACACCGCGCAAATCTACGGGACAACATATTACTCCGGACCGCTAGAGCCCTGCGCTCCCTCTCAATGTCTACATCGTCCTTGAGGTCAGGTAATAGGAGGTAATAGGATTCCGTTGGAACCCTTTGGGAAAGAACCCTAAAAAGCAAAAAAGCAGTCACCGACTAAAAAAAAAAACCACGTGAAAAAGACGGAAAAAAGAGGATTATAATTTTTGCCAAAAATGTCTGATGTCATTACGATGCTTGTTTTATAAAATTCGGATTAATGGTTTATCAAATTAAACCACAAACACCCGGAAAACACCTAATTGTTATTTATTAATGAAACTTCATTCGTTAAACTTGTGCTAACCATCGTTCTACAAATGTAAAGGTCAAATCACACCTGCTTCTATAACAAAGTTATATGACTTAACTAGTGTGGTATAATATTATTTTTTCTAATTAAGTTTTTATTACTTTTTTTAAACCGAAGGTATGAGATAACCGCAATTGTAATTGAGAGTGTGATCTGAGGTTTATCACTCCGCTTGTTTTTCAACGCAATAGTAAAGTTTCACGTTACATAGGATGATACGAAACCGGATTACATTCTACATAGACGTGTGAATGTATGTGAAGAAGTCGACAACTTAATAGTTCTCTCAAACTAGAAGATCTGAATATTTTACTATTTTATTTTAGTCTAAAGGTAGAGTCTTCTTTTGTTTCTGTAACTGATCCCTCAGTAATATAAGTTTTCGTAACAAAACAATATCATACAAATACCTACATTACTCGTGTGTCCAAAATGAAATACCAGCCGGCTCTCCTTACATATTACGAACCCGAATCTCAACGACTCCGTTTTTGTTTTCCCATGAAAACAATTCGTCAAGAACGGGCCCCACTTTCAGCATTCAAAAGGAAAAATGGAAGGCCAAACAGGCGAGCAACGAGTTAGGCCGTAACAAAATTCCAACAAAGGGATGATTAACGATTTTTCCACCCCCAAAACTCATTCAAGCCGCGTCGATATTGAATCCGTTAGACGGCGTAAAAATGAAAGTTTTCCTCTTTTCTTTTCCAAACATGTGTGTTTCACGGACGGTGGAATTAACGTGCAAGGTACAGTGATAATATCGTAGAAACATGTGCTGATTTTTTATCGTTTGCTCGAATGAATTAACAAAACTATGAATTCAACAGTTTGCTCTATTTACAGCCACAAAGTTCAAAGACCTAACCAAATTATTGTGATTTCAAATATTTTACCCAATAAATAATGAATGAGCTAATGCAAAAGTACGAGTATATTATCATTTTACACTATTAGCCATTAATAAACTAATGATTTCCATTTGAAATTAAACTTCCTATTTTCCATGCATTTCATGTTTGAAATTTCTAGGCAAGAGTAAATTGGTATAAACTTCGTCACTATTAGCTACGGAGCACATTAGCGCTCTATTCTGGGACCCCGTGTGTCCCTCGCACAATTCCTGGCCAAATCGTGATATAACTACTGTAGCAGTTTTTCCTTTAGTTAGTTTTGAACTTGTTCAAAATAAATGACTGCCATTTGAGCGAGGTGACAAGTAACTCAAAGTTGATGTCGTTAGAAATTTTGTGAAAATATCCTTCTTATAACGAGCTTTGGGCATTGTTTTAATAGCTCTTTGTTGTCAGTTTTCTAAAGGTATTTTGTCTTTTTATAATATCTAATTGGCTAATGTACCTACATTCAAAGCTTGCCATTTTTCGTAGGTACCTAAATAAAATCACCAATAAATTTGCCGCATAACCAAAAATTAATGTTACTAAAAGTAGATCAATAGTTATAAGATTTAATACAGCTTTGTCAACGATTTTAATAAAAAAACATCCATCAGGTTTGATTCTAACATTACATAAACATTAACTCATTTTCCATCTGTTAAAGAAATCTTTTTAGGTCCTAAAATACACTTCTGTGCCCGAATTTTCTTTCAGTACCTATGTGATTGATTAATGTCAAAAACAAACATGTGAGAAACAAAAGAGGTCCTTCTTCTTTATTCCTTTGATTACGACAGTCTGATCCGGTAGAAATTCAATAGACCGTGAGTTAAGTGGCTCATCTGTCCTCCTTGATCACATAAGTTATCGGGTTGCAAATTAAAAGGAATATAAAAAGAAAAAAAAAATGCTCTCCATATTAAGTTTCGCGTAGGAATAATACAGCAGGTGCTCTTAATTCACCTGGCCAGCATGTGTTTTGAACACGTTAAGTTAATTAAGTGTATTTATAAATTGCTGAAATTTAAATTAGCTGAGTAAGCGCGCGCTCTGCTGCTAAATAACACTGATGTGGCCAGATTAAAAAAGTACCTACAAACTTGATTAAAGTTTTAATAAGACTGCGAATACCAGCTTACTAACACGTAAGTGTTAGATGTACGTTTCTACCTTTTAATTAAACAGTATAAAGCTCTATGCTTACATATAAGGAGCAATTTTATGAAAACCTTATGAAAAAAGTGGAAACTTAATCATTTATTTGTTTTGGTACAAAATTCGAAATTAATTATTCAAGTTCAAGGAGTTTCGTAATAGAAAGGGGGAGATTAGTATTTAAGGCGATTATAGCGAACTGAGATTCATAATCTGATCGACGGATAAGTAAGACGGTGCTTAATATTTGTAAACCGTTTTCTAACAGGTATCCATTCATCGATTTCAAATGAATAGGATGAGATAAAACTTGGTAATGAAAATATCTTATTGATTTTGAAATACTCAAACGGGGAATATTTCCTGACTTTCTATTTTGTAAATTGCTATGCGTCTTCTTGTGTTAGGGGAGTATCTGAGGGTCGGGTTTAATTACGGGATAGAGAATGCAAAAGGTTAACGATCTCTCTTCAGTTATACCTTCACTTTATACCACTGATTAGGTACAATTACTTAACCGTGGTTAGTCGTGTTACCAAACCATATCACACGGTGTTGAAACTTTAAAATTATGTTCAGTTTAAAAAGCGTGACAACCTCGTATACCCAACAAAACATATTAACGAAACAAAATTACTTCATGTAAGCTGACTTTCCACACTGTAACCCATAAATAAGGGCCAAACGCGGCTTCATAGCTATAAAACTGCTAATCGGCACGCGCGTGCGTTGGTCCAGTTAATGATATAATTAAAAATCCCCATGCCAAGGTAGCGGTAAGTTCTCTGGGTTTAGTGGTCTGGCTTCGGCTTCGTAAACCGAACAAGTTGCCCCCATTTGCTAATCTCCTAAGCCAAATAATGACGTGGCGCAAGTGATAAACTTTCATAGTAAAAGTAAGCCGCGGGCGACGGGTGCGGTCGTATTTTAGATGTCACCTTTGTCTATACCCAGTTGTAGGAGATTTAATGGGGGTAACGTTATAAGTTAGAGGCATAATATTCATTTATGTTCCAGTAAGTTACGGTGTTCCAGAACTTTTGTTATGAACGGACGGACTTGTGTAGCAAGTATAACACTGCGGTTTGGCTAGAGATTATTGCTTAGAAAGTAAATTTAAACTGTAATATTCTATTTATAGACTTTCATGAAGTCATTTTATTCATAACTGTCACTCATAAACTTTTGATGTCCCTTTCATTCACGATAAAAATATCGGATAAGCCTCCTCTTCCTCCTTAATTTGGGATATGACAGCTATAAATTCCCTAACATTCGCCTGCGTTTCTGTACACCGCGATAAGTACTCAACCACGACGTCCACGACCCTTACAAAAATCGCTGTCGCTTCCACCTCACACCATACACACAACACGAGCTTGCCAGTACTCGCAGGTACGGCCACGAATAGCGCCGAGTAATGAGTTTTGTTGTTCCACAGTTACCGCTAGATTAAGGGACACTGGTAACGATATACGACCTCACAAAGTAGCACCACTGATGGTAAATGATGGCGTTCGAGGATGTTGAGCATACATGCATAATGAGATTACGGTGGAGGTCCTTAGCGGGTTAAGAACGGTCGCGGTAACCGCGGAACCGATAATGATACTAGTTTTTGTGTGGGTGTTAAATGGTTTTATGGTACCTGGGGGCCTAGTCTCTAAGTCCGTCAACGAAAATACGGGCCCATCCGAAAGTAGTTCGTAACTTGGAAGTGAACCCTACTCTCGAATTTTTATCTTTTTCGGACGGGCGAAAACACATCGAGATTAAGGTTATCTGTCAAATCATTTTGTCATAAATTTTTAGTTTGAGCCCCGGACAAATGTTAAGTCCGAAAGTGATACGGAGTAGGAAACATGCGTAACTTCGGGCAAAACTATGGACTTCGTGCTTAGAGAGCTGGCCCCCTGTTTACTGACAGCATGAGAGTTTATCGCCTATGGAGTTTGCTAGAACAGTAGAATAATTTAGGTGTTTAGTTCTGTGTCTGAATAATAAAACCCTTCGTTCCCTATTATTACAGATATATTTTTATTCAAATAAACCCAGATATCGATATCCAATTTCCCTGTATCATCGCAATTCGTTTTCAAAACACTTGAGGGCACCAATAATTTCTAGATGGATGGCATGAAACGAACTACCGTTGTCCCGAAGGCTCGAACCGTTGTAGTTTTCCGATAAAATCATGTCCGCAAACAATTATGTGAACACCGGCCTGATTGGATCCCGAAGCGATCATACGGAGAGAGGAATGTTAATCGAACCCTTGGTCGGGTCAACACTGGAAACATAACACGTTTAGGCAATGTTATACACGAAGAAAGTTCCTTAATGCATAAAACATAAAGACTACTACATATTGAATTATCATGAATGTATCTCTGAGAAAAAGACAAAGAAAGGCTTTAATTTTGTTAAGGATCGTTGTGGCGTCTGAAGGCATGGCTGATTAATTCGGGTTTCGTCTGTCATTAACGGTCTAGATCGTTAAATCCATTCGCTGTAAAGACGCTTATTCAGCAACTGAATCATGTGCATATACATGATGATGAAAATTAAACTCAACATTTTCATCTATCGCATTCACAATTTTTAAGCATTTTATCTCATAAGTATCATTGGTATTCTAACAAGGATATCACTTTAAACTCAAACTCAAAGTATTATTCCAATTAAACCATTTACAGGCACTTTTGAATTGTCAAACAGTCGGTAAGTTAGTCAGAAAATTGAAGCTAGTTGCCCATTACAAAACATAGATCTCTATCGAGAAGAACGGGCCAGAAACTCCAAGGACACTCTTTTAAATCAAGATAATACAAAATCCTGGGTACATTGTTCTTATATGAGAGAACAATATAAAAATATAAAAAATAAGAAACAATTCAAAATAATTATAAGCTTGAAATAAGCCGTGGCAGTTAAGAGATGACCAGTCTCAACCGACGGCACCCGTTCATGAACATGAAGTGTGGATCACCACCATCCAGCTCAACCATTTGGTAGGAAACCGAATGATCCAACACACGCGCCACCATCAGTGAGACATATTCATGAGCATGACATACTCTCAAGTCAACGGAAATCACATTATAATGACATAAAAACGGATCCATGGTACTTACATTTACAAAATTGAAAAAAGTGCACAGTTTTGTATAATTACGAAAATTATACAAAACTGTAGTTCGCAATGTTTTGAGAGATGAACAAAATTTTACTACCAAAAAGAAAAGATAATCATTAATATCTATTGAAGTACTAAACAATTAAAACTTAATTAAATAAAAATTAAAAATAAACATTAAGTTCGTAACGACGCAAAAAAAAGAAAAAAAAGTGAGGCATTTCTCCCAAACATTAAAATTTTAACTGGTGAGCTCATGTGGCTGTGAGCAGGACCGGCATTAAGCCAAGCATTTTTATCTACGATATTATAATCAACCAACTTATAATAATTATGCTAGTCTACATAGTGTCCGTTTAACGCATGTTTTAAATTTCTTCTCATTTAGTTGAAGAATGACAAGTGGTATTTTATTATAAGATTTTACACACTACATACCCCATAAAAGAAGTATGTACTTTAGACAATATGAAACGTGGTTGATCTATTTTGTTCCTATTTCTAGTGTTGAAATTATGCCTGTCACTTATCTTACTAAAGAGATGTAGATTTTTTCGAACATACATAATGTTTTCACATATATATAGACAAAGTACCGGCCACTTGTTATTTTTTTAAACAGTTCCCTTGGAGATTCGCATCTGCGGAGGTGTACATGGCTCTGACAGCCCACTTTTGCAGAATTAAGATAGAATATATATCTGCAGCCCGTCCCCACAGCAAAATACCGTAGGACATGATGAAAGTAAATAAAATAGACCAGTCTCGCGGCATCCACGTCTGTTAATAGACGGATTTTTAAACAGCAGCGTAAGCGGCCCTGCAAATGGTGTTAAGTGAAGACCCCACGAAAACCATTTTTCGACCATCCCATGAAAACAGTTTTTTCGATGAATCCTATTATGTATCTCTTTATTCAATACAACGTAACATTTACTACTTCTAACATTTTTTTATCATTGACTACGATCATATAATTGAAATCCATCCTTTAAATAATGCATTGATTTGAATACAACACTGTATAGTCTTTCAGGGCTGTAGTCGTAAAATTAATCGTAAATGTTTAATTGCGTCTGCCTACCAAATTTATACTGCACGCGACATATTATTTAGTCAAGTTACAGCCGATTGTGAGCATGCAAAACAACGTTAAGTCGCATTTCTTAGTTATTTATTGTGTATATAGCTTATACTTTGTAAATAAAATCTTAACGGGTGTAATCGTTAAATCGAAACTGTGCATATTTTTTCTTTCCGTATTCGGCTTTTCGCCCTGGCTCAAGGATATTTTTGGATTTAATTGCGGTAGTAACTTTACTTGTGTGGGTTACTCAATACTCAATACTCAATCATTTATTGCATTCCACAATGTGCTTAGGTGGTAATTTAACATTAGTTGTAGGTACCAATCGTGGACCCTGTCGGGCACAGGAAAATAGAAATTTGAAGGAAGAGGACTTATTTAGACATGCAAAAAAAAAATATTCTAAGTAAAATTAAAGATAACATTCTATTAATTATTAATTAAATTAAATCTAAATTTTTATTATTCATTTATATTATTATGTCAGTTCTATGGATTTTTCAATTAAATATTCATTTATACTGTAATAACATTTATTTAGTTTTTTTTTTTTTTTATTAGTAAAAATAGCAATTTTTCCCTCATTTCTGAGCACCTCGGGTAGTTTATTATAGATTTTTATCGACATAACCAGTGGACTAGATGAGTGCATTTTTAAACGGGATGTCGGTAGGTTTAATCGTGATTTGTGACGGAATGTGTATCTAGTTTGTGTCTTCTCGTTTAGTATAAAAGTCTTGGTGTGTGTGTGCGAATTTAAAGATTTCCAGTATGTATAAAGAAGGAAGAGTTAGAATTTTAAGGTTTTTGAAATGGGGTTTGCAGCTATCCGTTTGTTTTAAATTAACTAAAATCCGAAGTAACTTTTTTTCAGTTGTGAACAGCGGTGCGTCTGTGCTATTTCCCTTGTTGTTGTTAGAGTTAGAGTTTACGGGAATCCGCATTCTGGCGCCTTGTATTAAGAACCACACAGCAAAGGAAAGTGCCTAAGAAAAAAAATGCAAGCCAATACCTACACTACATGGCATTGTTTACAAAAACTAGAAAGAACGATACCCAAACAAATACTTCCTGTAATAGAGCCCAAAAAACAACACGTTAAAATCTAAACAAAACAAAAACACCACTTGAAAGATTTTTTGGTATTACACCAATAATAAAGGTCATTACTGCTTCGGCTTTCACGTTCAACGTAAAGCAAAATTGCTCGGAAAAAAAATAAAAACAAAATCAGCTTCCCTGTTTAATTTAGCGGGGTTGGCGACAAAAAACATTTGCTCTTGTTGCCTTTTGTTGACCGAAACGTAACAACAGGAATGCATTGTTCCCGTTACACTGTCCCGGCGAGCTAGTTGTAAAAAAAGATATATTCTACCCCGACTCAGTTTATTGGCGGATGCGTCACTTTGGGGAAAGAGTAAAAGAATTTGGGACAGTGATTCATCTTCTGCTTTTAATATTTGAGGCACTTTCCATGTTTCGGTATTTCTTAGACGCAACTTGTTATTTTCTTCAGACATTGGGTAGGTAATCTAAAATTTTACTTAAGCCCGTCCTGAAAGTGATATTTCAAATAATGTGCCTGTCATAACTGTCAAAATAGATTATTTAAGAATGAAACGCAAAAGTATTTATTCCGACTTCAATATGGTAATTTCTTTGTTTTTATATATTTCGGGTCAATTTTGCTACACTACACTAGTATGTCATAAATGACAAAACTTCTCCTTAATGAAACATTTTATAATACAGTTAACAAGTAATCTTCGAATTTCACAATAAAATTTTGGGTTAAATAACATTTCCTATTCCATTTTAGCCTCAATCAATTTCAAGCAAATTAAGTGAAAGTTTCAATTCGGATGCCATTACGCGCCCTTCCTTTAAAATTGTTTGTTGATAGCTTATAAAATGGTCGTTTTATTTTAGATATATTTTATTTATATAAATAAATACACCGAGAGAGACAACTTTTCTACAATTTCCATGTTTAGAGAGTTAACGAGAACTGTAAGTTTTCGTCAGGTCTCGTCTATTGCAATTTGAATTGGACATGAGTAAATGCACAATCAGCCTGTATGTTATAAAACCTGTCACGTAACTAATTCGCATGCATTTGTCATTTAATCATAATTTTCAGACCAACAACTAATTTGATTCACTTATCAATATATATAGCTATGCGTTTATCAGATTTCTAGACGACAATTGCATCCTATAATATTACCCTTTAAAAGTCAAGTGTCAAGTTGGTTGCAAGGGCAAATTGCTATATTTTTACTCAATATATCATTATTATAGATTCAAGGGGCACCCACGTAGTAATATAAGTGCTACTTAGCCGTCCGCAGTAGAAACTTATGCTAATTGAATACATAGAGTTTGTGGCACGCAGCCTAACTATCGTACTACCTATCACTAGGAAAACTGGCGTGCGTGCGTGGCACTGTGGCCAACTGGGCCATACCGCCCGCCTGGTTGGAAGATGGTACCTTTAAGTTAAAGGAACCACAAATCCTTTGTTCTTAAGTCCATACATCCTTATTGCTTTGAGAACGAACTTGTAAGTCATAAATCATAAACAACAGTAAGATTAGTTCCTGAATAACATGAAGCTAATATTGGTTTGACGCGAAACGACTGCCGGCGGTCATTTGAAACTGACTCGTGAAACATTCAAGAATAATATCTAATCAATGAATTCTACGTACAAACACGGGGCTACAGGGTATGAACAATAAATACACTAAGAAAATCGGATTATATTCCGTAAAACAGCAGACGATCGCTAAACTGTGAAAATTAGCAATTTTGCTGCAACTGTGTTGTATAAGTCTTCACACATTTGAATTACATTTTTGTAGATATAGGGTTAGGGCTTCCATAACTCAGATGTCTCTTACGACACCCTTGCAACTTAACCATATTTTAGAATAACAAAGTACCAACGTTTCACAATTTGAAGTACCTCACTGTGTAGTCAGAGCCGATGAGTAGGTTCCTATGTTCGCCTACCTCATTATTAGAGGATATAAGGGCTTCTGACGATCGTCTAGACCTTTGGTCGACTGATTTTTGAGAGCCTAGTAGGCATTACCACGGGATTATCGCTCAAGGGTCGAAAAAAACGAAGCAAGAGTCTCGCTCGAGAGCACGTACGGATCAGCCATAAGGCTTTTGTATTAGAATAATATAATTTATTTTATCACTTTTGTGATAGCTAAGACCTTCTTTCTATCTATTGTTTTATAAAAAAAGGCAGATAAGTAGGATGAAATAGTAAGGATTTCCAGAATACGAAAGTATCACGAGTTTTAGTAGCATAATCTTATCGATGACTTCATTGATGATTCCTGAGTTTCTTAGTATCAAATGTCAGTGATTTTGGTATCAAAATAAATAAACATTCCTTCTCTATGTCTTCATTTAATTCTTCATCGTGCATGACCTTAACCTTCCATCATTAATAAAGATCCTTATCTCCCGTTAATAAAATACATACAACAAAAGAGGTGTCCAGCAAAAAAAAAAATGTTTCACAGTAGTGTAATAAATAAACTGAATCACAAACACCTATGGTAGGTCCCGCTGTGCCAGTCGTACTCAGGCGCCTTGCTTGATGGACATAAAAGTGAGAAAAAAAAACTTGCGTATACGCACATGCATGGTCAACCCACGCCGAGCTATTAAATAAGACGGTTTATCGTCCCATTCACGGGCCAAACATGAAACCTGATCACTTTAACCTTTTGAAGTAAATCTAATAGTTCATGGTGTACCATTAGGTATATTAAGTTACGTGAGCGAAATTAGATTTGAAGCTCACTTATTGCCTGGATGGAGGTTCTGTGTAATTAGATATAGCGCCAGATTGGAATACCGTCGTAAAGTTTTTAATGTCAGGAATTTTATTGCAGTTTGATATTTTATTAGTTGTATCAAGGATTTTATCAAATAATATGCTATGTTTCAGGGTGATAGCAAAATTAATAGTGTTTATGGACAAATTACATACTCGTACCATTCTAAAAACTGCGATTAGATTAAACGTTACATTTTTAAGGCTTGAATAAAACCTAAAATTTAATTTTAAATAAGGGAAGCTGCATTGATTTGGACAGCCTATCATTATTAACCAATTTCGTACGGGAACCAAATTTGTGTCCAGTGGTCTGAACCGATCACGAGTTAATACGAAAATAATAGCATTCGAATGTCGCTCATTATAGACGGAAACATAATTGGTATCCTTATTTTATATTTAACGAAATTGGGGCAGATAGGAGATTTCTTTACTCTCGGTAATAAAATCAAGATATTTTGCTGCTGATTTTAGGCCCAGTCACTCATAATGGGAACCTATACTGAATTAAGCGTTAGGAAAGTGGCTGGTGTGAAACCCTTGAATTTAGCCCAAAACTTCAACACAGCCTGATTTTCCTGATTTACGTTTGAATTGGAAGCAGACACAAATCTTACTCACTAGTCATCAGGAAGTCACATAGTGATCCTCAACGTAGAAGAATGATAGCAAAGAGAAAGTGAAAATCCTTACAAAAACAGAAGGATATTTCCAAACCGGTATACCGCTTTAGAAACAAAAACAGAAATACACCACAAAAAATAGTAGAACCAAAAACTACCGGAACAGATCTAAAGGGTTTTTTGTTAGTTCCAGTGTTTGTTTGTCGTTATACCTACACTTCACACTCCACAGCCTAGCAGAATACATCGTACAGTTTGTAAAGCAATGTTTGGCAGAGCGGACACTAAAGCTGGAGGTATTAAGCACAGACTGTGGTACGGTGCACGATATAGAATGTTCAATGTAAATGTGTATGTTTGTTCCAAGTTGTACCTCAATATTGATAGGGATTCAGGGAATTTGAGACCATATGAGACCAATTTTGCATAAAAAACTATATTGAAATTTTTTAAATTTATTTTAAGGAACAAACTATAAGACTACTCACGCTTGGGCTTAAACTATTGGAGATTATGTTTATAAGACCCCTATCGATGAATCTTTTTTTAACGAGAGTTTTAGGTAGATCCAATTTAAAACGAACGTCTGTTATTTTATTTTAATTTAAATGAATCATAATTATCATATCCAATCATATTTATGAGACTACTTACTTTAAGAATTAAGGCTCGTACACACTGGCGCGACGCGACAGCCTGACACAAAGGCGCCGGCCCGTCGCGCTGCACGCGGTGCCTTTGTGTACGCTGTCGCGTCGCGCCAGTGTGCACGAGCCTTTAATGTTTACGTAACATAGTCCGAAAGTGTAAGCGACTACTACTTATTGAATTTAGGTTGTGAACACCAAATCAGAAGTGTAATTTAGTAGGTTGTAATCTTTTACTGTGCATATCCATAATACTGTTTCATATAAAAATAATTATCTTGAAATCAAGCAGACAGAAAAAAAAACAAACCACTTCTAGATAAAAACACTATCAACATACAAAAAGTTGCTGAAAAATCTCTGCAGCATTTTTCTTCGTTACAGTAAATTGTAATAAATCTACAAATAAACCTAGTTTATTTTAAGCTCTAGAAGTAGATACAACAAATACTTAGGTATTTCAAAGTTATAAAAGAAAGTATGAAGGTAAAACCCATGAATACCTTAGTTTTATTACGTAACTAAAGACCTACTTACGACAAAATCCTTGGATTTGTAATAAAAGCAAAGTTCTTAGAAAGCAAGCCTATATTAGTTTACTGTTTAACGCGAAGGTAACAATAACACTGTACTGATAATATTGTTTCTTTCTCAGTAAAACTATCAGCAGTACGATAATTACCAGCATATATCAGAAATTCTAAACACATTGTTTCGTTTATCGGTGAGCAATTTTAAAATCATTCTTGGTTATAGTAAAAATGTTTATGATTTTTGGTCGAAAATAGTAACAGTTTGAATGTTTTTATGCCTGATACCATTTTTCACCGTAACAGCTGAACTAATTTTGAAAGTGAACTTGTGTTTTAAATCCCAAGTTAAAAATACACTTTACTTTTGTAAGGTAGGACCTACCTACCTAGGGTAGGTAGTGCATGTATCCATGTATTTTTTTTTGTATTAAGCCTCCATCTTATAAAACATATTCAACCTGCATATATATATATATATAGCTTTACTTGACCGGCAATTAATTTTGATCTTGAATATTTTGAAACTTGGAACTTCTGCGTTTGACAAGCAAAATTTTCTTACAATGGATGTCATTGCAGAAAAAATTGTAGAACCAAATGGTTAGTTGATTTTTTGATAAGGCCGATATAAGCCAAAATTCCCCGAGTGAAATATAATAATGAAGTCGATATAACAGTAATCAGTCGATTTATTCCATGAAGTTATTAGTTATTCCATTATAAACTGGGTATGCATTCTTTCTTATTCGTTAAAATTATCGAAAGCCTTACTTAATTACTCTTTGTCTCGATATAAAATTTTATTTCTTTATCATAGGAACATTCAGTGAACGCGTTTTTCGAGTTCCTTATAACAATAGGAATCATATCTTCAACAAAACGGTATGTAAATTTGTTCATCTTCTGTATTATAAAAAAATCTGCTTGTATCGCAGCTTTTATCTCCTATTATTTGTTTTAGGATTGACTGTGTTTATCAAGCCGAATTTCGGTCCCACTCTCCGGGCTAAATGTCTAGCCTGTGAGTCATAGTGAACTAACTTCTCGGCCTATAACGAAACTAACACTACTAAAGCTGGTGATGCAGTTTTGACAGCGCACGCCGATTGGTGGATGTTCTTGATTTTTTACTACTCTGTTGCAAATTTATTTAGTCATAATAATTTTTATAACGCGTTAGTTTTGGAAGTATTTTTCTTCCGTACCATGACCACGGTTTAACTAAGCGCCGCCGTCTCTAAGACAATTTATTTCCTAGAAACCTTATAATTAACGAGCGCGTCCATAGAATACCGATTGTAATCGAGCACTTTAGGACGTATAGCGAAAACAAGACTAAAATATATTAACGATCTTAACATGCGTCTTAGTTTTTCTCGTGTAATAATTTTTTTATAAAAAATATCGACAACCCTATGTGCAATTCTTTTTAATTATTACTTGATTTTTTTATTATTTTGATTGTCTTTTTACTTTTTATATATTTCTAATATAGGTTTTTTTTTTAATAATTATAAATTATACATGTTAAAGTGGTAAATTCTTTTTTTTCCCGCTACAGTAGGTATATACCTACCTACCCTAGGTAGGTAACTTTCGTTACGACAAATGTTAATGAAACCTATGTTTACACGAAAGTTAGCGTCTTAAGTAGGAAAATGAAAACCATGAATATATTCATGGCAACAGCATTTTGTAGATCATTATTTTTAATTTCGTTTTCCTTATAGGTATTTTTTCCCAAATAGGTAAGAAGCAGATTCACATATTTAAGTAAAACATAGTAATGTTATGTTGCATTTCATTTATTTTGGATTGTCGAGTTACCAATTTATTATTAGAAACAGTACTACCGAACCAACCCATTGGATAAACTGATTTAGAAAGAGCTATTGCGCTCCTATTTGCAGCTCAACGGAATACGTAGGTAATCTACATCTTAAGATATTCTAGCATTAATAGAACTATTATTAAGGAATCCATTAGTGGGATTTGAGGAGTGATATATATCGGCTACCACTGTTTATTCGATCTGAAGGCTGATGGACTGACAGATTGACTAACTACAAACAAAGGAAATATGTTCTGTAGAGGCCGAATACCTAAGGAAGGATTTTTAGAACCTGACTTGGTTTCCGTACGTCCTTTTTGGGTAACCACTGAAAATCAGCGCTGTGCTGTGGTTCCCCCATAGCACAGCATCATGCTGAGTGGAAGCCTTCTTGACACAGTCATGACGTGCAGCCATCGACTATTACTGTTTTGTTCTCGTGATTATAGATCTATTTGGTTTGTTTTTTATTTTACATTGTTACCAGAGCTAATTATCTTTTTTGTATGCAAATGTTTCTGTGACAAATATAACTATTTTTCTTTCTTATAGGGTTTGAATAAAAGTTTATTCGGGTTTAAATGAAATTGTAGGAAATGGTTACTTAATGTTAGATATCTATCCTAAACACCCTACACATAGTTCGGAACTTCGAACAATCGACAAATATCAAAGGATATAACTATGAATATTCTTGTTTGCGACAAGCCAATGTTTGATCGATGGCCGCACGAACCGTTAAAATTTAAAGCTAACACCAAAGTGTGAAACGGTGTGCAAATGAAAAATTCCGCAACGTTTATTTCGCTATTGTAACCAATTTGTGACGCTTCCCGAAGCGCGCCATTTCTTTTTTTATTTTTCGTTTTTTTATGTATGTACGATTATTTTTTAGTTGCGATTTATATCATAGCAATTCATCAAGCCATGTGATTTGACGTAACATTGGAGCGGGTTGCCTTATTTTTATAAGATACTAAAAAGTTTGTTGTAACGAAAAATAATATCCAAATCATTGCGAACAAACTATAATTTGAAAGATGTTTCGCGTCAATTTCATAAACATCAATCTTCAACCCAAAAAAATTTGTTTGTTTACTAATTTAAAAAAAATTAACCACACCCAATGAACTCGACGCCTACCTATTTATATTGTACAAACTAACAAACTCAATACGAGAAAGCCACCTAAGAAGCCAAAACAAAGATTCAACCAGTTTATTTTGGGGCTCACCTTCTCGGAAGGCCCTTGTGTGTTTGATTAAGAACTCTTATAAATAAATCTTCCGGTGGACAGGTTATAGCTGAAGATCTATCACGATTCAAATTCGAATGTTTTTAAACCTGATTTTTATGAACGTTTCTTTGAAAAGTCAGAAGTACTTTTTACTTGTTTTCAATAAAATAACACTCTGTATAAATAATTAGAGAACTTTTCGGTTCAAGTTCAAGTAACGGCAGTAATAAAACTCATTATCATACCCTACGACTTTAATTAGAAAAACTAACTGCTAATTCCAGCAAAAAAATCCTGGATTTGAAGAATTCTGAAATCCCGAACTGTTTGTCTAACAGCAAACTTTAGGCTCATCGTAAAAGCCGAAACTTCGCTCTCTTTCCTACTTACTGGGTAATACTATTCTCATTACGTAGTCTCTACGTACTCATCGTAGATATATTACACATGACATGTTTTAGTAAACATTTTTCATCACTGATATAAATTATCATGTCACTTTCCATGTACTGATAACTTCGTAAGTAGAACAGTGACTAATATGACGAAAACACGTAAAGAGTCACCATAACTGTATAGCCAAAGCCATAGCTGTATATAATATTCCTATAACCGGATTAAGTGTAAGATTATATCGAATACTAACCTTTCCCTGTATGACGACGACCTTCGGAAATCGGCTGTCTTTTATTACTTGTGATGAATTGAAGATACTCACGGCAGTTGTATTGGAAACGATATACTTGATCACAGTAACAGTTGATACGAGTTTTCACCCGGCACAAAATCTTATATATGTAATCATAAACTACAATACGAAAAATATTGTAGGAACCTACAAGAATTACAAACTATAATATTATATTAGCAGAAATCGATTATTAATTTGCATTACTTTTCTGGACGAAACAGCTCAACGATAAGATAAGATTAAATAGTGTTAAGTTAGAATTCTAAATGTCTGACTAATAATTTTATGATTTCGACGCTTACCTAACCAAAGTTAAGTCAGGTTGGTTACCAGAATATAGTCAAGGGTAAGGCACTGCGTAATATATATTACAAAGAAAACTGAAGCTCATGTAAGCAACACTCCTTTTGAAATTGCACTATGCATTTCAAAGGGAGTTTTGGTAGAACTTTCTTTGGAATGCATAGATTCTACAGAAGAGAGATGTAAATAATGCTACTAAACATTTTGATGTCAAGTTGACAGCGTAACAGCTACTGCCTACGCTATCGTTTAACAATAATACATCTGGAATACTTGACCGTGTACCTTTGAATATAAATACAACCTATTTCTATGTAAGAGTTACGAAGTTATGAGAAAGAAATTCGAAAGCGGAGATACGAGTATGTAGCTTTATTTCAAAGGTAAACAAAAAGTATGAATGATCTAAAATGTACTTATACCTTATATACCTACTTTAATAATGCTCATAAATAAATATTTAACTAATACAGGTTCGTGAATATACAACTTTAAAATATTCAAAAAGGAAAGTTTGAAATGATACTGAGTTATCAAAACTTTTCACGAAAATAGTTCATGTATTTTTTGATTTACCGAAAACAACATTCTTGTCATAAACTATATTCAATTCATGCCGCTTTGAGCTCTACACTTAGGTACGCAATCTTCGCAAATATTATGGTATGTCGATAAAAAGTATGTCCTACCCCAGGGTTCAAAATATTCTCATATCAATTTCCTCAAAATAGATCCAGCCGTTTGGAGATTAGCCGGGTGAAACAGAAAAACAGACGGGCAGAAATTTTAAGAACTGTTTTTTGGTTACGTACCTTTATACTTTCATATGCATTTAATGAAAAGCAGTTATTTTGAGATTACAAACAGACACTTCAATGTTATTTATTCGTATGTATGTATATGTATAAATGTACGATGTATGTACTCTGATAACGAGAATATGAACGGCGAGTGCCTAGATGTAAACCCAAAATAAATTCTACGAAAACAGGCACACACAAAGGCAGACAATACCAAACCTAAAATTAATCAAGATAGAACAACTCCTTAGCTCCTTAGTTATCAAACTGAGCATAATGAACGGCTAACAAAGCCAGACTTGACAAAATACAAATCTAATTCCGACAACTATAGATTCAGCAAACTTCCTTGGCCTTACAATTACCGATGCTAATCTCCCTGGTGAGCTGAAGAGCAAATCCCTAAGTTTGCCAACTTTGGGCTTGCAGTCTGTGGGCATAGCAAACATCTGGAAGCGTCAGGCAAACTCACTTAGATCGCCTTACACCGGCCGTACTTCTATTGTTGATGTTTCCGACCCTGAAAATTTGTATTCGGGTTTCATTGACAAACATGTTAGAAGTTTTGGAAGAAAAATGTTGTGTTTATTTTTTTTCATGGTATTAACAACTTCTACATAAGCTGTCAAAAGTCAAATGGAATTTCATGTACCATAACGCAGAAAAAATAACTCATACAGAAACTAAAAACATACGTTTAACTACAATCAATACAATCACGTTACTAGCAAAGAGCTGCATTAAATTATACCAGGCGGAGTAATTACGTAACACACTAACAGTAGGAATGGGTTTCATTTTGACAGTGCAATAACATTCATTGCGTTATTTACGTTGATGAGCAGCCACATTTTTCGAACATATGAAGCAATGGATTAGCAATGGGCTTAAATATGATTCTGATTATGATAGATAGTGTGTTACGTAATTAGGGTGCAGGTTTTTTTTAATAAATACACTGGCCTTCAAAACTTAGTACCACACTTTTAAAATTGCAATTCTTCCTAAACTATAGAAGTCAGAGTTTTGAAATAAAAAATGTTTTATAGAATCGGACCGACGGATTCCATGAGGTGATTCGCAAAAAAAACTGCATCTCTCTAAGCAGAGTACGTGAATCTAGCAACAGCATCCTCAAAATAATAGGGGAGGATGTCACATCTCCATTTTTTGTAAAAATGGTGAGGACGGTGACAACTTAATTATTGCCGTCATAAATCATCAACATCAGTCACTTAACTAACAATAGTTGTAAGTCAATATTGTAATTACTAACACTTTGGATCGTAGTTATCTGAAATAAAGTATTATTATTATTATTATAGCAAATTTCATCAACTTTCTTTGAAATTATAGTTTATTTACATTAGTTACATCTTTAACTTAAAAAAAGATAAAAATAAAAAAAATAGCCAGTTTTAACTTACTGGCAAAAAACTCAAATAACGCATTTACATTTTAATAACTACTATTGCCTCTTCGGGCTCTGACTACAGCTTGGAGTCGGATTGGCATACTGAAGGCAAGGTTTCGGAGACGATGTTGGGGAATATTCGCCCCATTTTTCCATTAAGGCCTGTTTTAGGGCCCTGAGGGTGATAGGTGGTCTGCGGCTTCTGACCAGCCTCCCGAGCTCATCCCAGGCGTGCTCGATCGGGATGAGATCTAGACTTCTTGATGGCCAAGTTATCAAGTTGATACCAACCTCCTGAATGTACTCTTGCTCAACCCGAGTAGTGTGTGGCCGGGCGTTATCCTGTATCAGTATCGATCCATCCCCATATTTACTAAATATGGTCCTGCATACTCATTATGATCTCTTGAGCATATCTTTCCTAAGTCAGGGTGCTATTTTCTATGGCCACTAGCTCTGTGCAACCTTCTGAAGAGATGCCAGCCCATACGTGTAAAGAGGCTTTACCGTATTGGACTCTTTCTGTGAAGCAAGCTTGAATGTTTCGCTCACCAGGTTACCTGTACACTTTTCGCCTTCCATCGGAAGTGAATAGTAAGAATCAAGACTCATTAGTGAACAAAACTCTTGCCCATTCTTCTTCACTTCACTGTATGTGTTCACGCGCGTAGCGCAGTCTTGCCACTCGATGCCCTCTCTCGAGTTTGTAGTTTTGGGACTTCAGGTTTGCTTCAGAAAGTCTTTTTCTCACTGTTTTGTCACTAAGGTAGTCTCTTCGGGTCTGAATAAGCTGTTGCTGCACTTCAACTGCATTGAGGTGACGATTTCTCAACACAGTGAAGAGAACATAGCGGTCTTCTCGGGTACTAGTGCACCTGGGTCTGCCATTACAAGGTCCTCAGATGGTTTCCAGTTTCTTCGTAAATTTACTTCACTTACCAGACCGTTCTTAATGTTACACCCACCATACTTAAAGTACAACGCATACTGATGCCTAGTTTTATGTACGTGCTGTAGATACCTTGGCTTTTGATTCAAAATTCATCCATCAAGAAATAAATGTGAAAACAAAAACAGAAAAAGTCTAAAGTAAGACAGTAATTTGAATATGAGTGTTTTAGTTTATAAAGTTTTTTCAGCCATTCTTTAAAAGATGGATATCGACTAAAAAATTAAATTATTTTAGTAATAATTATTATTTCAAAAATATATCTTGTGTATTTTAAAAGTTATTGCAATTTTAATAGTGTGGTACTAAGTTTTGAAGGCCAGTGAAGATCTACGAAGTTATTTATCTGCATGTGATTAAAATTACCAAAGCATACATAAATCCAGTGCGGTGGAGGAATATCAAGGAGCCGGGACACCGCGTGACTCCGCACACATTCATTGTAACAAAGCGGCGACACAGGTAGAAAAACCCGCTCCAGCTAATTTTAAACCACGTCTCAAAAGCAAACAACTCTTTGTACAGGAGCACAATTTTAATGAAAACAAATATTAGTTAGACAAAAAACACAACGTGCTTACAAATGAATACAAATTACCCAACACGATGAATAACGGAAATCATATATGTGGAAACTGAAAGACATATAATTATTTGGACCAACAACGACTTACAAATCTCGTATGATCAACAAAAGCTTTACAAATAAAACTTTGATGAATGGAAACGAATGCTTTCATTTACTGCCTTGTGTAAACATTATGGACTTGCCCACGCGCTTTAAATGGGCAGATAGAAATGTGACCAACGTCAAGTCCAATTCAATTCATTTATAAACGTCTATTGAACTTTATGGTCCCCTTTCCATTAACATACATAAACTAATTCTTATGAGAACCATCCAACCGTGTATTAATTTACTTTTTTCTATCTACTCTACCTGTTTTCTGAACCATTTTAGCGTATTGAATAGATATTAGTTTTTTCTCTTCGTATTAAAGTGAACTCTAATCATGAGACATTATTTTTACGACCATTAAAATCCCTGTGGTATTTTAAACCGTTTTGTATCAGTGACTCAGAAGTGGACAAACATTAAAGGGACCGATTTTAATGTTGACGCTATCAGAAATAAAGCTGTCAGTTTAGACATTTCAATTGTTGAATAATATATTACACCTTTAATTACTTTTTTTGTCACATAGATTATAGCTACAACGATTTTTTTAATGATATTAACATGTTAAAATATTTGAATATAATCATACATTTTATGTGATCATAAATTGGGAAATATAAACACTTTTGCGGTAAACTTGCTAATACAATATTTTAATGGTAATCATCGCGATTCGTTTGAATTCCTGACTAATATAATACCGCCATGTATCATTTGAGAATAGAATCGAATCCATTAAAAGGCGTTAATGTCGATATAATCCGTTACATCCGCACCTCCGCTCCCCTCGATTAAAATTAGCAACCTAAAGGAAGATGTGGATCATAATGGGCTCACAGAGATACTACAAAAGATCCGTATTTGTAATAGATACGGTTAAGAGAGGATTAACTCTGCCACAGGATCGTTAACGATTAGTGGAAACAAATTGCCGGTTTATTAGATTCTTAGTCTGTATATAAATTTCCTAGAGAAGGTAAAAGAAAATCGATTTTAACTTGTTAGAGATTAGTAAGTTGGCTAGTTTGAATTATATTGAAATAATAATATCTATTAACGTTAATTTTCATCTCATTTTAAATTGTTGGTGCTAACTTTTACACACACTAAGTTATAAGTGAGCCTATAAATCACAGATCACAATCCACTGCAAGCTGTTACATGGAACAACCCTAACTTTGACAATAACGGTGATCTCACAGCGGATGTAGCAGACAATGCACGACAACAGCACAAAAATATTAGCTATTAAATCGGAACTACGATACTGATACCTACCAAATTTCGTCAGGGCTTTTGTGCACAGTTCCGGCGGTAATCGCTTTACAAAGCGGCTGCAGACAAAAAATTCTAGCCAATTCTATTGTTACCGGGTAAAGTTGAAAAGGAATGCTCCCAGGTAGATATGGGGGTGGATCGATCACAATGCAGCATGGTGATAATTAATCCAAAGCGTGTTACTTTGACAGCACATTTCGTTAATAGCGACATTGATACAATTGATGACACTAATTATGTTAGCGTCACCGCTTTTTAAATTCCCGACGGGGAGAAAATTGTTGCATTTGAGAAGCAGACTTTAAAAGAATTTTCACCGCAGAATATTGAATGCACTGTTGTTATTCGAGAGTTATACATAGCTTCGGCTCCAAGATTGTAATGCCAGTGGCATTCTTAGATTATTTTTTTGCCGGCGATCCAATGCGCGCCTGTTCGACGTGGGTTCTTGGCGCACTTGAAACCGAACAGGTTTCAACATGGAGACCGAAAACCGGTAAAAAAATCATCACAGGTAATTACGGAGGCTCGTCGCTTCACAATTCGATATAGAAAATATCGAATAATATTCCATATATATAAATATCGAAGGTTGTAAAATTCTGTCTGGAATTCCGCCAGAAGTTGAAAGAGTTGGTCCTTAATTTTTTTTAAACAATTTAACATTCCTCTTGCAAGATTGAAAGGAATTTATTTTGTTTTCAAATGGTTTTGCTTTTGTAGGCACTATCCATTGTAGCGTGCTATTTTCCAACCACTTGTTAGCGAAATTATTAGAAACAATGCATTGTAAGCCAGGTTGGAAACAAAGAAATACTGCAAGTATTAAAAAGTAAGAAATACGCGGAAAGCTTTATGGATTTTGTGTTGGGTTTTATACCAGGAAAGTAATATTGAAAATTGTTTTTAGTGGTGGAGTAAAATATATGTTAAACGTACGTGCACATTTTGTGGGCAGCTGAATATGACGACCAATGTTCACATTTTAACAAAACGTTGCCTTCAATATTTGCTCCTGTATTAGCTGAACTATGAAAATAAGCCCAAATTAATCAGTGTAATCGAACTGGAGCATATTTACATTGATACAGAAAAATCAATGAACGATAAGACTGCGACGTGCATGTCAAGGTACTGACAAATGTTCGGTATAATTTATATTATAATACTGAGAAAGGCGTACCCTCCAAGCAATATTCCACCCTCTTAATCACTACCCACTGGAATAATTAATAACACCACAATTAAAATATCAACTAAACACTTCCACCCATGTGATAAAGATAACGTTTACTCGTGAAATTTATAAACTTCTGTACAATAACATGTTATTAGCTTCTTATAATGACCCATTAAACGTTACTTTATTTTAATCGTTTGCTTTTTATGATTCCCTCTTGTTTGTCGTTGTTTTATTATATATAGGCCCTGGAGTTCTCATGTTTATTAGTTTCTAAATGTATTTTTTGTTTATTTTAAGATATTTTATTGTTTCATTATGAAAATGGATTATAAGACAAGATTTGTATGTAATGAACTCATGATTTACATCCCTTTATTAAAATTATCGCCTGAATTCGTCGAAATTGCTTCTGCATAATCTGTGGGATCTTTAGCAACCCAGCAATTTATGAATAACTTTATTAAGGCAAGAAAATGCAATACACCACCTTAAAGTTCCATCAGATATTTATATGGGAATGAGATCTTTGTTTCATGTCAGAACAAGCCGTATTACTAATTAACGCCTTAGGGAGCTAAAACAGGTTTCGCGATTTATCGTAAAACCCAATTTAGAGCCGGCAGGCACGCGATTACAATCTTCTCACGACAGGAAGGCGCGCAAACTCCTCATCTCGAGGGAAATCACGCACGCAACAAACTTTATGGCAACACGTCCCGAGGAGCGATTCGCTCGGGGCGGTCGAAGACGGGCCGCACCACACACAGACTAATTCAAAAGAAATAACAAGACGCAGGCAGTGTCTCTATGCGGTCGGCTCATAATATACGGAATGCCAACTCTATATTCACGTCTCACTCCAGACACATTAAACGTACATTCCGAGATATATCCTCTCACTTACACAAATCACGGGTCATAACCGCGAGAAGCACTGCCCACGTTTAGGGCTAATGATCACTGACCGTGGTGGAATATGGCTGTAGGCTCAGGCGGATCCCGTCCTGAGCGAGGCGTTCGCGAAGCAAACGCTTCAGTTGCATCCGAGGTATCTTCACTAACTCTGCTTTCCCTTCCTCATACTCGTCAACATATTTGGCCGGTTCCACTGCTGCTGTCGCCTGTTCTTTCCTTGCTTCTTCCTCACATCTACAAGAGTCCCGAGCGGCGGCTGCCTCTTCCAAAGTAAAATAAACAGCCGCCGCTCCTTCCTCTCTCAAAGATCTGACTGAATGAAGCAATCGCTGACGATGAGCAGGGTTCAGGACACCAATAGCATCCAAGTCTGGTTCTCCTACTTGTTTGCATATTTCTAAGTCATCATATCCGTTATCAATAAAACTTTCCGCGTATTGGCCCAAGTGGAGCGATCGCAACCACTCTACGACGATGTTGCCGCTCGCAGACGAGGCCATGTCGCGTCAAAATACTGTGAGCATTACAAAGCGTGCTCGCGGCGCGGTGGTCGGCGAGAAACTGGCAGCCACGCTCCCCTTTGCCCCCCTCGCCCCTCTATAAGCCGCGGTCGCCGCCCCTAGTGCTTGGTGCTTTTGCTTTTTGACATTTTGTAGCTTAATCGTTTCGTTTCATAGAGAGGTGCGCGTCGCACCAAGTGATATTCCGAATTAATTTTTCAAACGCCATTATGATATCCGATATGACATTTGTCGTTAGTTGCTGTTTTATAAACTCGTAGAATTTTTTAAAGATATATTATCTAATATTTGTTTACGTTACTAAACGTCGGATTAATGGGAAAAATAGGGTCACAAAGTCAATATAATATGGAACAGCGGGTGGTCGCTGTGTCGAATGATATATGCGTAGTTTTATTTATTAATCTTTGAGGCGCCTCTATTTTGTGAATTGGAGTACATTTAATTTGATTCTGCCCTCATTTCGTATTCAAATAGAACTATGGCTATTTATGACGTTTACGATATTGAGTCTACTTGCCTGTTATTTTAGTTTTTTTTTTATATCTAAATCAATCTTTGCGTAGATTATATGCAAAAGGTTGTTGTAGAAAAAATTGAAAAAAAAACTACTGTACTTTTCTTTACTTGTATAACCTAATTAAATCTCATACCAATTAGGTAGCCTACGTAATACCGTGATGCACAAAATTAACACAATTTGTTCTGTTTGATGAACAAATTTCAACCAAAACGAGCCAACAGCAAGAACTTTTTGGTAACATATTCCAAATCAAAACCAAAGATTAAACACATTATACACTCATACATAAATCTTCTAAGAACCTGCCCTACGTATCTATTTACTTAATAAAGCTAATTAACCACAAACGGGGCAGAATGACAAAGTTTACTATTGCCAAAGCTGTTATTCATTAAACTACTTGACCTGTTTTATCTCATTTCGGAAGCTGCAACTAAATGAACGAACTTGCTTTATATAAGTTTGCATAAAGCCAGCGATGCGGGCTGAAGATTGTTCCCTATTTCGTTTATTGTCTGCACTGTCTAAATATTTCGTCAACGTTTAGTTTAATAGAAGTGAGGCAGTATAGAAAAATCAGAAACTATTAAAGGTAAATAAGTATGTGTGAACTACGTTGTCCATTTTAGAGTTACAATAAACTAAATGTGAAATCTGGCTGTACTAAAAGTGCACCTCTGCCCAACCCTTTGGGGAATACGGGCGTGATCATATGTTACGGGTGTGTGTCAAAAAACTTTACTTTTGTCTTTACTGACCTATCTCAACGGGCTACTGATAGCTCGGATGTAAGATTAATATCCCGAAGCTTTTAATTAAACAACAACAAACATAGAAGGTAAAAATCACTAACACTTAGGAATAGAAAGTCAATGAACCTAGAAAGGTCAGGTCGTAGGGCAGGTAGACAGATGTGAGTCCCACACAAATATTTAATTAAAGATTCTGAATTATAGCTATATCATTCCTATTGGAGAATATCTTATTTCGAAGAAACCTTGAGACTGAAAATCGCTAGCTCCGTATAGCCCGTTTTCGCTGATACTAGACAGTACCGGTAAAACGGGGTGAATAGGAACGGCAGGGGTGAATCGTAACGAAACTTTAAAAGGAATTTTAACATTTAAATAATATAATTTGTTGCCAACAGGGACACGTGATCGTTAATTATAATACAGTATACACGTTAGAGTCCTTTTTGGCGACAGACTATATTATTTCAATGTTAAAATCCCTTTTAAAGTTTCGTTACGATTCACCCCTGCCGTTCCTATTCACCCCGTTTTACGGTACCTAAATGTAATACCTAAATATGATTGCACGTTGGATTTTCAAGTCTCGGTGCTGAGTCTACTTTTCTTTAGGCATTATATTTAGGTGTTCCCTATAGTGTTAGTGAAAATTGGCATTAGTCGCAAGAATGCTCCTATTTCTGTGTGTACCTATGTCTTATTTATTTCTGTCGTCAAAAAAGATGAAACCAGAAACGCAGAATCCTACGCATCTACGTTACGAAATTTACGGGAAACAATTTAAGAAAAAAGACGGGGTAAACTGACTACCACCCGGTGTGTTGCTTCTTCACGACAACGCCCCGGTCCACAGGGCGCGTGTTTCCAAGGCGGCTGTGCGAGATTTTGGTTTCGAAAAAATTATCCACCCACCCTATAGCCCGAACCTAGAACCCAAGTGATTATTATTTGTTCCCTAATTTGAAAAAAAGCCTTCCTGGGAAACGTTGAACAGCTGAAAAAATGCGCATTTTTCAGAGACAGAGGAAAGTTATTTTTTACAGGGTATTGAAAAGTTGATTCCGAAATGTAATAAATGCATTGAGGAAATGGGGGATTTCATTGAAAAATAAAAATAAATTTAATTGAATTTACGTTTTTTTTTATGCCCATACCGAGCATACATTGAATTCCCCTCGTATGTTAAGGTTTGAAAGGTATGGGTGCTAGTGTAACTTCAGTTTTGTCTCTGGGTTGGCAACGCAGCCGCGATGCCTCAGGTAGTGCAGACATTAATAGGTGTTGGTAAACCAAAAATTCGAAAACTTAATATGACATCCACCAACCCGCACTCGGCCCGCGTGGTGGATTACAGCGCATTCCCTCTCACAGACAGCATGTCTGTGTCCCAGCAGTGGGAACGTTATATGCTGATTATTAGTCGGTACCACTTACCATCAGATCGGCTTTTTGCCTGACACTAACATTAAAATATACTGGCGCAGTGCAGTCAATATATGCACTGTTAGTACTATTCAGTCTAAGTGAACTGAATGCTGATTAGCAGCTTGAATTATACACCGACTTTATAGCCCACAATATTCTGGTTATATTGCATAGGTACATACCCGTCTAATTATAGATACAGGAAGTAGATAAGCAGCCTGATATCCGCAGTAATTAGGGATGCGATATTTACGCACTTTGATGTTGTTAACGTACAGGATGCTGCTAACATTCCAATATATGTAATTGATTCTTAGTCATCTACTAAGCTCAGTGATTGGCAAAAATCTTCTTTTGAACTTATGTCCTCAATAGTTCTAGGTACTGTTATACTCGGTGGATAGGTGAAAAGACTAAAGTAAAGCGTTATAACGTTTCTTTTCGTCGTCGATATGCTTACGTTTCATTTAAGGCAATTGAGGTTCTATGAAAAGTGGGTATATTGTATTAAAATATTTGTACCTACCTGGAATTTTCACAATCTTCGCCTTCCTTTTTTGTCTAAAGCAAGGAGAGTGAGGGTTAATAAAGGTTATTAAGGTTAACATGACTTACTGAAATGTAAAACAATAATTATTAGTTTTCACTATAGTGAACTCAATCAATAATAAAGGCGCAAAGCAAAGCTTTTGTGAACCTATAGAAATTTAATCAAAACTATCCCAAGGAAGCTTCGCCATAACTTGGATGTAATAATAAATTAAAGGATCACTTGTAGTTTGTTGAAAACAATAATACTTGTCACAGTTTCATAGTCTGAACTAACTCAACAGTGCGGTTTCACAGAACGTCGAGATTTACCACGACTGACGCGACATGACCGTAGTAAGTTGGAGTACCAAATATAACATTCGTAGGAAACTTAGTAAAGTTTCCTCCGAATATTACGGCAAAATATGACCCTTGCACATCTGACAGCGCTGCTTTTCACAATGAACAAAAAAAAATGCCTTGTTGGTCAAAGGAGTCACAAGCGTGACTCCAGAGCCTACAGCTCAAACGATATAATATAATTAACGCGTAAGAGATAATAGGCCCACCCTCTGCTTCATGTCACTTACCGATTCTGTATCTTCTTATAAAAAAGATAAGCTCATCAAATCTAGATCAGTTATTTGCCTAAAGCCTACATGATACGCCTTGAAGAAAACAGATACGAAAACATCAGAATGAAAAGATTTTTTTACAGATATAATGAAAATGAATAACTTAGCTGGCTTATCGTGATATTCGCTAACTCTGCAGATAAACTAGATTATTCCAACCTAGTTTTCCGGGCGCGCACTCTTGCAGATACTGAAATTATAGAAGAGCCATTACCTGTGATTCCTTCGACTGCATTCATTAAATAACACACAACATAAGATGACATAATACCACCACCTACAGTAAACCCACATTTCATCAGTTATGTTTAAAACCCACCCAATAAAACTAAGAAATTACGTAGGCATGTTTAGAAGATACAAGTTCCTTAATTAGCTTGCCTCTGTGTGGTCAAATAATGATACCCACTACTAACGCCATCTAGCACACGCAGTCATTATTAGCGCCCAAAAGCTCGAAGCTTGTTGTTGAAACTGTTGGAAGTATTCGTTACTATACACAATCGAAAAAATCCAACAGCGTCACTGAAAAGGTGTTATTTTTTCTAATTTATACATACGAGTACATAGGTAGTTGTTATCAATAAGCCCTTACTTAAACTTGTAGACCGCGTTAAAGCAATGACCGTGCGTCTGAGTTGATTAAATAAATGCGTCAGCAGTATCGTTACACTTAGGAATGTTTATTGGTAAATGTTTACTGAAGAATAAGATTAATCAAAACGTTCGAGTACATTCCAGGAATGTCATCAAAAAGTTTTGGTACGTAACTTTTAGGGTACGTATCTGAATACCGGAAATCAAAACATCTAAAATCAATACCGGTGTTCAACTTTTAGAATAATGAAATTTTTTACTTTTGTGCTTTGCGAAAATTGAGAATTTTTGAACGAAAGCATATAATTATTTTTTCTTTTTTTTTAATTCCTAATGGGAAAATATTTCTAAATTTTCCCGGAAATATCTTTTTTGTCACGTTAGGCGACTCTTACAAGAAATTCACAATTAGTTAGGCAGGCACTTCTAGCAGTTTTGTACAACTCAGGGATGAAGTGGTCCATGAAATTATGTTAGAATCTGCACTTCGATATTGCATTGTAGGTCCATTCGTTAAACATCGTTTATACATGCTAAATACCACCAGCAATTGTATTTTGTGTTCACGAATTACTATCAATAATTGGGTTATGTATCGTGCAGATTCATCTGAATAAGTAATTTCGAGTGCAGAAACACATATTCATTTAGGGAGTACATATTCTGTGATAGAAACATAAATAAGTGAAGTACAATAATCGCTAGTGAATGGAAAAAATGGCTTAATTATGATTGGTACTTATATAATCAAATTGAAAATAGCTCAACGCTCATTATACTATATACATGCCTACTAATAACTGCACGTATTGCTACAAAAACTCCTAGCAATTACTCTTTTTTTAACTTCTATGTTTACCTGTGGGTAACGTTGTGGGTTATATTATTTATTTATTTAATACTTCTTCTTCTTCTTCTTCTTCATATCGCTAGCACGACTTTTCTCAGATCTTGTTGGCCCAAAACTTCGCCACTTCCAAGACGTCGTCGGTGGCAGCGCAGACGTCACTTTGACTGCAAGTTTTGGGACACAGACGGCAAGATAGAAGGTGGAGCATAGTTTGCGACATGGCTCCACATCCACATTCAGCTACCGTTCCGTCGAGGTCGCCCCACTTTACCAGGTCGGAGTTACATCTTCCCACTTTTGTCCGGAGACGGTTCAGGGACTTCCAAGTGAACCACGAAAGGTTACACCCTGTAGGAAGACGCTCTTTTGGTGGTAGATAGTAAGTGGGAGGAGGAATACTTCAAACATAGAAATGAACTGAGGCGGATTTATGCCATGATTATGCTACTTCCAAGTTGCTCGCAGAAATGTTTTCACCATTGTCTAATTATCCGTTTGTCTAAGTAACGCAGTATTAATAAACTGTAGGCGAGTCGTCCATTAGGTATTTCATACATAGTTGAAATAACAAATATCTTAAGGATTTTGAACTTCAGGATATGGATCTTCGGGATTGTAAGCTTCGGGATATGGATCTTCGGGATTTTGAGCGTTCGGGCAAATGTACTTTCGGGATTTAAAACTTTCGACCAAACAATCATTCGGTGTTTAATTTTTCGGGATTTCTTCCATAGGTATTTTAAAATACGGTCTTTTTAATTTCAGTATTGTAATACGTACCCCATGATTATATTATTACCAAAACTTGATTTTGTGAAACTAGTTGTAAGTTCTTATAATGTAACTGTTTTGCCGTTTGTTCTAATAAAAAATAAAATAAAAGATAGTAGTAATAAAAAAAACATTCTCCACTTCTCTGTATTCATTACTAAAAACTATTACTACACCTATTACAATAAAACATAGTACAAACAACATAAGCTAAACGCAGATGTCCCAACTAGTTGTCTAACGACGCTACAAATCTCAGTGAACTATTTCCTTACTATACATTATTTCGTTTTACGTCCAATTTCCATAGTCGGTGAGCGTGAACAATTTAATGGACCAAAAGATTGCTCCTGCCCGGCCTACGAAAAGGTTTTTTAAAAGTATAACTAGTTTCTGTTGGAGCATCGCTTCTCTGGCTATAATAGAATATTTTTCTGTGAATGAATGGGACTGAATGACTGTAATTATTTTGTTGTTTACTATAGTGTTTCGGGCTTGGCAGTTATTATAATTTACTGGTAGTGGGTAAGAAGTTATAAGACAGATAAATAGAGAGAATGTTCAGTGTACTTAACTCAATTTATTGTGATACGTGCTTGATGTGAAGTTCTTTTCTTAATGTGCGATTGAAAAACCAATATACAGTTAGCCTCAAAAAGTTGTACCCATCAACAAAAATTGATTAAATTGTGTCCAATCTTTATTCCATAGTATGCATAATTTGTGTATTCACATAGGGTACTTAATTGTGGCTACTCATTGATACAGTATTACGGAACATAAATTGTAGAGAATCAAATGAATTCGTGTCGATGATAGATTATAATGAGGAAAGTGCAAATCTTAATTTGCCAGGTATTAACAGTCTTACGATCATCTAGCCTATTCTCATATCGTTTGGGGTCATGTTCTTTCAATAACCAGATGCGGCTCAATACCAGTTTTTACAGTGATTGCCATGTGACCTACAAAATTCCATAAATAGGCAATATCAACGTTGAAGCAACGTTGAAATTGTACTTCGGCGAGTGTGCCCAAGAACTCCACGACCTCATTCCACCGGCCCCCTTCTACAATCGGACATCTAGACGCACTGCAAGTTACCATCCCTATCTAGTTGCTATTCCACCAATTCGCACTAAGCGCTTCCAAATGTCCTTTATAATGCGCACAGCAAAAGAGTGGAACTCTCTACCTGCGTCTGTGTTTCTGACCGCATACAATCCAAATCTCTTCAAAGTGAGAGTGAACAGGCTTCTTCTGGGTAAGCTCACTCCATCGTCGACTTTGTCTCTGTCATCTCTGACCTAGACTAGCGTCAAGAGCAAACCCATCTCAAAAAAAAAAAACATCCATCAGATAGTCAGGTGTCTGCACTTTGGGCAGTCTGTCATGGACGTAAGTGTCAAGTATACACGTCTTAACTTTCTTTCCGAAACAGTATAGGTTCAATGTGGACTGCTGCTCCTAAACTGACTCGTGATCATGATTGTGATGACTGAATCTATCAGATAACTTAATTCTTTAACAAATACCAGGATGCACCATACTCGCAACACATATTAAACTCTTTCAGCAAAGAAACTCCATTCCTTTTCAGAACCTCAACCGATATAACAGCTAAATAATTCAAAGCCGCGTTGATTTCACGAAAAACCCTATTACGCACTAATACATCCTTCCCAAAATCACTGGTGCCCTTAGGATGTAGATAAATGTCCGTCTTCCTTCGACCTGACACTTTTGCTGGACTTCGGAGCGAATAATGACCTCGTACGGGCCTTTCCCTTTACTACTTGTGTGCCCATTTAGGTCAATTGGGCTTCGACGGCTTTGTGCATATTTCTCGGCTCCAGCACACGCTTGAAAGCTTTTTTGCTTTGAGTCAGGACGTATTACGTCATTTTATTGAGGTTTGTAATGTGCAACTGGCCTATTTAACGCACTGATAATGAGGAATTTCTGCGAATTAGTCAATTAAATTTTATTTTGAATTGGACATTATTGAATTTAATTTCTAAGTAAGAAAGAAAATAGGTTTATTTGCGGTAAACATAACGCATAGAAAAACACACAAATACAAAAAATAACGAACGAAGTAAACGATTTAATATAGGTACAAAGTTAAATTCAGGTGGAAAATTAACTTATAAAAACAAAGAGAACGATCTGATTAATATTACCACTGCCGATGATGCAGAGGATCTTCCAAGCAACCCAGCGGTTGGAAGATCTTTTCGATATTTTTCGGTCGTAATCCATACAAATAAACTCACATTAACATTATTAAAATAACAAACAGAATTCGTGGTATCAAGTAAACAGAACTGATTGATGTTATTGATCGAACATCTATGGAGCAATGTTGACCAATCAGACCACAGTTAAGCCAATAGTCGATTATTTGTTATTAACATAAACAATATTAATATTAACATTCACAAAACAATTATTTTCACCATGGTTTGGTGTTGAATAACATAATGATATTCTCAAAACTCTTCGATCTTTCTAGGAAAAAAAAAACATTTTTCTATTAAAGTTTCCTATGAAAAAGTTGAATAGACACACAATAACGGTGGTCTAAATACAGAGGTTTCAAAAAACACCTTAATGTCAAATACAGGTGAAAATTACAGATTCTCATGAGAAAATAACAGATTACATTAGATTTTTTTTCTGTTCTTTTTCGTTTCCGTTATAATAATGACGGAACCGCTATTCTTGGAAACCGGACGTTTACTGCCAAATGACGCACACATAAACGCAGGGCCCTTAACATAAGGTTGCTGGTCCAAACCAGAATAGCAACATGTCACAGACACCTAAAACGCCACTTAAGTGTGGTGACATTGATAGGAAAACTGAGAGCTTGCACGAAATTATCAGTTGCTGTATAACATTGATGTTAATACCTGAAAGTCTTTACCAATACAAATTTACCCAAAATTACCTTTGATCCACTTGCTGCCGAATGTCCTAGTTACTCTGCGTTCATACCAAACAAATACTGAAAGTCACTTACATGAATAAATTACAGATTCAGTCAGCAAATACATAACACCTGTATCTTCTCACCTCCCTCAAAAAACACTGAAATATCAACACAAAACCCGGCAAAAAAACTCAATGTGTTCCGGGACTAAAATCTTCAAGTAAAAGAGGTTGGATCAAAATAATATCCAAGCTACGTGGGAGTATAAGTAGCCGTTACCTTAAAGCCTGCACATTTAATTTAATGGGCCCGGCAGCGTAGTCCGAGGGGTTTAGTTCTACACCGGATATTATGAGGAATCTTGAAACTTAGGGTATGTAGGTAGATGGATAGAAGCTGCTTAGTTGCCACTCTGTTTTGTTATAAACAACAATTTTTGAAGATATTTAGTATTTTGGCTTCCTCGTTGTTTGGTGGTCGCAAGCGACAATCTAGCTTTAGGCAAAGTGTTATTGGTATCCCTTTAGGAATTTCTCAGTAGCAACACGGGTGTCTGGATATATGCCCGATTGATGGCAATAGGGCCATTCAATGTGGGTTGACACCCCAGCCTACCACTTCGGAGAATACAGGCGTTATCGTCTTCTTATGTGTTTTACATGTAGCCAGTACTTTGTAATAATTTATTTGAAACCTTCATCAGCTTTGACTGGCAATACAGTTGAATTCTCAGTGGGATAGTATGATAATCAGAGGCGCTTGGCAATTAGGCCCACTCGCACGTTTACCCGGGTTAAATGAATAAATGTAGAGTTTGTAAACTCGGAGTTAAGTAATGCACATTTTTAACTCTTATTACGCGTTGCGCCACTGAAAAGTAACACCGGGTTAGTTAACATTAGTGTTTTTTGAGTTAGGAACATTGCAGTTCAATTGACGAAATATAAAATAGAATTTCAATGTTTGTGCCCTGATATGTAATAATAAACGTCTAAGGGCCTCTGCGAGTTGGCTGCGGCCCCTCGTACGCCTTCCAAAGTTCCGGGATCACAGGGTCCCGAGAAATGTCAAGAGATCTAAAAATAATAATAATATATAATGCGACCAAAATTTTATGGGAACAATGAATGGAAATTATAATACCCATCTCTGTTACACTACATTACGATACGTAATACTTTCCTGTCTTTGAATTTTATTACATGACATTTCATTTTATTGGTATGATGTTTCCATGGAGATTTAGTTTATTGATTGACGAAAAGTAAGGAAAAATATGTTTTTATTTTTTTTGTATTTATTTTTATATGAGTTCATGAATATATTGACTGGTGATAAAGTACCGAATTTCCACTTACTACAAAGTCGAACGATATAAAATACAAAATAAGTGGTCAGCGGTATCTCAATGTTTAATGTAACATCTCAATGTACCTTATACTGAGAAATTAATAAATAAATAACACATAACATAACATAACATCACGCCTGGATTCCCCGAAGGGCAGAGGTGTACCTATAGCACACCCACATTTCGCCAGTTATGTTTAAGTCCCATGTAATAACGTCAATTTATTTTGACATTACTAATACTAACCCAAAGTTTAGCGACATCGGTGGGTTAAATATCTTAAAGTTTAGCCCTATGTTTACCTCTAACTCTTGAAGCAAGATGAATTATTTGATTAACCCTGAGTTAGCTGTTAACTCCGATTTATTTAGGATAGAACGCACAAGTGGGTCCAGCGATCAGTGATCCATTAATTGCCAAGCGTACTGTCTAATTATAAATACTATTATACTATAGTAGCTATAGTTACTGCTGATACCGCGGAAGTAATTCATTCATAGCCTACAATGTAGTTTAAAAAAATAAGTACAGTCGACAAGAGAGATAAGTATCTAACTAAATCTACTTAATAAAAATCTTAAATTCGCTGACAAACAATGCACAGTCTCAATCGGTGGGTCTAGAATTTTGTAAATAAATAAAAATTAATTATACTCGCCTTCGGAGTGCAAAAGTGTTAATTTCTTGCTTTATCAAGAAGTTCTATTGTATTTTGACATGCATTAATAATCGTGTTCACACATGGAACTAGTGTGTTCTATAAACATAGTAAAACTGTTCTCATTTGACCAAAAACATCTAATTTGGCAGCAAATGTTGCCAACTTATCCATAAAAAATAATTATTATAAAGGTAACATTGACACCCTTCACCGGAAATCGTAGTCAACTAAGTTATTAGCGCCATTTGGAGATCCTTTGAAAAGTTATTCGTTACAAAATTACAGTTACAGTACAAAATTAGAATGCTCCGCGTCAGTTAACTTTGGCCAACTCAAATTATTGCTACTTTGTAGATCTGAAATAACTCTTTAATTGTTTAAAACTGTATAATAGGCTTTCAAGCCACAAATTCATATAATACCGTCTAAGAAGTTATAATAATAAGGTAAGATTTCGATGAGAATATTTGGTATACTATTTGGTGTTACACAAATTAGGTAGGTTTCTTAAAATCACAATTAGTATCATGACCTTACTTACACACCTCACATTAAAAATCTACTGACCCATAAAATTACTCATTTTACCCTCCCCAGGAATCAAACAACAAACCTTTCACTCACAGACATACATAGACTAATGAAGCGATCACAGTATTTTGTCATTCATTACCATGCAAGCTATTTTTGCATGCGGATAAATGACAGCGCGTTGTGTCATAGACACGGGAGGCGGATCGCTCCCTGTGATGACCCGACGTCCGACCCCTAGGGCAGCTTGTGTCAACTAGGGATGTGACAGTCGCTGAAGAAGGTGTCGATGCGGTTGGAAATTGTTTTTGCATCTTTAGTAACCTTAATTTTTCAGACGATATTCTAAGCTTTTGCTCTGGCAATTTAGCAAAAATTTGAAGTGTAAGGCGACAATAAGTGCCAGCGACCTTGAGCGAGTGGGAGGAGCATGCGAAACTTTTAAGCGAATAAAATTGCACAGAGCGTTAGCGTCTACCCGGACATTGGTCAGCGATGCACTGCCGCCCGTCGCCCGCAAGAGCCCCCGCTTCAACGCTGATCGAGTTTTTTCGCAAAAACAACCCACCTTAATTTATCAAACACAATACAATTAAAAGCCGTATACAAAAAATTGGTTAACTAAATTGTCTTTAAGATGGTGCAGATTTCATGAAAATACGCCCGATAGTTTTTGCGTGATTATCGTTTTTGTGTTCGCGTTAGATATTACTTTACAAATAAATTACACTATGTTATAAAAATATAATTTCAAATATTCATATATCAAATTACGAAGAAAATAATCTAGTTTATCATATATTTTTTCATTTAGACGTGATGTTCAATTTGAAATCATTAAAAGTCGTATATCTGCGCCTTACGATATAAATGTTCCTGTACATACATATAATAAAATGGAACTAAAATTTTAAACTTTAAGACGAGGACAAGTTGCAGGTACTAAGTTATTTTAACTTCCAATGTTTTCCACAACTTTGTAGATTCAACAAAAAATAAAACATAATGAAAATTGTAATTCCTTTTATAATTTAATTCAAATTAAAACTTCTCACTGAGCTGAAATAATGTCTAATCTTACTTAGGGAATAAAAAGTAAACGTTATGTAAAGTAAACAACAAGCAACATCATAGACTCGATCGATAGGCTTTTCGATATTTCAAATTACAAATAATCCAAAAATAACAATATGTTTATTTTCTTTTTCACCTATCGCCTCGTTTATCGACACCCGCCACCTCTAGTGTACGGCAATGCGGACAATTCGGGACGTGGACAAATGTGCCCGGCGACTCGCCGTGACACGTTCATTGAGCTTTCATTTGGGCAATTTTCGACTAAATCCCGGCCAATCGGACACAAGGCCCGCCCGACCCCACTGGAACAGTTGCCAGAATAAATACAGGCCTTTGAAATACTTGAAACTAAGGTTTTAATTACGGAAATGTCAATGTAGAAGCTTAAAGCCTTTTTTACCCGGTGCTTTCATTTTGAAGTATTTGATGTGTTCTTCATATTGTATAATTATTTGTTATTTAAGTGAAATTATTTTATGTGAAAACAGCACATTGTGATTTCTGATGTTTTTTTTTTCTCTAATTCGATAAAGTCACCAGGATTAATATTTAAATAAATTCAAATGCATTATATTTCGTATTACGTACTTACAATATAATACTTACATGATATGAGGAATAAAAAAAACGAAAAAAAATACGTGGTACATTGAAAAATGTTAAAAATATCAAACTTTGCTATATTTTAAGCTCACAAATTGCACGCCATTTCTCGTACACACGAGACTTTATCAAACATTGGAGGAATCCAACATGATTATAACTTTACGTGCTCCGAATTCGATTCCCAGTTGAAAAGGAATTGTGGCACATCAAAGAAACTCGAACAACGCTTTGATTTTGATATAAAAAAGTGTTCATGTTATCGCTACAGAATAAATTCCCCCTTTGTCAGTATCATTATGCCACTTTCTTAAGAGATAGGCGGGAACGTTAGATAAATTTTATATCATTAAGTTATCAGAGAATTTAGAGCTTCACTTTCTCTGCGTAGTTCTTCCTCTCTTGTTATTCCTCCCAATTACTTGAGACGGTGTTTTGAATAGATTATATTAGATACATAACCCGATAAACTAATAATATAGTCTTTCGAATATGTTTTGATCTGAAATCGTCGTTAAATCGCCGTCGATAAGTATCAGTTTACAATCAATGAGCATACGCATTGTCATACTATTTTTTCAAAAAGGGGTAACAAATTTTTGGAGTACATTTTGATGTACATTTAATATTGTATAATAATGTAAACATAAGAGACAGAAAATACCGAGTTAGAAGACAAGAAAAATTCAAACTGAACGATTTGCTTGATCCATACGATTTTAAGCCATAATATACGCACCGTCAAATGAAAATGATGATGATACTAACAGAACCGTGATTTACTAACAGTTTACTGCTCAATACATGGAAGTTGGAATAAAAGACACGATCAATGGCGTGGGTATTCCATTGAATTTGCGTCTACCTCAACTCAATGATGCAAAGTTTGTAAACATTGCTGTCAACCGCTACCTACCACTTTTGAAGAAGACTTTGTAAATGTTTATGCATTTAAGTGATTACCGATTGATTAATGCAAGTAGGATTATTAATTACCTCCATTGGCAAAAAAATATGGTAAGTGGTTCTTCTCATCAACACACCATTCCACATCATTTTATTTTACGGTATATAATATTTTACAGTGTCTTTTTTTTCTGTGTTAATAAGTACTCAAGTTCTTAGTAATTGATTACAAGCTAGCTTAATCGACTAGCCGAATAGACATAGTAAAAATCTTTTTTACAAAAAAAACCAACCGACTTCAAAAAAAACACTACAAAGTGAAACATAACTTTAATTTCGGAAGTCGGTGTCTTTGTTTCTGTATTTTGTTTTTGCCACCGACTTCCGAAATGAAAGTTATTTTTCAATCTGTAATATTTTTTTTGAAGTCGCTTGTTTTTTATTTTTGTAATAAAGTTTTTATTTTTCAGTTTTTATTGAGTCAGTTATTAATAAATCTAAGTTACAAAAGCCTAATGTCAACTACTCATCACCTTTTACAAAATATTCCTTTTCCCGACGCAGCAGGGACGTTAATTGTTGAGGAGTTCTCCTGTTAAGAACCAAAACCACTGGAGCCGATGGTGAAGCCACCATCAGCTGCATTTCACCATATGCATTGTAACGAGCATAAATTGCTTAGCAACCATATTAAAATCAAATCTCAACCCGTGAAATACTTATTATTGAGAAGTTCCGACGGCCACCTCGTCATCATCAGTTCCACTTCACCGAATGGTGCTTTCCAAGAGCAAATGCACGAGTTACTATAAAAAATACCCAAATCGCTATACGTGTGCCTATAAAATTTGAGGATTTCCCTCGATTTCCATGGGATCCCCTCATCAGATTCTGACTTGATGACAATGGGACCACCTCGAGAGCATATCCTTTCAAGCAAAAAAAAAAATTTAAATCAGTCCACAATTGACGGAGAAATCGGTGAACATACATAAAAAAAACACATACAGTCGAACATATAACCTCCTCCTTTTTGGAAGTCGGTTAAAATTAAAAGTATTTCCTAAAATCGATTGAATATCTTTATGCACATAATATCAGATTCTCAAAATTTGTACAGTCGCTAACGAAACTTCAGAACACACCATAACACAAACTAATCCGAGGGATTCGTAAGGGGTATATTATAACTCTATCCTATCATTGGTCAATTTTTTTAAACGTCATAAAAAAATTAATGTAATACTCGGTTTGCACCACAGCAGGAGCCTACACCTTCTGAACACGCAATGCGTGTTGCCAAGTTTTTTAACGGCAACATACCTTAGATTAAGTCAATGTCTGGAATAGGCAGAAATCCAAAATGAATGGTTAAGTAATTATGAATTTATAATCTTAATCAATTATAAAATAACTATTCAATTGTATTTCTGTTGTACCATGATTGCATGGGAACATTAGTGTACTGGTAGTGCTTTCTTGGTCATATGATCAATATTTAGTACTTACACATAACATAAACATAACATCACGCCTGTATTCCCCGAAGGGTTAGGCAGAGGTGTACCTATAGCACACCCACATTTCGCCACTTATATTTTTAATTCCCATGTAATAGGGGGCGAGCCTATTGCCATCAACCGGGCACAAATCCAGACTCCAGGCTTCTACCGAGAAATTCCAGATGGAAAAACCCAATAATACTTTGCCCGACCCGGGAATCGAACCCAGGACCTCATGCTCAGCCCTAGCGCTTGCGACCACTAGACCAACGACGCAAACAGACTCCGCGGAGCGCGGAGGCGGGGATTTAGTACTTCTGACATATTTTCACGCATTACAGGGTCAAACTAAAATTTGCTGGTGTATCTTCGCACACGTGATGCGTATTGATATCTTAATAGATGATAAAAAAAATACATATATGTTTTTTTTTGGTCTCAATGGCCGTATTTTTTTTTAATAAATATGTATTTACTTGAAACATCAGTTTAAAAAAATACGTTTTTTTTTTGGGTATCTTGACTCCACAGAATTGATGGGTATCAATATCAAAACACGACAAAAAAAAAAAAAAAACAGAAAACTACACTTCCAGCGGTCGTAATTCATATTTTTCTTGTTGTATTATGTTCAGAAATCGAAATCCATCACTTCTGTCGAGTTTCGCTAACTAATTTAATTTGATCCTGTATCTAGTCAAAATCGTCATCGTAATTCAACCACCTAGTCTCGAAGTAACAATAACAGCAAATCTTTTCACTTACCATTTTCTAGAGTTCTCTGTATTACTTTTAAATTATTCGAATTCCATTCTGATAATACACATGCAGTTTTACACCACCAACTACATCCGCATTCTAGTAACAGTCGGGACTATACCAGCATTCTAGTCTTTTACCTATTCTACGTTATCAAACGCATTCAGCTTCTTGCTCCATTGACCTCGTTTCTGTTCCTGCAATTGCATGAATTCTGGGGAAATTCAACCTTATTTTAGTAGATGCAAAGTTGGGTTCAGCTGCAATTCTAACTTTGCAACACGAATGCCTTTATTGCGTAGTGTCACGTAAGGATCCCAGGTGTGGAATGCTTTTGCATGGAAAGCAGAGGATTACTTTACTCTAACTTTAATACCTACAAAAAAGGAAACATTACTAAACGGCCATAACCGTTTTGCGCGTTTTCGGATGGGACACATGGAACTGTAGGACTTAGGTGTATTTTAATAAGGGTGTTGGAAAGTTTATGCAAAAGTTGGTGTTCTTTAGTGGCAACAACGTTACCTCTATTTTTATAAACGCAGTCAGTAAAACGACGGTGTTACATGCGATTACCACGTTTCGGGGGTTAATTACTTAATTAAATTACTTCCTTACTTACTGCCCATTGGGTAAGTGAGTCCAAGGCATGCAGAATTTGGTAGCAGGCGTCTTTTCATGTTTGAACTAATAACTTGAATTACTTTTGGTTAGGAAATTGATAACTTTGTTGTTGTACTTTACAGATTGTATATTGATTGCTTTGTAGGTAATTTGTACGTTGATACTTTGACAACTAACCCCGATTACAAGTCTTATTTGGAACTTTTTTGATTGAAAGCCTGGACTTCTACTGTATTACCGTTTTTGATTAAGGTGACCTGATACAATTTGTGACGCTACAATTTTACGATCCTAATAGACTCTGACTTGGTTACAGAATATAATAGAATACTATACTATACTATACTATACTATACTATACTATACTACTACTATACTACTACTATACTATTTTATTTGTTTTGGTTATTTCTGGTGTTTCTAAATAAAAAATATATTTTTTAATGTGCGTTTCGATTCTTGGTATGTTTACTATAATTTGAAAGAAAATACGTTTATTTGCGGTAAACATGACGCAGAGAAAAATTACAAGTAAGAACGGTTTGGGGAGTTGTTAATTAGTATAGTAAAAGGCGACTTAAGAAAATCATCAAAGCAATGGACAGTAAAGTAATCTTGCCTGCGAATATGCGATCGTTACCATGATAATTTTGGCTATCAACTTATTGGTTATTATGAAGTCTATATTTATCAGTGAAAGTAAACGACATAATATGATGAACTAATCTTACCTCCACGATTTCCAAAACGATAATAACGGTTTAAGTTCCACTTTGTCACCGACGGTCTAATGTCACATTTCGGCGAGTACTGGACCGTATCATCCGGTGAGTAAGAGTAGGTATATAATATATCATGCTAAGAGTATACCTATATCATAGTCACATAAGCCCTGGTTAGCGTGTGTTTGTCGACTAATTTAATGCACAGTCATGCACCGGTGGTCTAGTCGCAAAGCTTCGTTAGTTCACAGCTTGCCACAACGTACATTTGTAGGTACCCCTTTATTCTTTGCTCATTGTTAGGTGTGTTATTTTTGTTATGAATGCGACTTTTTATGACTTGGGTGATTTTGTGAGGCTGAGACCTTACAAATTCATTCTTGCAGTCTTTCTGTTTGGTTCTTTTTCCACAGTTAACAATTACATTTCTTCAGTAATTTTGTTTGTTAGATTTCTATATTAATAATAGGACGTTTGATTTGCACATATTTATAGCAATCACTGTTTCGGGTAAACGCTTCTGCCCACCTGATATAAAGTCAAAAGGGTGACCCATTTAATGAAAGTCAACCGCTGAAATATCATTAAGAAACCTATTTATCTATATTATCTATATATATAAAAATTAATCCCTGTTTCCCTTGGTCACGCCATCACGCGTGAACGGCTGGACCGATTTCACTAATTTTTATTTTGTTGTGTTCTTTATTGTCAGGAGAAGAATCTTATGAAATAAAAAAATAAGGAAGTTGATCGGAACGTTACAAAATTTAAGAAAAATTAAAGCCAATATTAATTTTACACAACTGTCAGTTGTTTGAAATAACTGTCAGCGATTGACAGAATGCGCGCTGCAAATATCGTTTAACACAGATGGATCGGTTGATAAATGAGTCGATAGTTTTAGTTTTAGTCAATAGTCAAAACTAAAACTAAACAACATAATATGACATTTATAGTTAAGACAGGACAACGTCTGTCGGGTCAACTTGTTTAAAGATAAAATTGAACAACGGAGTACGAAAACAAAAGAAGCATAATTAATTTTTTTGTACAACAACTTAGTTCAACGACATAATAGAGACTTTTAAACATAATATGAAACCCTCCTTTTTCTTTCGCTGACACTTTTTAATAAGATTCTAATAAATTATGCAAGAGCGTCGCTCGGTGATGTTGCTTCAAGAAAATATTAATATATTTCCCATTTTTAAGATGAAAGGTTGCATTTTAGTGGATAAATAAATTTGCTTTGAATTTCCATTTTCGATTTTGATGGGCATGTTATGGCCAGCTACCTTAGTAAAGGATTGATTGATTTACTTATAGATCTTTCGATTTACTGGTTGGGAATGATAAAGTGTTAAATTATTCGGACAGCCATATTTTGAATCAAAACTTTTAATTATATTTAATTTTATTAAATGTACGAGTATAAATGATGTTCATAATAATATGATCTAAGTAGGTACTGTTAAAAATTTTGTTTATTACATCAAACTAAAAACTAAAATAGGTTTATCTAAAAAAACTTTACATTAGGAGATCAAACTAACAATCTAATGAAGAACCAATTATACAATTGATTCGTATTCCCATTAAAAAATACATTATAAATTCCTTGTGACAGTCTACACACGTTCCTTATAAAACTTGACTTGAGCACATATTATATCAGTCTAAAACAAATGAGCATCATCTTTAGGAAACCATGATATTATTCCTAAACTCCAAACCAGAATGGTGATAAATCCATCCATAGTGAGGTGCTACATCAGTGTACACCACATAGTACTTGGGATCACAATCCTTCTTCCCCGGTGAAACTCCACATTTTGAGAGAACTCCTCGGACAAACCAGCTGATCATGTGATCAGGTTGGATAGTACTCATTACTAGACCTCCTCCGCTATCACCGTTGCGTGGGTTGATGCCTGTAAAGAAAGAAAATATTATAAGTGATACATGCCGAAAAAGAGAAAGATTAGGTATCTATCATTTTATGCTATCAATGATTCAATCTACTTATTGAACGATACAGATAGATAAAAAAAATAGTATCGGTCAGTTGATATTTTATCAAAAACATCGATTTGATTTAAAAAGTGCAGACATTTTTTTTTTTTAATCGGTTCCTACACGTTTTTTTAATCAATACCTAAAATTGTTATAAGTGCAGATAGTTCCAATGCGCAGTTAAGTCTCTTACAAACAGGCGCGACACGCGACGCGAATCGCACGCGACACAAAGGCACAGCTCGTCGCGCAGTAGGCGGTCCCTTTGCGTCGCGTCGCGTGCCGCGCCTGTTTGTTGGAGCCTCTAAGATTTTTGTAATATTACCAAAGGACAAAGACCAACCACCAACCAACTAAGAATTATGATAAGTTGAGGAATGGATGTGATAAGGCAACGGTGCGGTTTAAAACAAGATGTAGTGACAAAAATTTAAAAGAGTATGCCTAAATATGGTTTGGTCATGTTGAGAGGATAAATGAAAGGCGACTAACAAAAGGTATTTACAGGGCAGATGTGAGTGGAAACGCCGGGCGGGGTCGCCCTAGGAGGACATAAAGTGACTTCAGAAATGTCAGATGCGTTGTACTCGTAACCGGCGTGCGTTTATGACCAGATGTATGAGCGTAAACGAGGCAAAAGAAGTATGTAAGGATCGTAGCAGGTGGCGTTCTGTAGTTTCAGCCTACCCCCATGGGAAGAAGGCGTGAGTTTATGTACGTGTATGTATGTACCAAAGGACTTTTTCCCACAAAGCAACACTATCCACATAATCAACACAGTATTGAATTGACCCACCATAGACACAGTAATAATCTATTCACTATAGTGAGACCGTAACCTGACTGGTAGCCACACCACCGGTTACGGGCCAGTGATCAATTTAATCTTCGTTAGTAGTTCGATTGTACTGTAAGACATAGTATGGAGGCAATTCATGTACTCGGTGTCTTATGTGTATTGTTCTAAGGATATTTAGACTTAGAATTTAGGAAGTATGTATGTTCGTAGAAGTTAGTGAACCAAGTATTGTTATTCTTTAAGTATTCTTCCGAACCGGAAAGAAGAATCCGCGAAGTCTTGCTAAGTGTGAGATTTGGAGTTAATTTTACAGAAAAACACTGGAGTGGAGACTGCGAATCAACAAATCATCGTCAATCGATCAAACATAAAACGCCCCCCAGCTAATGAACTAACGGACTGACGAAGGCCGAGGTTGAACGATCGAAAAGATTGGTATTGTGCTATGACTTAGAAAGGGGTCAAGTTACAGCTCATAGAAAGATTGATTAAATAAGTACTTGTCCTGGGTTCGATTCCCAGGTGGGGCAAAAGTGTTATTGGGTTTTTTGTCACCAATTTTTAAGTAGCAGCCCGGTGTCTGGATTTGTGCCCGGTTGATGGCAATAGGCTCGCCTCCTATTACATGGGACTTCTGTTAAAATTTCTATGTACTATAAGAACATCTCTGCCTAACCCTTCGAGAATTATAAGCGTGATGTTATGTGTTATATACCAAATTAAAAATTTAGCAAACTTTTAAACTTGACAAAATTAAAAGAAGTTCTTACTTGAAGAAGGCCCATATCCGGCGCAGAAAGTGAACTCATTCAGTAAGCTTGAGTAGAGCTTGCGAGAAAAATTAATGCACGTCGTATCGTTCTGTATCATAGTGTATGTTGACCTCAATACATCGGATTGCTTGTTGTGTTCTGTTTGACCAAAGCCTACGACCTGGAAATAAGAATAAATTAATGTAGTCATGAAAATCCTTGCTTATCCGGCTCTCATTTGAAGATCTTTGACAGCCGTTACGGGTAGTCAGAAGCCCAAAAGTCTGACAACCAGTCTTACCAAAGGGTATAGTGTTATCCAGTAACTGGGTTGTGGAGGTCAGATAGGCAGTCGCTCCTGTAAAATACTGGTATTCAGCTGCATCTGGTTAGACTAGAAGCCGCCCCTAACCTAGATGGGAATAGGCTAGGAAGATTGATTGATGAATATCCATGAAAGATTTGAGGTAATTAGAAGTATTCTGTCTTACTTAATTAATTATCACATAGCCGAAGAACTTGTATTCCAGAAGTAGGGTTATTTTTGTCCAGGTTTAAATTAAATTCAGCTGCTTTTGACTATTCTAGACTATGTGACAATGATCATTATAGTTTCTTCTGAAGAAAACAGTAAGAAGGTAATTGGTTAGCTTACCGTGGCTTCCTTCCCAAAAAGATTAGCTTTATCGTACACGGGACCCCAAACACAGATAGGCTGTATGTATTCTGTAAATACAAGGCTATTGACCCTGATGATAGCCAGGTCTGACGTAGATAGATCATCGTTGTATGCTGGATGGAGTATTATTTCTTGAGCCTGAAAATTCAACGAATTTTGTTGACTCACCAATAGAATGGGTGATAGAGATTGGGGTATCATGTCTTAAAAAAAACATGATGCTCCTATTTTGGCCAGTGTAAAAACAATAAACAACGATTAATTTAATTGGCTTAAAATAAGTTTAGCAGTGGACCTTTAGGAGCAACTATTATGACGAGACCCTATACATATATTTATCAGGTTTTTTCAAAGTACTTAACCATAGCATAATTTATAAAATAAAGTAACCAAGCAATTGTTAGAAGGTCGACTTATGTTTAACGGCAAATGATGTTAATGTAATTACAAACGGATTAAGTAAACTCACAATGAAACTTTGAAACATCGATAAGGTTTACTAAACTCAAACTGTAACCTAACACAAATTTTCAAGTAGTAGATTGCCTTCTAGAAGAGATTATAGTAGTAGTAGTTTGATATTATTATTCGTGTTTTATACGAAGGGCGAATTTCACCAAACTTTTATACCTAGAATAAGTCTAATCCTGAGAATACATTTTGAATTTTTGACAGTTTTTCCATACTAGAACTGTCGACGTCAATTTAATTCTCGGATAAAATATATCTCACTTTGGTAAAATCAGCCCTAAAGAGGAAAACCGAAGAACATAGTCTGTCGTCTCGAATTTATTGTAAACTTCACAGTTCATAAATACGATACCATGACTAAAATCGTTAATGATTAATCAAATGGATTCACTTCAGTCACCAAATTATTAATAATATACATCTAATGAATGTTCTGGCCTTTTAATGCATTTGAATTTCAGTTGACCATCTGTGGCATTGGCCATTACTAATTTGGTTTCGATTAATTAAAAAACAGGATTCCTACTGATAAATTACACTAATGGACGATTATGAATTCAATTTTAAATGTTGACATAAGTGTATTAAGGGTTTTCCAGATCAAAGATGATTAAAGGTTCATATTTTCTCTCCTAATTTACCGACAGAAGAGAATACTTTACAAAAAAAAACAAAAACATGATCATCTAACAATTTTTTAACGACTACTTGTGGATGACTACTGATGAAATGTAGGTATGCTATAGTACACCTCTGCCTATCCCTTCGGGGAATACAGGCGTGATGTTATGTTATGTTACTTGTGAATGTCCGTTGTTTATAATGTATATACAAATATAGATTTTATTGCAGCTAAGTATATCGTGATCAACATTTTTTTTAATTACTTACAGTGAGTGTTTGTCTACCAGGCTGATTGACATCTTTATGGTTATTAACACCAGCTATAATAACGATTCTGTTTGCTTCTGTAGTTATACCGTTCTTAAAAACGCAGTGACCGGCTGAAAACAAATTAAATTACTCGTATATATTTTTTGTCCTATTGGAATTACAGCTTGATTAGGACACGTCGCGAATGAGCAATAAAGCTGAAGAACTTTGTGAATGACCTGGCAGATTGGTCTACACTACATCATAAGACCCCTTCTGTCAAGAATAATTTCGTTTTATATCACAATATTAAAGGTTAACTAAGTTATAATAATTTATTTCATAAACATTAAAATGATTATATACTCGTATAATATATAACGCAACTAACTATTAAGGTTAACTTATAATTTCAATTATCAAAGACAAAGTCTTTTTTTTTTTCAAGTAGGCCAACAAAAGCACTTTTGAAAGTCAAAATTTACAAGAAAATAGAATTGATTCCAGTTGCTCCTTCCAAAAGGTAGCCTGGTTTGGAGAAAACTCTTTTAAAATGTTTTACAATATTTTTTATACATTAATTATAATTATATTTGAAGACGATATTAATGGAATACAATCAGTCAAATAGAAAAAGAAAGCAGTCTGCGAGGCCGTGTAGGGAAAAAACACACAAGCACGTACGCAGGGCTGCCCACGCGCACGGTACGTATCACTCTAAAAAGGTTATCAAATGATCTTGTTCTTGCGAAAACCAATAAATAAATTATACTTCTCACCAGTTAAAATCGCAGTTCTAGACACAATGTTACCGCCACAGTTATACTTCAGTACATTATGCCTATCCCTCACCAGGATAGCTACATGCCAGGGCCAGTCACCAGCTTTAGCTTCAGTTCTGACTGACACTAACTCTGTATGGTTAATGGACCTCCTACCACAGACATGGGCGTATTTGTTGCTTGGGTATCTCTGAGTTACGTTCAGCCTTGTTATTGTTTGTGCAGCCTGAAATTGTAAATTAATTAATTGATGAAATGCGTAATTCTGATGCATTGGATACATAAATGATAATACAGAATGTTTGATGGAGTCACTGTAAAATCAGACATACTTGATAATAATATAACTAGATTAATCTCATTCGAGCCCTGATCAACGGTAGCTTGGAAAATGTCCGCGATACTGGTGGGTTAATTTGTTTTTTTTTTCATATTTTGAACGACTTAAATATATTTCTGAAATATTTAAAAAAAGTAAACGTAAATAATGTGTCCATATAATAAGTAAACGAAATAATTGATTAAAATATGGTAACTGGATTCTGCTGCACAGCTATCGTAGTGGGAATGGAGTGAATGGCATCCTGCAGATATTTTGCCGCCTCAATCATGGCAGGCACTTCAACCTTTTAGCTTCACGAAAGTGAATAATGTCGACCATTAACCATAATAGCACTTTCTATACTAAGGGTCGCGGTCACGATTACTACAGTCTGTACCTAAGGCTGATTACTGATGGTAATTTTTCCTACACTGGCTGGCATGAGATTCCTGTTATTTTTCGTGAAAACGACGACGTGATGATCTGTTGGTATCTTTATCTGACAATTTGTGTTGCATGTATTGTACACATGTTTGAGCAAATAAATGAATATCTTATTTTATCGTGTGTAAAACACAGTTCTACAGAAAAAAAATATAGCTATGGTGGAGGCACTTATAAAATAAAAATACGTACCTTAATCCTATCATTGCAAAGTGTAACATTGTTCAATGTTAAAATGTTAACAATCGGCACATCACTTTCATTTGTTTTCAAATTGTCCGTAGATACGTAAAATATGTAGCGTACTGGTATCGGCTTCACTCCGTGCACCACTAGGTCATGTTTGTTCGTTCTTCGTGCTGTGAAGTTGTAGATATTCGGATGCTGAAAATAAAATCAACTTTAAGTGCATAATAATTGTGTTATTTATGTGTGAATTAACGGGACGTTGGTCTAGTGGTCGCAAGCGCTACTGCTGAGCATGAGGTCCTGGGTTCGATTCCCGGGACGGGCAAAGTGTTATTGGGTTTTTCCATCTGGAATTTCTCGGTAGCAGCCCGGAGTCTGGATTTGTGCCCGGTTGATGGCAATAGGCTCGCCCCCTATTACATGGGACTTAAACATAACTGGCGAAATGTGGGTGTGCTATCGGTACACCGCTGCCTAACCCTTCGGGGAATACAGGCGTGATGTTATTTTTATGTGTTATGTGAATTAACTGGATTCTGTTAATTACCAAGGCATTTGTTTAAAAAAAAATGTAGATTCGCAGCATGGTCGTTAAATATTTATATTGTGTAAATAGAAGTCAATCAAGGTAATATAATCAAAACAGTTTATAACAACGCAAGAACAGTAAAGCTATTTTCTTAATGTCCCTCGGCAAACTTCGTGTTTTGTCAATCGTCGGATTTTTATCAATTGCCCTTTGCACTTGGTGCAGACCGGACGGTTTCAAGTCGTTTGAACGGATAGAAATCCGACGACTGAAGAAACACGAAGTAGTCCAAGCGCCGCAGCAAAAAAAGTAGGTTTGTAATGCAACGTACGGGACCTGGTTTTTTTTTTTTGGAATATGTTCAAGGGTGTCCCCTGAATGTAAATCCAAGTGGGCGCGGCGGGGGAGGGGGGGGGGGGGTTCACTTCAGCCGCCATCTTGGAAAACAAATTTTATCGAATATATATCTCGCGAACCGCGCATCGTACGACAAAAATTGTAGTGATCATTATTGTAGATAATAATATTTGCCATCATTTTATTTGAAACTTTTTTTTGGATAACTCATAGGTTTTTAATTATAGCGCTCCAAACTTTTTACAATACGGTTTTTACTAAATATTTAGTTGATGGTCAATGATAAATTAAAAATAATGGTAACTGAATTGTAGAGCATGAAATTACCTATATTTTTTTCGAGATATTCGATAAAACGTGTTTTCCAAGATGGCGGCTGAAGTGAAACCCCCCCCGGCCGCGCCCACTTGGATTTACATTCAGGGGACACCCCTGAACATATTCCAAAAAAAAAAACCAGGTACCGTACGTTGCAAAAACGAAAAAACCCGGCGCTCGCCCTAAAGTTTGCCGAGGGATATTACGAAAATAGTTGTACTGTACCCTATATGTCCTAGTAGCAATGAAAATGCGTTTATGCTAAATTATAACGTTTTACATAAAATACCTACTAGCGTTTGGCCACGGTTTTCTTACACAATTATCCAATAATGCACTGTTCTCATTATATAATTGTGACCGCATTGGACTGAAGAGAATTCCAGTGACGTTAATATAATTGAGATAAAACATGCAACTGACTTTGACCGTGGCCTAACAATTTTTATAACCGCGACGGTATCAGCATAAAAAGAAAAAAAGTTAATAAATATACTCACAGCAGATATAGTAACTTCGTTCTTGAACACAATCACCATTTCAGCTTCAACCATGTTCGTATAAAGTCCAAAATGCACAATACCCCTCCAGTAATTTTCACTGAATCTATCGAAATGTATCAAGCCTATCCCACAAGGGTCATATCTTGTTAAGACAGGGCCTTTTAAAGCCACAGAATGAGCTTCCAATAAACTTGTTAACACACAAACTAAAAATAATATTCTACCCCCCATATTTGCTTCTTTTGTAAAAACTCAGCACACGTACTACTCTGACTTATATACCAATGGAATTAAAAATACCGAATTAAATTATACGTACAAAATAATTATCACAAGTTTATGCACAGTGTGTTCAAAAATGTCTGTATACGCAAGGAATGGTTTCGGGCACTCTGCGAGTTGGCTTTTAAATGAAAGTCTCAGTGAGTCATGAAGAGACACTTACACAAATACCTTTGTTCCATCAGTTTGAAAATGCATTTTTTATATTTAATTGGGTCAGTATTTCTACAATTAGTCACCATGTATTTAAGGTATTTAATAGGTAATCGAAGCCTATAAACATTAATGACATGTATATTATCCGTGCGTCAAATCTTCGGGTCAAAATAAAAACCACATGCATGATTAGATTTAATAGGCAACAATATTAAAAAGTGCCTTTTATGTGCCTATTTGAAATAAACGATTTGACTTTGACTTTGACTTTATTCGATTTAATCAAAATGTTGACATTTACTCCAAAAGTAGTAGGTACCATAATCATAATCCATCAGTATTAATGATGCTAAACTGGGTATATAATATCGCGTGTTTACTACGTACAATGGATATAAAATATCTCGAAATATATGGGGTAGTTAAATTATTAGGACATTAATAGGGTATATTATTATTATAATTTCCAAAGCAAACCCACGGTATAGAGTATAAGATTAATATTTTAAACAAAAGAATAAGCAGCTGTTTTGCCTAACCCACTGACCCGGACAGTAACCCTATAGATAGCTACAGGTGTATCAAGGCACACAATAGATTACTCAATATTACATAAAAGTTAGTCATTTGCATAATTATTATGTGGTATTATGCGAATAGTATTTGGGAAATATATGAATAAAAAAATCATAAAATAGTTTGTTTACGAAACATTGTATTTCGCATAAAATAATAAGTAAGAAATTATATTAAAATTATCTGTAATTATTTTACATTGAAATCAAACATGACGCAACCTGTATTCAGAAATGAACTGACTAGTGGGGTCATCTGACCACCTATTTAAGTGACCTCATACTTCTTTGAATATGTTTACGATAATACTAAATACCTAGCTATTTTTACATATTTGTAACGCAATTAAATATCATTAAATTAATGTTTTGTTTCTGTGATGTTTTCCTTCCTATTAATGACTTATTCCGGCAAATAGGTAATTAATTTTATCACGAATATGTTTTACCCACATTACGTACGGTGTATGCAACTATATATCCAATTAAATGTGTTTGTCTCGCAAATAATGTCATAATATCTAGCTTGGTAAACAGAATGGCTATTAGGTGCTAACATTGTGAAGATTTTTCACAAATTAATAAAATTATTTGCTGTCTAGCAGAGGGACGGACTGAAATCCACACCAAAATTTGAAAACTAAACCATTATCTTAGAAAATTCAAGCTTTAGGACTATACACTGGATCGCAAAAAATCCGGGTCCCTGATAAAAACCGTGATATCTCCATAAATTATATACCTAGATCGCTAGAATAAATAATACGTGGTAAGCAGGTTACTCATGCTTGTTCTAAATCTCTAAAGATGTTTAATTTGTACAAGACACAGATAAAAAAAAAACTGCACTATGAAAAATTTCAAAATTTTAAATTAGGTAAATATTCTTTTTTTTGCTTTTGTTTTAAACCGAGCTGCCATTATAAATGGTTCCCTGGATTGATCAGAGTATTCAGTGCAATATCATGTCGTTAACACCTGATGAATGTACATGTACAAGAACGAAGAAGTCAGCGTAGCAGTGCTAGAACAGTAGGAGTATCTTTATCAACGGCCCAAAGAGTACTCCAGTGATTTCAAGAGACCGGCGTGAACATCAGGAGACCAGGAAATGGCAGGCCAAGATGCACAACTACACGAGAAGACCAATTCATCGTGAGCACTATGTTAAGAAATCGACATCTCACGGCTGTTCAGGTCCGAAACAGTCTTCAAGAAATTCACCACAACAATGTGAACTCTGATAAGATTCTGCGACGTCTTCGTGAAGCTGATATAAAGCCTTATAGACCAGCAAACGGCCCCAAACTGCTCAGAGAACATAAAGTTGCCAGGTTACGGTTGTCTCGAGAACACATCCGATTGACAGATGAAGATTGGTCCAAGGTTATGTTTTCCAAGGAGTCCAGATTTTGTTTATTTACGCACAACGGGAAATGAAGAGTATTTAGACGACCAGGAGAACGGCATCATCAAGCGTGTTTTGAAGAAAAGTGCCATTCGGTGGAGGATCAATAATGGTTTGGGCTGGGATATCTTCAGAGGATCGCACGGAGTTAGTGATCATAGAAAATGATTCTCTGACTGCTTTCAGATACGTAGCGTACGTACGTAGGTTTTAAATGAGCATGCTGGTCCATTATTATTAATATAATTTAGTGTGTGAGTTAAAGTAGTTCCATAATGTAAAAAACAATGTCATAAAAATTATACAATTAAATTAGCAACCAGTTTGATTTTGTCTAGACTCTAGATTGTCCTATGGAGCAGGACCAGCATGTTTCCTAGCATTCTTATCTAGGATATAATCCTCTAATTTGTAATAATGCTTGTTTACAAAGTGTACTTTTAATATGAGTTTTAAATTTTCGTTCATTTAATTGTAATATATCACAAGGTATTTTGTTGTAACATTTAACACAGTACCCCATACAACATGTATGTACTTGAGGTAGTCTAAAAAATGGTTGATCTATTTTATCTTTATTTCTAGTATTAAAAAGATGGAGATTTTTCATACATACATAATATTTTCATAAATGAATTGACAAGGCACCGTCATAATATTAATCTTTTTAAATAGTTCCCTAAGAGATTCGCAACGACGTAGATTGTAAATGGCCCTGACAGCTCCCTTTTGCAAAATGAAAATGGATTCAATGTCAGCAGCCCGACCCCATAGTAAAATGCCATATGACATAATGCTGTGGAAGTAGCAAACGCACGGTTTCTACATCTGTTAACTGTCTTATCTTCCTAACAGCATAAACGGCCGAGCTTAACCGCCCCGCAAGAGATGTTATATGGGGTCCCCATTGTAATTTCTTGTCTAGCGTGATTCAACAAACAAATTCTAGTTTTTCTCCATTCAATATGATGTCACATTCGCAACTTCTAACATTTGGTAATTGAAATCTAATGCATTTAGTTTTTTTTTTCATTTAGTACCAAATTATATACCATAAAACAATCTTGGACCTGAAGAATAGAGTTATTCACGTCGTCAAGATTTTGTGACCGTCGGCCTACTTTAAAAATCAATGATGTGTCATCTGCAAATAACACCAGCATCTTCGGTTGATTCTGCAGTAATTGGAGTAAATCATTAATGTAAACTAAAAAGAGGAATGGACCCAATATCGAACCTTGAGGAATGCCCATTGTCATTTCAGACCCTAATGAGTTCATGCCGTTTACTTGAACTTTAACCTTTCTATCTTTCAGGTATGATCTTAGTAGATCAAGAGCTGTATTCCTAATCCCATAGTGCTCTAGTTTCAGCAGAAGTGTCTCATGGTTTACGCAATCGAACGCCTTAGAGAGGTCGCAAAAGATTCCAATGGTATCTTGTGCTTCTTCCCAGGCGTTAAAAATGTTCTTTATTAGGGTGACACCAGCGTCAGTGGTACAACGCCCTTTGGTGAAACCGTACTGTTTGATGTTCATGAAAGATGGAATTTTTATTAAAGTGTCGTAACATTTGATTAAACATTAACTTTTCAAACACCTTACTGAGAACTGGCAGAATTAACACAGGCCTATGATTGTTGGGTTCTTTGCTATCACCGGATTTGAACAATGGATGTATTATGTATATTCAAGACGTCGGTATTACCTGCATGGAGTGGCCAGCCCGCAGTCCATACTTAAATCCCATAGAACATGCATGAGACGAGCTCGGGAGATGCGCGAAACAACGCTCTCCTGCTCCCGTTACCTTACAAGAGTTAAGGAATGCGCTAGTGGAAAAATGGGCAAACATAGACCAAAAACGTATAAAAAATTTGGTTTACAGCATGCCACATTGTCTTAATGAAGTGATACGGGCTCGTGGAGGAAATACAAAACATTAAATTGACAAAAAAATCTTTTATTTTTTAATATTTACTGCGATGTGTATTTTTGTTTTCATAAGTTAGAAGCGAAATTTTATTATTTATTAGTATTCAATTAAAGTTATATGGTGTATTAAAATGTGTTACACATTTTTTTATATATATTAATCAGTCATCTACAATATACTATAGTTTCGCAAATTAGTCTTATGTATTAAGAAACTATCACGCCATTTATTAGCGACCCGGAATTTTTGCGATCCAGTGTATTTCCTGAATAAAGAGAACAACAAAAATAACGATGGTTCGATGTAATAAAATAAAGCAAGGTACCCACATCTGCAACTTATGGAGGGTTCGTCATCCTCAAAGCATACCAACCGCCGCAGTTTGGGGGTGAAATTAACACAATACTTTAAAGGGTAGCAAATATGCATGAAATTCGCTTTCATAAAGCTTTTGACAAACCTATGTGTGCAGTCGTCACATACTTTTGAAGTATGGTAATCAAAGTTTTGACAGCCCTGTTAGATTAATTAATTTCGGTAAATACATTACAGCATGATATTGTTGTTGTACCAATTTAATAAGAAACAACGTTTATGTGAAAATGATGTAGCTTCTTACACTGTTGATGTCGGTTCTTAATAAATGCCAATGTAGTACGCACTTAACGTTTTAAAATCAATATTTTTGCTTTTTGCACAACACACACACAAAATGCATGTTTTTACATGCATTTTGCGTTTGCGTTGATGACGAGTTTCAAGTGACTAGATAGTATTAATGGTAAAGCTTCAATAATCCATATTTCATCATTTTGCCTAAACTAACATGACACTCTCTTGACAATAACGCACTAATTTACCTGCATATATTACACATCCACGACGTTAGTAGATTCTAATTATTCCGAGCAATTTAGCGTTCACTTGCACATAATAGAGATGATTATCATACGGGTAGAATGCTATGTCAAACTAATGCATGCGGATTTGTTCACGTAGATGTCCCAAACTGGAACCACTACTTGATCGGCTTTTGTTTTATTTTAGAACGTTACTATTTAAATGTTTACCGTATGAAATATATTTTAAAACTAAAAGTAATTAAGAATAACGGCCAGTAACAAATGAATTTTGAAATGATAACTCATAAAACATTGAATCAAAAAAATTTTTTTTTTTTAAAAAGCAACCGACTTAAAAAAAACACTTCAAAAAAAATATTACTTTAATTTCGGAAGTCGGTGTCTTTGTATCCGTATTTTGTTTTTTGCCACCGACTTCCGAAATTAAAGTAATTTTTCACGTTGTAGTGTTTTTCTTGAAGTCGGTTGTTTTTTTTTGTAAAAAAGATTTTATTTTTCACTTTTTAGTGAGTCAGTTATTAATAAATCTAAGTTACAATAGCCTAATGTCAACTGCTCTTCACCTTTTACAAAATATTCCTTTTCCCGACGCAGGGACGTTAATTGTTGAGGAGTTCTCCTGTTAAGAACCAAAACCACTGGAGCTGATGGTGAAGCCACCATCAGCTCCATTTAACCATATCCATTGAGACGAGCATAAATTGCTTAGCAACCATATTAAAATTGAATCGCAACCCGTGAAATACTTATTATTGAGAAGTTCCGGTGGCCACCTCTGGTCTCCATCATCAGTTCCACTTCACCGAATTATGCTTTCCAAGAGCAAATGCACGAGTTACTATAAAAAATACCCAAATCGCTATACGTGTGCCTGCAAAATTTGAGGATTTCCCTCGATTTCCATGGGATGCCCTCATCAGATTCTGACTTGGTGACAATGGGACCACCTCGAAAGCATACCCTTTCAAACAAAAAAAGAATTTTCAAAATCGGTCCACAATTGACGGAGAAATCGATGAACATACATAAAAAAAAGACATACATACAGTCGAACATATAACCTCCTCCTTTTTGGACGGTAAAAAAAAAGTTATATGTTTGAATTCGAGAAGACGAATTTGACTGCTCGTTATAAAATTCAGCTTTCAAAAGCCGTGTTGTAATCCGTTTATTTATATGGGTTATTGTATTCAGATGCTGTCATAATGCGCAAGAGCCCACCAGTTCTCTATTCGCTTTATGAAACGGTGGATAATAAACAACTGATCAAATCATAAAACAGTTGAAACATTTTCTTCTAACCCAACACTACCCAAGCCAATTTATTGACATAACCAAGACCTAGAAATGTTTATTACTAGCACATTTCTATTCTGGCTAGGACGTCATCGCCTTTAAGCCGAGTAGCTCTGAAGCGAACCGAAGAGCTCTTCTGACGCCTTAGTTAAGACCTAGAGCCACTACACGATTGTTGTGTGATTATTATGTCAAGACCTTATCCTTTGTAAATAATATTTCAGTACCTAAAAGCTCTAATTAATTTGTTTCGACGACCAATTAAAAATATGTTTCAAAACATCGACGCACAACTTGTTAACATAGGTTCAGTTCATTATCCTGAACCTCTCTGCGTTGAAATTTTTCGTCGGTTATTAAAAACAAAAATTAGGTTTGCCATACATTTTGAACGCGTAGGTATTGCACTTTCCTGCCGGGGTCGCGGATTGTTCGAAAGAGTTACCGTGGCCCTGGCGCACAGGCAATTGAAGGAACACGGGTGGGTTTTAGTCAATAAGAGTTACACGCCCTTCCGCTCCACTCAGAGCGGGAGAGGTCATATGACAATTAACAACCCAAAAAAAAAAAGGCATTGCACTTTCTATGAAGCAGCAGATTTTATTATTTATAACCTGCGATAAATTTCTTCGCTAGGGGATCTAGAATCATGTGCTGAATTCATGATTACAATCTTGCGCCTATGTCCCTGCCATCCTGTATACACGGGCTGATTTGGTTTTTTGAAATTCACATAATTTATTTTAACAAACATCATCCATAATTTTCCGAATAAAATTATGGTTTACATTTTATCTATTTATTAATGTTTGCAATTCTAAACTAAAAATGTTGACTTTTAAACGACCATCAAAAGCTTTTCTGACAACACAACTAAAGTCTGTTAAAAAAACGTATGAAAAATGACACAATTACTTTATCCGTCATACAGGTAGCAAAGAAATAAGACAAAAGCTAGCTATGCGAAATACTTGTGGGTAAAGGCAAGTAATATATTTCGAAGGATTGAAATGTGATATGGGCTCTTGACCCAATCAAACCCAAATCATTTGTGACATGGACCTAAAATCTTATAAAAATATTACTTACTGTATATTTCCGTTTTTATATATTCGTGAGAGACAAAAATATTATTATCTACCTAGTTTGGATTTGTCATTATCCGATCTGTTTCTAATATAAACAATTTTTTGATCAAATTCCTATGTAAAGATTCTTTATACGATTTGAAGCTCGTTTCTTTGTTTTTCTAAAAGGTATTGAAGGAAGGTTTTGGTAGGAATTTGAGAATAATATATCGTCGATTTAAACCAAATCAAAACTAATAATAGCTTAGATGTATTTGCGATATAATTAATATGAGTAGACATAATCAAAACTACATCATGTTTTCCCCTAATACAACATGAGTGGACAGTCTTAGAAGAAGTAAAAAAAATATACCTACGATTGAATTGCTGTTGTTTATTAGCCTTTAAGACAAGTCGCCTCTTTGTTTAATAAGTCTAAAGAAATGGCCTTCACAGTTCCGTGCTATAATGAAATTTCCTTTTCACGGATCAGTAAAAAACAAATTAAATACCTAGTTCATAAAGGACTGTGTTCTAAAATAAAAATATAATATTTACGTCTTTTTAAGTTGCCGCGTAGGTACGTATCGTGTACAATCTACCGCTATTAGTTAAAAAAACTTAATAAAATGTAAGATAACACTTCTTTATCTTTACAACACCACGACAGGTTAACAAAACTTTTGTTTTATAGAAATAGATAAAAGGCAGTAACCAGTTCCTATTTACAACAATGAAATCATCTAAAACATTGACCGGCTAAACTTGGCTTATTATTGCAGCATACGGAATAGACATGTCTGGAGATGACGATGGCTATTCTATCCAACTCAAAAATAGTTAGGTACCAATCATTCATCAACAATCGAGTTTTTTTAATAGATACGGTTATAAATTATTTCCCTTCAAGAAAAATAAAAGCAATTAGGTAGTTATATAGCACCACCAAGAACCCATAAAACGGCTTTTCAGTATAAATCATATAAAAAGTCATTGTCGCTTAAGCTATAACTTTTTCCTCTATCTAAAAGTAGTGTCATTTAAAATAATTACTGAAAAAACAAAGTTGGAAGCATAAACAGTTTTGAAATAAATATTTAATTTCGTTGGCCATCTCTGAAAATATAGTATTTTTCACAGTATAAGCCTGTTGCGCTCCGTATAATTTCCTTAACGCTATTCAGACTCAAAGCAAATACACAGCCCGTGAACTCGTGCAGCAAAAACTATTGTTTGCATACTATTATTTTGTTTTACGGGTTTCTTTTCATACAAATATGATAAAATAATGTTTAGATGTCCACAATGTGTAATCTACTGAAAAAAAATTACTGGTGGCTTGGGTTAGTGGATAAACTAGGAGGTCTGAATCTTATAGGCTTTTAACTTTTGCACTAATTCGAGCAGCATTAGTGCAAAAATTGGTTGGGTGCAAAAACTGGGTGGCGATACAAAAATAAAGATCATGAAGGACAATGTGTATTCTTTGCACCTACCTACTGTAGTAATCATTTTGAAACAAGCACCACCGCTTGGCTTACAGATATTACGTTCCTGATATTTGCACGAAAATAAGTATCTCACTAACCTCCTCAAGCCAGTCGTATTTTATGACTTTTGTAGAAAGTAGTTTTGGGACTTATCAGGAAATACAAGCAAATTACTCTAGAAAAGATTTCCAACACCAGGCCAAACAATAAGTGACTTATCGTGTCTCCATCTGCCTCCTGCAAAGTAATTGCAACCGTTTCTTTACATCTTAGGGCTAAGATATTTGGATGAACAAAAAATAAGTCATAATTCTAAGGTTCTTAACAGTCGTCAGTAGCCAAAAGCTATTTATTTATTCATTGAATCGTGAACGGAACGCGTTCAAGGGGAAACGTATGTTGACAACTGCATTGTGAAGCACTCAATTAGTGATGGAATCAATTTGACTAATTGCTGTGAATTATTGCGCAGTTTTTTATTGATAGGAATGTTGTCTGGCTAGCCCAGACAGACTTCAGTTGAAAATTTGTGTTATTTCACACCTGTTCCAAATCATTAATTTAGTCCCCTTTTTTAAGCTATTGCATAGGTTCTATCGCGGGCCTTGAGCGCGGGGACCGGAGCCAGAAATTCCGTAACGAAAAAAAACCTCACGCTCCCCACTCCGACGGGCACGGAGGTGTGGCTTGAAGGCCGTGCATTGTCTAACGTCGTTTCTTTTCGGCAGTCTTCGACACGGTGTTTGTGTGCGTGCAACTAGACGTATTGTACGACTCTACGAAGCTCGCACGAATCGAGACGAGCTGCTCCGAAATCGGACGAATACATAAGCAGCTGTTTATGAGAAAGTATATAGGTGTATAGGTATTTATCAAAAAGTGTAACTTGAATTAATATTTATTTCCATTTACTTTCGTACCATTTATCATTTACCAGTCGGACACCATACATTTATTATAATCACCACTATCTTAAAACTCAATATCCCAATATCTCGGAAACGGCTGGGAATATCAAAATTCTGACCAAATTCCCCCCCCCCCTATAACCCCCCTCTCTAAATAGTACATACATACAGACAAGCCCCTTTGACCCCCCTTTTTTGACCCCCTCTTTTTCGACCCCAATATTAAGTTGTATTATATTTATTTATATTTAAATCAATCCCACTTATATATGATCCCGGGAGCCCCCCGCGTCACCCCTTTTGACCAACCCCTCCACCCGTCCAGGGCTACTTCACCCCCCCGGGTCTTAACTTTTGAACCGGAGGTCGTAGAGGTATCGAGTTTGGGGTCTTTGGAATGGGCAGTAAAGGGCCTATCTTTTGGCCCCGATAAGGTTAGGGTAAAGCGCCCCATTTTAAATTTATTTTAGATTTAAAATTTTAAATTCTTATTTCTTATTCTTATACAAAATGCTATGCAATAGCTTTACCGCGGCAGTCCCCGAGTGCCACACTTTTTTTTTTCTTTTTTTTTTGTGTGTTAAATGGCATCAAATGACTTCTCCCGCTCTGGGCGGAGCAGAAGGGCGTGTCAGACTCTTACTAACTTTTAGTGGTGGGTTTAAACCCACCCGTGTTCCTTCAGTTGCCTGTGCGCCAGGGCCACGGTAACTCTTTCGAACAATCCGCGACCCCGGCAGGCATCAGCCCTACCGGACCCCGTCAATTATGCTAACATCTCTTTGAGGCAAATTTAGTTCCTTATCTAATATTTAAAACATAAAAGTAATATTCAAACATCTTACCAAAGAATAACTGAAATAACTGTAATCTGTTACAAAGCTTCGTTATTTTGGAAAACGAATTATTACAAAATTTAAAGCTATCAACGATATTTAATAGCAGATTTATTGATAAGGCTCTGAAAAGCTAGGTTTGATCTTCTTGGAAATCAGGACATCCGCCGTTAGTATAGGTGTAGGCTCATTAAAATATTATTTATACTTCAATGCTGTGTTTGTCCCAATATTAATATCAACACGGAGTGATTAACATTTTTCATCTCCTTAATCCAGTTACTATGGATAACAGGTTACCATAGGCTAAGGCTGGCTGAAACTTGACTAGAATGTGCGATGTCATTCATATATATATACTGATTATATAAATCAATATATTATAGACAAGATGCCTAAAGCTATTTGTCAGAAGTCATCTGTCACAAAACATTTACTAAAACATCTATCAAATGGAAAAGCCTTTACAAATCTAGATCCATCGTTTTAATTCCTCTCCGTATCTGCTTTTACATTCTCACGAATATTTATTGCTGTGGATGCAAAACTCTTGAGTTTAGTGCTTCACTCGCTGAAGACAAACGATCCCAGTCCTTCGTGTTTTCTTACATGACAAAGACGAAACTTTTCCAAGTCGACGTTTCAGAAATATTTCTGTTGTGTAAACTTTAATCTTAAGACGTCGCGACTTCTCGCAGGATGCTCTTTTAATTTCAACTGTGATTACTTTATGTGATTACGATCCGTTTTAAGTAATGCTTAAACGTTGAAATTACAGAAATTATGAGTTTAGTACCTATGCAAGTGGAATAAGCACTCACACAATTTGATATTAATATAACGATATAGTTTAAGTACTTACAATTAGATACATGGAAAGAATGAGAAATTTGATATTGATCTTCAATGGAAAATCATTTGCAAAACTAATCCATTGCTTCTTATGTTCGAAAAATTTATCCGCTCAACAACGTAAATAACGCAATGAATGTTGTTGAACTGTCAAAATGAAAGCTATTCCTACTGTTAGTGTGTTACTCAATTACCTCACCGTTCTATAATAAGGCAAACAGGAAAATTAATTCACCAGGTATTAGCGATAATTTCATTAACCGTTAGCACTTAATTCTACATTAACAGCACAACAGAATTCGTACAAAATATATTTACCTTCCTTAATAACGCTTCAAAGCCAATATTTGTAAATTAGACTGAGAAAACAAACGCAAGCCAATTTAAAGGCAGTTGTTGTAATGAAATAATAATCCGGTAATCGAAAGACGAGTACCCTTTCTTGAAGATATAAGTCTCAATAAGTACAAACGAAAGATACAGTTACAGTCCTTTTATTGCGTACTAGAAGTGACATTACCGTTACCTTGATTGTTCGGGGTATAGGGCATAAGAAAATGGTGTAATGGGAGCGCAGTAAAATGTAATCCACATAGCATTAGGCTTTGGAGTAAGTAATACAATAAACTGATGTTTATGTACCTATGATATTTTAATACATGACGAATAGTACGTTACTACAGCAGTCGACAACAGAGGAATTGATGGATGAACGTAAAAAATGTGGGCCGAGGCATACATACGCGAGTCCATCAATGCTTGGTTGCGGCCAAGGGTTGTATAGTACTCTTATCAAATAATGCGCGGAAATTCAAATTATGTAAATCAATTACAAATTTCAGAATCAATGACGAACAACGATAACTTTGTCTCGCGCCAATTTGTTCATTTGTTTCTTTTTCACATTAAACAGCTCTATTTGCTAAGCCAGTTCGAGATTTAAATAAAATCTTTGTTAGGTTACCTTCTTGGTTGCCATGGGGCGAAGTAAAAACTTCGTTCCATTTTCAAATTACATGACACATGAGTTTTCATAGTAACTTAATCGACCGCTAAACACGACAGATATGGATTTTCATACTAACATTGCCGGCTGCTGCTCGCATGTATTTCACCAGTACAGCATTTTCGGTTTATCTCGAAGAAGGTTGTCAAAATAATGCTCGAATTCCCAACCATGTTTGTGAAAAATAATAAACCTGCTCATTTCGCGCAGGTTTTAAACGTTTCTCATTGGAGCTGATATTTTGATGGTCACCTGAAATCTTTCAATCTAAATTAAGCTACAAAATTGGCCACACAGAGGCCAGATATTTGAGTGACATCGCACAGTCTAACCAAGTTTTAGATAGCCTTAGCCTAAGGTAATCTGTAACCCAAAGGTTTAAGGAAAATCTTAATCTTAATTAAAAGTGGCGATGCTTGGGGGAGGCCTATGTCCAGCAATGGGCGTCTTTCGGCTAAAATGAGGATGATGATGAATCAGCCCGTGTAAGATGGGTACTATTAGCAACGTGTCTCGTAAAACCGAAGTCGTATTGCAACATAGGTACGCGTAATACAAATATATCATATCCAGCCAGCATACATTCGCGTTCCTTGATTAACTCGAGGCGTCGAGAAAGTCCTTAACAAATGCTTTATGTGTACTGCCACGGTCCAGTGAGTGAGAAACAAGCGATATAATGTTTAATTGATCTTAATTGGCAGTTGACACACGGTACGGTTATCATGACGGTTTTTAATTAATTCGTGTGGGATCCGTGTTCACTTACTGGTTTAGATGGGGAGTAGATTATAGTCCACACGATACAAGAGACAGGAGTTTTCGTTTTATTATGTATCAGTTTTGTATTTTGTAGGTAATTTGTGTATTTTATCTATGGGCCTTAGTTGCCTGACAATAAAAGGATTATTATTTTATTATTATTATAGTATATTTGTTGACTTGGTCTTCTTGTAGCTGTAATTATGGGATTGTGTGTGGTGATTTTAGGGCTCATGGTTAAATAATAACATCCGCACCGGTCGATCGAAGGTTAAGCTACGCTTGCCGCGGTGAGTTCGTGGGTGGGTGACCATCCAGTACATATAGACCCGAGTCTCGGACAGTACGTTACATCATTTGTAGTTCTTTGACAGTCGTTATGGGTAGTCAGAAGCCTAAAAGTCTGACTACCAGTCTTACAAAGTATCGTGTTACCCAGTAACTGGGTTATGGAGGTCGGATTGGCAGTCGCTCCATTTAAAATACTGATATTCAGCTGCAACCGGTTAGACTGGAAGTTGGCACCAACATAGTTTGAAAAAGGCAGGCAGATTGATAACGACGAATACACACGAATCAATGAAACTATCTGGCTTTATCAATACTAAAGGCCAATGAAGGTAATATCAGTAAAAAATAATAGTTATTTATGATACTAGTGCGATAAGTTCGTTTTTACAAACGAGTAGATGAATGTAAGCCCGAGACGAGGTCGAGGGCTTACCATAGTCACGAGTTTGTAAATACCAATTTCCGCACGTGTGTCATACAACGTTTTTCAAGACATTTGTGAGAAAACAGTACAATATTAATATCGGATTCCTCGCTTGAACTCATTTATCTACTTTGTTTATAAATATCAGTCGAAAAGTCCCAACAATCTTTGACGTTTCTAATATGAAAATGGCGCGAATTGCAAATGGCGCCTCGTGCGCGTGGTGAAAATTAGAACTAAATCTTTCGTCTCATTTTCTCTTTAGCATTAAAGTGAGATAAACGTAATTAGCAAAAGCGCTTCTAAGGAGGTTCGACTATTCAGCTTATTCATTCTCGTAATGTGAAACTCCTTGGTAGAACAAACCGTAAAGGATACGCACGGCGCTATACAACGGAGTATGCGGTAAAACAGGTACTTAGGTGTGAGTACCTATTTTACCGCACGTTTCTTTGTATGGTGCGTAATTTTTAACTTTCAACAAAGGATACAGGTATCGTACATGCATTTTTTGAGACAATGGGTTGAAAAATATCAAATGAGTAATTTGCTCAGAAACAACAACATAAAATATCTATGATATTACAAACTGTGTTCTAAATGACTGTTGATATCGATAGAGCAACTTGTCAACATAATAATAAGGGTAGGTATATTTTAGTTGATATCATTAGGCTTTGCGGTTACTTTATATTGCATGAATGATAAATTAGAATTTGTGGTCATTGTTATTCCGTTTATACTCGTAATAACATCGTGCTTTGGTTAGCAAAGTGGCGCAACATACAAAATGGGACATTTGGGAATTGTCGAAAAGTTCTGTTTTGTGGGTCCGTGTTTTTAAAGAAGATTGACAACCAATTTTAGTAAGGGGTTTACCAGTAACTGGGTTGTGGAAGTCAGATAGGCAGTCGCTTCATGTAAAACACTGCTATGCAGCAGTATCCGGTTAGACTAGAAACCGACCCCAACATACACACATCAAAAGTGTCTAGGGATCAAGGTATTTAAAAAATATATGTAATTGCCCTATTGAAATGAAATAAAAATGTCTGTTCAGATTGATTAAATAAAATGTTTTTGTATGTGTAGATCGACGAAGTACTCTCTGCTTGTGCATTAATAAAAACTTAGTTGATCCTGACAATTGACAACTGTGATAAAAATATAAGTTTTTAAAGGTTTTTATTGCTTAAAATGAACAATCTGCAGTTTGTATTTCCGCCGTTAACACGTATATACAATTGCAGCGATTCGGCACACTCAATAAAATAAAATAAAACCGACAAAAAAGTCCATAGGCAAGGTTGTAAGTAACAAGAATTTTGCTTATAACTAATGTTAGTAATTAAATTCAATGAGTTCAACCAAATCACGTTGCGGAATGGCCGCCTCCGTCCGTTGTAACAGGCGAAAAAGATTTTCTGGTACCTATATTTGGCAGAACCCTTCTTTGAAGCATATTCAATGCGTGCTCAATGGGATTCAAGCCTGGCGATTGAGCAGTCTATGGTAGGAAGGTGATACTAACCGCAGCAAGTGTGTTTGCAACGACTCTGGCAGTGTGTGGAGGTGCTTTATTATGCATAAGCAGAAATGAAGCACCAAATTGGGTTCGCAAAAGAATGACAACATCTGATACAAACGTATCAGCATAAATCTGTGCATTCAATGCACAGATTTATGCATTTATTTATGAATTTTATTAAACGATAAATTATTATACAAACACTTTTATACGTCAATCATATTTCTTAAATTTGATGAGGTCGACGTTTCTTATCCGACTACTCTAAGAAGGAAGGCCGAAACAAACTCAGAAGTCACAGTCTCTTTTAAAGTCCAAACATAATCTTGGTCAGATCATGTGAAGACCATGTAGACTTGTGTCTGAAATGGTCTTTTGGGGAAAAACCACACATATTGAGTGGACCTGTCCAGTTAGTGCACGCATTTGTCAGTAATCGTGCAGCTCAACTCAGAACTTATGAGCTCAACGATTTGACGAACAATACCAAAGAAAGGACATTTGGGTAGGCCGCATAAATTACTCCACACATCAGAACCTGACCTGATGACAATGGGACCACCTAGGAAGCCCCCCTACCCCCTACCCCTTTAAAAACAAGAGAAACTCAAATATTTTTTGGTCGGTTAAAAAAAAATACAAAAAAAAAACAACCGGCTTCCAAAAAAACACTACAAAGTAAAAAATTACTTTAATTTCGGAAGTCTGTGGGAAAAAACGAAAATACAAAACCAAAGATACCGACTTCCGCAATTAAAGTTATTTTTTACTTTGTAGTGTTTTATTTTTTTAACCGACATCATAAGTTTTTATTTTTCACTTTTTAGTTATATAAGTACCACTACTTGCTATGTAATAAAATTCAATTGAATTTTTTTAATTTTTATTTCTCGCTTTTTTTGTGGGTCAGTTTGTAATTTATCTAAGTTACAATAGCCTAATGTCAACTGCTCATCACCTTTTACAAAATATTGCTTTTCCGAATGCAGAGACGTTAATTGTTGAGGAGTTCTCCTGGTACTTTACCATCAGCTCTACTTCACCATATGCATTGTGACGAGCATAAATTTCTCAGCAAACATATAAAAGTAATTGAATTGAAACCCGTAGTAGTTCCGGTGGCTTCATCATCTGTGGTCGTCATCATCAGTTCCACTTCACCAAATAGTGCTTTTCAAGAGAAAATGCACGAGTTACTATAAAATATACTCAAATCACTATAGGTATGCCTATAATATTTGAAGAGTTCCCTCGGTTTCTCCAGGATCCCATCATCAGACTTGACTTGATGATAATGGGACCACTTAGGAAGAACCCTTTGAAATAAAAAAGAATTTTCCAAATTGGTTCAGGCATCTTCGAGTAATCGGTGAACATACATAAAAAAAAACCGACGAATTGAGAACCTTCTCCTTTTTTGTGAAGTCGGTTAAAAATAACTAAAGTATTTTAAACGGGCTGTCCTTATATCAGTTAAATCACGAAATTTTTCTACCGGCGTATGCTGCAGAGCTAAGCTTTTTGACAATTTATCTACATGGGGGCCCCATTGAACCTTGGCATCTAAAGATTGCCTCTAATCCAAATCAGTTCGGGTCTTCCGCAGATCCCGCCCATATCATGATTGTTCCACCACTATATGCACGGACTTCTTGACATGATTTTAAACGTTCTTGGCGTCCAGAGGTCCTCGAATACCATAAACGTGTAATATCTGGCCTAGTACTAAAGCGAAATTCGTTAGAAAAACACACAAAACGCCACTCTTTATCTGCCCAATTTCTGTGATCAGAAGCCCATTGTAAACGGGCTTTGCGATTACGGGGCTCAATAGATGCGTATACGTAGCGGCCTTCGGGAAAGGAGATTGACTTCATGCAAGCGATTTCTTATAGTTTGATCGCTTATTAACATCTCTGAAGAGCTATGAAGCCTCGTAACCTACAGCATCGCGGTCATTGTATGATTTCGTCGAGCAGTAATTTGTATGTAACGATCTTGTCTACGTGTGGTGATGCGACCTCGTATTCCATTTCACTCTGCCACGCTGCCAGTAATGCGGTAATGTGTCCAAAATTTACCTATAACACTGCGTAGTGCCCAGAGCGATTGCTACGAGTACAGCACGTTGCCGAGAACCAGCTTCCAACATTCCCACGACTAAATAAATCCGCGACCCCGGCACGCATCGGCCCTATCGGACCCCGTCAATGATGCTGACATCTCTTTGAGGCGCGCGTGCTGCTCTCCCTAATAACGTTCTTTTGTATTGATTCCACTCAGAAGTATGGCAGAAATTTTACTGATTTGGCCTCAAACCCGTTTCAGAATTAAATAGAAATGCGACTTGTTAAAAGATTTTTATCTTTTGACCGAAATTCAAAACTATTCCCTTTTCAAATGACGAAATTTACGAAAAAGTATCCATAACAAAAATATAATTAAAAAACCTGATTTTATTAACTAGCAAAAATGTGCTTGATCTCTTGACACTTTTAATTTGTGTAGTTGGAAAAAGGGTAGGCAGATATTGACGATGATGCTTTAAAGGAGACTTAAAATTATGATTGATAGTAGAAGTCCAGCAATAAACTATTATATTAGATGGCGTCAACGTCTACGGTAGTTACTTTCCTGTATCTTCATGAGCCTCGTTCCTGATCTCCACTTATTAATTCCATAGTCATTCAACACACATGAAAATGTGACGATATCAGTTGTAGTTTATATCTCAGCTTGAAAAACATATTCAAAATGTCAACATGTTGACTTAGTTAATTTTACTGTGGAAGTGGCAATGAAAAATATTTGTTTTTCATTTATTTGCATTACAATTTGGTAAATACTGACCAGAAATCCCCAAATGAATCTGTGGACTGTAATTATTTGACATAGGTATTCAATAAAATCTAAATGTGGTGGTTGTTATATGTTGCGATGTCATTCACGTTGTTGCCATGTTAACCTGTGGTCTAAACTATCAACGATAGTGGTTACGTCTCTTTAGGAATTATGGTAACCGAATATTGATTACCTTATTCAACTTTTCGCTTAGATAATAATTCTTCTGCTACCCTTTGTTTCGTATGAAGAAAAACAAATCGAAAATAGATTATTAATAACTAATTGAAAACTTCTTCATCTAAGTTGGGTCTATGTAAACAGTATAACGGGTGGGTTACGAGTATTGAAAGTCATGACCACTTGCGTGCATGGTCAATTTAGCCTTGTTAAAGTATTGCTGCTTTAAAATTACTATTTCCTACTAATGACTGTACAATTAACCAGCATCAGAAATCAGTTACAAACAATAACTACACAAAATTGTTCTAGTAACCCCAAGAATAATATTCTCTTTCATTTTCGTATTGATTGATACCTACAATCTTAATTGGCACCCGGTGCTGTAAAATATGAACACCCACAAAGATATAGAGAGTAAATTTACAGACAAAGGGTAGCTTTACCTAGCCATTTGTTATTTATTGTCAATTTGTGTCCCGGTCTGCGACCGTTCGTTAGTGGCCGCCTGGTAATAAACTTATTAAAAATGCTGGCGCTCACACCGTTGTGTAACATCAAAATTGCAGGATGGAATGCTAGATTTGTTATATAGGTCAATCAGAATGCGTATACCACTTTTTTTTTTTTCGGTGGGATACCTGCAATAGGCACCCGACCTCTGGGGACGGAGGTCGGGGAGTGTGGGATTTTTACCTCACTAAAACCACCCCGGTGATCACCATCAGCACATAGGGGGGGGCTCCCGGTTCCTCTTAAAATACCAATTCCGGAACCCCCCCTATGCAACGCCTGTACGGCACATCTCTGGGGAGACTATAAAGGGGCCCCCCCTGAGCCTCGCTGTGTACGGCAGCACGTGACCACTGTGCCACCGTCTTCCCTGGGGTCACTTGATGGGCGGACAGAGTCCCCACTCGGTGCGCCTGCGACCCCAAAGGACCACCTACCTTGTACGGTAGGTGGATTTCAGCGTATTAGGCGCCAAGGCGGTTGCCTCCCCGACGCCTCATGCGTATACCACCTATTGGTACTACTGATTGTAAATGAGTCTAGTGGCCCTAGCGCGAACACGTGATATAAACGTAACGTGAATATAAATACTCGTTTTGCATATAATATTTACATAGTTTCAAGACTTTATTCATATGCGTGATACTGATTGTGCTCATCGCAAAAACTTAACCAAAATGCTTTAGGATAGGTAGTTATATTTTCGATAAAAAAACCGTTCAAACGTTTTCGTCACGCGTTCGTGCTAGGGCCTCTGAAGATTTTTTTTCTGTGATTATTACATGCAGACATCAAAAGTTTCTAGGGATCAAGGTATTTATTAAAAATATTTTATTGCCGTATTGAAAATAAATAAACATGTCTCTATATAGATTGATTAAATAAAATGTTTTTGTATGTGTAGATCGACGAAGTACTCTCTGCTTTTGCATTAATAAAGACATTTCGCGATTTTTGCTTATGCTGGATTTTTCACCTTAGTAGTCCTGACATGTGATAAAAAGATAAAAATAAAAGTTTTTACTGTGTAAAATAAACAAATTGTTGTCTGTAATTCCGCTCTTAACGCGTATAACACAATCGTAGCGATCGGCATACTCAATATGAGTTCATCCAAATCATGTTGCGGAATGGCCGCCCACTTTCATTGTAATAGGCGACAAAGATTTTTTGGCGTGTGTGTACAGCATCCATATTTGGCAGATCTCTTCTTTGAAGCATATCCCATGCGAGCTCAATGGGATTCAAGTGTGACGATTGAGCAGGCCATGGTAGGACGTTGATAAGTATTGGCTGCGGCCGTGTTTGCAACGACTCTCGCAGTGTGTGGACGTGCATTATCATGTATAAGCAAAAATAAAGCACGAAAGTGGGCCCGCAAAGGAATTACAACATCTGATACAATCTTTTCAGCGTAAATCTGTGCATTGAGATTGCCTCTGCTCAAAATCAGTTCGGTTCTTCCGCCGATCTAAATACCCGCCCATATCAGGATTGTTCCACCACCGTATGCATGGACTTCCTGGAATGATTTTAAACATCCTTGAAGTCCAGGGGTCCTCCAATACCGTGTAATTCTAGTATCTGGCCGCATACCAAAGCGAGATTCGTCAGAAAAACATACAAAACGCCACTCTTCTTCTGTCCAATTTCGGTGTTAACGAGCCCATTGTAAACGGGCTCTACGGTTGCGGAGCTCACGTAGCGGCATTTGGAAACGGAGATTGACTTCATACAAGCGATTTCTTATGGTTTGATCGTTTATTACCATCTCTGAAGAGCTATGAAGCCTCGTAACTAACATCATCGCGATCATTGTACATTTCGTTGAGCAGTAATTTGTATGTAACGATCTTGTCTGCGTGTGGTGATGCGAGTTCGTCCTCCATGTCGCTCTGTCACGCTGCCAGTGATGCGGTAACGTGTCCAAAGTCGACTTACAGCACTCTGCGTAGTGCCCAGAGCGACTGCATCAGCACGTTGCCAAGAACCAAGAACACACAGCTTCCAACATTCCCACGGCTCTGACCATTTCTTCTCGGCTCAAATGACGTCTTCCCTCCATAATAACGTTATTTTGTATTGATTCGACTCAGAAGTATGGCAGAAATGTTACTGTTTTGGGCTCAATCCCGTTGCAGATTTACAAAGGAATAGAATACGACGTGACAGAAGATTTTCATCTTTTGACCGAATTTCAAAAGCTTCCCTTTTCAAATGACGTTTACTAAAAAGTATCAATAGGAGTTACAAAAAATATCATTAAAAAACTAGATTTTTGTAACTAGCAAGAACATGCTTGCTCCACACTTTTGATGTGTGTAGTTCTAGTGTTGATAGTCGTATCAACTTTGCATTACACTGCCATAAGGGAAAAACTAACGATGTTACTTCTAATCCTTCCGAAGAGGTAGGCGAACTAGAGGTAATCCTATAAACCTATAATTATTATTATAACCTATAATTACAATTATTATATATCCTATATATAAGAAACTTGTAGCAAAACCACACTAACAATGCCAACCTACTTTTACTCGAAACAGCAATCTGTAGGTATAGATCGATTTAACAGTTTCAACTTCACTTGTCCAGCTTATTGGGCCGTCACACAAAGAACTAATAACTAAAACTAGCTTATGACTAGTACTCGGTATGAAAACCTCCTTAAAAAGTTTTAGGGGACAGACCCGCAATTTGTGAAATTGACGGCTGTGTAGGTACTTTGTTAGCTAAAAAAGATTTGAACAAAAGGATGACTAAGTTTTAATGTCTGCTATGGCTATTTTAAGTGCTTGAAGTATATAAGTACAAAAAAATATGCCAAATGAGAAATTCACTCGATTTAGATTTTTTAAAGTTATTTTAGGTCGCCTGATAGTCTAATATGAGCAATAGCTATGTATGTTGCATCGATCAGCTGATAGCAATTTTTTGGTGTGTGTTCAGCTGCACCTCACACCGATAGTTTGTACAAAGAATACTCGTGCACTAATTGCAAAATTACCTGCTGCTATTTATTTTGCGCAAATATTTTTTATTTTGACACTTACACATCTGTGTAAATGTACCCACTTTGTATACACCTACGCCACTGTGTGTTTATGAATTATTTGTTTTTCCCCAAGTTGCCTGGAAAATTATAACGTCTACGTCCAATAAATGGGGCTATCTGACTGTCGGAGCAATTTATTCGTAACTACGGTTATAACAATAAAAAGTTTTCCATGGTTTATTTTCATATTATTTTTGCGGTAGCTCTTGTGTCTGCGCTGGGTGTTTTGTTTATAAAATAATAAAACATGATTTAATTCCTATTTGCTTACACTCCCTGAAAACACACAGGATCTATCGGCACATAACTAAAAGTAATTACCTACCGAAATGAATAAGTATGGAAGAAAACTAATTTTCTTTTGAAAACAGATAAACGTTAGAGGTGTTCTAGTTTTACGCACACACACACACACACATAACATAACATCACGCCTGTATTCTCCAAAGGGTGAAGCAGGGGTGTACAGTACACCCACATTTCGCCAGTTATGTTTAAAGTCCCAGTAATGGGGGCGACCCTATTGTCATCAGCCAGGCACAAATCCAGACTCCGGTTCCGGTACTAGTTTTATTTAAGTTTATTCGCTCTGAGGCCAAATGAGTAACGATAATTATAACGAAGGTACAAACTAGGTATTAGTTTGACCAACCATTTAGTAAGAAAAACATCCTTACAACGTAGGTATAAGTAAATAGTAAATAATACTAATACAGATATATATACATATACATGCTCGACAGAGCACCCTATAGAATAATGTATTTGACAATATTTTCATTCGTGTCGGTACAACTCCATACCGTCTCGACAAACATCCCCGTTCTTTAAACGAAGAGTTCCTATTTACAATTGTTTCCAAGAGCGTTTTCAAGAGATTAAACTTAAGTTGGGTAATATTTTTCAGACGCTTGAACTGAAAACTTTTCCTTTGTCGAAGAGGGGTATGTTCCTATATATACCTACTTTTATTATGTAGATATAGTTAAGTCGCCTTGCTTTTTGTACATTCTCGTGTATAAATATTTTCCTATGGGTTATAAAATATTTATGAGCAAGCTGGCTCTACATGTTTTGACAAAAATATAGGAAGAATGTGTTATGTGTAAGACTCATAATATTGGTTACCTTGTAGACACACATACATATATCAATATTATGCTCATGTCGAAGGCAGATTGTATGATTCGTCACTATACGGTGCCGTCTATTTGCATACTGTCGTCGTTATGTATAATGCCTAAGGAAAAATTGATGACGCTTCTCATCGCACCCATTTAATCAAGAGTTAGATATGTTAGGGTAACCATGATTATAAACAAGTTCGGCAATTAAAACTGACCAGTAAACTAAATAAAAACGACTCATAACAAATAATTAAATGGGTAATTAAATAAATATAAAGTTGTAAAAAGGCTTAAAGGGCAGTAAAGTGTGGGCAGTTAACAAATCGGAATTAATCGCTAAGAAATCTAACTTGGAAGTAGCGGTCGCCGGCCGCTGCAGCAGCACTGCTCGCTTCGCTCGCTCGGCTCGCGCGCTTTTATTTCTAAGCTTATTTAACCCATTTGATCGGAATGCCCTGGCTTAGTTACTGCGAACAATTCGGCTCGCACGTGGTTGGTCACAGTTCCAACCGAACCTATGAACTACCGAACTATTTACATAACTGCCCATTCCAACATGTTTACTGTCCATTCAATTATAACACTACTTGAATATTTTTTGTACTGAAATTATAGGATGAAATAACCGACCAATTTTATTTTTATAAATGTTAATGTTTTACTGTCACACAAATTTATCAATAGCCGAAAAATAAAATGACTGTCCGTTATTTTTTTCAACTGATCATAATAACGTGCGTATTTTTCGATCCGGATAATCTCCAAAAACGTTTTCTCTAGTCCACGGCTTTTTAATGATTCCGTTTGTGATTCTTAATAATTGTTCCATATTACATAATATACATACATACGTAATCTCACGTCTTCTTCCAGAAACAGAAACATAGAACAAAAACACAGAAACTACAGAACGCCACCACCTACTACGATCCTTACATACTCCTTTTGCCTCGTTTAAGTTCATACATCTAGTCAAAAACACACGGCGCCGGTTGCAAGTACTATGCACCTGACCTTTCTGAAGACCAATAAAGTCACTATATGTCCTCCTAGCTAGGGCATCCCCTCCCAGCGTTTCCACTCACATTTGCCTTGGAAATACCTTTTGTTAGTCGCCTTTCATTCAAATATTGTTTAGGTGCAGTAAACGTCAGTAGAATCACTTGTTTCTTGCGGCACGTACTTGTTTCCATCTTTATTTCCTGAACTACTTTTACTGCTCAACGCCATTTTTGTTGTTTTGTTTAGTAATGTCACAGGTGGTAGAAAATAGAACTAGTTGTATTTATTTGCTTAGGCATGATGTATTATATCAATTGGGTTTCAAGGAATTTTACATAAAACCTAAGCGTTTTAAATTTTGCCTTAGGCATTTTACATAACGCTAACAGTATGTAAACGAACGGCACCTTATGTATAATGACGAATTTTGCAATTTGCTTGCGATACTCATAGATAGACAGCAACTTGCTATAAAAAGTTTTTATTACAACACATTGCTCTGAACTATTAGCTATCTTATTATTTCATTTACCTCTTCTGTTTATCTGACCAGCAAAACTATCTAACCGACTTTCCGCAAAGCACACCTAAAGCCACCCAAAAATACATATAAACAATATATTTTTTTCTATAAATCCGGGCAGCGGTCAAATCAGGCACATTAATCAGGAGTTGCCCGGCGTATCGGAGCATCCTGGGCAATACCAAGTAGCTCAGTGATTTATTGGCTTGGCAGAAAGCGTCTGCCACCTGTCTGCCCAATACTTGGCAACGAACTTTCTGCTATGGCTTTGGGATGCATAGGGAGTTTATAGTCTAAAAGTTAAGGATTTATTTTTATATCTGTGTTGGTTGGTTGCTTAATATAATAATATTTTTTTATTAGGTTTGCTTATGCGAAATAATATTTTAATGTCTAACATGACCTTTGATACGAATCATATGGAAAATTCAAATAATCGTCATTTTTTTTTTATGATTCATTACAAACTACTGATAATCCTAGGTATGGAACCTAGGTAAATACGTAGTTTAATATTTATCTTGAAAAACAAAAATAACAAAATTTTGGTGCTACACAAAAGTTAAGGGTGGAAACCTAGATTAACTTTTTATTTTAATCCTACTTATCTTGAAACTAGATTTTAACTTTAACTAGATTTATTCGCTCTCAAGAAACTCATTGATTTTCTAGCTTGACTCATCAGTATGTGAGCACACACTGAATAGTGAGATAAAACAAAATGGGGAGAAAAGGCATCAAGAAATTCGGGGAATTTACTACGTGTGAGGTAATGAACGGATTTTCTTTGAGAAAACTACCAGCAGTAAAACTTTGATATTAGTTTTTGTTATTTCACACTTGAACAGTTACTGAAGGAAGGGGAGTACTCAAATGTTTAAAGGGGAAACTTAAAATAACTATTTTAAAGCCACTTTGCCTGATTTATACAAGTTGAAAACTGAGGGCTAAGTTGTAGGGTAAATATACTCTGGTTTAACTAAGCAAGTTCTTAGAAAAGAGACAACAGACAAAGAAATCTGTCTTGTTAGTTTTTCACAGAACCGGAAAGTTATTTCCTCTAAAGGAGGAGTTACATATAATGTCAGGGAAATTATTTTATATGCATATTTTTTTTTTAATTCAAATCACAACTGTCATTCTTTGACAGTTATATACAATGGTTAATAACACGTCAAAATCAAGTAGGGTGTCAATTTGCTTAAAAAAATATTTCACTGACTGTATGTATGCAAGTACAGTATACGGCAAAACTCCTTAATTATTGTGCCTTATCAACATGAGGCACAATAATTAATACGTTTTTGACACAGACTGTCACACATGTATGACTGAGAGAGGTGACACTCTAAAGTCCTTTCACAATTTTCCCTGTGACATTAACCTTATAGCAACGAGACTAAACATCACTGTGATGCAAAATCAGAAGTTAAACAACAGCGAAAGGACTGTGTACAAAGCCGAACTTTATCAAAAACATCGTGTGGCCTATCAACAGGCGGGTATTGTACCGCTTGTGGGTACTCATACCCGAGTACCCGAAACCCGTTTCATTATTTGCTAACAACAAGATCGCGTTAACTCCAGACAGTCGTGCTATTAATTAAATCTGTTTGCCGTTTGATTGACTCTATTTGCTCCAGACTTAATAACGTTCTCGTACTTTACATCACGTGTCTAGTTCCAAGCCGTATGTCTTGACTGAGATGCTTCGCGATATTAAGGTTGAACTAGTTGTGGGCTCGAACTAACTGGTGAGCGTGGCCAAAAAGCACGCTGTGTCACCTGACATCGTGTCCGACAGAGATAGTATCAGTGATGAGCAGTTAGACGCTAGTCTACATTCACAACGTCTAGTTTGCACGCACACAAACACCATTATTTTAATTCATAGTAAAACGAGCGCGTAATAAAATACGAAAAGTCCTTTGGAAATAAGAGTTTTGTGAAAAAACCACTGCATAAACCAATTACAAATACAGTTTATTGAACTCTTCGATAATTGGGCTTTATCAGTGCTGAATTTGTTTTGGAGATTTTATAAATCTTTTATTGCACGACTCATGATGCGAAGCATCAGAGAGTGCTTTACGATCGAAAAATATTTTTCGTTTCATTTTGGCGGCTATTTTTATTATTATAGCCTTGTTAGTTCACGGAATCAAGATATTTTGCATACTATTGTCGAGATAATTTAATGGAGATTAATTTCATACTTTTTAAAAATTGATTTACTGCAATAGAATTGGAAAAAAACACCAAAATAGGTCAAAAAAAAATCCTGTCCGTCATGTGTGAAACCCGGAAACAGTGTAATTTTTTTTTTTTTAAATTCTAATCGACAATTGTAGGTCACTGAATGCAAATGGCTAATTAATTCAGTGTCGTTTAATTACAATTAATAAAAAACGAAAACTACAAGACTGTACATCTATTTATATCCATAGAAAATTAACATATGGATGGTGATATATCTATAGATATTATGTACATTTATTCCACCAGGGGCGCTTGTGCAGTGCCTTCGTCCTACTACAGCTGTTTTTTCGGCAATTAATTTTGAACGACTTAAGTTTTTTTTTTTTTTATATTTCATAATTAAATGAGCATTATGAGTCGTGCACTTTTGGATTTTCCAAATTTTTATAGTTTTTTTTATTTACACCCAAACTTGCGTTTAAAATTAGCAAGAAAAGTAATCTATGTTGGCTCATAACTGTTTAAATGGCTTTTTATTTTACTATTCTGTTTCTGCACAGAACAAATTAATAATGATATAAAACGATATCATGTTTAACTTTAGATATACAATGTCAAACAGTGGAGTAATACCCTCCCGAAAGTATGGCAAAATATCGTCTAGTGCAACCTTAAGGCGCTTCTGCAACGGCAGCATTCGCGTGTAATGTAACGTTTACCTGCGACCTAGCCCTGTTACTTTTACCTATTTAATTATATGTATTAACCTACCCTGCAGGTTTCAATTACCTCTTTACACTACCTAATATTTGACAGCCTGCGCAGTCTATTTGCAAATCCCGAGACGTTACAGTTGAATATTGGATTGTTAAGAGTACATTACAGGCGAAAACTTCCAGTGAGGGAGCGGCTTTATGCCTTATTCACTATTATGTAGTAGTAATTAGTAGTAATAATATTTATTTTCTCTCAAAAAGGTACAATTTTGGTACATAGTATCGAAGTTACAAACGGATTTAAACCTTTGTGAGAGCTGGAGTCTATACTGGGTTCGGGACCTGTATGACAGATCTCCAGGCTCACACCCTTAAAATTACAATATTAAATTGCACTTACGTACTACAACATTATAAAACCTCCAAGTACTGAGAGGAAGAGTATTACTATACAAAACAAAAACAAAAAAGATGTACTAAGTGTGTCTATGGAGAGTGTTGTGTGTCCGCGAGTGCAATAAGTCCTCACGCCCAGCGCCCACGAAGGGCACTGGGCGTGAGCACCTACTTGCCCGAGAGTGTGTGTGTGTGTGTCTGTGTGTGGTAAACAAGGTGTAACGCGATCTAAGATAAATTTGAGTAGGTGAATATTTCCAGTAGACGAAATTATTGTAGGATATTTAGTATATTTTCAGTCTCTGCATAATCCAATTCAAGTAGCCATTCAGTAATAATTCTTTTACATTTTGATCTGCACATAGGGTATATATTTAAAATTTTATTAGCCTTATTATAGACGTGGCTACAGAGGAAAGGGAAACTATGTTGGGCCGAACGACAATTTGTGTGGATGGAGGGACAGACAGTATGTTTACGTCGTTGGGAGCCAAATTTGCATGGAGCATAGGGAGTTCGAGAGTGCGTGGCTAAAACAAGGTTAACAATAAACAGTTTGCGAACAGAGAGAACCGCACATGTTCTATAAAGATCGGTGGTAGGAAAGCGGTAAGGTAAGCGCCATCCAACCTTTAGGAGTGCCCTTTGAGCACGTTCCAATTTCAGCATGTGAGTTTTTGCAGAACCGCCCCAAGTAATTATACAATATTGTATAAGCGATTGGCAGAGGGCGAGATATACAAGTCTTAGCACCGTAGTGTCCGCAGCGTGACGAAGGGACTTAAAAATATAGATCAACCTACGCAGTCGTGAGGTAAGTGTATTTATGTGCGTAGAGAATGACAGGCAATCATCAATTTGTACACCAAGATATTTGACAAAATTGATGCGAGAAAGGCAGGGACAATTACAAGCTGTGAGGTGAGGTGAAATACAGGAGTGGGAAATCAGAGAATAAGGAGAGGAGGGAGGTTTCCCAGCGGCAGTAAAAGAAAAGGTTAGGTAATTAGTTTTGTCAACATTTAAAGTAAGCAGGTTTTTAGCCAACCAGTTGGTGACAAAGTGGAGTCCGGACTGTGCATACTGGAAAACCAGCTCCCAGGAGTCGCCATGGAATAGTAGGGCAGTATCATTGGCATAGGTGAAGATAGATGCATTGGGAAGCGATAGCTGGCAAAGCTCGTTTATATAAACGAGATAAAGGGTCGGGCCGATAATGCTGCCCTGGGGGACCCCGTATGAAATAGGGAGCTCGTCACTTGTCCAATCCCCAATCCTGACGCACTGTCGTCTACCCGTGAGGTAACTCTCGAAGAGAGCAAGTTGAATGCCTCTAACACCGATCCTTTCTAGTTTAGCAATAATATTAAATAATATTATATTTTCGTTTTCTAGGCAATACAGGTAATTGACGAGATTTGAGGTGTATCCTCTGTTAGATAACGCTCATGGGTTAATAACCCCATCAATCGTTTGATAATTGTGGTTAAGCTGTACTTGCCGGAGTCGGCGAATGTAAGGTGACCATTCCTTACAATATCAAGACTTCTGCGTTACCTCGGATTAAGTAGACTATTTTGGTTGTCTTATAAAATGGGTATAAGATTCTGAAAAGAGATGAGGATAAAACTTGGCTACTCAATTAATCTGCCTGCCTTTTCCCAACTATATAAGGGTCGGCTTCTAGTCTAACCGGACGCAGTTGAATATGTAAAATACTGGTTACATGGAGTGACTGCCTATCTGACCTTCACAACCCATTATCTTTGGTAAATGATAAATGATTTTATTTCTGTAAGTAGGTTTGTACAAACACTTTTACACGTCAATCATATTTTTAAAACTAGATGAGGTCGGCGTTTCCTATCTGACTACCGTAAGAAAGGCCGAAACAAACTCAGAGTTCACAGTCTCTTTTAAAGTCCAGACATAATCTTGGTCAGATCATGTGAAGACCGTGTAGATTTGTGTTTGAAATGGTCTTTTGAGGAAAAACCACACAGAATGAGTGGACCTGTCCAGTCAGTGCACGCATTTGTCACTAATCGTGGAGCTCAACTCAGAACTTAAGGAGCTCAACCACACGACGAACTGGTAAAACTGGTTGTCAGACATTTGGGCTTCTGACTAGCCGTAACGACTGTCAAATATCTGTGATGGACAGCCGGGACCAACGGCTTGACGTGCTATCCGAGGGACGGAGGGGTCTCGATATGTAATGGATCCATCCACTTTCACGTCATGGTCACCCATCCACACAAACTTGACTACTATTACGTGGGAAAAGATGAAAAGCGAACCCGTTTGTAAACAGGTTGCAATTTGTAGTTATTATAGTGCACGGTTCGATTTGCAAATTATTAGAAGACGTCAACTCTCCGATAGACTTGAGACGAGAGATATCAAAGACCAATAAGTAAGATCATGAAATAACTAAAGAATAAGTCTCAACGGTAAATAGTCGAGTAATGCTAAATATTTCACAATTCGTAAGTTGCTAAGCACATCACTAAAATCATGGAACAACACTAATTTCCTAAGAACACTCAGCATTTGTATTTTCGCTTGCTTCGCTAGCAGAGCTATTCCTTGACCCTCAGGATTCCTTGTACCCCAACCTAGGGGTTCTACGTCCAGGCCGAGGACAGTGCATCTAAATATTGCACGCTGCTCCAATCTGCATGCTGCCCCGAACTGCGTGCTGCACGTGTAGCTAAATCTAAATATCGCTCGCTGATCTGTGTGCAACCGGCGTACTACGGCCTGCTACCAATGAACTCTAACTGAGGCTCTTCGAAGGCCTTGTACTGACAGGCCTTCCGGCCTCCCGTGAGACTAAAGACGGTACCCTTCTAACTTTAAGTGCGAATGTTCAGAACAGTGAATCAGTGACCTTACCTGCGACCTAGTCTACTACTATATAAAATATATGTATGAACCTTCCTTAAGTGTTTATTTTATCTCTAAACACTAACCTGTTAGTTAACGGCCTGCGCAGTCTACCTGCAAAGCCCTAGCCGTTACATTACAGACACTTTTCTTCCAAACGGATAAAGCTACTTCTAGCAATTCAAGCGCTTTAACTTAGTTTTAACCTAGTTTGCTAAAGAAAAGTAATAAAATAAATGAAGAGAGCTAGTTACAGCTACTATAGCGCATCGGGTAATGTGTTTAGAAGGAATCATAGGGAATTAATTTAAAAACTATCTGCGGTATGTATAATGTTTCTCACATTGATGACTTCTTCTTCTTCTTCATGTCGCTGGCAGGACTTTTCTCAGATCTTGTTGGCCCAAAACTACGCCACTTCCACGACGTCGTCAGTGGCAGCGCAGATGTCACTTTGACTGCAAGTTTTGGGGCACTTGGAGGGCAAGATAGAAGGTGGAGCATAATTTGCGACATAAATCCACCCACACCCAGCTGCCGTTCCATCGAGGTAGCCCCAATTTATCAGGTTGGAGTTACATCTTCCCACTCCTGGCTGGAGACGGATTAAGGACATCCAAGTGGACCATGAAAGGTTACAAGTTTCAGGAAGATGCTCCTTTGGTGGTAGATAGTTAGAGGGAGGGATAATGGTATCTTGCCACAAGTTGCAACGGGCGTCGGTCCGTTTTCCTGGTAGAGACGCTGTCGATTTAAAAAAGCTGTGCCTGTGTGCTGTGCTTTTTAGCCGTTGCGTTGATAGTTGTGGACCAGACAGTGGGTGTCTAGTATCAGATTCCTGTTTGTGTTTATCCACTGCGCTTGCTACTTTTCTTCCGACTTGTGGTGGTGCTATGCCAGCTGTGGAATATAGTGTGCTGACCGGGGTCGGTTTCAGGCAGCCTGACGTTGTTCAGCAAGTTTCGTTTAGAGCAACATCTACTTCCTTGGCGTGAGCGGAACGATGCCACACTGGGCACTCATATTCTTCTGAGTACCTGAGGTGAAGCATCCCAGGTGGTTGAGGTCAGGACATTGATGACAATTTTATTACTCCAAGTGAATATTGGGTCAATTCCCCATAAAACCACTCTAAAGGAATGTGAAATGAAGAGTAGTGTTTTATTCAAAAATCGTCTACGTCTTTACTTAATAATCTTGAAAGCATATTGCTATATGACTATGTTTGGCAAATGAAGTGATGACCCCAATATATGTTTAGTAGAACATACTATATAATTATAACTAAACAAATAAATTATACTTATACTTACACTTACTAAGCAGGACTGCTTTCCAAGCTCTAATTACGCCTAAACTAGATTCTAGAACATATTAAGTATTCTAAAATTTATTGACACCCCAGCCAATATTGATCGATGTTTAAAAGTAATCGAGGTTAACACGGTCCAAAAATATTTACCTACGATTAATATTTTAGACTATCAAAGTTCTTACTAACTAAACGTAAGCCTAATTCAAAGCTGGTAGGAGTACAAAGTTTCCTTTGCTATACTAATCTAAAATTCTACTTAGTATGTAAAGTGTTAATGGAGTTTTAACATACTCTTATATTAATACTAGCTTCTGCCCGCGACTTCGCGTGGAAGTCCTAAGACACCACAATATACTAAAATAACAGCCACATTTTTGTAAAACTTTCCTGTATACTACATTTGTAGTTTTGGGCTCAGCAATCAAAATAAATATGAACAGAGTCAGCACTGGTGACGCGGGTGCAAGTGACGTACAGTTGTTCGAGTGAGAGGCAGCTCGTCCTGAGGACGACACCCGTAGCCTTCAGTAGTAATTTCCTATTCTTGCTTGTGAAGTTTTTCATTTGTAGTACATTAATGAACGCCTGCGGTCCTGCATATATACTACCTGATGGCACAACACTAATACACTGACTGATGCCTTCTTACAGATTATTGCTTACGAACAGCTAATTTCTCATTAACAGTCACATAACCAAATTTTTATTGTAACCAAAGATGACAGCAGCGGCCTAAACTTAATGTTTTTCTGAATACGTTCTACGAACTATCATATAATAATAATATTATTATATAATATATAGTAAAAAAGAAGCATGAAATTTATAAATTATTGGGAATGGAATTTAGGTTCCATTCCCAGCAAAGTCGCAAAGCAGTAGTCGAACTTTTAAGATATTTGCTATGTTAAACGTTGACTAAAATAGCCGTTCTTATATTATATGCAGTAAGGGAGGTCCTGCTCGATTTTTGCGACCAATTTTAAACTGAGTAAATTTAATATCTAATGGTTGTTTAACTTTCAATAGTCGCGAATGTGAGTCAGTCACCCCCTAAATTACAGCAAGCATAACTTTTGAAAAAGACTTAAAAAAAAAAAAAAAATACCGCGCCAAAACCTTATGGGAGGATTTGAGGATCATCTTTAACCCCAAAAGTAATTGTCAGCTGCATGGAAGTGGGGGGAATATATTATGTACGTCATTCGCGTAAATTAACATTATTATTGCGATGGCACATCAGGCTAAATTCGAAACTATGGGTAATAAGGTAAAGTTGCCAAAGGAACATTAATCTCAATGTTGAGGGCAAGTGAAACTATATTTTTGTTTTTTTTTAAAGCTCTGAGCCATAAATCGAACCCTATTTTTACAAAAACAGCACTCTGTTTAATTGCACTAATCGATACTGTAGGTGGTATAAATCACGCGCACAGTTGGGAGTGGCGTGAGGAGGCGAAACGACGGGGCGTAACTCTGCTGCCGCGAGAAGTCGTGGCATAGCGGACAGAGCTTCGGCAGGATCTCATGGCGGCATGGAGAGTGCTACTATCGTAACCCAGTGTTGAGCACGCCATAACTGCGGCGGTAAGTCCCCTCTTTGAGGAGTGGCTTGAGAGGCACCACGGCATCCTCACCTTCCGCCTGACGCAGGTCCTCACCGGACATGGGTGTTTCAGGAGGTTCCTGTTTCGGATAAGGTGGGAGGAAACGCCCGGGTGTTACCATTGTGTGGATCGACCGGAGGACACGGTGGAGCATATGGTGGAGGTCAGCCCGGCTTGGGCGGAGCTCCACTATGTCCTCGTGGCGCGATCGGCGACGGCGATTAGCGGCGGCGATCAGTGGCGGCAATCGTCGGCGGCGATCTCTCGCATCCGGCCTTGGTCCAGAGTATGGTCAAAGCGAGAGGTCATGGGAAGCCATCACCTCCTGCGAAGCAGTAATGCTCGCGAAGGAAGAGGCAGAGTGCGTGAGGGTGTGGCAATCGTTGCGCCCTCACGCCCCTAGTTACCGCAGCAGGAGACGCCCAGGGCGTTGGGAATCGATAGCTGATTCCCGGCCACCGTTGGCGCGGGCCTGCAGACGGCGAGCAATGGGTAGCTCGCCGTCTGGTAAGGACCAGGCCCGGATCGACGGCGCGTCGTGTTACACGCGCGCCTCAATGAGATGTCAGCTTCATTGACGGAGTCTGATAGGGCTGATGCCTGCCGGGATCGCGGATTGTTCGAAAGAGTTACTATGGCCCTGGCGCACAGGCAACTGAACGAACATGATGGGTTTTAGTCAGTAAGAGTCTGAGAAACCCTCCCGCTGCCCAGAGCGGGAGAAGTTATTTGACGATTTCCCAAGCAAAAAAAAAAAATAAGTGGTAATGTGACAAATCAAAGGAAATGACAATTTTTCCAACTAATCGTAATTTATGAAACAAGAAAATTGCTATAACTGAAACATTTTATTTTACACAAAGTATTCCTTTTGTGGCTAAATAGATTGAAGAAAACACATCCGCTAAGTTCCGGACGTGTTTTCTTAAAAAAAAATATACGGATTACAAGAAGTGTAACCCGTATAATTTTGATTAAAAAAAAAACACCCAAATTACGAATATATAAAAAGTAAAAAAAAACAATCAAATTGTAATCAAAAAGAATTGCAGATAGGTTCGTGGCATTTTCATATCAGAGATGTACGGTAGGCCGCACGTCAGTGCAACAAAACCAGTATAAGCTGGGCTCTTTGTCTTTGCCAATCGTTTTACACGTGCAGCAGTTTTACGTGGTCAAGCATACGAAAAAATCGTACGACACCCTGCTTGTTCTCTACAATAATGCCTTTAGTGTGCTGATGAGGCTGCCTCGCTACTGTAGCGCGTCAGTTATGTTTGCAGTTATGTTTGCAAATAAAGATGGATTTGCGGCGACTATTCGCAAGAGAGTTTTGACCCTGATGCGCCGCATACGAGGCAGTCCCAACAGCTATCTTCAGCTGTTCGCATGGAGGATGGGTCTGGATCTGAATTGCCCAATAATGTGGAACTGGACCAGACTGCATGTTTAGCATTCCGGATCCAAACCTAAATTTAGACTAAGATAAATAGTGTATTTTAATTTATTTATTTTTTGTTATTGTAAAATTTTAAGTTATAATGTTTTTATTGATGATAAATGATAAATGATTTTATTTCCGTAAATAGGTTTTTACAAACACTTTTATACGTCAATCATATTTTTAAAACTAGATGAGGTCGGCGTTTCCTATCTGACTACTCTGAGAAGAAAGGCCGAAACAAACTCAGAGGTCACATTTTCTTTTTAAGTCCAGACATAATCTTGGTAAGACCATGTAGATTTGTGTCTGAAATGGTCTTTTGAGGAAAAACCACACAGATTGAGTGAACCTGTCCAGTCAGTACACGCATTTGTTAGTAATCGTGCAGCTCAACTCAGAATTTAAGGTGATTTTTGTAATGTTTATTTAATTTAAGTCTGTAATTACTTGTTAATGTGTCTATTATCTTTAATTTCATATGGACTGGTTCTGCAATAAATTAATTTATTATTATTATTAAAACTCCGTACTACGTTTAGCCAGCTAAAGGTCAAAGTGTTACAAGTAACGTGCGGCTTAATGTACGATAAAATGCAATATGGTAGGTACCTAGTAGTAACTTAGGTCCTATTGAGGGAATAACTGCCACCCACTAGGACCTAATGTGTTTCAGTTTGATTTCAAAGTCACAAAAGACTTTGTTTTTGACTATTATGCATTCAGTCACCGCAAAACATTTGCTGCCAATCGAAGATTCTAACAGTTTTAAAAGAGTTTTACGTACCACATTAAACGTGCTCGAGCGATGGATTAAATATCTCACTATGTCTTGAAACCATAATTGAGGTGACCACTACTAAGGCCTTTATATTTTAATATGCTTTAACAATATTTCTGGATAAAATTGTGGAGACTGGAAACCAAACAGTAAGTATCCCCCACATTATGTTATAAGGCGCGGTTACAAAATAAGCTGATGAAAAACCTTTTTACTATTGCCAATTACTAAGCGCCCCACACTTATAACGGGTTTAGAGAGACACTTAACGAAGCCAAGAGTCACTTGAACTCTCCGTTATTGTTACCAATTTTTTGTATTGGAACATGCCTGGGAACCTTCTGGTTACGGAGATATTGAAGGTCAAAATTCCAACTTTTACTGACTTGTTTTTACGAAAACAAGTTTTTAATGTTATACCACCACTTTAAATACCCCCACGACCACTGTACCGTTGCATGCACCCATAAGCACAATGTTTTGCGTGCGTTACGTTGCGCACAACAAAAATAAAATTCGTTTCCCAGCAATTATTTTTGTGCCATGTTACTTAGTTCGATGTACAGAATGCGCCGTTGACGGCTATGCGATGGGTCTTTTTACACTCTGTATAAGTAAACTACTCATTCACACCATAAAAGAAGTACATACAACGGTGTCTGGAACGCTATAATTAATGACTCCTAGCCCGTTACTAATTGAGTGGATTCAGTGAGAAGACGCGACGGCGACGATTTAAAAATACATTTTCTTTGTAAGTTTGTTCCGAGTCGCCGGTCGCTGATATCGGTCTACTAGTTACTACATTGTTATTTCTTTATGATTGTTTTCAACTTGGGGGACATCGAGTTGAGTTTTTCTTAATATTAATCGTCTTGAAATGAATCTTTTAGGCTGATTAACAGCCTAAAAGTCTCATCTCAACTGGTATTAAGAGGGCGCACACGGGTCCACTAGCGCCACTCCTTTAAAAAGGTATTATCTCGTGACTGAGAAGGAATTTTGAAAAACGGCTCAATAAGCTACGACGAACTTTCCTATTGAGACACGAAGCAACAAAATTCGATCTAAACAAAAGCGGCCACATTCATTTGGATCATATTTTGTTGCTTCATGTCTCAATATGAAAGTTTATAAAAGGTATTAGAAAATTCTAGACACACTTACCGAGGTCGCTTATTAAGCCGTTTTTCAAAATTCCTTCTTAGTCACGAGATAATATTTTTTTAAAGGAGTGGCGCTAGTGGACCCGTGTAAGCGCTCTTAAGCGGCATCCGGTTAGACTAGAAGCCTTGACATATTTCGGAAAAGGCTAGGCAGATGATGGAGGTCCTAGAAGGCTAACATAAGATGTTTAAAAGTCCTCTTCAGTCACCCATGCTTCAAGCGGTTGTGAGGGATAAGTGTTTGCATTTTAATCCATCTTTTACCAATCGTTCTAGTTTAAAAAAAAGACAACTGACTTCTAAAAAAAACATCACAAACTGAAAAATAACTTTAATTTCGGAAGTCGGTGTCTTTGGATCTGTATTTTAGTTTTTTACCACCGACTTCCGAAATTAAAGTTATTTTTCACATTGTGGTGTTTTTTTTAGAAGTCAGTTGCCTTTTTTTTAAAAACGTTTTTTATTTTTAACTTTTTAATGAGTCAGTTATTAATTTATCTAAGTTACAATAGCCTTATTTCAACTGCTCATCACCTTTTACAAAATATTGCTTTTCCCGATGCAGGGACGTTAATTGTTGAGGAGTTCTCCTGGTAAAAACGAGAAGAACTGGAGCTGATAGTGAAGCCACCATTAGCTCCATTTCACCATATGTATTGTGATGAGCTTAACTTGCTTAGCAACCATATTAAATTAATCGAATCGCAACCACAATGAGTAGTTCTGGTGGCCACCTCTGATCATCAACATCGGTTCCACTTCACCAAATGGTGCTTTCCGAGAGCAAATGTCCGTGTTACTATAAAAAATACCCAAATCGCTATAGGTTTGCCTATAAAATTTGAGGATTTTCCTCGCTTTCCATGGGATCCCCTCATCAGATTCTGACTTGGTGACAATGGGAACACCTCAAGAGCATACTCTTACAACCAAGAAAAGAATTTTCAAAATCGGTTCGCAATTAACGGAGAAATCGGTGAACATACATTTAAAAAAAACATACATACAGCCGAACATATAACCTCCTCCTTTTTGGAAGTCGGTTAAAATTATATGATCCCACATAAATCACTACTCTTTCCATTTTTGTTTTATATTTACTCTGCTGCCTCTTGCCACAAATATAAGACAGGAACTTACTATTTTAAATAATGCTAAAAGGTTCGAAGCTGCTTATTACGTAGCACGTTGTTGTCTTTCTTATCATTTTCTATGTGTACGCAATGCAGGTATCAATGATAACTTCGCGACTCAAAATCGAATCGAAAACAAAAGAGCATCGTTATCTAGATTGCCTGCATCCGAGTCAGTATCGATACAATAAAATCTGTTTTCTTAACAATTAATGAAGCTATAAAAGTCGAACAGTGACATTCAGTTTGTGCAGTAATAGACCGGACAAAACTGTAATTTAGTTTTTAGATGACAACCTTTTTTAATTTCAAGCAAGCTTTCTAATATGGCATTCATACATAATGATGATCAACATAACACTTAACCTATTACCAACCAGATTAGCGGTTATTTCATTATTCATCCTAGAAAACTATTACGGCTTTCTAGAAGAAAATCCTTCACGTGTGCGTCTATTCATAAGCCGCGCTCCACAATGATCGCATATAACAATAAGGTGTCCTCAGTTTTCACAACATCACAATGGGAACTGGAAGCATATAAAGTCGCCTTGTTCTCACTAATTAATCTGCTTATTCAGACCCCGTTGAGGGAAAAATTAACTTCCCTTGAAAGAGACAATTGTGTCCTGTAGTGTATTTTTTTATAATTAAATGGCGTGTCAAAAGGAATGTGGGGTCTGTTAGTGAAAATAATTTCAGGGTGCTCGTAATAATTTACAATTACAATTCCTACAATTTCTTTATTTTTAGTGCACATTTCTTTGCTTTCGTATAATTTCTGGTAGTCCTGTAGCTTTCTATTACAATATCTACCTACTTTATGACTTATGTGAATCATGATTCTCATAGGCCGGTTGACGTACTGTATCATCTTTATATTCTGCAGAAGATTTAAAAAATACAGAAATTCAAAGAAACAATTCTAAATGGCAGCACAGAAAATTTCATACCATCATTCGACTATTGCTCAAAATCTTTTGGATTGCATAATTAATGACCCCTTCATGCCCTTTCATTTTGCGCACATAGAGGTATTTTTAGATCTCGTCATATTCTACTTTATGGAATATGTATCATATTGCTACTCAATACCATAACTCGAAGAACTAAAACAATTTATAAAAATCGATAACACCAGTTATGCTAGAAAAATATATTAAAAACTCTTTAGAAAATATTTTCATTCTCGCAGAAGGTAAAACGCAATTTGCATGCATAGATAGCGTCCGTTGCAGTTATGAAATATATCCCTACATCTACAAGTTGGCTGGCTAACACGAACGAACCCCGTCCATTGCTGGATTAGTAAATACTATGATAGAACTTCTCCATACTAGAGGAGTAATGGATTTAATCCTCTAGACGATGACCCGATATGGCCAGAGGGAGTGTATCAAGTTGCTGCTTATAATTCATTTCGTAGCGACATGGATGAAATGAAACTGGGTCCCTTGTGGCTATATTTTGTGAGATTTTTCCTTTTGACTAGAGATCTTTATAAATATCTGAGATTGATTCATTTTAGTTCTATCTGAGTAAAGGCTCAATGCTAAGTAAAAGCTTAAGGCTAAAGCATGCTTCCAGCGGATTTAATTGTCTTGGATGAGCGATAATTTGTTTTATAACATGTCTTGTGGAAAGCTGTTACAAATTTCTTACTTTTTTTGTGAATGACATCTCGCTGGGCAGCCTTGGTGGTTGTTGGCTGCTTAACTGGGCTATCCTATGGATGCCTTAGTAAATTAAGGCCTCCAGATAAGGTTTTCTTTTTTCTCACAGAAAGACAGTTACGTATAGGATAACCACAGCATGGTTTAACTCGGAGGCATGCTTCATTCCTATTGCCTCTCGCCACTACCAAATTAGACGGTATTTATAAGACAATGAACAAGAATAAATTAAAAAACAAAATAAAAGTATTAAGTTGACAGACAGTAATAACTGCACGCGAGGACGTGTCGTGTGCCCCTACTTTGCCTGTGTTACTAAGATAATGTGCCTCGCATACAAGTTCTAGTGCAAACTAAAACAACCAAGTTACGCGCGCACGGCCCGTACACTGTTCGAGGAAAGTTTAATTTTTGAGCGTACGAGAATATTGTTTTAATAAGCATGGGAAGTTTGTAATGCGAGCGTTTTAGTTGAAATTAGAAGAAATGTCTTTGCTTGCAACCACAGTTTTGGATTACATGTGTTGTAATTGTTAAAGTTTCTTTTTGCAACAACTATTAAGCGCCACTGTCATGTGTCTGGAACACTAAGAAAAAAGAAAATCTAATTATGATTGTGGTGCAACTATTTGGCATAGGTGCCCATCCATATTCTTATAAACAAATTGCGTTACTCAAATGAGTTAATTAACCATTAACTATCTCTTGGTCAAATAAAGCTTTGACGAATGTAGTACTTTTGAAAACAATTTTGTCACTTACAAGAAGTAACCACTTGTTAATGGTTCATTAATTCTTCTTGAGTGCAAGCAGAAAATTCGTAACGAGCAATTCGTTCAAAATAACTTAGATCACCAAACCAACCAAAACATCTCAAACCTGAATTTTCTTCTAAAATCTTTACGATGTAAAAAATTAAATGGTGAAAAACAATCTCCTCGTCTGATTGGCAATTACATAACGCAAATCAGTGGAGTTCTGTAAACAACTCTAGTAGGCAGTGAAGTATTAATATCGAGTAATAAACTAAGAGGTAATGAAATAATTTCTTCAATTGAAAATATTTATGTAAAAATGTTTGGTACTTGCTGCAGAGTACCCAGAACTCCGTTTCAGCTTGCACAAAAATGCTTTCGTATATCCGGATGTCCGGCTGTTCTCCTCTACGGGTCGCATTTCTCAACCGATTCTCGTGAAATTTTGAGCGCAGGTTCGTTAATTGTATGGTTTATTTTTCGATTCAGTTTTTCTAAATTTTACAAAACGGCCGCGATTGGGGGTTGAAAATGTTAAATATAAAATATTTCAGCCATTTCGCGCTCTTTTTGTTTTAAGGTGCGTGGGGAACATTTATTCAGTTTTAAGCTATGCAAAGACAGACTCGCGAGGTTTACAGCTCTCAGAGCCACTAATATTAAATCGGTGTTATAGTTTATTGCCTTCCTAATTCTTTGATACGATTTAATGTAAAGGGCAAGGATTTTATTGAGCATTTTAAAATGTAAAGTTTATTAAATAGCCTCGTTGGTTAAGTGTTCGCAAGCACTACTGCTGAGCATGAGGTCTTGGGTTCAATTTCCGGGTCAGGCAAAGTGTAATTGGGTTTTCCATCTGGAATTTCTCAGTAGCAGCCTGGAGTCTGGATTTGTGCCCGGTTGATGGCAACAGGCTCGCCCACTATTACATGGGAATTAAACATAACTACTGAAATGTGGATGTGCCATACTACACCTCTGATTAACCCTTCAGGGGTTACAGGCGTGATGTTATGTTATGTGACAAGGTTTTTATTGAGCGTTTAAAAAATGTAAAGTTTATAAAATGGTCAACGTAACATGTCCTAGGAGACATGAGACGATATTGTTCTTGTTTTTCTTTCCACAAAGAAAGATGTTTGCTACGTAAAATAATAATATTGAAAACAAGATGAGTATTATTGTCAACAGTAAACTTCCACTATTGGTAGGTTACTTTCTAGTACATTTACTACATAAGTCCCTTTCCCTCTGTAAGTTTTTACGATCTATAAGGGATATTAACTGGCCCATACATTTTATTGTTGTTTTGTTAATTTTACTTACATAGAATATATTATTAGAAGTGCCTCTAGCTACACATACCTGGCGAAGAATTGATCGTCCTAAATATTATTTGGTGCCATAAAAGTGAACGAAATGAGGTTTTACAATCGATTGTTTTACTTGTTCAGAAAAATGCTGTGGCTGTAAATTAACTAAATTATGTATCTCATCTTTTTATTTTTGATAATCCTTAATTTGCCGTTAAGCCAATCAATAAAAATATTTATTAATTTGAACGCACATTTTATGTTCCATGGATTCTAGTTGACATCGAGCTAAATAAAATTTTGAATACCTTCCGAAGGTATTTTAGGAGACGCTGACACTTTCGTCGAAAATAATCATACCTGAAAAATCTTACCAGACTCCGCAATCATGAGAATCGAAACGAATACTAAAATATGCAGAGTTCAACGCATGAAATAAATTGTCGATAATCATACACAATATGCAATCGAATGCAGTCGCACGAAAAATATTGGAATCCATCCAATAAGTTGATGTAATGAAAGCGACTTTACTGCCAGAGGGAGGGTATCTAAGACGTTTGCAATTTCCGAACAAAATCTTTGTACGTTTTACGAGCAAGACAATAGATGTTTACTGGCGAACGGTGTTGGCAGACGGCCGAAGCGACGATGCGAACAACTCATTTTACGCTCCGTGTCGTCTCCTCGATCAGCATCCCTATTCTCGATCAATCGACGTGAAACTCCGAGGTGTGCAGCTCTGCACTATAAGTAAAATGTATTGTAACAGTTACAATTCCAATGGATTTTCCTTAAAACAGAATACGGATAGAAATGTTTCGTACAAAACATTGATTCTTTAGGACGGACTTTAAATGTGATTCTGTTGTGATAAATGACGATCGTTAGTTGCATTTCTTTGTTCCTTTGTTGTTGGCGTGTTGTTTCTTGTTTTTCTTCGGAATGTGACATTAATTTGTGACGAAATGACAGACATTTCTTCGTTTTTGCTGAAATAGCTACAGATTTTTCTTTCTTAGGACCTTTCTTCCATACAGTTATTATAAGAAATAACAAGCACCTATATACGTTGTTTATAAGATCTTTTGATATGAATAAAAGTTGAAACTTATTATTTGGTAGCTTTACACGAAAAAACACCTTCCATATTATATAGCCCTACATTAAAAAATAATAACAACGAAACACAAGCAAAATAAACCGTGAACCAACAAAAGATTTCTTAAGAAACTGCTGTAAAGAACGCCAAAAGACATTGAAGGCGTTGCAGACGACGGCAAAATCAGATACGATTCATTAGTGTAACGAGCTTTTAATATTTAAGGGCCGGCTTTGATTGGAATGGCCTGAAAGTGTCAGACGTTGCTTGAGGACCGGGCTTTGAATCCACGACACGTACTTTTTCAACGTATTAAAAGTACCACTTCAGTTTTTGACACTTTCTTAAACTTTGATGTGGGATTTTGGTGCAGTTATTGAGGTTCCATAAGGCTAAATTTCACGGGGACAGTTTAGAGAAATTAATTATACAACGTGACTATAAAATCAATTCTAGGTAGGATTGATACGCAAACGCAAATGCAAATGCAAATGTTTAGTTATACGTTACGTAAGTACGTAACGTATAATTAAACATTTGCATTTGGAAGGCTATTCTGTAACGCAGTATGAAAAAAAAGCCCTTGGAAATTATGACCGAATGGTGAGCTAAATATTATAAAAACAGGGTCAAATTAAATTAGCTAGCAAAACTCCGCAGACGCGATGAGTATCGATAATACCTAAACATGTTAAAACAAATAGAATGTGAGGCCAGCTTATACCGGTTTTATTACCTCTGATGTGCGGGCCGTGCGGCCTACTGTACATGAGTTTAAAGGCTCCCGCAGACAGGCACGACGCGACAGCGCGACGAGCAATTTCTATGAAAACTTCATGGATATTGCTCTACCAGAATCGCGTCGCATCGTCGCATCGCGTCTGTCTGCGAGAGCTTTATAACAAATTTATCAATCTGTAACAAAGAATGCCTTCCAAAAACATCTTTCTCTTGTACTCCTAACGTCAAAAAACAGCTTATTATTATGTAAAATTGCACCCCTGAGTTGTTGAAAGGGTTGATACTCCAGGGAGGTGTCGAATCATTCAAACGAACTCACTAACACTCTCCCCTGGGTTTCCTGCACCCCGGTCATGTGTGGTACAAATTATATACTACAGCGAGTATTAAACTATGTGTGTGATTATTGAAATAAAGAAAAGCTAAAATTTTACGATTATACCAGTGGCCTGTTACAGACTAAATTATATAAAATACAACTTAATCGATTTGACAAATTATAATTCCAGCGGCAATAGAGTCGCTATGGCGGCCGGTACGGCAATGGAGTATAACATCTATTTCCTCCGTTTAGCAGTAAAACCATTCAAACGTCACAAGCAAACAACACGGCAGCTCTCAAATATAAATTAAGAAGTGCTCGGATCATCTGTTACTCAAATAAAACTATCTTAGAATAAATTCAAAGAAACCTCCCGTCATTATCCAATAATGAAGAATAATAAACAAAAATAGTTTATTAGCACCTTCGCTTAAAAAAATTAGTTTACAATAAAAAAAAACATAAGATAAGTATAAAGTTGCATGTTAGAGTTCTTAATACTCGTATATGGTCACTCTGGTCTATCACCCTAAATATCATTATAGCTTCCTCTCTCCTTAAACATTATCATTACATTTAGTTTCCTTACTCTTGTTTCATGTTTATTATTGTATATATTATATTATGTAGATGAGTATATGTTTTATGTACGTATGTATTTGTTGTATATGTAAATGGTACACCACTGACTACCTGCATTATTGTCTCTCCTTCTACCTTGAATCCATCCAAAGGTTGTCTGTAAAAGATCGCTTTTAGCGATAAGACCGCCCATTGTGTCACCCTATGTAAAATTTCTACTTTTATATCTGTAATTTTTATGGTGTACATAATAAAGAGTATACTATTCTATTCTATAGTTCCTATCCCGTTTAAATCATTTAAAACGAATGAGAGAACATTTTGAAGCACATAAGTGATCAGTAAGTAGGAAGGTATAACATAGAATAAACTTGAATACTATTTATTATGTACACCATGTGGATTATAGATGTAAATGTAGAAATGTTACATACAGTGACACAATGGGCGGTCTTATCGCTTAACTTAAAGCGATCCTTTTTAAGACAACCTTTAGATGGATAATTTATCATATTTATATTACAGGAATAATTTAGAAACTTCAAGATGAGTTAAAGTCAATATTGGGGTAAATAACGTTTTATTGTTGTCGTTTTAAATAAAAATAAATAAAGGTTGTTTTTAAAAGAAGTAATAATCATGGGTCTTTCCAGAATAATTGAAATTATTAGCTTGTTTCAGATAATTATATGAGGTAGTCATAATATGTATGTTTTAGCCATGATATATACAGAGTGGATTTTTGAGATGGGGCAGCAAAGGCTACCTTAACCGTTGTAGCTACAGGAAAACGGTCTTACGAAACTGTCCTGTAATTCTAGGTGAGTAAAATGTAAAGTTTCGAGTTTTTAATTTTAAGATAAAAATAATACCCAAAGTAGAAGTTTTTATTTATTATTTGTTTTTCGATTAGACTTTTTTATAGCTGTCATTTATCGATGGTAAAACAGCAAGTCCTAGTCTCATTTCCTACGAAATGTATGGGAAAAGTTTTTTGCGATTGCTGACTTTTCTAGTACTCAAACCTCAGTTGGTCCATTAGAGTTTTTTGATCGTTATATGAAATATGATCGATTGGTATGAAAAAAAGTTTTTGTGAAAATTGCCCATTTTCCTGCTGACTATACATTTTTTTCAAAATCTGTGAATGCAAACCAAATTTCCTCAAAAAATTAAGGAATGTCTCTTAAGACCGTTTACCTGTGGCTACAACGGTTAGGGTAGCAGCCCTTGCTGCCCCATCTCAAAAATCCACCCTGTATACTTGTGCTATCGTTCTATAAAACTGAGACCTTTAATTTAAGGCTCCCTAGGTTTTAATTAACTTTAGCTAGCGTGATGAATGTTTGATTTGAGTTCATGCCCTAGGTGACGATTTATATGCCAAGCGATAAAATCTTTAATTTCCTATTTCTTATTACTAAATAAGCTACTATAATTTTATCTAGATGTCAAAATATTTGAGCCATGGTACTCAAAATCTACCATGTCATCTATTGGAACTTTAGGGATAAGAAACACTTGTCTTGTAAAATCCAAATAAAAAGATGGGTTCCGTGAATATAGTTTTATAAAAATAGCCCTATCAGCTTCTACCATCATTACCGATCCAAGACTGACCAAGGTTTTATCCAAAATTTAAAAAAACAAAGAAAAAAAATTGCTTTTTACATTAGGCTTTGGCTTATTCGTTATAAAACCACACGGTAATTATATTATTATATTACATACTAAAAATAAATAATTTATAAGAATAACAACATAACCTTTATCGTATTACGCTGTACGCTTTTAAATTATAACTTAGAATGTAATAATCCAGCGCCGTTTCTCTTGAATATTACAAAACTGCAATTTCCGTATCAACGAGGCGTAAATAAATAATACATCAGTCCATATATACGTGGATAGTATTGGTGCGTACTTGCAAATTGCTATGCGTTTAGATAAATAATAAATTGAACCGGTAATGAAACAATAGAAAATAATTTATTTGTGTCTGACAGTGGCATTGTGTTTTGAGCATGAACATTAACTAAATCATGTTATATAATTATGCATGAAAAAATTACTTTAATAACCGTTTTTACTCTAGATATTACCACACATTACCAAAGCTGATAAAATCGCAAAGAAACCATTTTCTTCGCACGTTAACGTTTAAAGGAAAAGCTTCCTCTGAATTATCAATAAAACAGATCCGAAATACATAATTCAAGTTCCATTCCAGTTTAGCAGTCGAAGACTCGCTTTTCCATTCAAAACCTTGCACGGCTACAGTATCAGTAAAAGCATAATTTCCTGTACTGAAATATTTATACCGAGACCGTACGTAGCAACGGCTACGGTGCTACGGCGCTACGCTCGTAGCGTATTCTACGACATTGGTTCTACGACTATGCGACCTAAGAGAACTATTTTGTAGTAAGTATTGAAAATCCACTAGCTAACATTTTATTTAATAGCATATTTAGTTTTTATGAAAATCTAGGAACATCTTTAAGATAAAAATGGTACGGTTAGTTACCTTTAAAGTGTAAGTATCTATTTAGGTAGGTACCTGTTTGTTTGATATGTTATTGGGGTCTTTTTGAAAACACGTGTGTACTTTTTGGGCAATTGATTGTGGTATATGAATTCTACAAAGTTTATCATAACGACTATAACATATTTCTAGTAAAGTTTCTCGCTAACAAACAAAAATATGAACATTTTTTTCTCAACACAGTTTTATGTATTACGACGTCTGCGGTCTCTTCCGACTGTTATCGTGGATCTGATCTAATTAAATAACATTATAATAGAAAAACCGATTCTGAGTTTCTAAACTCCCACAGAAAACGGTAATTGTAGCTTACTTAGTCTATATTTAGAATACATAATAAGCTTTCCCGGGAATTTATTTATAAATTAATGGTAGTTAAATTAATAGGTACTTGATAAATATTGTTCAAGGACTTAGAATGGAGGCGAGGCTCTTGAGGGTTGATTTCAAGAATACACACTAATTTTAGACCTATTTGTATTGTTTTATGAGGCTGAATCATCAAACTTCATGAGTCTACATCTGTACTGGAAATAGAATCGTAAAAAATACCACACCCACTCCTTCCCAATTTGAAAGTTTTGATTCCATGCACACTAAAATACAAACAGTTTTTTTTATAAACAAAAAGAACAACTGATTTAAAGGATGTTAGTGTTTTCAGTTTTTTCACTACCTGTAACCAGTAACGTCTCTCATAGACGGAAACGACTCCTTAGCTACACACACATTACTGTGTCGGGGTGTGTCGTGGCGCGACAGAACGATATTGAATCCATACATTTAGTAAGGTCAGGCTCAAACTAATGTGTTTGGTTGCGCCCAACACATTAGTGTGAACCCCAAATCATTAATGTGAACCTGGCCATACTGCCTTTAAATGTGATTTTCTAAGCATGAAAAGTTCTCTTTTTGCTACAGGTTGTCTGCTGCACAAATCAGTAATTATTTAGCCCTGAGAATCATTTTCATCCTAAATGAAGTAGGAAAACGAATATTGGACTATTAGCAATGAAGCATTTAACCACGGTTAACCTTTCCGAATCCAGCCTGAAACTAAACTTAGAAGTTTAAATGTAAACTAAACTACAAATATGTTATTTAGTTTGTCGACATGGAGTAAAAACACATGGAGGAATGGAGACCACATCTGTGGGTAAATTAGCCTACTCTGGCGTTTAATTTGTGTTGCATAATGTGTTAGTCTGTCTGGGGTACAGAATTTCTTCCCTTCCAATACCTGTCGACGTCTTAGTTGCAATTAAGTTTCGTTCCAAAACAATAACGTACCTCAAAAAAAAATGGCTTTACAAATGAATACTCCATTTTTATCACTTCATGTTACCAGTAAATTCAAAACGCTCAGTCGATTTATAACCCGCGCCCCGTACTTGGTACTAGAGTAAAATCTATACTTTGTGTAATAAACTCAACATTTACATAAATACCTAATGAATCGTTTCGAAGCGGCTTACTATTGACGACAACATAAAACTTGGCCTGTCAATTTTATATATTTTTACCTTGTTTTTTGTAACAAAACGCTGCCATAACATTTTTATAGTACGAAACAACCTATAAAACGGGTTTTAGTGCACTGACATTCGTGTAAATCTTCGTTTTAGTATCTTATTATATAATACAATTATTGATATGTTTTTGGCACTTATTTCAATGGGTTACGACTTAAAATTGTGTAGCGAGACTGGTTATGGGCTTAAAAATTGTTATTTTATTTTCATGTGCGTAGTTAACCAATTTACAATTTTGTAAGGGGTGAAACACATTGTGGTTAAATAGGCGAACATTTCGTAACTTGCCTTCACTTGCCTAATTCAGACATCCTTACAAAATATATAAGGTAATTGATGAACTAGCTAGCTACATTTTTTTTATACTTAACAAAAAATACTCTTCACTTCTACAGCCGCAAAGCTAGACGAAAATACCAAAAAAGCCAACTCCTTTACGCTCTCGCCTCACGTCGATAACCCAAACTGTAGTAATGGATTCCATTTGGCAAGTTGCTAAGTAGCCTGACTTAGCGTTGGATTGCGCCTTCAACGCTTTTTTCCGAGACGTTCTGGCTTAATGTGTCTACCGCTAGATATCTGTGTGCTACTTACTAATCTTGTGAAGTTTCCTCTAGTTCCATTTCCACGCCAATTTTGTGATCTCCGAATAAACCTCTTTCCTCGCAATACCACATTTTGCACATATTTTAGCCATCGTAGTAGTAGCAGGTAATGGAAAATTTCAGTGTATCCAAAGCAGCAGCGTTCTGTTATTATAATGTTTTGTATTACCTGCAACACTATGGTAAAGAAATTTAGTGAAGTAATATAGAATAGAATAGAATAGAATAGAATACTCTTTATTATGTGTACCATAAAAATTACAGATATAAAAGTAGAAATTTTACATAGGGTGACACAATGGGCGGTCTTATCGCTAAAAGCGATCTTTTACAGACAACCTTTGGATGGATTCAAGGTAGAAGGAGAGACAATAATGCAGGTAGTCAGTGGTGTACCATTTACATATACAACAAATACATAAAACATATACCTATCTACATAATATAATATATACAATAATAAACATGAAACAAGAGTAAGGAAACTAAATGTAATGACAATATTTAAGGAGAGAGGAAGTGTTTTTTAACCAATATTTTCCTTTTCTATGGTTTTCCCATCGAATGATACTCGCATATTAATACATATCTACTAGGTATGTAGTTCGTACAGAGACAAGTTAGATCAATATTTGTTTACCCTCGAAAACCATTAACAGTTTCAAATATTAAAACTCTGATGCGTAAAGCTATAACAAAAATAAGACAATTGTGGATTACGCCGGCGCGGCGACGCGATGACGCTTTGCGAGCCCAATCACCTTAAAACCAATGTCAGATGCTTTTTAACCTCGCAGGATTTAAAAAAAAAACAAAAACAGCATTAACAAAAATCACTCAAACACTTAACAGCCGTCTGGAACCAAAAGCTATTTATTTATTCATTGGATCGTGAACGATGCGCGTCCAAGTGGAACCGTGCTATTTCATCAGCTGCATTGTGATGCGCTCAATTAGCAACTGCTAAATGTTAAGGACTCCGGCATGACTAATTGCTAGGACTGAATCATTGAGTGTAAAATATTTCGTGTTTTTAGCTTTCTCGTTGGATTTGCATCTGCTACTTGAAGGTATAATCTAGAGCCTAAAAATCGGGCAAGAGCGAATATATTTTTATAAGGTTATCGGGCGTTTTCATAACTATCCAACAAAAAATAAAATAAAAAAAACAGAATATAATTTTAGCAAGAAAGAAAAAATTACAAAATATACAACCAGCCATTTATTTTATCACACAAACGCCAATTTACTGGCAAAAATACATATATTTTACAAAGAAAATAAGGAAATCAGTTTCTCTTTGAAGCGATCGCTCCTTCATTGCACACCCTACATTGCGTTAATTTCGAGCCCTCCGCCCTTTTGAACTGCTCAAGTCAATCGAAAAGTCAATCCGCTGGTTAAACATCACAAATGAAAAGTCTCCAATAGGGAATGTTTTAAGTAATGGAAGAAATTAAAAGTGTTTTCAGGATTTTCAATGAACGAACAAAGAGAGAAATTGGGATTTTATTCGGGGTTACAATTTATGCCGTCTGGGGTTTACTTACAATCTTATAAATTAATTGATTGGTCGGTTCGATTTGCTTTCTTACTGTTTTAATTATATTGTTTTGCATTCCAGGCTTAAATTGACTTATGAATACAGAATCTACAGTAAATCCATAGAAATAAAACACATAATTTTAAAATACCAAGTTAAACCAACTATTATGTTATAATTTCACGTGAACAACTCGAAAATATTGTTAAATTTGTATAGTAGTGGAAAATATCGAAGTCTTTTAATGTGCTATGTTATCAATATAAACATGAATGCAGGCGAAACAAATTACGCTCAATCATTTCTGTGTAAAGTGTAAACCATTACACTTATTACCAGTTTAAATTATCACGGATTTATTTTTACTGAACTTAATTGAATTTACTTTTGTTTACTACTACTTGGGTTTACTGTTACTAAGTATAGATAAATAACTGCATACCTATACATTCTTTATCAATAAGAGAAAAAAAATCTTCGACTGCGGGACTTTTCGATCAAAATGCGAATCACTCAGACTAGTTCTCAATCCGCATTCCATCACGAGATCAATCTCCTATAAAAATATTTCTGTATACTTTATTCTGCCTGCACTTGTACCCCACGTATAAATACAGCAAGCCCTCATTGCGTTAATGCTTCGCCCTTTGATATTGTCTAGTCAATCGGAAACTTATCCTTTTGTAATACGCAGATAACTCCATGTGCGGAATATTATTTTTCGCTTGGTTTGTTAAGAAAATTGAGAGGCATCTGCTTTGCAAGTACAATGCTTTAGAGATGGTACATTATTAATTTGATTCTTCGTATGATGGAAATTGTTATTTTAATGAAAGAAAGTTAGCATTCTCTTGTGGAGTGGGGGGTTTCGGGATCGAGATTTTAATGATATGCGACATTTATGATGTTCGGGGTACATATTGAAATGATAATAAATTATTGAACGATTTTAATATGTCGACTGTGCGTGAACCTGTGTGCCTCGATGGATTGGTCTAGTGGTCGCAAACGTTACTACTGAGCATCCTGGGGTTTTCCAACCAGAATTTCTCAGTGGCAGCCAGGAGTCTGGATTTGTGCCTGGTTGATGGCAAAAGGCTCGCCCCCTATTACATGGGACTTAAACATAACTGGCGAAATGTGGGTGTACTATATGTACACTTCTGCCTAACCTTTCGGGATTACGGGCGTGATGTTATGTTATGTTATGATTATTATGTAAGTTTTAAATAGAATTTAAGTTAATCAAATTAAACTTTTCTGCTGTTAATTTTTACTACTTTACTATAAGTTTCAGTTTCAAGACCTGTTTTTACTCGAGCAGAAGAAATTATGAGCCTTGAAACTTCTTCAAGGGTCAAAAACTTTATGTCTGCTTTTTTAAGGGTCTCGCTCGGACAAACTATTTGCTAGCCTTCCGTTTTATTGTATTAATTTCCGCTGCCTATTTACACACCAGAATCTCTTTAATCAAAATGAATTTTATATTCTTTTTATGAAAGAGAGAATAGGTACTTTTGGTCATCCGATTTTCTAATGCGTCATATACCGAGAGAATTATTCGTTTCATGGACTCCGAATTTTATTGTATCTATCACACAGATCTTAGAGGATCCTAGTGTATTTGATGCCTCTGCTGATATCTCGGTTACTACAGCACCCACAAGATGAGATGCTGTGACCTATTTAGTAAGGGACCGCACCGCTTAATTAAGTTGTAATTAATTTGCATACTAAATGCCTGCATTGTCTGCAGGCATAAAATTAACTGTTTCAATACCTTTCATACTTACTACCTACATTAACCGTGTTTTTCGTAAGATTATTTGGATTTTAAATGTCAAAACTAAACAAAAGTTCTCTAACAAAAGCTTCGAGAAATTGAATATACAGGGTGGCAGAGATACCGACGTGCAACCTGTTACCGTGGATTCAGTACATGATTGTGAACTGCCCTGCATTGAATTTTTTCACCGGTTATTAAAAAAAAACTGCTGGTCCATACATTTTGACCGCGGAGGTATTACACTTTTGTAGGAAACATTTGTATTTTTTTTGTGGGATCTTGTTCTGAATCCATGTTGACAGGTTGTGCGTTGATTTCCCTGCCACCCTGTATATGACATAAGACTACAATAATTAGAGAATTTTCTCCGTTGAACACAGCCTTGATATCTCGAGAAGAAGCCAGTACTCACAGGTAGAGCTCTAGGAGTTAACCTAGACTAGAGCTCTCAATGTAATCTAATCGGCAAATCAGCATCTAAGCTTTTGGCAGACCAGTGACTGTATTATTATACATTACAACGATTTTCTTAATGTCCCTCGGGAATCATCGCATTTCTGAATACAAACGAATGCTATTTTCCATGTCCATCAATTATTAGATTTATCGTGTATAATAATTTGAATTCAGAATTAAGTACTTTATTGTTGTTTTGTTTTGACACGTAACAACAATAAAGTAATTAGTTCTGAATTCAAATTATTATACACGATAAATCTAATAATTGATGGACATGGAAATTAGGATTCGTTTGTATTCAGAAATGCGATGATTCCCGAGGAACATTAAGAAAATAGTTGTACTGTACTTACTTGTTGTTGACTACGGAAAATTTGTAAATCTAAGTTCTATATTCAAAGGTATAAAATCCGTCACAGAAGTCTTATGACATCAAAGCGTTACTAAAATAGAATTTAATAACCAAGTTAACTAACGAAACGACTACCAACTACCATTATCTCGACGTCAAAAGATACAAAGTTTAGTACAGATTACAACGCAGCCAATTTCCGTAGTACATTGCCATACTTAGAGACGTTCTATATGTACCTATACGTATTGTGACAGTAAAATGTTATGACGAGATATGAGACGAACTTCCACTTACTTCTACGTTTTACTCGTCATAAAACCGTGCCAAAGGAATTTAAATCATATCACACTAAAGTTAAGGTTGGATAAAAAGTTTTCACATGTATTTATAATGTGGTTATACAAGCAAATGTTACATGAAAAGGGGCTAAACTTTTTACAACTTCAATACTGTACGAAAGCCGATAAGATCCCATAAAACGCGTATTGAGAATGTGTACTCTTGAAAAATGTTTTCAGATAGTCAAAATTTCAATATTCCAACAAAGTTCATGTCTGCCGTAATACTGGTATCAGAAATCTTGTCTACATATTTTTTCTACTAGTCTTACTTTCGTGAGTTTAATAAAAAGACAAGGTGAACTTAAATCTATCTTGTGAGGGAAATTGATCTACTTTGTGAAAGTGGAAACGAAAACAGTTTATAATGTTGTTACAGTCGAAGTTTGTAAACTACACGGAGACCTGGGTTGTATAAACGAAGCTGTATCGAATACAAATGAGCTTAAAAGTCGGACTTTTTAAGTTGTACCTATTTTCAAATATCAGTAGCACGATTTCATTATATGGCTTCCAGAAAAGAATAGTCTACGTCATCTCTTGAGACCTAGATATGTCGGGGGAATAGCAACCACCAACAAATCAATATTTCGTAACATAAGTATAAGCATAATCAGCCTATAATGTTCCCACTGCTGGGACACAGGCCCCCACCCGGTGAGAGGGCGTGGGCCGTAATCCACCACACGGGCCCAGTGCAGGTTGGGGATGTCACATTTGTCTTCGATTTTTCAGTTCTAGGACATCCTGATTTCCCCACAATGAAATATTTTACAGAAATTAAAGAAGATAAGTAGAGAAGTAAAATGGTTATCAAAGCCCTTAAGGGCGGAACCTTCAGGGTAGTCCGCGAAATTCAAATTTTCTTACGTTTTTTTGCAATTTTCAGGTCACTGTCAGGTTAGATTTTGATTAAAATATGATTCGCGACCATATCAAATATGGCATTTCAGAATTATAATCATTAGAATCAGCAATACATCTCTATAAGTTCATATTACCCTATCGAATGACTATTTCATGAAATCATGATGTTTGAGGGCAATTCTAACTTAAGGAGTTGTATTGCTGCATCTAATGATTATAATTCTGTAAAGCCATATTTGATACGGTCGCGAATCATATTTAGATCACCATTCAACCTGATACTGACCTGCAAATTGCAATAAACGTAAGAAAGTTTGAAGTTCATGGGCTACTTTGGCGCATGCCCCTTAACCTAATAATGCTGTAGTAAGAAGTTCATTTATATCAACAAACGATTATCGGCTGATTATGAAGTAGAAAACCATAACATTAAAGTTTTTATTCATATTAGCAATGCTTTAATCCCAGCAGCATAATAATCTTTGTACCGGTCCCCTACTTTATTACACATCTTAACCTACTTCAAATCTCCCACACAATAAACATAAAACCGAGCTTAAACTAACAAAGCTTTACCTGCAAACTACATAAACAAAGTAACACTAACTAGATATAAAATATAAGTGAAAATACCTTCCGGCGTCCTGTAGTCACGTTCAATTTGCACTATCCTCTACACTTAAACCTACTTAATTCGTACTAAAGAGGCTTCTGAAATTCCCTTGTACATTTATACGACGACGATTGTTAGCCATGCGCACTTTTGGACATAGATTCTGTTTGAGGAAGTACACTGAATATGTCATGTTGTTGATAAACAGAGAAATAAATTAAAAAATCATCATGACTTACCTGTTTCTCTTCTTCTTCTGTGTCCTTGATAATTAAACTAGGAAGGCATCTACCTTTATCTTCAGTTCCACTTAATCCAAAACCGATCTCATAGTGTCTTCATGCCTAACTTCACGTGGATGTTACGTACCCAAGACACTATCGGCTGCCTTCTCTTCTATAACTAATACTGCAGTATCACTTTTTAAAAACTTCTAAGGTCCTTGACACATCCAGCAGCACTTACGCCAACATAACATGTTACCGCATACTTGTACTCATTGTGAAGTGGAGAGGACTCACGTAATGGCTCAGGAGGCCAGCCTGCCCATGAATTACAAATAGCTACTGTAATTATACTGTACTTCAACGTTTCACGTGGATTTATGCTTTTAATTTTAACACCATAGCATCCGACGTTGCTTTTAGATTATGCGAATAGTGCGTCGGTTGTGGGTAGTTTGAGCATTTGCTTAGTTGTCTCTTCAATTGAGTTGGGACGTAGGTGGTTAATGTTATGAGAAGGACGGTCAATTATGCAACAAAGTGGATTCTCACTGCCATGTGTTAAAACAAGATGCTCCATAAAGGCTAGCACAAATTAGGGCGGGCCGCAACGCATTGCAAAAATCCTCGTTCGTCACTGTCATAGATACACTGTAATTTCGTACCTTTTCTATGAACCAAAGCACGTCACACACTACAGGCGGGCAGCACCGCACGTTTTTGGATGAAAATACGTCCGCTGTAATTTGCGCTTGGCTTCATGTATCTCAGGCTAGGCCGTCAAATTGAACTCATATCCTTTGGCTGACGGTATTTAATAGAATTCTACATACATAAGCTCACGCCTTCTTCCCATGGGGGTAGGCAGAAACTACAAAACGCCACCTGCTACGATCCTTACGCTTCGATTACGTTCATACATCTGGTCATACACGCACGCCGCGGGACTAGAATTCTAAAGGCAAACAAAAGTATTTTCTTTTAAAAAGCCATGACTATCGACAAAATCAATAAATATTCATCACTTACACCAAATCAATTTGACTTCGCCAAACCGTACATTAGTCAACTTTTACCTACGATTGTCCCCACAATTTAGTATTCCAGTAAATGGATTAAAACAAACTCGTAGAGAAATTAGGTCGCTTCGTTTTAGTAGCGGCTCTCAAAGAAATTCGTTTTTGTTAAGGCTTCCGCCCGAAACGTTGTTTACTTGTGATAACGGTCGTTCATATTTATTCATGAATCCACGGTTTTTGTTCGGGCGGGAACTAATCAAATCTGAATTAAATACTGGACTTCAAGTCAATGGTTTTATTGATGTGACTTTTTGTTAAGGGAGAAACAAGGGTTTTCCTGATTAGGTGTGGTGGAATTCATGCATGAATATTTAGTTTGTTGTTGTATTACAGCAAATGAAAGTTTATTCCTAAATCCAAAATGTTTTATATCTATGTAGGACTAAGACTGGTTTTTTCTAGGATATTATAACCATACCTACATTATATAAATATGTAAGCTTTGAAAGACGGTTGTCATGCATAGGAAAATACCACTTTAAACGAACAATCACTGTCAAACTACACAGAAAGCATTCATATCGTCAGTTGCCGTAAGGATAGCCGATTTTCTTCTTCTTTAGATACAGTGAAGTACAAGTAGGTTCCGAGTAAGAAACATTGTAATAGAATGGGGAAAGTGTGAAACGAATGCGATTTCACGCATCAATTTCAGCGATGGTATCGACTGGCATATTTCACAGAAGACCGATTCAGACTGTGGTTGTAAAACTGCCATGAAACCAACTATCGTTCAGCAATACTTTTATGAGTTCTTGGATATATTTGTCACAAAGTTTTGTGAATGCGTGATGATATTGTTGTATGCAAAATGTACTTGGAAAACGACGGATATGGTAGACGAATCAAAATTCTGACGGGTATGTGGTGGAAGAGCAAAAATTACTACCTTCTAAAAATTGCATCGGTTGCCAATATCGTGTTTTAGAATTGGCGCAAAACAAAACAACGTAGGTACACTAACCAATAGACGCCTAAATATTTTAATATATCGTCAAAATGAAGATTAAAGAACAACCAAAATTACAACCACGAACAAAAAGCTCTCGTTTAAGTACCAACTTCCGTTCAACCGCAGATACCGTCAAATCACGCTCAAGCTTTCAAAATCTAGTCCGATAGATTGGCACGTCTCACTCTCGTTATAATGAGGGCGTGCGGCCCTTACACACAATGAGGCTTATTTATGTAACAACAAAGGGCGCCGTCACGTGACGCCCTCCGGCCACCAACCGCCTCTGTGCCGCCGTCGTCGAGAGCTCCGCTAGACGTCCGTAATCGCATCTACTGCCGATGGATCGTTAGTAATGGAGTTTTAAGATTTCGTGTTTCGAGGAAGCGGAATTTAATTTCGGATGAGGAGGGTCAGTTTTATAGGTAGAAATTCTTTTTATCTTAGCGTTTTATTCCGGTATATTACGTACGCAACTGCGTATATTGGCGTCCGCTTTGTTAGATCTTTTGATGATCTCTTGTTCAGCCGCTCAGAAGGATCAGATTCAGTTTAATACAACTATGGAACTCGCGTGATCTTTTAAGTAAATGATTTATTAACAAAACAAGTTTGTGTTTTATTAATTTCGTCGTAAGTGTGTTGAAAAACATCGTTTGACACTCGTGTGTATTTTTTATTGCACTCTTGGTTGCATTGCATTTGTTTTTTAGCTTGGTATCACGAGTAATTAATTCTTAATTTCTCCTGTTTATCGACAAACAAGTTATTATCAATTTAATTTTTTAACATGTTCACCCTTGACCGATACTGCATGGTCCCGGTCGATCGCAATGATTTATTGGGTCTCCCTTGTTTCATCGAAAATAAATTGCCAAATTATCACTTCCCAAACAATTTTCCTCATAATTTCATTTGCCAAATTATTACTTAGCAAAAAATCTCTTCACAAATAATTGTAACGCAAACCTAATGTTTGGCAAGTGAACGTTTAAAAAATAACTTGTTTACCAACTAGTACTATTACCAATTTTATGTAGTCAAATATTTCAGTTGGTATAACATATTTTACGCAAAATAAAATAAGCCAAATATTTAGTATCGGTAGTTTCCAATTTACCATTTCTATTATAAGGCTTAGAAGACGGAGCCTCCTACTTCCTACCTCCTCCTACTCCTACTTCCTACTTCTAGGTGGTTTAAAAAAAAATAACCACGAAGGGGATGGCGGGGTCTTTGAGACCCCGCCATCCCCTTCTAACCTATCCTGTCCGAGTCGGGGTGCCATAAGTCCCGAGCTCTCTTCACTCGCTCTTGCATCCTATCCCACCCTTGCTTTTTTAACCTTGAATGAATTAATATTAAAATAAAATTGCATTTTTTTAATAATTCCCAAAAAAACTTATTTATGCCTTTATATTTTTTGTCATAACAAATCATTAGACCAAACGTTTATTGTCTAAAGATTGTTTGCTGTAATAAATCATGTGATTAAAGACCAAATGCCTTAATGATTATCCTTGGTAATATTCTACCAAATAAAAATTTGACGAAATGAAAATGTGCGTACTAAAATCATTCCAAACATTGCATGGGTATAAAAAAAGGTTGCAAAAATTTGTTTGGGTAGTAAAATTTTGTCAAAATCTTTTCGGCGAAACGGCAGGATCCCTGATTTATTACTTAATTTCCTATTTGACCTTGTGAGGAGATCATGTTATATTTTACCTTTTGTATAGTTAAAATCCTATATTGACGCTCAAAGCACTTTAAGCCCAGTTGGCCGCTACCAGCTGAAGGCTCAAACTTTTAAGGAACTAGTTTTGTGTTGACTTCACTTTAGTTATGCTTGCTAATATTGACAACAAACGTTGAATTCAAACATTTGCAAATAATTATTTTTATTTTATTTAAATACATTGTTAAAAGATATAGTTTTTAACGTTTAAAACGTCTAGTTTTTCTTGGGTGAACCTATAGTGTAATTAAATGAATTTAATTACACTATAGGTACACCCTATGTCCACTATTTTGTGGGACTAATTTAACAACAGGCACAAAAGGGAACATCGTAATAACAACAACAGAACAATCACAATACACACGCCATGCTATCAACAGTTAGTGATATAATAGGTGAAATATTCGCAGTGAATGCCTTCATCTCCCCATAAGGACACAAAGAAGATAATTTCCTAATACAAACTAATCTCTAGTGGTTTAGGGTCGAGACCGACATCATGCGGGCGTTGGTCTCGGCTCCATTTTAACCAAACGGGTTAATTATTTACAAAGCCTTTTAGTATCGAAAAGGAAAGGTGCACCTACTCACTCATTTATGTTTAAGTAAGCAACATTTGACTGTTCCGAAATTGTAATTAGGTGTAGGCGTATGTAAACGTACAGTGCACTGTATCAAAATAATTACAAAGTAAACAAAAGTTTCTTTTTTGTCATTTATGAAAAAACATTTAGGAAATATTGATTGCATAAAACTTTTTTCATGAAGAATATGAAAATAAAAAAATAAAGAAGCATCTTTATAATCATTTAAATATCCATCTTTATTTTTTTTATAAGCGACATCTGCCGCAACAGGGGCGAACTAGTCACTTTCAGAAAGCGGTAACAGAATTTGGGATTATACTGAGGAAAACCACCATCTTCAGGTACTAGCTACCTAGTTTCACGGCATTACAATAGATGGCGTTGTTTAATTCGCGACGAGACTATGTGGCGGATAGGTGGCGCTCTTGAATGGATTTATCACTTTCTTTGTGTGGTTCTTAGATGGCGCTACAAACCTAACCTCAAAATTAACGGTTCTCGTGTAGCAAAATAAACTATGATTTCAAGTTCAATTCACACCATATCCTTAATAATAACTAAAGGTGAATAATTAAGCCTAAATTACTCGTTTGATTGCATAATCATGTTTGTTTTCATTTAGTACACCAAGGAAAACCTCAATGTTTTGAAGTAACATAACCTCAAATTTCTTCTGAGGCATGTAGCGAAAGCAAACAAAAACAATGAGCTTTTTATAGCCGTCATTGTAAATAAACAAGGTTTATGGTAAAAAGGAAACAAAACTTCAGTATAATGATGGAATTTATTTTCCAATATTTCAACGAAAGATTACATTTTTTCAAAACAAAAAACTTCTCACGATGTTAAAATTATAGTTATAACATGGTTTCTTCTACAGCAACAGTTAATTTAATGAAAGAAAATATATTCATGGCTCAATTCTACCTATTATCTATCAGCTTATTTCATCAAAATATCAGGCTCAATATGAGCTATCAAAATTCTCGACCGTCGGCCCTTGCTAGACTTTAATTGACAAGGTATTAAGGCAATCAAGTTAAAACTACATCTTTCTGTCAAATATTTATTTATTCCTTCATTTCATTTTAATTATATCACAGTAAGGACCGGGCGAAAATCTGAATAATTATACTACAAAAGCAATTCGAGCAACTCAACATTCAACAACTAGGTCATTTGATATTCCATCGTGATATTGTTTGATATTTGATACTTATAGTCAATAATATCAGAAAATATTTGTATTTATTCGAAATTTTCAATGTCACGTTACACTTAAAATTGTACCATTATTCAGTCTCACTCGCAACACAAAATGAATGATCTAAAAATACTGCATCAAACAATAAGATGTTTCAAACCTCAGCTCTCACACAATATACATACAGTATGTATAAGTTCATAAACTATTTTGATCGGAGTTCACTTACGAATACGATCATGTCTACAATAAGTTAATGAACTACGAAATGCCCTAATTAGTCAAAAATTATATTTAACAAGGCATCATAATTGTTTATTCATAATTATTGGATTTTCGTCACTAGTATGCGCGACCGCATCTTCTTAATTCACATTCATAGCTTTAAATTAATTAAACTAAATTCATTTGACTATCACTCTCATACGATCTGCAACGGAACAACACTCACAAGTCACAAACATCAAATTCTAATACTTAATAATACAATTTCTAGGCTTTAAAATCACAATGAAGTGGTGAATGAAAAGAAAAATATTTTAGTAACATTGGTCATTAGAATTAATTGGTCGAAAGGGATATGTTCAGAAATAGTGGCTGTCGAGCCGTGCAGGTTTACAATTTTGATATTCGAGTAATGATATAAGTTGATGTTTTACAACCGTCGAGTTGAGGTTGATGTCATCGCCTTTAGATCAACGCAGCGAAGTATCCTGCTTCAGCTATAATTACTAGTCCGTGTATTTAGTACACGTAAATTTGTTTGAGCTGTGGCTTGAGCTCAGGCGGGATCGTGTAAACTTCCTGTTCAGGCTTCTTTTTCACTAGTCGCTTCCAACGACCACCGATGTTCTTGCGAAGACTGCGGAAACTCGCACGCTCGTTGCCGTGCGGCTGCATAAGGTTGTCCTATAAACAATAGAAAAATAACAATCAGTCTCGTTACGCCAAAGTCAAGACATGTACGGGAGTTCATAAAGGTTTATGACCCTAAAAATGCTTGCCAGATTTCGGTTCCGTTATCGACCCCAATGCATTCACCACATTTATTTCGCCCCGCGTAAAACAACTTCAGACGTTACACAATACTTCTTTGCCGCTATTTTTAAACTGTTGTCAGGCGAGAAAATAAAAGAAGCTTGTGCTATTATGTTTTAAAGGAAACGTTTTTTGTCCAGATTAATATAAAGACCTTTTCTTGCTTTATTTGTAAGTAGAAACCAACTACGTTAAGTTTAAGTTTATTTAAGTTGGAAATAAGCTTTGCTACATGACTAGGAAGCTAATATTGCAAAGTAGAAGTAATGTTGAGGCCAAACAAGAATGAGGCAAGCCTTGAATACGCTATTCAAAGACACATTAGCATTATCTACTTCCTGGTGAGCCGTCTTGATATGTGCTCATGCAGCCGTTGTACAAACATAGTGTACGATTGGGTTTAACAAATCAATGGGCCGTTTCGCAGGTAAGCCTCGCCTCGGGAAGTGGTTATCAGAGTGTGACATTGGGGTCAGTGTTTTAACAAGTTAAAATGTTATACAGACGTTTGCATTAGCCTCTTTTGTTCGTCAGTCAGCAAGAAAGAAGGTCGGAGCGTTACGACATGTTCGCCTTGTGCAGCTTTCTATTCAACGAGCGTGTCCCGACATTTAAATTTATTTCGCACTTAGATATCGTGTCTACGTGTTCCACCAACTCTCTCTCTCAGTGGCGGGGAGGGTCGAACCAGTCACGATTTCTTTCGCATTATAATGTAACGTTTCTTTCCCAACGTGCAACTTTCAATATTGTTTGTTTGTTATCGAGGCGAGCGGAGATTTGCGAATAAATTGGAATGCATTGCAGCTGGACATTGAAGCTCGTTAAAACAGTATTGGGGTCAAGTATAACGGCTGGAACTGGTTTCGATTCTTGAAATAGTTGGCATTAATGTTTGGGATGTTATTGTTTGTGATGAAGTTGTGTACACACCTGATCGTGAGGATAGACGTAAGGCGGGGGCAGCGGCGGCGGGAACTGCCACAGGGGCTGCTGGCGGAAGGCGAGCGGCTCCGGCTGCGATGCAGGTGTAGCCTGAAGTACTTCAGCTGGGTGCACCGAAGCCGAATGCTCCTCCCGCTTGCGCAGCTTGCTGTGGACGATGCGAATCGCCATCATAGTACCGTTGTTTCCAACCATTGTTGCAAACGGTCCTTTGACGCAAGAATAACTGATCACACTGGGCTGGATCACAGGTAACAAGTTCCAGTCGGGCAGTCACAACATTTCAATTTCACAGTTTTCACTCAACTCACAGCCGTATCGCGGTCTAATTGACGCGTGTAACTAAAAACTAATTTAAATAAATTATCACAATTATTTTGTTGTAATTAGGCTATTGCACTATATCACTGTTCGCAGGAACGCGCGGCAGACCGCGTTACGCGAGCTTCAGCTGCGCGGTTGGTGACTAGAATTATTTCGTAAAGAGTGGCCGGCAGGTGCCTAGCAAAGCGCTCGCTCGTGCCAAACGACCTCTACGGAGTACTCCATGCGTCTGAGTTGAAGTGGAGGGGCGCGCATGGCTTTTATAGACGCGCATATGACGCGGCGCCAGTGCGGGCTGAGGGGGGCTGTGGGGGACGGTTGACGATATGACCGTTTTCCGCGAAAAACTACACATGTTGGCGTGGCTGCGGCACCCGACGCTATCGTATCGTAGTGATTATGACGCACCAGAAGGCCCGACCGTTGGTTTGTCCCGATTAACCGGTACATATAAAATGATTATATTGCCTACTTCAAAATTGATGGTAAAACCATATTAAAATTTACGACGGCTATGAGTGAAAAACTGGTTGATTTGTGATTCCGTGGCAATTGGTTATTCTTGCGTCTTTCTGGACCTGTTTCAAAATACATAAAAGCATAATTTTACATAATGAAGCTGTTTCATACAGTTGACACAGCCATAGTTTTTATTGTTAGTAAATAGTACGACATAAAACAAGAGTAAGCACTTAACGGTATACAATACAGTGCTAGTACTGTTAGTTTCTGATAATACAAGAACTGAGTAAACACTGAGCACACCCTCATAAAAACTGCTTTAGATATAAAAGTAATCAAACGTGCTCGTATCGATCCCAGTGATAATAATAAATCAGAGGGAGTTCTGCATTTCACCATTAAACGAGTTCAAAGTCCACAATATAAATATGCATAGTAAAGTATAGCTAATACTTTACGCTCAGCTGGGTTTATGGATAAAGTAGACGCACTAAACGCTGACGTTGCATCTCTTTCCGACCAATACTTGCATTCACACGCTGGTAAGGGAGGCTCACATTGAGAGCTTTCGACTACAAAAGTTAAAGTAGGGCTGCAGGGCAAGGGAGAGCGCAAAGGTGCAATGCCCTTAGCAACAACTAACTTAAGCAAAGCTCCGGGCCTTTGACTCGAATAGTGCCTGGTGGGATAAAAAACACAGGTAGTGAGCCATTATGAGTCGTTACCCTTGAGATACGTCTAGAGGATATTGTTATAAAACAGAAAAAAATAAGTTTCTTCAAAGAACAAAAGAAGACGATTATTTTGCGATGTAATCGAGTCATTTCGATAGACGAGTCAGATTGTATTATAAATTCAAATACATCTGTTGCTAGCCACCCATGCGAAATATTGGTTGTGACACAAGTGGTACCTAGCGTGATACAAATATCGTGCGAAAGTATGATTTTTTCTGAAAACTGTGCATGGAAAGAATACCTACTTTTGAGCGTTACAAAGGATGAAAAGACATCGCTATACTGTTATTTCTACCATCCATCCATCCACTCATGGATGCTGAGTTTGTTTCCCTTTTGTCAAGTGAAATAAATATTATGAATATCAATTGTAATCAGTCCGAACATAATCACTGACATGGATGGGCCAAAGTTTTTATGTTTATCGCACTGACAAAGACTAACATTGTGTTTAACTTAGAGATTTATATGCTCGTGCGTACGGTGCATGATCGTCTAACATTGGAGCGTAAATAATAACATACGCAATGTAGCAACCTCTGTTTCATCTACTCAATATGCCACTTCATTTGTTTCATTATCGTTTAGTACGAACAGAATTTGTTCAACTGGTTGCTTATTCAACTGTTTCTTTAAATATTGCTGCTTGAGAAATAACCGGCGGATATTAACATCGCATTAAGAATTTAAGCAGACCTTCATCTTACATTTAAGAAATGTTTTCGTATTCACATGACCGATACATGATTCAAAACATTGGTGCAATGACAGTAACTACTTCGACATAAGATGACATTTATATTTATCAATCAATACAATCATATATTCAGTTTGACTGGAATATTCCAGTTGACAACAGTTTCTTCAGTGAGTGCTTCGCTTACGTAGATGTATTATCAAAATAATATCGACCACGATGTTTATAAGTGGCTAACTATGGAGTCATAGTGACAATTACTTAGTAACCAAATATTTTTTCTGACCTTTTATTGCGTCAAACAGAGGCTATCTAGTATCTTCGTACCATTATTTAATTTGAGGGTAAACAAGCGTCATAACCTCTGCACCTGGTGATATTGTGTAAAATCTGTGTTTTCCTCATCAATTTTGTCGGTTGATTGGAAATTTTGTAGAATCTTCATGCTTATGTTGTTTTTCCATCCATCTTATTCATAATTCCCATCGAAGTTGCTTGATTGCCAAACAATAAAAACCATTCAATATGTACCATAATATTATTGATAAAATGGTTATTAGCAGTGTACGATTGTTAGCATTGACGTCAAACAAAGTGATGGGAGTCAACAGGGTACATTTGTAATAAGACTTTAACTAACAAACAACGGAATAATTTAAGGACTAATTGCATCGTCTTCATCGAGTTAAAGAACAATAAAATCGAAAGCTGCCGTTCAATGTTATTGTATTCAAACTTTATTGGGGTCACAAACAACAAAGTCCGCATCATCTTGGCTGTCACTAATCGATCGTTTTCAACTTTCAAAACTTTCTTTATTCTGTTAACTTTTGCAAAAATTTAAATAATTTCGTAATTTTTGCATTTTTATCCAACCTTGGTACTGGTAATGTTTCTCTGATCTATGAATTCTCATATCTTGGCAGGGTTTTGTTTACGGTTTGCATGTCCGTGTTTACGGATCGGTCCACACCTAGGTTATTCTGATGATTGAAGAAAGTCGTAACACCTGCTCACTCACACCTGCCCAGTCAGTGTAGGTTAACATGTTACCGATATAGATAGAAGGCTATCGTGCTCAACCTCCGCTCTGTATAACCTTTTTTGTTACGACGTAGTATGTATATTAATTAGTTTTCTACGTACACTATTTATGTGTTCCGTTTTATCTACTTATCATTCACTTCCGTTTGCTCCGCCAACTACTTCTAATCACTCAGACAGTCGTAAATCATAACGTCTAGTGATCCAATATCGAGAGTGAGTTTTATAAAAAATGGACTCCATATATTCACATAAGTAAATTTTTTAACGCCTCTGCTAAACAATTGTTCAGCATGTATACGTATCCGTGTATCCATGTGTATATTACTGATCAATAAGTTATTCGGTTCTTTTGAGTAGTATTCGACAGAAGCCATTGTACGGTTGGCCACGACCTTGTACGATTCTTTCGGTCATCATACTATTCTTACCAAATATAGCATTACATAGCCAGTTGGTAGGTATAGCTCCACTATCAGGTTTTTGTCAGTCACCAGTAACAATATTGTGACTCATTCAATAGAATTGTTGGTGTCTAAATAGAACGGTGTACGTTGAATAAAATAGCCAATCACTGAACACGTAAACCTCGGAACGGCACAAAATTAAAAAGTCCAGTTATTTTATTGCCCGTTCTTTTATAACATGTAGATACATACAGATATAGACTGGAGTATGACCAACTGCAAGGAATTTGATTTGACCATATCGAAGACAACCTTCGGGCAGATTGAAATGATAGCAAACCGGTTTCTCATTTGAGAAAACAGCGATTTTTGTTGCAAAATGTAAAATTATAACCATATATTATATGAAAATGTCTGTATTGTCGAGGTATGACAAGAAGTTTGGCCGGTTCTATGATACCGATGTAACGATCAGGTGTTACCACTGCAGTAGGACACAACCATTGTGTGCTACCAGTTGTTAGTATACTAGAGATAAGTCGAGGTAGCCAGTTAGCATCGTACCAGAATGCAGAACGATGAGAATTACCCGCGCTCGAAGGGATTGTTCCTATCCCTTCCGCATAGGCAGACGATGGTCTTGTCAACAGACAACACGATCAGGGAGTTGTGTTCTAGCACCACGCCAACTTCGCAGTTTTCCTCTTTGCACTTCATCGCCTCGACGGCGATAGGAGAGAAGAGCATCGAAACGGCACAGACACTTTACGGACACAGGTTAAAAGACGAGAGAGAGACTTGTGAGTAAGAACAGCTGAGGCAAATCGCCAACGTGAGCCGCGCGAACGAGCGTTTTGGCGCACACTGGCAGCCTGTGCCAGTGCGAGTTTTCAATACACACGGCCGAGCCGACGGTGACTATTTGACTGGCTGAGCGGCGTTCGTGGCGCCGGCCACCACGCCTCGCGCAGCGGTGGGTGGCGACTGAACACGCACCTCTCCCGTTACCTTATTGCGATGTTATGGGGATTGAACCCGCACTGCGAAAGCCCTTCGCAATAGTCCGTCGCGATACTGTAATTTGCATCCATTTCCACCTATTTTCATATTCAGGAAACTCTACATTTACAATGCGAACGACGGCCGAGTCCCAGACGTGACCGATCCATTATCCTGTCATTTGCAGACACCAATAACATTGGACACACACTTGAATACAACATTGACATATAAGAACTTGATAAGTATATTAAATTATCACATTGTTTTCTTCAGTCGAACAAGTCTTTCAAATTCAAATGATCTCTTTGAAGACGGCTTTGTTATATGCTCGTCGTGGCTTAACTGAAAACAGTTGGACGTCAACGGATGTCGGCGCCCGTGTGCCGCATTCATACATAACAAATATGGTGGCCTGTAGGAGACAAGACAATCGATCAAGAATTGTATAATTATGTAACGTGGCAGAATATTTTAGATTGCTTTTGCATTGTAACCGTTTGGTATTATTTGTGTGGTTTCAAAAAACTATTTGAAGTAACCAATTTCAATAAAATAATAATAAACTCAATAAATTAGATGCTATCCTACAATGGGCGTTGTGTTTCGTTGGATTTGTTACAAACAAAAGGATCAAGAAGAAATGAAGATACGAATAAACCCGTTGAAGCATTAGAGAGCGTTCGATCAAACATTGACGTCAGAGCTTACACAGCTTTCTGTTATGCAAAGCAAGTATATAATATTATTGCTACACTAATAGTATTGTTATTGTACCGATTAGATAAGTCAACACCTAAAACTGCCTAAAATTGTTATGAGACCAAATTAAACAAAATATTCAAACAGAAACTACTAGACATGATTGTGATGTTTTGAACGCCAAAAAATACCTGTATCAGTGTCTCAAATTCTCAAATACGACAACGAAAAGCTACTTATTGAAAGGAGAAACTTGGTTCGTAAAATATTTGCAACCAAACATGAAAAAATGGAAACAGAACAATTTATTTTCGATTACAACGTTGACCATCACGCAATAATGGTAATTAAGGTAACGTAAGGTCATAGTACATCACATTAGTCGGTAGAGCAGTAGGTATGTTTCAAATGCTAATCATCAATCCATGCATTCATGTCCTCGTCGTGGGAACGCCATGCCCTGACAAGTTAGCCATGGTAGGTAGTCACAATAGTTGACCTCGTTCTGACTGGCGTGGTTAACATCAGAATGGTTGTATTCAATGAAGAGATTACAGCAGATGGCAATCCTGCATTCATGTTGGATGCAATTGAACTCGAGACCAAAACCTTTCAAATATGGGAAATTGTATGTATGTGGATGCAGGCATTTTATCTTTTTAACCGACTTCACAAAAAGGAGGAGGTTCTCAATTCGTCTGTATGTTTTTTTTTTTTTTTTTTTTTTTTTTTTTTTTTTATGTGTGTTAGCTCATAACTTTTTTCTGGGTGAACCGATTTGGATGATTCTTTTTTTATTTGATAGGTGGTGCTTCACATGTGGTCCCATTTAAATTTTATCAAGGTCTGATCAGTAGTTTTGGAGTTATCCTTAATACTGCAGATTTTTTCCACTTAGTTTATATGGATGATGTGTTAATAATTTCCTGTCACTGTTATTTACACACCAAGTAGTGGTATACGAATTTGTGTGGGGTAGGTACCGCAACTAAAAAGTGAAAAATAAAAACTTTTTTACAAAAAAAAACAACCGACTTCCAAAAAAAACACTAAAAGACGTGAAAAATAACTTTAATTTCGGAAGTCGGTGGCCAAACACGAAAATACAAAACCAAAGGCACCGACTTCCGAAATTAAAGTTATTTTTCACGTCTTTTAGTGTTTTTTTTGGAAGTCGGTTGTTTTTTTTTGTAAAAAAGTTTTTTTAAGTACTATATTTGTTTTTATTTTTTTATATATGGCTTACAAAAACATTAAAATAACACAGATAACTCCTTCTTTTATACTGATAAGTGCCCGTTTCTCTTAATATAGACCAGATGTAATCTGCTAACATATTTTTATACCAAAAACCTTGGTACCTCTTCTCATGCATCTTCAAATCTTTATGAAAACGTTCACAGTGTTCATCACTTACGCCTTCCAGGTTCTCAGGATAAAAATCCAGGTGCCAATATAAAAAAGGTTTTTTTAAAGACATGTTCACCCCCATTATTGTATTATGCTTCTTGTTTTCACTGTTTTAACCTGAAGTTTTTGTGAGGCAGAAGAAACACTCAGTAGCATGATTTGTTGGTTCTCTCCATAACATTGGGACGACAAATTGCGAGTGTTATGTTTTACATGCAGCCTAGTTCAATAATATACTCCTACAATTTTCACATACTACTCCAGGAATCCGGTTTTTATCAAGATTTGTTACCGAGATATGGAAGTATTGGAAATAGGCTCGTTTTACAGCTTCAGTGATTGGTCTGACCATTTGACAAGATAATTTAACCAAAAACATATGAAAGGTAATTAGAGCTTAATGTACACTGTCTTGAGTGATAAAAATATGAGGCATGTATTTTAGTAGTAAGAAGGTAGATATAAAACAAATTCAATTTGAATTAAGTTTGTAATTTCGTTAACTAATGTTTTCAGCAGAAAGAGATAAAATTGAACTCAGAAAGCCAATCTTTGGTACCAAATTTCTAGTAGATTTCATATGAAATTACTTCTAACTAGAATGTACTCTGCCAGATAAAACCACTGGAATTTGAAGAATTTGAAATTATTTCTTACTACTACGGAAAAAACAGTAGAAGTTTAGCATACGCATTAAATTCTGTATAATAGAAGGTTGAAGAGGTTATGCACTCTACACCAAAACAATTATCGCGAATTTATTATCGTTACACACTTCGCCTCAAACGTCCCAGAGCAATGATCTTTATTCTATTTTAATATCATATATGCAAAAATGTTGGAGATTGTTAACGATTTGCAGAATAAAATAGACACAAAACTATTAGCAGAAATAAATTTTGATGATATATGACTGACATAAAAGTGAATCTCCTATCTCTAATAAAAGCGAAGTTTTGTGTGATGGTACAAGAAATTTCTTTTAACTGTAATTGCGATTTGATCGCCGTGATTTGCGATTTTAAAACAGAACAGTTAACAAAAATAAACATAGATTATTGTAATGTCCAGACGGGTTGGTGAAATTTGGCAATCGTCCAGTCTAACGTTGATACCAAACCTTGGGGTTCTTTATGCGTTAAATTGCAAATTTTCTAATAATAACCGCCATTATGTATACGCGTATTATACAAATATTATCATAATTCAGTTGAGTAACGCCTTGAAATATTTCTGTTACGCTTTTTGTATTATTTGAACTATCCAATGAAATGACTATAGTTCCATTTCTGTGGGAATTCTTTCAATGTTTATGTTGCCTTCATAATATTTTAGTCTAATATGAATATTATTAAGATATAATTGAAAAGGTGGACACATTATTTTTGTAATCATTCAGACATTACGACGCCGACTCAAGTGTTTTGAAGTTTTACATGCGTATACAACTGATCATTTATGATAGGAAAATCAGATTCAATATAAAAATAATGAGCTAAATGAGCTTCTTGCATCTTTTTAATATCACTGGGAAAAGATACTGCTATCATTTTATAATCTTGCATAAAGCAGAAAAGAAAAAAATGTTGATCAGGACCTTTCAGCCGTGGATGTTATTTTTATGGACAGATTAACAAAAGGACTTGAATGAGTCCCGGTTTTCAACGAAAACAACGTGAGCTAAAGTGATATAATCAAAAACATGTGCAAAACAATTAATAAAGTCAGCAATTATCCAGCTGTGGGATTAATTAGTGGTATAGAGATCCCAATGCGGAAACATCAATTTGCAAAGGACGTGGCTTATTAAAAACTAACGTTTACTAGGAACATCTGGCTTGAACTAACCAGTTGTATCCACAATGAAAAAGGCTTTAGCGGAATTGGCTTAATAGTACGCACTTTACTCTCCAAACATCAATAAATTATTACAGTATAAGCTTTGAGTAAAAGCTAGGTTTCTTTTGAACTAAAACCAAAGTAATTATGTGTTTCTTAAAATTCCATTTACAGTTTAATACTTAATTACTATAAATGGATAATAATTCCTATCCCTAATATCATTTTGGAGGTTAAAAGAATGAAGTGGCCATATTTTACTGCGATTATATCTTGTCAAGGCTTTCAAAAGGCCGCCACTGGTCGATATGTTCACTGACGTCCACTATTGATCCTGGTTCACTCGTCGTGTGTTGAAGTGGACAAGTGTGAAGAGCCATAACTGGATAAAACCAGTTTTACAATATTCTGGTTTTATTCAGTCCGGCCTATTTGTACACGCAGTACACAATGGATACACCTACTCGCAAAACGTGACATTTACTTTGCACGGCTACTGTCTAATAAATGATAATTATATCCTTGTTCAAAATTCATTTTCCGAGTTAGGTGATCACTTAATAGTATCCTAATTTAGGAAAATTGTGGAAAAAAAATTTAGATGTGAGATAACTAAGGGCATTACGACGTCCGATATCCTTTCATGGAAAAAAGAGCGCTAATTTTTTAGGTAAAAAGTTATCACCTAGTTTCTTATTTGATAGCTTAACATATTTAAAGTGTTAAATGAAATACTTAGAAGTTAAGGTACTTTGTGGTTCCAAAACAATTATTTGGCGATGGAGATTGAAAGCAATTAGTAGGGGCTATAGAGAGAGATAGTGTTATATGACAGGTTTGCGCTAAAGAGAGAAAGAGAACAAACGCTACGAGACTGCCTGTCATTAGTGTCATCGATTTATCTGTTCTTCGTGGAACAGCTATTTGACTTAATTCCATAGATATTTAAAAATAGCTTCATATCATCTTTCCAAGGGCCTATAAGTAGCTCAAGCAACTGACCGTGTACCTAATAGTTATAAGCAAGGGCATGCATAGTATCTTCATTAATGATACTACGTTCTTCTGGTTTATAGGGAATAGTTCCTTATTGTCTTTATAATAGAATAGAATACTCTTCAATCTCTTTTATCTTATCTATTTAATTCTAGAGGTCTAGTGGTTAAAACGTCCATGACTATTTCTGTGGGACTGGGAACCCCCCTGCTTAGTAAGACTGGTTAGGTGAGAGTACCTTCATAAACCTCTGTAAATCTAGCCAAATTTAAATGGTGCGCAAAATAAAAATATTTTAGGAAACTTGAACATGCGGTCAGGCGCTGTATGAAGAAAGAAACGTGAATTTTAATAAGCTCAATAAAAAAAAACATAAAGATGACACTAAATCGCCATTTGAACCGTGTAGGTATTACCTTGAAGAGATTCCATCATGAAACCATGTAAAAGTTATATTATCAAAGATAAGGCTTATTGTTTTTTAGGGCATGCTGATACCACATTTTATAGGTAATTATTATTTTTAAATATATACAAAATCTAGCAGTTCAAGGGCTCGCACCGGTCATCCAGGTGCCCGCCGAGTTGCACTACAAACAATACACCGCACTACAAGACGGCCAATAAAATAAAATTGAAGCAACATTTAACTTGTATGCTTCGTCTTAACACTGTTAAGACGGTGCAATTTATATTATTGCTTCAACTATGGTACATATGCCATAGCCAATTAAATCGCACCATGTAAATTAGGCTTTATTTTAATCACGCAGAAATCAGAAAACCCAATCACATACTAGTTAAAGACAAGATACCAATATTCAAAAGTGCCTTTTATGTGCTTAATTGAAATAAATGATTTGAATTTGACTTTGATTAAAAGGTAGTTTATATTGTAGTCTGTGAAGGTAGCTAAGGAAGGTTACATAAAATTTTGAAATTACTTACATTTTTCTCAGTATTTTTCCGAACGCACGTTTTATCACACTTAATATAATCATGTTTAGTTTCATCTTAGAAGGTTAGAAGAAGTATAAAGAACACTTTATATTGAGAGAAATTAAGTTAGGCAAGTTGAATGCCAGTCGAATAAAATAATAAGTCAAAATTATATACGAAATTTTACCGTTTACAACCTACGGGTTCGAACTGCTAATTCACAAGAACATTAAATGGCACGTCTTGGAATGTCATCGAGTGAAGAGGGTAGTAAGTAAACGTATTTTGTATGAATACCTCCGCAATTTTATCAAAGGCTTAAGATGAGTTTAGAAATAATAATAACTTTAGATACGCAGCTGTTACGCAGTAAACAGAAAATTAAAATTTGTGAATAACTATTGACCAATTAAGTAGTGTAAACTATATGTCTTGAAATTATCTATTTAATAAGCAAACTAAGCAGGCTTACGCAGTATTATAAAAAGATAATTAATTATCATGTCAGTGCTATTTTATTAACCGACTTCACAAAAAGGAGGAGGTTCTTGTGTTCCAGGAACGCATGATAATTATCTGCATCTGCAATTAGTTGCAAATTCGCCTGTCTTCCTCTATAAACAACAACATACATAAATAAAACATTCAACAAGATTTGATAATATTTTTGTACGACTTCTATTTATCTAATGTATTCCTTGATTAATCATATCGATAAGATGTGTGTAATTTAATGCTTATGTTCTATGGCGTTTATTTAACGTAACAAGTAGGCAAGCCACATTACAGGCTGGCTTATCATGCATATGTTGGTTCAATACCGCGTTATGGTATACTTTTATGGGGAAACTCGGTTCATCTCGAAACAGCTTTCATCGCACAAAAGATGTGTATACGTGCGACTTGTAATGTAGACCCACTTATATCCTGTAAACCACTGTTTAGTAAACTTAGAATACTTACATTAACTGGTACTTTTATTAAGGAAGTATGTAAATTTACCAAATCTCACGCTGAGATGTATGAAAAACTGGGAATAAATGTAAATTCAAAACTAAATATCCTAATAGATTAATTATTCCTAGAATGACAACCGAACTATATGGGTGAAGTTGCTATCCTGTGTGTATTCAGATTTATAACAAGATTCCTAACCAAATTAAAGAACTTCCAATGGTCCGCTTCAGAAGGGGTTTACGCAGTTAGCTAAATGAGAATTCCTTCTATACTATAAAATAATTCCTTCAGTTTATGCAAAAAATTGCATGTCATTTTGGTATGATTAAATATGTTAAGCTACTATTATACTACCACTGTAAGAACTTTTGTAACAATATTTAGAAGCTAAAGATTTAGCTTTGACTTTGACTTTACGAAAGTAATAAGATGAATTTAATTGTAAAATACGGCCCATAATGTGACAAAATGAAACTTAGATCAGAAGTATTTTTTTATTTTGTTAACCTATATTGTCCGCTGGATGCGAGAACCACAAAACCGGCCGAAGTGGCGGTGCTTGCACAGAGCACCATTATGGTGCTTGGCTTATGTTGAGCAGTGAACGTCTTTCGGCTGAAATGATGAGGATCATGATATTGTCCAACTATCGAAGTTAAGGCGCTTCCCTGGCCAAACGACCTTGAGCGTTCGGTCCTTCTCGGTCCCGTCGCTGAGTCTCGCTCTGTCTCGCTCCCTCCGCACGTTCATTTATCATAAAATTCACAAAAATAATGAAATTACTTGAATAAAAAAAGACAAGTGATGTTTTAAAATAAAATAAAACGTGTATTATTTAGATTTTTAAATTATCTATCCATTAGTGTAATCCTCAAATGAATAGAACGTCACCTTTAGCAAGAGATGCATGCAATCAATAATTTTAGTCACTTTTTTAGAAGGAGATTTCAAATGAATTTATAACACATAAAAACAAATAAGAACGTGCAATGTGATGATAGGATATCGAACATTAATAATGTGCTTTTAGATGTAGTTTATTACCCATAGTGAATGAGTTAATACCCTCTGAATAACGCACTTTGACAAGGTTTTGGTCAGGGTACCGCCTTAAGATCGGAAGTTAGCACAATGAAAATTCGACCCGGATTTCGATACCCACAGACATTTTGTCTATTGTATTACTCACTGGACAATGTTATTTATGGGCTTTATAGTGATATTAATTCTAAGCTCTATACGGCAACCCTGCCAAACTGGTCTTACATAAATTATCTAGGTAATTGATCATAAAGTTTGCTGGTAAAACCTCCGGTTTTCCTCCAAGGAAAATAATTTTAAGACGTAAGAAATGTCTACCTACGTAACATGCAAACTTATTTTATTTCTCGATTTCCTTTGAGGATAAAAAAATATTTACTTCTTAAAACATGAAATTATGAGGGGATTATCCCGTGTGTTGGTCGTATATAGATTTAAACAAAAACTCTGATATATAAGACTCTGACTCTGTCTGTAGTATTCTTAAGTTAGAATTGCGCTCAAATGTCATAATTTCATGAAATAGTGATTCAATAGGGCTATATGAACTTATAGAGATGTATTACTGATTCTAATGATTATAATTCTGTAAAGCCATATTAGTTACAGTCGCGAATCATATTTTAATCAAAATACAACCTGACAGTGACCTGCAAATTGCAAAAAAAACGTAAGAAAATTTGAATTTCGCGGGCTACCCGGAAGATTCCGCCTTAAGAGAAAAGAAAACATTTTTATTGTTAATAGCGGTTTTGTATTATGTAATGTTATAGATGTTTTCGATTAAAACTTGTGTTAGACAATTACAAAAGTTTTACTTGAATTGAATTTAATAGTAATGTAAACCAACCGACCAGAGGGTCTAGACAAATGGCATTCACTTCGGAGCGATTCTATTTCTACAATCGCTATCCCTTTCGCTAATGTTTCCATCATACCAATCAAAAACTATCGATAATGCTTGTCAAAAAATGCCACTTGGTTACGCATCTCTATGGCAGTAATCGTTTGACGCAGTCGATTAGTTTCATGGAATCGTCTAACTCATTTCTATTCGTCAACCTATGACCACGTGACATTTCGATAGTTTATTTCAACCCCATACATTTTTGGCTTTTCTACTAGCGTCATCGCTAATCGAATGTTACTTTCTCTAGACCTCTGGGCTATTACAAACTTTTTTTTTTTTTGTAAACTAGATAAAAGCAGATTTTGTACACAAAGCCAAAGATTTGTAGCCTGTCTAAACACAGCATAGGATGATTCATACAAACAAACCATGATAAAAGTGGATGCAAGTAGTCGAATAAACGAGGTTCATTTCGCAAAATCCTTGAAGTAACCCGGTACAGATGTTCTGCCATTCTATTGCCTTGACGATATGATTAGTCTTGAATTGTGAACGCTGCAAGCAGCTTGTATTATAATTCATACGTCAATCACGTCATCGCAGTATTGTGTAATGTTCTACAGAAACATTTCAATATGGGCATAACAGTTAATGATTATATTTCATGGTATTTGAAGCGAATAGTAGAAAACGTGACGTCACTACTGATAAAAATAAACGTATATTCGTAAGTTCTATGCTAACAATTTTTTTTTGCTGGTGTCGTTATTAGGTTAAGACAGTTCATTGCTGAATACCGGCCGATTTTGTGTATAATGTGGACGCCAATTATAATTTCCTCAAAAATCTAACCCCCAACAAGACTGCGAAACTGATGTTATGTGCCGGATGCAATTATTTTCCTAAAACACTTATTAAAATATGAGTATGAATGTCATCTTTATTGAAATAAATCATTCTAAAATTACAGTCTAATCGCTTAACGTCAGTACAAAATGACACTACTGACTGGGAATCCTGAGAATCACAAGACTCTGTCAATTTGCCAAAGATGCAGTGAGGCGTATAAATTGCATAGGTACCTATAGGTACATTGCTTATATAAAATATTGCGTACTTCCTATAAACAATCACACGTGTCTACATATTTAAGTAAGTCAATCCATTTGTTTTATATTCAGAAGATTTATCAAGTGTTACATCACCTGATCGAGTTCGCAAGTGTTATTCAAGGTGCTAGTATAGGTACGCATAGCCTTTGCTAGAGTTGCGTATTTTAAAATCCATCAATTCTAATACTTCAGTTGTATGCTCACCTACATTTACGAATTGTATAATCATCGAATCTGTATTACTTCAATGGCAAAGAAGATTTGAATAGTTCTCATTAAAATCTCTTCAACCAGAATTTACGACAAGACTGACCTTACTTACTTTTAGCACAGCGAAAAGCCAGTAAAAAGTTTAATTATTCATACAGGATGTTACATCTGGGACACTTCCCTTGTGGCGAAAATAGCAGCCATATGGCCATATTATAAATTATTTGCATCGTGTTGGCCACGCCCACTTTTACTGTTGCTAACATAAGCTGTCTGTTTGTTTGCATGAATTTGTTCATGTGTGACCTGGGGGCCAAGGCCCCCTGTTCAATTTGCAAAGTGACGCTTTTATAAAATATCATCTCAAGTTTAAGGCAATTATCAATTTAGAAAATTCTTTTAACGTATTATCACCCACGATAGTGCCCTCGTTTGACAATAAAGAAGAGATTAAGATCCAGTCTAAAACGAGCTCAATTTTAACTTGTATGAAGGTGTTAATAATAAAATCCGCCCTTTTGTGTTTTAACCTATCACTATCTTTGCTTTCGTATTAATAAATTACAAGGTGCCACTAACCTCAGTTTTGTGAATAGTTTCAGTCAAAATGTAGTTTATATTCCTTTGTCATTATCCTGACATGAATTCTTTAATAAAGATGCTTCAATAATAGCCGGGTAAGGCATTGACTTCCAATCGAGAGGTCATGGGTTCAAACCCACCCCTGTTAACCCATTGTGATGAACGCAGTCCTTACTGTGTTCAATTTGTTCAAGGGGGAATTGTTATTGTGTTGTTGTACTTTTATAAGCTCTAAGCTCGAAGTCCTAAATAATTATTTATGTAAAAAATTTAGTTTTTTTTTTTTTTGCTATATCATTAATTCAATGGTTATAAAAGGTCGTGCTATAGGTAATTCAGTTTGATACTGGCAAGGGTAAGAATAACTGAATTATTTGATAGAAAGTTCTAAGTCATGTATCTTTCCTATTATCATCCTCAAAGATGTATAGGTACAGCAAAGTTCAATAAAATCACAAGATTATTGTACTGACGTCAGTCTTGACTGAAGACACTCCCATAAACAACTGATACACATATTTTAACACAAACAGACGTTATTGAATCTTCATTTACCCACGCATTTGTCTGCCATGTTTTTAAATAAAATGGTGAAACAAAATGTATTCTAGAACCGTCTTTCTGGAAAATATAAAACGGTAAAAATTTCGGCCAAGTTATAATAATATTAATCCTTTGGCTTTTTATCTATTTATTTATAATAGAAGTATAGAGATCTTATTGGAGTAATATTAATCAATAATAATAACGCTCAATTTGGCTACCATATTGATTTTATAGGCAATGTGCTGTGATTTATTGCTTGAATCAATCAACAGGAACCGTTACCAAAGAAAATAAATAATATTTCATACGTTATATCTTTAATTTAACGACTGCGAAGTTATCGTAAACGTGAGTGCTTTGAGAATGCTCCTTTTTATGAGTTTTTGATATTCGCTGATATGGAGATTGATCACTCTTTTTTCTGCCTATATTTCATTGTGTTAGCGAAAACGCTGGAAATTGCGTTGTATAATGTTGTGGGGGGCAAACTACGATTGTCCTTACTTCTTATCCATAACATAGAGGAAAGAGTTTCACAAAGTTATATTTTAAAGAGGAAATTAATTACAACTATTTCCCTGTTATTAGCCTCTTTTAATTTTTTTCGAACAAGGAAAGTGTAATTATCTTTTGAAAGGGGTTATTTTGCCTACTTTAAACATTTACTTATGCCTATATTGTAAACTTTGATCGTTTATTTAGACCAGAACTTTAAAATAACTCTTTGTACTCCCTACTAAAAGCATTCGTGTAAGTTAACACTTCCTCATCCCGTTGTTAATATTCCATTAACTTCACTACGAAACCCTAAAATTTTCATACAAATGCATTATTTTAACTTACTTTATTGTGAGTGCCAGCAGCACTATAATGAGCCCAACGAGGGCCATCGCGATCACGACGCCACATATCATGTAATTCGCATCATTCGGGGCATCTGAAACAAAGGAAACAAAACTTAAATACGATACACACAAGCTCCATATTCAATTAACATTATTTGTAAGTAATCATCTTAATGATTCCGTGTTAATAGTATGCAAAAAGGCCTTTTTTGCGGGTTATTTCTTAATGGTGATCTAACAGACACCTCTCTCTTCGAACTCTGACGTCATAAATATTGATAATAAGAAGAAAAACGATAAATGTGACCAATTTATTGTTAATTGGAATTGTAAAATTAGTCTTTTTTTAGACGCTAGACCCAATTCTCAATTTGAAGCTATGTGTTTTCAGGGATTGTCCTAAGATGATATTTTATACGTGATGGTCATTTGTGGTATTGCATTATTAAAGACAATTTTATAAAAATTGGTTAGTCACACTATGTGTTTCTTGTTTATAAGTAGGTAACGCAAAAAGTTTTCGGTAGATATTAGTTTCACAAAGTGTGATTATGGGAATATAATAACAGATATGGCTAGTTGACTACAAGAACAAAAACCATGGAAATTAATCATCATACTTAATTCTACATTAGACCCGTCTATGATTTTAGTAGAAGAGTCCAAAGATGTACTACCTAAGTAAGTACACATCATTAAGAATGCGTAGCCTTCAGGTAGCAACCTACCATCACAAAAAAACCAACTAGGTACTTAACAGAAATGGTAACCTAGCAACAACCACAAAAAGCAAAGTGCACGCGTAGTGAACGTGACTCCAAACCACGCGTTAGATCCTAATGGTATTAATAACATGTTCTTAAAAAGTAATCTGGCTCTTAAATGCAGATCGAATAGCGTTATGTCACCAGCAATGGAACCAGTTTCGAGGTGGTCGAAGTTGCTTGTATAGTTTGTTCAGACGACTTGTAACAAGGAACGACTAGGAAAATTTCCGTAGCCTGAGAATCTAGCAGAGCATAGGAAAAATTAGGGATTTATTTGGCTAATTAAGAAAGAAAGAAATATATTTTATTTGGGACACGCATAGGAATAATAACAATAAAAACTAACATGGAAAAAAGGCCTAAAGGAAAATTTGGGAAGGCGTTTGGACAGTTTTAAAGTTAAAGGGTGCTAAAGAAACAAGAGACTTGTTTGAAAATTGGCGCTCAATTGTTTGTGAAAGACACGAGTTATTATGTAAACCTTCCTAGCTGCCCATGCCATCTGTCTCAAAAGTATGCGATAAACAGTACACATTTTTGTAAATATTATGGCATTTCTTTGTCTTGTAATTTATGTTATAGACAAACGTCAGTCAGTACAAGTCATTTGTATTCCATTAAGCTCACACGACTACTCGACCACTGTCTTGTCTGGAGAGTAGCTTGAGTAAGAACGTTGCAGTTGTCTAAACGCAGTTAGTAAAACCGTCGTAACTACACCGTACCGGATAACGGGTACGCGTACCAATTTGCCAATTGAACGGTGCCGCCTCCTTAACACTTTAACCGTACACAAATCGATATCGTGCATAGCGATGGCAATTATCGAATCGAGACGACTCCGTATCGAATTTACTTTTGTCATTTAAATGATTTTCATTGTCTTATTCTTTAAGATGAACAATACTTTAAGGGGACTACATGACCTAAACGCAAATTTATAATGCCTAAAAATATATGATCCACTGCAGTAACCAATATCAGAAAAATATATCATATTCTGCAGGATATATGCTATTTAGATAGTGTGTTGAAAACATAATACAATTAACTTGATATGATAGAAAAAAATCACGAAGATACCTCTAAAAAAAATTTTAACGATTAAAATCCATACTAATATACATGCAAACATTCAGATTTTTTGTCACATTATTCTACAAGCAACATACTAACGTAATAGTGTTTAATTTTTTTTGTCCAATGAATAGATTTTTTGTAAATCCATAATAGCTTCATATTTTGCAATAAATTACCAGCGTTTTGTCATCGGGCGTCTCTTTCTTTTCTATTCAATCCGACAGTCACCGCGCTTTAGCTCTTGTAAGCCCCTTAACCAGCACTTTTGTGGGTTTGCGTTGGTTAACCTTTCGTTGATAAATACTACAATAAAGTACATTGCAATGACTTTAATCTTTATGTAGCAAGAGGTTAAGCCCGAAACAGTGAGAAATTGAATCAATCTAATACCTACTTAAAATAAGTCGTTGTCATTGTTACCTCGGGTTCACAGACAACAATCAACTTATACTACTAATGTTTTTAATACAGTGCAGTGTCACGAAATCTTAATGCACCTATTTAGGTAGGTACCTAAGTGGGACAATGTCTCGTAACATAATTATTGCTTTTATGGTATCTATGTATTATCGTAACGAAATTATACCTTATTAGTGTACCGTCCAAGCAACAGAAAAAAATGCTGCAGGTACCCAGTTTCAAACCTCTAATAGATACCTATCTAAATAATACAAAATGACATAAGGCTCGTACACACTGGCGCGACGCGGCAGCGCGACGCGGCAGCGCGACAAATAGGCACCGCGTGTCCCGCGACGAGCGGTGCCTTTGTGTTGTGCTGTCGCGTCGCGCCCGTTTGTGGCAGCCTATTTGGAACGTTAAATAAAATGTGAGACGGCCGATACGATCGCTGTGGGTTTTTTGACGCAAACCCGTTAAAGGAAAACGGAGTTTAGAGAGCATATTCCGTTATATCAGGAAAACTACTTCGCTATATAAAACAGAAGCTGTCGGTTTCATAATCAACCATATACCTAGATAGAAATGGAAGATAGAAAAGTGTTTTTACTAGCCTTTGGAGGCAAGCATGTCATGGTCAAGAGCTTGACGTTCAAAAGACACGAACAAAGGATTTTATCAAAATAACTCTGAAATCCTTGAATTCACCTAACCGTTCACCAAGCATGGTGACTATGACAGATTCCATTCAAGGAATCTGTCAGTGTCAATGTCCGTTAGCTGTTGCTGTAGACTCAAATGATCATTCTAGTAAAAAATGTTGTAGACACATAGCCATGGCTCCAGGTAAATAAATAAAATAAATTGTTCAAATAGGTACAAAATGCACTATCAATATAGTTTTCTCTTACGGAGATAAACTGCAGGGCTAGGTAAGCTATTCAGTTAGTAATGGGTGTGCATTTTACATATCCATTACTTTATATACAAGGTTTGAAACTGGCACTAATGCTTCCATTAAAAAACCGTTAACGGTGAACACACTTTAAGGCCCATGAAACCAGCAAAGTTTCACTGTTAAGCACAAACTTCCAAGTAAATTGCTAAATGACGAATATTCCCACAATTATTGTTCACAAAATCTAGGTGGATATGTTAGTGGTTTTGCTGCAGCTACTTTCACTGACTTGATTCCTAAGATGCTTTTGAGATAACCTGAATAATGTGTAGGACTGGTTAATATATTACAAAAAAAACGGCAAAGGTGTTATGAACGTAATGTGTGGTCATGCTGGATCACTAGGGACCTACTCTCTAAGTCCGTCAACGAAGATACGGCCCCGTCCAAAAGTAGTTTGACACTGGTGTGAACCCAACACCCGATTAATTAACTTTTTCGGACAGGTAAAAACACATTGGGGGTAGGGACAACTGGTCACATCGTGGTGTCATTCATTCTTGGGTCAGGCCCCAAACTAATCTCAGGTCGGTAGGTGATATGGAGTAGGAAATGCCCGTAATGTCGGCCGAAACTACGGATTTCGTGCTAAGAGAGTAGACCCTCTGTATACAGGAGCCATTAGGTTTGAATGTCAACAGCCTACCTTGAATAGTAACTAACTGTGCTAGCCTTGCCTTGAGCAGAGGCTGCTAAGTCTATAGACATTAGTTTACTGGCAGAGTCATTTGATTAATACTTAGGCTGACGCTAAAAACTAATTGCCTGTCTAGTGATCATTACGATGATAAATGTTATAAAATACCTATCTACCAGCAACCGCAAAGCATACGTTAATAGCTGGCAAACAACGCATAAAAATCTGTCAAGTAGTTTTCGACATGAGCCCGAACAAACATACAAAATAGCTAAAAGAAGTTACTAGACTTTAAGATGTTTTTATAAAAAAAATACATTTTGCTCTGGATAAATTTCTTAGGTACCTTTTTTTATTTTATTTTTTGTTTTAGATAGGTTTGCTCTTGACTCTAGTCTAGGTCAGAGATGACAGAGACAAAGTCGACGATGGAGTGAGCTTACCCAGAAGAAGCCTGTTCACTCTCACTTTGAAGAGATTTGGGTTGCATGCGGTCGGAAACACAGGCGCAGGTAGAGAATTCCACTCGTACCTATACGAAATTAACTAACAAACTATTAAAATTAAAATATGTTGTTAGATAAACATAAAAAAGATACATCCCAAGAACGCATATACACTTTGACTACGCAGAAATTCCCGTTGCGGTCAATTAAACCGAATGTCGAGTGGTCATGACGTAATTATCCTTCTATAAAATATTTTCCTTGTATTATTTATCATTAAAACATAACTAACAATTTTACGGCACCAATACCAACCTTGGTTGAATCAGGAATCAACGTTTCTGGTAACGGTATACTCTTGTGAAACTCGAAATACGGTGTCAAGATGACGTTATAATATAAGACACGGAAAGACATCGTGTCGGAACTGAAGAAACGCGTGTCAATTATACCTTGTGAAGCCTTATAGTTGGAAATCGAAATGATGTTGTGTGAATGATTCTGCGAAACGGAAACACGGAGATATTATACGTTGCGTAATTTCATCGATGGAAATCAGTCTGTCAGTTTTTTGCTACATCGGATCAATGGTATCAACTAACCATGAAACCATAACAATAATGAGAACAATTAATTGTTGCATTACTGCAGATATCTACTTATATAATCATCCCTTCTTGCTTTTATCTCGACATGCGTAATGCAATGATTTATTAATCGGATTAATTCACTCAATAATATTTTCTAATGTTTATTATAACTGATCATTTTCATGGTTTCAGGTTTGTCACATGAGCTACAAAAAGATATCACAATCATGCACAAATATGTGACTGTGTGTCGAAATGACATTTAACGCAGCTTCCAGCTAATCTTCCCCGGTTTGGAGGGTATATTGGACATGCTAATGGGGCTAAGGTTCTCATAATCAGAGACTTCCCCGAGCTAAAATAGTTCTGTTATTTTAAGATTATGTTAATTTAAAAGAAGCAATTTACATTCGAAATTCCCTAATATATACAAAAACCGAGAGGCTAAGGAAGTCCCGAACAACCGTCTCGATTAGCTTCTTCGAATAAAAAATTTGAACTTCCTTCCTTTCTCTATATTATAGACAAACGGTTCTCACAAAAAAAACGAAAGCAACTAAGCTACGGAGTCGTTAACCCTTTTATGCCACACAGCTGACGTTACTGTACATAGTATACGAAGGTTTAATGTTCCACAAGTAGACCTAACGATGGAATCAGGTGTAAGAAGTGCATCGCACCCGCCGGGTTAATGCACTCGAGACTGGTATTTTCCTATAGCGTTTCGGGTGTCCTGTGATGTCCATTTGTAGTCTTATTGTCTTAATAATGTTGTTGATCTTGATTGTTTCAATGTTTTAAGTAACAAGTTTGTGTTTCTTTATTTATAAGGATGATAGTTAGGAGTTAAGAACCATTTCTGATGCTGATCTAATTTAGCTATAGTTTTCTCGGTATCAACAAAGACTATTTAGTCGTAGTAGGGCTAGTTTACCGGTTTGACCGAAAAAGCATGGTTGTCGTGTGCCAACGCCATGCTTCAATGATTGCCGTAGTATGCAAATGGCGGCCATCGCAATTCCCATGGTGCAAAAAAATTATGTTGTACCAATGAGGATTAAATTACATAATTATTGAGTATTGTTACTGTATCGAAATTATAGTTACAAAAATAGTATTTATAGGAAAACACACCACACTTTATCTAAACAACAGCTAGAGATAATGCTTAGATTTTTTATATTTATTTTTATTGTGATATGTTTTATGTATTTATTAAAAGTTACACATAATACAGATATTTAAACATATATATATATTTATCTAGAAGTACAAACCATGTTCAGTTAGAATCGTACTTAGTTCTGTAGAAAATAATACTTTCCAGATATAATATGTCACGCAGGAGGACGTCATTACGTCATTCGAGAGGTGGTTGCTGAAAATCAGCGCTGTTGACGATAGGTTCGTCCGAAGTCACAGCATTTTGCTGAGCAACGACCTGTTCTTGTACAGATGCGACGCACGGCTAAATTGTTCTTAATATTGTTGTTTTTTTTGTTACAAAGTAGTCATTTTTTCACTCTGCTATCGGCATTTTGTTTTTGTTTTCATCGTTTGTTTGTTGTCATTTGCGAGTGTCGTAACACAGAGCAAATTATGTAACCTTGCAGAGCAAAATGTATTGTCTTTGGTCCCTGGCCATGGACAAAATTTTAAACCTTTTAATTTTTTGGTACGAGGCTTTTGGCTACATTATAAGCTTGTTTTATTATTAATGTAATTTTTTTGTAATGTGCGTTTTGTTTGTGCAGAATAAACTATTTTTCTTTCTTTTCTTTCTTTCTATTTATTTTGGAAACTCCACAATTTTTTTGCGCAAAGACTAAATACCACCTGTTTGTCTAGACAAAAATGAAAGAGAGAATTAAAAAAAATCCATCGAGGAAAATTTTATATTACGGTACTCAAAGATTTAAAAATTCTTGCTCTAATTACGAGTCGGCTTTAATGAAGTATTCATAGAAATAGTATGACTTAGGTGAACTAGGATTTTATAAGGATTCTGTTTAGTAAGCCTTTGTGACGAAACCCTAAAACTGACGTAATGTATCCAGTGCCTTTGAAGCAATCAGTTCGTGGATGATAATTAATACAGGTACGACTTCTCTACGTACCTCAGTTCTAGCTTGTAGGTACTCGTATACAAAAAAACAATATTTCATAATGCAATCAACAATGATTCATGATTTATTTGCAAGAACTAATATCAAAGGCTGAACAATGATATTTTTTTTATTTGCTTTAGATTGCCAGGAAATCATAGTCTTGACACTTAGATCTAAAAATAAATATAATTGTTTAATTATAAATTTAAAATCGTTTCCTGATGTGTGCATTAATGGCATGACATGTTATTATTATTATTGTGCTTTTTATGCCTTTCACATTCTACAACTGGACAAAAACTTCACACGAGGCCGTATCTTGGAACTACTAGGTGGATTCCTCTCGGGAAGACCGAAGTCCAAAAACACTGAACAAAGAGAATCGAGTGATGAGGCAGTACTTTCGAGGGAAAGGTGTTTGTTCGCCTCATGGTATCTCTCCCAGATTCAAGATTTTATCTGTTATTACCAGTTAAACACTCGCATCAAATCTGGGAGACTGACCTCTGAGTTTGTTTCGGCGTTTCTTCTCAGGGATCAGTCACCTAGGAAATGCAGTCATGCCATCTAGTTTTAAAATATTGACCAACAATATATTGTCGTGGAAAAGTGTGTTAAAAGATCTACTTACAGAAATAAACATTTCATTTCATATCCAAGTTCATCAGCCGTTAAAATGGCTGTACTCAAAGTCAATATTGAAGTAGGTATAAATAATAAAATTCTAAGCAATACCAATTACTCCCTAAATACGGCACTGTCCTCGCAATCAACTGTAGCCTCCATACATGCAAACCCATCATTTTCGCGTGACACGTGTGACCTTGTTCCTCATACGGCTTGATCGATATTGTACCAAGAACGCTTATGCGACGTAACTGCAATTTTGCACTTTTTACTCTTTTATTGCACTTGGTTCTTATATTTCGCACGGCTACCTGTTGTTAGTCTCTCAAAATTCGGTTCAGCAGTTTTTTTAATTAATGGGTTGGTAATAGAGTTCGATGTATCATATTCTAAAATGGCTACTGCTGAACGTGTAGGTACGGTCGTAAAGGTTAAAGTTCAACGTTTAGTAAAACGAGTTCGAGATCACAGGGGTGGTAAAGAAGATGTTCATTATTCTCATGATTAAAATCCACAATCTTGTCCACCGCAAACCGCAGACAGGAGACAAAGGTGTATTTTAAGACGGTATAACTAGAAGGTATGACGGAAACAGAGTTCAAAGTACTTTAAAATAATATGGTTTCACGATATCTTTATACCCAATTTCCGTTGACCTGTAACTTGTGTTCTTGAAGTAAACTAAAGGTCGACAAGAGATGTCAGTAAGCCAATAAATGAATAAAATATTGATGTCCTTTAAAAGTCACGACGGAAGACCTTGTCAGTGTAAGGGGGAAGGGAAATCCGTAAGGACTTTGATAGCGATCGATTTATGTACTTCCATACGGGTACGGAATAATATTATTGCTAGATTTCATAAATATTTCGTTTAGACTCAAGTAACTATTTTATTTTTTCAGGTTGCGAGCTCTATCGTTTGAAGAATCATAATTCATAATATAGATGATTGGATTCATTCGGTTTATTCAACGATCAATGCGTCTGCATATCTGTCTCCAATATTCAAGTTCCACGTGCATGAAACGATGCAACGTATTCGCTGCTAAATTGTACGTCATTTTTTGCATATGGTCTTTTCAAAGCATTGTCTTCTTCTTTCAGTTCTTTATTAAAAACTTCAAGACAGATAGCTCAATACAGCGTTACGATTATTACATCTACATTGTATGAATACAACTTCAAAGCGTGTATTGAGAAACAATCCAGACCAATGTTACCAAACAATGACAATTGTTAAAAGAATCAACTATTTAAGACACGTGACTTTGTGCTCCATAAAGTTTAATATACAATGATTTGAAGATCACGACGATCGAATGTGACTGAAATAAACTGGTGTATGCTAGGCACCACACGTGATTTTTTACGGCACGTTTGTATAAAATTAATCAAAAACAACGTAAAACCACGTACAGCACGACGTTGTACAGAAATATTTTCTAAATATTGCGTCAATGCTGACGAACTTTGTAATATATGACCTATCATGAAGAGATATACACATATTGCGATCACTCATAACCGAGAATGTGACATTTTTATGATAGACCATCAGTGTGATACAACACAATTAAGGCGGTACCCCGACCAAAATCTTGCCATAGTGCGTTATTCAGAGGCTATTAACTCATTCACTGTGGGTAATTAAATATATCTAAAAGCACATTATTAATGTTCGATATCCTATCATCAAATTGCACGTTCTTATTTGTTTTTATGGGTTATAAATACATTTAAAATCTCCTTGTAAAAAGTGACTAAAATTATTGATTGCATGCATCTTTTGCTAAAGATGTCGTTCTATTAATTTGAGGATTAGACTAATGGATAGATAATTTAAAAATCTAAATAATTCAAGTTTTATTTTATTTCAAAACATCGCTTGTCATTTTTTATTAAAATAATTTCATTTTTTTTTGTGAATTCTATGATAAATGAGCGTGCGCAGGGAGCGAGACAGAGCGAGACTCAGCGACGGGACAGAGAAGGATCGAACACTCAAGGTGGTTTGGTCGGGGAAGCGCCTTATTATACTAATCTGTGACGTATTTCGAAATATTGTCAGTTGTAATGTTTTAGCTTGAGTAAGTCACTATTATTTTTTCACTCTGTTTTGTCATGGCAGTCTCATTATAGACAAAGAAATATTTAGTATTGCAACAGTCGGCTATTTTGCCTTTTAGCACGTAGGTAGGTAACAACTACATACAATATCTACCTGTAGGTAGGGACACGGTATCGAATAGAAAGTATCGATACTGTACTCATGAGTAGTATCGAAAAAAAATATCGTACTCATAAAAGTATCGAAACAAAAGTATTGATACTTCAAGTTATCGAGTACTTTTCTTAGGACCTAATGCGCATAGAGCATAGGTCAATAACACTCAGTAAATAACGTCAGTTTAACTTCAGTAGGGCAGGACATGAAAAAACAAATCGTATTGGTACACATAATAGAAAAAAATAAATGTAACTCCAAAAAAAAAAATTATATAAATTAAATTAAATTATTTAGTACTTTAGGCATATTAATTAAAGATTATTAGATAGATAAATTATTCGATACGATACCTGCCAAAAAGTACTCATTGAGTAAAAGTATCGAATGCAAAGTATCGAGTACAAAAGTATCGGTATCAAATGGAAATGTACTCGATACCACAAAGTATCGATACTTTTTTCGTGTCCCTACCTGTAGGTATCAGTAGGACGATCGATCTTTATTTTATTTTAAATCTTTTTTTTTTATAAGTAATTTAATTGTGAGATAAATGATAAATGATAAATGATTTTATTTCTGTAAGTAGGTTTGTACAAACACTTTTACACGTCAATCATATTTTTAAACTAGATGAGGTCGGCGTTTCCTATCTGACTACCGTAAGAAAGGCCGAAACAAACTCAGAGGTCACAGTCTCTTAAAGTCCAGACATAATCTTGGTCAGATCATGTGAAGACCATGTAGATTGGTATCTGAAATGGTCTTTTGAGGAAAGAACCACACAGATTGAGTGGACCTGTCCAGTCAGTGCACGCATTTGTCAGTAATCGTGCAGCTCAACTCAGGAAGTCAGGACTTAAGGAGCTCAACGATTCGACGAACAATACCAAAGAAAGGACATTGGGGTAGGCCACATAAATTACTCAATCTGCCAGATCATGATCAAAATTAACTGCAAAAAAAAGCAATGACCCACATAATCCTCACATTCACAATAATTAAAAATAACATAATACTTTACAAGTAAATACTCATGTCATTGTGTATATAAAATTCAACAATGTCAATGTGTATATAAAAAAATCGGACATAATGTTTGAGAACCATGTAGATTGGTGTCTGAAATGGTCTTTTGAGGAAAGAACCACACAGATTAAGTGGACCTGTCCAGGCAGTGCACGCATTTGTCAGTAACCGTGTAGCTCAACTCAGAACTTAAGGAGCTCAACGATTCGACGAACAATACCAAAGAAAGGACATTTGGGTAGGCCGCATAAACTACTTAAACTGCCAGATCAAGAATATAACTGAAACAATGACCCACATAGTCCTCATATTCTCAATAATGAAAATAATATGATACTTTTTACAGTAAATATTCATGTCTAAAATAGCTAGCAAATTAAAATCAACATTCACCGTGTAAATTTATTGGAGCAGCTCAATCCCAAGCCTTTTCGTCCTCAATATAGTCTTTCATAGTATAATAGGCTTTCTGGCATAGTTTCCGTTTTATGAGAGATTAGCTTTGTATTTCCGCGGACTCAAATTGTTGCCTTAGTAACTAAATAAGGCAAAAAGAATTACTGAATACACGGTTGTGAGAGCCGAGATTTCTAAAAAAACGTGAAGAGCACTTACCATGTAATGGGTCATACTTTTACGAAACAGTGAAATCATTCGAGCTTAGAAAGGAGAGAATATACTAGACTAATCTTCAATCAACCGAAACTAACTGCTTATTTTGATCTAGTGATCACAAGCACGACTACTGAATGTGAGTCAACTTTATTAGTCAAGTCTGTTAAAAGAGCATTGCCTCCATTGGACTTTATCAGAAATAAAATTGTTTTTAGTACAAAAATGTCAGTAGGTAATAAATTTAATGGCAAAAGGGTTAAGTCCTTTGCTTGTAAAAGCCTTAGGGAACAGACTCTAGGTTATGATAAATTCGAGAAAGCCGTTTCGTGTCACTTGAAAAACTTCCTTGACAAGAACATCTGTTATTCGCACTAATCTTCATAATTATGATAAGTTTGTGAGATCAAATCAATAACAGTAAGTTGTGACAATTCCGTCCGGTTCGGTAACTATAGTTGAGCAATACGTTGAAGACCAACTTTCACTGGTAAAGACCAAAGTTATTATGGTCGTGTTCTGCGGAAGTACGATCCAGTTATAGAGAAAGCCAGCCCCAGGAACCAGTGTTATACGTTTGTTGATCGGTTAAAAATATCTTGAAATTGTCCCCAATCTTAGGTAATATAGCAGTGCTATGATATATCGCGATTTAATACCAAGAGTTACGTACCTATAAAGGCTCCCGCAGACAGGCGCGACGCCACGTCGCGTGTCGCGTCTGTCTGTAGGAGTCTTAACCTGGCTGGATGTATTCTTCACATTCCATTCCGTCTTTGTTCTTTAATACTACAATACAATATTACCAAAGTTCAGGGTTTCTTCTAAAACTTTTTGTTAGGTAAAATTGATCGTTCATATTCATACACACAATGCAACGCAATTTAAAAATTTGTTCAGGTTCACAAAGGACTAACTCCAAATCATTTTTTGTTGGTAAACCATAGAATTCCGATATGGTTTTACGGCAAACCCACCACCATAACCAACCAAGCGTAAAGTGTGGACGTAAAAAACGTTGTGAGAACATCGAGGATGCAATATCCATTTCAAAATTCCAGTTCTTCTATTTAGGTTTATGTATAAAGGAGGAACACAATAAAAACAAGTGAGCCTGGATCCACGGCGGGGAATGTGAGCCCTTTTCGCTTTAAATAGAATCGTTTCTTACTCACGCATCTTTGTCATCGACTTAGAGCATTGGTGAGTGTGCCTAAGTGATTGGAGTATTTTAGTAGACAAATGATTAATAGAGACTTTCATAAAAAAGTGGTAAACAAACGATTTATTTTTGACCAGAAATGAGCATTATATCGCTCCTCTAAAAGGGATAAGACACGATATCGAAGCCATTCAAATAAATATTTAAGTTTTCTCTCACTTAAATACCACTAGTTTGGAATCTAATCAAAGTTTTTCAGGTTATTACAAACATAATTACATCCTAATCTCATCAAAACAACACAAAAACGTTATTAGTTGGTCATAAAAAATGTTTCTCATGACATTGAATAAAGAATACATTTGCATTATGGCCATGCAATGACCAGTATCGTCTGATGCAAATAAATCCAGACTGCAGACTGTACCGGAGACGCTTTTGAGTCACTCAGTAGTCAAGCTTAACTAAGTCTTTCTATTAAGGGGCTTACAAGACCTAAAGCGCGGTTGCTGTCGGATTGCATAGAAAAGAAAGAGGCGCGATGACACAACCCTGGTAATTTATTGCAAAATCTGGTAATTTATTGCAAAATATGAAGCAATTATGGATTTACAAAAAATCTATTCATTGGACTAAAAAATTAAAACACTATTACGTTAGTATGTAGGTTGTAGAATAATCTGCCATAAAATCTGAATGTTTGCATGAATATTAGTATGGCTATTAATCGTTAAAAAAAAAAAATGAGGTATCTTCGTGATTTTTTTCTATCATATCAAGTTAATTGTATTATGTTTTCAACACACTATCTAACTAGCACATATCCTGCAGAATATCATATATTTTTCTGATTTTCGTTACTGCAGTGGATCATATACTTTTAGGCATTATAAATTTGCGTTTAGGTCATGTAGTCCCCTTAATAAGATATTATAATGTATCAGCCTAACTCATATTGATTCATTTCTGAGAGCTTATCTTACTCAATTCTCTTTGAAAATAGTCTAAGGCCTATCGTCCACGATGCAACTACCTAGTTAGGGATTGGTCGCATTACTAATACTGTAAAATTCTGGCTACTCATTGGTGATTTGAGTTTGTAACACGTTAGGAACTTATGCGTAACGTCGTTGACGAATGGACTCAAAGTTACAATATTTGAAGATGGCAAACGCAGAATAAGGACACGTAGTCATGGAAAGAAATTGCGAACCAAGCCATTGGTTTTGTCTTTCATGTTAGGTTAGCATAATAAACCTATGCATTAAAGTTTCCAATTGAGTCAATTCTCCGAATAGGAAAAACAGTAAGTAAGGGAATATGCACCTAAATGCAGCAAGGCGACTCACTCATCGTAGGTAGGTACCTAATATTAGAAATGTAAACAAGTATGTCATTGAGAATGATTTAATTCAGAATTTTCTTTCCCTGTTTACTGGTGTGATTCACTTTCATCCAATCAGTAAAATATGTACCAACAAAAGGTCGTGTACAAGGTAAAACTTTTAGGTAAGTTAGGTTCAGGCAAATAACGAATATCAATTTGCTTTCGAAGTTGACTGCGAAACTAAATTTTATTAGAAGTATTTCTCATGATTTGAGACTGGGATAAGAATGCGAAGGTACTTAAAAATACGGGAATTGCCCCTGTGTGATCACTCAGAAATGACGTAAGTACCTACATAGGTGCACACTACCTATCATGCATTTACGTTGTTACCGCATTGCACTGTCGCGGTTAACGTTCCTTTGTGGCATAATGCAGTGATACCTATAAGAAAACCTTCCATTACTGGTAAATCCCACCAGCTGATATACACGCTATTTCAAGTACCATTTGCGTTATGTGCACTTCTTGCAGCAGTCAGCCCATCTCGATCTATTTATACCCGGAATGTATAAAGATTTTGACAAAACAAATGCTTTTTAATTACTAGCTACATTCTAAGAGAGTAGGGAGGGCTAGCTATATAGCTATGGTTACAACTGAACGATTAATAATAGGTACCAGGGAGGGATGATTTTAATGCTAATTAGGCACCAGGATATCTGTTTATTTACTGCATATTTTTATTCATCCTCAACACTGCTATTCAATATGGCGGTAAAGAGGAAAATAAACAAACTAGGTATCGTGACATGATATAATAGCTAGGTAATACATATATGCATTACATTAGCACAACGTTGAAAAGTTGCTTCATGAAGATGATTCAGAGAAAGATGAAGATTTCTGAGGTGTAAGAAGTACCACATAGTCATAAGTTTATTATCAAAACTATGACTAGTCGAGTATTTTCATTAGGACTACTATTGTATACTACAGTCATTCACGTGAGACACACGCTACACGTACAGACTCAATCGACTACTCGCAGTAGTCGAGTACCGGTAGGCAGAAGCTTATCTCTGATTCACTTATGTTTTCCTAGTACAATTACATCAGCATACTGCTCCTTCTGTTGTGTGGAAATCGGTTGTCATGGTACCAGGCGGGCATGTGATGCGGAGGAGTGAGTTACATGTCGTGAGGGAAGTTTTGAGTAAGTCGTTGGCAATAGGATGACAAAAATACAACAATGGATAGATTGTGTAAAAGGAGTTGAATACAAGAAGACGGTTGATAGAGATACGTTTGAAAGAACCAGACAATCATAGCTATCGACCCCATATAAATTGAAATAAGGTCGTATAATAGCATAATACAATAATAATATGCAAGTTATATATGACTAGTAAATTATACAGACGTAAATGTTTGGCTCTGATTCACCAATAATACCGGTGGTACTGTTTACAAACGATTCCGATTGATCTGTTGCATAGTATCATTGCATAATGTTATGGTCTAAGAACTTGGGTGAATAATCGCGGTTCGTGTTAGCACAATTTCTTATAAATCCTTCGAATGTTTTGTTTAGTACAATTGTTTACACATTTAGATATAAACGTTTATTTGAAACTGCTTAAAAAGGGATTAAATTAATTACTTATAGCATCGTTTTTAAACAAAGCAAAGTAAATATTACGTACGGACTATAAACACTACGATGCGTGAAGAAAACACAAATTACGATCAATCATTTTATGGTTAATTAATCGCAGTGTGGCATATCAACACGTGCCGATCGTAGGTGACCGCAATAGAAAACCACCGTTTTTCATAACCAAAGCGAAACTTCGCACTGTAACATGCAAGCTTTAACCTTGCTTTGTTATTTATGAAACCTCTGAAAATACCAAAAAACTGACGTCCGTTTTTACCACATAAATATTCTACGAGAACTAATGTCCGTTTTGCGTGACAACATCAATTGAAGTTCGGTCATTTTATGTCATAAATGTAACATGAGATATTGCCAAAGGTCGAGGTCAAAGTTGAATGTCACTGTAACATTCACACAGCAATTTTCTAGTAACATATTGTTTACGTCTCCACTGAGACTCACGAGAAAGCGAATTATAAACTTGGGACAATCATCAAGCCAGCTGAAAACCTACTTTAACACTAGAAGATAAAGTTGTTTATAACTTGTTAGATTTGAAGGTAAACTTATTGGTAGTCAAACAGTTTTAAATAATGAAAGTACTAGGTGTCAAATAAAGCGAAAGTGAGTTGTATAAAGTAGGTTAAGGCACTTATTATTCAGGGTGTACAGAATACAGAGCCCACATAAGCCTGTTTGTGTTGATTGCATAAGTACAATTCTGAACTCAAAACATTGACTCATAGTAGGTAGTTGATTCATCTTCATCATCATCATCATCACCCTCTTACCTTTTACTAAAGGTTTTGGCTGGTGCTGTTGAACGTCAATATTTACTAAGGAGTTATAATTATTGTCATTCGATATATTTTGACCATCGTGTGGTTAGCTGCCATAATATATCTTTAGATATTTCAAAAAGACTCTACTCTTTGTTATAATTAAGGATTGGATTCTGACTTTTGAAACAGCTTCACATTTAGGTACTTTATTAATACGTGGTTTCAAGAAGTAAGTAGGTGCATAAACTTTATACGCAGTATTTATTATGATATGTGTGAGTTGAAAGTCATACATAATGCAGATTTAAGTCTCCTTCAAATAGGTGTGACACGCGACGCAACACAAAGGCACCGCCTGTTGCGTGACGAGCGGTGCCTTTCCGTCGCGTGCGATTCGCGTCGCGTGTTGCGCCTGTTTGAAGGAGCCTTTAAAGTACAAGGAGATATTTAGAAAAGGGGCCTGATTTAATATTTACACGATATCGATTCATGCACGTTCACATTGAACCAATTCGTGATTTTTCAGGGATATGTGTAGCTGTAATGTATTTATCCTTTAGTTTTAAAATATTGTATATATTTAAAATATAACAAAGCCAAGTTTGATTTCTTTTTTGTCCAGTTGACACTTTGTAATTCTGCCATTATTTTCTGGTGTACTTTCCTAAATTAAGACAATGTTTTTACTCTAGACTATAATTTAATTATTGGGGAAAATTAACACAATACGCTTGTTGTATGGCGGAAACACATAAAAATAGTCTCATTTACAGCAACAGTAAGGAAAAAAGATCCAAATACTTCTAACTACAAAATTAAAAACATACCTAAGAGCTAAAATTAGGATTTTTGTTGACCTACACAAGTTAAAATCGGTAGGTAATTACTCTGTAACCTAATAAAATACATAGCGCAAGCAATACCAACATTCGTTAGTTTTTTAGTTGAGTAATTACGTGTTGGTAATTAAAGTAAGTATCAAAATGCAATTGGCCTTAAATTAAGATAAATATAACGGTGCAGGATAGCCTTTACCAAAACTGGTCATTGTATTAGTGGCTCAGCAGGTTCAATATCATCAGGATTGTGCCGGAATATAGCAGATCTTCGTGGACGTGGTACGACAGCGTCTCCCGTCACATCATCTGTCACCAGAAGACAGCCGCCACGCAACCAGCCATGTGACACGGCGACGCGCGACGCTCTGCTAGAGTGACAGACAGTAACCAGCCAGTGTCACTCTTATTCGACCTCTTCGGAGGTTCCTAGAGTAACTTCGTAACCAAACTAGACGGTTCCACATGCTGCGCCGTCACGCAGTGTACGATTTGCCCAAACTAGAAGAGGGACTTTTGTCTCTCTTCTAGTTTGGGCAAATCGTACACTGTCCCACTGTCGTAAAAGTCCCAAATACATTTCTAAAACAGAGCGTTTTCTTAATATTATTACATATTTAGACGAACCCTACAACTGATTCATTGCATTCAGAACCAGTTTTAGCGTCGCGGTCTCCTCAATAACAATGGGCTAAGTTACTGTGTCGAATTCAGGTAGCCGCCCGCTCGGTCAGTGCGACCGTAAACGTTGGCGTTTGTGCACGAATTTTTCTCTATTTTGTGTGATTTCAAGTATTTTTTGATGGTGGATTCTTCAACTTGAGGTAGTTATCTATGTCGGGAATATAAACTCCATTTAGCGCCACTCGATTTAACGACAAACTCCCTAAAACGTAGAAATTAATGGACTTTGGTTAGTTTACCTTGTTGTCCATACATAACCAGTTTAAATAACGACACCAATAGCAATAAACAGTACTTTCTAAGTTGCCGAAATTAATAAGAAATGCAGCTGTGTACGTCTTTTATTTGTTATTTTGTTGCTTTATTGTCTACCACGTATTTACTTCTACTGTCGGCACCATAGTTACCGAAGATACTATGAAATTCGTTATTTTGATTTTTGTAATTACCTTGCACGTGTTTACCTCGGCTGCTAGACTATCGTTAGGTTGTTATCTTAGTTGCTCACAAACTTTCAATACTTATTATAATTGTAGAATAATATAGATTTTTCGTCTCTCCATTTAACGACAACTCTCAATAACGCCATAGAATGCGCAGTCCCTTAAGTGTCGCTTTATAGAGTTTACACTGTACGATAAATCAATCGTTTGACTTGACTAATCAGGACCCCAGCGCCACCAGGCGGCGCTCGACAGAGTCTACAACATAATGCTCGAGCAGAGTTTGTCGGTGGCGATCAAGCAGTGAACACGTTTAGAAACTATCGCGCGTTCTGTATAGTTGTGTCGTGTACCTACAGTGTGTGATTCGCTAGTGTAATTAATTTGTTCGATTTGAATTGCAAACGGTTATTTTATTGCGCAAAAATCAACACTTCCCGTAGTACGCCCACAGTAGTTAACATAATTATGTCTGATGATAACGAGAGAGACGTACCTTCTCCGTCATCTATAAAAATAAACCAAAATATTTTTGAAGACTTAGTTATATTGTCTTAAAATATACCTTCCATAGAACAACAAAAAATATATAAGAGATAAATTCACATAGTCCTAAATTAGGTAGTCAAGATGAGTCAAGGCGTGATCAAGCTCTTAAATTATTCTCTAGTTTAATATCGTTAAAAACTTGTTTTGGTTATGCGACTTATTGCGTTTGTTAATATTTATATTATTTGAAAATAGCTATTTCACTTTTAGCGACATAAATCTCTCCTTATACCTATGGTATAAGATATTACTTCATGCAGCAGAGATAATGAGAAATTCTTTACAGAATGTCAAAAAAAAAGTATGAATGAATGTCATGTGTGTGAATGTGTATGTATGTGTGTATGTGTGTGTGTTTTGTGTATGTGTGGAGTTACCTCCAACAGGACAAATGTCTGAAGGAAGCCAAAAACAAAGAAATCCGCAAAGTCAGACTGGGCCACACATTGAAAAGTTCTCGGGTCCGTACAAATTTTGATTAAATAAGTATTTGCTTGTGTCGTCCGATCCCTATATTTCATGATAAGAAAATTACCAAAAAAAAGCTACTTAGAACATTATACTAACATTTTAAAATCGCTATTAAAACGGAATAAATTTTATTTAATTAACAAAAATGTGTTTTATTTGCCACCATATTTACATATTATTTACATAATATGTAAATTACCACTTTAGTTACTTTCAAATGGCATGATTTAAGTCTGATATCGAATTTTGACTCTCTAGTTTGGGCAAATCGTATACTGTGCGTCAGGTCCGTAGATCTTGGACATGTATCTATACATACATAATATACATACATGCATACAAATAAATAAAATTGAAGTGTCTGTTTGCTTTACTAAATGCATATTATTATTATTATGAAAGTATATGCGGTACTTACTGTCACCCCCTGCCATTTTATCTGTGTATTTTATATAAAACATTGGTCAGGCAGGGGCAATAGTCATTCCATAGTCCTAGATAACCAGTCCACTTAAGCTACCCAAATCCATAGTCATTGGACTATCTTTGTTTCCATATCCTTATATATATATTTTTTTGTCGTTCTATCTGTCTGTCTGTTCGCTCCGGCTAATCTCCGAAACAGCTGGACCGATTTCGATGTATTCTGGTATGGGAATACTACGTTTCATCGATATACCACACGGGCGAAGCCGCGGGCGGAAGCTAGTAAAAAATATAACACTTAATATCAGTAAGCTCCAAACGTGACTTCCTGATAATTTAAATAGATAAAAATAAAATGTTGCTCACATGTAATAAGAACGAACTAGAAATATCTAGTTACTCCGAGATTCTTATCATTCACCTCCGGGTTAAAAGTTATAAGTGTTAATGAGATTCTTTCAATGTAAATCATCTGAAAAGTTGTGTGGTCCGCAGCTACGAATTAATGCAACCCGTGGGCGAAGCAAGGTGATTTTGCGATTAACCGAATTTTCCAAACATATGAAGCAATAGATTAGGAATTTCTTTCAAAAATCTTTCGGATTGTGAAAGGTAGTGTATTGCACAAGTGCAGGCCTATGCAAACTACTAAACAGTGACGATAGCCCGCTAATTGCCCGTTTTCACTAACACTAGCGGAAACCTAAATGTAATGCCTTAATATTATTGGACGTTGGATTTTCAACTCTCGGCGTTAAAAATCTAACAGTGTGATTTGTTTAGGCACTAGTTGTTGTCTAGTGTTAGTAGAAGCGTAGGTATATAACTGTTAAAACATACCCAAAAATTATGTTGTTAGTTTGTGTTAAATATATCTTTATTTATTCTAAAACGTTTCCCTACCGCTAACATGTAACCATGCACGTAGACCATAAAACATTACCATCCCACTATCAATCATAATGGTATATTGACCCAGGAATCAACTGAAGAAAGTTTAATGATACTTTCAATCTCAATCAATTAATATTAGTTCAGTGTCGACGTATAACTTATGAACGAACCGGTCAGTAAAAAGTGATTGAATGACAGATCAAAATTGACTATGGTAAAGAGAAAAGACGATTGGTGAATAAAACTTCTTACGCCAAGCGGTCTACAGTCTAAAAATTTCACCGAGAAAACTTCGATGAAGTGAGCACTTCGCCTTAGTTTTCAGGTGATAATTTTCACTTGGCCATACAATAATGTTTGATTTCAACGCTCGGTTCAGCGTCGAGCGTTGAAAATCCAACCGTGCAATAATATTTAGGCATTACATTTAGGTAACTAAGGACGCCTAAGTAGTGTTCGTGAAAACGGGCATTAGCCAAAAAGAAAACTAGTTCTATCAACTCCTCCACTTTGCCTTTATGGAGTAATTTACTTTCTATCGTATTTTTTTTTCAAACTGTTTTGTGTAAGTCAATTTAAATTGCGCAACTGTTGCGGCACTTTCAAGCAATTGAGGTTACGTAAGAACACCAAGGAAGCATAGTGCAGTCACGAAATTGTTTCGTAATTTAAATTTTCATTGCATTTTACATTTACTTAAAAAAATATTGCCATGGTTATATTTTTTAATACCTCAATGATTTTATTTTAAACATTAATAATCGTGCTATACGTCTGAATATATAAAATTATTTTAACTTAAAACGAGTAACAGACTCTGAAGTCGTGACTCGTGACCAAAGTTTACTTCGACTTTTCCTGTACTTTGTTTAAATTGATAAGCAACTTCCGTCTGTAACTTGATAGATATAAAGTTCAAATTCCAATATCCCCTGTGTCTCATTGTACCAAGCTTCCGCCTGCAACAGTGAAGATGTTCTCAAGAAATGAGGTCACTGAATTTGTTCACGAAATATCTGTTCAAAGAATATTTAAAGACTGTTAGAGAGAGCTGGCTTAAGTAGGCCTCAAAGCAGTAGTTTCACACCAATTTAGATAAGATCTGATCAAGTTTTATTTTTCTGACATGCTAAGTTAATTTGGCCTAGAAAAGATTTACCCAAAGCGTTATATTCACCCGAAAAGAGAAAAATAAAACAAATGAAATCAAATTCTCTTTCATCCGTAGACCTATTCAACTCTTCGCACAATTAGAACGAGGATCGAGTAAATCACACTTTGTATCTAACTACCGCAAATTATTTTGAAGTAATCCGGCAATTTAAACAAGACTGGTGTGGTTAACCATACAGAGTGATTCACCTCAGACGACCCAGTTAACCACATGGGGTAATGAGTTGTTCTACTAAAAATATACGCTGATTTTTCAGTAAAGAGTACCAAATGATGATTGCGTTAAGTTTCAGTTTTTAGTCATTTCGGTGATTCATTGTAGGGTAAGTTAATTCAGGCTCTTTACACCGTATTATTATGTACAGTTTTGGAAAAAATTAACACCATTCTTTTGGTTTTGAGAAAAACCCTGTTTCGTGGATACGATTCACACTGAAACACTAATTATGAAATGATATTGAAAAAAATATGAGCTCAGCAGAAAATTTTCTTATTTCGTGAATCAGCTTTTTAATACTTCCGAAAAGTTCTTAACATTGAGTGTTTATTGTATCGGAGATTTTAATGATAATTGAGGTTCATTTAAATTTTAGTTGTTAAGCTCGTCTCGTTATTGAAAGTTGAATGTTTCAACTTTCGATTGAGCTCAAAACCAACTTAAAGTCCCAATTTTATAGCTGAGTATTACAATATTTTTTATATTATTTTATGCATGCACAGTCGGAGTCAGATTACAATATTGTTCTTAACGATGTCACGTTGCAATTAATGCTTTTTGTTCATTGTAATCAGCGCGTGACTTATCCTGACAATTCTGTCTATTCTTCACTTGTACCTTTTCATTCTATGGATGTTGCTGTATAAGCGTTTAGTCTTTGAAATATTATATTCTTGGTACAAAGAGTATTTGTACCTTTGAGTGCTTATTTCTTTGAATTTATATTATTATGTGCTGGTTGCCTGTTTACAGGTACTCGTATTTCATGACCAATGTCCATGTAGTCTGGCAATTAATGTTTCAAGTACTTATAAAGTTCTCATCTCCCTATTTTTCTCTCTTTCTCTCTCTTTGTCTATGTATTGATTTTTCGAATTTGAGGGGGACATAAATTGGGGCACTCTTTACGTAATGCTGTATGACTTCCACATAATACTAATGCTTACTACCTACATCTTACAAGAGCATCTTTTTATAGACAAAATGATTTCAACCCATCACTCTTCATCAGACTATAAACTAGATTACGTTTGCCTATCAAGATAAGTGTTTGGCACAAATTGCGAAATATTAAGTCATTCAATAAACATGCAAATGATTTATGTGCTCTATGATGTTACGAGACTAATCGAAGACTTTTCACTATCTAGTTTTCAGCAAGTTTTATTATTCCAATACCTACCTAAGGTAATTGTAAAGTTTAGGTGTGTACTTCGTGTAGACACAGCAGTAATGCCCACTCGTAGGAGACAGTAGGATTGGCCTAATTAAATAATTTATAATAAATCATTTCTATCCAAATGGTGCTGGGGTACATTAAATGAGCCTTCACGCTTGATAGTAATAAAATGCAAGAGCAAGAATATGATCATCAGTGTCATACTCAAAAGTTTTGATATCATTAGCTAACAGAGCGAGTGTCAGTTTGATAGTAGTTACATGATCTGAAGATTGTTGGTTTGATGTCACCATGAGATAATGAACTAAATTTACTTCTACGTCATGCCCTATCAATCTTGTCACTTCATCGGTCGGTTCCTTTATCCTTTCATTTACCTTCGAAGTTGACATCTATAAAACTAAATAGATTATACAAGATGTAAATAAAGAGTAATTTATTATATAATAATATCATTATTATTCTATAGACCTGTCTTGTGACGTCATATTGAACTTTATCTGATATATAAAGTTTTGACGTTAAATTCCCACAAGTACCTACTGGTTTTTATAGCATTTATAAGACCTAAGACCTGAAGGCTCTATATTAACAATGAGCTTTACGAATCTTGAGGAGAATTGTATGGATTTACCTACTCGTAATTCAAAATTTTAAACTCCGAAAGTAACGACACCACAATTAATGTCGTTATTTCACATGAAGTAAGGCCATTAATCATTTAGGGCTTCGTGAAGTAAGGCCATTAATAATTTAGGGCTAATATTTCCCACTAAAAACAATATAAATACTTTTTATCATAATTTTGATAGCTGCTTACTTCATGCAAAGCATACTTCAAAATTTGGGTCTCGCGTCACTAACAAACCCAATTCAGGAGCTATTTCAGTATAAACGCCCACTACACATCTGGTACGATTATCCTAGCTTTTTGCCTGGAAATAGAGATCAAAGGGTCAAGAGAACACTCGTTCGACAGATGGAGACCATTCACGTAAAATACATAACCTCCACTTTTTTTTTTGAAGCGATTATAAATGTTCGGACATTTGCATTGGTACTTTGACCGGAATTTATGGCGTAACGTTGGATGTTGGTAAATTTACGTCTATTAATTATTGTGCTCTTTCCATACAGCATTTAAGGGCCAAATTAAACCTACTTGATGGATGTCAAGTTCAGCGAAGTATTGGGGCCAGACGGTTTTGCAATCACGCGAGTTAGTCATGCCGGCTGTTATGAAAGGCCGCGTCGAGCTGCTCCCACACAAACCGTTTTGGCAAGTAATTTTTGTAGCCACAAACTGTATTTGTTTGCGGAAATCATTTCAGATTTTAATAAGTAGTTGTTTTGTTCTGCATTTGAATAAAAAATACGATGTAAACGCAGTAATTTACGTTCACCTGTTTTGTGAAAGAAATTATGATTAACATTTTATAAACTCAGTATTAAAAAATACTGCATCAAATCATTCTGGAAATCTCTCTACTAAATATAATATGTTTTATAAATAAATCAGTTAACAACCATTGTGAGTAACAAAGTAATAAAAGACAATGGCCAAGCATGTCGAATTGATCACGAACAAATCACATGGCTTAACAGCCAGCCTTTGTCTGATAGAAACTTGAATATAAGTACATATACAGCCTGTTTAACCTCTAAACACCTTAATGAATGTCGGTGACATTTAGAAAATATTTTAAGCCCGTTCTTGAACTGTTAAGATCTTAAGTTGGCTAATATTAGAACCCGTAACATTGTTCGGTAACCGTTGCATTCCTTTGCTGGACTTCCTGGTTGCCAAAAATATGTCTACCATTATAGATACTCGTATAATAATATTCTGTGAGCTATACTTCCTAGTCGATCGATAAATTATTTATTTGAATGTAGCAGATTCTCATCTCACGCAATTTACAATAGCCAAACACGTTTCTTCTTCGTAGGCGTTTACTTAGCAAATTGTACTGAACCTATTGCAATTCGCCTATATTTAACATAATTGTAGAATGTAACTTGGTATATCTCGGAAAACTTAATCCTGCTTCGATCTTAATCACCATGTTCGATGATTCCATACCTGGAACCTCGGTACAACCATCAGCTCTTGCTTATTAGCAATTCTAAACCCATTATTATTAGTGTTACATAGAGCGGGAAGGCACAGCTGTGAAATAGCTAACCTAACCATGCCAAGGCGAAACCTCGCTGTCGCCTACTCGACAGTACCAACTTATATGCATGTAATTAGGCATGACAATTTTACTTGGAAACTGATAGTTTGCGAAATTGTAAGTATTTAAATTACTGTGGCTTTTGTCTGAAGATGGTATGACAGATAGATAAATCTAATTAAAGGCTACCGCAGACAGGCGCGACGCGACTCTTGTAAAACAATTTACATGAAGTTTTCATAGAAACTGTTCTACTAGAGTCGCGTCGCGCCTTTGATTCCGATATGCAACCTATGCAACAAATTACAAGCTTCATCGAATATGGATTAGTGGTAAATGGTTTACAGCTTAACCTTTAATACAATACATGGGACTAATATTAATAACATTCAGCATAAAGACATCGTTACAGTACAGTTAAAAATAGGTAAATACAATGAACAGAACATCGCAATTAATGTGACCTTTACTTAATAAATTAGATCAATTGTGCGTGTAAAATTCTAGTTTAACATTAATTGAATAATTGATAGCAATGATGTATCAAATAACGACATTTTCCTGCGTAGTTCCACTGAATTTCGAGCTGTAATTCTGAAATATCTTAATATATATATTATGTACAGTCACCAAAAGAGATAAGGAACCAGGGTCGCCGGATATAGTAGCAGTTTAGTAAGAAACCAATGGATGTTTTCGAATGAAATTTAATTTGATAAATGACCTTGTTGTTTTCTATTAATTTAATTAAACTTTATTCGAAAACATTCATCGGTTTCTTACTATACTTCAACTATATCGACGACCCCGGTAACTTATCACTTTTGGTGACTGTACTTACCATACATATTTTTTTTTTTCAATTGCGTCGTACTTTGAGGTTGAGCCACGTTGGTCTAGTGGACGCAAGCCCTACTGCTGAGCAGGAGGTCCTGCGTTCGATTCCCAGCTTGAGCAAAGCGTTATTGGATTTTTCTGTCAGGAATTTCTGAGTAGACAGCAGCCCGGAGTCTGGATTTGTGCCCAGTTAATGGCGACAGGTTCGCCCTCTATTACATGGGACTTAAATATAACTGGCAAAATGTGGGTGTAACTATACGTACACCTCTGCCTAACCCTTCGATGATTACAACGGTGGTGTTATGTTATGTTTGAGGATAGGTGATCATCACATCTCATGAACTCCCAGACCGCTCTTGCGGAAATGATTGCACTGTTATTGTTATTAATTTCGACAATAATATCTGCGCAACTTTATCGCGATTTGATAAAAAAAACACGAAGGTTTGTTTTGATTGTTTCAAAGAACTGGGTTTTTTTGCAAACAAGGAAAAAATATGTCGTAATCGTCATTTTGCCGAAATGTTTGTAAATATCTTTTAGGAAAAAGAGTAGCTTTATATGACTCAGAAGCGTCACTTAAAGTCTTTATAAATCCAACCGGAGACTTTGATAATGCAGAGTTGATTCATCATGCATTGGACTGCAATTTTACATACAATTTTTTTAAGGTAAAAGTGCTCCAGCTCGAACTGAATTAAACTTGTGTTTGTAAATTTTTTTTTCTTGTGTATTTTACCTAGCCTACTTAAGTATGTATTTGTGTCACTTTTTAGTTTGTAATTTACTCTGTACAACGTCTTGGGATTCAAATCTGTAATGTTGTGCATGTAATTTTAAATAAATAAATAAATCATTAATCAAAGCCTTTTATTTATCACGAGGCTAACACGAGTAGGCATGTGGAAAGTGGCCTTTATTTAGCAATACGACCTTAAATTAGCAAATCGAAGATTATAGAGACGAAGGTAAATGCATTCGGCTGTTATCAACAAACTCAGTAACATAAGACTACTGAATCATCTTTCCAGATTATTCCGTGAATCAGAAGTTAAACAATAAGTAGTTTATCAGCAGCCATAAGTATGACACAAGTACAATAAGTTTAGGTACTCGAAATGCAGTAATACGTTTACTGCCGCGTGACAAAAGGTGACTTCATATTATTCAATTATTTAATAGAATTACCCAATCTTATCCGAATCAAATAAATTATCCTTAAAACGCTTTTCCTGTGCTTAGATGTAATGTAATACAGTTATTCTTGAGTGCCCTTAACACCTTTTGAAATAGTATTTCCAGTAATATCTACTCGATCTATTATCTCTTCTATTTATACATTATTTATCGTAATTATTTGTAATAGCACTATCTTTATAGATAGAGACCAAAACAATGATTACAACATGGACAATGCGGGGATGTTTGTAAACAAAGGTATAGTCTCATTAGGGTTTAACGAACTTTTGGTATAGTTTTCCTTGCTGATATACCATCGAACTCGAGAGTGACTGCTACCACACTTAACACTGAGTAATATGTAATTAGATGAGGGAAATAATGATAAAAAGAGTTAATCCTCGCTCTAACAGAGAAGAGGCCTGTGTTCCAGCAGAGTGGGAACAGTATAGGCTAATTATGGTATGATACGTTATGTATAGTAAATCGAGACCATCTCTTTTGATCTTTGACCTACCACACTCATTGAAACTTCCTAAGCTTTTCTTTGGATCAACCGCGTGATTCTATATGTGAGTTCCCGCACGTTTTAATACAAAAATGTACCAGATTTTTGTTTATTTTGATAACATATAAATCGCGAATCAATGTTTGCGTTCAATATAAACAGGCATAAATTGAAGATTTTCTAGGTGGCCTGTCGATGGATGAATTACTTGCATTTAAATCAAGGTGAAGAACGGCTTTCCTATATTTATGTTTACTTTTCTGAACTGTTCCTCATTTTGCTTGTAACCTGAAAAACTTTAATCGCGGTTTTGATTTGGATTGTGTAGTACATGTAGGTCTTTATATTTTTGTTAAAAATATCGTTATTATTTACTTTAGTAAGTGTTCGATTATTGACGATGGGGGGACGCAGAGGCTAGAGAGACTATTCAAAAGCAAATTGTGACCATTTTGACGATAAATTTTTCGGAACATGTTTTGACTGATTCTACCAAGTTTCTTTCTATATGGATTTTATTAAAATAATGAGAAATATACTTTGAATACATTAGGTATTTACTGTTACAAAATTAAACAAACAGAAACAAAATCAATACACCCACCGTGTTTTCGTTCATAATATAAACCAGGTTTTTATAGGGAGGTTTTCTCTAAGAATTACTCAGCCTTTGTATCAGGAATTCAGAAAATTTTCCTTGATTTTTTTTGGTTCCACAAACACAAACGGAGGTAAGTACTAGGTATTAATTACGCGTTACGTTGTATTTTAATTTAAATTCTCGTGAAGACTGATTTCCGTGAGTCACTGAAATTGGCATTGTAGTGTATAATAATGTACCTATTTATATGGAGTTATAATGACGCACGTGCGCTGAAAAAACATATCAATTTCGAATATAATATTACCAATGTTCATGAAATAGTTCTTTACCTACGTATGAAAAGGACTACCTACTTAGCTATACATTATATACCTTTATGTATTGTATTATTTAATTTATTTATTGTGAAATCATCTGTCCTTACCTGGAAAATACGTGCATGAGTCACAACATTCAGAGTCCCCCCTTCACTGATTTACATACAAACAAGTCATATTATGTACCTTGACATGACAATTTCAACATTTTCCATTACAAATCTCTAAAGGCACTTTCCATGACGGCCGTAAACGTATTTCCAAGGAAGTATTTTCTGTTCGACAGAACTAAATAATTTATGGGAAAGATATTATCTAAGGGCATTGACACGAGTCAATGCCGTGCGTATAACAAAACAAAACATCTGCCGAATGAGTTTCCTATTTGAAAAGAAAATAGATTTTTCATAGTTTATTATTAGTTGATTTTAGATGTTATGGCCTTCGCCTACATAAGACTCCCACAAGTAGAAATAAGGGCAACTATTCTTAGATTCAGTACTACTTGGGAGATTATAATGAGATACTTCTAGATGGGCAAAACCATCTAGTACACGAAAACTCCTTGGTCAAAAACTGGGTACACTTCGGGAAAACCGGAGTTATACACGAGTTGTTTATCATCCCACGTAATTTTTACTGAGAAAAATGTAACGGTATTACCTACTTACAATCTGTTACTAGTAACTACTTATTAATATGTAGGTACGTATCGCTTGATATAAGTATAACCTTAAACTGCTACTTTAATGTGGCACTGATACAGCGGGGTAATTGCGTAACACACTAACAGCAGGAATGGCTTTCATTTTGACAGTTCAACAACATTCATCGCGTATTTACGTTGTTGAGCAGACAAATCATTCGAACATATGAAGCAATGGATTAGCGATATCTTTCAAAATGATTCAGATTATGTTTGCTAGTGTTTTACGCAGTTAGGGCGCTGGGCGGTTTTTTTTTTTCGTTTTGATTTTAGTGTGGGCTTACCTGCCAGTGAGCATAATGTAAGTGCTCATTGTATTTTATTGAAGAAATAAAACGCACCTCTTTGAGATCGAGTAGATAATTGTACGTATAATTACTTACTTGATTTATAGGTACATCGGGCAATTAAACTTCGTATACATTGAATTTTAAAATTTTCTACGATCTGTAAGCCAGTTTTAATGTTTTTTTTTAACCACAACTTCGTTAAATGTTGTGAACTAGAGAAAAACATATCAAGAAATCTTTACGACTGCAAGTAGGTATGAATCTGTGTCGATTATATACTTTGTCCATGCATATATATATGTACATAAATAGAAACAGTTACTTCCTCTTTGTGTATGCATGGACACAGTAAAACCTATCCCATTCGAGGCGAGATGCAAAAATTATCGAGCTCGCTTTGGTCGCTCTTGTACCCTGCATTTTCTTAATAATGTTATGCTTTTCTGCATAAGTCGACAAAGGTGTTCCTTGTATAAATGTAAGTACAAACGTTAACCTAAGATATCCGAGGTGAAGTTCAAAAATGATCGAGTTCGCTTCGTTGAGCTGAAGATGCACCCCGTAAAAAAAAACTTGCCGGCGCCCATGGCCAGTTTAAAAAATCAATATTAATTCAGTAGGTAGTTATTATTTTATATTAGGTACAAGTTCTAAAATACCATATAAGTACCAGACCATATATATTGGTACATAGGACATCTGTACATTAATTTCTCAGGCATTTTCTCATTTCCTTGCAGCTTACATAAACCGATAATCGAAGGTTTGTTCGTACTGTTTTTAAAACACGTGCCGGGTAAACGTGTATCGTAGTTATTTGCTATTGTAACTGTCACGCCTTTGAATCAAAAAGGTGTAAGAAGTGTACTATAATAGCACGCAAACCGTTTGTTTTTATGAGCATTATGACGCTAAAGTAAATAAGAGTGTAAAGGGAAAAAATTCTGAAGAAATCTCGGCGGGGCACTTTTCTTGTGGTAACATAACCCTTATTCCGATGAAGTTAAGACCTGACAAGGGATATCGTTAACCAGACGTTACTGTTACCCAGGGGACAAAGGTCCGACCTACACTAACGTTGCATTGCAATAAAAACCCAATTCCTACTGTGTAATTCCAGACGTCGGGAGTCATATAATACATTTGCCTACACCGTTAAGATATGAGTTAATTACTGAAACCCAACTCACACGGCACACAGTGAAACAATCAAACCGACACACATTGGTACAGTGAGCCACACGTACATAGTACCAATTCGACTTTGACAGCGCCTTTATTTGATAGCTAATAGCAGGTTTTTCTGGCACAAGTGTGTATGGCTGACCGTACGTAGCCGCACGCGTCTCAAGTGTGATATGACCCGACACGTGATGCCTATATGTGGCCACAGAGTATTTTACAGACAGCTCGCAGTATACGAGTCAACACAACAAATTAATTTGTCTCGTAAATTATGTAGTTACATCAAATAGTTGGTTTTAATTGCTTGATTAATATTTTGCTCTAATAGTCTAATAGGTGTTCGTGGTTATTAATTAGGTATTTGGCTTGAATACAAATGGATACAAACAGATTTGATAATCTAAATAATGTTTCAAATAAATATGATCACTTAATTCCAAGTTAGTTTTAACTGGCCATAAACTCAATAACATTCAGTACAAGTAAATTACACAACGATTACTTTGGTAGGCCCAAACACGTAGTTGGTACTTAATGTCAATCTAAGTGATCGACTTTTGCAACGGACACAAAGGTATTCAAGTACTCAGAATTGCGTTAAACCAATTCGCAGTGCATTGTTTTCGAACTAGGTCAATCTGACCCCGACGAAACGGATATAAAGGGGTAGGTACTTGATAATTGTTGCTATCGTGGATATAGTTTAATAGTAAAGCGCATTTGTTAAGTCGATAAGGCCTTATCGAACTGAAATATGAAACAATAAAGGTAAATCATGAGAAATTAGATTCATATCTTGAAATAGCGGGGAATTCCATTATTTGGAAAACCAGTGTAAATATCAAGCCAAGATATCTAAATTTATTATTATCGATAATGTTTATGAATCATTTTGCTTAACTACATTAACAGGCGAATTTGAACAGTCCGCGTAGGCATTAATACTGCATAAAGAATCCTATTTATTAAATGCAATAGTTTTATTGTTCTATGACGTATACGTAGGTGGTCGAAGCTACACACACATGCACAAATTTTATATTAACTAACGAAGTGTGTGCCTTACGCGTGTATATTTCAACTGAAACTAAACGTGAACTTTTACTATACCCTTAGTGTTATAGGTTGTTTTTAAAACAGCGGAAATTAAATTGAAGGAAGGCGTGGGATTCCACAGTAGTTTGGAAGATCGATTACTTGAGGAATAATTATGAAGTCTCTATACGATCTTCGTTTGAAACACAATACGAGTTGATCAACTTCCAATGAGAAAGTCAAATTCCCATTCAGTTTTTAATACTGTTTATCAATATTCTTATACACAGAAAATGTACTATACTTATTACAAACCCAGAAACTAGAAAATACAGCCAACTTTATGTCATATTAAATTATTATTTCTTCTGAGTATAAATATTCATGTGTACAAGGTAATGTGTTACTTTATAAAAGTAATTCATACCATTTATGAGCATTTACATAAATCACATGCGCATATTATTATTTACTTAACAGAATGAACACTTTCCGAGTAATTACAACAAGCTGAGTATTTAACAAGCTTAGAAACGTAAATAATGGTATCCATCAACTGTTGCTAACCCAGACAGTGACTGTCGAACTTGAAAAAACATTCTTCTTTCAGGATGAGAACAAGATAAGACATCAAACAGCTTATAACGTTTTTAGTAACATCAGTAAATAGAGTGAAGAAAACAACCCAGTTTATGATAAATCAAATAATGAATAGAAAATCTGTAAGAAAAGAATGTTGCTTTTTCTGTTGAACTGCTGTAAAATTCACCTCTATGTCATCCTAACATAGAGGCGAATTTTACAGCAGCTTTATATTTTTCTGTAGCAAATAAAATGAAGAAGAAAACTACTCGGTTTATGGTAGACCAGAGAGTGCATGGAAAAATCTGAATGAAACCTAATCTTATTTTATACCATTGACGTAGGATAATATGTATCCTGCGGGGTTATTACGTAACACACTAACAGTAGGAATGGGTTTTATTTTGACAGTTCAACAACATTCATTGCGTTATTTACGTTGTTGAGCAGACAAATTTTTCGAACATATGAAGCAATGGATTAGCAATAGGGTTTAAAATGATTCAGATTGTGATAGATAGTGTGTTACAAAATTATTGTACTGATATCAGTAAATTACTTCAAAAAACATTACTCTTTATAATTGGAAGATGGTTTTAGACTGTTCAGAAGTTTACAATTAACAAAACAAGTGATAAAATGTAATTAGAGTATTGCAAATACTAATGATGTAAGAGATTATAACCAACTGTTGTAAACTTGTAATATTATTATATCATTACAACAAAGTAATAGGTCACGAAATACTTATTAATATAAGCGTTAGAAGTAATTGTTTGTTTTAATGCCGTGTCTTACACAGATTGCTTATGTCATTATTTTCATCATAATGTTTCTAAAGAAAAACGTTTTTGTGTCGAAATATAATTTCGTACCTTAGCTAGAAGTTAATTAAAATGTCGTCACGCTATCCGAATGACGCCAACAACCTATCGGTGCAATCTTCTTCTGTATAATTATTTTAGTTTAGATAAGTCGAAAGGAGAATTCACTATAGAAGAATTGGCTAAAATTTTAAGTTGAAACTACTAGAATATTTTTTGAATACATAATAACATTTTATACTAAATAATGTGCCAATAAAGCTTTGAAATTTAATCGAATTATTTTATTATTTTATCATTATTACTATACTAACTAAAGGATTGATACTGGTTATTGCTTTTTAAGAATTAATTGACGGTAGCAAAACTGAATCAATAAAAATAACTGCCATAATACTCATAAAAATTGTTACTACTTGATATAATGAAGTATCCATTTACCTATCTATCCATTTAGAAAGCTATCTTGCAAGATGTCTTTTAAACACGGATTTAAGATAAATCGAATACCGAGACAGTTCAAGCATATGTGAGACAAGCAGTCATTTGTTTTATCAGACATTAACATTACCGTTTCCTTCTTAACTCTAAAGTAATTATTTGATATTTGCTGACTTAATGTCACATTGTCACATGATAAGTGTGGAGAAAAGCGAAAGTTATGGACTTTGACAGCTAGAGAAGTTGTATCTGCTTGATAGATTTCGTAATGCTAATGAGTGTATGTTTTTTACTCTTGTACTGCAGCCATATAAAGTTTCACGTTAGGAGGTGTGGCCTGTGCCAAATTATGAGTCAAACTACCAAACTAAGGTAGGAATGGCTTTAGTTTTGACAGTTCAACAACATTCATTGCGTTATTTACGTTATTGAGCAGATACATTTTTCGAACATATGAAGCAATGGATAAGCAATAGGCTTCAAAATTATTTCGTGAATAAATACAAACTTTCCAGAACATCGAGTCCGTCCCTACAGGAAACCGGAAAAGAAACATACCACATCAAATTCTATGCAATTCTCCAACGTGAAAAAAATATAAGGATAAGATGTTATCAAATTATCATAAGGAAAAACCGGCCATTGTTCCAAATATGTTTCGAATTAACATGTAACGGTTCTCACACACTTTCATATATTATGCATGTCCACAGTAAACAATACATAAGTTGTCTGTCTGTCACAGTTAAAAAGTAGGCCGGATTAGAGACCGAGCGGGTGACATTGATAATGATAACAGATACTGGTTTGGTCGCAATTTCTAGTATCAACAAGATGTCAACGTAGTTTATCTTTTTTAAATTCGTAATATAATTGGACAGTATTCAATTGATCAATGTCAAATCGAACGTTGGCTTTCAAAAGAATTTCAAAAACAGAAGAGGAGAAAACAATTGATAAGCGGGTCACAAATATAGAAACTTCTTGACATGTTACATCATATCTTGTGAAACACAGATCGTTACAGATTCTACATTATCTAATCAATATTTGCATGGTTTTTATAAAACCTCGAAAATTCCTTATACTACTAATAAATTATTGTCAATCATTTATTTTTATTTTTATTAATTTTCTGAATAAACGTTCACAGATTTATGTTTCTAAAGAATAATTATGTAATTTTCCATAAATATAATATGTATAATATGATGCTATAGTCTAAGTAGGTAAGATAAGTGAGACAATATAGATTAGTTAGGAATGTGACAATATAATGAGTAGCAGATTGCTGTCGGTCACGATACCATTTCATGTTACACCTCGTGATGAACAAACCATGTCGGTATTATCTCTGTAGTTATCGTATCTTATTGATCTGAAAATCAGTATATTATTGTTAAATTCGTTCGTTTGCCTTTAAGGCGAGGTTGCAGTACTTTTTAACTCTAATAATTGAACATACGGTCAAGCTCTATGTGAAGACAGAAACGTGAATTATAATAAAAGTCTCGATAAAAAAAAACCAATAAAATGACACTAAATCGCTATTTAAAACGTGTATCTTAAAGCATCATAAAACCATGTAAAAGTTATATCAAAAGATAAGGCTTATTGTTTTTTAGGGCATGTTGAGAACACATTTTATAATTTCAAACATGTACTAAATCTAGCAGTTCAAGCGCTTGCACCGGCTGGCCGGTGCCCGCCGAGGCGCACTAAATGGGGCTTTACGTTTACAACTGGAATCATAAAAAAAACTATCAATTAGGTACCTACAGGAAAAAAAAAATAAGAAAAAGTATTAATCATAAAGTAATCAAAGTACGTATAAAATTGAAAAGGAAATTGCTATAATAATGAGACATGGAAAATAAAGCTACACTGAGGCCAAAGTATTATTCTTAAATAATTAGCTTTCTTCCACTGAAAAACAACCTTATTTTTATAAACTGAACAATTACCATTGCGAATTATTCGTTCTGGAAGTTTTTACGTAAGACACCTTTTGTTAAAGTTCCAACTGTTTCGAATCTCTGAAAGCGTTTATAATTTTTGAAAAATATTTTTGTATTCATGAAAAACGTCATCAAAGTACTAACAGAAACAGGTGCTGCTGTATTGTTTCCTTGTGTTCTTTTGTTAATTACTTTAACACGTTTAATGTCAATTTATTTGCTACCGGTCACTATGCTGTCGGATATTAATTTTCTTAAATTGTTTTACTATTTCGTGAGATATTTTATCACCAATCGTGGCCACCTACTGAGCTCAAACAATATAAAAATAATCGACCAAAGTACCGTCGACACGAAAGGAAGAAGAAGACCAAAAAATAGTTTTTTTTTTACTTTGTGTATTAAAGAATTTAATTAGGCATAACTATTAAAAACGAATGCCATCTGGCTTTTTCCTGAGCTCCACGATCCAAGTAAAAAAAAAACGCTTACAAGATTCCGATAAAGCCAATTGATTAAACATACGAAACCTTAGGAAGAATCCATCATTACAAAACCCGGAAAAATCCATCCTTTTGGTATCTTTCCTTTCAAAAGATGAACTATAGATAAAACAGGAAAAAGAGACGAGATTACGATAAAAATGAATGAGAATCACGAATCTGCTATGTGGTCGGAAAAATACTGTTGTATTAAAAGCTTACAATACTTTAGATAAGCTAATACAGTTACTATTTTGAATGACAGATACCATCCCGTTGAGTAAAATATGTTATAAAATATTACGATGATAAAGCAAACATTGTTTTTATGAAAATTTGTTATATGTCCGTGAAAATGCGGCTGTTAAGAATGATGTATTTTTTATTTGTTTTCCCTGAGCAGTCAACAAAATGCAATGGTGAGCCGGATGCGTCTGATTTTAATACAGTAAAGAACTTTAGTGTAGGTATCAAATCAGTCTTAGAAATTCAGACAAAATAGACAAAAGGCGATAAAAAACTTCACATTAAACAAATAGCTAGGTACTAGACAAATCGCCAAGTGGTTAACCGACAACACATAAAAGTGTTAAGTTGTTTACAAACATGTCCACCGGGCGAATAAACGATGTTACAGTCAGTGTCGTAAAAGTGTCTGATTTTCTTTTGATTTATAAATTCTAACTAACTACGAGAACAGCATTGTAGCTAAGATTAGCAGGACTACCAAAAAAGTACAGTATTTTTAGGTTAACTTAAGTAAAGTTTCTTCTCTCGTACTATTGTACTATATTGTGTACTGTACTAAATATATTGTGTATCAAATGAATTAACATTGTTATACTGTTAGTTGGGTGGAAGTTGTGTTTCATTTCCATTTCCTACTAACATAATTTATAATAACTGAGGTAAAGATTCCCATAGCAACTTAGTTGATATAATATCTTCCATGCAAAAAAAATTAAGTTATTAGAGGCATCAGTTACTCTCAGAAACTCTCAGTTACTCTCAGAAAGGAATTTGATACTCAATACAATATAAAAACGACACTTAGTGCATTTAATTTTAGTATCATGCATCTAAAACGTCATGATTATCATCTGCCACGCGTACCCACGCCTTTGGGGAGGCGGTTGATTACGGGGAAACATGGATCACACACGCAGACAGACCATTTCAATCAAGCAAGTAATGGGATCAAATAAACATAACAAAATATTACGTAACATCGCGTCACTTTACATATATTTTCTCACACCATTTTCCCTCCACAGATAAGAAGATAATATAATCTTAGTTCATTAATCTGTGGGTCGATTTGACCCCTGTAGAACACGAAGCTGAAGGATGGCGATGGCGCACGAAACGTGTTGATAGCCTGAGTTCACCATAAGAATGTGTCCACACTATATAACATAACATGTTATAAAATAAGCTTATATAACATGTTTTAATAAAGAGATCAACAATGTTAAATAATGTGGACATGTTATTTAACAATAGTTTTATATCATGTTCCTTAATCTGATGGATGCACCCCACAAATTTTACTATGGGACCAACCCTAAACTAGTGAATTTTTTTTTTGCTGATCCATGTGTTATGTTGAGTTATGCGAACATAAATGTATGAATCAGCTGTTTTTTTTTCAAGTTTTTCGGTGTGGTCCCATAGTAAAAGTTGACTGGTGCCTAAGGAAGGCGTAAAGCCTGTATTTTAGGACACCAGATCTCCATCCCTTCAGAAGCAGTTACATTTATATCGGATTATGCACTCTTATACAAATGCGGTAAGTTATATAAAATCAGAAAAAATATTACACTATTAATTATTAGCAGGTGGCGTTCTGTAGTTTCTGCCTACCCCCATGGGAAGAAGGCGTGAGTTTATGTAAGTTTATGTCATTCTAGGGTTAATACATGTGTGTGTGAATGATAATATGCATCTTCTTCTTGTCTATTCCTAGACATGAAGTTAAAATTTTGTAACAACTATCTTAAAGTTCGATTTTACCACGTTCATGATCTCCCACAGGTGCAAAAACAACGTTATTTTTATCGTAATTACACTACAAGACTTAAGCATTAAAATAAATAAAAAAACTCTCATTCAGAGATCAAGGATCTTAGCGGGTTGTTGAACTTGCTTCTTAGAACTAAATGGGAATAATAATATTATACGCGCGTAACGCCTTTTTAGTGTAAAGACTTTTTTGTATATTTTAAAAACGAACTGCAGAGTAAGATCGTTGACAGTAATTTTTTTCTTTATTTCAATTAATTCCTTCTTTCATCGAGTTTTAAATAAATCTGTCATTTTCTAATTACCCCGTTTATTTGGATAAAAAGGTTTATTTTTGTTCTTTCGTGTGAAGTTTTTATATTTTTGGTTGATCCTGAAACACGTGTCGTTTATTTTCGCATATTAACTTTTAAGAATCAGTTATGTTCAAGCACTTAACATAAACTGTTACATCGTACAACCGTTCTTTAGTTGAAACCATTTGAAAGGTTGCATAAGCCGTGTTAAATTACAGTACTTAGTAGTAGTATTATTGAAATAAAATACTAAGTACTAAAACGCCCTGAAAATGGTCCGAGAAAGAAAAACCAGTCCACAAAGTTTTTTTTTTTATTTTTTTTTTTATTGAATTTGAGTTTGATTTGGATTTGAGTTGAATTGCTTATGTAACGTAAAGTTTGCTAGGCAGATTTTGGGTTGGGTATACTCGTCAACCTATGTCCTATTTGTTTTATTTATAGTATTCTGTAAAAAAAAAAGACGTAAGTACTCCTTACAAAAAAAAAATACAAAACTGAAAACCCTGTTAATTTTTATACCCGAAAATTGGCGTAAAATAGTAATGTTTTCCAGTTATGTATTACAGCACGTTAATTTTAAACAGTTTTAGTTATGAAACACTTCACTCAACCTTCACGAAAGTTTTTGGCGCCAGATCTAGTATAGATTTAAAGTTTTTATTTTCTACTGAATTCTTTCACTTTATGTATTTCTGGTTAACGTGTTAATTATATAACCTAATTGATAGGGTAATAACTGTTTTGTCAACAGTCTGAAATGCTGGTTTAAAATATAATTTAGGTACAAACTTGTCTGTTAGCTATACTATTTTAAAACACAAAGAAAAAAATTCGGTGATGATGTTTTTGCGGTGGAAATATATCTAACATTTAAATGTGTTTAGCAATGGTATTTTGTGGCATAATTTCGTACAAATTAATTGGGAAAATGTACAGGTATAACAGTTCTTGGCTTCGAAAGCACATAATTTTACAGTGATATAAATAACACTTTTTCTGCGGGAGCAACAGGAGAAATAATTTTAAACGAACTCCAGATACAAGCGTAGCAATTGAAAAACCTAGTTTATTATAAAATTGGTGACTCACTGGCCGTAGAGAACCGATGACATTCCTCTATACGATGAATTTCACATTATATTGTATCTTAAAGGGCTATAGTAGGTAATAAAATAAAAAGATCATAACGAATGCAGGTGCGTAACCGGCCGTCGAACTCGAAAGGCAAACTGCACATGAGTAAATAAAAGACCGTAAGTCTATGTTGCCACTATCCTTTGTATTATAAATCTTAAAGTTTGTAAAGCAATTGTTCTATGTATTGTTGTTAATCACTTTCATTCAGGGTTTTGATTTATTTGTTGCATCTAAGTAAATAAACACTATAGCTACAAGCTTGTTTTGCCAATAAATATGAAGCTGTTGTACAGTCGCCAGCACATCAAGTTACCACAAACTGTCAAATTTTCTCATTCGATTTTGAACTTTACTTTCAGCATTTTAAGGTTTAAAATCGTTTGCAGAAATTTGACAGTTTCGTGTAGCTTGTCCTGCTGGCGACTGTACAGTTTTTGCCATAAATTATATAATTGAAATTATTCAAAACCCAGAGGTAGAGATTTTTTTTTTGCTTTTGAAAGTCTCTTTATTATTATGTAAATGTTAACTTTTACAAAACTTCCGTCATTTAATTTTTTATCGTCAATCTTTCAATGATAAGTATCAAAGGCACCCTCAGTAGGTATATTATTAGAGAGGTATGTATTGGATATTTTAAATTTAATAAAATTATCTTTACATAGAAAGGAGCACAATTCACATCAAAGTAATGTAGAAATCTTTACGAAGAACATTGCCAATTCTCGCCTAGAAAATGGCTACTAATTTAATCACACATCTAACCACTTAAATAATATTCCATAGACTGTTCTAGTCACTTATATAACGTAAGACTCTCAACATGCAAATTAGGAATGATGATTTTAAATTAATAGCCATTTGCCTATATAGAGTATCCACTTCTTTGAAAGCCGCCTATGTTCTACTGTGCTAATAACCTAGTGATAAAAAAAAACTATACCATTTCCGTTATTTATTTACCTACTTACCTGTTCATTTAACTGTTACCACAGCATATAGCGTGATGTTAGTGACTCTTGTGGGTTATCCTAAACGTGGCACCGGGAAGCCATGTGTATAATAAAAATATTATGTGACCCTGAAAATTATAAATCCGCCAATTTCAGACCACAAAACTGAATTACCGAACGGTAACAGCTTTTTACCTCATCAAACATTTTCGTTAACATTGAGAAAAAATTCCCTCCAGCACGAAAAATAGCCTCAAATTAAACTTTTGACATTAATACCTTCTTTGCATGCCCAAACATAGAGAACAGCGCAAAGCCACGCATTTTTGTTGTAGCGAATTTACATATTTAAGATTGGCAACACCGCAGACCGGGCGAGACGACCGTTGGTTTGAAAAAAAAACTCAAGGGCATGAGTCGAGAACCCGTAGATTCTTGACCTCAAAATCGTGCGTGTCTGCTCGCGTGATCGCAAAATGTTTCTACTACGAGTATATTGTAGACCGTTTACCCTACCCGGTGTTCCCAAAAGACCAGTGCCAAATAGGTGAATTTAAGGACATATTGCATGGGTGTGGCATATGGCCTTAATTTGTGAAAGAGACCAGGTTAAACACGAAAATTGGATCAGGCTAGTTTTTTTGTGGACTTAATTGAAACATCATTTTTTAGGTTATCTATAGTTTGCTTGATAAAAATATTTTTGTAATAACATACACACAAATGTCACATAGATATTAATTTAATATCAATTAGCAATATTCGAAATTAGCTATTATCGGCTAAATTTTATGACATTAATTAGTAGTTACTATTAATTACCTATAAGTTAGTATTAGTTACCTATCCAAAGATCATTCAATCATGATCAGCCTATAATGTTCCCACAGCTGGGACACAGGCCTCCTCTCTGTGAGAGGGAGTGGGCCGTAATCCACCACGGGCCCAGTGCGGGTTGGTAGACCGGGTTGGTAGTCGGGTCGGGTTGGAACTGTCACATGTCTTCCATTTTTGGTTCTAGAACATGCCGGTTTCCTCACGATGATCATTCCCCTACATCAGCTAAACCTGATAATATTACAAAAAGGTTATTCTTAAAGACTCATCCGACTTTAATTTATTTTTATTGTAGCTATATGCCAATTCCAGCATTAACATTCTTAGACTACCTTGAAAGTACAACAGCATTCTAAAAGATCAACCACCACGTGTAACGGTCAACGGATATGGAAGATTTTAACGATATATGTAGCTGTAAAAAGTTTTATTGCTATACTTATAGCCATTGTCGTGATAAGAATAGATACCATTGACACAATATAAATGCATGAGGCACTTCATTTACTATCAATACCTACTTATTGTCTTTGGTCTAATCTATTAATACCAGCTTCTCACAATACATTGATAGTACCTAGTTAGATAACCAACAGTATTTTTTTATAGACATTTATCCATTCAGGTTAAACAAAAATATATATATTTATATAGGTATGTTTATTGTGCAACATCGCATAACTATTAATGTACGTAGTTAGATTGTAGATCATGTAAATGTGGTTGCGTAACAAAAGCGAAATAATAAGGCAACATTTTTATCAAAAATAAACTTGGGATTGGAAAAGAGTTATACCTACGTTTTTGTCACTCATCATAAGTCCAGAAAAACGCGCATAAATCTTGTTGAAGCTGGCTGTAAAATTAAAATAATGAATGTTCTCAAATGTTTGGTTGAATAGATAGAATTGTTCACAAAGTTTTGTAATTTATTTATCAAAAGAAAACATTGAAAGAATGGTTTCCAATTTCCTTTTCTCTACGACTCTAAAATGTTTAAGTTTTTTCCGAAAAATTGACGTATAACAATAAAAAATCACTTGGGTGAAGTAAACAAACTGAGTCCTACTCATATTTTTGTTTACATAGTAATATCTAGTGGTTTGGACAAACACGTTGTTTATTTGGCTTCAATATTCAAGCATATCAACATTTGAATAGACGCCAAATGCACATTTTGCCAAATGAAATAACAACCCAGACGACACTATATACTTCTACCCATTCACACAGATATGTCGTCTGAAGTCTGGAGCTAAATTCTCCTACAACAAACATAGTGTTTCAGATGATTTAAAAAAAAATAAAAGAATAATATAGCTTATCTCCAAAACACTAAACTCAAATTAGCATAGCAATACATTTTCGTAACAGTAATTATAAGTTAGTCGCCCCGATTTTGCATGCTGGTGAAAGACAAGCCAAAGAAGAAATTAGTCACGAAACATTTGACAATAATGTTTCATATTTTATTTTCTACCCGTTGTTCACTACCTACTAACGTCCAATGTTGCAATTATTAACCAATAGTTTGATGAGAGATGGAAAATACTGAAAATAGCATCTTGGATTAGCTTCTAAAATGTTACATGGTCATTGATGTTTTGATAATAAATCATTCAGTACCATTTTCTTTTAATAGTCATTCTATAACCATTGATCACTCTGACCCTCATATATTATTTTTATTACGTAACGTTATCTTTCTTTTAGAACAGGTTAACGTTCAGATAATCCAGTTACATCACATTGACGTCATATTAGAACATTCTCCTCAAAAGAAATGGGTCAGTATTCTGTTTTCGCCTTCTGCGTCAAACATCAATTTGTGATAAATATTGGCAAACTTATATTTGCTGTTACCTAGTAATGATCTAATGGATTATGAATTTTATTGCACTGTAAACGGGATGATCAAATTATATTGTGCGTGACAAAGTAATTGGAGAGCATCATCAAATGTTCAGACGGCAGTATTAAGTTTGTTGAATGTAATAGTTTGTAGTTCTTGGATGCAAAATATTAGGTCTTTACCTATGAAATTGCCGTTCTGCAGTACTGGCCATTTCAAATCAAAATAATTTTTGTTTGGCTAAGAATTCTAATTTCAAATTAATTTTATTTTAAAAACATGGATTTTTTTTTCTAAAAGTAGTCATTTCTTTATTGATTAGTGTTACATTTTCATCGCATTTCAATCTTTTTCGTCATCATGGATACGTTAAAAATTCGAGTAATTATGGAATATGAGTACCGTCGTGGCAGCAACGCGGCACAAGCGGCACGCAACATCAACGACGTTTACGGAGCTAACACTACAAACCAACGCACCACCTGTTATTGGTTTGCTCGCTTCCGTTCTGGAAATTTCGACCTGAAAAATGAACCTCGCGGTCGTCCGAAGACTTTGGTCGACAATGACGAATTAAAGGCGATTGTGGAAGCTGATGATACACAATCTACGGCTGAATTAGCAGCAGCTTTCGACGTTAGCGTCAAAACAATATTGGTCCATTTGCGTCAAATTGGCAAGGTAAAAAAGCTTGACAAATGGGTGCCCCACGAACTCAATGATCGCCAGCGCGAAGTACGCGTCGAGACGTGCCTTGCACTGCTCAACAGACACACAAATGAAGGAATTTTGAACCGCATTGTTACCTGCGATGAAAAATGGATTCTGTTTGATAACCGTAAGCGCTCAGCAAGTTGGTTGGATCCTGGTTCAGCACCTAAACAATGCCCTAAACGAAAACTTACCCCTAGAAAAGTGATGGTCACTGTTTGGTGGTCTAGCGCCGGTGTGATTCATCACAGCTTCTTACCAAACGGGGTGAGCATTACTGCAGATGTGTACTGTGAAGAACTGAACACAATGATGGAGAAGCTGGCGCATCTCCAACCAGCATTGGTCAATCGCTCGTCTCCGCTGCTCCTGCACGACAACGCGCGACCTCATACTGCACAGCAGACGGTCTCCAAGTTGCAAGAACTGGGGTTGGAAGCTCTCCGTCATCCGCCCTACTCACCAGACCTTGCGCCTACAGACTACTACTTTTTCCAGAATTTGGATAACTTCTTGGCGGGAAAAAAATTTAATACCCGAGAGGCAGTACAAAATGCCTTTGAAGAATTTGTTGCCTCCCGTCCAGCTGATTTCTTTAAGAAGGGCATCAATAAACTGCCACTGCGATGGCAAAGATGCATTGATTGCATGGGTGATTACTTCGATTAATACAAATAAAAAATTCATGAAAAAAATTCGTTTAAATTTTTTCATACAAAACGGCAATTTCATAGGTAAAGACCTATTATTAGATTCTAGGTCACCTCAATTTTGCAGATTGCTTTAAAGGTAATCGGATATCCTACACGTCAGTACCTGCCCTAATTCACGCGAGTATTCTCAGAAAGCTTTGAGAACAAGAAAACTGGATTTTCGTTTTGTGAAATTCTAAATATTTTACGAGTTATAATGTAAACTAGTGGACGTCAAAACACCAACGTATGGCCAAGAGTCACAGTAGCCAAGATTGCTAGAACATTAAAGAGTACAAAATTTATTGCAGCAAAACTGGTTCTGATGTCACGGATGAGAACGGTTTGCTAATGAAGATATTATTCAGAAGTCGATGAACTAGTTTAAACAAATGAAACGACAATATGATTTGGACGTAAAGTACGTACCCACACTTTACGCTTGTTTTGAGATGATAAAAATTCTAGTTCTACCAGTAAATAGTAATGCAAATAATATACCCAACTAACGTTGTGCTATTTTTTTTTAAACTACCGATGTACGGTTGGGTTGGACTAATAGTAAAAAAAATCTTCTAGGCTTCACGTCTACCTAATCTAAAATATGATATCGGAAGCAAAGATATGACATATCTAAGATTCGCGATAAAGATGTGGCCCACATAGTTAAAATGATAAATTTTCACCATGAACTAAATATAGAACTGACTTACTGAACATCCGCGAAAATTTAACTAAAATTACGAACAGTTGGAGCTCGTCTAACACTTAGAAATGAATACATTTAAATATCTAGATTTCCGGTTTGGCAAATACTGAAAATTTTCATCAACTTTGAGGATGTTATCTAGGCAGATAATAATAATTATGAGTTATGAAATTTTCACATGAAAATGTATTCAAGATAATTAGGCAAATTATATTATATTGCTTCTGAAGATTTAATGTTTTACTTTTCAAATTCTAAAAATATAATTCGTAATATACCTAGCTGATAATGGGATCGAAATATATTGTTTTGAGAATTTTAAACCAAAGTGAACATCGTATTAATTAATATTATACCCAGTTGGTAACGGCTTACGTCACAATGGTAGTCAAGATATAGTTAGATAATAGTAGGTATACATACAAACCGTCGGCGTCTGTTACCAAGGGCGATATAAAACTGGTGATATGCCAAGTCATTTCATTGTATATCATTTACGCAAGATATGCCTACTGAACTCCCCCTATCTTATTTCAGTCACCATTGTATGAAATAATTCATAATAATACAGTCGTATAATGTAACATTTGACATTGTCTTTATTATTTGTTTAAAAAAATACCAAATATTACAATACATTAAGTCATCGTTTTTATACTTCGTTCCTACCCAGCCATTTTCCGTGAAGCAAACATTTTGACAAATAATCCCTAAAACTAGTATATTTCAATTTATTATTATTGATTGATATAGATTATTGCTTATCAATCTAAAGCTAAGTTAGCAGGTAAGATTCATACGGTTAAAATTAAAACTGAACCTACCCTGCTTTTAAATGCAAATGTATAAATAATAACGTGTAAAACAAAATGAGGCACACTGCTCCCACGTGTATAATAAGTATGTACTACGTCACAGGGCGAACCAATCCGACAGTAGCCCCAAGGTCTGTCAATGTCCTGAATATTGCCACATAAAGTTTCCACGTGGTTTACAAAATTTGTACCCTATTGCTGTTTTATGGGCACTTCAGCAATTTGTTTATTACAAAGCAACCGGGGTTTCTCAATTTCCTATACTTGTGTAACGCTAGTGATAAAATTAATTTACGTGCATATATTTCATGGCAAATTGCCGTATCGAACTTTACCCCTGTCATTTATGGCCCGTCTGTATCTACATACGGTGTTGCTAAGCAATTGAAATGGGAGTCGTCTTACAATGGTGGTATTTGACATTGTTCTTATGAGGTTCATCTTACGGTCAATCCCGTCACATTAAACGGTATCACCTTTTTATAGAAGCTCTGTCTGTTTATATCCTGTAAGACAATGGATTTTGAAGAAAAAAACTGAAGAATGAAAGTTTCACTATCGAGCTCTCTCCATTCTCACAAAATAATGTTTACTGTCTCTCACGTCATCCAAAATGACTTCTGTTTGAACAGATGTTAAAAACTCTGAAGGTTAAAATCGGAAAATATTAAATACTCATAATTCGTTAACTCAAGTAATGCTTTGCAGACGTGAAATAAAGAGGCATAATTTATAGTACGTTAATAAACTATTTTCGTAAACAAAAACAACGCACAAAAGCTAAGGAGCTTTGTAAACATAATGGTTACTCAAAAATAACTAATATATACTACACTACACTTTACTGTAAGCAACGCAGATAAATAACATCACAACTTGTCTTCAAACGACATCCATCGTAGCTCCTACTATCATGAAGAACAAATAGCTGATCTTCTTGCCAAAATAGTTACATACCTAATTATTGTTGTTATAATAGGATTCCTGAAATCTGGGAGGAATCAAACCTGCACATAAGAAAGAATCTGCATTACCTCGAGATAATGAAGAAATATCGATATTTCTTCAGAACAAACGTTTGGAAGTACGCAATAAATTACGAGTGAACGTCTGAACTATAAAAAGTGTTACAACAATCACATTATAAATCTAGGTCTCAAAAACTCGAGTACGGGGCTTTGTTTATAATCTTATACGTTTGTTTAAAACAAAAATGTAACCAGCTTCCGCGTGCAATGTAGAAATGTTATCACGAATTTCTGGAGCACGTATGGTTTGGTAGATTTTTCTTATTTTGAGGTAAACAATTGCTTGTCATTTTATTTGTTTCGTTAGCTTGGAGCATATGTTTTGAAAACAGGAAGACAATGAGTTGTGTTTTTTGGAATTCAATATCCAATGAACTTGGGTTGGAACCGCGTTACAGTAAATGTAGACTTTACCAATGGCTCTCCAGTTTAAATGAAGCTATGTAATGTTTAACTTGGGTTACTAAATGTATAGTTTTCCGAGAAAAACTTAGCAAACATTGTTGAATACTTCTGCTTCTAATTAATTGTAATAACACAGACAGGTATTTAAATAACACAAATCAAGAATTTTCTTCAAAGTTATATAAATTTTAAAGTAAAATATGGACTGCTGAGGTGATACTTATGAATAGATGTAATTGGAACAGTGTATTTGCAGCCCTATTACAATCAACTGTGACTTCTATGTACATAGACATAAAGATTGATGAAGGTTCAACAGTATTTGTAATAATGGATACACGTGTCGAGGAGATTATGATAAAAGTAGTTGTTAAGAAATTTGTATCCTTGTAGCGGCACGCAAGCATTGGTTATGTACTGTTTATGGATGTTGGACAAAAGTGTGAATAACTAGAAAAACTGTGTAGGCATCCCGATAAACAGAAAACAGGTTACGTGAGGAATGATACCCTCATATAGTCGTTCTTCGTCTCCTATAATAGGATAATCGATTGTGACTGGTTCATTAGTAGGTTTGTTATTGACATTTGCATCACTGACCGTTTGTTTTTCTGAATAACCTGGTTGATAATGTTCATTCTTTACTTCTAGTTGTGCATCCTCTTTTAACATGCCATTCCTGGGATTGTAAGCTGATTTGTTTTTATTCGCCACAGGAACGACTTCCGTTCGAAATAACTTTTGTTCGATTATTTGTAAAAACTCTCAAAACGTGTGTTTATTCTGGCCACGAAAGTGTTTAACCGTTTTCTGAATGTGCTCAAATTATTTATTATCATAATATCCAGATATGTTTCGTTATTATTCATTAATTTTCTATATTAAAGTAGGATATTAATCAAATTGGCACCAACGTTGTTTTGAAGTTTCAATATAAATGAATTCAAAACCACGTTTTAGGTTCACGTGCACTTTGAATTGAAGATTTCCATGACATATTATGTGGTGAATAATTTATAGCATTCATTTGGAGGGGTGTCAACTTTCTGTGACTGTGAATCGAAGATTATCGTCGAATATTCGATGGAATATTAATAGACTGAAATGGTGGTAGGTACGAATATTACAAATGTGGGCGTGACTTATAACAAGTAGGTAGGTATATCAAGACACCGAAGTGCCTAGTGATCAAGACATACTGGTTTTTTTTTTAGATTTGAATATTGTATAATAATGTTTGATTATAGCATACTAGACATCCAGTTTTGTCCATAGGCACTAGTACAAGATGGAACAATGTACTAATTATTAATCAAATATTATAAGAAGGATTTTGTTCTTTTCACAATCGTATGAAATATTCACAACACGATGTCTTTCTATAGGAGGCATGTATTAACAATAACACATTGTGTTTTATCTTTATTTTAACAACGGTAAAATTTACCGTTTCCTCTAAATTATACTTTTAAACCAGCACGACCGTCAAACATTTTCTTTTACTACGATTTATTTTATATATTTCGTAAAAGCACCGGTACTGAATATATAGTAATTTCACAAAACTATTTTTAAAGTTTGTATTATACTTTGTTCGGCGTCAACGCGTTCGAAACTATAGAGGTCAGATGTCTGCACTCTGTCCTCATTCCGTAGCGAACCAACATTAAATTTAAATCACGCCTTGAACTTGAACTAAACTCTATGTAAAGATTACAAGTGCTAATAGTAACAGTTATTAATAGTACAGAAGAACGTAAACATTGATTTAAATTAATGTCATCGTGTAATCATTCCAGAATAGATAGATAAGCTCACAATTTAGCGGATTTGATTAAATAAGGACATAATAATATTCACATAATATAGAATCTATTAGACCACTTCAGTGCTCTCTAGAAATCTTTGCCTAGGAGAGACGCAAGAGATGCTGATGCAGTAAAAGTTGTTGACTTATTATACTCACAGCCAGACAATACCTCATCTCACACTTCTGAACTCAATAATACAAATGATTTGCTAGAGTCAAATCTCAAAATTAAGGTTATAACATTATTTTTGATAAAAATTTGTCCAGCATATGATGTAGAGTATGATAAAACTATCAACGAATCGCCCTAAAACACGAATCTTACCAAAGACTCATGGAAAAATCTGAAAGTCTTCAGAAAATATCAAAAGCATAATATAGAAGCCGGCGAAACTCTTCTGACACTTATTTTATTTTTATTTAGGCTAACGTGGCGTGATCATCGATATACGTTTATTTAATTCGTACGAAATGAATTATTAGTATGACGTCTTATTTATTTTAAAAATAAATTAAGAAATATCAGACTGTCTGGCAGCTGAGTCCAGCCAGACGAAATCTTGGCCACGCGTGATATATCCAATTTACAAGTTCTACTACCAGATTTCTTGGAACCACTTCAATGGTCCCATTTCTTCTTTTCATTTTCGTCCAACTGAAAATGGGTTATTAGACATTAATGATAAGGTAGTAAATCATAGAAACTCGTGTTTATGTTTTTGTTTTTTAGACTAAAATGAAAACGTGTATTACGATATCGTTGTTATTGGCTAAGTAACTAAGTTTACTAATGCAGTAAGTACACCATAATCATAATTTATTTGAGATCGACGCAACTTGTCTTCCCTAATTCTCTATTAGTCGTCACCTCAGTAGTCACTCCCTTCCTAGGTCGGATAAAGTGTTATTGGGTTATTCCATTAGAAATTTCTTAGTAACAGCCCGGACTTTAGAAGTTTGCGGTGTGATACCCCCTCGTACCTCGGAAAGCACGTTAAGCCGTTGGTCCTGCACCTGATCTCTCTCCGGTCGTGTCGGATTGCCGCCCCCCCGGGCTATGAAAGTGAGGGAAGAGAGAGTGCACCTGTGCAACACACACTTGTGCAATAAAATATATCCCGCGCCGGTGGCTAGTTTCCGTTGAGATTGGCCGCCATAGCCAAAATACGATCTGGAGGACTATAGTCACTCCCTTTCTAGCCATATCATCTTTCACACCGTTCATCCATAGTTTCTTTGGTCTTCTCCAAAACAGTTCTTCTTGCAGTAAGAACACCATATATAGTATATTATTATTATCTTCAACAACTATAGACATAAATATTATTAATAATACTTTAGTACACAGCTAATGATAGTCAAAGAAAGTGTTGTTTACGGAAGTTGCAGCGAAGGAAGTGAAACTCGGGCCACTGGTAGTAAATCCTATAATAACTCGCAGTATCTTCATTATCTACAGATTTTATCTAAGACTATTATAATAATATATGAGGGAATGCGAGAGGTAATGATGTTAATTACTGCTTTTTGACGTAAAAATAAATAATCTGTAGCTAACCACAGGGGTATGAGCCGCATGCCTAACTAACAATACAATTTCATTCTGCTCTAAACATAATCAATTTCCTAATTTCGAAACTACAATTAATTTGAAATAAATAGTCTTTTATTTTAGCCATGATTAATTCATAGAAACCCAATTAACGAACTAGTATTAAAACATACAAAGACGTAATTAATTCTCTGATAATTAAAACTGGAAAGGTTTTTAACCTATCCGACATGGTTCGGTTTAATTTTAAGGTCATTAATTAATGTACGATAACACATAATCAGTCCTCTTACGTAATTATCAACAAAAAAAAATTGTGTGGCAATTATTTTATAAGTAGGAAAAGATAAAGGAATATTACCAGAAAACGGTATTTCGGAATAGTACATGCTTTAATTATAACGTATTTAACAGTCAGCGACCTCTCACAATGTTAGTTGTATTTCAGTGATTTCAGTACTATAAACTTCAAGCCTGAAGTTTGCAATAAAATATTAAAGCAATTTCAGAAATATTTATATTTTTAGAAAAGAGACAAGATGATGATAATACCCATATTTTCTTTGTGTTACGCAATTGCAAATTTGAAAGACAACTTTACTAAACTCAAAGCAAGACTCCAGCTGAAAAACAAGACTATTTTAGTAAGAAGAGCTAATAAATTAAATGCACTGCACATGTAAACATGTATAAATACAATTAAATTTACGATTTCTGTACTAAATTAAAGGAGTCGGGAAACCTCTTCCTTTATATGTTTACATTCGAAAGATATTAATAAGATACATTTGTTCGTACTTCAGACTGCTCGTCGGCTTCAAATCGGTGGTTCCTGTTTACGTTTACATTTTGTTTATGTTCTATTGATTATTAACTGCATATGGTTTTGTTCAGTATCTATGATTCCTCTTATTGTACACAGATTGTATAGTTTAGGAGAAATGTCTGTTTATATTACTGCAGTTTTCAGAAAATCAGTGCAAAGAAAAGATTTTTCCTCTCTTTTTTCTTGGGAAAATACCTCTGATAAAGACCTGAGTCATCTTAACTTATGGCTTGAGGAATGCATGTTTACCATATAGAGAGAAAAGGTGAGGTCGTTTTCCTCGATGATACTGGTCATGTAATTTCCCAGAGATTTTATTTATAAGTAGGGTCATAGGAAAACCTTCTTGTTGTGCTTAAGACTAGGACTTAAGCCTTAGTAGAGTTTACTTAACGTCTTAGTTGTTGGGCAATCTATTGATCAAATTTTGTTGTCATATTATAAATTATAATGTTAGCATCATATTTAGTAATGATTTACATCCGATCTTTTCCCAGTAAAAGCCAATGTAACTGCGATGTTGGCACACGAGAAGCATAAATCAAAATCGAAGAAAAAACTAGCATCAATAGATCCAGCGCTATATGTGCATGTGGAACTCATCAAACGTCCGACCGTTACGATCAAAGATGCGGCTAATCCGAGCACGTTTACGAATCTGATTCGTGAATCTCTAGATTCGATTACGATAATCGATTACAAATAAAATGCAACAAACCTAATTCCGATACCGATTCATCAAATCGAATATTGTGTGTTTGCGAGTTTGTTCACCTGTTTGTTTGTGTGTCTCGTTTGAGTTCAGTGACTCACAATAAAACGGTCCTCCCGTTAATTTTGTACACAGACACATTTGGGACGTTCATCGTGTCGGTAGTATTAAAGTGTCCTATCTCTTTCTTATTTTATCGCTGTCTGCCATTTCTGTGTCAAATAATAATAATGCACCTTTGTGTAACCCGAAACGGTGGGGTGTAGTAAACCCCTGCCCGGCCTGTACCGTTATGGCTCATTTTCCTCAATAAGCTTTAGCTTACAACGTTAGCGTCAAATAGACACAAATATTTTATGTTATATGAGTGACTGTTTATAAAGGGCCACATTTCAAAACACATTCAAGTTCTAAACACATTAACGTTGCTGAAACCGATTTGACTGAACATATTGCTAAAATATGTATGTTTTTCATTTGCGGTGTACATTAAAGCCGCGGTTGATGTCCAGCCAGCACGTTTTCATGACCAGACCCAAAATAGACAATAATTCAAACAGTTGGACTGTTCAATAAACATGTGTTCCCTACAATGTGTGATTGCAACTGTGTTGCTAGACGTCAGATTGTCAATACCATGTTCCTCAAGTTCGTGTGAGGTAATTATTTAGTTTCCTATTGCATGAAAACGGTTTTCAGACGTCCAGTAGTTAATGTTGTGCACGAGATGTGAAGGTATCTGCAGAATTGACTATCTAATGGAGAAGTTGCCTATTTTCGACTTAAGACTTCGAATGTCTTCAAGCCTGAAAGGACCGAGATGATATAGAGAGATATAGAGTCGTTTTTTTTTCCATATATTGTTTTTCTTTTGTTAACGATTTTTTTAACACCTTAGCAAATAAAATGTATTCCTACACTACAAATTCTAAATCACGTTTTAGTAAAAAGTTCACAAAAACCACTGGTTTATTAGCTATAACTCTTGGGTGATGGCTATTAGACTAGAAACGTTTGCCACAGCCAGAACTAAATGTCAGCATTGACGTCATAGGGGGAGTAGCTACCGAACTAAATATACAAACCCGTTAATAAAGATGGAAGCGTGAAGCGTATGAGGTAACAATGCCGTGAAATGTCATTTTACTGCGACCTTTCATTTCACGGAGAATGACAGGTAATTGAATAATGACTTTCTGAATATTTTAAACTATTAAGTAGGTGAGTTGTAGGAGGACGTTTGAAGGCCCTTTTCAAGGTATTTTCGAGGACAGTGCAATGTAATTCGATTCTTTTTGTTTTGCAGCATTGTTAACGTGCAGCCTAAAATAATAACTCTATCAAAAACAACAAAAGTGGAGGAAAAACGTGCCATTATCGGGGGGTTGTCAATGTCATTTTCATATCTGAATCTTTAAGTACGATTTAAAAAACGGCGATTTTTACTAAATATCTCGTAAATTACATGATTAATCAAACTTGAATAAATTGTAAAAACTGAATGTCTTTAGCGTTTTGCTAGTTTACTTCGTATATTATGTTTTAATTACCTAACGACCCGAAAAAGGTTGTTTGGGTGACAGGATGCAATAATTGTACAACCTTTGCATTGCGCCAAACTGAAATGATAAATAAAAATAAAAGTTAAAAAACTAAAACCCAACTACGACAAAAACAACTACTAAAAAGGTATAAACAAGACATCACAGATGGATAAATAAAAAATTAGGAGTCACGCGAGATGTAATTATGGCATAAAAGCTCGTGCACACTGGCGCGACGCGACAGCACGACACAAAGGCGCCGCCCGTCGCGCTGCACGCGGTGCTTTTGAGTACGCTGTCGCGTCGCGCCAGTGTGCACGAGCCTTAAATCGAACAGTTTACGTGTGACACCGGATTTATATATTTTTATTTTGGGCTTTGAGATCATTGAGGGTAGGTACCTACCCACTTTTTTGGTTTGCGATAACTCTACAGTAAAATTTGGAGTTTATTTATATATAATTATAGATAACCAATACGTTTTTAGAAAGTACTGCTTAAGACCTTTCATTAGATGCCAAACACGATATACTAACCTTATTTGTTTTTCCGGCAACACTTTTCATCCGCTATAACCCACCACGTTTTTTTGTGACGTCACATAGCCTAAAACCAGCGGACGATCAAGACGCTTCCATCGATACCTCATTTGTCAAATTATGATAAGCAGTTTCGAAGACATGAGGGAACAGATGAACATACATACATACCCACATACCGGTCAACAACATAACAACATCGTAATAAATTAAACGTGATTAATGATTATGAACAGCTTAGATTCAAAATCTCAAATATTTTATATCGTCACGCGTAGACCAAACTGCATTCAGAGTCCAGAGATGCGTTCTAAAAAAACCTAACCAAAATAGTCTGGCAGTAGATGTAGGGCGTTTCTGACGTCATTGGTAACCCAGTCTCGAAATGCATCGTCCCTTCCGACGTGCGTACACGTGTGGCCTAATTAAATTTTATTACATGCTTCGTAATCAACCTGTCGATCAGACTTACCATCAAAGTTATACGAAAGATCTTAATCTTGGTTTAAGTGTCTGTTATTTTCGTCAGCTCCTTTTTATCGTGATGTTACACATCAATAAACGAAGCCTATTAGAGATGTATTCAGGTTGATTATTTTGATTAATATTTTATGACTCGCGTTCCTCTCATCTGCACTCAGGTTGCATCAAAATCTTAAAAGCTTGAGTAGCCTCGTGTGTTGCAACAGTAAATGATTGCAATCGATTTAAACTTCGGTTGGATGTCCAATAATAGAATCAACTGGAAACTTTCATTAAATCTATACTCGGCTTCTGAATTTCACTGGTATACTGTACTACTATATACTATATACTGGTATATAGTTTTTACTGAATGCCTCGTTGGTCTAGTGGTCGCAAGCGCTACTGCTGAGCATGAGGTCCTGGGTTCGATTCCCGGGTTGGGCAAAGTGTTATCGGGTTTTCCATCTGGAATTTCTCGGTAGCAGCCCGGAGTCTGGATTTGTGCCCGGTTGATGGCAATAGGCTCGCCTCCTATTACATGGGACTTAAACATAACTGGCGAAATGTGGGTGTGGGTACACCTCTGCCTAACCCTTCGGGGAATACAGGCGTGATGTTATGTATGTATGTATGTAGTTTTTACCATCCGTATTCCGAAAATTTTAAAGAGAAATGGCTAAGTGGATCTCTGTTTCTGACCTATTACAACAGAGCTATACCATTAAAATACTTGCCTGACTCATACAAAATAATGCGAACTATATTTATAGGCATAATATGTAAGTGTTATATCTCAAACAGTTTACTTTAGGCAGTATGAACAATTTATTACTCTCGTATCGTCAATGTACTAGAGAAAATAAATGCTGAAACGGTTCGCACCAAACATGAGCTTTACGAAAATATCTGCTAATTGTTGATGTGTAAAACCGACGAGTTTTGCGTAAGCCCTATCATTAAGTCAATAAATCTGTTGGTAAATGTACAGGTTAAAGATTTTCTTAGTAATGTTTATTATCTTAATGTTAATTTCAACAGCGAAATCAGACGTAAATTCAACAAAACTGTTCGATCGAAGATCAATTTCCAACAGTCTATAAACCGATTTATTTTGAGACCCTTACCTGTACCGATTTAGAAACAGACGTGAGCGAAGACACAGACAGAACACAGCAAAAGCACATCAAAAGGCAATAAACTGTTAATAGCATATCATTTGAATATAATCACATGTGCCTTGAAGTCTACAATGTACTATTTACGCGGGTACTAATACAATGAGAAATCTTCATGATGACAATTTGTCGCTTTCTCTGCCAAAAATGATTGACTAAAATTAGCATGAGTCAATACATTATCATTATCATTCATTTGGTCTTGTGCATGTCTATGTCTTCCTGGTTTCATGCCAGGCTAAGATGTACTTGCTTTGTAATCATTAACAATCAAATCTTTGTGAAATTCTCAATATCATAAATAACCATTTCCATTCACCCTTTTCTTTAGCATTGTCACTTATTTATTCTACAATAGCTTCTGCTTTAGTATCAACAATATTTATATCACTGTCCAGTAAAATAAATTAAACGTTTATCGTCGTTGCTTTATTTATTTTAGAATAAATAACCACTAAAGATGTTTTCTCATTATGGTACAAGTTGAAAGGAGGAAAAGCATGAAACGTGTTTAGTTTCTTGTGATCACGCGCATGTTGTTAAGTGTTTAAACGACACATGACGTGGTCATTATATTGGCAGTTATATTGTTGAGAATGGTACTCTTACTTCTTTCTTAAAACAATGTCTATCTGTGTCGAAATGCTGTACTTATTTAATGGTGCCCAATATACAGGCTGTGCCTAGTTTGGGACCAACGATACCTCAATATTGTAATTTTTAATGTTGAAATAAATGATTTTTTACTTTACTGTTACATACATTTCACTTCAGCACCAACTAAATATTGTAGCACAATCTGTAGTGATATTCAATAAAAACTTCGCCGTGAAAACTTTGGTGAACTTAAAGTGAACTAGTATCAGATGGGATGATAGTTCACTTCATGCTCATTTCGGCAAAAATTTTTAAAGTATAGGCAGGATATTATTATTATTTTTTGCTCTCGTACGCACATTGCTGGCCTTCTTGTCTCCAATTGCGTGTTACCGGTTTTGCATCCGAAAAATTAACGCGTTAACCAATGTAAATTTGTCTTACAAGTTTCGCAGCACATGAAAGTAATAAAACTGTCTTCGTCCCGGTTTCCTCAGTCTGTCAGAATACCGTTCGTTTATTTTGGCTTCGAGGAAAATAATAAGACAATCTTTATAAATGTACGTACGGTTTACGTACATTTTGAACGTTTACGTACGTCCAGCGTAAAGCCTCGAAGAGTTCGTTCGTTGTATCGTTCGCAATAAGTTGTGAAATAAGCTTTTGCATTTTGGATTTTAATCCGTTGTTTTAAAGTTGAAATTAATAGATAAAGCTAATGACTGTTTGCGTTACTCAGTTTTGTTGTTAGTTCACGTGAAAAATAATGCACGTTTTTCGAAACTGTGGGTTTAAAAACTATTTGTCATGGATTCTACTACTACTACTTAATACTCGTAGGTTTTCGTAAAATTATGTATACCATAAAATTGGCAAAAAAAAACTATCTGCACCAATAGCTAAGTATTTTTAACTTTTGTAAGATCTCTCAATTTTTAAGCCCTATAATTAAAATATCTTGTCGATCAGGCAATAGAGAGGATAGGTTTCAAATGCATTAATCGTGTATTGTTCATACAACATTATAACACTAATGGTCATCTCAAATTCTTCTGCAAATTAACCGTTATAAACATGAGAAGTCTGAATACTGAAGAGGATCCTTAGGTTTCTCAGACTAACGTACAGTCACCAGAAGAGATAAGTAACCACGATCGTCGGATATAGTTGAAGTTTAGTAAAAAACCGATACATGTTTTCGAATGAATTTTTTTGTTGATAAATAACCTGTTTGTTTTCTATTAATTAAATTCAATTTTATTCGAAAACATCTATCGGTTTTTTACTAAATTTCAACTATATCGACGACCCTGGTTACTTATCCCTTTTGATGACCGTATATAATATAATCATCACAAATCAAGTATAGAGTTTCATGGTGCGATTGGATATCTGGACAATGTCTGCCACCAAGATCGCCGAGCTTTTTTAAAAGGTTCGACACATCCACTATAGCTGTTATACGGCAAGTACCAAAGTACAGGCAGAGAAATTAATTGTTAGATGAGTAAATTCCCAACTACCAACTTAACTTTTTCGTATATTCGAATCACAGCTGTCATTCTTTGAGAGTTGTGTGAAATGGCAAAATCACGGTTACCGACGTAGGGTGTCAATTATGGAGTAAGGGGTAATTTTCTTACGTTTTTTACAAATTGCAGGTCAGTAGTGTCTAGTTGAATGATAAACAAAATATGATTCGCGACCGTAACAAGTATGTATTTACAGTTCATTGCTTATTGCACTTCTAGTAAGTTTTAAATCCATGTTGAACTCAGTAAATTACACTTTCGTCTAGATAACCTTTATCAATATTACCAAGTATGAGTCACTAGTAGATACGCTAATAAATTTTATATACGCCCGAATTTTTAAACCTCATACGAAAGTGGGCTTCAATACTACGCTTTGAACAACCCAGATGAGTCAGATCTGAACCAATTTCGTTTGAACGGAATATTTTGCAAAACTAATGTAAAGTACCTGGATAATCTGAAACTAGGTGATCAACCTACTATTTCTCTAGATAAGATACTGGTTTTTATTAAAAAACAATGCAGTCAGAACGTTCTATTTAGATTAGTAGGTATTCACGTGTATACTAATAATTAAATATCCGTATTGTAATCCCAATGCCACTTTCAATCCGATAAGGATTAATAAATGACATTGGGATGGAATTATCGAAAACGCATTTTTTCCGCATTTTTAAGGCTAAGTGCGCACTACGATTTTAATCGTTGTGATTTTTAAACTGCGCAATAAAATCCCAAACTAAAATAAATTGTCAAGCCGCGCACCGCGATAAAAAGTCGCTTGAGAATTTGTCTCAAGCGACTTTTTACCGCGGTGCGCGGAATTTGGTATATTGGTATTGTTCACAGATTTGCTATTATTATCAGCAACTATTAAAATTCGTAGTGTTCGCTTAGCCTTAAAGTCATAATTTATTTTCTAAAGGCCTTGTGGATTATCAGTTTCAAGGGCGTTATACGTTGACAAATACGCTCTCAAGGAATCATTCTGTACAGCGCATTTGTAACAAGTCGGCAGTGATAACTTCCGACTTGTTACAAATACGCTGTACAGGATGATTCCTTGAGATGGGTCAGTGTGGAGCAGTCTGAAACTTTGACAAATAGTAATGTGTTTTTTAGAACTATGCCACAGATTTTAGATCAATTATGAAAAATTGCATTCTATCTTTGTACAAAAATCTGTATGTTTTGCACTTAAATAAATAGATATGTATGTATATATGGGGTTTTTGTAGTATGATTAATACCTAATGAAATTACTAACCTTATCGTATCTGCGTAGTAAACACCTCTGTTTATTTACAAAGCGTATCATATTATTATTTGGTGCTTACCTACTTACTATGGAAAATCTTTCAATGTCGTTGATAACGTTAATATTTTAATCGCACTGGTTTTATCGAATTATTGTTAATAATATGTTACTTATTACGCAAAATTAAAAATATTATACCTAACATCGGGTTGACTAATAAGCTGTCAGTCGTGGAAATGTTGAAAAACAAAACGGTGTTTTGTGGAAAAAAATACAAAGTACGTAGCATATATAATAGGTAGGTACTTCCGACGTTTTTGTTTTGCAAACAGATAAAACAAGATGAGATACCAATATCCGAAACTCATGAATACCGTCTATTTTTCGAAATCGTCGCCTAAAAGTTAACCCAACGTCCTTTGATGTAAATATAGTTTCTATTTTATATTTCACTTAGTTTCCGCATTGCTCAAACTATTTTTCATTCCCGTCTAAAAACTTAAAATTTGTTCAGGAAAAGCTGCTGAAAATATAAATGTATAAAATTCTGGAGTTCATATTTTATATTTATTGCCTTCGCCTTACAAAAATATTGATTAAAATATTACGCCAATCAAGACCAGGTCACTTTGGATACTAAAATATTAAACTGAAGGTCTGTTCTTGCGTCATTAGTGGCCGCCAACAGTGGGTCAACCCTCGCCCGACGCGGGTTAAAAATAACCCTTTGATTTGTCTCCCTGTCAATCAACATGACCAGTGGGTGGTACATTGCGTTACTATACCGTGTATCTGTATATCATTTTATGAATGCCCTTCCTGTTTTTAAGTGTCGTTATTTATAATAAATTTTATAACATCGTAATTAATTTTGACCTGGATAAGTGACGTAATTAATTTGAAACAAATATGGCTACCAAATGTTTTGTAGTGCAGACGTATCTCACGTGAATTCGTGTTTACAAGTAATTTACATGGATAACTAAATTAACCTTTTATTTACTGAAGTTGGTTTATGAAAAACCTTGTTTATAATATTTTCAAGAGCATTGCAGTATAAAATAGCTGCAAGGGACCTTCAAAATGATACTTACCTTAAACAGTAAATTTTGAAGTTGTCACATTAAAATTGGCTGAACGAAAACCATTTAATGTTCACCACGCCCAAAGTGAAATCGTAAAGTTTGTGGCAAACTCTCAATTTGGACGTGTGAGGTCAAGATCACCTTCTGACTGTGGAACACTCCACCGATACGGTAGAGAGGACATACGGAATTCCGCCATGACATAAACATACGTTCAAAAGTTTCCACATGTAAACATTTGATAAATAACAAAATAGCCACTGGCCAAAGAGCAGTTCCTGTTTCTAGAAAAAAAAGTCTACGTCAAGGGCTCGTCAACAACTAAATTGTGATTGCCTTTAATGGTGATCGCTTTGGTACAATTGCTTTCAAAACATTGGCCGTGCACCTTGGAAGTCACTTAGGTCAAGGTCAGTCACCAAGGTCTTGGCTCCAACTTTGAAGTTTACGTCACGAAATTGATCCGTCTGTGCAACGTCTGGTCCTTCATATGAATATTTTATATGCCAAACACGTGACTCGACACATACACGATATGTACTGTATATATTTGTAGCACAGACTTTGATAACTACGCAATAATGTAATATAAACCAATTAACGTTTGGTACCTATGATTCATAAACGATGTTTCTAAAAACCGTTTTAAAAGATTTATAGACTACTAATCCTAGCAGTGAAATTATGATTCAGTCACTACCTATTTCTTTTGCGATGTTGCAATCAATCGTTCAGACATTGCTGACAATTCAGATTTATCTGAACGAAGATTATTTCTGAAAGAGTTATGTCAATAACCCGTTATAAGATTAGCTCATAATACATTTTACTTTTGATGTAGAAAGTGAAGCAGGGAACGTCGAAACGACTTACGTGCTTTTCTATGTTTAACAGATTTCTTTGATGGAGGAATAAACAGACTCTAATTTGCAATGTTTGATCTTGACTATCTTAATTCATTATTTTGTAGTTTCTCTGAAATGTAGTATGTTGGCATCTCTCTTTCTAGGGCAACGATATAACAAATAATAAAGGAGATTACTTCGTATGTTTTCGGAAAACTGGCGTGTTGAAAAATTTTAGCAGCGACACTGAAGCGTTTGTCTTGAAATGCGAAATCGAAAGATAATGTTTATTCAAAAGTGTCGCAATTAATTATACGGACACAAAAACACTGTTTACGAAATTCGTAGAAGCTCCCCAAGATCTTGTACAGACGTCACTGACCATTGTTCAATCTTACACATATCTTGGGGACACAAAATTCCGATATTACGACGAGAATTGCGCAGTTGAAATACTACGACAAAGTTGTCGCGTCACTAGTATAAAAGGTATAATTATTAGCCTTATATACGAAGTCTTAAGAGTTATAATTGCTTGGTTTTGTTTTTTAAATACGTTCAATGGCATGACGAAGGTGCGTCTTGTCACGTGACCGCCCGCGCCGCCTAGCGCCTGTGACAGTGTCGGGCGGGCTGCGCCCACGCCACCGGCGCCGATGAGACCATACGTCACAGTCTGTTTTAAATTACTTTTCTATACGAAACTACATTTTCCTCGAAAATAAAACAAAAATAGGTAATGAAATGTTGACTATAAATGACGCTACTATTTTATTTTGAGAATACAAAGCATCAATCCTTTCAACGATAACATTTGTAACAACGTAGTTTATTCTTTTGTAGTACCTTACTACCGTTTTTATTATTGGTTATGCAATAGACGTAATCACTGAATTAAAACAAAGCACATAAGATTATCGGAAGCGACGAAGTGTTCATTAAAATGCAGATAGTGTTAGTGCCATTGTTATTTGTCATTCTGAAGGGAATCCTTTGTACCTACCTGCTTTAACATTGCCTGATCTATAAAATACTTCAATGATCATTATTTCTGCTCACGTGAATTTACAACCCAGACAACAAAATGACAACCTCGAAAAAAAACGATTTCTTACAAATCACGTAAATGATGTGCAAACAGACCGGTTTACCTGACCAAAACAAGTCAACAATGTAAAGCTAACTAAAATGTACTGCTAAATATCTATCGAGACTAAGTAAGTATCCAGCCATCTGACTTCTACTTTTATAGAATTACAGAGAAAAGGGTTATACAGGTAATTATTATCGTTAGTATACTGACTAAAACAAATACACATTGCGTTTAATATAACCTAATCAAGGTGATTAGGCATACGATTAAAAAAACCCAAGTGTTGTATCTGATTAAGGTCATATTATGATAACCGATCGTGAACATATCAGGTTTGTATTTGTACAGGAGTGTACCTAATTACCTAATGTATGTGGTCTTCAAGATAAAATACAATGTTAGATAGGATCAAAAGAACTATCTATAGACAAGTAGAGAAGAGAGACAAAGGCGATTTATTTATCATACTGTCATTTGGAATTTAAAAGTCGGAAAGAGAAACAAAGAGAGAGAGAGAAAGAGGAAGAGAAAGTTCAAACATACCTAATACCCAGTGTATTAAAATTTAGTGGATTTAAAGCCCCCATTTACACGATGCAAAATTATTGCCTGTGGCATACAATAAAATTGAAACAACATTATTATGACTTGCACCGTCTAAACACTGTTTAGACGGTGCAACTTTTACTGTTGCTTCAACTTATAGTATGCCACAGGCAATTAAATCATAACATGCAAATTGGGCTTCAAGAAGGCCCATTACAACAGAGGATATTTAAAAACAGATTTTATATGATGTAGCTTTTCCTGAAAAATGTATTATCAGTATCACAATAAAATGACGTTGTGCAATACAATATGCGTAATAAACGTTACGCCTGTGATATTTGTGGTAAATGACACTAATTTGATAAATGCGTACCTACATGCGTTCATTAAAATAATTACGTTGCAAACTGAAACGTTATTTTAGTGCGCATGATAGACGTTTTGTTCAGTGGAGAATTTTACAGGACTTTTTCTCTGAAACAGGTATTGAACTGAACGCTAAGACAGAATTCAATTGATTTGTTATGCCAATGACCGATTGACTGCAGCAGACAATAAGACATATACATTATTAAAATGTGTCCTCTAATTACATATGATTGGAAACTAACTCCAGAGTACCTACAGTAAATAAAACGTGTATTAACTAAATACAGTCAAGACAAAAGTTGAAGGAACTGACGTCCTACCATCAGTAAAAACAATAATATTTACAAAAAAAAACCAATTAACTAAAAAAAATCAATTCAAGAATTTATAAATAAACATTATAACATAGTATATTAATCTTATCACTGGCAATCGTAGATGAATATTTATAAAATCTTAAAAACAAACATTATCACAGAGGAAACTGATTTTGTTTTATTATCTAATCGGTAATATTAGCATTGTTGATAAACAAATAGTGAGTTCATTGCTTTATCAATTCGTGTGACCTTCTCCTTGACATGACGTGTAAATATATTACAAGATGCAACATTACCTTTATGTACCTTTGTACAGACAGACAGAGGTAAGTAAATAAAAAGAACATTGATATTCCTACAAAAGCATTGGACTTTTGACATTCACGTTATTATTACTTAAGAGACTGCGTATTACAGACATTTAACATATCATGCACACGTTGCACACTGAATAGTTAAACTGGCAATTATAATGAATGTCACACATATAAATATTTATAACAGAAATTTGTAGAAACGCCGATAATACCAAGGGTGAAAATAGTAGCAGATTAGAAGGCAAAGGGGTTATGTTTAGAGTCTCTCTGAGGGCTCGAATCCACAACTAGTGATCCCGCAGAGAACCAAAGTTGTCGACTTAGCTCATAGAATAAGCAAACTGAAGTGGCAATATTAGCTGTAGAACCAATGACCGTTGGCGTAGACGTGTTCTTGAGTTTAGACCGTGAATCGACAAACATGAGGTACCTAGTACGCCCTGAGGCTAGGTGGGGCGACGATCTTTGCAGGGAAACTGGTAGCAGCCACCCTGCAAGTGTGACAAGAAGAAGTGTGAGAAGGCAGAGGGCCGAGACAAGACGAAAATCGAAGAAAAAGCAGAAGGCGGAGCGACTGGAAGCAATATATCAAACCGCAGATCATAGCAAATGGAGATGCAGTAGGTATCCATAAAGTAGTAACTATCGTAGAAGTCTCGATCGCCACTATTTACGAATTAATTGAGAGCAGAAGCACAGCAACTGGCAAAATATCTACTGAAGTACAAAACGCCACTCGAAAGTTAGAAACGTAATAACTCCAAAAACCTGAATTCATATGAATTCAAAAATAATCAGCACATTAGTTCCACTAATACAAAAAATTAAGCTGTAATCACATGCTGTATTGATACCGTCGCCAATAAAAATGGACATACTTATACTGATGACGTCAATCTTTTGAACTATTTAGGCACGGCGATCTTAAAACTGAACATGCTTTTAGAACAAAAGTTAATTGATGAATAATTAGTCTCTTTGGATTCTATAGATCTCGAATTGGTATGAAATAATTCTGAAGAATATTTGAGACAATAATCTAGATGACAATGAGTCTACTTGTTGATTTCGGAACGTTGTTTTTCTTTCATTTTCATTTGCTTCCTTTGTATTATACGCTAGCCTAACCCTTGAAATCAGCATCGTAAAATTTATACACTGTGCAGGTGGTAAATAATATCGAGTTGCTAATTTACCGCATCAGAGCATAATATTATAAACATGTGTACTGTTTGGCATTGAAACTTGCAGCTCGAGATAAACAACAAAAACAAGAGAATCTGATAAAACCTTGTTTTTCTCCATCCTCAATTAAAATTAATTATTAAATAGTACTGGAAATAGAAACAGTGTTGTTGCAACATTATTGATTGACTCGTTAGAATCCTGATAGATGACGCGACGCATCGCAAGCCCCATTGCGTAAGCATTACACCTGTGTTAAAACGACACAAGAGTCACGCCCCTAAGATATCGACCGCTATAAATACAACACTATTCAACGCTTCTTCTCTTCCTGGTCAGCTGATATGGCAGCCTTGGTGGCAAGCGATGTTACAACTACGTAGTTGTGTAATTTCAAGAGAGATTATTACAATTATGTTGCACAGCCCCGGGATTTAGTGCGTGCAATCTTAGTCTAGGTAGCCGTTTGTTGATAATCTTAATGCGTCTGCGCACTGGAGTCTGTAACTGTAACCTGTTAATATTGGCACACTATACGAAAATTGTTTAGAAATGGATCAACTTAGATCATTTGTATATGTTTTCAATCACACTATCACTTTAGTGTTTTATACTCAGATCCATCATGGTTTCTGATGTTTGTAACCTTGTTTTGTCGTTCTAATTTCAAGCAAGAATGTTCAGTCTATATTGAACGTTGTACTAAGACTAATAATTTTCTTATCTTAAAACCTTCAATTTAAATCAGTGATAACGTAAAAGGACTTAAATCTATCAATGTCAGGCTAAACTCGATAAAAACTTAACAAAACCAGTTATTTATGCATCTCTAGATTAACAACACAAAAGTGGTATTTACAAGCAAAAACAAACTGTAATCAAACATCTCAATGTCGAAACCCAGCTTTTTACAGCGTCAACGTCTGCGAAGTGACGCGGGGAAGATATTTTTAGTAGTAAACAAACGTGGTCCATACTGCATTTTACTATTTCCGTCAACATAATTGAAATACATAGTACAACAATGCGGTTTGCGTAGGCAGCCTAAGTGGGCACAATAAAATTGTTATTCCTGATCGACAAACAATCGTTTCAGGACGTTTTAAAGCAATCGTAAAAGCTGTACCCAGTTGTGTAACCATTGCATGATATTTAATTGGTAAGCACCAGGTACCTATTAATTAAGTGCATTCTAAGCCAACGTCTCGGTCGCAAAGTTACATATTATTATGGCATCACATACTTCAAGTATTACATAAATCTTACACCTATATTGTTCTACGTACAGAACAGCTATAACTTTTCCACAAAACATTTTCTTATCGATAATGTTATTTCTGAACTTTTACAAAACATTTTTTTCAGTAGGAAAATACATTTTCAACGCGCAGCATGTAGGTTTCAATTGTAACTGGGTACTAAAAATGCCTTTATATGTAAATATTTTGTCTCGTAAAAGTATAATTATGCACCTAGATTCCCTGCATTTGAATACTTTGTAGACACTACGTCAACAAGACAATTTAGGTCCATCCTCCTGTCGATATTAATAAACAATAAAACACAAGTGTTCCAGATTAGCAATATCATATTTTTTTAAACATAACTACATGCAGCCGTTGCTCTCAAACAAACTAAACACTGCCGACTAATCGCCTGGCATCTGCAAAATTTCTAATTTTCCACTGTAATAGCGAGTAAATTACCACATGTAATAGTTTTCTGTCATCTTAACATTTTAATGTGCACGTGAGCTCTTATGCGTTCAGCCGGCACTTGATCTATACGCGTGCCGAGTTCGTAATCAAGGAGATTAGAACCTTGAGTGAAGATTACTGATGTACTCATAATATTAAAACCGTTAATCGATGATTTTTAAAGAAATAATTTACCGCACTATTTTTTTTCATGGACACTGAAACCTGACATTACTGGCTACGAAAAAAGTAACTAGAAACAAATGTTTTTCATGGACGCACGTGAGCTGAAACGTATTTTTAGTTTACAGCTATCGCATTATTTTTCTGAACAGTAACCCGAATCTGAATTGTATCTTTAACAACTAAAAGAGTAATGGCGTCAACGGAACAAACACATTCTGACTAAGTACATACAACTGAACTCTTCAATTTCGTGACGTTTATAAATTAGAAAACATGTCCTATAACTTAACAAAAGCATCGAAATTGTTAAATATCATACATTCAGGTCAGTGGGTCGGTTGTGTCATAGCAAGGACGGGCCATACACCATACAAATATAACTACTTTAAGTCATCAACGACTTTTTTTAACAATTAAGGCAAATTAAACCTTATTACTTAAGCTGTAAAGTTCAACGTGATTTGGGGAAAGTGAAAATAAGAGTTATTTAGAAAACGAAAATAATATTGTTTGGAGATATATCGGGATATCGCCTAGACAAATAAAATTCGACCTTCGTCACACTGCACGTCTCGAATCGAATATCAAATACGACAACAATGATTGACAGATGCCCTAGAAAACATAAAATGGTACGTTTCTATTCAATTAAGCATCTCTACACGACGTAAGACGAGGTTATTGTATTACATCGTGGTAATGCTTCTTACTCAAACTAGAAGAGATGAGTCTGCACTCATTATTTATCATACTTCATAGTAGAAACACAAAACCGTATTTACATAAATTTTACATTTCCGCAGGTCGTACAGTCAAAGATGATGCAACTCAAAAAGTTTTAGTCGACCTAAATTGGTTTTATATTTATCAGTTTTTAATTGAAACGGAGTTAAAATGATTCAAAACTGGGCCATTACTATCTATGTATTTCAGATTTCAACGTATCCTATAAAATTTTACCTCTAGGGGTTAAACAATAGTATCAAAGCTCTCTTGTGTTTTGTAATATAGGTACTTACATAGATCTTATACAACATTGTATTGTATAAAGGGTAGCAGGCAGGGACATCAAGGCACAGACTGTTACCATGGATTCAGCAAATGATTAGACCCCTTTTTTTTGGGTGGGAAATCATCAAATGACTTCTCCCGCTCTGGGCGGAGCGGAAGGGCGTGTCAGACTAAAACCCACCCGTGTTCCTTCAGTTGCCTGTGCAAAAGGGCCACGGTAACTATGATTAGACCCCTAGCGTAGAAACTTTACGTAGGGTGAGTCTGCCCAAGAACTCCACGACCTCATTCCACCGGCCCCTTCCACCATCGGACATCTACGCGCACTGCAAGTTACCATCCCTACCTAGTTGCTATTCCACAAATTCGCACTAAGCGCTTCCAGATACCTTTTATAATGCGCACAGCAAAAGAGTGGAATTCTCTACCTGTGCCTGTGTTTCCGACCGCATACAACCCAAATCTCTTCAAAGTGAGAGTGAACAGGCTTCTTCTGGGTAAGCTCACTCCATCGTCGACTTTGTCTCTGTCATCTCTGACCTAGACTAGAGTCAAGAGCAAACCCATCTAAATAAAATAAAAAAAGGATATGAAAAAAAAAATTGCTGTTTTATAGAAAAGTGCTTTTTCAACTGTTTTTTTTTCTTAAACAACCTACAAAAAATTTCAACGCAGTCGGCTTCAGTTTCAAGCACTACATCCATGGTAACAGTCCGAGCGTCGATGTATGGCAGCCTGTATGAGTTTAGAATATTAAATTCCATTTGTAAATTAAATAAACTTGTACTAAATAATGTAAATATCAAAATAATCATTAGGTACACTAATCTAACGACAACATTCTTCACGGTCAATAAATTATAATGTAATTCAATGCCCCTAGTGAGTGTTATTTTAAATTATGTAAACTGTTTTGGCCTTTTAGATAAGATACATTAGAGCCTTATCAAATGACAGCTGAAGCCTAGTTTGTACCTACTTATTCTTGTTACCAACTAACAATTAATTTATAATTTAATCCGTGGTATATTTTAACAGTATTAAAAACTATTCGGAAAGAAATACCCAAATAAACAAACTTCGTTTGGGAATCCAAATCCTTTTTCTTTCTTTTTCTTTCTTTTTTTTTTTCTTTTCTATCTTTTTTAATTTTATCAGTAGCATCCATGATAGAACAGTGGTAACGGCCGTGACTCCAAGCAGGCACTTCATCAGCACTGCTCTCAAAACCGTGAAGGAAAATATCGTAAGGAAACCGACATGTCCTAGAACCAAAAATTCGAAGACATCTGAAATCAACCAACCCGTACTGGGCCCGCGTGGTGGATTATGGCCCACACCCTCTCACAAAAAGAGGAGGCCTGTATCCCAGCAGTGGGAACATTATAGGCTGATCATGCATACCACTAGCAGGAACTGTTCTGGCTACAAAATACAGGTGAATCGTAAAAAAGCTGTTGTGTTATTGTTATAATCGGCTGCGGTTGTAAATCCTGAGATAAAGTATTCTGCAGAAAATCCACTGGTGAAATTTTTCTCCGGAATATCGCTGCGTGCAGCTTCGTCAGATCTTTTTTCGTCTTGAAAAAATAATCAAAGCGTGTTTAATTGTTCGCTTGATATGCTCTGGACAGTTTCAACGCCACAATATACTGCGTCTCTAAAATTATAAATAGTGTTATTGAAAACACATTTATGTGGTTCTTTCTAGGGAATTGTGTCTGGAAACCACAGGAAGACGCCATTTGTTTACGCAGTTTTTCAGATAATTTTCCTGTTTTTTGTTTATATCTTTTTGGTTTTAATTTAGTGCGCTGATAGATAATAACAAATGCATTTAGTGGTGTTTGAGTTTATTTTCCAACAATAATAATCCATGTTTACCTGCTTGGCTGTGTCATCTACCGCTCTGATGATTTCAGTAGTTTTCCTTTTATAGGTACACACGGCTACACATCAAGCTATACATTTCCAGTATAAGATGATCTCGCGTTGTATAGGATTTCCGTAAATGAGAGGTCAGTTTATACTGGAAATATATAGCTTGATGTGTAGCCGTGTGTACATAGATACCTACTCCCGTTTTAGCTACAGTTAGGTACTGACGCAATACTCTGGCAAAACTTCCATAATTTTTGTATGTTGAATGTTCAACAATTGCTGATTTATCAGTGACCTTTTTATCATCATCGTTTGTTAGCAATTGCTACGTTGACCCTAGCAACCGATCACAAAGTTACATCAGTTCATTGGCCCAGGCTATTTACTTTTTTTCTGTGGTAGCAAGAGGAGAAACCTTCTTTTATTATCTTATTATTACTGTGGAGGAAAACTTCATTGGACGAAAATTTTAACATAATTTCTTAAAGTATGTTGTTGTTTGTATGTTGTTGTTGTAAGTTGTTGTTTGTTGTTCGTTTCAAAGTAATTACAGAAGAAGTGATAAAATTGATTTACGAGTAAAACGAACATTATTTCCACAGTTTGCCTTTATTTGTAAGTAACTCCATCATACCAATAAGTGGCCAATTAAAACGGTCTGAGAATGAAGTCTGTCTTAAATGAATAACGCATGTGACTGGCAATGTGACTTGCAATGTGACCGACATGATTATTCTTTTGTTAAATAGTGCAAGTTATTAAAATAACAAGAGAAACGAACTCACGTAAAGAGCTGAGACGTGAAATAAATGTGAGAAATATTCAAATGAAATACATATTCATGATCTCCAAGCAAATTCCTTTTGTTAGCGTACTATGACCGTCACGAGTTGGCCACATGCTAAAACCTTTAATGAGGTGATTTAAAATAGCTAATATTAATAGTAGGTAATTTAGAAATAATAATTTTACTAACATAATTCATGACTGCACATAAATAAAACCCCAGGCTATGTATTGTACAATACTAGCTTACGTTACGTTAACAGGTTAAATTCTCGACGAAGTTTTCAAGTATTTTTCCGAAACATTCATCACGGTTGTCACAAATGATCAAAGATTCGCGCTGAGAATCATAACAATGCAAAACAAGACATGTGATATGCCATAGTATAAACAAAATTTGACAAATACGAAACGTGAACGCGTAGGTAAACCAACTGAACCTACGTAAGAAGTTTTACGTACTGGAATGAGATTGCGTACTCCAGAAATCCCTTGTTTTAGAACGTTCTTTGTACGAGTACTTTATGCACAATAATTAGTTACAACCTTTGTCTCAACTGTCATGATCTCTGGAACTTTGCCAGCATCAGTATTTACTTCCCCAACCTAACTAGAAGCTTCGGAAATCTTTGATATCGTACTCCGACAACTGTTTACGGAAATCACATTCATAGATTACTAATAGAGAGCCAAATCAAGCAGGATGAGGAAACTGCAAATAACGTTACTGCTTGAAAAGTAATAAGGTGGTCGTGTACTGCATTTATAACCGTATTTATGGCAATTATTGGTAAAATGCCAAAATGTCTGAGAATTTTAACGAGTTTTCACATAAAAGTTACTGCACTCACTTGACATTTTCTTGGGAAAATAAAATTTTGTTCATTTGCAATTGGCGTGACTGATTCATCTTTGGACCCACCACGTGGTTATCAAGTTTAATGACACAAATAATATATTTAACTGAAATCAAACCAATTTCGCCACAAAAACAGAACATTGATGTGAAATTGGTGTAGAAAATTTTAATGAACAGGTTCACAATGTAGGACTTCTGCTACAGACAGACACTATTACTAGTATTCCACAGTAAGCCAATATATAGCATAAAGGAGGTACAAATTGCCGTTCATTTCAAATTTTGCTACAACTAAATTGTGTAAATGAACGTTTAATAGAATAAACTACGTATACGAACATTGGAGGAACTGTTAGTACCGAATGCTGACACCAATTACTGTTATGAGCCTTAATTGAAACGCATGCTGGTACAATAAGGCCACTGTGAGCGTCAGTTTATCATATATCGAACAATTTGTGTTTGTCTGTTAATCAATAATATTGTTGTAATGTGTAACGTGTGCAACTGCCCTTCGTCGCTTGATGATCGATTTGTTATTGAGACGAATGCGCATTAAAACTGTTACTACACGAGATTCAAATTGTAATAGTACGTCTTTAAGTTCAAAATCGACTATTGAGTCATACGTTTGAATTGAATCAATATTTGCATCAGCTACCTCTGGTGTTTCATCAAATACTTCTTTGAATTCTACTTCTATTTCAACTTTACCCATGACATTATAAACTATACTGTTCCATATTAAATTAGTAATTGAATCATTTAATATATCCAGTATTGATATAAGATGTTATGTTAATAAAACCACAAACATAATTACATATAATTTATCTGCGTGGTAACGCAAACCTTCAATTCGCTTCAATATCCATTCTTCATAATCAGATAAAACAATTTGAACCCTATCTTCATTTTATAAGAGTAATTGTAAAAGTACATTATTATAACTAAGGCATCATTGATCTACGGGTCGTTGATCATGGCATTTAGGAAATGTGTATTTATTTGTAGGAAGTCTGGTTGAAACATTTAAAAAATGACTGACATTCTGAATTGGAATGACGGAAGGCGTCAGCAACAAGACGTTTTTTATCATCAAATGAATTATTGAAGGCTAATCCTGCATTGTTTTGCAATACAAGTAAATAGTATGATTTCAATTTAAAGTGATGTAGAGTTATTTAGAAGGCCGAGGAAATATTCACCCGATTACAAACGTCAGCTGTATCTAGTTCGCTTTTTACTTAAACCCATTTGAATGAATGTAACAAGAATAGCCCCCAAATCATCATTAACCTCGCATGAGGAACTCATAAATTCTTCACTCCAATGCGATATTGAGTGACAATGTTATCTAACATCGGTCATTGTGTAACCTTCTCCTATCCCTAAAGCAGCATGAACTGGTTTTTTATGAACATTCGCTTCAATATTCTATACATTACTCACATTGTCACCTACATTTGTAAATTATTCGTCACATTTCAAGCGATGGACGTGTAAATTCTGAACAATTCCGGTTCTCAACACATGAGAGTATGTAGCCACGTAAGAATAGATGTTTATTTTGCATTTCGCGCCTCGTGGCAATGTTTTAACCAAAACATCCTATTTGAGGGGTTATATTATGACGTCGTGCTGTCAATCAGCTCAGTTACTAATAGAGAAGTGACTAAATCGAAAACTGGGCGAGGAGACTGATCGATATAAATTATAAGTACTTAAAATTGTAGAAACTGCCTAGATGCAAATTAAAATATTCATCTAAGTTTTTTTGCAGTATTGTATCAACTTGGTTTTGCTAAGGATATTTAAAAAAAAAACAGGTTATTGCAAAAACCAGTACCTATGTAACTTTGAATTATGAAGGTTGTAGATGTAATCACCTATCACCTGTATATAGACATCACAAATCAAAAACAAAAACAATAAATGTAAATGATAAACGAAAAAAAAATGAGTACTCACCAACATGCGATAGACTCGTGAGATCTGATTCTGAAATAGAAAAAAATAAAATGTGTGAAAAAAATGTTAAATGAATAATGCGTGCAACACTTTAACAAAATGATAAACATTAATATTGTTAATTTATTACTATGAAATCATGAGAAATAGTCACTGTGATTTTAGGACATATTATAAAAAATGAAAAACGTCACACAATAATTATTTCAACAAAACATTATTAATTGATAAGAGGAAAATAAAAAAAACACAGTTCTTTCGGATGATTTGGGGCTTGTGCTGCACTATGGAAAAAATATGCAAATGATTAAAATAATTAAACTAATTTATAAATAAAATAACATGATAAATATCGACCATTAAATTATTCTATTTGTTGGAGAAGTTCAGAGCAGTGGTGACCTAGTGGTATCGGCTCCGATTTACGAGTTGTAGGTTGTGATTTCGAACCCAGGCAGGCACTTTATTTAGTGTATTTAATTTCATCACCACTGCTCCCAAAATGGTTAAGGAAAACATCGTGAGGAAACCGGCATGTCTTAGAACCAAAAATTCAAAGACATGTGACATCCACCAACCCGCACTGGGCCAGCGTAATGGATTATGGCCCACTCCCTCACATAGAGAGGAGGCCTGTGTCCCAGCAGTGGGAATATTATAGGCTGGTTATGTGTTAGAGAAGCTCCACAGTTATCAATTGGTCCTTATTTATTCTGCTCTTCGGAATTTCTCGATATTTTCCTTTTTTCGCTCATGACGGCTTTGCGGCTTAAAAAGTGATACTTCAGGGCAATGGACAATGGATTAAATGAAATTGTTGTAATTTTAATACATATACCTATAGTAATTCTTGGTGACCAGTTCAGGTAAGCGTACCCAGTGATTCACAGTAAACCAGGAAAATACAATATAAAATTCAGTTAATTAGTAAACAGACTTGAAAATCCATTGACAAAGTAATAGGTACCAGCAGGTAATTAGGTATAGTAGGTAAAACGTTTTTACCTAAATGAGTAACCACAGCCTGGTGAATGTGAAGAAAAATGTGTGTGAACTGACCACAGTTCACACACATTTATGAACATTTCATTATTACTCAAAGTACCTATTGGATAGTATACCCTTCGTACTTATTACAATCTATCTATCTGATATATATATATATATATATATATAAATAAAAATCGCCGAAATGTATGTACGTGCATAACTTCCGAACGACTGCACCAAATTGGATAATTCTTTTTTTGTGCGTTCGTTATTGTCAGGACAAGGTTTGTACCTCTATAAGAAAGTTTAAAAAAAAGTGAGAGAATGAGACAGAAGAGGTAGGTACGTAGGGTAGGTAGATAAGCTAGGTAGGTTGGGCAGGTAGGGTAGGTGGCAGATACTTAGGGCTCCCTGCCCGAAGCCGGGCCGGGCAAAGCTAGTACCTGGATAAAAAAGGTATTTTGTTTACAAATGTAAACAAAATACCTTTTTTATCCAGGTAAGGTGGGTAGGTCTTTATTCATGTTTACCTACCTATTTAGGTACGTAAACATGAATACACAAAACAAAACAAAACAAAAACAAAAACTTTAAGGCAAAAATAATTTATACAAAAACCGCGCGTGTCACTATAATTAAATGCACCAACATTGTATACACTTTTTTCCCGTTCGCACTAAACGGAATTATTGGAAAACGCAGCAGGAAAATTACGACGAAGCGCAACGCATCATAAAGTATGCATAAGTTGTTCACAAATTTTTCCATGTGCCAGGAAATTTCTGGTGCGGAAAACAACGAAACTTAAATAAGGTACCTACCTTAAGTTTTTTGTTTAATTCCGGTTGTATGTTTTCGCTTTAATTTAATTGATTTATGATTTTAAGTGTAAAATCCCAGTCATTAATTTATTTGTCCCTGTAATATAGTGTGGTTTTTCCTTGGATTTTCACGCTAGTTATCTTGAATTGTGAGCATCGCCCTGAAAACTTTCAGGGTTAATATCAGGGTATTGATGACCTGTGTATCTATGTAAGTATGAATACGCAGATGTTTTTTTTTTTTTTTTGTTCTGGGAAAACAACTAAGTACTTATAGTTTTTGCGTTCCTATTTGACCTATATTTCAGGTCCAAGTTTTATGACTGTAGCCTCAGATAACTGATACCACAGAGTACGTGTAATGTCATTCCCAAATTAGACTACGATAATGACACAGTATAAGAACATATTGTTTGTAAATAAAAGAAAAACGTTTTTAGAGTGGCGCATCAAGTTAACGGAATGTCTTACTTTTTTTTAAATTTAGCCGATTTAATTGGTTTTTATGCACATTATAAAAACACCTGAAATAATTTCGTAAAGTTTTCTGAATTGTTTATACATTGTTGGTACTTTGGTAGTAAGCCTGAAACACAAAGATTAATAAACTACACTAGCTTTTTAGAAACATAAAATAATATGAAATTAAAAGAGTTGGAATTCACTTCGTCCCAGTGTGATATATTTATTTTCTATTAATATTTATCAATTAATAAAAATGTTGTTCACCTTTGTACCAGTCACCGTCACACGTCGTAGGTGTGGAATAAAATTACTATTCGTTTTTTTCTATAGCAACTAACTAGCATTAAGTTTATTATTATTAAAATTATTTAAAAATAATAATCACTTCGACGTTCACTGAGAACATATTATTTTAAGTGCTTATTTTAATTTACCTAATGAACGCACAGGCACCTTACTTATTCTTATTTCTATAAAAGGTATTTATTGGAAATTAAATTAAGTAAGTTAGTACAAATAATTTATTCTAGAGGTTATCAAGAAGTTGGGTTTATAAATACTAACATAATATAATGGAACATTCCAATGTTACGTCACAGAAGACATGGTTTTCTACAATATTCTATAATAGGAAATGGGGCATTTATGCTAATTTTAAAGTTTTTTTTCACATGAAATAAATACGTGGCAGAATTTCTAAACGGAAAACATACATAGCCTATAACAGCAGTATTCCAGAACCCACGAAGTTAGGTAAGTATACCGATGACAGGTAAGGAAAAATAAATATCAGATTTTCCAATAAATGCGATATTAAATACCTACGTATCATGATAGTGATTACAGAGCAATATCAGATCAGATACATGTTGAGGTACGTACAGTTCCCAATGTATTAGATTACAGTGACGCACATGATCTCGACATTGAAAATATTATTTTACACAACGAGTAAAAACATACTTTACGTAATTACCTCGTTCAAAACATTACATTTATGTTTAAGTTTTTATATGTTTTTTGGTGTATGCTGACGAAAAAACAAGGTTCGGGTAATCACCCAATGAGTTAGTTCACTTCATTGTTGGTAAGTATATTCTGTCGTGACCACCACAACAGTATATACGGCTATACGAAGGCCTTTCAGCTGAGGATTATTAATTATATTCATAACCCCGTGTACCCCATACAGGTACCTACAATTTGTGATACTAGTTGTGAAACTAGTCTTAGCAACTTTTTTTAGGTGTAAACCTTAAACAAAAATAGTAGCAAAACATGTAGAATACATGCTAAATACCTTTATGAAAACCTCAAAACAGTTAAATCTACACATTTTTTATTAAATCCCAAGGTAAAAACAAAAAATAAACGAGATGTCCCACAAGACAGTTGGTTGAATGTTCACAATGAAACATTGTTTGATAGGATCTATCTTATTAGATGCAATCTACACAAGCACTCTAAGATTTCCGTATTATGTAGCTAGCTGCACATAATTATGTCTGGAGATGCGCTGTCATTATTTACTTATTCCATTGTTTGTATAAGTGAAACCAGAAGGATAACACCACGAAGTAGTGGTGACTACTAATGACCGTTTGTTTCAAACCTTATTAACATGGCCTAAATTGGTTCCTAAAAAGCTTAGCATAATCAACCTATAACGGTTCCACTGCTGGGACACAGGTCTCCTCTCTGTGAGAAAGCGTACGCCATAATCCACCAGGCGGGTCCACACGAGCCCAGTGCGGGTTGGAGAAACACCTTGCGATACCTTTATCCCATTTTTTCGTTGTATCATCTCAAGAACCGCCTATATCTTTTGATGACGACGTTGAATGTCATGTCATGCCTTAGGTACTTAAGTATTTTTTTATGATTCGGACTAGTCTAGTATGACGTTCATAAGAATTCTATAATCTGTATACAAACAATATTTGTACCAGACAGCGTATTATTGTGGTTCGGACTGGTTTAGTATGACGTATATACTTATACATACGGTCATAATAAGAATATTATATTCTCAGTCCGAAAAATGTAACTGACAACAACAAATAGGATGTGACGTGAACCGGACCGACTCGTTTCAGAACGACGGTTTCTTTTGGATTGTATATTAGTATGTAATTATTTGGTTCATTCAATAGACCATATTTTGACAAATCTTAAATACAAAATACCAGCCAACACTAATATGATTACTAATAGAATTATGCAAAAGCTATCATAATTAGGAACCAGAGGAAAGGATTTAAATCTATTCTGGTGGCCACTTCGAAAATGAAATCCAGGAAAACCTATACCTAGCTTCCTTTAGTGGCACTATTTCCGCCAATTCATTTAATTGCCGGATGTAATGGAATCTAATTGAATTGTTGGTGGGTGTGTGGCCCACACCCATATTTTGCACTACCAGCTGACAGAGAATAGCACTCGATGCAATCTTATCTCATATGGGTACTGAGTATATACATATACTATATACTCCTTTGACGTAGATCTTTGCGGTCACAGATGTAACATTAGAATGGCGCCGTTCCGTCATACAGCTAAGTAGGCTGAACACAGACGTACTATCAATTCTAGTTTTAGTACTTAGTATGTAAAAGATCCAGGATTGAAAAGTAGAGGTGGGTGTTGTGACGTCATTTGTGATTTGCAGATTATTGAATGGGAAAGGTTATAAAGCAAAAGTTTATTGATGTTTATTAATGCATACATTTTTGTTTGTATTAGTGAGAGTCTGTTGGTCTTGAGTTCACGACCTACATGTTTATTATTTACGTTGGTCAGTTCCTAATTTTTACTAGAATGAATACTATAAAATCGTCTAAAAATCGAGTAATCACTTTACACTTCATTGCAAGCAATTTTGTGTATTTTTTTTTCTGATAAGAACCGTCAAAATAGATTGAACTCAACGTCAAAGAAATGATGTTTACATACATTTTAAATTGCGTCTGTTCCAAATGAAAATATTTAGAGAAATCAGCCATAAACAAAGCATGATGAAATTGGTCGCGTTTTTTCGTACTGCTTAATTTATCTGGCCTGATCATGCACTCCTTGATCCGAGGGGCATGGAGGATTCCGCGGTCGATAACTGTCTGATAAATACGTCAAGAGGTTAAGGTGTGTCAAGCACTATTATTAGTTTGTTATCGTGCCCCCCGCAGATTGATCAATAAATTGCTATCAGTCTCTGACCCACGTACTTTTTGTTGTTGATTCTAAATACACGTCATAAGGAATTTTAGAATAATAAGTATTACGACGAAGTTTCTGCACAGATTTTGAATGGTATTTTGTTAGAAGTGCACTTTGGCGGCATTTTGTGACGTGACAGCTCAAATTACTTATCTACCAAACTAACTTTAGTTAGAACGCATTAGGAAAGATTTGTATAGGATCTGGGGAAGACAAACCTACCTACTTTGTAAAGTTAGCATGACTGCAATGGCAGTCGCAGGTAGGGTTGCCAACCCTACTATATAATATAGTACCGATCCTACTATATTAGAGGACTTAATAACAAATTTCCAAAAAAAATAATAGCTATACTACTATTATTTTTGATGAAAATTTAAATAACATTATTTTATTAAAATAAGTGTAAAACAAAACGCAGCCGTAATCTGTTTTTGGAAATATAAAATTCTGGCTATTGCTCTTTCTGACCAAAATGTGTCTAAATCTACTGCTGAAAAATGGCAGCAAGGCTTTTGTTGTTTAGTGATTCTGACTTTTCTTATATTTTCAAAATAGTATCATTTCTTCTTTTTATACCAGCTTTTACTGAGTGCATATTTTCAGTGATGAATATAAAATGGCGAGATGAGCGCAATAAGGCCAGTATTAGTCTTGTAAAAGGTAAAATAAAGGTATTTTGTAACCATAATTTTTATTTTTACAGTTTAAAACAATTAATTATGATATGTATGAGATATAAAAAAAACCAGTTAATGAAGCATCTAATTAGCAAAAAAAATGCTTTCTTTAAACATACCAACTATATATATTTTGTTTTGCCATCTATATTTTTACAGTCAATGTCTTCGAAAATTCTACCTAGGATATAAAAAAGTTGGCAACCCTAGTCGCAGGTACAGCCCCATTCAAACTTTATGCAAGCCCGGAACATGAGGCGAGTCGCTGCGCAGTAACAAATTCACATTCCAGCGGGGGTGAGGGGTGAGGTACTGCGCAGCGAGTAGCGCACTTCAGAGCCGCCATAAAGTTTGAATCGGGCTGTAACCTAATTTTGATTCTATGGGTATATATAAAGCTTTCACCGGGTAGTAGTGGGTACCAACTCTTCTTTAAACTTCGTCTGAACTTCGTTGAAACTTAAAGGTCTAAACTATGTCAACGTATTGAATGTCATTCTTCATTCTGGAATAGTCTGCGTTGATTGGTATATTTTTTGTCTCTAATTGTGCGAGTTGATTGTCTTTTGCGCGTCAGTTGCTTTTAATTTAAGTACAATGAATTTACTTTGTCATTTTGTAGTTGTTTTAACTCAAAAAATACATCATTTAATGAGTCTGTGTACCTAGTTATTTGTTTAACAGGACATTTCTTGGTTAAAGACCTCAATGCCACCTGGGTTTTCCATGGGCCAAAAGATATAATCCAGGAAATTTCTTGAATACACATATTTACCGCCATTGATAGAACCTACTTAACTAGACTACTTAAGTACCTAGCGACGTAGTGTTAAAGTTAACAAACTTGGTTTTTGCATCTTTTTCGCAGTTTTTTTTATTTTTAATTTGACTTTAGTTATTAAAATGTGAATTATGACTTTATTTATGTATACCTACATAAATTGTACCAATTCAAAAACAGTCAAGGATTTTGATTTTCCTTGAATTTCAAAACATGTTTGATTTATTTCTTTTAAAACCCACACCACAATTTTTGCATAAAACGCTTCCTTTCTTCACAGTTATAGAATTGTTAACATTGACTTTTGCATTTATCAAGCTTAACCTTCCCACGCCAATATTTTACATTATTATCATGTACCTAATTAAAATCCTTGACTAAGAAATCGCAAGTACCTTATTAAGTGCACAATGCGCTCCCAGACAATGGTGCCGATTCTCTTGTCACAATTGCCTCGAAACTAGACTAAAAATCACAAAAGTTTAGTTTATTCCTGTCAAACGACGATTTCTCATTCTGAAATAGACTAAAGTGACACAACTTAACTATATTTTAGTTTGACAGCACTAAGATAGCACTGAATTATTAGTTTAGTGAAAATGCCAATTTTGCTATTCTGAATTTGACGTTTTTCACCAAAAATTTGGGTTGTCTAAATAAATCTGACTATTTTTAATCGCGATTAAAAAGGTGTGGAATAAAATTAGTTGCCATGAACTAATATTCACCAGAACACCTCGACTTCAGGTGCAAACACAGTACTGTACTTTTTTTTAAAAATTATTTTGCTCAATCTCGAAAATGTTGTGTCATATCGCAAAAATAATGAAAATTTCGACCCCCTTTATGTAACCCCTAAACCTCTAAAACTCTTCATGTAGGTAATATTTTTTTCATATTTTCCATACAAAAAGTGAAAAATTCCTTAAAAAATCACGTCGAGACTACACCATGCGGTGCTCCCGGCTCTAAAAAAAATCACGGGGTAGGGCAAAGAAGTATCACGTGGAGTCTTGATTGTCAAATTAAATTTTAGTTGCGTCAATATTATTTTTAAGTTTAGAGATATTTTTTTGCAGAATAGCTCTAAGATTCTCATAGCCAAAAGTAAGAAATTTTAGTGATAATTTAGTTAGTTTAGTTCGGTGTACAAGAGAATCGGCACCAATAACACCTAAAAAAAACGTAGGTAACAAAAGATTTAGGCAGGTACACTTTGCCACGGGTGGGCCGTGGATGGGTGACCATCTGTACATACCAAGACCCCTCCGTGCCTCGAAAAGCAAGTTGAGCCTTTGGTCCTGGCTGTCATTCATGGATCTTTAGACGATTAAATAACAAAAGATGTAGGTAGGTACACTTTCCCACGGGTGGTCCGTGGATGGGTGACCATCTTTACATACCAAGATCCCTCCGTGCCTCGGCAAGCACGTTGAGCTGTTGGTCCCGGCTGTCATTCGTGGATTGACAGTCATTACGGGTCGTCGAAAGCCGAAAGTCTGACAATCAGTCTTACCAAGGAGTATCGTATTACAGTAACTGGGTTGTGGAGGTCAGATAGGCAGTCACTCCATGTAAAATACTGGTATTCAGCTGCATCTGGTTGGACTGGAAGCCAACCCCAACATATTTGGGAAAAAGATAGTCAGTCAGTAGGTAGGTACAGTCATCACTAAGAGTCTATTAAATTCATTCAGTAATTTTTTTTAAAATCTTAATTATTGATTAACAGCGGATAATAATTAATTAAATGAATTTTAATTTTAATTTTATAAATACTTCGTGGTTCGTCGCGTTCAAAACGATTACGTGTTGGTCCCATGAAGCAAGCTGTTCATTTTGATGGTCTTATACCACACCCACACATTTCTGATACACTCTGTATTTATTTAACCTTAAATGGATAAAGAAGCTACACATGACTCGTATCATGTCACGCGAACTTTTATTAACTCAACCTATTATTACTTAATCAGTAGAATATAATAATTACTTCGTACGTCAATCGTAACCTTCCTGTGAACAGGAGGTGCTCATTATTATTGAAAATGATACCCGAAATTCACAGCAGCCTACGTCAGACGGATAAACGAACAAGAGAACCGTTTTTTAATAACTTCATAACTATGTTTTGTTTTTTTAGTTTCTAGCTGAAAAAATAACTCAACTGAAGCCTACGAAACTGTTATCTTTTATGTGTGTAGGTAATTAAACTTTCGAATTCCGTAATTCCTCGCCCGCGCTATTACTTCGTTTTTGCTCGGTTTCTTAGGGTCCTAGCGTGACGTTAAGTAGCCTAATAGCCTTCCTCAGGAATTGAGCTATCAAATACAAAAATAATTTCTGAAGTTTTTTGTAGTTCCAGAGATTAGCGCGTCCAAACAAACTCTTCAGCTCTATTGATAGAGCGAGCGCAACGCGCGAACGAAGCGTCTCCGTTTCAGCTTGAGCAAAAATGCTTTCGTGTGTCCGGATGTCCAGCCGATGTCCGATTGTTCTCCTCTATAGGTCGCATTTTTCAACCGATTCTCGTGAAATTTTGTGAGCAGGTTCGAAAATTATATGGTTTTTGTTCTGTCGATTCAGTTATTTGTTTTTTTTCAAAATGGCGTAATTATGGGGGTTGAAAACGTAAATAAATCATATTTTAGCCATTTCGCGCTTTTGTTTTAAGGGTTATGTTTATAGGTGCACGGTGAACATTTATTCAGTTTTAAGCTATGCAAAGACAGATTCGCGAGGTTTACAGCTCTCAGAGCCACTAGTTATTAGTATATATAGATTAGTATGTATACATATAAGAAGATAAGATAAGATTTTTAAAGAATACAATGGCAGTTCTGTGGTTAGTCATTAAACTTCGATAACACGTCTACGTTCTTAGCAGGAATGAGGATGCTGCTATCCATACCAATATTACCTAACAATTCTTTATGATAATTTTATGGTAGGCATCTTTACACATCGTATCTAAAAAAAAGCAATAGGTAGATAGGTACCTATAGTAGGTAGGTAGGTAGGTACTAATTCAGAAAAAAGCTTCAGCAGTATAATGACAAACAACTAGCAGCAATTAACAGCTGGCGGCAGTAGATTGATAACATAATGAGCATATTTCCATAGCTCATCGTTACTTAAATTTAAAAAAACGCTCTCGGGATAACCTGGCACACTTAGCAAAAAAAAGGGCTATTCGGAAAACTCAATGTCGTCATGTCCATTGACGTACGTATTACATTAAAGCAGAGATTTATTATAGTGGTATTGCAGATTAACACTATAATAACTGGTTAAGAGACATACATGTATATGTTTTGCCAGCTGTTATGGGAGCTGACGACATTTTGTGACGCAGACTGACCTATTAAGTCAACCTACGTCGATAACATTGATGGATTTCACGTCTTGAGCTTGACAATGCCTAATTTCCACCATAAAGGAATGACGCACCATTACAATAAATCATATGGGCAGCTGAATGGAAATCAAAATTAGGTACGTAGACAAGGCAGGCAAAGTAGATACCAATTAAGTTTTACTACCACTACAAAAAAACATTTGCAATCACAAATTAAAGTAATTAATTAAGTAATCCACTAACCCAAAGTTTTGATCCAAAGACACGTATTCGTTTTAAAGAAATACCTTCCAGTTCATGAAGGGCTAGCGTTTTTCAGGCATTCGAAATATAATTAACGCTTAATTAAGTCTTTATCACAAATTCTAGTTAATTTAATAAGAATTTAAGAACTCTAAATTATCTCGATTTGAAATTATGTAGTCAAATAGAGGTTTAGTGCGACATCTATTAGACAATTACCGTATTAAAATAAGCACAATATGCAAACACCACCTAGTGGTATTATTAAGAACTAACGTACACAAGTTCGGTATGATGTCGCTAGCAGCGGCATGATTACTTTTGTAACAGCGCCGTCTATTGACATATTGTATAACCATTTCGTCAGCCACTTCACTGACATTATATTGCTTCTAGTGCCATCTATGATGGAACTGATGTACTATTGAATGAACAGACTTCATAAATTATGTTTAGTGCTTGTTTGACACTATGACAATAGATGGCAGTAAAAGCATTTTTCTTTAATAATTTTCATTTAAAATATTACCTGTATCATTGAGCAGGGCATTGATGTCCGTGGTCGACCCATCGGCCGACATTGCTGAAACAAACAAAGAAGATAATTAATTCTCTTATTTTCCACAATCTATTGTTGTTGGTTGTAACGGTAGTGCACGTGCTACTGTAACGATTTGATTAGTTGTCGGCTGTTTCAACCACAAGTTCAACAATGCAAAACAAAAAAACGCTAAAAATAACTGGAATTTAGTTACTAGTTCCTATGGCTTTAAAAGTCAGTACTCACTGGCACTCAAGTTTTGTGATTACACATTACACTAATCATTAGTGCACATTGGTGATTATGTGAATCTATAGTAAAATTAGATAATTTTATTTACACAAAAATCTGCAAAGAAAATCGTCGTGCTTTAAAGCTGTAGGATTTGTAGGTGCCACTTTTCAGACATGCGAGTAAAGGATGATTTCCACTAAACGGCTCGCATGGCATCGGATCGGAACGGATTTTAAAATCTTTAAACGATATTAAATCGTGTAAACAGTATTTAAAGTAGTACCAAGCCGCGCACAGCAGCTTTACTGCGGGCGTCTTCCGCGACACGCGATCGCAGCCAAAAGTATGCTGCGACGCACGATCAGCTCCGTTCGGCTGTCATCGTATCGTCAACACGATAGGAATGAAACTATTTGACTAGGCGCTTAAACGGATACGTTGGCAAGCGACGGTACGGAATTCATCGTATGCGTCGACATCCTGCCGGACGCGATCGGCTGTCGCCGCATCCGTTCATATCCTTTCCGATCCGATGCGATGCGTGCTTTTTAATCCGCCACATGCGGGATTATTTTAAGTCGTAGATGCCAGTTTTCACTAACACTAGGCTACACCTAACTGAGTACTGAACTAAAACGGGCTGTTAGATTTTTAACTTTCGGTGCTTAACTGAGCGTTGAAATTCAACGGCGCGCTTTTATTTAGGCATTCATTTAGGTACTAAGAGTGTTAGTGAAAACGGATAGTATCGTTAATAGGTCATTCGGCTAGTATCATCTCGAGTGGAGATACCGTCTGCTGTCGCAGTAGGTAATATTTATCTAACTAATAAGCAGGACTATCAACGTCTGCCAAGCGTAATGATGGCAATTTCTCCTACAATAATTGCAGCGCAGTGGTCATGCAAAGACTCATGTTCTGCGTCTGTACATCTGTATTGGCGATGTATGGTTTTTTTTTAATTTTCCAGCGTTGTCAAGGGGTACCTAGCGAGTCTGAGGTCAGAGAGGCAATACGAGTACTAGAATTCAGGTGCATCCGACTTAGTTATGTGAGAAAAGGCTAGGTACATAATGATGGCGATGAGTCTCGATTCTTACTATTAACTTGAATGTAGATTTGTCTAATGCTTTTACAACAAAATTTTATTTATTTATTTTCATGAAAACTGGCAGAGAGATATTCAGGGAAGGATAAGGTAGGTATGTACTTACAGGAAACTTTTCGTGCAGGAACTAGGTTTTTTTTTTTTGACGCAGATGACTTATGTATTGTGATCTACTATTTATTAGGTACTATTAGAAGCCCGTGGTGTTAAACTGCACCACCAGTGCAAGACAAAGACCTCCCTACTCTCTTTCCATTTCTATCTATTCAAAGCTTCTAAGGACCAGTATGCTTAGTCTCGACCCTCGATCTCAATTGGAATTTGAAATTGTGATCGAATACTTGTCATTTCGCACTCTTGAATGTTACACTAGCGCTCGATTGGAATCGTATTAGTTGGATTTTATTGGTTCATTTTTTTGGTTCAGTTCTTATTGCAGGAGTCCAGCTCGTCCCGCCATCTCCGTTTGGGCTTGCCGCGATGTCGCTTGCCTTGATGAGATTTCTGCTATAGTACCTAACTATTTAATAATAGCAGTCATATTGCATAGCATTTAGTTTGTTTACAATCTGAATTACATAATTTGCAATGTCGATTGTAACTCGTAACCCCAACGAGAGAAGGCCGCGACTGAAGCGTGTCGCGACACGGTCGACGGAGATTTGATCATTTCATATCATTGCCAGTTATTTGTTATTTACATTACTAACCACTGCTTTTGATTCGGTTTGTGATTTGTTTGTGACAAATATTTAGCTGGCTGTATGTCTGTAGTGTCAGAGTCGCGGGGACCACCTAGATGAGGAACTGTGAGGCATGGCAGATGAAAGGGGACGCCTATACCCAGCAGTGGGAAATTTCGGAGTAAAATTATGATGTGAGTTAGTGGTAAATGGTGATGTGGGGGGATAGTTAGGTCGCACTTTAGAAGCTAGGTAATCTCGGCACACAGCATAGATACTTAATACACTAATATAGAAGCACACAGTTTTCAAAACTACCATCCTATATTTAACCCCTTTAGGGAATGAATATTCAAAAATTGTTCCTTAGTGCTCACTTTCGTTACATAAGGAACTAACTCTACTGCAAAATCGTTCCTTAGTGCTTACTTTCGTTACATAAGGAACTCTACCGCAAAAGTCTTTTCTTATTGCTCACTTTCGTTACATATGAAACTCTACTGCAGAATTTCATGTTTCTAGATCTAGTGGTTTAGTTTGTAGGCTGTCTGGCAGTGAATGAACGAACGAATTTAAGATTTTTACTAAGTAAAAAGATGCTTGAGGAAAGTATTCGAGCTTATGTTCAATAATCTTAGGACGTTTACTCCTATTACTGATTAGATATTGCGTCATTAGGAATTTGATAAGTTGATATGTGTCAGCGCTATCGGAAGGAACGGAATGTACCTATATATTTAAAACTTTCCGCATGTTGAGGAGTTTTGTGTGTACCTATCTTTATTATAATATATTATGTATTCGATAGTGTCTTTAAGTTACAGGTTCCGTTTCAAGAGGAAGTTTTATCTGAACTGAACCTTGGTATTGTTTTTAACTTAAGAATACATATATATGAGGTTTGGAAAACGCAATTGATCACTTATTTGTCGTGAAAAAAAGACTAAAACAATTTTTAATAAGAAAATGCTATTATTGTATTTATATACAATTATTTAAACGACAAAATATAAGTGATAACATATTTACTTACACTTATATAATAATATGAACAAATTATGATTAACTAACTATAATGTCTAACTACACTATGTGTGACTGCCTGGTTGGTCTAGTGGTCGCAAGCGCTACTGCTGAGCGTGAGGTCTCGGGTTCGATTCCCGGGTCGGGCAAAGTGTTAGTGTTATTGAGAAATTCCAGATGGAAGGAATTTCTCAGTAGCAGCCCGGAGTCTGGATTTGTGCCCGGTTGGTGGCAATAGGCTCGCCCCCTATTACATGGGACTTAAACATAACCGGTGAAATGTGGGTGTGCTATAGGTACACCTCTGCCTAACCCTTCGGGGAATACAGGCGTGATGTTATGTAACTATAATGTGTTTATATTATTATATTTAGTTTAGAAGACTTAACTACTGATAAGTGATAACTGATAAGCTAAGTTTTTGAAAGCTTCCTCTCTCCCTCTATTTTGCTGTGCCCGACGGGGTTCATAATTATCACATATAACTTTAAGTTACCACTTAAACACATTGTGGAAAGCAAATAAATTATTGAGTATTGAGCCTTAAGGCGCTTCCCTGACCAAACGACCTTGAGCGTTCGGTCTTTCTCTGTCCCGTCGCTGAGTCTCGCTCTGTCTCGCTCCCCCCGCACGCTCATTTATCATAAAATTCACAAAAATTATGAACTTATTTGAATAAAAAAAGACAAGTGAAGTTTTAAAATACAATAAAACGTGTATTATTTAGATTTTTAAATTATCTATCCATTAGTGTAATCCTCAAATGAATAGAACGTCACCTTTAGCAGAAGATGCATGCAATCAATAATTTTAGTCACTTTTTTACAAGGAGATTTTAGATGTATTTATAACACATAAAAACAAATAAGAACGTGCAATGTGATGATAGGATATCGAACATTAATAATGTGCTTTTAGATGTAGTTTATTACGCATAATGAATGAGTTAATAGCCTCTGAATAACGCACTATGGCAAGGTTTTGGTCGGGGAACCGCCTTAAGCCTCAATTTTATACCAACGAGTGGACTTTTAAGTTGGGTTGTTAGTTTTTTTTTTTGCTTAATTTATGCAGTCGTTAGTTTCGTTGAGGTAGTACAGTAAGTGACCTGCATAACCTGACCGCTTTTCCCCACTTCTTCTTTGTAAGAGGGGTCAGGTAATGCTGAGCGCTGACCGTACCTACTTACGTAAGTACCTACCTATATTAATCTAATCAAAACAAAATAGACAACATTAGACTCTCGGCATCGGTCGCGAACGGTTGTGTGCTTGCGCTCTCCCGTTTTCGATTTTTGTCGAAGTTTAATTCTTCTCGCTGCGAACCTCGTAGCGCCCCCGCTGCCGCCCCGGCCGCATCCGATCGTCGAACAATTAATTAAATTTATTTAATTAATTGGTCGTATCAAGTGATCAATTAAAAACTGCCTTTTTCAAGGCAAGTGATATTTCTTTAACTGCGCGTTTGTGTGAGTAGCTTCACTAGGCCCCTTCTGGGCAAAACCACAGTTTCGTGGTCCTCGGTGGATACCTAGCGGTGTTAACGATCCGAGTGGGGTGTTGTCCCAACACACCCGCCGAACCCTTTCAGGGCGAGGCAGTCAGTTGGACGGGTCCCAGAGCTAACCGGCCTTGGGGGATCTCCTAGTCGGCTCTGGTGACAGTTTTCCCTTCACAGCTACTCACCTAGTGTCTCTAGGGTGTGTCTACACCCTTCGCGCTAGACTGTCAGGGCCCCGTTCGCACAATAAGACTGGCGACGGGTTTACAAGCTTAAGGCTCACCATAGGTACTCACCTCCCTGTCTATACCCGACAGGGAGGGTAACTCATCCCCGGGAACACCCACCCGGGGAGATAGGCATAGGGAATTTTTAGGCTGGAATCTTAAATTCCAACATCCCCCCCAAGTAGTAGCCCCGCACCCCCCAACATGGGGGATGCCTTAATCGCGACCTTCTTTAGGGAGGTCCTCCTTAAGGACCCCGAGTTCCTCGCCAGATATGGCGCTAAGTTCGCTGCTTTGCAGCCCCCCACCCCCTGTCCTTCCGACAACTCTGCCGCTATCGCTAACTTTAGCGATGCACTAGAGGCCCCCCCCCCGGTGCAAACCGCCCCCCTCCCCCCCGTACCGATGGAAACCGACCATCGGACAACAACTAGACGCCCCGTCTCCCCGTACTCCTCAGGCTCGGAAACCCTGACCAACTCCTCCTCCGAGGATGACGGTTTCCAGACCGTCACCTCTTCCTCCAAGAGGAAAAAGAACTTCGCCTCTTCGCAGGCAAACAAACTTAGGGACCAATCGGTCACTCCCCCGCCCACCCTTGCGACACCGACCCCCGTCGTCGCCATCACGACCGGCCCCCCCCCCGCGTTAAGCCCCCCCCCGGCTCTCAATGCTTTACTTGAAAGCAACCCCAAAAAGACCCCCACCCCCCCCCCCTGTCTTCATCCAAGACAAAGCTAAATGGACTGAAGTGTCCAAATGGTGCGTCGATCTCAGGATCGGCTTCACCAGTGCCCGTTCAACCGAGCAGGGCATCAAAGTCCAAGTCCCTAAATCTAACGATTATAGGGAACTTACTAAGCTCCTCAGAGCACGTGGTGTGTCCTTCCACACATACTCCCTCCCCGAGGACCGTCAGACCCGCGTAGTCATCAATAGGATCCCAAAGGAGATCGCTACCTCCGATCTTAAGGAAGACCTTGTCTCACAAGGCATCCCAGTAGCCGAGGTGCACCGCATGCACCGTGCCCGAGGCGGCGAGCCATACAACATGGTCCTTGTTGTATGCCCCCCCGTCGAAGGTCACCACCCGATCTTCAAGATCAAGTCCCTATGTCATCTCACTGGATTCGATATCCAGAAGCCCCGCAAGACTGGAATAGTTGGCCAGTGTCACCGCTGCCAACTATACGGTCACTCCCAAAAGAATTGCCATGCCACACCCAGGTGCGTCAAGTGCCTGGGTGGGCATGGCACTTCCGAGTGCTCCCGCCCAAAGGACCGTACCCTATGCACGGAACCACCCAGCTGTGTGCTGTGTGGCCTCTCCGGGCATCCAGCCAACTACCGTGGCTGCCCCAAAGCCCCTAAGGCAACGAATCCCAAACTGGCGAAGCGTACGGACGCTCGTCAGGGAAGGGAAGCCCCCTCCACTCAACTTCCCGAGCGTCTGAGTCCCCAGAGACCCAACGCTTGGAATTTATCCCAGCACCAACAGGCCTTCCCGCCCCTGGTACGCAACCAACCCCCCCCTCCGCCCCTCATCGCTCATCAGATGGACCCCCGCATTCGCGCACACGCGCTCGCGGCCGCGCCCGCACCCGCGCCCGCGCCCGCGCGCGCACCCGCGCCCCTCGCTACTAACCCCCCGGCTCCTAAAGCCACCACCCCCGCCCCAGTCGCGCCCGTTCCTTCCTCAGCCACACCCGTGGCTGTAGGCCCCAACCCCATGGATCCGTTCAACGTGATCTCAGGCACATTCACTGCCTTCCTCACCCCTCGCGCCCGTCAAATGGCCAATGAAATCGTTGCCGCCAGAAATGCCGGTAACCTTTATGCCATTCAGTGCATATATAACGCGTACCCGGACATTACGCACGCGTTACAGTCATTCGTAAACTCTCCCAATCCCACTAATGGATAACGGAATCCTCTCGCGTTTAAAACCCCGATCCCTAAAGCTAGGTTATTTCAATGCCAATGGCATCCAAGGTCAGCGCGATGAAATCGGTATCTTCCTCCGCGACCACCAGATCGATGTCCTCCTCGTACAGGAGACTTTCCTAAAACCCCACACGCGAACGCCGTCGATAGCGAACTATCGGGTTGTTCGAAACGACAGGACTCGGTGTCACAAGGGTGGCACCCTCATTTACTACAGAAAATCCCTCTACTGCATCCCCTTGGACCCGCCCCCCCTCTCACGACTAGAAGTCTCCATTTGCCGACTAGGCATGACAGGCCACCAACCGATCACCTTGGTATCGGTCTACCTCCCCCCTACGAGCCATTCAGAGAACTTCCAACTCTTGACTGACGACCTGACCTTACTCCTCGGCCTGAGTGACTCCGTTATCATAGCGGGGGATCTCAACGCCAAACATCACGCCTGGAATAGTACCAGAATCTCTACCCGAGGGAGACACTTGTTCGACCTCTGCACCCCTCTAAATTTTGATGTCATCGCCCCGATGACTCCCACTCACTTCCCTCACTTGGTTGACCATACCCCTGACGTGCTCGATGTATCACTTTTAAAGAATATCAACCTACGGTTGGATTCTATAGAGGTGATACACGAACTATCATCTGACCACCGACCAGTTGTGCTTAAGCTAGCCCCTCGCGTAGGCCTCCCTGACCCCGACCAACCCCCCTCCACCAAAGTGGTAACGGACTGGAGGAAAGTAAGCGAACGCCTGAAATCCAACACGTCCCCCCACCTAGACTCCATCCCCGACCTCTTCGACTCTATCGCTGACACGACGGCCGCGATCGACTCATTCACTGGACACGTACAATCAGTCCTGAACGATTGTTCAAGGGAAGTTCCAGCGACGGACGACCGTCGCTGGAAGTTGCCGGACGATGTACGTGAACTGATGACTGAGAAGAACGCGGCTGTCCGTGCGTACAGCAACTTTCCCTGCGACGCGAACCGAGCCCATATGCGCTACTTACAGCGAGCTGTAAGGACACGTGTAGCGGAGCATCGGGAAACGGGCTGGGATGAGTTGCTGAGCGAACTTGAGCCTACCCACCTAGCATTCTGGGAGCTTCAGAGGAAACTCAAATCCCGAGAAGTAGTCCCTATGCCCCCCTTGATCCGCCCAGACAATACCATCGCTTTCGATGATGTCGACAAGGCCGAGTGCCTAGCCGACAGTCTTGAGGCCCAATGCTCGCCCAGCTCTCAACCTGTAGACCAAGCTCACCTCTCTGAGGTCGACGCCGAAGTCGAAAGGAGAGCCTCCCTCCCCCCCGTAGAAGACCCCGAGTGCCCTCTGCCTCCTGTCACCCCCGACGAAGTGCAAGAGCTCATAAAGGGCCTTAAGCCCCGTAAAGCCCCCGGTTCTGATGGAACGACCAATAAGGTGTTCCAACTGTTCCCTGCCCACCTGATCATGCTAATGACCACCATCTTCAATGGTGCCATGAGCAATAACATCTTCCCCCAAGCGTGGAAACAGGCCACTGTCATCGGCATTCCCAAGCCGGGCAAGCCTAAATCCGCTCCCTCCAGCTACCGCCCCATCAGTCTCCTCAATGTCATAGGCAAAATCTATGAGAGGCTTATTTATAAGCGTCTCAGAGACTATGCCGAGACGAAAGGTCTCATTCCCAACGAGCAGTTCGGTTTCCGAACCCAACACTCGTGCGTCCAACAGGTCCACCGTATCGTCGAACACATAAGCGTTGGCTTCCAACGTGGTTCGTTGACGGGTGCTGTTTTCTTCGATATAGCGAAAGCGTTCGACAAAGTCTGGCACAATGGCTTATTATATAAGCTATACCAACTTAAAGTGCCAGATCGTCTCGTGCTCATCCTGCGAGACTTTTTGTCGAACCGCACCTTCCGATTCCGCATCGAAGGAGCGCTATCCTCCCCCCGCCCCATTCGCGCCGGAGTCCCTCAGGGCTCCGTGCTCGCCCCTCTCATTTTCACGCTTTTCACCAGCGATATCCCCAAGAGTAAAAGGGCTCAGTTGGCTCTGTTCGCAGACGATACGGCCATTTACTACACCGGCGTAAGCCCCGACGCGATATCTCGCACTCTCCAAACCACAGTCAACCAGCTCGGTGACTGGTTTAGGAAGTGGAGAATCGAAGTAAATCCCGATAAGAGTCAAGCGGTTCTATTTTCGAAACCGAGACTCAACCCCACCCCTCCCCGTCCGATCACCATGTTCGGCAAGCCTATCCCTTGGGAGAAGCGAGCCAAATACTTGGGTGTCACTCTAGACCACAGACTCTCTTTCGGTGAGCACATAAAGCAGGCGCGTTCGCGCGCCGCTTTCGCTCTCGGTAGACTCCACTTCCTATTGAATGCACGCAGCAAATTGTCACTCAAGTGCAAATTGCGCATTTACACAGCGTGCATTCGTCCTATCATGACCTACGCGAGCGTGGTTTTCGCACACTCGAAACCCCACCACATCCATAGGATGCAGACCCTCCAAAACCGGTTCCTCCGTAGGGCAACCGGCTCCCCTTGGTTCGTTCGGAACGAGATCCTCCATCTCGACCTTAAAATCCCCACTATCCGTCAGTTCATGAAGCGCATTTCCAAGCGCTTCTTCGACTCCGCGGCCTCACATCGCAACCCTCTGGTTGTCGAGGCTGCCAGATATGCCCCCTCCCGCATTAGTCGTACCCGCCGTCCAAGGCATGCCCTGACCGACCCCGATGACCCCATAACCCTCCTCCAGGAGAGCAGTAGGGCCACCAGTACAGTGCACAAACACAGACCGCCATCGTTCCGACCTCGCCGCCGAGGTCCTACGCGACGCCCCCGACGTAATTGTCCCCCCCCCCGACCCTTGCTCGACGACGCGCCAGCCCGCGCCGTAGCTGAGCCTGTAGCTTTAAATTCCCCAGTATAATAATAATATAATTTAGATCCAGCCTGTCCCATCTTGCTGCCCTCCCCTCAGTGACGCCCTAAGCCGAGGTTCGTACCCCACAGGGGGTGCCCTTAGCGTGCGGTCACTTAAATTTAAGTATTGTTCGCCCCTGGCTGGAGGCTTTAAGTTAGTAGCTTAAGGCACCCACAGGTTTGCCCGGTTAAGTAGCCAGGACCTTAGTGGTCAAAACTACGAGCTGCCCAATAGGAAAAAAAAAAAAAAAAAAAAATAGACAAACATAAGTGCCTTACCACTTTGCTTTAGGTGCATTTATTCCTAGGTAGGTACCGTTGGAATTTAACAAAATCAATGTTCAATTGTTTGACGTGGTCAAACACCTATCAAAGAGGTACTTCAACTGACAGATAACATGTACTTACTACTGTACAAAAACTTGTGAAGTTTCTACCATGTTGGAATTTATAGTTGCTTGACCTTTGCAAAAAAATCTATAAAATATGTGGCCGTTTGAGCATTCGGCATAAATTATAATTCTGTTGAAGCGAGAGCTGATGCTCAAACAATATAAATCAGGTTTTTGTTTGGTCTAGTGGTCGCAAGCGCTACTGCTGAGCATGAGGTCCTGGGTGCGATTCCCAGGTCGGGTAAAGTGTTATCGGGTTTTTCCATCTGGAATTTCTCGGTAGCAGCCCGGAGTCTGGATTTGTGCCCGGTTGATGGCAATAGGCTCGCCCCCTATTGCATGGGACTCAAACATAACTGGCGAAATGTGGGTGTGCTATAGGTACACCTCTGCCTAACCCTTCGGGGAATACAGGCGTGATGTGTTATGTATCTGGGAAACTATAAATTAAAACTGAAATCGAAAGATAGACCAGCCTTAGAAAAATCGAGGATTTTTAGTTTTCAATTTACCTAAAACATTATGATCCCGTAATTTTTTTTTTTGGAGGTCTGCCTCTTAAAGTTTCCAAAAAAATAAATTGAAAAAAAAACTAAGTACCTACTTGTGTTTTGTTTTTGGGAACATCATTTTCTTTTTTGCTCAATGGGAGATATCGAGTAACAGTGAGCTTAGGCAGACCTTAGTAGACTTCAATCAACTCCTATCACAGTATTCGCAGTTCACTGCTGGACATAGTACACTTAACCAGGCTTAAGCAGACTTAAGAACACCTAGTTATTTAGATGGCATGATTTCCTTGTCCAAGCAAACATTTATACATGATTTACTTAAGTACGTAGGTACATTGCAAAACCGATACAAAAAAAAAACTGCGCAAGCGCAGCCACTTGCACCACTAGTTTATTATAAAGAACGACACGTTTATCTTAGCAGTATCTAGGCGGTAAATAACAATACACGGGTATTCCCTTTACCTAGTAAGATAAAGTTTCATAATTATGTAAGTATTGAACGACCGATATCAATTTTCAACATGCATAATTACCTAAGTGTATGTTGATCTACTTAATAACGTTACTATTTTATAACGAGTTACTTTACGTACTTGTGATAGAAGAAGACGAAAGAGAAGAAAGAAGAGAAGAGAGAGTACACCTGTATCTGCGCACACACTTGTGCCCTATACTTAATATCTCCCGCGCCGAAGGCTAGTCTCCGTTGAGATTGACCGCCATGGCCGAAATACGATCTGTAGGACTATTATTTATACTACAGATTGTACTTCGGTGAGTGTGCCCAAGAACTCCTCACACGACCTCATTCCACCGGCCCCCTTCTACCATCGGACATCTAGGAGCACTGCAAGTTACCATCCCTACCTAGTTGCTATTCCACCAATTCGCACTAAGTGCTTCCAAACATCTTTTATAATGCGCACAGCAAAAGAGTGGAATTCTCTACCTGCGCCTGTATTTCCGACCGCATACAACCCAAATCTCTTCAAAGTGAGAGTGAACAGGCTTCTTCTGGGTAAGCTCACTCCATCGTCGACTTTGTCTCTGTCACCTAGACTAGAGTCAAGAGCAAACCCATCTAAAATAAAATAAAATAAATACTAGCGTTTTTAACACAATGCCCTATTCATTGGTTCTAATATATATTTTTTTCATACGTTTCGGTGCTAAGTTCTAGTAGTGTTTCTACTGTAAATCCTGAAGAATCTTCATATACATTTTTGGAGGTAACTTTTGCTGTAGGTACATAGTTGAAGGCAGGATTACCATCTTATTTACAAAAATGTTTACTCTTTTTTTACAAATAATTACAAGTCGGCACAGATCACAGTGATACTAATATGTCATCCCGACCTTCATTTAATTAAAAGTCTTCCATTACCACTGTCAAAATTAACGAAGATGCGCACTCTGACAAGGGTCTCGGTGATAATTAAACACAAAAACTGACTCGTGTTTTTAACCAACGTCTTGTTTTTAAGCCCTACATTAATGATGGCTAGCTGTAAAAACTAATTTCAACCAAACATGATGATGTGGAAGGCGGAGGACAGGGTGTTGTGGCACAGCCTCGGAGAGGCCTATTTCCAGCAGTGGACTTTAATAGGCTAGGATTAGGAGTTGGTTCATTTCCCCCATAGTAATTTTGTTATTCATGTGGGGGAACAAGGAAAATCTACTGCCACTTCCAATGCCTCTATCCTTGCTATCTATCTTTGTATGTCAATCCTTGTTCTAGCAGTTCCTCTGAAGGACCATGGTCATAAATGGAAAAGAGGCTATTAATTAAATACAAACCCCTACAAACATAAACGGACACCTTCTCTCCATGGGGGTAGGAAGATACTACAGAAAAGCACCAGCAAGGATCCTTACATACTCATTTTGCCTTTACGTTCATACATCTGGCCATACACGCACGCCGGTTGCGACTACTACGCACCTAGTTAAATGTGTTAAACTATTCTCTGGAGGTGGTTTTATTCTACAGCTTGTGTACAGTCACCAAGAGAGATAAGTATCCAGGGTCGTCAGACATAGTTGCTAAATTTCAACTATATCGACGACCCTGGTTACTTAAAACTTTTGGTGACTGTACCTACAGTTATATCGGGTATGCAAATATAGAACGGCTGTTTTTCTAAATTTTAAATACAACAGCAACATAACATCACGCCTGTATTCCTCGAAGGGTCAGGCAAAAGTGTACTTACCTTAGTACACCAGCATTTCGCCAGTTATATTTAAGTCCCATGAAATAGGGGGCGAGCCTGTTGCCATCAACTGGGCACAAATCTACACTCAGGGCACTCAGAAATTATAAATGAATAATAATTCTTATGATTTTCTTACTCCTCCAGTTTTTACATCATTAATCAGCAATCTTATCAGTTAACGGTCAAAGTAATCGGTATCGGTTTAATTCGATGTTTAAGACAGAAATGAATCGATTCTGTTTACTATTAGTTAGGTGATTAGGCTATCAGGCCTCAGTAGAGAGTTTTCTTACTATAAAACTTTCTGTTTTCATTTAGTTGCGTACCTTTTCGGATACTACTATGATGGTCGGATGATACTAGGTAGGTACCCTTTTTTTTTGTTTTTTTATTGTTATTTTTTAGGTAGGTACCTACCTACTTAATTTAGTTGCGTCACATAGTCCATGCAAGGTTTTTCATAAAACACAATAAACTTGTTTTCATAAAAATCTATAGAGTCCTCAGTTGAGTAAATATAGCTGAAATTCCATACTCAGCTAGCTGGGCAGATGATTATTGTTAACCATTGTTTACCAACCAACCCGCACCTTGAGTGCAAGTGGTCGATTACTAACTATAAGGAACAACCCAACCAACCCAACCCAACTTGTTATTTTTTGTGTTTGTGTTTTTCTCTGTGTCATGCATACCACAAATAAACGTATTTTCTTTCTTTATTTCTTTCTTCTTTCTATTACGGCCCATTCCCACTCACAGAGAGGAGGCCTGTGTCCAGCAGTGGGAATGCTTTAGGACGACTATTTTTTGCTATTCCTTAGAAAAGTTTTCCCTGCAGAATCTTTTTACAGAAACTTTAGACATTATATAGAGGTTTTGTCGTCAGTGAATACTTAAATGATAACAGTCAGTTTTTGTATATAAACAGAGCGTTAGACTTTTTGTAACTTTTTGCGATAATATTGTGGTTCCCAGGAGTGATGAAAAATAGTAACGTATATAACATTGCTAATATGCGTTTACGTCGTAACCACAAATCGGTCAGTATTATGAACAACTCCATTTCTTTTTTGTTTGATTTTTTTTCTATCTCCACACTTGATAATTTTTGTTCTTGCTGTTGATCCCATTTGTGGTTTAGCTTTAAATATAGATACTAATATCTTGATTTTGTGGTTAAGCAGGTAATTTAGTAATGACGTCAGGATTGTATCCTAATGGTATTAAGTTGATAATCTAGACTGGTTTGACCCATTTTTACAGATATAGAGCACGCTCTATTTCCAGTCGAGCTCAGAACATAATTGATATTCTGTTTTTAGAACAAAGGCTACAAAAACTAGGTAGTAGCAGTAACTACCTACTTTTATGTGTCAGACAAGTAGGTAAGACCTTAGTTAATACATGGATATACAAAACTGTTTCAATTATAACAACAAGTTATACTTAGTCATGACAAATATTGTTATTCGTTAGTAAGTTTAAAAGGGAGCCTTTCGCGCGACGCGACTGTAGACCTAGAACGATTTCTATGAAAATTGTTCTTCCAGAATCGTATCGTACCATCGTCGTTTCGAACCTTTCTGCGGGAGACTTAACGCTGCAAACAAAGTAATACATACCGAAGCTAAGAAACTTCCAGAATAATACAGCACCGTTACTCAAAAAAGCTCTAAGTTATTTACTTAGAAAAAAGGGTTTCACACATACCTACCTCAACAAAACCATATAACTACTTAAATATGAAATCCAATCAACATCGAATTAGCAATTCTTACATATTTTTATTAGCAATTAAAATAATTACATAACATGGTACACAAGAACCTTGAACGAACATCCTAGTATAATATTATATATAATCTAATATATAAAAATCTCGTGTCACAGTGTTTGTTATCGAACTCCTCCGAAACGGCTTGACTGATTTTTATGTTTTTTTTTGTGTATATTTGGTAGGTCTGAGAATTGGTATTAAAGTATATTTCATATCGCTGCGGTTGAAATCGCGGGGCGCAGCTATTAATATTATAAACGTGAAAGTTTGTTTGTTTGGATGTTTAGATGTTTGTATGTTTGTTACTCAATCATGCGAAAACGGCTGAATGGATTTGGATAAAAATTTGCACACAGATAGTATATAACTTGGATTAACACATAGGCCACACAAGCTTAGGTACCAACTTATGTTAGGATGGGATATGACGATCGACCGTGGAATCGAACCTAGGACCCCACGCTCAGCAAACACGTTCAGATCTGCTTTCGTCCTTTGACGAAGATCGTAGTCTACTACTGAGCTCAGCATGGTTTGCACCGCCATTTATACTCTCTTGCGCGGCACGGTCAAAGGATGTACCTCTTGGAAGATGCCGCAAGCCAGCCGCTATGCGCCGCGTCGCGTAGCGGGCGCGGTTTAGCGTCGCGCCAGTGTGAAAGGTGTTGCGGCGCGATTATATCGCAGAATCGCTACGCGACACGTCGCGCTGTCGCGTCGCGCCAGTGTGTACGAGCCTTTATCCCGGTACTACGTTCCCGTGAGATAATTTGCGACCTCAATGCGAGCAAAGCCGCTGGCAAAAGCTGTAATTAATATAAAAGCTTCAACACCTATTTATATAGCTGGCTATAATTTTCATTAGTTTCTATAAAAAGGCTACATGATTGTCTGTGTAGTAATGGGGTTCAAAAATAGGTGAAATATGTGTGTGAATGTTTTTTTATTGGATTATCCAACGGATGTAGAGGTTATGTAAGTTGGTCTACTGAATGGAATTCCTATGGATTTATACATGGACATAATTGTGCAATAGGTAGGCGGAAAATTCAAGTACCTACAAATATTTAAATGAAAATCATGTTTGAAAAACGTGCTGTGTTTGTGGTTCTTGTGTTAAGAATAGTTTCTTCTATTGTTTACAGTTAAAACAAACTTTGAAGTTTTTGTATAAGTTGACAATATAAATATACATTTAATTACTTGCAAAGCTTAACATTGAAAGATTATCAACATCAATAAATTTAAAATTAATGCTCTTCATAAAAGGCCAACATTTAATAAGGACCTGGTTTTAACTTTGAACGTACATATAATTGTTTAAACACAATATTATCGGTTACACAAGGTTAGCGAGTTTCCGTTAGCATAAAGTTTGTTAAAAAAATAACTAACCGGTCCTTAGGACTAGAGTTCTCTGGTCCAAATGTCCAGGGAGGCATGGCACCAAAGGAAGTAGTTTTGTCTCCTAATGATAATGAACTTAAGGCCTGTAAGCTTAAAAGGTAGGTAACTAAATAAACTACCAAGTTTCATAACACCTCTCTGGCACACCAAAATATAAAACCGATATCGATCAATAGTTCAATAACAATCGGAAGTACAATAGGAACATAAACACTGTAAGGTCAATCATATCAATTTGTATGCACGAAGCATGGTGTCTACGACCCGTGCCTATATGGTGCTCACATATAGAGTGTCAGTGACAATGATACATAACATGAGGTCACACCATTGTTTGTGTATATTTCGCTGTCATGTGATTAGTTCACGTGTGGTTTTGGTGGTTAGATTCGTATTGAATGTACTGCCTGGCCCATCACTTGACTAAGCTTATCAGAGCCAAGGCTAAAATCTGACAACATAATAAGCCTTTAATATTCTTGATGCTGGGACTTAGGCCTCTTTCATGTAAGAGGGAGCGGGCCGATGATTCTGAAGATTCATCAGCAACAGGATAAACTAAGACACTACCAGGGCCATATTTAGTAAAACCGAGCGGCGACAGGTGACAATCCTACGATTTTACAAGTTTCTTTGATACATTTTCTGCTTTATTTAATAGCACCTGTCGAGAAAATGTGTCAATTTTGTAATTTTTTGACGAATGTGTCTCTGTGTCATCCCATCCAGCATGTTTAGGTTTGACGTAGTGTCGTAGAATTGCCTTGCGGTTCCCTATCTTTAGATGTGAATTAAAAGAACCAGTGCCAGTTTTAACATTACACGCGCCCTGAGCGAAATTACGGCGGCGGCGCCGCTCTCCCCTCTTGGAGAGTAGAGAGGAGCGAAATTTTTCAGCACTCTGTCTATGTTTTCATATGTACATTCATAAAGAAATAGGAGTAACTTTGTCTGCTTATGCAGAAGTGTTTGAGAATTCAGAGAATGTCGGATGTAAGAGCAAGCGAAGAGATCTCTTCTTTTTTTGGCTTTCTTACTCCAAACGAACTGAAACAAAAGTATTCTGTAGGCGCCAGAGGTGATGGGGTGCCTAGTCACATCCCCTCCGGCGCGCCTTCACCTCTGGCACCCTGGGCGGTCACCCAGCCGCGCCCTACCCCTACGCTGCCGCAGCGCGCCGGCACTAAAAAGAACTAAAGGTAAACAGATTGGCGGCACCCTAGTACCGTGATTATCTACATGTGTGCCCTTCATGCGGGTCCAATTACGTCTTAAACTAAAAACTGCCTGCCAACGTATCCGACCGACCGTAATAATCATGCGTATACATTACCCTCACGATTATTTCAATCTGATTAGCAATCTTGTTCGATCTGGGATTTTAATAACTCTTCAATATTAACGTGCTTGATTTAAATTAAAACCACAGAGCGTCCTTCTACAGTGCAATATGTAAATGTTTGGTCATAAACAAACTCAGTTGCAATAAATGAGTTAATCATGTGGTCTCAGGCCATAAAAATTAACACTGAACTTAATTATGAAGTTACAAACAGAGTGTTATTCAACGGTGACGAGGTTATCTATCCGTTTGTCACATTCAGATAGTTGTTGAGTTTATCTTTTGGGATATCGCTTATCTTTTATTTCATAAGAAAATGTTTGGGTTTTTTCTTAGTACGGGGTAACTTATAAAAATATTTTTAATTGTTCTGGAAACTTTTTAGCTCAGAACAAGGGAGAAGGCGAGTCGCACATGCATTGAGTAAGTAAATATTTACATTTAAATTTCCGAAATATTTTAATTGAATTTGCCGTCGTTTTAACGGTTGTGGTTATTTACATTTTCAGAAACCGTTTTGTTTTTTTTTATGACAGTAGTAAGATAACTATTTCCGGATGATTAGTTTGTATTATAATTGGGAGATACTTATGTACCTATAGATGATTTTAACCAGTTTAGCAGTTTCTTACCCACCTCAGCTCGGTTGATAAAAGTCAACAGAATGAGGACTAAAACTAAGGTCTTGCCATCATCAAAGCTTCTTGCAAAAGCTAATAATTGCCTACCTAAGAGATGAATTTCCCATCTCCATAACGTAATAAGCTACATGAGGTATAGAATAGAAAACTATTAAGTTACCATGCGACTTAAAGATTATTCAATTATTCATGCAAATTATGTTCAACAAGACAAATAAAGTGGCTTAGACTATTATAACGGACACACTCATTAATTTATCTATCAAATATATAATTAATCCACATCTGTCATTATAAAGTGAAAAGAAAGACAAACGATTAGTGAATAAAACCAACCGTATGAATGTTTTATTTATGAATAACTGTAATGTGTTTAGATTAAGTAGGTACTTGAACGATTTAGTCACTCGTATCTGCTTTCATGTAGCAAGCAACGCTACAGAATATTCTCTGTAAGTGATAATAATAAATAGGCTCGCCGCCTATTCCATGGGATTTAAACATAACTGGCCAAATGCGGGTGAACTATAGGTATACCTCTGCCTAAACCTTGGGGAATACAGGAATGATGTTATGTGTATGCGTGTGTAATATTAAATCGGTCTGTATGTATAATGTCTGTAGGTATGTCCAATGCATCACAAATGCACGCATTTCTCATACAGAAAAGGAAAATGGAAATGGTCACCACTTTTGCTAACTGTGCGGTTTGGCGATTTGGACTTGTCCTAGGTCCTGGTTTGGGGAAACCAGGACTTATGACAAGTCCAAATCGCCAATAGGGGTATTATACTTAACCGTTAATAAAAAAATACACAAGTAAAAAATAAGTAATTTCGTTGTAAGCCAGTTTTTTGTTTTCTAAAGTAACTTAAAAATTTCAATAAAAAAAATAAAAAAGATTACGTAATCCTAGTTTTTAATCAATTATAAAATAATTTACTAGTTTTCTAGAGAGATATTAATATCGATTTATTTATTTGATTATCAAAAGCTGTTCCAATAATATCTAAGTATTTTAAAGGTCTAAAGAATCGTAAGATCAGCTGCCTATAAACTAAGTAAATAAAAAAGCGTTAATGATGTTATTTCAGTCTTTCCTACTAATTGTAACTTGAATATTTAGTTACGTAACAACAAATATGTAAAGCAAATATATTTATTGTAATTGTACATACTAGTGCCTTGTACAGTCAGCAAAAGAAATAAGTATCGAAGTAGAGAGTAGTCGAATGAAATTTAATTTGATAATTGACCAGTTTATTTTCTATTAATTTTATTCAAAAACGTTCATCGATTTCTTACTAAACTTCAACTATATCCCGTGACCCTCGATACTTATCTCTTTTGCTGACTGTTCATAACATAACAATACGCCTGTACTCCCGGAAGGGTCAAGCAGAGGTGTACCTGTACTTGGGTACACCCTCATAAGGCCAGTTATGTTTTCGTCCCATGTAATAAGGGGCGAGCCTATCGCCACCAACCGAGCACATATCCAGACTCCGGGCTGCTACTGAGAAATTCCTGATGGAAATACCCAAAAGCACTTTGCCTGACCTGGGAATCGAACCCAGGACTGCATGCTCAGCTGTAGCACTTGTGACCACAACAAAAAAGGTATGCTAAAGGTATGCTATACAGAGTGGAAAGTACATCGACGTGCAAACTGAAATCATGAATTCAACACATGCTTCTAGACCCCCTATGGGTGCAGAATCATGTACTGACTCCTTGGTAATAAGTTGTGCGTCGATTTCCTTAGCTGCCACCCTACATACAATATCAGTAGTTAAATTGCAATAATAAATAGAAGGACCACACACATTGCTGTATTTAACTTATTTATAAGTCAAAGAAGTGGCTAATAGATACTAATTGATTTGAAACTAAGTGTTTAGTTATCTATGAGTACAGTAGGTAGGTAGTAGGTATATTTAGTGCAAAGCTTTGACGGCGGGGAAATACCTATAGAAATTGAAAAACAAATATTGAAATTAATTAATGTTATCAAATAAATTAAAGTAGGCAAATTATGGAACTAAATAATTATCTACGAAAAGACTTTGATAGGTACTTCTGAAGTAGGGGCATTAGTCGATTGCTGAAAAGTCCCGTGTTGGAGCTGAATATTAATATGATTCTTGGAAAGTTAAAATTACGAATTTAAGTATTCCATCTAGCAGCGGTGGGCTAGTGGTAACGGCCGCGACTTACGGGTTGTAGGTCGTAGGTTCGAACCCTAACAGGCACCTTAATTTGTGTAAATTATTTCATCACCACTGCTCTCAAAACGGTGAAGGAAAACATCGTGAGCAAACCGGCGTGTCCTAGAACCAAAAATTCAAAGACATGTGACATCCATCAACCCGTACTGGGCCCGTGTAGTGGATTACGGCCCACTCCCTCTCACAGAGATGAGGCCCGTGTCCCAGCAGTGGGGACATTATAGGATATATGCTAAGTATTCCCTTGCCTTGTGCAAATTTTTCACGTTTAAACTGGCTTTAATTCATTTATTCTGATGATTTGATACCGATGATTTTAACAGACAGGGCACATGGAAAGGTTTTCAATACCATTAAGCCTGGGAAATTAAAATCTCAACACGCGAACAGAGCTAAATACCTAGACCTATTTAAAATGACAAGATTTCCATTACAGTCATTTATAGCCACGTGAGTTATCACGTTGGTCATTTGTCTAATATGCAATAAATCGACATAAATATTAAAGGGTTACTACACAAAGTCAATTAGTGCCTATTAGGTACCAAGCAATCTGTGTTGATTCAAATGTTCCTGGAAACGCAGATACTTGTGAAATGTTAATATTTAGTTGTGTTAACTTTTCCACATTTGAATGAAGGTTATCTATGTCAAGTAGGTGCCTATGCTTTACCACTTTTGAAAAAAACTCCCAGTAAATTGAAACTTAACTAAGTTGAAACTGTCTAACTGTTAGACAAATCGAACATGTCGTTTTATGACGTGCAAGTGACATTCAACCTAAGGGTGGCAAAGCAATTATGAGGTCGACATTTTTTTTACATATTGACGATTAACTATCAATACCTCCAAATCAGGTACCTACCATTTTTCGATTTTTAGTTTTGAATGCCAGTCGACGTAAAATGCTATTTCGCGTGTACTGGCAAAACCTCCTAACACGATATTTGACTATTTATCCCATTAAACACTAATAGAAATAACTTCTAAATTATGAGACACTAATTTTACTGCGAATACCTCCTAACTTTAAGTTAACTACTATGTTGTTATGTTGAAATTTTATAAAAATATATAGTAGATATTGGTAGTTCATCGTCGATGCTCCCTTTTTAGTATTCACACTTTTAGTCCATCTAATAATCATTGCGTCACAAACCATGCCCCATCTTACCTAGATAGGTGTTGGTGTCCTATCTTGTCCTGTAACTGAACTCAGGAAGGACTGAAGAACGCTTACAAAAGAGCATGTCCTTATGGCGACATACTAGGCTGATAAAATGTAATAGGCACGTGCAATTGAGCAAATAGATGAAAAATAACAAGATAAACTTCTAAACATATTCATAGTACTTATATGCTACACATAAACATACATAAACTCACGCCTTCTTCCCATGGGGGTAGGCAGAAACTACTGAACGCCACCTGCTACGATCCTTAAATACTCCTTTTGCACTTATATGCCAGCTATAAGTAAATATGATAAAAATTGTGAAATGCATCAACATTAAAATCAATTTTAGATGGAATGTAGAGGCAAATTACTAAATTAATTAGTGAAGATAATCAATATTGTTGCTTGATTCAGTCCCAGTAGGTAAAATAAAATAACATCACGCTTGTATTAAGTCCCCTAAGGGTAATGCAGAGGTGTACCTATAGTACACCCACATGTCGCTAGTTAAGTTTAACTCCCATGTAACAGGGGGCAAGCCTATTGCCCTCAACCGGGCACAAATCCAAACTCCCGGCTGCCACTGAGACATTCCAGATGGAAAAACCCAATAACACTTTGCCCGACCCGGGAATTAAACCCAGTACCTCATGCTCAACAGTAGCACAGTTAACTATGTTAAACAAAGGAGGTACGTACTATGTTATTGATAAAATTAGGACAGTAAAGATACGTGAAACCTTTAGTTCCACAAATACTCGATAATGGCCCCAAATGCATAAAATCAATAGAATATCACAGCACTCGAGTAGGCTAGGTAAAACCCCCTTCTCACAATAAATCGCATTTAATGTTTTTAATCATCAGAATTATCAGAAACTCTAAGAGGCGACACGGGTGCCACTCCAAAGAGATTATCACTATACAGGCCGTTTAAAAATTAAACATAAACAATTAATTGTAAGGAAAACATCATTCCGAGCTGCAAAAACCAAGCTTTTAGAATAGAATGGAAATACTCTTTATTATGTATACCATAAAAATACAGATGTTTTCCCAGTGCACGCAAAAAGATCTAATAACGGATTTATTAAAGAAAATTGAACTCCATATTCTCTAAGAGTAGAAAATATTTAGAACACAGGGCTTACCAAAGGCTTACAATTAATTACATTCCAAGTTTCTGCCCATACGTCATTCAAGAAATAGACCAATCAATTATCGATCCGGAAACTTGATATCATGACACCCATTTAATTCTATGAGGCAGCTTTTGCAACATGAAAGACCCGGAAAATGATTAAAACAAGTACCAACAATATCTAGCTATTGATCTTAATAGGTTTCTACCAATATTGGTTTAACACACTGTCCTAGCTGACTACAGAAAGCTGCGCGATGCGATAATAACTACAAGTATTCGCCAGAATTGCAAAAGTTGGCGACTGCTCAGCTGCTCCAGAACCGTCCCAGGATTCGTACCCTAAGTCGTGAAAACTTTTATTGAGTTTTGCCATTAGGAAAGTCTTTAGGACCCAAGCGTCGCACATAGGAATCATAACTGGAAAATTGTGTGTACAAAAATAACCATTCCGAGACCAGGAGGAAGACATGGTGTGATATGTAATGAATTATTTTGCAAGTGTTACAATTTTGCCATGATCTTTGCGACTAGACAAAGCATTGCTTCGGCATCGTAGCGTTTGCTGTAGCATCCAGCTAGGACATAGAGTTAGGTTCAATAAGTTGACGTTACGCAATGAAAACTAGTTTGAATCATGTGCGGACTTACGGCGGCAACTAGCAATCGTATCGTATGCAGTTAATTAAATCTCTTAGATTGACTCATGCCAATCTTACGTCGACCATATAATTTTGTTTAATTGGAAAAACCTCTAAAGGCCTTCATCATCGTGTTGCTAGCAGGACAGTGTTGAAAACTTTGGTGGCTCAAAACATCGCCACTTCCACGGTGTCTTCGGTGACAGCGCAGAGACAGGCGCCGCCTTTGGTGCAAAGAGATCAGGATATGAAGAAGAGGGTAAGTACGCATCAGCCAGGGAACGGCTACGAGTTAAGTCAGACTTTTACTGCTTATATAGCCCACTACATCAGGTGACTGTCCTAAGCTAATGCATAAAGGCTCGGGATCTCAAGTGGAACGCACCGATGCACCTCTAGTGTTACGCCGAAAGAGGTAGTCGTGAGGAGACCTCTTTTAAATGCTAATTTAAGAGTGGAAAGTTACATCTTGTCGGTACGTTACGAAGAAAATCGACAAAGAGGAACGTTCGAGTGTTTTACACAGGTATATTTAGTTACTTGTTCATACAAGTAGCGGAAGGAAGATTATTCAAGACATGGTTATAAATCAATCAAAGTGCGTTAGATAAGTCATTATCTTATCAACATTGTTTTTGATTTACATACATAGCACATGCATCGTATACTCATAACTAGCTACGCACAGAAGTTTAAGTTCATAATCTTCATGAGCATATTATACAAATAAAGATAAGCCTTTTGAGGTTGTCCTGCACAAAAACATGTTTAAATTACTTTGCACCTACGAACTGGAATTTTAGCATTAAAGTGCTAGATGTAATCGAGGAAAAACCCCTAAAAGTTGTTTTTACGACATACTACCATTAAAATATAGCAAGTAATTATTAATTTATTAGTGACGTTATATCCGAAATTTACTACAAGACTTGCTGGGATTATTACGCTCTTGCGATATATTGCAATTATTATATTCAACCAGTTTTGATTGGGTGCAAAGTCAATATATCACCGAGCAGTAAAATATACCTTATATAAAAATCTTTTTAAACGAGAGGAAGCTTCCAATTAAATAGAGGAAACAATGAAAAACTACCCATTCCAACCGTGAAAACGGTTTTGTGGGGCATAGTTTTGTACAAGTCGACAGTAAACTCTTTATAAATCTATCTATATAATATATAAAAATTAATCTCTATTTCCCTTGGGCATCGCATCACGCGTGAACGGATGGAACAATTTCGCTAATTCTTTTTTTGTTGTGTTAATTATTGTCAGGAGAAGGTTCTTATGAAAGAAAAAATTAAGGAAGTAGAACGGAACATTAGAAAATTTAAGAAAACTTAACGCCAATATTAGTTTTACATAATTGTGAGTTGTTCTGAATGCGCGCTGCAAATGTCGTTTAACACAGATGCATCGGTTAATAAATGAGTCAATAGTTTCAGTTTTAGTCAATAGTCAAAACTAAAACCAAACGACATAATGATATTTATAGTTAAGACAGGACAACGTCTGTCGGGTCAGCTAGTAAATAATAATAATTGCCTCTTGAAATGCTAAAATGAGTTATTTTAAAATCTTCTTCATTAAACGATACTTGAAAAGTTAAGAAATCAAGAGCCATTATTTTGAGATAAGTAGAGGCACACAATCTAGTAAAGTTAATACTGTAAATAATAGTTTATTTACGGAAGACATCTTGCCGCATATTTTAATGTTAATAAATCAGACTAATAGCAACCACCAATTAATCTTTATTTATGGAATAAATTATTGTCAGCACATCGTGGATAAAGTCATGGGACAAATTTTCTTCAATTAATCAAATTGTAGACCCATTTTCAACTTTTTTCTTTTTGGGTGTAACTTCTCGCAGATCAACCGAGGAGGTGGTCGGCTGCTTAACCGGACTTGCCTGTGGTTGCCTTCATAAATTAAGGCCTCCAGAAAAACTAGGCGACTACACGCTAAGGGCACCTGTGGGTACGAACCTCGGCTTAGGGCGTCACTGTCTGAGATGACTGAGATGTCAGCATCATTGACGGGGTCCGATAGGGCCGATGCCTGCCGGGGTCGCGGATAGTCGAAAGAGTTACCGTGGCCCTGGTGCACAGGCACCTGAAGGAACACGGGTGGGTTTTAGTCAGTAAGAGTCTGACACGCCCGTCCGCTTCGCCCAGAGCGGGAGAGGTCATTTGATGATGTCACACCCAAAAAAAAAAAAAACAAATGGCGTCACTGGGGGAGGACAGCAAGGGACATGATGGATCGGAATTATTATTTAGGGACTAATTCAAAATTACAGACTGAGCGGCACGGGCTGGCTCGCGCAATGTTTTCTTGAACAAATATGAAGGAATCTATGTAGGATGGTGACCTATTGCTATTAGCCGCAGACCGCAAATGCAACCGCAAATCGTGAGTTTACCAATTGAACGCAATTTGAATCAACATTGTGGGTATTGGAAATTCTATTGAAATCACTCTAATCCATAACGATAATTATAATGTCCAAATAACGGGATAAATGACTGAAATCAAGGCTGAAATCTTCAGTTTTGGGGTAAATATTTATAAGTTAAGCCGTATCGTGCACGTACCTTCACAGCCAAGATCGGTTACATTAGCCACATCAGAGCACACGCTCGTAAACCATAGTCGTAAAAAAGACCGGTCACCGTAGCCGAAATCGGCATGGGATGTATTATTTAATATGCGAGAGACTAAAAATTAAAGCACGACGCTTTAAAAAAAAATCTCTAGTTGCCTTTTCCTCTAAAGACATTTTATATGTTGATAAATTAACACGGTAACCCACAGGCATACAAAGAACCAAATAACAAACTATTGACATACTTTCTTCATATGAAACTATGTTGCAAGTGATTCCTGTTATCTGGAAAGTTTACTTATCGTTATCATTTAGGACTTGAAAGACGTCTGTTGGGTGGTTATTGGACATTTTATTTCGAATATTAACTTTTACTAGGAAAGGACCAATAGGCCCTTTGTAATTTTAAGCAACTAAATCATTTGGTTCGATTAAGGAACAATTTAATCATTTGGTTCGATTAAGGACCAATTTAATCATTAGGTTCGCTTAAGGACCAATTCAATTATTTGGTTGAATGAAAGAATAAGAGACATTGGCAAAGAGAGTGAGTATATAACGATTAATTTCATGACATATTTGGTAAAGGGATTTTTGCAAAGATCTTTACATAGAGATTTTTCTGGTCAGGCTTTCAGGGAGAAAAAAAACCTTCTAACAACAAGAAGGAAAAAATAAGAATGCTTCCCTCCCTGAAAACCTGACCAGCGCCTTGTTGAACACTGTGCCCGACACCTCTGGGCCACTTCTTTACATTGTTTTTATGAAATCTTATAGCAATGAATATGTAAATAGACCAATGATGATTATTGCTATCATTACTATCAAAGTCTTCACGCAAAATTAAAATAAAACACAGCTCTACAGTGACTCTATACAGCTAATGAGCGCCACGTGTAGACCAAGATAGATAACACACGTTAATGCACAGTTACGTAAGTATAGTAATTTATCAATTGTACCTTGATCCTTCCAGAAAATAGTACTCATAAAGTTCACGTAGGCATGTTTGTTGAAATCTACGTAATAATTTTGTACTCATCATTTGCAGTTTTTTTTTTTATTTTTTTTATTCAGTAACAGAAGTAGGTACACATACATTGTATATTTAAGTTGGTGCCAACATAAACTCATTAGAGTAAGTTCATAAACGTTGCTCAAAGTTAAAGGATGTTTAAACGTCAAAAAATGCATTGTTAGGAGATGTTAATCAGAGGACCAGTGACGATTGCAGGTCGTAGGTTCGAATCCAGAAAGGCGCTTTACTTTGTGTGAATAATTTCATGACCACTGCTGTCAACCACAGTGAAGGAAAATATCGTAAGGAGATCGGTATATCCTAGATCCTATAATTCGAAGACATATTGTGACATCTACCAACCCGCACTTCGTGGTGGATTACGGCCCATCCCCTCTCACCGATATGAGGCCTGTGTCCCAGCAGTGGGAACATTATAATCTGATTATGATGCTTATGCTGTTAATCATTACTTAACTTTAAGCAACGTTTGCAACATTTTAATCCTGAACTTGATAGGCATAGATTAGTATTTTCTTTGCTGCAGACTAGATCTGCTCTCTGTCTGTGTTTGTTACTAGCAGTTGTGATTGGTTAACCAAAATAATAGCTTATAAGTAGCTATTTGTAGTACTTAATTATTATTTGATGTCCCATATTTTGGCACTTTTTGGCGATTTTGTTGCATATTTTGAGCATTTATGATGCATATTAGCATGCAAATTTCGACCATTTTAAGTTGCTCCGGTCTAAAGTAATAAACATTTTTAATTTTGCAATTATGTAAGCCATGTGATTGTCAAAGCGGTAAAGCAATTTTTTGGCGCGATAATTAGGTCCTAAATGTATAACAAAAGCTGACACGAATGATCACAATGCGCTCCTGGAAATGAGATTCCAAAACGCTGTCACGTTCCTATTGATAAAACAAGGATAGCACCTGACAGGGAAATCCCTACTTACAATACACGCAATCCATTGGGCACGTATATTTATTTATAACTTAATGTTTTACGAGCTAATTTGAATGCAGTGTATCGAATCCAATAAAATAAACGCATTTTTTATTGACATGCTTCCATAAGGACAATAAGACATTGTTGCATGATTTTATATTGAAGGCCCTCTTTATTCTAAAGAAGTCATAAAATTTACAAAGAAAATTCAAACAGTTAATAATCTTTCATATGAAACAAAAGAAGTCAAAACGCAATTTTTCTTTTCGATAATTTTATTGACTTTCCTCATATTTCAATTAAATGCCAAGTCACGTCAATTTTCAATTTTCTGTACAATTGTATATATATATATATATATATACATCTGTACCATTATTTCATATCAGACTTTTAATGACAAACCGATGGTTTTGGAGGAAATCCCTAATCCATTGCTCCATTGGTTTGAAAAATTCGTCTGCTCAACAACGTAAATAACGCAATGAATGCGGCTGAACTTTCAAAATGAAAGCCATTGCGATGAATTGCCATTTTATGTGTGTAACGCAATTACTCCGCTGGGTTATGACTAATAAAATATACAAGATAAGTAGAAATAAGTAACTTCAGTTTCAAATAAAACAACTTTTACCTCATCGTAGCATCTCAAATAATTTCGGAGTTACTACTCCGAGTTTACTCCGAAATTATTTACAAAGAAAAACATTTTTTTATCGCACATTACTAAGTAAGTTTTTTAACCAGAATATTATTATGGCAGTAATATAATTTCTGTTGATTACCATAATAAAAATCATTATTAGATAGAACCAAGGTCATTTAGGTACTCTGTGAAGCTGTTTTTACAAACTAAAGTAAATAATGAGAATATTTTTAAATAATTGTTTATGAAACATAATGATGTAGGTCCTCCAAACAGATTTTTAAATGACCAATTATTTGACATGAAAATACTCAAAAATAAAAACCGCTGCAAAACGTCAAGCTTTCGTTTAAAAAAATAACCTAATATCTAACACGTAATTATAACTGACATTTAAAATGATAATTTATAGACGAAGAATATCAGAATCTAACCAGTATTTACCTAGAGATAAATGATGATGGCACTAAACAGGAAATAAAACCAAAAATCCTTGTGTCATAAACTACAAAACAAATGAAGATTAACCAAACTCTAATAAGGAAAAAAAATACTAAATCTTATCCAGCACTCGACATTTTTCCACTACTATTGAACCAGAAGATTCTTATTGCCTTCAAGTTGACGCGTTACTTGTCAGTACGTGTGTGATAATGATAACGGAAGATAATAATGTTTGATAACAAAACAATAGAGATTCCACTAAAGTGATAAATCCAACTATTTGCCATTAACAAGTGCATGGAACGTGATTGCAAAGGATCGTACGTAGTATTGTTGTATACATATCGGCAATTGCATCTATTTTTTATGATGTTTTGTGATTTGCATAATTGTAGGTTTTTATGCTTTATCTTTTGTCTTTGAATTATGTAACTGTCCTAGTTAAGAAGTTTTAATTCTACGTACATTGATAGACCAGCTTCTAAAGCTTGAGGATTCAGAAACTGTCATCCATCACCTAAAAAAAAATAATATTTATTTGTTTTTTTATCACATCGTTGTCTTTTAAAAACCAAAAGTTGACAGGTAAATAATGGCCCGTGACATTAAGTCCACCTAGGTACCATTACAGTGTATCATTGCATTAAAATAGATAAATAATAATGTCCTAAGAGGTACACAGACGCGTCAGACTTATTAACCGAAATAGCCTAGAGAAAATGGGCAAATGTAACCTGCAACAATCTATGTAATTTCGTTCTCTATTTGGGAAGTTTTGTGAGCCTCTCAATCACTATATCACAACATAATTATAAAACAAAGTCCCCCCGCCGCGTCTATCTGTTTGTCTGAACGCGATTAACTCAAAACTAAACGGATTTTCATAGGGTTTTCACCAATGGACGGCACTGATTCATGAGGAAGGTGTAAATTGGCTGAAATATGACGATGATTGTTGAAGATGTTGGAAAAAAACTCACTTCACGTTTTTTAGTAGTTTTTTTTTAGAAGTCGGTTGTTTTTTTGTAAAAAACGTTTTTATTTTTCACTTTTTAGTTGCGGTACCTACCCCACACAAATTCTTATACCACTACTTGATATGTAAATAATAGTGACAAGAAATTATTAAAACATCATTACACCTTAGATAAGCTATCCTTAGATAACTCAAAAACTACAGGCCAGCACTTGATTAAATTCAAATGGACATTTGAAGTACCAGCTACCAAATAATAAAAAAAAAACATCCAAATCAGTTCAACCCAGAAAAAAGTTCTGAGCTAACACACATTAAAAATAAAACATACAGTCGAATTGAGAACCTCCTCCCTTTTTGAAGTCGGTTAAAAATCATGCGGACTGGGATCTTTGAGGCTCCGACACGCGAAGCGACATAAACGACGAGTGGTGCCTTTGTGTCGCGTGCGATTCGCGTCTCGTGCCGCGACTCGCGCCAGTTTGAAGGAGCCTTTACTGGTGTGCACCGCGTAAACATTGGATGAAATTTGGCACACAGATAGTTTATAACCTGGTAGATTAACACATAGGGTACTTTAAATCTCGGTAGTAGGTACGTAAGATAATTACAGGTGTGTACATCGATAAAATGAACAATCAACCACACTCATCGCACATTAAAGTGTACTTAATTCCGTCACTATTAATCTGAAACACGCAATAGTATACGTATTTGCAGGTACAACAATGTAGGGATAAAATGTATTATCAATACCATTTGATAAATAAACAAACCGTGACCAAGTCATTTTGTTTGTTTGTTTATGGATTGATTTATTCTACAACTAAAAAGCTGCACCATGTCAACTCATTTCTTGTTTTAACAATATTCTGTAACAAATTATTCAGTCATTCCAAATTAGATCTGATGTGGTTCGTAATAAAAATACAAAATAGGTACACAACTGACGGCAAAATGTTTCAAAGAATTGTCCGTGCAACCCAACGTGATCTACTTACTCTATGCAGAGATTATCTTAATATTCCTTAACAGAGTGATCGAATAGATACATTTATTTAGTAGTGAGCCGTGTTGAATTATGTATGTACTGAGACGTGATACCACAAAAAGAGAGATTTGACATCATCAGTAAGTAAACACAGATTTTCCAAAAACTGAGATGTTTGCTTGTTAGCATTTTTAGTGCATTCGTACTAATTTCACGAAGCTTAAAGCCCAAACTTGGAGACCACCATTCGGCAAACGTCTGCTGACGTTCCTGAGCTAAAAAGACCAACGACCGCAGACAGCAGATGGAGGAAAATGTTTGCGGAAACGCTAATGTGTTGTTTGTGATATGCTTAATTGAATGAGTTAATTTATTGAGCTATTCATAATCATCCTTTGCTTAGGCTTTCCCAAATATGTTGGGGTCAACTTGCACTCTAACCATATCTGCATTTGGTTAGACTAGAAGCTGACCCAAACAAAGTCGCTCCATGAAAACTACGGTATACAGCTGGCGGTATACCAGTATTTTTCATGCAGCGAGTGCCTATTTGACCTTCACAACCCAGTTACTGGGTAACACGATACCCCTTGCTAAGGTTGGACTGCACTGGTTGGAGTTATTGGGCTATTATCATACGCAAAGACCACCAGATGGTTTACAGTCACCAAAAGTGATAAGTAACCAGGGTCGTTGGATATAGTTGAAGTTTAGTAAGAAATCGATGGATGTTTTAGAATAAAATTAAATTTCATTAATAGAAAACAAACAGTACATTTATCAGATCAAATTCCATTCGAAAATATCCATCGGTTTGTTACAAAATGTCAACTATATCCAACGAACCTAGTTACTTAACTCTTTTGGTGACTGTACCATTGACATATACCGCCCTGGGCCTAACCCTAGAGAAGGCAAATGCCATCACGGCATAAATAATTTTCATAGAACTCGTGCCGGCACGAAAATTGGCACACGAGTTCATGAATATTCACGAAGCTGTATTCATAATTGACACCAGTCACAGTCAGATAGAACCACGACCTAAAAATAGCAGCTAAACAAAATGTATGCGGAAATGCAAATGTATTATGATACGCTCAGCTGATTGAGCTGATTTAATACGACTACGTATATGAACTCAGGTATATTAATAGTAGTAATAAGTGTGGGTACCATAACACGTTTTTTGTAATAATGCTCGCACATGACACATCACCACCCACAAAGTTATGATGCTTGGCAAATGACCGATGGGTCTAATTAATATCTGCGTCTGCCTATAACAAACTATGCGATGACTCACAACTTCTGATGTGGCTTTGAACTTGCAATTGATTTGCAACGGAAACTGATGGGGATAATGAATAGGTACAACCTGCATTATTAAGATAATAGGTGCGAAAACTCAAGTCAAAACTGTTTAAATATAATATAATTTTGATTTGACGAGTTTTTTTCTACGCCAGGTCAATTATTTATTTATTTATTTTGTTTAGTCGATTATTTGAAAAAATAAATAAAACAAAAACGAGTTTTAAATATGTAGTTACCTATGAAAAATAACACGTCAATATTTTATGTCGTTGCTTCACTTGAACTCGATCCGTTTTATTTCAGGCTTCATTTCGCGGTTGACATTCGAAGTGCAAGAAACCTAGACGAGTGCATGTCCCAATCGACATACCCTCCCGTCTGGAAGGGTGACTCAACCCTTCAATTATTTAGCAACCCCTCCATGCACTAGGGGACGAAATACAACCTCACAACCAACCGACCACTAATCCGTCAAGTTTATGTGTGGAAAAATGTCATTTTTATTTTGCAAATTGAAATTAGTCACTGTTTTTAAGTGCTATGAAAAGTTTCTTACAGTCTTGTTTATTGATATAAAGTACCTAATGGTTAATAACCAGGTATATTTGAGTTGAAACAGGGGGGGACACCCTAGAAGGACATACACTGAACTAAATGGTGATGTTCTTCAGAAAGGTCAGATGTATGAACGAAAACTAAGCAAAATAAGTATGTAAGGATCGTAGCAAGTGGCGTTCTGTTTTTTCTGCTTATCCGCAGGGGAAAAGCGCGTGAGTTTATTTATGTATGTCCTAACAGCTTTGGAGACAACTATAGCAAGGATTGTTAAAATTCATCTATATATGGGAATCGTGCTATTGATTGAATGAACGATACGATAGCTAATTCTAAAGTGTCCTAACTAGATGTGAAATGTTTATTGAGAACAATGAATACGATATAGGGCCATGATAAATAATAGTAGAGGCAAAAAATGATTTAATGTACAATTTGATCACATGTCCCTATATCTATTACAATCTAAAGTTACAAGCATAAAGGCTCCTACAAACAGACGCGACACAAAAGCACCACCTGTCGCATGACGAGCGGTGCCTTTGTGCCGCGTGCTATTCGCGTCGCGTGTCGCGCTCGTTTGAAGGAGCCTGACTTGTAAGTTGTTAGATATGTTTTGCAACAGATTTACAACAGCTAACTAACTGGTTATACTGCGAGCCGTATAAGGGTCAACTACAGAGTGATATCAAATACATTAATTATATTAGGTTTAGAAATATATATATAATTTATCTTGGTTCTCACTTAAGTATTAGTTTCACATAGTTTATTTTGTATTTATTTATCAGGACACAACACGAATTTATATGTATTCAATCGAAGTGAGTCTCAATCTTTAGTATGTTTTTACGATAATTTTTTTATTGATTTTATTACCAGAATTAAAAAAAAAAGAAGATTTTTATTACCAAATTTGATCACATAGGCAAAAAGGGAGAGATAGACCGTTTCAACTCGGTAAATTAAAAACATAACATTCGATATAAGGGAAATGCTTATAGAAATAATGTACTTACTTGAAACTACGTTAAATTCCTTTCAGCCAGTGAGTAGGTAAACAGCTGTCATAGAAAACTATCTATGAAAGAATCACTCGCGGTCTCTTAAGCCAAAACTTTTGTTTTCGTACGGCTAAAATTACTACCACGGCTCACTGACATTGCAATTATTTATTAAATTACATCTCACATGACACTACACTTAAATTAAATGCAAAATCACGACTATCATTACTCAATACCACGCAGTAATAACAACAAAAATCTTTTAAAAATACTTGTTCCAATCGATGTCCTTCTATCTTCGAATGTATTTCACGGAACCACCTTTTCATATGTGTGGATGCCTTGATAACCATTCGAAATAAACCTTGAAATGGAGAAAAAGCTTCCTTATCCCTTCACAAAATAATTATAAATAGATTCCTATGTGTCCGAACGTCAACAGTGATTAAATTTCAGTAAAAATAATACCTTACTGTTGGTAACATCTGAGTGAATTTTAAAGGTGTCCGTCTTGATCTGCTGTGATTGAAAGACCGCAAAATAGTATCGAATTAATTTGATTAATAGGAACTCATTTATCCTGACAGTATTATGTATCTATAGGTATTATTGTTAGGTTAAGAAACATGTTCTTGTGCTATGAATTCCAAGGCGTCTATTCTACTTTTACCGTCTCTATTTAAAATCTGTTGATTTTCGAACACTATTTTTACTATTGAGGTGATTGGACTCCTAAAATGTCACGAATAATTTATGTACGACATTTAAAATAAAAGCTACCACGTAGGTAAATTGAGTGTATCAATTAACACCATTACTTAAAAAACAGGCTACCAAATTCAGTATCGAGAATGGAAACCGATACCAAAAAAGTTATCGTCAGTAAGAAAACATTGGTGGAAAGCACTTTAACTTGCACTCCGCCCTAAAATTATAGTGTCACTTGAAACATAAGCGTCAGCGTTATAGCTTAATTATTGTTTTATGGGGTCGTTAGTTAGTTTATGACCTTAGTGGCGAATTTATGGTGGTTTTGTTACTATTAAATTGTTTGTCTATCACCCTACTTTCGACATTCAATAAAGAAACGCGACACGATATGCGAATGAAAAAGAGCACACTGCTAAAAAGTATTATCTGTCGGTCTTTTCTGTATAAATCTTACTATAAAATCTTAGCCACTGGAGGTACGCACGGCGACATATCTCGCTATACATTTCCAGTATAACCTGACTTCTCACTATACGAAAAGCCTATACAATGCGACGTCAGCTAAAACTGGAAATATATAGCTAGATATGCAGCCCTGTGTACTGCCAGAGTAATATAAATATCACCTACATTTCCGATACAAGAAGAGAAGAGGTAGGTTTGTAATGGATAGCTAAGGTTGGCTGCACGCCCATTATTCACTAGTATGTTTTTCTAATTAATTTGACAACAATAGCAGGGAGCTCCAAAAGTTATAACTATAATAAAACTAATTCCTTTATATTAGACCACACAGGCCCGCATGACGCGATCTGCTAACCTTGGCGTGCTTTTTGGCAAATAAGCCATTTGCCTACTAAATGATAGCCGACGTGGACAACGCCCAAAATTGACCTAAACTGGATTAAGCTAGAAAATAGACTGTGAGGTGAATTTGGCTGGACAGTTTTATGTCCTTTTTAACTAATCAATGGTACTTAATATTACACTGACCTAATGTATATAATTATACAACACATAAATTGTTTCCTCTTAAAAACGGTGAAGGGAAACATCATGAGGAAACCGGCATGTCCTAGAATCAAAAATTCGAAGACATATGACATCTACACACCCGCGTGCCCGCGTGGTAGATTACAGCCCATTCCCTCTCAAAGAGAGGAGGCCTGTGTCCCAGCAGTGGGAACACTATAGGCTGATTATGCATCCATGTTATGCAAATTGTTTCCACCTATGTCCGTTACAGACTTTGAAACCATCCAACCGATGTACCCCAAACAGGTTTCATTAGAAAGGCAATAATGCGAAGATAGTTTTAGACTACTAAAACAATGCATGATGTATTTATTTTTTTAGCGTAATAGCAAACGCCGGGTATCCGCTAGTGATAAATTAATATCATAATTCTAATACTTCTATCTTTCATTGCAATCTGCATATGTATGTGACTTCTAGTCCATCAATATGGACTTTCCGGATTTTGGCATACAATTCTGCATAACATATAAAGTTTTCCGCCCCCTAATAGGATACCTATTTACTTGTGGTTAGGACGATGACCTAAAAGAAAACAAGTGCATTTCATTGTTTTTTTTCCTTCCTTCAAGTTATTACGTTAGTCTTTCCTAGACTTACACAAAAATCAAAAAAGGTCAGTTGACTCCGATATGCTTGCGAGTCGTTCAACCGTTGGTCTTACTATGGATTATAAACTTCCGCATAGTATTACATACTGAATTATTATTTACAGAAATATATTGATTCAGTACCTACATAGGCCATGTTTATAATATTCATCTAATGGTGCCATCAAACCTTGAATCAAAATAGTGGCTATAGTGGAAGATCACGTGGCTTTAAAGAGATGCGGTTATCCACCAACCCGCACTGGGCCCGCGCAGTGGATCATGGCCCACTCCATTTCACAGAGAGGATGCCTGCGTCCCAGCAGAGGAAACCTTATAAGTTGATTATGTTATTTAATATAGTGACTAGCCTTTTAGCTACACCCGCCTGGAACTAAAAAGTAAAAACGATGGGTATATTATTTCGAAATTTACTTCAGCGAAGCTATCCCACTTTGTAACAATATCTCTACAAATTGTAAGTCTGAACATTGGCCATCCAAGTGCGGTATTTCACACAATAAATTTTCTTACGGTAAATCGATAGCTATATCCGTTTTAATAACATACTTGACACTAGCTGTACCCGTATTTGAGTATTCTTCACAGAAATGTCAATGACACTGACCACTCTACACTACTGATACGTACACCTGTATTGAGCATTTATCGTATCCACTCAACGCCGTCGCTCAAATATCTCGACTAAGGCCCACATGCATCGCCAATCACTAAACACGTCTAGCGATAAACAAGTTTAAAACATAGTTCTGTTTCTGTCAAATGTTTGAAGATGACAGAAACAGAATGATGTTTAAAACTCGTTTAGTGCTTAACGTGTTTAGTGATTGGAGGTGCAAGTGAGTCTTAAGGCATTATTTTACAGTTATCTCTCTCAATGAAAATGCCTAGTCTATTTTCGCCATATAGGTATTAACCTTAACTTAATTCCCTTGTTATTTATTTTTAAGTAGATGGTTGAGTCTGAGTGGCGAGCATGGCGTCCAGCGGGCTACATGACGGTTAGTGATGATCGCGACTCATGGACTTCTGCAATACCAGAGCCTAAGGTGCGTTGCATAACCTGCTGTGAGAGGACTCTCTTCAACATTCAATATTATTTATTACCTTGAGCAAAGCCTATGATTGTAAACCTACAATCATAAAAAAATATACACTGTATTAATAAACAATTCATATTTTCATACATACAATTGTTGGGAAGACAGATTCCTGTTCATAACAATACCGAAATCGATGCTTACCTGGAAAAGAAAAAATATCTATCAGTATTACATGGTTAAACACTTAATAAGGTATATATTAACATGTCCGACTGGAAGTGAATTTTAATTGGTGGTTATCGCTCAGTGTAACTTGTCTTTTTTGTTCTATGCATCCTGAAATACTGCTTAGAAACTTGGAAAGGGCTAGAAGATTTCTAATTCATTTTATGAAAACATTCGACCTTATATTGAACTAATCAATCTGCCTGCCTTTGAAATTAAATTAAATGAAAATTTGCAGGAATTGTAGTATATTACAGACGGTCGAGTTTTTTTAACAGTATCTAAAACAATTCGGTAAAACTAGCATGCAAAGTTATTGTTACATTAAATAAATAAATGATGCTACATTTGTACATAAATCATAGTTATATTTGTCAAATTATAATAGTAAGATGTCAGTGTGGATCCTTTAAAGTCTAAAATACCTAAATACTCATTCACAGAATAGAATGATTTTTCTATAAGCCATTTTAGTAAAGAGTCCTTCAAACAAGCGCGACACGCGACGCGAATCGCGCGCGACTCGAAGGCATCGCTCGTCGCGCGACACGCAGTGTCTTCGTGTCGCGTGCGAAACGCGAGCTTAAATCAACTGATTGGCAGTTCCTAATACGATTTTATTAGATTTATTAAATATCCTTATAACCACTAGAAAGCAACTTTATGTGATATAACTGGCCTTTTCCCAACTGTGTTGCGGTGGGCTTCCATTTTAACCAGATGTAGCTGAATACCAGTATTTTACAAGGAGCGACTGCCTATATGACCTCCATAATCCAGTTACTGGGTAACACGATACACCTTGGTAAAAGTGGTTGTCAGACTTTTGGGCGTCCGGCTACTCGTAACGACATCCATTATTCTTACATTAATTCAAACTAGGCTGAGAATCACCATTTTTTTAACGTCAATATTACATGAGACAGTTAACCAAAACGCCCACCCTTCACCACTTCCTAGTGCTTAAACGAATCCTATTATGTAACTGGATTTGGTTAGCGATCATGTTTTTCGCTTTCACTCAGCCAAAAACCATAGAAATTAAAGCCAAAATTATTGAAATATAAAATTATATAATAGTTTAATAACTAGGAACTACGATAAAGACTACCATCTGCCTTACAATTTGTTTCGGAAAACAATTACCGAAATATCATATCCCCAAGTAACGTACCTACAGAATTATCCATTGCAGATTTTTTTTCGGCCGCTACCTGTGTCATTTGTTTTGGAATTGTCGCAAAAAATCTAACAACCGTTAGCTGCTATTATATCATAACTTATTAGCGTAATGATAGAGTAAAAAATCAAAGATCATAATGACTTCCATGAATCACTCTACATACTGGGTCTTGTGACAAGTACAAAGTATACGAATGGTATTATTCAAATGAGGTACAAGTTTTTTAAGTTACTCGAGTGTTTGATAAAGCTTGGCTTGAAATTCTGAGCAAAATATGGATATATTGAAGAATTCATATTATAATAGAGTCTAATCTGAGGGACTAGTAGGCACTCTACATACTGGGTCTTGTGACAAGTACAAATTATACAAATGGTACCTATTATTCAAATGAGGTACAAGTTTTCTTAAGTTACTTGAGTGTTTGATAAAGCTTGGCTTGAAATTCAGAGTAAAATATGGATATATTGAAGAATTCATGTATAATAAAGTCTAACCTTCACTGAAAATGCTGTGAGGGTGGTAGAAAACCCGTATTTTGGCTTTCGGGTGTTAATTCTATATTGCGCGTTTCTTTTCATAAATGGAAACAAAATAATTATAGGTAATGTCGTGTAAGGTACACAAACGAAAACTATTTTAACTAGCGAGATTTACAATGGTCAAAGTTCCGTTACCATTTGATTAAGTTGAAATTATCCACATACAGATTAATCATTTCTTAGTGGAATTTCCGTACACTGTGGTACCTACTTTTGTTCTACTTTTTCCCAAGAGTTACCAAAGAATGATCTTGAGAGAATACATTCTAAGACCCCCTATCCATTATCTAGATACAGTTATTCATCAGTCTTTTACAAACTCACAGACATCGTGTGAAAAGTGTCTAGATCGGGTTAATGTCCGACGTGCATAATTTTCATGAACCGCTTGCTTTAACAACAGCGATATTTTGTAATAATTGAACATTTCCTACAACCTGTTGGAACATTACAACAATAAATATTTTTACACAAAATGCTGTGCACGTAATGTATGTTTATGCTGACATAATGACCGAATATTCGGTGGTTGAATTCGGACTACCTAATGTATACGTACTTCTGGTTTAAGATGGTACATAAACTGATTTGTTTATTTGCGTCAAAGTTATAACAAAAACGTTAACTTTTCAATATTGTTTGTCGAAAAATGTGTCTGTACCGTTATCGATATTATCTTAACCAGCGGGCTTAGCATGACACTATCTATCTCTTCGAAGAATAGAGACTGCTATTTCCATACAAAGTGACATTTCGTTTTTCTATTTTTGACATCGCACCGTAAAAATCCTTCTAAAATCTGTCATTTTGTCTTTCGTTTCTGCCGATCGTTGTCTAGGTCCTTTTTAATGTAGACTATTTCAGAAGACAGTTGTCTAGGGTAGTGAAGACAAATTGATTTTTTAATCGCCATGCTAAAGACGGTAGAAAACTTTTTACTCGACGGCCACAAAGTATAAAAATGGAAAGGAAAAAAGGAATTTTTCACTTCTTGTATGGAAAATGTGAAAAATTATTACCTACATGTTGTATTTTAGGGGTTTAAGGATTTCATCAAGGGGGTTGAATTTTTCATTATTTTTGCGATAGGACACACCATTTTCGAGATATAAGCAAAATAAAAGATAAACGTTAATAAATTACTGAATTTCGTAAAAAGTGCAGTTGATTCTTTCTACTTTGCTGCCGTCGTACTGTCTTCACGAAACGTCATTTTTGTCTTTTCTTCCGTCAACAAGACGGTGCTTGTGCTACGCCTGCAGGTAGGAAATATAGTTTCACTAGATTTTCCGGTTACTACAAAATACACTGAAAAAGGGAAAAAACATATTTTAGTTTTCAGCAAAAATAAATAAAAGAGAATCATTTCGTAGATATTATATTTCAAGGAACCACTAACTTTGACATGCAGAAGGAAACACATTTTATGCAAAAATCCATTTTTGCATATTAGGAAAAACTTGATTATAAATCTTATAATAATATGCTACTGTAAGTTAAACACTTAATTTGTGACTGGGACTGTTACTCACAAAGGCTAATGACCTGGGTGCCTAATACTTTACATTAAATATAAATCTGCGTTTAATACTCTCTAATTTTCAGTTTGATTCTAATATTTATCGACATTTAGGAAGGTTCAACCAAATATTTTTTTAACATACATAACATCACGCCTGTATTCCCCGAAGGGTTAGGCAGAGGTGTACCTATAGCACACCCACATTTCGCCGGTTATGTTTAAGTCCCATGTAATAGGGGGCGTGCCTATTGCCATCAACCGGGCACAAATCCAGACTCCAGGCTGCTACCGAGAAATTCCAGATGGAAAAACCCGATAACACTTTGCCCGACACGGGAATCGAACCCAGGACCTCATGCTCAGCAGTAGCGCTTGCGACCACTAGACCAACGAGGCAGTCAACGATTCTTTAACGAACGAGGCAACGATTTTTTAAGTTCGTTTATAAGTACGTTGTTGCAGTTTTTTTAGATAAACGTACTTCTTCTTCTTTTCAAGTCGATGGTAAGTAAATATATTTGTTAAATGAGTTGCGCCCAGTACGCGGCCACGCCAGTCGCGGCATCAGTGATGTCTTTTAGGTCCTCAAAAGTGCAGGTATATGGACACTCCAATATATGGCACGTGGTTTGGTCAGGAGCGCCGCATTCAATCAACGTAAGTATTACTTACAAGGAACTTCGATACGGCAGAGACACGTTATTTTTTGCCGTAAGCTGTAATATTAGCATTTTTCTTAGAAACTCACAGACATTAAATTATATACTGTCGCATGCGACTACACGTGATAAAGGTATTGGACGGCCATTTATATTGTGAATCGAGTTTAAAAAACAAATATCTACTTAAAAATCATTAGAATATCAAACGAAGTTTTTCTATATTTAGAATTTTCTGTCGTATTAGGCAAATGAATATAAAATTAATGTAAAAAACGTAAGTTTCATTAATACAGTATAACATGATTAACGAGCATTTTTTTGTTTGTTTTAACCTAAATTGAAGGACACTCTGTTAAAGCCTGTATTTCCGATAACATCTTAAGACTCCGATTTAAACTTAAATTAAAACTTAATTTAAACTTAAATTTAAATTTAAACCTTGCTTAAAAAAGCCTTTGTTACGCTAGTTGACTTATAATAGATATGATGATTAAGGAAATTTTGTTAAATGGAATTTTTACACAAGATTTTTCCACCATGCATATGAACAGGATCTCTAACCGTACTATTTTTTAAACCGTCCAACTAACAAAACATAATTATCAGGATACCTAAAATTGTATTTTCCTTTAAAGTTGATCTTAAAATGATGTCAACTCTCGCATTCAAACGCTTCGCATTAACATAAAAACAGCCAAAATTATTAATTTTATTTCACTTTTATTTGCTGTTTTAAAATCGTAACTTGTGAAAATGCCTTATCGCATAACAAGTTCACCATAGCTCGGCCATTGACATTGACCTTTACAGCAGTCGCGACAGAAACTAGCGATTAACAGTCGTAGATCTTTTACTTCATCGAATTTTTCAGTTTCATGGCGATAATTTCGTTAGCTAGTATACAAGGTACAAGGCTAGAGTTCAAGCAACTTGAAAAGGTACCTAACACTAACCATGCTAGGCATCCGGTACGTAGTTCCCAATTTTTTTTTTTTTACTTAGAATTTGAAACTGTGAATTTTTAGAACCCATCTTCATGTACGAGATATGCTTGGTTGTTGAGGTTGTTCCTGAACCGTGGTTTAACTATTTGATAGTTATGGAGCAGCCCTACCTAGACAAGATTATTGTGGTTGCGGCTCTGAAGAACTAGAAGATGTCGATTGCAAAAAATCGCTATAGATAAATGAGCTTGTTTTATTACTTAATTAATCAATAATTTGACAGTACTGTAGTTATAGATTAATATCTATGCGATGGCTACAATCAAATCTTTATTTACATAAAATATTTACAATAAATTAGTTCTCTTGGAGGAAATTAAAAAATTTATAGTAAATCGTTCGATAATCTTCTTCTTGACAACTTTGAGACTGAGAGTTTATCTGAGGATTGTAGAAACTGAGCATAAACCAATACTATAAGAAAGTTGTAAAGTGCTGGCGGTCTATTCCGTGGGAACTGGGATATCTTTTTAGGTCACAATTGATATAATCAATATCGACATAAAATTAGGACTGCTCCCAGATAAACTTAGCGATTGGGTCCATTTTAGTAACAAACTGTGAAGCTTTGTTTTGACATGATAATGTTATAAAAACCGGGTACAACCCCAACGGTACGGTTTTATACATATAGGTACGTTACACGGTATGTTAACGAACGCTACGATGTGACTTGAAAAACAATTTGAAATAAAGACTTTTCCTTCCTTGAAAAGTTCCTTTGTTCAAAAATATACTGAAAACAGAAGAACCTTATTCTTCACCGTAAAATCTTCGTAGCATGCAATCAGCATTAGGTACCTACGTACAAATATTATACGATTCGGTTATCAAAATGCCTGATTCGTAGATTTTGATTGATTCTTATAAGACTTTGTTTACATAGCGTTTATTGATGATGGCCATTCTAAAACTGAAATATGTATTCATGTATGGGTTTTTTTTTTGATAATAATCAAAGTCGCATCGAAATCATTACCTACCAAAATATTATTTTCGATTCATTGGACAGTAAAAGCAATATTTCAAGTAAAAACAATGATACACATCGAATCAAAGAATGATGATCACATACCACAGCTCGCGTAGGAACGAATCAACGTATCAACATTCCGTTTTTCTTCCAAGTCCATTTATATGACGTTTTCTATGAAGAGCGTAATGATGGCTATTGACTCGCACAGAGGTGCACACTGTACAGTGCACAATAACGTGTGTTTGCACGTGCACTGTCAGACCATTAAACAAATCGAGTGAAACGAACTTCATCCCACTTCATTGAACGAACGACTAAGGGTAAAAGTGTGAAATTCCACTATTTTCTTTGAGGTATTTGTTACACATGGTGATTTTTAAGCGGTTTGAAAAACTACGTGGAGTTGTGTTTCTTGTTATAAAATACAATACCTATTCTTATTCAACTTATAAGTTTTTAAGGGACTTTAAAAAAACTAGCGAAATGTAGATGTACCTGCTTAAAGTACCTACCCCTCTGCCCAACCCTTCGGGAAAAATGTGCTAGATTTTAATTTTTTCGTACCATTTTAGAATGAATTTCTCGAATTTGTGTAACACGATGTATTTTACAGTTGAAACCCATTGTGCTGCTACGCAAAGTACTGATAAATATTTGTTTAGCAAAAAAAAAACTGGCGTTATTAATAATATCAATTTGCAACCGTCCCTTTTCAGGATAAAGGCTTTCCTTTACAAGATCAAACAAAGAAGAAAATATCAAAGGTCAACATAAAATAAATAAATAAATTCAATAACCTAAAACCGATTCCCGGGTCGGGTAAAGTGTTATTGGGTTTTCCCATCTGGATTTTCTCGGTAGCAGCCCGGAGTCTGGATTTGTGCCCGGTTGATGGCAATAGGCTCGCCCCCTATTACATGGAACTTAAACATGACTGGCGAAATGTGGGTGTGCTATAGGTACACCTCTGCCTAACCCTTCGGGGAATACAGGCGTCATGTTATATATATATATATAAAACAATAAATAATTTACTTAATTTTGTATTTGAAGCCTGTTCCATAAATTTTTAGCATGAGAATTGGTCCGAAGTTTTTAATAGATGTTTTATTAAAAACTATTAAAAAAAAGCCAAACGGCTTCGATTTATTCTGGTCCATTCACGTGCTACAGTAAAAAAAATAGGTACCTAAACAGCTTATTTTTATACCTACAGCTTCCAATCACGTGTAAAACATACGCACATGTTTTTATAAAATATGTAAATTGACCGTAACAATAGATATATTGTTTAGTTATTTACTGAACATTTATATAATGTACGCCTTCACGTGTTTCTTAGAAATATCAAAGGTTGATGTAAGAGGCCGGTTAAAGGCTCGTACACACTGGCGCGACGCGACAGCGTACACAAAGGCACCGCGTGCCGCGCGACGAGCGGCGCCTTTGTGTCGTGCTGTCGCGTCGCGCCAGTATGTACGAGCCTTAACGTGGACTAACTCAACTATTGCTAATTTACGTTACACATCAATGGTAATGTGTATCATTTTAAGACGTTTCTGATGACTTGGTATTCTTTAAAAAATGAATCTACTTGAGCATTGTAATCCACATGACAACAGAGGAGGCTTATTTTTATGGACATGACATGAAAGCAAAATGAAAATTATTTGAGGTTCGATTTTACACATTGTATGAACCTCAAATAATTTCCATTTTGCTTTCCTAATAATATTATTGAACATATAATAATGAATGCGCTTCTTTTTGTGAACCTCAAATAATTCCTATTTAGGGGTCCATAAAATGCTTAGTGGTTAAGAAACTATACGACCAACTTGGAAGTAGTGTGATCGCTAACCTATTTGGTCAGAGTACCCTAACTTAGTTAATGCAACCAACAGCTGTGAGAAAATACCAGTAAGTTAAATAGAGGCTCATTTATTTAAAAAAGTATGCATCATTAGAAGCCCAAAAAGTTTTAGAGGTTTATTAATTTAAGCAGCGTACATCATAAGAAGGTCAACACAATTATAGGGGATCAGTTAAATATTTCCTCTATGCTTAGGATCATAAAGAGAGGAAATATTTAACTACAGTAACTACCAATTCTATTAAAAGTCTTTTATGTAAATGAAACTGATTACTATGTTAATGATGAATAGAACACTAATCAACACGGAAATATTTGTATTTGAATTCATCGCTAAGCTAAGCTTAGCTTCAAAATCACAATTCAATTCATCCGTAATTAGGTAACGATAATTAATGTTCTAGTACCATGTTAAAAATCAAACAGCTATTGTTATTTCGAGTTCGAGTTACGTTTTCTAAGAACTATTGAAATACACACATTACCTACGTCAATCCCAAGTGCCTATAGAAACGAGTGGCTAAAACAAATACGAAAATCTTCCTCATTAATCAGTGATTCATTATTGTCAACAATATTTGGCTAAGACCAAGTTGACCACTGTCCTACGTGGTACGGTCGCCCGCTGCAAGTCAAGCTACCCGAAACTGTCATATAACTCCTAACGATTATAAACCTTAAAATGTTGACGGTTAAGTACAAAATCGAATGAAGAAATCTGACAGTTTGTGGTAACTTAATTAGTTGGCTACCTACATACACAGAAGCAGGCTAATAATATCTACTGATTTTTAGTTATCCAAAGGATTAAGCAATTAAAATAGTGTTGATTTTAACCGAAACTGTACCCTTATTTGGTAGGTACAGTTTCATTTCAATGAGTTAGATTTGAGTTATTTTATTATTTACTTTGTCGAGCTGTCAAAATTTTTAAAGGATTAGGAATTTTCGGACGGCAGCAAAGTGGGGTAAGTAAGAGTGGATGGTAGTCCTATGCCCTGTACAATCAGTGGTATCTAGGGTTGCCAACTTTTTATATATCAAATATAGTATTTTCGAAGCCATTGTCTATAAAAATATAGAAGAGGGCGACAAAATAAAAATAAATAAAGTAGGTAACTTTGCTCAAAAAATGTATCTTTTTTGCTTCTTTGAGTCTTTATTAACAGTTTTTTTTTTAAATAACTCGTAATAACTCTAAATTAAGGTTACAATATACCATTAATTCAGCTTTATGCGATTAATACTGACCTTATTGCGATTCTTTCGCCATTTTGTATTGAAATTAAAATATTGCAGTTTCGCCTACTATACCTACCTATATATTTTTTTAAATATATTATTTAGGCCTCTAATATAGTACGATACTACATTACATAGTAGGGTTGGCAACCCTAGTGGTAACACAACCAGTAAGAGCCAGCCTCGTATTCTATTGAAACTCTGTAGTCTATTACACTAGGTCAGCTCAAGGCGTAAGTTTTATCATGGACGTGCTGTCGAAAAACAAATGGCTTTCTTCTTTATTTTAAATCGTTAAACAGTCAGTGTCTTCCCACACCCCAGAAAGATAATCTATACTAATATTATAAAGATGTAAAATTTGTTTGTTTGTTTGTGATTTTATATGTAGGGGATAATCTCTGGAACTACCGGTCGAATTGGAAACATTATTTTTGCATTTGATAGCCCAATTCTTGGAGAAGGCTATAGGCGCTAGGACTCTTAGGAGCAGAGCAAAAAGAACAAAAGTCAGAAAGAAAGCTAAGTGAAAATGAAGTACCTAATAGTGCGATAGTGCGGGCAGGCGATGCAATGCGACGGGGTGGGTCGGGGAAACAAGAAATTTCACGCGGACGAAGTCACAGGTAAAAGCTCACCTATATTAGGAGGCTTACAAGAGGTAAAGCGCGGTCACTGTCGGATTGCATAGAAAAGAAAGAGACGCGAGATGACACAACGCTGGTAATTTATTGCAAAATATGAAGCAATTATGGATTTACAAACAATATATTTATGGGGCTAAAAAAATGAAACACTATTACGTTTGTATGTTACTTGTAGAATAATCTGACAAAAAATCTGAATGTTTGCATGTATATTAGTATGGTTTTTAATCGTTAAAATATTTTTTTAGAGGTATCTTCGTGTTTTTTTTTCTATCATATCAAGTTAATTGTATTATATTTTGAATACACTATCTGACTAGCATATATCCAGAAGAATATCATATATTTTTTCTGATTTTGGTTACTGCAGTGGATCATATATTTTTCGGCATTATAAATTTGCGTTTAGGTCATGTAGTCCCCTTAATATAATATTATACAGAGTTAAAATCTGTGAATTGGTATGTAGGGGGTAATCTTCATAACTTCTGATCCGATTCCGAAAATTCTTTCACTAAAGGGAAGCTACAGTATTACCGAGTGTCATAGTATATATGTTATGATATAACATAAATTTCGCACAGACTAAGTCGCGGGCAGAAGTTAGTTTTCTATAACGTTTTGTAGCGGTATCTACATCGCCACATGCGAGCTATACGTCATACTGACGTCACGCAAAACCTGCATCGCGCAAGCAGAGTTTACCGCGCGACTAGCATATATACAACGTCCCGAACTCCCGACATCAACCGTCGGGCAGTTGCCCACCAGAAACAACACCCGTTTGGTCGGAGGATCCTCCCTTTTCTATGGAGGTGTGAGTGAACTTTACACCCTGCTCCTCATACCTCTATAGTTTCATAGGTTTCCATAGTTCCCACGGCCTTATGAAAATCCCTATCAGCATTCAAGCCATCTTCTTAGTTCATGTACAAAGGGTAGAGTAGCCTAATTTGCACATATAAATATCATTATTCAGTGATGGTACAACACTTGGGCAAAGTTGCCAAGTATTTAGTTCAATGAACTATAGAGAACAGTTAAATACGCATGACGGGAACTTAATGTGAATTCTCATAATTATACATATAATCGTTACGTGTATTTCGTATTTCATTAAAGTAACTTCAAGTTTTTTTTTTCCAAAAAAGTGCACTTGTTCTGACTATGATCTTTTGTTTGTCAGTTACCTTAAAAGCTTGCGCATTGTCAGGTAATTCTAATTTTTGGAGACATTTTTACAGGTCTAAACAAGGGTAGTTTTTAATTACCAAACCAGCAGCAACTAATGTAGAATTTCAAAGTAATCTCTGCATCCCTTTGCCAAGTAAATACTTGCGGTGACAAATATTGACATAGAGGTGAATACATCGATAAAACTTTGATTCAAATACCTTCCCAGATGATTATAACTCAATTACCATACCAGTCTTTATAGCCAAGATGTCTAGATGTAACCAGAAGTAAATGACTTAATCATAATATAAAAGCACTTACTATGTTGCCATCAACATTTACCACTACAGAATTTATGTTCTAGAATGTTGACTACGTTATAAAATGTTGGTACTTGCTTTTAACTGGCTCTGGTATATTTGCAAGTACTGCTGGCGATGAGTTCTTTGGTGGTAGTCATTGTCATTTGGTGTTTAAAAAACTTTATTAAAACGTAACTTCATAGGAAAAACCTTTAAATTAAATTTAAATTATTATTATTATATAAAGTTTTTTTGATCACACCCACACACACACACACACACACACACACACACACAACGCACATCACTAACTTCTTCATTGCACGTGAAAAGCATGTGACTGAATAAAAGTGAATAATGACATCGATCCAAAATCACAGGTACATCTCTACCTCTGCGAAAAATAATCTCGACGTGTATATTTAGATGCCTACTTGTTTTTTGCAGTAATTTTATTTATAAACTTTTGGCTTCCGCCATTACTTGTAATGTACAGTCAGATTGTAGTCATAATATCACTTTAGTGTTTAGAGCAATCGCTGCTGAAATGACAATAATGAAGTTTGAAATTGGCATCCTAGATGACAGTACAACGACATGGCTTAAGTCATTATAACGTACAGTGCTATAACGTTATTTTGTCGCGAGGCCAAAATCGGAACTAACGCCGCCATCTTGTTTTTTGAATACTTTCAAGTGACATTTCACAAAAAAATTGCAATAATGTTTACCAACAGCGCCCCCTGTCAACGTCATGCGAGTGCCAAACGATCCTTGTAGCAGGGTATGGATGGTGGATAACAATACAAATTGAAGGTGTAGCGATAGGACGCCCATATTTTTTTAAAATTGACGATGTAACTTTTCTAAGTAGGTACCCGCTATTCAAAGAACTGTTCCCATTAGAACCATAACTGGTTGACCCTGAATCATGAAGCATTGTTTATTCAAACCCCTATAAAAAAATTGTAACGCAAAAAAGTGCAGAATCCATCGAAAAGGTATCTTAGACCTAACCAAACGCCAAACAAAAAAAATATCAAAAAAAAATTAATGCTTGAGGAACAAAAACTTCAAAACCACCTTGTAGATACGTCCGTCACGTTTGAAAATCGAAGATAGAATGAAAAAAAATACGCTTTTGGAGATACCTCATCAATCGTCATTCAATGGAGGCTGGCATTCAAAACGGACCTCTTTACTTCTTCATTCTCCCAATGCGGTGATCCAGAAAGCCTACTTTTTTGTGAGCATTCTAAACATAGCTCTCTATGTAGGTATACTCACTTGTAAAAAACTGTAAATACCAATTAATGTTACTCGTATTGTTTACGACGTTGAGTCACATAGTCATTAAGTTGCGTATTCTTCCACAAGATTTAAAGGAGGCTGTATTTGTTATGTGGAGCATTTAATTATCTTAGTCAAAAGAACAACACGTAGCGATGTAGGTACTTAGCTACAGTACCTACCACAAGACATGTTGTGCAGTCAGCTTGAAAAAGATGTATTAATCGATAGGAATTAAATTGGTTGTCTACATGTCTTATGGTTATACATTATAACAATTACTACAATTACTTGATTGCAGCTACTCGTTGATTCAGTATTATGGGACAAAGATTGTAGACAATTAAATTAAATATTCTATATGTATTTATATATCTTTTTGAGGTTGACTATACATAGGTACTACCACAAAACATATTGTACCTACAACACCGAGTTAAGAGTTTATGGCTGAGGGCTACAGGTTAACGAAACTGGTTCAATAACCGAACTACGAACGTGAATAAAGTCGTTTTATAGTCCTCAAACACGTTAAACATTATAAAAAACACATACTTAATTATTTGTATTAGGTGATTGTAATGTATAAGCGCTTGTTCCCAACGAGTCACACCTCAACGGGTAACAGTGTGACTCGTTGGGAATGTTTTGGATAATAATTCCCAACGAGTCACAGTTACTGTTACACTGTTACTCGTTGGGATGATCCCACCTTGATTTAGGGTATCATTTAAGCTATCACCAATTTAATTAGTTTTGTGTTTCTTAATAGGGTTTGTCCTCAAAATAGTAGATCTGTCACCAAAATGTAGTCACCAAACAATGCAAAATCAGTTCCACAATAAATCACCTAAAATCCTGAGATATAAGGTCTAGTACCAAATAAATGTTTTTGTATGTATTATAATAGGTGTGTCCTAATAAGTATTTCAACAATAATGAGGCGTAGCCGACGGAGTCCCGCTTCGCGGGACTCCTACTTCTGGGCGGTTTAAAAAAAAATAACCACGAAGGGGACGGCGGGGTCTTTCAGACCCCGCCGTCCCCTTCTAACCTAACCTGTCCGAGTCGGGGTGCCCTAAATCAAGGTGGGATCATCCCAACGAGTAACAGTGTAACAGTAACTGTGACTCGTTGGGAATTATTATCCAAAACATTCCCAACGAGTCACACTGTTACCCGTTGAGGTGTGACTCGTTGGGAACAAGCTTTTATAAGCATTAAGCAATTTCCGCTGAAAATATAGGTATGTTTTATATAAGGTCTAATTTTAATTAATATTGAATGTTTTTTTTTAATTATTCACTATCCACAATTATTACATACCATAAAACATTTGAAATCATGAAGCCTGCAATCAAACAACAATGTTCGCAAATAAACTCATGCGCAGTTTTTAACATCAAATGTGTCACACAGCCTCACCGTGTGATGTTGTTGTTTATTTTCCTGGTTCAAACATTTCAGTAAACCACATTATCTGTCACATTTTCACTGATTCATTCAACTAATCTGTTATTTAGAGCGTTATGTTTTAATTACTGTAAAAAATTACAATTGTGCCTACTTAATATAAAAATTATTACTGTTAGCTTCACAAAAGAGTTGTTTCGGCTTCCTCTATACTAGGTGACGCCAATGAATACTTTAATGATGAAAACATTATTTCATGAATATTTTTAACGAGTTTTTTTGTGATGAAGAAACAGGTTTTCTAGGTACTTATTACTTGATGTACATCAAGTAATCTTATTATTATACTAGCTTTTGACCGTGACTTCGCCCCCGTGGAGATCGGAAATTATCTCACAGAAACGTATTACTGGGATAAAAAGTATCCTACGTCCTAACCCAGGCCATACTCTAGCCATGTGCCGAATTTCATCCAAACCCGTTCAGCCGTTTTGGCGTGAAAGCGTAACAAACAAACAAACTCATATATATAGTCCCAATATTATTTAGGACTATAGTATTCAAAATATTCAGTACTCTTTAGTCACTTGTAACAAACAAGTACCCATTAGCAATTTCTCATTTATAAAGGTTTCTTCAAACAGGCGCGACACGCTACGCGAATCGCATCCGACACAAAGGCATCGCCTGTCACACGACGAGCGGTGCCTTCATGTCGCGTGTAATTTGCGTCGTATGTCGCGCTTGTTTGAAGGATTCTCAAATCTCTAATTTTAAATCTTGAGATAGTAAGTACCTACTTTTGATGCTGACTGTATGTACGTAGGTAATGCCAAACAATCTGAATGCCATTTTCGCAAGTTATTAAAGTCAGTCAATCTACTAACCTTTTCCCAACTAGTTTGGAGTCGGCTTCCAGTCTTACCAAATGCAGCTAAATACCAGTGTTTTTACATGGAGCGACTGCCTATCTTACCTCCACAACCCAGTTACTGGGTAACACGATAGGTACCTACCCCTTGGCAAAACTGGTTGTCAGACTTTCGAGCAATGACACCCCCGGATTCCATTCGGGGATTCGCAACCTTAAACTGGTTTCTGAGGAACAGAGGGGTCTCGATAAGTAATGGATTGTCACGTCACCCATCTACGAACCGACATCGACAGTGCCAAGCGTAGTTTAACCTTTGATCGAACCGTGACACTTTCATTACTTAGCCACGAGCCCCACAATTTCTTAAAGTCAGTAATATTCCAAGTTAACAACGCCATTTAATAAATATAGGCACTACGAACACTGCATCAAAATTTCTATTAACGGATCATAATGAACGTAATCAAATATCCGCGGCCGTTCACGGTCAAGATTAAAAATCTGTTGATAGCTACCGCGTCAATATTAGCATTTTTTTGCCAACCCCAGAACAGGCGAAGGTACCTACGTTTTTTGTTCGCAGAAATGCGGTTGTAAACAAGTCCGGTTTCTGATGAGTTTTTGGTCATTAAAAAGAAATGTGATAGTTATAGCTCAGTATTTTAGTTTTACCTCTTGGCAAACCGAGCTGGGCTCTATTTACAAAAGCTGTAGGCGAAAACATTTCCATCAACTTCTGAACCATCCTTTAAATTAAAAAGAAACCGGTTTGTTCACATTGTCATACTCAAAAATTTACTTTTTGCTCTGGATCAACTTCTTACACTAAATTAACTAACAAACTAATAACATAAAAATATAAAAACCTAACCTAACTAAAACTATTAACAAAATAAAATATAGCGTCGAAAACTGAAATTATCGGAAATTCCTCGTTTATGAATCAAAACAAACGAATTTGTAATTTAATTATCAATCTCGTTGTGCACAAATAAAATTCAACAATTGAATTGCTTACTACAATAGATTATTGCAAATAAATTAAACCAATAATAAATCAATTGATTGAATGGCTATGTAACAGTATTACCTAAAACAATAATAGGTCGTGAATTCCAATGAAACTCGTTAAAGTCGAGTTCTGAACTGAAAGTGAAAGTACATTAAAATTATGTATTGTTGAAAAAGGGGAGTCCCCAATTATGCCAAATTAGTAGAAAGACTAGCATTCATTTCGCTTCCTGGTTGCTGCAATGCAGAATAAACATTTCAGAAAAAAGCTGAAAAACCATTAAGCATTTTCCAGTACTTGCCTACCAACCTACTTCAACCACAAAAACCAATTGTAATTAATTCTATTGGGTAATTCAATTATAACAATCATAATAAAAAGGATTAAACTTTTGTATGCTAGTGCGAGAAATTGTATCAACAAGATGACGTAAAAGAAAATTCTTAGGGCAATACTCGAACGCCTGAAGCGGCAAACCATAACAGTCCGTTATCTGATCGATACATAATTGATGAATTGACTTAGTTTTTTTTTCAGTTAAATGGTTTATCTGAGTACTCTTAAACTGGAAGTAACGACTACATTAATGTATAATAATTATTCTATGTATAATTAAGACAAATTACGACTATAATAATAAAGATCATTAACTCATTACCCACCGAATTATTGTAAAATAATTGCGATTCCCACGTTTATATTACGGAAACTAGGTATAATTATTGTAAAATGTGTTCAGGAAAATATATCGGAAAAAGGCCTATTTCATTCTACCGGTAAGCAAATAAAAGATAGAAATACCCACTGATGAAACATTATTATTCATTGACCTGTATTGAATATGAGGTCAATAAGGATGTAATATTTTTTCTTGACAATGATCATCTTCTCTAAGTACTTGTTTATGTACTTTTGATTCTCAGAAGGAAGGAAGGAAAACTTCTTAGAACACGTATTCAAATTATTATAACTTCCTTTTATCAAGCTGTTCATTTTAATGGGTGTGTGAGCTTATAAGGGTACTCATAGTAGAGAACTTTTAGTTATTGTGTGTTAATTAATATTGTTGCTGCTGGGAAGTTTATTCAGCCACTTCTTCGTTCCAGCTAAATCACAGGAAATGGTGCAGGGCGGGCGTTTAGAGGGACTGTCTTGTATACTTTTGACGTTCAAAAAGCGCTGATTTTCAGTTTGATTTGAATAAATGACTTTGATTTATGATTTTGATTTAAATAATTACAAGAACTCAGTTTTATGGCCGATAAATAAAATAACTGATTGTGGTGAGGCCGATAAAAAATACGGCGACATCAAAAACTATTTTTTTGTTTAATTCTACGCTCATTACTTCGTCTATCCAGCTGAAGCATGAAGCTGCTAACCACATGAATAAATAACCGAGAAATAAATAACTCGGTTTTTTATTTATGTGCCGCTAGTGTGAAAACAAGGGGTAGGAAAAGGGAGAGAACACAAGGGTTTTGTATTGTCTGCGATCACCAAAGCGGCACTAACACAGGCCTTGAAAATGAGTTTTAATGGGAATGAAAATTGTGGTTGCAGTTAAGTGCACCCAGTGCGTAAACAATGTCTGGAGGAAAAAGAAGCAATAAAAATATTTAATGCAGATAAAAACTGTATTCGCAAATTTTATGGTTTTTCCACAGTTTATTTAATAGGTACCCCAAAACTGTATTGAAATTATTGGGTATCTTTGCCTATCAATCCAAACAATTTGCCCACCGATTACACTTATGTCATCTAATGCTTATCTACTTTGCTTAGATGAAATAAGCCGCCTTTTTCTGTTCAATATTCTAACCAGGCACTACTGGCCAGTGACTAACCATGTCAAACCTTCATTGTAATTGGACTACCTCCACCTATCCCTTACTTAGGTTTGCACACCGCGTATCTTCCTCTCTTAGGGACAAGTTCAGTTCTATAGCAGGCATTCTGCCAAATTATTCCTATTCCATCACTTAATATGTCGTCAACGTTTTCGCTTACATTCACTTCATTGTTCTTAGTGACGTCAATCGTGAATTTGATTGAATCTTGTTACTTAGCCCAGGAGCTCAACACTTCAGGTATAAGTAATGAACTTTAGTCCTTACGTAAGTACAAATACATAATGAAGTGCAGTATGCAAAGTGAATACAAAGATTCAGTCCAGGTACGCACGGGCGATTTTTTATGGCGCACTGTATTTTCAACCCTCGGTATTGAGCCGCATTAAGCGCATATCAGAGCATCGAAAATAACTCGCTGTTGGATTTCCAACTCTTGGTGCTTGGCAGTACGTTGAAAATCCAGTGCACATAAAAAATCGGCCGTGCGTACCTGGGCTTAATCATTGAATTCAGTTTGCATACTGCATTTCATTCTGTATTCGTACTTACGAACAGACTAAAGTAATTGTTCTTGTTCATTTAAGCTGAACTGTTAAGCTTGAATATTCATGTCACGTCGAAATATTTTTTGTGCAATTCTCCGAAAACAAGTTGTATTGTTTAAATGTAAATATTTATCAAAGCTGGGAGGCGGACATAATATTTGACAAATGATGGATGGCTTATTTAGTTTGATGTTATTTTAACAACTTCTAACCACGCTGAATTTTGCATTTTTTTTATCAGATAAGTTATTCCTGTCATGTTAAGGTCGAGTCATCTGTTTTGGTTGTTCTTATAGGCAGTAGATAACACCAGTCTGTATTTTTCCATTAGTTTTCGTTTTCAAAAATAAAGGTAAGTACGATTAGTTTATTTCATACTAGCTAGGACCTGCGGTTTCACTCGCATAAGTCTCAATCCCGTGGGAATGTCGGCATAAAAATGGTGGTGGGTATGTATGTCCTAATTCAGGTCGCGGTCTACCCATGTGCCAAATTTCATCAAAATCCATTGAGCCGTTTTAGCGTTAAAGCGTAACAAACAAACTTATTTTTTTTATATTTTCCTTTTATAATATTAAATTAAAAAGATATATAATAATATTACCTGTATTGCAAATTATTAATATGTACATAGGTGCCTATCTACGTATATGTTATGTTCTAAAGATAAAAGAGTTCGATATCCGAAAGAAGCCAAAACAGAATTTATTGAAGTAGGTACATTTTAGTGCTTATAAACTTGAAAAACATAAAAAGTGTCGACCAGTAAGTTTAAAATAAAGACATGATTATCCTTATCAAATTGATCCGTCTGCTGTCACATAATTTACCGCTATTCAAGGTCGTGGCCCGTTATGTGTCAGACCTAAAAATCTATGGAGCAAATAGGGAAGTGCCTTGAAGTCCACAAAAGGCTGCGCCTTGGAAAAGTAAATAAAGTAATTTGAGATCTTTAAATATTGTGTTATGAATGACCCAGAACTTGTAGTTTTTAAATGTGAGCAAGGATCCAAACTGTACTCCAAAGTGAGGTGAAACACATAACTTGAATCATTGGTAGTTGGAGCCAAATGCCTACTTAAGTCTGCTATACGTCACACTGGAATAACCCATGTCCTCGAAGACATTCACCTAGAATTTCCCAGGAAAAAGTGCCAAGTATTTATTCATGCCTAGTTTGAAAGTCCCTTTGATTTTTAGACTATTATTATAAAGGCTCGTGCACACTGGCGCGACGCGACTGCGTGACACAAAGGTACCGCGTGCCGCGCGACAAGCGGCGCCTTTGTGTCGTGCTGTCGCGTCGGGCCACTGTGCACGAGCCTTTAGACGTAGAGGAAAACAGATGAAAAGGTGGAAGGATGATCTGCCAAAAGTCTGGCGAAGAACAGCTCTGGACAGGAATAAGTGGAGGGAAATAGAGGATGTCTATATCGAAAGCCAGCCTGACCTGATAGCTGATAATAGCTAAATTGCTAATATAGGGTTAACAAGCAAAAATCATAATATGATTACTTATATGTTATTACTTTATAAGAATTTGTTTATGGCCAGTTTTTTTTTTTTTTTTAAATATAAGACCAATAGTGATAAGTATGTGTCTTTAACATCTTTTTTCATAATAATAGAGGCCGCCATTTTTGCTTTCAGACTTTTGTTTGACTAACAGTGAAATAAATTCGAAAGAAAATGGGAAAATCTAGATTCATACTAGACCAATAAATAATATGTGTAAAAATACACTTAACGGAGCCGAGAGTAACTAAGACTTGTTCTCTCCGTCATTGTATTATTTTTTGTACTGGTCCATACCTGAGAACCTTCTGGTTACCTCCGTAACCGTATATTGAAGGTCAAAACTCCTTTAGTTTCTTTTTTTTTACGAAAACAATTTTTAAATTTTATAACACAACTTTAAATACCCCCACGACTCCTGAACCGTTGCATGCACACACATAAGCACAAAGTTTTGCGCACTACTGTAAACAGCGAATTTCTACCCCAAAAATAAAAGTGGTTTCGCAGCAATTATTTTTGAGCATTTTTCTTAGTTTGATGTTTAGTATGTGTAGTTGACGGCTATGTGATGGGTCTTTTTACACCCTTTATGTACAGTCGCCAGCACATCAAGTTACCAAAATATATCACATTTTCTCAATCGATTTTGAATTTAATCACTAACATTTTAAGGTTTAAAATCGTTTGGAGAAATTTGACAGATTCGTGTAGCTTGACCTGCTGGCGACTGTACCAAACAAATTGCAAGTGTTGATAGCTGTCAATAGATGAGTTAAACTTTATTGCTAGCATCGTCTTACTGGAATCACCTTAACTGCGCTGTCAATAGGTTCTTAACATGGATGGGTTTCACTCAGTCAATAGAGCCTTCATAGGAACACCTATAGTCCGATATTTTTATGAATTTTCCTCAAGCCAGGTAGCATGCATAATGTATATTGACATTTCACGTCGCCAAGTACGTCTGTCTCTAAAACATATAGTAGGTACATAAATTTTTTTCGCCTCTCATTTTTTGCGTCGTTTAATCAAGCGAGTTTCCGCATTTGCTTACATACCGATTTTCTGCAGCCATTTTTTTGATAATAATAATAATAAGCACATTGAATCATATGATTTCTTCTAAGTGAAGATGAGGATTTCTTAAAATTTAACTATGTTGAATCAACCATTTCGAGTGTGTTTCCACAGAGCTCTTTCTCATTTCTAACAGATTTAGATTTCTTCGCGCTTATAAATCAATGTTTTTTTTTTAATTTGGGGTAAGACCGCAATAATTTTCGGTTAGTCCCGCTATGGTATGGTCCCGGTATGGCACCCTCTTAAAATACCTATCAAAAAGTCCCGCTATGGTACCCTTCAGTTTTTGGTACTGTTGTAAAGAAAAGTTATACAATGCGTTAAGAAAAAAATAGTATTAATAAAAAATATCTTTTCTTAACTAGTAAGCTATCACCAATTTAATTAGTTTTGTGTTTCTTAAATAATAGGGTTTGTCCTCAAAATAGTAGATCTGTCACCAAAATGTAGTCACCAAACAATGCAAAATCAGTTCCACAATAGCCGACGGAGTCCCGCTTCGCGGGACTCCTACTTCTGGGCGGTTTAAAAAAAAATAACCACGAAGGGGACGGCGGGGTCTTTCAGACCCCGCCGTCCCCTTCTAACCTAACCTGTCCGAGTCGGGGTGCCCCAAGTTGTACCAAATACCTGGGAACAATTTTTGTTTATCTGAGAACGAAAATATTTCGTGGCGATAGATGTATTGATACCCTAAATCAAGGTGGGATCATCCCAACGAGTAACAGTGTAACAGTAACTGTGACTCGTTGGGAATTATTATCCAAAACATTCCCAACGAGTCACACTGTTACCCGTTGAGGTGTGACTCGTTGGGAACAAGCTATTATTTTTTGTAGTTTATGTTTACAATTTGCGCCTTTTTCTCCATGTTGATTATTTGTAATTAATATTGTTGATTATTTTAAAAATTACATTGCAATTAATATTTCGTTTTACTGTTTGATATTTTTTTATAAATATTTTGAATTAATAAAAGACTGATTTAATATCGCAAACAGACGTTTTATTGATACACTCCTAAAAGTATTTATTTATAGATACACTTTTCTTTTCAGTTGTACCTTCTATTGTCTAACGTAGATCTAAAAGATGGGTACCATAGCGGGACTTTTTGATAGGTATTTTAAGAGGGTGCCATACCGGGACCATACCATAGCGGGACTAACCCATAATTTTGGATCTCATGCAATGTTTTACACATTTAAGTACTCTTTAAGTGGACAATAATTGCGATACTTCGAGCAGAATACAAAGGAATCTATTTCTCATTCAACGAGCATCATTTAGGACTTCACGTTGTCATGTCCAAGAAAAAAACTGTTAACAATAGGTACATTTTTTGTCGTTGACACGCGATTATCATGTTACCATGTTACATAAAAGAATAAATAAACACAGTACAGTACAGTACAGTACAGTAGAGTCTGCAAAAATATATTTGGAATAAGATAAAATAACATCATCTTCTTCTCCGTGTCGCTGGCACGACTTTTCTCAAATTTTGTTGGCCCAAAACTTCGTCACTTCCACGGCATCATCGGTGGCAGCGCAGAGGTCACTTTGACGGCAAGTTTTGGGACAAAGAGGGCAAGATAGAAGGTGGAGCAATGCATTGATGGGAAAACTCAACACTTGAAGTTTTAGAATTAGAAAAATAACTATAGGTAGGAGTTTGTATGCAGGAACATTATTCTACCTTGTTACTTGGTTTCTATGGTGTTGTGACTCTACACTCCTGTGAGTAAAATTAAATGAAAGTTTAATCCTACGTCCATAGGAACGTTCTATGATGTTGTCATTATAGAACGTCCCTATGGACGTACGATTAAACATTCAAATATTTTTGTCATACGTCAGAAAAATAAATTGTGCAGTACGTAAGATTTACAAAAAATCCTCACACAAAAATTTAAGGCTCTAGGTACGGCTTTAGCAATCCATAAGAAAACATTTGAAGGCAAGTTTTTTTGTATTCGTCGTACGTGAAGCCGAGTAGTTTACTATAAACAACGTACGTCACGTATAACCATTCATTCAGTTTTAAAGGTAAACTGTTATTGTACTTTACTCTATTGCTAAATGGATTTTCAAAAAAATAATGCGTTGTTTTTATCCTGTAGGTGTTGGAGAAGGACAAACGGGCGAAAAACTAGGTCCAAAAGTAAATATTGATATGTGGTAACGTTGCGATGGGTTGAATAAGGCGTTGGTCTATACACGAATAAAAGTTAAGGGATTTGTTATACATTCTGAGAGAATTCATGATTTTCTTTTGGAAAATATCGCACGGAAATATCTAGTTGTACTTAGTAATATCCACAAAATACCAAACGAACAATCGCCCGAAGTTGCAAGCAATGAGAAAGAAAACTAAAATTGAAGTAGAAAAAACTGAAAAGAGCAAGACAACAGTATAAACGAAGTCGTTATCAAGAGCGCTCGAGTACCTACACACAATCATCGTCGACTTGCCTGTGATCATTGGAGCAGTCAAGGTTGCGGACTGCTCATGATTTTATGAGCAACAAGACGATGCCACAGCTTCTCTGCACTTCAAGCAGAGAAGAAAAAACTATATATTCTGTGACAAAAAATGTTCAGCCAGTACGTCCTTCCTTGACCTACAATTTCTTAACACGAAATGAACTGAGATCTATCGAGATGTACGAACTAACTCTCTGTGTATTTTCTAAGTTAGTTCAGGCCAACTTGGTCCGTATTTTCAAGCAATCAGTCTATTTGTATTTACCTAATTTGTTATTTTAACTGTCAAGTCGATTTTATACAAAAACATTGTCAAGTAAAATAAATTTTAGCGATTTATCTCATGTTTTTTTGGCAATCTTTTGTATCAAACCGTCCGATTATGTTTATACATGAGTTTTCTTGATAAACGTTGACATTTCCTATCTTATCGACTTTCTTTTTATTTCCAGACAAATTTGTTTCCAGAGTATGTACCTGGACATTGATAAAACGATAACTAAATTCGTGTCTATGATAAGTCGGCCGACTAGATAAGCTTACTAAAAAATTATATGCACGGTCACCAAATGTGATAAGTAACCAGGATCGTCGGATAGAGTTGAAGTTTAGAAAGAAACCGATGGATGTTTTCGAATGAAATTTATTTGGATAAATGACCTGTTTGTTTTCTATTCATTCAATTAAATTTTATTCGAAAACATTCATCGGTTTCTTACTAAACTTCAACTATATCGACGACCCTGGTTACTTATCTATTTTGGTGACTGTACCTGCCTACAGTCGGTGTACTAAGTTATGTATTCACTTACCCAAGTAAACTTTAGGTTGAATACTTTTCTGTTCCAAGCGAGACATATACAATAAGTATATATAAATATAGATATATATCACTAACCAGTTATAAATATTTATAGAGTATATAATGAGTACTTATATGTAGACCCTTAATTGAGAGTAAACGTCGTAATAAATATGTCTAACTACTTGGCATGTAGTATATATCACAATAAATGTTCTTTACGACAGGTAACACCATCTTACCTCTCAGTAAGACATGCTTAGAATTTTTGTGATAGAATTACAGGTTTCCATGTTTCCTATCGACATTTTCCTTCACACTAAAGTGAGCTATAAAATCATAGAATCTACTGATGCTACATGAATGCTATGGACAAAAATATTGATGCTTATAATAAGTACTCATTTGCTCAATTGAATAGCGTTGCGTAGTGATTACAATACCAGTGATCAAGACTCTTATAATAACTCCCCATCACATCATTAGTATGCGACGAGTCACCTGCGACGCTAATAAATTTAGTTTTTTCACAGACCCGAGACTATTATTTACATTTTAGCAATATATCAATGTAGCTTTAAAACTTGAACCTGCTGTAATATATGCTGTATGAATATATTTTACGGTGTACAAATGCCTTGTCCTCTCTAAAATGCTACAAGAATTCGTTGCCATTCTAATTTTAAAGTTTGTTTAAAACATTAATAAAGTTATTTATAGATTTTATAATAAAACAAGACGTAATCAACAATAAGTAGGTTTATGATCAGAATGATTTAATTCCGTAATTTTGTAACTGTCTGTAATTAAACACAAACTCAAAGCATTTATTTCAAATAAACCAATTACAGGTATATTTGAATTGTCAAGAGCTCAGTCAGTCAGAAAAAATTAAGCTAGTTGCCCATTCCAAAGCGTAGTAGATACCAATGGAGAAGAACGGGAAACTCCATGGACACTCTTTTAAATCAACATATAGTTACAAAAAAAAAATGGTTACATCATTCATGTTGAAATTATACTATATAATTATATGTGAGAACGATGTAGAAAGACGTGCACGTTAAAAGCGTCCGAAATAAAAAAGATAAAAAAAATAATAATAAAAAAATAAGCCGTGACAGCCAAGAGATGACCAGTCCCTACTGGCGGCGCCCGTTCACGGACATGACGATAAAAGCTGAGACGATTGAACGTCAAATTGTCATTAACTTATTGCGTTTCAAATCACTTTAATATCTACCACTAGAGGTAGTCAAAATATAAGCTGCTTAGTATCTAATATTTTGATTGGAAATTGAATACCGATACAGACGGCATTCCTTAAATTGTTTATATAACATTCAGGCAGGTCAATGCAATCAAAAGACCTTTGCATCCTTAAACGATGAATCATATTGAACTTGATAACGAGGTTTAGCGGATCAAGGACTCTTTAAATAGGAGTCTTCCTGTTTGTCCTTACGTGGCCCGATGAAAACTGGACAAAGTTAGATTTGCTGACGTAAAACAGGTGTACAAACAAAATTCGAACTAATGTCTGAAATCATAAAGAATGATATTGTTTTTACAGAACAGTCACTTAAATCATCGGAGGACCTTGCCGTGAACCTCTGATGCGAGTCACGTATCGAATTATAGCAATCACTACGAATTATTCACTTCCATATGACATTGTAATTGTTCATATAATATATATATTCCGTTTTTGTGAATTAGTTTCGAAATACACGTGACAGTTTAAAAAGAATAATACCGATTTGACATTGATTTTACCTTCAACGTCGCGATAGTCGGAAACAGAATGTCCCAACGCAATATCTAAATTGAAAGCATTTCTTGTTGACCTTCAATCTTTATTCATTCTATGATTTACTTAAACTGTATCTTTCCTACCCTTGAGAACGTATAATTATGATAATTTTTCGTATATGTTTTGTTAAATGTCTTCTGTGAACAAGTGTCTAGCTATATTCGCATTATCCTATATGTATTCTGTAACAACATAGCAATGAAACTATCTGTACACAACACATCAGCTGATATTTATATTGGCACAGGTTTATTGTTAAAGCCATCAACGTCTTTTTACTTTTCATTTTCGTAACCACTTTATATTTCTTATAAGTTTATTAAGATCTTATTTATATTAATGCACATTGGTTGTTGAACCAACCCTTTTTTGCTTGCTTTTTGTTCTTATAATAGGTCTTTACCTATGAAATTGCCGTTTTGTATGAAAAAATTTAAACGAATTTTTTTCATGAATTTTTTATTTGTATTAATCGAAGTAATCACCCATGCAATCAATGCATCTTTGCCATCGCAGTGGCAGTTTATTGATGCCCTTCTTAAAGAAATCAGCTGGACGGGAGGCAACAAATTCTTCAAAGGCATTTTGTACTGCCTCTCGGGTATTAAATTTTTTTCCCGCCAAGAAGTTATCCAAATTCTGGAAAAAGTAGTAGTCTGTAGGCGCAAGGTCTGGTGAGTAGGGCGGATGACGGAGAGCTTCCAACCCCAGTTCTTGCAACTTGGAGACCGTCTGCTGTGCAGTATGAGGTCGCGCGTTGTCGTGCAGGAGCAGCGGAGACGAGCGATTGACCAATGCTGGTTGGAGATGCGCCAGCTTCTCCATCATTGTGTTCAGTTCTTCACAGTACACATCTGCAGTAATGCTCACCCCGTTTGGTAAGAAGCTGTGATGAATCACACCGGCGCTAGACCACCAAACAGTGACCATCACTTTTCTAGGGGTAAGTTTTCGTTTAGGGCATTGTTTAGGTGCTGAACCAGGATCCAACCAACTTGCTGAGCGCTTACGGTTATCAAACAGAATCCATTTTTCATCGCAGGTAACAATGCGGTTCAAAATTCCTTCATTTGTGTGTCTGTTGAGCAGTGCAAGGCACGTCTCGACGCGTACTTCGCGCTGGCGATCATTGAGTTCGTGGGGCACCCATTTGTCAAGCTTTTTTACCTTGCCAATTTGACGCAAATGGACCAATATTGTTTTGACGCTAACGTCGAAAGCTGCTGCTAATTCAGCCGTAGATTGTGTATCATCAGCTTCCACAATCGCCTTTAATTCGTCATTGTCGACCAAAGTCTTCGGACGACCGCGAGGTTCATTTTTCAGGTCGAAATTTCCAGAACGGAAGCGAGCAAACCAATAACAGGTGGTGCGTTGGTTTGTAGTGTTAGCTCCGTAAACGTCGTTGATGTTGCGTGCCGCTTGTGCCGCGTTGCTGCCACGACGGTACTCATATTCCATAATTACTCGAATTTTTAACGTATCCATGATGACGAAAAAGATTGAAATGCGATGAAAATGTAACACTAATCAATAAAGAAATGACTACTTTTAGAAAAAAAAATCCATGTTTTTAAAATAAAATTAATTTGAAATTAGAATTCTTAGCCAAACAAAAATTATTTTGATTTGAAATGGCCAGTACTGCAGAACGGCAATTTCATAGGTAAAGACCTAATATGATGTTGTTTTAGGATTTTGATTGAGTAATAAAAGTTGACTAGACCAGTTGTTTATGTTCCAGGTATACTAAGTCGAACGCAATTTTATTGCGTCCTTGTCCCTTTTTTCTCTGTCTACTGTCATTAACCTATTTACTGATGCCTCCTTATCTGCATTTCTAGATCGCAGTTTATCAAGTGAGTCCAAATACACATCATCCTATAAATAACGTTGTAAGTGTTGTAAGACATCAACATTGCTTTTTTTCTTTTCTTTATCACGTTATTTGTTCTCCTTTAATTCAATTTTACACTTAAATATTCAATTAATGTTTCGCTAACAATAGAATTGTTAATGTGATAACTTAATGGGTTCGGCCTGACAACTTGACAGGTTGGACGTGAACCGCATATATGTATAATAAAAAGTAAGTAAATCAGTATCCCTAGTCTTTAATTTACCGACACTATCGATATCGAATTAGGTAATTAATAGTTCTTGGAAACCCTGAAAAATAATGTAGTATGGATAGTCAACTATTGTGAGAAGAAGTGAGAACATAAGACACTTTATGTTCTTCATGTGTCTCAACTCACTGCTATTCAATCACGAAATCTTAGAATTAAACTTAGGGTCACATTTTCAATAACAGTTGAGTTTCTGTCTAAGAATACTTTTTCCTAGCAAATAGTGACAGTACGGTGAGAATGTTAGTAGCTTTAAGGAAGGCTTTTGCTTACTGATACACCGAATTGGTAGGTGTGTCCCAGATTACTCTAGCTACTTACCAACATATTATGGGAGTGTATTTTTACCTCTCTATCTAGTCCAGATGCAGGTAAATTAAAAACTAACGTCCATTTTACACCGCCATCTCACGAGCTCAGCGGTTATATTTCATGTATATTCAGAGAATTGTTGTAAAATTTTCCACGTAGGGTCTCACGACAGTATAACGTCATGTGCTATCATCCATCACGCGCGGCTGACTCGAAACAAGTTCGCGAATGATACACTTTGTGACTTATTGCCAGTCATTGCGGGTAGTGAAAAATATTTGCAATTATTTTTGTGCATAAAATGAGGGTTTTGGGTAGTTATTAGGTCAAATATAAAATAGTGACGGATGGATATATTATGACTAAATGCTTTCTAAGTAATCTTCTTACACGAATAAAGAGAGATTTTTTTTTTTATCTTAATATTGATCTTGTAAGTATTGAATCTATCAAACAAAATACCGACATACCTACCTAGAGCTATATTATTATACTATATATTGAAATATGATGCTGTATAACCTACTAGTTAGCAATAAAAAATACAAAAGTTATTTAAAATATTTTTATCGGTCACTTTAAACTATTGACTCTACCAAATTATTTGATTAGGCTAGCCTTGCTAGTATACAATCATGATTGCCTTCGACATTGTCTAAATAAATGTCTCCTTATACTGATTTAATCTGTATATAAACAGAAGCCTAGTCAATACTAATCTTAACAAAGTAATTTAATCTTTTAGAAACATTATTGCCAAATATGAGTAGGTTATTACAGGTTCAAGATACTCCACCCACAACTTGATACCGTACCAAAGCATAGGTATTGGAGGCCCATTTTAAAGAAACTGGTATTATTGTTAGTGTGTAGTGTCAATCTGGCCTTGTACCGAATCCACTGCTTGTTTCGTTTAAAACTGGTCTACTCTAAATGTTACTGGAATTAGCAGACAGAACGACCTTTACGGGACACACCGCCAACCCCATCAGTGCACAATTCCACAAATTAAAACGTCACGGTTTGTCATACCTCTAAGGTTTTTTTAAAGTGAATGTATATCACGTTTGTTTTAGATATACTTTTTGTGTATTAAGTAATTGGGTTATAAATTATGTCAAAAAAAAAAAAACAGTATCGTTAACGAAATAGGTCTATTAAAAACCAGGGAATTGTCGGGGACAGTCCCCATCATTTTCCAGGTTTTTAGAAGTTGTTACGCTACAATTAACATACGATTACGTAAATTAAGTCTGAGCTATCGTCAACGTTTCCTTAGAATGCTCGTTACATGATTAATTATAGTATTTTACTAGTTAACCCATTTCAAAGCGAGTTTCTCACTTACAATTCAGGTGAAAATAACTAGGTAGCCGACACTTCAGAAAATATAAATAACCTATTCTATATTTTATGTTTTACGATTTTAAGATGCCAATCCATTTAAGTTGATACAATTATAAACCAAATACTAGTTTCTTTAACCTTATATAGCACCAGTTTTCACAAAACTAGTCTACCGTACTATGAGAAACTTAACCAAGTAATAAATAAGCAATAAATGATTGCCTTATAAAGGGAACCATATCAATTTACTACTTTTAATTAATATTGTTGAAAAGACAAAATGTTTAAAAAACTGTCTGTTTATTTCACCGTGTGGCGCCTAGTTGGTTTGTAAACCTGTGAACGAAGTGTCTCGTACAGACATCATATGTGTGCGGAACAAGGAAAATGGGAACAAGGCTAACATAAAATAAGTACCAAGTACCTATCAAATGATGAAAATAAAACGTGAATAAGTTAACAAGGTACAAGATAAACAAAAGACCCGTTTATTTGTTCTATTTTTTTTATCTTAATGTGACTGAAATATACATAAAACAGCAACAACATTTCTGAACTTGAACAACCTATTCATACAGATACATGCAAAAAAAGAATAACTAGCTCATATTAAAATTCAATGTCATCTAACTTGACACTGTAATATCGTAAAACCAATATAATTCTAAAATCTCACACGGTCATTCAATTAATCAAAATTTATCTGAACTTGACGTTTCGCGTGTAACAGCATTATTAAGTATTATATAACTCAATTATAAAAATTGGTTTAAAATAGAATGATGGATCGCGTGTCGGCCAAACATTGGAGCAGTATGTTCGGTGCCTAACCTTGATGGGGTCGGCGAAATGGCCCATGGGAGAGTCGCTGACGCAAAGAATCAAGGTCAATTGTATACCATTATAGTTGGCGGACCCATCGCTCAACTTTTGTCTTTGTAAGGGTGCGAATAGACTTTATGGGTGTATCAATTTGTCTAGTGGGAGTGGATTTGGGAATAGTCCGAAATAGTCTCTAGGTCGACGTTTAACGAAGGGTGTGCCACATTTAAGTCTGATGTTTAACTGTAGTTTATGTGACCTAGATTAAAACCTGCTTTAGCGAATAGGGAGTGTTTTGTTTTTTTTGCTGACTCATATTTTCTTTCGCGTTTTTCTTTCAACATTGCAGTCGTTGATTTTTTGTTTTAAGCACAAAGTTTCACTTATGTGCAGCTTTTTGTCCAACAACATTCTTACAAATAAAAAGGTAAACCCAAGATAATTTTTATTTTACTGCACCGGTTTTTACAACTTTAATGAAGACTTATATTTTTCAGTTTCTTTAAATGCCTAAAATAACTTACACGGACACGCGCTGAAAGCTCACTGTTGCTAATAATTCATTTCCTCTGACCTTTGGGCTTGGCATTTAGTAAAAATCTAATCGATATTGCTGCCACCAACCGGCAACCATTTATTATTTGTAGGTGGTTCATATAGCAAACTATTTCAATTATGTATAGTACCAACCTTTGAAGGTGATGAGAATCAGGTATTTATAATGTTTTCTGCAATTTCTGCATACCATGACGATTACAAATCAATGGAACTTTAGAAGCTCGTCTGAGACTAAAACGTATAGCAATATTTACTTTAGGTTTAATCTAAACATATGTATACGTACATTGGCATTAGAAAAATCTTCTCTCTTATTATACCCAAATTTAATGGTCTGGCCAAATGTGGGTGCACTATAGGTACCAACACCTCTGCCTATCCTTTCATGGATTACAGGCGTGATGTTATGTTATGTGAATGGTCTGTATGTTAGTAATTTTCAAACCAAAAGAAGAAACTGTAATCGATCGGTTCCTACGATATCGAACAATGACTTAAAGTTATTACTTTACTAAGCCAGAATCGGCAATAGAAGCAGTCATTGCATCTCTATAAAATTACCAAAGAGTGGTACCACCTCTAGGTATGGCAACTTTGATAAGGAAAGAGATATAAATGAAGTTAGTGCACTGTTGAATTTCCTCATAAAAATATTTCGAAGCATTAGTAGCTGATAGCAACATTATTATAGGTAGATACAGATACAGTTAAGTTTCTATATTATCCTTAAATCGGGATTTTCGGAAATAGCCTGTTTTATAAATATCTGAATTTTAGAGAGAAATGTAATTTAATTTATCTAAATAACTACTTGGAACATCAGAAATATGTTATTTTTCGCATTTAATGGCATAAAAAAAAATTATATAGGTACACACAAACACCGGCTGCACTGTCCTAATGTCAGTTACCCATGGAAAAGCATTTGTTTATTGGATTATGCTTTGCTTTATCATAAAAAAATACATTATTTTTACCCCCTCAAAAAGTTCACTGTTTTTTTTTATAAATAACATCTCGCGGGTCAACCTAGAAGGTTGTCGGCTGCTCAACCGGGCTTGCCTGTGGGTGCCTCAATAAATTAAGGCCTCCAGCCAGGGCTAAAAAAACTTAAAGACAAAGCGACTACACGCTAATTACATCCCCTGTGGGGTACGGACCTCGGCTTAGGGCGTCGCTGGGATAGGGCAGCAAAGGACAGGCTGGATCGGAATTATTATTTAGGGACTAATTAAAAGATACAAGCTTACAAGCGCAGCGGCGCGGCTGGTTCGAGCAAGGGTCGAGGCGATCATATTTGTCCACTATGAAAACTGCACTAATTATAGCTTATGACGTAGAAACGACTATCACACAATATGAATTACTGAAAAGAGCGTTTAAAAATATACCTGATCACAATGTAGCTCCTTTAATTTATTCTTTATAGTTCTTAGAATTCCGTGTCATTGTTAGTCATTTCATTTTGTAGTGACGTCAAAATATTATCTTTAACACAAAATATCACGCCTGTATTTCCCGAAGAGTTAAGCAGAGGTGTACCTATAAATAAATAAAAAATGAACATTTGTTTCAGAATCACTTCCATATTTTGTTAGTAACAATGTAAACTTATCAAACTAGTGTTAGTACCATTTATTCTAAGCTGCGTGAGGCACGCCGATCCTGGAGAATGTCTACCTGACTACGTGCAGTCGTATCCACCACCCCAAGATCGGAGAGTCCTACCTCTCAGCCAAAGTTCTAAGAATGGTGTTGGGACTAGAGCGAACACGACGTAGCAACACCAGGTTACACCAGTTATGTTTACTAGGATGCTACGAAGATATTACAGATGGAAAACCCCATAACATGTTGTCCAACTTGGGAATCAAACCCAGGACCTCATGCTTAGCAGAAGTGCTTGACACCACTGGACCAATGAGGCAGTAATCTTATCTTTAGTTCGTATCAACTGTAGCAGTATAATTATTAAGTACTTTATTAGGCGAGTATGTGCGTGGGAAAATGTTTTTGAACGTAAAGGCTCCTACAAACAGACGCGACACGTGACGTGACACAAAGGAACCGACTGTCGCGCGACGTGCTGGACCTTTGTGTCGCATGCGCTTCGCGTCGCATGTCGCGCCTGTTTGTAGAAGCCTTAAATCATTTGTAAATGTGCGAAAATCCGCCTAAGTTTAACGAAGAACACACAGAAATAGTTTTGCATAAATACGCCTCGCAGAAGTGTTCAATTTAATTAAAACTCGTATTTTGTACATCTGGTATAAATCGTAGTTGCTCACATACTTTACTCCTTTATTCTTTACTAGCTTTAACCCGCGACTTCTTCCCCGTGGAATTCGGAAATTATCCCACGGAAACGTACTAGCGGGATAAAAAGTATCATATGTCCTAGCTCAGGTCATGGTCTACCCATGTGCTAAATTTCATTCAAATAAGTTCAGCCGTTTTAGCGGGAAAGCGTAACAAACAAGCAAACTCATTTTCGCATTTATAATATCAAGTTAGGATTAGGATAGCAGTCTATTCAACATTAACTCTTACAAAATCTTGACTTAAGGCTAAGCGCTTACTACAATTTTAATTGATGCGATTTTTAAACTGCGAATTAAAAAATCGCAAACGGTCTACGTTTGTGATTTTTTTATTTTTTCAAGTGAATTTACAAGCAAATTTTTACCGCAACTCGCAGTGCGCGGGCTCTAGTATGTTGGTATATTGTTCACAGATTTACTATTATTATCCGCAACGATTAGAATTCGTAGTGCGCGCTTGCCTAACGCTTATAGCAATAACTTAAAGGTGATTACATATCTAATTGGTAGTCGAAAATAAGTAAGCATGGGAACGTAAGATGTGGCTGGCGATATCACCTAAGTAAACGTATAATACAGCGTGTATCAGGAATGTGCGGTCATATTTCAGTTGTAAACTAAAATATTTTTTTCCATGGAACCAATATCGTAATCGTGAAAAAATAATCTGCTGTTCCATACAAAACTTTCAATATCTCTCGACCCAAATGTATGGGCTGATTATTTTTCCGCGAGAAAGTAGTTCCGTGTGATGGTCTGTAGCACACCCTTAAATATGACCACATATTTCTGCTACACGCTGTATAGACAAGTACAGGTATAAAGCCAGGTTTACATGTAACAAGTTCCTAACCCTTACGAAAGCCTAGCCCTTGCTTAACATCATTATATTGCCTCATTTCACTCAAGAGTTGCACAAGCCAATTAATTGCAAACACATTCTACATTTTTCTTCGCATGTGTCGAGATAGGTTTAGGATATCTTGAAGTTATTGATAGCGATAACATTATTGTTTGTCATGTTGTATAAATCCGACAGTAAAAAGATATTATTATAGTGCATTGTTTAAATTCCTACAGGGCTTGTAGAAAGATTGTACCAAAAAAGTTCGTGGCAACTTGTAGCAGTTTTGGCTACGGCCACGCGTATAATAGCTTAGTAGCTTGTTTTTAGGAATTTATATTTTATCAGTTATAATGGGAACTTAGACAACTACCTGTCTATATTTAGGTACCTTCCATCCAAGTAGCTTATCAAATTGCTGCTAAAATAATAATACAATAATGTTAGAAGAATACAGCTTCATTTCGCGTTAACTAATAAACAATTGAACATCAGCACCTTGATAATGACATCATTGACAGCACGATACCATCTATTTGAAAAGGAAAAAGTTGTAGTAACGAGTCAGATAAGTTGAGAGTTAAGATTTAATTTTACTAAGGTATTAGAAATCATACTTATCATAAATATTTCAGCAATTTATTAAAATTAGAATTGAAAACATATGAAATAATACATATTCATAGCCTGTTGGGGCTATGAATATGTATTATTTCATGTTTAGGAAGACATAGGTACAATAAAAATTGCAATAAAGTGTAAATATAATGAACACGCAGCCCTAAGTGGCGGTGATAAGCGATGTATCCTCGCACGGTGTATTGTTTCGTCCTCTTTTATCTTCATCACTCAGACACAGTGACAAGGTCACGGCGATCCTGTTCTTGTAACAAATAACACTGGCAAGGTTGAATGAGAAAAATAAACTTTTTAACCCATTTTAAATTGTGAACAGACTGTGTTGTGCGTACCTTTCTTCCTGCCTGTATTTTCAAAAAGAATTGTAGTGACGGAATTCTCTTTATTATGTAAAACCATATAAATTACAGAAACAAATGTAGAAATTTTACATTGGGTGACACAATGGGCGGTGTTATCGCTAAAAGCGATATTTTAAAGACGGCATTTGGATGGATTAAAAGGAGGAGAGAGACAATACTGTAAGTAGTCTGTGGTGTATTATTTACATATAAAATAAATACAAATATACATTAAGCATATACAATTATTCACTTCTATGAGGAAAAATATAATAATTAAGTTAAGCGATGGCTGAAAACTAAAATTAAGTAACTTATAAAAAAACAAAGAAAAAAAAACAATAAAAACTTACAATTTAAACATTTTCAAAACTTGGTGCTTGGATAGCCTTTTATTATTTTTAAAAAGATCGGTTATTATAAAGGTGCCATAATTCCAACTTAGAACATTCTCCTGCATAACCTAAAAGCGTGCACGAATAAAAAAAAATGGTAGTAAGTTAATTTAATAATCCATTTTGTTCTTTACAAGGTCAAACATAACTGAGCGTGACCAGATTTTTCACGACACCTGCGCCAATGAGAACTAGTGCATACACTACCTGCTTCATGGTGATTCATTGATGGCAGAAAATAGATTATGATCATGGAGTTTTTATGCTCAGGTCCCGTATTAGTAAACCGCTCTCTTATAGTGCGGTGTGTCTTTTAGTGCGTCTCGGCGGGCATTGGCCGGTCGGTGCGAACGCTCGAAATGCTACTTTTTGTATATATTTTAAAAATAATGACGAAATTATAAAATGTGTTCTCCCTGAAAAACAATAAGCTTTATCTTTTGATATAACTTTTACGTAGTTTCATGATGGAATCTCTTCAAGGTACACATTTTAAATAGTGATTTAGTGTCTTTCTTTTTTTTTCTTTATCGAGCCTATTATTATAATATACGTTTCTGTCTTCACACAGCGCTTGACCACATGTTAAATTTTCCTAAAATATTTTTTATTTCCCAACATTTACTTTTGGCTAGATTTACATAGATTCAATAAAGTTACAAAGTTAGCAGGCGATGCGAGGTGGCAGTACTTTAAAGTTAAAGTACTGCCACCTCGCCTTAAGTGTTCACTCATAAACTCAAACTCAAACACAAAGCATTTATTTCAAATTAACCAATTACAGGCACTTTTGAATTGTCAAGGGGTCAGTCAGTAAAAAAAATGAAGGTAGTTGCTCATTCCAAAGCGTAGTAGGTACCTATGGAGAAGAACCGGCAAGAAACTCCATGGACGCTCTTTTAAATCAACATATACATAATTACAAAAAAAAAAGAAATGGTTACATCATTCATGTTGAAATTATACATGTGAGAACGATGTAGAAAGACGTGCACGTTAAACGCGTCCATAATAGAAAAGATAAAAACAAAAAAAAAACAAAAAAAAATAAGCCGTGTTAGCCAAGAGATGACCAGTCCCTACTGACAGCGCCCATTCACGAACATGACGTATGGATCAGCACCATTTAGCTCAACCATTTTGATACCTATGTATAGGAAGGAAAACTAATAAAATGTAGGTAAATTATGAGAAATTCACACATTTGACACTAAACAGTGGTTCTCTTCTTAAGATCAGCACAAATAAATACTCTTACAAGAGTGCTGTGACAAGGGATAGTTAATAAGGAGGCCCTAACACTAGCATGAGGACTCATTGACATTAACATAACTAACATTAACACACGCGTTAAGTGACACTTACTTAACGAAATCAAAACCTTCTATATCTGTAAACTTCAAATGATTGTCTAAAATGCAATGTTTGGTACTCACTAAACTAAGTGAGTTATCATGCAAGCAGGCTGTTACCTTGTCCTTAGGCTTTCAACAATTTAGCATAAGGAAAACGAGCAAAATCTATTTTGAGAATGAAAAAAGTGTTAACTTATGTTCAGTGTTAATATTAGAAGATCCTAGTTCAAACAAAACGCCTCATCATTCCATAGAGACTGATTAAAAACACGGCAGCCGTTAATTCGTGTTTAACAGCACAAAAACACTGGCAGAACCTGTTTTACCATCTTCGATAAGTAATGTGTAGAAGACGAATTTGTAAAGAGGACATTTTTTGCATTAATTTAACGAATCGAGTATACGGTATTCGAATACTCGATTTTCTACTAAAGAACGGCTTAAGTCAGTTCGGTACGGCACGTTTAATGCCAAATGTGTTTTCTAATTAGAATCGATTGCGAGTACTGTTGATAATTGGCTGTTGGCAAATAGTGCCAGTTTTTACTTCAATATGGTGTCAAAAGAAAGGCTTGTATTATTTATAACATAATTATGTACCTCCCTAAGTTTTCAAATGGGATATTTCTAGTTATGTGCAGGAATTTGCTATTATTTGTGGTACATTAAGGGCCAGCTTCTTGAACGGCCCTGCCACTTGACAATTTGTCACATTAATTTTGCGATAGTTTTCGTTTGAGAAACTGGCCATAGGTCGTTTGATTCGTCTCAATGAGAGTTTAAATGTTTCTATAATTATTATTTTTACGGTTATCAAAACAGGATACAGCAATTAGTTTATGATAGATAGGGATCTATCGCAAATACACAGAACTACGAGCACTCATTGCTAAACAAAGCACTTGAGAGCGTAAGCCTTTTTTTTTGTAACTCTTTCGAACAATCCGCGACCTCGGCAGGCATCGGCCCTGTCGGACCCCTAATGATTTTTTCCCAACAGAATTATCTTCATTTATCAAATCACCGCCTTCAAAGTTAGAAAAAGCGATTCAATATTAAAGATCGTATCGTAGATATTAACTTTTCCAAATAGAGCTAAACAGATTTATCGTATCTCACGTGTTTACGAAACAGGAAAAGTATACACTGCTCTAGCAAACACATAGACTAAATGCACTTATCAATTGACGACTATCACATGCTTCTTCTTAGCGAGTCGATGGCAATTCTGATAAGCACAAAGGTAAACAAATCGGTAAAATTGTACTGAAAGATCACGTATGCCACAAGAGAGATGACAAAGTCTTGACCATAACAGATCGTCATTCAGGTATCGAAAATAACTAAGTACCTGGCTAAGGCTGCCTTTCCACCACAGATGTGCCTAGCTGCGTAGCGATGGATGTGCATGATATCAACCAATAGGACTGTTTGATGTTCATAACATAGCTTGGTTTAGTTTTGTTGAAAAAAGTTTATTGCATAAAAGTATATCTTCATACCGCTGCACTACTCTACTTAGCTGATGGAAATATATATACACCGTTTGCTAGCTTAGCTTCACCGTTTAGCTTCTTCACAACTCTGTTGGAAAGGCAGCCTAATATATCTTTAGTACTCTTTGGATAAATGTCTGACTCACCGACTTCAATGGGGATGACATCTGTTGTCAGCTGGACGACAACTGACACCTCATACGTGTCGGCCTCCAGTTTTTCAGCGATTTGCGACTAAAGAGCACACGTCAAACTCGCAGACGTGTCATCGCTTGTCCGCACAACACAGGTTACGTTCACTTTAGGCTCACTTTAAACACAAAACTGAAACTATTTGATCAAAGTAATCTGATCAGAAGTCACTGTGATAATTGTTTTTTGTGATTAGTCACTGTAACATTGCTAATTTCCTCTTCCGCTGCCCGATCTATTGTTTAGTAGCTACGTTCGTTGTCGTTCAGATAAGTATCGACTTTTTATCGATAATCTAGAAGAAAAAATAAAAATTACACAAGTATCCGAAATACTGTATACAAATGTTAATTGTTTCAGTGGCAGGCATGTACTGCGTCCAATTATTTAAGTATTCTCGATAAAATATTAAACAAAAAAGGTAACGCGACAATTTTTAATTTGATTTATTAACTACAAGCTTGACCAAGGTCAATCCACCGCAGTTATTGATATTATCGTAGTTATATAGCCTTTTATTAGCAATCGTATTTTAATTTATGTTAACGCTATTACAGGAAAATAGGTTCCGATTTGTATTGATTGTTGTAATCATGATAGTTTAAGATAATGTTGACTTTTAAATATTTTGCAGCTCTGGATTTAAATGGCTAAAGTTTTAAAAACCAAGTTTAATAAAACGAATTGCAGTATGTATTATATAAATATAATTTTTGAATTGTTTGACTGATTAAATATCAATAGAAACATTTTATTTAAATACATTCATTACACACACGTGTATTTAATCAACAATTTATTGAAACTCATCTTCACTAACTTTGAATTGCAAATACATTATTATTACTTATTTATGAATAGTTTGTCTTGTTGAAGATGATGCACAAAGTCATCATTACGATGAGTTTATTGTTATGTTTTTTTTTTTTAAATAAAATCCTCTCTACCTACTAGGAATTTTAAATAAAAATCATGTTACGTCCTATACCTACCATATAAAGTAACACTTTGACGATGTTTACATACAATTTTTATCTTAATATCATCGCGTTATGCTTGAAATTCCTACTATCTGATAGGCACCATCATGTGAATGTTTGAAGTGCACTATACAAAATAATAATCAGAACAAAACAGATTTCATACCGTCTTGTCAGTAGGTGATGTTATGTAATGCATTACTTTTTGCTTCGACATTATAAATCGTGGAAAAAACTATGCAGGTAGGCATGAAAATACCAATAAAAAAAGTGGAGTTTGTGGAGTGTCTGGCCGGCTCTTCTCCATAGAAAACGATCAATTGAAACCGTGCAATAAGCTTGTGACGTCTCATAAATGCCCATGTAGGTTTATGTGAAATAAGATATGTATTTTGAATTTGAATATAATAAAGCTACCTACATATTATTGTGAAGAAAGTCCTAGCACACGCAATTTAAATTAAAATAAATTATAAGTAAATATCAATCCAATAGCTTCTATTTTCTTTCAAAGAAAATAGTGGAAAATTTACAAAGAATTTTCCATTTCTATTCTGCGATTTTTATGTGGTTCACAAACTTTTACTTTAGGCTTTAATTCAGGAGCCTTTTAAAACATTTAAAAAACATATCAATTTCAACACTTACTATGTAAACAATTATAAGTTGACATAGCGAGACGTGCTAACAAAATCAACGTTCAAATGTACACAGTCGAACAACTTTACTTATCTGAATATACGTCAGATCGCTCGTGGTTTTTGTCACATGCTATTTACATAATTATATCTTAGTCGTCAGGTAAATGCCTGTATGAACGTACAGGGCTTAAGTACTGCCTACAGAGAAACAAAAGGAATTTGAAATGAATGTTAAAGATTTGAATTTGTCAGATTTAAAGGAAAATGTTGAATTTTAATTGTTTTTTTGTGGCGATTTTATACTTAGTAACGATTATAGTTTTTGAGTTGTATACTTAAAATTTTCTGATACATACTTATCTACTGTCATATGAAGTTAAATTATATGGACACTCACATATCACATAGTAATTAGCCTGCCGTTGAAATATAGACCTCATTACGGTATCTTTATAGTTAATTGATTCTTTATGAACATAAAACTTGTTTTTTGTTCTTAAGTATTCATAGAAATAGAAGTGTCACAGCTAATGCTATACAGTAAGTCAAGTTTGAACGCTTTGATGATCACCATTTTATGGAGAATTCACAAACGAGGTGTCACCTTACTTAACTTTATTTTGCACTTGTTTAATAATAAAGGTAAACCGCATCACGTTAAAAATCACACGCCTATTTAAACATTCTGAATACTTAGTCCTTGAACAGGACAAGTTCAATTTTCTATAGGTACGTACTTATGCAAATTAGTTTAGCCGGCAGAAGCTCATTAATATTCTTTTAAAAAACAGTAACTAATCGTTCACTTCTAATCAGCTCGCTTCACACTGCGTAAACGCATCACACGCACGTGACTGACAGAAAACCGCGCGCTGTCCTACCCTTGAAACGTTCGTGAAAAAACAACTTGACAAATGAGAATTAGTCCACAGTTTTATACACTTTTAAATAATACTAATTGCTATAATAACGCCATAAAATACCGAACATATATTAGTCACACCGATAACTACCTAATTTTTACTGAAAGGAAAAATAGGCATTTTCAACATGACAAGGTAATTGAATACTTATTTCCACTAATCTCCACTCATTTTGCGATGTTAACGCGTAACAAGCCTAACGTCTAGAATCACCATAACAATGATACTACAACAATAAAATGCAGATAACAAACGGAGTTTTCCGGATAAATAATACAAAAGTGTGAATACATTAGTGCCTTAGCTAATTGTTGGAAACACTGCCACTGAAGCAACATTTTGATCACTTAACTTACATCGAGATTTTGAACCGTCAACGTCAAGTGCATCCGCGGTACTAAATCATTTATCACTTTCGATTCTATGGCATGGAGATAAGTGCATCTATTTCTAACAATGCGATGTAAGGAACACGCGATAAGGTAAAACGTACGATCGTTCGTCGCTTGTACCTGCTCTGCACCGCGCGCGTGCGACTGCCGCGATGTTCGACGCACGAATGCCGCCAAACGACTTGACCATTGTTTACTTCGATAATTACATTTTCATTTCGATCGAGTTTACGGGTCGAAGGCTTTAAGGCGGAAAATCTCGGAGCGATACGTCATTTACCTGCGTTTGTTGACGACAGATTAATCGGACGAAAGTATGAAAACGCAATCTCTGGCTATGGGTTTGGGCGTTTATTTTTTCTGTACGCTCTGTCACGGAAACTGCTTATAATATATAAGTAGTTAAGTTTTATAGGTGTTTTACTTACATAAGTATGTATGTGCGTTTCAGAGTTTAGTTTTTCAGAAACTGTAGGTAAGTGTTTTTATGTTGTACGTTTACAATATACAAAGTTTTAGAAAAAATAATTATGATTAAATTGCAGTGTTGATATCAAGATATTACTTTGCACGAGTAAACGTGAAAAACTCGACTGATGCGGGTCCAATTAATGATCCAATAACTTATGTTAATTGAACATGATTAATGAATTCTAAAATTATATTATTAGCATCAAGATTTAAAGAACATTACGTTTCAGGGTTAATTTTTTTTGAGGATAGTTAACCTGCTGCTAAATTGTAATTTAATCCTTAACCTAAGAACTTAATCTTTATTTGCGTTTATAAATAGCTATTTTTAAACATGCAGGAGTTCTGAAACAACAAAATATTTTTATTTTTTAATTGGACAAAAAACTTGTTTACGTGTCAATTTAAATGTAGGCTTTGATACAAATAGGTAGAAACCTAAAGTTACCAAAGTCATAAAATCAGTTGCGTGGTTAAGTGGGAATTACTTAGACCAAGATACCTCACTGGGGGTAATAAAAAAATATAATATATTACCTATGAAATACGTCACGTATAATAATGAGGTATTGCAATTTGTAACGTTGAAGACAAGGAAGTTAGGCAATAATTCCTTCTGCACATGTGGCTTCCCTGGTACCACATTAACGGCATCACTAAGTAAATGTATATTAACTGTTCCCAAATTACAAGTTTTTTGTTTCTTTTTACTTACTTCTTTGACATTATATACTTCGGATTCTTATTTCAACTCCTTATTTATGGCTTTTGTGGATAGGATTTTGATTCCGATGTGTTTCAGTAGTAATGGCAATCATGTCATTTAGTCTAAATATGCTTTTATTTTTATATAGATTCTTTTATATTTTGTGAATGTGAGAACTTTGTAGACCTAACTTGTAGACTAGATTTGTGGACCTTTTTATATTTTGTTGAGTACACGTTACTTCTTGACAGGCCTACACTGTCCTCCCATATCTATCAACACTGTAATTGGAAACATTGTAAAAGCCCCTTATTTTTAAAAGAGTAACCGTGGAGTTTCTTGCCGGCTCTTCTCCATAGGAAACAACCAATTGGAACCGTGCACCCAGCTTCTGACGTTTCATAAGTGCCCATGTTTGTTTATGTGAAATAAAATATTTTTATTTTGATTTTGATTTTGTAAGACTTTCATTTGATGACACCAGGGGTTTGTCCAAGATTTTTTAGTTTCCACAAAAACAAGTATATTTTTTATGATTTACGTACGTAATATATAGCTAGACTTAGACGTTATAAGTATAGCATGAAATCAATACGAAACGCCAATTAGGAGTCTCGATTGTGTTTTTGACAGATATTTCATACAAAATATGTCAAAAACACACAATCCACTGAACTGTCTGTTAATGAGTGGAATCAGAGCCCAGCTTAGAAGTTGAAACCGATTTATATACACTTCTCAACTCTCCTAAATTCACACGATACGAAGTTAAAAAAAGAAAGAAATTACAAAGACATTAAAAAATAACTGCCATGAAATTATCATTTAAAAAGTGTTCGTCCGAAAACAGAGTTGGATCATGCAAAGTCGTGACGAACGAATTGCAGACGGCATTGCTAACCTGTAATTTTATTATTATGCTTAATTTTACTCCAAACTTAAACAGGTGCTTTTCAACTCTAATGAATTTAAACCACTTTTTCAATCATTATTATTTTAAATGTGAAACCAGTTTTTTGGAGTTCTTTGGAACGGATTTTCGCAGTCTTACGATACATTTATGTAGGTACAACAGTTTATTTTGTTTAATGAATTACACTTTTTGACTGAATTTGATTCAAGTATAAACCATTTTCAGTGTTTTATTGAAGAATTAAACGAAAATAATAACATGTAAAATAATTTTATTTCTGTAAGTAGGTTTGTACAAACACGTTTACACGTCAATCATATTTTTTAAACTAGATGAGGTCGACTTTGCCTAACTGACTACTCTGAGAAGAAAAGCCGAAATTAATGCCAGACACACGTTTCGTAGAAGTTTTTATTGTTTTGGCTCAAATAAGTTCATAGCATATATGAAGAGGAGTAGATACTTAAGGATCGAAGCAGGAGCATGGGAAGAAGGCGTGAGTTTATGTATAAATATACATAAACTTGTAAGTTTGTAAGTTCAAAGCCACCATTTTTCTTTGCAATGTCTCACATCCTATTTAACGTTAAATTGATTGGGAACTCATAAGTATTTAACCTTTCTCTCACGAATGAGTCAAAATATGTAGAGTTTCTATGAGTCAAACTCATTTAATTTTACTGCCTCATTTTATTAGATGTTATACACACATACACATACATAAACTCACGCCTTCTTCCCATGGGAGTAGGCAGAAACTACAGAACGCCACCTGCTACGATCTTTACATACTCCTTTTGCCTCGTTTACATTTATTAGATGTTATCTTTTAGCAAATAAAAGTACTTCAGAACCTTAAAATTGTATGAAAATGTCGCAATTATTATGAAATGTTGATACTAAAATGAAACATAATGACTCCTTGTTAATTTGGCCGTTTCGATGTTATCACAGAAACGAAAAAAACGACGTATGATAATAAAAATGAGGCTATTTTTACATTTTTGCTAATTCATGCAGCAAAATTATATTCACGACGATCTTGTGAAACTAGATATCAAATTTTTACGAACCTGCTTGAAAAACACTGGTAAAAGTTATTAATTGGTAATTTATACATCATCCTCTAACATACCAAGAAAGAAAATATTACGCGAGTAACTTGCAGACTGTTTTATTTATAGGCAGGTACGGTAAGCCGCACATCAATGGGATCAAATCCAGTATAAGCTGGCCTAATTAAACTACGTACTACGCCTGGCCAGCTTAAGGTAAAACTGTTACCACTGATGTTCGCCCTACTGTGCATCTGTAGTAAATGCTTACATAATATGTTTGAAAACAAATTGATTTAAAAATAACGCATATGCCTTATACCAATTAAAGTAATTGGTGTGAAGGCCGCAGGAATCCGCTGATTACGAGAAGCATATAACCGGTCGATGGCGGTGCTTAGGGGAGGCCTATGTCCAGTAGTGGAGGTCTTTCGGCTGAAATGATGGTGATGGTGATGGTGGTGTGAAATAAATAAAACAGTATTGAGTGGGTAGGTGTGTACCCATTTTTATGGTGTACAGTCAGCAAAAGAGATAAGTATGCAGGGTCGCCGGTAATAGTTGAAGAGTGTAGAGTTTAGTGAGAAACTGATGAATGTTTTCCAATAAAATAAAATAAAATTAATAGAAAACAAACTGGTCATTTATCAAATTAAATTTCATTCAAAAACATTCATCGGTTTCTTACTAAACTTCAACTATATCCGGCGACTCTGGATATATATCTCTCTTGCTGACTGTACATAATAAAGAGTATTCTATTCTATCAAATTGATTTAATAACTATACGTTATCTACTGTTGCAACTGGACAAAAACATTATAAATTTTATTTAGGTTAGAGATCGACCTGCCCCTTATCTCCTGAAAGGAGCTGAATGTAGGTAGGTATATGAACCTACTCAAAATTCAGCAGAGCATAGAGGTCTTCTTGTAGTCTGCCTAGCCTTACAAGTTAATAAATGTATAATTAAATCTAAGCATCTCAGTCTACATTTAATTGATGCTCATATCATTAGACATTACGTATTCAGGAATGCTAACTGTGTAGAATGCTGAATAAATAAAGCTATCTTACCAGTGTTTGTGTAAGCGACAGGCAGCTAGGAGGATTTTTTTAAATAAAAATCTAGCTTAAGCTTTATAAAATTTATATTTTTAATCAATTTAATATATTCCCAGCTTCAGAAGTGTTATTGAAACCAGCTATGTTAGAATTAGAAGTATGCGCACAAGATTATTCAGAGACATTCAAATACTTAAATCTCTATAGAAATGAGGAAAAAACACATACACACATAACATCACGCCTGTACTCCCCGAAGGGTTAGGCAGAGGTGTACCTATAGTACACCCACATTTCGCCAGTTATGTTTAAGTCCCATGTAATAGGGGGCGAGCCTATTCCCATCATCCGGGCACAAATCCAGACTCCGGGCTGCTACTGAGAAATTCCAGATGGAAAAACCCAATAACACTTTGCCCGACCCGGGAATCGAACCCGAGACCTCATGCTCAGCAGTAGCGCTTGCAACCACTAGACCAACGAGGCAGGCATGAGGAAAAAAACACGTCAATAACCTAGACACTGGTTGAAATTTAAGTGGAAACCTACGGGGCAATTGCATAACACACTAACAGTAGGAATAGCTTTCATTTTGACAGTTCAACAACATTCATTGCGTTATTTGCGTTGCTGAGCAGACAAATTTTTCGAACATATGAAGCAATGGATTAGCAATAGGTTTCAAAATGATTCAGATTGTGAAAGATAGTATGTTACGCAATTAGGATACTGTGCCTTTCGCTGGTTTTGAAGCATATTTCTAATCCATTGCTTCCTAGGTTTGAACTATTTGTCTGCTTCAAACGTAAATAACGCAATGAACGTGGCTGAACTGTCAAAATAAAAGGCATTGTGATCAATTGTCATTTTATGTGTGTTACACAATTACCCCGCAGATACACGTGTCTCTTTAAAGAAATGAAACACTACATTTTTCTATTAAGTACCTACTGTTTTTCTAATAGAAAATTTTCTGCTTCGGTCACGTTTTGACATCATAAGTGTAACTACGTCTTACCGCATCGCTGCCTCCTTTAACAGTTCTCATCCCGTCTCTATACACCAATACATTCGTGCTTGATTTCCTTAAAACGTAATTTTCTATATTTGTTAGAAAATTAAAATCCATTTATGAACAAAACTTTAAAATAAGTCACATTAATAAGCCCAAATAATTGACTATTACGCTTGCTACGAAATCTCTTTACTTTGCTAAATGTTTTCAAATTGCTACAAAATGAAACCGCTGAAATAAGATTAAATTAGTCAAATATGTTTTCTTTAATTACTTATCAATACCTATGAGTTAGATAGAAACAAGGCACCTACTTTAATATTGAACAGTGATGTGCTTTGGTTGAGTATTGAGCTTTCTATTGTTATTTTTGTAAATTGTTATTGACAACTACCTAACTTATATTCAGTCCGAATGATAAGTTAACACCTAAATCCTCATTAACAGATTAGCTTCAAGAATATCAAACATACTTGAAGCAATTATCAAGAACAGTGATAATAACATCGTAAAATCATCAGACCCATAAGCAAAGTGTCACATATTTACAGGGTATAGGTAAATAACGATAATAATGAATTACATAACTCCATGTTATCGTGATGTGGATTAGATCTGCATCATGATAATTCATATAGAATCACGAACTGTATTATAATATACATCGAGTTATGTGTAAAGCCGTAATAATTTACTATATATTTTCCTTAGTACACTAATAATGTGAGCATCTAGGAAACGGCATGCATTACCGACCTGTTTTTAGATCTTTGTAATCGCAAATGAGTTGAACATTGTATTTGAAGAAGAATGCTTAGCAAAACATCCTGTATTAGACACATACAATTATAAATGATTACTTACAAACAGAAGGTATAGTCTAGGTACGCGTCGATTTCAGATAAAAAATAGAACGCGCCAAACCTAAAAGTACTTATACCTTTATCTTACCAACGTTTTAGATTTGAAGAATTCAAAGAATTAGAATTGATTGATGATTTTCAAATCTTCTTCTGTATTTTTTTTAAAGCTTCTGGCATTGAATAGGTACTGCAGTAGTAATTTGATACGTATACACTGCAGTGATGATGTAAAAATACTTTGAGAAGCAGCAAATCACGAACAAGGCAACATTATTTTTTACATCGATCAATCAATCCAGTATCAGAACAATCAACAACTTTATTATGAACTATATTTTAAGAAAACAAAAAAAAATATACCTAAGATTACGTACGTATCACGGGTTTTCCTCAAGTGGAAAGTTTACTCTCAATACAGAGTGTTTGCGAACATGAACTTCGCACCTATTTTAAAATGATCTTTGAACGTCAATCTCAAAATTCGATGCAATTAGCTCAGTCCTAAAATCAACTTAGACGAATAAACGATAAATAAAATCATGGATTTTCCACTAAACTTGATTCGCAAAAATATTTTTTGTAAACATGGACTTTGTATTATCTAATAGCAGTTTTTTGTTTCAAGATCAAAGGTCTATGAATGAATAATGGCGAAGTTCAAAACAGTGGTCGGTGATGCCGAGTCTTTACTGATACATAAAGTAAAGCATAATAGGACGGTAATTGAGCTGGCAAATATTAATCTCTGATTTCAATAATTGATAGAACAATTTTAATCACTTTAGCACAAAATATGTATTTGAAAACGAAGCAAAAGTGCTTCGTTTTCAAATACATATTTTGCTTTTAGTACTGTCAAGCGGGGTGAATAGGAAAGGGATTCAGGGATGAATCAAGACGAAACTTTGAAAGGGATTTTAACATTGAAATAATATAGTTACTGCCTCGTTAGTCTAGTGGTCGCAAACGCTACTGCTGAGCATGAGGTCTCGGGTTCGATTCCCGGGTCGGGCAATGTGTTATTGCGTTTTTCCATCAGGAATTTCTCAGTAGCAGCCCGGAATCTGGATTTGTGCCCGGTTGATGGCAATAGGCTCGCCCCCTATTACATGGGACTTAAACATAACTGGCGAAATGTGGGTGTACTATAAGTACACCTCTGCCTAACCCTTCGGGGAATACAGGCGTGATGTTATGTGTGTTTATAATATAGTTTGGTGACAAAAAGGACTCTACTGTGTTTACTGTATTATAATTAACGATTAAGTGCCCAAGTTGGTAAAAAACTACATATATTATTTCAATGTAAGAAATCCCTTTTAAAGTTTCGTCCCGATTCACCCTGCATCCCTATTCACCCCGTTTGACGGTATTTAAGGAACGTAGCAGGTGGCGTTCCGTAGTTTCTGCCTACCCCTATCGGAAAACGGCGTTGAGTTTATGTACGTATCTGTATTTATAAAGAAGATCTTGTATGGAAATCGCGTTGTCTAGACACGTGTAAAACCACTTACTGTTCCCAAGAGAATGTTTACGTAGATCGATTTTCGGTCAGCACTCGTATTCAAAGCTACGAGGATAAATAAAGCTCATTATCTGTCTGTACTTAATAATCAGCTAAGTAGCTTAAATATTTAAGGCTGGAAATAGTGTTACGCTGACGTCGCTCGCGTACCGTCGGTGAAGCGTACCAAGACGCTTACGACCAAATTAAATGAAGTGTTTAGTGTTGCACTGACGGTAAGTGAGCACGAGTTCATATAAATCAGTACGCGCCCGATCTCAGCGCTGTCTGTCGGTCGAGCACTAAATCCAGCCTTAATCTCACGGGTTACTACATTCTGCACATTACTTTTATAAGCAAAAGTGTGCCTTCTGCGTCCAAGTTACCTGCATACCTTTTGCTAATAAATTACCTAAGAGACGTATCGTCATCTCAAAGTAAACATAACAAAAACCATATATTAGCAGCATCAAGCAGATAATAAACACACAACATTTGAAGATCGTGCAATGTTTTTTCGCGCCTTACAACGTTCGTATCTTCGACAATATATTTTACATAACTTTCATTAAGACGACCGATCTAAACGCCAGCAGTAAATGTAATTCGAAATTACGGGCTCACGTCTTTTCCTCATTGTAAAATTATTGTTATGACGCATTTTCTCACATCTTCAGACCGACCGACCATACTTAGTTGTTCACATAGATTCATTGTAGCGTGTGTAATCACTTTACGGCTATTAAAACGTGGAATATATAATCTAAATGTTTAAAATTACGCCAAATGTTGCTGGTTGTTTGGTAATTCCATAGTGAGTCGAAATAAAAAGCTAGACTATCGAGTAAATAGATAACTTTGTATTGTTTTTATGATGGACTTACCTATATCATAATGTTTAAGTGCTCTCCATTTATCTAGCTGTGAAAAATGTTACAACCGGGCTTTCGTAAAGGATTTATCAGATGAATTATTTTTTAGTAAAAAACATATTAGGTACAGTATTATTCTATGCCTTAAATAAATACGTTGCAAAGGCTTACGAAGCAAGCAGTCGCTGTGGTTAAATTTAATGTACTTAGGGCTGATTTTAGCAAAGTCAGATATCGTTTATCCGTGGAATAAAAATAACGTCTGACAGTTCGAGAATGGCAAAACTGACAAAAAAAAAATCTCAGTATGAGTCTTATTATAGGTATAAAAGTTTGGTGGAATTCGCCCCTAGAGTAGGTACTTACTCCGGGATTGTTTACCTTTATCATGTTCATAAAAACGAGTACCTACACTTAAGCTAAAATGCTCAATCATTTATGAATTATAAACGCTTAATTTTATTGATTAAAAAATAATTAACGTAGTTAAAATCACAGAATACAGCGCGAACGAAAACTGAACTTCAACTTGGTTCATTGTTTCCGTTATTACCGCTAGAGGACGCTAGTTCTTACAATCGTTACGAAACGTAGTTTAGAAGCGAACAAATTATTATTCATAGTTTACCTTGCTACACAGTTTAGTAAGCAAACTGACTAAGTATATAGAAACAACAACAAAAAAAACCACCTTGATGATAATAGAATCCTTGTAACCTCCGTCCTTGTACCATCCGTGAAACCTATTAACTTAAAAAAACTAGAACATAATAGTATCTAAAGAGTTATTTAAATACAGGAATGAAACTGAGGCTCACTTGCACCACAAATTACAAAAAAAACCGTTTAACGCTAAACATAATTATTTAAATCATCATCCTATCTCTACTATCTTCAGACGATTGACAGAAACAGAAAGATGTTTCAAATTCTTTTAGCGTTAAACGTATAAAGTGGAGCAACCGGCCTGAGAGTTTCTGTCAAATGTATTTTTGTGCATGACGCTATACTTTTGTATTATTTATAAATAATCTGGTAAATACATTTTTAATCCTGAAAAATATTCAAGTTTCAAAGAAATATACAACTTTGCCTGTAAGCAGGAGGACAGTGGAACTTTTTACACGATTGCCTAAAGGCAATCGTGTAAAAAGTTCCACAGCAAATGGATTGTTATGTTTTATAATTTGATTAAACATTACTTACAGACATCTTCGTAGTCAACAATTTGAATTTAGTACCTGAAACAATAAATGTACAAATTAAGTTATTTATCATCTTAAAGTACATTTTACGAAAATATCGTGTGCAAGATCAAATTAAGCGATCAGGAGTTCAGTTTGACGGTTCGCAAAATATTGGTTTTGCGAATTATTACCAATATAATTTTACCTGTCAAATCGTGCATCACGATTCTCATATGATCTTTGTTTGGCAGACCCAGGCCTCATGTATTGACGTCACAAGAAGGACCAAAATAAATTAAGATAGAGAGACTTAGAACTTAAACGTGAGTCGGACTCGCACACGAAGGGTTCCGTGCTACCGTACAATATTTAACACCTGACTTGTACGTCAGGAATAGAATAGAATAGAATACTCTTTATTAGGGACACCATAAAAATTACAGATATAAATGTAGAAATTTTACATAAGGTGACACAATGGGCGGTCTTATCGCTAAAAGCGATCATTTACAGACAACTTTTGGATGGATTAAAATGGGAAGGAGAGACAACAAATACAGGATTTCCTTTATTGTGTGTTTCTAATTGATTATGGAAAAAGAGAAGGCACTTAATGTAGGTAGTCCTTTTTGGATTAGAGGAATCGCTTAGTAATTAATCATTAATTAATTAAATTTATAGTGGCTGAAACGACATATTTATTTACTTTCAGAGCTTGCTCTACAAAATAAGGGTAATTAAAATTGAAAGTTACATCAATTCAAAATTAAAGGCTTGTAGGGTGACGTCATTCTGAAACTGGAAAGAGCTATGTCTTTATAAAGGGTGTTTATTAATTTCACATTACCGGTAGGGCTACCAAATGCGCGATTTGAAATAAATGTTTCAAACTGTCTACTTATAATAATTTTACATTACTTATTATAAGTTTTACTAGTTTGGTTATCTAAATAGGACATCAATGTATTACAATTAATTTTAATATAAGTTGCTCATTTTATTTTCATAATAATTTAATACCTAAGCATGGTGATTAAAGCTGCCCAAAGTCTAGCAAATCAAAGATTATAATTTCAATTACAGTTACCAATTACCAGTTATTAGAGTAAATCGCGACTTCAATATTTTTTAGGCAGCAAAACGGAACAACTTTAGTTAACTTTTTTATCATCAACAGAGATGAAATTTATTATTCTTGTGAAATATTACAAAATAAAAAATAATATTTGGCATTCACATTCAAGTTTTTAGTTATTTTAAATGAAGGTTCGAATTCATATTCAAACATTGATAAGTAGTGCCGGGGGCTATCAATTAACATTGAATAAATTAATCATGCTATTTAATCAATTGATCATTGGTCATTCTTAATCGTCCCTGCGATCAATGATTATGTATGTGGAAGATGTGTTTTATCATCCGAAATGTCAAGGCTCTTTTTTAAACAGTATGCTTTGTTTGTGTGTTGTAAAACAATGCCCCTTAATAGAATTGTAAAAAAGAAATCACCAGTTAATTGTACATTTTATAACTTTTACAATTTATGACTGAAACATTTTTTAAATTCGTTTTGGGGCCATCATATTTAAGTCTGCAATCAACAAAATTTAAGCTTAGTAAAGAATCTTAGAAAAAATATTTGCCTTTTTGAATAAAATTAAATGGCAAACTCACAAAAGGTGGTAGGTACCAGTTTATAATAGCAATAAAACAAAAACATTTTTTTTTTTTTTTAGATTGGTTACGGCTTTATCGGGCCCTCGCGTGTAATTTATTGAAAACCCGTACTAACTACGCGACGAAAAGAGGGTGTAAGTTCTATTGTTCGACCTTCTCTTTATCGACTTCTCTATATAAATTACTTATATTCAAAACAGTAACCAGATGTGAAAACAGATCACATACATGTACCAACCATTTCGCTGTCACATCGGCATTATAAAGCTCATTTCATGGCCGCTCACGAAATCACGTCGCCTTGCGTACACACTCCGTACAACTAGGATGCATGGCACTTCCGGTAGAAATTCTCGCCAAAGCTTTAGTATAATTATTATTGCATTATTATTCTTCGCAGTTCGTACGTTGTAACATAATAATCGATAACATGTAATAGGCACATTATGTGTGATTGCGAAAATGTTAAATAACAGTAGTGATGCATATTTTATAGGAGATTCGCCGCTGTGTTGGACTGCGAATCGAAAATTTGTAAAGTATAAAGATTAGCATTTTTTTTATCTTAGTAGCATTACAGAACATCAACCCTGTTTTTCCAAAAGGGAATACGAAAGATCAAACCCAAAAAAAAAAAAAAAAACTTAGTTATGCTTAAGGCGGTACCCCGACCAAAACCTTGTCATAGTGCGTTATTCAGAGCCTATTAACTTATTCACTATGGGTAATTAACTAAATCTAAAAGCACATTATTAATGTTCGATATCCTATCATCACATTGCACGTTCTTATTTGTTTTTATGTGTTATAAATACATCTAAAATCTCCTTGTAAAAAAGTGACTAAAATTATTGATTGCATGCATCTTTTGCTAAAGGTGACGTTCTATTCATTTGAGGATTACACTAATGGATAGATAATTTAAAAATCTAAATAATACACGTTTTATTTTATTTTAAAACTTCACTTGTCTTTTTTTATTCAAATAATTTCATTATTTTTGTGAATTTTATGATAAATGAGCGTGCGGAGGGAGCGAGACAGAGCGAGACTCAGCGACGGGACAAAGAAGGACCTAACGCTCAAGGTCGTTTGGTCAGGGAAGCGCCTGAAGTCCCATTGTACCTACGTACAAGGGAGCGAGCCTGTTGTCATCAGCCGGATACAAATCCAGACTGGGCTTCTATTGAGAAATTCCTGATGGAAAGTTTAGTTTAAATTTGTATTTTCTCAAAGCTAGATTATAATGAGAGCAGTGGTGGCCCAGTGGTATCGGCCCCGACTAACGAGCCGTAGGCTGTAGGTTCGAACCCAGGCAGGTGCTTTACTTTGTGTAAATAATTTCATCACCACCGTTCTCAAAAAGGTGAAGGAAAACATCGTGAGGAAACCGGCATGTCCTAGAACCAAAAATTGGAAGACATGTGACATCCACCAACCCGCACTGGGCTCGGGTGGCAGATTTCAGCCCATTCCCTCTCAAAAGAGAGGAGGCCTGTGTCCCAGCAGTGGGAACATTATAGGCTGATTATGCTAGATTATAATTATTCATTACAGTCAACGACGTTGGCTCGAAACTCGTGAAATCTTATTTGACACTAACTTATTTAGAATTGGCACACTCATGTTATAATTAGCTCACGAGGGATTGTTTATCAGTGATATGATAATGTTTTATTATGTTCGGAAAATTTTCCCGGTACCTACCTAATTATGTTCTTACACAGTCGCTAGCACATCAGGTTACCGCAAACTGTCAGATTTTCTCATTCGATTTTGAACTTAATCATCAACATTTTAACGTTTATTATTATTTATTTATTTATTTATCAAAAACAAAGTTTATGAAAATCTTAACTTAAGAACTATGCCCCGTAAAACCGTTTTCACGGTTTGTCTGTAGGAACAAAATAAACAGTTTTAAAAATAAGGTTTATTAGTGCGGACACTTAAATTTCACTTATTGCACTTATATAGTAGGTAACTAACAATAATATCTCATCTTAAATGTATGGAAAGTGAACAAAAGTTTTTTTTATTTTATATATAATATATTTAATAATAATTTCATAGCTAAAATCGTTTGGAGAAATTTGACAGTTTTGAGCAGCTTGATCTGCTGGCGACTGTACAACTGGCCGGAACTAGAGGGGCTCGGGGCTAAGTAATAACAGCCGCACGGTCGAAGGTTAAGCTACGGTTGCCGCGGGCGGTTCGTGAATGGGTTCCATTACAGACCGAGACCCCTCCGTGCTTCGCAGAGAAATTTGATAGTTTTGTGCAGCTTGATCTGCTGGCGACTGTACAACTGGCCGGAACTAGAGGGGCTCGTGGCTAAGTAATAACAGCCGCACTGTCGAAGGTTAAGCTAAATTTGCCGCAGGCGGTTCGTAAATTGGTTCCATTACACACCGAGACCCCTCCGTGCTTCGCAAAGCACGTTAAGCTATTGGTCCCGGCTGTCATTCGTAGATCTTTGAAAGTCTTTGCGGGTCGCCAGAAGCCCAGAAGTTTGACAACTAGTCTTACCAAGAGGTATTGTGTAACCCAGTTACTAGGTTGTGGAGGTTAGATAGGAAGTCGCTAAATGTAAAATATTGGTATTCAGCTGCATCCGGGTACACTGGAAGCCGACCCCAACATAGTCGCAAAGAGACTAGGCAGATTGAAGTGTCTGGTACAAATCCTGTTGTAAGCTGGCTACTGAAGTTAAGAAGAAGCTCGTCAATCTATTACCAAATACGTAAGAGCTCCGAAGCTATATCTATCATGGTAAACTTGAATACTTGACACTTATGTGCTAATTAATCATATACCTACCATTAGAAAAACACCTATAGTTACATTAAGGATGTACATTGTACGCGTACTTTAAACTGCATGGTACTCTCGACACGTGGTGGCTTCATTCTGATAGTTATTTAATGACTCATACCCTTTATCGTCAATGTTCAATACAATATAATATGTAACACAATACACATTAGTATATTAGTGTAGTCTTTGACACACACATCAGAAATAAAGTTTAAACAAAGCTTTATAGATTAGATACAAATATTATACATACTTTCTTTCATGAATTCTGGAATACTTTACGTAAATTGTACATAGTAGAGGAGCTAGTATTTAAATTCAAAATTACATTTAACGCGTACGTAACAAAACACGTGAAACAGCAATTTCAACAGCACATTCTTCTATTAATATTTCATATTCTGTAATAAATATTAATCAGTCACAGTTACATATCAATTTAACTCCTAGACACTGCTTGTTTACCTACACTATGATTGAGTGACGCAAAACGTCAAATCACTTTTTACCTCGAAAAGTCAAACAGTCGCATTTTACAAGGCGTATTAAACAATCAAGACATGTAAATGGTGTTATATTCAAATCGTAATAATGATTAAAAATGAAGTAGCTATTTCCGGCATTAAGTTGTTTGATATTTATTCCGGTACATATCTAAATTACATCCGGAAACGACAAAACTTTTTTATGTATTTATGATTGATAACCATGTTGTCTATTACTTAACGGTTTCTAGGAACGTTATGTACGACTACTGTATTTACTGACCATTTATGTAAGAGCTCTCTACAAAAGTTTATTGCTTTCTGAGAGAAGTCCCGTTATGTTTGGTTTGACGTCATCGTACAATATTTCTAAAGAACTCGAGTTGAAAGGTGAAAGGACTTTGAAAAGGATGATTTGATTATAGATGGATGTCCAAGACTACGTTCGCAGATACAAGCGGATGTGTAAAACATGTCGCGCTTTCCTTGTAAATTTTATCTTTTTCCTTGTTTGTAGTTAATTAAGATCGATAATCTTAGATACTGATCCTACTAAAGAAGCATGCGGGGTAATGGCGGTTACGCAATTACCCCGCAGGCTTCATTGATAACACTAACAGTAGGAATGGCTTTCATTTTGGTAGTTCAACAGCATTCATTGCGTTATTTACGTTGTTGAGCAGACACATTTTTCGAACATATGAAGCAGTGGATTAACAATATCCTTCAAAATGATTCAGATTGTGATTAATGGTGTGTCACGCAATTAGGTGCTGGCAAAGATGGACAATTAATGAGGCATCTTTTCCTCAGTTATTTTATCATTTTCATAAAAATATTTTATTGCTAACAGTCATGCATGTTTTAATATTAAATTCGTTTATTATTGCGTGCCGGTTGATGGCAATAGGCTCGCCCCCTATTACATGGGACTTAAACATAACTGGCGAAATGTGGGTGTGCATAGGTACATCTCTGCCTAACCCTTCGGGGAATACAGGCGTGATGTTATGTGTATGTATTGCATCCCACATAAATACATCTTTTATTAACTTTGATTTAATTTCTGATTTTAAATTTACCAGAAAATGAAAGGCGGTAATATTTTAGTTTTTTTTTTTTTTATGTTACCAAAAGACGCATAATTTTGAAACCACTGATATTTTTAAACTACTAATACTATGAAAACATGATTAAATTGTTTCTCGTCACTTAGGTACGCACAAGTAAGTTGAATTAAGGGGGATACGCTAATGTAGCTCGCGAAATTCAAATTTACTTACATTTTTTGCAATTTGCAGGTCAATGTCAGGTTGTATGTTGATTGAAATACGATTCGCGGCCATAGCAAATATGGTTTTACAGAATTATAATCATTAGAATCAGGAATACAACTTCTTAAGTTAGAATTGGCCTCAAACGTCATGATTTCATGAAATAGTCATTCAATACGGTAATATGAACTTAGAGAGTTGTATTGATGATTTTTATGATTATACTTATTTAATATATATTTTGTTACGGCCGCATATCATATTTAGATCAACATACAACCTGACACTGAAGTGCAAATTTCAAAAATCGTATGAAAATTTTAATTTCGCGGGCTACCCTGACGCATGCGCCTTAAATTTGCTTGTTTTTAGCTTTAGCTTGTTTTTACTCGTAGATAATGTAACAAGATACAAGACTTAGGTATTGATATGAGTAAGCCACAGGCTGACACTTTTCCTGACAGCCAGTTAGACGGAAACCCGCACATGTCGTCTTAATAAGATTGACCTAGGATAAATGTTAGGAAGTGGCCGTTTGTAAGTAATTTTCCTCTTGACTGATAGGATCACGTGCTAATAGATCTGCTGGATGTGACACGGTTTAGAAACAAAACACTTGTAAACATTTTATATTTTGTTTCAGACCCTAATAAAAACACACTTTCAATCACAATACGAGGATTAAAGGATATTCCTAATACATTGCTTTATAGGTTTGCAAAATTCGTCTGCTCAACAACTTAAATAACGCAATGAACGAGGCTAAAATGATATGATAGATTTTATGTGTGTTATGCAATTACCCCCCTGGACCTCAGGAATCCTAGTGAACTGGTTTCGAGGATAATACAAATTGCAACTATTTAACTCTACGTACCGATTAAATCATTATTTTATTTAATAAAATAACTGACACAAATAAGTACGCTGATTTATTTATTTAAATAACTTTATGCACAAGTAAAAAAATACTGTACAAAGGCGGACTTAATGCCTGAGGCATTTTCTACCAGTCAACCTTAGGGTGATGCAGAGACTAAACATGGCAGGTGCAATATACGGGATAGTTATTTTGAAAATAACTATAAAATACAAGAATAAATATTAATACATAAATACTAATACATACATACATATAAACGAAATAACTTTGTCAAGAGAAATAACGATCGGTAGAGGAGAGAACGAATCCAGCAAATCAACGCTGAGGTGTTTCAGCCAACGTCTGACGGATATGCTCACGTGCTTTCACTTTAAAAGATAACCGACTGGTTGTCGTCTTGATGTTCAGAGGGAGCGCATTCCAAAGAAAAACCGCTGATTTACCATTTGTTTCATATGTTTGTTTCTAGGCAGGTGTTGATTGTTGATTTTATGTTCTTTACCACAATAACCTTGTCCATCTTAGACGAATCACCAGAAAAGCTATCCATGTGTCATAAAAAAGATTGTTTAACAGATCCATATACCATACATCATTGTAATTTTCGAATGATCGAGTCTTCAAGCGTCAACCGCGCCCAAGGCGAGAGGGGTACAGCTCACGAATATTAAGTTGTATAGAAATGTACTTACATAAGTTTACATTTGAGTATGTATTAGATGAGCTTTAGATATATTGCGATTAACATTTTATATGTATTAATATAAATGGTTTAAGTATAGCGCCATCCTCTTTATTACATGATGTAGCGTATACTCGTAGTAGTAAACTTTAATTGAATCACGCGCTAGAGTCGCAAAATACTTCTTCTTCATTCATACTTTTTTAACCGACTTCACAAAAAGGAGGAGGTTCTCAATTCGTCTGTATGTTTTATTTTTTATATGTGTGTTAGCTCAGAACTTTTTTGTGGGTGAACCGATTTGGATGATTCTTTTTTATTTGATAGGTGGTGCTTCACATGTGGTCCCATTTAAATTTGATCAAGGTCTGACCGGCAGTTTTTGAGTTATTCTTAATACTGCATATTTTTTCAACTTAGTTTATATGGATGATGTGTTAATAATTTCCTGTCACTGTTATTTACACACCAAGTAGTGGTATATGAATTTGTACATTCGAATTTGGTAGGTACCGCAACTAAAAAGTGAAAAATAAAAACTTTTTTACAAAAAACAACCGATTTCCAAAAAAAACATTAAAAGACGTGAAAAATAACTTTCATTTCGGAAGTCGGTGGCCAAAGACGGTTGTTTTTTTGTAAAAAAGTTTTTATTGTCATTAGATAAAGGGTACCACGACTTACCGCCATACTATATTATTTTTATCTTTTATTTATTCAAACACATACAAAGGAAAACATTGTGACGAAACCGGCATGTCCTCGAACCAAAAATTCGAAGACATGTGACATCTACTAACCCGCACTGGACCCGCGTGGTAGTTTACAGCCCACTCCCTCTCGAAGAGAGGAGGCCTGTGTCCCAGCAGTGGGATCATTATAGACTGATAAAGCTATACAAATTACAGTTTCAAAATCTGATTATAAAAAAAATATAAATATAAAAATAAATGTAGTCCACCGGTATCGGGAACAGGGTCCAAGCTGCAGCGGTAAGGGCTCCAGAGAGAGGAACCTCCTAAAAATACGCCCAAATCAATCTTTATTATCATGTTAAAGAGTACAAATTTCATTAAAGCCTTCTACAGCGTGCCTCATTAATACTCTAAGTAATCAACCATATTTCAAAACTCCTAATGTCGTCACCTGTCAAGGTGTTTTTATTAGTGAACACTTAGTCACATTCAGTGTTACTTCCTCTACATTGTTTATGGCTTGTCATTCGTGTAGTACATGGTCATAACATTATTGATCATCGGTAATTAAGAGGTTATAATTTTATTATATTGTTAGCTATGTAACACATTTTTTACTTTGTTTTACATAAACTTTCCGATGCCACTTGTAATAATAATTATAGAACTCTGTTGTAGATTATTCTCGGCGTAGTATTATATTATCATTGAGTTATTCATAAGAATTAATTCAATATATTCTCTGCGAAATGGCTGTTTTTTTTTACCTTTTCAAGCCTTATATTTTGATATATTGAAAAATTTCGAAGAAAGAATCGACAAAAAAGTTTCATATAATTATCGGACCTGCTCACAAAATTTCACGAGAAACGTTTGAGAAATGCGACGTGTAGAGGAGAACAGCCGGACATCCGCCGGACATCCGGATATACGAAACCATTTATGCCCATGCTGAAACGGAAACGCTTCGCGCTCGCTTGTTCAATAAACTGCCACCTATTGTGTGGAGCTGTGGAAATCTAGATTAGTATAATTATTATCAGTGGTACTAACAGCTAAGCTTAGTTCAGAAATTGGAAAATACTAAAGAAAAATTCAATAGAATATTGATGAGTGTGAAGACGACACGGTACTCAAATACAATTGCGCCGTGAAGTGCCTGAAGCCTAATAGTTCCGCAAACAAAAGATAGATGGCACTACTTATCGCTCTTTTCATCGCAATTTTCGTTGCGAACATTGGCATTGGGGACAAACCATTTTTTTCAAATCCAGCCTTTTAACTCCAAAAGGTAAACAAAATAAAAACAAGAAAAATAACCAATCTCTAACCTAACCTATGGAAACTCCAGAAAGCGCGATGTATATCTATATTAGCGGTAGGTAGGTACCCATGACGGTATCTAACTCATCTAGTAAACGACTAAAATGACCATAAAGCTGTAAGTTACAGAAAACTAGCTGCCTTAGCAGGATAAATTGTGCCAACATGTTGTAATTTGCGTTGGCAGCCTCTATAAAAAAGACGTACTTATGTCTTGTAAAAACTTTAAAACAACCATTGTTATACTTAGAATTCATCGTATTGCGACAAGTAAGGAAAGGACAATACTAAGAGATCGGCAAAACATTATAATAAAGTAGATGAACCCTAAAATTGTACCGATTTAATTCCAAAATAACTTTTCCATGAGACCAAAACCACTAAATGCTACGTGCTACGCTCCCCATACCTACAGTGCTCAGTCAAGGCCCTTTCAATGGGCCGAACGAATGCTACGCTCCTGACCTTTGCGAAGGATGTCACTGATAAGGTCATTGTACTTCCTTCTAGGATGTCCCCGCTCAATACATTGCTGACTGACATTAGTGTTAAATCCGTTTTACTAATCGCCTTTCACCAATTTCCACACAACAGAGTGCAAGTGATAGGAAGTTCTCAGAATCAGGTCCGGAGTTGGAATTTGGGATCGGGTAAATGGTTCACTCGAGTGAAGGTTATTTTTTTTTCAGTCCATGTTTACACGAGACCGACTAAATTATATAGGAGTAAACGTTCATCTGCTTCTTTCATTTCATTTTTTGAGCGTTCGGTACGCGAGTGAAAGATGTTAGACCGGTGAATGATTTTTTTACTTTTGATTAATTTTGTGTTCTGACGTTTCACTTCGAGTAGAAGATGAAATGAAAGGCAAAAATGAATAAAAAGTCAATCGTCTGGTATCGGCTTAATGGGAAAGGTTCTTCCCCAATTACATGAGGCTTATAACATGTCTGTCTAATTCTTCAAGGAATACAGGCTCGACATGTTCTTTTTTTTCATTTGAGATGGGCATTGGAATCGCTCGCACTTGACCGCTATTGTTAGGTTCTGAGTATCATTGTTCCCAGCATATTCAATGTAATCAACAAACATTAAACTAGCATACATTCGATCAGATTATTCTGATAGTGATTCAAATACAAACTGGCTACTACCGGTTTCAAAATGTGAAGGCACTATTATTATAATTTTGTAATTTAACTTAATTAGAGTTTTGAGTTTCAGTTCCTAAGAAGATTATTAAGTCGTTGCTAACAAGACCAATTACGCAATAATAACAATATGTAGTAATATAATAATATATGCAGTGACACAGTATCATTAAAGTATTAGATAGAGCGGTTGCTCTCCGAAGGCACCGGGCGACCACGTATATAAAGCTAAGCTCTTCTTTCGATCTCCATTTCGGCATTTCGCTGACTAACAATCAGCGTAATACTATGTATCACTTACCTAGCACTATTATGCAATTTCTATAAAGTTTTACCTGAAAATTTACTTATTTTCTAAGAAAATTATTATTACTATTATAATAATTAACTAAGAAAATTAACGAGAGCAAAAATATTCCATTCCATGTTGGCGCCGTTGGCGGCAACATTTTGAGACGCTATGAATGACACTTGACATGTGACGGATCCAGCTCGCTGAAACCATAGATCACCGCGAGTTCTGCCATATTGAAAGACCACAGGTAACGCGAGGATTAAGGTATGAGTTTATTTTTAACATAAGAAGTATATAATATAAGGCGAAATCTTAGACTGCATCTTCAACCAATCCTATGTGTTTTGAAGGAAACATAATGTTGGCTTATTAGTTGTTGTTCCTATAATTTAAATGCCCCGATGTTCTAGTGGTCGGAAGCGCTACTGCTGAACATGAGGTCCTGGGTTCGATTCCCAGGTCGGGTAGAGTGTTATTAAGTTTTTCTATCAGAAATTTCTCAGTAGAAACCTAGATTATGGATTTGTGCCGGGTTGATGGCAATAGGCACGCCCCCTATTACGAGAACATGGAAGTTACACATAACTGGCGAAATGTGGGTATACATGCTAAGGTACACCTCTGCCTAAACCTTCGGGAAATAACAGGAGTGATCTTATGTTATAAAATAAATTATTTCTATGACTTCATCCTTGTTCATTGAAGTCTTGTGTCTAGAGCTAAACGGGTTGCGTGTTGAACAAACGACGTACGCTCGAGGGGACTATCGCAATTATCACGACGGACAGACAAATTGGAGTACGGATTATTATAAATAATCTGTGGCTGCTGCCAGCAGGCTTCCTGGTATAGTTTATTTTACAATATAACAACTCGAATATAATATAGGAAGGTACGGTCAGTACTCTGCATGATCTAACCCCTCTTACAAAGAAATAGAGGAGAAGAGGGATCGGGTTGTGCACGTTACTGACTGTACTAGTCAGGTAGATCTTTCTATACCAATAATAACCTACTTGAGACCACCGTAACACGTTCATGATCCTTTCATTTAAGAGAGATAGTCTGGATTTGTGCCCGACTGAAGGCAATAGGCTCGCCCCATTACATGGGACTTAAACATAACTGGTACATCTACAACTCTGCTTAACCCTTCGAGGTTAACAGGCGTTATGTTATATTATGTTTGTCATTTAAGATATTAGAACTCTTGCGTGCAGAGAATAAATAAAGCTACTAAGTTACCTCTTAACTTAAAACATTAAACGCAAACAGGCGCGATGCAACGCGACACGGCAGTGCAACGTGACGCTAGTAGAACAATTTCTATGAAAACTTCTTAGAAATTGTTCTACAAGAGTCGCGTCGCGCCTATCTGGGGAGCCTTTACTCTCAGACTTGGTAATATAGCTGAGCAGCTCTATCCTCCGCATTCCACTCAAGATTGGCTAATAACGCTATCAACAAACCAGTATGACTATATAATAAAAACATGTCACAAGTTATCTGTCACGGAGGAGAAATCAGGCTAGTAATTAGCACCGACTTGGTGCATACAAGTTTGATACATAGGCAAGCTCGTGGGTAGAGCTGCCTATATGCCATGTTGCATTTTCGTTCCCAAGATTTACCAACATGATTTAGATGTCTTGCAATAGTCCTAGACCGTATTTCGGCCATTGCGGCAAATCTTAACGGAGACTAGCCATCGGCGCGGGAGATATTAAAGAGCACAAGTGTATGCGCAGACACAAGTGCAGAGTGCACATCCATCCCATCTCCCACTCTCATAGTCCGATGGGAGGGCAATCCGACAAGACTGGAGAAGGATTAGGCGCAGGATCAACGGCTTAACGTGATTTTCCGAGGCACGAGGTTATCACACCGCTAAATTCCAAACTCCGGGCTATTACTCAGAAATTCCTAATGGCAAAGCGGGCAAAGTGTCTTAATAGTACCTACCTACTAAAAGGTTGTGTCTGAATTGAGAATTTGAATTTGAGAACTTGTCAAACTGTACTTTAGCATTACTTAAGGTGAAAGCTCATAAAATCCGAAATCCTAATTTAAATACTGGTAGAGTAAAATTTAAGGTCATCGAATACTTTGTCGATGGTCAAAAACATTTTTTTTTCAAAAATAAAGTCGAAGTCGCATTAAAAGAAGAATAAAATACGAATGGTGTTATTGCTAGTATGTAACAGGTCTCTAGTGCTAGCTAACACGGCTAGGGAGTGTCCATTATACTAATTTGGAAAGTGCTGTTTGTGAAAACTGTCATTAGTAGGTTCTCTTTTCAGCCAATGGGTATGTCTTTGTTTAGTTGTCTTTTGTCAAAGCTGACCGACAAGTTTTGTTCATGCACATTTTAAGAGCTGATCTTGGTGATTACGGCGTAGACCAAGATTTAAGTACTGTTGGAGTCAGAAATTGGAGAGAAAAAGCTGGAAATAGGTCACGTTGGACAATTATGAAGTCGGGGTAAAAGATCTTCGTATTTTAGCAAATTCAAGACCAAGAGCTCGTGTGGCACCCAAATATCGAGCTTTTTTGTATACCCAGACTTTTTCAAATGGGTCAAAACTGTTTTGTGGATAACCCCTAACTCTTCAGCTCATCTTGCTCCACTTTTTCAAAAATGGCATCGACTTTATCCGTAACAGGCGACCAGAGCAAGATGTATCTTTGACATCATAATTCTTGGACTGAAAAAGCTTGAACATGCTTTTTGCTACTCATACTGACCCTGCATTAAACGTCACATATTTTTTTCGCGGCTCGTGTTGCAATTTTCCTTTTTTGTAATAAAACTTCAAAATCGAATTTCTTCGTTATATTCAATTATTTTGGCGGACAGAAAAATAACTGCAAAATGGCGGGAAATTGTTTTTATCTTTCATTTTACTTTTTTTAAATGTCATCTATTTAATGGTATCAAAACCCGCTAGATACAAACAGTACAGCTAAAGAGATTTTACTACACAACTTTACACCATAAAATACGAAAAATATTTTTCCCCGACCTATTTATTATACTCGACCAGGCTAAGCGCACCCGCGGATGTAAAGCCTTAGATGATGATTGGTGATTATGATGTTATAGATTGAGTAGTCTTCAATTTTCTGAATAGGTACCTACTATAATTCATTTGGTTAGAAGGGGACGGTGCATAGCATTATGCTGAGCGATTGCCGTTTTGCGTGGATGTGACGCATATTTTCCCCCGTCTTGTTCTTTTTTGTGTTTGTGTGTTTTTCTCTATGTCATGTTTACCGCATATAAACGTATTTTCTTTCTTTCTAAAACTGAACTGCTTTTACTTTTTATAGAAAAACGCGCTCTGAAGAATTTTAACTGTAGGAAGTTGAAAATAGCATGACATGACAAGTACGAGTACCATCATAAGCATCACAGCTTTAAATTCCGCTTTCACAATATGTTTACAATAATGACATTCCTCTTCTCTATATTCCTCATTGCTGTTATAACATAACATAACATAACATCACACCTGTATTTGTTAGGCAGAGGAGCACCTGTAGTGCACCTACATTTTGACAGTTATGTTGAAGTCAACTTACTGCTGCATTGCTGTTATGTATAATGTTTTTTTTTTCTTGAGTTATCTCTCGTAATCTTTACATAAATTGTTGTTTTATTTCTTAAGTAATTATAAATGAATGGTACAAGGAAAGAAGGTCCATTGTCAGTATTTGTTTAATATTGAGTTGACAATGCCATCTAGTAGAAAATTCATAAAGTTTTTAGGCAAAAAAAACAATAAGACGCTTTATGAGATCCGTGTAATCATGCGACTCAATTTTTTTTTGTATTGCTGTAGGAAAAAAGATCATGGTCACCGCTGTTGTTTAAATAAAGATCATTATCTATGGACTCTGATCTGTTTTCGCAGTTTAAGATTAAGATTAAGTTAATTATATAATAATTCATTAATACTTCAGTTTAAGGGACTGGTACATAGGTACTGTAATTATTGTATTGCCTTCTTAATGCAGTATTAAAATATGTCAGAAAACATTTTAAAATAAATTGGTTTTTAAAGTTATTAAGGTTTTCTAATTTTCTTACAAATTATGACATTATGACAATGATCATTCTTTCTCTGTACCCTTCAAATGTTCTCGGGTAAAAGCACTAAATGTATAATGTTTTGTTGTTGATCAAATCACGGATTCTTAATTATCGAATTATTATTGACATAATCATCAGATTCAAATCACAAATCTATACATTTAAATTAGGTTAGATCTAACAAAAAGTTAAACATAAAGTTGACCCATCAATAGAGGGAACAGACACTGGAACTCTAGTTCCTGTGTATAAACTGTCTGTGTGTAGTGTGTGTGTGTGTGTGTGTATTCACATTCATAATGCACTTATACCCATTTATTGTCACTACCGCACAATTATGTAAAGGAAATGGTGCCGGAAGAGACACCATTTTGTAACTTTTGAGTAACTTTGCTAGAATTAAGTATTTTTTCTTGTATGTCAAATATTGCCTAACAATAGTTAGTGGGTCAAACTAGACTAGTCTGCTGATGCATTAACTTGTTTTCTTGTTAACAGAACTAGTATTTTAGAGAACAAAGCATGTGTGGCAAAACAAGTAACTGAGTCTATGTCCGTTTACGCAATAAATAATTTAGCCGACGCGCTAAGGTATCCTGCAAAATCCAAATTTACTTACTTTTTTGTAATTTGCAGGTCAGTTGTCAGGTTATATGTTGACTCAACTTGTCAAATCACAAACAATTTTGTTTACATTATTATACCCAAACTTTATCTCAAAAAAAAAATTGTAAAAAAAGTGAAAAAATTAACACAATCAGTTGATTTCGTGCACGGTGGTGGCGGGCCCCTTAAGATTTTATGGTTTTCCCTAGTTCAACAGCAACGAATAATCAGTCATTTTTATCTTTATTATGATAGATAATGCGGAAGTTTGCCCGGAGACATAAAAGTATGAAGTATACTCGCAAGTACGTACTAAATACAGCACTTCGCAGAACCATAACCAAGGTTAATTCTTAGAAAGAAAATCTTAGCAAATACGTTCGCCATGTTTAGTAAGGCGACAAAGTTCATAGAACATGGAACAGTAAATATTATTTATTTTATGAGAATCTTTTAAATGCGTTTCATAGAGTATTTTTGGTTTCATTTATTGTCTTCTACGTTACTGTATCAGCTTAATATTCTTGCTTTAATATTATTGAATGTAAAAAAAACTTTATGATTACTATTTATTTCTTTATTTATTTTTACTTTCGTAATACGCACTTTCGGTCTCAGAACACTAAAATGCTGCATTTCATTTTATTTAGTACGAGTAGCACAAACGGTACTAAAATGTTGCACGTTTGGTTATAACAGGGTCTTACATCGTGAACTGCATACACCCAGATTAATACTATAACAACATAAAAAGGCATTTCCTGTTGCTCGAAATACTCAAGCTGACAAATATTCCATTTTACCAGAAACCTATAAGAACTATCAGTACTTGGACAGGTGGAACTGGAGAAAATGCGACTTATTACGAATTATCTAGGCCTTATTACTGATGATAGACTTAAAGCAGGCCCACAGTTTTATGTTGAGTTGACAAATAGCAAAAGACAAAGCAAAAAATTACTAAAATTGTTGACTTTATGAATGTAGAGCAATACTTTTCGATATCAGAATTCTTCCTGCCGGGGTCGCGGATTGTTCGAAGAGTTACCGTGGGTCTAGCGCACAGGCAACTGAAGGAACACGGGTGGATTTTAGTCAGTAAAAGTCTGACACGCCCTTCCGCACCGCCCAGAGCGGGAGAAGTTATTTGATGATTTCCTTACAAAAATTTGATTTCATAAGCATTTCGTTCGTAGGTATAATAAAAATAATGCAGCATTATTACGGATTCAAACGAAACACTAAAGCACCGTTAGCCCAATTACCATTCTCGTTTAGTTCACTCCTGCGCATAACATTGTATACTATGTTGACACCAAAACTAAAATGTTTGGACTACTATCGGTTGTCGATACGATATCACTTTGATATAGTTTAGTAGATTTTATGGTAATTCAAGAACATGATTCTAATGTAGGGGGTATTATAATAAGTAGTTAATTTTACGTTTTTAAACAGTAGGTCCCTACATTATTATTTATAACTTTAGGATCACACATTTTCCCAATAACTTTATTAAATATCTCGAAAATCCTCAAGTAAATATACTAAAATTAATATTTCAACGTAGTAAATCAGAAATTTACGATTTCTAAACTATTAAAATCTGGTTTGGCAAAAATATAAAAACACACATTATAAAATTGGAATGGCTGCGAATTCCTCTGTTAGTTATTATTAATAAAAATAAAAATACACAAAAACCGGCCAAGTGCATGTCGAGCCACGCACAAGAAAGGATTCCGTAGTTGGGATGAATTTATCCCGAGAACAAAGTTTACTTGAAAATCATGTTCTCCCATACGTTCCAACTGCAAAATGTAAGTTGGTCGAATATTATTCGTTAATATGTGAAGCTTAGTTAGCTGTCATAGTTTTTCTTTTAACTACGTAATTTATACTGCTACCGTGATTTTTGTCACATATCCAAAAACAACTATTTAGCTGGTAGCGGGGACACACACTTGACTCTAACAAAAATTTGCACTTTATAGCTTAATATTTCACAAATTGATCCCCTAATCGGAAAATTGTTTTAAGAAACCCGTAATATTTTTGAAAGAACTATGTATCGACACCCTAAACCATGGGATAAACCACAGAAAAAAACATCCCCAGTTTACGAGTAGAGGACCCTAGACCCTAAAAAATATTTTTTTCGATTTGTCGGCGGGACTAATATGTATATACATGCCAAATTACAGCTTGCTAGTACTAAGAGTCTCTGAGCTAAGCTGCGGATAGACGTGCGAACGGACGGGCATGGCAAAACTATGAAGGTTTCTTGTTGACTACGGAACCCTAAAAAATAAACTATGAACGTCGCTATCAAATTAACAAGTCAAGAAAATACCCATATTTTATCTCGACAAGTGGTAGGGCCACAATGCCATCACTAAGTAGGGTATTAGCAATTGAAATCAGAGATCGTGCTTAGTTTACATTGAGCAATGGGGTAGGTCAGACATGCGAGTAGATTTAATTTGATTGAACACCTTATATGACTAACATTGTAATGAGATCCATATGTTTATTAAAATTGTGAGGTAAAGCGTGTTTAGGTCTAAATTCCCTTATTTGTATTGAATTTTGTAGGTTTGTAGGAAGGTTTATAAATTTAATTGGGCATACGTGACAATTTCTGGGCCATTCGTTTTTTGTTTTTAAATACAATAAGAGATGTGTTCTCTTCTAAGTTGTGCCAAAATAATCAGGCCTTGCCTTTCTGTCTGCCTCTCGGGAAATCTTCGCCTTGACTCTTCAAATCAATGAGTTATCATTTCCATCTGCGAGATAATCAATGAAATTACTGCCGACCAGCTATTTTTCATGAAGGTTGTTTTGCATTGGTATCTCTTCATAAATGAAGGTACCTTCCTACTAAATGTTTAATTGTAATTAAGTAAAGATACATGCATAGATACAATCGCCAAGCTACTGATATACGTTAGATTACTTACACATTACATAATTAAAATAGACCTGTACTTTTACATAATAAAGCGTGTGCCGTAGCCCGTAATAGAAAATTAATATTACTGGCGGATGGCAACATTATGTCAGAGCAGTCGAGATATCTCATACTTCGTGCGTTCATACTTATGTCATTAGAGTACGATCGTGCATAGTAAGGAAAGTATGCGTCAATTTCTAATAGTATTCAGTCACTGAGGATGGAAATGATAAACATGAGAGCTCTACCGATACCGCCGCGTGCCGTTTGCGGTCCTAGTACCTCTAAGCTTGCAACTATATGAATACATGCACTTCTAAACATTGTGGTTCCTTAACCTAAGTACTTTGAATTATATTGGTTGGCTGGTGACAAATTGCAGCATTTTAGTCACCTTTTTTATGAGTCACATAATTGAGAGAGCAATTTTGTCCTGTTATTTTTTTCTACCATCCATGTTGTTGTTCTACCATCACTGCAAAATTAAGCAATGAGGGATAAACCACGAAGCAGATTATAAACTCAACTATGGTTAAAATATGAGACGATATAACAGAGGTATATCAGAAGATATCTGTAATTAGAATAGAATACAAAACTTTTATTTCAGACAGGAGTCCATACTTAATTACAGGTGTAATTACGTACGTAATTACAGGCCAACCTATAAAACAAAAAAATACATCAAACAATACAGTTAGTACTACTTTCTGCTATCTGCGCATCATCTATGATTGATGAGGTCCCGTTGAAAAGTATTTAATGCTATATTAGAAAAAAAACTCGCAAATCTAATCTCCTGTCAGTGTGCGATTCTTAACGACGTATAAATGCGAGTTTGCAAACAAATCTGTCAAGGCACCGTTAGGCACCCAAATGTTTGTATGTATGTGTGTATGTTTGCACGTCATAAATAAACTGTTGATGTGATCAAAAGTTAATTGGAGGTGTAAATATTTAGTAGGAGCAGTTCAATATGACATTGGATTAGTGTGTCTACCAATTTGGGGGTTATAAAAAATCACCATCATAATTTTTTGTTTTATGTTTTTTTTTTGCACCTGCTTGTATTTATGGTCATTAACGTTATTGAACTATTAGTTAAGGACTACATAAGGATTAAGGTTCGCTAGTATACAAAGTTATTCATTGTTATGGGTCAGTATCTGAAAACCTGAAACTACCTATTAGACACATACCTATATATGCCCGTTTTCACTAAAACTAGGTGACACCTAAATGTAATGGCGTTATAATGCATTTTATAGATTGGCCCCAAACTTAAACCAGCACCCTAATGGCGTAACACACTATCAATCACAATCTGAATAACTTTGAAGCCTATTGCTAATCCATTGCTTCATATGTTCGAAAAATCGGTCTGTTCGACAACGTAAATAACGCAATGAATGTTGTTGAACTGTCAAAATGAAACCCATTCCTACTGTTAGTGTGTTACGTAATTACCCTGCTGGACAAAGCAACGGCAAATGATAGTAACAATAATGTATAATTATTATATGTATATATTCATAACTAGCTTTTGCCTGCGGCTTCGCCCGCGTAGATGTCGGAAAATATCCCACGGGAACGTACTACCGGGATTAAAAGTACCCTATGTGTGAATCCAGGTTATAAACTATCTGTGTGCCGAATTTCATCCTAATCTGTTCAGCCGTTTTTGCGCCAAACCGAATATACATCCAGACAAACAGAAAAAACGGACAATAATTTTAAAAACTATATTTTCAGCATCAATCGTGTTCCCGCACCTCGTCTCAATTACTTTTCTCCAAAAATATTCAATTTACAGTTTTGACTTCGTTACTATTTTATTTTACCTATGTAAGTTACCTATGTAACTATATTCTTACAAATAAATAGATTCTAATTCTATATTTTCGGCATCAGACTCGTGACACACATCATAGCAATTACTTTAAAAAAAAACAATATATACTGTTTGACTTCCTTACTATTTTATTATATGTTTAAAAGATTCGGCTCATTTTATGGTCGTTTCTTAATACAAGATGATTTAACACTAAACTCATATTATTGAGAAGCATGATGACAGCAACGATAGACAGTAAAATATTGACGTCAACGTAACAATGTTTTACAATCGATCTTTGTATTTTACTCTCACCACATCGATCACGTTTTGCACGATTTCTCACTTTTAATGACTTTTTTCTACCTATAAGTTTGAGATTATTTTGCACAGTGAGTTACATCTAGCATTCTTTAGAAATGCGCCAGGCTGGGGTATTCGAATTTCCAACAAATTCTTTGTAACTGCAACGGATTTTTTTTTCGGTGCTTACTTTATCTTATCATCAGCCTCAATTCCGGCGTTAACTATTTCCCTTCCCTTAACATCTACATAAATCATATCTTGCTTACTATACATCTTTTCTTCGATCTGACCAATCTCATGCGAATAGCAATTTTTTGTTACAAAAGAGGCTCACTGTTGAACCTCGACAACGCAGTAAAATTCGCAATAAAAAAACATTTAAGTAAATATTTTCTTACTTCACAAAACCTGCTCAATGCTCATTGCGTGCGCACACGCATAATTTGCAAGTATTTTTATTTACATTACGCAATTTTACGCCATGATAAATTAGACAAATATTACGACATACCATTTTGTTTGAAACCCGTTTATTCATATGTATATGGAATTTTTGCAAGAATTCTTTTTCATTATGTAATTGAATGTTTTACATAAATGCTATATAATTTTGCCCGTTGTCCTAATTGTTAGCTGCTTGGAACTTGTTCGTTTGTAGCGAACTCATGTATTATACAACAGTGAAGTTTAGGGCAACATTGTATGAGATGCATATAAAAAAATCTTGATAAGGTTTGAGATCAATTTCTCGAAAAGTTGCCTAAAAACTAAACTGCTATGTAATTTCATGCTGTTTTGTTTTGTAGGGTGTGTAGTGACGTAAGAAACAAAAATCTGTTTGTCTATATTATCTTAAACATGCCCAAGTCATGCTTCTAAAATTAAGATTTATGGTACAAACATGAAGTGGTTAATATGGTAAGTAAATAGAGGACTTCTTTTTGCAATCATGCGCAGTGAAACATCTTCGCTAAATGTCAAAAAATTTAAAAGTCCAAGTATCCAGTTTTAAAAACAACAACTAAGAAACAATTATTTATTATCTGTATTTATATACAGCGTGTTTTTTAAACAAGTTTAAAGTGCACCCTTTGAACAACTTGTTGAACTCGTCTTTCCTGATCACTTTTTTTGTGGTGTGTTGACCGACATTTAGCGGTTTAAACAAGTAAGATGGTCGATGGACCAAGTCTTGATATTCGTGGTATGCATTCGCTCAAATTCACAGTAGTGAAAGTAATGTCTCGATGATATATCAACAGCTCAACACGCAAGTTGCACTTACGACCTACTTTTTAATAGTATTTATTGTCAGTTATTATAAATCTGTTTTCTTGAAAATTCCTCATAGCAAAAACAGCTAGAATATGTGCTCAACTGTGAATATAGCTTCGGCTATAAGAGCATAACACTTGTTGCCGATAAATCTGAGAAACTTGGACTTGTGGTAATATGTATAGAAAGCCTTTTTGATCTTACAAGCGAAAGTGTAAGTAATGTCATTTAAAGCCTGTCCCGTGACTCAATTTTGAATAGAAGATTATGAAGCAAACACAGAACCTTACCATTTGTCATGGCAACCCTGGTCCTTGAACAATTGTTTTGACAAAAGTTTCTTCAGACAAAACCAAGAACGGGTTTCGTAAGGATATCTTATCGGAATGCAAACCTCGAGATACAAAGGCAATGTCAAAGTAACTAACATTGTGATTCTAGTCTTCGAATTTATGGCGAAGTCCAGAACGTGACTTGTAGTTGCTAAATTAGTTGGGCTCTGATACCTCGCTGTGTCAGTCAGCCTTACTCAAGAACAAGATAATATGCTTTTGAGAAATTGTGTCCATGAATGGTGTAGTAAAGTTCGATCACTTTCATAAATAAGTAAAGAGAATCTATTAGAATTTATTTATGGATTTTAATCAATCAATTTATTTCAGAGTTAGCTCTCGTTCCCATTTTACAACGCGGTGATTTGTTATAACGCTGCAATTTTTTTAGCGCGCACTGGATTTTTAACGCAATGCTTAGTGCCGAGAGTAGAAAATCAAACAGTGTTTTTTTTTGACGCGCTGGGTTGCTCGCTGTTGGATTCTCAATGCTCGGCTCAACACCGAGAGTTGAAAATCCAGTTATAGAATTGCCCGTGGAACATGAGCTTAATCAAAGGTGAACAAGTGTGAATGTCAAAGCTAAATATAACGCTTTAAAAAAAATTATAAACTTTCGATTATTTGGATCGACCAGCCAATTCGTTTTTCGGGTTCCGTAGTCAACAAGGAAGCTTACAGTTTCGCCATGTCCGTCTGTCCCGCCGCAGCTCAGAGACTCTTCGTATTAGAAAGCTATAATTTGGCATGGATATACATATTGATCACGCCGACAAAGTGGTAAAATAAAATCATGAAACATATTTTTTAGGGTACGTACTTGCCTGCTGTACACGTAATGTGGGGATGTTTTTTTTATATCGTTGGATAGGTGTTTCAAAAATATTGCAGGTCTGTTAAAACCATTTTTCGATTCAGGGATCCGTTTGCGTAAAATTATGCTTTAAATTGCTCATTTTTGTCCCCCCCCCTGCCAGCTAAAAGTTTGCTTTTGGATATCGCACACCTAGATAAAGAGTAGCGCAACTTAAAATACTTACCTCTTTTTTTAGGAACAGCAAAAAAACGTTTTACTCGTTTTCTATTGGACCGATTTAAAATTATTTTTATATGATGTTGATTATTATTTTACTTAGATTTTAATTTACTCAATTAATATCTTAGTAAAATAATATACAACATCATACAGATTCCGATAGTCGCAATAACTCGATTTTGGATTATTTTGACTTGTGCCAACCTTTATCTAGGTGTGCGATATGTGAAAAAAATTACAGCACTAGTATATATAACGAAATTAAAAGGAAAACTATCACAGCTAAGTAGGAGGCTTTAGAAGTTTACGAGTAATAGTCGACCAACTTATATTTGCAGTTGGAACGTATCGGAGAACATGTTCTTCAACTACAATATTAAGTTTGTTCTTGGGATAAATTCATCTCAACTACGGAAGCCTTCATCATGCGTGGTCCGACACGCACTTGGCCGGTTTTGTTATTAATACGAATAAAAGAAAAAAGTTAATCAAGCATCGAATTACAAATCGCAATACGTAGCACGGCCTCACATATTTATTACACACGCATTCCTTTCACATATCACACGGAAGTTGCGTTTTCAGATTCAAATGTCAAACTGTAAATTTAACTGCAATCAGTCAACGGTTTATTGCACTCCAGTCATAACGTCTTGCTAAGTACTCAATGCACTAAGACTGACCCGATAACCTTATGAGTAATGGTGATTTTGAAAGATATTTCACAAATCATTGTTTCTTAATAAACAGATCCGTCTCACATTTTTAACGTACTCCAAAAAAAGGAGGAGGTTCTCAATTCGACTGTATTTTTTTTTATGTGTGTTAGCTCAGAACTTTTTTTTGGGTGAACCGATTTGGATGATTCTTTTTTTATATGATAGCTTGTGCTTCACATATTGTTTCATTTAAATTTGATCAAGTTCTGACCAGGAGTTTTTGAGTTATCCTTAATACTGCGTATTTGTCCCACTTAGTTTATATTGATGATGTTTTAATAATTTCCTGTCACTGTTATTTACATATCAAGTAGTGATATACGAATTTGTGCGAGGTAGGTACCACAACTAGAAAGTGAAAAATAAAAACGTTTTTTTTTACAAAAAATCAACCGACTTCTCGACAACCGAGTTATTTTTCACGTTTTTTTTGTGTTTTTATTGGAAGTCGGTTGTTTTTTTTTGTAAAAAAGTTTTTGTTAATGAAAGAAAGGTATTACGATAAATTTTTTTTTTGGTTAATTTCCAATTTGTGATAACCTGCCAGTTCCAGAAAAATAATATCAATTGAGAAACCGCTTGGCAGATAATTAGCATAGAATGGTCCCACTGAGCCTTCAACCTGTGAGTTAGCTTCAATTTCATCCTTGGATGGCCAGCAGATATATGTGTAATTGTGTGCGAAGCATACCCGTACGATTCTTGATGAAGTGTTTCTTCTAGTACTCATTTGTATCATTCACCCGAAGAGAGGAAGTTTTATTACCTGGGGACAATACGAAACTTTATTATAGTTAAGTACTACACTCGAGAGCAATGAATCCGGGTCACTTAAAGAATCCTAAAAATCTCGGAAACTAAAAATGCTAGGTTAATGCAATAAATTGTATTTAATAGACAATGTAATACTCCTTAAATGAAGGTATTAAAACTTCTTAGTTATTGTAAAGTTATATCATAAAAAAATCAAATTTGAAAAAGGGCCACTTTCGAAGATGGAACTACGAAATTACAGCATTTGGTTTTGCTTTTGTTTGTAATCTGTCATTTATGTGGGTACATAAACCATGTTGACAGTGCTCTATATTCATTATTCAAGCTGAAATTATGTCGCTTACGCCTGAAGAATGCACCAGAATACTTACAATGCTGGAAACCGGCCGGAGTCAGCGCGATACAGCCAGGACTGTCGGTGTGTCGCTGTCAACAGTACAAAGAGTTCTCCGACGTTACGAAGAAACTGGTTCTAACCTACGCAGACCAGGAACGGGCAGAACCAGGTGTACCACAGCACGAGAAGACCGATACTTGGTGAACACCATGCTTCGAAATCGCTTTCTCACAGGAACTGAACTCACAAATCAGTTTCGACGCCTCGGAGGAAGTAACCCAAGTGCATGGACAGTAAGACGTCGGCTTGCTGAATCTAACTTAAAACCCCTTAGACTTGCAATCGGCCCTAAACTGGAGCGTGGGCATCGTATTTCAAGACTAAGATATGCCCAGAGCCACGTAAATTGGAGTATTGAAGATTGGTCAAAAGTTATGTTCTCCGACGAATCAAAATTTATGCTCTACAAGCACGATGGAAGACACAGAGTGTATCGAAGACCAGGGGAAAGATTCAAGCAAGCATGCATCGAAGAAAAAGTAGCCTACGGTGGTGGGTCTGTACTTGTGTGGGCCGGAATTTCTTCTGAAAGTCGCACAGAGCTGGTGATCATAGAAAACGGCTCTTTAACTAGCGTAAGATATGTGGAAGAAATCCTCAATGATCACGTTGGTCCATTTATGGTCAATTTAGGTGAGGATGCTATATTTATGCATGACAATGCCCGACCTCATACAGGTAGGATTGTGAATGACTACCTTCAAGAGATGAACATTACTCGTATGGAGTGGCCAGCGCGCAGCCCGGATATCAACCCGATCGAGCATGCTTGGGACGAGCTAGGCAGATGCGTAAAACAACGAAACCCTCCCCCAATCACGCTTCGTGAGCTCAAAATTGCTCTCACAGAGGAATGGGAGAATATTCCCCAAAATCGTATAAGGAACTTGGTGTACAGCATGCCAAACCGCGTAAACGCAGTAATGGAAGCACGAGGAGGCAATACGAAGTATTAAAATTCAAGAAAATCGTAATAAAGTTCAAAAATTTCATGTTTCCTATTTTTGTTTTAAGGAGAGATCAGCAGTTTTTTTCTTTATGTAATTTTGTGTTAATAAAATGTATGGTGACTCATATTTTTTTTACTTTCATTTAAGGAGTATTACATTGTCTATTAAATACAATTTATTGCATTAACCTATCATTTTTAGTTTCCGAGATTTTTAACATTCTTTAAGTGACCCGGATTCATTGCTCTCGAGTATATTAAAACACATAAACTACGAGTATTTCTTAGAAAGTAATTTTCACATTTTGATGAGTATTTTGTAAAACATAAGGAATAGAAAAACAAGCTTATCTAAACTAATGTTACACAAGAAAAGACTTGATTTTTTGTATGTTTGTTTGTTACGCTTTCCCGCTAAAACGGCTAAGCGGATTTGAATGAAATTTGGAACATAGGTAGAATGTGACCTGGATTAGGACATTGGAAACTTTTTATCCCGGTATTCCCACGGGATCGAGACTTATGCTGGTAAAACCGCAGGGCGTAGCTAGTTCTCATGACGATGAGTTAGCAATCCAGCAGGATACCATCAAGTCACACGGTTCTATGTATAATTTATAAAGTAATTAAAACTACGCTTCTCGCTTTACCAGTTGGTAATAAATTCTGTACTTAGAAGCCATATCTCAGACATAAAGCTGAAAGATGAGTTTCCTTTTCGTTGAGTAAAAAGTGTATAAAGGAAAAAACTTGAAGGATTAAAGTACTTCAAGCAGCTGACGAATGTAGTTATGAGGAAGTAATTATTTTGCGAGCACTTTGTACTTGTCTGTAGTTGTCTTGAGTTACTGGTGTTGTGACGTAGGCTCATGTAAATGCGTAAGATTTTTGCGATGAAATAGGGTTTCCAATAACATTATTATTTAGTATAAATTCTCACGAGCCATGAAATCTGTTTTGGTCTTGATCTTAGCGTGCTGGTGGCAATCTACGTCTATAATATATGAACCTAAATTAAACAGCATTATTTCGTCTTGAGGGTTACGAAACTTTGCTGTTTTATTTTTCTGGCAACAGAAATTAAAAGAGCCATAGATCACAATTGAAGACACCAAATACAGGATCAAATTAAATTAGCAAGGGAAACTTCGCAGACGTGACGGGTATGGTAAATATCGTATATAATATGGATATCTAAACACGACAAAATAAAATGCAAATATTTAATGAGTTTTTTTGGGGTCAATGCCCGCTGGTAGTGCTGTTACTTGAAATGTGAGTTTTTATAATCTGTGTTATCGTGTTGAGATATCAATACCCGTGACGTCTGTGAAATTTACATTAAAAAGAAATTAACTGATTTTTTAAGTGACTATACACAATGAGTCGTTGATGACCCCAAAAAAAAACATCATCAAATTAAGTTCTTTTTTGTTTTATTATGTTTAGATATCGATATCCATTACGTCTACGGAGTTTTGCTAGCTAATTTAATTTGACCCTGTATAGTCGCAACTATGTTTGACGACGGATAATCGGAAGCTTCGTGCCAGCTAAGTATAATTCAGCACTAAGTAATAAAATTTAACGCATAACTGGTGCATTTCCCTCAGATCTATAAAAGTAGACATAGCTCATATTCATAAATAGAGTAATCAGTTTAAATTGAAACTTCCTGGACAACGGATATAACACTAAAGTTACGAATCCCTGAAACCTTTCCGAGCAATGATCTCATAAGTAAACACGTTTGGTTTTAAAAAAGAAACAAAATATTTTCAAAGTCGACACAATTTATGATGTTATCGTATTCAACTTGAACGATTTGTGTGACTGGATGACACGATGGCTGATGGTCAATGCAATTTCCTGTACTTACATTTTCCGTTTGATACCATTTTCCCTTTATTCGCAACATTCAAGATCAAATGGGAACTTGATCTTGAAATAAAAGACAATATACCGCACTATTTAGTTCTGCACTATTTTATTATGCGGCCACCCATAATTTTCGATTCGTGGCAATTTCGACGAGCTGTCTTGGCCTATCTGAGAAAGGGTCTTGTGACAAATGGATAAACAAACTTTGTAGGTCGCGGCAGGCATTGAAAGAATGTAATTGTGTTCAACAAATATAAGTCCGTGACCATGATTAAGAAAAAATATGAAGTTTCATAATTATACACCCTGACAAACAACATCGATTGATCTTAGGAAAACGTTTCGAATACTTACACGTCAAAATATTGACAGATCATCAGATGACTCGACAAGTAGGTAAGCGACACTGAAACTGTCCCACCTTGTGGGTGCTTTTAAGCATCATGACTTCGGTACAGCATTGTCTTGCATTTTTTTTTATTTTGACTTTTAAAAACTTCGCAAAATAACATTTACATTTGATGTGTAATGAATTATTATTTTCCTCATTCACTTTATCGGATGCAGGCATTAATACATCATTTTAATGACAACGAAGTACAAAACTCGTATTGATGTCATGGTGCCTTGTAAACCAAATATTATAATATCACCTTAAAACAAACGATTTATTTTTATTTGATAAATATGGCCAGATTGCGAGAACACTACACCTACTAATAGTCCCGTACACATGAATTTTAGCGATCCTTACCTAGTTTGGAAGTTGGAAACCGTTACAAAATCAGTGACGTTTTCGTAATAATTCTGTTTGTTTTAGAAGGCCAAATCTATAAGTGCATTAACCTAGTAACACAAGTAATACCAACCTACACACGGCTTGATTTAATACCTATTAAACATTCAGAATTAATTTTCTTCACCTTCTTGAGTCGAGTGGGACTACTTTCTTACGATTTCGTTACTGAAACTAATTTTCTTCCCGAAAATTGATCGGGCGCAACTTGCAGTAGATATACTTTAAGATTATTAAACACAAACTGACAATAAAATCGGTAAACAAATGAATATATTGAAAAGTATATAATTGCTTTATTTCAAGCTTTTTAGTTTTATTAATTTAGCATTACTCATTTCAAATTACATTTAAACATATAAGTTCTGTATGTTTAAGTAAGCCATTTAGAAAACCCTTTATTTTGATACCCTACTCGATTTCGTTTTGAGGAAAAAAAATTGGACATTTAATTTTGATATACCCAATGTCACTCTCATCGGTAAGACGAATCTAACGACAGCTCTCAAGCTAAAATATATCCAAATATATACCAAAGAAATATATATACATACATACATAATACATACACACACTCGAAAAACATAACCCTCATTCCGGCGCAGTCGGGTAAAAATGCTTTACTTTCGTTTCTTTTACCTTAAAAATAAATCTGTTTACGTGAAATTTCGTTCATGATGTGGTGACAGAAACCTGTTATTTGTCAAGAATATTATTTAATGAAACTTGAGGTGACTTTCCACTTTCCAATACGCAAAATTCTTGTGATATCTTTTTACTTGCACCGTTAACTAACATTAAAAAAATATATATATATAAAACTGGTAGCAACAAAGACTTGGGCGAGTTATGACTTAGCTCCTAATTTAAGTGATTAATAATAAAACTCTAATTCGTAAAAATATCATAATTATTGTTTGGTCAGGAAAAATTTGCTCTCTTAGATCAGGAAATAAGTTTTTTTTTTTTTAAATACTTATTGTATTTAATCATAACTTATCAGCACATTTGTAATCAATCACCGCGCATCGTGGGCCCCATTTACGCTTGATCCAAAGGCAGCACCGTGTTCTAGTTCATTGTTCCCTCATATTATTGATAATTTTTTCCCATATGTTTGAAAAATGCCTACGTTTTCGTCTTTACTCTAACAATAGGACAAACGGCATCCGTGCACTATTAGATGTTTACATAGCTAATTCTTGGTGTTTCAGTCAATCGCATTCGAAATGGCGAAAATACCTTTCTCTGATCTCCATGTTTTAGCCGTAATCTTTGAGAACTGGCTGTCGTTGATGTCATCTGTGTGATTTATGTGCGGACCAGAATAAAACGAGCTGTGACTAACCCACAAATCAAATCACAAACTCTTGGTCGATGAGTCGCAATAGCTACTTATGAAACTTCACAAGAATTAATAATAGATATTTATTAACTAGACTTTTTGTGGGACAAGCCTGCCACATTTTTCCTCTTCACTGCAGCTCGTGACAACCAAAATCTTCTATCTACCAAGCCTCGTGATAAAGAATCTCAGCGAGTCCCATATAAATTATTGAACTGTCTTATAAGCCTGCATTAGAGTAAATCAGAAAAGAATATTAGAAGCGTAGGAAATAACCATAGAGCGAGCTAAGCCACAGGCACGATGGACCATACGAGTACATGAGAGTAAGACCCTTTGTCCACACGTATTTCTTGCCGTGAAAAACTACGGTTTTTTCGCCGTGTGTCGTCTGTGTTGTATGGATTGCTATGGAAGCTTGTTGACAAAAACACTTTTTTTCTATGGCGTGATTTATACGCCGCACCGTAAAGAAACCGTGCCGTGTACAAAGGGCCTAAAGGATGATTTCCACCAAACGGCTCGCATCGCATCGGATCGGAACGGATTTTACAATCTTTAAACGATATTAAATTGTGTACACAGTATTTAAAGTCTATATTACCAAGCAGCAGCAGCTTGACCGCGGGCGTCTTTCGTGACATGCGATCGTAGTCGAAAGTATGCTGCGACGCGCGATCGGCTCCGTTCACCTGTCATCGAATCCAATCACACATTTATCCGAGTTAGAACACGTCAACACGGTAGGAATGAAACTATTTGACTAGTCGCAGAAACGGATACGTTCGCAAACGACGGTACGGAGCCGATCGTATATGCGTCGAAACCCTGTCGGACGCGATCGGCTGTCGCCGCATCCGTTCGTATTCTTTCCGATCCGATGCAATGCGAGCCGTTTGGTGGGAATCTTTAAAGTGTGTTATTGTCTAACATCTCAGCGCTGAACCATCCCACCCATCCATGACTATATCAATAATATGTTTTATTAAACATCCTTTTGAGTTTCCCCTCATATTATCGAGGTTGCAACTGTCACAATCAACTGCTATCAACATTAACTAATGCCATAAAAAGAAAGCAATTATCTTCCAGTGATTGTGGCAGCTCTCTCAAAAGGTTACCATTGTGAAATCGAGACCTTTCCAATCCTACAGAGTTAAGATTTTCTTCATTTTCTAAACATTTTCCTTTTAGCTTTATTATTTTATTATAATTAAGTAAGATTGAACGTTGATTTAGAGTGATTTTAGCATATTTGCTGGCTTAGCGTTTGTTATCGAGGACTGGGTTTTGGCGCAAAACTAATTATTTGTTAGCCTAAAGGAGGAATTGGAATGTACCGTGAATGCGTGGGAGATTTGTATTCTATAAAAAATTGCAATTGAAATGAAAACCATTCTACTGTAGCGGTAAATATACTTTGCAGTCGAGTAATAAGTAATATCAGCTGATTTGATCGAAATAATAAACGAATTAATTTCCTTTTCCAAAAATCTCACCGCATTTCGACTGCTATATTATACCAACCAACAACATTTAAATATTTTTTTATTGAAACGTACAAACTACGACTCAATTTTACAAAATATGAAACATAAAGAGTACAAAAATTACATTCCTTTCATTTTTCTGTATGAGTCATAGATTATTTTGTTTTGCAACAACGATCGCTTCGATGCGTATACGCATGTTATCATAACGACCGAGTCGTAACTTGCAACTATCAGTGATTCATTTCTAACTTTTTTGTACTTTTGATTTATTTTTCTTATCTAGTGTTATGTTTCATTACTTATATGTACAAAATGTTAGCATATTCCATTTAAAGATCTAAAGCATTAGATGGAAAAAATATACAAACTGGAAAGTAAACATAAAGAGCCTTGTTACTGTCTGAAAACCCCATTTGCTGCTAACTTCCAAAGAATTTAACAAACAATGGCAGCCGAATAGGTCATTGAAGCCATAAATTAGTTAATTGCCAATCGTCGTTGTCTTGACCGGCTCACATTCCTTCATTCAGCTAATCATCATACTAAGAACATTCCAGAGACTTGGTAGCATACAGATGTAGGTAATACCACCCAGGAGATATGCAAATTTATTTGAATCAAATCTTAGAAGAAGGCTTTACTTAACTATTCCTTCGAGGAATGGAAAGGTTGCAGCATTAAGGGCAATTTTCATTTGTATTCGTAAAATGCAAATGACAGCCTGAAAAGGTAACATAATGTGCCCATTAGGCGAGAATAAGAGCCTCTATTGGAAACTTGCTTAATTTTTTCCTCCCTCGAGTGTTCTCGTAACCTGATGTCGTATGAAGAGACGTATAAATGAGTAGGTACCTAAGTATAAAACTACAGAATATATAATAGTACAAGTGTATAACTGAAATTTAATTTAGTTACATAATATCCTAATATGCAAGTAAAGGGCTCTACTAATGCATGAAGCGATTAGATAGACGATTTAGGTAACTCAATTAAGTACTTAATACTTTGGGATTTAAAATGCTTGGTTTTTCCGTATTTCATCGATTTGAAATGACCACTAATGATTTCTTGAAATTGATTTATATTTTGGGAAATAACTAAAAATACCAAATCTTGTTATTCTAGTCGGCACGAGGTAAACCAAAGTACCTACCCGAGTAGATACATAAGTATACGTATGTTGTCTTATATTTAATGATAATTGAATGAATGAACTAAAACTACTATATCACAGTATAATAAAGTAAGCAGTATTACGTCTTTATACAAATCGGCCGAAACGACGCGCTTCGGAATCTCGGTGTACACCAGTATTCAAAAATCGTGCGTGCGCCGCAGTTACGAACGGACGCACATTTATTTACGTAAAATATGGCACGAACTTATCGACTGTGTTGTTCAGTGTATGAATGTTTGAATCCATCAATATCTAAACAAGAAACAATATTTTTAAATTACATACTTAGTCGGCAAGGTAAGCCTATAAAAATAACATTATTTTTAGGTTTTACTAGTTGCTGCCCGCGGCTTCGCCCGCGTGGAGGTCAGAAATTATCCCACGAGAACGTGCTACCGGGACAAAAAGTAGTCTATGTTACTCTTTATATCAGCTATCTGTCAGTGAAAGTCCTTTTAAAATCAGTCCTGCCGTTTCGGAGATTATCCGGAGCAAACAGACAGACAATAAAAATTAAAGTATGTTTTTTTTATAAGTAACGTATATACTTCCTTATGTATTTAGTAAAACGCTGTTATTTTAACATTACAAACAGACACTTCAATTTTATTTATATGTATAGATTTATTTATGTAGGTATTTCTATAATTATTGAAGCGTAGCGAGCATAACTTCCTTGAAAGGTACCTAGTAAGTGAGCATCTCTCTTTTCCCATGCGATCGGTGCCCGATTGAAGAAACAAAATAATAGATAAGTACCTATACTAGCTTCACCCGCAAGAATTTCAGTCTGTCACGGAAAGTCTATCGTGCGTCCCGCGATCAAAAACACTTTCGTTAAATCTAGACTATGCATCCGATATTCATCTTAAGGATTTGGTGTAATAAGCAATTTTTTATTCACATAAAATTTCCCTGACGATAAGCAAATTTATTTCGATAGGGATTTACAGATAGACATTACCTACTTAAATCACCATAGACAAATTAACATGCGTTTTATGAAATTCTGTCTTATTTTATCAATTTGTGAATTAACTAGAGCATTTAGATACATTATGTCATTGCGGACTTTTTATGTAACATTTCTATAGAAAATATTTTATTTTTAAACCCAAATAAATGGATAATAGGTATCTAAAAATAATGTCAGACTGTCCGAATGGTTTCGGCTGATGAGCCGAGATGATTTAGCAAACAAACCTTACACCACAAGCTGCCTAACGGATCTGTACAAAACATTTTAATGTACAGAACATACTACCTTCAACGAATCCCAAGGTTTAAAAAAAGAATGCTCTCCCATCATTAAATTTGTCGGACTTATAAAGTACAGTTACAACCCATGAAACACAGTTAGTGGGCAACCCTACTGCGCGTTTTTCCACCGAACGGCCTTAGGTAATTTAGGTAATTATTCCAAAGACACTGCCGAGACGTAATACTGCTTCCTTTATTATACTGTGACTATATACACTTATTATATGTAAATTAACTACTAATACCAAGAATTGATAAGCTAATGCTGTGAAAATCAGTAAAACCCATTTATGTATGTAAAATAAAACATCCGCTTTACTTAGCATTCTTGTGGTAATTGTTCATTTGACATTCACGAAGTTCGAACTTCTAAACCTTAGTAACACACGATTTTAATAATTAACACAAATTCTATTAACGTGCTGCATTAGAAACTTACTGAGGACACAAAAGATTAAACAGATAAATGAATTATTAATAAAGAAGAAAAATACCTATGGCTGATTTCTTGAGCTCCGGGAAAAGACTAGTTAGCGAAGCGACACAGCTGCCGAAAATTACGTCGCGAAATTTGCCGCAGAAATGTGGAAGTCGATGTAGGTATTCGGTTGCCAAGAAACACCTGCCGAAAATTACGTCGCGTAATTAGCGCAAAAAAAATTAACCTAGTCTTCGATGTATCCGGTTGCTATGACACACCATGTCGAAAATTGTACCTATCATAATAATTCCCATACAAACTGCAAAGAAGGCGTCGTTGCCGAAGTTTCATCCGGCCGAATCTTTTCAAACCCTGGATCTCACATAGTCAAGGTATTATAGCGCTTTTAATGTAAATATAAAATTATCTTAACCGGCTTTGCCTTACAAAGGTAAGATACGACGATAATCGTGAACGCGTCATTCTACCATGACGTCTTAAGAATCGCAGGGTTTCGTCCCTTGTTTATAGGCTGTTCAGTTTTTATAATGAAGCGCATACAAAACTTACTTGCCAGCTGATCTGACGAAGATTGGGACAGTGGATTCGACATTCATGTTGTATGCTCTAGAAGTAAAAATCGTAAATCGTGTTACCTAATGCGCCATGTTATATATTACGTAATCAATATGTCAAACGTCAAACCTATAGTTTTATGACAGTTGCGCACATAGATTTTTTAAAGGCCGGCGGCGCATGGGTTGTTGCCCGGAATGTTACTAATTTATAAATAAAATTTGGAAAATCCAAAAGTGCACGACTCATAATGCTCATTTAATTATAAAATATAAAAAAAAAAAAAACTTAAGTCGTTCAAAATGAATTGCCGAAAAAACAGCTATAGTAGGAAGAAGGTACTGCATAAGCGCCCCTGGTGGAATAAATGTACATAATATCTATAGATATATCACCATCCATGTTAATTTTACATGGATATATATAGATGTACAGTCTTGTAGTTTTCGTTTTTTATTAATTGCAATTAAACGACACTGAATTAATTAATCATTCGCATTCAGTGACCTACAATCGTCGATTAGAATTTAAAAAAAAAAAAATTAACTCAAATAATGGATTTTTTCACAAGTTACAGTGTTTCCGGGTTTCACACATGACGGACAGGAATTTTTTTTGACCTATTTTGGTGTTTTTTTCCAATTCTATTGCAGTAAATCAATTTTTAAAAAGTATGAAATTAATCTCCATTAAATTATCTCGACAATAGTATGCAAAATATCTTGATTCCGTGAACTAACAAGGCTATAATAATAAAAATAGCCGCCAAAATGAGGCGAAAAAAATTTTTCGATCGTAAAGCAATCTCTGATGCTTCGCATCATGAGTCGTGCAATTATGTTTCTATAAACATTTAGAACTAGGTATTGTGTATTTATATTATTTAAATTTTATTTTTTATTTTTTGTATTATTATTTTTAAAATTTCGTATGCTGCACTGGTTGACGTCATCATGTTAATGCTGGCTGTCGCTGTAAACCAGCGCTCTGTCGCGCATATGGTCGTAGCATTATGCTGAGCGATTTCCGTTTTGCATGGATGTGACGCATATTTTCCTCCATATTGTTTTTTTTTTGTGTTGTGTGTTTTTCTCTGCGTCATGTTTATCGCAAAAAAAAAAATCTTTCTCTTTTTTCTAATAGCATAATTCCTTAATGGTCATCGACTATGTCGCTTACTGAACATTATCTATAGGATTTAATAAGGCACCATGCAAAATATTGTAGGTTATTAAAATAAGGCCCTCGACCTAAGACTCGTACATACTATAAAAGGTCATAAACTGTTTTTTACCAACACATTCCTATTAGAAGTGTTAATAGCAATATTTGTATTTCCCTACTAATCAATAAAATATGTAAAGCTTTACAATAAAGGCTAAGTACCCAAAAATCGTTGTTTTTTATTAACGTTTTACGTGAATATTAGAACATCCTGTTGTTTCATATTAAGATCAATATTGCCAACCATTTTACTATATATTATATTAACTTAAAATGTCTTCGGTACCTTAACATGACTTTCGCATATCGGCTAGTATCTTAAGATACTTTAATATGAAACATATATTATATTCACTGTGTGTGATGCATTAAATTGTACGGTGAGCGATAATGTCGAAGATAGTACATATTTTAAATTATATTCGTAGTGTGTGAGACGCTTTACTGAATGAACTATTATTTTTATCGTTCGCATACTTTGCATCAAGCAAGCACCTCGTAGCTACTTGACTGGCATTGTCTGCCAACAATTCTTAATTTAATATGTCACAAAGAAATGCATATTTATTTATTTATTTATTAAAACTTCTCGCACACAATAGTATACAAAGGCGGGCTTAATGTCTTAGGCATTCTCTACCAGTCAACCAAGGGTGGTGAAGAGATAAGATGGCAGGTGCTCTATATAACAGACATTACTAATAATAATAATAAAATATTAAAAAGATAACATAAGTATTTATAAATAAAACAGGTATACAAGTACCTAAACAGAATATAAACTTATAATACACATACATACATATTTACTATAATATATATCTACATTATACATATACTATATATATACACAAAAAGGGAAGGAGGTAATTGAGATGACTCTACGCTATTTATTTTGAAAATAACTCCGCAATTTCCGCTTAAATGCATACCGACTGGTAGCCGTCCTGATTTCAAGAGGAAGCGCATTCCAGAGAAGAATGGACTGAATATGAAAGGAAGAATGAATAAAATCAGAAGTATGAGAAGGACAGAGAAGGAGAAGATTGTTGGAAGAACGCAGATTCTTAGCGTGTGAAGACCATAGATATTGAAAGTGAGACATAAGATAAGAGGGAGGGGTGGGAGAGTTGAGAAACGATACATGCATATGAATCACTGCTCTCGTGTAATATGTTCAGTATGGTTGAAAATATAAGTGTAATAAACAAATTGTGCAATCAATTGTTATGGGTTTCAAACTAGGTATGCGAAACGCAATATTAGTAATGATTGGTTTTAATGAGTATGCACCGACGTAATACTGGCTGCTTTATCAATTAAATTAGAAAAATATTACTTTGCTAATTGATTTGCATGATATTGGTTACCGAGTTAGGCGAGCTGTTAGATATAAACACTGCATAATCGCAATCTGCAGGGATAGTTATAACGGCCTTCAAAGTCTGAGCTATTCTTAAATTAATTTACCTGAAAGTATTCTTCAAATAATTTTCCCAACCCAAAACTCAAATAAAATGGTAATTGTTATACGTTACAGAGAACAGTGAAAATCTCTATGATATATTTTTATGTTACGCAGTAAAAGCATATTAGAGTGAAACTAAATGAAAGCTAATAAAAATATGCATAGTCATAGAGCGATATTATAATATTGTAAAGAGTACTTTCTACAGGTAATTTATTTGTACCTACTAACATAATTTCCTTTAATTTATTAAGCTTTTGTTTAGTAGTTACTGCTACAAGAAAACCCACCAGGCAGTCGTTTAAAGTATTCAATCTTTAACGTTAACATTGATTTGGGTTGATTTTTGTATAATCGGACAACAGAAAAAGATCAAAATAGTAGCAAGTTCTAATCTTACCTAAAGCTAGGGCTGCCAACCCTACTATACATGTATAATATAGTATCCCACTATATTATACGTAAAGGCCCAAATTCTATATTTCTAAAAAATTAATATAGTAGGCGAAACTACTATTATATTTATTTTCGATGAAAATTTAAATAACAACTATTGTATTAAAATAATAGTGTAAAACGAAACTAAGCCGTAATCTGTTTTTGAAATTTGTATTGAGAAAATCAGTTTAATAAAATACTGACTATTGCTCTTTCTGACCAAAAATGTGTTATTAAATGTACTGCTGAATAATGGCAACAATTGCTGTTCAGTGATTTACCAGAAACTTCAGCTTATACAAAGCGCAAACTTTCAATGATGAATACAAAATGGCAAGATGAACGCAATAAGGCCAGTATTAATCCCTTATAAGGAGAAATAAAGTATTTTTGTAACCATACTTATTTTTAGAGTTAAATAATAGTTATAAGACATTAAAAAAAACATTAAATTACGTCTTTTTTTAAACATACTTACTATATTTTTTATTTTTTCGCCATCCACTATTTATCTATTTTATTTTTTTATTTTTACAGGCAATGCCTTTGAAAATACTATATTTGATATAAAAACGTTGGCAACCCTACCTATAGCAGATTCCATGAGATGCGGATGAATAATGATAGATCTTAAAATATTAAAATGCGATTATCCCATTCATATCCAAATGGAATAATCATTATCATATCAAAATAGCGTTGCTGTCTGACTAACTCAATTAGGTTCAACGGTGCACATTACAATGTCTTATGATCCAAACAATCAATCAACTCAGCCTATCGCAGTCCACTGCTGGACATAGGCCTCTCCCAGACTGCGCCACAACACCCTGTCCTCCGCCTTCCGCATCCAGTCTGTCCCAGCCACTTTTTTGAGGTCGTCGGTCCATCTAGCTGGGGGGCGTCCTACACCACTGCCTATACGCGGTCGCCACTCCAGGACTCGTCTACTCCCACGATCATCAGTCCTTCGACAAAAATGCCCACTGCCACTTCAGCTTGACTTGCTAGCTATGTCGGTGACTCCGGTTCTTTTCCAGATAATATCATCTCAGATTTTTTCTTACGATTAAATATAAATAAATACCAAGATAACAAACTAAACTCTCCATCTATATCCCAGTTCAAAGCCAAATCAAACAATCGACTCATTACAATATTTTATGGTAGCTGCTGCTCATTGTCTGAAACCTGTTCATAAGCGAGAAAGAAGTGCTTTCGAGAACTGAGTGCAAGCCTTGACCTAATATTAACAAATATCTAACTAGAAGTATAGTGACGTACGAATGTAAATGGATGTGTGTGTAGTACATGGTTTACGTACAGTATTCTTCAGAAGAACCTTGGTCACGGTATTAGTAATTCAAGTTCGTAGAGTCACTAACAAAAAAAAACCACAACAATATTAAAATGAAATGCTGTTGAGAACGGCTGGACCGATTGGTTTTTGTTTTTAAATATTCGTTATAGTCTCAATCACGTTTTCATGGAGAAACAAAATTTGAAACGTTTCCCGGAAAATTTTCAAATTCGGAAAAAACAGAACGTCCTTTCTTCTATAGGATTTTTGTATTAACTATTGTTTGGACAGGACAACTTTTGTCGAGTTAGCTAGTTTGATATAGTTTTAATGCACATTTTTACGTAAAATGAATATTGGTGTATATGAGTAAAGGATTATTTAAGCCATTTTTTATTAAAATGACTGCAAAAGCCAAGACGTTTTTCAAAACCCTTGAACAGTGCCAATGGTAATGCTGATAATCTTATAGGTAACATTTATAGCTTTAAAAAAAAATATAGTAAAAAATATTATATTTCTTGATCAATTAAGCTAAGAAGCAGTGGTGGCCCAGTGGTAGCAGCCCCGAATTACGAGTTGTAGGTCGTGGGTACGAACCCAGGCAGGCGCTTTACTTTGTGTAATATTTCATCACCACTGTTCTTATAATGGTGAAAGAAAACATCGTGAGGAAACCGGCATGTCCTAGAACCAAAAATTCGAAGACTTGACATGTGACATTTACCAACCCGCACTGGGCCTGCGTGGTGCATTACGGCCCACTCCCTCTCACAGAGAGGAGGCCTGTGTCTCAGCAGTGGGAATGTTATATGCTGACTGTGGTATGCAATTAAGATGTAGGGTCTCTAAGAAGAGGGCTACCATTTTATGATAGTCTCTCCGTAAATCCACTGTTGGTCACACCTTGTCAATAGTAATTTCAATTAGTGTTCATCACCATCAAGTGTTTTGTGCATTGACTTACCTACTTACAGAATATTGGGAAGGTGACCCAAGTTACCCACTATGCAAACTCAGTAGGTTTTAAGGACTCTTATTTAATTAACATTTTAAAAGAGTGACATCGGAGTTTCTTGCTCATTCTTCTCCACACGAAACTACCTTTTGGAAGGGGCAACTAGAATCAATTCTATTTTCTTGTAAATTTTGACGTTCAAAAGCGTCTTTTATGTGCCTATTTCAAATAAATGATTTGACTTTGATTTTACACTATTTTTTGCATAATTTCCTTCATTATTTCTACATGTCTCTTAACATGTTTTACCTAACTTGTGCTTATTTCAAATAAATACAACGTTACTATTGTAAGGTATTTAAACATGTTCATTATAATGTCAAGCACATTGAGTTTCGTAAATATTTAACCTCACGCGGCCAATTTTGCAATCCGCTGTATTTTGGAAAAACCTGAACACAAGTATTGTGAGAGCACTTCTTACTTATAAGGAGAAGACATAAATGTTTTGAGGTTTCTTCTTTTGCACGACTCATGATGCGAAGCATCAGAGTCAGAGTGCTTTACGATCGAAAAATTGTTTTCGCCTCATTTTGGCGGCTATTTTTATTATTATAGCCTTGTTAGTTCACGGAATCAAGATATTTTGTATACTATTGTCGAGATAATTTAATGGAGATTAATTTCGTACTTTTTTTACAAATTGATTTTCTGCAATAGAATTGGAAAAAAACACCAAAATAGGTGTAAAAAAATTCCTGTCCGTCATGTGTGAAACCCGGAAACACTGTAACTTGTGAAAAAATCCATTATTTGAGTTTTTTTTTTTTTTTAATTCTAATCGGCAATTGTAGGTCACTGAATGCAAATGGCTAATTAATTCAGTGTCGTTTAATTACAATTAATAAAAAACGAAAACTACAAGACTGTACATCTATTTCTTAATACAGAGCCTTTTTGTTTAACCGACTTCAAAAAAAGGAGGAGGTTCTCAATTCGACTGTATGTTTTTTTTTATGTGTGGTAGCTCAGAACTTTTTTCTGGGTGAATCGATTTAGATGATTCTTTATGATGCTTTACATGTGGTCCCATTTAATTTTGATCAAGTTCTGAACATTACTTTTTGAGTTATCCTTAATACTGCATATTTTTTCCACTTAGTTTATATTGATGATGTTTTAATAATTTCCTGTCACTGTTATTTACATATCAAGTAGTGGTATACGAATTTGTGTGGGGCAGGTACCGCAACTAAAAAGTGACAAATATTTTTTTTTTTACAAAAAAACAACCGATTTCCATAAAAAATACTAAAAAACATGAAAAATAACTTTAATTTCGGAAGTCGGTGGCCAAAAACAAAATACGGTTGTTTTATTGTAAGAAAAAAAAAAAAAAAAACACTTTTTAGTTGCGGTACCTGCCCCACACAAATTCATATACAATTCATATAAAATGTTTTTTTAATAACCGGTCTAAATTTTAACACAGGGGGCTCCAAATCATAAGCTGAATTCATGGTTACAGTTTGCGCCTCGATATCCCTACCACCCTGTATTATTTAATAGCCATTTAAGGCGTTTTAGGCTAACTCTACGCATACATATTTTAATTCTTAATAGGGAAAATAATCTAAATTTTTTCTTACACCTAACTTTTACGTAAAAGTTTTTGGTATGTAAACATCTTTGCATAACGATATTACCTATGTTATGTTACAAATGTACAGCCAGAAAAATACAAGCCTGACATAACAACAACACATAAAAATACGATAAAACGAAACCAACGTCTCAATAAAAATACAACCATATCTGATATACGATATCAATCTACTGCCAATAATTATTTTAACCAAGTTTCGTAACATAACTCACGGATTTTGCTGTCTTGGTTTCATTATAAATTCAATATTAACACATAGAAAAAGTGCTAAAAATATCCGGTTATACTCACCCACTTAACTCAGCTAGGTTCCGTAGAAATACCAATTATGAAATACTTTGCTATTTTTTAAGTATAATTTGGTTGAATGATTTATAATCATGTAGAGAGAGATTTCATGCTTGAAATGACAAGTCATTTTGCAGGTTTGTAACTCCTTACCGAAAATGAAAGATGTCGGAATAGTCAGTCAGATTTGGAACTTTAAGATCAGCACACAGGCTTTAATTTCACATCGTCGAATGCAATGCATTCAAAATGAAAATCAAAAGACATTTATTCAAACTAAGCTCAAAATGACCACTTTTGAACGTCAAGATTACATAAGATAATCCCCTAAAACGCCCCCTCTACACCACTTCCTAGTGCTTTAGCTGAGAACAAGAAATGGCGCAAGAGTGTTGGATAAACGAGTGTTGGATATGTTTAACTGCTATTTTATAAGTACAGAGCGTTTGAATTCCAGGTCCGCTATGAAGAGTTTTCCAGGCAATTTGTAATGCATTTCGTAACTAACATCTTTGAACTCCATAGGAAGGAAGCTGTGACTCGGTAGTTACAAACCACTACGGCTATCAACATTATAAACCAACGAACCGGCTCCAAACATTGGAGATATCGCTTACATTTCTTGCGGAACCCTAAATTAAAGACTCTGACCACAGATTACATATACGTAGATGTAAATTATGGTGACTTCCTTCAAGCAATTTGTCGGCTTGTCCTGATCTTTGCCATTTGTGCAATTAGAAAGCTGAGATGCCCAATGTTTGGTATTATCGATTGGATAAGAAGTGACCTCGTGAAATCATGTCCGATTTGCGGTGTACAGTTTTAAAATATAAACGGTCGTTATTTCCGTATTGCCTTTTTTGCATTATTAGTTTGTGTAATTAAAATTACACGTCATCAGCTGCCTTCGTTTAAATTAGTCATCTGAGCGAAGGCTTTACAAAAAGGCGAGCCTATTTTGAAAAATCGTTTCTTAGAATCCACTGCATTTATGCCTCTTTTATCTTACGTTAATGATAGGCCGTTGCAGCGTTTAATTACTTCCAATTATAGATAGCTTCTAACTCCGGAAAACAGGTAAAGTTTGTCCCATAAGGAGAAAGCGCCAGGGTAGACCGCGAAATTCAGTTTTTCATACTTTTTTTGCAATTTGCAGGTCAGTGTCAGGTTGTAGGTATGTTGAACAAAATATGATTCGCGACCGGAACAAATTAAAATCATCAATACAACCCTCTAAATTCATATAATCCCATTGAATGACTTTTTCATGAAATAGTCAATTGCAAATAACGTAAGGAAATTTCTATTTCATTGGCTACCCTGGCGCTTATTCTTATGAGATAAATCAACCGCTTTTCACAGATCATAAATTCTCACGTAGTATTTACACGCCATAAAGCAAATACCATTTAAGAGAACGTAGATTGCAATTTGATAAAATTATGATAGGTATACTAGCTGCGGAAGAGAACACTAGGTATCTGATTGTAAATAGCAGCGTGTGGCTGTTGTGCAACCTTCCTTCCTGATTCCCACGTATATAAACGAATAACTTTGTCGTATTGTCACATAATGGCATCGGTATACAAATAACAGTAATGTTTTTATTTTTTATTTAACCAATTTTATAAAATATATTGTCAAGAGGACAAGACAGGAGGAGGACATGTTACCGTACAAAGATTATGAAAAATAAATATAAATATAAGAGCTAATATAATAATAATTATTATACCTACAGGAAGGGCATATTTTTGCTCACTTTAAAGTTCAAGTCTTCAAATTCAAATCCTCCGAAATTCCACTACTAATTAATGGCTAATTATTTTGCAGACGACTAACAACTTAAAGGGCTACTAACTATTTGCTACTAGAAATCATAGGCGAGGTACTATAAATAATGAAATGGTGGCTAATATTAACAGTAGGATAGGATGCAAGAGCGAGCGAAGCGAGCTCGGGACCTGGGGCACCCCGACTCGGACAGGTTAGGTTAGAAGGGGATGGCGGGGTCTGAAAGACCCCGCCGTCCCCTTCGTGGTTATTTTTTTTTAAACCGCCCAGAAGTAGGAGCCCCGCAAAGCGGGGCTCCGTCGGCTACGCCTTATTATGCAAATCAGATAAAACCCAGGATAAACCAGGATTTATTTTTTGTCCAAAAATAAAAATTATAAAAAATTTGTTGATGCCAGTTTAAATTAAAACAAAGCTAACAACTGATTATTAAGCTGCTACTTTCTACTTAAAATTATTCTTCACTGTAGCTGCCAACCTACTATTTTTGCTACCGGCTTTAATTATTTTTTAATCCCAATTTCAGATTAATTTGTCGCCGCGTTAAATACATGCCCTAATTAATCTTTATACATACATGTTATTTTTTTTCTATATTAAGTAACTTAAAATATTTGTAGGATATAAATTGGTACCTGCTTATACAGACATTGACACATTATGCACTTAGTTCATTGCAATACAATAAAATACTTTTACTAGTCTAGTCACTCAAGCCAAATGTACTTGTAAATGGGCGTTCACATCGGTCGTGGCCTACTGCTATTGTTAAGTAACCTAAGTAGGCAGTCAGGACCTCCCTCAACTTTAAATTGTATGTAGGTACTATTGATAATATCAACAAAAAGACGGTCTACATTCTACATCACTAGTCGTGACAATCGGCTTATTTAAATAACGAGTTCGTATCGAGCATTGCGTAACCAGCTTTTGTTGTTTTTTTTTTATTCAAGCTTAATAGACTTTTGTGACATACTGCTGTATAAGTTATCCAATAATACTCGTGATTATTTTTAGAAAAAAACACGATCTTTTTCTTGGCAAATCTATACATAAATACTCCTCCAGACCGTATTTTGGATCTCAACGGAGACTAGCCTTCGGTGCCAGAGATATTATAGTGCTCAAGTGTGTGGGCAAACACAGGAGCACTCTCTCTTTCCTCACTCTCATAGTCCGAGGGGATACACATACATAAAATAAAACATACATAACTTACATAGGTAAAATAAAATAGTAACGAAGTCAAAACAGTACATTGAATATTTTTGGAAAAAAAAGTAATTGATACGAAGTGAGGGAACACGAATGATGCCGACAATATAGTTTTTTGAATTTTTGTCTGTTTGTCTGTATGTATGTTCAGGATTGGCACAAAAACGGCCGAACGGGTTTGGATAAAATTTGGCACACAGATAGATTATAACCCGGATTAACACGTAGAGTACTTTTAATCCCGGTAGTACGTTCTCGTGGGATATTTTCTGACATCCACGCGGGTGAAGCCGCGGGCAATAGGTAGTTGTTCTATAAATGTCGTTATATTTGTAAATATTTTTGAGTCACTCATTAAAATTCAGCGACATAGCTAAGCTACGCAGAATTAAAACTTAAAAAGATTAGACATTAATTAAGCTGATTATGCTTGCTCAATAAACTCTGCTAACCCAGATTAATAATTTGGGATAAACTACTTTCTATTTTCAAAGCCGCAAAGGCATGGTATGTACATAGAATGAATAATATTAATATTAATACAAGAAATAAGCAATAATTAATATTAGTACGACAAACTAGAAACATTTGTAAAAAAAACCAGTCGCCTTAGTAACTACAGCCATAAAATAACGATTAAAAAAAGCCTACTTAAAATAAATCAACTTTAAGTTTCTACTTCTAGTTTCTGCCTTTGCTAAATAATTCAGGGATTCAGGATAATACACTGCAGTGTGAACGCTCACAAACAATTTTAATTGAAACTTTAGTCTTACATGCAAAACAAAGGTGAGAATACAACAACACAAAACTCTCTTATTACTTACTAAGAGCGAATTTCACCAATGAAATTGAACGCGATCTAAGCCGCGCTCAACAGCTGTCAGTGTCAATATTCCACAGCTAAGATGACACTGACAGCTCTTGAACGTGGTTTAGATGTGCTGATCGCGTTCAGTGTCATTGGTGAAATTCGCTTTAAGTTGTCGTACAGTATTTTCATAAATAATGTTCATTTGCTTGCCCACCTCTATGTCCGTACCTCGAATCAACAAAGCATGACAAACATAATAATTATTCTCCGTCTCACTTACACTCAATATTGTGGGAATATCATTATAAGTAACTTTTTTGCAAATTATATATTTTTAATGAACTCATTATGATTTTTAACGAACAAAAACGTGTACACACGACGTGTGGAATTGTGATAGTGCAGTTCGCAATACGTTGTAAAGGTTAAGGCTTCAATTGGGTGACTTAATTGTCTGTATACTGCGGTCTTATTGCGGAAGTCTTAACATTTAATTGGTGTTATTTATCTGTACAGTTTTTCCTATAAGAAATCTGCTAGTCCAAACGGAAGGCATAGGCCCTTTGCACTCGGCACGGTTTCATTACGGTACTGCGTATTAACCGCGCCGTAGAAAAACCATACAACACTGACAACCGTGCGTAGATACGGCAAATAAACCGTAGGCACGGCAAGAAAAACGTGTGTGTACAAAGGGCCTTACTTTTATGCCCTTTGCCCTAACATGACGTAGAGTCTACGCCAGAAAAGAGTTGCTCGAATGTGTTGTTCAAACACTCATTAAAGAAAAAAAACTGAGGTGGCTATTTTCAAATTCATCCGACTAAATAAAGCAAGCAATTATACACATGGTTTGTGTTTCAATGTGTCTTTCAGTGTAAAATCGTGTAGTTAAACGTAGTTACTTAGCCATTATTATGAATTATGAGAGCTATTATGAATATTTGTTCCTCTATAATGTAATATTTTACAACGGATGTGGTAGGTAGGTACAATGACAGGTTGATAGGTCATCACTGCAACACTTGATTCATAAACCGCTTCTCTCAATCGATTCTTACGGCATAATCGAGATAGTTATTCGGCATATGGAACTCGATTTTTTATTCGTCTTTTTGTCTAGATCTCGGAAATCGAATACAAAAGATTCTAATTCGTCCAACATTGTCTCTTCACGTGATACGGAAGCGATATAAATAAATGGCAAGTGAAATCTTTTAGACACCATTTTATCAGATTTTTGATTATTTTATCATACTGAATATTAACAATATGTTAGTATCTAGTCTAAATATTTCAATGTCATTTTTATAGGCCATATTGTTTATATATTTTTGCATAGAAATTTTAGCAGCGTTATCGTTTAGATGTTTCTAATTTATTCATTAACAAAATATTCAATAATTACAAATTAAAATATCCGCTATCAAACGAGAAGCAAGGTTGTCCAGTATACTGCGTGGTGTCATAAATAAAATTGTGAAATTAATTAGTGATTTATCAATTTTGGTGAGATTATGATCGACTGTGATCAATACGTGGAATGGTAAAATTCGGGGACCCTAAATCATAAGAAGCGCCAAGTACAGCCAAAATATCGCTCCAGTTACCCACAAACGTGTAATTGTTATGTAAATCCCCGTCTGATATAATGTATACGTGAGACAGTGGACTTGCACTTTCTAGTATACTTTCACAGCTATTGTGATCGCGCCGCCTGACGCAACTGCCGAATGGGTGCTACGTCAGGCCTACGTCATACTTATAGTTTAGATAGACGGACTGAAGTTGAATGCGATGCAAACGGGCTGAGTTTACGCCCTTGCAAGACGCAGGCTGCAGTTTACATTTAAACCGTCTATGTTCACTCTAAAACTTTATGTAGGCACTAAAAGTCTTTGTTGAATACCATGTAGTATTTGAAGCCATGTAGCGTTTCCCTTACATTTTTATTATACGCTTTGTTACCTATGAGGGTGTCTCAATAGCCTTACCTCAGAACTTATAATTTCATAAGAGAATAGGTAGTTTATCTAGTTTAGCGTGCACCATCGCCCACACTTGCATTTGATCGTGTTCAAACTCAAGTCGATCCAATATTGAAAACGTGTAGGTAACATAGTATTTGGTATAAACTATTAACATAGTTTTGGTACAAAATGTTCATTACCTACATAAATGTTAGAGACTGGTTTCTCTACGGATGAATGATGTTGTGGAATTTGGAAGGCTTGGAATGAATGACTACGCTTGTTCAGATTATAATGCAGCTGCAGTAAGCGCTTTCAAAGCTTAGTTCATTTAAATAAATGATCTGAGAAAATACTGGTCCCTAAGGTAGTCTTCTCAAATATGTTATAAAATATGGAAGCTATGTCAACTAAGTTTAACAAATACACATAACATAACTGAGCAGTGGTGACCCAGTGATAACGACTCAGAATTACGAGTTGTAAGACGTAGGTTCGAAAACAGACAGGCACTATACTTTGTGTTAGGTAATTATTTCATCATCACTGCTCCCAAAACGGTGAAGGAAAACTTCTTGAGGAAACCGGCATATCCTAGAACCAAAAATTCGAACATATGTGACATCTATCAAGTAGCCTGTGTGTTAGATTACGGCCCACTCCCTCTCACTGAGAGGAGGCGTGTGACCCGGCAGTGGGAGCATTATAGGCTGATTGAGATACATAATTATCATAACGTCACTCACGGCTGTTTTCCCTGAAGGATGAGGCAGGTCTACATGTACAGGTACACCCATGTTTATATATTTTATTTTATTGTGCAACACACAAAAAACAGTAGGAAATTCATTTCTACGCGAAACATGCATGTTCACTGCACCATAAGAAAATAATTATGTGGCAACCCGAATAAAAACTTACATAGTACATTTCTCACCGTAACACCTATCATAAAGTTTTTCATTCTCATATATTTTGTAAGTCAATAGGACGCACTCGTTTTCCTACTGCACACCTTACCACCGAGTAAATATCCCACAGAGGCTAAACTTCATACAATGCGATACCGATGGAGCACTAATTGGTAATTAACCCATTGAAGGACACTGAACAAGACACAATAGAAGTTTTATTGATAACATATCTGTGGGCGTTTAGTGTCCCACAAAGTTTTAATTCATATGAATCAGTGAACTGGTAACTTCTAGGCTGGCGTGCATCGTTGACATCATCATTGTCTATCGTTAGGTGAGATAGTGTTCCCACGCAAGTCAAAACAGTATAGAAAACGTATAGCATGGTATTTATTTAGGATAAATTATTAACACAGCTAATAGGTTTAAAATATTTATTATTATATTTATAAAACTTACAACTACAATATGTGCATGACATATGCAGACAATGTACCGATGATGTGATGTCGCGCATTTCGCACTCGTATTGGACAATGACGTGAACGTCGCGAACATTTGGTGTAGTAGGGCGCTTGTAAGAAGCTTAGTCTCTGTAGGATATCTACTCTTGCACCCCTACTAACCTTCGCAGTTAGTTGTTATGACGCCTTTGTCGTGTGCACAGTGTCTTTGCGTGTTATAATTGTATTTGGATGGAAGTCGGCTGCTTGTGCACAGTTTCCCACGGTGAATTTATAAACAGAGGGAAACACCACCTACTAATGCGTTATCCGCAACGTTCGAGTTAGGTGTTAAATAAAGCAAACACTGTAAGTTATCAACGTGAGGCATCATTTAAAGATGCTTTTATGGTAGGTAAGTATGGATGGTAGAAGAAGTTAGCTTCTTGTGGTTTTGTAAAACGCGGGTAACATGAGAGAAAGTATTGTGGTGGTTCTATCGATTTTCATAATTGGTATTTTAATGCCTTTGGTAGATTCAAAGCTCAAATAATAATAATTGAAGAGATTTTTATTAGCCTTAGGGACGTCTACACTTACCTATAAATAAAAACCAAAAGTCCTAAGGTCATCTTAGGGGTTAAAACCAGAATGCATAAAGAAACCCTACGAGGTTTAATTACTCTCACAGATATAACTGTACCATCTGATAGTGATTCTCCTAACGTATAGATATGCTAGGCGTAGTTAATGCAATCCCTAGTCATACCCGGTGGGACCGTACCGTATTAGGCGTAGAGCACACCGAAGTCATTGCACATGAAACCAAAAACATCCAAAGGTGCAGACTCACAAAACGAACTTTGATTCTGTTTAAGCTAAGCTTAATTAAAAGACTATCATACCGATGTAAGCTTTCACGCAATAAAATAGACTCAGCTTAGGTATTTAACATCTTTCATTTTGTTAATCAAAGCTATTTCTACATTTTGTATTATTAATTAATAGCAGCAAAGCCACACGTTTTTGGCAATAGACACATTTTAGCAACTGAAGTTTTTGTGATCGCGATCGCCGTGGCTCATCGACTTTGCCTAAAAAATTCGAAAATGTTTACCTATGGTCTGTTTCAAAAGTATCTGATGAAAATGTAAACAAATGTATTAGAAAACTTACCTATGGGTGCCAATTTGTAGTGCCACATACAAACTGAGTGCTTTAATTTGATTATTTGAATACTTAAAGCCGAAATTCTAAATAACCTTATAGATGCTTTTCATTTGACTTTTGAGGTTAATCTCTTAAACTCAATTTTCGTCGATGATTTTTCAATTAATTTGTAATAAATGTTTTTAAAACAATATTTGTCGGAAAAAGTAGTGAGAAATTAATTTAAAACCTTTCACCACAGATGATATATTTTCTTAATTCCCTTTAGTGAGTGATTGCGTAAGAATTTAACCATAACAGGGTTTAATTACACTTTCATCAGATATTTTTGGAACAGACTATAAAGATAATGATTAATGTGCATTTTCCTTCAGAAGTCCGCTATCTTCCCCGTTGCGCACAGGCATCTCGTCTTGCAAGTTGAGGTTACTGCGTATCGTAAGCTCGCATTATCTAATTATTATGATGTACCTAGGTATAGTAGGTACCTGAGATATTTTCGTGTAGCTTTATTCAGCAACTTCGGTTCCCTTCACTCTAAAATTGCTTAGTGGTTTACTTGTCGTCTGTGATTTGAAGAAATATGATTGTTTTTTATAAGCATTTTGCTACTCTTAAAAAGGCTGCCTAATACCTATAAATATACCTATATATATCTATAGGTATCTGATAATTAATAATCTCCTTAGTTGATGGAAATCATAAATAATTGATCTTACTATTAGAATAACAGAAATTTCACTTTGTGATTCTGCGAAGAGAACATACTCGTAAAATACTAAGTTTTATTGTTTCGAATCAGTTACTAAGATGTCTTAATTATTTTATTACACTATTAAAATTATTAAATTGAGCACAATGTCATAAAAGTATTCAATAATGTAATTACGTAGGTAATATTTCCAAGAAACGGTACCCGGTATGGGATCATTGACGGTAGGTACTTAACCACTTCTTTCATTTACGAAAATTCAACAGTATTTAGGATGTATGTATATATAATTATAGATATAATTATATATTATATTATTATATATATATAATTATATTTTATTTTCAGAAAGTACTCCTTAAGACCTTACATTAGATACCAAACACGATAATTATATTAACCTTAATTATTTTGCGGCTACACTTTACATCCGCTATAAGCCACCATGTTCCAATTTTTATGACGTCACATAACCAACAATCAGCAAACGATCAAGACGCTTCCAACGATACCTCATTTGTCAAATTATTATTTAAAGTAGTTTAGAAGTTATGAGGGAACAGATGAACGTACATATATACCGATCAAAATCATAACCCTCCTTTTTGCTTAGCCGTAGCCGGGTAATTATGCCTAAGTTTCGGATTTCTCCTTGCGTATTAGTTGTCATGCGTTAACAATAAGCAACCTAATTAAGAACAGCCGCTTAACAGCTATGTTCTTAAATTCGGTTTACTGGTTAGTTACTGGTGAGTAACTGGTCATAACGTTCTAGAACGGTGTATTAGAAAACTATGAAAGTTAACTACCAAGTACTTAATGTCCAGATGATCAAAACATTACTTGGTACCGATAGGTTTATGTTGCAAATTTTCTTCGCTATAAAGACGCGTATTTAATTTCATTCACATTTAAATTGTCAATTATTGCGTGTCTCTTTAAGAAACTGTAAAATCGGTTAAGGATTTAATAATGAGGTCTACTTATTCAAAGCGTTCTAGATTTATATGACTTTTTTGCGTATAATGTTAGTAGGTATTACTCTCTTACTTTCCCATGACTTCCAGTGGTTGCGATCCAGTGTGAATGTGGACCCTTGGTCGTTTATTTTGTCGCTATCTTCTACGGGGTTCGCCGTCTCAGGGCTCCACATAGTGGTTATCTTGGCCCATAGCTCATTGGACAAGCGGCAGACATGGCCACCCCAATCCGACTCCAACTTTGCGGCTAATCCGTCCTTAAGGCGGTACCCCGACCAAAACCTTGCCAGAATGCGTTTTTCAGAGGCTATTAACTCATTCACTATGGGTAATAAACTACATCTAAAAGCACATTATTAATGTTCGATATCCGATCATCACATTGCACATTCTTATTTGTTTTTATGTGTTATAAATACATTTAAAATCTCCTTGTAAAAAAGTGACTAAAATTATTGATTACATGCATCTTTTGCTAAAGGTGACGTTCTATTAATTTGAGGATTGCACTAATGGATAGAGAATTTAAAAATCTAAATAATTCACGTTTTATTTTATTTCAAAACATCGCTAGTCTTTTTTTATTAATATAATTTCATTTTTTTTGTGAATTTTGTGATAAATGACCGTGCGCAGGGAGCGAGACAGAGCGAGACTCAGCGACCGGACAGAGAAGGACCGAACGCTCAAGGTCGTTTGGTCGGGGAAGCGCCTTAATGCTCCCACTGCTGGAACTTAAGTCTCCTCTCTGTGAGAGGGAGTGAACTGTAATCCCCCTTGCAAGCCCAGTCCGGCATCTAATTACGTAACACACTATCTATTACAATCTGAATCATTTTGACGCCTATTGCTAATCCATTGCTTCATACGTTCGAAAATTTTGTCTGCTCAACAACGTACCTAAATAACGCAATGAATGTTGTTGAACTGTCAAAATGAAACCCATTCCTACTGTTGGTGTGTTACGTAATTACCCCGCAGGTTATTGGATAATGCATTAGGTATAACCGTTGCCATCTTGGGTTTTTAAAGAAAATTTAAAATGTACGTCAAAATGATTGTTGCTACACATTTGTTCGGTTCGGCAAGATGCGACAAAGCCAGGCGGCAAGATTGAAAACAAGCATTTTAAAAATCAACATTCGTATATAAAAGTTGGATCAACAGCAAACTAAGAGGTATATTAAAAAAAAAACAAATGAATATGTTAAAATCAATGTCTAACTAACTCACTGCAAGTAAAATACAAAACGGGCATATTTTTTCCAAAAAATGTTCTATTTAGTCTGGCAGTACCACCGTTTACTGGGTTATTTGTTCTGCATGTGTCACCATAAAAATCCCATTTTCCATTGAAATATTCATTATTAAGCCAAGCTGAACAAAAAACAAAATAATCATTACATTTATTGATATTGTCTGTTCTGGGACAATCCTCCATAATGTATAGCCAGCCTTCACATTTGAGTTCTGATGGAAGCAAAGCTAAAGATGAACAGAGTGCAATATGCATCTTAAGCATTCTCTTTTTATTTAATTTCAATGCTTTTGCTCTTTTCCAAAGAGCACAACTGAAATTAAAGTATAAATGATTTAGTTGCCCATATAGTTATATGATTTAAAAGAAAAGAAAGAAAGAAAAATATTTTATTCTGCACAAACAAAACGCACATTACAAAAAAATTACATTAATAAAAATACAAACATAGAAAGTAGCCAAAAGCCTCGTACCCAAAAATTAACTGTTTAAAATTGATTTGTAAGTTAAATAGGATTATTAGCTTAACACAATTGGCATGTATTTAACGCGGCGACAAATTAATCTGAAATTGGGATAAAAAAATAATTAAAGCCGGTAGCAAAAATAGTAGGTTGGCAGCTACAGTGAAGAATAATTTTAAGTAGAAAGTAGCAGCTTAATAATCAGTTGTTAGCTTTGTTTTAATTTAAACTGGCATCGAGTTTCTGTTTTGGCGAGGCCTCCTATTTCTGAATGGCAATAATAATAAGGCGTAGCCGACGGAGCCCCGCTTCGCGGGGCTCCTACTTCTGGGCGGTTTAAAAATAAATAACCACGAAGGGGACGGCGGGGTCTTTCAGACCCCGCCATCCCCTTCTAACCTAACCAGTCCGAGTCAGAGTGCCCCAAGTCCCGATTGTTAATATTAGTCGCCATGTCATTATTTATAGTACCTCGCCTATGATTTCTAGTAGCAAATAGTTAGTCGTCCTTTAAGTTGTTAGTCGCCTGGAAAATAATAAGCCAACACAATTGATTCCTTATTTAGTATTATTTATTTATTAAATATAAGAACAATTATTTGGTATTTAACTTCTAATTGATCAATAATACTTCAGATAAAAATATTAAGTTACCTATGACGAACTCCATCAATTCTCAATCTCAATTTACACACATTTTTTTTACCGTGACGAATGAATTGAATGCACTAAGCATCACGGGGCCTAGAGTGAAGCCCGTGTTGCTGATAATGGAAAGTAATGCTACTGGCCAAATGAGTCAATACAAGCAAACAAACAAAGGGCGCAATAAAAAAGAGGTGGACATTTTTTACCTGCTCTCCTAAACAGATTCCAGTGACGTCAGCTGTATACGTATAACTTGCTCACTAAGAGCTGCTAAAGAGTAAATTTTCTCTCGCGGAAAAGATAGAGAGGAGTGTTATAGGTAGTTGATGTTAAATATTTAATAATACGTAACCCTTTTTTGTCGATTGTACAAAAAAGCAAGTCTGACTTATACAAAAAAAATATGGGCCGTAGAAGGAATATAAAATAGGACGAAGCGGGAATAAAATAATTAAAATTATATTTGGGACGAAGGAAGCATATTGTTTGGGACGAACCAGGATTTTTTTATGTAGGACAAAACTCAATGGGCCGAACGAAGAATAAATCATAATAGATAATACAGCATGTATCAAAAAGGTGTGGTCAAAATTAAGGATGTGTTGCAGACTATCAGGGGGGGGAGGGGGGTTAGGTTTTACCTGACAATGTACAAAATTATCATTCATGAAATTAAGAGACGTATGGCGATAACTAAATCATTGATGGACAAACTGAAAAAAGTCTGGAGGAACAGAGATCTTACAAAAGTCACCAAGATCCAGCTTGTTCAAACACTGGTTTTTCTTATGTTACTATACTCTGCTGAGACGTGGACGTTGCGTGAAATCGAGAAGAAGAAGATAGACGTTCTGGAAATGTGGTGCTGGAGAAAAATGCTTGGGGTATCGTGGATCGAGTTTCGCTCCAACACCTCTATACGCCAAGAACTCGGCATCACAAAGCATCTATCCGTTCTGGTCCGAACGCACATCCACAAATACTTCGGACACGTCTCGAGGCGTGAGGGTGACTCTATAGAGTGCCTTGTCGTGCAGGGTAGAGTAGAGAGCACTAGACCACGCGGACGCTCACCCAAATCCGCATTGGGCGATCCCGTGCACAAAAAATACCAAAAATCGGAGTAGATGGCGAGAATTTTTTAGGCGAATAACATCAGGCCCTAGACAAGAAACTACATCAGGACCACGACCACTCTCACAAGAGTGTTACGAAGAAGAAGAGACAAACCATCTAATTGAACAACTTTCTCCATAGGACCAACATCGTAATCGCAAAAAATAATCGGCTGTCCCATACATTCGGGTCGACTAGATATTGAAGTTTGGTATGGGTTTTGTTGGTCTAGTGACTGCCTCATTGGTCTAGTGGTCGCAAGCGCTACTGCTGAGCATGAGGTCCTGGGTTCGATTCCCAGGTCGGGCAAAGTGTTATTGGGCTTTCCATCTGGAATTTCTCGGTAGCAGCCTGGAGTCTGGATTTGTGCCCGGTTGATGGCAATAGGCTCGCCACCTATTACAAGGGACTTAAACATAACTGGCGAAATGTGGGTGTACTATAGGTGCACCTCTGCCTAACCCTTCGGGGAATACAGGCGTCATGTTATGTTATATATGTTATGTTTACAGCTGATAATTTTTTCGCGATTACGATGTTGGTTCTATGGAGAAAGTTTTGGAGTATGATGGTCTGTACCACACATTTCTGATACACACTGGCCCCGGCTGTACCGTATCCAGCCGACCCGAACAAGTGTGTTGCACGCATAAATATAAGAAAGAAGATTAATTCTATGATTGAACGCCTAAAACTATCATTTAAATACTATTAATAGATACAAGACACCTTAATTGGTTATTCTTCTTTCTAAGTAAGCCATGGCCAACGAATTCCAATAAGCAAAAGTTACAAAACACCTGTTAATCTTTGGAAAAAAGAAATAGTAGGTCTGTGTGTCAAGATATCTGAAGGTAGACCTGTCTTGTCTAAATAAATAATGTGCAAAAATCAAACAATAGTTCGATAATTATATGCATGTGTGTCGATCGATTCTTAAGACAAAGTCAAGAAATAGACATAGTTTACGTAATAATTAACATTTTACGAAAGATATTCCCTTATAAGTCTTATTTATCTTATCTGTCTTATCTTCATAATAAATGTCAATTGATTTGGATGTATACCTATGTCACGTTTTTGCAAATTTTGCTCCTATTTTGTCTACACTAATATTATAAAGAGGTTAATAAGTATAAGGATAAGGTATAAGGTAATCTCCGAAACTATGTACTCATCCTATTTCATTATTTTTTACTGATGTTACTTTTTATATTAAAACACGCGGACAAAGTTGCGAGCAGAAGCTAGTTTATAAAAAGTGGGTTGTCTTTATTTTTATATATTATATAGACTCGCATTTGACAATTTTATTATTTTACCATAGTAAGCGAAGATGCGGTCGAAGATGGTGCACGCTGATGTAGAAGTAAACTATTCACTCAAGACTTTACTTGGAGACTTCCAAATACTTACATATAAAGGCTATATTTCAGGTTTCCATACAAATATTCATACGAAAACCCATTTTATTTACGAATTTGTAAACAAATTGACATAAAACACAAACACACAAAACAAACATAAAATTATTAACGACTCATACAGTGTAGTCACATATTTGTATGAGTTACTCATAATTGTTTTCAGAACTAATCAGCAACGGCTGAATAATTACTGTCGCAATTAAAGAAACACGTGTCGACTATTGAAAATTGGTATTTGAAGGTAGTATAACAATTGAAGAAAATGCCAAGAACTAGAAAAGTCAAAGTCGAAGCATCTTTTTCAAATAGGCACATAAAAGGCACTTTTGAACGTCAAAATTTACATTTAAATAGAATTGATTATTTTCGCCACTTCCAAAAGAAGGTGAAGAAGAAGATATGGAGAAGAATGGGCAAGAAACTTTTAAAATGTTTTACAATATTTTGTATACATTAATTATATAATTATATTTGAAGACGATGCTATACCACACACCGATTACTATACCACAATTAGGTAAAAATAATTCAAAATGAAACAATGACAGATAAAATTATTATGTGATAGATACATGGTGCTCACACATTTACAATCTTTGTGAAAGTATAGGATTTTCCTAAAATCTTAACAAGTAATAAATCAGTGTGAGATAAAGTAATCATAGAATGGAAATCAATGTCATACAAATAATAAATTATACAATTAAATTAGCAACCCGTTTGATTTTGTCTAGACTCTAGATTGTTTTATGGAGCTGGACAAGCATGTTCCCAAGCATTCTTCTTTCATCTTGGATATAATCCTCTAATTTGTAATATGCTTGTTCACAAAAATATATACTTTTTATATGAGTTTTAAATTTTCTTTCATTTAATTGCAATATATCACAAGGTATTTTGTTATAACATTTAATACGGTACTCCATAAAAGATGTATGTACTTTAGCTAATCTGAAAAATGGTTGATCTATTTTATCTTTATTTCTAGTATTAAAATGATGTCTATCAGTTATTTTATTAAACATATGTAGTTTTTTTCTAACATACATAATATTTTCATAAATGAATTGGCAAGTTACCGTCCACATAATATTAATCTTTTTAATTAGTTCCCTGAGAGATTCGCGGCGACGCGCGGCGACGTAGATTTGAAATGCCCCTGACAGCTCTCTTTTTGTAAGGCAGCAGAAATCGCGGGTGAGGAATTTAAAGCTTCAGTAGTTTTAAGGGGAATATGAGCAACAAAAAAAAAAACAAAAAACCTTATATGTCCTATCTCTATGTTATTTTCGTGTGTGTTCATATAAACTAATATTATAAAAAGAAAACCTCTGATTGTTTATATATTTGTTACGCTTTCACGCTGCTTAAATGGCTGAACAGATTGGGATGAAATTTAGGACATGGGTAGACCATGACCTTAAAAAGGACATAGGCTACTTTTTATCCCGGATCGCAGATGAAGTCACGGGTAACAGCTAATAAATAATAAAATACTTAAACTAGAAAATTCTACACTTTTACAAACTATTTAGTTTAGTACCTACACCCTCCTTTTTTATACTCGTCCATTTTAATCTTATTATGTAGTATAGTATACCAAATATGTATAAAAAAATCGGGCAATCTTGAAATAAACAATATATTTATAAATTTTTCAGGAAAGTTATCTACACAAAATTATGTAATCTGAATACGTTTTAAGAAAACCCCTGATTTACCAGACATGTCTTTAAAAACTCGCAATGTGTGACGAAATAATTTACGATCAAGTAACAATAGGGTACAGTATCGCAAACAATACTAATTAACCGCGTAATGTAGTGAAGTACTTATTACAAAAACAGAAGAATGTCTGTCTAATTAAGTACGAGTATGTTGCTTAAGAAGTGTTTACATTGGCAGTATAATAATATTAAATCTTACATCCATTCTTATATGTTATAAATGCGAAAGTAGCTCTGCCTGTCTGTCTGTTACCTTTTCACGCCTTTAAAGCTGAACCGATTTCGCTGAAATTAGACAACATGACCTGGATTAGGACATACTTTTTTTGCCCAGTAGTACGTTCCCGTGGGATAAATTCCGACTTTCAGGCGATCAAAGCCACGGGCCAAAGTTAGGTTATAATATAAATCTTTGTTTAACATAAATTGAGAAGTAAGTCTAAAGTTTAGTCTCGTAACGTTTTCTGGGCACGTTACTCGGTAATTATCATGATGAAGAGTATATTGGAGTGCACTTTAGCGTGTTGGAGTGTAATTTTGGAGCACCTATAGTTTTATGTGATGTTTTTCAGCAAGTTCAGGTATGTAGTACTCGTATTCAGCGTGTGTGTATAACCAGATGTATTTACGTAAACAAAGCATAAGGAGCAGATATGTAAGGATCGTAGCACGTGGCGTTGGTGATGGTGTTCGTGGTTTCTGCCTACTCCCAGAAGAAGGCGTTAGTTTATGTAAGTTATATATATGTTGGTATGTATGTTTATGTTAGTGTAGTAGGTATAGCTTTATCATAATTAAAATCCGGGAAATTAATTGTAAGCAGTGACTACCAGCTTACATTGCCCGGTATTCAAATGACTACTGTCATTCATTGACAGTTGTATGAAATGATGTTGACGCAAATTGACGTAGGGTGTCAATATGCTTAATGATTAAAGAGTAACTTCATCATAAAAGTAGGTAATCGATGCTGAGCCATGCTGCCATTTCTGCCGAGGTTGCGGATTGTTCGAAAGAGTTACCGTGGCCCTGGCGCACAGGCAACTGAAGAAACACGGGTGGGTTTTAGTCAGTAAGAGTCTGACACGCCCTTCCGCTCCGCCCAGAGCGGGAGAGGTCATTTGGCGATTACCCACCCAAAAAAAAAATATGCTGCCCTTTAGGTAAAAATATAGTAATTTTTAGTTCAAAGAATAGCAATCATTAATGTTTGCATAACTTTACCAAATGTATACACACTTGTATTGATGCAATTTTTAGGCAATTATACCTACCGCACAGGTGTTTGCAAATTAATATTAAAAACTAGCAAATTGTAATTGAATGCAGAAGTGGTTATTTTTGTTTTTACCACTAGCAAACCAGTCAGTGCCTCTGCCAATTTTGTGATAAAATCCTTGAATACGACACGTTTTTTTTTCTTCTTTTATAAATCTCGTACGCTTGGGGTCATATCAAAATAACTATCTACTCGAAAAGCAGAGATAAATGAAACTAAAATTATGGAAGCAATTTTGAAAGTGACACCGACTTGAAAGCCAGTTTTGGCATTTTTATCTCCCTAAATCTTGGTCTCCACCCTCTGTCCATTACGGATGCTTTTAACGTGCACGTCTTTCTACATCGTTCTCACATTTTTAATTTCAACATGAATGATCAAACCAATTTTTTTTTGTAACTATATGTTGATTTAAAAGAGTGTCCATGGAGTTTCTTGCCCGTTCTTCTCCATAGGTACCTACTACGCTTTGGAATGGGCAACTAGCTTCATTTTTCTGGCTAACTGACCCCTTGACAATTAAAAAGTGCCTGTAATTGGTTTATTTGAAATAAATGCTTTGAGTTTGAGTTTGAGTTTTCTGTCCTGCCTCTATATCCCCCAGCTTAGGTTTTTCAGGTCTTCAATAGTACCTATAATGTAATAAGATAATAACACATAGCGTGGATTTTATTCTGCGGCTTCTATTCTGATTTCATTCCATTTCTTTCATCGAACTAAGTAAGAAAGAAACAACCATTTTACTCTAAAGGAGACTAAAATATCATAAACATATATACGTTTAAAATTTTACTCAAATCAATAAACGGTATCCTAGAAGACCGTTGACTCCCACATGTGAACTTAATGTCCAAATACGAGTACATAGCGTTTTGACACCTTAACGTCAAATACTGTTGAAAATAATAGATTTTCATAACGTCCGTTATAAATATGACGGAAACGCTCTTCTACAAAACCGTAGCTTTGGAGAAAACAAGTAAGCGTCGGTACACCGTTTTTACGCAATTACTGCAGATTGAAGACGAAACACGCTTACCTAGATTTCTATCTGTTGACATGACTGAGTGTATGGCCTGCCAGCAAAGCTAGGCGGCCTACTAATTTTAATGAACACTTAAAAAAGATGAACTAGCCCGATAAACGAGATTTGCTCGTTACACTATGCTGTTTAACACATTATAATTTTCCTTTACACTTGAAGACACGTGAAGACGTAGTAAGTGGGTTATTAAGCACAGTTTTTCTAGAAATTCTTTACAATTACTATGATCGATCGCTCTTTTCAGAAATATGTAAGATCTTTCTTTCGAGAATTGTTCGACAAGTATTTGTTGAAGTTTTTCTTAGTGACTTATGTTTATAATTAATATAACTAAGTATTTTTGGTATTATAACTTATAACATAGATTATAATATACAAGCTAAAACTAAAATATATATACATACTATTTCCAAATGTATAATGTAAGGGAAGAGCTCATAGGGCATCAAAAAATTCGTCCGCATCGCTGTCAATGGGACAAGTGCCCAAAAGGCTGGCGGCATTGCCACGTTGGATGGCAATGCTGATTCTTTGGGCTAAAAATAGGCCAGCCCTCTGGTCGTGTGAAGAGTCGACCAACCGCTTGGCGATGTCCCGAAATACTTTATGAGCACTATGACCCCAAGGCCCTAGTGTTTCAACCCCAAACGGCTCAAACATATAGTTTCCAATAAGGTTATTATACTTGCGCCGTTTGAGGTTTTCTGCTCCTACAGCAGCCGCCCCAGCACAGCCCGCCGTGCTAGGAAGATGGGATGGCGCGAGGGTGTCAACACAAGTCGCATCCCACACCAAAGGCCTACCCAACTTCCAAGGCATTATGGTCATTCCATCTGGCCTCTTCCCATCGTCACGTGCCAAGCCATTGGGTTCTAAAACAGCTGGCACCCCGGCGGTGACAAGAGCCCGACGGATGATGTCATTAATGCTGGCGTGACGTGCCATCCGACCAGCGCTCTTGCTGCAGGATAGGCCGTGGTGTCCGAGGCGGTCGACTGCTTCACCACATTGACAGCGATGCGGAGCCCCGCAAGGAGCGCCTAGTCGTAAACACGTAGCGAGCCGGAATGTAGTATCACCCAGCAAAGTGCCTATGTTGGGTGACGGTAGCGCCTGAAGCCAGAGGCCCGACTCCCATTCCCCCACAGCCAGCAGGCGGGCACGCTCGGCAGTATTGGTGGACGTATTAATAAGTTTATTCCGTACCAACCTGCAGAGCGGCTCATCCCACTGTCTCTGGGAAGATGGGTTCTCGGGCTGAACCGAGTTCGGGCAAGTCAATTTCCAGGCGTTCACCGCATCGGTCAAACACGGCACTTCATAGTCAACCTGAGAAGGGGCTAAGATTCTTGTGGTTAACTTTTCCGTGCTGTGGACCGAAGACAGGAAAGCCGGTAGGCTTACACTAGAAATTTTGCGGACGCCGAGCCCACCAAAACGAATGGGTAGTGTGGCTTGCAGCCACGCGCGGTCGTCCAAAGCCACATTTAAAATGGATGTTAGTGTACTTCGAATAATATGATCAATTTTGTCTAAAAGGTGTGGCTGCTTCCATAAAGAGGAAGAGCGGAGAAAATACATAAAATTTGGACCGAAACAGCAATATCTGATAAGGGTGAACGCCGAATGTAAATTAATTTTAGAAAGTCTATCCGAAATATCGTTAAAATGTTTAATTTTTTCTTCGACGAATGGTGAAAAACTGTCTTCTAGAATTGGAGAACCTAGGAGGTGCAGTGAACTTTTTTCCAAAACTTTGATATCTGGGGCAATTGAAATGAATTTCTGTAAAGTCGATTGTCTGTCGGTATTGTCACAAAGGTAAATTTCGCATTTTGAGTAGTTTACTTCAAGACCGATGGATTGGAACTGCTGCTTTAGGAATTGAAAATCTTTTAAAACGGTATCTACGTCGTCTAGTATTTTTGGCATGTAAATCACAATTTCACAGTCGGCTTTTCCATGTAAAATTATTTTACTTCTTGTAAACAATGTCTCTTTGTTATCTTCGAAATCCTATTAACATTATTTAGCTCCAGTTAGGGACATATGTGCCACACCTAACCACTTGTTTATATAATTTTAACATGAACTCATCTCTGCTACGCGAAGCAACTGCCAAGAGCCATCTTACCTTCACGAGTTTGAGCAAGCGAGCATATAGAATAGAATAGAGTAGAATACTCTTTATTATGTACGCCATAAAAATTACAGATTATAGCTAAATGTAGAAATTTTGCATAGGGTGACACAATGGGCGGTCTTATCGCTAAAAGCGATCTTTTGCAGACAACCTTTGGTTGAATTAAAGGGAGAAGGAGAGACAATAATGGAGGTAGTCAGTGGTGTACCATTTACATATACAATAAATACGTATCACAGCTAAATATCAAGAATAAGAGATATAGCTACTAGAACTAATACAACAGTTCACCACTACAGGGGGCCAAGTCTACTAATTTACAAACGTCACAATGGTCTCGGCATTGTTAGTTATTGACAGATTTTGTATGGCAAATCTGTCAAAGACTCACAATGCAGAGACTATTGTGACGTTTGTAAATTAGTAGACTTGGCCCCAGGAAAAAGGTTGTTTATAAAGCATAATGCCAAGCGGCTAGCTAACAGCTACTTTCTGCGAACAGTAAACCCTAACTCACTTTTGTTTTGACAGTAGCAAATCCGCCTAAGACTTCAAAATAAATAGTTCTGTAATGTCCAGTGGACAATCTACAGCAGTAGGTATCCTTTTCTTTAGTTTTGTTGAAATCCAACACTTGTGTTTCGACATCTAAGACATAAAGATCTCATTGAAAGTGAAAGGTTTCTTACCGGAGTTTCTTGCCCGTTCCTTGCCATGTAGAGATCTACGTTTTGGAATGAGCCACTAGCTTCAACTTTCTGACTAACTGACCGACTCCTTGCCAATTCAAAAGTGCCTGTTAATGGTTTAATTGAAATAAATGCTGTGAGCTTGAGTTTACTTTCTTCCTTTCCTAACACTATGACATTGGCTAGCACACAAGCCTTGCTATTTATCCAACTATATCAGCTTAAATGCGGGTCAATAACACAAACGACGCCGTGGGGCAGTACAATAGTAATGATTGCTACACACGAGTTACGAGCGCAGGCGCAGGTAGAGTAAGCATCGGTAGACATTGAACGCCGAGGCGAATCGATTGTTGAATTTATTTGTTTTCTTTTTTTATAGCATTGAATGTATCAAGTTTCCGTTTTTGTTTTTTCGTTCAATCGGTTCACGCTAATTGACTTTGGTTAGTACAGTACTCATTCTTGTAGAACTATTGTACTTACCTACTAAATATAAACCACTAAATGTGTCATAAGTACATAATATTGAGCTGTTTGGCTAGTTGGTGACAGTTGACACAATTAGCTGCAATACAAATATAGACTTGAGTGCAAGTGCACTTGAATTTGTTTAATTCATTGTGTCCTCAACATAATCTATAATACAAATATAAATAAAACTAAAGTGTCTGTTTGTAACAGCTTTTTACTAATTGCATATCAAAGTTTAAACGGTACTTACTTATAACAAAATACATATTTTTTTTACTTTTGTCTGTCCGACTGCTTGTTCCGGCTAATCTCCCAAACGGCTGGACTGATTTTGACGGAACTTTCACTGGCATAGCTGATGTTATAAGGAGTAACATAGGCTACTTTTTGTCCCGGTAACACGTACCCGTGGGATAATTTCCGAAATCCACGCAAAATCTAAATATAACTGGCCGCCAAAACATACTAGAAGGATACTTTAAATAAATTTCTCTAATGTAATAGTGTATTTATGATTAAAAAAAAAAACTCTGTAGGTAACGGATGGCCAATAAAGTGATCTTATAAAGGTTCCGTTTTCCTTTTAATGTTGGAACCCTAAAATGCTAAATGTTCGTAGGAACTAACACTTTTGCGATCTGAAACAATCGATCAAGCAAGTCATAAGTTTCACACATCTTTAAAAACTTTCAAATCTTTCTATACATACAACGGTTATTAAATATTATGTTTTCCTCTAAATGTCAATGAAATTTTGCACAGTTACATATTAATCTGACGGATAAAAATCAATGCCATCTGATGTAATATTTACTTCCTACTTCACTTTAGTAAAAATATTCGGAATGCCTTTCTACTCAGGTCAGGTCGTTTGCGTAATTTCAGTTTTCATGCAGATATAATTGACTTATCAATGCATAACAAATTCATTAATGGATACCTACTGCTTTTGGTTTAGTATTAGTTCCAGTAATAGTTTATTAAAATCGTGATTTTAGACGTTAGGTTTTGGTGTTAAATAATTACAAGTATAAACTTGTTATAATAAACCACTTTTGTATTAAATCTAAACCATAATTGTCTTGTACCTTTCATTTAAAACTTAATATAGGTGAAGTTATCTATGATTCAGGAAATCTTAAGTGGTAAATTTCAAGGAAAAAGTAACGAGGAAGGAGGAAGGAGGAGGAGGGGGGCTTTTGGTATGAGGAACATGATGTAAAGTTCATTCATCCTCCATAGAAAAGGGAAGATCCTCCGACTAGACGGGTGTCATGACTGGTGGGCTACTGCCCGACGATTGATGTCGGGATGTTGTATATACGCTAGTTGCGTGGTAAACTCGGCTTGCGCGATGCAGGATTTTGTGTGATATCAGTGTGACGCGTAGCTCCTATGTGGCGTTGTAGATGCCGCTACATTTGCAATGAATTGACATGAAGAGAGATGATAGCCACTAGTGTGAAGATACCTGCATCTGATATAATCATTGTAGGTTTTGTAGTATTTTTAGAACGGATTTCCTTCCGCACGTTATACTTGAGTATCCCCGGACCCGGTACCCCCGGTACCCGGTTGGAAGGAACTTCCAACCGGGTACACGTCCCACGACACCACTTGACTCTTTTCAATTTATTTTTTGTTGTGTATTTTTCTGGTATACAACAAACTATATATAAATAAACTAGCTGACCGGACAGACGTTGTCATGTTTCCTAGAACTCGATCCCAGCGCCACCTACCGGGTCCAATTCTTAATCTAAACCACCCACTCAAACACACACAATCATCAAAATCAGTCCAGCCGTGTAGGAGGAGTTCAGTGACATAGTGACATACACACGTACAGAAGAATGTTTTATATAAAGACTAGCTAATGGCCATGCATTTTTTTATTTGTTAGGAACCTCCGGCACGCACACAACTTCTTACTAAAGTTTCATCACAGTCGGTCGACCCATTTTCGAGTTTTAGCGAGACTAACGCACGGCAATTGATTTATAAATATATAGATATAATAACTTGGGTAGTCCACCCCGATATCTACCAATCTGGCCTTCCTTTTTGATACATATTGGTAACACATGAATAAAATATCCTCACACAATTATTTACTTTTTGGCATCCACATAGGTAACTACTTTAATTAAGGATTAGAAACAAATATTCTAATGTAATTTGTATGACGCGCATACAAGGAATAACCTGTTCAAATCAGGTTTTTTTTTCTGAAATTCGTTTAAATCTTTAGTTCATAATTGAAATATTTTCAACTTAAATCAGCAAGGTCTTGTCTTAACCATGTTGCCTGCCGTTTTCAAAATCATTTCAAAAAATTTACATAGAGCGGTGATCGGATTCCATGCGACCGCAATCCAATCAGTGTTGGTCATTTTAAATATTGCAGTAATATCTTCCCTCATATAGGAGCAACTTCTCGATTGCAAAACATGATAAGAGTATCCATGCCATTAACGTAAACTGTTTTCTGAGGCCCTAGCACGAACGCGCGACTTAAACGTGACGTAAATACGAACGATATTTTAATCGAAAAGCTACTATTTTATAAATAACATAGGTATAATTTTGAACTATCATAGATTTTAGAGGATCATCGATCTCTGGATTTAGCGACAATCACAATTAGTTTCACCCGTAGATATGTGTAATGTCTTAAAACTTATTAAATACTAGCTTCTGCCCGCGGCTTCGCCCGCATGGGTGTTGGAAATTATCTCGCGGGAACTTGCTACGGGGACAAAAAGTAGCCTATGACCTTACCAGGATGTCATCTATCTGCTTGTCAACTTTTATCGAAATGTGTTCAGTAGTTTAGGCGTGAAAAGGTAACCTAAAGACGGAGTTACTTTTGAATTTCGTATGGATTATGTGCAAAACGAGTATTTTCAATTTTAAAACTGTTCGAATTTACGTTACGTGTATTCGGGTTTTGTAACTTGTACGATTTTATTTCGGTTCGAAGACATGCTGCTCTGACCCTAAATAAATTTGGATAAGGAGAGGAGGATGATGTTGACGAAATTAATGCCAACCGGATATTTCATGATATTGTAAAATCACTCCCTAGTCCATTGGGTACAAGATTTTTTCTATAATTAATACCATTGCAATTTAAAAATCTGATTATATCTAAAAATGTTATCATTACGATCGTCTGCTCTTAAAAATCCTTTTGGATAGAAGCATTGATGTTACACTTGTGTGTTAATAATAAAACACAGCTAATTTTGAGCCGGTTTTATTATTTAAATAATCGTAAGTAAAATCTTACAGTTGTTTTCCGTGACTGAAACAATACACAAAAAACAAGACTGAAAACCAATACCTACGCACAGGCAGGCAGTAAAAACAATTGACAAATCGCACACCTAGATAAAGGTTGGGGCAAATCAAAATAATCCAAAATCGAGTTATTGCGATTATCGGAATCTGTATGATGTTATATATTATATTACTAAGATATTAACTGAGCAAATTAATATATTAGTAAAATAATAAACAACATCATACAACAATAGTTTTTTAATATAACAACAAAAATAATAAAAATAAAATAAAGTTGAAAAATTAAAGGGACATACAAGAAACGTGTTTAAAAATATGTAGTTTTAAATATGTAGTTTTTGACCACTGTTACTGCTGAAAGCAAACCTTTAGTTACCTTTGACTGTTTTTACATGAAAATCTGTGTTTCATACTATGAATTTCCTCATTTTATTTAATCTTAGATTTTTTTAATATTAGCATTTTTTTCATGTTTGTGTTTTTCTATCGTTCTCTTTGTGTTTTAATGTGACTTACAATTAGCTCCCCAACTAATCGTAAAGTTACAATACTTATTAATTATTCTAAGCCGATATAAATACCTACCTAGCTGCTCAAATCAAACGAAAGCGATCATTCGCACAAAGAAAAGATTTCTACCTACACATAAAAAGTCATTTGCCCGCTCATTGTCACAGAAAAAACATTTGTTAGTCACCTGTACATAATAATTCTTAAATAAATAATAATTATTAACAATGTTTATAACAGTCATGAATAATTTTAGTAACAAGCCTATGCGCAAGTGTTCGATAAATCTACAACTATTTCATGTTTTCTAAACATTGCTTGGAATCTGGCTTCGAATCGTAATAATAATGTAGACTGGTCATTATGAGCCGCTTCCGTTTGTAGTGGAGTTTCACATTTTTGCTAATGGTATTTTCTTTTTCGTAATGTGTATTAATTATTATTTGTATGGACCCAATGATGATCATTCTGTGATGATTCTAAGAAGCTTATTGTCAAAATCTTCTATTTAATCATTTACATACATAATTGGTAATCCGAAAACCACTGTAACATTTTCACGTTAGCAATTCTACTTTTATCATCCAGCTTTTTCGAAAAAGGCTAATTTCACCAATGAAATTGACCTTGATCAGCGCATCTAAACCGTGTTCAAGTGCTGTCAATAATTCACAACAATGAAAACACTGACAGCTATTGAACGCAGTTTAGATTTGCTGATAGCGTTCCGTTTCATTGAGGAAATTCGCCCTAAGTAACCTATGACGTTTCGTGGAAGTAGCCTGCTATGAAAACAACATAAAATTGCTCTGAAAAAAGCGTAAATATGCTCTGAAAAAAAAACACTTTGAATATTAATTTGGTTATATTGCGTGTTTACCACCTATTTGGTTAAGCCACAAATCACAACAGTTATGCTCTATCGCTAAAAGTAGAAGATCACTAACCTCATTTACCAAACAAATTGTTCTACAAAATAATATGCTAATTTATACATACAGTGTGGGACTAAATATTTACATAAGAACAATAATTCTAGAATATTCGGTAGGTAACCATAAAATATAAGTATGAAGGTTATATTGAAAATGCAGTTCACATGACGCAAGGAGCCATGAACTGGCATTCTGCCTATAAGTGCAACAGTATTATTATCTGTAGAATCCTGTTGATTCTATATTTAAGTTGGTCATATCACTACACTGACTCATTACTACAACAAGCCGATCGTGCAGGTCTGCCTCATTTTGTACCTTTTACCGCCATTCGTGGTGACTGACAGATGACATTAGTGACAGCAGGTACCTCACTACTTGTGTGAATGAGACGGTGTTTACTTAAATATCTTTTAAATAGATTGAGACACTGTCTTTCATATTACAACCTGATTATTACTCAGGTTTAAAAATTGTTGAGGAAAATGGCGTTAAGTAGGCACTAGCAGTACCTACTTAACGCCTTCAAACGAAATTTTAATTATTTTATGGAATCATTAAACACACTAATCGGCAATACATTATCATAAGGTTTTCCTATCTAATTAAGTCAACGTCCTTAATCAGCGGGGTAATTGCGTAACACAGTAACAGTAGGAATGGCTTTCATTTTGACAGTTCAACAACATTCATTACGTTATTTACGTTGTTGAGCACATTTTTTTTCGAACATATGATGCAATGGATTAGCAATATCCTTCAAAATGATTCAAATTGTGATTAATAGTGTGTTACTCAATTAGGGTGCTGATAATTAAGTGTAGCAATGTCATTAACAGCTATCGTATCACGTGAGCTAGTCCCATGACCCACATAACATTTGTATACAATCTAACATTGGCCTTAAAACTATCGGTTCAATAAACCCACCATAAACGCAAGCCCTTCAATTCAAAACCACATGATTTCAATTCTACAATGAAACTAATTTAAAACTGAAAATCAAATTATGTTTTTAAAATTCTAAAATAGTATTTTTTTAATGATAGACATTTGAAATTAAATTATGCTGATTGATTTTAAAATGTAGTCACAAGTCTAGTCGAGCTTTTTTGACAGTAGAACCAAAACTTTAATAATATAGTATTGCAAAGAATAAATTACCAAACAATTACTTTTTTGGATATCAATTTCAATGAATGCATGCAAATAGGTAAAAATCTATTTATATAAAAAACGATTTTTATATCAATCAAATGGTTTTCGAGTCGCACTGCAATACGTTCGAACTCAAAATTGGCACGTTTGTGTCAAGGCGCAGTGATTACGGTAATCACCGCATATTGTACTGATAACTTTAACAAAAGAGACCTTTTGTCTAGAACTAGGACAGACACTAAATGCGGTTGCATTTTTATCATTACGTGCGCAAAGCACTTTGTTGGTAGTATTTTCCTAGACAAATGTTTACTTAAATTCTGTTAAAGAACTAGGTGACGAAAAGTCGAACTTAACTGCTCTACTACTCTCTACTCTGTGAGCTGCAGACCTTGCGAGTCTGTCTTTGCATATAGCTTAAAACTGAATAAATGTTCACCGCGCACCTTAAAACCAAAAACGCGCGCAAACAGCGCAAAATGGCAAAAATATGTTTTTTTCACGTTTTCAGCCCCCATATTATATCTACCTACCATTTTGAAAAATTTCGAAAACGGAATAGACAAGGAGAACAGCCGGATATCCGGACGTACGAAAGCATTATTGCCCAAGATGAAACGGAGATGCTTCGCTCGCACTTTGCGCCCGCTTACAGATTGTCATCATCATCATTATAGACCGGAAACGCCCACTGCTGGGTATAGGCCTCCCCTTCTGCCATACTTCCCGGTTCCATACGCCTCCCTCATCCAAGTGTTTCCTGCGACTTTGACGATGTCGTCAACCCAACGCAGTTTTGGGCGGGCTTGGTTTCTTTGGCCTAATCTTGGCCACCATTCGGTCAAAGGTTAACCCTATCAGATACTGAAGATCGTTTCTCTTTAAAAAAAACCTTTTATGTTACATAAAGTGCGTTGCCACTGGAGACCTGTGGATCGCTCCACAACGTATAGTACCCACACACGATCGACCCACCGCTTCGGTCGGCAAGACTACACTTGAGCGGAAATGCACTAATCCCTCACCATAGCGGATCCAAGCAAGTTTATTGCTATCAGCAATGAACGTGCAAAAGACTGACCAAATGCGGATCAGGAAATTGACAGACCGAAACAAAAGGTTTGTTTAAAGAGTAGAATCTTATCGTTGACATGTTATTATCTGAAACTTCCTTCTCTTCTTTTCTTTTTCCTTTTGTTAGGGTTCCGTTGGCACCCTTTGGTGTAACCCTATTACTAAGCCTCAGCTGTCCGTCCATCTGTCTGTCAGCGGACTGCATCTCATGAACCGTAATAGGTAGACAATTGACATTTTCACAGAGTGTGCATTTCTATTGCCGCTATATAAACAAATAATAAAAATTAAATTAAAGGAGCCCCCATACAAGAAACGTGTCTTTTTTTAAACATGTGTTGATAAATATTGTACGGTAGTCCGGGACTTTTCGTTTGCGATTCCGACTCGCAATTAGCTGGTTTTGTCTATTAGAATTCTATTGGAAACTAAAAGAATACATTAGGGCGTGGATGCATCCATGAATATGTACACAACTTGTGCAGAATATGGGTCAAATCAGAGTCCGAATTCGTTTTGTTTTTTGTTGATTGGTTTTACTTTTGTTGCGAAATTGTATACGGTACAGTCTTCTTCTTCATGTGGTGTTTTTCCGTAGCTAAAGATCTGCCACCAGTTTTCTGAACTATTCTCTGTCTATTTATTGAACACGACCTGATTCCAGTGACACCTTGATGTTATGAATTTTTTTCGACGTTTCTCACCATTATCTTATTTTGAAAGTTCACGCCATATTTATCTTTAAACACCAGTTCAAACTTTCTGAAATCCAGCAACATATAATTTTCACAAATACACATCTATAACGCGACAATTGAGTTCGCGGCACCGCAACGTAGCGGTGAAGAGTGTGAGCAGCCAATTATTACAATTTGTGGACGATCCGGTAAGTGGGTAAGACCATCTACGGCTCAGATTACCGGTTTCATGGACGCTTAAGTTTGTTTAGTCAATTTATTTGCGAGGCGGAACTGATTTCTTTTTGCAATAAATGAGTGCGGAGAATGTTTGAAACGTTTGATTCAACGGTATGTTTTGTGATGATGGTTTTCTCAGGAATGCTTTAAAAGTTTAAATATAGCTTGAATTTGATTTATTGAGCATTTAGGTTACCTAGAGTTAAAAGTTTGGTCAAAACACTTTTTTTTTTTGCAATGCGTACCCTTGTGAATAGGGTTTTAAAAAATAAACTGGATATTCTATAGGAGACAAAGTGAACAGATAAGAAATACCCTCCGGAACCTCAAATTCCACCAATTATACCAATCCGTAATTCCTCAAAGTCGGCAGCCATCTTTATCTAATTACGTCTAATTTTAATCAACAACACGGGTCCGCCTACACGGCCAGTTAGCGTTAGCCAATTGCTTCATAAATTCATACGAAGTGCAAAGGTCAAGTACAATGAACTCACAACAATTCGTCAGCTCCCACCGACGCGGGCGCATCGCCGATCAGATCTAATCTACAGGCCGACATCCTAAACGTTTGCGAATTTCCACTTCCTTATGAATGGAATGCAAATTGGTGTACTTACTGTGGGGATGATTGCAATCTATAATAAGCTTAGCTTCCGTGAGACAGGTTGGTGTGATGTTTAAAAAGAAAGAGATAACTTCATCACATTGAATGGCTGATCAGCGATTACCACGACATGAAGAGAATCAACTCAAACTTATTCCTAAGAATATTGAGCTGGGATATGATGTGTCAAGACGAACGGACGGACGGACGGATGTGTGGACGGTGGTCGGCGTTATGTTGTGCGAAGACCATGTGACATCTACCAACCCGCAAAGCCACTCCCTCTAAAAATACTATTACTCCTCTAAAGCTAACTACCGATATAGCTGAATATATTCCAGATCATCACAGCACAGCGGCGGGAAAAGCCCAAACAAATTCCCACATCTAAAATTTAAAATAAACTGTCAACAACACACATGCACTAGGAATCCTAATGCACCACCTGTCACGTTCTACATGTGCCTTACGATGTAATAAAGATATTCTGTTCTCCCTAGAAGGGCACAAAACGTGGTCTCCATATCTCTGGGGCATACTAATAAAATGCAAAGTATATTGCTTTGATATCATCCATGCACATTGGAAAGATTTAGATATGTTTGCTTGAATACTAAGCAGTGTTATTATTTCTTGATATAATGGTAAACGAATATATGCTTTCTAGTATTATTTTTAGGCTTTTGATGTTTTGGGTGCATTAAAAGATCCTCATTTTTTTTCCTATTTGGCAGCTCGTAGTTGTGACCACTAAGGTCCTGGCTACTTAACCGGGCAAACCTGTGGGTGCCTTAAGCTACTAACTTAAAGCCTCCAGCCAGGGGCGAACAATACTTAAAATTTAAGTGACCGCACGCTAAGGGCACCCCCTGTGGGGTACGAACCTCGGCTTAGGGCGTCACTGAGGGAGGGCAGCAAGATGGGACAGGCTGGATCTAAATTATATTATTATTAACTGGGGGATTTAAATCTACAGGCTCAGCTACGGCGCGGGCTGGCGCGTCGTCGAGCAAGGGTCGGGGGGGGGGGGGACAATTACGTCGGGGGCGTCGCGTAGGACCTCGGCGGCGAGGTCGGAACGATGGCGGTCTGTGTTTGTGTACTGTACTGGTGGCCCTACTGCTCTCCTGGAGGAGGGTTATGGGGTCATCGGGGTCGGACAGGGCATGCCTTGGACGGCGGGTACGACTAATGCGGGAGGGGGCATATCTGGCAGCCTCGACAACCAGAGGGTTGCGATGTGAGGCCGCGGAGTCGAAGAAGCGCTTGGAAATGCGCTTCATGAACTGACGGATAGTGGGGATTTTAAGGTCGAGATGGAGGATCTCGTTCCGAACGAACCAAGGGGAGCCGGTTGCCCTACGGAGGAACCGGTTTTGGAGGGTCTGCATCCTATGGATGTGGTGGGGTTACGAGTGTGCGACAACCACGCTCGCGTAAGTCATGATAGGTCGAATGCACGCTGTGTAAATGCGCAATTTGCACTTGAGTGACAATTTGCTGCGTGCATTCAATAGGGAGTGGAGTCTACCGAGAGCGAAAGCGGCGCGCGAACGCGCCTGCTTTATGTGCTCACCGAAAGAGAGTCTATGGTCTAGAGTGACACCCAAGTATTTGGCTCGCTTCTCCCAAGGGATAGGCTTGCCGAACATGGTGATCGGACGGGGAAAGGGTCCTCAACGAGTCTTGATGTTTATGTACGTCCATCATCTGAATAGCCACCTTACATTTTCGACTCTGGTATCAGCTTTCCTTTCTTTTTCTGCTTTCGCTTAAATGTTCGTAAGGCAGGGTCCAGGTAAATAAAATGAGTCATTGATGATATATATTCTTAGAGTTCTAAGAACCTTAGAGAAAAAAAAAACGGGTTCGTTAGTCCAACAATTATTTATCTTAATGAACTGAGACCTTAACCTCTTCACAAATCTATAGGTACCGACTTTAGTATTTAAATGCGAAGGTCGTTTATAGGCAACGAAATTAATAGGGACGAGGTCTATACACTACAGACCTTCAATGGTCAATACTAACTCGACGAAACATCCATATATGTCTAAAACTATTTTTAAACTTCATAAACTTACACAATCCTAATAGATCTCCGATAATAATTTATGGACAAGAAACAACATAATATTAACTAACTCCGAAATGTCATTGCGATCGACAGCTCACTAAATAAATCCGTTCTTGCCGATAGGACTAGCAGGTGGCGATTTACAAACAGCTTAAAAATTAAATCATGTAATTACAAAACAACCACCATCTATGGAAAAAACGAGAAGATCACGCAATAAATCTTCTTGATTATAACCCGTAACACATATTTTACGCATATATTTGCCTAATAATTTATTAAATAGATGTTCTTTGTAATCAATCAATCAAATTCGAATCAAAACCTACCAATTTATAAGATTTAAAGCATAAAAATGTCGATATATCTCAAATTACGCAAGTAATGTTTACGCTGAAACCCGAAAGAATGATGGGTCGTAGCTAAGAACAATCAGCTTTGTGAGCTTAATAAACCAGCATTAAAATGGATGCAAAAATCCGTTGTCGGCATCAACAATAATGGTAACAAAAAAGCTTCACAGCCAATTACTTCCGCTCAACACTCGTGCGCCGCTTACGACGTTTATGTAACAACTGATGGAAACTTCGTCGCACTTCGTAATTGACCGATCGACCCTCGGATATCGAGCATTTTGTAAAATGTATAATCGGCGATGGCGATTACTCGAGCAGTCGGGTTTTATACGCATTGTGACGTGAGGAGGCCCAATTTATGTTTGTTGATTCGATGTTCCGAAGTTTGGTCGTGATCTTTTTGTCTGCCACAGCTAAACTGGTTTGGTGTAAAGTTCTTCTGTGCTGAACGGATAGTAATACGGTTTTTCCTCCTCACAACAGAACCTACATACGCGTCTTTACGACCCATTATCTACAATTGTTTGTTGGTATGGCTGGACCCAGTGTAGAACCTTGTGGGAATCGTGTTAAACTATTTTTTTTACTAGCAAGGCTTAATATTGTATCTGGATTTGTATTGGTGTAGTGATGTCCTTCAAGAAAGTCTGCCTGCTCTAATGGGTACGTATGTGATATTGAAAAGACTCACGTTTGACCACTTATTAAAAGCTTTATAGACCAGCGGGGTAATTGCGTAACACACTAACAGTAGGAATGGCTTAATTTTGACAGTTCAACAATATTCATTGCGTTATTCACGTTGTTGAGCAGCCAATTTTTTCGAACATATGAAGCAATGGTTTAGCAATAGGCTTCAAAATTATTCAGATTGTGATTGATAGTGTGTAACGCAATTAGGGAGCTGCATCCTAATTAAATAGTATCCATTCATCCAAATCCATTCAGCCGTTAAAGCGTAAAAAGGTGACAGACAGACTATAATAAATGCAAATCATCTTTTTAACCGACTTCACAAAAAGGAGGAGGTTCTCAATTCGGCTGTATGTTTTTTTTTTATGTGTGTTAGCTCATAACTTTTTTCGGGGTGAACCGATTTGGATGATTCTTTTTTTATTTGATAAGTGGTGCTTCACATGTGGTCCCATTTAAATTTGATCAAGGTCTGACCAGTAGTTTTTCAGTTATCCTTAATACTGCAGATTTTTTCCACTTAGTTTATATGGATGATGTGTTAATAATTTCCTGTCAATGTTATTTACACACCAAGTAGTGGTATACAAATTTGTGTGGGGTAGGTACCGCAACTAAAAAGTGAAAAATAAAAACTTTTTTACAAAAAACCAATCGACTTCCAAAAAAAAACACTAAAAGACGAAAAATAACTTTAATTTCGGAAGTCGGTGGCCAAACACGAAAATACAAAAACCAAAGGCACCGACTTCCGAAATTAAAGTTATTTTTCACGTCTTTTAGTGTCTTTTTTGGAAGTCGGTTGTTTTTTTGTAAAAAAGTTTTTATTTATTTTATTAAACATGATTTTATGATTCTAAATGTTTAAATTAAAATTAATAATAAACTTTAATATTATCATCATATATTGAATACTCTAACGTCGCCATCAGCTAAGTTATTTTATAACGTCAAATTGTAATAACTTTTAAACGGGTGGACCGATTTAAATGATTTAAATAATACCTCAAGACAGGGTTTCGGACTATATTTCCAATTCCTTAAATCTCTTAAAAAGAGGTACACAAAAACAATAATCATATGAATATTAAAATCATCCCCTATTTTACCCCCTTGAGGGTCGTTTTACAAAAACGCTGATACATATTTTTTATTTCTGCATAAATTTAATTTTTCATATCCCTCACTTAAGAAACGCTAAGTTTCCTTTACAAACTTTCATCCCCTATATCACCCCCTATATTGGGACAAATAACCATTTTTCATTTCCATTAAATTTTCAGTTACTTTCGAATTTATAATATTAGTATGGATATTTTCCTTATTTTTGCTCGTGTTACATTTATTGGAGCTATTTCGTATTTTTTTACATTTGTGTATCCTCAAAAGGCAAGGTGAAACTTAAACACTGTAATTACCTATAAAAATGCCAAATCTAATAAGATTCTAACGAAGTTTGATAACATTATTGAAAAGACTAGTTTTCTAAAGTTTATCATTAAATATAATTTAATCTCCATTAATAAGATACTGTAATTTTACAGTGGTAAATTAATAATTCATGAATTATTTAAAGAGCATTGACATGAATGACATTACTATATAAATCGTAATGATTTCTTCAATTGAAATTCTATTTAGAATTCTATTTAGAATTTTCAATTAGAGTTCATAATTAATTTTAAATTACATTTACCGGTAGGTATATTAATTATGTCGTGTATTTATAAGCCTTTGTAGCTATCACCCTGCTTGTGACCTTTCAAAATACCAAAGATTGTATCACGAGGGTTCAGTATCAGGGCAAGGTCATAACGCAGTTGTTGTTTGTTGTTGTTGTCGTCATTTTTTGTATTTGTGTGTTTTTCTCTGCGTCATGTTTACCGCAAATAAACGTATGTTCTTTCTTTCTTTGTTTATTTTAATTAACCAAAAACGGCTATCTGTCAGTTACATCAGTTAAACAAAGTTCGAAAAAATTCATACATCTCACAGAACTCCAGTCATAGTGACATGATCTTCTTCCATTCGTCCGCGAAATCATCACAGTGAGGTTTAGCGTCCAAGTGAGCGGTGAGCGTGGAGAGAGTCCGAGGAACAGGGCAATTATGACTAACGTTAATTGTTTTTGGACCCCAAACATTTTTGATCAGCGTCTGTATGGGACACCTGGGTAACCGGCCTGTAAATAGGTCCACATCGTAGACGTGAAACGGTATCCGTACAACCTAAACCATACCCATTAGAAGTAGTGGCAGGTCTAGTAAGCCTCAGGCGCTCTTGCTTCCAGAACACCGACAAAGCGACTATACCGCCTATTACGGCAATATCAATATTCACGTAGTTCCATGAAAGTCGCTCTACATCTGCTGCATTCATTAACTGTTTCCGTAATTGGCACCGATTAAAGTATCCAAGAAGTGATTGCAACAATTTCCTTATTGCCGTTTAAGCGAAAATCGTAATAACAAAAGTTCTATTGGAATTATATTGTTTTTTTTTTTAAGTTTAGATCATACTGCGTCTATTAGCGTTGTTACGGTCCAGTGTGTTCAAGTACTATAATCGTGTATGATTTAATGTTACCTGCTATTCATCCATAAATATGGTATTACGTAGAGAAACCATATGTCAGTATTGATTGCGTATTTAAAATTGTTAAATGAAAACTTAAAGACTTAATTTTTTTGCGCAAAACGCGCACATTTCGTCGATATTTAGACGATAACTATCAGGTACAACCAACCAACTATGATGGAATTAACTTTAAGCTCCATTTCATAATTGATCAAACACAGCTACATACACCCTGTACCTACAACATAACCTGAAATACATATTGTTATATTTTTTTAGTATCACTAAGTACATATCGTAAAGTTTTTTAACACAACAGCCTAGTAAATAAATCTGTATGGGTTACAGTTAACGTACCGTATATTCTTATCAATCGTAACCATTAATACCCACATAGTACTTACCCACATTTTTTACTACATAATCAAATGCTCAAACACACAAACGTTTCTGATCTACATTTTTTTGTAGAAACGTTATCAAAAATGCATTTGAGTTTTAGAATTGTTCACCATTGAGCGCTGAATAATAATTAAAAAGGTTCTTGGTCTATAACTCACTTTTTAAGGTCATCAGCATTTCTAACGTGTAAAAAAAGAAAACGTCGAATTAGCATGTGGAATCTAGATAGGTACGATAATATTGTTAAGCTAAGTTTACATTACAACCTGGTAACTTTGTGTACAACAATAATTATCATAAACAGTCCATTGCTATACAGTGTACTGTAAAGATTGACTGCAAAACGCGACCTTATGTCGTGCAGTTTGATAGAAAAATAATTCTGGTTGCATTTGACCATTCAAGCGAATTTAGAATTAGCTCTCAAATTATTTTTTATTATAATAAACGAATAAACGGAATAAATATAATATTTTATTATTTAACGCCCCCACAAAATATTGCTCTACTGCTAGCACTCCTGTAGTGCTACAGTACATAGGCCTTTCCAATTGCACCAAAGTCAAAGTCAAATCATTTATTTCAAATAGATAAATAAAAGGCACTTTTGAATGTATTTTTTTTACAAAAAAATAGAATTGATTCTAGTTGCCCCTTCAAAAAAGGTAGTTTCGTATGGAGAAGAACGGGCAAGAAACTCCACCGTTACTCTTTTAAAAGGTTTTACAATATTAACCCCCCATTTCACTCAATCCTCGGCTACTGCCATCCAACTGATACCACAGGGAAGTAAAACTAATGGAAATAATTATGTGAAGACGCTTTTAAATTTTCGTCCACGATAACGTTATAACGTGCACGTATTTCCAAACATTATTTAACGTTCACAATAATATCTGCATATTTGAAATGTTATCAAAGCGCACATTATCACCTACTTATAGGAGGTACTATTTTTTCTACAATATTCCTACCTAATCAGGAATAACTAGAGAGGAAATTAGTTTGAAATTTTACGCATGTTTGCTGTAACTAATTAAATCTCAATAACATAAAGCATGTTTAATTAAACTAAGATTATTCCATTTCCAATTTCTGGCTTCATCATTCGTTGCTCCAACATTGAGATAGGAAATGACAAGGCAGGTCTAGGAAACTCTGGCGTGGTAACTTAAGACTTGGGAGCGTGCATGACGGATTGGCCAGAAAAAGCAACCCAAGCAGAAATATGAATTTTTCTGAGGGAAACCTTTGTCCAGTAGTGGGACAGCATAGGCATAAAAAAGTGACACGAAGGCTTCCGTAGCACCGTACAATATATTGAACAATATTTTCCTAAAACGCCGAAAAACGTTTCTTGTAAGAAACCCCTTTAATTTTTAACTTTATTTCATTTTTATTTGTTTTGTTATAGTGGCTATAGTAAAACACACTCTGTGAAAATTGCAAGTGTCTACCTATTACGGTTTAAAAGATACCACCCTGTGACAGACGGGCGGACGGACAGCGGAGCCTTAGTAATAGGGTCCCGTTGGCACCCTTGGAGTACGAAACCCTAAAAAGGTACAGGAAAGGACGCTAGTTTATCATCTTAGACTAGTGGCTCTGTAACCTGTAGACCTCGCGAGTCTGGCTTTCCATAGCTTAAAACTGAATAAATGTTCGCGCTATTTAAAATATAAGAGCGCGAAAAGGCAGTTTTTTTTTTTTTTACATCTTCAACCCCCATATGACCTCCATTTCGAAAATTTTCAAAAAACTCTATCGACAAAAATGTCTGTATAAATTATTAAACCTCCTAACAAAATTTCACGAGAATCGGTTGAGAAATGCGACTTATAGAGGAGAACAGACATCGGGATATACGGACCTATGAAAGCATTTTTGCGCAAACTGAAACGGAAACGCTTCGCTGAGTCAATTATGTTCATATTATATTTTTTCATGGAAATCGCCCTCTACTAGAACTGTGTCATTGTCTAAACCAAGCTTAGCAAACCGTTTCATCAAAACTAAGATCTAAACGATACCTATGTTTTGAATATTTTGCCTGGCAAACCAAGGTCACGTTACTTAACTCTAGATTTCCAAACATGATACTGCCAACAGTAATATTTTAGTAACAGGTATTAACAATTATGTACGCGAGGAATGTGAAATTATAATTTCTATTCGGCAATCACTGTGTCTGATCGGATTAAGACATTTATGTTTATACCAAAGATTATTTGATACTGACGTGGGATGTGAACTTATAACATGTGTCTATGTTAAATCATGTATTATAATTTTATATCATGGATTCCATCTGATACATTGACATTAAGCAATTATTGTGTGTAATATTACCATCATAATCAAACGCCATATGGCAAACGTCGGATAAACGGGAGCCTATCAATTATAAAATATAAATATATGCCTACGATTTATATAAAATGCAGTTATAATTTTATTGCACCCAGGAACATTACAGTCATTTTTCAAGTTCACATGGAAAAATTGGGTATAACGCCATGCTCCTATAATTCACATTTTGTTTATATCACAGGTGAGAAAAAACAATGCTTGTATGGGGAAAGTGGTAATTTGTATAAAAATAATAACCTCGTGTAAGTTAAATCTACAAAATGACTTCATCATTAACTTCAGGTAGGTACATGTTACATAGACCCTTCTACTAGATGTAAGTAAGTACTCCTTTTTCATTAAAACTTGACACTTATAAAGGCCCCCGCAGACAAGCGCGACGTGACAGCGCGACACGACTCTAGTAGAACAATTACTATGAAAACTTCAAGGAAATTTTTCTACAAGAATCGCGTCGCACCCGCGTCGCGTCACGCCTGTCTGTTCGATCCTTAAGTCCTTTAGAACATCAATCTATCATTTCATTTCAGTAGAAAACAATTGAAGCATAAAAATAATCCCAAAAAATGTATATATCTTCTTTCATGAAAAAAACCGTAAACATAAACAACCATAAACATTTCGCCACAAAACCTGTTTCTTTTTACCTATATTTCAATGACTGACAGACAATTTGTAAAAACAATTAAATTCAAGTTTCCAAACACTTTAGTAAACATTAACATTTATCGCGCCCTGAACTTCACTGAAAGCCTCGTAATGACCACTTTAGAACCTGCTCTTAGCAACGAAACAACATATTATCAGTGAAATAATTATCTGTTTCAATATCGTGACATGTGTTTCCTACCCGGATGCAAACCCAGGATATTATCTAAGATGCCTTTTACAGAACTCGAAGAGAGTGGAAGGAAACGCGTGAAATACGTATATTTCACGCGTTTCCTTCCACTCTCCAATAAACCAATAAACTCGTAAGTTTATTGGAAGTTATTAATGGGCTTGAATGAGAAAATAGGGTTCCTAAAGCGATGAAAGGTAAAGGCGACGAAATCTAACCAGCATGTGTGTAGTCTGTCTTGACCAGCACTATTTTATGTATCTCTCCCACTCTCACTGACGAATTTATAGTTTAGCCTGGTGTTACTATTTAAGAACGATATTTTTTTAGGTTTCTCCGTAGCGAATCGTTATTTCGATTTCAATGTTATCTCGATTCTCATTACTTGCCAAAATGACTTATCATTAATCATAAAGAAATTGATTGAATATTGGCGAACACTGGAATACAAGATTAGAAAGTCAAATCAATAACTTGGAACGAATTCAATCCGTTGCAGAGCAAATGCTAATTTTAATAGAGACTAGACCCTCAATTGATTCGACAAGGCAATCAGTTAACGGCTATGTAAGAGATAAACAACCGCCCTAGGAAGAGACACGTCGCAAATTATTAAATTGGGAACTACCTGTTGGATGTACAGGCGCATTCGCAACAGATATTAACATTGACCTTGTGGTTTAACGAGATGATTACAGCGATCCCCCAGTATAGCGGAGATCTCTAAACAATTGGTCATGTTACAGAGAGGGAGCAAGCTAAGCACGTGATCAACTGTTGGTCCAACATAAATGTACGGTAGGGACTAAGTGCCAAACAGTAGCCAAACAACAATATTCATTGATCTAATTATCAAAACATGTTGTACCAAATGTAAACAACATATAGTCAATAGTGTTTTTAGTTTCATTAAACTACGTCTTGTTTAATGAAACTATATACTATTGACTGTGTTATACTCATTGAACCTATGAGCCTACATGTGAACCTACGTTGAATGAGTATAGAAAAGCATATAGGTACTTAGGTGTTAATGAAAGCGTAGGGTTTGAGCAATGAAGTCCTAAAAAAAGCGAAAAACAAATGAATGCGTTTAGTTTCAATTGAACTGTCATTTTTTAAGTCAAGCCGTATGTACGCTAGTAACTTGCAACATTTTTGATGAGTGAAAAAGCAACTGATTGCTGTAATTATTGTTTCAAATGAAGAAACAAAAATTTTATTCATTTATTTCGTTGCAATTCAAAAGTAACGTTTCATCGTAGAAAAGACAAATCATTTCATTTAAAACGTATTAAAACAGTCACAGATTCGTTTGAGTCATTAGACATGGGTATAGCTTACTAAGACTAAAAGTAATTACTTGTATACAAAACTTCCTAGTCAATGATATTATACAGAGGGGCTACTATTAGTTCTCAAACATTATTACCAGCCATCAGTCCGTTTAGAATAACAATTGTTTATTCTTCCTTTTATCATAACAAGACTTTTGCTGTAGAACCTACTTACATCAACCACAAACATAACATCGGGCTAAGCATAAATAACTGGACAAACGTCTGAGTTTTTAATATCCTGTTAAAGATAAAGATCCTGCTAAAGGACTTGCTCAATCTAATTGGTCACGGCTGCAGTCGGGTTTATACGCTGTCTTAATGTTGTTAGAGTCTTGAAAGAAACAAACGTAATAATAAAAACAACTATATTTATCACATCATCGATATAATAATGAGGAAAACTGTCATTATTTATCTAAGATCTATTAATTATTAATTATAGATCTGGTTATTAAACAACTATAATACTGAAGTAATATTTAGCCATTCAAGGAAAGAAAAATGTTTTGCACGAGAGTTGAGAATAGGTCTGGATTTGTGCCCGGTTGATGGCATTAGGCTCGCCCCCTATTACATGGGACTTATACATAACTGGCAAAATGTGGGTGTACTATAGGTACACCGTACACCTCTGCCTAACCCTTCGGGGAATACAAGCGTGATGTTATGTATGTGTTGAGAATAGGAGTATACCTATTAAAAGACTTGAAATAAATATTATACTTGTAGAGCTGGTATTAAGATGAATTTGAAATGATTGGTTGATCCTGTTTAAGGTCAAGAACACAAAATCGAGGCCTCGGTCTTAGAATGTTTAGAACAGATGGCAAACGTATTGCTCCTTCGTTACTAGATTAACTTTTATGAAATACTGCACTCGAAACACTCGCTTAGTGTGGTAATATAATAAACGAACTTCAAATGACTGGTTTTAGGGTTAACGACGTTGACCATTTTTAAATTATTACCGAAATAATCAAAACTATCGCTTTAACTAAGTGTTTTACAAACATGATTCTTATTAGAATAATATACGAAGGGATTAACCAACTTTGATTTGGAATAATAGGTACGACATAAAATGAATGAATTTTACATTGACGACGTGTATTTTATCATGATTTAGTAGGTGAAAATAAATGCAAAATATTTGGAGTAGGTATATTAGTAACAAATAATGTAACAGAGAAACTTAAAACAATTAATTTAGAGTATCAGAAAATACCATTATTGAAAGTCTATGTACGAATAAAGGTAGGTAACAAAGAGCGTATCAATTGAATTACCCTTGTGAGCTGAGCGTATCGTCTGACACGATACAATTGTTAGCAATAGGTTAATCTGTCGTTAATTACAAAGATTCACGAACTCAACATTTCTGAGCAAGAGACTGGAAATTTGTAAACTCACTTTCAACACCGATTTAATATATTATACAAGTAGCATATTATATTGAGTTATCACTAGATTTATATAATAGATTGCAATAGAAAATAACGTTCTCCCTGCCTACCTGACAAGGATTATGGCGTGAATTCACACCATTAATACCTTACAGAAAGCCACGTATACAGGTTTCGAGAACAGTCTAACGTACGTCTTGCATAAGAGAATTGTTTACTTCTTTTTGTTTTTGTTTTCAAATAGTTCGCGTGTAGTTATCATACAACGAACTTGAAACTCATTGATCATTGTTCGTCCAACGATAATAAACCAATGAATCAATAGACAGAAAAACAAATATGAATATGCTCTCCGTCTAAAAAAGTGTTTGCCAGAGTTTAGAGTGTAGTGACACATTCACAGTTCTTATAAAATAATAAAATATACCTAGTTTGCACTGATAATGGAGAGATAACTTTTGAAAAGTATGGAATATCAAAAATAGTGATTAATACGTAATAGCTGATACAAAAATGACAACATCTTTTGATAATAAGAATTATTATTTGCACAACTGTACGACACATTCAACCAAAATCATTAGCTTTATGATTTTTGGACGGAACTTACATTCTTGCTGATGGTATACTAATTGGATATTAGTAAATTAGTCCTCCGAATTCTTCATCAGAGTTGATACCGTTAATTGAAGTGATTGGCGGAATTTAAATTTTTTGAAGATATTCAAATATTGGTAAACCTGAACTGGTCAACTGGTAAGTTTAATATAATCAGTTTAATTATTCAATATGTCTGCGACGAGTTGAAAGAGAAAACGTGTAACATTTGTGTGTACAAAATTTTCGTCCATTTCGCGTCGTCAGGCAGGTTTTAAAGTCACTCGTCCAAGTGAGTTAACAGAGTGAAAACAGCTCGCAATAGGCAGGTACGTTGCGTGATATCTACACCAAACACCTGCTAGTTATTGCACCGAACCTTGTGTTTCAGTCAATTATTGCTCTTGAATGTTGTGCCCAATTTTATTTTTTTCTTATTGTTCAGAAAGGTCAAGTACGTCTCTCGTACTATTAAAGCACATCGCAATAAATAATCATTTATTTACCTAATGTAATTTCGTCATGAACTTCATTTTGAATGTTTGCATCTGATGCGGTATCTAAATCAAGGATTTCTACCGAGGCCTACACGTTTCGCTCGTCTCATTTGTTATCATTAGCACTCATCGTTAGCTCTTCAACAAACAATTTCATTGTTACTACCTTTGGTTCGTCATTGTTCTCCTGTGATTGCTTTAAAAACCTCATCATCACCTTCACTGTGATGATTATTAATATCATCGACGTACCTGTGTCCTGTGCATTTTGTAAATGATGAATGTGGTGCAGGTGTGCATAGTAATGATGATGGTGTAGGATGCATTCCAGATCGGTGCAATTCAACATTGTCACGGAGCACCGGCCGCGCCGGCAGCCGTCTGCTCACTCACGCTCGGTGCACACTTTCACAAAACAATTCCACTGGCACTACGACACGTATCGCTGTCACATCACGTTATCTCCTTGGACACCGGTAAGGGACTGACACTCATGGGTCTGGTCCACCAGGAGCCGCGCCGATAGGTCTACACTGTCGGCGCGATCTACCAATGCATCACGTGCACTTGTTTATTTTCCTAATTCTCCAAATAATCACACGTTATCGCGAGAGTCACCCATAACTGTTCGGAATCGCGCGACGTTCAAAGGAGCGGAAGGCGTAATCGATAAGGCGGTCGATTCGATAAGTACGCGAGGTTGTTGCAGTGAGCGGCGTGCGCGCAACACTTGCGGCGCGCGATTGTATACTGAGTGCGGTATGCGAGCGGCTGCCACCTCTCCCGGGCTCCCGGCCTCGACCGCACTTGTCGAGCCCTGGGCTATCATATCGCGCCACCTATTGCCCTCTGGAGAATAATGCAGCGTTCAACGTCCGTTTCTCATTATCATCTCGACATGAAAATGCATTAAAACGATTGTCCTAAACCAAGCACCCAATATATTGTTACTATATCCTTAACACTGTATGTACCTAAGCATTTCATCAAACAACGTGCGCAAACTTTTTATGCATAGCGTCAACAAAAATTCATGAAAAAAAAATTCGTTGCCATGCAAATGTTTATAACGCGTAAACATTGCACTGAAGCAGTTGATGCGATTCGTAATAGCAATTACGGTAGGTACAACAACAAATGCCAAAGACATGAACGCGTTCGTTAAAGAACGTTATTATTGAGTCGATGCCGACAAGATTCGCAAGTAAATAGTGAAGCGGAGATTTGCGGAAAAGGAGAAAAAATCAACAAGCGAAATATCCGCAGTACAGGTCCCAAGGTTGAAGGACTTGCTCGCCGTGAGTACGACGCAGGTACAGACAGACTTTCAAGTGACGATGCATGTGCAAATACACAAGTTATTGTACTCCGTAGACATGTAAGCGAACGCATTGTCTTCCCACACCATGCCATTTATAACTATGACGCTGACAATCTCGGCGCTCTGGCTTATTTCATCGGCTGTGTTTTTTTTTTTCATGAAGAGGGATTTGTCTCTGACCTCGATTATAAAAGTATCCGTTACAAGAACATTAGTTTTCTTGGGTTTAATTACAACAAAGTGGCAATAAAAGCCACATTGATAAATTCTAATCTTTATTGGCTAGTTCATAAATCTTTGCTTCAATTCTTGCTCTACGAATGGGCAAGGTACAGAAATGGTGTGTTTATTCAGTAATATTTTTTCTTAGAAACTAGCTAATTATGAGTCCTCGTTAGTATTGAAAATGTCGAGGTGCAGGTGAAACGATCACGTAGGCCTTGACTTCAAAGTAAGGGCCGATCAGATGATAATTGCAGCAATTCTTATTATTTTACAATGCACCCAAGTTTTAATCTTCGTATTGATCAGTGTATTCATTCAGACGAGTTCTTAGAAAAAAAGTCCTTACATTTTTTTTTTATAAGTTATAAAAGCATTAGACACTAAATACGTTGTTGATTGAGGCAAATATGTTCCAGAATATTTTGAAATTATGATCAAAATGAAAGGTACTGGTACGCTTTTAGTTTTCAATCGAGATTCACCAATCATCATTCTAGAATACGCGCCTTGGTAACTCTTTCACAGCTGTTTTACAGTACCTACTTACGTAAAGATATTCAAGTTATATTTTTGAACACATTGTTAATAATGCAATTAATAATTTGATGAATTAATTCGAAAAATTATTAAAACGTGTGAAAAAAATTAAAAGTAGCTGTCCAGGTTTATGTGGCAGAGATAAACAGAAAAAACAAAATCAATTCTTCAAATGAAGAAGTTTTCAAGTTATAATTTTATAGTAAAATTATAACTTGAAAACTCGTCAATCTTTCCATTGATATTACCTCCATTTTGATTGATCGTCGAGGCGGCATAGGCGGATGTGAAACTAACGATGGCTGTAGGAAAAAATATCTTCATGAATGAATGGCAATTGACTCTCGTTAGATTCGTGGGCGCTAGCGTCACTATTGAACGACGGTCCTGTCGGTGTATTCCGTAAAAATCTCACTGTGGAAACTAAGGTGAAGTGAATTTGACGGGAGTGGTCAATAGTGTCAATCCCTAGCATTAGGTGGATTGACAGCTCACTTAATGCTCACTTCATGCTCACTTCACCAAAACATGCTCACTTCAACAAAATTTTCACGGTGAGATTTTTACAGAATACACCAGCTGGACTCAATCTTCAGCTTGGAATGTGGTAATGGGTTTTTCCATAGGTATTCTCAGAAGCAGTCCGGAGTCTAGCTTTTGCAATTGGCTCGGCTAGTATTACATTGGATTTACACGTTACTGGCGAAATGTTTGTGTAAAATACATGTCACTTGTTTTGCCTTCGGGAAATACCAACTGACGAACGTGTTCGGTTGTTTTAGTGATATTTATGCTGTGTTATTGTTTGAAATAGGATTTCTATAATATCAATTAATACTCGTATCTATGGGTTTTGTATTCTTAACTATTGTTTTAACGGTCATACCGTTTTTTATTAAGAAATTCTGTATGGAACATAGGAAAAAAAAAACCATTCATAACAATAAACAATCAACTCAGCCTATCGCAGTCCACTGCTGGACATTATATGCCTCTCCCACGCTGCACCACAATACCCTGTCCTCCGCCTTCCGCAACCAGGACTGATATAGGTACTTACAAGTATCAATTAATGTTTTGTTTTTTAACTTCCACTTGTATAAACAAAATCTCCAATCTTTTTTTGTCACTTTCCTTTAATAGAATTTTAGACCAGCATTGGCTCTAAGCACACACAACACACAATTCACACACAATGTTGTTGTTGTTGTGGTGGACACAATTCTTTGCAGTTTTTGGTGCCTGTTTTCAAAACACGCTCAATTAGTGATATTTGGTTTATCTTTTGGGACTTCTGCAACTTTTTAATTTTAGTCATCATTGCTGTCGTAATCAATCTTAAAATCTTCACAGCTTCACCATTTAGTGGAAACATCATCAAGTGATGTTTCATCTTGTCTTAAGTCAAAACTTTCTTGTTTGTAATGTAAACTGTTTACAATATCTCAAATTTTCATCGCACTTGGTTCACAGTTCACCTGATTAGGCTAAAAGCACGTGAATATAACAATATATATTTTGAGTAAACATAACAGTAGTGTCTACAATTGTTTGTCCCAAGTACGTATTACGCAGTTAACAACATTATGAATATTGAAACGGACAACTTCCATGTAACTGTAAGGTCAAACTGTTTACTACGAAAATACCGTTATCTTTATCTTTTTCGTGTATTTATATTATATAATATAACCACTGGCCATTTAAGAATATATCTTTGATTCCTATATTGGAACTTAAGTCTGCAAAGATTTTCATGCCAACTAGTCAAATTATTAGCCACTCTATCAGAATTATGCAGTTGGAGTGGAGAACCTACTTCAAGTATATGTATTTCTAACATTTCTTTGTCAACCTACTATTTTGTTCCACTTGGAAATATTTGCCAAAATGTAATGGTAATGGGTATTACCAATTTTTCTTTTATAAAAACTAATAACTATGTAGAAATATAATAAAAGATAAACATTGCTAATTGGTGCCGTCAGTTAGTAGTTTTACACGCCCTGCAGACAGCAAAGGCGTGGAGCTAACTCAGTGAGCTAACTACTTAATTAACTATTGTTTACCATCATTTATCGATAACGCTTTTCACTTTAATGAACCGTGGAAAGTTGTTAGTGGTATTGACATGTGGAACTAAGGTGAGACTTAAAACTAGCTAAGTAGTTCTACTTTGATGGTAAGGAAGGAGAATTTCCTCCATAGCTAGTAGATAATGAGAAAGAACAAATCATGTTTCAGTTTTTCTTAAAATGAGATTCGTCTTGTTTATAAAATTTGAAATCATGTGTGATGCTACTAAATCTAAGCCTATACACGGGCTGAAACATTTAGAACATGACTTAAATATTTGTAAGATGGCCGTGTCCATTAATGCTGACAAACTCGACCTTATGAAAATTCGTTTAGTTCTACTTACAAAAGAGAAGCTCAAGGGTCTTTTAAAACTAGGCACGCCACCATTGCGGCAGTAAGTCCCTTCTTTGAGGAGTGGATTTAGAGGCGCCACGGCGTCCTCACCTTCGGTCTGAGGCAGGTCCTCACCGGACATGGTTGTTTTGGAAGGTTCCTGTTTCGGATAAGGCGGGAGGACACGAGCATTTCCTCCCGCCTTATCCGAAACTGGAATAAAGGTAACACCCGCCCGGGTGTTACCATTGAATGGATCGACCGGAGGAGACGGTGGAGCATACGCTGGAGATCTACCCCGCTTGGGCGGAGTACCACCGTGTCCTAGTGGCGGCGCGCGGTGATCTCTCGCGTCCGGCCTGGCGAAGAGGGCATGGGAAGCCGTCACCTCTTTGTGCGAAGCAGTAATGCTGGCTAAGGAGGAGGTGGAGCGCGTGAGGGTGAGGCAATCGCTGCGCCCTCATGCCCCTAGTCGCTGCGGACTTGCGGATGGCGAGCTACCCATTGCTCGCCGTCCGCAAGTCCGCGGTAAGGAACAGGTCCAGGTCGATGGCGCATTGTGTTCCAAGCGCGCCTCAAAGGAATGTCAGCACCATTGACGGGGTCCGAAAGGGCCGATGCCTGCCGGGGTCGCGAATTGTTCGAAAGAGATACCGTGGCCTTGGCGCACAGGCAACTGAAGGAACACGAGTGGGTTTTAGTCAGTAAAAGTTTGATACGCCCTTCCGCTCCGCCCAGAGCGGGAAAGTAACTAGACAATTTCCCACCAAAAAAGAGGGGCCTTTTAAAACTGATAAACTAGTTTATATAGTAACCTAAACTGATTTTATATAGTAGGTACTTAAAATCTGACGATTTTTTAAGAAACCAAGCTAAAAGCGCGCTTCTGACGCCTTAGCTAGATTCAATTTTTCTTTGCAGAATACTACGTGCTAATAATGACCTACATAATTTCCTACCACTACCGCCTTGTTTTCTTTCGTATACGCAGTACGTATAGGCAGTTTAGTAAATACACGTTGTTTGAATAAAGTAAAAATATATCAAACAATAATTTATTATTGAAAGTACCTTTATTCATTCATAATACTGCTTCCTTTATGGTCATAACATGGATGATGAAGGTTTATGTTTTCTATTCATCGTTATTAAAAAAAACCTTGGAACAGATCACTTGAACAAATCTTCGTAACTTACTACGTAGTCTTAGATTCGGTTATTAGTGGTTTAAAAATGTATTAAATTCAAAATTCTATTTTTTTTTTTGCATTCATGTGTACATTTCATTGTTACAATATAGGTAAGTTCCAACATGAAACCAGGTTCAGGCACGGCAACATAATAATATAATAATATATAATTTCTACTTTTGTATCTGTAATTTTTATGGTGTACATAATAAAGAGTATTCTATTCTATTCTATTCTATAATATATATTTTTTTAAATGTTTTTATAAAAATATTTAAAAATGTATAAAAAAAAAAGTAAAGTAAGTAAAGTATGTAAATAAATAAACGAAATAATAATTCTAATATAATAATAATAATTAACGTTTCTTTAAAATATGAACATAATTGTACTTACCAGAAGAGAAATATTCCATCTATAAATTAATAATCTTGGAAAATGTTTAAAAATGTACATAAAAAGTATGTAAATAAATAAACGTTTTAACGCATATGTAAAAAAAAATTCCTGATCTTATGAAAAACAGTAAAATAATACCGTTATTTAAATCGGGTAGTACATCAGACCCTACTAATTATAGACCTATTTCAGTACTACCTACCTTTAGTAAAATTTTTGAAAAACTTATTTTGAATCAAATGCAAGGATTTTTTAATAATCACAAATTACTGCATAACAAACAGTTCGGTTTTACGAGGGGTCGTTCGACTACTGATGCCGGAGTTGAACTTTTAGGACATGTTTATGATGCATGGGAGGACAAATGCGATGCTTTGGGAATCTTTTGCGATTTGTCCAAGGCATTCGATTGTGTTCTTCATGAAACATTGATCAGGAAACTGCACCACTACGGAATCCGAAACGCCTCTCTGGATCTTCTTACTTCTTACTTAAGTGATAGGATTCAGAGAGTTGATGTTAATGGAAAAAGATCACCCGGATCGGTAGTAAGAATGGGGGTCCCCCAGGGCTCAATTCTTGGGCCATTTTTATTTCTTATTTATATAAATGACTTGCCTTACCTCATAAAGGATAAACATGATATAGTGTTATTTGCAGACGACACTTCACTTTTATTTAAACTGAAACGTCAGCAGCTGATTACTGACAATGTAAATAGCGCCCTTGCAATAGTAGTTAACTGGTTTAATGTTAATAACCTACTTCTTAACGAGAAAAAAACTAAATGTATTAAGTTTACGATACCTCATGTTAGACAAGTAGAAACTAGTGTTCTCATAAAGGGTGAAGTGCTGAAACCCGAAAATACCACAGTTTTCTTAGGCATAACTTTGGATACCAAGCTTCAATGGGGCCCCCACATAGATAAATTGTCAAAAAAGCTTAGCTCTGCAGCATACGCCGTTAGAAAAATTCGTGGTTTAACTGATTTAGAGACAGCCCGTTTAGTATACTTTAGTTATTTTCATAGTGTGATGTCGTACGGTATTCTGTTGTGGGGAAATGCCGCCGATATCCAGACAATTTTCGTTTTACAAAAAAGGGCAATTCGTTCTATCTATAAATTAAGTCCCAGACACTCCCTCAGAGATAAATTTAAAGAGATTAATATAATTACTGTGCCTTCTCAGTATATTTATGAAAATCTTTTGTATGCACATAAAAATATTAATCTGTTTAAAAAATACAGTGATATCCACAATATAAATACTAGAAACAAACACAAATTTATTGTTCCTACAACCAGGCTCAAGAAAATAGGTGGCTCGTTTAGATGCCAATGTATACGTTTTTATAATAAACTTCCTAGCGACATTCAAGATTTAAGCTTTAATAAATTCAAATCTTTTATAAAACGGAAACTATGCCAGAAAGCCTATTATACTGTGAAAGACTATATTGAGGACAAAAAGGCTTGGGATTGAGCTGCTCCAATAAATTTACACGGTGAATGTTGATTTTAATTTGCTAGCTATTTTAGACATGAATATTTACTGTAAAAAGTATTATATTTTTTTAATTATTGAGAATATGAGGACTATGTGGGTCATTGTTTCAGTTATATTCTTGATCTGGCAGTTTAAGTAGTTTATGCGGCCTACCCAAATGTCCTTTCTTTGGTATTGTTCGTCGAATCGTTGAGCTCCTTAAGTTCTGAGTTGAGCTGCACGGTTACTGACAAATGCGTGCACTGACTGGACAGGTCCACTTAATCTGTGTGGTTCTTTCCTCAAAAGACCATTTCAGACACCAATCTACATGGTTCTCAAACATTATGTCCGATTTTTTTTATATACACATTGACATTGTTGAATTTTATATACACAATGACATGAGTATTTACTTGTAAAGTAGTATGTTATTTTAATTATTGTGAATGTGAGGATTATGTGGGTCATTGCTTTTTTTTTTCGCAGTTAATTTTGATCATGATCTGGCAGATTGAGTAATTTATGTGGCCTACCCAAATGTCCTTTCTTTGGTATTGTTCGTCGAATCGTTGAGCTCCTTAAGTTCTGACTTCCTGAGTTGAGCTGCACGATTACTGACAAATGCGTGCACTGACTGGACAGGTCCACTCAATCTGTGTGGTTCTTTCCTCAAAAGACCATTTCAGATACCAATCTACATGGTCTTCACATGATCTGACCAAGATTATGTCTGGACTTTAAAAGAGACTGTGACCTCTGAGTTTGTTTCGGCCTTTCTTCTCAGAGTAGTCAGATAGGAAACGCCGACCTCATCTAGTTTAAAAATATGATTGACGTGTAAAAGTGTTTGTACAAACCTACTTACAGAAATAAAATCATTTATCATTTATCATTCATTTATCATTTATCATTTAAACGATATAATAATTTTAACATAATAATAATAATCAACGTTTCTTTAAAATATGAATAATTAATTGTCCTTACCAGAAGACGAATATTCCATCTACAAATTAATAATCTTGGAAAATCACAAACATTCGCAGGAAGGTTGAGCAATGATTACGAACCATTTTTTGGGAAATAAGACTATATTCGCTTATTTGACAGTTTTTTTGAAAATGCTGTGAATGAAAAGTTCTGGATCATCTTGAAAAAAAAACATATTCAAAAATTATGAAGCACTGCGGTTCGAGAAACCTTTCAAGGCGGTCTATTGACGCAAGTTGCAGACTTTTAACTAGCGTAAAATTATGACAATAGACTTCAATAAAAGTCATCAACATAACACCTGTAAAAAAAAACAAATTACCGCCTGGTCTCGTACGTCGTATATCACCAAAATTAGTCATAACGGTTCAAGGCATGAGAGGATAAACGTACACTTTCAACGTTGACCTACAAGTATATATGTATAGCTATTACATACAATGTGCTGGTGACTTTCCGCAGTGTTATCAATGCCGGTGAAAGGGCTTCGACGGTAGGCTAGTAGCATATTTAAACACAATACATTGAGTTACAAAATACGGCACGGCTTATAATAAAATATCGTTACGATGTTATACCTAAATTTTTAATGACAATCTTTCTTCTTATTATGGCTGTGACTAGGTACGATAAAAAGGCCTGAAAATCAAAAACACATTTGATTTTTTAGCACTCGCATAGTATTTATAAATACAACAACAACTTTTTATGTCTTATATACACATTTATGCATGTAGACTACACTTTGTCGCACACTTATTAAAGCTCATTCACCAACATCCGGGATTCAACGCAATGTGTACGGGAAAACTACAGTTTTCACATAAACGTTGCGGTGCGGAAATCAAATCCACAACTTTACTACGAGCACTGAAAACAAACTCGACCAAAATGTCCCATTTCTGTTGTACTCGTAGTAGCATTTTCTCAACCGTCTGATGTTGTGATACCTCCCAAACTCCCAATTAAATCACTTGCTAGTTAAATTCTAAATATACAAGGTACCTAGAGCAGGCTTAATGCTGTCAAGTGCAGGTTGATTATTTTTGCCGTAAGAATGAATGAATTCAAATAATAATATTTTCGTATAGCCTTACCTGTCAAAAAACCTATCTTGTCTAGGTGAAGGAAGATCATTTTTTCATTATAAATGCAATACATTTTGTTTTATAACCTTATTTAATTGTTAATTTATGCGTAGACTATTTTAATTATGGTGTGTCTACCTGTCCAGACAACGTAGCGAGGGTCAGTTGTAAACAATAACAAGCATTGTGTGAAAAGTCGCAAGTACTCGTAAGTACGGCCATCATTGATGTGCTGGGTTAAAGATCGCATATACGTGAAAACTGTGACGGGGTATGATGTAATAAGGCATGACAACCTGTTGAGACAGTATGCAAAAATTGTGCTGGGAATCTGTGATTTAAGATAGTATAAGAAAAGGCTATCGCTTCGGCATGATCTGAACTGTCCCTCTATTGAGAAAGTGCTGACTATGGTATTATAAGAGAGTTTTGTAAATTAATAAGTACGAATATTTACAGCAATGAAATTAAAACATTTAACCTTTTTCATTGTCTACTATACTCTGAATGAAAACTCACCCATCTACATATGAAAAATAAAACAATTATATATAAAATTCAATGTCCTGACTGAGATATCAACGCACAGCCTAAACCGCTGGTTTTAGAGACATGAAATTTGGTGGAGGGTGTGTTCTTTATGAACAGGAAATATCCACCAAGAAAAGGTTTTTCGAAATTCCACCCCTGAGTGGGTGAAAATGGGGGGTTGAATTTTCTGTAAAACTTTTTATTCTCTATGTCGATTGACTCGGAAAGTACATATACTCTTCATTTAAAATTAGTAGACACGTGTATCACAGTTTCTGAGGTAGAGGTGTATCAGTAATATGTGACATCCCGATTTTCACGTTGGCTCGTGATATGCGACATTGATAATGCCAGTATACTTTTGTGTATTAATACATTTAATGAATCACTGTCGTCACCGGTGTCAATCGCAATGTCAATCTCAACCAAAGTATCAAGATGTATCAAATATGTAACTAATGTTAAGGCTCCCGCAAACAAGCGCGACGCGACAGCCCGACACAAAGGCACCGCCCGTCGCGCGGCACGCGGTGCCTTTGTGTCACGCTGTCGCGTCGTGCCAGTGTGCACGAGCCTTTACTATGAACTAATATTTCCATTTATAAGTAAGTAGCGGTTGCAAGCGCTACTACTGAGCATGAATGAGGTCCTGGTTTCGATTCCCAGGTCAGGGAAAGGTATTATTGCGTTTTCCACAAGGAATTTCTCAGTAGCCCGGAGGCTGGAATTGTGCCCGGTTGATGGCAATAGGCTCGCCCCCTATTACATGGGACTTAAAACATAACTGGCGAAATGTGGCTGTACTATAGGTGACCTCTTGTGATGTTATGTTATGTTATAATTAAGTACATGTGAGGAGCTCGTGGCTAAGTAATATATAACAGCCGCACGGGTCGATCCATCAGGTTAAGTTACGGTTGCCAGGGTTGGTCTGTGGATGGGTGACAATCTTTACATACCGAGACTCCTCCGTGCTTCGGAAAGCACGCTAAACCGTTGGTCCCGGCTGTAATTCGTTGATCTTTGAGAGTCTTTATGGGTCAACAGAAGTCCGAAAGTCTGACAACCAGTCTTACCAAGGGGTATCGTATTACCCAGTTACTGGGTTGTGGACGTCAGATAGGCAGTCGTTTCATGTAAAATACTGGTATTCAGCTGCATGCGGTTAGACTGGCAGCCGACCCCAACATATACTCGTAGTTGGGAAAAAGGCAAGCAGATTGATTTTTTAAAGTACTTAAGTACATGTAAAAAAAAGCGTTTGTTTCTGCATAAAATTAAATGCTTACACTAACAACATATTCTTTATTACATAATCAACTTTATAAGTCCAATATAAAAGATATAAAAACTCAAACCCAAATACGACAAAAAGCCAACTAAAAAGGTATAAACAAGACATCACAGAGAGAAGGTCTTTTCACACACGCTTTGAGTTCTGTTAAAAACATATTACTCTCATCCCAGAGATTAGTTTTACGGAGAACTTCGTTCTTATTGCTTTGTTTCATATTGTCAGTTTGTATATTCAATTGAGTTTAAGCGTGAGGCTAAGCTACTCTTGTCGGGGTTGGGCCGTTGATGGGTGACCATCTTTACATACCAAGAATCCTCCGTGCCTCGTAAACTTTAAGCCATTGGTCTCGGCTGTCATTCGTGGCTTTTTCGCAGTCGTTACGGGTCGTCAGAAGCCCGAACGTCTGACAACCAGTCTTACCAAGGGGTATCGTATTACCCAGTTACTGGGTTGCGGAGGTCAGATAGGCAGTCGCTCTTTGTATAAGACTTCCCTACATCAATCGTCAGGCAGTGGCCCACCAGACACAACACCCGTCTGGTCGGAGGGTCCTGCCTTTTCTATGGAGGATGAGTGAACTTTACACTCTATTCCTCATGCCTCTAAAAATTTAAGGTAATGGAATTTAGTCAGAGTCCGTATCTTAAGGTAATATTTAGGTAGCGTTTATTATCTGCCGGTCTGCCTGTTACTTTTTCACGCTATAAGGGCTAGATTTGGATGATAGGTAGGTTACGGATAGGCCATGACCTGGGTTAGGACATAGGATACTTTTTATCCCAGTAGCACGTCCCCGTGGGGTAATTTCCGACCTCTACGCGGGCGAAGCCGCGGGCAGAAGCTAGTTCAGTATAAAACTGATCTACATCTAAAACATATAAACCTCAAAACTCAAAGTTCTGTTAAAAACCAGCGTCAGGCATTTTTGCTGAACTGAGCCTTTTAGGTGCAGCCCCAGGCACACATTCCTGTTATCTTTTTCTCATTTACGGTATACACTTTTTTTGACTGATTTTGCAGAATATTTTGTGTGCCTTTTAGTCTGTGCCAAAAAATTGTATTTTCTTTCTTAACATAACTGGTGAAATACGTGGTACGCACGGCTACAGATCAAGCTATACATTTTCAGTATAAGCTGATCTCGCATTGTTTAGGATTTCCTTACAATGAGAGGTTAGCGTAAACTGGAAATGTATAGCTTGATGTGTAGCCGTGTGTACACCTTTACCTAACTCCTCGGGAATTACAGGCGTAGTATTATGTTATGTCGTCTTCTTGCTTCATTTATTCTTTTCAACCTTAAAGGTACTTTGTCTGGTTTAAAAAGAGATGGTCGAGTGGCGAGCAGCGTCCGCAAAATTATCAAGTCGTGTTGATTCAACTTATCTATACCAATGAAAACGCAGCTCTCTGGGCCAAAGACATAAAAACATGTGACTCAGAAGTGCACAAACCTGTTACAGAATTCGGCACATGCTGATTGTGATGTCTTGTAAACAACCGTACAAATTGAGTATTAATTTCGCAGTGGTAATGTTGGTTTCCGATGATAGTAGACGTAAACGATAGTAGTAAGTAAATGATGCACGTGCATCTGTTGATAATTTTCTGTTGCGAATTGAAATTATGGCATAACTCAAATACGGACAAATTATATTATTCTGTAATGCTATTTTATTCTATATTAACTCGAGTTATTCTACTATTTCACAAAACCTACTTTTTGAAGGTATGAAACATGTACCTGAATATACTTTTATGGGGGAACAATTTTGATAATGTTGCTGTCGTAATTTTTTACACCACCAAAACCGTTTGAATTTGGTTGAATATGTCGGTTATAACAACACATAAAAATACCTATAAAATATTCGGATTATCACCAGAACAATAAATATACCTATTTCAAATTATTTAACCCTTTAAAAAGATTAATTTGATAAATTTAAAACGCAGGTCACTAACCTGGACTCTAAAGACGGACGGACAAGCAAACATAAAGTTGCCGCAAAAAAGGGAGTTTCAACAAATTAGACATGCCCATATATTTTGAAAAAAGGCCAATAATTTAAAGGTAATTGCTCAATATTTTTTACGAAGCCTGATTACTTGACAGCTGCCTTCGTCAAAGTACCGTAATAATGACCATATTACTGATTTTGCTCACTCTGGTCCTGGTGATTTTCTGATATCGTTTGTTCATTAAAGTGCAGGGAATTGCATGATAGTGTCAAATTATAACACTGATATAATTAGGTATTCATTCATTTTTATCAAAGACAACACTCGTCCATATTAAAACACGATTCTACAAAAAAAAAACGCATATTATTATTCTGTTGCCCTTTATTTGACTCCAATTACCTTACTGAAAGACATTCCAATAAAACTCATCAAAAAAACAAGTGCACCATTCGCACACACCAAACCGCAATTTGTCCAGCATTGAACAACTTTAACACCCGACCACATAAAAGTGGATTTAATTCTTTATCGGCTCACACTAGGCGACTCGTGAAGTCGGACATTTGCAATTTCTCGAGACTCGATTGCGAGATTAATGGCTACGTGTCTACGTCACTCGTATTATCTTCTTGCTGTATGTATCCATGCAGGTGCGGCCTCCGTTTATGGCGTTTCAATTAAATCGCTTTTGACCGATGTAGCCGGTCGTCAACCCTCGACGCGAGTATATGGTGAACTAGATGCGTCAGCTTTCTTTTATCAATTTTCAATGCAGGTGGTGCGTGGTGCTGCTACATTTCCACGCTCGTTTCCTTAATATGGAATGTAGTCTTGTATATCAATAGCGGTGGCACCAATTACTGTCACTGCTTTTTGAAAGCTTCCTATGGTTTGCTATCATATTCAAAATATTTCTTGCATCAGCCTTCGATTTTATTTCATACTTTTATAGTGATAAATCTACAGAAAGGTAGCAGTAAGTGGCACCCATTCAATTCAATAACATAGCTTTGTCGCAAGAAACTTGTGGGATGATTCTGAAAAAAATAACTAGGTCGGAGAGCTGCAGCTCCTCGGACAACAAAACTGAAAGAAAAACAATAACTTCAGTACTTTACTTTGCTTACAAAATATCTTTATTTTGTAAGCAAAGTACTGAAATTATTGTTTTGTTTCAACTACCTTTTATAGTCCATAGTATTTGGGTTATTATATCTATAAGAGTTTAACCGACGTACGATAATTGAACAATTTTTAATCTTGACATTTTAAACTTAATGTTGTTCAAGGCGTCATAATTGCGATGATTAGTTCATTTATTTTGATTTAATTTTGCTTATTAGTCAAAACTCTTTTCAGTATATTTGAATCTATGTAGGTATGTTTAGAAATAGTTAAAATTATAGAGATGCCAGTAATAAAAGCTCCACAACGAATTCGTCTATAACAAATTAAAGTTTGTTTGGCAGGTTATAATAAATTCGCAAAGGATATAAACTTTTATTGATAGAAATATTTGCATGCACATAAAATTCAAATCTTTCATTAGTATGACGTGCACTAACTTATTTTTCTAGAGTCAAAGTTTCATACCTAAAGGAAAAGGGTTGATATTTCATTCATTAATTAATAATAATTCTTGCTTCAAACGATTTTTTTACAGAAATCTGGAGATAACCCGCTGATCCAAAAATTTCACGAACTTCCGAATTATCCATACTCCTATTTGATAATGGTAATACGTTCAAACAGAATAATTTCTTATAGCATTGTCCCCAGCACATCAGTAACCTATTTCTTACTCCTGACCCCTATGACGCAGAAGATAAGACGCAGATTAGTTGGTCTTTAATATTTGGTTTATTAAAGGCGTGACCGGTTGTTGTTCTTCATGTTTATCAACAGCATATTTCAATGCACTGGTGATAAAGCTCTGTCTTATTAATGAAGCATTGACTACTGCCTAGTCAAGTTCAGTGATCGAAAACCTATAGTCGTTCATTGGCTTACCGAAATGCAACCTGGGAAATTAATAATTAAGTAACAGCCTGCGTCAATTTACCGTGCTCTAGGCGTTTCATACAAACTTGAATACAAGGACAAATTAAGTTGGTAGTTCAATTAATTTCCCTGGCTTGACATTGAATCATCACTCTCCTATACACCATTTATTATAATAAATGGTGTACTAAATGGTGTGTAATGGTGGTGGTGGGTATACTTTTGTTATTAATAATAAAAACAATGTTATTAATAATAAAATAAAAAAACAAAATAACAAAAGTTGTTGTGTATTATTGTTGAAATGACTGCAATTTACAGATATTTTTAATGCAAATGGCATTGCTTTGTTTTTATCGTAAAATAACGGAGTTTATTACAACTTTATATCGAAATAACGAAAGGGTGATAACCATTATTTTCTAATGTCATAATAAATGAAGTAAGTACCTATAGATGGATCAAAGCCTCGTCATCAGCGACTTGGTGCAACTAGGCGTAGACTAGGCTTTACTTTCGTTTTACACGTAACATTTTACTGTCTCATTTACAGGCAAAACATGTTTTGTTACCCAGTTTCAAAGAGGAACAAGATGTCTGATGACAATATTATCGTTCATGTCCTATCTGTAGAAAGACATCTGTATTCAAATCCGACCAATGTGTTATGTGATTTACTTCCTTTTCCGCGGCATTTACCTATCCATTTACAAAACGCGTTGCATCCGGCTTGACTGTTTTTTCCTTGTAGTATAGGATCTTTTTAATTTAAATTTTCAAAAAAATAATTTGTTCACTACTTCTTCCTACAGTTACTCGTATAAGGATACAAACAGATTTAGCGTTTTATTTTTAATGATAAATAATTTCTAATCAGTCAGCCCGTTCATTTTTACCACATTTAAATTCTCTATATCAATAGCGTCTGGTCAGGAGCGTGTTCCATCATAATCGTATAACTTGATCGACGTCTGCCCAATTCTGGGAGTCGGTGTAAAGGCAGCATTATAATGAAGGCGGGTTTGTTTGAATGTCATCTTTTTGTTTTAGTCTTTGGCGGGTAGCAGAATGGGTTACAAAAAACAGGTATTCAGGAATACGAAGCGGCTACCCTTTTAGTTCTGTGTTGCGTGATAAACTTTGAAACATACAGGATCGACATATTTGATAGTCATGTTACGGCTTTTGCCTTTAGCTACAATTTGTCATCAACTTAGGCCCACTTGCACCGCCAATCACTAAACACGTTTAGCGCTAAACGAGTTGAAAACATAATTCTGTTTCTGTCAAATGTTTAAAGATGTCAGAGACAGAATGATGTTTAAAACTCGTTTAGCGCTAAACTTGTTTAGTGATTGGCGGTGCAAGTGGGCCTTTGTTGATTTAGAAGTTACATTGGATTTGACATGGCTTGTACAGCAACATCGTGCACACATTCGTAGCAGCTGAACAAATTAGGTAATACCTAGGTATTAACTGAAGCAGTTATGTGCAAGCCAGGATAACTAAACAACGTGTTCACCATCATCATCATTTATGATATGATCACCAAAACTTATCATCTCCTCTCATCATCCATGAATTTAAATTGCAGTAAGATGAATTAATTTCTTTCTTTCAAATTACTGTAGGTGTCTTATACACTGAATAAGTTGATTGTCGTTTCTGCGACGATTTATTTAAAAGTCTTTGTTCACCAGCGGCTATCTCCTCTCATCATCCATGAATTTAAATTGCAGTAAGATGAATTAATTTCTTTCTTTCAAATTACTGTAGGTGTCTTATACACTGAATAAGTTGATTGTCGTTTCTGCGACGATTTATTTAAAAGTCTTTGTTCACCAGCGGCCTAAGGCTATAGTCTGACAAAGCGTTTTTTCTCTGAAATCTTTTACGCTGAACGCCTTAGGGGCTCGAAATTACTCCGCGTTATCGACGAACATCTGCAATTATAGTCCTATAGGTGCAGCTACTAATAAAATTACTTTAGCTCTGATTCTCAACTCATGGAATAAAAGTAAGTCCATTAAGGGGGAAGTTCATATAATACTATTGATTGACATTTTATGAACTTGTTATTCAATAGGATTACATGATCTTAGAGGGTTGTATAAGGTTGTATTAACGAATACATAAAAAAACAGAATGGTGAGAAAAAAGTATTTGTTTATATAATCGCATAAATACTTTAGTGACTTCAAGTAAGGACCTGCAACCATATTATTTTAACCTTTACCAGCTATGCAGAATGCAGGTTTGTTTATCAGTTTAAACAGAAACCGGTTAATGTCAGTATTTTACACGAAGCAACGAAAAACTATCTAGCGTGCTAAACAGATGGGTTTCGATCTAACTTTAAAATATTAGTCGGCTACTGAGAAATCTTATATTTATTTCGAGGGAGGCCTCTTCACTATTCTAAAGACTAGAATCGCTTGCATCACCAATAATTAAATACATTTACAGCTAAACGTACCGTAAATTGCAACTACTGGGGTATTTTTTTTTTTTTTGAATTAATTTCATCTTTATAATCTTCTTCTTCATGTCGCTGGCATGACTTTTTTCAAATTTTATTGGCCCATAACTTCGTCACTTCCACGGCGTCATCGGTGGCAGCACAGAGGTCACTTTGACTGCAAGTTTTGGGACACAGAGAGCAAGATAGAAGGAGCATAATAACAACATTTAACATTTTCTATATTAAACAAATATTGCCATATTCATTTTTATTATAGAGAATGTTCAATGTTGTCATTATATATATTTTTTTTCAAAAGAATGTGGTTTTTCACACCAGTAGTTGCAATACATCCCAATTTACTGGTACTTAAAACATCTTTCTGTTTCTGTCATCTTCAAACGATTGACAGACATGAAACGATATTTAGATACGTTCAGCGCTACATACATTTAATGATTTTTAGGCATAGGCAAACTGAAACTAAGACCCTCTGAGGCGCAGAGAGGTTTAAAAACAGCCACACCCATTCACAACATTACCGACCCCAGAAACTCGAGTTCCTACGTAACAGATCAATAATCGATCTTACCTGAATTGTACCGCTTATTTTGCCAGTTACGACCCGCAAAGACCTCAAATAAGGCACAACCACTTAAGGCAACTGAAAGTAGAGAGTCGGCAAACATCTGTGGAAAATCTACTTCCAGACATTCCGCCATTCGATCGTGCACAAAACATTATTATCTACAATGCAATTTACACTACATGCCGTTCTAAAATGGACATCTCACGTGAAGAGAAAGGTTTATCACCTATACAATAAATCAAGTCGTTTCGTCTAGAGCAAGAACCACTATATCTTGAACTCTAGAAAAATGATGTATCACGCAAATTTGAAAGTTATCCCGTTGAGTTAAGGTCGTCGGAATATTTTTGTAGTATTTTAATTTACATTGGTTTCACAACTCAGAGACTTCAAGACCGGGCGATAATTTCTCTAAAAATCTTGCTAAACGGCTGGATGTGCAAATATTGCGGGAGCAAATAGAAAGCATAAGCATTCCATGTCGGGTATTTTTACGAAAACAAGCACCTACATATTATGTGGAAAAACCATATTGGAACTTTTTATTTATTTTTGCGTCTAGTGAGTAGGTAGGTTTAATTTGAAACTTAACAACATCACCTCATTTCTAGTAACGTAAGTTTTGATTTTTTCTTATATTCTGAAGTAGTACCTAAGTAAGCAGTTTCGATTCTAGAATGTTCCTTTTTTCTAATTTTTTGTCTGTTTTATTGCCTTGTCTTATTATATATATGCTTACATAACCAGCCTGTCGTGTTCCCACTGCTGGGACACAGGCCTCGTCTCTGTGAGATGGAGTGGGCCGTAATTCACCACGCGGTCCCAGTGCGGGTCGGTGGACCATATTACCTATATATGCTTTCTTTCACCAATTCAGGTAATTTTCAATTGTTTTTCTTTTCTGTTTATAACGTTCTTTTTCTTTTCGATTTTACTTCTTAGCTTAGGTTTGCAATCGGTATACCTATACAAACTATTAAGACATCTTTGATATCTATTGCTGAACTGAAAGGTAAAATGGTCCTTAGTCCCGCGATGGGCAAGTTTTCTTAAGTTATTGTTGTCAGTATAGTTGAGTTTTGTTTTTCGAGGCAGAGAGTAATAAGATGTATTAATATTATGTGTTTTTATTTCTCATATCGAAAATATCTGAGCCGTATCTGAATATTTGGCTGGTCATTGAAAACTAATCCTGTATATGTTTACAAGCCAAACATTTTTTATCTAATAGGTAAGCTTTGATTGTGACACCATAACCGTCAAAACCAATAAATACTATTAAAAAAATCATTAGCAAAGAGGTTATCAGTATCACTTAACAGGTTCTTTCCTAGCACTATTCATTATGTTCCGTTAATTATTTTAAAGATAACTAAGTACTCATTTGTTCATCTATAAATACTGACATGTCAATTAGTAACGCCACACCTGGGGAATCACTAGAATATTAATTATTTTTATGATTTTTAAAACCCTAACCACACAGAATGCGTTACTTTTGCAAAACAACAATTTTATTAAGGGTCGTGATTGATGCGCAAAAAATCTCAATGAGGTCATACAAACTGCTTATGGGTGTTCTACACAGTATTAAATTAGATAAGTAGATAAATAGCTATCATATCTTTTAACTCACAATTGCAGGTTTTTATTTAGTTAAAATGCTTTTCGTACTTACTCTGCATACTCTGCAATGAGATTTTACATAGCGAAGTCCGATAAAAGCTCTTTAGCACCTTCAATAAGGTTTTATTAGCACTGGATTTTGAAAATTCACTGTCGAACTGACATAATATTTTAACCTAAGAAACTTTGAAACCCGCATGTCTGCAGGGTAATTACGTAACACACTAACAGTAGGAATGGCTTTCATTTTAACAGTTCAACAACATTCATTGCGTTATATACGTTGTAGAGCAGACACATTTTTCGAACGTATGAAGCAATGGATTAGCAACATCCTTCAAAAAGATTCAGATTGTGATGGTTAATGTTACGCAATTAGGGTTCTGTTGTAGTTGCATTTATTGTTCGCCAGCCTTGTTCACTTGTTCACTAGGTAGAAAAGAAAATGTCAAGAATTCTTCGAATGATTAATTTGATTGATAGTCAGAATTACTTTTGAGCGCGAACTGTAAACGAAACATTAATAATCAATTTTATACATTCCTCATCAATCTGTGTCAAGTTTTCGCCACTTTATTAAATACTAGCTGCGCCTCGCGGTTTCACCCGCATAAGTCTCGATTCCGTAGGAATATCGGGATAAAAAGCATCTTATGTCCTAATCCAGGTCATGGTCTATCCATGCACCTTTCATTCAAATCCGTTCAACCGTTTTAGCGTGAAAGCGTAACAAACAAACATACAAGAAATCTAATTTTAAAAAATATTTTTTTTTTTTTTTAAATATTACTAGCTGTTGCCCGCGGCTTCAGCTGCGTGGATATCGGATATCGTACTACCGGGACAAAAGTATCCTATGTCCAAACCCAAATCATGTCATCGTCGTATCATTCGTATGCCTTTCATCCAGATCCGTTCAGCTGTTAAGGAGTGAAAAGTTAACAGATAGACATATAATAAACTGTAATAACCTTGACCCAGTGCACAGTGGTCTGATTTGAATCTATTAAAGAAAATAAAAAACAGTAATATAAAAAACTAAAAAACCAGACTGCGTTTCTGTGTAATTTGGAAATGTAAAAATCCTAAAACAAGAAAGTCGTCATACCCGATTGCACTTAACTTAAAAATAAGTTTAATTTCGGAAGTCGGTGTCTTTGGTTTAGTATTTTCGTTTTTGGCCACCGACTTCCGAAATTAAACTTATTTTTAAGTTAAGTGCAATCGGGTATGACGACTTTCTTGTTTTAGGGTTTTTACATTTTTAAATTTCCAAATTACACAGAAAAGCAGTCGGGTTTTTTAGTTTTTTAAATTACTGTTTTTTTTTTATATATATACCCAGTGTCACTCTCACAGTAATTAAGAAACTAACGACACCTCTCAAGCTAAAATCCATCAAGCCGTTCAGGCTGCAGAACGTGCCAAACAATTATACATACATACATACAAAACAAAACACTTAACAAAAGACTTGTTAACTACTTGGAAAATAAAAATCTTCTTTCACAAGCACAATTTGGTTTCAGAGCCGAGAGATCTACTGCCGACGCTGTGTCAGAACTAACAAATTATATAGTTCACAACATTGATTCAAAGAGAAAAACCATTGGAATATTCTTAGATTTACCAAAGGCCTTTGACACAGTCTCTGTCCCTATTCTGTTAAAAAAAGTCGAAAGCCTGGGTATCCGGGATCTTCAATTGAAACTTTTTAAAGATTACCTAACTGACAGAACACAATGTGTTAAAATCGGTAACATAACTAGTGAGGAGCTCCCAGTGATATTTGGAGTTCCACAGGGCAGTATTCTTGGACCGACGCTGTTCCTAGTCTATATAAATGATATATGTCAGTTAATGTTTCCGGATTCGAAAATTGTTGCGCTTGCTGATGATACGGCTTTACTTTTCAGTGGTAACACCTGGCATGATGTTTTTGCCAAAGCTCAGATAGGCATGAACACTGTGATCAGTTGGTTAAATAAGAATTTACTTACATTAAATGTAGAAAAAACGACCTTTATCACGTTTTCCATTCAAGCTAATGACAAACCGGATCCCTCTTTGAGTATTGTCTCCCATTCGTGCCCAAATGCAAATGACACAATTTGTCAGTGTCCCAACCTTAAAAATACTAAATCTACAAAGTACTTAGGAGTAATTATTGACAGAAATCTTAAATTTCATGATCATATTAATCTTCTATCAGCGAGAGTGCGTAGACTTATAGTAATATTTAAAGCCTTAAGAAGCACTGCACCAAAATCCGTAATAAAATTGGTCTACTATGCTCTCTGTCAGTCTCAGCTCGAATACTGTATCACCACATGGGGTGGCACATATAAAACTCATCTCTTAAAAGTTGAGAGAGCACAAAGAGCACTCCTAAAGGTTAGTTTGTTTCTACCTTTTTATCACCCAACTACTGATCTCTATTCGAAATGGGAGGTACTTACTGTGCGGCAGCTCTTCATCCTAAAAACGGTGATGAAACAACATGCCCTAACAGTTTTTGAACCAGAAAGAATCAGAAACAAACGTCGCAAACATACAGTCTGTTCTTCATCGTCATACAAAACTAAGTTTGCACATCGGTTTTTCTGCTACCAGGGTTCAAATTTATACAGTAAGGTAAATCGAGCCTTAACGCTATATCCCTTGCCAAAAGCCAAATGTAAGTCCTTGGCTTCGGACTGATTATAAAAGTTGGATTATAATTTTACAGAAAGTCTACTTCATTCAAATTAAATTAAATTAGTACGATATAAGTTTATAACTTGCACCAAAACCCTCTCACGTACACATCGGCACACTACACCTGACACTCAACACTACACACTAACAGCATACACTCTCATAGACAGACACATACACACAGATAAAGGCGCCCTGATTAACTTTTTGTTTATAGTTTCTTTTTAACTTCTACCCCCAAAATTATAATAACTTTAGTTTTTAGTCTTATATCTCCTTATCTGCAACGTTTATTGTAATATCATATTCTTTTTAAGTAAAACTTTCTGTTCTTCCGTGGGGTGGGGGCCTGGTGATTTGTAATACAGGCATTTTACGCCCAACTGAGACACCAGCTCCTCACATTGCTAAAAAAAATATAAAGATGTGAAACCTAGAATAAGCTTGTCACTGTGAGGAGAAATAAAAAAACTTATTATTATTATTTCTTTTATTTCACTATATACATATAAATTATATTTTTAAATATTAGAATATAAAAAAATATAAAAACATTTAAAAATACAAAAAATATTAGCCCACCGGTATCGGGAACAGGGTCCAAGCTACCGGCGGTCAGGGCTCCAGAGAGAGGAACCTCCTAACAATGCGAGCCGTGTCCAGAAGTACCGCCTTCTGAATCAAGCCCTTGATCCAGCTGCTCAACGAGAGCCTCCTCAGGTGTTGGTCGAGGCTCTTCGCTATTAAACCATTGGCTGTCACGACTATCGGCACAATGATCGCTGAGTCCACGTCCCACATGTCGACAACCTCGCGAGCCAAGTCAAGATACTTGATTTGTTTATCATTCTCGGCTTTCACCAGGTTCCCGTCATGCGGGATCGTTATGTCAACGATCATTGCGCGCCGCTCTCTTCAATCCACCAGCACTATGTCAGGCTTATTAGCAATAATAGTCCTGTCAGTGATGAGGGATCGATCCCAGTACAGTGTGATACTTCCATTTTCGAGAACTGGGTCGGGCACATACCTTTAGTACGGCACTTCCGATTCCACAAAGCTGTATTTCAAAGCAAGTTGCTGATGGATAACCCTGGCTACAAGGTTGTGTCTATGCAAGTACTCTTCGTTAGCTAGACGAGAACACCCAGAGATAATATGTCTAATTGATTCTCCCGGACGGTGGCATGCCCGACAGATGTCAACCGTACCGTCTTTCACAATAAATCTCCGGTAATTGTTCGTCATCATAACTTGTCCATAATTGCACAGACAAAACCTTCGGTTTCCCCAAAGAGGTCACCGAAACGTAGCCAGGCTACGGACGCTTGTACATCTACATCGGGTCCATGTAAGGCCCGGAAAAAGCGTCCGTGAAGCTCCTTACTCTGCCATACCTCCATGCGATCGTTAGTGTCAAGCACTACTGGTTTGCGCCAGTTCTCTTTAGCCAAGGAGAGCGGGGTGAGGCCCTTGTCCACCGCGACCACATCTCGATGCATCCCCACGTCGGCTTCTAGGAAATATTCCCTGAGACTGCATATCTCGCGATTGTGGAGGGTCTTAGCATTTAAAAAACCTCGACCTCCACACTTTCGCGGGATATATAGCCTCATTACCGAAGACCGTGGGTGATACATTCGATTTGCAGTCAGCAGCGTCCGGACCCTCCTATCCAGGGTATCGAGTTCGGTTCTGAGTCCATTTGAGTATGCCAAGAGAGTTGAAGGCGCGCACCTTGTTTCCGCCTGATAGAAGACTATTAAATACTTTCTTCAGGCGACCAAAGAAGCGCTCCTTCAACGATTGCTTCATGTCAGTATTATTGACGCCTAGCGCTTCCGACATACCCACATACTTATAGGTTTCGGATGCCGAGAGGGCTCTACGGTTCATGGAATCCGAGGGTTGGGTTCCCACGGATTCCACAATCTCCCCTCGCTTTACATGCATGACCGCACATTTGTCCAAACCAAATTCCATCCTGATGGCACTACTGAAAGTTTCAGTTACTTTCAGTAGCTCCATCAGTTGCAAATTGTTTGGGGCAAAGAGTTTGAGGTCATCCATGTAGAGGTGAGATATAACCCGACCACCTCTCCTCAACCGATAGCCTAGACCTGAATCCTCCAGCAGTGTGCTTAGAGGATTCAAAGCTAAGCAAAACCAAAGAGGTTTTTTTATTATTATTATTATACAAACACACATACATACAAACATACATACATACTCTCGAAAAACATAACCCTCCTTCAGGCGCAGTCGGGTAAAAAAATATCTCAAGATAAGGACTATACCTATATTTCCGATGCCTTAAATCTCTTATAAAAAGACGTACTACGAGTACACTAAAATGTCTATAGGTATTACATTGGAACTTTAAAATCATCCCCTATTTTACCGTCTTGGGGATGACTTTACAAATAACTTTGTAACACGAACTTAATTATTTATTTCTTATCAAAAGCGTTATGAATGTTCATATCCTTAACTAAAGAATTGTTGGGTTTCCTATTCAAACTTTCAACCCCTCTATCACCCCCTTTAGACTAAAATTTGCCTATGCCTTTCCAAAGGATACATCTATAACCTTGTGAAATTTTATCGAAATCCGTTCAGTGGTTAAGGCCTAAAAAGGTAACATACAGACAGACAGACAGAGTTACTTTCGAATTTATAATATTATAGTATGGGTTAGCTTAGATGGTTATGAGTAATAACTCAAATAAGTCAATATATCGAAATCGCCTCGAACTGATACGACCGGACTGTAGGGGTCGATTTATAGGACCAGCGGGGTAATTGCGTAACATACTAACAGTAGCAATGGCTTTCATTTTAACAGTTCAACAACATTCATTGCGTTATTTACATTGTAAAGTAGACAAATTTTTCGAACGTATGAAGCAATGGATTAGCAACATCCTTCAAAATAATTCAGATTGTGATTGTTTGTTACGCAGTTAGGGCGCAGTTCAAAGATCAGCATCATATAAACGTATAATGATACGTTATATTAGGTGCTAACGTAACAATAAATAGAATATTCCTTCATTTACCTCAAACACAAAGATCCTTACATTGCTTCAATAATTATCGAACAATGTCCTTTTGTTCGACTAATGAGTTACAAAGTGCATAGATTAAGATAAGAAATATAATAATAATTATTCGTCAATGTTACATTCATGACAAGTATTTATAAACGCCATCTTCATCGCCCGCCATTTATTTAATAAATAGCACGTGATATATAGAGATATTGTGTCAAGGATTGTATTCAAGCTCAAGTCATATGAGCTTAGAACATATTTCACTAAATTACAGCTTAAGTATACGAACGCGTCTATGTGGAACAAGGCTACTAAACTCACATAGAAAAGGTATCAGTTGTCATTAAGTGAAACAAGAAAGTCATATACGACCTTAAGTTTTTAGCCATAAGAGTTACATTTGTACGGGTGGGTTTAATTTGTTTTATGTAAAATTCTTGTAACGTACGTGTTTAAGTCCACTCGCAGGCACTTTAGGTGAATTAAATGCAAAAGAGCTGGTTAGAGTGGACGATTATCAAAAATAATTTTGTAATAATTATCCTTATAACATAGACAAAAATAAATAATTTACATACATACATAAACTCACGCCTTCTTCCCATTGGGGTAGGCAGAAACTATAGACCACTTGTCACGATCCTTACATAATTCTTTTGCCTCGTTTACGTTCATAAATCTGGTCATATACGCACGCCGTTTGCGAGTACTACGCACCTGACTTTTCTGAAGAACATCACCAATAAGGTCACTATATGTCCTCCTAGGGCGTCCCCTCCCGGCGTTTTCACTCACATCTGTTTTGTCAATACCTTTTGTTAGTCGCCTTCCATTCATCCTCTCAACATGACGAAACCAGCTAAGCATACTCTTTTAAATTTTTGCTACTACATCTTCTTTTAAACCACCCCTGTGCCTTAACATGTTTCCTCAGCCTATCTTTCATAGTCACACCACACATGCTTCGCAAAGAAACCATTTCCACAGCATTTATTCTACTTTCATGCTTCTTTTGCCACACACAACAATATTTCCATACATAAGCGTAGGCACCAGCACACCATTAGGAACAGCCAGACATGCCTTTTTGGACATCAACTGGTTGTTCACAATTGCATGTGTAGCATCATTCACTTTATTTCCCACATTTACTTTCCTTTCCACATCTCCATCAATCTTTCCATCCCTCGTAAACAGACTCCCCAAATATACGAACGAACTTACTTCCTCCACACCCTTATCATTTATATATTTTCACATCACACACCGATATTTCCTCTTCTCTTTCAAACACCATGACCTTCGTCGTAATCACATAAATAAATAATTTAAAGGAATATAATACGCTTAAAAAGCGGTTGCTAATTCTAGATTTTTTACTGATTAGTGATTTGCGTTTTCATCTACGTCGTATTTTTTGTAAGCCTAAAGAATTTGCAATCAAACGATTTGTAAAGTTTATTAGCTTGTCAACATTCGATTGTACACACAGCTACATATATAAACATAATTTAATTTTTGTGTGAGATTTTTCACAACACCGAAAAATAATAACGAATGAGACAGGGTCAAATAATAAAAAACAAAACATAAAAATAACACAAGCATAACAATCTCACATTTTGCAAGTTATATTATAAGTAAATCCGATATAATAGAAACTTACCATAAATCGGGCACTTCTTCATCAAGACTTCGGGTTACTACTGCGAACTCCCTAAAAGCCAAAGACCATGGGAACGCAACCAGATGAGAATGAGAACCAGACGTACGAACGCGCGACGTAGAGGTAACGTTAATTCCAACGATTATTGGATCGAAAATATCTTACAGTATTTTGGTTATTTTCTTACGGCAAGCACAATAAGAAGGTATCACTAATAGAAATAAAGTCTTCAAACTAAGTAAATATTATGTGCCAAACCAGTATTTTCGATTTAAAAATTGTTCGAGTTAACGTTACGTTTAGGTAAACCGAACGTAAATTCGAACACGTAGAGTAGGTATTCCACACGTTCGTGCTAGACCTACGGGACTCAAACAGCAGCTTGGTACTGGTACCTTGAAAAGGACGCACACGGGCGAAGACTCAAGCGCAGCAGCTAGTCGTCATCAAATTGTTTTTAGGGCTGAGATCACAGTTATATATTTGTCTGAATGCACTTTTTGTTATGAAATAACAACTTTTGCAACCGGTACGATTGATGCGAGCAATAACCGGTTTGTTCAGATACTTGAATTTAATGGGACATCTTCTTTTTAAAAATGTAAGGTCAGAGTCGAACGTTCCCGAAGGTGGTTCTTCGATCCTACTAAAAATGTTCTAAAAGAATGTCTGGGTTTTACCTGGACTTTTAGTTAATATTAGTCTGAAATCGCCAACCCGTCTTGAGCAAGCGTTATCAATGCTCGTGCCTTCTCTGTATGAGAAGAGGCCGCTGCTCTGCAGTTGGACAATAATAGGCTGGTATTAATGTCCTGCCCCTGCAGACTCGACATTAGACAGCGACAAAAATCGGTCGCTAAGTCGTATCGTTGTCAAATTCCTTTAATAGATTTTCAACTTTATTTCGAAAATATAAGGTTGAAAATCTATTAAAGAAATTTGACATCGATTAGACTTAACGACCGATTATTGTCGTTATATTTGTCGAGACTGCAGGGCCAGGTTTACTAGCTTAGCAAAGAAGGACAAATCCTGATATGTTTTGTTTAGTTGTACAAAAGGTAACTTTGGAAAGTCGATGACTATAAGAACGCTGTCATGTCATAGGCGTTATATATCACCTAAGCGAGGATAGACAAAATTATTGCAAATGAGATACGTACATTCTCAATTAAGATCAGAACCGTGCCGATAGTCCCTGGTAAAATTCTAATCCAAACAATGGCATTAGAGAAGAAATCATACAAGCACTCTAAGAAAGAATACCGTTAGGCATCTAGACGAAAAAGGCGTAACAACCAATTAACAAGAAGCATTTGAATTTAAATACTTCGATAGATACCTAGTGTTTATATAATAATAACGAACACGTCGTTACATTATTATTATGAATGCATAAATAATCGATTCGATTACATTCAGTTTAAGTTTACCGTTACCTCACTAGGTATTACCGTTATAATAAATAGTGCAAATTATTACAGTAACTGTAAATCTAATTATTGTTAGATCGCTAATTGGATACTAAATTAAATTGTCAATATTTAATTTTACATAATTAATTAATTATAGATAAAGTTACATATTTTAATTCAATTAATACATTCCGTTATCGTTAGAATGAAGTTGATTTACATAATTTTATTTAAGTTTATCTAGTGAATAGTCTGCATTTGCGTGATGTGTAGTGTCTTTTATTTTTGTTCGTTTTCGTAATAATTGCTTATACCAAGTACTGTTTGTTTTAGTGTAAAAGAAGTAGATCCTCTTTTTTCTCTTCCTGTCTTCATCTTTGTTTTTGTTACTTGAATTTTGTGTCTTCACTGTTTCCTTAACCTAGGTAATCTGTGGAAACGTCGTGGATTGTACATTTACCCTCTTCCAATTATTTTGTAATCTTAGATATAATATTTAATGTACAATTGTTTGTTTTTTCTAACAAAATAAATAAATAATTATTTATATTAAATTTCAATTGGAAGGAACCGAATCTTTACTGATCAGAATCTTGATCATGCTTGTACGATTTGATAGCTTTGGACAGGGCGGGTTCAGACTCCAAGGGTAAAGTAAATCACCATCTCAGCCGAAAGACATTCAATGCTGGACATGGGCTTCCCCAATCATCGCCACAACGAATGCGACTTGTCCAAGCTTCTTGAAAAGTTCAGGAGTGGCGACCGCGTACCGGAAGATACAACGTTAGTAAGTCGGGGTATGGTAGACCACTGGCCTAGTGAAGGCGACGAAAATTCGCTGGAAAATGAAAATATAGCGAAACAATAAAATTATTTAAAAAACCGGCCAAGTGCGAGTCGGACTCGTATACGAAAGGTTCTTTCTGTACCACCGTACATTATATTTTAACACTATATATTTAAAAAAAACATGTTTCTTGTACGGGGACCCTTTTAATTTTTAACTGTGATATATTGCAATTAAATGTAAGAAAAATTAAAACTCATATTAAAAGTACACTTTGTATACAAGCATTTACAAATTAGAAGACTCTAACCTAGATAAGAATGCTTGGAAACATGCTGGTCCTGCTCCTTAGGACAATATAGAGTCTAGACATAATTAAACTGGTTGTTAATTTAATTGTATTATATATAATTTTTATGACATTGATTTTACATTCTGTAATTACTTTAACTCACACACTAAATGATTACTTTTTTTTTTTTTTTTTTTTAATTATCTAATTCTACAATATTTGTACATATGTGAGCACCAAGTATCTATCACATAATTAATTAACCTGTCATTGCTTTATATTTAATTATTTTAACCTATGTATAGTAATTATATTCTATGTGCAACGTCTTCACAATATATAATTATTTATGTAATGTATACAAAATAGTGTAAAACATTTTAAAAGAGTAACGGTGGAATTTATTTCCCATTCTTCTCCATACGAAACTACCTTTTGGAAGGGGCAACTAGAATCAATTCTATTTTTTGACCTACTTCAAAAAAAAGGAGGAGGTCCTCAATTATGGGGTGCTAGGACAGGAAACCTCCACGTGTGCCCGTGGGCTGGAGTTTCCCTTGGATACATCTGGGGGAAAGGCCAGTTTCCGGGACGGTGCATCCTGGGGTGCGGGCAATGACTCCCCATTAGGCACTGTGTGCCTAATGGGTCTAGTTGTCCGTACGCTAATATCCTGTCGGAGGAACGCTCCAACGTGTGTCTCTCTGCTTAAGCAGAGACGCACAGCGGCGGAGTAAGAGCGGGCTCGGTGTGCACTAACCCTGCCGCCGGGCAGGCAGTAAGGAGTCTTCTCCTTCTGCCACCGTTAGTCTCGTAGCCCCAAAGATTGTCAAGGTTATGTCTCTGACTTTTGACGGGGGTCGAGGGTCTTGGCTTAACCGCCTGGGCCGCGAGGAAGATAACCTCTATAAAAAAATCCTCTAATATCAAGTTTTGGTGCGTGGCGAGGGTATGAATGGCTGAGGAGTAGTGTCATCTACAACTTTGTAGTTGTAGGTGGCGCATCAGTCGCTAGCGCACCCCCAGCAGAGTACCAGTGGACCCTCTGGTTGGGTTACAAATGAACACTTGCCTAGGGACAGGGGGTGAACCTAGGATGGACGTTTTATATCCCCCACACTCGTGGGAACAATTATGGAAACAGATAAAGAAAATACAAAAGAACAGGAAAGTAGTAGAGAGGAAGGGAGCGATGCGGGGTCGGAGTCCGACGCCGCATCGGGCGTGAGGGGCTCATTCAAGTGCCCGGAGCGCGTTGTGGTAGGGGCTGCTGAGAAGAACCGAAGGCTCTTCCAGAAGCGCCCCAAACCAGGGGATAGCCAGGGGTCGTCCTCTGATGGCGGGAGGAGCGCCACCCGCAGAAAATTTACTCGGCAGGGTGGCGTTCACGATCGGGGTAAGGACAAAGGGTTCACCACCGAGAAGGACAGCGAGCCGAGCCGAGTCAGTTCAGCCGAGCTGGCCCAGCCAGGCGAGAGGCTCGCTAGGGAGGGCAACCCACACAGGGTGGAACTCTCCGAGTCGTCAGGCGGTGAGCCAGACGCCGCTGGCGGCTCTAAGCCGGAGAGAGTGGCCAGGTTCCAGGAGGTCGTGGTAGCTGCAATCAGGGGTGTGGCCTTGAAGAGGATTCAGTCCTCTAAAGACAAGGTCATACCCACTGCCACGGCCTCCATTATGGCGGCAGCGGAGGCCTTACACCTTGGGCCTCCGTCGGACGGAATGTCTGAGATGCGGGCGGAGGTCGCCCGCTTGACAGCCGCCATGGAGCTTCTCCGAAAGGAGAACGAGGAGCTCCGAGCGGACCTGGCCGGCCTCCGGGCAGCCGGCCCTCGAGAAGTGCCACAGGAGGGGGAGCAGCATTGGCAAGACCGGCCGGTGCCGGTGCCTGCAGAGGACCGGGTTCTGACCCTGGTGCGGCGAGAGCTGGCTGCCTTCCAGAGTCGGTTTTCCGCTCTGGAGGCCATTGTTCTGCGTCCCCCGCTAGCGGCGAGCCGGATTTCTTTTGCCGCCGCTGCGGCCAAGTCAGGATCGGCAGGGCGAACAAAAGGCGGGCCTGTGCTGGAACCTGCGGGGCCGGCCCCGGCGAAGTCGGCGCCTTCCAAGCCCAAGAAGGGTAGGGGGCCTACTCAGGCGGCGACGGCTCCAGCCCTGACGGCGAGACGGCCGCCACCCCCTCCGCCTCCTAATGCTCCTCCGGCCGACGCCGAATGGCAAGTAGCCGGAGAGAAGCGGAAGGCTTCAAGGGCGGCCAAAAGGAAGGAGAGGCGGCAGCGGCGCAAGGAGCGAAGCGTCGCGGCTAGGCTCCGCGCTCCAAAGTCCGCAGCTGTAGTGATTACACTACAGCCGGATGCGGTGAAGAAGGGCGTGTCCTACTGCGACGTGCTCACCAAGGCAAGGGCGGCGGTGAACTTGGAGGAGCTAGGGGTCACCAATGGGATCCGTGTAAGGGTCACTGCGACTGGAGCCCGGATGCTGGAGGTCCCCGGTGCGGCCAGCGGCCCGACCGCTGACGCCCTGGCCGAAAGGCTTAGGGCGTCTCTAAATGCGGATGAGGCCCGAGTGTCCAGGCCCACCAAGTGCATTGACATGCGCATCGTGGGCTTGGACGACTGTGTGACGGAGGCTGAGGTGGTGGCCGCCGTCGTTAGGACTGGGGGGTGCTCTGCCGAGCAGGTGAGGGCGGGCACCATTCGTCCTGACCACACGGGGATGCGAGCCGTTACGGTGAGCTGCCCCGTGTCGGCGGCCAGAAAAGTCGCCGGGGAGGGCCGAAGGCTCCTGGTGGGCTGGGTTTCTGCGCAGGTGAAACTGCTGGAACCCAGACCTCTGAGGTGCTTCCGCTGCCAGGTGGGCAACCACGTGGGAGTGCAATGCACCTCGGAGGTGGACCGCAGCGATCACTGCTTCCGCTGCGGTCAGCCCGGGCACAAGGCCGGCTCGTGCAATGCCACGCCGCACTGCTTTTTATGTGCGGCAGCTGGCAAGCCGGCCGATCACCGGGCTGGGAGTAAGGCCTGCGCCCCACCCGCCAAAGCCAGGGGCAGAGGTAAGCCCTCCGCAACCGCCGTCACCACCGCACCCGCCGCCACTGCCGCAGCCGCTGCTACCTCCATCGTCGTCGCCGCCGCAGAAACCGCGGCAGGGCCCTCACAAGGGCCTCGGGAGGGGGCTGATATGGAGTGCCAATAATGGCCCCATTACGCCTCCTCCAGGCGAACATCAACCACTGCGTCGCTGCTCAGGATCTGTTGCTCCAGAGCATGGCGCAGTGGTCGATTAACATCGCCGTGGTCGCTGAGCCGTACTTTGTCCCGCCCAGGGATGACTGGGTGGAGGACCTGAGCGGCTCAGTGACCCTAATTTCGTCGGCCGCCGCCGGTACCCCGTCGCTCGAGGCAGTCAAGAGGGGACGGGGTTGCGTGGCAGCACGGTTCGGGGAGATTGTTGTCGTAGGGGTATACTTCTCCCCGAACCGAACTCTCGCCGAGTTCCACAACTCCCTTGCGGAGTTGAGAGTCGTCGTCGTCGGGTACCATACCCTCCCCGTGCTCGTACTCGGGGACTTCAAGGCCAAGAACACGGCTTGGGGTTCCCGGTATACGGACGCGCGGGGCAGGATGGTGGAGGACTGGGCTCTGGAGACAGGCCTGGTCGTCCTAAACCGGGGCTCTGTCCCCACGTGTGTGCGGATGCGGGGTGAGTCAGTGGTGGACCTCTCGTTCGCCAGCCCCGCTCTGTCGCCGTGTGTCATTGACTGGCGCGTCATGGAGGGGGTGGAGACGTATTCCGACCACCGGTACATCCGGTTTGACGTCTCCGCCCAGACCTCGAGCGCGCTGGTCCGACGGGCCCCGAGTGGTCCGCGGTGGGCGCTGAAGCGGCTGGACCGGGAGCTCCTCCTGGAAGCCTCGATCGTGCAGGCCTGGGTGTCATCACCGGACAGGCCTGCTGATATTAACGACGAGGCGGAGTGGTTCCGGGAGGCCATGTCCGAAGTATGTGACGTGGCAATGCCCCGGGTCCAGCCTGGACGCGCCTGGCGCCAGGTGTACTGGTGGTCGCCGGAGCTAACGTCTCTGCGCGAGGCGTGCGTTGCTGCGCGACGCCTGTACACCAGGCACCGCAGGCTCCGTATCCGCCCTCCGGATACGGAAACCATTCAGGCGGAGCTGTACGAGGGTTACAGAGCGGCGAAGACCGCCCTCCGAGCGGAGATACTGCGGGCCAGGGGACTGGCCCGTGAGGAGTCGCTGGGGACTCTGAACAGGGACCCCTGGGGACGCCCATACAAAGTGGTGCGGGAAAAACTCCGCCCATGGGCTCCCCCCCTGACGCAGAGTCTCCGGCCTCAGCTCATGGAGGGCGTGGTGAGCGCTCTGTTCCCTGCGCGAGGGGAGCACACTCCCCCGCCCATGGCTCCGCCTCCTGCGGTGCCCACTGTAGACCACATAATCGACGATGACGACAATGCTCCTGAGGTGACCGAGGTAGAGTTGAGAGCGGCGGTACGAAGGCTGAGTGCCAAAAATACCGCCCCAGGACCCGACGGCCTACCTGGAAAAGCCTGGGTCCTGGCCTTGGAGGCTCTCGGGCCTCGACTTAGAGGGCTACTAAGCGCATGCTTGGAGGGGGGCCAGTTCCCACTTCGTTGGAAGACGGGGAAACTGGTCCTCATTAAGAAGACGGGGCGCCCTGCGGACTCTCCGTCCGCTTACCGGCCCATCGTGCTGCTCGACGAGGTGGGCAAGCTCTTTGAAAGAGTCATTGCAGACCGCCTCGTCGGGCGGCTGGTGCGGGTGGGGCCGGATTTGGCGGAGAGCCAGTTTGGTTTCCGCAGGGGGCGCTCTACGGTGGACGCCATCATGCGCGTGCGAGCCCTCACGACGGGGGATGCTGTGACCCGGGGTGGGGTCGTCTTGGCGGTGTCTCTAGACATCGCCAATGCCTTCAATACCCTGCCCTGGAGTTGCATCAGGGAGGCACTCCGGTATCACCGGATGCCGACCTACCTCTGTCGCATAGTCGAGGCCTATCTGACGGACAGGGCCGTCATCTACCCCGGTCACCAGGGAGAATGGAACCGGCGAGAGATGTCGTGCGGTGTCCCACAGGGATCGGTCCTGGGGCCGCATCTGTGGGACATCGGGTACGACTGGGTGCTGCGTGCCGACCTCCCTAGCGGCGTCAGCGTCGTTTGTTACGCTGACGACACGCTGGTCCTGGCGCATGGGAGGTCGCACCAGGCGGCGGCCGAAATAATGACACGCGGGGTTGCGACAGTCATTGAGAGGATCCGGCAATTGGGACTCGAGGTGGCCCTGCACAAATCCGAGGCCATGTGTTTTCATGGTCCTCGGAACGCGCCACTCTCGGGTTCCCAAATAATGGCGGGAGGGGTTCACATCGGCGTCGAGTCGACGATGAAGTACCTGGGACTCGTCCTCGACAGCCGGTGGAACTTCGTCGAGCATTTCCGACGTTTGGCTCCCAGACTGGACCGGGCCGGGGCTGCCTTGAAGCGGCTCCTGCCCAATCTAGGGGGTCCAAACGCCTCCTGCCGGAGGCTCTACGCGGGGGTCGTGCGGTCCATGGCCCTTTACGGGGCACCGGTGTGGGCGCGTTCATTGAGGCTCCGACCAGCACGCCGGTTGAACGCGTCCCAAAGGGTCATGGCCATCCGGCTAGTCCGGGGATACCGCACGGTCTCCTACGAGGCGGCGAGCCTCCTTGCTGGATTGCCGCCATGGGATCTGGAGGCAAAAGTCCTCGCGCATATTTGGGAGTGGCGCGAGGAGGCGAAACGCCGGGGCGTTACTCCGCTGCCGCGAGAAATCGCGGCACAGCGGACAGAGCTCCGGCGGGATCTCATGGCGGCATGGAGAGTGCGACTGTCGCAACCCAGCGCTGGGCACGCCACAATTGCGGCGGTAAGTCCCCTCTTTGAGGAGTGGCTTGAGAGGCGCCACGGCGTCCTCACCTTCCGCCTGACGCAGGTCCTCACCGGACATGGCTGTTTCGGGAGGTTCCTGTTTCGGATAAGGCGGGAGGAAACGCCCGGGTGTTGGCATTGTGTGGATCGACCGGAGGACACGGTGGAGCATACGGTGGAGGTCTGCCCAGCTTGGGTGGAGCACCGCCGTGTCCTCGTGGCGGCGATCGGCGGCGGCGATCTCTCGCGTCTGGCCCTGGTACAGGCCATGGTACGGAGCGAGAGGGAATGGGAAGCCGTCACCTCCTTCTGTGAAGCAGTAATGCTCGCGAAGGAGGAGGCGGAGCGCGTGAGGGTGCGGCAATCGTTGCGCCCTCACGCCCCTAGTCGCCGCAGGAGGAGACACCCTGGGCGTCGGGAGTCAATTGCCGACTCCCGGCCACCGTAGGCGCGGGCTTGCGGACGGCGAGCAATGGGCAGCTCGCCGTCCGGTAAGGACCAGGCCCGGGTCGACGGCGCGTCGTGTTCCACGCGCGCCTCAAAGAGATGTCAGCATCATTGAAGGGGTCCAATAGGGCCGATGCCTGCCGGGGTCGCGGATTGTTCGAAAGAGTTACCGTGGCCCTGGCGCACAGGCAACTGAAGGAACACGGGTGGGTTTTAGTCAGTAAGAGTCTGACACGCCCTTCCGCTCCGCCCAGAGCGGGAGAGGTCATTTGATGATTTCCCACCCAAAAAAAAAAAAAAAAAAAAAAAAGGTCCTCAATTATAGTGTTTTGCCTCAGAACTTTTTTCTAGATGAACTAATTTTGATGATTTTTTTTTATTTGAGAACTGGTGCTTCTCATGTGGTCCGATATAAATTTGATCAAGATCTGACTGATAGTTTTTGAGTTAACCTTAATAATGCGTATTTTTTCCACTAAGCATATTTATAGATGATGTTTTAATAACTTCCTGTCACTGTTATTTACATATCAAGCAGTGGTATACGAAATCGTGTCGGGTAGGTACCACAACAAAAAGGTGAAAAATAAAAACAACCGACTTCCAAAAAAACACAAAAAAATGAAAAATTGCTTTAATATCGGAAGTCGGTGGTAAAAAACGAAAATACAAAACCAAAGACATCGACTTCCAAAATTAAAGTTATTTTTCACTATTTAGTGTTTCTTTTTTTGGAAGTCGGTTGTTTTTTTGGAGTTTTTTTATGTTCAACAGTGCCTTTTATGTGCCTATTTGAAATAAAGATTTGACTTTAACTGTATTTTATTTTTATTATTTGTTGTTATAGCAGCAATAATAATACAGACTCTGAAAATTTCAACTGTCTACCTATTACGGTTCATGAGATACAGCCCGCTGACAAACAGACGGACGGACGGACGGACAGACAGCGAAGCGTTAGTAATAGGATTCCGTTGGCACCCTTTGGCTACAGAACCCTAAAAACGTAGGCATTTTATGACAAAGGCTTCTACAGTGTAGTGACTTTTCTCATAAATACCTACGTCAGTTATTTTAATTATACTTATCTCGTAATATTGTAGCACATGTGCAAATATGGGAGAAAGCATGACGTGTTTTTGGATTCCCGTAACATCAATATTATGATAAGGGGTAAACGTGCAGCCTTGACATACTATGCTATTGTATAATAATAATATGATACATTACTGCCACGGCCACCCATAGAGACATTGATGGACGAACGTGAACATGCAGGCCGAGGCGAAGCCGAGGCACAAATACGTGAGGGCATCAATGCCTGCGGCCAAGGCTTGTATAGTACTTTTCTCAAATAATGCGCGGCAATTCAAGCTAAGTAATTATAAAGTTCAGAATCAATGACGAACAACGATAACTTTTCTCGCAGCAATATGTTCATTTGTTTCTTTTTCACCTTAAACAGGTCTATTTGCTAAGCCTCCTTGGTTGCCAGGGGTCGAAGTAAAAAGTTCGTTCCGTTTTTAAATTACACGACAGAATGAATTTTCATCATAATTTATTCGGCCGCTAAACACGACAGATACCGATTTTCATACTAACATTGCTGGCCGCTACTCGCTGTATTTGACTACAGCATTTTCGATTTATCTCGAATAAGGTTGTCAAAATAATGCTCGAATTTTTAAGCATGTTTGAGAAAATAAGTGTTGTTTTTTTTCAATGTAGTGGTAATGTTGGATAACTGCTAGGATTGCACTACTTATTACAGGACAAAAGATTTTATCGATTGTGAGTTTCGGTTTTTTTTTTTTTTTTAATTGAGATTTATGTACCTATCTTTAAAACGCCTTAACGTACACTAGGTAATCTGGATAATCGATTCCTAGGTCGGGCAAAGTGTTATTGGGTTTTACCATTAGGAATTTCTCAGTGACAGCTTGAAGTTTGGAACTTGGCGGTATATTTTTTTTTTTTGGGTGTGAAATCATCAAATGACCTCTCCCGCTCTGGGCGGAGCAGAAGGGCGTGTCAGACTCTTACTGACTAAAACCCACCCGTGTTCCTTCAGTTGCCTGTGCGCCAGGGCCACGGTAACTCTTTCGAACAATCCGCGACCGCGGCAGGAGGAATTCTGATATGTAAAAGTATACACTGAAACTCAAATCATTTATTTCAATTAAACCATTTACAGGCACTTTTAGGCAGTCTTTTAGCAGGCTTTCAGGCAATTATCAAAGAATCGGTCAGTTAGTCAGAAAGTTGAAGCTAGTAGCCCATTCCAAAACGTAGATCTCTATGGAGAAGAACGGCCAAGCAACTCCAAGGACACTCTTTTTAAATGAAGGTACATTATTCTTGTTGCTTCTATATGTGAGAACAATTTAAAAAAAATGAAGAAACAATTCAAAATATAAAATTGAAAATAAGCCGTGGCAGTTAAGAGATGACCAGTCTCGACTGACGGCGCCCGTTCACGAACATGACCCGAGATCAGCACTATCCATTTCAACCATTTTGTAGGGAACTAATTGATCCAACGCACGCGCCACTATCAGTGAAACATTTACGTGAGCATGACATACTCTTAACTGCCACGCTTTCAAGTCAAAATACATAATAATGACATAAAAAAACGGATCCATGGTACTCACATTTACAAAATTGAAAAAATGCTTTTAAATTATACAAAACTATATTTTGCAATATATTTGAGATATTAATAAAATTTTACTACCAAAAAGAAAAGATGGTCATTAATATCTATTGAAGTATTCAACAATTAACACTTGATTAAATAAAAATAAAAAGGGAAGCATCTATTCAAGAGATTAAAATTTTAGCTAGTGCGCCCAAGTCGCTGTGGAGCAGTACCAGCATTAAGCCAAGCATTTTTATCTACGGTATAATCATCCAACTTAATATATATTATACTTGTCTACATAGTGAGCATTTAATGCATGCTTTAAATTTGTTCTCATTTAGTTGAAGAATATCGAATGGTATTTGATTATAACATTTTACACAATACCCCATAAAAGAAGTACGAGTATGTACTTTAGACAATGTGAAACGTGGTTAATCTAATTTGTTCCTATTTCTAGTGTTGAAATCATGCCTGTCACTTATCTTATTGAAAAGATGTAGATCTTTTCGAACGTACATAATGTGTTCATATATATAAATTGACAAGGTACCGTCATGATGTAATTTGTTTTAAACAGTTCCCTTGGAGATGCGCGGCTGCGGAGGTTGTAGATGGCTCTGACAGCCCTCTTTTGCAAAATAAAGATATAAAGATAGAATCAATATATGCAGCCCGTCCTCATAGCAAAATAACGTAAGACTAACAATGCTATGAATGTAACTAATATAGACCAGTCTCGATATACCAAACAGCGTCACCGGCTGGACTTAGCCGTCCTGCAATTGATGTCATGTGAGGACCCCACTGTAGCTTTGAGTCAAGCGTGATCCCCAGGATAAGCCTTTTTTCTCTATCCTAGTATTTCTAGTATCTCCTTATTCAATACAACGCGAAGCTTATGCATTTTGTTTTCTTTTCATTTAATACCAAATTATTTACAGTAAAACAATTATGGACCTTAAGCATAGCCCGAACCTTGGAAAGCAAGGTAACCGTTGGCCTCTTGATCTCTCTCCGGTCGTGTCGGATTGCTGTCCCATCAGCTTAAGAGAGTGAGGGAAGAGAGAACACTCTCTCTCAGGTACACACCTGTGTCGGCGCACACACTTGCGCACTATAATAGATATCTTCCGCGATTGCTAGTCTTCGCTGAGATTGACCACGCCATGGCCGAAAATCGGTCTGGACGACTGCGCCTGATCTCTCTTCGGTCGTGTCGGTGTCGCATTGCCGTCCAATCGGACTATGAGAGTGAGGGAAAAGAGTTCACCTGTGTCTGCGCACATACATATGCACTATAAAATCTCCCACGAGGACTAGTCTCCACTGAGATTGGCCGCGCCATCGCCATGGCCGAAATTCGGTTTGGAGCACTATTATTTTAGTATTATTATTCTGGATGAGTAGATAACCCTACAGGAAGGGAACTTTAATATCCTGTATGACCAATTTTTCTAATCATGAAAAATCACCATATCAAGATCCGGCCAAACATGTGAATACCGTATCTGGTACAAAAAAAATATACTTTTAAAATTCTACTCAGGTATTTACGGCCCTAAAGAACTAAATACAAGTATTACATAATTATTCTATCAATCAATCAACTCAGCCTAAAGCAGTTCACTGTTGGACATAGGCCTCTCCTATGCTGCGCCACAACACCCTGTCCTCCGCCTTCCGCATCCACTCTGTCCCAGCACCTTTTTTAAGTTCGTCGGTCCATTTAGCTGCAGGAGTCCCACACTACGCTTGCCAATACGCGGTCTCCACACCACATAATAATTTTAGCAGTGCTTATTACAAAAAAATGTGGTCTTATGTCACTTTCACTCAAAACACTTTCGTTTTCATTCTGTGAAATACTTTTCGGTCAAAAAAACTTCCGGACTTGTTTCATACCGCATTACAGCATTATTGTTCAGAGAAAGACAAAAAGATAATGTAGCACTGGCTTTTGCAGAATAGGTAACATTCAAAAAAAGCTATAATGTAACAGTGCAATTGTTTTCTGGTTTCAGCATGACTGAACCATTGTACACACACGTTTTTCTTGCCGTGAATGACTACGGTTTATTCGGCGTATGTAGGCATGGACGTCAGTGTTGTATGGATCACTAAGAAAGATTGTTGACGGACACTTTAATTCTACGGTGCGGTTTATGCGCTGTACCATAAGGAAACCGTGCCGTGTACAAAAGGGGCCTTTTGCGGACGAATATTATCCTATCAGCTGGGTTAATAGTCGGGCGGACTGCCTTGGACAATTAACTCAAGAAGGCTTTATTGATAGACACCTTCAAAATTCTAATAAAAAATAAAAATAAACGTTTCGTTGTCTCTAAAAGAAATGCATTTTTTTTAATGGTTATAAGGCAGACTTGGATCTTAAATCAATAATACTTAAACATCAAATTTATTTGTTATCGACTATTGGTCCTTTAAGCATCCATAAAACAGAAAGTTCACTTTTTAAGACAGAGGTGTATTATTTTCATAGAAATGGTCGAACACAAAAAAGATCGCGTGTTAACAAGACTTCTACGTTTCATAAATATTTACGCACAATCTATTTTTTTTTATAATGACGGCACCAATGCATTTCACCTCACACAACAAAAATAATGAAACTTCAAAAAACATTCATAACGTCATTTCACCGAATGCAATTTAATAAGTGTATGAAATGTATTACCAACTACTTTCTATTTTAAACGAAAGTAAAGACAGAAAAAATATTTCGAGCATTTTGTAATTTCAAGTCTTAATTTATTTCCATTACCACTTCAATTAGAGTTCTAATTAGCAAAACGAGAATTGAAATTACAATGAACAGCAACTTTGATATTACCACGATTTGCTGGCAACACAGAACAGCTAGACAGTTTCTCACGAGTGTAGTAGAGCATGAGGCTCACATATTGGAGCCAACATTTGAACATGCCAAGGCTCAAAATACAAAAAAAAATAGACTTGTACATAGATTGCAAGGAGTAGTATAGAACTATAAATTAATATGCCAAGCGATAATCTAAGTTATTAATAGTATTTCTAGGTCAATAAATTAACCGAGCCTTAAGTGTTATTAATTATATCGTTTCTATATAATTACCCATATCCGAGTAACGATTACCTAATTACACTACTCAGATAAGAAAATTAGTTACAAAATACATATTAAATTAGGTAAAACCACCGATCACTTCTTGGCAAAGTGATATTGTTGGGCCAAATTTTGGTCCCAATATATCGCACCTTCGGTAGGACAAGGGCATAACTGACAAAAAAACGAAAAATTACTTAAGTATGCCAAAGTGCTTAAAAAAGTCCTTTTTATCCGAAGGAACAAAGACCCGTATCAAAATCAGCTTAATGCCGCCAGAGGGCAACAGTGCCTTTGTCATATTGGTGCATTTTTTGACTATCTTGACGCGACAAGATCTTAAAATGACTCCTGTATAATCACTAAAAGTGCAGTTATGCCCTTGTCCTACCGAAGCTGCGATATGTGGCCAATGTAATCTAGCTTAAATCATAATACGCTCGTAATAAATCGTGCTCTTTAATTGTAATCTGAATGAGTTGACGTTTTAATAGTATGCTCACGGATTACACTGCTGGTAATTACTTTGCTAAATGAATATTTAGTATTAATAGCACACACTGTAGGAACCTAGGAACGTATTAATAAATAGTTGAGTAATTAATTTTCTGGCAACATATTTAAAATATTATGCGTTTGATATGCCTTTTTTTCGTATGTGTATTTATATTTTTGTTATTTCATGGTACCAATAAAATTGGTCGTGTTTCAGATACGATCAAATTAATTATGAATAGTAGGCATATCAAACGATCAGTTCTCAACCAGATCTGGCCCCAAATTTTATTTAAAATCGAAACATAGACTTTCCGGAGCATAAAGAAAGTTATGGAGAGATTCTAGCAATAATAAGAATAATAACCCCATCGCCGTATCTCTACGTTGACGTCGTGGTGGGGCATGCACGCTGCTAACCTCTAAGTCTGTGCCGGTAGAGTTTACTTTGCCGAAACAAGTCTTGGGTGCCAGACCAAGAGAGATACATAAACCCGTAAGGCTGCATGTGACGAAGTGTTAGTTAGTAGTGACCCCACGGTCCCTATCTCCCTGAAGAAGTCTTGTTCCTCACCTCTGGCTTGCCTTTATTGGCCAGCTGAAGTAAACACCGACGAGGAGTAGTCTTTCCATAGTTCTAGGTAACCAGTCCACTTTAGCCACCCAAACCCATAATCTCATCATCTCAATCATTCTCTCATCTTTGTTTCCATATCCTGCAATAGTCCTACACCAACCGGGAGTTGTCCTTGGGCACACTTGCATAGTGCAAACAGGGATACTTGTCGGTTGGTGCCTAATTTCATTAAAAACATCTAACGGGCTTTGCGAGTTGAATTCGGTCCCTTGTAAGCCTTCCAAAGGTCTGTTACCCCAGGGTCCAGCGAAAATTCAAGAGCTCTGCTATCGTCTTTCACTCCTGTGATTTGTTCTGTTAATTTTCATAAAATTTACCGAACAGATCTTGCCTCCAAGCGTCACCTATCGCCGTTCAGTGATTATGTTCGGTTCGTTAGCCACTGTAGCTCTGCAGCATACGTAAGTGATGAACTAACAAGCTGTCCCCGCTTACACAACAGTAACTATAACTACTTCCTACTGAATCAATAGTTAACTACTGACAGACATTAACGTAACAAGAGAAACCATTATTAAAAGTTAAAGAAAAAATAAACTCAAAGTCAAAATGATTAAACGCACGATAAACAGCACATAGACTTCCTTAAACTTAGACCTTTATTTTAAATTTAGATTTAACAATAATATAGATCTAGCTAGATTTATATGTCAATTGAAACTTGAGTACACTGGTAACAACAGTCACGGATCTTAACAAGGAAATCTAGCAAACGTCTAAAATGAACAGTGTATTACTATCAAAATTGAAGGAAAACTAGGATATAAAACGTTTTCCTACAATCTCGCAAGCGGCCTCGTATCAGCCTTCTGGAGAGCATAAAATCATTAGGTACATTTTTATTACATTATGTCACTTTGTGAATAAATAAACAGCTTAATTATTGAGTAAAGGCATAACTTTTAATGATCTATGAAGCTCGATTTATGTTGAAATAAGGAAGACAGTTATATTTCGTTTTTACGTTTACCCGACTACGGCAAAGCCAATAGGAAGGGTTATGTTTTAGCAGTCTATGTATATAAAGATGTTTTTTTAAAACTGACTTGGTTTCCTTCTGTGTTTGTAGAACTTTAATGGGTTTTTGTCAGTGCTGCCCAGTAGTATTGACCGCAACTTACGAGTTGTAGACCGTAGGTTCAATACCCGACAGGCGCTTTACATTGTGTAAATTATTTTATCACCCCTGCTCTCAAAAATAGTGAAGGAAAACATCGTGATGAAACCGGCACGTCCTAGAACAAAAATTCGAAGACATGTGACATCTACCAATCCGCACTGGGCCCGCGTGGTGGATTACGGCCCACTCCCTCTCACCGAGAGGAGGCCTGTGTCACAGCTGCAGCACTGGGAATATTATAGGCTGATTATGCCAATAAGAAACAGAGTTTCCAGATTACAAAAGTTTTAATTTGAACAGACCGAAAAACATCGACGTTTGGCACATTTAGGAGTATAATATATATCTGTACCGACAAATCAAAAGAGCCAATGTTAAATTTATTTAAATTTCCAAGATAATATTTATATCATTTAAAAGCTAACAGGCTTAAAATAATAATATATACAACTATAAAAAAAGGAGGGGAAAGAATCAGAAATTCGTCCGCAACGCTGCTAACAGGAAAAATCAAATCAAAATACAAAATTGCCAAACAAGATATTATCACTGTATAATGGCGTACTAATGGTTCAGGCCGCAATTTTCCTTTACATCGCTCTCTAGCCCCACGGCATCAGTATCCTGTCGCAATTTCTCTAATGCTACGGCTATGCAAAAAAAATAATGATGGCGGATTATGTGGCAATGGAAATCTAGGAATGCTGAGTAGTTGCAGCCACATAGTAGGAAAAGATGTGTATTGACGTGATGATTAGACAAATTAACGGCTATTAGAGATTGAAAGTCTTATGTCGTGTTGACAGCCTGAGAGCCTCGCCGTCCGGTAAGGACCAGGCCCGGGTCGACGGCGCGTTGTGTTCCACGCGCGCCTCAAAGAGTTGTCAGCATAATTGACGGGGTCCGATAGGGCCGATGCCTGCCGGGGTCGCGGATTGTTCGAAAGAGTTACCGTGGCCCTGGCGCACAGGCAACTGAAGGAACACGGGTGGGTTTTAGTCAGTAAGAGTCTGACACGCCCTTCCTTTCCGCCCAGAGCGGGAGAGGTCATTTGATGATTTCCCATCCAAAAAAAAAAAAAAGCCTGAGAATGAGAATATTGACATGACGAGTATTAAATAATGTGGCCGCAATAGCTGAGCTTACTGTTCTACGATTTATATGGGTTCTATCTTTCGGTCTAAATGACAATACATTGAATCAGCTGGTTGATTAACACAAACCAATGGGTACACAATTATGAATTTAAAAACTAGATACTCATAAACAATGAAGTAAGCACTGTGCAATTGTTTTATAAACTATTTTGTAACATGACTAATTTGTAATTTGACGGCATTGTTATATTAACTTAATCTTAATGTATTGCTTGACAATTTGATGTATTGTATTTTAACTATGTACCGAACTGATAATATGGTGTTTTATGTCTCGATGGCGGGACATAGCACTTACCTGTAACTAACACAACATCTTATACAAATACAAATACAAATATTTTTATTTGTTGAACATAGGTAGGTTAGGTACAGATGTTGTGGATATTATGAACATTCACAATAAATGATTTGAATTTGTATCTGTTTCCCTAAAACTTTCTTTGGACAAACAGAAATTGATTCAAATTCTGATGCTTACAATTATGGTGTTAATATTTTCATCGTTCGAACGATAGTCGTCCACAGCTTGACACTTCATGTCCCAAGCATTGTCACAACAACTCCCACGATGACCGGTTCTGCAATAAATTGTATTTGTGTTATTGATTGTGAACGGGCGACACGACGCGGGAAAACTCTTCGTGTAGGGTCTCGTTTCTTTTGATAAGTTATTTATAGTACGGATGCTGATAATGAACGTACAAAGAATTTATCTAATCTAGAGCAAGTACTGTATTGTAGGCACTTCATATGACGCATAACACTCCGATCAAAGATATAGTTGACCGGTTGGCCGGGCGGAACTTTTATCGGCGCAAGCGCTACTCAATACAAATGCTCCTTATTGGCGACCTGGGCTAGGTCACCAGCAGATCACCTCGAACATAATACTTAGAAGCCTCTGATACGGTCCAATTAACACTATCATGTAACATACGCCGTTGTAGTGAAGTGAGGGCTGGCAGAATCACAGAAACTTTGGTAATGATGCGAAAATTCAGAAATTTTTAGGTATTTTTAGATTGAAGGGGAGTTAACCAGGGATAGCGACAAAATTATTGGTAACGAGAAAGTGTGTAATTTTTTAAGAAATAAGCAGAACAATCTGGAAGAAAGTAACACAGAATTGTGATTGATGGAGGGACTGGAGGGAAGCCTTAGCCAAAGAGTGGGACAGTACGAGCTAGTCTTTCTAAAGTAGTGAAGAAAATGGAGACGCAAAACAGTTAATAAAAATAAAATAAAATTTATGTATTTCAGATGATTTGTTCCACACAGTCCGATTATATTAAAATTTAAATATTTAAATACATTCAAATTACCCGCTTAACAAAGGATCTCCATTAATACCGTGGATACATGCAGTAGAGTTTGATAATCGAAGCTAACTAACTCAAGTCAAATACGGTCAAAAACTTCATGCAATAACCCAATCATGGAAATGGCAACCCTGTAAACGGTTTGCTCCAAATCAGTCTATTTGCGTTTACGTTTACCTACCGTTAGCTGAAATAACGTTAGTGTGTAACCTTCTTTTTATTTATTTACATATTGACTTTACAGTTTTGGAGACCTTAGCTATAATTCCACAGTCTACAGTTAGATACGTCAGCAATGTCACGATATTGTCACATTACCTTTTATGAACAATTGATAATGAAATTATATAACCATGGACATGGAGTCTTTGTTTAAATTCCTGAAATGAAACGAATCAAATAGAACCACAAGAAACAAATATTCGAGGTATTTTAAGAACAACTCATACTCAAAGCATTTATTTCAAATAAACCAATTACAGGTACTTTAGAATTGTCAAGGGCTCGGGCAGTCAGAAAGATGAAGCTAGTTACCCATTCCAAAGCGTAGTAGGTATGGAGAAGAACGGGCAAGAAACTCGATGGACACTCTTTTAAATCAAAATATGGTTACAAAATATTAGTTACATCATTCATGATCAAATTATGCTTGTGAGAACGATGCAGGTCGTTAAAAGCGTCTGTAAGAAAAAGACAAAAACAATTCTAATATTAAATTAAATTAAAATAAGCCGTGGCAGCTAAGAAATGACCAGTCCCAACTGACGGCGCCCGTCCACGAACATGACGCATGGATTAGCACCATTCAGCTCAACCATTTTGAACTAACAAAAAACTGGTTATAAATGCAAAAATACGATATCAAAGTCTGAATCTACTTAACCTGTAACCGACCTCTTTAGATGAAGCCTTGAGTTGGAATTATTAGCATAAGTAATGTCTATTTTCACAAACAATTTGCATCCCAGCATTATTTTATTAAACTCTGGATAATAAGTATACAATTGCCAAAACTACTTTTACCTACTCCTCAATTTCATTTATTATGAAAACTACATACACATATATAACATCACGCCCGTATTCCCAGAAGGTTGGGCAGAGGTGTACCTATAGCACACCCACATTTCGCCAGTTCAGTTATGAAAACTATTTGAACGTTTTTATGCCTCACATACATTATTCCGCCAGAATTACTGCTAGATCTCTCCCAAGGATTGCCATGGCAGCACCGTATAGCACCCGAAAGCAACAACAGTATCTCGAAAATTCCAAACCCACAGAGACGCCGTCTATTCTCGAGCGTAATTTAGCAATAACGATTACACTCCGCACATCCTTCACAAAAGGAGCCAATAGGACTAGTGTATAGTCGTGTAGTGAGTCACATGACTCGACAAACTGTCGGGTCACATGTCACACAATTGAGAAAAGTAATTCAGTGAGAGGGAAATTTTTCACGTGATCATCGATTTGGGTCAACTGTAATCCTAACTAATTTATTACAAATGCGGAAGTGAGTTTGTTTGTTACGCTTTCACGCTAAAACTGTCGAACGGATTTGGATGAATTTGGCACACAGATAGACCATGACCTAGGTAAGGACATAAGTTACTTTTCATCTTGGATCGCGAACGATGTCGCGGGTAACAGCTAGTTTGCTTTAATTGGTGTGACACAAGACTTTTTTGCGTCAGAGAAATACACCGACCACCATCGCACTATAGCTCTTTTTCCCTTGCCTAGTCGACCATACATACACCTGCTTCTCTCTATCTAGGAGTCTACTTCGCTCCAATAGTCTCTCTATCCATTTGCAGTGTAGGTATATATGTTTTGCACCATATCCATAATCACCAGGTATTTTTATTTTTGTATCTAGAAAACGAACTTGATTGACTGTTTTTCTCATAATGCAACCACACTATGACGAAATTGCTGCATAACTAATTGTATAATAATGATGATTTCGCTAACGAGCTGTCTGTCTATGTATTACTTCATTCACGGAAACCATTTTTATATCTCATTCAATACAAAATAGGAAAAGAGAACGTCGATCATTGAAATTACGGATAAACTATCAACGTAGTTGCTCCACATAGTCCCAATCTGAGTCACGTAGTGTCGGCATCGTGCATAGCGTCTTCCTGCTTTCCTTGTAATTACCCACATTTTCTAAACTTGCTTACTTGCTAGCTTCATTGATCTAAGCCGATTGATAGAGACTAGAAAGCCCATGTTCCCACACCAGTTTGGCAAAGAAGGCAATGTTAGAATCAACTGCTAAATATTTGAGATATTATGCTTACAATATTTGAGTGACCTCTAGACTGGCTTTTGTTTCTCTATCTGTGATCTTCATACAGAAGGTAAGGATCTCGATGTATATGGCAGATTGCTATCACAATTTCTTCTGAGAAGTCATCGTGTTTATGATCGGGGAAACACTCGCAAGGTTATTATCGTGTACTACCAAGGAGTATGCGTAGGCGGCAAAGTTGTAAAATCTCGTTACTACTTAAAGAAGGTCTGTCATTTTAGGTTTTTGAAATGTCAAGGGAAGATTAATACGGAAGAAAGACAGTTTATGCGACGTTTGAACGGACGTAATGGAATGCAAAGCCGCATGAGATTCTGGAACACTCATGTGAAAGATGATATGGCGAAAAACGGGGCGACTTCAGAAATGACGATGAATACAATATTCAGCATTTAGTTAATTATTTTACAAGGTAATTAACTAAATGCTGAATGTACAGATATCAAGAGTGAAGAAAGGAAGGTGAGAGGTAGTATAGTAGGAGAGGAAAATTGCACAGACGATGTGTCTAGTGGAGCTGGAGCAACATCCCCCGCGCCTTCTCCTCGGCCTGATGACGACACTATTTAAAGTTGTAGTGGTCGACATTTATGGCCCTCATTGGTATCACGATTTATTGTAGGCAGTTTTTGGGAGGAAGGATTTATGCTTTAAATCAACGCGTGTGCTCAATATAAACTCCAGTCTGATGCAATCTACCACGTTAAGGAGTCCGGTAGCAACGCGTTAGTGAAGGTCGTAGGTTCGATGTCACGCAACTAATTTATCAACATCTTAATTCGAAAGGATTGAAAGGAGATCAGAGCTAAGGTCACAGGGCCAAATAAAACGATGCTGAGCACAGTCTAGGTGGCTGTGGTAATAAAATTGTATTTTTATTTACGTTGGTAGCTGTTGCCTACTGCTGAAACAGTGATAGATTGCTTGTATATGAAAGTTTTTAACCCCCAACGCAAACAGAGGCGTGTTATAAGTTTGAACGGTATGTGTGTGTGTCTCTGTCTGTGGCACCGTAGCTCTTAAACGGGTGAACCGATTTGGATACGGCTTTATTTGAAAGCAGGTTTTCTAGCGGTGGTTCTTAGTCATGTTTTATCAAAATCAGTTCAGCTGTTTCAAGGTCATCTCAGCTCTTTTTTGTGTCGGGGTTTTTTTTTTATTTTACCTATTATGTCTGATGATAATTATGTGGTTAGGAAAGCGGTGAATGATGTGGTGACGGCTGTCAGAGATGTATGAAAGAAGAGACGTTGAGACGACAACAGAAAAATTGGCATATGGGATCAGAGCTACGGTCACAGGGCCAAATAAAACTATGCTGAGCACGTTCTAGGTGGCTGTGGTAATCAAATTGTATTTTTATTTACGTAGGTAGCTGTTGCGTACTGTTGAGACAGTGATAGTTCGCTTGTATATGAAAGTTTTTAATTTGATGTGGTTAGGAAAGGGGTGAATGCTGTGGTGATAGCTGCCAGAGATGTATGAAAGAAGTGACGTTGAGACGACAACAGAAAAATTGGAATAAGGACAGAATAATGATGGCGGCGACAGTATTGGTTGGCATTTTTTTGGGGTGGTAAATAATCTCAACGTAAGATATTCTCTGTACTTAAGGCGGAACCTTCAGGGTAGCCCGCGAAATTCAAAATTTCTTAGGTTTTTTGCAATTTTCACGTCGCTGTTAGGTTGTATTTTGATTAAAATATGAATCGCGACCGAAACAAATATGGATCTACAGAATTATAATCATTAGAATCAGCAATACATCTCTATAAGTTCATATTACCCTATTGAATGACTATTTCATGAAATCGTCACGTTTGAGGGCAATTCTAACTTAGGGAGTTGTATTGCTGATTCTAATGATTATAATTCTGTAAAGCCATATTTGATACGGTCGCGAATCATATTCAGATCACCATTCAACTTGATACTGACCTGCAAATTGCAAAAAACGTAAGAAAATTTGAATTTCGCGGGCTACTTTGGCGCATGCCCTTAAATAGACGCGATTTAAGAATTCTCAGTGGGTACATTTGTTCCGCATCATGATCCTTGACAGCCAGATCACTACTTCAGCTCAAAATCAGCTCGTTTTCTCAAACCTTGTGATGTAAGATAACAAATTAATGCCTATTTAATTGACACAGACTTACATCTGAAGTTAGTAATTTTTCTAATCGTAAAAGTTTACTTGTTTCAATCCACTTTTAAAATAACAACAAGCAGTCTGGCAGCCACTCTAGTGGATGTTTGCTAAAACAGATTATGCATAAAATCTCGTTAAACCTCTTTTATGGAACAAGTTGGACTTGTAATTAAATGTAATCTTCAGCAGTCGATCACTTAAAGGCTTCACGTCAAAAGATAAGTGCTACTAACATCTTATGTGATTATTCGCATTTTTTTTTAAATCTTCGCTTGTCTATCTGTTCGCATACGCGACGTTCTGGGTCGATTCCCGAGTCGGGCCGTGTCGTTGGGTTTTCCATAAGGATTTTTTAAGTAGCACCCTGGAGTATTGTGCATGCTAAGGTAGGTACCTAACCGTTACCCACTATTAGGTAATTAAATATAGTTAGCGGGGTGGACTTCATACCTCTGCCAACTCCTTTCGAAGAATACAGGCATGATTTAATGTCATAGTTTGTTTAATTTTGTTTTTTTTTTACGTTAACGAACGAGGCACAGTTTCAGTGTTATAAAATTATTGCCATGAACGCCATAAAAAATGATTGGGAAAAGGTGTCTTACCTAAAAAACAGTTCCTTCTATATTATGTGTCAGTTTTATTGCGTTGAAATTAAATATAGGAGTACCAGCATGAATAAGTAAGAAAGGAACTGATGAATAATGAATTTATGATTTTGACCACGCGTTAATGGCATCATAAACCAGTCTCGTAGCATCCTGAAGCAGATACTTGTCATCTTGTACAAATTATGAAGGTACCTTTAAAGCTATTATTTATATTTATTGTCCATCTATGACGCTGTAATAAATTATTTATTTTCAGACGTCATTGAGACAAAGAAATAAGCCTACTTACTTAAAATGTATAAAAGCGTTTACGAAGAGTTAACAGCACCGTAAAGAAATTAATATAAGCGAAGTTTACGTCAATTATCGCGTCTCCCACCGTGAAAATCCTGTGTTAAGGATGACTCGGCTCTTAATTCCTTAAATTGGCGAAGTAAACATACAAATAAATACATACTTAATAAATTTTGTATAGCTAAGTTAGTAAGTCATTTAATACCTAATTAAGTACCTAGTGTAAATAGTTAGTTGTGTTATACATATATATTGTAGATAAGCATTTTTATGTATATTAAAATTAACGTTTTATTAGGATAATTCGTATCCCCAGAGTAAAATAAATACAACCTTCTCATCTGCCACTTCCCTCTATCTTAAACATCCGTGTGCCTTCAAGACTAAAATAACATTTTACAAGCTCAAACCTTAAATCAGTAGGTAAAACACGGATTCCTTGTAAATTGGGTAACATGTTTAAAATGCACGACACGCGGGTCCTCGTGATTACCGTCTGACAACAGCAGACTAAACAGAGGCTGCAGATTTTAACATTTTAGACATTATAATGAACGCGCTGCGCCCGCGCCGCCGACATAGGTCCAACTTATGGTGAGAAAATAAACTTATTTCTTCAGTATGATAACCAAGCTGGTTATTTAATAAAATATTGCCACTTATAGCAAAAATCTTCAGCAATGCAATATCAAAATGTTGACTTACAATTTTTTTTGTTGTTGTTTTCTTAATGAAATCTGATGATGTGATGTCACGTTAACAAGGCTTAGTCTTTCCTAACTCTTAGAAGTTTTATTAACGTGACCAGAATGTAAATAAAATTACCTAACTTTTGTCATTTTACATAACAAATATACTTTCTTAAAAAAAAACTTGAACACATCGCGTTCTTGGCAGTCAAAGGCGTTACGATGCTTAATTTAAAAAAAAAAAGTTTTTTACAATAATCAAATGAAAAATAACTTTAATTTCGGAAGTCGGTGGCCAAAAAAGGAAATACAAAACCAAAGACACCGACTTCCGAAATTAAAGTTATTTTTCACGTCTTTTAGTGTTTATTTTGGAAGTCGATTGTTTTTTTGTAAAAAAGTTTTTATTTTTCACTTTTTAATTGTGATACCTACCCCACACAAATTCGTATACCACTACTTGGTGTGTAAATAACAGTGACAGGAAATTATTAACACATCCATATAAACTAAGTGGAAAAAATATGCAGTATTAAGGATAACTCAAAAACTACTGTTCAGACCTTGATCAAATTTAAATGGGACCACATGTGAAGCACCACCTATCAAATAAAAAAGCATCATCCAAATCGGTTCACCCAGAAAAAAGTTCTGAGCTAACACACATTAAAAAAAACATACAGACGAATTGAGAACCTCCTCCTTTTTGTGAAGTCGGTTAAAAATAGACCGTAGCCGAACTAAAGTATTATTTTAAAATCTATTCTATAAATATTTTGATCAAGCACATAAACAAGATAATACAGCAGTAATATAGCAATGATCATAACAAAAACAAACTGATATAAGTCACGTGTATAGTCGACGTCAGAAACTCGATAATTCGAGTAAGTAGTTTTTTTTATATTTATTTTTTTATTTTAGATGGGTTTGCTCTTGACTCTAGTCTAGGTCAGAGATGACAGAGACAAAATCGATGATGGAGTGAGCTTACCCAGAAGAAGCCTGTTCACTCTCACTTTGAAGAGATTTGGGTTGTATGCGGTCGGAATCACAGGCGCAGGTAGAGAATTCCACTCTTTTGCTGTTTGCAAAAAGATGTTTGGAAGCGCTTAGTGCGAATTGGTGGAATAGCAACTGGGTAGGGATGGTAACTTGCAGTGCGCCTAGATGTCCGAGTTTAGTTGTAGAAGTGCTCAAGCCTGCTGAAGGGTCTGAAATATGTATGTATTGCTGCTGCATCCGAGCTGTGCAAGGCCTTACTGTGTATTATAAGCGGTATTGGGAGCCATCTGCTAAAATCATTGTTTTTCTTTGTATTTTATGCTCACGTATTACATACATAACCTCATATTGCACCAGCTGTCATTGTGCCACGCTGTCTTCGAAAACTCTCTGCCTGTAAACCGCTGCAATGTGTTGAGCTTCTGCCTATCCTATTCCTTAAACCGTTCCTTGATCGTTGAAAGGGGAATGAAGCTGGACACATCACACGCGGCTTGCTGCTTTCGCACCACAACTAAGCGACCTACGTCCAGGACGAGGACAGGTCATCTAAATATCGCACGCTGCTCCTATCTGGCACAAGTAGTTGATCTGTGCGCTACCGGCATCCTACGGCTTGCTACCGACACTCTCTAACTGTGGTCCTTTGAACGCCTTACCGGCCTCTTGTTGAGCCTGTGCTGACTGGCCTTCCGGTCTCCCGTGAAACCAAGGACGGTACCCTTCTTACTTTAAGTGCAAGTGCTGAGAACAGTAAATCAGTGACCTTACCCGTGACCTGGCCTGCTATTGTAGAAAAATATATGTATCTCTAAACCTGACCTCGACCTGCCCCTACCCTAGCCCTCACAGTGGCCCTGTGTTGTAATTGTATTAGTAATCATTTACTTAATACAATTAACTATAAACATAAGTCAATAACAAATTGGTTCTATATAGGCAAGTGTTCCAAACGACCATCATAAAAAGACACGACAGAACAATTACTTAAGACCAAGTCCTTTAAACATTGATAGTTCAAGTTACATTAGTTTCACTATTACCTTCTCAAAGTATCAAAGTCAATACCGTAACTGATCACAATTGTTATTGTAAGGACATTAAGATGTGTACATATTTACTTTACAAGTAAGACATGATTTGACATTGAGCTATAGTGTTAAGTTTTACATAACCTACGTATATAAACGTGTCATCTCAAATCTTTGAAGGGTAAAACTCTGCTGTTGTATAAGAACAACAGAAGATTGCTGTAAGGCAGTCTACAGGGTAATCTTTATCAGTCTATCTTTTTTCCAACCTTATTGGCGTCGGGTTCCACTTAGAGTAGACTCAGTCCAGACTACCAATATTTTACATGGAGCGACTGCCTATCTGACTTCTACAGCCCAGTTATTACGATACCCGTTGGCTGGCTAGTCTGGATACCAGTCTTTCGGGCTTCTGACTACCCGTAACGACTGTTAAAGATCTACAGTCTACTAGGAGTCTTGCATATTTTGTCATTGAGTAAATATGTAAGATATAGAAACAGGTGAGTTTTCACCAGCCTATTGTAGTCCACGACTGGGTCTGCCTCTCCAATCGCACGCCATTCAATTTGATCTTTGGCAGCTCACACCCGTGTTCCTTCAGTTGCCTGTGCGCCAGGGCCCCGGTAGGCATCGGCCCTATCGGACCCCGGCAATTATGCTGACATCTCTTTGAGGCGCGCGTGGCACACAACGCGCCGTCGACCCGGGCCTGGTGCTTACCGGACGGCGAGCTTACCCACCCTGGGTTGTAATGGACTTCACTTAAGCAAAAACGGATGATCATCATCGTGCATCTTCTCATGTGCTGATTATTGTCAGCCACAGAGGATGTTTTAATGAGTAAACATAATATAACAAACTGGGACTTTTAATAATGTAACGTGCATTGAAATTGATACCGCTATTGTTAAAGAAATTCTCGCGAACACTCAACCTGTTTTGAACGCACACATTGATTTATCATTAAATGTAATTAATAGTAGAAACCTTTTAGATATACTGCGCATTAAAATCCCAAGTTCAGGATTACTACTAGAGGACATCGGCATTCCATCTAGAAGCAAAACAAATAGACATTTACTTGATGAATGAGGTCGACAACAGGTGCGACGCAACAGCGCGACGCAATTTCTAAGAAAACTTCATGGATTTTTTTCTACGACAGTCGCGAGGCGTCTGTCTCTGGGAGCCTTTAGACTTAAGAAAATATCTGAAAAGAAAAATCAGCTTTTCAAAAGCTCTGGTAGACATTTGGCATATTAATTAGAAAAAAAAAACGTTAATGGAGAAGTGACATAAACCCATTTTTTTTTTTGGAATCTTAGGTAATAACAAAATAATAATCCTACATAATAATAATACCAGCCTATTATTGTCCCACTGCAGGGCAAAGGCTTCTTCTCATACACAGAAGGCACGAGCATTGATCACCACGCTTGCTCAAAACGGGTTTTCAATTTCAGACTTATACGACTATTGACCACTAGTTTATACCCGCGACCTTGCCCGCGTGGAGGTCGGAAATTATGCCACAGAAACGTACTACCGGGATAGAAAGTAGTTTACGTGTTAGTCCAGGTTAAAAACTATCTGTGTGCAAAATTTCACCCAAATCCATTCAGTCCTTTTCGCGTGATTGAGTAACAAACATACAAACTTTCACATTTATAATATTAGTAGGATTGGATAAGTTGAGGTTTCCTCACGATGTGAGTAATGCCCAACATAAACTCAGAAAGTTCTTATCAATTGAAAGTCACTTTGGTGCTTGCCAGGATTTGAACCCACAACCTAGTGCATGAGAGGCGAGACCTTAACGACTGGGCCATCACGACACACTGGACGCTAACTACCTACATTCTTATTATACATACCATTCTAACAATTACCTACAGCCATAATATGCCAAAAGAGCTGAAGTATTTGTGTCAAGAAATGCGCGACATAACGGTTTCTTTATCGATTCTCTTGAATATTGCACAAGTCGTATGAACTCGAATGCACTTGTTTCCGAATGAAGACATGTAAGACAACCAGTGTCTGGCCTACAAGGTAATACGGGATCTCCTTTGTACAGTAAATGACGTAATATGATTTTTATTGGTTATTGTAATAAGTAATCACAGTTTCAGGCAAAAAAGGCAGATTGTTTGAGCTTCCTTTTGAGATAATGAAACGTAAGATATTTCGAAATGCGATAACATTTCGTAACGCGTCACACAATAACGGCTGTCCAAATACAGAGCGTTTTTTGACACCTTAATTATCAAATACTGGTGAAAATTACAGATTTTCATGAGGGCTGTTATAACGTCTCGGAACCGGTTTCCTAGGAAACTCAAACTCAAAGTATTTATTTCAAATACTTAAACCAATTACAGGCACTTTTGAATTGTCAAGGGGTCAGTTAGTCAGAAAAAAATATCTAGTAGCTAACCCAAGCTTTACTGGCGAACTTTCAGTTAATCAATAAAATTAGTCCATAGTCCATTGTAATCCACAGCTTGATCCGCAGCCTTTTCCTAAGTAACACCACAAGACCATAAGGGCCGGCGCACATCTGGCGAGGTGCAGCGCAGCCCATTCGTCACTGCCAAACAAATATCGATCTTGGATCAATTGAAATAAAGTTGAAAATAAATAAATTTCTATTAGCTCGAGAGCACGTCTAGGCGGAAAGATGTGCGCGTCTAGGCGGAAAGATGTGCGCGTCTAGGCGGAAAGATGTGCGCGTCTCAGGTTATTCATTCTTAACGTTATTTTTTGTCACACAACGTTGAGATTTGTTTGGCAGTGACAACCGCGCCGCGCTGCGCCTCGCCAGGTGTGCGCCGGCCTTAACTGCAGTTTGAGTGCAAAAAGCTCGGTCAAACTGGACCACAAGTAATTTTTCATAGAGCAGTTCTACCGAAGCAGCATATTTTTAGGAAATCAAACAGACTAAAACCCTTAGTTAAATATGTTCATGAATAGCATTTATTTCGTATCTCTCTGTATGAGAAGCAATAGCATAGATCACAAGATAGGGAAGTTTTTTTTAAATCTATAAATTGAGTATATTTTTTGTATCTACAGCTAAAGCAAAACATACAATTTAAAAACTGAGATACATAACATACATAATAGGTCTTTACCTATGAAATTGCCGTTTTGTATGAAAAAATTTAAACGAATTTTTTTCATGAATTTTTTATTTGTATTAATCGAAGTAATCACCCATGCAATCAATGCATCTTTGCCATCGCAGTGGCAGTTTATTGATGCCCTTCTTAAAGAAATCAGCTGGACGGGAGGCAACAAATTCTTCAAAGGCATTTTGTACTGCCTCTCGGGTATTAAATTTTTTTCCCGCCAAGAAGTTATCCAAATTCTGGAAAAAGTAGTAGTCTGTAGGCGCAAGGTCTGGTGAGTAGGGCGGATGACGGAGAGCTTCCAACCCCAGTTCTTGCAACTTGGAGACCGTCTGCTGTGCAGTATGAGGTCGCGCGTTGTCGTGCAGGAGCAGCGGAGACGAGCGATTGACCAATGCTGGTTGGAGATGCGCCAGCTTCTCCATCATTGTGTTCAGTTCTTCACAGTACACATCTGCAGTAATGCTCACCCCGTTTGGTAAGAAGCTGTGATGAATCACACCGGCGCTAGACCACCAAACAGTGACCATCACTTTTCTAGGGGTAAGTTTTCGTTTAGGGCATTGTTTAGGTGCTGAACCAGGATCCAACCAACTTGCTGAGCGCTTACGGTTATCAAACAGAATCCATTTTTCATCGCAGGTAACAATGCGGTTCAAAATTCCTTCATTTGTGTGTCTGTTGAGCAGTGCAAGGCACGTCTCGACGCGTACTTCGCGCTGGCGATCATTGAGTTCGTGGGGCACCCATTTGTCAAGCTTTTTTACCTTGCCAATTTGACGCAAATGGACCAATATTGTTTTGACGCTAACGTCGAAAGCTGCTGCTAATTCAGCCGTAGATTGTGTATCATCAGCTTCCACAATCGCCTTTAATTCGTCATTGTCGACCAAAGTCTTCGGACGACCGCGAGGTTCATTTTTCAGGTCGAAATTTCCAGAACGGAAGCGAGCAAACCAATAACAGGTGGTGCCTTGGTTTGTAGTGTTAGCTCCGTAAACGTCGTTGATGTTGCGTGCCGCTTGTGCCGCGTTGCTGCCACGACGGTACTCATATTCCATAATTACTCGAATTTTTAACGTATCCATGATGACGAAAAAGATTGAAATGCGATGAAAATGTAACACTAATCAATAAAGAAATGACTACTTTTAGAAAAAAAAATCCATGTTTTTAAAATAAAATTGATTTGAAATTAGAATTCTTAGCCAAACAAAAATTATTTTGATTTGAAATGGCCAGTACTGCAGAACGGCAATTTCATAGGTAAAGACCTAATACATACATAAACTCACGCCTTCTTCCCATGGGGGTAGGCAGAAGCTACAGAACGCCACCTGCTACGATCCTTACATACGCCTTTTGCCTCGTTTACGTTCATACATCTGGTCATACACGCACGCCGGTTGCGAGTATTACGCACCTGACCTTTCTGAAGAACATCACCAATAAGGTCACTATATGTCTTCCTAGGGCGTCCCCTCCCGGCGTTTCCACTCACATCTGCCTTGTAAATACCTTTTGTTACTCGCCCGTCATTCATACTCTCAATATGACCAAACCATCGTAGCGAACTCTTTTCAATTTTTGTCACGACATCTTCTTTTAAACCGCACCGTTGCCTTATCATATCATTCTTCAGCCTATCATTCATAGTCACACCATACATGCTGCGCAAGGAACGCATTTCCACAGCTTTTATTCTACTTTCATGCTTCTTTTGCCACACCCAACACTCACTTCCATACATAAGCGTAGGCACCAGCACACCATTGTGAACAGCCAGTCGTGCTTTTTTGGACATCAACTGGTTGGTCACAATTGCATGTGTAGCACTATTCACTTTATTTCCCGCATTTACCCTTCTTTCCACACACACAGACTCCCCGAATAAACGAACTCACTTACTTGCTCCACACTCTTATCATTTAATTTCACATCACATACCAATACATCCTCTTCTCTCTCAAATACCATGACCTTCGTCTTACTTAAGTTTATTTTCATCCCTTTCATTTTATATGATTCATCCATCACAGTCACCATGTCTTGCAACTCTTCTGCTGACGATGCAAATAGAACTTGATCATCTGCGTTGAGAAGGCAATTGACAGGCAACTCATTCATCTTCAATCCATACTCACGCTCTTTCAAATCTGTCAGACAACTATCCATGTACAAGTTGAACAGCCACGGTGACGCTACACAACCCTGTCTAACACCCCTCGAGATGCAGAACCAGTTCGTGTATGCCCCATTTATACTAACACAAGTACTGGAATCCTTGTATAAAGATTTCAGTGCCCGTACCAAGCGCCAGTCCACACCATACAAGAAACTGAGATTAAATCATAAAATTACCTGATGATACATTTTTGACTTGCTATCCATAACAGCAGTTTGTTACAGGTCCCTATCTGCGTAAAACACTATCTATCACAATCTGAATCATTTTGAAGTCTATTGCTAATCCATTGCTTCATATATTCGAAAAATTTGTCTGCTCAACAACGTAAGTAACACAATGAATGTTGTTGAACTGTCAAAATGAAAGCTATTCCTACTGTTACTGTGTTACGCAATTACCCCGCATGTCTAAACTTCTGAGCTCAAAACCTCATAATATACTCGTAAAAACTAATACAAATATTCATAATCGTTTTAGCCACTTCCGGCGTAGTCGGTGGCAGTGCAGAAGTCACTTTAACTGCATGTTTTGGGACAGCAGGATAGGAAGTGGAGCATAGTTTGCGACATAGCTCCACATCCACACCCCGACGACGTCGTGGAAGTGACGAAGTTTTGGGGCAACAAGATCTGAAATAGTGTCATACCAGCGACACGAATGCGAATACTTAAGTAAAAATGTGATTTATACAAAACCTGTCAACAACTTCAACGTCCTAAATAACTTAAAAGATGACTATTAAAACGGTAGCTTTCACTCATTCTTATGTATTTATCTGTGATATATTGTATTCATATTGGCAGGTGGTAGGCGGGTCAAGGTGCATTTGATTATCAGCACTTATGTAACGTTATGTCATCGTAACACTTACATAACTTGTTAGATTTGACTTACTTATGGTGATAAGTTACCTTACTAGTTACGTTTATGCATGGTAACTTGTTCTACGATGCATCAAAAATGTTTTATTCACAATTTTTTTACTTGATTGGTATGTTACATACAGGGTTACTCGTAACTCGGCGTATTCCTTGCAGGACGTCATAGAAGGGTTAAAATGCAACAAAAGCCACCAAATGTTCTGCCGAAGTTCAGTAGTTTTGCAAACAGTTTTTAGAAAACAGACGCGATGTGACTCTAGTAGAACAATTTCTATGAAAACTTCATGGAAATTGTTCTACAACAACAAACAAAACAACAATTTCAACAACAACAATTTTTTTCTTGCTGAAGCGGGAACCTTTATTAGACTCACTATTTCGACCCACAATTCATGAGGTTCGTAGCTGTAAAGTTTGTGCCATCTTCGTTATTCCTTTTTTTAAAGCTTTTACTTCGAACTCTATTATAATATCGTCATTTTCAACATAAACCAAGAAAAAGTCTAAACCGATATTCCTGAACAGTTCTCGTCATTATCACAGGTATTCATTGGTAATTAATGACGATGTCTTTTCACTGTACTGTCAAATTAGCTAAATGGTCCTAAGTCCCATTTGACTAATTCTTGGTCAATTACATTACAACCTCTCATACGTAATCAGCTTCCGTGAAGTAAACTGTGAGACTATTAATCGTTCTAATTCCATCAGCAAACAATTTGCATTCAAATGAGCTGAGATATCAGTCAACTCGTCTTTGTTTATTTGAATAACTTGACTATTTATAGGACTAATTGAAGGATGCAAAAAAAAGTTGAACGGGTTCTCTGTTGAATCAGTTAAAAATTAAAATATTATTATTTATGTTTTGGGCGGGTGACAAAGTTAATACTTACCTAAGTATTAACTTTGTCACCCGCCCAAATCTTCGGTGAGGGGTTTATTTTAACTTAAAGTGACAATCTTTATTATTTACGGACGCAAATATAGGCAAATTTAAAATTTTAAAAACTCTTTTACAAAAAAAAAACAACCGACTTCATAAAAAAAACACTACAAAGCGAAAAATAACTTTAATTTCGGAAGTCGGTGTCTTTGGATCTGTATTTTAGTTTTTTGCCACCGACTTCCGAAATTATAGTTATTTTTCGCTTTGTAGTGTTTTTTTTATGAAGTCGTTTTTTTTTTTTGTAAAAAAGTTTTTTATTTTTCACTTTTTTGTGAGTCAGCTATTAATTTATCTAAGTTACAAATTGATTACGAATTGATAACCTCCTCCTTTTTAAAAAGTCGGTTAATAACCAAAGAAATACGATTTTTCATATTAGCTGTATCCCGTCTTTTCACCCCCACAGGGGTGGGATTTTGATAAATCGTTTGGGATGTTTCCAAAACTTGACTTAAAGATTTTATTTGTACCATTTTTTTATTTAATCAAGCCACGTAGTAAAATCCTCCCCTTAAAAAAATCATTGGGTTTGACCAGTGACAGAGACCCAAAAGTTATCATCGTTTCTTTTCTGTCAAAAGTATTAATACTCAGTTTCAAGTTACATAATCGGACCACGCGTTATAATTCTTAACCAAGTATTCGTGCCAAGTTTCAAGTTTATTAACCAAATGAATAAGATTTTCATATAAACTGTATCCCCTCTTATTCTCGTACCTGTGTGTGTGCAATTATGATAAATCGTTTGGGATGTTTCCATAACTTCACAAAAAGATTTATTTATAACAATTTTTGAGTTAATCAAGCGCCGCAGTAAAATTCTCCCCTGTAAATTTGCTTACCCCGTTAGAGGTATATTTTCGCAAAACCCTAATAGACTTTATTCTTTATTTTGGTCTTACGTATAAATACCGAGTTTCGAGTTAAACGACTGCGCGATAAAATTTTCGCTATAAACTCCCTTCCCCCAACCTCCCTTGAAGGGGTAGTTTAGAAAAAGTTCAAACTTAATAATTTACTTAGATAAGTATAATAAGATTATATATATAAGATTCGTGCCAAGTTTCAAGTTTATAAACTCAAGAAATAAAAATGTTCATACAATCAAAACCCCACCTTTTAAACTCCTTATAGGTCGAAAATTTCCAAAAACTCCTTCTTAGTGCTCGCCTACATTATAAAAGGAACACGTATGCAAAATTTCACGGGGAATTTTTCGTGGGGATGATAGTCAGTCAGTTAGTTCCTCCTTTGATATGATAGATTTACCTAAATAAGTTTAGGTATGCTACGTTTTCTAAACTAATGAATAAGATCTTTCATAATATTATAAACTGTATCCCTTTCTTTCACCCTAGAGGGGTGGAATTTTGAAAAGTCGTTTGGGATATTTCCATAACTTGACTCAAAGTTTTCTTTTACCATTTTTTGAGTTAATCAAGGCTCCCAGTAAAATCCTCCCCTGTAAAATTGACTACCCCTTTTCACCCCGTCAGGGATAAATTTTCCAAAAATCCTCATCAGTTTATTTTTTATTTTTGGTCTTAGTATAAATACTGAGTTTTGAGTTAATCGGACTGCGCGGTAAAATTCTTCCATAAAAACTTTGACACCCCTCAATCCCCCTTTGGGGGGTAATTTAGAAAAACTAAAAATTACAAAGTTTATAATTTATTTGGGTAAGTATTCCTACCAAGTTTCAAGTTTATTAACTCAAGGAATCAGATTTTTAATACAAACAAAATCCCCCCTTTTCACCCCCTTAAAGTTAGAATTTCCAAAAACCCTTTCTTAGTGCTCCCCTACATTATATAAGGAAGCCGTGTGCAAAATTTCACGTTCCTAGACCCAGTAGTTTCGGCTGTGCGTTGATATGTCAGTCAGTCAATCAGTTTCTCCTTTTATATATTAGGTTGGGGAAAAAGTCTTTTCGCATTATAGTATGTATGAATTTGTAATAAAATCTCTTTGGCTATACTATTTGTATATGGCTGGTTTTGGTATCATTGAAAGTTTAAATTTTAAAGAACATAATTCCAAATTCAAATTAGGAAAATGTGCGATTTTCATTTGTTTTTCGTACTGTCAAGATGAAGAAAATCTAATGAAGAAATTCGATACATTTTAAAATTTTACTACAAAAAAGGTAAAAATGCAAAGCAAGCCGCGAAAAAAATATGCGATGTTTATGGACCTAGTGCAGTGTCTGTGAGGGTAGCACAAATTTGGTTTAAGCGTTTTCAATCCGGAAATTTTGATGTCAAAGATGCACGTCGCTCTGGTCGCCCTATTACGGATAAAATGGATGCCATTTTTGAAAAAGTGGAGCAAGATCGGCATATGAGTAGTTACGACATAGCTGAAGAACTGGGAATTGACCACAAAACAGTTTTGGCACATTTGAAAAAAAATGGGTACATAAAAAAGCTCGATATTTGGGTACCTCACGAGCTCACTGAAAGAAACCCAATGAACCGTGTACTCATTTGTGATTCTTTATTACGGCGTAATGAAACCGAAGCATTTTTGACGAAGCTGATAACTGGTGATGAAAAGTGGATCACGTACGACAAGAACGTGCGAAAAAGGTCGTGGTCAAAGGCCGGTCAGGCTTCACAGACTGTGGCGAAACCCGGGTTAACTCGCAACAAGGTGATGCTGTGTGTGTGGTGGGATTGGAAGGGCATTATTCATTATGAGCTGTTACCACCAGGCAGGACCATCGATTCTGAACTCAACTGCGAACAACTGATGGGATTAAAGCAAGAAGTGGAGAGAAAGCGGCCGGAATTAATCAACAGAAGGGGTGCGGTTTTTCATCATGATAACCTCTCACACACACACACACCCACACCTCACACATCTTTAGCCACTCAGCAAAAATTAAGATAGTTTGGCTGGGAGGTGTTAATGCATCCGCAGTATAGTCCTGACCTTGCACCTTCAGATTTCCACCTGTTTCGGTCTCTTCAGAATTCTTTAGGCAGTGTCAGGTTAACATCACGAGAGGACTGCCAAAACCACTTGTCGCGGTATTTTGATCAGAAGTCCCAAAATTTCTATAGCAATGGGATCATGTCCCTACCTACAAGATGGCATAAAGTTATCGAACAAAATGGTACCTACATACTTTAGTTAAATGTAAATAAACTATATTAAAAAACGTTTTGAATTTTCTTAAAACTTGCGAAGAAACTTTTTCCCCAACCTATTATATAGATAGATTATGTAGATAAGTATATGTTTTATGTATGTATGTATTTGTTGTATATGTAAATGGTACACCACTGACTACCTGCATTATTGTCTCTCCTTCTCCCTTGAATCCATCCAAAGGTTGTCTGTAAAAGATCGCTTTTAGCGATAAGACCGCCCATTGTGCCAATTTTTATGGTGTACATAATTAAGAGTATTCTATTCTATAGTAAGTAATACATAAAATGTTATTGGTAGGATCTGATGTTCATGATACTGAAAATACCTTTAAATATTTTTGAATTAAGAATATTTTTGAATATTTGAATATTTTTAAATTGCGTTAAAGTACAATCAATCGCGGCCAGTTGAGCAATGAGTTTTGTTCGTGATACTGTACTTAGTGTATTCTTGATCGAAGTTTAGGAATGACAATACTTAAAAGTACGTCCACATGCAGCTCAGTTACCACCTTGCTGACTGGCTTATATTTTTACCACATGTGGAGTGGTCCCATATATTCGTGCTGACACGACGGGAGAAGAACCTCAGAATGACAGGCAAACTTCTTGATTAGAGTAATCCACAGTCGTTAGAAAATTCTGATGGAATAGAATAGAATACTCTTTATTATGTACACCATAAAAATTACATTATATTATTATTCTGATATGATTTACCTACATATTGTAGGTAGGTACTATGTTGATTTCATAGTTTTTTTTTAATGAATCAATCTATCGAAGTAAGCGGCTTTCGGGCTAGTAAGCTTGTCATTAATGACACCCTCATTACAGAAGAGCTCCCACTACGGACTTAAGAAAAGAAAAGACTCTAGAAAGGTATGAGAGGATACAAGAACTATTTTTCTAACCGACGAAAAAGGGGGAGGTTCCTAAGTCGGGAGGTACCTATTGTTTAAATAAAAAGGTTAACTTGCAGTATGTAAGGATCGTAGCAAGTGGCATTCTGAAGTTTCTGCCAACCACTATGGGAAGAAGGCGTGAGCGTATCTATGCATATTATGCAGCTATTGAATGATTGCCATTACAGGTGGAAGTTAAGGTCTACCGTGTAAGTAGATATCAACTCTGTGACTTTTATTCAACTGATTTATCTCTCATTTGTCCTAGATCTACACACCATAGTCTGTGATTAAATGGATTGCTTAACTACAACGTATTACTAGTTTGTAATAAGCAGATCCTGAAGTTTAATATGGATGTTAACCTCGAAATCACACTGCAATTTATCGCCTGATTGCAACACCCAGCAATCACACCTGCAAATTACTCTAATTACTTTGACATTTAGAAAACTACGTTTTCTATACACATTAATCAGAGGTAAATTATCAATTTATTCTTACATAAAGAAGTAACGTATTTTTTTAATAAGCACTTGGATTTGAATTATATTTAGATAAGTGCCATAAAATTGTTTTAGCGCCTGGAACATAAAGTAGAGTGGTAAGTAGTACGGCATGAAGGATTGCTAAACGTTGCTTGTAGGCGCTAAATAACAATACAGTGATCAATGACTGTAACTTACACAATACGAAAGTTTAATAAATACCAGTTTTAAATTATTAAAAAACTGAATTTGGATTTGTTTTATACATTCTTATTATACTCCTCCGTTCGATGGCGAAACGATTCCTTGGGTGGAGACCACAAATCGGCTAACTTATAAACGTCCTTATTTAATAAATGGCTCAGATATGATCGAATGAGTCCCTGGAGGAGACCCTGAGTTGTGTATGTCGACTCTACCAATTTTTTTTCTATGTATGAAGTGTAAAAGTGTTTCCGATATCCAATAGAATAAACAATTCCATTTTATTTTGAAGAATCGGGTGATATGATGTAGCGTAACTTGGCAGGGTCTCCTATATATCTGTCCAGCGGTGAACTGCGATGGTCTGCGTTGACTTTTTGTGCATAGGTTTTCTTATTTCAAGCTTGATAAGAGTGTAGATATGCAAAACCACATGTCAAGACTCGATGTGTAGGCTAACTTGAATTTAAACTGGGTGTGCATAATTGGAGCAAAGTAAACAATTACTTACGTACATAATAAACAATTACTAACATAATATCGAAGCCCTAGAATTCGAACATAATGTCGGTCAGCCACAACATGACATGAGCTGATGATTTATGGGTATGCAGCTGTTCTAACACATATGGCATCTATTCGTGGCATTGGTAGCAATAACTAAGATATATCAAACAGTTTTAGATGTACACTCAGGAGCAATAATCTTGTGATTTAATCCACAAAATAACGGGTTAAAAAACGAAGCCGAGAGTCACTTGTTCTTCCCGTATTTTTTGGTACTGGACCATACCTGTGAGTGTAAACCTTCTGGTTACGGATATATTAAAGGTCAAACTTCCAACATCTTGGTCGTTTTTTACGTTATATCTTAACATTACTTGAAATACTCTCGATGTACAGAATGCGTAAACAAAATCTTCGTGAAGGGCTTTTCACACCTCTTATTATAAACCTATGCGTTTGAGGTTGACATGATCTCATCCTGAATTTTCTCTAGGTCCCATGCTATGCTATATATGTTAAGTTCTCCCGGCATAGTAGGCCTCAGCAAGAGCTTTCATGATGGACATAGTTCCAAAATCTTGGCTGTTATTTCCAAGCTACGAGTATCTATCCTGCATATTGCACCTGCCATGTTTAGTCTCTGCATCACCCTAAGGTTGACTGGTAGAAAATGCCTCAGGCATTAAGTCCGCCTTTGTACAGTATTTTTTTACTTGTGCATAAAGTTTTAATAAATAAATAAACAAATTCCCAACATTGACTAAACTATTGTACCTAAATCTACCCTGGGCAGCCTTATGTATAAATGGTACTGTAGGTTCATATAAATATGAGTTAGGACCTTGAAATAAAGGTAGGTATAGCATGTTTAAATTAACCTACTTTATCCAACTGACATGAGTTATTTCAACTAAATATGTAAATTAATTTATAATGAGAGTTGTCTATTAAAGTATGAATTTAATTGGCAATGATTGTCAATCCCAACAATCGTATATCGTAGATGTTATTTATAGAGATAGTTTAGTCATTGTAATAAAATTAACTTATATTTATTAGCATCCCACGCAGAATTTTCAGCCTTGCCAGAATGTAGGGCAATTATATGTAGGTAATGCTTAATGCCATTTTGGTAGAAACCGGGTGATCAAATAAACCCAAGATGGAAGCGCCTCACACGTTGGAACGCCGCCGTAGTGAGGTAAAGAGAGGATATAAGGCGAAGACTTTCCGGGAGTGCATTGAATTGGCGAGTGACTCAGGCTGGTTTCAGTACTACCTACCTAATTCAGTAAATCCAGACATTATCACATAGGAAAGAAATTCCCCAATAATCAAAAAGATCCCAAGGAGTATTGCCTAGTTTAATGAGAAAACAGTCATACTTTTCTTGACCTGTTGAATTGGGACAAGCGCAGGAACCGAACGAAAACTAACAACAACTATAGAAATCAATAGTTTTGCCGAGTTCTCGACTTGCAAATTCGACATTTAAATGGACAAAATCACGTTCGACAGGAGGTGTGCTTGTGCTACACATTTTGTTCGGGACGGCATGATTCGGCACGATTCGAAACAACGCAGCGGGACGGCAAATTACTATACATTCAACATCGCCGCCCGGCTTGTGCCGAATCATGCCAACCCGAGCATGTGGTGACGAAAAAGGCATGAGGATACTTGCTACTCCTTCAGCGACTGCTTCCTAATGTACTGTACTACGTCTCAGATAGTTTAATTGTGCCTAAGTATTCCTTATCTTTAATTCTCGTATTTTCATGTTTCACAAAGTAGGTCACTGAACTGTTACGCAAGTACACGTTAACGTTACTCAAACTACAAATTAATAAGTAAATAATATCTTCACTAATTGCTCCATGAAGTAACGTTATATGAAGGGTGATAAAAAAATTGAATTTGCTAAACCTTGAGAATCTGTAGAGTAATTATTTTTATCAGTATCAGACATTGCCTCATATCAGAAATGAGAGCACAATGACTTTACTGAATTAAGCCTACGGCCAACAATATTGCCAAATGTGGTTTTTCGTGTATCTTTTCTGAAATATTGTGCCTGTCACTCTGCTCGTTAAAAACAAGTGCTAAGCATACTTGATACAGGATGGTAATTTAAAAAAAAATGGGCATGCCACAATTGCGGCGGTAAATCCCCTCTTTGAGGAGTGGCTTGAGAGGCGCCACGGCGTCCTCACCTTCCGCCTGACGCAGTTCCTCACCGGACATGGCTGTTTTTCCGGAAGGTTCCTGTTTCAGATAAGGCGGGAGGAAACGCCTGGGTATTATCATTGTGTGGATCGACCGGAGGACACGGTGGAGTATACGGTGTAACGGCGGAACACCGCTGTGTCCACGTGGCGGCGATCGGCGGCGGCGATCTCTCGCGTCCGGCCCTGGTCCAGGCCATGGTACGGAGCGAGAGGGAATGGGAAGCCGTCACCTCCTTCTGCGAAGCAATAATGCTCGCGAAGGAGGAGGTGGAGCGCGTGAGGGTGAGCCAATCGTAGCGCCCTCACACCCCTAGTCGCCGCTGGAGGAGACGCCCTGGGCGTCGGGAGTCGATTGCCGACTCCCGGCCACCGTAGGCGTGGACTTGCGGACGGCGAGCAATGGGCAGGTCGCCGTCCGGTAAGGACCAGGCCCGGGTCGACGGCGCGTCATGTTCCACGCGCGCGTCAAAGAGATGTCAGCATCATTGACGGGGTCCGATAGGGCCGATGCCTACCGGGGCCCTGGCGCACAGGCAACTGAAGGAACACGGGTGGGTTTTAGTCAGTAAGAGTCTGACACGCCCTTCCGCTCCGCCCAGAGCGGGAGAGGTCATGTGATCATTCAACAGCTGAAAAAAAAAATGGTAATTTAAAAAGGGGCATGAAGGCACTAAAGTCTATTACCTGAACCCTTGCAGATACAGGAGAATGTTCTTAGGTGACCATCCATAAATTTTGGATTATCTAATTACTAATCACTGTATTTACAGATTATAGAAATGGAAATATTTATGTACGTATAATGCTACGTGTAGCAGAAAACCTGATTATTCTCGCGTTTCATTTTTGTAAAACACATGCAATTCGAAATTATGATTGGCAAGACATATGTAGTTAGTCAATCTTAATAAAGATAGAACATTGATATTGATAATCATCAGACTATAGTGCATTAACCGCTGTTATCAGTTACCTATCACAAAACGTATCTGCGTAATGATCAGTGATCGGAGTAGGTAGATTGATTTTTAGTACTTGTATCATAAATGCACACAGAAAGAATAACATGGATAAGCCATTTTTCCGGAAAGTAATTCCGGTATTTCCGGATTTAGTATTTCCGGCGGGCGTACGCATTGTTCTGATAACCGGTTATTGTACCACCCATGATCCTTTGTTCTGATTGGTCGTTGGGTTTTGTCAAATCGTGACAAAAAAAAAATAGGAAGAATAATAAAGAATAAAATTGCTCATTTTATTACAATTCCTACCTTTTTTTTGAGGATGGCAAATCATCAAATGACTCCTTCCACTCTGGCAGAATACAATTCCTACATAAGTTCCGGTTTTTTTTAAATAATCCACCAATTCCGGAGGAATGTCCATAGTAATATATACGTTTCGGATCAATGACCCCAGTTCAATCTACCTACTCCGATCACTGGTAATGATATACTTATTTTATGTAGGCATGTACGTAAAGTCTATATATGTGAAGAGTATAAAGACATGCATTTGAAGAGAATATCTAAACTGCTCATACTGTTATCATACATACCAAAAAGACAAGTTTTTGAGCAACTGCACAGATTTCTATAAAACTCTTTACTCTGCTGAAGAAGAAGTTCCTCCCTCTTGCCAATCACACAATGACGTTTCCTTTTTACCACAATCACCTCAGATTTCAGATTTTGAAATCCATTGCGCTTTGCGCAGCCAAAAGATTGTAGAAGCCCTGGAGAAGATAGTATTTCCACAGAACCTCTTAAAATAGGAGAGACCATACTACTTCCGCACATTACAATTCTATTCAACTCAATACGAAAAACAGGTTCATTTCCGTCTCAATTTACCATTCGACAATAATACTGCTACACAAAAAAGGTGCTAAATCAGAAATTGGTAACTATCGCCTTATCAGTTTGGTGTCTCATTTGTATTAAACGTTTATAAAAGTAATCGAAAACCGTATATCAAGTCAACTTGAGTCCCAGCAGCCACCTGAACAAGCAGGATTCCGACGAGGTCTCTCCACTTCCGACCACATATAATCCCTCAACCAAATAATATAGAAGTGCACAGAATTCAAAATCTCACTGTATCTAGCATTCATTGACTACGCCAAAGCGTTTGACAGCATTCACCATGATTCATTATTTTTGGCACGCATGAATCACAATTAAAAATATAGAGACCACCTATGTAAAATCCTGTAAAAACCTATGTTATCCTTTGATAACCATATAGGTACCGCAATAGTCCAGCAGCTTTAAAAATTAACACTACAGAACCATGCTCACCTATTGATATTGAAAGAGGGGTTAAGCAAGGAGATCCATTGTCCCCTAATCTGCTCACTGCCACCCTTGAAAAGGTTTTTAAAAGCCTATCGGACACCTGGGCAGATAAAGGCATAGTCGTCGACTAAGAAAGGTTGACCAACCTGCGTTTCGCCGACGATATCGTGCTATTTTCATATTCGGCAGCCGATTTCGGCGGTTTTAAGTGACCTTAATAAGGCGAGCCTCGAGATTGGACTTTAAATGAACATGTCAAAGACCAAACTCATGACCAATAGCGTCCAACTTAAACTGAATGCAGAGGGTGTGGAGGTTGCATATGTTCTAAAACACATATATCGCGGCCAAATATTCTCCTTCTAGGCGAGACAAGAAAAAGAAGTTCCTAGACGCACCGAAAATACCTGCAAGAGTTATTGGTCGATGAAAACCTCATGAAAGGGGACTACCAATTTGCCATAAAAGCAAAATAATGGACATGCGCATACTCGGATATCCTCACATAAGGCGGTTAAACCTGGTCTTTGACAGTTCAGCACAAGTTCAAGCTTGAGGTTTGCTAGCGAGCAATGGAGCGCAGTATTCATGGTGTCAGATTAACGAACCATGTTAGGAACACAGTTCTGTGATCCAAAACACATTTCGCTCACGTCACCCAACAAGCAACCAACCTTAAGTGAGACTGAGCCGAGTACGATTGCCGTGTATTGAACGAGACATGGGCCAAATCCACCACCATGTGGGTCCCAAGAAACATCTGGTGACATCGAGGCAGATCCAGGAGAAGATGGTGGGACGATCTTGACGCCTACAGACAGGATTAGTTCACACTAGCTCAAGACCGAGAGAAGTGGAAACGAGAAAGGGAGGCCTTTGCCCTGCAATGGAACAACATAGGCTAAAAATAAATATTAATAACTAAACTGTTGTATTTGAAGAGCATAATAAGGTAATTAGATACGTCTCTGCGACCAAATATTGCAATTGAAGAAACAACAAATTAAATTATACCATAATTAATTTCATCGTTGGTGCACATAATAAGATAAGATAATTGTATTTGTCCTATTGCAAAAGACCGTGCAATGCTTTACATAGAACACTATAAAAACCTGAAGGATGCTGTGTTAGCATCAGATCTAAATTTCGACTCGTCGAGACTTTTGAAAACTCACCATGAAATTGTTCAGGGCATTCTGTGTTTTGGCTGTGGTAAGATTTTTTTGGGTGTTTTGATTAGACAGTTTTAAAGGAAAGGGCGTCATCATTATTATTTTATCTGAGTAGGTACATAACTAGGTTTTTATAAATTTCACAAAAGCTGAATATTTCAAATAATCTGTTCGTAGGTTACTGTTACTTTTAAACGTGTAGTGCCAGCAGTTGAACTGTTATACTAAGTTAAACTGCTGATAATAAAATATAACATCACATGTCGCCTAGGGTTTCCCGAAGGGGTTGCCAGAGTTTGTTGTCATACCTACTGCTACCGTATTACTCCTCCTGTATTGTAAAGATAATAACATCTACTTAGTTAAAATCAAACGTTTTCTAGTGCTTTCAAAATAAACGTCACACTCTGTCTTCGCATCTGCTTTATTGATACATAACTACTCTTTAATTTAATTAATTGTGATGATTTCAGGCGTGCTCGGCTTTTGGGGCTCCAGATGTGCCGAACTATGACTTGATCGGCCCACTCGATCGTGATATCGACCTTATGTCGCATACAAGGTTTTTGCTTTATTATATACCTAGTCGAATTAATTTTACCTTGTGATCGGTGTGACTCAGTGTGATTCCTATCTAAATGTGGACCACCGATATTCTTCCTCTTGGTGCCGTAAAAAGGCGAGAAAAAATCAGCATGAAATAATCATACTCATTTACAAAGCGTAAAGATCTCCTATAGTGTTAAACTTCCATTACGGATCATTGAAGCGATCTGCGATACCTAAGGCCCATGTTTATAACTAGGTCATAATACTGATGAGAGACTTTTCTATCTGCGTGGGCTTTTCCTACAACAGGTCCTTAGAATCAGACCGCAGAAAATCCATGCTGACTACTTTACTCCACACCTTAACATATTATTTCCGTTTCAAAATTCCAGGCAACTCATAACACAACTGGTTGAGAATCTTCGTAAATCTGCACAGGAAGCTTTGAATTCTGTCAACACTTTCAATGCTGGCATCGTGAACGAAGCAAAGGAGATCAAGGATAAAATTATCAGCGATGTGCAGAAGTTCAGGCATCATGTCACAGAAGCTATTGAGAATGTCATGAATAGAATCTCTAACACCAGCGTGGCTGTCAAGGATTGTGTCGATGTAAGTACCTATCTGTACCATAAAAAAAATACATATCGATAGTGGAAAGGTAAAATGGCTAAAGCTCCAAAACCTGAAATCTCAAGAACGAATTTTAAAGTTATTACTTTAAAATTCATTCCAAACATACTCACACACATACATATACATATTATAAATTAAAGTTGCTTTTCGTGTCTGTCTGTGTGACCGCGTTGTTTCCACGGTTGATGCGGTTTTTACCATCATTTAGAAGATTTATTCCTGAAGGTTTGTGTGTTTTTAAATTAATATTAAACTCACATTTAATAAAGACGGCTTTGACATGTCGAAAAACAGTGCGAAGCAGGGGCAGGTCACTATTTACTAATAAATCACGGTTTTATGCAGTACAAAATCAATAGAATGTGTCATCGAGTAATAACAAATGAAGTGCAACGAACCACTACAAAATAATAATCGCTAACGGGCGGATCTGATTCTGAAGCACTAGTATGAACATTCAAATCAAGTAGCAGAATAAGTTAAGATTGCACTAGTCGACGCCGACCGACGACGGCTCGAACTCATTGGTGGGCGTAGATATTATGCATGCTATTTAGTTTATTTATTTATTTAGTTTTATTTATATATTATTTATTTATTTCGTTCATATTTATTTACTTATTTAGTGAAATAAAAGATGATTTATGACGAAAACGAGCGCGTAAAATTTCATGAACAGACCTTTGGGCGTATAATGTTATGAAAAAAATACAAAATAAAATTATTTGAATTCTTGGATAAATTATCTATCCCTGTACGGTAACAATTTTGCCATTGTCATACTCCGGGAGTTATTTATTTACGCTCAAAGATGCGTTGAAATTAATTTTGAAATATGGAAGTTGCGACGTTCATAACTTTCAAACCAATTTTTGAAGTGAAAACTTCTTTAGCCGCGTTGAGGGATTTTTGGTACGGGCAAAACTAATGGGTTCGCCTCACCGACATGCTAATACCAAGATACTAATGTGACGTGTTGCGCCAGACTGACGACGACGTTCAGCGGCCTGTGTATATTTTGGGCTTTTCACTTCTGTCGGCAGTCCCATGACTGCCTACTTTTTTTAAAATTCTGTTTCCTACATGGCTAGATAATGATGAAACAAGTAGATATCATTTTTAATGTACACTGTCAAACAGTGGGGCAAACTCCATACGACGACGTTAGTATGGAAGAATGACTTAACCTTAATGTTATTGTATCGAAATCGGCTTTGTATAGGAATTGCGTGATTCAGTCGTTTATAGAATTTTAACTAAGTAGGTAGGTAGGTAGGTAGGTATCCTCAACTAAGCAGGCCCATCAACGCGATAAAAATGAAGTAAGGTATTTTGATTCCAGCTACCAACACTGGCACTAACTACTCCAGACACAACACTACATATACGTTGTATCTCTATGTAGTCTGTGCACTACACTAATCCCGAGCTTCGGAGTTGTTGCAGATCAAACTAACAGTAGGAATGACTTGGAATGGAATGGAATCTCTTTCATTTAGACAGTTCAACAACATTCATTGCGTTATTTACGTTGTTTAGCAGACACATTTTTCGAACATATGAAGCATTGGATTACCAATAGGTATCCTTGAAAAGGATTCAGATTGTCATTGAAAGTGTGTTACGCAATTAGTGCCGATTCCAACTTTGGGACGCACCTTTGTTAACAAACAATTATTTTTCACACCACTTCAAAACATTAATACAGTGCCTTTTTGTTTCTTTTCGATTTCATGTTTTAAGTAGGTACATGGCGATGGTTTCTTAAAAAATATATCTATGTTGCGATAATTATGAGTTCAATATATATCTATGTGTTTTCGTTCTATCTATTCAATTAACACAAGAAAATTGCAGTCCCACAGAAACGCTGCAGCCGTTGTATTCAACGAAACACTATCCGGCACAATGACTTGCGTCGACAAACGCTTAACTGATATTTCCAATGAGATCCAGCATTTAGCGACAGTAGCCAATGAGGCGATTGCAGCTGGCTCCGAGGCTATGGAAGACATGAAGAAATGTACCGGAGATAACACCAACTTATGGGCCGCTGGATCCTGCCTTGGAACCGTTGCTGTGAAGACAGAGATGAAATCTGTCCGTTTTCTTGGACAGTCTACTATGACGGCAAGTGGTATTTTTTAGATTAAAAATTCTACTATTCTGTCCTAGAATTTATTGAGAAGTAATTCAGTAGTAGAAGAGCTCTTTTCGAAGGAGCTCGTTCGTGGTAGGGAAGTACTACCCCAAAGGTAGGTACTTACCCATGCCGAGCAACATTTTTAATTCTCAGGCCTGAAGTCCTCTACGTTGATGTCAGTCACGTACCCGGTACCAGTCGTAGCGAAATACGCGCCGCTGACGTCAGCGTCGCAGTGTGGTGCTACAATGAAAGCAATGTATTTTCGTACGCGCGACCGACATCAGCGCAGGGGGCCAAGTCTACTAATTTACAAACGTCGCAATGGTCTCTGCATTGTGAGTTTTTGACAGATTTGCCATACAAAATCTGTCAAAAACTAACAATCACGAGACAATTGCAACGTTTGTAAATTAGTAGACTTAGGCCCCAGGAGGAATGCAGGCCTCATTTACCTTTCCGTCGCGGCGTCATAAGTGGTACACACGGCTACATATCAAGCTATATATTTCCAGTGTAAACTGATCTCGCATTGTATAGGATTTCCGTACAATGAGAGGTCAGTTTATACTGAAACTGTAATGCTTGATATGTAGCCGTGTGTACACTCAGAGCGGGGGCACACGATTGGTTGCGGCGCCGCACCGCTTCGTGTGCCCCTGCTCTAACTCCCTTGTTTATTTTATAAACGATAGGAGACGTTTAAACATGAAAAATGTATGGTTTATCTTGGGAATTAGTAGGTATGTACTATATAGCGTTAAGCAGACGCTAATCATTACTTAACTGTAAGCAACGTTAGTAAATAAGGGGTTTAATAGTAATTACTTACATGAGTGCATCCGTACATCCTAACTGAAAATCTCTCAATTATAGCGAGTGAAAAATACCTACTTACGTATTTGATAAACAAATTAATGCTATTTTATAATTATTGTTACAGATCGGTCGCATTAATTTAGGCATTGCTTTACTACCAGCGTCGCTTGAAGTTTGTGCCGGCATGCGCTTGATGCAAACTGGATTCCAAACTGGAAAGATCATCGTTGAAGTTGGTGGATGTTCGGCAACAGGGATCTTCAACACAATCATTGGTAAACCTACTCATGTAGAAAAATAAGTTGATGTTTTATGATGCTTTTTCTAAAATCATGTGAAAAGCGAAATAAAGATATTTCTACTACATTCAAAGTCATTTCATTCAGATCAAGTAGGCTGATACCTACCTATATGCCTTTGTAAACAGAAGCTACTGAAAAGGAATTTTCATAAAAGATTAATACATAGTAGGTCACCCTGCGGGGTAATTACGTAACACACTAACAGTAGGAATGGGTTTCATTTCGACAGTTCAACAAAATTCAATGCGTTATTTACGTTGTTGAGCAGACAAATTTTCGGAACTTATGAAGCAATGGATTAGCAATAGGCTTGAAAATGATTCAGATTGTGATAGATAGTGTTACGTTATTAGGGTGCTGGTCCTAAACATTTTTAAAAAGCTTATGATTTTTTGTAAAAGGATATTAGCATAATTCTCCGCGAATAATAACATGCTGCGGTCACGTATCCGACGCGACGACTGGTTATTATTATTATATATATATATTTTTTCCTTTTGGGCAGCTCGTAGTTATGACCACTAAGGTCCTGGCTACTTAACCGGGCAAGCCTGTGGGTGCCTTAAGCTACTAACTTAAAGCCTCCAGCCAGGGGCGAAAAATACTTAAAAATTAGGTGACCGCACGCTAAGGGCACCCCCTGTGGGGTACGAACCTCGGCTTAGGGCGTCACTGAGGGGAGGGCAGCAAGATGGGACAGGCTGGATCGAGATAATATTATTATTAACAGGGGAATTTAAAACTACAGGCTCAGCTACGGCGCGGGCTGGCGCGTCGTCGAGCAAGGGTCGGGGGGGGGGGGACAATTACGTCGGGGGCGTCGCGTAGGACCTCGGCGGCGAGGTCGGAACGATGGCGGTCTGTTCTTGTGTACTGTACTGGTGGCCCTACTGCTCTCCTGGAGGAGGGTTATGGGGTCCTCGGGGTAGGACAGGGCATGCCTTGGACGGCGGGTACGACTAATGCGGGAGGGGGTATATCTGGCAGCCTCGACAACCAGAGGGTTGCGATGTGAGGCCGCGGAGTCGAAGAAGCGCTTGGAAATGCGCTTCATGAACTGACGGATAGTGGGGATTTTAAGGTCGAGATGACTGATTATTATAACCCCGTCATCTATTTTATGCCTATGCGATAGCATTTTCTATGCAGTGTTGGCATGATAGGCATCAAGACCACTGTTATAGTATCTTTAGGAAAAGTGGAAAGTGAAGTACAACGGAAAGTAAAAAGCACTTTTTTTTACAATAATTATTTTATTAAAAACCAAATAGTAGTATAAAATGAGGGTAACGATAAATGCTTCGGAACGAAAAAAGTGAAGCTTAACTTTTCATTGGCAGTAACAAATTAAGTAATTAGTAGCACATCTAACTCAAAAAGAAGAATGCATGTCGTTGCTGTTAGAATGCTTCTTTAACTTGTACATAGGTATTAATTTTTAGGTTTTCATTTTATCGTGGGCACATAGCATGACGACCGCCATCCACCGCAATTGTTGCCCCAGTTATATTACTGGCACCTTCACTCGCCAAAAATAGGATGGTATTCGCAACCTCTTTGGTAGTTCCCGTCCTTCCCAAAGCATGAGTTTCCTTACATTTCTCTAAATAAGCAGCATAATCTTCTGGACTGAGTCCACCTCTCAATTGAATGTTAGTGTCAATCACACCCGGATTAACAGCATTGACACGAACTCCCTTGCTAGCAAGCTCTAAGGACACACATCTTGTAAACTGGTCCAAAGCAGCTTTAGATATGCAATACGCAAGGATGCCGGGAAAAGATCTCAGTCCAGCCACACTGGATACATTAACGATGTTCCCTTTAGACTTGACAAGATGCGGCGTGGCCAACATGGTCAAATGATATGGCCCACGTACATTTGTTTTCATTATGCTGTCGTATTGAGCAAGAGAAGTATTCTCTATTGATCCCATTTGCATAATGCCGGCATTGTTGACCAGCACATGAAGTTGTTTGAAATTGTTGATGGTTTCCTTGACTAACCTTTCAACATCTGCTTCCTTGTCAATATCGGCGATTACAGATAATGGTGTTAGCTTGCTGGGTGACGCAGCTTCGCATTCTTTTGCAGTCTTGTCCAGGTTTTCTTTGTTCCTTCCTGTTAGGACTAGTCTCGCGTCTTGTTTCGCAAATTCTATTGCCGTTTCCGCACCGATTCCTGAACTAGCTCCTGTGATAAGAACTACTTTATTGGTGAACATTCTTGATACCTGATTAAAAAACAAAGCATGATTACGTCAAGGATACTTTTACTACTTTTACTTTGTTAATTTTCAAACGATTTGCTCGCTGTTTTATTACAACAAAATAGGTTTTTCATTTCTGGTAAGTACTGCTTAGTATCAAGCTAAGTTTAGACTACGACAGAAATTGCGACACAAACATAAATTTCTTTACTATTCACACTTTAACACATTTTTTGTGTCTTGATAGTATCTGTATACATATAACTAAGGAACTATCTGTACGGAATTTGTGTCCGAGCTATTCACACACAAAATAATTTTAAGAACGAAACAGCTAGTGCTCGGTCACCATCAACGACGTTAACATTGGAGAGACGAGAATGAAGTATTTGGGTTCACCAGTGGATAAAAAAAAGACTTGGTAAGAATTAGGAGTGAGACTTTCTTTTCTTTCTTTCTTTCAGATTTAATCTTACGAAAACTTCTGTCGAATGAATTATGAAGACTTCGATTATTTATTCGAAAAAAATACTGCTACAATAAAAAAAAAGATAGGTAGGTACGCAAATGAGATTTTCAATCACTCACTCCAAGTAAAACTCCAAAGCTCTAGTAGTCCTTCTACATACACTATAAGGCTTTTGGTAGTCTCCTGACGTTCAAAAGTGCTTTCCGTGGCCTACTTGAAATAAATGATTTTACTATCACTTTATCTTTCTTTGCTCCACGCAAAACTCATTGTTTTAGGACTATCTTCTAGGAGTGTGTGGAAAAATGTCGAACCTGTTTGAAAACTCGTCAACCACACGAGACACTTGGACAAAACCTGTTCACACAGTCGCTGATTCCACACTAATAAAATTATCGTGTCATAATAAATGCCACAATTAGAGACACCCGTGCGCACACAGACATTCGGTATATATGTCGCAGGCAGATTGTATGATTCGTCATTATACCTACATACGGGCGCCGCCGTCCGTTTGCATACTGTCGTCCGTATATAATATATACGGAGGATGTCATCAGTTTGCCTTAGGCATTATAATATAATGCCTAAGGCAAACTGATAAGTGTTGACGCTTCTGATCGCATCCACTTTAGCAAGAGTCATAATATGTTAGGGTAACTAGTCATGATTATTAACAAGTTCGGCAGTCAAAACTGAATACTACTTAAATAAAAATTACTCATAACCACAAGTTATCAAATATGTCAATGGGTTTATTTAATACATATAAAGCAGTAAAATGGCTTAACGGGCAGTAATGTGTGAGCCGTTAGCAAATCGGAATTAGTCGCTATGAAATCTAACTTGGAAGTAGCGCTCGCCGGCCGCTTGCACGGCACCGCTCGCCTCGCTCGCTCAGCTCGCGCGCTTTTGGTCACAGTTCATACATTGGTCGGGGTGCCCTGGGTTAGTTATTGCGACCAATTCGGCTCGCGCGGGGTTGGTCACAGTTCCAACCGAACCTAGGAGCTGCCAAAAAATTTACCTAACTGCCCATTCCAACATTTTTACTGTCCATTCATTTATTACACTACTTACTTGAGTATTTTTTGTACTAACATTGTAGGATGAAATAACCGAGCAATTTTATTGTTATTACCGTTAATTAATGTCTTACTGACACACTAATTTACCAACCGCCGAAAAATAAAATGACTGCCCGATATTTTAATTTAAACTAATCATATTAACCTCCCTAATGTTTAATAAGTAGTAAAAAAGATTTATTAGCTGAAGTCCGCCGAACGCCAGATTGCATGGACACTTGAGCGTGTTTTTCTAGCCCGATAACCTCCAAAAACCTTTTCTCTAGTCCACGGCTTTTTTAATAATCTCGTTCGAGATTCGTCATAAAATAATTGTTCAATATTGTTTATAGTAAACGTCTTTAAAATCACTTGATTCTTGCGGCACTACTTGCACTACTCGACGCCATTATTGTTGTTTTGTTTAGCAGCGCCACATGTGGTAGAAAATAGAACTAGTTGTATTAATTTGCCTAGGCATTATATACACGGCGTTCGAATCATCAATTGGGTTTCAAGAACTTTTACATTTTGCCTTAGGCATTTTACATAACGCCGCGCCGCACGGTGGATCGAAAATCGGCTGTAGAAGACATAGGATCTCGATTTCTTAAATGTTATTTTTTTTGCTGGAAATGACTTCTGCTGATCATTACTATGTACAAAAATGACACCCGAGTTAATTCTGCCCAAAAACGAAGGAAATATATTTTTTTTACGAAAAATTTGTATGAAGCTAGTATGAAAAATCGAATTATCTCCTAAACGGCATGTTTAACCGTAATATTCTTGGAGGTGGTCATAGTGCTAATTATTTATGATTTTTTGGTTGCCAATTTGACGAAAAATTGAATGCCGTTTTTTTTAAAAAAATCGTCAAAATATTTTTATTTATTTTTACATGTAAAACGATCCCTTTTAGTGTCCAAGTTAAAAAGTTCGATATGTTATTACCCCAAATATTAAGAACAAACAAAACAAGAAAAAATAAATAAAAAAATTGCTGTTTTTTGACACATTTTTACTAATTTAAATAAAAAAAGATTATCAAACTCTTATTTAAGTAACATATAAAGTTATATTATATACAAAATAATTTAATTTAAGGAATTAATACTAAGCATTTGTAAAATAAAGTAAAATAAATAAAAAAAAGACAAAATATCATTAAATTACAAAAAAAAACCCAAACAGACTCAAATACAAATTTACAAATAAGTACATATATAATTTTTTTACAAATTTTCCTTATCACTCTCGTTGTCAGACTCCAATTCTGAGTCAGCATCCAGATTGGATATATCCAAAAACTCGAACTCAGTTTCCTGAAATTGAATTAAGTCGAGAGTTTCAGCAAAAAAGCTCTGCTTTTTCTTGGCATCTAACTTAGGCCTTTGTGCACTTAGCAAAGGATCCGAAGAAACAAAAAAACAATACGTGTAGTTAAAAGTCCGTGTTCTTCAACATAAACACTAAAAGGAATCGTTTCATATGAAAAAACAAATGAAAATATTTTGACGATTTTTTAAAAAAAACGGCATGAAATTTTTCGTCAAATCCGCAACCAAAAAATTATAAATAATTAGCACTATGACCACCTCCAAGGATATTACGGTTAAACATGCCGTTTAGGAGATAATTCGATTTTTCATAGTAGCTCCATACATTTTTTTCTTATAAAAATTATAACTCTTCCATTTGTGCACACATTTACTTCATATGACATTTTATAGAACAGTAATGATCAGCAGAAGTCATTTCCAGCAAAAAAAATAACATTTAAGAAATCGAGATCCTATGTCTTCTACAGCCGATTTTCGATCCACCGTGCGCCGGCAGTATGCACACGGACGGCGCCGTAGGTATGTTGTATAGTGACGAATTTTGCAATCAGCCTGCGACATATACACTGAGTGGATGTGGTGCAGTGTCGTAGTCTAAACTTTGCTTTATCGCTATCGTTCGAAAATATTGACCTTCGCGATCAAATGCTGACCATTCTATCTCACCAGTCGTTTATTTTGACGTCAATGACTTGTAGATTCTGCAACGACGATGATAACTATTATTCCATGCCTTGATAAGAATATCGTTAACATTCTGGCAGTCGGATTCATTGAAATTAATGGATTTTATTGAGGTTTTATTTGATCTTAGAATGAAATATTGAATCTGCTAATTAATGACACAAAACTACCAATCCTGCTTATCGAATATTTCTGAAGAGCTTGATTAGCAGTAACCAATTACAGATTAATTATGAAGTTTTCAGCACTAGATTTTATCAAGTTATTTAGTTAGATTGCACGTAATAAATGAATCTTAAAGCTAAAGTTAGGTAGGTGTTTACTTGTGTATCAAAAGCTTTAGGTATCTCAGTTTTAGCGGTATCTACATCGCCACATGCGAGCTATACGTCATGCTGACCTCACGCAAATCCTGCACTGCGCAAGCAGAGTTTACCGCACGACTAGCAACACCCGTCTGGTCGGGGGATCCTCCTTTTTCTATAGAGTATGAGTGAACTTTACACCTGTTCCTCATACTCTATACAGTAATTAATACTCAGGGATAACAGTTTCTCAGTATCCATTGAAAGTGATAGGTATAAGAATACCTGTCCATATCTTTTTGAGAAGGCATATTTTAAATATGAATGTTAGTATTTTATGGGATCAACTTCAGTTACTACGGTCTGAGACATTTTGCAGTAACGAGTAAAAGGACCGTACAAATTAACGAAAAATAATATAACCAATTTATGATTCATCAATGCCTTTATTTATACAAATAATATACCTGAGGCATTTATCAGCTTCTATATTATAACACAATCAAAAGTAGGTACTATCGTGGACACATGGCATGGCGGCCACCGTCAACTGGCATCGTTACACCCGTGATGTTACTAGCTGCATCACTTGACAAAAACAGAATCACAGACGAGACTTCCTTGGCATCACCAGCTCTACCCAGTGCATGACTGTCAGCGCACTTTTTAATGAACACTTCATATTCTTGCTCGTTCATGCTTGACTTCATGTGAATACCTGTTGTTATCACACCAGGATTTACAGCGTTAACGCGAACATTCTTCGGTGCTAGTTCAAGAGCAACGCACCTTGTAAATTGATCCAAAGCAGATTTAGACATGCAGTAAGCAAGAACATTCGGGAAAGATCTTAAACCGGTGACGCTGGACACGTTAACGATATTTCCTTGTGTTTTGACAAGATGAGGGGTGGCCAACATCGTCAAGTGATACGGTCCGCGGACGTTTGTGTTCATAACACGATCGTACTGAGCCAGAGTCGTGTTTTCTATAGACCCAGATTCAAGAATACCAGCGTTGTTCACTAGGACATCAAGTTGTTTAAATTCATCTATTGTCCTTTTTATAATGTTTTCTACGTCACTTTCAATGTTCATGTCAGCGATAACTACCAACGGCTTCAAATTATTTGGGGAGTTTTCTTGGCATTGCTTGGCGACTTTTTCTAGATTTCCTTTATTTCTTCCTGTAATTACCAGCTTGGCATCAAGTTTTGAGAAGTCTAAGGCAGTCTCTGCACCAATTCCCGAGCTGGCACCAGTAATGAGTACCACTTTATTTGCAAACATGGTTGATACCTGATTGACAAAATATTTCTATTTAGTCTTTGGTGGAGTACCTACACTATCGTCGCGTTCATTTTTCACTCATCTGTGCGAAAACCGAAAGGCGCCGACATGCGACAGAGGGCTGTAGACGCGCGACGACGTGTTCGAGTTCGCCGAGTAAAATGAACGCGATGACCGAGTATTCACGCCATGATCGCTTATGGATGGATGGATGGATGGACACGGGGTCAGAGTGTGTCGTCTTAAGCGCAATACACACCAACGCCGCCCGACCCGCCGACATAACCCGACGGCCTATATTTAAAGAAGTGTCTTTTCTTAGGCCGCCGGGTTGTGTCGGCGGGTTGTCGGCGGGTCGGCGGCTTTGGTGTGTATTGCGCTTTAGAAGCGTAGTTGTACCTACCGACCAACATCACACCTGCACACACTTCAAAAAAGTATTTTAAGTACCTACCTTGTTCTAAATAATAGGAGATATAGTTTTTCTATTTTCATAACAAATAAAGGCGACCCTTAATATTTGGGTTAGTGGGTCGTCTTAGGGGAGGAGTTGTAAGCTTTGGAGTATACACTTAGGAGCACCATGAGCAGCAAAGATGTTTTTTTTTAGAATTAACTTTTCTTTTTTCGGACATCTACCAATTTTATTGCAGTATCGGGTTAACCTTGAACATAGAAACCATTTAAGTTCTGAGAAGCATGGCCCTAGGACGCACCGTTTCCGAGTCAGGAGCTCTTAGTAAAAAATCAGTTTGCTTACTGGGCCACGGTACTACTCTTTCGAACAATCCGCGACCCTTTCGGACCCCGTCAATTAGTGCTGACGTCTCTTTGAGGCGCGCGTGGAACACAACGCGCCGTCGACCCGGGCCTGGTCCTTACCGGACGGCGAGTTTCCCATTGCTCGCCATCCGCAAGCACGCGCCTGCGGTGGCCGGGAATCGGCTATCGATTCCCGACGCCCAGGGTGTCTCATCTTGCGACGACTTGGGGCGTGAGGGTGCAACGATTGCCTCGTCCTCACGCGTTCCGCCTCCTCCTTCGCGGGCATAACTGCTTCGCAGAAGGAGGTGACGGCTTCCCATGCCTTCTCGCTCCGTACCATGGCCTGGACCAGGACCGGACGCGAGATATCGCCGCCGCCGATCGCCTCCGCGAGGACACGGGGGTCCTCCGCCCAAGCCGGGCAGAACTCCACCGTATGCTCCATCGTGTCGTCCGGGCGATCCACACAATGGTAACACCCGGGTGTTACCTCCCGCCTTATGCGAAGCAGGAACCTAACAAAACAACCGTGTCCGGTGAGGACCTGCCTCAGGCGGAAGGTGAGGCCGCCGTGGCGCCTCTCAATCCACTCCTCAGAGGACTTACCACCGCCTTGTGCGTGCCCAAGACAAGGTTAACCAAACACTGCAATAAAATTGGTAAATTAAAAAAAAATACTTATATTAGGTAACTAAAAGAAACGATGAAGGAAAACATCGTGAGGAAACCGGTATGTCCTAGAACCAAAAATTCGACAACATGTGACATCTACCAACCCACACTGGGCCCGCGAGGTAGATTACGGCCCACACCGTCTCACCGAGAGGAGGCCTGTATCCCAACAGTAGGAACATTATAGGCTGATTATGCTAAATTGACTTACCTATAAGTACGATTAAATTGAATCAGTTGTAAAAATTACTAACCTACCCATTAGGTACCTAAACATATCTTTCATAATTATCTAGTGTAGCCGGCTTCTACCTACGTACCTACTTGATCATTAGATACGTATCTACCGAATTACTTACCTTTATTGTGATGTCATGAAATATGCAACACAGAAACAAACTTCGTAAATGAATTATTAACTAGCAGCTGGTACCAACCAGCACCTATACCTAGGTACCTACTACCTATGTTTATCTAACCCTAAACACTAAAAAGTTGTTAAACTATGTCGTATGTGTAGAACATTCAGAAGAGACGATAGAAACTTAAAAATTTACAGGGAAAATAATTAAGATGACAAAATAATGTGTAAAGTACTTACAAAATCAATCAATTCGACAAAAATAAGCTATAAAATGAAGTCAAAATTATATACAAAAGTACTCTGTAGTCAAGACTCGAGTTTTAACTCTATCAACAGTATCAACAGCCAAAAAATTACACTAATTTCGATATTGAATTATTGACATTAGTGACAACAATGACAGCTGACAGTCAAACGTCACCACCTTTCACCACAGAGTACAACAAGAACTCATTTTATGAGGCGTCGGATCTGTTATTTTAGTAACCATAGACACTAAAGAAGCATTTTACCTAGCAAATGTTTGTTGAATGATCAAAAAGTAAATCGACTAAAATTACGTAATGATTTGTAATGATTGACTGAATCTATTTTATAAATGATTATATACAATAAATAACGTAACTAACTATTTACACTAGGTACTAAATTAAATGACTAGCTAACTAAGGTTCTCTGGCGCGTTCATGGATTATCCTAAATAACTCTGAGTTAACAGCTCACTCAAGGTTAATGAAATAATTCATCTTGCGTCACCAGTTTAACCCAGCGATGTTGCACAATTTAGTGGCAAAACTCTGAATAAACTCTGAATTAGTGCTAATCATAATGTCAAAATAAATTAACATTATGAGGTAGTTGAGCATTTTCACAAAAATGTGTAGGTCTTAGAAAAGTAATGATATATTTTCAACTTTATTTTTTGTATAATATTTTATTTTTATACAATGCTTTATACTATATATTTTACGAATCTCGGCTTTATATCCATAATTTATTAATAAGCACTTAAAAATAAAAGAAAATTTGGGATAGTTCAAGAAAATGTGGTCAGTTTAGTTACTTGTATAAAATTTGATCATAAATTAAATAACAAATACAATCAAATTTTCTTTAGAACACAAATTAAGAACACAGTTTCTGTTAAATAAATCACTCTGAAAAAATACGATATCTTAAAATGGCACCAAGAAAAACGCACTCAATTCCAATTTTGATACCAGTAGTGACAAACTACACACAAGTTTTGTTTTTGAGGCTATGATACCAAGTTGCTTTCAATATGACTTATTTATATTGTAGTTATAATTTGCTATATTATTAACATCGTAATAATTTATTAATGATTTTTAATAATGATAATTAAAAAACAAAAGGATTTTAATTTGAAAATTAGTGAGACAGTAACAAATCTGACAGTAACAAAATTGTAAAGTGCCATTTACATCTGTATGTTCATCGTATACTAAAAACTACACTGTTTGTGTAATTAATAATTTTACGCTTCATTTTTAAAACGAACACAATTAAAAAAAATATTAGGTTAGGTATCATCTCCAAGACACTGAAAATAAAACGTTTTTTATAAATAATTAAATAAAACACTATTTTAATAATAAAATTGGTGTATCTACTTACCTATCAATACTGCCTATTAAGAAATAAAACGTTAAATCTAAAATACATAAATACTTACTCATTTTTCATCTCTTTGTATCGTACAAAAAGCATTACCTACTTTTGTCAAAGTTGGTATAAACAGCATCATGTGAGAAATCTTCTTTACAGTCAGTTTTGTTACTTTGCATGTCAGTTCACACAAAACTGAAGTAACGTTACAACACCTTTGTGGATTTTATATATTTTAAAATAGGTATGATTGCAGTGGCATTTCAATAACTATTTAAAAATGATGCACGATTTTGAACGATTCAGAAACCACCAGAATAATATTATTTATATATCAACGTAGATAACATTTCTGGTAACTTACCTTGACAAAAAGTTTGCTACCTAGCGATGAATGAGTCACGCACTACCTCACACGGTGAAATGGCACTTGCAACCATTGTCATACCTGGTTTTAGAAAATCGGTAGATGGCATGTTAAAAATAGGTAGATTTTATATGAAAAATTGGTAGATTTACCACCCTAATTTCAGTACATTTCCAGAATTAATAATTCGAGTAAATTAAAAAGGTTTTCTGTTCTAAAGGGGTTTTATTCTTTTATTGGTGATGTTTGTACAAATTTTTATTAAACAACTTTCCCCTCGTCCTTTTCTATCTCCCACGTTTTCAAATATTTTTGGTATTATTGCCGTTTCCTAATCTTACGAGATGGAGTTTCGGATCTTTGACTCCGAATTCCTTCCCCTCTGCTATTATTTTCATCGTTGCTGTTAGAATCCATTGTGATGTGATGATAACGGGACGAGAATAGGTAAAAAAACACGTTAATAGTTACATACAAATTTCAAATGGCCGCGAACGAAATATAAATAAACAAAACGCGCGAACTCACTTTTCATCAAAAATGTCAAACGTTCCGGTTCGCGATAATTTTGTCCACAAACAACCCACAATGTATCGTTGTCACGCTCACTCCGCTCCCGCTCACATCAATACCGACGCGACGAAAAGAGAAATATCGCGCCAAAATCGGAGCACAGATCGTTTCGGAACGCTGCTAACTGTCAGTGTCAGTGTCGTCCATCCGTCACAACCTTCAGAGTAGGCCGCGAAATTCAAATTTTATTACGTTTTTGCAATTTGCAGGTCACTATCAGGTTGTATTTTGATTAAAATATGATTCGCGACCGGTACAAATATGGCTTTACAGAATTATAATCATTAGAATCAGCAATACATCTCTATAAGTTCACATTACCCTATTAAATGACTATTTCATGAAATCATGACATTTGAGGGCAATTCTAACCATACCATACAACCTGATACTGACCTGCAAATTGCAAAAAACGTAAGAAAATTTGAATTTCGCGGGCTACCTTATCACATCCCCCCTAAAGAGTTCCGTTTCATGTGTCAAGATTTATTTGTTACTTTTATCGCGATCCGAACGATACGTTACATTACACGCTTAAGACGCATGCATGGCTCAAATTGTTTTCAATCGTAATATTTTGAAAAATAGGTAGATTTGAGGCCGAAGTTGGTAGATAGGTAGATGGGAGGTGAATTAAGTAGATCTACCACAAAGGTGGCAGATATGACAACGCTACTTGGAACCACAGACTACATAGGTACTTAACGAGCTTGCAACTGACGATGTTTACAAAATGGCGATGACTTAATGCTGTCAGTATTGCTATAGATAAACATTTTCTATCAAAATATTGGTAAGTATTGGAAAAAATGCAGTAACAAACCTGACTCGTCAGGGTTTTTCAAATCTCAGTAATGTAATTAAATTGCCATATTTTAATAGAGTAAAGCCGTAATATTCTAATTTTGTTATAAAATGGTTACCACAGTCTCCTTAAAAATAAAATAGGTACGATATAATATCGACAGTAACTACTAAAGATAAAACGAGAATAATGTAACTTAAATATCTCTCGACTGTCGAGAGACAAAGTAAAATGACAGCTCTCTATTACTTATTTATTCATCAATTTAAAAAATATATATATCTGGGGTAGTAATGCATTCATAAAATAATAGCTGGATGTCTAATAAACCTTACGTAATATTTTTGTTCATGATACGGGTAGTATTTTAAAAATAAAAACAATAATCTTTTGAGGAGCAGGTCCAAACTCACAACTAGGTACACGTTTTTGTGAAAATGCCCTGGTACCGCTGATAACTTATTTTGTATTTTTTATTGTTCGGCGTTGTAGTTAGTGAAAATTCGGTACTATATCAGCAGGCAATATATTATACATGAACTCATATAAAAATAAATACAAATTCCAAAAAACTTAAAATATATTTATCCTTATCTGTCGTTTTCGCCAATCAATAAACTAAATCTCCATGGAAACCACATACAATACGATTAAAATGAAATGTAATGTTATAAAATTCAAAGGCAAGAAAGTATTACGTATCGTAATGAAGTGTAAAAAAGATGGGAATTTCCGGTCATGTTCGTTCATACATTTTTGGTTGGATTACTTAATCACTTACATTACTTAATCATTACTTAATTACTTATCCTGCTATAAGAGCTCATGGTAAGCCCCCTGGCACTGACCACAGAGCATGTAATTAAGAGACGGAACTTAGAACATTCAGTTTGTGAGAAGTTCATAACCTTCTTTAGCCAACCACATAAAAAAAACATAGCTACCAACATGAAAATTCTAAGTAGCACTGACAGTTGTCGGTACTACTCAGAATGTCAATGTCATGATTGTCAGTGTCAGTGACAATGACAATCATGACCTTGAAGGGCAGAACTGTCATAGGATAGGGATGCGCAACGTATACAAATCAATAAACTTATCGATATTGAGAGTTTATCGATATCGATGAAATGCATTCTATGCAGATAATAACGGGGCTCCAAAACTGATTAGTTTTGTAAATTGGGTAAAATAAAACACTGATTTATATGATTTCAGCATTTATTATCAAACAAGATTGGTATTTTTTGGTTTTATTTTGTGTTTATTTACTGCGGTACCTATCAATGTAGAAAATAGATGCTAATTAAGCATCATATGAAAAAAAACTTAACTTTTGCTGTTTTTTTGATAATTAAAACCATATGTATCTAACATCTATTTTACATTGGGTAAGGGTAGGATGATGATGATCTGTATTTAACATTGGTACAATATGTTTTTGTGTATAAAAACTCAACAACAAGGATTTGCAACAAATACGTGGTTGACTGCCTCGTTGGTCTAGTGGTCGCAAGCGCTACTGCTGAGCATGAGGTCCTGGGTTCGATTCCCGGGTCGGGCAATGTTACTGGGTTTTTCCATTTGTAATTTCTCGGTAGCAGCCCGGAGTCTGGATTTGTGCCCGGTTGATGGCAATAGGCTCGCCCCCTATTACATGGGACTTAAACATAACTGGCGAAATGTAGGTGTACTATAGGTGCACCTCTGCCTAACCCTTCGGGGAATACAGGCGTGATGTTATGTTATGTGTATGTGTGTAATGTGGTTGACTCTAGGTTCTGTCAGTAACCTTGTTCCTAGAAACTCTAAAAATATGCTCAATATAGTAGTAGGAAGTATCTATATTCTCTTGGTGACCTCTTAAATATAGCCAAGACTAATATTTTGTTATTTGTTGTCCAAGGTCGACCCTTAGGCTTCCTTTTTTGATTTTCTTGCGCCGACGCGACGTCACAATTTCTTTAAGCACGCCTGACTCCAATTTTTTCCAAGAGATTGGCGCTGCGTCTTAGTGATGCCAAGCTGTATTTCGTTTTTTATTTTTTATTTCTCCATCAACTGCTATTCCCTTGTTGTTAAATCTGTAAAGTTAATTAAATATAAGCAAAATATTTGATGAGACAAGATAGAGCATATATTAACTCTAAACAATTTTGAGAATTTCTTTCTGTTTGTCTATTTGTTTGTAACATCATCACATGAGAAAAGTTTAATGGATTATAATGAAACTACTTCATTTGTGAAGGTATTAGTCTAAGCTATGTAGCATATCAGTTGCATTCATTTTTGCGAATTCCAATTGTTGAGAAGTGGAATGGTGACTGAAGATATATGATTAAAGATAGCAATACAATACCTATAGATAGAGACAAACATTAAACACACTGACATACTTTAAATTGGGTATGGGTGGTGTGGGTTTCTAAAGATATTGTTACTAGATATGGTGCAGTGATTCAGTACTAGAAGGCAAGGTGATGCTGTTGCTCATTTTCTTTAATAACGTCTTTAGATGGAGAAGGGTTGGCTTGTTCTTTGCCGGGAACTACATGCAACAGTTTCTATTTACATTTAAGAAATAAAATAACATGAATTTTATGAGTCTTAAGACAACCCCTGAGGCGGTGTAACAGACTATTGTACTTTGTATGGTAAAGTCGTCGCGTAGGAGGTCGTGGACGTATAGTATGTATAGTGTATCATAATGATAAAGTACTTACTGGGTTTTGCCTCTGATACGTTTTCCAAATGTAGCTTTATTTTCAGATCTCTTTTGAAACTGGGTATGTATTCCTTCTGAAAAGTAAATGGAAAGAGGTATTAGTAAAGTAATAGCAACATTTTCCTTTGTCATGAATTATCATAACACTGGCAGTCAAAAAAATCGAACATATGCCTTAGTGACAAATACCCTCAATCTCAACGCATAGTGTTATTAACACATTTCTTTAGGATATTGAGACAATACGTAATTCAAATAATTTGATAATTTTATTTAAAATACTTACCATTTTGAGACCACTCCATATGGATTTGTCTCGATTGCTGGCTCGTGGTATCGCTTCAGGCAAAAGATCTGAAATGATAGATATGATTTGAAACTAGTTTGGGAACCACCAGATATTCTAGGTTCACTAATTGTTTTATTTTAAATAATAGAATTTATTTTTCTTTACTACTACTACTTTTATTCTTTCAAATAAAATTTGAAAAATATTTTAAACGAAAGGCTTCGCTTGTGTGGGGGTTGGAAATTACCCCACATTCCATGTATCCCAGTATAATTTTCCGACTTCAGCCCCCCTCAGCAGCTCACCCTGTATTTGTCTTATACAATATATATTATATATAATATGTATTGATACACTAATATGTATTGATTCACATACCAGATTGCTCTTGCTGGATATTTGCATTCTATTCACTAGCTGGTGGACAAGGTTCTAGATTCTAGAATAAGAAAAAAAAAAGAAAAAAAAAGTTGGTGTCTTGAACACTCGATCATCACAACAAATGTTTTGAGGGTGCGTCACAAATTATTTGCTGCAGGGAAAACAAGAATTAAACTATGCTTAACCTTTTTAAAGTGAAAATTTCTTTAGGCATGTTGGGCACTTTTGGGATGGGAATAAAGCATTGAACTAGCGTGACCGTCATGCTGAGATACACATTCATACAGATAATGTGCAGTCCTACAACTGACTTTTTTTTTCTAATTAACTTTGATTGTCAGTTAAGTGGATGTTACAAGTACCTTATAGTATTTAATATGAAACTTAAACAAAAGGTTGCATCTTTTTTTTTAATAGTTTGATGGATGACATAAAAGGACTACTATAGGTATATTATCATCAATAGAGATCAATAATGGTGTTTATTCTAGTTACCTTTTCACTCTGAATGCCGATAAATATGTTGTGGAAATTCTGCCAAATTCAAAGTTGGGATTGCATGTCTTTTCAGACGATTTCCTTTTTTGTTGAAATCCTTTTTGCCTAAGTGGTTAGCACAAACATTTCGCCGCTCATGCAGTTTTTCTATTGTTAGATGCACCAGTTCTTCATTCCTACCAACTGCTTTAGCCACTCTCGACAGCTGGAAGATAAAAAATATAAAAGGTTACTTATAACTGACTGCGAATTGATTAAGTGTGGTTTAAAGTTAAGAAAACACCCCATCTTACTGTCAGTGAAACTAAATGGAATAGAAAACTTGGAATATGAAATTATAGATTTATTCCATATTCCCAGTATTTATCACATTTAGATAATATAATGTCTTAAGACTCTCTGACCCATGTATTTAGCAGTCAACCTATTTAGACTGAATTAGATTACAATTTAAATTAGACAAATATTACTGTATGTAGGTACAATTGTTATAGACCATTTTTCCAAATTTCAGCTAATCTTGATTAATGCCCCGAGGGTCGTATTACAGAATTTGAATTATGCTATTAGATTACAATTAGATAGTGCTATGTGAGCACAAGATCACATTCGCAATAGGTAACGGTACTCACCGGTTTGGATCCAGTGGAAACTTGGAAAAAAGTAACTTATTTCCAGTATGCTCGGCCTCCTTGGTACCGCAAATTTCACATCTGCTGTGTCCCTTACCCATGATGGTTCACAAACTTAAGAGTCACTGCCTCGTTATTAAGTAGTAATAACAATCTATGAGTCGATTATCTCGTAAGCGTCAATATTTCATCAAGAGTCAATATGTTGATAAAACTATGTCTGTGATGAAACTGAGGAACAGGTGCTCGACTCAACGTTATACATACAATCACAGAAATGATTCTGATAAGTTATATACCGAAACCTTACAGAAAAAGGAAAACAAGAAACAGAAAAATCGCAACTCGAACTTAATCACACGAAGGCAGACATGTTTGTGTGGTGTGACCATAAATATTTACAGATTCCTTCCATATTTCGAGAAATAGTTGAGTAGAATTTTACAAACGTGTCTTAAAATGAAATATCCTAGATTAGAACACATAGTTTGTTTAAATATTTGGAGGGTAATATAAAAAAAAATAGTTTTGACGAAATCTAAAGACAAAAGACTGGAAATAGTTTCTACTACACTTAAAATAGATGTTAAGTGGCAGCACTTCGTAGTGTAATGTTGGTCATACTGGCGTGTGTTTCTGAATGTTGGCTGAAGAAGGTTAGGAATTCCATACAAAAATTATTTGTTCGGAGTTTCACAGGACTGGCACTGACATTGCAATTCTATTAAAAGTTTTGTCGATTGAACAGCAATGTTTCCAACTCAAAAAAAAACTAATATCAGGTTAACTTACCCGGTGTTTATTTTTTAGTGGCGCAACACATAATAAGAGTTAAAATGTTAATAACATAACTCAGAGTTTACAAACTCTACATTTATTCATTTAACCCGACTAGACGTGCAAGTGGGCCATAATATACAAATACAAAAAAATAGGCAGTCATAGGGACTGCCGACAGAAGTGAAAACCCTGAAATGTACACAGGCCACTGCGTGTCGCCAGTCTGGGGCAACTCCTCACATTAGCATGTCGGTGACGTTAGCACGACGGTGATGCGAACCCATAGGGTTTTCTCGAAAAAATCGCTCAACGCAATTAAAGAAGTTTTCACTTCAAAAATCGTTTTGTTTTATAAATTAATATAAAATGGTCGTGTAATCAACAAATAAATCAAAGTATGTTGAAAATTTGTGCTTTTGTCCAGTCGACTGAATATCAGTGGTAACAAAATCAGTTTAAGCTGGCCTCAAAGAACGTAAATTTCTTGGCTGGCCACTGGCCTTTAATCTATTGAAACTCCGTATTAAAAGTAACTACGCTTTTACTACCATTGGACGAAGGTACAGTCGCCAGCAGGTCAAGCTACACGAAACTGTCTTTCTCCAAACAAAATCGACTAAGAAAATCTGACAGTTTGTAGTAACTTGACGTGCTGGCGACTGTACAATACAGCCGATTGCACGTCGCGAATTGTCGCGTCAGTGCGATCAGTTGTATTGTATCTAACGACGATAAAAATAGTTAAAGTAGTTGTTGTTGTTGTAGTTGACTAGTTGTACCTGCATAGAATAAATATTTAATTAGAGAACTGACTGAATCTTAAAGCGGTCGGTCCAAAGAGGTATGCGCGAGGTCAGCTAAAACTGGAAATGTATAGCTTGATATGTCTACGTGTGTATATAGCACAGCACCCTAATTACATAACACACTATCTATCACAATCTGAATCATTTTGAAGCCTTGCTAATCCATTGCTTCATGTGTTCGATTTCTTTTTCTGCTCTTCAACGTAATTATCGCAATGAATGTTGTTGAACTGTCAAAATGAAACCCGTCCCTACTGTTAGTGTGTTACGTAATTACTCCGAAGGTCACCCTCGTGATCTAGTTGTGGAGAGAGAAACATTATTCGTATTACCTATAATAAAAACATAATTTATACAAATTAAAGGAATCTATCTCACCTAGAGCTTTCTATTTAACTAGAGCTAGAGTCTGTCAAGCGAATCGTGTCCATGACCCTATAACTGATTTCCTGATTGACTGATTTTTTGGAAATACTATTACCTGTCAAACGGATTGTCACAAGTTCAGGGTAGGTTGGCTACAACATTTTGATACTTTTAGGTCAATCATCTAATTTTATTTGTTTTACTGTGATGTGATCACGATTTCAGATTTAGATTCAGACGTCGTAGTCATGACGTTGAATCTTACTTGGGCACATACTACTGATTGCCACTAGATAATAGATAGAGATTGTTGTTTAAATTGAAACTTAGTGTTTTTCTGTTTTTTTTTACTGGCTGAGCTTATGTGGCTTGCCAATGAAAATAAAAAAAACTCCAATGTATGAAGCTGAAGAATTTTTGAAAGAGCATGGCCATGAGGTTTTGAAACTTCCGCCGTATCATTGTGATCTGAACGCAAGTGAACTCATATGGAGTTTGGCTAAAAGAAAAATAGCCAGCTAAAACTTGGGAATTCCAGGTAAAGAAATGGAGAACCTTATACAATTATGAGTTAATAGTGTAACAGCCAATTATTGGAAAAATGCACAGATCACACTATCAATGGAGAAAACCAATATCAAGTAAGGGACAGGATAACCGAAACGGAGTTGGAACCCTTCATCATTTCTGTGCGTAATGATGATACTGACAGTGTTTTCTCGTATGAAGGCATTGAATTTCTAGATTCTGATTTTAGTTCTGATTGTGATTACTAAATACCTACATTGAAATGCACTGTTTTAATTTATACCACAGATTTTTTTTTCTACTAAAATTCAAGTATCAAACCAGTTTGCAGCGTACTATATCAGTGTTGACCCCTGTAAGATTTTTAAATTTACTGTCGTTTTCATGGGACACGACTCGCTTGACAGACTCTAAAGAGTAAACAATATTGAGAGAATTCAAATTTACTTACGTTTTTTGCAATTTGCAGGACAGTTCAGGTTGTATGTTGATTAAAATATGATTAGCAGTCGTCATAGATATGGCTTTACAGAATAATAATCATTAGAATCAAATGCAATTCCATAGGTTAGATTTGGTCTCAAATGTCAAGATTTCATGAAATAGTCGTATAATAAGGTAATATGAACATATAGAGGTGTATTGATGACTTTGTGATTATGATTCTATAAATAAATATTTGATAAGGCCGCGTATCATATTAGATCGACATACAACCTGCTACTGCCCTGCAAAAAACGTAAGAAAATTTGAATTTCGCGGTCTACCCTGGCGCTTCCCCCTTAATTTGTAATTAATTTATATAGTGTGAACTGTGTGAACTATTATAAAAACTATATCGATTATATTATATCGATACTCACAAATTTTCGGAAAGAAAATCGACTTTAGAGCAATTATTCATTGGAAGCCCTAGTCATATTGCTTTTGCTTTGCGAAACGCGAACTGCGGAGTGAAGTGATTATTGTGAAATGAGAGAATTTTATTGTGAAGCGTACACTATTGTAGTGTTCTTTTAAAAAATATCATAATTGTAACATAATTCGAATTGTATGTTAGATGTGAAAACGATATAACAATCCTTAAACATGTCTGCATCGTCCGTCGCGAAAGCAGATTCGTTTGACGAATTCTACACTGAGGTGAGGCCTTTATTTTGTAAATATTCTGCAATCATTTCATGTCTTCTACCAAAGCCAGTAATTCTTTTGCCATTACCACAACGTACAACTTCGTTTATCCAAGCTTGTTATAACTTTCTTGCCATTACACAATACTGGCAAGTGTAAATATTGAACGTTTTGTGTACCAGTTTGAAGTTTTGCCATGCGTCAATCATAAATTTTAATATTACATGAATGCTGTAACACGTTAACGCACTCCGTTTTGCAGGTGAAAGAAATAGAAAAACGTGATTCTGTGTTGACCCCAATACAGCAACTGGAACGATTACTACGTCCAGGGTCCACATACTTTAATCTTAACCCATTTGAGGTCCTGCAAGTTGAGCCCGATGCGTCCCTCGATGAGATCAAGAAGAAATACCGGAGACTATCCATACTGGTACATCCGGACAAAAATATGGTAAGAGAACAGTTTAAAGATTGTTTTCAGTGACTAACATATTAGCCTTCCCTTTTAACTTTGGATAAATATTATGCTAGCAATGCAAACATTTGAAAACTTACCTAATTCCACTTAGCATCTAATATAAAAGTTTAAATTATGCCAATAAGTGACCAAAATGACTCCCAGTTTGATTTTAGTTTTAAAGTACTCAGTTCTCAAGTAAGGAGATTTCGTATTCGTTTAGACGGTTATGTCCGTCAACATTTCGTTTTTATCCACAGATTGGATCATACCGAGGGATGTCCTGACACAGCCAGTAATAGGTAAGGAACAAAAAAGGAACATAGGCGTGAACAAGAGACAATAACAATGACAGCACTCATAATATTTAAAAAATATAAAATATTAGTTCTTGACAATAAAGTTATTAGCCAGACAAAGACATACTTTCATTGTATTCCAAATAAGTAAAATTTTGTATCATTTTGATTTACAGGATGACTCTGAACGAGCACAACAAGCCTTTGAAATTGTAAACAGAGCCTGGAAGACGCTTGAGAATGATGACACTAGGAAAAAATGCTTAGACATTTGTGAGGAGGCCAAAGAACGAACTGACCACATGGTAAATTGATTTTGATGTTATCAACAAAATCAATGCTTTCTTACAATTGCTATTTTAACTATCAAATCCCACGCTATTAATTTAATGTCAATTATTTTAGATTGAGCAGAAAAGGAAAAAGCAGAAAAAGGATAATAAGGGAACTGATTGTATTCCTGAGGATGATCCTGTGAAATATAAACATGCAATTTATGTTATGACCATGAAGGTATGTAGATTTTTTTCTTGGTAGTTAGTATGAATAATACAACCAGCTTTCATTATATATGGGTGTTGAAAAAGGCTTCTTGTTAATGGGGTCTACAAAAAAGTAAGAAGTATGTGCACAGTCCTGGATTCATGCCTAGTCCCACAAGGCTTCGCCTAGGGGCCCAGCCAGCATAGGGGCCCCAAAGCTAGCCTGACCAGGTAGCTTGCCTGCCTGACGGCAGGCGGGCAGAGCTGTATAGCGAATGTTATAGGCCCTGCGCTTTGGGAAAGGGTCGGTGCTCATATGATGGTACCTATAGCACCAGTAGGAAAGAAAGAAATCTAATCTCAGAGGCGCAAAAAATCGTTGAGCTCGCGTGACTCGCTATTGCATCTTAGTTACTCTTTATTCTTAAACTAAAGCATAAGTCGACAACGTAAGTCCTATTACTGTATGAATAATAGTCAAAAGAAACCTATGTGAGGTGCTAAAATTTTCGAGCTCACTTCGCTTGCTCTCGCATCCAAAGGTCTCTTAGAAAGATCACCGTTCAATCACTGCTAGCATCAGCTATGCGAAAAATCAATAATGTAGGTTTTTATAAAAGTACTATAAATTAGTCGTTTGAAGAAAGTATGTTGGTTCAAGTAGGTAGCTTGAGTGTTAAGAAGTATAATGAAAATAACATCTGTTCAGTAACATTGATTTATGACGACTCTTGAAGAAAATATGGTGACATAGCATAGACTGCATAATTTATGCATTGAGTCGGTTAAAATTGTATTTTCTGTACTTCATCAATCGATCCCTCATTACTGAGGATCATGGTCAATGAACGCCTCTAAGCGGAAAATCTGCCTCTATCGACTCCGTTCCAAAGTTGCCATCACTACCTGCTGAAATTTGATTGAGGACGTAGCTTCTTTTTCTTGGTCAGACCATCGTGGTGGCGACCGGTTTCGTGCTCTCTTTCTTTCGGTATTGCCAACGATGACCGGCTTACCAAGGATACTACCTCCCCTTCTCATTATGTGGCCGAAATCGGTGAAGTTAGGTTTTGTTTTATTTTTTCAAACAGAAATAGGAGTTACATATTACATCGTCAACTTATGCAAAAAGTCCAAGGAACTATGACAATGTAGAATGTAAGACCGAGCGAAGTAAGCTCAAAAATTTTGCAGTCTCGGATAGGTTACATTTTCTTTTGATCACTCCAAAAGAACTAGGAATTAGTTGCTTTGTCGACCTATGAAGAAAAGCTCAAGAATCACGAGAACGTAGAAGGCAAGAGCGAGCAAAGTGAGCCTAAAAATTTTACCTTGAATAGGTTATGTTTTCTTTTACCATTATACAGAAAGAGAACTTACTTCGTCGAGTTATGACGAATAGCTTAAACTCGTTTTACAGCAGTTTATGTTTTGGAATTTGGCCCTAACGTTAGCCTTTCGGACCTTACATACGAGCGGGGTTCTCAAATTCCCAAGTTTGCTATGGCGACCGAGCAATGTCGCCATACCCTCGTTCGTTATCTAGCAGGGAACACCACAGCTCAGCCGGTGGAACTTCGTTGAGCATTTCCGACGTTTGGCTCCCAGACTGGACCGGGCCGGGGCTGCCTTGAAGCGGCTCCTGCCCAATCTAGGGGGTCCAAACGCCTCCTGCCGGAGGCTCTACGCGGGGGTCGTGCGGTCCATGGCCCTTTACGGGGCACCGGTGTGGGCGCGTTCATTGAGGCTCCGACCAGCACGCCGGTTGAACGCGTCCCAAAGGGCCATGGCCATCCGGCTGGTCCGAGGATACCGCACGGTCTCCTGCGAGGCGGCGAGCCTCCTTGTCGGATTGCCGCCATGGGATCTGGAGGCAAAAGTCCTCGCGCACATTTGGGAGTGGCGCGAGGAGGTGAAACGCCGGGGCGTTACTCCGCAGCCGCGAGAAATCGCGGCACAGCGGACAGAGCTCCGCCGGGATCTCATGGCGGCATGGAGAGTGCGACTTTCGCAACCCAGCGCTGGGCACGCCACAATTGCGGCGGTAAGTCCCCTCTTTGAGGAGTGGCTTGAGAGGTGCCACGGCGTCCTCACCTTCCGCCTGACGCAGGTCCTCACCGGACATGGCTGTTTCGGGAGGTTCCTGTTTCGGATAAGGCGGGAGGATACGCCCGGGTGTTGGCATTGTGTGGATCGACCCGAGGACACGGTGGAGCATACGGTGGAGGTCTGCCCAGCTTGGGTGGAGCACCGCCGTGTCCTCGTTGCGGCGATCGGCGGCAGCGATCTCTCGCGTCCGGCCCTGGTACAGGCCATGGTACGGAGCGAGAGGGAATGGGAAGCCGTCACCTCCTTCTGTGAAGCAGTAATGCTTGCGAAGGAGGAGGCAGAGCGCGTGAGGGTGCGGCAATCGTTGCGCCCTCACGCCCCTAGTCGCCGCAGGAGGAGACACCCTGGGCGTCGGGAGTCGATAGCCGACTCCCGGCCACCGTAGGCGCGGGCCTGCGGACGGCGAGCAATGGGCAGCTCGCCGTCCGGTAAGGACCAGGCCCGGGTCGACGGCGCGTTGTGTTCCATGCGCGCCTCAAAGAGATGTCAGCATAATTGACGGGGTCCGATAGGGCCGATGCCTGCCGGGGTCGCGGATTGTTCGAAAGAGTTACCGTGGCCCTGGCGCACAGGCAACTGAAGGAACACGGGTGGGTTTTAGTCAGTAAGAGTCTGACACGCCCTTCCGCTCCGCCCAGAGCGGGAGAGGTCATTTGATGATTTCCCACCCAAAAAAAAAAAAAAAGGGAACACCACAGCTGTCAGATGGCACCCGCCGCCTTTCAGTGCGTGCAGGTGAGGATGACACTGGTCCGAAATAATGTTTTGTCCGCTCTCCCCCTTCATCCCCCATTTTCTGTACTAGTGGATGTTCTTTGCTAAATTTCCAAAATGACTGGAATGGGGGGCCTAAAATGTCAAGTGCCCAGTTGCCCTGGGTCTCTAAGTTCAGATCTGTATCTGCACCTACAACAATCCTCTTGTTTACTAGTGTCATTGTTGATGCACACCATGATTGCAGTTATGTTGAAAAAAGAAATAACAAAATACATTTGCTTACTATATTAGAATAGAATCCTCTTTATTAAGTACACCATAAAAATCACAGATATAAATGTACATATTTTAGATAGGGTGACAATGGGCAGTCTTATTGCTAAGAGTGGTTTTCTATATTTTAGTTTATTTCGTGTACTTGGGGCTGTAAACGCAAACCAGACTTATTCAACTAAATTAAGTACTTTCTTCCAATCAGTTAGTTAAAATGATTTTCGTCTCTCCTCTGCAACATCTACAATCAGTATTGACACTTGAATTAAGTATAAAGTTTTGTAAAGGTTTTAAAAAAGTAGTATAGTAACCCGTGATTATAAATGATTTCAGTTATTTGCTGACATGGAGCGAAAACGCCAGCACCTTGAAGTCCGCGACATGGAGGAGAGGAAACGAAAACGAGAAGCTGAGATTGAACAGGAGGAACAGAAGTCCTTTGAGAAAGAATGGGCCAAGAATTTTGAGGTAAGTGAATAGACTCAGAGGCAGTAAATGTGACCCAAGCCCTAAACATGATTTTGTGAACAAAGTAAACTTACTCTTTGGATTTTTTAAGTGATTAATATCACATTAGGTTATTTAAAACTTGACTTATGTAAAAAAACTGGCCAAGTGCGAGTCGAACTCGCACACGAAGGGTTCCGTACCACCGCACAATATTTAACATAAAATATTTGAAAAAAAAAACATAAAAATTACATGAAATTTTAAGTTCTTTTTTTTAAATATTTATTTTGATTATTTGTTGTAATAGCGGCATTAGATATAAACACTGTAAAAATGTCAACTGTCTATCTATTACGGTTCATGAACACACGGACGGACGGATAGCGGAGGCTTAGAAATATGGTTTGGGTGCGGATCCCTAAAATGATGATATAAAAAGTTTTTTTTAGTTTCAAGCTGTAAAATGTTTGATTGTACTACTTTTAATTAATGTGTAAATTAAACAGAACTCAACTTGGCGTCTATTCTTACAAAAAAAACCCAGTTCAGTTGGTTCACAATTTCGCATTTAGGGCTTGGGCCAGATTTACTGTCGGTGTGTGTATTTTATAGCTTACATTAAGTGGACTTGTCACAGAGTTTCTTCACAACAATCATCAGAATGATAGTCAGTCGCCGCACCCAAGTGGAAATCCAAAGTTACAGCATTTCAAAGTTGTAAAAAAACGTAAATAAATCCCAAAAATATGTTCAGCAGCATGGAAGTGAAGGGAATATTGTCAGTAACGAAAATGAACATGATTTTGCGATGGCACATCAGGGCTAAATTCGAAGCATGCAGCCGACTATTTTTTTTAAGGGATTGAGTTAAGCCCAACAATAGTCCCTTAAGGTTTTGGTACGGTATAAACTTGAGTTTTTAGTTTATAACTTTGATATCCTTAACTTTTGACCCCCTCACTACTGAAGCAGCTGACGCTCAAATCTCTTATGCACTAAGGGGAATCTATTATTGTTATGATTTTCAGCTGGTATAAAATAAGTTGTTCAAACTAACGCCACGTCAAATGCAGAAGATTACATTGTTCTTCATTACACTTTTATAGGTCAATCTAAATGGCATGTCAATTTTAACAAAAAAACCTGCGATTTTTTTTACTAGGTATCTTAACTATGTTTATTATAATTCGCACGTTTGGTAGGACAAGGGAATAACTGACAAAAAATCTAAAAATTACTTAAGAATGCCAAAGTGCTTTAAAAAGTCCCTTTCATCCGGAGGAACCAAGACCCCTATCAATATCAGCTTAATGCCGCCAGAGGGCAACAGTGCCTTGGTCATATTGGTGCATATTTTTTCTATCTTGGCGCGACAAGATCTTAAAATTACTCCTGTAAAATCACTAAAAGTGCAGTTATGCCCTTGTCCTACCGATGGTGCCATATACTAGAATACTCTTTATTAAAATTATATACTCACACCATATAAATTACACTTAATATTTCTTTAACATAATATCACAATATGACGCCTGTAATCCCCGAAGGGTTAGTCCGAGTTGTAATAGCACACCCATATTTTGCCAGTTATGTTTCAGTCCCATGTAATAGGGGGCGAGCCTATTGCCATCAACTGGGCTCAAACCCAGACTCCGGACTGCTACTGAGAAATCCCTGACGGTAAAACCCAATAACACTTTGCCCGACCTGGGAATTGAACCCAGGAACTCATGATCAGCAGTAGCGCTAGCGACCAATGGACTAACGATATTTACTAATGGCAATTTGTTTCAACAAACTATATTTACTAATGGCAATATGTTTCAACAAACTATATTTACTAATGGCAATATGTTTCAACAAACTATATTTACTGATGGCAATATGTTTCAACAAACTATTTTTACTAGTGGCAATATGTTTCAACAAACGATATTTACTAATGGCAATATGTTTCAACATTGCAGGAATCGCGACAAAACCGAGTCGATAGCTGGAAGACGTTCCAATCCGGCGGCGGCAAGGAGAAAAAGAAGAAGAAAATCCAAGGATTCAAGCCCCCTAAACCTAAACCCGAGAGCAGATAACTCTCACTAACATTACATGTTATTATAGTTCTATTTAGCGCTTTATTTCGAATCTACGACTATGATAGTTAGACTAAACTTCAAAGAACAATTTACAATATAATTTTTTCAAGCATATCGGACAGTTGTAATCGTCAGTCTTCTAGAAATCTTAAGACTGGTCAGTGCGTCAGTTCAAATTCGAATAATATTGGGAACTCGGCTGTGACAAATGTGAAACAATGAAATACTAGTTTTATCTCATATTTGTGTCGCTAAATACTTCCATGTTTGTCATCCGATCTAATAACAGTTTTCGAAACGTAGATGAACTAGCTATGGACGAAGAATGGTTGTAAATTACGATAATTGATAAATTTGACGGTCTCTTCTAGATTTTCAACTTAAATTCTAGATTATTCCATAGTATCAGTAAAAAGTTAATGTAAAATACGCGCATGATTTTAGTGCATCTAATCTAGGAATAGGCATAATTTCATTGTTTAAAACCTTCAATTAGATTTGGTCCTGAAATACGTCCAATATAGAAAATTTTATCTCTACGAATAGGGATGAAGAATTAAAAAAAATGTTTTAAACAATGAATAACGCGAGATCTGTCCGGTAACAGTCCTGATGGGAATTCGTATAATTGTTGCGCACGTCGCGCTACAGTTGAGCCATAGTGACGCAACCGCACGGAAGTCACACAGCGATGTCAGCGCTGCAAGCAGACTTTATGCAATGAAATGCAATTTTAAAGCGTTTACTCACAGAAGATACACGTCTGTGACTGCGTCGAACTTATTGCAATATTATTAGCAGTAATTATGAATTCTTCTCTATAGAAATAAAGAGAGAAAGTTAAACTTGCGTCTTATTTGTACCTAAACCAAATTTGTTCTATTTTCGAAGCTTGTTGACAACACACTTAAACGTTCAATGATAATTCACAATAATATTCTTAAATTTTATTCTATTTCAACAAGAATTAAAAATACATTTTACTCAGAAAGAAAAAGTCACACAGAAACAATCATATTTCATCATTACAAGCATAGACGTTAGCTCCCCTTATTTAAGAAGAGGCAGAAACAACAGAACTAGTTCTACGATCCTCTTGAAAATTAGGTTTTTTATTGGCTTTCATTTTAGTTTCAATAAACACAATTATTATGTAAGTACTAGCGGATATGCTATAAGAAAAGATCGCATTAGTAAAATTATTGCTAATAGCTACGATACGATATTTATTCGTCCTCGCATTCTTCGACCATATCGCTCGGCGGGTCGGGGTTTTTCGGCGGCGCCCAGTTCAAGAATATGCTGTCGGTGTAGATCATCATGCCGAAGGAAAATAGGAACCTGCAAATATCATAAATTAGGTAGTTACAATTCGGAAGAGGTCAACTGCAGCAGTTTAATTTTTGTTAATGTCAATAGTATTATACTATCTATCATGAGCTAGTAAATAAGAGAGTTTACGGTAGGAAGGCTCTCAAAACGGTGAAGGAAATTATCGTCAGGAAACCGGCATATCCTAGAACCAAACATTCGAAGACCTAACTTTCACCAAGCCGCACTGGGCCCGCGTGGTGGATAAGATTTGCTACACACTTGTTTGGGTCGGCACGATTCGGTACGGGTCGGCACAGCAGGGCGGCAAAATACCCGGTGGCAGGGAAATCGACGCGCAAACTAACCATGAATTCAGCACATGATTTTAAACCCCAGATGAAACATTTCGAGAGTAAAAAAAAAAAGGTTTTCCATACATTTTGAGTCGCGAAGATATTGCACTTTTCTATGAAAACGAAATTTCTTTTTTTTTCATAACCAACGAACAATTTCTACGCTGGGGGTTTATCATTATGTGCTGAATTCATGGTTATAGTTTGCGCTTCGATGTCCCTGCCACCCTATATTTATTCGATTTAATTTTTAACGTCCGGCTGTGCCGAATCATGCCGACCCGAGAAAGTGCGTATCACCCCTTGCGGCGCAATCTCTTTCACAAAGAGGAGGCCTGCGTCACAGCGGTGGAAACATCATTGGCTGATTATTTTATGACAGTGATCGGCGTCCGCGAATCTGTCAACGTATGGTAAGACGGCCTCAAGCTCGGTGGAGCGACGATCTTCGCAGGGTGGCTGGTAACAGCTGGATGAGACTTGCTGAGGGTCGAGATGAATGGCGTGCGATTAGAGATGCCTATATCCAGCAGTGTTCTGCTATAGGCTAATGATGATGGTGATGACGGTGACCATAGTCCTCACCATAATATACCGCCCAGCAAGATCTTGTTGTAAATACTCTGCTTGTCGCTGTACCAGGGCTCCCAAGGCATGCACGGCACCGGCAGCTCATTCATATGGGCATCGCAGCGGTCTGTTTGGAAAAATGCCTTGTTTTTACAGAATATCTAGCTGATAATTAGCACCTCTAGGTAATTCTACTACGTGAAAACAAACAACTGTCGGTTTGGGTGTCCTAAAAGGCGAGCTCCGTTTAGACTTGACTGGCGACCCGCCCCTGCTTTTGTGAGGGTCTGATAGGTATAGCGACAGCGGACAAACAGACACGAAAAGCTACTTTGTTTTATAAGGGTTCCTATTATTTATAGAACGACAAAAAAATGCAGCTTATCAAAAAAAATCGCGAGTTTGACTGGGCTAACGTTAATCTGTGACTTCACTTCTGGCAGTCAGTTTCAAGTGCAAATCCAAAGTACTGCAACATTCGCGCGAATATGTTAACTTAAATATTTTTATCAAAACAGTTGAGTGGAAAAAGGGAAGGGATGGGACAATACAGGTTGATTATCAAAATCTCGTGTGAACTCCTCCGAAACGGCTTGACTGATGTTTATGATTTTTTTTTTGTGTATATTTGGTAGGTCTGAGAATAAATCGTAAAGTATTCTAAGACAACTGGACTAGCAAGTATATAGTGGTGGTGTAAACCAGTGCAGTGTGTGGTGTAGTGGTGGGTGGTCGGACCACATTGGTAAGTAGCCCCAAAAAGTAGGTAGGTACTACTTCACTTTTGCATACCGACCTACCCTCTAACCTCAACGGTAAAAACAAATCCTCATGTAAATTGTTAATTGAAGATTGAGGAAGCTCACAGCTTAGTCAGAAGGTAGGTACCTACCCCAGTCCAACTTTGTCTCTTACCTTGTTTTTAGTAATAAGATCAAGTTAAATTGCTATAGGTACTCACAAGCATAGGATCTGGCTGATGTGACTAGAACATGATCGGCGCCGGCCACTTGACAGCCGCCGCTTGTTTGATAGACTGAGTTCACTTGAAACAAGACAGGTTAACTTAATATAAGACATCAGGATGCACCCTTAACAAACGTCACCCACCCTTAACAAACGTCACGTAAGGCCGCAATACCTACTGTTAAGGGTGTGACAATTCATGAAAAATATGTGATAAGTTAAGGAAGTTGCTAAGACCTACAAGTCTAACAGTCCCTACGACTCTAAGCCCTATAAGCCCTACAGCCCTAACCTATCATATACCTAGTATGATAGATAAATATATAAATAAGTTCAGGATGTCTGCACCATGCGACATAAGGTTGCAGACGGGTAGTAGACAGGATTTCGAGGTTCGGGAAGGGTACACTCACTGCCAGTCCCGCAGACTCACGAGACTGATCAGAGATGGCTAAAGGTGTATTGGCCACAGTGAGGGGTAATGAGACAAGAATATAAAATTCAAATCTGATTTATTAACAATATTTTAAAGCTTATATACTACAATTTCTTGACACACAATATTATATATATTCTTTGTGGTCTATACGTGTGAGATGCAACCAAATCAATATTTTAACTGGGCCGCGCGTGAGCCGGGCCGAGTGCCGAGTCAATGTCCAAAGGTAACATTGAACAGGTAGGTAAGTAGGTGTTGTCATTAGATTCAGCTGCATCCTGACTATATAGACTGAGAGCCGACCCCAACACCCTAGGTGGAAAAGGCAGGCAGACTGATTGATGTATTGTCATTACATTTGCACCGCACCATACCTACTTGAAATGGCAGCTCGATCACGGTAGTGACGGAAGTAACTGGTGCTTATATCACAGGAGTCCTCCTATTTAAGCCCAGTTGCACATGTCTTGCCACTAAGTAAAGTCTAATTTAAGGTACAGTCGCTAGCAAGTCAAGCTACACGAAACTGTCCAATTTCTTCAAACGATTTTAAACCTTAAAACGTTGATAGTTAAGTTCAAAAGCGAAGGAGAAAATCTGACAGTTAGTGGTAACTTGATGTGCTGGCGACTGTACAATAATTGGACGTAGTTTAGCAGAAAGGACTCTACCCACACTGTGGTCAAAAATGAGTTGTATATGCCAAAGAGGTCCTAAAGGTTGGTTCTTTCACTCAGCAAAAAAGATCCGTGATACTACTAAGATAAGGTTGATTTTTTAATAATGCGAACCAACCCACATGAGGACGGGTTTTTTTCTACAAACCTCTGTAATAATAACCCAAACTGCTTGGGTCGTTTTTAATAAATCCAACTTGAAACAAGCAGGTCTATAATTAATATAAAAGAATTGTCTCAAAACACATGAATCGATTCAGTTAAAATACCTTCATATAAACTAGTACATTTATTTTATTTAACTAAAAGGGCTCAAACTGTGTGGATGATTTCTGATAAATTGATTTACGAAGAAATAAGACGATTTTTCATTCAGCTAAAATGACCCAAACTGTGTGAGTCGATTAAGTTAAATTGACGTAGTTTACAAGAAAGGACTCAACCCACAAAAAAACATTTTTGAGATAACGAGGTTTTAAGTTTAGATGTGTATTGCTGCAATAATGCTGTATTTGGAATATTTTGAAATATTGTCACTTAGGGGCAAATATACTTAACTATATTTTTATGAGTCAAGTTGTATTACATAAACGCATTTTTCGAGTTACTAGGGAAAATGCGGGTTTGAGTCGTTTCTGCTAAACTACGTCCAATTGTAAATAGGTTTAAGTCTTGAAGAAATAAATGTTGTTTATTAGAGGCGATGGATCTCTTGCCATACTTACCACTCTTTAAAAACTTAAGACACCGGCTGAAATACATAACATAACATCATGCCCGTTTTCTCCTTACCTACGCAGAGGTGAAGGTAGCTATAGTAGGTAGGTACAACCACATTTTGCTAGTAATGTATAAGTTCCACATTATTATGGTCGAGCACATTAACAGGAGCAGTTGCGGCCCGGTGGCAACGGCCGCGGCTGACAAGTTTTAGGTCATAGGTTCGAACCCAGACAGGCGCTTTACTTTGTGTAATTTATTTCATCACCACTGCTCCCGAAACGGTGAAGGAAAACATCGTGAGGAAAACGGCATAGAATAGAATAGAATAGAATACTCTTTATTATGTACACCATAAAAATTACAGATATAAAGTAGAAATTTTACATAGGGTGACACAATGGGCGATCTTATCGCTAAAAGCGATCTTTTACAGACAACCTTTGGATGGATTCAAGGTAGAAGGAGAGACAATAATGCAGGTAGTCAGTGGTGTACCATTTACATATACAACAAATACATACATACATAAAACATATACCTATCTACATAATATAATATATACAATAATAAACATGAAACAAGAGTAAGGAAACTAAATGTCCTAGAACCAAAAATTCGAAGACGTGGCATGTACCAACCCGCACTGGGCCGGCGTGGTTTGATTACGGCCCACTCCCTCTCACAGAGAGGAGACCTGTGTCCCAGCAGTGGGATCATTATAGGCTGATTATGCGATAATTAACATTTAGCCAGTTTCAGGCTGCTAATGAGAAGGTCAAATGGAAAATCGTTTTGCCTGACCCTTGTATCGAACCCAGGCTCAGCACTCACGCTTGCGACCACAATTCCAATGAGGCAGTCTATCTGCTCAAATAACCTACGATTTGGACTACTTTTCAGGACCTAAGTAGGCACCTGTCTTGTTGAACAGATTAGGCTTTTCATTGCCGATAAAGTTTGGAGGCTCTACTATAGCCGCTGAAAGTAGGTACAGCCGTTTACCGGGTATTGGTATTTACGCACGTCTACAGTAAGTACTAGTAGGTTGGTAGATACATTTTGAATACGTAAGTGGCTTATAATAAAGGTAAAACAATAAACTATCCTATATTTAAACTCACATAGCTTCCCAGGTCGATATCTTCTGTTGACAGCAGACGCTAGAACTCTTCGCAAACCTAATATTTTTGATAACATGATTGAATCCGTATGTAGGAACACAGCAACCTCGATATACTTACAAACGTCAATGCCGTTCGATTTTCAACGGACGACTGCTGACAAACATTCAATAAGTTTAGCGGCCAGGAATCTCCAAATTAAAAGAGGTTTTATTAAACTAGGTAGGTATGCCCCATTTTTACCTTGCATGTTTCTTGCCTGTGGTATACCTAGTATTTTTATCTCAAGAAGCGACGCGCGCATTACTTGTGGTTACCAAATGTAGAGCTTGTCCATTCTGAAATGATGCGCCCCACTACCGCATTTACGCACACAAGCAAATTTCAAATATGGACGCAATACACATAAAAAACACCATATAATTGATCATTAAGTTGCTGGTTAGACTCCAACTTAGGAGCACAGGATTTGTTGTCCAACTAGTCATAATTATGTTGAATGCGCCAAAGAGACATCTTGTTCCATACAATGAGCCAGCGCTTCTCCATACAGAGAGCGTTCTCGGATTTATCACGCGACTAGTCGGCTGCGATGTTCACATACAGATCGACTGTTCATTGAACAGTCGACGTTCCCTCATCGATGAAGTGTCGTTATTAATATTTGCACTCACACATCTAAATCAACTAGTTAAGTAGTGGGGCGCGTCATTTCAGAGTGGACAAACTCTACTTACAAACACGCTGTGAATGTGTGAGTAAAGACGAGTAGCATCAGCACATAACACACCCTCGCACATATTTCCGACTTCGACGTTGTCTAAGAGGAAACTGAAAGCTCCTGCTCCTGCGCTTAAACATCCATTCACAGCGTGTTTGTACACTGGCAACCACAAGTCAAGCGCGCGTCGCTTCCTGAGATAAAAATACTGTATCTATAGGTAGATAAGAATAAAATTCGAGCAACACATAACTTGCATCGCCTAAATACTGTTTAGTTACTTTTAAAGTTGTTTCAACTTATGTAATTATGTGTACCTATGGCGTAAGCAATTAAATCGCACCGTGTAAATTAGGCTTAACGAAACTTTTTAATAAAGGTGCGTCGTAGGTAATCGGCTGTGGGTTGATGATTTTATGACTGAATGGTGAGCTACCTAGATCAAGTGCTAGCCTAGCATCCATTACAAAGTAAAGTCATTGACCTTGATTCTATTTTGTAATGGACGCTAGGGATGTGTCCAAGTTCGAAGATACAAATATCTTCTCCGCATAAGCAACCTATAATGTTCCCTCTGCTGGGACACAGAGGCCTCCTCTGTCAGAGAGAGTGGGCCGTAATACACCACGTGGAACCAGCGCGGGTAGGTGGATGTCACAAATGTCTTCGATTTTTTGGTTCTAGGACATGCCGGTTTCCTCACAATGTTTTCCTTTACCGTTTTGAGAGCAGTGGTGATGAAATTAAATACATAAAGTAAAGTGCCTGTCTGGGTTCGAACTCACGACCCGATTTGTAAGTTGCGGCCGATACCACTAGGCGACCACTGCTTCATCTTCTCCGCAAGGGTGACAAAAGGCCGTAGGTAGTTTGGTGCACATTGTTGAGGTAATTCTAATACTTAGTCGTCATTGGAAGATAAGTCCAATAGTTGTCCAAGACTTTAAACACTCAGTGGGTACCTGGTTGCCTACATGCTGTTGAGTTGAGATTGAGACCGCGAACCAGCAAACGTAGTGTAAGTAGGTACCTACTTAAGTCCTACCCTATGTTTACCGTATCACCATTATCAATGTTACGGGGCCCCCAAGTTACAGGGCTATAGTAATAATTCGTAAAAGATTACCCAAGACTTCATTCTTATTGATAAGAGGCCCATAATAAATGAATACCTAGGAAAAACTTGTAAGCTATAGGCGCTTGCACTGAAAATCTAATCTATCTGAGTCAGGATACTCCATTTTTTTATCTAGCTTTACTTGCTCGCATTCTTTTAAAAAAGTTTAAATGAAAACATTACTAATCCCGGTCCAGCATACTCCAATTTCCGAGCTCGCTCCGCTCGCTCTTGCATTTTCTTAGTAAGGGCGCAATAACAGTTTAACCTCCTGACTCTGGATGCTATTTTAATTATTTAGTAAATACAAAATATCTCCATTTTCAGCGGCACTCGGGTAAAAAAGACCCGCAACATATTTTAATACAGGGCCCCTTTAGGACTAGCTACGCCACTGGGAGAGACAACCTTCACAGAGTGGCTGGCTGAGGATTGAGTTACCTAACTGGTGTGTGAAGGGAGGGCCTATGTCCAATGTCCAGCCCTGGTTGATATGGGCTAATGATGATGCGAAAAACTAAACGTTTTCGCACATTTCATAATTGGACGAACATCATTCATTTTCGGGTGCTGAACCGTGTTCAACTTGTGATGACAGCAGACCTACTGAAAACTAAAGTTTTATCACCACTTCAAGCATTTATGTTAAACGATACAACATTGACACCCAACACCAACTTGGTCCGTTTCATGGGATTACAATCGTGACATCGTAACTTTTATTTTATATTGTAACTTTATTATAAACTGATGACTTTGGTACTGCTGTAACTAACATAAAAATCTTTAGAAATAGCTCTTGGTGTAATAAAAACTTCACCAAGGCGTAATAAAAAAAATCTCCGTTTCAAAGCGTTAAATATTCAAAAAGTTTTACAATAAAAGTGTCCCTTGAGAAACTAATGTGTTATGTTGCGGGTTAGCGGTCGGCGCGGCGCGGCGGTGATGCGGGAGCGGTATACTGCGATGTGCCACCATCAATGATCTTTTTTATTGCAATGTGTTCTTCTTATAAGTACTACTTCTGATTGTTTTATGTGGACTCCAATATGAAGTGATCTGGGTCAAATATTAAGGGTAATGTTGGCCTTAAGCTTTTTTATCGCGCTTATGTTTGTTCAACGTTTGACAATGAAACCCATTGCGGTTTCATGTAGGAATTATTATGTACCTACACCTTCTACAGGTACTTAAGTACCTACATAGTAATATGTATAACTATATAGTATGTACTTTGGTAGGTTTTCTTCTTAGATGGCAAATGGCAAGCTAGATAATAGTTTTGAGTCCGTCTAAAACTTAGCTACGAGTTTGGCGCTATCAGTAACTAGCAACCATCTGTTTTTATTAAGTGCATGTATCAGAGCACGCAGGTCACGATATCAGGTGTCCCATTGTTTGCGGAACTGCACCACATTTTGCACTCCAGGGCGGAGTCGTCTACCCTGGGCGTCGGGAGTCGATAGCCGACTCTCGGCCACCGTAGGCACGGGCTTGCGGACGGCGAGCAATGGGCAGCTCGCCGTCCGGTATGGACCAGGCCCGGGTCGACGGCGCGTTGCGTTCCACGCGCGCCTCAAAGACATGTCAGCATAATTGACGGAGTCCGATATGGCCTGCCGGGGTCGCGGATTGTTCGAAAGAGTTACCGTGGCCCTGGCGCACAGGCGACTGAAGGAACACGGGTGGGTTTTAGTCAGTAAGAGACATGCCCTTCCGCTCCGCCCAGAGCGGGAGAGGTAATTAGATGATCACCCACCCAAAAAAAAAACAAAAGGGCGGTGTCGTCTATGAACCTGAAGCAGGTGTTCGTTGCTTCGACCAACCATGTGTCTGGACTAATAATACTTTCAGGTTAACCAAGGCTACTCGTGTCTTACACCCTAATTTCGTAACACACTATCAATCACAATCTGAATCATTTTGAAGCCTATTGCTAATCCATTGCTCCATATGTTCGAAAAATTTGTCTGCTCAACAACTTAAATAACGCAATGAATGTTGTTGACCTGTACGAGTATTCTATCTATTCCTGCTGTTACTATTACCTCGCAGTTGGAGATTTTCAGGAGGATGGAACGAATGGGATGGATAAGGAAGCGCTATTTAGCCACAGGTTAAGAAAAGTATTTGGCCTAGAACTGCAATTATTAATTGTCGCAGAAAATGGTGGGCTAATTAAAACAACCAGTTAAATTTTGAAAACAATATCAAATTTAATACATAAATAAGATTTATGTACTTCTACATACATGTTTTGTCTATATATTTACACTGAAACACATAATTTCATTCTAATTCACCTAGAGTTTCACATTTTTGTCGTACAGTAATTATTATAATAGTAAGCAACTGAAAAATAATCAACAAAATTATTATACCTACTAAAGTTACGCCATAAAAATAATGATGCAAACATAGAAAACTTTAAACATTGTACAAAATAATTTACACAGTAGTATCTCTTTTATGGGACGCACACCCATCTATAAATACATGATTACTAATGCAATAACCATGGTCTAATATTAAAATATATTATCTATTACGAACTAATGACAATTCCCACAGGCATAAACAAAAGGGCAATTGTATGCGCCTATATGCGTTTACGCATTTCCATATTACAATTCAATCTACTTAGATCAAATTGTTTACATGCTATCGCGACGTACACCTAACCACACAAGTAACACCACCATCCAACAAATATTATCCATACATTTATAGATAAACGAGTTCGTAAGTTTTGTATCAAACGATACTCTACTCTACTTTTCATATGCATTGTACAAGCTGGCCCGTATTTTGTGCCTCTAGTCGTAGTTTTCAATGAATTTCGGATGCAAATTGCTATCGACAACGTTGAAGATTTCTATTTAACTTTTTCTTTAGTTTTTTACATAAAAAAGGTAAAAAGAAATGATCATTCGTTCTCGTGTAAAGTTTTAAGAAGTATATTTAATCAGGATGGTTTGAAAAGTTTTCTATGGGAATTTTATATCGAGTTTTGCTAAGATTTCAAACAAGTTTGATGCGTTTTCACATTATCTACCATATTACTACATCACGAAGCTAATTCTTCAGCAAACCAGGGCTAAAAGCACAACACCAATCTACATTGTATTCACTCGTTCTCATTAACGCTAGGCTTTAATGGAACAGACTTTTAATTCGGTCCATATTTAATTGACCACATGGATTGACATAAATAGGTCTCGTCACATTGTATATCGTAACATTACATTTCAACAACCAGGAGATAATATTAACTAACAATCTTAACTAATTCATGAGATACCTCCGAAGAGACTAATCGATTACTCGTCTAAAACACTCATAATACAAACTAACGATTTAATTCCGATTACACGTACATTCATATAATCGATTTGTTATTGGATTTTACGTATTTATATTTGGCAAATGGTTACTATCAGAAACCCATCACCTAGGTAGGGCCGATGTCGAACATCCACTGACCGCACGTCTGACTTTAAGTCACACAAATTAAAGTTAGTTAATTACCTATCTACATATTTATAGAAATTATAACGTGTGATCACAACTCGCGTCTCTATCCTGAATTTTGTCTACTATGTACGAAATTATAAACGCGCAACGTAATAAATTGTAACGTATTAAATTTTCTTTTGTTCGTCATTTACACATGTATTTACAAAATTGAATCCGTTCAAATTGCGCTAATATAATATTATCTATAGCACCAATGTCAGCTGCAAATATATGCAATAAAGTATAAAAGCAGTGATGTTTTATAAATGGCATGCGTAAATAAACATTTCGAAAAACAATGCAAAAACCAAATATTTTCTTTAAACACAATTATTAAATGGACGCCAAAAGTACAAGAATTGACTTATACGATACACGTACTAAATTGAACACTTATTGGCTAAATCTATCACAAAAAGTCCACTGAGGTAATTCACAAAATGAACTCATTTTTGTTACGTTTATAGTTAACATGGGCTAGCCCGCACTAATGCTTATCTATGAGTAAAATTCGGCTTATATATCTGAAAAGTAGCTTACTGAAAAAATAATATCTCGGACTAGATATTTGACTATAACGGATTTTGTTTGTGCGTCATTTATATTTATAAGACACAAATTACAACGACTCCTGGTTTTTTATAAATATTGAAGAATGAGCATAATAATATTATACGCAATAACTTGAGACATACTAGCAGACACTTATGTTAGAGCAATATTGTGAAGCTCTTGCTTTTGAATTCATTTTAAGGACCAAGTTTTGATTATAATTACCGATACTTCTGTGTTGGTATACTGCTTATAGATAAGCTATACAAAGACGTCACACAGCTGTACTGTTTACTAGCCGTACAACGTACACTCACGGCCCTCTGAATAATCTAGTTCTCGACTCAAAAGCAATTATGAAGTCCGTTCCGAATTTGGCGTCTTTAAAGATGTTTCGATGAGCAATTACAATAACGGTATTTGGTTAAAAATGGCGCATGTGTAGGTAAATGTAATTATAAAATAAATCTATTTACATTATGGCATTAATGATAACAATTAATCGCATGTTCTTGGCGAAAGTTCATAATTTTGTTTAAATTATTTCATTATAACAGGAGGCAATTTGGGTATTATGTCAATGCTTCATATTTGGCTTAATCAACCTCCTGCCATAATAATATATGGTTTAATAAGAGACGTAATTATTTAGTTTGACATTTACTAGGTATATATTTGTACATAATATTGGCCCGCACATGAATTTACAATTTGGCCAAATAAGCGGTTGTATACAGATTATTTTGCGGTTTCTAGGTGCTATAAATAGCACAACACTTATCCTGGAAAATAAAAAGTAATTAGGTACAATAAACCGCAAAAAAAATCGTATAGCTTTTATTACAATTCCTACATATAGGTATTCGCGTAAACGCCACAAATGATTATTTGGTCAAATCTTTTTTCTACTTTCTTCGTAGCAAATCCAATTACAAAAAAACTCAATTACCATAGTCTATTTAAGCATAGATTCAATACAGACATAGAATAAACTCTCGGTACAATACATTCAGAAATAATTCATATTCAGTCAGATGTGCCTCCTCACACTGAGATGTGGTGTGAATTTAACTTATCACTAGGTTGGTAGACACAAGAGGGGGCAGGCATCGTTCACACTGCTCCACCCGGCTCCATAGTCTATTTCTACCACAAACGTCGTTGGTAGCGATTAACTCTTGAAACTACACATTGATCATTTACGCGAGGTCACAATTACCTTAAAAATAAAATTCAATGTCTAATATATCACGAAAAATGACACTTTTGATCGTCAATTTTGTTTCCCAATAATAGTTTTAGAACACTTTTATCAGTCTCCATGATTCAACTGGTCTTCTATAATTTGGTTCTTAATTGTGATGAATCGTTGTATTCTTTTGTTTTGCCTCAAGAGGCGAGGTGCCTTGTTCCACGTTAACTTTCACTGTAGTGATTACATCATGTCGGGATCAGGGAACTGTTAAATCTCTGATAGCCGATGGATTTTCGAATCTGTAACAAAAGATAGAAACTTTTATATAAAGTTTTCAGGTTTGCGAATAGTGTCACCATTGTATCAATAGTTTCTTTGAGATTTATTGCCAAGTGCAGTTTAAGAATTTCTAACATTGTATGGTGGTTGGGCAACCTACTAATGGTTCGAGTTCAGATAGAAGGTTTTAGACGCTAAGTTCTAAGTACCTAGTACCTAGTAAATAGTTAAAGCTGTTTAGTAATATTCCCATAACAAACAATACACGTGCTCTTTTACATCACTCCGGTACATTATGAATGAGAATTGACAGGCCCTTAGAAAGATATTCATTCATAACTCTAATAATTTATTTCCTTGTATCAATGAACCAATTGATTAAAGTCAATCAAAGATCACGATCACTGGGACTCTCAATTAGCAGCGGAACTACTTATATATTTGAGAAACTAGAACACTCAAGCTCTATGTCGTTAGTTGTTACAGAATAAGTAACTGAACCCTTAAAAACAATATCTAGATAAAGAATACAAAGTATCTGATATATCAATCTAAGAAGATATAAACCACGAGTATATTCGAGAACCAACAATTTACATTCTAATTAAATGTGTAGGAGTAATAAAACCGTCTCACGGCGCGGCGATATCATAGTAATCTCGATCTAATTCTCGCGCAACGTCTGTGAATGTGGATTATCAGCATTTCTCGTCCGGGCAGAGTTTCTGCTGAGTTGGTGGAGTGTAAATCGTAACCTGCCCGCCATAGCGACGCCAAGTCTGTGGCACCCCGCGCCCCGCGCCTCGCAGGTGACGACCCCTAGGGCTGCACTATGCTTATCGATTACCTACGATATTATTTTACACGATAAAGTTTTGGATATAACGTATTTGTCTTTTTCAAAAAGGAAAGTTGGATTTAAAATAGTAGTAAAAGTGGATTGGAATGAATTGTATTAAGTAATACCGGTATATAAAACACACTTTTGAAAAGATTTTGTGGTAAGGTGTGTAACATTTAATAAATGCCTTTGCTTTTGTTTTTAGTACCTTTACCGGTATTGACGCACAACTTGTATTCTACAATAATGACGCATGCTCTAAGCTTCCAGTGCACATCACTTACAACAAATTGCAGCATACTCGTAGCTACATTAATGGATTTAAATACTCGTAATTTACGGTAGATACCGGGCGTTTTATTAACCAGGAATATAGGTACACAACAGTATGCGTTACTAATCAAAAATTTCAAAAAAAAAAAACCAATTCCAAATTAAACTTATTTCTAACATCAACAATGATCTTTTTATCGATAGTCTTGTACGAATAGTAGAGACATCACTACGAAACCACGATAAATCTGTCGCATATTCAGCGATGTAACGGACTTTCTCTTCGCGTGACTCATTGCTCGGAATAAGTGCGTTCTTAATATGTGATGTAGATAATTGGCATACTTATCTTAAAATAAGAACTGCATGGAATGTAATGAACGGTAATTTACGAATAAGATTTTAGTATTTGGATTTTGTGAAGAACTATTTTACTTTTTACTAAAGATATTTTTTCAGCAGCAAAACAGCGGGAAATATTGAAAACCGATATCTCTTGTGTTTTGATGGAAAATTATTTTATTTCTTCTTACTATGTGTGAAAACTCACGTCACAGAAATAGTTTTACAATAAACTAATGCTTTGGGCTTTACTTTTAAATAGGATGTGTAAATACATTTGTCAGATCGTTTAGGAGTTAGACCCAGATTGGTTGAAAAAGTGAGGCTATTAATACTCTCTAGAAGGCATCCTATCTTTGCTTAATGGAATCTTGAACTTTTAATTTAAAACTGAAACTACGTAGGTATTTAGTTCTATATATACATTTTTGCCTAAATATCCATCTATTTATAATAATGAGATCGCTGTACCTAAATATCTTAAAATTAAAACCGTGTCAATTGTTACTAAGACACGTGTATGATCGACTAATTCATTTAAATTATTCGGATGTTATTTGCCAATTTACTCGTTAGACTAAATTGTTTTTATGGCTCCGAATAATATGGATCTTGGATATTAACATGTGTTGTAATTAAGATATTTTTCGAATAAGTCTGAACTCTATTAGAAATATTTGTAGATCTTGTAGGAAAAGATAAGTCGCTTGTGTTTAGAAATAAAAGTAAAAAATAAATACAATTTAGGAAATAGCGGACCTACTGCGTTCCCAACCCACACTCAACCTTTGTTATAAAACTTTTCTATTAAGCCTGATTTGCACGATGCAATTTAATTACCTGTGGCATATAATTATTTCGAGCAACAATAAAAGTTGCACCGTCTAAACGGTATTTAGACGATTCAAGTCATTTGTTGCTTAATTTTTATGGTATGCCACAGGCTAGAAACTTGCATCGAGTAAATGGGCCTTAATTTGTAATAATACGCACTGTGCGCTACTAAAGCATCCAGAAGACTATAATACGCAGTACGCGCTACTAAGGTGTCCAGTAGACTATAATACGCAGTACGCACTACTAAGGTGTCCATTAGACTATAATACGCAGTACGTGCTACTAAGGTCTCCAGTAAACTATAATACGCAGTACGCGCTACTAAGGTGTCCAGTAGATTATAATACGCAGTACGCGCTACTAAGGTGTCCAGTAGACTATAATACGCAGTACGCGCTACTAAGGTGTCCAGAAGACCATAATACGCAGTACGCGCTACTAAGGTGTCCAGAAGACCATAATACGCAGTACGCGCTACTAAGGTGTCGAGAAGACCATAATATGCAGTACGCGCTACTAAGGTGTCCAGTAGACTTTAATACGAGCTGATCTGTTCTGTTAAAATTTCACCGTGTATACTTAGTTGAAGTGAGCTGTCATAGTGTCAATCCCTAGCATCAGGTGGAATGTGACAGTTCACTTCACGGTCACTCCCCTAAGTTTTCACGGTGAGTGATAATTAATTCGCGCGTAATATTGATCTCTATTAGTAATCTTGTCATAAGGAGTTTTGAATTTCAGGCGTCGCGCCTTGGTATGACTTTCATGAGTTCTAGCATGGGTTAAGTATAATAAGACTAGCGACCCGCCCCTGCTTGGCATGGTTTTCAACGCGGGGCTTCAGAATCAGACAGACATGAAAAGCGACTTTAATTTAAAATATATATGTAGATATAGATTATGAAGATACGCAGACATTTGTTCCTTTTTTAATAATGAAGGAATTCAATTAAGGTAAACAATAGAGTGTGTTCGTGTGAATGGGGTGTAGAGGTAGAATTAAGGCTCCCTCAGACAGTTGCGACGCGATTCTTGTAGAACAATTTCCATGAAGTTTTCATAGAAATTGTTCTACTAGAGTCACCTCGCGCATGTTTGTGGGAGCCTGTATGCATACGATATACGGTATTCTGATATTTAAATAGCATGAGAAGTTTTTTGTTTTGGAAAAGGACATCGCATATTGTGCTCTTAAATGCATATTTACAGACGTAACTATTAGAATTTCTACATTTTATTCTAGGAGGTATAAAAATAACGTCTGTCTCCTTCGCTTTTAAGATTCTGACTTTAGATGTGCTCTTGTCTATCTTTCTGATAGGTTGTAAGACGATTCGTTTTAATTTAATAAATTAAGATAAATGCATGTTTTCAGGAAAAATACCCATTACTCTTTGAAAGGGCTTAAGTACAAAATACGTAGGAATATATTTATAATGTATCTACCTAGATGTTAACTACGTGTTAAATGGGTAGATGACTTAATTTGCACGAGTGCATTATATAAACTACCATGTCACAGTAGTTGATTTTCATCACCTGCCTAGCTCGCTACACGTGCAGTTTGCAGGCAACTCCCAAGACATTATGTTATGTTATTATTTCTAAATCGCTAATTAGTGTCATCAGGAATGATAATTGAATGAAACATGTAAATAAAGATTACTGGACTGCGGAACTTTAGTACACATTTGTTCCGAGTGTTAGTCAGGCAGTGCAGAATAGTTTCTACTACTACAGTAGTGCTACGCCGTAGGTTGTGGCTATTGTTGTGGAAATTGAATGATGCGCCTACCAAGTGACGTAGCAGGGTCTACGAACTGCTACGACTTTCGAAGTAGATGGTTCAGATGGTTATCTTTTAGATATATGCTAGTAATAAAGCTGAAGAGTTTGTTTATTTGTTTTGTTTGAACAGGCTAGTTAGTCCCTGGAACGAACAATAGGATTTAAAAAATCCTTTTGCATTTGATAGCCCAATTCTTGAGGAAGGCTATATAAGCTATAACATCACGGTAGGACCCTTAGGAGCCGAGCAAAAAGAAAAAAGTCAGAAAGAACGCTAAGTGAAGTTGCGATGCGACGGGCTGGATCGAGGTTAAAATAAAGGATGTCACCAAAATCTGCCCAAACGAAGTACCGAATTACAATTACACTTACCGGTACACTTAGTGGCATAAAATACACTAGATTGCACTGAATAATATTGCATTTATATAATTAACTTATAAAAAAAAACTATCAAGTTGACAGCTGTCTGCGGTAGGATTCAGCCACTGTTGTTTCAAGAACGAACGTAATGACATTTAGCAAATATTGTCAACCAAATGTAACGCAATTGTACATGGTTATAAAATAATTTATTATGTAATTTTAAATTATGTAAGGATAAAAATACACTTATTTTCGAATTCCTCTATTTTTTATCTACGATTAGGTGCACGTGTACCTCGAGGTACATGTTTGGGCAAACTTCTATGAGCTTTTGTTGACCTTCTTTCACGCGGGCGAAGTCACGGGCAGAAGTTATTCCTGTATATTCAGTACTTACGATACCAAACCCTTCGTATTTTTTAAAAGGCTTTTATACCGAACAATTTAGTAGATAATTCACATACGGGAGCGATCTACGAGAACCGAGCGGTATGTTCAACACACTATCCTCTGTGAAACTTTTCCGATTTTTTCAGCTACCATGACAGTGTGATAATAAATCGAGTTTCGGATGTCACGGGTTATAAAGCATAGGCGTCGTCGGTTATCGAGAGAATCCGGTGAGGCGGGGCGGTGTTTGGCGCAAATTTATTCATACTAGGGGACCGGCGACCTCTTAACTCTTGTGTTATTTAGGGCACACTTCCTTTGCGATTCCTAGAGCCCATTTGTTAGGTGCTGAGTATTTTTTAAATAGCTGCTTTAGCGCCGTAGTTATGTCATAGATGAAGAAGAGACTGGGGTCATAAGCATGTGGGTGTTGATAAATTGATACGTGTTACAAATAAATATTAAAGTGATTTAAATGATGATCTTCTGTCATAAATCGTGGTAAGATTCTCAATTAGAAAAAATGGATTCTCACATACTTTTGCAGTAAACTAGCTTTCTCAATACAAAAGAGAATTTTACAACATAGTGTTATATATTCTTTACAAATAATACCGTAAGCTAATGAGCTAAAATTGTAACCACTTAAGAATCGAAACTAAATACAAACTTGAATTTAGCAACCCCTAATTGGCACATTCAGATGTACAATGAGACTATTCTAACCCCTTGAAAGCAATGACACGTTGTCCTAGGAGCTCTTAAACAATGAACTGCACAACTTTATCGCCACCATAAAAGCACGAAAGACAAGTAATGCCGACGACGATAAGATATTCGAAAATGGAAAACCGAAATGAAAAGTCAATTTTCATGGCGAAAGTACGGCCGGATTGTTGGCAATTACTTTTACTGCGAAAGTATTGTACTCAATGGGATGGGAATCAAAAAATGGGATTGTATTTGCGACGGCCCCGTTGGCTTCTGAGGAAGGGTGCGGGGTGCGGGGGCTGAGTCACTTGTTGCATGAAGGCGGGGCGGAGACGCCCAACGCCCCTCGCACCACGTGCTATGAAACTTCTGAAAAGCCTGAACATGTACTCTTGATAGCTGAGGTTATTGGGATTAGCTCAGTGGGCCATATTAGGGTACGATAGAGAGTCTTTGCTACTGTGTTAAGGCTCGTGAGTTGTCTTGCCAAAAACTGTAGTAATACATTTTTTGTTTAGTGTTAACGATTTGAAGTTACGAGACTTTCATTAGAAATTTTTATTTGATCATGACGTAAACCTAGCTTGTTTTAAACTTTCATGGGAAAAAGATTAGCAACTGTTTAATTACCCATCCTGCTATGGTAATTGGTTTTACTTAATTACCGATTTCCTACGAAGTTTCTGGAATCCCATACGCATGATTGGATATGGTCTATTAAATGAAAATAAAGATATTTATTAAAATTAAGCTGAGAATCGGCACTTTTTACACGTCAAAATTACATAAGGCAGTCGTCCAAAATGCCCGCCGTTCACCATTTTCTAGTTTTTTATCTGGGAAGATGAAGTTGTGTTAATCTTATTCCTACTCAGTATATTTAATTCCATTATTAATAAGACTAAGGAATGAATTCATTTAGAAAATGCACTGACAATCAGTTTTATAGGAAACTTTAAATGTTCTCCCATTTAAAATCACAGACATGCCATGAACCTCAATCTTTGGTTACATTGTTACTCCAATGCGACAACATAATAAAAAAAACCAAAACTAAATCTCAAACTGCCTGCCCAAAACTTTCACTGGATAAAACCGTCAAAATGTTCCCTGTCCTAATTTGTATCGTCATAATCTCAACGCATTTGGGGTTCCGCAATAAAATCATAAAATCGTTAGCCAGGGGCGTGCTTCTGTAGACAGTTAACACGTAATCCAATTTAGACGGTCGACATCAACGATGAATGCTAAAGGAGCTCGGCAAAATTACTGAACACACCCTTGAACAGTTTTTTTTTGTATTCTTGAGAATGTTTAATTTTTGGGACTATTGTAAGCCTAGCAAAAGAAATCTTGATAGTTTTAATTAGACAAAAGTGTAGATGATCTCGATTAACTCTATTACAACGTACATTTATTTTTCATTAACTCTTGTTGGCGCTTAAAATTCAGAACTTTACCATTTCATCGCACAACTTATGAGCGTTTATCTGAAATTTAGGAGAAAAACTTAAGTTATGAATTTGATGTATGTTGCCCCTTTATAGCCTAAATGATATTTATTTTAGACTTGTCACAATTTCGTACATTGATTGCTCTACTTCAAAAACTTCTTAATCATCCACTTAGAGAACAATGTTCAGGAAAGTTAATGTCAAATCGCGGTGCGCCTTTAACAAGCGTCGCAGAATATTTACGCTGCAAAGTAGGGGGTGGGTAAAAGTCACGTAAATCTCAAGAAAATTGACATCCCTAACTATGTTGGCACTCATTTAAATAACTGATCAAACTCCAGCAAGCTGTCAAACAATAAAGAGCTACCAACTTATTGGATATGCGACGTTCATCCTACAGACTTATATTGAACGCCAAAATTGGCCGCAACTTTTTGAATGGATAGCATTTTTTTCTGCTTTCACGTAAATTGAGATTCGATGTAGCAAGCCTAGCGTATTTTAAATCGCATTTTAAAATTATAGCTTTTTAACTACACTAAAGTTTTGATGGATCGTAACTTTTAGTGTGCCTGTGTAAAATAATGCTGAACTTTTGTGGCTTGGTACTTTCAAATCGAAACTACCATTACATTTAAATGAACTTGTTTGCCTACCTGCATGATATTTTTAAATTCCACAGCACCACAGCATATTAAAAAGTTGCCTTTTAATACTTATTTATATCAGTAGGTGTCTATTTATATGTAAATTCGTTTCTTTATAAAAATCTACGTAAAGATTGTACAGCAGGAATAAAGATCATCGCAAACGAGAGCACTGCGTCTGCAGTTAATAGTTACCCGTTGTAATAATGAACCATTGTCACAACTGTCAAGTCAGTTATGGAAATGAAAATCTTAATATTGTAATAAAAATTCTGAAATAAATGTATAATTCATCACTCATCAGAGAGGCCATGCGGCAAATATTTAAAGTACTTACCTATAAGGCAACACCGAGGTGGGTATAAAAAGAGCAAAAGAGATTTTTATTAAGTAGAAAGGCGGGGGGAGAATATAATGAATAAATTCCGTGTAAGGACCCCTCCTAACGCAATTGAAAACTTTTAACAAGTGCCGGGAAATCGTGTGTAAAGGTGGGCCCGTACCTAATTACGCAGCTAGCCGAATGAAATACCGGAAAGTTCAGAAATTTAAACGATGTCTCCTCCCGACTCCGGGACACTTTATGAAAATCAGCTCGTTAATAAAATCGTCGAGTGTTGACCGATGTCTGGGCACACGGACTCCACCCGTCAGGAGAACGGAATACAAAATTAACGAAGTGTGCATTTGTTCTTAAAATTGTATTCTAAAATAATAAAAATATCTCAAGCGCCGATTTATAGAGCAGTCTGTGAAATATTACTCCCATTACGTAATTGCGTGCCAAATGAAAAGTTAAATCACGTTTCGGTACTTTTTAAAATCGAGTTTCTCGATCCGGAGTTTACCCCCCATTAACTTTCCGTCGTGTCAAAGTATTAAAAAATTAACAAGATATTTTCCACCGCAAGCTCACCGTCTGCGGAGGACGTATTCATTCTTTTGTAACCCTAAAAAACAAGTCATTACCGAAGCGGGTTTAATCCAGCGTCGTGTTCTGGAGTTTTTTTGTGATATTCCATTATTCGGAGGCGATCGCTCGACGCGGCGCGACGGGCACCGTTTACGCTAAAATGATATGATTAATTACGAGTGCCGGTAGCTCGCCGGTCTCCCTCATTAGCGCACAAATAGGATCGCTCAATGGTGAAATTGAATCTTGAACGCTGGCAAACCACACTCAATAGGACTCTAATTATAATTATTATTCATATTAAATAAACACCGCTAGTTCGGTGTTTTGTTTTGATTGCTGTTTAAATTATTATGGAGTAGAATACTCGACTAGATTATTATGAATTTTGAGAGTCAAATGTACCTCAAAGTTCTCTAAATCACTTTTATCGAGCTCATTAGACCTAGTTTTTGTGTTTATGTGGCCAGGCGACATTAGCGTCGCTATAAAACATATTAATAAGATAATAATAACACAGTAGCCAGCCTGTCAAGTCTTTGAAAAAATCAGTTCAAATCAAAGTTTACAGTGGCAACAAATTATTCATATAGGCCAATATAATTTGCAAACAAATGATATGGCCGTACACCTAAGACTTTTTCATTTGGTTTTTACATAAATAAAGAAGGCATCACGTCTCATAATCCACGTACAAAGAAACGTAAACATGAGTGACGTACTTATCTTTTGTAATACCTAATGTCGTAAATATGAATGTGACAAGAAATCCGTTCTTTACTGCAGATTTTGGGGGTCGCGCGTAGAAAACTACATATTTTGTGGTTCTGTTTTTAGGTAGGTACAGTCGTAAAAAGGGAAAATTCATTTACGCTCTGTTTTTTCTTCATTGTATTTGTCTTATGAATAGAGAAAAAGTTGGCATGCTAGTGGTACTCTCTCTTTATGTCTCTGGCATGAGGGAGGCCCGCGACTTGTTATAAAATATATATGAACAATGTCGAATAAAAGAAAAATATTCACTACAATATTTCGTGCATTTGTTCTTGCTACCTACTATCGAGCGGACACTGATGTTTCAAACTATTTAAATGTCTCCTCAAAAAATAATGTGTCAATGAGAATGAAATAAGTAAATCACATTATTTTCTTCCGAAAATTTGTTTAAATTCAATAGAGAACTATAACGTAACAAAAGGCAATAGAGAATAAGCTTATTCAGTTGTATAGTTACGTGATATACCTAATAGTAAGTTTCGCTGGCCGAGGCAGGGCAGTACCTAATAGGCACTCGCTGCACAACTTTCAGTAGATTATTATAGTTGATATTCCAGATTGATTGCCGTCGTACTGTTAAACGTTTTCTAATTTTCATTTTTTTTCTATCCATATCCTTATATTATACTGTTTTAAAGTTTTGAAATCGCCATGTTTTACTTGGGAGAAAAATGTTATTCGTTTATTTTTGACTATTACACACTTGCTATCCGCATTTTCCTGTACAATTCAATGTTACTATCATCATAACGGTACATTTTATTGCTAGCTGTATAAAACCCTGAAATAGATATCTCAAAGAAACTTATTGAACCACAGATATTGAAACACTTATCTAGTTTATATATAACGTAGGTATGTATAAATAGATTACCTTTCACATCGATTCAAGAGCGGTCCACAACGCGCGCCCCCTCCAGGATCCACAATCCGGATTACGATACCCTATCTATATCACAAGCTTCCACCTAGCTTAGCACTAAAGCCTACACTAACACAATTGACTGCAACAACGATCGGTAACCGTCCACTTAACACTAAATAAAACTCTAACATTAGTTAACATGATAAAAGAACAAAAAAATCTCGACTACAATGCGAAAGTAACAAAAGAGGAAAAAGTTGTGTCACATCGTATTTATAGTGGACAATGTGAACTTGTAAGTAGGTAACTGGTCCAAGGGTCCGAAGATTTGGGTGTTTCAGTGGACCCAGGAAGGGGCTACGGAGTAGGGCGTTCGGGGCCCGTTGCCGCCCGAGAGCGTGGTCGGGACGGGCGGCGCGGGCGCAGCGAACTGGCTCTCAGCCTCCGCCGCCATTGCGCTGTGCTGCTGCGGGAAGTTGAAGTCTAGCGTACCTTCCATACTTAGCTCGTGCTTTATCACCTGGTGGAAGAAATATTTGAAGTTAGATAAGTCTGTATTATGTGAAGCTTAATGTGTCATCTTTGTCTGTTCGGGATGCTGTTTTAACTCCGCGTTTCAGGGAATAAGATATTAGACCAACATTGATTAACATCATCATTATGATCATCATCGGCCTACAGCAGCCCACTGCTGCAAATAGGCCTCTCCAAGTGCACGCCATTTAGCTCGATTCTTGGCTACTCTCATCCAGCTGCTACTAACCCCCCATGAAGATCGTCGACCCACCTAGCCTGAGAGCGTCCTACCTTACGTTTGGCGATTCGCGATCTCCACTCAAGAACACGTCTACCCGAACTGTCATCGGTTCTACGGCTAATATGGCCGGCCCATTGCCACTGCAGCTTGGTTATTCTGTGAGCTATATCGAAAATTTTGATTCTCTCATGTATCTCGATTACACTAAAGTACCTATACTTAATTCAATATTAAATAGTTCGTTCGTAACACCTCCTCTCACTTGAAACCGTAGTCTTGTTCAAGTATCACAGTGTTGTGGTCCATAACGAGAAATGTATTCAGAGAAAAGTATCAATTCTGTTGAGGTCTTCGCTTACCTCATCAACATTACAGTCGAAGCCGTGTTCGAGTGTCTCAATGTTAAGGTCCTCCGCGAGCCCCGTGTTAAGGGCCCCCATAATCTGGCCCATAACCGTGGTGGGGCCCATCGCACCCGTTTGCACCATCATCCCGCCATTCATCAGGGCCGCGTCTGATGTCGTCACCATTTGCGTCTGATTGTTTTCTGTACAACCAAGAAACGGCTTGGGTCAGAGAGTTGATGATCGTAGAATGATAAAACATCAGTGAGAAGTATTACGAATAGTCTTCAAGACTTGATTATAGAGGGAAGCATTATAGAGCTGTTGTATTAATGGACAGAAAGTTTTTCCAAAAGCTTGTAGTTATTCTAATTCCACAACTAGATTTTTTAAATTATGTTACACGGAATTAATGGTCAGAGGATACCTGGTTCGAGTTTTCTTCCTTAAAGCGACATTTTAGAAATTACCATATCTCGCCTATGAAAGAGCCTTCATTCACGAGAAAATGTGGAAATTTCTTCTCTAACCAGCGACAAGGCAAAAGATGAAGCAATGGGTATCTTGGCTAAGGCAAGACAAATGAGAGAGCAGTAACACATACCTGTTTGCATAATATCAGCAGGATCTGCAGGTGGAGGTGGTCTGACGAAGTGGTCGAGTGCGTGCTGGTGCGGATGCGTTGGATGGGCCGGGTGTGCAGGATGAGAGTACAAGGAGGAGCACGTGCAGCCGCCGTGCGGGTGCCGGGGACACCCCGCGTACGGACTGTACCGGTAGCTGCCGCCCGACGAAGACGATGATGTCGTTGGAACGTACCTGGTAGAAACAATCAAGTAGAACAATGGTCTGAAAGCTTGACGTTAAGCTTCAGGTCTGACATAAAGTTGTTCATCAAAGAAATTCATGAAATCTTTTATTCCAATTACAAAGGCTTCTGAAAACATAGGTACAAGTATCTAGCCTGCTTTGTCGTAAAATTAACTGAATCTAAGGAGTTCTAAATAAAGCAAAGCGTACTCTAGGGCAAGGCGTTTACGACAATAACTGTTAAAGTGGTCGAGGTCGGACTTTTGGATTCTAACCAAAATTCCGACATCGACGCTAAGCTTACTACAAAATGCTTACGTGTTGAGGAATGGATCGGTTCCGGCCAGTTTCATGGACTCGGCGAGAGAGCCAGCCAGTTCGTCTTGTCCGAAGTCCGATTGAGTGTAATCTGCTACGGACGTGTAGTCAGTGTACTCTGGGCCCCAGTCAGGTTCTGTCGTGATCATTGATGGGATCGGAGACAGGCGGCCGCACGAAGACGCGTTGGACGACACCCTCGGACGGAAGTCCGGCGACAACTGGAAACTGCTACGCGCAAGCGAAGAAGCAATCAAAATAACGAAACCTATCTCGACTGGCGATGTGAATTATGTAATCTAGATTAATTCTAATAAGAGTCTGATTGTAAAATCTTTAAACAAGTATCCAGTCACATAATTCTTTCATCGACATTTGAGACGCAAAAAATCATAACGGTTAGCAGAAAGAAATCTTAAAGCTAGTTCGGACTCTATACAATCTCAAACAAGTGTATTGGGAGCATGCAAATCTAATGCCTATGTCCTCACTAACATATAAATTTGTATGCTAAATGAAGCGATCACTATAACCGCTTCGGCGGTCATCTCAGAAATATCTTTATTACTACAAATAGTGACAAAATGTAGGATAAGATACGGGTTATAGGCTGGCCCTTCGGCAGTCACCGAGCCATTGAAAATATATGTCGATGACGCTCGTAATCCAGATAAAATAAATCGCCTATAAAAATGTTAAATATCGGCGAAATGACGAGATTCAGCATCCACATAACTCATCATCTAATGGTTCTGAATGATTTAAAACCTTTTATCATAAAGTAGCAGAGTTGCAATAACTCAATTTTATTAGTCTGGTCAACGCAGCTTTATGTCGATGGTTTTATTATAGAGTAAGCGTATCATGCGTGGCTTACTTTGTTTCTAGTAGTCATAAAATTTCAATATTCCCAAGGAGGTAACGTTATTTAGTAATAATGTACTGTCAGATATTTGTGGTTCTGGCAGAACTCGCTTCTGCATTACCCGTATAGGTAAATTATAGTGCCTTTAAAGTCAAATTAGTATCGTGAAATAGCGTCCGAGAGCGTTACCATTATTGGCTTGGTGCCACTACTCTTTTGGACTTTCCTCTACTTATTCTACCTGTATCACTGGAAAGATGGTACTACATTTCTAAATAATCGTCTAAAGTTCTATTGTAAGCTGCGAAAATTTCGCTAAGATAAAAGTGTTAGATAAAAGGTTATATAGCTACCTGTGCATCGGTGAATCTGGGAACATATCGAGACTTTCCGATACTGAGCTGCTGGGACTTGGCGTTGCGTCTGCTGTTGCACCGTTTCTTAATATTTCAGCCTATAATTGAAAAGGTGGCACTATGATAATTTGTGCTATTAACGAAGATAGGATAGATAGGATTCTACTCATACTCTACTTCAAGCACCAACTAAAAAGAAATATAAAAAAAAACTAAACTGAATTAATGTACTTTGGCATGTAACTACTTTAAAGCTTGGGTTTCCTATAACAGTGGTGCCGTCTTTACAGAGAGCGTTTTTATCATTGTAAAGGCAAACACTGGAGCTATTATTTTCATGATGGCTGTCATTACAGCGGCCAACGCTATCTTAGGAATCCCAACCTTTAAACGAAGGTAATCATACCTTCTTCTTTACCCTGCCTCTCCGCTTTTCGAACTTTGATGTCTCCATGGAAGCTGCCCGCCGTCTGACCGACTTGCCCGGCTTCGCGTCAGGGTTTATCATCCACCATGATGACTTGCCCGTGCCCTCGTTTTGTACCCGCATGAACCGGTTGTGTAATGACAGGTTGTGTCTTATTGAATTCTGCAAAGAAGAAAGGGATCGTTAGTTACGCCAATGACTTTTTAAGTTGGTGATTGGCCGCACTAAGTCTTACTGATGCAGGTGCTGTAAAGGGGTTAATGTTTACTATAAGTAGTGGACAATATTTTTCAGCGCGTTTACCACTTGTTTATTAGTACTATTCACATCGTACGACGATTGCGTCAACACTAATAAAACAACTCTAAACTGTAGAGTATTATCAGTAATCGCACGGTATCCGCCGATGGAACAGAATATTTACGAAGTATTTCTTATGGTTTTTAATTGATTAAATTTGGAATTAAACTTGTTCGAATCAGTGCAAATTCGGTAATAATTGATTTTTCGCAAATTATTTTGCATAAAATTTCACACGATTTCATTGAACTTCCCGAACAACTGACAAAAATATTTTAAAACATTACTACCAGGATTATTAGCTGTTTCTTTACCCAACTATTTTGGAGTCGGCTTCTAGTCTAAACGGATATCTGAATACCAGTATTTTACATGGAGCGACTGCCTATCTGACCTCCACAACCCAGTTACTGGGTTTAACGAAACCTCTTGGTAAGATTCGTTGTCAGACTTTTTCGGCTTCTAAGTAGGTACCCGTTACGACTTTAGGTAATATTAGCTGTTTAATATTAATTATTTAACATGAGAGCACTGAAAAACCCTTTATGTATACACATCCTTATAGATTTACCAAGGGTTTGAGGTGAACTGACAATAAAATGAAAGTAATAAACTCGAATGTCCCACGATATCCGGGCGTGGTCACAGTTGACCACAAAAAAAAAACTATTTTAATTCCCGCTACCGTTGAAAGTTAGTGCAATAACGCGTCCTATGATCCTATCTCACACCGGCAATAAAATCCCGCAACTTTTTCCCGTCGAAGTAACAAAAGCAACCGCAGCAACGAATGAAGTTTAGCCATAAAACAGTCCATAAATAATATCTGCGTGCCCTGTGAGAACTGCCACTTATGGTAACTACAATTTACTCCACATAAATATGTACATTCTTCAAAGAAAAAGTACAATGTCATTTTATAAGTATAAAATTTGCAACGGATTTTTACGGGTGGTTTAACAAGAATGTCTGTCATTTTAACGTTTCAACTCGAATGCATAAATTTTGGATACCTCTATCTACTATGTAAATCACTCAAATTTTATGTAAGCGCCAATGGAAGAAACCGTTTCTTCTATTTGCGCAACGTAGGTATCATGTTTGGTACCCCTGCGATAACATACTATTACCAATGTCCCGTTTTATTATGGAAAACTTTGATGGATGCCGATCCGACTTTCAAACTACGTCGTATGAAATTCTTGGTGCCCTCAATGTTTTGTTTAAAAAACATTGAAATCATGTTAGAACTGTAGACATGGAGCTGCAGATTAATTATAAATTATTTAATGATTTACACACGTGTTCCTATTAAGTACGCCCAATTAAGTTTATGCGATGTACAACAATTGGACGTGTACATAAATCCAGTAAATGTGGACAACTCCCGCGATTTATCAAGCGTGAAAACACACGCAACAAATGGCCTGTCGACGCTTTGATGGATTTGTCGCCAAGAGCCCTTACCATGAATTACGTAAGCTATAAAAGTGACAACCTCGCGTTGATCTTCGAGCGCCCCTGTAACCGATGTATAAAATCTCGACCCGCTCGCAACGCGAAGTTTCGAGTTACAAAAGCGAGTGGAATGTGAAAATTCGTGATAAGTTATGGTTTTACCGATTTACAGTTTGGTGCGAAATCTTTTGATACAGCAATGACAATTTAAAGTTACAACATAAATCTAAACCACAGATATAAGTACAGACTATGATCTATATTAAATCCCGAACTTCTGTAAAATTGTAAGCCTTTCTGTAATGCTATAATCTTTTATATCAAACAAGAATAATTATTTAATATGTAGAAATTCATCGCAAATTTCATCTTACTTATATGGAACACCCATTTATAGATATAGGCAAAACAGCTACACTATATTTATTTTATAGAGGCCTCAATATTAATGTATCCGATATAATAATTTCACGAATATAATTTATGGGCAGTAAAGATATATAGTTTGCTGACGGGCAACTAAGTTAATCGAATTTTCTGCTACTGGGATATCACGTGCGTAGGTTTTCATGTAATTTACCTGTTTTTTTTTGTTGGGTATATATTATGGTTTATACGGCCGTATTTCTCCACGCTCCAGTGAAGATTGAACGGGTACCGAACGCAGTACTTTGTACAGAGAATGCGAGGAATATAATCTGACATGAAGCGTCGTATCTTGTCATACACTGCTATAAATCTGCGGAGGCAGTGTCGGTACATTTTTAAAATTTATGAAAAATGTCTGTCGTCGCCGCAAATGTAGATGACGAGGAAAAGAAAAGCTAAATTACGCCATCAAATTACGATATACAAATGAACGGCACACGTTATAATTATTTCGAGTTATTACACATATTATCCATCCTCAAGTGATTCAGAACTAGTGAATAATTGGTATACGTAACGGGTTAATAATATAGGTCACATTCATGCACATCATCATCACCACATTAATTACACGCAACCACAGTAAATTGCAGGTATTTATTCGATAATACACACATCCCACATTCTTACTTTAATTACCTTGCCCCTCACTTTCTTGTTTACCTCACTCGTTAATAAGAGCTAAGTGTCTGCATTAAAAACCGGTATAAATAAAATTGTAATTATACAAGCTGCCTACGTATAATTTTAATTATACAGGGTGGATACGATTCAAATTAGGAATATATCGCGCTGTGCCAATTCCAGCACTTTCTGAAATGAACATAGCGACAAGCGTCGTACAAACCGGGGCAAGACATCGTACTTAGAATTTTGTCTACGGCAGGATCTTTGGCGCCACTGCGACCCTTATGGGGTGAATTAACCGTCTACGCTGTCTACAGTCCCCTTTAATGCTCCAGCGACTTAAATTTTGTCGAATTTCCACCGCTATTATATAGCGTTACGCAATCTTCGAGCGATGGCTTATGATTTCCGCTCTTTATAGCCTTCGCTTGTTTTTTGAGAGCAATCGCTGTAAATTGACGAGCCTGCTGATTAGTTACGATATCTTAGTTAACTTCGGTCCCGTTTTGGTGTTGTCAACGGGAGTTTTCGAACGTTGTAAAATAAATTCGATTTGGTCTGATAACTTTTTGTATGGTTCGCCGGTGATTGTTCGAAGATTATAACTTATTTTTCACTTAAAATTTCTATCAGTAAAAAGTTAAATTAAGCTGAATATTTACTTTTTCGCTTTCATAGGAAACGTAAATATTGGTACGCACGATGACATAATTATCAAGCTATACATTTCCAGTATAAGCTGACTTCTCATTGTACGAGAAGCATGTACAATGCGAGGTGAGCTAAACTGGAAATGTATAGCTTGACATGAAAGAAAGAAAGAAAGAAAGAAAAATAGGTTTATTTGTCACAGAAAAACGTGCATACAAAAAAAATAATTAGCTCATGTCATGTTGGTTCATGTCGTCGAATGTACGTACAACGAAAAAACGTGGAAAAGTGAAGCAACGGTATAACCGATTGTTGAATAATTCAGCGAGATTGTTATCTTGGGTTGACATAAGCGGTGCACACACGATGGACCTTCAAAATGTATTTTAATGTACCTAAGTATTACAAAACTCTACTCTGTTTTCGATATTTTATACGGAAATATTATCATTTGAGTGGTAAATACTCAATGATCCTAGTACGTAGAAGAATATTTAAAGGAATTTTGATTTAATTTGTAAAATATCTGTCAATTTCTGCGACACCGTGATGAGTAGGGGGTTTTTGATACGCATATTAATAAGTTATTATCCCATTTAGGTACCTACATGTTGGAAAACCTTGCATTTTCATTTCTAAGAAGTTTAATCCAAATCTTTTAAATGTTGCTGCTTACCTACATACATTTTCAGAAAGGTATATTCAATGAAAGTTATCTAAGTGTAAAATAGTTACTCCCCTATGTCCTTCGCTCGGTCCTCAGACAATGCGTCACAACCGAATGTATGCGCATATAAAAATTTAGTACTGTTATTAGATGAATGAAATTATGGAAGCTACCGAACGTACGATACATATTCTACGTAGTTTTACTAACTTTTGTGTTCATGTACTTCGCTTATAAGTAGGTGAGTATTGCTCACATTGCACGTGGGTAGCACACATCAAATTTTATATGAGCTTATTAGGAAACAATGCAGCTTTAAATATAGCTATCTAGGTGAGTAGGATATAAATTGGCTTATTACTCACATAAGAACCAAATTTGTATATCAATACAATTTTTACGATTTTTAAAGTAAATTGTAGCTACATTCACCGTTAAAATAATCTTAAAAGGTTGCCCATTGCCCATCCACTTAATTAAAATCTGTTGGCCCCCTCTCTTGGGTTCAACGGAGAAGTGTATTCTAGGAGCACACGTTCCATCGACATTTCTAAGAGTTAAGTGATGAAATTGTATGCATTGCTCATTGTAATAAGAATAATTTTAAAGTACTGTGCAAAATAAATGTATTTTCTTTCTTTCTAACTAACACAGTTTTTTTCCATTTAAACATAGAACAGTAAAACAAAACCACCACCTAATTACAACAGTCCAAATCGATATTCGATACAAAGAAATCAAAAGTATTGATGAAATGATAAAAGAACAAAATATAAAGCGTTCGAAATATTCCCGAAGTGTGAAATCAAATAATAAATAATTCAAATTAGAGAATCGGGATAACACAATAGGGGCGTCGGCTCCAGGGGGAGCCGCAAACGTGACGGCCCTAAGAAATTTGGAAGAAACCCGGTGACGTGTCAACCGCCACTGACAAATTTAATTATTCAACTTACCGAAACGTTAGCAAGATGACTTTTCCCGAGCCGATAACTAAGTAGGAATAAATTCACTTAGAGCTGCCGAAGCAAAGTTTAACTTAATAAAACAATGGAATTTTCGTAATTTGATTGTACTGAGGTCGGATCCCGCTGTCAGCCTGATTTGAATACGTCATTGCGAATCATTTGTCGTGCTCACCTGAGAAATTTGAGTTACCGAAATATGTACAGTTAGCCTCAAAATGATGTACGGTCACCAAATGTAATAGGTAACCAGTGCCGTTGATATAGTTGAAGTTTAGTAAGAAACCAGTGTATGTTTTCAAATTGAATAAAATTTAATAAATGAGCTGTTTGTTTCCTATTAATTAAGTTCAATTTTATTCGAAAATATCCATCGGTTTATTTCTAAACTTCAACTATATCCGACAACCCTGGTTACTTATCACATTTGGTGACATTACCTACCTACACATCGACAGAATTAATTTAATTACTTATCTACAATTTTTTTCCATAATATTTCATCAATGTGTAGCCGCAACACATATTGACATTGGGTACTTAATTGTAGATACATAATGATACATTAGTGTGGTACAAAATTTGTAGACAATCAAATTAATTCTTGTCGCTTTATGAGGTTTACTGAACAACATTTCTCCAGTCGAATTGTCTGATTGTTTTATTTTAGCTTCATTGGATCAAGTTAAAACCGAATTATACGAACTCTAATGAACGAGAACTTTGCTCCTGTTTTGACAACAATATAAAGTCCTTATTAAGTTTTCGTGGAAAATTTTTCTTTACTCTCATCTGAATATTATCTTAATTGAATAACGTTTTCACAGTTTTCAGTTGGTTTGAGTGCTACGCAAACAGACCCTGATTTAAAACTTATACTGATTTTCTTGACTGCCTCGACTCTTGTGGTCGCAAGCGATACTGATAAGCATTAGGTCTTGGGTTCGATGCCCGTGTCGGGCAGTGTTATTGGGTGGTTTTTCCATCTGGAATTTCTCAATAGCAGCCCGGAGTCTGGATTTGTGCCCGGTTGATGGCAATTAAGTCGCCTCCTATAACATATTAATTAAACATAACTGGCGAAATGTGGGTGTGGGTAGGTACCTACTACAAGTGCACCTCTGCCTTACCTTTTGGGGATTAAAGGTGTGATGATATGTTATGCTGGTCACGAATCGACAAAACAAATGTTATTCATACTTCATCAGCCAGGGATAGACCTTTACAAAATTAATTTGTAAAGATCTTTTGGTAATTTGTTATGAATTTTGAGTACATCAAAATTTATTGTTCTTGTATTTGCTTTGATTATATTTATAACAGAGGTAAATAATTCTACCTTCAGTACAAGTGAAGAATACTAAACAGTGGGTTGTAAAAATTAATATCCTAAAGGTATTCAATGCTGTGCATGTTCATCGATTTATTTGTAAGCATAAATAACGACTCATCTAGTAAATGTTACGTAATAAATATAAAGGACACCTATTCCTGAAAGCAAATCGGATACATTTTTAAAACGTTTCTTTTGGGAAGATCGAAAAGTCGAGAATCGAATAGGAAAAGGTAAGAAAATTAATAACAGAGTTTTCATTGAATTTTTAACCGGTTTAAAAAAAGTAGATGGTTATGTATCCGGCGAGTATCTTTTGATTTTTTTCATTAACCGAATAAATAAGATTTCCCAAATAAGTAACAATATTCATTCATTACGCTAAGAAAAGGAAAAATTCGACAGGCGTGCTCGAGCCCACGGATTCTTGGATTTATATCTCGGTTCCGTATAAATCACTTTAATGGTCCGATTAATGTCCGGACCGAGCTGAGGTGTAAGATGTACGCAGAATAGACGTATGCAACAGAAATGTTGCCAACAAAAGAACACAAGGACACTGTATAAAATAACTATATTTGTAGGAATCTACGTATGATACTTAAAAGAGTAAGTGGGCGACAAGTGGGCGAAACTAACATACTAATAGAGTCGGTATTCACGAATGTATTGTTTAATTGAAAAAAGGAAAAACAAAATAAAAAAAATCTCAAAAAGTAAAGAGGAATTTATTCGGTTTGACGTCAACTTGGAACTTTTGTTAATCCAATATGACGTATTAACAAAATTAAAAAATAAACACCTATCATGATGATTTTAATCATCATCTAATAAACGGGAAATGTGTCAATTATTGCTATTATCTACAAATCTAAGCCATTCCGGATTTATATTAGTCATTGGAAAACATGTGATCGGAGCTAATTATTAATTAAATAATAATTACTAAACACGAACTCTGATAGCCTGTCGTCTTACTCCCATAGATCACGGTCTGTGATACCAAGATCATGTTTTCTTTATCTATTTACTCGTAAATCAGAGAGGGTCATGTCTTTTTCATATAAGTATCTCTATATAAATGGCTGTATTGTTGTAATTAGTTTTTTTGTCATGTAATTAAGTGTAGATTTCGAGTTAGTTTTCTTTGTAAGTTAGAATCATCTTTGAACTTATTATCAAAAACCTTTCGTATATTTTCCTTTCCTTTTATTATGTTTTTAAACATTTAGAACTAGGTATAGTGTATTTATTTTATTTCTTATTTTTTGTTTATTTTTCGTATGCTGCACTGATTTTGACGTCATCCACGTCAACGCCGGCTATCGCTGAAAACCAGCGCTGGGGCTCTGTCTCGCATAGGGTCGTAGCATTATGCTGAGCGATTGCAGTTTTTTTTTTTGAATTTAGTGTTTTTGCTTTGCGTCATGTTTACCACAAATAAACGTATTTTCTTTCTTTTTTTTCTTTCTCTCTTTTCCTTGTAAGATTGGCGATGAAATAAATAAAAAAGTTATAGTTACATTATAGTAATAAGACATCTATAATCTTAGTTTTTACTAAGACCCACTTGCACCGCCAATAACTAAACACGTTTCGCGTTAAACGACTTTTAAACATTTTTCTGTCTCTGTCATCTTCAAACTTTTGACAGAAACAGGATTATGTTTTAAACTCGTTTAGCGCTAAACGTGTTTAGTGATTGGCGGTGAAAATGGGTCTTAGTCTTCTACTGTTGAATTACATTTTCCTTCAGTTAACAAAGTTAAGATCGAAACCGATTTCTTCTAATAACACCAGCGTCTAAAATAGTTTTTCATTCTATATTTTTTTATTTATTCCAACAGCACTTAAGCGTTAGTGCCGGGGGTAGAAGTAACGCTTATCACTTGAGTGACCTCGGCCGTGTCGCACCGATATCGAATTATAATTAGGTCCAATGACTTCACTCGACATAATCACGGAATGACCGATGCATTTCAACGAGTGAATCAAGTAATGCACTTTATAAAATAAAACTACTTATTAATACTGTTGTAACAACTTAAATATTGGTATAAAATTAGTCAATTACTCAAATATTCTCATGGTATCAATCTGCCTAGCCTTTCCCAACTATAGTGGGGTCGGCTTCGAGACTAACCGGATGCAGCATTTTACATGCAGCGACCGCTTATCTGACCTCCACAATCCAGGTACTGGGTAACACGATACCCCTTCGTAAGACTGGTTGTCAGACTTTTGGGCTTCTGACTACCCGTAACGACTGTCAAAGATCTACGAATGACAGTCGGGACCAACAGCTTAACGTGCTTTCCGGGCCACGGAGGGGTCTCGATAAGTAATGGATGGTCGCCCATCCACGAACCGACCGCGGCAAGCGTAGCCTAACCTTCGATCGAATCGTGCGGCTGTTTTTATATAGCCACGAGCCACAATATTATTCTGCCCTATAATATTCTCATGGTATGCCTAAGTAAATAAATTTCCCGACATTTCAGTCGAAGAAATGTAATAATTTACCTACAGTAAGATATACAATTGGTGACAGTATGTCTACCTCAACAATGCTTAATTATTATTCATTGCCGCTTACGAATACAGCAAAAATACCTTTGATTTGAAAGAACATTAACATAAGCCAAAATTAGTGACATGACCAACGAAATAAAAATAAACGCCACATCTAACAAGGCGAGAGAACTTTTATAATTACAAGTTTATTATAACACTGCACTTTAAAGTCAGTGATGTATAATTGCATTTTATTAAAAATAAAAAGCGAATGTAATTTATGCAAGACGACCGAGCAATTCCGGAACAGTTGGCGAGTTCCCAGATCTATATTCGACATCTGCACATCATGCTCTTGACCCCACCTAAGATGCCTTGCAGTGCGATTTCATGATATAAATAAGGAATAACGTATGAATTTATTCATAATTGCAATATAACGCATTTCCTTAAAAAAAAACCTTGCAAAAACTTGCAGACGCCAAAGAAAAATCTTTTAAATAGAATCTTTCAATTGAACGAACAAGGAATGACTGTATAAATCTTCCTCAGATCTATTGTTAGCGAATGACGATGGAAGTTTAAAACATTTCATTCTCGGCGTATTATAACTATCGAAGCCTAAGTGATTCCAAGACAACGTTTTAAAAACCGAAGGGGAAACCTATTTTGCCGCAGACGAACGCAAACACCTTTTCAATCCTTCAATGGGCCTAACGATGAGACGGTGGGAAGAGCTGTGAAGTACCAACTAGCCGTGGCAGTTTCTTAATGGTATTGTAAGACAGAAAAAATACCGGGATCGCAGTACAATGGTGCAAAGAGAAAGATTAATCGTTCGTTCGGAAGGCGCACTCGGGAACGTATACTAGCATCGGAGGCGCTTCTACAAAAATTAATCATTTTAACGCGTCATTGTCGTTCGGTCTCCTCCCACGCGTGAAAACTTCCCCGCTAATTAAATTAGAATTAGGGAGCAGTTTGACAGATTGCGTTCGAATTTTTCACTCGCTTTTCGAACCAAAAGATGAATTTCTACAACTGCCATAAGATCTGTCTTCTTGATTAATAGACGGATGTGAATACTCGGATAAGTGGAAAATTTTATTCCAGTACCTATCGTGGGAGATAACGAAGAAAGAAGAATTACATAAAGCTTTCAGAAAGTGTGATGTAATCTCGACCGTCGTTTCCATAAACTTAATGGCGAAGTATCACAGAACTTACATATCGCTGTTATAACAACCCAAGTTGGCATATTTGTTACCCCCTCAGTCAGCATATTCGCGTCGAATGACCGCCAATTTATGTGAAAACTTCCACCGGTTAGAGCATGACCTATCTATATGAATAAAAGTTTTCACTCGTCAAGGAGCTATCGGTATGTTTCGAGAAGAATACCTTAAGTAAATATGCCAGGTTGAAGTTTTCGCACGAAACTTTGCGTTACGACAGAGCCATGTGTCAATTTCGCGATTGAAATATGGCGTCGGAGTTGCTGTGCATGGATGGCGGCGACGCCAGTGTTTCCGTGTGCTATAACTCGATGCACCCTGCATGCCCTGCTCGCATACATTTTCGTACAAACTAGAAAAGAGCTCGTATTTCACACGGGGAATGGACGATAAGTTAGCGCGTCGAATTTATCTATACGAAAATCGGGCACCTTGACAGATAACGCTGTCTACACGCATCGCGTCAAAACAGTCGACATGCACAATACTATCGCTCAGTGAACGCATCGATTCCCTACCTATATACATTAATAAGAACGCGTGTACAGTAATGAATGCCAGCAATACATCTCAATGTATAAGCTGGTAGGTAGTCGTGCCTTGCGGAACGCCTGGAGGATAAGTAAAATATTCCACTTAGTGAATTGCGTTCTATAAATTGCCACAATTATCATACCGTTTTACCGGAGCTACAGTTGTATTAAGGGAACTGTGCTTTTATTTCTCTAAGAAAATCAGTATGACATAAAAAAATTGTGTAGTTCTAGTAGGTGATAGGATTTTATTGAAGCGTACAGGGTCTACGAGGTTTCGTAGTAACGGAATGATGTCTCATTAACCTAGTAGGGGCCATGGTTCGTATTCATGTGAGTCAGTAGTACTACGTATGAGCAATAAATAGACGGAAAGCCTTACCCGGAATGATATCCGGAATCAGGAGAAAGTGGATGTAGCGCGGCGGTAGTTAGGAGCTCGCTACTACGCCTAGCGGAGCAATAACGCAGATGCGTCATGTCTGACGATTTTACTGACTTCATATTTATGGGGAGGGACGGATTGAAAGGTTGTCAATGAAATCGTGTTTTATTGAACATTATGACAATGTAATCTTTTTTCTGTATGCCTTTAGCGGTGTCTAAATATAATTATTTTAGTCAGTAAAAAAGTAATAATTCAGATTTCTTTTGTAGCTATTTTTTTTTGAATACCTAGACTGAATTTAGAAATATAAATATTTTTTGTGTTTTAATTTTCCTAGCTACCTATACCTATGCTATTCTTCCATTGCCCTAGCTCTACATAAACAACCTTCCAACACTAAAACATTACCTTTGTAACCTGCACGATTAATCTATCAAATGGATCGCATGAACGTCAATTTTCCTATAGAGTGTGGCACTCAATAAATTTTTACTTTATACATATTTGCACATGTTGAAAATGTACGATCTGTGTCGTTAGGTAGGCGTCCGTGCGTCGCGTCGCCAGGTACGTCGGTGGCGCCACATGGGCTTCTGCCAGATTAATGGATCATTGCCCCCCCACCTCACTATCCTCCCCCCCACACCCGCGGATGCGAAACTACTGTTCGACGACATCGCTCCTTCCTTCACTAGATTTAAGGGCTTCGGTTCTCCACTTAACACTATTTCAAATTACGAACGCTTTTCACCGTATGAATTCCATGTGACGACTTCTGACTGAGCGAAGCTGGATTGGACGCTATTTGCACCATACGATGCTAACGAAAATAGACCATCCAACGCATTGAAGCTGCCTATAAAATATTGACCCACTAATACTACGATCATAACCCGCTTCGACCTTCAGTCTCAACAAGTAGCGAACTTACATTTATGCTCGATAAAACACTTCGAAACGGCTCGTCGTAAATCACGAAGACATCGAAAGTTAGCCGCCAAGCACTTAAAGTTTAACAGACAATAATAACTGACGATGAAAAAACGGCCTTCATCGGTGGGGGTATAAAAAGTAATGTGGCTATAGTGGTGGGGCTTAAAGGGCTAAGTTGGTGAGTGGGTAAGTTTTGAGGAATGTTGTAATGAGGCGCGCGGGACAATCGATAAATTTGAATGTTCGCCGGCGCCGCCCATCGACTTGCAACTTTTTTCGGCAGCGGGGGGAACTCGCGCCACACTGACGCCACTAGCTTGCGATTACCTTCCAGTGACGAAGCTACGCTACGCTACGCTAGGTACGGAAAATCCAAAATGAAAACATCTCAATTTTTGTTGGTGCCAATCCAACCTAAGGGATCTATGACGAGGTAGAAAGTGTTTACTTATCTAGCCCATAGTAAAAGGTAGTTACTGAAAATTTTATTAATTCATTAAAAGAACTCTGACATAATTATTATAAAAATATCTAAGTTCTAAATTAAACAAAAACTCTCTTTAAAGTTCAAAAAGAAAAACAATTTATAGTTCGTTCTATTCCACAGACATACCTACATATTCTTTCCCGATTTTCCGAGTAGGTCATAAGATACCCTCATGATATATATATAAGTGCTAAAATTAGCCTGTAAGTATTTGTTGCACTTATATACGTAATATTAAGTAATTTATTGTAAAAAAAATTAACAAAAAATGACATTCTCCTAAATCCTAAAAGCTTGCCAAACACGTAACTTTAACTTGAACTCGAAAACCTTAATAAAGAAAAGCTCATCGCGATTGCCTAGCGTAGCATTGCATCGCTGGACGGTAGCCTTATAGGTAGGGCTGCCCTGTCGACCATTCACACATTTGATGCAATTGATATCACACTCACCGAGAATACGCCTGGACTATATGATTTATGTATGTTCAGACTTTGGACCTGAACAGTGCAATGTTATGAATTACGCATCGATTCCTACATCTCATATTTAGTTATGTAAATTACGAGTACAGTAGCGATTATTAATTAAGCATTTCCAAGAAAGATAGATACAAAAAACTTTCTGTTATACGATAATGACGCTTTTGATGAGCATGATCCATCGGTCCGCGTATCTAAAAATAATAAAATAAATATTTATCGAGCAGATTTAAAAGTAGTTCCAACCCTATAAACAAGCAGGTAAGGTACCGTGTAGGCGAATGCGGAAGTGATAATCTTAAAACTTAGATTGACATAGTTCTGTCGTATAAAACTGTAGCAAAGTTACAAGTTACAATGTCACAGGTATACGAAGGTACGTCCCCTGATTTATTGGGCCTGGCACTATTTCAACTGGTAATTGGCACGAAATACGTAAACCCGTGGAATAGCTAAACTTTTTACGATGGATCCTTCGATGTGCCTTAAAATTTGCATGAAATTCTTGATTTTGTTCGTATGTCTTTTCAACAGTAAAGTTTAATTTATAGTTTTGTGTGTCATGCATTAAGTGCCGTAGTAAGTATTTTAGTTCTTGTCAACTGAATTTCTTTTATAGACCTAGAGTTACTAATGGTCTGCTTTTTTTGTTTGTTTGTGGCATAGTTTATATATAGGTTATGGGAATTTATAAAGGGCGTTCAGTTTATACTATAAATAAAAGCTTTTATTTTGTTCTGAATATTTAAAAAAGGACTATTAATACGTTGATATATGTAATGATGACGATCAAACAGCCAGGAAAAAAAAAATCAAAAGAATTTAATTGTTATTGAACACTTAACAAAGGTGACCGTAAAACGTTTGTCTATTAAAATGCAAATGTCCACAGCATTGACAGACAGTAATAATTGAATTATTGCTTTGAATTATTCCTCCACAGAAATAGATGTGTGTATTATTTGTGATAAAAGGCACTGTACATAATACACGTATAATATTTATACAAACTATTTATTAGTATACACGTGAGCAAATCTTGAGACACACCACCGCAACGGTTATCCTTGTAACACAAAGGAGACATATTGTCATTGACAAGCTGCCATAAACACGTGATTGGTGATAGTAAGAAAAAAGGTAATATCCTCTTTTCATATTGTTTGAGGCGCACCACTATTATTTTAGTTATTGGGTTGAAATGGCTCTACTATTCTAGCGAGCAGTAATTTTTTGATAAAAAGGAGAACGTTCTGTTATTTAGCGTTAACAAACACGCACTACATTTTGAATTTGGAACTTTGTCGAGAAAAAGACAACAACAAAACTATGGAGCACCTAATATCGATATCGATAATATTCTCCGTACTACGAGGGTATCCTCGGGCGGTGAAGGCATGAAGGTGCATTAGAATGAATCGGTAAACGGTCCCAGACGGTCTACAATATTCAGTTAGGAATGGGAATAAGACGTATCTGTCGATAAACGTTGCCCATTGATATCAGATATATTTAGATTTGTATTAAGTGGATGAGGCGACGTATACCTATATACGACATAGGTAAACTGTCTTAAATTTATCAAATCGTCATCAGTAAGCCATCAATCAATGCAGATGATATTTTTGATGATAGATTTGATTTAGATTTGATGATCACATCCTGATAATGGTCTGACCTCAAAACATCGTATCGATAGATCGACGACAGACGTAATTTTTGGAAAAAGTGAGCCATCTCTAAGCGGGATTTAGAAAGAGATTAACATCTTCATAATTATGTTAATTTAACGTTTTATTATCAAAGACGATGAATTTCCTTTTAAACGTTACATAAGCGTAGGTGAAGCAGAGACAAAGTTTTATATCAGGAATAGTCGTAGCAAACTTAGCACTCACAATGAATTACAAGTTCCCTTCAAAGAAGAATGGATTAAAACTAGTTGGTGAAATGTGGCCCTGGGAGTCGGAGAAAACTTTCAATTTTTATGACAAATTCAATTAGGACAAGATTTATACATATCTGGCGCACAAATCTATTTTCCATTAGGGTGGAACGGTAATGCCCAAGCTAACCCTTTTGATAGCTAAGTTTTAGTTTAGATCGAAATTTAGTAGATGTATTTGTTTTACTAAAATTATATTAAAGTTTTTACTTTACTAATTTGTGTTATAAGTGGCCACATTAAGATTTATGTTTAGACTATTCTGTAGGTTAATGAATTGATAAATTTATCTTTATTATGCAGGTAGACACAATCGTATAGCAATAGTTTGCTATGCTCAAATAAAAAAAAACATTTTATGATTTTGAATTCAGAATGCAGATACCAATAGATACCGTGATACCGTGCTTAGTTTCAATATTTATTCTGTTTGTTAGTATAAGTACTAACACATTCTGTAAAATCGCTGAACGCGAGCAAAGAACAGTAAAATCACTGAAATATTTTGTAACATTAAAAGTTTAAAATACTCTACAAAAGGTAGGATCCTGTATAGTTACAAACTTTATGCAAAATTGCGACTTACTCTGGCGAACAAAACTATTATAGCACGCAGGTACAATGTTGCACTAGCATTTCGCAACTTAACATTTTAAATCTTGCTGGAACTGGTGTCCGATAGCGGCAGAGGAACTCACGACACCAAATCCCATTACCGATAGAGATCTCGCGACATCGGTGGACAATAAAATTGTTCCATCATATCTGAAAGTTTGCCCCATAATGAAGCGTATGGGGAGAATGGTTTACGACAGTCGTCGCAGAATCTTTATTGGTAGCGGACCAATTTAGATAAAAGGAAAGAGCTTTCGCCCTGAAACACCAGAGATAGCAGTCTTAACTATCGCCAAGTTAGCGGTAGTTAATCCGGTCCGTTCAGAGATAAATCAACAGTCGAAAGCGATAAATTTGGGTCGGCCGCGGTAATAGGTGAAAACTATTAGGCTCCAGGATTATTTACGTGTGGAACTGAAAAAAAATTAAAGCCGCTCGGGCGCCAGCTTTTAATCGCCAGGTAAACTGTTCAACTAGTACAATGTTTGGGGAACTTTGTTCATGAATAAGTTATTAATATAATAGGAAGTGACTACTGTTCTATTACATTGATGTAAGACGGTCTGTAGGTACTTCTATACATCTTGTGGATAGGCGTCTTTCGTATTTTTAACGTGGTATTATATTTTACTTAGATAACTTTAAATATCAACCCCTCAACCCATAAATGTTAGGAACAGCAATAATTCATTTTCTTTATTCGAAACAAAATATCGTATAGCAAAAACCGCTAAGCAAATTCAATCGCTTGGATGGAAATATGGAGAAATCATGAAAATTAAGTTGTCAAGACAGCGTTAAGGAAGGGAGGATGTGAGAATAAAACTATTGTTGGGAGATTTTTCCTCAAAATTATGTATTCCCATTTCCTACAAGCATTTGTATTCAATGAAATAATCCAAATATGTGAATGCATAGAGAAGCTTTCTGTTTTTATTAAAGAACAAAGAAAGGCTACTAAAATAAAAACAGTTAAATACTAGTACCTACTACGAAACTAAGCCTTATATTGCACGGTACCTAAACTCAAATTCTGGGAACCCTTTACGTTTTTATTTCATTCATATAAATGCCGAAGCAGCAAGGCTTTATCTGAATTAATTACCTTGTCAAATAAAGGTTGAAATAGGTCTAATTATAATGGATTCCGACTGCAAAGCCTGCCTGAAAAGTAAAGCTCTACCATGAACTTCAAACTCGTTAGGAATCTCGCGTAGACGACTATTTCCCACTTTATCTATTCCGTGTCTTTAGAAAAAGACAAACAATGTTGGAAAATATAGTGAGAATCGAGTTCCCATCGTAGGTCTTCGGATCCTTAGCTCATTCATTCGGCTGTCGTCAGTCGACGGCGCCCGTCGTCTCGACCGAAGTACATTGGAATTTTCCGCGAAAACTTCGTGAAAATTCGACAACTTACTTTCCAATATAACAAAATGGCGACAGTTTAGATAGATGAATCTAGGAGATGGTTGGACAATGATTTAGTTTTATTAGTATCTATTGTATATAGATACTAATACTACTATGTATTAATTCAATGTAATAAATTTAGATGGGTGCTTCACAATATGGAAATGATTTCGCTTCACTTAGGTAGGGAGTATAAATACTAACTGCACACTTATTTACCTTCCCACATAATTATTATATACTATTTTTTCGTTTTTTACGTTTTTTTCTCCATAATAATTCATTTCAACCATTAAACTAAAATATATACAGTGTAGAAAGCCGTGTAGGTTCTACACGGCTCTTTTTTTATTTAATTTCCACTTTAAGTGGATAAAAATATTTAAAACCGGCGGAAATTATCAAGTATGAATGTGCTTGTATTATAATGTAAAAGTTGCGAACAATGTTTTAACAAGCTTTTGTCCAAAAGAAAAGATTTTCCAATTCACCGAAGGCAACAACGTAATCCACTGAGATCTTAAAGTGGACTTAGCCAAATCGGCGTCTCCCTTTCTTAGCTTGTTATCTCATATCCTAAAAGTTTAAAACGTAGGAGCCATCGAAACGGGAACTTATTAACTCGATGTGATCGCCCCCGTGGAAACTGCTCCACGGTAAAATGTTACAGGAAGGAAAACTTTCGACAAACTGCAAAAAGAAACTGAGTAAAGTTTAAAAAGAGAACGCTAAATGCGATCCGTACTTAGCGAGGTAAAGCCTCGGCCACAAGCTGTCCGGAATCGCAAACATCAGTAAGCGGAATTACCTCCTGACGGACAACAATGCTAAAAATACTGGTCATAGAATCGCAAGTTTTTAACAACTCAAACAAATTGCACTCGTGTGAAACGCTTTTTTAATTCATCGGACAAAACTTTCTACTTATTACATTGGTTTAAGCTTTATTGAAGGAAATTTGCTGCGACGTTACAGAAGCGTGATTTAAAAGTTTACACAATCACAACGCGCGTTTCACATCGCAGATCGCATTCCACCTTCTGATCATAACAAGTTGGAACTTGGCGAAATATGGAAACTCTTTTTATTGTGCTCAACCCGTGTGGGGGTATATGCGTGCCCGGTTTAATACTTGTTCCGTGTAAATTTTTATGTTAACTCCCGATTTTATTCGACTGTCATTTTTCTCATATAAAAGTTAAAACTGTTGATATGAGCAAACTTAAATTGGATGAATTTATTGGTGATTGCAAATTTAGCGAGAAAAACAATCACTTCTAGAGGTTTTATTTGAATTCATTTGGGTCATTTTATGGAGAGAGAAAACTGCTTGATTGGCTGGGCCTTAAGAGTGGATCTATTTTTATTTAATGTGTGCTCTTATTACAAGTTCACGATAAGGATCTTAAGTTGGCGGCCATAAAACCGCAGCAGTAGTAAAACCTCACTTTTTTTTCAAGATCCGGGCGTATGTCCTATTCGTTTATAGTCGGCAGCACTTAAAGATTTCCGCGGTACCTGTGCCACCAGACCATTTGCATACATTGCGATGGGTTATCTACTGTTCGACGACCACGCAGTTATAAATAGCACTGAGCACTCGCGGATGTGGTAGTGCACGCGGAAAATGTTGAATTAAAACTATGACGACCAACGTTGATAACGTTAAATCCTTGTACAACGCACTTTACACTTTTTATTTGTTTTATTTTTCTTTTTTACTTGTACATATAATATGTTGTGTTGTGAGCTTTGTAGTCTGTGCTAAATAAATGTATTTTCTTTCTTTCTTTGTATGTTTGAGAATATACGTATATGGTCTTCGTACGCAAGGAATAAAAAAAAAAAAAAGAGATTTTAAAAGGGATTTTAAAGTAAAATATTGCGATACAAAAGGGATAGTATTTTGTTTCAGTTATCGAAATCAGAAGCCCATTTTTTTTGATTGCAATATAACTTATCAGAGTGCCTGAAATATTTTTTTCACTGAAAATTGATATAACAAAATTTTCATTCTAAAGCCAAAAGCCACATCTCCAGTCGTTGTGACGTCAGTCTCATATTATAGGTAATAATGCGAATACTTACAAGTATACAATGCTATTCTCTTAACTTACAGGTAAGTTTGTTTAATCAATAATTATACATTAAAGTCGATTTTCTTATCAGTCAGTGTTACCGCGTTGTTCTTCTAAATAACGCAACTGATTTGAATGTGGTTTACACCATCATTTAGGTAATTTATTCCGGAAGGTTTAGGTGTATAAAAAGTTATATTCATCCTTACTTAATATTATAAATGCGAAAGTAACTCTATCTGTCTGTCGCGCTTTCACGCCAAAACTACTGAACCGATTTAAATAAAATTTGGTTCACTGACATTCTAGAGCCTGAGAAAGGACATAGGCTACTTTTTAATTCGAAAAAAGGGTTGTAAGGGTTTGAAAGGGGGGGATGAAAAGTTGTATGGAAGTATGACATTTTTGGAGCTAGAAGCTTGAAACTTATTTTTTAGGTTGTTGATTCGATATAAATAAATATGACTTTCTAAGTTTGTAAAAGTTTTAACCTGAAGCGTGTAAAATAACAATAGTGAATAGGGGATGAAAGTTTGTATGAAAATATGTAAGGTATATGTGAATGTTTTATAAGTTTGCAACAAGAGACAAAATATTAGAGCAATTCTGATGTAACATTTACGGAGTCACACTACACTACACTCACAGACACTATTCCACGCGGACGAAGTCGCGGGCACAGCTAGTATTAAATATTTTAAAGAAATTTCGATGCTTTTTTCAAGTAATAAAAACGGTGCTAAATAAGGGCGGGTTACTAGTTTTAGAATTAATCAGAGCTTATCCATTAGGTTTATTTATGACATTGACGTCTAATGCAAATGGGGACGGTCTAGCGCGCGCTGCATGTAACATGAGCATGCATTCGTAACCACGTCTTCATGTTAATTGTGGAAATTATCCGGTCCACTAGAATTTCAATAAAACCCCCCCTATGAGCCCTTGATGTTCAGCAATTTATATGGTGAATTATTTAGTGATGGCATTTTGCAGCTACGAGTGTCAGATACAAAAGAGAGAATCGATGCAGTTTTAAAAGATACATAATATCAACGTATTGTACTTGATTCCAAATAACAACGGATTTCGTCAGGAGTAACCCTATAGTTTTCAGTATTTTCCTGTCATTTATTGAAATTTTCTGCTAAGGTATTGTGACGATTAAATCAATTCTTATTTGTAATTATTATTGTTGGTGCTATTCAAAATATTTGATTGTTGACTTGGTAGTTATAAAATCGATTTTCAAAAATACATTGAACAACCTTATAGGAGGACATATAGTGACCTTATTGATGATGTTCTTTAGAAAGGTCAGGTGCGTGGTACTCGAAACCGGCGTGCGTGTATGACCATATGTATAAACGTGAACGAGGCAAAAGGAGTATATAAGGATCGTAGCAGGTGGCATTCTGTAGTTTCTGCCTACCCCCAAGGGAAGAAGGCGTGAGTTTAAGTATGTGTATGTGTATGTATGTATTAAACAACCTTTCAGATTGACACGTCATCATATTTTTACCTACATCTATAAAGTTATATCTTCGGATGCCTTCTTGTTTTAAAAGGTATTTTCGTTATCAATACCGCAGTTTTATTATTTAGAGTTATCATCCAACCAGAGGTCTTCAATAAATATATTTTTTACGTTACGCACAAGCCTATCATTAACTGCCATTTGGTTTATAGGCATACTTGATTTAATGTCTGCCGAACGTAATAAAACCACAGTTGAATTATACATTAATAGTATCGAATTAAAATACGGTAGCCGATAGCAACCGATTGGAGCCGAATGCCGAATTAAGCTTGAGAACGAACGGCCTTGACTTCTTCTGCCGGACGAATGACGATGTGCACAAAAAATCGGCTAAGAGTGCAACATTCTAAATATAATTACAGTATTTTTAATGCCTCACTAAACTTAGTAGGTACATAAACACAATTTTTGTAATGAATACTAAGGGATTATACCTAATGGATGGCCTGGGTTTGCACTTACGTAAATGTTTGATACTAATCTGATAGCGTCGTACTCCAAAAACCCGGTTTCATAAAGATATCAGAGGTGACTGACCTCTCTAACCTTTGGGCACACGCTCCGCGTAAAACTAGGAGCTCGCAAATCGTAATACAATAAAAAAGTAACTGGTAATGCGTTTGCTGCGAGCGAAGAATTTTTGAAGCGGGTTTCTACCATATCATTCTATCTGTCATGCCGACAGATGTGTAACTATGTGTAATTGTACGAAAATGTCTTATTTACTGACAGTAGCGAATGGTCAGTCTTTAGTAAGCTGGAGGCATTATCTTTAATGTGATTATATTATTCGTCTATAGAATACTGACTGCCATTTTTCAAAGGGAAGGCTGTAGGAATCGAATGGTATGCCACATTCGCCACTGTTTACTGGACAACTACGACGCGTAGCGCGTAGCCGCCGTACCGTAGCCTCGTAGACCCTTCTCATCTATTAGAATATTCACAAGTAAAATTGGGTTTTTATCAAAGTCTTTTTGATACAAACAATTTGAAATCATCTACCAAACGTTATTAGTAAAAATCTTAAATTCATTTATTAACAAAGAGTCAACGATGCCGCTGAGTCTAAAAACATGTGCAAAAGAGTTTCGTGAAAAAATTTCAAATGTCTAAATATCAAATTCACCAAAGGGGATAAAACTTTGTATAGACGTTCGTCATTTTGGCCGATGGGAAAGGCACACTAATGTAAAATTATAATTTCTCCTAATATAAACAGAGCACACGAAGACTCCTTGACAAAAAACCACGAAAGATGAAGGAGAAAAATCAGCGCTTTAAGTAACGATGGGTACACGAGATACGATTACCATAGTAACCCATTTTCTTCAGTCTGTTGATTCATTCAGCGCGGAACGGTAAATGACTAATGAATAACGTTTTTCTTGCATTCCTAGATCGCTATGGAAATAAAGCTAAGAAAATTATTTATAGGTGTGATTAATCGTGTACAACAAAGTTGTAGCACTTAGATAAAGGCAGTGTGGTCCATTGAATAGACAGGAACAAGAATTCAATGTGGCGAAAAAACTGGTGTCAATTACGATGTCACTCACACCCACGTGTTGGGTATGTGTACGAGTTCCTGATTGACGATCAGTCAACAAATAATTAGAAGCACGAATAGGATCGTAGCAGGTGGCATTCTAAAAATGATGTCTACCCTCATGGCGAAAAGGCGTGACCTTATTTTAAAATGTAATTAGAAGAACGAAGATATAAAAGTTCGTTTGAAATAAATAAAAAATTCTTCGTAGTATTTCTGGGAAATGATGGAAAGTACCTATTATAAACTAGCTTCCGCCTATGGCTTTGCCCACGTGGTATGTCGATAAAAAGTAGCCTATGTTCTTTCTTACGTTTCAAAGTATCCCCATACCAAATTTCATCAAAATTGGTTCAGCCGTTTAGCCGTGAAAACATATTAAACAAAACATACACACATAAACTCACATTCGCATTTATAATATTAATATTATAATAAACTATAGTTAGGACGTGGAGATCTACGTCATTGATAACCAGTAGTACCAAGCCCACCGTATACAAGACTAGACGGTGACTCCGCTTGTAGTATCTACAGATAACAAAGACTCCCCAGTGCAATTCCAAATCAAAACTAACGCCAGGTTAATGAACTGCTTAAGATTATAATGTCGAAATCTTATCGTTCATCATGAAAACTTCTAACAATCTTTGATAAAGTCTTATAGTAGGACTATTGTTTTGAGATGACTTGCCTCTTGAAGGATCACCTTGATGTTCTTATGGCATTTACCTGCATCATGTCCACCGACGTCACTACTAATTATTGTTCAAGAGATCATCAGACCTGCATTCTGAAGGTGACAATTACCGAAATCGAGTATGTCCCTTCAATTTGGTTTCTTCCCAAAAAGAAAACAAAATTAAATTGAAACCCGCAACCATTTTTTTTCATCATTTCAGCTTATTGACTCGTGTCTTCTAAATTATGCATCCTCCATTTTTTGTCCCATTCTTCGAGCCTGGCACGTGTCACGCACCGTGTTTCGGATGTATTCGTTTACGTGTTGTAATTCTTAACCTATACAATGTAGGTACTTAATCTATAGAACCGGTCAATAACCTGAAGATTAACCCGCCGCGGCAAGGTTAGGGAGGTGACATTGGATCCAGTACTGCGCGGGCGTCGACGCTGACGATCCGACAATGAGCACACATGCGCAAAAGTAATTATTACATTGCGTAGATGTGCATGTGTGAACATGAAAAATTAATAGCATCTATGTAAAACGACGTATCCTTGGTAGAAAACTGGCCTCCATTATCTCGACTCACGTCAACTTGTAAAGATACTAAGATCACCTCGATCGGAATTTATTTAAGTAGGGCTGTCAACGCCGTTGCCCTCAGAAAAGAATAGGTACCTCCCGTACCCGTGATCAATCAATCATTGGTATCTAAGTCTCAAGACCTAAGGTTAAATGAAGTTAACATTACATTCGCGAAAAAACTAGAATTAAGCAGCAATTAACCACCACCAAATAAATTGATAACGTTAGTATCTATTAATATTTTTCAAGGAAAAACAATATTATTCATATGACAGTTTTATGTTCGCACGTAATCTTTGACATTTATGTGTTTTTTTTTCGAACACATAAAACTTAAATGGAATGATTCCTATTAAATTATACGTTACGAGCGTACGATCAGTCAATGCAAAACACGCGTAACGAAAATGTAAATACAAGTTTTATACCAAATTATCATGTAAATGTAAACTTTATTACGTTAACTTTACGAGATATTACGCGTTAAAATAACGCCCTAAGAATATAAACGTGTAAAATAAGCGAAAGAGTGGGAAAATCATCATAAATCTGGGGGTAACGTTGTAATGTGACATAAACGCTTCGGAGTGATATAGAATCACGGTCGAAAGCCCGTTTCAGATTTAGTCGCGTTTGTAAAAATCCTTAGAACGTCAGGGGATCCGTTTTATAGCTTCAACCGCATAATGTGTCGGTAATGTATGCGGTTGTCATTCGTGGGTACACGGGTACCTAGGACCTAGGTACCTATGTGTCATTGAACTTTTAACGCAGCCTCTCTAGGCTGCGTTAAAAGCACCTAGAGTCTTTACTCCTTCACACAGGCGCGACACAAAAGCACCGCATGTCGCGCGACGAGTGTTGCCTTTGTGTCGCATGCGATTCGCGTCGCGTGTTGCGTCTGTTTGAAGGAGCCTTTATTGAATATCCACGTAATATTTACAAAATATGTACGTACGCTAATATTATACCCCTCTATGAAAATAAATAAATAAATTCTTACATTTATTAGCTCAGCTGATTAAAAAAGCGAAACATGTGTTTTATTTACCTACTTATATACTTATGTGCATTATTATTAGTGATGTACCGACTAGTCGGCCTTATTTGTAGTCGGCGACTAGTCGGCAAAAACCGCCGACTAGTCGGTCCATTTTTTACTCATATTAATATGCTTAAAAAATTAAAAGCGGGTGATTGAAATGAAATTGAAATCGCTACTGTTATTTTTTTTACTATAGTATGAGTTTTACAGTTTACTTTCAGTGTAATTTAGAATAGGATAGGAAGGAATGGAAACCCTTCGTTTGGTCCATTAATTAATTGGACTTAGATCCAGAAATTAAATTAACTACTACTTCTACCAAAAAGAAGAAACTCTATAGCAAACAATTGGGAATAAGTAGGTTTACAACTTAGATGTAGGAACTCTTCCTTTAACCTAATAATAATGAATTTGAATTAGATCTGTTCGCCGGGCGCTGCGCGCGCATCTACGAGCCGAAAGCGTAGTCACGAACATTTCCGATGTCACCCGAACTCAACCGAAAGCAATGATTGGCTTGGCCGACTAGTCGGCCATTTTGCAGCCGACTAGTCGGCTAGTCGGCCAAAGTCATAGTCGGCCCATCTCTAATTATTATGTAAGTGTAGTTAGACGACAGAAATATAATTAGTTGAAAAATCTATCACCATAATAAAAGTACTTAAATATGTAATCATAAAAAGCATAAATTTTTAAATACTATCTAAGTGACACATACGTGAGCAAATACATAAACAATAAAATATTAATAATACGAGTATGTACAATAATATAATTGGTGTTCATATTCCCCAGCGGTGATAATATTGTTATCGCGAGGAATTATAAACGATGATTTAACCATTGACCTTTGTAATCTAGTGTACACATACAAACATACATAGGCTAGCTATTAATAAGGACATCGGTCTATATGTAAATCAGAGTTAGATGACATGTGGACCTATTAATATTTAGGAATGAGTAACTGCATTGTGCAATTCAATTGAACTCATAACTAAAACATGGCTGAAAAGTTGCGGAAATCTATATCTATTTATATAATAAAACTAACTTCTATCCGCTGCTTCGCCCGCGTGGATGTCGTAAATTATCCCACGGGCACGTGCTACCAGAACGAAAAGTAGCCTATGTCCTTCCCTAGGATACCATCTATCTCCTTGACAAATTTTATCGAAATCCGTTCAGTGGTTTAGGCGTGAAAAAGTAACATACAGACAGAGTAACTTTCGAATTTATAATAATAGTACGGATAGTTACGAAGTCAAAACTGTACACTGAATATTTTTTTAAAAAGTAATTGCTACGAGGTATGGGAACGAGCCTGCTGCCGAAAATATAGTTTATAGAATTTTTTACCGTTTGTCTGTTTGTCTGATGAAATTTGGCAAAGAACATAGGGTACTTTTAAACCAGGTAGTACGCTCCCGTGGGATATTTCCCACCATCAGCGCGGGCGCAGCCGCGATGAAAGCTAGTAATAATTTTAATAAAAAGATACAAAAACAGCCGAACGAACATAACTACATTAAAAAAAAACCCTGTGGTAGTCTTTTCGTACGATTTGATCACGATTAGGTGAATGAGAAAAAATCTATAGGCATGTACGCCCATTACTTTTTTTTTTAATTATACCATGATACAAAACGAGTATTTTTTCGGTTGAATTTTAATTTACTGTATTAATATACCGGTTCTTTAGCCCTTTGACTGTTCACTAAAATCCTTGACGGATTTTTTTGTTTTACCTTAAAAACACTTCCGTGTGCCACGAAACTATTGTCTCAAATAAAAACCGGCCAAGTGCGTGTCGGACCACGCACTATGAAGGGATCCGTAGTTGGAATGATTTTATCTCAAGAGTAGTTGAAAAACATGTCCTTCCATACGATCCAACTGCAAATGTAAGTTGGTCGACTATTACTCGTTAACTTGTAAAGCCTACATATTAGTGATAGTTTTCCTTTTAACTTCGTTATATATGCTACCACCGTAAATTTTTTAACATATCCAAAAACAACCATTTAGCTGGCAGGGACACACACTTGAATCTAACAGAAATGAGCAATTTAAAGCTTAATATTTCACAAATGGATCCCTTAATCGTTTTTTTTTTCCACAAACCCGCAATATTATTGAAAGACCTATCCAACAATACTCCAAACCATGGGTAGATGAGAAACAAAAACATTTTACGTGTGCCGTAAAAAAAATATTCTTCAAGATTTTGTTTTACCACTTTGTCGGCGTTACTAATATGTATAATCATGCCAAATTACAGCTTTCTGTACGACTAAGAGTCTCTGAGCTAAGGTGCGGAGAGACGGACGGACGAACATGGCGAAACTATAAGTGTTCCTAGTTACTACCTACGGAACCCTAAAAATAAGCAAGTAGTTTTTAGCTTACATAATTTTGAATTAATGTTTGGTAGGTATATACTACTTTGGAAATAGGAATAAACTTAATATATTATTCCTACATGAGGTTGCCTTTTAGTGATCTGCAGAGAAAAATAATGCTAATATAACTATTAAATAATCACATTTTTAAAACTTGTTGTATAACGCTTTTTAGCTCAAATTATTTACTGGTATGAGAGAAAGAATACCTTGGGCGAATGTACGTACAATCTTTATCATAGAAACTATTTTTTGTACGTAGCAAATGGGAGTTTTGACTCTAATACACGCCTGCCTTTGAGCTTACTAAGAGCTTAGAAAAATCAATATCGGGGGAATAAAACCGTGAAATTTAGGCAGGAACTACATGAAAAAAGGTAACACTTTTCAATTTCATTTAGCACTATAATTTTAATGCTAAGAGTGTATGATGAGATGATTCAGAGACTTAAAAATAAATATAGGTAAGAAATATCAGTTGGGTAAGCCAAATTTTTGCATTATTACTTTGGGACTGTCTGAATGACCTGTAATATGATTGAATTAGTTTTCCATTTTAACATCTATAACCAACATGGCCGATCCTAAGCCCAAAGCTAGACCAAGTAGGGTTACGATACACATAGACATTTTCAAAAAAGAAAATCTTGGAATATCGCAATGTATGTATATAAAATACTTTTGTGTTTCCAATGATCGAGCTAAATATCTTCACAAGTAACGGTAATCCGCAGATTTTTTTAATTCCTCTTATCTTGAAGGCTTATTAACGATTCCCTATAAGGCGAATATTAATCCGATTTGTGGAACGCCCGTACCCCTATTATTCTCGGACCGGCTTTCCGGAAAAATGGATATAATTTTTACCGGCTAGCCCCATTTTTTTCTCGGTTGCACAACGTGAAGGCAAATTGAATTTTTTGCTATGCTTCAGTGGACTAATTCGACTAATGCATTTAGTACGATGCATGCTCCGCGTTAGTAGCGAACGAAGTAACTTAGTACGATTTACCAGAAATTTATTTTCAATATTCTTAACTTAATTTCCTCCAACATTCAACTTCGTGCATTTGAAGTTTCCAAGGTTTCAAATAATTAATTCTGAGATTGATATTTTTTAAGAGTGAAATTTATAATCCATAATTATAGTCCAATACTGGGGTCATTGAATACCTATGTACCTACAGGTCACTGTGGGTAGTAGGTACCTAATAAATATTATAGTAAGACTTATTTTTCTGTTAGATCAAAGTAGTAACACTAATTTCTAAGTTGTGTGTATAGTAATCAAATGGACTGTCTGAAATAAAGAATTTTATTTTATTTATAAACCAATAATATTAAAAACCTTTAAGGGTGAAACCATTGTTTACAGAATAATTTCAAAGGTAACCGTTATCAAAGGAACAGAAAATATTCCTGATCACATGAATTTGTATATTGTCATAGTAACTCCGTAATTTATACATTAATAATTAATGTTAAAAATTGATTAAGCACAGGTAAATTGCGAACCATGTGTTCGGTTTTACTTAGAATTGGTACCAATTTAATTTTCCGTACTCGTATTATTTATATAAGGATGTAGATATGTGTAGTTAATACTACCGAAGTAGACAATTATAACCTATAAAATGTCTGGACCAGGGGGCCTATTCTCTAAGCTCGTTAACGAAGATACGGGCCCGTCCGAAAGTAGTTCGATACTACGAAACCAACGCTACTCCCGATTAAATAACAGTTTTGGGGGGTAAAATCACATCGGTAGTAAGGGCAACTGTCAAATCGTGTTGTCATTAATTCTTAGTTCGCTACCCCTAACTAATGTTATGTCCGTAGATAATACGGAGTAGCAAACGCCGGTAACTTCAGCCGAAATTACGGATTTATTGCCAGAGTAGTACCCAGAGACGAATATACGTAACGTCATGTATCAAATTTAAATTTCCGCTTAGTGACTAAAACCAAAGTAACTGTCTTTGTAAACATAGAATATATAATGTAGGTCTGTACATATTGTTATCAAACTGTAGGTATTCAATCATAATGACTGCATATATTCATGGTATGTAGGAAGATGTGGTCTGGCATACGAATTTTCCTGTAAGTTACTACGTATTACTTTAAAATTATAACTCTTTTATAGATGACATTTGAATCTAATGTAACAAATGATTTTAGAGATCATCAAATTGAAAATATACTTAGTGAAGCGCGATCCGTCGATTGATATAAGCTGCTTCCAAAATGGAAGCTTAATATAGTCACTCCGCTTAATGAACGTATTGGACACTGCAGAAATTCGCATAATACAAACCAATTGTAAATAATTGCCGCTATCATAATGATGGTAAGCAGTAATATTGACAATCTACCTGTATTTAATCCTTTGTAAGTTATAGGCAAAAACTATGAAGTAGATTACAAAATCGTACCAAAACATTATGAAAAAGATTTAAAAAATTGTACGAAAAGCGTTTGAACTCTCTTAGCTGCTCTCTATTATGTATCCTATCGCACCTGTGAATATTAATAGAAGGGCATTAATAAAGCCGAGTGGGTAGAGCAATAATAGCGCTATCTACGCTATCGGCACAACTGTGGATGCCACAGGGCCACCTGTTTAGTCCCACGAGACTAAGCCTACTCAATTTGCGGTCCTGCAAGGTTCGCGTCGATGAGTCCATCTTTTGTGGGTATTTAAATCTTACTGGGACGGTACTAGACTGATTGTTCCCGTATTTACCACGAGGAAATGTAATACATATCGAGATTTTAATTTGTATATGGTCTTAATAAAGTCCGTGTTGCGCGCGGGATGACAGTTTTGTTATATGTTAATAGTTAATATTGATAATTTACATTTCTTACCAGATGCTAGCTGATAAGCTTATGATGTAAGTTCAATTACCTGAAACAAGAAAAGATCAAATTAGTTATAAACGCATTTTAGACGAAGACGATTAAAACGAAAACTACGAAGAAACGAAAGAATACGATACGGACGAAGACTTTTTGAACGATGATTTTATGTGAGTTTGCTGCACAATTAAACCTAGTGAAATTAATAAGAAATTCGTTTTCAGTAAAGTTAAGCCTTTAAAAAATGCTAAACGCTTAAGCCAAGGATTCAAAGTGATAACTATAAAATAATAACATTCAATCAAGTCCATCCACTTGGACAATAGCCAAGCGGAGAGTGCAGACGTTTTCCCAAGTTTTGCATAAAACTCACTTCCAAAGGCATTTGATGAATAAAACGTTGTCACAGGAGTGCACTTTTTTATTTCCATCCAAAATTTATTGGTGCAATGTGTATTTACAGTATCTCCATCGTCTGCCAAGTTAGTAACCATGTTTCGAAAGCAGAAAAATGTGGTTTTTATAACTTTTTTTGTCATTCACTTTCTTTTCTGTATACATTTGATGTTTTATCGGTCATTGGTCAGACTTTTGGGGACGGGTGACATTCGTAAAAGTAATCGTACGATTTTTCCAGATTATTCATATCTAATCTTTCGTAGGTACCTACTTCACGCTGTCGTTCAGTGGAAGACAAATGTAATATTGTATCCGAATGATTTAATTGAAAGACCTTTTCAATATAAATTTTAATGTTATAATTATTATGGTTTTTGGAACCTGGTGCCGTATTATCTGTAAATTAATGGCGATAAAAAACCTAGATTCTTATGATATAAAATACAAGTCCCACAAAACATTGTATCCAAATAGACGCTAAAGTTAAACCAATTTAAAAACTGTCCCCTATCATCACTAAAAAATCTGATCGCGATTCGTAAACTCAATTAAATGTACAGAGGCCCCAGTCCACTGTACCGGCTGCCGGCGCGTCGCCGTCGAACGATCGTCGCGTACGAATTATATATGTAGATAGGATTCCACACGGAAGTCATTAGCGTTTTGTGACCTTCGCTCGCCGCGGGACCGAGTAGGAATTATTACTGTGCCCTATTTCCCTGATGATGTAATAGAGTAAACCTAATAATCACGTATGCGAACCAGTACACTAGATTAGTTCACGACAACATTATGCGCTGACCTTATTACCTACAAATGGTGGAATTAGATAACGAAGGATTTTAATCATTTTATTCTCTTGATTGCCATCAGAGTTGAGCGTGGGTTTGGATAAATCATTAAACTCAAAATTTGTGTCGGTATTTAGAAAAACTGGTACACATTTTTCTTTTAAATCTAGTTATCCGAATGTCGCCCAAGGTCACGAATAGACTGTAAACTCCTTTGTGTTTACATTCACAATATTATGTCATGTATGTTGTCGTTTGCTAAACCGATAACGTGGAAAAGATAAACAAACCAAGACAAAAATTCGCGGGCGATTTGCGCGAAACTCGATGAACTGAACAATTTTCATGTTAAACATGACTGTCTCTCGGCAGACCTTTCTGAAACGTCTGAAAAGGTAATGTACCGATAGTGACAATGTAAATAAATAAATAAATAAAACCTAGAGTCACGTGTTTCATGTTACATAAATCGAGCGCTGGTGTGATTAGACGCTTAGATTATTTCATATAGGTATCTAAAAAAGGCGCGAAGCTTCCATCGCGGCATCGGCAGTGGCAAGGCCGTGGAGCACGTGGCCGAGGCGCCTGTTGCTAGTCGCCCTCCCCCCGCGACCCCGCCGCCCCATTGCGGCTATTGCGATGTTGCCGTTCTGACTTCTACGCTCTCCGGAATAGCATGAGAATTTCGCTGTAATGTCATGTCAACGGCCTGTCATAACGATGTGTGCGTATGAATTTAGAACACGCATATTTTGATTTTAGAACAGATTTTAAGGTCTAGGTCAAATTGTGGAAAGTCTTGGAAATCATTGTGAGTACAGCCTGCATATCTACGACATTGCTTGACATAGGTAAGGCGTTCCTAAGTACTCGGTAGGTTACTAATTAAAATAAAAGTGTGTTTAAACATGTGGACTGAAAATATTGGATTACAACTAGAACGATTGTGAGGAGGTTATAAAGAATTCGACCTTCACGATTAAATCCATGATACACAGCATTTAACTCTGTAAGTACTTAATATGTAGGTATATGTTGTAAGGTTGTAACGTCATTCTGCAAATTATACATTCTAGAAAATCTGTATGTGTACCTACTTGAATCTTGTATAGAATCTTGTAATACCACTTTTCCATCAAAGACAGTGTAAACACACCTATAACTCAATAGCTTAAAGGCTCCCGCAAACAGGCGCGACACTAGTAGAACAATTCCTATGAAAACTGCATGAAAATATTGTTCTACAGAAGTCGCGTTGCCCCTGTCTGCGGGAGCCTTAATTTGTTAGACACGCAAAAGTTAAGATGGTTGTCATTGTCAAGTGCAATCATAAAGTAATTTCAGGCTGTCATGATTTCACAAATTGCCACTGAAATGCCTTGCACAGACTGATTAACCGACAACGACAACGAACCTTTAGATAAAGAAGTTATCAGCAGTCACATCAGGGTTATTTTCCAATGTCAAACTATTTTGTATGGAGCCTCACTGTCTAGCACGTTATTAAAACATTATTTCTCCTGAAAAGAACAGCCTTTAGGTAGTGTTCGCGAAAAATCTCGAACTTTCTTCGCTGTGTATCGCGCCTTACAAACACAGATAGGTGAAACCAAATATTTAGCGTTCGTATCTAACTTACGAGGTGTCTAAGCGTGGGCCTTACAATAAAAAGACATATCAATTTATTCCTCTAAAAATAGATCGCCTGTTATCGTCTCCAGTGTTTGTAAACATTCATGACGAAACGCTCAATTTTTTCATGTCAATAACTTGACATACTGCACAGTGGCTTATACTGTGCAGTGTGTATTTTCATGTATAGCTGAAATTTTCCTTAATATGATGTTCTAAGAAAACATTACCACTAATTGAAGGTGTGACCAGTGGATAGGGCGTGTAACTTGAAGTAACGTTAATAGGCCTGTTTCGTCATGAAATCCCTACAGACGGCGGTTATGGAACATTTTATAAGTCGGCGAATCGCTCAGCTATTACGAGAACAACGTAAGAGGAAAAACTGCCTGGAAACATTATTTAATGCTTTCTTGAGACCACGTGTTACCTACGTCAAAATCTGACGACAAAACGTATAAAACAAAAAGCAATCGGTTAATCAGACAGGCACGAACTCGATATTCGAAAAAGTGTTTGTACAAACCTATTTACAGAAATAAAATAATTTATCATTTATTATCAATTGAATTGTGACTTCTTTGGAATGCCATATGGTACGTTGGGGAAAACGTTTTAATGCGTAGTGTGGGGCTTAGGAAGGAGGAAAAGAAAAAGGAGTATAGAATTTTAAGGAGTAAGGTGCAACTTCGAGAGGCACATAAGTCGGACTTGCTGTATAGCAAGCTTGCTGGAATTGGTTCACGAGAGAAATTACCTGACATAAGTAAGGTAATTCCCTAAAATAATGTTTAAAAAAAAGTCGGTGAAGGCTCATGCATACCAATGGCAGTTTACCGGGCTGTTGCAATAAAGATAATGTGTGAAGCAGTGAAAATCATACAGTAAAAATTACAAAATATTTAGATTTTTCCAAATCTGCCCGTTTTACCTTAAGTACCTACCCTAGGTACTTGTGGTAAATATTTTCTTTGCCCATGAAATTATTTTTGTAAATTCTCGTGGACCGTTTATCATGGTTTCCTTTTTTATTCCGAATATTATGAGCAGAAAAATGTTATGAAGGCGTTCTATTTGTAGTTAGTAAGAGCACCCATTGTATCGGTTAATGCGTTCTGACAAGTGTTAACGGTCTCTGCCGATGACCGGCCGATCCGCGTGGATCCAACGTAAATGAAAATAAAAAAATACAAAGATCTAAAAGAATAGACAACTAGAATTTATACACGAGTACGCAAATAGGCTATAAGTGGTTTATTTATAGCCTCTTGTCTCTAACTCACCGTGGGATCATTACCAGTTCTTGCTATAAAGCCACCATTTACTAGGCTCGTCTTTCATTGACTTGAATGTGCCCTGGCGGCTGAGAGTATGTCATGCTCACTCTAATGTTTCGCTGGTGGTGGCGTGTGTGTTGGATCATTAAGTTCCCTTCAAAATGGTTGAGCTGAATGGTGCTGATCCATGCGTCATGTTCGTGAACGGGCGCCGTCAGTAGGGACTGGTCAACTCTTGGCTACCACGACTTATTTTAATTTAAATTTTTGAATTGTTTTTTTATCTTTTTTGTTACGGATACTTTAAACGTGCACGTCTTTCTACATCGTTCTCACATTTTTAATTTGAACATGAATGATGTAAACAATTTGTTTTTTGTAACTATATATTGATTTAAAAGAGTGTCCATGGAGTTTCTTGCCCGTTCTTCTCCATAGGTACCTACTACGCTTTGGAATGGGCAAATAGCTTCATTTTTCTGACTGACTGACCCTTTGACAATTCTAAAGTGCCTGTAATTGGTTTATTTGAAATAAATGCTTTGAGTTTGAGTTTGAGTTTGTTGAAGGTTGTATTTCTAGACAAAACAGTTAAAACGGATGTTCGTTATCTACTGAAACATAAACTTTAAAACGTATTATTAAATCTCTGAAAATTTTATCAAGCTTAACATTTGACTCTTATCGCTCATCCCGATCATGGTCATTCGACATAGCTGTGTGGCTAAGATAAATATTTAGCGGAAATAAAACGATACGATCTGAATAGGCAGTTAGCCCTGTATTTTAATAATGTTTTGTAAAAAACCACACTAATTAAGGCTATGCCCATTCTCAAGTAAAATCTTATAGATGAACGCGTCCTAGAAAGCGTGACTGCATGTCTCCGTGAAAATTGTATAACTAGGAGTGCTGGCGAATTAGCCACCTTGTATTTTTTTCGTTTTGCTTTGATACCTACTTTAGAGTGCATTTAGATGGCAATTCTGCGATTGTCTTTCTTCTATTATTCATAAATATAATTATTCAAAAGGCATCCAGATTGTATTACACGTTCTGATGTAGTTCAAGTTGCGTGTCAGCCCTTGTCATTTAAACTCATAGTACAAACGTGATAATCAAACATAACCTCCTCAAACAAAATTCAGTGATGTCAATACTTCGATACCACATTAAAATTTGTGATTTATTATAATCCACTAGAACATCCCTTCGATACATCAAAGTTACTATCTTGTCGACATTAGCAGCCAATCAGAGCAACTGAATGGGACCGTTTTAAGTTCGATACCTATCAATAATTTTGTCATGATCGTTGGCTATCACGCGATACCTACATCACTAGTGACGCTCGCTTGTGATAAAACTGGTCATGATTAGAGGTTAGGAAAATTAATGATGTTACTGATAGCGCAAAGTGCACTTGTGTACTGATCTGTACTAGCTATGCTACACGCGATCTCACTTATGTTTTATGTGCCTATATATAGTTCGTAGGTACATACCCTACACACGTTGTACGACGTATGTACTATAATTACTTAAACAGAACGTAGATAAAGTGTACTAGGTATAATTAAATCTAGGAATTTGTTCGTGTTTATTTCACATCGACGCCAATTTTTTTTGCGAACAAATTTAATTTGAGTAACAAAATGCTCTGTAATTAAGTTATTTAATTTGATGTTCAGTACCTAGTAGGCGCTGTTTTTATTTTACATTTTTATGAAAATATTTAATAATGTATGAGATGAGCAATTAAGATTTTTTTTAAATACATATTGATCACATTAATCATTTGTTCAAGAATAGCCGTAGTATTTCAGTTGTCTGGCTAGATTAGCAATGTATTTTTAAACCACGTAGGCAGACGAATTTTGCATTCGTTATTTAGTTGGTAGAGACAAACTAGAAATTACCATTTTGTTTGGCTAATGTGTACTAGTTTCAAATGAGTACAATTTTAGCAACAAAAAAAAACATATTTCATTAAGCGTTTTTTTTTTTACAAAAAAAAGACGGTTCGTTCATAAAATACGCACTACAAGCTTTCGCAATTAGTGTAAACATTAATATCACAACAGAGAATACGAAACAAGATCGATATTATCGTATTTGGTAATGTCTATCAATATAGCTTACAAGCAATAATAATTAACCAAACACCAAACTTCTCACTCTACTGAAAGATCGTATTTTAAGCGTCGCAGTTCCGTTGCTAAGCAACCGAAACGCGCCTCCGGTCGCCAGGGCCACAAAGTACACCCGAACTTGAAATTATTGAATCGTTTCTTAAAATAATGTAGCCTTATTTATTCAATTAAAACCAACTAATAGTAATTATCGATCGTGTTTTTATTAAATACTTCAGTAGGTCCCCTATATTTTCTTTATATTTTCTATCCAAGGGCATTATTTCTTTTCGAAGCATTTTATCAGGATAATGTTAAATTTCTGAGGAATCGGAAAAGTTGTTTTCGTTTTTTTTCTCGCTATAAACCGGTATCGAGCTTTCAAGGTGCCTTTTCCCTGAGCTGGGATTGGACAAGAAATCTAAAACAACCGGCCAAGTGCATGTCGGTTCCGTAGTAGGGATGAATTTATAGAGGTATGAGGTACATGGTGTAAAGTTCACTCACACCTCCATAGAAAAGGGAAGATCCTCCGACCAGACGGGTATCGTGTATGGTTGGCAACTGCCCGACGGTTTTTTTTTTTTCTTTTTTCTTTTCCTAATTGGCAGCTCGTAGTTTTGACCACTGAGGTCTTGGCTACTAAACCGGTCAAGCCTGTGGGGTGCCTTAAGGTACTAACTTAAAGCCTCCAGCCAGGGGCGAAATTCTTAAGTACTAGGTGACCGCACGCTAAGGGCACCCCCTGTGGGGTACGAACCTCGGCTTAGGGCTTCACTGAGGGGAGAGCCGCAAGGTGGGACAGGCTGGATCGAAATTATATTATTATTATTATAAGGGGAATTTAAAGCTACAGGCTCAGCTATGGCGCGGGCTGGCGCGTCGTCGAGCAAGGGTCGGGGGGGGGGGGGGGGCAGTTACGTCGGGGGCGTCGCGTAGGACCTCGGCGGCGAGGTCGGAACGATGGCGGTCTGTTTTTGTATACTGTATTGGTGGCCCTACAGCTCTCCTGGAGGAGGGTTATGGGGTCATCGGGGTCGGACAGGTGCCCGACGGTGGATGTCGGGACGTTTTATATATGCTAGTCGCGCGGTAAACTCTGCTTGCGCGATGCAGGATTTGCGTAACGTCAGTGTGACGTATAGCTCGCATGTGGCGGTGTAGATACCGCTACAAATGTACCACAAGAACAAACTTAGCATTGTAGTTGAAAAACATGTTCTCCCATACGTTCCAACAGGGAGGAGGGACACTTAACTCGAACAAAAATTAGCAATTTATAGCTTAATTTTACGCAAACGAATCCCTGAATCGAAAAATGGTTTTCACAGACCCGTAACATTTTGAATGGCCTATCCAACGATACCCCACACAATGGGAAAGACGAGAAAAATAAAACTCAGCTTTACGTGTACAGGACGTATCTTAACTTTTTTTTTAATGATTATTTTTTATCACTTTGTCGGCGTAATTAGTATGTATATCCATGTCCAATTATAACTTTCTAGTACTATGAGTCTCTGAGCTAAGCTGCGGACGGACAGACGGACATGGCGAAACTATAAGGGTTCCTTGTTGACTACGGAACCCTAAAAACGAGCAGGTACTTATGTAGCGACGCTAATAGAAATCAATCGTCTAAGCTCCTTCGAATATTTCAAGTAATTTTTGACCTACCAATTCAGGCGTTCGGCAAAGCCATATTACGCGCGTAATTGTCTCAATCCAGTGTTGGCGGTAAATTTAGCATCTTAATTACGGCGTTTACGCGCGCTTGCGTAATCGCCGAGTAATCGTCGCGTAATTGCCGATCTGTGACATTTGCCGATTTTCTTGTTTCAACGATTCCGATCACAATGGAATCGCTAATCGCGTTCGATTCTTAATCAGTTCGTACATTCTTGAAGCCGACAATTTGTTTCAATTGCAGTAGTAGAATATTAAAACAAATGTATCTGTTTTAATTCAATGATAGGTGACATTTTATCATCGCTCGGAAAAACCATATAAATCATACGATGCGTACACGTAAAGATTACAGCAAAGAAAATCTTTTAACAACTTCTGTATAAATAGTAATATTATCATCTTTATCTCATTTTGATAGTATTTGACTTACTATATCAGCACACAAAATACATCCAGCACAAAAAAAAAACAGTAGTAGGTAGTACCTATAAATGAATACACTTAAAAAAAAAAGTTGTATTTGAATCTAAATGAAAATAGGTCATCGGGTCAAGTTTGCGTGGTAGACGTTCCGCACTAAAAAATAATTATATGGATATAAGTTGTCGCCTCTTTTTTTGTTTTATAACATTATTATTAATAAAAAACCAGTCAAGTGCGAGCCGGACCCGCACACGAAGGGTTCCGTACCACTACTAAAATAAAAACTTGTTTCTTGTATGGGGACCCCCTTTAATTTTGAACTTTATTTTATTTTTATTATAGCGGCAATAGAAATACACACTCTGTGAAAATGTCAACTGGCTAACTATTACTGTTCATGAGATACAGCCCGCTAACAGATAGATTCACGGTCGGACAGCAGAGCCTTAGTAATAGGGTTCCGTTGACACCCCTTGGTTACGGAACCCTAAAAAATTACATTGTGAAAAGTTGAAAATGTTGGTTTTCCCGTGAATAACTTCACTTACCACTCCACTGCGCATTTTTTTTACTTTTCTTTTTTGCCTTTTATACAGGATGTAAAAAGACTCATCACATAGCTGTCAACTATGCGTTCTGTACATCAAATTAAGTAAAATAGTACAAAAATAATTGCTGGGAAACGCCTTTTATTTTGGTGTGATAATTTTCTGTTTAATAAAAAATAAATAAATAATAAATTTGGTGCCTAATAAAAAAACACTGTAATTAGGGGTGCATGCAATGGAACAGGGGTCGTGGAGGTATTTAAAGTTATGTTATATTAGTAAAAAAACGTCAATAAACGTTGTAATTTTCAATATCTCCGTAACCAGAGGGTTTCTAGGTATGGACCAGTACAAAAAAAATATCCTCCTCGCCTCTCGGCTTCGTTAAGTGTCTTTTTACATCCGTTAGGTAGGTGGGTAGGTATTTTATATATCTTAATAAAAGCTTCTAAGAAATTCTATTGGAAAAATGTATTCGCTCTACGGCGACCTTTAGCAAGAGTTCACCTCGCAGGCGTGCCAATGTACACGTGTAAGTTTTCTTCCACTTATTTTAGTACTAGTTACACATACCTACATGTATAAAAGACTCTTTGAATTCCAAGTACTCGCTGAAGTAGGTAATTTCTCTATCATTTATTTTGAATGTATGGAACATTTCTGGTTAAGTCTAAACGTCGAGTTTCTCAGTGGAAAAATACTGATGTGATTTTTGGTTCCCTTTAGTCAGACGGGGAATTTGCGCATGCGTGTTTCGTCCACTTGTTGCGTCCACATGGCTAGGGGGGCTCACCCACTGGGGCCTGTGGGAACCAGCGGGTGATTGTCACCTGACGGCTGAACTAAGTCTTACGCGCTTTACGTCTTGTGTCTGTTTATAATACCATGACAATAATGGCAAACGTTTGTGTGTTTCCTACTGCGTATTCACAACAACTTTATTCTTTTGAAAAAGTAAAACCTATACAGCCACATAACTGGCGAAGTGTGGGTGTATCTCTGCTTAACCCTTCGGGGAAAACTGGCGTGATTTTATGTGTGTGTAAAACCTACAATAGTTACATTCGAACTCGTTCGGTGTTTTTTTTTTACAGAATATTCTATCTACGTCGCGTAAACGATGTGATGTGATTTCAGGCATGATAGGCCATTGAAGCCCACGTATTTCAACACATAAAAAAAACGAATTGTGTTTTTAGATAGGACGCTTATTTCGGGGACTACATGATCTAAACGCCAATTTATAATGCCTAAAAATATATGATCCACTGCAGTAACCAAAATCAGAAAAATATATGATATTTTTCTGGATATATGCTAGTTAGATAGTGTGTTGATAACATAATACAATTAACTTGATATGATACAAAAAAACACGAAGATACCTCTAAAAATATATATATTTTAACGATTAAAAACCATACTAATATACATGCAAACATTCAGATTTTTTGTCAGATTATTCTAAGTGTTTTCATTTTTTAGTCCAATGAATAAATTTTTGTAAATCCATAATTGCTTCATATATTGCAATAAATTACCAGCGTTGTGTCATCGCGCGTCTCTTTATTTTCTATGCAATCCGACAGTGACCGCGCTTTAGCTCTTGTAAACCTCCAGTCCGTTGGCAGTGGGAATGATTGCCAACACAAAAATATTGGTGTTTTGTCAAAGAAGTCTTTAATAATCCGTAGTTTTATTTAGCCTTACTATTCTATTAATAGATCCTCCAGTTTTTAATTCGATACATCAAACAGCCTTGAAGATGTGCTTGTAAAAAGATAATAGCGTTAATTGTTCCGCTTGAGTGGGGGTTTGATAAAAACTTTACTATTATTTTTGGGTTCCCCTGAAACTTCTGATCAAGTTCTGTACTCCTGGTCTGAAAATTAACTAAATTGCGTTTTGGATCACCTAATGAAAGAAAAAGATGTTGTAGAAATTCTCTCTACACGTGTGTAACTTACATATTTGAAGTTCCGTAAAGTTATTAAATTGTTCTAATTTATTATTCACTAGCACTTCGCACGCGACATCGTCCGCGTAAATCTCAACAACACTCGCTAACACTACACTGACGTGCAATATACAAAAGCCACTAGCTTATCATGAAATATATCCGAAACCACGCAAGCTAGCTTCAGTGAAAAGCAACATTCAAATGTATTTAATAACGGATTAAAAAAACACCAAACTGAAACGAAAAATAATAATTCAATGTTTTATAGAAGGAAAAAACATAATAGGGCTATTTGGACAAAAAACAATTAACGCAGTGGGTTTTCGAAATTGAAACTTAATATTTTAATCATTTAATATGTCGTATTGCCTCCACGCGCTCTTAATACGGCTTCTACCAGATTCCTCAGCATACTTATGCCGAGGAATATTGTCCCATTCTTCAATAAGTGCATTTTTTTCCAGGCATGAAGTGTGGCTGGAGTGAGATTTCGGCTTCTAACACGTCTGCCAGGCTCTTCACAGGCGTTTTCGATAGGGATTCTCACGTTTTGAAGGTACCTACTCGTTTACCACATGAGCTATATGGGGCATTATCATGCGTAACCAATGCATTGTCGCCCATATTGACCAATTACGGACGTTCATTGATAATCTCGTTTACATATCTCACAGCGGTCAGATTTTCATTTTCTATTGGCACTAGCGCCGTACTACGACCATCTGATGAAATACCGCCCCCACACGTGTACAGAACCTCCACCGTATGGGACTTGTTCTTCAAAACATGTTTGTGAAAAACGTTATCCTGGCTGTCTGTACACTCGACGTCTCCCGTCATGATTATACAACACGAATATCGATTCATCAGAGAACATTACTATGCCCCATTCGACCTCACCCCGTTCGATGTGCTCACGGGCTTGCTGGCCGTTAAGATTTTAATTTGGCTTTTACCAGACGTCTCCTGACTTACCACCGTCTGATTGGGTCCCTTCGGGTCTGCAAAATTTGGTGCTGGATCGCAACTCCCGTCTGATATCGATTTCTTAACATCGTTGACACAATGAATCGATCTTCTCAGGCCGTTGTGCACCTTGGCTTGCTATTGCTTGGTCTTCTTAGGTTATGTCTAGTCTCCCTAAACCTCCGAAGCATTTGTTGGACAGTAGAATATCTCACATCCATTGTTCTGACCGTTTATCTCTAGGATCTTCCCAATTATACTATAGTGATGATCCTGGTACATTCCTCGGGTGTGGGAGGCATGATGATACCTTTATTTACAAGTCAACGTCTGCCGTAAGCACTTTTAGTTAAAAAATCGATATACAAAGGTAAAAAAAAAAAAACGACGTGAAAATAAAAGTATTCAAATGTAATCCAAAATTATGAAACGTGGCAAAAAAGAAAACTTTTTTCTATCCTTGTCCAGGCCAGTATGTAATAAGGTTTTAATGTGCAATATAACATTATATTACTATTTTCAAGATTTTTATTACTTCCTGAAACTAACTTGAGTGGTTTAGGAAATATTTAGTTTTTTTTAGCCACTTTGCAAGTGGCTTTTTTATATTGCTCGTCAAGGTATCCTATTTTTCAATCTAGGACCAAAAATCCTACCAACAAATACAGATTCATAAAATTTCCTTGAAATCGGTTGGATGGTTTCGAAGATAAGCGTGTACGAACATAGTGACACGTGTTTTTTTTATAAATATTAAGATAATGACTATTGCTTTAAATCCTGGTTTTGTCCAATTGGTACGTCATTGCATTCACAATACAATTTATTGACTAGTCTACGTTTTATGTAAATAAATATACAATAATAAGTATGTGATTGACCAGTACTAGTTTTATGTTATAAGTATGGTATAACAAGTTTTGAGCTAATTCTGCACGTGCGTATGTATCTATATCCATTATGTACGTACATTATAATTGAATATAATTGAAGGAGACAAAAGACAAAAAAAAAAAGAAAATGAAGGACTTGTATAGAAAAAACAAATGGAAATTGCTAAACCGACAATTCCCGGAACATTATGAATGGATGGATTGAGGATTCAGGGAAGAAAAAGATTAACGCAAACGTTTGTTTACGTTCCTCACCCACTTACAAATTATTTCTTTGAGAAGCGTCAATTAAATAAAGCACAATAAAAACAAGAGTCTTCTGTTACTCTGAAAAAGGTAACACTGATCGAGTCTTCTCGAAACTTTGTACCTGGATTCTAGCCATCGTTATCACATTATGGTGATGGACAAAGATCCTTTTAAAATGTGTGTACCTACTACCAAAGATGCTATGTGTATATGCGGGGCTCAATTTAAAAGCTTGATTCGTCCTTCCATTGATTTTTATTGTATACTTTCAATTTTGATGCAGTTCAAAAAATAGAGGCAGTAAAATACTGCGACTTTTTGTATTGTTTTGCGACCCTATACAGGTTTTCCTGTAAATAATTTACGTGGGGGACTATAAATAATGTAAAGAATCAAAAGAAAAGTGGAACAAAACTTCAGTCAAGCTAATTTTTTAAGCCTTCTCAGTGTAATAATTTTGGAAGGAAAAAATTACTTTTTACTGCTCAGTCATTGTACATCCATAAACATTTCAAAACGGTTAAGAAAAAATGAAAAAATGCTACCTTTCAGAAAAAAGGCTCATGGGTCAGAATTAGAAAACGTGTTGTTTTTCAGAATGGAAATTAATTATATTCTACGCAAACAGCAAAATGTCAAGAAGTTCAAGAATATTATCTTTAAAAATGAAACAAAAACTGTAAACAACTAAGATCATTTTTACTATAGGTATTATGTATATCTATGCGACCCTGAGGTCTACGAGACACAATTGAAAATTTCTAGGGGATTTTAAATATGGTAAACCATAGTCTTCTATGACTTACCAAATTTATTTAAAATCAAAGTTCCTAGTTTTATTTGGAGCGAAGGGCTCAAAAGCAAAAAAAGCCTGCCGTCGTCACATTCAAGGTTGCAATTGTCACAAAGTCGGCGTCTGCGCAGCGATCTCGCTGCAACTGTGCAGTTCAACGACCTCTCCTTGCGAGTGCGTCAGCTAGCTCTTTATAAAGAGCAAAGCGAGAAAATAAACTTGCGATAACCGCATCTGTACTATATTTTTCACAATGTAAGTACTCGGTGAACGAACTATGTCAAATAGGTCGTAAACCGGTCATATAAGTATTACGTCGCAAGGGTACCGTGACACCTAGGCTAATTGAAGGTAGACATGACTAATAAAGCCCAAAGTACGAGGAAACCAGCTCCATAGGTTTGCGTATCTAAACTCGAACGGTACTACGCAGGCTATCACAGAAGAGATCTAAACTGCGTATTAGGTAGTGGTAATAAAACGATTAATTTATAAGCATTTATATGCTAGTGCAGCATACAAGGCAAGTTCTGTACAAGGTTGGAGCAGGTTACAAATGTCAAACGACCGATAGAAGCGCAATGTCAGTAAAATGTCACAGTTTACGATTGAATGCTCTTGCGCCGAGTTCACGGACGCAGCCGGAGGCGGACACGACCGAATGAGTGGGCCGCGCTGGAAGAGCTAGTTTTAAAATGATATTACCCGACCACGTTCGTCCTAATATGCCACATATTAACATAGACGAGGGAGAAAATTGCATGCCGTTTTACGGTAAATGTTGTCAACTAAATACAACTTTTGCAAGGCTTGCCTTCAAACAACATAAAGTTGACGATCCCTTAATAACTTTCGGAGAGTTTTTTTTTTTACACAAAGGGCTTTATTTATAAACATTGCATAAAGTTAAGAGGCGTTTAAACATCCAACATGTACGGTTAAACAGTCGCTAATCACTACTTTAAGCAACGTTTGTAAATAAAGGGGAAAATGTTTGCTGAGGTAATCGGATACGCAACATTTGCAATAAAATGGAGTTAAATATTATTACGAATACTTACACGAGCCAGCTGTCACAAGTTCACGTTCTCTATTCTAGAAAATTTATTTTATTACTGCGATGATAAAAATGCCACTATAAATTAGAATTGGTGCATTAGGTATTTAGTGGAATTTTCTTATGAGAGCCAGACATTTGGTAACCTGTACAAAACTGATTAAAGCTAAATAAAGAAAAGAAAGAAAGAACTGTCAAATTAGTCCTTTAACAATAGCTCTAAACATATTCAATCCTTTTTTAGGGTTCCGTACCCAAAGGGTGCCAACGGGACGCTATTACTAAACCTCCACGGTCCGTCCGTCCGTTAGTCTGTCTGTCAGCGGGCTGTATCTCATGAAACGTAATAGGTAGAAAGTTGAAATTTTCACAGTGTGCTGTTGCCGCTATAACAAAAAATAATAAAAATTAAACTAAGTTAAAATTAAAGGGTCTCCATGCAAGAAACGTGTTTTTTTCGGCGTTTCGTTTGCGAGTCCGACTCGCACTTGGCCGCTTTTTTTTCTTTTGCCCGCTACTAAGAGACAGCAATTTGTAGCGTAGTCAGTGCCTTATAGAGTTGAAACCAATATGAAACCACATCCGTACCAGGGGGCCTACTCTCTGTCTGCCAACGAAGATACGGGCCTGTACGTACATAGTTCGATACTTAGAAATAAACCCTACTCCCGATTAATTAGCTTTTTCGGACAAACAAAAACACATCGAGAGTAAAGACCATTGTCAAATCGAGTTGTCATAAATTTTTAGTTCGAGCCCCGGTTATTCTTATGTCCGTAAGTGATAAGGCATAGCAAACGCTCGTATCTTCGGTCGAAAGTACGGGCTTCGTTCTTATGAAGTAGGCCTCCAGATCTTAAAGGGACTGTTGCCTAATTAATTTCTTTTGATACGAAATATGGATTTGCAACTGTTTACAAGGTTCATTACGATACAAGTTTAAACTAATTACGTAGATCTGGAACAATTGTATGGACTTGATATAATTCAGTTACCAAGGCTGTACAATTACCGATTTATGTGAAACAGTATTGGAAAGGAGAACTAGTTATTACAATGTTCTTGTTTGATATTATGTGTGGCTATAAATAATATCGCGCGTATCGGCAAGCGTAGTGTGGAACGCCCCTCAGTTAGATGGACTGACGACCTCAAAAAGGTGGCTGGGACAGACTGGATGCGGAAGGCGGAGGACAGGGTGTTGTGGCGCAGCATGGGAGAGGCCTATGTCCAGCAGTGGACTGCGATAGGCTGAGTTCAATGATTGATTGATTGATAAATAATATTAAATCGTTTAAGAATGGCCTGGAGGCGGCTACAGACGGCATGTCGACTTTAGAGGGGTCAGAAGATAGCGTTATAGGGTTACTTCTACAAAATATTGCAAGTAATATAAATTTTGTCAGCTAAATTTGGATAAGGACAGGAGAATGATAATAATGATGATAGACTTTGTCAGCTAAATATTGGTGCTGAGTCGACATGTTTTGCTAACTTTAAAGAATTGATAAGGCCAACTTCTATTCGTATTTGCAATTGATAACTATATATGAATATCTTTCTTTTACTTGTCCATAGATTCAACTATTATAAAATACGTACCCATATTATATATTCTAGTTAGAGAATGGAATAGTACCCTAGCTAGAATATTTAGAATGGGTGCGTAGTATAGTAGTAAAATGTTTCAACACAATACGGCGTCTATCAAACACAATTGCTTGTATTACAAATGATGGGCTCGGCATACCGTCACATTATACATTGATAACACACGATTCAGGACGCGTGATGTGCCAATAAAACATACTAAAAATAACAACTGTCCAATCACGTAACGTTAACGTTTACGTTTAAGTTAAAACGCCGTCATTAAGTATAGTTAGCGATCATATTCGTTTCCCAGACAATGCGGAAACCAATTGAGGTAATGACACCACAATTGGAGAAATGGACTCTTAATAAAAAATCAGCGGGGAACGTACTTAAGTTTAATTAGATAAATTAGTTTTATAACGACGTTAATTTTAGTATTTATCATGGACATCGCTGTCCGCTGTTTTTTTTTAAGCTTGGACGAATATTGAGGTTCGAAATTCGAATAATGCTGCTTCAATTATACAGATTTAATACTACTACTGAGGATTAAACAAAATGTCCAAACGGTAATGAAAATAAGTACTTACAGATAACCTGTGACATGAGGTGATACTCAATTTTAAACTTTTAATTTTTTTATTGATAAAGCACAAGAGATAAATTAATACTCCTGTTTTGTTTTTTATGTTTTAGTCCTTGGAACTTTTAGCTTAACGAAAAAATAATACTTTGAGACACCGGTTCCGAGATAAGATCTTTTAGATACCGAGACGTTTTACTATTTCGGTAGGGATACAGTAGAAGTCTTACCTAAACATCTATTGTATCATTTATTTTCTCAACTAGAAGGATTGAAACATTCTGGGAACAAAAACCCTTTCTATTGAAAGTAAAAACCAGTTCGAAAGACCTAATAAACCTGTTTTCATACAAAAAAATTAAGGTCGAAAAGAGAGCGTTTACCAAGAACAACTTCGAATGAAATATTCCTTAAAAGTTGAAAGAAAATAAAAATACTGGCGAAATCAAGCCCACAGTAAATAAAATGAAAAAATCAATCAATCGAATTTCGAACATTTAGGTATACTGTCAACCGGTTTATTATGTAACGCGGGTGGTTTGTTACGTCATGCGACCTTGATCGCGGTGTTATTACGGTCATACAAACTGCAAGGGTTTCAAATTAGTTTCAAGCTTAAAAAAAGGCAATTTTATCGGATATGTCGTCTGAAACAAGTATCAATCTCGATCGAAAACTGACAATTGTCATGTTAATCTCTACTGAAATCGAGATACATAAGCCTGAATCTCGATTTCATGTAGAACGAGCGTGATGCTGCTCAAACGAGCGTTGATATAGAATAAGGACCTTTATCTCAAAAAGCTGCAGTCACTTCATTGAATTTGCATGTCTTTTTCAATAGTTTCAGTTTCAGAGAGTAGGTTCTTAAAGTTACGATAAAAAGTAGGTCTATTATGAAAGATGAACGAGATAATTTTGTGAGTAGTCGATATCCTCGCTATTTATACCTACTCTTGAGCCGCTAAGAACTAATATGTTGACATACTGCCAAGCTATTCTACGCATTAGCTACTACCATTGGTTAGAAGAACAGTTTAAACGAGCGACAATTTTGTATCTATTAGTTTAAGACTGGTGTATTTAAGGCGGAACCTTCAGGGTAGCCCGCGAAATTCAAATTTTGTTACGTTTTTTGCAATTTGCAGGTCATTATCAGGTTGTATTTTGATTAAAATATGATTCGCGACCATAACAAATACGTCTTTACATAATTATGATCATTAGAATCAGCAATAAGTTCATATTACCCTAATGAATGACTATTTCATGAAATCATGACATTTGAGGGCAATTCTAACTTAAGGAGTTGTATTGCTGATTCTAATGATTATAATTCTGTAAAGCCACAATTGATACGGTCGCGAATCATATTTAGGTCACTATACAACCTGATACTGACCTGCAAATTGCAAACAACGTAAGAAAATTTGAATTTCGCGGGCTACCTTGGCACATCCCCCTTAAACTTATAATTCGAATATTTGGTGGTTAATTTTCCATTTTCTATTCCCACGGAAAGCACGTTAAGTCGTTGGGCCCGGCTGTCATTTGTAGATCTTTGACAGTTTGCACGGGTAGTCAAAAGCCCAAGTCTGAAAACCAGCCTTACCAAGGGGTATCATGTTACCCAGTAACTGGGTTGTGGAGGTAAGATAGGCAGTCGCTCCATGTAAAATACTGGTATTCAGCTGCATCTAGATAGACTGGAAGCTGATCCCAACATAGTTGGGAAAAGGCTAGGCAGATTTATAGACTTTTCCATTTTTTTTATATTTTTATCAAAAAATTAATAAGCTTTTGGGGTTTTATTTATGAAGGCAAACTGTGAACAACAATACACACAACAACAATATACAATACATACAATTACAATAATTAATTGTTTTGTAGGTTCTGTTCTCAATCTCAGTAGAAATACAGCAGCAAGAATTAAATACATACATACATTCATAAACTCACGCCTTCTTCCCATGGGGGTAGGCAAAAACTACAGAACGCTACCTGCTACGATCCTTACATACTCCTTTTGCCTCGGTTACGTCCATACATCTGGTCATACACGCACGCCGGTTGTGAGTACTACGCACCTGACCTTTCTGAAGAACATCACCAATAAGGTCACTATATGTCTTCCTAGGGCGTCCCTTCCCGGTGTTTCCACTCACATCTGCCTTGTAAATACCTTTTGTTAATCGCCCTTCATTCATCCTCTCAACATGACCAAACCATCTTAGCGTACTCTTTTCAATTTTTGTCACTACATCTTCTTTTAAACCGCAACGTTGCCTTATCACATCATTCTTCAGTCTATCATTCATAGTCACACCACACATGCTTCGCAAGGAACGCATTTCCACAGCATTTATTCTACTTTCATGCTTCTTTTGCCACACCCAACACTCATTTCCATACATAAGCGTAGGCACCAGCACACCATTGTGAACAGCCAGTCGTGCTTTTTTGGACATCAACGGGTTGGTCACAATTGCATGTGTAGTACCATTCACCTAATTTCCCGCATATACCCTTCTTTCCACATCTCCATCAATCTTTCAAGAATTTAATATTAAAACGTTATGAAACTAACCTCATAGTTTGCAATTATAATTAATAGGTAATTCGATTTTGAAATAGGTTTACATCATTTGAGGAAAACCGAAACTAAATAATAATTAGATGTCGCTAATAGTCTGCATATCCATACTAATATTATAATTTTTCAAGTAGCTCTGTCTGAATGTTACCCTTTCACGCCTAAACCACTGAACGGATTTCGATAACATTTGACAAGGAAATAGATGGCATCCTGGGGTATGACATAGGCTACTTTTCGTTTCGGTAGCACATTCCCGTGGGATAATATCTGACATTCACGCGGGTGAAGCCGCGGGCAGAAGCTAGTTTAATATAAAGTTTGATTATTTGTTACAATGTTGTACTCTACATGAGTTATACTGTACATATGTATTATACTGGTTTTCCTTCGCTGAAGGCAAACGTCAGGAGATAGAAACTTTTGTGGTTTTCCTGTCACCTTAAATACACATGTGCATGTGTGATAGGTTAATTTATATTTCATGTAACAATTATAATAGCATAATTATATACTTTGCCCAGTAGTGGAGCATAGACCAGCGGGGTAATTGCGTAACACACTAACAGTAGGAGTGGCTTTCATTTTGACAGTTCAACAAAATTCATTGCGTTATTTACGTTGTTGAGCGGACAAATTTTTCTAACATAAGAAGCTATGGATTAGCAATAGTTTTCAAAATGATTGAGATTGTGATAGATAGTGTGTTACGTAGTTACAGTGCAGATAAAAATTGATAGGTTTGGTAACAAGCTCTGGTTCATGTAGGTACTCAAAATATCGATTAATCAATGCTACCAAACAATGGTATGGTATGGTATGGTATGGTATGGTATGGCATCAATGGCGGTGGTGGTGGTGGTGGTGGTGGTGGTGGTTGTGGTGGTGGTGGTGGTGGGTAATGGTGGTGGTGGTGGTGGTGGTGGTGGTGGTGGTGGTGGTGGTGGTGGTGGTGGTAATGGTGGTGGTGGTGGTGGTGGTGGCGGTGGTATGGTGGTGGTGGTGGTGGTATGGTAGGTGGTGGTGGTGGTGGTGGTGGTCAATGGTGGTTATGGTGGTGGATGGTGGTTGGTGGATACCAAATACGTATTCTTTAAGAATAAGAGTAATTTATTTACAGAAAATATTGGTTATCTGTTGTAAAAGTTGGTGGTTTTTAATGTACAGTCTATATTTCGTCTTTTGAGGGCATGTTAATTAATTTTATATTAATTCGTAATGCGTAGTTATTTTAGTAGCATATACGGCATATACAAATACCTATGTTATAGAATATTTAAATTAAAATAAATTATAGCGTCTACTACAGCTTCAAGAATAGAAATACTTTGTTTATGAGTTCTTTGATATTCAGAAATTTTAAAATAACCAAGACTTCTATTATTTAGTTCAAAGAACCAACAAAATATGATCAAAGAATTAATAGATTATCGCCTCACAGATTACGCAATTGTAATTCAATAGACAATTTAGAAACTTTTGACCTTGACCTTGAAAAACTAACTTGGTGTTCATTAAATTAGGTAGATGTGCTTCTGATATATACGATGCAGATAGATACGCGATTTTTTTAAATTGTTTTACTACATGATTGAAAATAGTTGAGAATAAAGGCTGTTGAACGGAATCGACATACTTAGCGGTCGGTAACACAACGCCTGCGCCGGCGATTTTTGTGTAATAAACTCAATGGAAATTCAGAAATTCTGAGACACAATTGAAGCAGTAAGTGCGTCTACAAGTTGACGCTTACTACGGGTTATCAAAGTAAGGAATATATTAAAATAAATATTTTGATGCTGAGGTAGATGTGACAGAAGATCCACTATGGGGAAGACCTCTATTATGGTTGCTGAATCATAAACCAATAACCTTACCACCTACCCACACTACTACGAAACTTATAAAACATAATTTGGAAAATACAATTGATCATAACATTGACACAAGTAATGAAACTATCACGTAACTTTGTTCTCAATAACAAGAAAACATAAACTTATACGTAACTAATCTATGCCATTTACATATATTTATGTAGTATGTACTTGACGTACTTAGGTTTCACGTACCAACGCACTAATAGTTTCAGTATAGTGTGTTGTCTATATAAATAAACGGTGTCTGTTATACGTAGATGAGTACGACACTTGAAAAACGTGATATTATTTCCATTCATATAGCTCGACTGCACTAAGGCACTTTTCGAATCGAACGTAGGCGTTTATATAACACATAGGTACCTACGCTGCGCAAACGTGACAATAGCTTAGCGCCTGGGCTGGGTCTACGCCACCCTACCGTAGCGGCTACGCTGGGCTTACGCGACCCCAGCGTTTCACTTTCAGTGGGTCTACGTGAGTCAAGCGTAGGGCCTACGCGGGGTCTATGGAACGCTACCGTAGCGCCGTAGCGCCTACGTGACGTCAACCAAAATAATTATACCAACCTATTATTTGTCCCACTACAGGGCAAAGGCCCCTTCTCATTGACGATGTCAACCAAAGCTACTGAAATGTGTAAGCAACAATATGTAGACTTTAATCAGTGGGTAGGTAGTTTTTAAGGTTTATGCCCTGGTTGGAGGCCTTTATTTACTAAGGCATCCAAAGGATAGCACGTTTAACAACCCGATAACCTCCTAGGTTGAGCTTTGAGAAGCAAATAAAGAAAAGTCTTCCGTATGTACCGCAATACTTCTATTTCTTGATTTGGTGCCTTATCTCTGAGCTGGCTGAATAAAAAGTACGCAGTTAAAATTATTACTTACCTACAACAATGTTGCAGGCAATAAAAGTGTCGGATTATCTTGCAGCTGCAATGATTGCCAAAAGATATTTTTGAATGTACTGACTTAAGTACTTGTGGTCATTAATGAACTCTCATTCAGAGTATGTCGTATTAGAATTTCTAACTGTCGAAGACTGGGCTGCTCAATCGTAGAAATTGCTTTTGAAGATCATCAATCAGTATTGGGTGGTTTGAAATTAAATTAGAGGAGAAAAATTGACAATTACTATCTCAGTTCGTACTTTCAAGTCGTCGAAAAGCTCCTTAAATAAATTTCAATGATATTGCAAATGGCATCCAAACACTCTTTCATCTTCAACGCGTATTGTTGACGAGACCACTTTACAACTACGAGGACATACGCAGTATACATTCCAATAAATTAATGGGTTCGCGAGCATCAAGAAGCGAATTTTATTATGTTTTACTACGTAGTACGTTCATACTACGATACTCCCAATTACATCGTTGAGGCAGATGTGGTGGTGTGGCGCCCGCGCCCGCCAGTCCGAAGTGTAACGATTTCACGCCATACGATACCAACCATTGATTATATTATAGCAGTAGGTTCACTTGGTAAAATATTGTAAATTACACGACGTGTAACCGAATTTGATACAGTGTAATGCTTAGAGATACTATTTCATACTTGACCTTCCCTTATTGTCTGTTTGTAATTTTTGATGTAAGTAATGTGAGATGGAGTATATAATTAATACGAGTGAGCTCAGGTTAAATTAAAATTCTTTTACTGACGTCATAACATCGGAACGGACAATTCTGTATTAACTGTATTCTTCAAGAATATCGGGAAAGTTTTAACTTTTAAGAGTTTTGGAAAATACTAAAAGACGATTCAAAACGAGTAAAAGAGAAGCTTTAGTCCATGTTCGTACGGATGTAAAAATATCGCGGCGGGTTTTTTTGGCGCACTGGATCTTCAGCACACTGCTTAGCGCCGAGAGTTGAACATCCAATAGTGTGCTTTCTTGACTCGCTGGGATGCACTCTATTGGATTCTCAATGCTCGGTTCAACACGAGAGTTGAAAATACAGCCGCGATATTTTTACGTCCGTGCGAATTTGGTCTTACACTGCTATAAATAAATATAACGAGCAGGCAAGCAGTATGATAAAAGGCAGCATACTGATAATTGACAAGTTTGTACACAATGAACCACTTTGTCGCCTGTAGTCGGCGGTAGTATAGCTCTACGGCGCGGCGCCTCACAAGGCCGGCCGCCTTTCGACGCGCGCCTGAATTAACATAATATATAACAAATTATAAATAGTTATATTGAATGACTATGAGGTCGGAATGCCAAGTGACGTTTTTCTTCATAAAATCAAGCTATAACTAGGTCTAGTTAGTTTTAACTGCGCACTGAAGTTTCTAGCGCGCAATTACAGCTATCTTATGTATGAGTATGTACGAGTATTTGCACAGCAAGACTTAGTTCGTTGTAGTGCTCAGATTAAATCCATAATAATGTATAATTAATCTGGATGCTGTTAGCACGTCGTGTAAGTTGATAATAAACATTAATTTGTGATTAAAACCAGGATCATAAGGTTCAAGGACAGAAACACGCTTAAAATAAAACACACCAACCTACGCACTTCTGAAATTGTAAGTTTCAATAATTAATAATTATTCATCACAAGATGAATAGAGGCGTACGGAAAATTTTCTGATCACAATACCCGTTAGGCAATAATCGTTCACAGTTTCCTAAAATAATTAAAATTATAAATTTATTACCGTTTTATTTAAATACCACGAAGGTCTGACTCCACTTAAAGTAGGTTGACCTTGGCTAAGTTCGAGTTGCTCGCTGTGACAGATGGTCACATCACACTTTAATTTAATTGAGAGATATAATTAGCACTAAGATATACCAAATGACTGGGTAAACGAATGTTATATTTATCCGAGTGAGTCACGTTTCAATATGGACGTGAACCGAGCAGTTTTCAAATCAAAACAATACTCGTTTACTTTTGCGTGACTTCAAAAGTGATAGTAAAGAGTTTATTTACTAGCCAGTGACGTCATTCCGGCTAACAAGACGTCAAAGGTGAGATAATCATTTCTATTTTTGAAAATGTACTATGCCTAGAATTATTGTTTTCAGGAATCATGCGCACTGCAGACTAGTCATTATACTGAAAAAAAAATACGTTTTATCTTTCAGTTTTTTTTGCCATAACCTACCTACCTTTTGAACCGTATCATTACGACTCTTTAATTGATATGGATCAAAATTTAAAGAAAATTACTTACCAACTTTTTATTTTTTGAATCTGTAATCACTATTTCTCCAAATTTCAAATAAATCCATAACAAATACTGACAATAAATTCCAATTAGGAAACTTTACTCATAGCATATAACGCACTGGTTATAATTTACGACTATTTTGTGTAAATTATTACTATCACATCACCCATAAATATCATAATAATTATCTCTAGAGAAGGAAGGAAATTTTCTTCCACTCTGTTATCTCAACTGAGTGTGTCGTGTGTATCAGTTTGTAAAAATGTATCGCGATAACGTGATAATAACAATAATTATGTTATATAATTGTGATGCCATTGTGTGTGTGTTTCATTAAATTAAATATAGATTAAAAAATCTATATCGACCTCATCTAGTTTATTTAAAAAATATGATTGAGATGTGACGTGTGTGTGTGTGTGTGTGTGTGTGTGTGTGTCTGTGTGTGTGTGTGTGTGTGTGTGTGTGTGGTGTTTGTGTTGTGATGTGTTTGTACAAATCTACTTCCAGAAATAAAATTATTTATGGTACGTAGATGAAAAGAAAAAGACTATTGTGCGCTTTTAAAATTTCTAACGTGACGATATTATCGTGGACTTCCACGACCATAAAATGTATGGAAATACGTGCACGTTATTAACGCTATCGTGGACAGACATTTAAAAGCGTCTTAATAATTATATTTCCATACATTTTAATTCCCTGGGTTATCCTGATGTTGTGACGTGGCCGTGGATGTCCACAAGATAAATGATAAATGATTTTATTTCTGTAAATAGGTTGGTATAAACACTTTTACACGTCAATCATATTTTAAAAGTAGATGAGGTCGGCGTTTCCTATCTGACTACTCTGAGAAGAAAGGCCGAAACAAACTCAGAGGTCACAGTCTCTTTTAAAGTCCAGACATTATCTTGGTCAGATCATGTGAAGACCATGTAGATTTGTCTGAAATGGTCTTTTGAGGAAAAACCACACAGATTGAGTGGACCTGTCCAGTCAGTGCACGCATTTGTCAGTAATCGTGCAGCTCAACTCAGAACTTAAGGAGCTCAACGATTCAACGAACAATACCTACCAAAGAAAGGACATTTGGGTAGGCCACAAAAATTACTCAAACTGCCAGACTAAGATTAAAACTACCTGAAAGGGGAAAAAAAAGCAACAATGACCCACATAGTCTTCACAGTCACAATATTAAAATGAATATCATGTATTTCATCTAGCCTGCATGCTACTCACATTCACAGACAGGTTTCTCTTTAAAAATATTATTATTATTATTAAGAATATTGACACTCCAGAAATTATAAAACTAAGTACACATTGGGAGATACGGCTATGTTATTAAACCATCATTTTCATCAAGAAAGGACCTATCTACATTTATTTCTGTGACTGTATAATAGAAGCTTATTATAAAAATTATAACTATAAGGAACTGTCAGAAAAATTAATTCATCATAATATTATAGACGCTACTACTAAACGTTTCAAAGTAAACAAATCTGGGTAATCACTGTATTTCCCATAATTAACTTTGATATAATATTCATTACGTATAAAATTATAACTCGTTGCAAATCTATTAGTTTTATAAGAGCTGTAACTTCGTATTGCACGTAATACTAGTCTAACATCTCAGCTATTAGTTACAACTTATTTGAAATTCAATTAATGTTAAAGAGGTAATTATGTATAGCACACTGTTCGTATAAATTTATGGTAGGTTTACTATACCTAACGATGGAAAAGAATTAAAATATCACCTTGAAGTTGATTCCGGATATGAAAAAGCCTTAGGTTTATGTCTGGCACAAAAAATTAAACTGCAAAAAAATATAAAATTTAATTTAATTTTATGCTGCACCATCTCATCAGAGTTTAGCAAGAACTAGCGATTAATTAAAAACTGATGAATTATAAACGTGGAAAGGTTACCTATTAGTGTGTTTTTTTTTTATAAAATATTAACCGGACGAAACAAAATCGATGGATCAAAAGGTAACTAAGTAATAAATACTGTCAATCTGTTCCTACTACCTAATGGTGATAATCTGACATAAAATCTTCTCATAGTACACATTACAATATAACAAGAAACTTCTAGAAGAATCCGACAATGTTATTGATCGAACGAAGGGCATCCGAGAAATGTAGTACTATACAGATTAAATTGTATTTAATTAGACACAATAGCTAGATAATAGATAACTCGATAAGCTACCTAGGAAAGGAAGGCTATTTGAAGGATTTGTTAAATGTTTGCAAATTTTTAAAATAATGTCAAAGATAAAGTGACGTTGATACAATCATGACGAAACTTTATTTCAATATATGACGCGTAATTTCAATAAAGGAGAGCAATAAGGCCGACCGCAAGCGATTAGTAAATATTGTAAGAGCAATCCGTACCCGAGACCTGCAAATATTTTTGACAAATAATATACTCATAGGACCACTGAGCTTCCTTACCTACCCATGTTAATGATTTTACAGGAAAACTATTCAGGTAGGTGGACTATTAAAATAAGTTATTTATGTACACTATAAATGATTAATATGCGTTAGTTGTTTCACTTGTAATGGTACTATTATAACAGTAAAAATCATCTGTACTTTTTTGTTTACTTTTGTTCTACAAATAAAAATGTTTGAATTTGAAAAAAACCAAACGAAGTCCAACAAAATCCAATCGAAAGATGTAGGGAGTTTAATTAAGGCACATCATAATATGCATAATATTTAAGTACAATTATTTGCTTTGCAATGAAATAACCCCAGACCCCCAGGAATAGACCTATTAACACCTCCTCTAGAATATCTGCCACTCTGCCTCCTCAATAGGTCTCACCGAACGCAAAATGATAAAATTTTCCACGAAACCTTCAAAGTTAAAGATCGTCTATGTTATTTCTAATCATTAGATATTCACATAATCGCATGCTAACGGTGTTAATTTTTTATTCCTAATTACGATCACGAACCGCAACAGAAAAACTTATTACGAGTACAAGCAAAGTATTCAATGTAAAATAATAAACCACGTTTAACTTAGCTACGTTAAAAAAATAACTTTGAAAAAGTTTGCCCAAGTTCATCTAATTATAAAGTGTGGAGATCCTATTTTTATTCCAAGCTAAACTTTTCCTTCTTCGAATGATTACGAAATAGTTGGTACGCAGTTTCCTTAACGAGCGAGTAAAAAAAAATGGCGCTAGCAATTTGCAAAACGCAATAGAACAGGATTGGGCGGCGGCAAGAAGCGTGTGACGCGGCCTGTGACGTGCTATGATGCCTGCAACGCGTTATGTCAGTCGAGTAAACAATTTACTGTTTGTAAACACCCGCCGCAACCCGCCACCGAACGTAAACATGACCACGTTGCTTAGAAATGTCAATGGCGAACGATTCTTGGAAATTCTGTTCGTTTTGCGATTAACAATCGCCATCGCATTCGCCGCCGCAATCGTCACGTGAGCAATACTGTTCTTCATTTACATTTTTATTAGATACAATAGATATTGCTTCCTTCTGCGTGGAATGTTTTGCTACGCAAGATAATCGGTTTACAAACATGATTTTAAAATTGCGCAATTACGATAGCTTACTACGAGTACCTACGAATTTAACTTATTGCACGAGTATGTTTTCGTGTACTGATAAGATGGAATATCCATCCTTATTGGCCGTAAGTATTCTGTATAGAACGTGACATAATGTTACATAAAGATTTTATTCTAAATATACATCGTTTTTAACTTGGTCATTCACCTTCATTAATACGTGACAGTTGCCAACATTTAACCCAGGTAGGTATAAAGTAATAGAATACACACAAATACTTGACGATTCAAAAATATTTTACCTTACAAGTTTAGTATTGTCTATAGTGGCTTGAAATATGTATGTATTAGGTTTTTTTTTTGTTTTGTGCTGTTGATGCAGGGTCAAATTAAATTAGCTAGCGAAACTCCGATGTCGTGATGGGGATCGATATCTAAACACGATTAAATAAAATAAAAAAGATTTGATGTTTTTTTTTAAGGGGTTATGACCGCTGATCGTTTTGTGACTTGAAGTATGAGTTGAGAAAATATGTTATATCGAGTTTAGATATTATTATGATACTTACCACGATACCAATCACGCCTGTAACGTATTACTCAAAAATACATTTTTTTTTAACAGATATATCAAAAAAAAAAAAACTTTCTTTTTTATTTTATCACGTTTAGATGTCGATACCCATCACGTCTCTGAAGTTTCGCCAGCTAATTTAATTTTCCCCTGTATGCAGTATTATTTCAAAACTTAGTAGCATTATTGGCGAAATGGTTTGATCCACCAATTGAATACGAACACAGTTTTAAAACGAACGGAAAGCTTTGAGGGCGGAGTCCGCTCGACTGGTTTAATTTTAGCCTCACAGAAATACAGTTATCTCGTTAAATCCTCAAGATAGTTTCGCACTAATAATAATTCTATTTTTAAAACTGTCATAATTTCCTCCCACGACATTCCAATGCTTTCAATATAGAGCGACAACGGTGAAGTTTCAAACTATATCCTGCATATAAATATATTAAATTATATGGTAGATAATTATATACCATCGTCTATCTACAGCAATGGAAATGAAACTATAAATAAATGGCTAGAAACGTGCAAATCTTGTTGGGAGTATTAAAAATATACTGGCATACTATCTAGAATTGTAGTCTATCGGTAATCTATGGAATATCTAACGTAAATTCCAAATGACCACATCCTACAGATGGAAGTTTTAATGATTTTTTTAAAGCTCTATTATACATTTTTGCTTCCTATATTAAAAGACCATAGTATAAGATTTAAATTGACGTGCTCCATCGATCAACTTTCACTTGACGAGAATAAGATGCCAAATGGCTACCGGAATGTAGCGGCCTACAAAACAGAGTATAATAAAACTAATGGAAGAAATTTAACTCAGCATGATCCATCATTCAAATTGATATCGGAACTTGTAAGATTGTTAATTTGTACTTGAATCTATTGGTGTAAATGAAACACGTTGTATACCTATGATATGAATGTTCGTTCGTGATTATTTTAATTGGTCTGAGTATGCTTAAAATAATTGTTTCGACTCGATGTCGTTTTAGGAGCAATCCTTTGCTGCTTGTCCATTGCTTAGTTTTATGACAAGTCAAGTAACTGTTTTTCGTCCTTTCTGAATTCAGATGGAAAGAAAGAATATTTAAAAGGTACTAACTACAGAGCAATTGTGGGGAAAAATTATTTTATGTGTTCATGAAAACATTTGAGTACCGGTAAAACGGGGTGAATAGGAACGGCAGGGGTGAATCGTAACGAAACTTTAAAAGGGATTTTAACATTGAAATATTATAGTCTGTCGCCAAAAAGGACTGTAACGTGTATACTGTATTATAATTAACCGATTACGTGTCCCTGTTGGCAACAAATTATATTATTTAAATGTTAAAATTCCTTTTAAAGTTTCGTTACGATTCACCCCTGCCGTTCCTATTCACCCCGTTTTACGGTACCTTACTACTGATAATTGATATTTATGTATTAATATTTTATTCTTTTATTTTATAGTTATTTCCAAGCTATCTATCCCGTATATTACACCTGTCATGTTTAGTCTCAGCATCACCCCTAAGGTTGACTGGTGAAAAAATGCCTCAGGCATTAAATCCGCCTTTGTACAGTATTTTTTTACTTGTGCATAAAGTATTCATAAATAAAATAATTCTATTCTCCATTGTAATACTTTAATGCAATGTGTACGAGTAAGTACACCTTGATAATTGCGTCACATGGCAATTATAGTCTTGCTAACCCATTAAGGGAATTTCATGTAATCGTGACGTTATTCACATTAACTTAGGTAACTTATAAGCCTGATATGGGGCACTCTAGGGGCGGGCACTTTAGCTTCAACAAACTCACACTATGACCAACCATTTTACGCTCACCACAGTTTTTACACTACGCATTTTCATAATGAGATAGTATATTCGTTAGTCACCAACCTGTATAAACGTAAAAATATCAACACTTTTAGGAAACGAACGTCACTATTGTGTCGTGATCTTTTCTAGAAATGTTTTTTATTCTATATATTTACGTTATTAAAGTCTTTGAATTGATTATTTTGGAGAAGAAAACGCCTAGGTGGTGTATCGATAAAGTAAAAAATACACTTAGTTTTAACCAACTTAGCTCCATGTAAAATACTAGTCTAAAGCATTATTAATCCCCTTCAAAATGGAGGAATTGTGAGTATGAGTAAATTTATTTTATTTAATAGGGAAAAGTTATAATAAAGTATAAGTATAAATTGAGTTACGCAATTGGGTTGCAGAAACTAACTACTACTAAATTAATCAATCATTTGGAATTTACGTTAGATATTCCATAGATTACCGATAGACTACAATTCTCCAAAGTATGCCTGTATATTTTTTAAATGAATAAATTAAATTAACTATTAAATTATATTTAAACTTTTTACTTTGGAGAATTGTGAGCCTACAACTCGTAAGTTTATTAACTTACGAGTTGTAGGCTCTGTGGGATACAATCTGAAGTTCTTTTAGTTGTAATTTACTCTTGTAGTCTGTCATTATTGGTCGACACTTGACAGAGGAAACAGAACCGGCCTTTTTTAACAACTGCACCCAAATTGTGTAACACACTATTAATCATATCAATGAAGCATTTTGAAGGACATTGCTCATCTATTGCTTCATATGTTCGAAAAATTTGTCTGCTCAGCAACGTAAATAACGCAATGAATGTTGTAGAACTGTCAAAATGAGAGCCATTCCTAATGATAATATGTTACGCTATACCCCTCTGATCTTTTGGTTCGAGGTTTTTTTTTTAATTTTTATGTTGATACCTGAAGTTTTGAATATGAATGTGGATGGCTATACAAGTAAGGGAAGACGAAAGAAACGATGGATAGACTGTGTGCAAGATGATATGGCTAAAAAGGGAGTGACTACCGAGATGAGGACTAATACTAATAGCTTATTCCCAGTCCTTCTATTCAAGCGGCCTGTGGGTGAGATATACGCAGCGAGCCTACAGAGCCCTGCGCACTCAGTACAATAATGCGTTCAGGATGTTGTTGGGTCTGCCGTGGAGGTGCAGCGCGTCTGGGATGTTTGCTGAAGCGCGCACTGATGGTTTCCAGGCCATCATGCGCAAAAAAGCAGCTTCCCTGCTGGCCCGTATACGGGGTAGCAACAACGCTATTCTGAACGCAATAGCTGTACGTTTTGACTGTCCCTTTCAGAATAAGTGGGTCATGTCTTGTGTGGACGTGGCGAGTCATGTCAAATAAAAATTTACTAGGCTAAGGTTTCTATGGGTCTATGCCACCCGAAATAAAGTTTTATTATAATAATAATAAAACTTTATTTCGGGTGGCATTATAGAGAAGTATGGAAGAAAAACACCTGTTTCGCCGACCCCAAATAAATTGGGGTAAGGGCAGGGGTATGAGGACGACCTGCAATCATATTCTGAATCATTTTGAAGCCTATCGCTAGTCCATTGCTTCATATGTTCGAAAAATGTACTGCTCAACAACGTAAAAAACGCAATGAATGTTGTTGAACTGTCAAAATGAGAGCCATTCCTACTGTTAGTGTGTACCGCAATTACCCCGCTGACTTAAAAAACACTGTTGTGTATGATGAATGATGCTTTTGCAGGAAGTAAATACTTATCGTCTCTAAAAATAACTTAATCATACATACAAAAAGCCATAGGCGTACCAGTAAGAGCTATTAATGGTTTAAAAAAATCGTCCTTCTAAGTCGACATATCCTTCATAAGTGTCATAATCAGTTATAGCCGGTCCAATAAAATATATAATTAACTCACAATAATGTTCTTTTTACTCAGAGATGTAATTAACATATTTTACATAATCGCTTCTTGCCACGACCGGTTATGATAATCGCATTGTAATATACAATCAAGTGCACAAGTACTAAAGATATTCAGTACTGATTAATTTAATGATGCCCTAAGTTGAATGGAATTCAAAGAGAGAGATTAGTATAATGTTTTTTTATCAAGTTACACATTGAATAATTTAATTTTAATATTTAAAGTTAAGTTGACTTATCTCCAAATAATAATTTGGGCCAATGACTTAGCGTCCCTGTCTATACTTGTCAACATAATATTATCTTCTTTACTATAAACTAATAATAAAGCTGAAGAGTTTGTTTATTGGTTTGAACGCGTTAATCTCTGGAATTACCAATCGGATTTGAAAAATTCTTTTTGCATTTGATAGGCTAATTCTTGAGGAAGGTAATAGGTTATTTAACATCACGCTATAACCTTTAGGAGCCAAGCAAAAAGGAAAAAGTCAGATAGAACGCTAAGCGAAAACGAAATACTAGCTCGAGCGTTCGATTCCACGCGATGCGGTTGGTCGGGAGAGCAAGTAATTTCACGCGGACGAAGTCGCGGACAGAAACTAGTGATCCTTAAAAGGGTTTTAAATAGCTTTTGTGCTCAAATGTACGTAACCCGTAGAGGTCGCCGAGTAGACGGACATGTTACAGCTCGGAAATCGACAATCTTCGTAAGTATTCGTAATTTTATGATTAACGCGATTATAAGACTCTCTGGTCTAATTGAGGTCGTGGCCCTACAATTATGTACATTAGATTAAGCCTCTCTATGTATGGTCATAAGAGCAATAAGTTCTACTGTAGCGATTGTGATATCAATGACAAATATGGTTAAGATGTTGAATGTATGTACAGATATTGTGTTATCTTCTTCTATTTGATGTGTTTGTGTTATTTGATCATTTGCTGCGGATGTACCTAAATCCTGGTTAATACTACAAACATTGCCTATGAATTATGCCGCAATGATTATAAAAATGTTTTATTTTATTCTTCCTTTTTCGCCTAATCCCTCTCAAAAGTAGTTACAGAACCAATATAGGCATTAGTATTCTCAAATGATTAGCTAGATACATCCCCCCCCCCCCCAAATCGTTGGATTAAATGTTTTTTTATCACTGGCATTCAGATTTTATCATTTAATAAGAGTTTGAACAGAATGCTCTTTCTAATCACAAATGATCCAGGATCTTAACCGGTAGTGCGCCCGCGTCGGAAAATTAATACGTCTATATTACTCGCATTATCGCATAAGTGCCAAGAGAAGTGCGAACGCTTTGGCGAAGCGCCGACGCGACGCCGACGAAGCAGTATTTTATGTAGTTTAGAACTAAAAACCGGTTCCGCTAGATACGATGGCTCGTAGTGGAATTTTTTCGTTCAAACGCCAACTCGTTGCTTAACCCTTTACCGTTGTACAGTACGGCCGAAATATCTTGGCGAGTCCGAACTTCGCGCAGAAGGCTGCGCAATAAAATATTTTAGGAACCAAATGGTGTCATGAAGCGAGTGTGAGTGAGAGAACATGCGCAAAAGTTCGTAGTACCTATGTTCAGACCCGCCAAGATATTTCCGCCGTAGTGTACATACGGTTGATTACACCAAGTTTAAGTACCTACCGTAAAACTATTACTATAGAAAAGAATTTCAATGTAATGACGCCTTCACGATGCCGCGTGTTCATAAAGATTTATAGGATTTTTTAACATTGCAGTAATGTTTTATCAATGAATATTCCAGCAGTAAACATCGAGTAAGTTTGCTATGCATTCTTCCAGTTTTACAACAGCAACACGTGAACGGTTTCCCCCAATAAAATAATGACAGTACTTGGTTGGTTGCATTAAAAGGCAGTAAATGTTATGCGGTACCCAATTCCTGAGCTGCTCAGTTAATAGCCGCCGCGGTTTACGACTTCGAGATTTTTCGGGTCCCCAGTATCATCGTTTAGAACTTAGCTGCCAAATCGCGTGTTCCCAGCAAATACGAATAGTGTGCGATCAAACTAAACCAGTAATCCGAAACATTTTATATTTCCGCAATAGGCATTTGGGGCGGCAACACAGTAAACGCTCGGCGATCGCGCCAGTCATTTCACTAAATCCAATACATTTTTTATTCATGAAGCGATTGACGTTTGTATGTTAATTCACAGCGTAGGTCCCGGCCCGAAGGATGAAATATTGAATTATTGCCCAAAGTCGGGGATATATCGCGGGGGTCTGTTCGATATTAATCCGTTGGCTGCCCGGGGCTCTGGCAGGAATTCAAATAAATCGGCTCTGTGACAAACAAGACGTATAAATCAATCACAGCAAGGTGGCGTGCAGCCTCTATTGCAATCACCCCTTAGCCCCGCGCCCCGCGCCCCCGCCCGCCCTGCGCGTAGGTATATCAAAAGTTGAACTAATTTGTATCGGCAAATTTATGGCCAAGGTTAAACTAAACTCGTTATGAGTTTCAGGTGGAGCGAATTTTATTTACAGGTTTTCTTTTTGATTTATATTTTTCTCTTATCGCTAAGCTTGAATAATAATAATTTTAAAACTGTCAAAGCGAGTAATTTCAAATTTATATCGACGTAACCTGTCGATAAGAAATAAATGTATGTTATCATCGTAAGTAATCATAATAATCTAAATATTCATTTAAAATAGTACAGTTATTTACTTTATAGTATCATGCATGCGGATTTAAAGTGACTCACAGTGAAAAATAAAAACGTTAAGCATAAAAATTAAGGCGCTTCCCAGACCAAACGACCTTGAGCGTTCGGTCCTTCTCTGTCCCATCGCTGAATCTCGCTCTGTCTCGCTCTCTGCGCACGCTCATTTATCATAAAATTCACAAAAAAAATTAAATTATTTTAATAAAAAAAGACAAGCGATGTTTTAAAATAAAATAAAACGTGAATTATTTAGATTTTTAAATTATCTATCTATTAGTGTAATCCTCAAATTAATAGAACGTCTCCTTTAGCAAAAGATGCATGCAATCAATAATTTTAGTCACTTTTTAAAAAGGAGATTTTAAATGTATTTATAACACATAAAAACAAATAACAACGTGCAATGTGATGATAGGATAACAAACATTAATAATAGTTTATTACCCATAGTGAATGAGTTAATAGCCTCTGAATAACGCACTATGTCTAGGTTTTGGACGGGGTACCGCCTTAATAGTAATCATCATTAATTACAATTTCGAAGGCATTCACTTGAAATCATATAAAAGAGCAAAATTAATGCAGACGGGTATCGCCATCCTTTGCAAATTTTGTAATCGACCCAAATAACTAACCCATATGTGCGTACCAACTAAAACAAATGACTAAATCTTCCTCAAGTTCTCAAGTCAATTTAAGCCTATGTATATCGTTTAAATAAGCGATACCAAGGCCAGTTGCTATCCACTGAGAGTGGTCACACCTCTTACTATAATCACTACAATTTATTGGATCAAACGACTGATTGCGCTGTACGCGATACATCGCTTGTTAAATACCATTCAAACTATGAACCATCGCCACCGAACGAGCAATGTAGATAACGTACGGGATAAAGTGTGAGGTGATAACACAAATCACAGTGGGGCTACTATCGGCCCACGTCACCCTTTGCTAAGACCCGTTGATAAGATACGAAGAAGTATTTATTTCGACTTAGTTGAAAGGTTGGACTGTAGCACCAAATTTAATGGTATTTCTGGTTCGATTAAAATTATAGGCATTCAAATAAAATTATAGATTTAATAGACAAAGTATCTAATAAAGTTAATGAAATGTGTATTTAAAAAAAATATTCTCACAAATGTAATAAAACTTCCAGATGCAGTTTTAAGTCTCTAATAAAAATAGTAATCGAATTTCTCGAATTACTGCTACAAGGTGTTTCGCGTTTACAAATCGATTATCATAAATATCACCAAATAAGTACAGTTCTTCCGGTGCGTTGCTCATCGCTCATAAGGAATTTAAGGGGACTACATGACCTAAACGCAAATTTATAATGCTTAAAAATATATGATCCACTTCAGTAACCAAAATCAGAAAAATATATGGTATTCTTCTGGATATATGCTAGTTAGATAGTATGTTGGAAACATAATACAATTAACTTGATATGATAGAAAAAAATCACGAAGATACCTCAATTTTTTTTTTAACTATTGAAAACCATACTAATATACATGCAAACATTCAGATTTTTTGTCAGATTATTCTACAAGTAACTTAATAACGTAACAGTGTTTTAATTTTTTAGTCCAATGAATAGTTTTTTTGTAAATCCCTATTTGCTTCATATTTTACAATAAATTATCAGCGTTGTGTCATCGCGCGTCTCTTTCTTTTCTATGCAATCCGGCAGTGACCGCGCTTTAGGTCTTGTAAGCCTCTTAAAGCAAAAATATTGAGAAGTGGCTTCTGCCCGCGACTTCGTCCGCGTGAAATTTAGGTCCCCGACCCACCGCGTCATATCCCATCGCCCGCGCTATTACTTCGTTTTCGCTTAGCGTCCTTTTTAACTTTTTTCTTTTTGCTTGGCTCCTAAAGATCGTAGCAAGTTGTTAAATAGCCTATTCTTACCTAACCTTCCTCAAGAAGTGGGCTACCAAATGCAAAAAGAATTTTTCAAATCCGATTGGTAGTTCCAGAAATTAGCGCGTTTATACAAACAAACTAATTCTTCAGCTCTAATGTTAGTATAGACAAGCAATGGACAAAATAATATATTCAGTGTCTAAGCTCAGAAATATAATAAAGATCGCTTTTAGCGATAAGACCGCCCATTATGTCACCCTTTGTAAAATTTCTACATTTGTACATAATCAAGAGTATTCTATTCTATTCTAAATATAATATACTTACTTATGTAAGTATTTTTCTCTACTGCTGCTAGAAAAACGCTATAAGAATTTTAATAATGCGTAATCAATTAATTTTGCCACGGTTAATTAATGACAGATTCTCAAGCAATTGACTATCGCAATAATTTATAGGTAGCTCTTAGGTATTTAAGTAAATTACAAGTACTTAAACAGTAGTCTTGAAGCGTTTCACATGGATAAGGAAAATTCCTGGCTTTACATGAAAATCGTAGTTTGAGTACCTACCTAGGTATTACGCGTTGAACATGACACTCATGATCTGCCTGCCTTTTTCCAATTACATATGTTGGGGTCAGCTTCAAGTCTAACCGGATGCAGCTGAATACCAGTAATGACATGGAGTGACTGCCTTTCGGACCTCCACAACCCAGTCAAAGTCAGATCATTTATTTCAAATAGGCACATAAAAGGCACTTTTGAACGTTAAAATTTACAAAAAGATAGAATTGATTCTAGTTGCCTCTTCCAAAAGGTAGTTTCGTATGGAGAAGAATGGGCAAGAAACTCCACCGTTACTCTTTTAAAAATATTTTACAATATTATGTATACATTAATTATGTGTGAAGACGATGCACCTAGAATAAAATTACTATACCATAATAGGTAAAAATTATTAAATATAACGCATGACAGGTAAATTAATTATGAGATAGATACATGGTGCTCACATATTTACAAATATTGAAAAGTAAATAATTTTTCCAAAATTTAACAATTATAATTTAGTGTGTGAGTTAAAGAAGTTACATATTGTATTAGCAACCAGTTTGATTTTGTCTATACTCTAGGTTGTCCTATGGAGCCGAACCAGCATGTTTCCAAGCATTCTTATCTAGGATAAAATCCTCTAATTTGTAATATGCTTGTTTACAAAGTGTACTTTTAATATGAGTTTTAAATTTTCTTTCATTTAATTACACAAAGTATTTTGTTATAACATTTAACACAGTACCCCATAAAAGATGTATGTACTTTAGATAATCATAAAAATACCAGTTACTGGGTAACACGATATCCTTGGTAAGACTAATTGTCAGACTTTCTGGATTCTGACTACTCGTAACCACTGTTATAGCTTTACAAATAACAGCCGGGCCCATTGGCTTAGCGTGCTTTCCTTGGTGCAGGAAGGTCTCGGTATGTAAAGGATGGCCACCTATCCGACCGACCTCCTTGAGAATGGACCCGTGCGGCTGTTATTATTTAGCCATTGAACATAGCACTATGTTCATTAAAAGTTTTCTGGTAAACGTGGGTGGACAAATTTAGGGAAATGGCAAGGGAATTGATGAAAAAGCGTGGGTTGGAGACGCCACACCAAGCCGTGGGTGGACAGTCGGCTGTAAACGATGATGATAGTAAACAGTAAAGGAAAACAAAGGAACAATTGCTCGTCTAGGTATGATCTGACTAACAAGACTAACATGTTACAAAAGAATACGACTGAAAGGTGCATTAAAAACGAAAACTTAATTATATTAATTGAAGCTAACAATTTGACATATTAATAACCAAGACACACTTGCACTACAAATCACTAAATGTATTTCCCGCTAAATGAATTAAAAACATCGTTCTATTTCTGTCAATCGTATGAAGATGACAGACAGTTTTTTTTTAATGTGTTTGTATACTCTCATATCGTAAAATTCGAATTATAAACTTTAAAACGGGTTTATATTGACATATACTCTATAAACACAATACCGAAATTTTATAATATAGGTACTTAATATTTTTTTATCACTTTTTATTTAACAAAATAATTTTAAAAAACATTTTTTTACCAATACGATACAGGCCAAATCCAAGAAGTTAATATCACCAAGGAGTTTCCATCAATATTTTTTTCTAATGGAACGCTTATGCGGCGCGCCATTTTTACAGCGTTACTTAATTCCAATTATTTTTACTTGTCTGTGGCAGCGCCCGCTTTAGCGCATGCGCGCTGGTTTGCTGGGCTTTGGCGCCATTCATACGCTTTGTTGTACTGAATTTCGTGGGAAACTTTGATCTTTTATTTAGTAGGTTCAATCCCAATGTATGAGAGTAGATAAAATAGTGTATGAAACTGTACTTAACTAAGTATTAAAACACTCTTATGATACTATTAAAAATCCTCGCCTACGCCTCGGTTTATAAACACAAATTCGTGTTTTAATACCCCTAATTATGCAACAGTTTCATAAACTACTATTATCGAAAAATGGATTTAGTGACTTGTGGTGCAAGTGGACCTAAAACTACATCTATTGGAATTGTATGTATAAGTATTAAAAAAAAAAACAAGGTACCTACCGCACTTAGTCGACACGAGCTCCTTATTCATAGATAATTGTAATGTTTTATCGTGATTTCAAAGACACTTAACAACATAATTGTTTTATTATTTTACCACCGCATTAATAAAATTAACATAGTTAACTATGTAATTACCTATTATAAATTTGTTTTAATAATTACTTTACTTTAGGAATTACATCCTAGAAATATTTACCGAACGGGCCTTAAATATGTATTTCTAGAATTAACAAAATACAAGGTAAATTAAATTAGCTAGCGCAACGACGTTAACGTGATGAATATCGATATCTATTTTTTTTTTGTTTGTTTGTTTGTTTAAATATAGATGGTTTACCCATCATGTCTGCAGTTTCGCTAGATAATTGAACTTGACCCTGTATTGTTCAGAATAAACTTTATTCTACGTAAAACGATATACTAGTAGTACGCTTTGGTAGTAGTTCTCGGAACTCACTATACCTAAATATTATCTAAATTACTATCATTTCGCACACGTGTTGTTTTATTCATTGCATTAGCCATTCATCTATTGACAACTGTAATTGCACTACTGTTTTTCCTACATAAATCGTGCATAATTATCCTGAATCTGACATCTGTCACGGCTGTATGTATGTTATCCTCACGACTTTACAAATTAATAAAGAGACATTTAAATAAAGAATTGTTAAAACTACTGACAATGAAAATTTCTTAATTTATATTTTAAACACAAGAGCAGATTTTCTCATCTTTCATGAAGGGAATGCCGTAAAGAAATATATTTATGGACCTGTGTAAAATTATTCTCAGTTTTATTTTTGTCCACCGTTATGTAGGTCAAGCAGAGTACCGCCGTATATTTTAATTTAATATTGATAATATAAAATAAATTATATTTAGCTCAGTATTGTATTTAGGTATGTAAGCCGAGATACTCTGCAAAAATGTGTCAGTGTCATAATATTGTATCTTATCAATAGTGTCAATGATAATGTCATTTGCAGCTGAGCTCTACTGGTGGATTCTAAAAATAAGGAAGATACTGATAATGTACATGATAATTTACAAGTACCTACTTACATAATCTAATGGTACACGAACTTTGTAATCTTAATCTTTTACTCCAAATCTCTTAAGCACGTTTTCTGTAGTGTATAAAAAAGTTAAATATATCTAAGTAATTTTATTATCCTGTCTAATTGAAGTAAGGTACATTTCGGTCTCGTATTACAGACCAACCTAAGATATTTTTCTTTTTTATTGCACTGAGATCCTGATAGAAGGGATAGATAGCACAATAGAAAAAGACTTAGTCTACGCCCAAGGATCTAGATAAACTAGAAGTAGAAAATAGTTGGTCCAGTTTGAATGTCTTTCATTTGGCATCTGTGGTTTTCAGAAAAAGATTTCATCGTTTTAATCTGTACTAATATTATAAAGAGGTAAAATGTGGTTGTTTGTTTGTAAGTTTTTATCTAGGGGTAATCTCTGGAACTACCGGTCGGATTTAAAAAAATATTTTTGTATTGATAGCCCAATGCTTGAGGAAGGCTATTTCACGCTATGACCCTTAGGAGCCGAGCTAAAGGAAAAAACTCAGAAAGAACGTTAAGTGAAAACGAAGTCATAGCACGGGTAGGAGATGCGATGCGACGCGGTGGGTCAGAGGAACAAAAAAATTCACGCAGACGAAGTAGCAGGCAGAAGCCTGTAAAACATATTCTTGTTCTAAGATGGATTAAATTTAAAATGTATGTATAATCGGTATGAAATTTTGCTCCAAAATCTGTATGTCAGTATGCATGTTGAGTGTCTTATCAAAATACGGAATACATAAATAAATAATAAGGAAACAACACACAGCGCTTAGTGACGTAAACCGTCAATGTGGGACAAAAACCCGTCGTGATAAACTGAACCTGGGTAGGTTCGATGGAACAGAATGAATGAATGAAATGAATGAATGGGAGCAGGAAAAACTTATCCAAAGAAAAAATAGCTGGGACCCGTCGCATAACCATGGGACTTTTATACTCATCCGTATTTGCATCAACAATGGGTGAATACCCCATAGTATTATAATGGACTTTTCCAAAATAGGTAACCGCATTGACACTCTACAGGACTTATCGAGTAAAATATTAGTCAAACATTATGTATGACAGTCTAGAATGAAAAAACCCTAACTTTATTCGAAGGACCGGGGAGTCACCGTGAAGAGTATTTTTACATCGTTGACACATAATTTATGTTTAAATTTAACATTAATAATGTAACCAATATTTTGTAACAATATATTATATGTAATTTAAAAAGAGTGTCTACGGAGTCTTGTCCGTTCTTGTCCAAAGGAACCTACTATGCTTTGGAATAGGCAACTAGCTTCATCTTTCTGACTGACCGACTCCTTTGACAATACAAGAGTGCCTGTAAATGGTTTAAATTTAATGCTTGAAATGCTTAAAGTTTGAGTTGAGTTTTAGAATAAGTAATTAGAATTAAACATAAAAAACTAAGAGAAGTTATAAATGTCACAATGGCTTGGCGTGGCAGGTGGTCAATCCACCTCATTTTAATACTAAGCGTCTGCGCAACTAAGTATTCGTAAATTGTTTTACTCGTACTGTACTTCTAAATATGTACTGTAATCTAATTGTTATTCCAAAAGCGTATGATACGTGAACGCCTTCGCATTTTTCAAAAAAAAAAGTAACAAGATATAATGAAGTCGGTTCACTTGGGCATGAGCAGTTAGTACCTACTAAAACAGATGAATTAATTGATTATATTATGCCTAAAAATAATAAGCGTAAGCAAATTCTCGGTTAGAATATTATACAAACTATTTGGCAAAAAAAAATAACATTAATTGTTATCTTTACGCAAATCTTAATTACTGTAATGTTATCACATATTATATCATAGTTGTCTCAGAGGTATATAAAGATTATAATAATAATATATTAATTAAAGTATCTTGACTTGGCTCGCGAGGTTGTCGAAATGTGGGACGTGGATTCAGCGATCATTGTGCCGATAGTCATGACAGCCAATGGCTTAATAGCCAAGAGCTTCGAACAACACCTGAGGAGGCTCTCGTTGGGCTCTCGTTGGGCAGCTGGATCAAGGGCTTGATTCAGAAAGCAGATCTGGAAACGGCTCGCATTATTAGGAGGTTCCTCTCTCTGGAGCCCTGACCCTGGTAGCTTGGACCCTGTTCTCGATACCGGTGGGCTACTATTGTTATATTTTTTTATTTAAAAATATAATTAATATGTATATAATGAAATAAAGGACCTGTATTGATTATATCATATTATGTCGTAACCTGAACTTTGTATTCAGGTACTGCTGTTTAAATGATCAATCAAAAGAAAATAAGTGCATTCACATTTTCTCTAATGTGTTTAGTGCAGTTGGTGAAGAGTCTAATAAATGGTGATAGGTTATCATTATCTGTCACTATCACAATACACGAGCTGTTATTTCATCTCTAGTATAAACTTTGCCTTGAAAGTATTTATTTAGATCATCGTAATTTCTCAGTACAGTTAATTCATAAAGTAAAAATAAATGACTCACTGTGGGTTTTTGATGCATTACATTTTCTATGTAACCCCCTTTACGATGTTATGTATGGTTATATCACTATGACGTACCTTTATTATATTGTAAACAAAATATTGCACGTACACTGTTGACTTCCGTCAGTATAGGCTCCAATGCAAATCGCCATGTTTTATGTAACTTTATATTGTTTTCATTACATTTAATTACTAGTTTATTTTTCCTATCATATTTTATAGTAATTGTATGGTTATCATACCTGCCACAATACGGTTACTTGATTAATGATTATTTAATATTGTTTACATTAGTAATAAAATGCGTAGATAATAGTGCCAATTGATTGTACGAGTTTTTTTTTAATGAGAAATCATGAAGGTACCTACTCCAATTCGTGGTTCTTTTATTATTTGTTTTAATTTATCTTGTGTTTACTTCAGTATGGTAGGCAAATTGTAGTAGCTATAAAATTAATTTTGCCTGCATCGCAGACCACAGCATAATTTAATATAATTATGAATGAGTGTCATATGGTTTTGTTATCGACCTCATACACCGCTGTGAAAATATATCATTCAGTGTTATCTACTCAGCAAGATGGCGACCGTGTAAATCAATGTAACCTCAATTACTTATTAAGAAAGGTCTCGGTTGGAATTTTCCTACTATTAGGTAATTTTAAGTGGTTTATAGTACTTAATTAGACAGCTATAAGATATTGGATGTGGCAAATATTAGGAAGATCAGTTGCAGTCTGAGAGTAATATTTTATAAGATGTTCAATAACTGTTTTTAACACAAAATCTTAATTACTTAATTATTGTAATCTATTGACTGTGTTATATATTCTAATGTGTTAAATTCCGAGAATCGATACTTACTCCTGTTAACTGTGCGGGAATTTTAACACAACCATGTAGGTACGGGCTCACTTTAAACTTAAGTAAAACTGAAAATTTTTGAATCACTACACGATATTTTAGAAATGGAACCACAGTTTAGTGAATTTAATATCAGTAATTAATTGCAAACGACCAGATAACATAATGATGTAAGAAATACAAATAGGAAAGAGCTGAAACATTTTTATAATATTTAGTTATAAAGTTTGACTGAAACAGCTGAAAAGTGGTAACCAAAATCGAGTACCACCGATAGTGGCACCGCCACAAGATTTCCATTCCATAAATGTTATTTCCTTCATGGGTTACCTAGCAAGGATATATGAGATTTTGCGACGGTGTGCTAACGGTCTCAGGCAGGTAACGGTAGTTTGCATTTGCTATTCAACTGGACCCACGGCGACATCGATACGGCGAATACGAATTTTTGTTCTAAAAACCGCTTCTATTGTCACATCCGGTAGCAGTACAATGTATGCTGGGTTTATTAAGGCCACTTATGTGGTGTTCATTATAATAGTTATTATGGGTTATTTTTTTAATAATCAAAATCAGCACCTATATAAGAAAAGTGACGTAAAATATAATTTTTAAATTAGTCGATAACAAGTCCTTCTTGAAAAATCTGGCCAAAAGCCTTCTTCAAAATAGGGCAATTCTTAGTATATCACACGAAGATATAATTAAAAAAATATTCCAAAAATTGAGTATTCTACTATGACCCAATCACCCTTGTCCGTCAAATCAAAAGTTGACGACGAAATTAAATTCATTCAAATATTTACGTCATTCGGATTAACCTACATGAATTTAAAATTCTAATACAACCGCACTGGCAAACAGCTGAATCATTGGTTTTTAACCACAGATTGCTTTAAAATGTTATTATTTTCTCATTGTCAAATAAAAGTTTTATAGGTAGGTAATAATAAAAATACGGGCAATAAAACAATGGGTTTGAAATTATACGTCATACTAGTTTCCTTATTATTTATTTTGATATTTTTGCAATGAATGAATGACGTATTAAATTACAAATGCATCACAACATAAAACCATCACCGTAATTTAAAGCCACGTAGGAGTTTATATTGGAAGCAACTTTAATTACCTACTTTTTTTACCTCGAAAATTTCAACGGAATCATCTTTGTAAATGGTCAAGAATTTTACTCATTTTGATCGTAACAAAAAAATTAAAAGAGCAATTTATTATTATGAGAACCGCATTACGCGAAGAGAAAGTAACTAGTTCAGAATATTGTACAGTGGGCCTACTCTCTAAGTCCATCAACGAAGATACGGGCCCGTCCAAAAGTAGTTTAAGCAACGGAGTGAACCCTGCACCCGATTAATAAACTTTTTTGGACAGGCCCCAAACTAATCTTATGTTCATAGGAGCATCAACCGTTACTTCGCCCGAAACTACGGATATATTGGTTAGGGAGTAGACCTCCGGATCTGATCGGTCCGATTTCGGATGGTATCGTGACTGACAACCCAAACGAATGTAGTGCCTATACGAGACACATTGGCCACAAATACGGGATTCTTATAATTATCTACTTTAGATCGTGCGAACGCATAACTCATCAAGCAGTTTTGCTTGGAGCTTGCATCCATTTGAGAAAATATTTTCGACTTTAAATTATTTATTTTAAAGGCAATATCAAAAGAAAAACGCTATAAAAATGCTACAGTGAACTATCGTATAATACCTTCGTTGGTATCATTTTTTTTTTTGATTTTAAGAGCATGGCAATTTTTAAACCAGTCTAGTAACAAGCACGTTTACGTATACCTACGACAAATTAATCGTTGCTGCTGGGAATCCAGTCTTTGCATTCTATCTCGTGATACAGTAGGCTCGCCACTCACTTTGCAACAGTAAAGTTATTTTTGTCGAAGTGTAAAAGTATACTGGAATGTCTGGAATGCGCAACTCGAACACCGCTTTCAAATTGAAGCAACGCTACATGACTGACTACTTGACAAGCCATTTTCTATCAGGAATTGTACGATTTTTTTTTTATATCGTCCAGTATCTGAGAGTAATTAACGGGATAATTGATACAAATTAGTGAGCACGTGCCGGCAACTGTCGATTCATTCACCTTACAAGGTGCCATATCATCCGTCTCTTTTATTTTACTTCAATCGTGTCATGTAAGAATGTGACGCAAGACTTCAACAGTTTGCTAATGAACTAAGCTCACAATGACGCGGGCCGTGCACGTTTGATTTTCGACCTTATTCCGCAGGCTCTAATTATTATAATAGCTAAACACGCGTGCAGCTTGAATGAGCATTGTATGCGTAAACATTAATCAATGCCATGGGTACGCTTGTGAAGGTCATCGAGTTCGTGGTATTCTACGATAATCTTCGATAGGCGAATAGATTCAATCGAATATTAAAATACGAGTTACAGATATAATACAATCTACGATCGAGACGGAATAGCTCCATGTCTTATATTTTTTATTCAACATCGTAGCGAAGGCGTGTCAACGTCATGTGACCGCGAGATAAACAAAACCTAAAATTATACGAGTTGAGTGATATCCATCGAAGTGTTAGTTTGGGTGTTTTCTGGATGTGATCCTTGCGCAACATCAATGTATCGAAGGTTTGAGGTAACATCGTTATAAGATTGTCGATACAGCGTGTAATAATGTTTTTACTATCATTTATCGGGCGTGTCACAGCCGATTGGGATAACGTGTGCCACTGCGCAATTCCACAAAAAAATGCGTAGCGCTTTAGAAATATTTATGGAGTAACGAAAGCTGCTTTACAATCTGCTAATATTTGTATTTCGGACCACCCCTGAGGCATGCCCTATGCATAAAAAATAGAATTTTCGAAATCGATCCACAATTGCCGGAGATAACGCGTATCAAAAATACGAGAAAAAAAAAACAGACGAATTGTGAACCTCTTCCTTTTTAAGAAGTCGGTTAAAAATAAAGGGTATTAATGTTACCTTCCGAGTATTTAAAAACGCCAATCTCAATGTAATAATTGTTTCAATAATATTGGCAGTGAAGAACGCGGAAAACTGGAATCATGGTGTGAGTTCAAACAGTTTAGCGTTAAGTCGCCATCGCAAACGCCTCTAAATTACAAACGAATGTTAACGTAAACGCGCGCGTGTGCGTTGACGCCCACTGGTTTCAATGTCAGCCAGCTAGTAGCACAAAAAAGATCGATGTAGGTACGTGGAATGTACTGAAGATTGAATGGACTGGTTCCATGAAATAATATAAGAAACTATATATTTTCTGTTTCTCAACTAAAACTTAATTAATTGTGTCCCGTTTAGCTAAAACTTTTTAAGATTCAAGTTTAGATTAGACTTAGGACGATAACAATATATTTCTACGTCAAAATATTTACAAAATTCCTATAAAAACATGGCTAATTATTGTGACAAATTAATAAAGGCTCATTTGTCCGTCGCAATATAGGCGTTGAGATAAGACACCACAATATAACAGACCAAATGGCATGATCCCACCTTCTTGTATCAAACAGAGAACCTGATGGACAAGCGCCAGAATGACTCATATAAGGAATGCCCTTAAAAATATTCTCTAAATCACTTTCTGTGCGATTCGCGGAATATCACTGAACATGCTGTAAACAATATATTGAAGCATGTTTAGATTTTACGTTTCGAGAATGTTTACAGGAGTACTTTTGAAGGTGGTTCATTCTTAATTGTCAAAATTATTCTCTAAAATCAAAATCATTCAAACTAGGCTGAAAATCAGCACTTTTTAACCGACTTCAAAAAAAGGAGGAGGTTCTCAATACGCCTGTATGTTTTTTTTTTATTTTATTTTTTTATGTGTGTTAGCTCAGAACTCTTTCCTGGGTGAACCGATTTGGATGATTCTTTTTTTGTTAGAATGGACATACCTCAAGGGTGGTCCCATGATAAGGAAACCAGGATCTGATGATGGAATCCCGGAGAAATCGAGGGGAACCTTCGAAAATCGTAGGAGCGCCTAGTGCGTTTGTTAATTTTTTCATTAAATATTTTAAAGAACTACAATTTAATGAAGGTCTGGAATCGATCTGATGATGGAGCCGAAAGACAGTCGAGGGAATTCCTCAATGATTTACAGCAGGTACCTTGTGTTTGGGCTTGATTAATTTGTATTTATGAGAACTTTACACCTGAAGGGTTGTGACAGTCATTAGGGGTCTGATGATGAAGATGAAAGACAGTTAAGGGAACTCCTCAACGGTTTACAGTAGCTACCTTGTGTTTGGACTTAATTTATTTATATTAATGAGAACTTTGCACCCATATGGGTTATAAGTGCCATTACAGGTCTGATGATGGAGACCATAGACAGTCGAGGGAATTCCTCAACGATTTACAGCAGTTACCTTTTGTTGGGTTTACTTCATACGGTTCAATATTCCAAAATATTCGGGTCGTACAAAAATAATACCCAATTAAGATTGAAGTTTTTCATAGGGCAACCACTACCTACTAGTCATGCTGATGCGTCAACTTGAGACTGAATTTAAGTTGCGTAATCGCGTCATCTCTAGCAATGCTCTTTCGTTGGTTGCTAAGCAATTTATGCTTGTCATAATGCATATGGTGAAATGGAGCTGATGGTGGCTTCACCACCAGCTCCAGTTCTTCTGGTTTTTACCAAGAGAAATCCTCAACAATAAACTCCTCAATTCCTTGCATCGGGAAACGAAATATTTTGTAAAAGGTGATGAGCAGTTGACATTAGGCTATTGTAACTTCGATTAATTATTATCTAACCCACTAAAAAGTGAAAAATAAAAACTATTTGACAAAAAAAACAACCGACTTCCAAAAAATACACTACAAAGTGAAAAATAACTTTAATTTCGGAAGTCGGTGGCAAAAAACTAAAATAAAGATCCAAAGACACCGACTTCCGAAATTAAAGTTATTTTTCACTTTGTAGTGTATTTTTTGGAAGTCGGTTGTTTTTTTTGTCAAAAAGTTTTTGAATGTCAAAATTACATAAGACAGTCCCCCAAAACGGCCCCTTTCACCGGTTCCTAGTTAGTGCCTCAGTTGGGAAGAAGTGGCGCAACAAACTGCCCAGTAGCACAGCTGTCTGTTAAGTGAGAAAAACTGGATTCTATACAATAGTAAGTAATTAAAGTTACGAAACATAAAACATTAAATTATTAGCCATGTGTCAGCTAGCACACGCCAATATTCCTACCAAAAGAACATTGAAAACTATACTCAAGCAGAAATAAATAATAAAAACGTAAACAGAACTTAATATATAAATAAAAGCCTCCAGGCATAAAGGGCGTGTCCGCTTACATTATGCAATGCTGCATTAAGGCTCCTTCAAACGGCACGTCACGTGACGCGAATCGCTCGCGACACAAAGACACCGATCGCCGCGCGACAGGCGGTGCCTTTGTGTCGCGTCGAGTGTCGCGCTTGAAGGAGTCTTTATGTACATATAGCTGTAACTTGAAGTCACAGATGAAAAACTAGGACATTCGAAGTAAAATAAATAAACAGTCAATTACTACTAATATCAACAACAAAACCATGGTTAGCAAGACGACCTGTTACTACAAGCAGCACCCGTTCATAAGCCTAACGCAAAGATCAGCCACGACCCCCCTCGCCATATTTGAGGGAAGGAGGCAATGACGCTACCCGACGCTAACGCAAGCAGTGACATCTAAGGGAGCATGATAAACTTGCTGCCGGTTGCTCAGGCAAGAATAATATGATCAATTGTCGAGGTCGCTAGCTAACCACATATTGCAATACAACTCATTAAAAAAACATTGAAATGAGGAGATTATGTCTATAATAAAAGAAATTTAAATTAAACTAAATTGACTTATAGAGTCAAATAAAATAAACAATTATATGAACTCATATACGAATAACTTGTCAGTAGGTAAGCTAATTCTGGAAAAAGAACATTCAAATTGTCTTGACTTAATCACAGCGACCAACTATTCTTATCGTTTAAGTAGTCGTTGATAGAATAGTATGGCCTTTGAACAAAGATTGGATTTTACTTTAGTTTTAAAAGCATCAAAAGGCATATCTAGCAAAGAAGATGCTTGTTATAAAAATATATACCAAGCCCAACAAATGAGTTATGAACCTTATGAAGCCGGTGAAAGAGAGCACGTAGTTTGTCCCTTATTTCTAGTGTAAAATTATATATAATACCACTGTTTTTTTGTGTATATGTGTATATTTTGCCTAATATTATAAGATATTAGCGAACATGAATTGTGATGCCATCGATAGAATAACAATATCATTAAAAAAAAACTGAGACGAACTTTAGCACCTAGCTGGTAAATTGCTCGAACAGCTCGTTTTTGGAAAACAAATATATTTTAAATATCAGCGGCTTTGCTCCACAGCAGAATGCCGTAGGACATTAACGCTATGAAAATACCTAAAATAGACTAGCTAAACTGTATTCAACGTCAGTGTATTGTCTTACTTTCCTGACGGCGGCGTAGGCGGTCGAACTGAGCCTTCTCACTAGGCTTGATATATGTGATCCCCACTGAAGTTTAGCATCTACTATTAGGTCCAGAAAAACTGCCGAGTTTACAGTTTCAAGCACCTCTTTATCTAAGACGATGTTGGGTTCTAGATTTCTATCATTCGGTAAGACAAACTTTATACATTTCGTATTCTTGGCATTGAGAACTACGTTATTTGTGGTAAACCAATCCGTAACCATTGATAGTGCACTGTTTACGTCGTCAAAATCTTGTCTATTCCTGTCTACTTTGAAGATAAGAGAGGTATCATCAGCAAACAGTACAACGTCACAGATACCCTTTAAATATAATGGTAAGTCATTGATATACACAAATAATAAGAATGGACCCAGTATTGAGCCTTGAGGTACATCTAACTAAACTGGTAGCTTGGAAGATTTCACACCATCAACATCGACACATTGGTGTATATTATGTAAATATTAATTTATTACGTTGATAGCTTCGTTTTGAACATCGCAATGACGTAGTTTACGCAAAAGCGTGTATTTTAGCATGCAATCAATCTTTAATATCCAATGGATATTATATATTAGACAACTAAATACTTGGAGAAGTACGTAACTAAAGTTCACCACCAAGTTTAAATTGTATAACTGATCGATCGAACAACGAAAAACGTTTTAATTTTTAACTTACATTTTGGTTTGTTACACCTTTCGAACACTAACATTTTGAACAGTGATATTATTAATTTAATTAATGATTATGTTTGTCGAATAACAGGCTAACCACAATAGAACTTCCCACAATCAGTGACATTCAAACTGAATAGTTTCATCTAATTGGCTAATAACATTTCTATCTAGTACACAATTTTTTAATTCTCATATTTATAACCGACATATTTGTGACGACTGACTGACGTAATTATCAATAAGTGCGACAAATTAATTAAAATATGGATAAAGGGCGTTTAACCAGAGCCAGAAAAACAGATCTAAAGCTACGTCAAAATATCAAAAGTCTTACCTTCCATCCAGCCGAAGAGTTGCTATCCCCTTTATCCTTAAAATATGGCACATTCTGGACCATCCACTCGTAGATTTGGGACAACGTGAGCCTGTTGTCCTGTGCGGAGGTGATGGCTTGGGTGATGAGATCAGCATAGGATAGGTTTCCCCAGGCATTCCGACGGGAGGAATTTTTCTTGGTACCTACTGAAGGTAGAGGTGGTGCACCTAGAAAGAGAATTTTGGGTTAGGCCAGTTGGTGTTTAATTTGAAGAAATTAAAAAATAATAAAGAGTAAAGTTAAAAGTTTTTTAATTGGAACATACAATAAATTGGCGTAATTAGAACAGAAACGATGACAGCTACAAAAGTTAATTACTGTGTCGCAGCTATCAGCGCCCGCTAAGGCATGAATAAAGCTTAGATTATTTATAAAGCTAAACCTAGTAGGCGTGAATCTAGTTTAAAAAAAAATGTTTTTAGATATTTTTATTCAGGTATTGGAACTGGTACCAAATGTGCAGGTTCTGTACTGAGCAGTTCGTGCTGTTTCGGTACCTGGGTACCGGTACCCCATCTAACAAGTATCGGTACCAAATTCAGGTACCGATACACAAATCTCATATTTGTACTAGGAACCTCGTACGGTTGGCAATCTTGAAGTTATTGTAAATGTATACTTTTTACTTACTGTATCTGTCTTACGGAAATATTTGTTTGGTACCGGTACAATACCGATATTGATTAGATATGCCAATAGTACAGGTACCGGTTCCCAAAAATACTGGTATTTCAAGCCCTGTTTAATATTTTTCTAATCTAAATATTTATAAATAATAAAATTTAAAAAAAAAAGTTTATTCCGCACAAACAACACGCACAATACAAAAAAAACTAGTATAGACAAAATACATACACTAATAAAAAGTAGCAAAAGAAGAAGAAGAAGAAGTAGGAGTAGTAGTAGAAGTATTTAGGTTTTCATATTAATAAATTAAGTTTCGCATTAAATTTTACACGCGTTCTTTGTTTGCTAAAATGCTTATCTTATATCTTATCCTGATATGATGACCTAACTGAAATTGTAGTAGGTACTATTAGAAATTAGTACCTACTACAATTTCAGTTAGGTCATCATCACAAACAAAAAATATCCTGTACCTACTCGAAGTATTCATTAAACACGTAATGTGAACAATGTACCTTTTAAGGGTCAATTAGTTTATATTTTCCCATTACCAAAATATTGAATTAATTATTAATTATTTTGTTCAAATATTGCGACCAGTTGTGACGTGTTTTACATTTTTATCGATAGTTTTGGTTTGTTATTTTCCTTGGAAAGTAAATTAATATATTTCTTGACCATATTGACGTACGTATTTTAAGTTATTAGGGTTACTATTTATTTATTTACCGTAATTTAATCAACTGTGTCTGTGTATGATTATAAAATTACGTTGTCGTCCAAAATGAGCATTGAAACATTTTAGTATCATATCTGAGGAAAATGTAAAAAACAAAAGAAAGAAAAATAGTTTATTCTGCACAAACAAAACGCACATTACAAAAAAATTACGTTACGTTACGTCGTCGTCGTCGTCGTCGTCGTCGTCGTTTGTCGTTACGTTTATTATTTTTTATTTTTTAATGTCTTTACGGATGACGTTTAATTTCAGTTTGTATTTATATAAATTATCGGATTAGATGTTACAGTATACACAAAATCAAAATAAGAATTTTAAAATCGTATAGTACCTACCTAGTTGCAATCGAATAATTATTGAAAATATTTTGAAAGGTATTCCTGAACGTAGTCTATGGCTGATTCGTTTTAATCACGACCAGAAAAGATTTTATTAAAAAAAAAACAGGTTGACTTTGTTTATTTTTATTAACAAACCCCGTTACTGAATCCAGTAAACGCGTGAATCGTCAATGACGTGACAAATCCCACAAGTGCATGACAATGACGTAAGTTAAAACAATAACAAACACTTGAATTATTTTTGTTAATTTACTGACCATTAGTGACAACCCTGGATTACGTCAAAATCCGTTATCGACGGAACAAAATCCAGTTACGTTGGGTTCAGTTAAACAGGTAAACCACACCAATAATAATTTCCCGTAATGATGGTAAAGGCTCCTAGAAACAGGCGCGACACGCGACGCGACCCAAAGGCACCGACTGTCGCGCTACGAGCGGTGCCTTTGAGTCGAGTGCATGTCGCGCCTGTTTGTAGGAGCCTTTATATATGGAAATATATAGGTAATTAAAATTAACCGCACGTGGACAATATGACGTATCACAGTATCAGTCAACTCCGCCTATCGCAGTCTAGTGCTGGACATAGGCCTCTCCCAGACTGCGTCACAACACACTGTTCTCCGCCTGCTCCATCCAGTCTGTCTCAACCACTTTTTTAAGGTCGTCGGTCGATCTAGTTGGGGGGCGTCCCAGACATGCTTGCCGATCCGCGTATCCACCATAGAACTCGTTTGCTCCACCAGCCATCTTCTTTGACAAACATGGCCAGCCCACTGCCAGTTCAGCTTGCTTACTCTGCAAGCTATGTCAGTAACTCTGGTTCTTTTCCGGATAACTTCATTTCTGATTTTATCCTTCAAAGAAACTCCGAGCATAGCCCGCTCCATAGCGCGCTGAGCGACGTATATTACGTATAGGTACTGTATATCAATACAATGTCAAGAAAATTCGGGTGCAACAACCTCTTAATGCCAAAGTACTTAGTAGGTGCGGTAGATGCGTGATCAAAGCTAGCAGGTTGATACGATATGTAGGGTAAATAAACAGTTCTAGTGATACAATTGAAGTAGCGACGTCAAATAACCGTGTAATTTATTCACAAACTTAAATCGACTAAATAATTATCTAATTTTTTTTTTGTATTCTTTGTATAAATTACTTAAATATGTCAACTGTTAATTATCTACACTAAACTTAGACGTTTTGATTTGATGACAGAACTATTTAGTTTAGGTCCAGCATTTTCGCGTGCGGGCGTGTCCAACGTCCAAGCAACAAAAAATGCTGAAAATCGCGCGTGCGCACCGGTCATTTCTAACATAAAGTGTAATAACTTGAAAACTACCAAACTTATACCTAAATAAAAAATCGTGTGTGTAGCTGAAACCATACAGAATCAACAGGTGTTAAAACTACATTACAACTTCATAGTCGAAAGAACTGTAAAAAAATGTTAAAATAAGAATATGTGTTGAATTTCCGTAAAATATTTGTTCTTACTGAATTTTTGTACATTAATTTGTAGTTTGCGTCAATAAAACCTATTTATTATTAAACTAGACTATCTAAGCTTTTTTTTGATACCCATATGTCCATAATTGGTTTGCTCAGAGTAGCACAATACACCAAAACAAACACCCCATTCCCGCAACAATTTTGATGCCCCCTGCGAGGTCCAGAGGGCCGACATAAGGGTCCTCTCACCTGTGATTTACGAATAAGATTTAATTTATTTTAGATGATTATTGTGTGATTATATTTGGAATGATAGGTATTCATTTGTATGTAATAATTATATATATTTAACAACAATTCAATACCAGAATACCGAAAGATTTGGAAATAAAACGAAGCGTGTGTGCATTTAACATTTGGCCGATGCCTATTCGCCGTCTATGAAAACTGCCCACGGCCACTATTGTTGCCTATCAAAATGTCTTGCGGAACGAAATTAGATTACTGGTGATCTTGAACTATCTTCATAGTATTAAAACTTTCTTAGCGTTTTTAAATACTAATAATTAACTTATGTCCATATTACAAGCATTACATTATAGATTATTTAGTAAAAAATACGTAATTTAATACGAAAATGCCGGCGCGTAGCGTGTCGCTACGGCCTCAATTTTTCATAACGAGTTTAACACAATAAAACTGATTCAAAACCTATGACACATATAGATATTCTAAAACCTTGATTAATGAGGATTTTTACGGTATATAACACTAATACATTGGGTTATTAATTAAGTCACCAACACATAATATCTAGGGAGCGCGCATCGTTCGTAAAAAATTTTGAAGAAATTGACGGAGCGCTGACATTCAACTTTTTTTTTGCAAAAAATATTTATGGTCGACACAGATTATATCATACTATTGTACGCGGAAACTACTATGGAGCCACCTGGTGTAATTTTTTGGCATCTGTACAGTGTGCCCACGGTATTCTACCGACCCAAAACGCAACAATCGACTGAAGCCACAAATGTGGCTGGGACGTTTACGCTCACTGCAACTAAAGTCACAATTGTGACTGCAGACGTGATAGCTCTCTACATTTGTTTATTTATTTTTAAGTGGTTATAAAAAAAAACAGTTAACTTATTAATCCAACTATTGCTAGCATTCTTACAATTTTCATTTTGAACATGTGAACTTAAAAGGCTTAGGGAAAAAGAATAAATGTATGCTAGGTACGGGTAATAATGCATGTATTTACCACGTGTAAGTAAAGAGTGAGTGTATTGCAGTGTGCAAATAAGTAAAACTGAAGGCGCGGTAAGAATCAAAAATTTTGGTACTTGACAATAGCGCATCGCGGCAACAAGTAAGGTTTAAAACAGCGATGCGTTTGATTTTAGATGAATCGAATGCCCACTAAAATAATAGTAGATTGTTATGTTACGAGGGGCTAAAATGACCCATTACATACGAGGCAGTTTTACTTCCGAGTTTTACCGAGGGAGTAAATAGAAACCGAGTTATAATAGGTTTTAGCGCCATGTGTTACACTCTACTTTTCACTACGATTGCGAGAAAATAAAATAATTCAACACAATATTAAATAGTTTAGTTTTTTTCTTAATTTATTCTGTAGCCGCAACGCAATGCACGCACTCTACTGAAGAGATCGCCGCTTTTAATTCCATTTTCAAAAATAAAATGTTATTATTTTATAAAATAGTAATAAGTCGAGTGGTTTATTCATGATTATTCTACTTATGAATAAAGACTTTTTCGTTTTTGTAGGCTCGTTCCTAACAAAAAACTTAAAAAAACTTTTGTCCCCTAGAGGAAAATATGCTATTTTATCGCCGGTCTTGTACGCTACAATGACGAATTTTTTAAGCAAGAGGAGTGAAAAAGTTATTTTGCAGTTTGAATTAAATTAAAAAATACATGCACGGCTCAGTGGAATATATTTTAGGTATTTCTTTTGTTAATTGAATTCCCTTTAGTATCATTAAATTCAATATGATAGCTTACGCTCAAAATATTGAGGATTATGAGACGAAAAAAAAATTATAAGCTCTGTTTTACCGTTGTTTTATCATGATACTATTTTATTATTATTAAATATTTTTGAATCAGTTCTTTTTTTGAACATTTGACAATACACTCATTTTTTTCTGGCTTGTGTTATGTACCAATACGCGTACAGTGCGACAAAAACTGTGCGTTTTAAATAGTAAGTATCATGATAAAACAATCGTAAAACAGAGCTCAAAAAACATTACTCTTCGCATAATTCTCAAAAATTTGAGCATATATTGTCATATTTTATGTAATGTTTATAATTCAATCAACTAAAGAATTTACTAAAAGTTATTCCACTGAGCCGTGCATTTATTTTTTAATTTTATTAAAACTGCGTTTTATTGCTATTATTTTGGTGGTCATTCGATTAAAGTAACATCAAATGCATCGCTGTTTTGAACCTTATTTGTTGCCACGATGCGCTATTATAAATTTACCAAAAAATTTGCTTCTTACCGTGCCTTAATTATGATGTTTCATGAATGTAGGTAGGTATGCACACTGTATGCATTCATTTAATATTCAAGCACAGTAGGATTTTTTGATTTTTAAACACCATTTATTGATGAGATAATTTTCAGGAGTTTTATTCAAATTGATCTTCATCACCATTCCCTTGCTATATTCCAATTTATTTGGGGTCGACGCAACATTTTTCTTTTCCTGGCTCTTAGTTTTAATAACTGAATTTAACAAAAAAATTAAAAGGTACATGCTACTTTTTTTGCTTATAATTTTTTTATTTTATTAATATTGTATTGCAAATCTCTTTAAATCTAAATTTGACTTGAAAAAATGTATGTTATTTGTAGTACCTAGATACTGTAAACAGTGTAGATACCTTTGTCGATACCTATTCTATTTATATAAATTAGGTGCTAATACTGTTTATTAATGACTACTGTTTTACGCATTATTTTATTGTCTTTCCTCCATAATGTTTAACTTCGTAAGTAGGAAAAATAATAAAAAGAGCTTGTGCTACGAAAAGTAAGTAACTTTTCGTAGTACAAGCTCTTTTTTTATTATTTTTCCCTGTAGTGTGGGAAATGTAACTATTTACATATTTTATGAGCCTTTGTGAATGATTAAATAACAATAAATGCCTAAAGTAATTTGATGCCCTGAAAATGGCAATAAATTGAGTAAGAAATTAATCATACTATATTATTTAATGTGAAAGTTTGTATGTTTGGACGTTTGTTACTTAATCACGCAAAAATAGCTGAACGGATTTGCATGAAATTTGGCACACAGATAGTTGATAACCTGGGATACTTTTTATCACGGTAAATGACATGACGCAGACGAAGTCACGGATAGAAGCTAGTATAACAGTAATTATTAATTTACAAGTTTTTCGGGAAAGTTGGGAGGGTTTGTAGTACTTTTTGTATTGAATTACCTACATTTAACGTAAATATTTTTAAATCCTTATTAAATTGTTCGTATTGTTAGTTGTTTCTTTTCATTGATGATTTTAGCATTCTTAAACAAAACTTGCCTTTTATAATTTTTCATACTAGTTAAAGTATACAAAAAGTGCGAGGTAGGTACCTACTCATTATGATTTTCATAATATTTCATTGTTTTCCTTACGCGTTAGTAATATTTATTATTGTAATTAGAATACATCTAGGTATGTGTTCTTGCGAATACTTGTATGTTTGTGTGAGTTTAATATAAAATGGCGTTATATTAGTATAAGTTATGTAATGCCTTACCCTATAAACAATAGCTACGGCTAGTGTTATTTTCTTCGTTGGTTATATTATGATTATTATTACAACTTACAACAACGCGTTGGAAACAAATCGTAGGATATACATTTAAAAAAATCATTGAAATAGTTTAGGAATTACCCTAATTTAATAAAAAAATGTAGCAAAATGAAAACGCATTTTGAATATTTGTTTTATTTTTCTTTTCAATTAAAATGTGGAAAGCACGTAAAAATATCTTTATAATTATTTAAAAAAAAACATTTCACTGTGTCACCCTACAAGCCTACGTCGTAGGCCGATTGAATTTCATACATTTATGCTATCATTTGTAGAATTTGTGCTACGCAAACAATTTTGATATCATTGTTTTTGCGACTTATTTGTATACATACATAGCTACGTAACTATAGCGATCTCAAACGCGTGGCAAGGAGAGGTAGGTGCACCAATTAATATCTACGTTCATAAGTACCTACCTAAATTAGTGATTCTGCAGGTAAACAAAGTTTGTTATTTTTTATTCGTATCAGTGCACATGATACGCTTTTGTTTTTTATTGGAATTTTACACGAGGATTGTGTTCGAACTACCTACGTGAGCCGACCTAAATAGCAACGCATATCGCGACTGCGACCTTACTACTATCGGTTCGTTGGATAAATGGTATTTACCACTCAGATTCTGATTGGAGTTCTTCTTGGAGCCGGTGTCGTCAGTCGCTTCGACGTAGTTGTCTGGCCTTGGCAGCGGCCACGTGTTGGATCGCGCGCGCGTCTGTGGCTCGAAACCGACCTCTGTCAGCTCGCCCAAAGGTTCCAATTCAATCGTGCCGTCCAACTCCGAGTGCCCTCCCTGCGATGACCACGGGCTTTGGTAACCACCGCTCCCCTGTATAGACATGTTGCCCACTTTATCTCGAACAGTGGAATTTTTTGGTAGGTGTGTCGGAATGAGCGCTCACCGGCGCGTGCCGATACCGGCCGTTAGCATCTCAGCGCGCTCTCTTTTCTGATTTTTCTACCGATTTCTTTCTAGTTCCAGAAGTTTCGGACCCAGATCGCGATCCGAAGAGGTTATCTGCCTTCTGCTTATCGGTTCTGTTATTCGAAGCCAATAACATGTGGCGTCTCTGTAACATTCATAAACAGCGAGTGTCGGCCGTCGGGCCGCTCCCGAGAGGCGATTTTCGCTAAATATAAGCGCGGGCGAGGCGGGGGCGGGGCGCACACCACGTGAGCGACTACGCGCCGATTTTCCAATTCATCACTGGCGGGCTAGAGACGCGATAACCTTGTAACGTGGCTCGAAACAGCCAACAACGGGTAAACTATCCTCTTAAGTAGTCAGCGGCGTCGAAAGTCCCCAAGAATTCGCAAATTCGGACGTCTTTCCGAGTTGGGTATACACTTTGTAACTTTTCCACACTGATAAGAGTTATCACTGGGTCTATGGGGGGGTTAATTCACGTGTTATGTGGTTAATTGGGGCATATAACAAGTAGGGAGTCACTAAAAGTTGTTTGACGCGAGTCCACGCGGTCAGCGATAGTTTTAACTGCGTAATAAGCAGAGCAGTGCGCGTGACGCGGCAAGTCGTCCTCGGCCGCGAGCGGTCGCACGTACACTGAACCGCGTCGCGAGGCGCGCCGCTTGTGCAAATTCCGCTCAGCGGGCGCCGCGTGCGGAGAGGAGGGCGGCGGAGGGCGCTGATGGAGAGAAGTGGCGTCGTATGACCGCGCGCGCCCGCCATCTCGGACGCACTCGCCACTCCGCTGTCCTCCACGCATCTTCACACAACTTCAAACTTAAAAGAAAACTTTTTCAGCTTCTGTTCAGCCAGCAGCCTGCACACCATAGGCCTGTCCTTGACCCACACTTGCTACAGTGTGATTATACCGGGCAGCGCGTGTATACTATCAGGCAGTCGCTGCATGCTTCAATGTTTACATACAATTATTTACACGCGTACAGCCGCCTCGTTCGGAATCAATTAATACCGATGTATTTAGCGCTGTAAATCGACTAAGCATCTAGGTATAACACGTTACATTAACAAAAGTAGGTATTAGATAAGTACTTACCTAGATAATTGGACCATGTATATTTCCATTTGACACAGCATTAATTTCTTATCCTGTCGCACGAACTATGATAACTTTTACGGTGACTCGTAAATTTAATTAAAATTACTTTTTTTAATTAGTTATAGTAATTTCTAACTAATCCAGGTACTTAACTGAGTGTCACCATGGCTTAAGCAAAGTCAGAGGTATTTAAATAACAATTACATTTAATTCTAATTAGGTAGCTACGCTAATAATAAGCAGAAGAAAATCCTAAATAATATTACAATAACTACGAGCAAAAGTAAGTTTGTTTGTTACGCTTTCATGCTAGAACGGCTGAACGGATTTCGATAATAAGATAAATGTCATTTAATATTTTTAAATGTGCATCACTCATTATTGCATGGGCGCAAATGATTGCAATTTTCTTTAAAAGAAATTGTCTTTGAAATTAATATTTCAAAATCTCATTTACAAAAAATAATTTAGAAACTATCCCGAAAATTATCGCAATAAATGGCATTTCGTCAACAAACATTTCTAATCAATGGAAATAGAAAGACGACTTCACACCTTGGCCGTCGAGTGTCCACTGCTAGTGCCACATTAGTGCCGATGGACTTTTGTCCCCGAAAACCCTTCAATATTTTTTTTTCTTTTTTTTTTGGTTGGGAAATCATCAAATGACCTCTCCCGCTCTGGGCGGAGCAGAAGGGCGTGTCAGACTCTTACTGACTAAAACCCACCCGTATTCCTTCAGTTGCCTGTGCGCCAGGGCCCCGGTAACTCTTTCGAACAATCCGCGACCCCGGCAGGCATCGGCCCTGTCGGACCCCGTCAATTATGCTGACATCTCTTTGAGGCGCGCGTGGAACACAACGCACCGTCGACCCGGGCCTGGTCCTTACCGGACGGCGAATTGCCCATTGCTCGCCGTCCGCTCCTACGGTGGCCGGCTCGGAAGATCTGACAGCTTATAAAAAAGGTAAATTAATATCTTGTCTATAATTACTTTAAGCCTGTTTTTAAAAGGCCTATCCAACCCGAAGCAATTTTTTTGTGGTATACAAAACCTTCTAATCTGGATGTTGGCATATGAGATTGATAAACTCCAACAGCGTTTGCCCGACCACCATGAAAGTTGGCACATTTAGGGACTTATGTATTTTGTCATGGAGAAGGTATTTATAGTAATACGTAATATGCTTCTGCCCGCGACTTCAATGGCATGAATTTTCTTGTTTTAACATAAAATATATCATTTGATACTCGGCAATACTCTCTCTAGCTTCACATTAGTGAAAGAACTTTCGGAATCGGATCAGCAGTTCCGAAGATAACCCCCTACATGCAAACTCACAATAAGCTCGTTATAATATTAGCGTAGATATATTTAAATACGGTGACAAAAATATGATAAAAAAACGTAGCAACGTAAAAATATTTGCAAAAAGAATTGATGTCACCTTTCAAAGGGCTACGCGCGTACTACGCAGCTACGTCGTAGCAGCGTAGGGGTCTTCGTAGCTGCGTAGGGGTAACTTCTCTAATTATTTTCTAATTGCCAATGACGATTACTGACAATGTCATTCTTGTTTTTTGAAGAACGTTCGCATTCTTATCTCAATCTTAATTCGTCAAAATCTCTAATTTCCCTCCATAAATAAATCAAAACCTATAGGGTATTCCCGTTGACCTAGATTCATAAAATATGGCAAGAAGCAAGGACTCACAGCACAAGTAAAGGAAAACATAAAAAATCATGCATTTGTAGTTTTAACACATTTTTTTTGCCTTTTCAAACTTTGCTGAAGTCCTTCCAAGACTTACTACGAGATCGTAGCAATACAAGTAAGTTTTTCGGAAAGTGGCAAATTATTGATGAAAATCGATAAAAAAAATACAGTTTAGTAACTCCACAAAAAGAGTTTCAGATAATGTTATTATGGTTATGCTATTACGCGGGCGTAGTACCCACGTAGCTAGTTCCCAAAAACTTTTTAAACGCATGTCCTTGCTGCTACGCGGCGTAGCTTGTAGCACCTATCCCGAAATCTTCGTAGCCTTTTTAAGATTAATTCCCGAAAATTATCATTATTGTATCAGTGTTTACGGATAATTTATTGATTTTAATTTCAATAATTATTAGATTATTTTTACCAGTACTGGTTTGTAAGTCCTTAATGCAGTCACAGATAGTTAAAACCAAGGTGCACCTTACCTAAACTAGAAACTAGAAATTCAACATCTGGTAAGACTTGAGGACTTTACCTACTATTAAATAGATTCATCTGGGAACTACTTTATTTAAGATATAAATAAAACATTACCTACCTCAAATGATGCTTAAGTGTCTGAGATCCAAATTAACCTAGAAATATATTGATAATTATGCTTAATTTCAAGGCAAGTTAGCGTTAAAACAATAATAATGCGTTTGTACATTAATATTGTATGTCTTTTTTATTTACATATTTGCATATTAGTTAACTTAAGAAATCTTTGTAAAAGCAAATTCACCTTGAATTAAGACAAGCTAAGAATTCTCACCGTTCACATTGGGGTTGACGTGTTTTTGAGTGGAGACAGCGAATCGGCAAACGTAAGGTAGGACGCCCCCAGACTAGGTGGAGCGACGATCTTTTCAGGGTGGCAGGTAGCAGCTGGGTGAATGCCGAAAATAGAGTTGAATAGCGTGCAATAGGAGAGGCCTGTGTGCAGCAGTGGACAGCTGTAGGCTGATGATGAAGAATACGCACTAAAATGGTGACTTGCAGACGTCGTTGAATTGTCACAAAACGTTAAATAAGTAATAAGAATAAAAAAACTCACTTTTTGGTTAAATTGGGGCCTCAGACACTTTCACATAAATGATAAATGATTTTATTTCTGTAAGTAGGTTTGTACAAACACTTTTACACGTCAATCATATTTTTAAACTAGATGAGGTTTCCTATCTGACTACTCTGAGAAGAAAGGCCGAAACAAACTCAGAGGTCACAGTCTCTTTTAAAGTCCAGACATAATCTTGGTCAGATCATGTGAAGACCATGTAGATTGGTATCTGAAATGGTCTTTTGAGGAAAGAACCACACAGATTGAGTGGACCTGTCCAGTCAGTGCACGCATTTGTCAGTAATCGTGCAGCTCAAGTCAGGAAGTCAGGACTTAAGGAGCTCAACGATTCGACGAACAATACCAAAGAAAGGACATTTGGGTAGGCCACATAAATTACTCAATCTGCCAGATCATGATCAAAATTAACTGCGAAAAAAAATCAATGACCCACATAATCCTCACATTCACAATAATTAAAATAACATAATACTTTACAAGTAAATACTCATGTCATTGTGTATATAAAATTCAACAATGACAATGTGTATATAAAAAATCGGACATAATGTTTGAGAACCATGTAGATTGGTGTCTGAAATGGTCTTTTGAGGAAAGAACCACACAGATTAAGTGGACCTGTCCAGTCAGTGCACGCATTTGTCAGTAACCGTGCAGCTCAACTCAGAACCTAAGGAGCTCAACGATTCGAATATATAATAATTTGAGATAGGTGATTATGTTTTATTAATATCTCATTTAAATGTTGTTTCTTGATGAATCTACTCTGACCTCGTGTCAATGCTTTACGTCATTAAATTAATATAGGTAACTAAGTTTATAATTTTGTAGATCAGGAATATATTACTTTAAATTCGAGTACGATTCCTGAACCAATTTATTTATAATACTATTCATTTTAGTAGTTTTTCAACTGGTTTTTATACTTAATCCTATTAGGTACCCACCTATAAAGTTGAGTTACAAATGCGGTACGCACATCCGAAAAAGTGCGAGATTCAAAAAAAATTTGAGTCCACCATAATAGTATATTGTATCTAGGTCTACATTTCCCGATCAAATTACCTAACCCTGCAAATGTGGGGTAGTTAATTTATTTGGGGAAGCAGCCCTACCGACTACAATTAAACAGTTCAAATGGTCATTACAGAAGATTAACTGGGTACACATGTGAGGTTCTCGAAGAAAAACCTTTGAGGAAGCGTTTTACTATAGGTATACTTAGGTCGTGAAAGATTTTCGGTAAAAGTTTTATAACTCGAAGGCTCGATTCCCGAAGAGGTTGAACGGTTAAATTGCAGTACGGATTGTGACTCGCGGGTTTGGTTTCCGAATGGAACAAAAATATTTTGACTTCTGCTTATGGAAACCAACCCGAGTTCAAACCGAGTCCAAACCGAGTTCAATAATTATTTTAAGAAGAACACTAAAAGGATCAGCCCTAAGTTTTTATTTAGTGACTGGGCAATTAAAAGGCTTAGGAAAAGTTTGGAAAGACTTTTCGAGTTGTATGGCCTCGAGCCTTATATTAACACAGAAACTTTTAATAAGTATGTTGCTACTTACTCTAGAACTTTTAAGAACACTTGTAAGGCAGCTAAAGACTTGTACTTTAGCAACAAGGTTAAATCAACAGACAATAAAAAACTTTTTTACAAAAAATAACATCCGACTTCCAAATAAACACTACAAAGTGAAAAATAACTTTAATTTCGGAAGTCGGTGTCTTTGGATCCGTATTTTAGTTTTTTGCCACCGGTTTCCGAAATTAAAGTAATTTTTCACTTTATAGTGTTTTTTTAGAAGGCGGTTGTTTTTTTTTTTTTAAAGAAGTTTTTTATTTTACACTTTTTAGTGGGTCAGTTATTAATTTATCTAAGTTACAATAGCCTTATTTCAACTGCTCATCACCTTTTACAAAATATTGCTTTTCCCGCTGCAGGGACGTTAATTGTGATTGACATGTAAAAGTGTGTGTACAAACCTACTTACAGAAATAAAATCATTTATCATTTAATTGTTGAGGAGTTCTCTGGTAAAAACGAGAAGACCTGGAGCTGATGGTGAAGCCAACATTAGCTCCATTTCACCATATGTATTGTGATGAGCTTAACTTACTTAGCAACCATATTAAAGTAATCGAATCGCAACCACAATGAGTAGTTTCGGTGGCCATCTCTGGTCTTCATCATCAATTCCACTTCACAAAATGGTGCTTTCCGAGAGCAAATGCACGAGTTACTATAAAAAATACCCAAATCGCTATAGGTGTGTCTATAAAATTTGAGGATTTCCCTCGTTTTCCATGGGATTCCCTCATCAGATTCTGACTTGGTGACAATGGGACCACCTCGAGAGCATACCCTTTCAAACAAAAAGAAAATTTTCAAAATCGGTTTTCAATTGACGTAGAAATCAGTGTACATACATTAAAAAAAAACACGTACAGCCGAACATAATAACCTCCATGGACAAAATTGTAAAACTTTTAATTTTTGGGTACGAGGCTTTTGGCTACATTCTATGTTTGTATTTTTTATTAATGTCATTTTTTTGTTATGTGCGTTTTGTTTGTGCAGAATAAACTATTTTTATTTCTTTCTTTTTCTTTCTTTCTCCTCCTTTTTGGAAGTCGGTTAATAAAATAAGGATGGTTTGGAAAATTATCAATAATGAAACGAACAGGAACAAAAATCACAATTCTGATTACACACTGGAGACGTCATGTGGTCTCAATTGTGATAACAAAGTAGCTGATCAAGAATTTGTAAATTTCTTCACCAGTATCCCACTTAAAGCAACTGAAACCTTAAATTCCTTGCCCTCGCTCGCTTTTGATTTAGTAAGGGTAATTGTTTCAGCTCCGATTGAATTTAACTTGAAGCAAATTAACCCTGTGTATATCAAGGAGTCTTCCCGGATTTAATGAAATACAGTTAGGTAATACCACTTTTAAAATCCAGGGACAGTAAAGACACCAATTATTAGAGACCCATATCCGTGTTGCCGGTTTTGTAGCAAGATGTTTCAAAAGATAATGCTTAATCAAATGCTCAAACATTTTAACACGAATAAAATCCTTCATGATCAACAGCCTTTTTACCAAAGTGCGTTGTACGACTGACGCCAGTAGAACCTTATTAAAACACATTTATAACGCGTGGGATGAAGCCCAAGACGCCTTAGGAATCTTTTGTGACCTCTCCAAGGTATTTGATTGCGTAGATCACAAAACCTTGCTCTTGAAACTTGAGCATTTCCGACTTGGACAACTTGCGCGCAGTTTAGTAAAATCTTATTTAAATAATAGATAACAGCAAGTTCAAATAAATGGTGTCAACTCACTCGGTTTAAAAGTAAAAGAAAGAAAGAAAGAAAGAAAAATATTTTATTTGGAACACGCACAGGAAATACAAAGTGTAAAAAATTAAATAAAAAAGGAGCATTTAAAACTAACAAAATTAACAATAAAAACAACAATAAACAATTAATAAAAAATAAAAAAAATAAACCTGTGCGAGGCCAAAAAGGCTCCTATCTCAGCATAAAGCTGCGATATTTAAAAAAAATAAGTACCGCAGCGCTGGTATTCTTATAGGGCCCGATAAAAATGGGTGTTCCACAAGGCTCGATATTGGGTCCTTCCTCTTTTTAGTGTAGATTACTGATCTACTCCTTTGATTAAAAAATCAACCACAAATTAATGGTCTTATTTGCTGACGATACTTCCTTAATTTTTGAGGTAGATAGACGGGCTACAAATTTTGACGACGTAAATAATGCCCTACTGCAGGTCCAAAATTTGTTCACTGCTAATAATTTAGAAAAAAATGGGAAAAAAACTAAGCGCATAACATTTTCTTTGCCAAATGTCACGGGTAGTGATTGTGAAATTGTATTGAATCAAGAGAAACTAGAATTCGTCGATAAAACTGTTTTCCTGGGGATCACGCTCAACACAAGGCTACAATGGGGTCCTCATTTCCCATCTCTTGCAGGACGACTAAGTTCAGCAGCTTATGCTGTCAGAAAAATCCGTCAATTTACTGATGTAGATACCGCGAGGCTAGTCTATTTTAGCTACTTTCATAGTACTCGTCGAGTCTTTTTTTATTCTGCAGAAAAGAGGTATCAGAGCCATATATAATCTCCGCAGGCGCGATTCTCTAAGGAAACTGTTTAAGGATATTAACATCATGACGCTACCTTGTAAATATACCTATGAAAAAATCATGTACTCGTACTAAATAATAAAAAAAATACATCTATTTAGTAAAAGAGGTGAAAAAAATAATTATAGTATCAGAAATAGGGACAAATTTTTTGAAGTAGACTCATCTTGCATGGGGTAGTGTTTAAAATGTTACAATAAAACACCTTCCCGCATACTTCAACTGAATGAGACGAAATTCAAATCTTGTATAAAACGCACAATATCCAGGCAAGCATATTATAAGTTAGGGGATTACATCGCTGATAAAAATGCCTGGCTCAATGCTAGCCCTGCTCCACAACTACAACTAAATGATTAACACTTGAAAATACTGTTGGAGCTGCTGAAGATTGTAATACTATCTCTGCATTGTATAAACTCAATCTGCTTTGTATTATATAATTATATAGCACAGGTGTGAGTACTATGTATTATAGAGCTACCATTAATCGGGTAATATGTCTTTCATTGACTTGAATGTGCCCTGGCGGCTGATAGTATGTCACGCTCACGCAAATGTCTCGCTGACGGTAGCGCGTGGGTGGAACATTTAGCTTCCTTCAAAATGGTTGAGCTGAATAGTGCTGATCCATGCGTGATTTTCGTGAATGAGCGCCATCAGTTGTGACTGGTCATCTCTTAGCTGCCATGGCTTATTTTAATTATTTCGTTTTTGATTGTTTATTTTTGTTGTTTCTTTACGCTGTACTCTGGACGCTTTTAATGTTTACGTCTTTCTTACCTCGTTCTCAGTTAAAATTAACGTAACATTAATGATGTAATTAATATTTTTGTAACAATATAATTAAAATGAGTGTCCATGCTGTTTATTGCCCGTTCTTCTCCATAGCTGTCCACTACGCTTTGGAATGGACAACTAGCTTAATATTTCTGACTGACCGACTCCTTGACAATTGAAAAGCGCCTGTAAATCGTTTAAATGAAATAAATGCATTGAGTTTGAGTTTGGAAATATTTTAAGTACTTTCCTTATAATTTTATTATTAAAAAAACTTTTTTACAAAAAAACAACCGACTTCCAAAAAAAACACTAAAAGACGTGAAAAATAACTTTAATTTCGGAAGTCGGTGCCTTTGGTTTTGTATTTTCGTGTTTGGCCACCGACTTCCGAAATTAAAGTTATTTTTCACGTCTTTTAGTGTTTTTTTTGGAAGTCGGTTGTTTTTTTGTAAAAAAGTTTTTATTTTTCACTTTTTAGTTGCGGTACCTACCCCACACAAATTCGTATACCACTACTTGGTGTGTAAATAACAGTGACAGGAAATTATTAACACATCATCCATATAAACTAAGTGGAAAAAATCTGCAGTATTAAGGATAACTCAAAAACTCCTGGTCAGACCTTGATCAAATTTAAATGGGACCACATGTGAAGCACCACCTATCAAATAAAAAAAGAATAACCCAAATCGGTTTACCCAGAAAAAAGTTATGAGCTAACACACATAAAAAAAAAAAAAAAAAAAAAAAACATACAGACGAATTGAGAACCTCCTCCTTTTTGTGAAGTCGGTTATAAAAACGGTTTTAAGTTTGACGGGTAATCATAATTTGTATTCATTTTGTAAACATGCACTTGGTTCCAATTATGTTGCTGTGGTCTAATTTTATCATCAATTTGTTATCAGCTTGACTGACAAGAGTGATTTCAGAAATTTCTTCCTTATCTGAAGTTAACCGGTCAAGTGCGAGTCGGACTCGTACATGCATGGTTTCGTAACACTACTTATTTCAGGGACGTTTGTGACGTGCGTGTTTCAGCCTAACCCTTCGGGGAATACAGGCGTGATGTTATGTTTGTGACGTGATACTTTCTTGTTTAGTGACCACCATTCATTTTAAACTTTTTTAGTATTATTTTCGGCATTAGAAATACACACCTACCTATACCTATTGTGGTATAGTATTTTTTTTCTAGATGCATCGTCTTCACATATAATTAATGTATAGATAATATTGTAAAACATTTTTAAAAGAGTAACGGTGGAGTTTCTTGCCCATTCTTCTCCATGCGTAACTAGCTTTTGGAGGGGGCAACTAGAATCAATTCAATTTTTTTGTAAATTTTTACGTTCAAAGGTGCCTTTTATGTGCCTATTTGAAATAAATGATTTGACTTTGACTTTGACACTGTAAAAATTTCAACTACCCACCTATTACGGTTCATGAGATACAGCCCGCTGACATACAGGCGGACGGACGGACGGATGGACAGCGGAGGCTTAGTAATAGGGTTCCATTGGTACCCTTTGGGTCCGGAACCCTATAAAGTAACATTTGCTTAATTTTTAAAGTGACGTACTCTTGTGCAACCAACCCTTACCAATCAACGTCGTTTATGATGTCCATTTCCCCTCCACTGTCCCATGATCTCGTTCCCCTACTCAGAAGGAAGTAGGAAATCACATGATATTTCCTACACTCATCATTTATATCGCTCGTATGCTATGATTAATATTTCTTCGAGCAAACTGTTCAGATTTATTGGTGGTCATTTGGTTATAGCCCCTTGTTTTAGCAAAATTGTTTTATTGGTTTTTTTATTGGTTTAGAGTTTTGCTCCGATTTATTAATAAAATAAAAATGGGGTTTTCCAGTGGTTGTTGTTTCAAAGATTTAGGTGCTACTTTTTTTGGATATTGTGCTTAAATGATGTGAAGGTATGTGGTTTACTATTTTTTTATTTCGAGTGCAAGTGGGCAGTTCTTGTTTCAGTTTGATAGGTTTTTTTTCTGCTTGTAATAAGAAGGCACACACTTTTAAACATATTAATTGTTGCGGCTGGCCGGGGTACTTCGAGTACCTAACGGCTGACCGGGGTACTTCGAGTACCTAACGGCTGACCTGGGACAATCTTCCAACGTTTTTGACGTCTGTTTCCCTACTACTGAGTCGAGTGACTCTGCTGGCGACACACTTCACCACGCACCCTTGAATGTGTAGGTGGGAGTAGGTGCAACCCACTTCGACCTTCGAGGGCTGAGCTGCGACTGATTTTTACCGTCTTTTTTTTTTGAAATGGCAACTTGTAGTTTTGACCCTGAGAGGTCTTGGCTACTTAACCGTAACCGGACTATCCTGTGGGTACCTTAAGCGAACTCAAAGCCTCCAGCCAGGCGCGAATTTCTTACGTATTGTAAGAAATTCTGGTGACCGCAGGCTAAGAGCACCCCCTGTGGGGCACGAACCTCGGCTTAGGGCGTCACTGAGGAGAGGACAGCAAGGTGGGACAGGCTGGATCGAATTTTGATAATTATTATTATTATTCGGGGAATTTAAAGCTACAGGCTCAGCTGCGGCGCGGGCTGGCGCTTTGTCGAGCAAGGGTCGGGGGAGTGATTTTTGCCGGCAAATGGCACGAAATTTATACCTGGTGAAGCCGGCCTACATTACCATAAAGAGAACCGCGTTTTTTGAGCTCTTTAGCACGCTAATTTTCTCTTAAGCCGAAATCTGTTAAGGCGGTACCCCGACCAAAATGTTGCCATAGTGCGTTATTCAGAGGCTATTAACTCATTCACTATGGGTAATAAACTACATCTAAAAGCAGATTATTAATGTTCGATATCCTATCATCACATTGCACGTTCGTATTTGTTTTTATGTGTTATAAATACATTTAAAATCTCCTTGTAAAAAGTGACTAAAATGATTGATTGCATGCATCTTTTGATAAAGGTGACGATCAAATAATTTGAGGATTACACTAATGGATAGATAATTTAAAAATCTAAATAATTCACGTTTTATTTTATTTCAAAATATCGGTTGTCTTTTTTTATTAAAATAATTTCTTTTTTTTTGTGAATATTTTGATACATAAGCGTGCGCAGGGAGCGAGACAGCGAGACTCAGCGACGGGACAGAGAAAGACCGAACGCTCAAGGTCGTTTGGTCGGGGAAGCGCCCTAAGCCTTTATTTTATTATATTCCAACTAAGTAGACATTTACAATTTTTGTTATATAACTTTTTTTATATAATCCTTAAGCTAATTAAACAGTAATTTAAAACATAACTATGAACAATAATAATATTCTAGAACAAAAACTGTTAAAAATGTAGCTTGACACATTTTCATTTCGAAAAATCCCTTACAATTCCTAAACTAATGGTCCAATTTTCACAATTCAAACGGAAAATTAGTTTTATGACTAAACCTACCCTTTAAAACAAAAATCACCAAAATCTATCCATAAAGAAAAAAGTGAGTTTTCACGTACCTACGTAATTATACCTTGAACAGAATTACACTAACAAAAATTCTTATAAAATTCTACTTAGACAGTTTTATTGGTTCAAGATATGAATACTGACAATAAATATAAGCTAGATAAACTAATTAGAATAAGAAAACAAAAAATAAATCTCTTTAATAGTTTCTAAGTGGCTCAAAAATATTTCTATCTCGTTACTAGCAACATAGCAGTCCCTACACTACTTGCGGTCTGGTGCTCCGATAGGGTCCGTCCGCGTCGCCGACATTAATTATTTTTATTCCGAAGGTAAACTGATTTAACGTTAGTCTTTAAAACTGTGTATGGAAATGTAATGTCCACTTTTTAAAACACATTTCCATACGATTCTTACCTCCAATATTTTTTTATAATCTTTGGATAGTAGGTACTATCATGTGGGTTCGGAGATGCGCAGCCGTATCTGATTCTGAGAGCACGTGTTGCTGCCTGCAGCGACGGCGTTGCTTGCCCGGCGGAGACGAACCCGCCGCCCGCACGCTTGCAAACAGCCCCGCTGTACGTTTCCTGTAACCCACGTAAGCCATGGACCAACGAAAAATTCGGCTTACAACCACATGTGATTACTATAAAAAAATAGTACACACATACATACATAAACTAACTCACGCCTTCATCCCGTGGGGGTAGGCAGAAACTACAGAACGCCACTTGCTAAGAAAACCGCCTGCTAAGTAAAAGTAATAATCCGAATATTGCAATTTGCAAGCTGATATTGGATATCAGAAATTCTAACGTATTTAGTAAATATAAAGGCACTTTAACGGTAGATAGTGACGCCTTGAATAGCTAAAACTATAATCATTCTAATCTTGGTAGACGGAAATCAATTTATTTAAATGGCATTTAATTATCACGGCACTAGTCAAATGACGTCTTTCAAAGAAAAACTATTTAATACCAGTAGTTGATATTTTAGGATATTATCTTTAATAAATAATCTTCAGAACTGTGCGAACGTTGGTCTGGTAACAATTAATAATAATAATAATAATGCTTCGTAGACGGTGCAGCAAGGAGTTCACTTTCTTGCGCATGATGGCTTGAAAGCAATCCGACAAGAACAGAACAAAGACATCTAGGAAGACCTATGAGAATATTATAAAAATTATAATATAGTCTGTTTACAAATTAGTGCGTGAGAAAACGTGAGAAGTAATAAAATCAATATGCCAACTCTTTTCGTCGGCTTCCAGTGTAACCGGGTGCAGTTGAATACCAGTATATTACATGGAGCGACTGCCTATAAGACCTCCACAACCCACAGTTACTGGATAACATGATACCTTGGTTAGACTGGTTGTCAGATTTTTGGGCTTCTAACTACCCGTAACGACTGTCAAAGATCTATGAACGACAGCCGGGACCAACGGGTTAACCGACTTTCCGATTCACGGAAGGTTCTCGATGTGTTATGGATGGTCACCCATCCACGAACCGACTGCACAAGCGTGGCTTAATCTTCGATCGACCCGTGCGGCTGTTATCATTTAGCAACGAGACCCTACCAGTTCAGTTAAATTCAACAGATCTTCCCAATATAATTACATGATTACTACATTGTAACTTAAACTATATTGTAAAAAATCTCTAAAGAATGCGCCTAGCGAAAGAAATGGTACTCTCTATAGGACATTATTTTCTTTGAGTGTTAAGGTGCTTTAGAAAAGGTATCTTCAAATCTGCATCCCTGAACAAACGGGTCAATGGGGATTTTAACTTTGAAAGGGAATGAGCTATCGGACATAACCACTAAAAACTATGTAAGTATAATGTAGGTAGGTATTCCTACCTACCTACATTATACCTTCCGAAATAAAAAATAAAAAACTAAATTGATGAATGTTCCATGTACCCGTCACGTAGGTGTGACGCACACAGGATATTTTATAACAATATAATAATAATTGGTTAGTATGCATTCTATGATTAACCATTTGTTTCGGCTATTAGTGTATCAGTGTGCAGATATCGAGTCTATTTTTATTCTGCAGAAAAGAGCCATCAGAGCAATATATTGCCTCCGCAGGCGCGATTCGCGAAGATATTAACATAATGACGGTACCTTGTCAATATATTTATGAAAACAACATGCACGTAAGAAAAAAAAAAAATCTTTTCAGTAAAAGAGGTGAAAGACATAACTATAGGACTGGAAATAGGGACCAAACAGGTCCAAATTAGTTCAAACAGGTTTCAGACTAGCTAAAGTAGACTCATCCTTCATGGGGTACTGTTTAAAATGTTACAATAAAATACCTCCTCCTGTTAACTGAATGAAACGAAATTTAAATCTTGTATAAAACGCATACTATGCAGCCAAGCATATTATAAGTTGGGGTATTACATCGCTGACAAAGATGCTAGGCTCAACGCTGGTCCTGCTCCACATGGGCGCATAAATTAATCGATTAGCATTCGAAAATATCGTTGGAGCTGCTGAAGATTGTAAAAACTATATTTGCATTGTATAAATTCAATCTCTTAACAATGTATTATTGCATAGCACATGTGTGAACACTATGTACATACTATAAAGCCACCATTTACTAGGTTCATCTTTCATTAACTTGAATGTGCCCTGGCGGCTGAGGGTATGTCATGCGCACTCAAATGTTTCGCTGGTGGTGGCGTGTGTGTTGGATCATTAAGTTCCCTTCAAAATGGTTGAGCTGAATGGTGCTGATCCATACGTCATGTTCGTGAACAGGCGCCGTCAGTAAGAACTGGTCATCTCTTGGCTCCCATGGCTTATTTAAATTTAAATTTTTGTATTGTTTTTTTTATTTATTCTATCTTTATTGTTACGGACGCTTTTAACGTGCACGTCTTTCTACATCGTTCTCACATGTATAATTTCAACATGAATAATGCAACCAATTTTTTTTTGTAACTATATGTTGATTTAAAAGAGTGTCCATGGAGTTTCTTGCCCATTCTTCTCCATAGTTACCTACTAGGCTTTGGAATGGGCAACTAGCTTAATTTTTCTGACTGACTGACCTCTTGACAATTCAAAAGTGCCTGTAATTGGTTTATTCGAAATAAATGCTTTGAGTTTGAGTTTGTAAAGTAAAGATTTTCTTTATAGAGTTGTTTCAAGAACCAAAGATGTCCTTGAAAATTACCTACTATCCTTTAGTAGGTTCTTGTAGAGGGCTACGCTGCTGGTTTGATTTATGTCTTTGAAAGTTACTAAGTTTCTTAGCACTGCGATTGTTAGGCACCACAATGGTAACTTGTGGTATGATCAAATCAAAAATATCTAAGGAAGTGATTTTCATAGTGCATGTAAGAGATTTTTATCCAAAATAGAGAACTTTATGGCTAGCTTAGGTACGCCTAGTTGCGAATATCAACCTTTTCGGCACGGTTCTCGGACATCTTTAACAGGTTTAACTTATAAATTAATATTGACAAGAAAAAGGTACGAGAACTTAAGCCTTTGCCTTTAGGGTCTAAGGACTTTCTATTTATAGATTTATTAGTTTAATGTACGCAGGTATTAGGTATTTATTTTAGTTTTTCATCAATCACAATGCCACACATACACCCATTTGACAGCACTTTTAATTTAATAAAACGGACACACACTTCCCTATTATTATTATTTTATTCTAGCGTATGGCACTCGTGGGTTGCAGCTGAAAATCAGCGTCAGGTTGTACGCCTTGTGTTGTCATCTGACATTATGCTGAGCTGAGACCCCTTTGGCATTATAATCTTAATATTTCGGTTTTTTTTTTAATTTTAAGGTGTTTTTTGTTGCTGCAATGCCAATAAACACATTTTTCTTTCTTTCTTCTCTTTCTAGCTGAACCCTGTAGAACTCCTTTACGAGTACAAATGCCATGGGATGCTTGTCTATCCTTTTTTTTTGGGTGGGAAATCATTAAATAACTTCTCCCGCTCTGGGCGGAGCTGAGGGCGTGTCAGACTTTTACTGACTAAAACCCGACCGTGTTCCTTCAGTTGCCTATGTGTCAGGTATCCTACATTCTAAATAATATTATTGTAATAACAATGGACATACTTAAACTAATTTACATAAATTCGATAGTGATACAATTTCGAACATTATTTGCTTCTGAAATCAATCGAAAGCCATAGTTAAGATGAAGGTGATGAGAAATGAATCATTCGTTTTATCATTTCATCTTTTTCCATTCGTATCGTACATAGACACTGTTGGGCGTGCTATACACTTTCACGGGACGGCCAAAGCGGGGTGGCAAAATCGTATAGACTTACGTAAAGGTATAAAATCGTATAGACTTACGTAAAGGTATAAAATCGTATAGACTTACGTAAAGGTATAAAATCGTATAGACTTACGTAAAGGTATAAAATCGTATAGACTTACGTAAAGGTATAAAATCGTATAGACTTACGTAAAGGTATAAAATCGTATAGACTTACGTAAAGGTATAAAGTTTGCCACCTGGCTGTGCCGAATCGTGACGACCCGAACGAATGTGTAGCACCCCTTACAATTACTCTCAATAATATTAAAAAAGGAACGAACATATACATGCATACCTATAACATAGGCTGATAAACACATTACCCTCCTTTACGTCGCGCAGTCGGGTAAAAATGGTTCAATCTATACCATAAATCCCGTGATATTTTAGCAAGATAGTTCGGTTTTCTATTCTGTTTGGACTGAAAGTAAACGCCGCCAGTAGCTACCTACCTAATTATTAACGGAGTAAATATTTGGCACTCGTTGACATCCTGGTTGATTGTTCATAAATTAAAGACACCTTGAAGCTGATGTGTCATTGGCAGGTAACATTATAAAAAAATCAGCTTATGTGAAATTACGATGGCCACCTGTCTTTAGTTTTACCTGACTTCCTATTCATGCGATACCAACTTTGCTATGTTTATCCTATTACAAGAATGCTTAAGTTAGGAACTTAAGACAGTGCCATCTTTTGATAGCTTCTTCAATCTGCTACAGCATTTGCGTGCTCGAAATATGTACCATTTTTCCCTCCCAGTCTATGTAGTTCCACAATACACTGCAGATGGCGCTGCGCACTTACGCATAGGAAACATAGATGGCGCTGTCCGCGGTTAACTTAGCTCCCGACAGATCCGAGTGAGGCATCCTTCCCAAAGTTGTACTTTCATGGAAAATCGGGAAAAGCCATCCCGGATACGACTCAGTCGGTTCGGGGCACTCAGCGCGCGAACTTCCCCAACCCATTCCCTTTTGGCTGAATACAAAGGAGCTGAGTTTAGTGGTTGCGCCTTTACCTTTAACACCATAAAAGGGCATCGAATTAAAAATTAAATTTATCTGGCTTTTCTCGGGCAATAATTTGTCTGGTTTACGCTGTGATAAAAACTTTTGAAAGTATTTTTACAAGGATTAAGGATTAACGTAGTCGCTGCCGGATAATAATGATTGGTAAGTAATTTTTACTTCTTTATACTAACAGTTTTTGACATAATTGACTAAATACCGTTATATTTAGTACTTACACCATATTCTTTAAACGTTGTTGACAGCTTAGTTGAAAGAGGGCTTGAGATTTTTAAGAGAACTGTTTGATAAAAGTTTAATGCGATTTGATAGTCAGATATATGAGCAAATTGATAGTTTAATAACTGCTGATTATGAAGCTAATAACGCTAATACTATTAGTGAATATGTAATTGTGATCATTGTGAATAAAGCATTATCCTTTGTTATTTCTACAAATTAGGTGTGTTCAGGTATGTTCCATTTTAAAGTGCCTTACAAAATATACTTACTGCATGTTAATTCGTCGAATGGAAATGAAATGTTAACAAAAACCGATATGAATATTTTATGTGTTTTTAAAATATCTTTTATCCGATCCGGAGCTTAGTTTCGTGCGGGTACGGGTTATAAAGTAATGTGGATGTATTTCGTGTAAAACTTTTCAAAGCTTTAACTTAGTACTCGGTGCTTAATAACTTATGCACAGTTTACGGGAAGCGTGGTTTTATTTTAAAAAAAAACTAATTTTTAAATGAAACGTTGGAACTATATAAATCGTTCGGAATTTAAAAATCTTCAGATTCAGCAATGATCTAAAGTTCGTATTTTTTTTTAATTTATTATTTATTACTCCTTATTGACGATGATCTGAATCTTATCTTTAAGCCAGAAATTGTACCTGCTGAATAAGTAGGCTTAAAAACATTTAGGTAAACATCAAAATGTAAAGCTGACAAAATTCTGGGAAACGAATGAAAATGGAAAAACTTTCAGGGTCTTCAAATCCCTGAAGAGGTAACGTCTTGCTTTTGATAAAGTTGCTGGTGTTTAAGCAGGGGCGTAGCTAGCGCCGTATTAGCCGTATCAATTATACGGGGCCCCCAAGCTACAGGGGCCCCCCGACGCGAAGTGAAAATTGGTAAAATATATTCTATTGTTAATTATTCTTATTGATAAGAGGCCCGTAATGAATGAGTACCTAATGAAAAAAATCAAATGAGTGAAATTTGCTTGTGGCTTCAAAGTCAAAGCATTTATTTCAATTAAACCATTTACATTTGAATTGTCAAGGGGTCGGTCAGTTAGAAAGATGAAGCTAGTTAGTTGCCCAATCCAAAGCGTAGTAGGGTATCTTTGAAGAAGAACGGGCAAGAAACTCACAATAATAGCTATACTTTCCAAGTCAGTGTGTTATTTTGTTAAATCAATACCTAGGGTAGGTATAGTTTTTTGAAGCTTCGCTGTAGTCGCGTAAAAAGGGCCCCCAACAAATTTTGATACAGGGCCCCGTTAGGACTGGCTACGCCACTGTGTTTAAGGGTTTTCTTAGGCAAACAGACTTTACTTCTTCTCTCAAGAAAAATGTAGATCTCTGGCGAGTATGCGTCGCTAACTTTTCAATTTTTGCACAAAGGACATTTTCTTCTAATATATTCCGGAGGTAGGTGATAGAGGTGAAGTGCTAAAATGTAATTTGCCAGTCAGGTTAGCCCTTAAAGTTAAGAAAGACAGGAAAACATGTTGTATAGTAGTAAAATATACATAAAGGACTCAAGTTCATCATTTTCTGACCGTATTAGTCATACTTATGTGAATGAAGCGCATTAACCTTTGTTAAATCTTTTTTGATCATTTAATTTTTTTTTCCAATTAAAGGATTATGTTACTAATTTTTATCGTTTTCCCAATACACAGTTCGAGGTGGACCAAATTGGTAAAAGAGATTTTTTTAAATTATTTTCCCATACGCCCGATCAAATTAAATGGAGTAATAATTTTGCTGATCGTCAAAGGTCCGTTTTATTGCAGTGTTTATCGTTCGACAGTAAAATCGAATGTCGAACTTCAAACCGAACAATACTTGGGCATCATTGGGGTGGCAAAGAGGACCATTCGAGATAGAGTCGAATTCCTAATTGCGAATACAACGAAGTATAAACGGCGCCTGGGGAGCCCTGTTTTTTGTAGTTGTTTGCCTTTCTTAACAAATAGTCGGTAGATACTCGGTAACCTGAGAACATTCTGTTTGCACGAAACAAAGAGATAGGTACATATTGTCAGTTCGTGTTTTTACTTTGTCTTTTTCACAGTGGCAAGTTTAAGACTTCACAAGAAAATAAAATCTATCTAGATTATTATTATCATTTATTTTTAAAAGATTAAAATAATTAACGAGGTTAATTTTGTCGTTTTCTAGATGGAGAAGTAGGTACTTATGTAAAGAAGATACATAGATACATTATTTCTCAAGAACCTTTTGCTTGGGAATTGGAAAGATTGCCTACAGCATAAAATTTTGAGTCATCACACAAAATCCACTTTTCCACGTAAAAGTATTAATAATTCAGTATCCGAAAAGTCACTTTATCCTGTAAAATATCAGTTGAAGACGCTGTTCTGTCGACAAGATTCTACATTCATTTTATTCAAATCCCTCTCATGGCAATCTCTGGAGCATAAAACTGTTCGGGACGGGCCCATTAGATTATTTCTTTTAAAGAATAGGATTCGGGCCGTGCGATATGTCCCTAACTTAATGTCGACTGTCCTTTTGCCAAATATTTTTGACATCGCACACCTGTTGTTCCCAAAATGCCTTGCAATGGGTTCTTATAACGGAAATTCTTTTAAAAAGTTTTTCGATTTCGATGACTTTACCATTTATACATTTATATCAAAACTTGGGTGATAAAAGGGTTTTCAGTACCTACCTTAGAGAGTGCAAGAAGTCAGCAGGTATATTTTTGTGGACGTTTTTATAACTCAAAAACAAACTCAAAGCATTTATTTCAAATAAACCAATTACAGGCACTTTTGAATTGTCAAGGGGTCAGTCAGTCAGAAAGATGAAGCTAGTTGCCCATTCCAAAGCATAGTAGGTACCTATGGTGAAGAACGGGCAAGAAACTCCATGGACACTCTTTTAAATCAAAATATGGTTACAAAATATTGGTTACATCGTTCATTTATGTCGTCAAGATTTGATGCACATCTATTAATTTAAAAAAATAAAGAAGTATCGTCAGCAAAGAACACCATTTGTGGTTCGGTATTTTACTACTATTAGCGTCGTCATTGTTTGTTTTAAATTGGCTGGTAATAATAATTATGAGTAATACATACATCATTATTATTATCGGTCAATAATCCATTTATTCAAAAAAATTGTAACGTACTGGCATGGCACTCTCCACCCGGCTTCGATCTGCCCATTTCAGAGAGGCCTATGTCGTACCTATTTTTAGGCTGATCCATGATCACAATTAGTGGCAGCTATAAACTTATGTTCAACCAGCTTCTGCCCGCGACTTCGTCCGCGTGAAATTTCTTATTTTGTTTTCCCGACTCAAACCTTCGCATCGCATCGCCTGCCCGCACTTTTTTTATTTTTGCTCGGTTTTAAGGGTCTTAGTGTGATGTTAAATAGCCTATAGCCTTCCTCAAAAGTTTGGCTGCCAAATGCAAAAAGATTTTTTCAAAACAGACCGATAGTTCCAGAGATTACCCCTACATACAATCTTACAAACAAACAGATTTTACCTGTTTATAATATTATTATAGATTCCAAAAAAAAAACATCGTTATCTCAAACCACAGCAATTACAAAATTAAGAACAGATTAGCACGCCGTATCACAAATCATTGTCCACAGTATAAATTAATTCCGTCGGTTTGAATTGATTAGCTGAAACTTTGGGTCACGTAGAACGTTCTACCGGACTTATCTACAATCACAGTCCCACATTGTTTAATATCCGTCGACAGTTTGTTGTACCCTTTAAGTTAAAATTGGGGAACTTGCTTTGATAAGTTTCATTTTACGTTTGTTGTATTGAAATGTGTCGCGAAGGTCTCTATAGTGATACTAACTTCTTTATGGAAATTACTCGAAATGCGTAGAGAAATAGTAGACTCATGAGAATATTTTAGTTGGCTTTCAAGGTCTTTGCGACCTTTGAAAAAATATGTATTGGGAATAAATCTATGAAAATCTTGTACTGAAACATCGGCAAAAAGCTGAGGCAAGAAAAACAATTCGGTTTCCCTCCATAATACCTCTGTTATTGACAATTTGGGTAAGGGATGTAATAAAACAACAAGAAATATAATTATAATAAAACATGATTACAAAAAAAAAATACTCGTCCAAATAATATGATTTTAACAAACAAAAGTATCTTTACAATATTTTCAGTATCTGCCAAACAAAACCAACGAACGTTTTCGTGAAGATAAAAATCTCGTTACGAAATTCGCTGGCTTAATATTTATCAATCCCGCTGCGATTGTGTCGAATATTAATATTGTGAGCTGTGAGTATCAACATTCTGTTCAATGTACAGAATTTTAGATTTGGTGCAAAATATTGACTGAACGTAATCCATCCAATGAACGAGGGCAAAGTACCTCATTTAACAAACCAACAGAAAATGAATTAGATCGCAGGATAAAGAGTGCATTAAGACGTTATTGGTCGTTGAAAGAGGTATTTAATTTAAATCACGCATCCCTATTCGCCTTAAAAAAAACTAGGGACACCATTATATTACCTTATGTACTCTACGGTTGTCAAAGTTGGACACTATCAAACAAACTTCAAGCTTTCCATGGAGCAATGGAGAGGAGTATGTTAGGAATCAAACTCCCACACCGAAAAAGAAGCAAAGACATACGACTATACATATATGCAGTAAAATAATAGATGCTGTGGAACTAGCTCCAAGTTGAAATGGCGATGGGCAGGACACGTAGCCAGAGCCACAGATGGACGCTGAAGTACGAGGGTTCTCCATTGGTACCTTCGCGAAGACTCGATGCACCACGCACCCGAGGCAGACCCATGCCCCAGGAGGTGCAACGATATTGTGGCCGAGACTGGCCCCACCTGCGGGGAAATTACGTTACACACTTTCATTTTGACAATTCAACAACATTCATTGCGTTATTTACGTTGTTGAGCAGATAATTTTTTCGAACATATGAAGCAATGTATTAGGAAAAGGCTTCAAAATGATTCAGATAGTGTGTTACGTAATTAGGGTGCTGGACTAGAATAGCCCAAGACAGACAGCAATGGCGAAAGATGGAGGAGGTCTTCGCCCTTAAACGGGCAGCCAACAATAATAAATAAATAAACATTTTGTAGTTAATTTATTTTATATATACATTTTTATATTTTTAATGAATGGATTAATATTTAAAGATATAGGTAATGTAAATGAATAATGTACCTATAATTATGTACTTTTAGGGACATAAAAGGCTTAAATATAATAATAAAATTGTTCCATCCAATGTACAATCATGATGTGGCTAGGTTATATTGTTGGAATTATGTTCATGTAAGTACATTATTATAAAGCTTATGCTATTGATACAAAGCATGAAATCAAAAGCCTTCTTTCTATATTTTTTTCGACGAACCATTCTTGGGTAGGGTGGTTGAACATCATGGTACGAAATTGTTTAGCCTTGCTTTGTCTTGTATTTTCTTGCTTATCTTTAACAGTTTCTAAATACAATTCTTAAACTCTCGTTGTCTAGATAGTACAAAGTAATCTAATTGCTGGTGTGTTCCCATTAAAGTCTAATAAAAGTTGCTAATTGCAGCGCACGTCGGCTCGACCCCTAGCTTTTTATGGCTTAGATTCCTTTGTTTCTCAGGTAATTTGCAACTCCTTTCGCCACTGGTACATAAATTAAGACAGTCAGTAAGTTACAATATTAAAAGTTCGTGTTGCTTAGTAATAAGACGATTTTATCGACTGGGTTTCCCTAGATCTATACTTGTGTATCAATATATATATATATGTCGGAAATACATTAAATCAATCGTTTGACTTTGATTAATTGGGATGCCAGCGCCACCAGGTTGCGCTCGATAGAGTCCATAACATAACGCTTGACCAGAGTTAACACAGAGTTTGTTGTTGGCGGTTAAGCAGTAAATACGTTTAGAAACTGTCGCGCGTTCCGTATAGTTGTGTCGTGTACCTACAGCGTGTGATCCTACATTGCTGGAGCTAGTATGCCACGAATTTGGTTGTGGTGCCAGTCTGCTCATGTGGGCCCGAAGTCTGCTGACCAGGTTGCCTGGTTCTGGTACCACAATCAGAAGCACGAAACGATTATTATTATTCAGCTAGTATTTACATGAGCCTTTCGGTAGTAACAATCTGCTGTAAATTAACTATGAAAGAAAGAAAAGAAAAAAGCAACATTAGTTTATTGCCACAGAAACACATGCATATAAAAAGATAATTAAGCTGGAATAAAATGATACATATTACAAAAACAAAAAAACTACTAAGTAAGATGATTTTCCTATAATGGGCTGACTGGGAATCCTGCTACATAAATAAAATTAATAGGTATTCCTTACACAACAACCAACATTACCTACTATTTACCTAGCCACATAGCACTGAGATCACCAATTCATCAACCAAACGTGTTAATAATTACATAATTTCCTTGGAATTGTTTCTTATAGCGGTTTATGCGGAAAATTCCAATTTATGGACATTAACAGGGTTATACCAGGCAACATAAAGGCGCTTTTCCACTTCGCAAGCAATTTTCAGTCTTGCACGCAATGACGTTGGGAAGGAAAGATACGGTTACGGTTTAAAGCGACGACGTGTTAAACTTCAACTCTCTTGTTTTATCTGTAAGTAAATAAAGGTACGGTTACGGTTAAAAGCGACGACGTGTTAAACTTCAGCTATCTTGTTTTAGAACATAACATAACATAACGCATGTAATCTCCAAAAGGTTAGGCAGAGGTGTACCTAAAGTACTTCAGTCGTATGTTCTTAAGTCCCATGTAATAGGGGGCGAGCCTATTGCCATCAACCGGGCACAAATCCAGACTCCGGGCTGCTACTGAGAAATTCCTGACGGAAAAGCCTAATGACACTTTGACCGACCTGGGAATCGAACCCAGGACCTTATGCTCAGCAGCAGAGTTTGCGAACCCTAGACCAACAGGAACGGACAAATAGACATTAACAGGGTTATACCAACCAACATAAAGGCGCTTTTCCACTTCGCAAGCAATTTTCAGTCTTGCACGCAATGACGTTGGGGAGGAAAGATACGGTTACGGTTTAAAGCGACGACGTGTTAAACTTCAACTCTCTTGTTTTATCTGTAAGTAAATAAAGGTACGGTTACGGTTAAAAGCGACGACGTGTTAAACTTCAGCTATCTTGTTTTAGAACATAACATAACATAACGCATGTAATCTCCAAAAGGTTAGGCAGAGGTGTACCTAAAGTACTTAAGTCGTATGTTCTTAAGTCCCATGTAATAGGGGGCGAGCCTATTGCCATCAACCGGGCACAAATCCAGACTCCGGGCTGCTACTGAGAAATTCCTGACGGAAAAACCTAATGACACTTTGACCGACCTGGGAATCGAACCCAGGACCTTATGCTCAGCAGCAGAGTTTGCGAACCCTAGACCAACAGGAACGGACAAATAGACATTAACAGGGTTATACCAACCAACATAAAGGCGCTTTTCCACTTCGCAAGCAATTTTCAGTCTTGCACGCAATGACGTTGGGAAGGAAAGATACGGTTACGGTTTAAAGCGACGACGTGTTAAACTTCAACTCTCTTGTTTTATCAGTAAGTAAAGTTTTTGGTTGGTTGCCGCACAACAGAATCAGGGAAAATATTGCTGCTACGCAAGCAATAGCAACATGCAGCTTGCGAGTCTTTACATAGCAGGACCTAAGCTTAATATCACTACCTTAACGCCTTTCCTAAGGGAGTACGCAGAACACGCTTCCCTTAAAAACAATTTAATCCAATTTCCTACACTACCTGAAGATTGTTAGCAAAATTTCTTCATGCATTATGTATCTAACACAAGTTAGTGTAACTTTGCAAATACCCCTCTGTTTAATACCAGATCCGTACACTTGCTAATTAAACTTTGTATGTTACACTTTGCCTGGGAATGTATGAGTTCGTCAAAGTTTGCGCGACTAACACGTTACGTGTCGGTAATAATGTATTGGGTAACTGTCACAGCAGTTTGTCGTTCGTCGAGGAATACAATTTGTGGGTGACTTCACAAGTTACTGCGCTGGTCACAGTGGAGCGGTCAAGCGATCTGTTTAGTGTTTGGGTTCTATGGGCAATTAATGTTTGGAGCTGACAGCACAACTAACCAGAACGACGTGGTTCCTATGCCAGCTTTACAACTGATCCATCTTATATGGTGTGCAGGTTCATTCTGGTTATGAACCTGGCGTTGGTTCCACTAACTGGGTTTTCTCCTTCTCCCGCTAAAGCTTCGCAACACAGCTTGACGTAATATTTCTTTCCAATTTACTTGCTTGACATTGAACGTCCTTCGATTTTTTGTGAATAAATGATGCAACTAAAGAATATCTAGTTGACCTTTCATTCGTGCCTCTATGTATAAACAAAAAAACTATTGAACTTGAACTTTCACGACATAGCAGTAACTTTAGCAGACTAGGCAACATGCAGAATTGCATACTTAAGAGTACAATATATTTTTATCGCGTATTATGTGATTTTAGATGGAACATTTTCAGACGACACTTTGGCACAAGAGTCTGGAATAGTATTCCTCTTACAAAATGTTCTGTTAAACCTATAAGTGCTAAGACAGCTGTCACAGAAGACTTACCTCCATTTCATGTGAACTGCAATAAGTTTCGAGTTGTTTCATTATATGTTTCAGTAGCTTGCAGCTGCTGTCCTTGTGTCTGACTGCTCGACATTGGCATTTTGTTAATGGTCTTGTGTATCTTAGGTTTAGTTTCGATGTTTTACTTTAAGTTGACTTTTTTCTTATTTTGGTGCGAACTTTGTAATCTTTGCATTTGATGTTTAGAAAATACCAGGACGTCTTTGTAGTTCTATAAAATAGAGCCCCACCAACAGAAGCAGTGATGACTCAAAAATTACGATTAAAAATCATTACTGTTACCTTCCGTGAGCCCCATCATAGAAAAGACACAAGATAAATTCATGTCTCAGTTTAGACAACTAGGACACGATTATTCTTTGGTCGAACAGGATATACTTAATAATGTATGTGATAAAAAACCTATCCCACGTTACAGAAAACTCCTTTGGTTACAGAAGGAAAAGGGTGAAAAGATTAATTAACATCCATTTGCATAAGTATTTCGGTAACTTTACGTGTACGTATTTTCTAAATTAGACGTGTGAAAGAAACGAACCTAGGTAAGTGGGTAGGTAATAAAAAGTTGTATGTTTTAATGCTATTGTGACCTAGACGATTCTATTTATTTGGTTAAGTACACTAACTAGAGCAATCGTACTTTACCTACTAAAACGTCCTTACGAGCTCCATTTGTGCCAAACTTGGTATATAACAGTGCTAAAGCTGTGTCTTCACTATAAGCGATTGTTCGACCTCGATCCATCTGCTCGACTATATTCCGGTCGAGTGCTTTCGGCCAATTATCTATTAGATGCTATTGTTTTAAAACCTTGGCTAATGTTTTATTGCTTGTATATCTGAATGTTCATTTTTTACTTTTATAGTAGCTACATTCAGTACATTCGCACACAGTCGTAAATCAAAGGTCTTTTGTTTTCGGATTCCCATCTTTGTCTTCTAGATTTATATTTTGGTTATAGAGATAACGTTGAGTTATCAGGTTAGTGCTTCAACGGGAACTATTATATAAAGGTTTACTGGCAAAATGTACCTATACAAAGAAAGAGACAGAAGTAGCAGTTAAAAGAGACCTAAGTATTTATGTGAAAGGTATGTGTGTGTGTGTCTAAGTGTTTTTATTGTTGTATGATATACTGAGGTCTATAAGAATACGAATAGACCACAATTGAGGATTTACAAAAAAAGAGATTTTGCTAACGATCAAGTAGGTACAAAGGACCCACCAAGTACATGAATGGTCGTTTTGTACTCTTTTTACGCGGCCTGCTAAATCTCCTATCGCCATCACTGGGACCTAATCTTTTCCGTATAGGTACTTGAATGAGAGATCTCCATTACCGTAGAGTAGTGACGCTAACACTTATTTGGACATGAGGTACTTTAGTCCCATTCAGTGCCTTAGTCTAATTGTTTGGGGTACACTTTAGTCCCGGAATTTTAGAGTAGAGAAGTTATGGCCAGGCGTGATTAAGGTAGATTGCAGAGGTCGCGGATTGTTCGAAAGAGTTACCGTGGCCCTGGCGCACAGGCAACTGAAGAAACACGGGTGGGTTTTAGTCAGTAAGAGTCTGACACGCCCTTCCGCTCCGCCCAGAGCGGGAGAGGTCATTTGATGATTTCCCAACCAAAAAAAAAAAAAAAAGGCAGAGTCTAAGAGCCTTCCTGACTATTTTAAGAGCTTTTTGGCCAAAGAGACAAGGCAAAAAAAGTAAAGATTTTAGATAAAGAAAAAGTTTTCATAATAACTCTATAGCTTTGATTACGGAACATGCTCTCAGTATTCTATGAATAATTTTATTCCATTACAGATTCGCTGAAATTTGGTAATCGGATTCATATGAAACATTAAATAATAAAAGCGGTCCGTAATCCCAAGGCACTGATAATTAATTAAATTGATTGGTTCTCCGTTCAAGGAAATTAAACATAACTACGACTTCATCATCATCATCAACCTATATTCGTCCACTGCTGGACGTAGGCCTTTCCTAGTGAACGCCACTGAGCTCGATCTTCGACTCTCCTCATCCAATCTCTGCCAGCCGCCTTTCACAAGTCTTCACTCCACGTAGCCGACGGGCGGCCCACACTACGTTTGCCTAAACGCGGTCTCCACTCTAGAACTAGTTTTCCCCAACGATTGTCGCTTAAGTATATGCGAGAGATGTGACCAGCCCATTGCCACTTCAGCTTGCTTAGTCTTTGGGCTATGTCAGTTACCTTGGTTTTCTGGCGGATGACTCCGTTTCGGATTTTATCCTTCAGAGCGACTCCAAGTATAGCTCTCTCCATAGCTCGCTGAGCGACTTTAAACTTATGGACCAGTCTCACCCTGAATGTCCACGTTTCGGCTCCGTAAGTCATAACTGGTAGAACGGACGCGTTGAAGACTTTCGTCTTTACGCACTGCGGTATGGAGGAATTTCGACTTAACGTAACATAATCAGTATAATGTTCCCACTGTTGGGACTCAGGCTTTGTATCTGTTATAAAGTCTCCGAATTTCTACTTCTAGGACATGCCAAATTCCTTACGTTTTTTTTTTCACCATGTTCTTTTCTACTTGCGTTACCTGAATAATTTCTAATGAGTTTAGGATTATAAAATAGAATAATTCCAAAGGAATCTTCATTTTATGTAAATGCTCAACTATCAAAGGGTATAAAGACAGAGTCACTACTGTAGAGAGTATAGTATTCCTTATCTCAGAATACAGGGCGGTACTTAAATCTGGTAGCGTCTGGATATAACCGAGCTTAAAATTGAATTGATGCCAACCTTGACTACACAGACTTCTGATTTACATACAAGTTGTATCAGACTAGCTTTAATGTCCCTTGGGTCTTCAAGTTGTTAGTTTGCCCTGTCTTTCGCCTGAATACCTAATTTTATAGGTATCCTTAGGAAATTGAGCATACAACATATGCCTTGCCTACTCAAACTCAAAGCATTTATTTCAATTAAACCATTTACGGGCACTTTTGGACTGTCAAGGAGTCGGTCAGTCAGAAATATATTATGAAGCTAGTAGCCCATTCTAAAGCGTAGTAGGTACCTAAGGAGAAGAACGGTCAAGAAACTCCATGGACACTCTTTTAAATTATATTGCTACAAAAATATTAGTTACATCATTAATGTTGAACTTATAACTATATGTGAGAATGATGTAAAAAAAAGACGAACACGTCAAAAAGCGTCCAGAGTACAGCAAATAGGAACAAATAAAACAATTTAAAAAAAATAAGGCTTGGCAGCTAAGAGGTGACCAGTCCCAGTCCTTATGCTTAAGCATAAGCGTAATCAGCCTGTAATGTTCCCAATGCTGGGACACACGCCCCTTTCTGTGAAAGGGAGTGGGCTGTAATTCAACATTCGGGCCCAGTGCGGGTTGGTATTCTTGCTTCTAGGTTATGCTGGTTTCTCACGATGTTTTCCTTCGATGTTTTGAGAGCAGTGGTGATGAAATAATTTACACAAAGTAAAGCGCCTGTTAGAACGCCAGCATAGAGCAGTGGTGGCTCAATGGTAGTAGCCCCGATTTATGAGTTGTAGGTCATGGGTTCGGACCAGGCAGGCGGTTTATTTACTTTGTGTAATGTGTGCCTGAATCTTATTTCTTTTGTCTTCGGCGACATTTTATTTTAACACATTTCTTTGTGTTTATGAGTATTGTTTCTGGTTCCCGGTAGCATGGCTGTGTGGATACAGACGTATTACCTACTAGTTGGCATGTTTAAACGTACACTTTTCTATGACAAATACCCGCTTTTTGCCACCGTATATTCGGCGGAATATTTATTAAGGAAGTGTCAACGGCCCGATCTTCATAAGCGATAAGATGTAGTTAATGTATGTCGGTAAATCGACGATGATGTAACTTTTTTGGTACCTAAATTAATGTTGCATAAGGACGGAGCTATCGGATTTCCAAAAGTGTCTTTACGTTCGCGTATTATACTTCTTACATCAGCACAATCTGTAAGTGTTTTTTAAACCCTTTGTATTAATAAAGAGTTTTTCTATTTCTATTTCAAAATTTCTCGCAAAAACCCTTATAACCATTAAGAAAGCAATTAGCACAGTTACTGTGCCATTAGGTGGCTAATATCAAGATTTAAGAAAATCTGTAGTTATGTTCAGTAACGAGTATAATACCTTACACTTACGGCATATTCAAAAACCATTTGCTCCTAAACTATTGATAAATATTATATGGTGTTATGAACATAGTACTATCGAAACCATATATCGATTATCTATATCTTTTTAATAAAGCCGAAAAGTTTGTTTGTTGGCACGTAATCTCTGAAACTACCAATCGAATTTTAAAAAAAAAATATGCCTTTGTTAGTCTAATTCTTGAGGAAGGCTTTAGGCTACTTAGCATCACGTCAGGACCCTTAGGAGCCGAGCAAAAAGAAAAAAGTTGTAAAGAACGCTAGGCGAACTAACGCGGGCAGGCGATGCGATGCGATCATGCAACGGAAAGGATCGGGGAACAAGAAATTTCAGGCGGACAAAGTCGCGGGCAGAAGCCTAGTTATGAAAAAAGTGTTTTAATAAAGTTTAAATTTTTATTTCAAGAGACAAACGCTTTTGAATTTTGACTGATACCGACACCGACCGATACCTGCCATCCTTCAGTACCATCAAACAGTTTTAAAACGTAATCTCGGTACTCTAAAAGTATAAATTATACACACCGTTCCCCTTCGCTGCCCACGCTAATACGGCCTTAAGTCCGTTGGCAAAATTTTAAAGTTTAATCGTACCATCAGTGGCCGACGTGGGTGCGAGTAAATTCAGCGAACTAATGGGGCAGCTACTCAACCCAGCCACGTTATTTATTATTCAGGCAGCCACTGACCGTGGTTGCGGCAATCACTGGGGTGATCATTCAAATAGCCAGTTTACGGGATATACCTGTTTTCGTTTTGGTTTGGTCGTAAAAGTGCTGAGGGTTATTTCAACGTGAAATTGTGGATGTGTTGGTTACATTGTTAAACTGGTTAAATTGTGGATGTGTTGGTTACATTGTTAAACTGGTTAAATTGTGGATGTGTTGGTTACATTGTTAAATTGGTTAAATTGTGGATGTGTTGGTTACATTGTTAAATTGGCTAAATTGTGGATTTGTTGGTTACATTGTTAAATTGGTTAAATTGTGGGTGTGTTGGTTACATTGTTAAATTAGTTAAATTGTGGATGTGTTGGTTACATTTGCTATCTTTGTAGTGTAGTGGGATATTTCTGTTATTGTGTGCCTTTTTAGCATCTAGCAGCTTGGTTACTTATGCAAAAGTATTACCTATTCATTAGATTCTAGGGGAAATATTACTTGAAAACTTAATGGTTCATTTTCATCCTTATTCTTGTATATCAAACTACAAAATTGGTTCACCGACCCCAACTCAGTTGTCTCGCCTGTTATGGCCTGGAACAAACGCTTCAGCAATATCAGATTTCGTCCATTTCGTAGTGACAACGTCGGGTCTATATCTGTTAGTTAACGCGACAGTCGCCTCGCAACAATAACAAATGTCCCAGGTAAAACGTAGATAAACCGGCCACCACCCGCCAGAACTTTGCCTCCCTTCACTGCGAATGTTATACTACTATAGGAGGTAGATAGGTGCTTTTACCCTGGTAGGTGCTTACATAACAGATTATTTATAAACAACAAACACGTATTTATATTGGTCGATTTAAAGCATGTAACGGTGCATTTAAGCAAATTGAGCCAAGTTTTTTGATTTTATTGAAAAGTGTATTCGAGATGAAAGTGCTACTTATTTATAATGATTTCCCAACCAAATATACACCATATGAACTTGTGTTTGGAAGCCAATGGTGCTTCTCTTGTGACAACACTGTCTAAACTAGACTAAAAAACACAAAAATTTTGTTTATTCCTGTCAAAGGACGTTTCCTATTCTGAAATTGCCTAAAGTGACTCAAATTAACCATATTATTATAGTTTGACAGCACAAATGTCATTTAGTTATTCAATTTAGTAAAAACGGCAATTTTGCTATCCTGAATTTGCCGTTTTTCACCAAAATTTTTGATTGTCAACAGACTATTGTTAATCGTAATTAAAAAGGTGTGGAATTAAATTAGTTATCATGAACGAAAATTTACAAAGCACATTTCTCTACTGGTTCTTGACAGTTTGGATGCTTGTGAGTTTGGAAATCATTATAGAAGCTTATTATGATTGCAGCTGTTGTCGATTCACGACGTAACAAACTGACAGACTCAAATAAATTCAAGATGTGCTTGATAGGGCTTTCCCACGGCGGCGGCGCCGAGAATACCTGAGATTTTCAACTTACTGAACGAAAAACCGGATTATCCTTTCATGAGATCACATTTTTACTACGCTGAAATAAATAGCAAGATAATATTGCTAAGTGAATCAATGTTTATCGATTTTAATATAATTAAAGCTTTTTTCTTATTGAAAACCTAACAAATATCACCGAAGTTCTAAATCGTTTTCGGTGACAACCCAAGCAGGATCATATTGGTCACAGTTAATAAAAACAAATACAGGTTATTGCTTCTTAAATTTTATTAAAATATAAACATTGATATAGTTTTATGCCGTCATTATGATCCCAAATAATTTTTGATAAACAATTAAAAATCATTATTTCACTTAATATCAGTTCTTTTTGCTCTTCGGATCATTTCGTTCACGTTCATACACTCTTTATTTTAATTTCCGACAAATCTTGGTCTATGGTCTACTCAACTTAGCGATTGTCAAACTCAATTTTAGTTGTGTCGAAATTGTGTTTAAGTTTAGAGAATCTTGTTTGCAGAATAGATTTTAAGATTCTCTTAACCAAAAATAAGACATTTTAGTGATAGTTTAGTTTAGTTCGGCGTACAAGAGAACCGGCCGGCACCATTTCCGTTTGCCAAACAGTTAAGAACATGGTTTAGAATCACTTTATAATACTGATGATTATTCCTTGGATTTAAAATATATGTTGCAAGCAAGAAACAATTTGGTAGCTTGTAAGGAAAAAGAAAAGACAAATATAATAACTCGTGTAATCCTGTATTTTATATGAAATAATATATTATTTTAGTTAAGAATGAATGTGCTCGTAAATTAGACTGTGTTTTTGGTGGCCCTTTTGAAGTGTTGGAAGATTTAGGCGTTAAAGTTAAGATAATTAAAATTGGTAAGGTTGATGTAATATATATTACATCTATATCAACCAAAAACATACGATCTAGAGGAATGAGGCAGCTTTTCTTTAGATCGAATTTTGTTGCTTCGTGTCTCAATATGAAAGTTTTTAAAACGTATGATAAAATTCTAAACACACTTACCGAGGGTACTTATTGAGCCGTTATTCAAAATTCCTTCTCAGTCACGAGATAATATTATTTTAAAGGAGTGGCGCTATTGGACCCGTGCGCGCCCTCTTAAGTAGTTGGTAATAAACGCTTGTCTTGAACAGACGTGTTTTCATTAACCTCCATACTTTATTTGCAACTAAGATTTATATGTTTTAGACTATAATAAAGACACATAACCAGAATAAAGCACACTTTTGGCGCTTTCATGTGTATAGAAATTCAACACAAACAAAATTGATTCAGTACAATTTGACATAAAACAGACGAATTCAAACGAATCAATTCGCTTTATATTCTTAGCGATCGTTTGAATTGAATTTCAGGATTTTGACGAAATAAATCAATTTATCGGGTCCGATAAAACGGTTTATCTGGCTTTAGATCCTGAGGGACCCCATTTGAGAGATCAAATAGGCAGGCGAGCTAAGCTCGGTTTTGGTAAAACTCATTTAGGTCTAATGGTATACGTGGAGGTAGGAACCAATATGGTTTAGGGACATCTATGTAACTTTCTGGGACACCGACACTGATTACAAATGTTACAATCATGAATTTATTTGGAAATGTAAGCATTTCGTCGTTGTTTCTCTGATGACGCAAAATTTGGTTTGAATTTAGTATAATGATTTTTAATTATACTTTTAGATTTAATATTTCATTTCATTAAGATGAAGGTAAGAGATTACGTAACCCGCAAGTTACTACGTGTAACTATAGGAGTACTTTCAAGTCATCCAATCTGGGCTGCCGCATAAAGACCTCTTAATGAAACTACAACCCATACAACTATACATAAAAAGCCTATACGTTCGTATTAACTTTACTGAGTAAATAAGGCTGAGCGGCAGTAACATGGGGTGAATCAACAGTGTCGACAAATTGTTAACTACGACTTCGACGAGTTTCTTCGACAAATTCTTTTAGTATTGATTTTGAGACATGAACGGGATCAACTTTCTTATTTGATTTGCAGAAAGATTCACCAATAAGGTTGCGTTTTTGAGACCGTAGGGACTGCATTGTGCAGTCCTCTAGCATGAATATGAGCATAATGAACTTATTGGTGATGTTCTCCAGAAACGTCAGGAGCATAGTACTCACAACCGGCGTGCGTGTATGACCGATGTATGAACGTAAACTAGGCAAAAAGACTATGTAAGGATCGTAGCAAGTGGCGTTCTGTAGTTTATGCCTACCCCTATGGGAAGAAGGCGTGAGTTTATGTATGTTCATCACATAGTATCTACGGCTATGGTGAAACGAATATGGTGTTAACAGAAATTAATACTTGGCACAAACTTGAGCCAGGTTCCTACAGAGTCAGTCCTCTGTACATACGAACAGACTGCGGATCAAGCCTGGGGGGGCTACTCTCTAAGTCCGTCAAGGAATATACGGGCCCGTCCGAAAGTAGTTTGAAACTTTGGAGTGAACCCTACACCCGATTAATTAACTTTTCGGACTGGTAAACACATATCTTGAGTAGGGGCAACTGTCATATCGTGGAGTCATTCACTCTTAGGTCGGGCCCCAAACTAATCTAATTTATTGTTTTTTTTATTAATTTAACCATTTATGTACACACATATATAAACACACAAGAAGAAAGGAACAGAAAAATACGTACAAAGGTGATGCCTATTTTTAAAGAAATCTTTTCCAGCATACCTGCGATAGGAGAGTATATTAAAGAGATGTAGACAACGGGTGTAAGAGTAAAAGGGAAAACAAAATACATAAAATCTAAAATAATTGTGTCGTGTTGTGTTCGTTATGTTGTAACGTAGGCCGAAACGCCCATAACGTAGGCCGAAACTATGGATTTTCTACTTAAAGGGGAGACCCCCTTTTTTCTTTTTTATGAGTGGGAAATCGTCAAATGACCTCTCCCGCTCTGGGCGGAGCGGAAGGGCGTGTCAGACTCTTACTGACTAAAACCCACCCGTGTTCCTTCAGTTACCTGTGCGCCAGGGTCCCGGTAACTCTTCCGAACAATCCGCGACCCCGGCAGGCATCGGCCCTATCGGACCCCGTCAAGTATGCTGACATCTCTTTGAGGCGCGCGTGGAACACTACGCGCCATCGACCTGGGCCTGGTCCTTACCGGACGGCGAGCTGAAGGGGAGACCACCTTTTTTTTTTTTTGTGTGTGAAATCATCAAATCATCTCTGCCGCTCTGGGCGGAGCGCCAGGGCGTATCAGACTCTTACTGACTAAAACCCACCCGTGTTCCTTCAGTTGCCTGTGCGCCGGGCCACGGTAACTCTTTCGAACAATCCGCGACCGCGGCAGGCATCGGCCCTATCGGACCCCGTCAATTATGCTGACATCTCTTTGAGGCGCGCGTGGAATACAACGCGCCGTCGACCCGGGCCTGGTCCTTAACGGATGGTGAGCTGCCCATTGCTCGCCGTCCGCAGCCCCGCGCCTGCGGTGGCCGGGAGTCGGCTATCGACTCCCGACGCCCAGGGTTTCTCCTCCTGCGGCGACCAGGGGCGTGAAGGCGCAATGATTGCCTCTTCCTCACGCGCTCCGCCTCCTCCATCGCGAGCATTACTGCTTCGCAGAAGGAGGTGACTGCTTCCCATTCCCTCTCACTCCGTACCATGGCCTGAACCAGGGCCGGACGCGAGGGATCGGCGCCGCCGGGCGCCGCCACGAGGACACGGCGGTGCTCTGCCCAAGCCGGGCAGACCTCCACCGTATGCTCCACCGTGTCCACTGGTCGATCCACACAATGACAACACCCGGGCGTTTCCTCCCGCCTTATCCGAAACAGGAACCTCCCGAAACAGCCATGTCCGGTGAGGACCTGCGTCAGGCGGAAGGTGAGGACGCCGTGGCGCCTCTCAAGCCACTCCTCAAAGAGGGGACTTACCGCCGCAATTGTGGCGTGCCCAAGGGGAGACCCCCTGAATACACATTTTCCGTCTATTGGAAATCCACCAAATAAGCGCTACACTCGCTTTTGCTAACGTCATGCATGCTTGGAGTGTAAGGGCCTGCGCCCACTGGCGGCACGGAACGGCAGGGGATCCTTTGGCATCACTACATGCAAGCGCATACTGACGAACGATGCCGCGGCATACCGCGTAGTCATTAAGCATTACCATTGAAATTTCAATTTTATTGTTATACTATTAAGTTATATTCCTATTCGTCGCAAAAAAATCACTTGCCGTGCCGTGCCGCCAGTGGGCACAGGCCCTAACTCGTCGGTGCAATGCTCAATCGCTCATAGTACGTAATAGCAGGTTCTCAGACACATTTGCGTGATGTGGCGTAGCATGACGGTACTGAACATTACCGATTCATCTCAACTCAAGCGATAGATATTCTCCTAGCAGTGTACGAAGAGCTCTTGAACATGATACTTTAATAATTCACAAAATTTGAACTAAGTAATTTCTTTTGGATAGGAGACTATAGGTAAATAAGTCTTTGAACTTTAATATGAATACTAGCATAGTAGGTACCTACTTAGGTTAAAAAATCTGTGCAAATAAAATGTTTTAACCGGCTGACCCACGATAACATACACACAATTTGTCATCAACAACGAGTCTCAGTGCCATCTCACTGTCATTTTTGAGCTGACTGAAGCACTCAAGATACGATGCCAAACACTATACCACCCTTATCGACCAAGAGCTGTGAATTTCGTATGTTCGTAAGTTTAAATAAAGAATATTTAACTTACGAATAAATACATTACTAGGTGAATTTAGAATCTAAAATGTTCATTTTTTGAAAACACATTAGGTATTTTTAAAGGTTTAAATATCTTCTAGGGCCAGTTTAGCGATTGGCTGTTGATAAATCATTCAACCAATCCCAGCAGTTTACGCGTCCTTGTATTTTGTAACATTAATTTTGAAATAATTTTTGTTCGAAAAACTGGGTTCTAGCAAGCAGAATTTAGCTTAGTAAAAAAGCGGTCGTGTGATACAAATGTTCCGCTTTTTATATTTGTTAGCATTCAATAAACGAATTGAACGGAAGCTTCGGGATGATGTCAACAAGAGCTTTAAACTGTAACAAACTTCGTCTTATTAGAAGGTTTAAACTTGTCTCTTACCTACTTAATTTAATTGGAATAGGAACCGGCAGGGCAGAAAGCTTTGTAGAGTAGTAACTTTTTGCTGGCGTCATTAATAGTCCTTTGTTAACTAAGTCACGACTCAATGTCCCAAGTGATTTCCACTAAGTATCACTCAGTTTCCGACCGTCACTTTTATTGTTTACAAATTCGCTGATTTGACTCAAACATAATGTAATAATAATACATATAGATTTTTTTAAATGGTTTTATACTAAAATTTAAAATGTATTTTCAATGTATGAAAATAAATAAATGAAATAATAATTATATTTTTTATTTACAAAATCATAAACTTTGCCAATAAGTAGGTATACAGAATGAAAAAAAAAAAACTCATAAAATATTTGTAAATATTAGCAAGCACTCACTAGCTTCACAAAAGTTTAGAGATCTTAGTTACCATATTTTCTTGACCCATATTCATACCTACTTTAAGATATTTAGCAACTGTATTTAACTTTCTTTCGCCCTCTCCGTTGCTGACAACTCTTATCAGGTAGAACCATTTGTTTGCTGTAATACCTATTTAAAATTACCCACTTACCATAGTAAAATCAAACCCTAACTTGAATGGCAACCCATAACCACCCAATATCACGCATAACGAGCACAAATTTTCATATATTTTTTAGCAAAGTTATCAACCCCTTAAGACGGTTATTGCAAACGACCACTTATGAAGGTCTAATAGTCAATAAACATATATTAATACGTTAATTTTGCAGGGTTATCGTCCTTATAGCCATTACTTGGTTTCTTGTATGTTACGTGGTACATCGATCATTGTTTATCTTATCTGTGGGGTAGGGGGAATAGCACTTGTGTTGACGGCTGTACATATATTATGATTAACATCCCTTTTATATGTGTTAAAGAAGGTCTGACATGTTTTGTGATTTATGATTTTGTATGATGAGACTTGTATTTATTTATTTAACCATTTATGTACACACTTATAAACAGACAGATAGAAAGGAACAGAAAAATACGTACAAAGGTGATTCTTATTTCTAAAGAAATCTCTTCCAACATACCTAGGATAGAAGACTATATTAAAAGAGATGTAGATAACGTGTATAAGAGTAGAAGAGAAAACAAAATACATAAAATCGAAAACAAATTTCCATTTTTTTATGTGGGTTTCGCAAATGTTTAAAATCCCTGCTCATGTAATATTGATGATATGATGCTTTAAGGGTGTTTTGAATATGTACTGAACTATGGAAGACCTTTGCGAGGCCAACGCAAACGCTGTCGAAGTAGTAACATTCTGGTCAAAGCTAATTTAATTTAAAATATTATATAATAATGGATTTATTAATACGACGAAGAAGAAGATTCAAAAGTATAGGTACACTAGCTTTTGCCCGTGGCTTCAGCCGCGTGGAGGTCGAACAGACCTTCACAAAATACATATTATACTTACCTATGTGCCAACTTTCATGGTGTTCTATCAAACGATGTTGGAGTTCACTCTAGACTCACAAAATGTATTAATTATGTTAAAACAAATGAACTCTTAACACACTAATACAGTTTTTAATAATATAAATTAATCATGATTCGAAAGACACGTAGCGCTATCTAGCGTTTTGTAAAGCAATTGTGACCGTCGAAAGTTATTGTTCTTTCCTTCGAGAACAGTACTTTTTTCTGGATAAAAAGTACCCTATGTCCTTTTCGGTACCTCTAACAAAGTATATGCAAAATTTGATGATGATCGGTTCAGTGGTTTATGCGTGAATAGGTAACAAGTAAACGAACTTACTTTCGCATTTATAATATTAGTTAGGATTTTGTTGTCTATCCGTGATTCTAGGAGCACTTGTAACTAACTAACTACTAACTACAGTAACTACCCCTAACTTCAGTCGTAGGTATTTTCATGGTTCTTTGTGTTATCTATACATACATTATATATATAAAATAAATAAAATTGAAGTGTATCTTTGTAATGTCAAAATAACAGTTTTTTTTAGTAAATGCATAATAGGTATATGTATACGATACTTATAACTTTTTTAATATTTGTCTATCTGTTTGTTCCGGCTAATCTCCGAAACGGCTGGACTGATTTTGACGGGACTTTCACTGGCTGATAGCTGATGCTATTTGTCCTGGTAGCACGTTCCCATGGGATAATTTCCGAAATCCACGCGGGCGAAACCGTTGGCAGAAGCTAGTGTTTAAATAAACTCAGACGTACAACATATTATACAATCTACACTTGAGATACAAGTATAGAGCCAAGACTGGCACAGACTAACTTTTAAGTTATCCGTGCTAATATACGCGGTCGGGAACTTTATACAGGTTGTTTGGCAGAAAGTTGAACATACGAAAATGGTGGATAGGTGGGGTCATCTGCTACTTACTCAGCCCTAATTTATTTGGCCCTGGCCACCTGGACATTTAAAAAAAAAAAAAAACTTCTAGTTTCACCACTTTCTAAACTTTAAAGTGTAATTTTCATTAAAAATGGGTAAAACAAGCAAAATTTTGTTAAAGATTTAAAAAAAAAATGCCTGTTTTACCCACTTTTAATAAAAATTACACTTTAAAGTTTAGAAAGTGGTGAAACTAGAAGAAAGCAACAAAAAAAAAACTTTAAATATCCAGCGGGCTAGGGCCAAATAAATTAGGGCTGAGTAAGTAGCAGATGACCCCACCTATCCACCATTTTCGTATGTTCAACGTTCTGCCAAACATCCTGTATGTATAAGGCGAAGCGAAGTGTAATAAATCAATGAAAAGCCATTTTAATATTGCTTCTCAAGTTTCTTGATATAATTAGGTATCACAAGGGAATTTAGACTCTCGTCTGCCATAAATACTGTGAAGTAAAATATAAGAAAATAAGGTATATTAGAATAATAAATGGCTTATGTAACACTAGAAATTATACATCCTACAGATTTTTACGGCTACCCATGTTAAAGAATTTGTTTTACATACACAGCAGTGGAATAAATATGACGACTCGAAGTTACGAAGTTACTGGAATCACCGAAAGGTCGGATAAAACTGACACTGGCTGGTGACAGTCACTCTAGCATAGCGTCGCATCGATGGTTGCGTGGCGGCTGTCTTCTGATCATAAAACACTCCTAGTGGACCTTCTGATGACAGAGAGGAAGTCAGTGGAGTAGCTGTCGTTCCACGTCCACAATGAACCACGCTGCTGAACCCCTTAAACAATTACCACTTCTGGTAAATGCTATCCTGCACCGTTAAATATTTAATAACAAAAGAAGTTTTCTGATGCCAAACATTATTTCGGAGAATTCTCCTCTGCCATACCCTACGCTAACTGTAACACAATATTCAAACGAACAGACAGCGAGATCCCAGTGGTAGATGTGCTGGTAAATGTGAATATATGAGCAGGTAGCAGTCATCGCGAAACACCGGTAATGTCCGACCATTAGCCGAAGTCGAATTATCGCTGAACCCTGTACCACGTGGCGCGAATGCTGATAACATTAATATTTATGTATGCTGCGGTGGCTAAAGAAATTCGTTTTGTACGTATAATTCAATTTATTTTATAATTTCGCGAGATTTACTCTTTACTTCTGTGAAGGCAAGGGAGATAAAGGCAAATCCAGATTAGCCCGAATGACGTCCGAAGATTAGAAGCATCCCATTTACTGAGTAGATCTTATGACGATTGTATGATACTCGTGTCAAAATGCGAGAGAAGTTATGTTCTTCTCTCTGATTTTGGCATGAGCAATAAAATAATACCTCATACTGTTCTCATAGCAACAGACTACCCAGGGTAACCCATCCGTACCAACCTAAAAAGTATCGTCACTCATGGAGGTTTGTGTGTGTATAACACCTGAATAAAAAATATTATTACTTTAAATCTATAATTATTTTTAAACAAATATTTAATCGATTTTATTATTATTCACACTCACACACACACGTACAAACATGCGTGTACACATTATCTATATTTTATTTAAATATTTATTAACACACTAGAAAACTGATTTACATCACATATTTTACATAGTAGGGGACCATCTGATACTTAAAATAACGACGCATAGCTACGCTAGAGTAACACAACAAATAACCGTACTAATGTTTATTTAATGCAGAAAACTGAGTACATAATATATTTCACACTTATGAGTACCTAACTCATTATGTCATCATCACTCACACGAGTTCAACGAATCCATTAATCTAAAGTCAAAACAATGCAGCATGTGACCAAATTATAGCAAGTTAAACCTATTGTTCCAGCATAACTATTCACAACCATTCGATACGCTTCGGTGCCGAATCGAACATCAATAATGTTATCAAAACAAAAGACTCCTGCAAAGGCGGTTCACAAATACAAAACCCAAAAATGTTGTCAGTTTAAATCATATAGACGACCGCCATTCGGGGCAAATTAGTAATTGAGAATGTGTCATTTTCGATTGGACGCCCTGTCGAATGGTTGTGAATAGCAATGTAGGTTGGAACATCCAAGTTCTAGTTTAAAAACGTTGGTGGATACTAAAATAGATACGTTGAACCAGTCTAGCCTTTTCTATCACTGTCAAGGTAACGGACATTTTGTATATTATACGCAGCTACTACGTTCACTGAACTCTACCTATTCACCAGCTTTCTGGGCCTCTGATATTTTATAAAGACTGCTCTACAGGGTCAAATTAAATTCGCTAGCGAAACTCAGCAGACGTGATGGGTCGATACCCATCATGTCTGCTGAGTTTCGCTTTGGTATCGATTACCTAAACATGATAAAACATATTTTCTCAACTCACACTTCAAGTAAGTATGAGTATTACCATTATTCAAGTATATCAGTACAGAGGTTTTTTTTTTATACTACCAGCGGTCGTTGACCCCTAAAAAAAACCATCAAATCTTTTTAATTTAAATTTTATTTGTGTTTAGAATTTTAGATATCGGTACCAATTACGTCTGCAAAGTTTTGCTCGCATCGTGTTATCAATCGATGACGCCGTGTCATCCATGGCGCCATCGATTAATAACATGACGATTTTTAATGATTTTTATTCGCTTATAACTAGACTTTTTAGGCTTGTTGTGTTTTGTACGTTTTTCATGATGCAAACTTATTTCGATTGTCATTTTTTTACAATTGTAAAAAACCGACAATCGAAGAAAGGTAAATTGATAAATAAAAACAGAAAAAAAAGAAAGGTAAATAGATAAAAGGTAGATAGGTAGGTAAATCTGCTCGTAATTACGAACAGATTTAAAGCCGATATGAGGCAAAATATATTTTTACAAGGTATTTGTAACAATTTTTCCTACTTTTTCCGATACTGTCGTAGTTATTGTATTAGCTCGACACTAGACTTACTAGGCTCATTGCATTCCTTTTTAAGTAGGCTTTCACCGATTATGATAAGATTTATGACCGGAATGAGGCGACATCTTAAACTTTTTTGCTATTTGCAATAGATTTTGTTTCGGTTTCTGATACTATTGTAGCTATTGTATTTGCTCGGTACTAGACTTTCTAGGCACATTGCATTCCTTTTGATGCAAGCTTTCTTCTATTGGGTTTTTCGTCATTTCTGAGCAGATTTACGGTCGATATGAGACGACATCTGAAATTATTTCGCTATTGTCAGCTTCATATAAAAATTTAACCCAATTTTGGGCAATATTTCTGTTGTTTCTCTTTAGGTCCTCGTACTGCTTTGTCAACTCTTGAAAACAACGTTTTTGCGCTATACGAATTGGAATTTCGACACATAGTGAAAAATAGAGGGTCGCGTGCGCAGGCGCGTGTACTCGCAGTGTGAGATCATAGGCAAATTATATCCTGCCTTATTTTTTTTATAAATATGTACCTATCTTTTGAATGTTCAACCATTACTCGAGCACTAAAGGTCTCGTAGTGATTAGCGGTTGCAATCTTAAATGTTTTTCGCTCAGAAATATTGAACTTACCGAGCGAAAACACGTTTTCAAGTCAAAAAAAAATATTCTGTAGCATTTAGCTTTAAAATTATATAGGTAGCGGTCACGTAAAAAAAAAATCAGTCGCAGTTTCTCATGTTTCGTCTAATTCCTGATCAGATTTAGGAACACAATGCATCTAAAATTGCCTATTTCCATCGTCGAGATATTATGGTATATTGGCGTCGTTGGTACACATAGCAGCATACGACAGCGTCACTGCCACGGCTTAAATGGCGTAACAATGTTCTCGAATGCTTTCGGGACGGTTTTACTCCAACCAGGACAAGCGATGCCTCCGAGTAAGTGAGGAATATCGATTTTAGATATTCACGCAAGTGAATGTGATTAGGATGACGGATTTACAGATTTACGCTCAGGATTCTTACTCGACTCTCGACTGTCAATATTGGGCTTGATTTCAGTTAAACAGAAGTTACTTAAACTGTCTTTTTGGGTTGGGGTCTTTTTCATTCACCGTGAGAAAACATTAGCTCATGCGGTGGTCAAAAGAATAGCTATACTCAGCAAGTTAGTAGCTAGGCGAATGCTTGTACCGCCATTCATGATGGTTCTTTTATTGCACCTCATAAAAGAGCTGTATTGTGCTAGGCATGCACAAATAAACATTTAGCACTTTACGTTCACCTTTTCAACAGTCATCTAAATATCAATGGACTGGATGTGATTGTAGAAAATAAACAGAAGAAACGCAGCCACTATAGATGCATTTCCTAACTATACAACTGACACCCTTCTAGTCTGCGAAGTACATGGAGCATGCCGTATTGAATCTAAAGCTCGGCGATTGGATTTGCCTTTCACGAGGCGCCTCAAGACGGGTATCCTAGACGGCCAATAAGGATGCCAAGCTTAAATAGGATTGGACGTGCCACATTCGTAGAATCCGTCTAAAACGATTTCCATCCTTTGCATAGGAGATCGTCCGGAAAAGCCATGCAATTGGAGAAAAAGACAGGTACTTGTACAAGATCCAAAATGAAAATTAAGATCCTTAACAGATTTTATGTCTGTAGATTTGATATGACGTCTAAAAATTTTGAAGTGTCAAATTGTCTTTGACTGTCAAAAAGTTAGTGGGATTCTCACATTTTTGGTAGGTTCGTGATTATGAAAAGAAGCCAGCTGTTATTTTCGACGGTACTTTTAAACTACGAAGTCGTATTTTGTATTCTAGTTTTGCCTTTTAAAAAGCTTTTTTTTTATGTGATAAGTTCGCGTATAAGTAAAAAAGCCAGCTTTTCGACCGTAGTTTCAAACTTAGGTATTTTCTCGTGTTAGCATATGCTATTCTTGGCTTATTCTGTGGAGAAACATTAGTCAGTCGGGAAAGTTGGTAGCAAGGTTGCCAGACAGTTCTATTGTTAAAAAAAAAAAAAATGTATTAAAATGTACACCTAATAGTAAAACAATATAAAAAGGGAAATATTTAAATGATCCTCTTAAGACTAATTGACCTTCTAATGATGGACACTTTTTAAAATTAAGGAACCTCTAAAAACTTTTTATGCTTCTTATGCACACACACACTCACACGCACACTTTTTAAAAATAAATTGCCCTCTTTATAATTTTCTGGCTTTTTCTCACAGTTGGCCGCAAAAACTAAGCTAGAGTACGCCGAACAAACAGGTTAGGTTAGGTTGGAAAACTACGCGTAAGCCAAATTGGTCGCTGAACTAAACTAGGACACCCCGACCAAAAGGTTTGAACTTTGACCAATCGCGCAACTCCGAGTTGGTCTCAGTTACTTGACCATTTAAGTAGAATTTTGGGCAGCCCTAAAATATGAATTATTTGAAGTTTACAAAAAGAGACGCAATCATTATATTAGAGGGTACAACAATATTTTAAGTGCGCTAATGGGAGTTATTAGAGGTTCGATTATATACATGCCTTAGAAATATCCTCTCTCTGTAAAGCACTCGTACAGCCGGTCGATTAATGCAATCGCAACTAACTTAATTGTCAGTATTAATTGTCAGTAGCACGCCTGGTATCCCTGATATCAATACATTTGGTATGATGTAATTCCGATTGGACTGATTGATTACCCATGTTTGTTCCAGATACTTTAGTGAAGAGCATGCACGTGCTCTTTCGATTTCAAGCGGATGTTTTAAAGGTACTGACTAAACACACAGTCGAAAGTCTTAATAGATCAAGATAAAGATAAAGATATATTCATTTGTTTGTTTGTAAACATAAATACCTTTAAATTAATAAATATATCTTTTCTCGTTAATAAATGATAAAAATAAATCATAAAAATAATACCTACCAAATTTAATAAGGATGTATTAAATTGGGCAAAGAAACACATAGCTATATGTATGACAGGGACAATGCTACATTAACACAATAATTAATTGATTTCTAATTTTGGCCGACATTACAGAACACACTCGCACGTTTTAACACAATTAAGTACATGTAACTTTAATTACTGAACTTTTAATTTGTTAACGAACGTCACAGTTGTTTAAATCGATAACCGCCCCAAGCGTTGCATTCACAGCACAAAAACCACATCTCTATAAAAAATCGTGCCAATTTCAGAGGATCGTTAACATCCATAATAAATATTTGTAGCGTGCCTAATCACGGGACAGCTTTGTTGTATTGGATGCATCACCTGCCTGGGCTACACGTCACCATCGCTCAACGTAAATGGTTCTAAATTGCTTTGATCGTTTTTCCGGAAGGCTAATGAATTTTCCCGCTCCAATAATTTGCATGGCTCAACTAACAGCGACACGGAACGCCTCTGTAACTAATATTAAGTCGTCAATTAAAATGGCTGTGTTTATAAGAGATTGTTTGGAGCAACTCCAAATTCTGTAATTTGGACGACATTTGGTGGCTCCGCCATTGTTATTTTCGCACGTATTAATGCTTTTTGTTGGCTCCTTTTAGCTTTGAGTGAGCAATCACGGAAACAACTACAAAGCTGTTCCTTGTTTACTTGAGAAAATCTCGTATTTGAATAGGAGAAAACAAAGTTCATTCCTTTCAAAAAACTTCATGATAAGATTACAAAATAAAATGAATTAATGTCAGCTTTCTATTGCGATTTTGCAAATATCTCGCCAGTTTTCAAGGAACAAGGATTCTGTCTAATTTTAATTTCGTCGGAATATTTACGCAAGTGTAAAAGGAATCGGGGAAATATTTACGCTAATTTAAATATTAAAGGATTTGGAAAACCTTCTTGTGGATTCTTAAACATTTTCCTGTTCACAATTTTCAATATTTTTTTATTTCCTTTATTATTTGTCAATAGTCGAGTGATGGCCGTTTTGCGCAGATGTGAAGCATATTTTCCCCATTTGTTTTATTTTTTGTACTTTATTTTAAATTTTATGCGTTACATTAGACGCAATTATACTTAATTTTGTTTTATCTAGTCATATATCTACTTATTGAAGAATCAAGTTCCTTTAAGTTCTTTATTTCATTTAAATCAAATCAAATCATTTATTGGTTTGCAAACATGGGTATTAAGTACATTGACGTTTTATTTTATGAGTCCTCCATGTTCTACCGTCACATGGGCATACAACTCATAATATTTAATTTACACAAAGGAGACGTTTAATTTTTATAACATATGGAACTTTGGCTAGGACGTGTACATAACATAAATCCTTGCGAAATGTATCTATAAACATATAACAGGCAATGGTTTATTGAATTAAATTGTATTGTGGAAGTACAAAAATTAAATTTAAAATGTTTGACATTTGTTGTGAGAAAAATGTAGACATAATGACAGATGACAATGACATTAATGTCATCTTTTATTAACCTAAAACGGGGATAATTTATGATTGAAAACGACACTCCCGACGGTGTATATCAAAATAAAACGTTCGGAAATCGGAAGTACACTGGCCAAGTTGATTTTATTAATAGAACTAGGATATTTTACATGGTTTAATAGATAAATTAATAATACAGAAATACCTTTTTATAATTATATTTAATATTTTTTGTATTTACGGTTTCACATTAATTTCAGATCCATTCTGATTTCAGAACTATGTTGTCAGGACGCCGCCATAGTGTAGCCATATCGACAACAATGCCAATAATTGAAAAACTTCAATTTGTGTGTACAACAAAGATAACATTCTCAAATTCACGGAATAATATTTTTCCTAAATTTAATGTATTTTTCCCCGTTTTTTGATATAATGTACAAGTGCTAGCCAAAAATGAAACATCTCCAATAAAGATATTATAATTTTAAATGACAATTAAGAAAAAAAAATACAAATTGATGTCAAATCGTTTGAATTACGGTAAAAATGACACAATAATACAAAAAATGTGAAAAGCTTTTTTTCATTAGTGAGGTTTTACATTTAACTTGACACAGTTGATTGACGTATTGATTCCGTATTGGATTTCTTCTGACTGCCGACAATTTTTGAAAGAGATGGGAATATTTTTTTCTCACAAATAAAGCCGTTTCCAATATAATATATTAAGATGGAATTTCTCTGTTCACTTCTTTATTGGAAACTTGAAAGGATTTAAATGGAACACAGTGCAGCTATCTATTATTTATTATTGCCCAACGCTTGTAAGTGTCAAGCTGGAGGCGTCAGTAACTCAATAATGCAGATAGGCGGAGGCTTGGCAATCCGTCAATGTTCAGTCGGGATTACATCTCGTTGTACAGTGCCAGCTACCGGAGCTTGGTTAACTGTTTAAATAATGTGTCATAGGCTTGTTACTTTACTAGGCTGCCACTGAAACAAATATCATACCAGTTTGTAAATATCCCGTAATATCTTGTCTTGAGTGATCAGGGAAGCATGACGCAAAATGGAGGAGGCCCATACACAGCATTGGGTGGAACAAGGCTGCCAATGGTGATTATGGTGATCTGAATGATGATTAAAGAGGACAAATAAATACTCCTTCCGGTAGTTTTTAACCGACTTCACAAAAAGGAGGAGGTTCTCAATTCGTCTGTATGTTTTTTTTTTTTTTTTTTTTTTTTTTTTTTTTTTTATGTGTGTTAGCTCATAACTTTTTTCTGGGTGAACCGATTTGGGTGATTCTTTTTTTATTTGATAGGTGGTGCTTCACATGTGGTCCCATTTAAATTTGATCAAGGTCTGACCAGTAGTTTTGGAGTTATCCTTAATACTGCAGATTTTTTCCACTTAGTTTATATGGATGATGTGTTAATAATTGCCTGTCACTGTTATTTACACACCAAGTAGTGGTATACGAATTTGTGTGGGGTAGGTACCGCAACTAAAAAGTGAAAAATAAAAACTTTTTTACAAAAAAAAACAACCGACTTCCAAAAAAAACACTAAAAGACGTGAAAAATAACTTTAATTTCGGAAGTCGGTGGCCAAACACGAAAATACAAAAACCAAAGGCACCGACTTCCGAAATTAAAGTTATTTTTCACGTCTTTTAGTGTTTTTTTTGGAAGTCGGTTGTTTTTTTTTTACCTATTTATTGGTTATAACATTTAGTTATTTACTATTTATATTCAGATAAACAGCGTCAAAATTGTATTACGTATTATTTAGGTATTTATTTCTACAATCGTTTTTGGAACCCTATTTACTTAGAATGAATTTGATGAGTTATGCGCTTTCGATGCTTCAGTAAGTAGTCCAGTCATGTTTACAAATACACAGCAGAGTTTTATTTATTCAACCGATTCCGACCGAATAGTTTGCTTTATAAGTGTATATATGCACATCCAGCACATCAAGCGGACAGTCCGCAGCGAAAAGTGCTCTCGCTAGGAAAAGCCGCTCGTCGCTTGAGAAAGCGGTAGACAAGCGCTAGAGAAATAAATTATGGCGTTTGTTTTGACGGCAAGTACACTAAGACTAAGATTATAGTTTGACTTCATCGCTGACGGGTCACTCATGCGATTCCTGCACCAAACAAATATTTATTTAGTATTAAAACGGGCTGTTATTTTATGGAAACAAAATGGTCATAATGTATGAGGGAAAATACAAAAATAAGTTTAAGTAGCTTGCGATACTTCCGCTCTATATGGTTAAATGTCCGTTCGGAAGTCCGAATCTACATAAAAACATCGTTTTGGTAAAAAACATCGAAGAGTGATAATACTTACTGATGGCTATAGTCAGTAACATAATTGTAGGAATATAGCATTATGGTCGTTGATATAGTTTTCTTTCATACAACCGCTGTGAATCCTCTTCTGAACATTGAAACTTCTTCTGAGCGTGACGATGACAATTTAAGTTCTGCCAGCCTAGCTACAAACTAGTTTTAGCAACGACTATTGCATTAATAATAATACAATCTCAATGGTGATTAACCAAGTACGCAGGAGATATTTAGAGAACAAGTGTGTGCGCAAACACGGATGCACTCTCGGTTCCTTTAATCTCATATTCCGATAAGACGTCCATCCCGCACGACCGGGAGAGATCTGTGGTCCTAATCTGTAAGTCCGTCAACGAAGATACGGGCCCGTCCGAAATTAGATCGATACTTCTGAATGAATCCTACTCCCGATTAATTAACCTTTTTGGACGGGCAAAACACATCGGGAGTAAGGCCAGCTGTCAAATGGTGTTGTCATTCATTATTAGTTCGGGCCTCAAAGCCATCTTATATCCGTAGGTGATACGGAGTAGCAAACGCCCGTAACTTCGGCTATAACTACGGATTTCGTGCTTAGAGATTAGACCTCAAGGCGAAGGGCCAACATAGAATCAATAGCGTCTATAAGTTAACATTTATGCCAAGGCCATTGGAAATATTGTTTATTCTGCACAAATAAAATGAACATTATAAAAATAGATAAAATATAATATAAAGTAGCCAAAGGTCTCGTATTCAACAAAAAAGAAAACAAAATAAATAAAAAATAAAAAGCTATAAGTTTTACAATGATGATTGCAAAAATTATTGCATGATGTCAGGGCAGGACACAATTTAATGGACACTTATTTAGAATGGTTTCGATGTCTTGTAGGAAAGGATTAATGTAGGAACCAAGAACATTTCCAATCTTTTGATATCACGCTTCAACACCAAACATTAATAACATAAGTACATCAGACAAGATAGGTAAAGCATTTTGCTACCGAAATTCAATCGAGAAACTTGGCACATACTTGCGAAACTTTAAACTAAGTATTGACTGACTCGGGCTTCGAAAGTTGCTCGAATCGAAGTTAATCTTTAGGCAATAGAAATCTTGGATCGAGTTCGCCACTTCACGTATAGCGAGTTAATCAAACGGAAAAATTTGCATCGCAAAATCTGTTTAGGGAAAATGCTGAGCTGAGCGGAAAATTTACTTATAAACACTTATTAATTGTTGCCTACGTTTATATTGTGATTGCAGCTTGTATTGTGTCTGTTGCACACAAGATATGGAAGACATTTTAAATAAGACAATATAGTATACTTATGTATGTACTTATGGTAATAGGTAATATTTTGCACAAGATGTTAACAAACAGACTAATCAATTAACGAACTACGAGTACATATTGCATCACCCAATCCTAATATCTCCAACCTCCCAATTCAGTAGCAAGGCATATTGTGTAAGCAAGGTATATTGTATAAGAAGGTACATTGTATAAGCAAGGTATGTCGTATAAACAAGGCATACCGTATAACCCAGGTTTATCGCATAGGCAAGGTATTGTAGCTGTATCTACACCGCCATATGCGAGCTACACGTCACACTGACGTCACGCAAATCCTGCATCGCGCAAGCAGACTTTACTGCGCGACTAGCATATATAAAACGTCCCGACATCAACTGTCGGGCACTTGCCCACCAGACACAACACCCGTCTGGTCGGAAGATCCTCCCTTTTCCATAGAGTATGAGTGAACTTACCACCCTGTTCCTCATACCTCTATAGTATATTGTATAAAAAGGCATATTGTATAAGCCAGGTTTATTGTTTAAGCAAGGTATATTGTATAAGCAAGGTATGTGTGTTTTTTGCAGTAGTAGAGCAGTAATATTAGGCTCCTTTTTCTGTTTTTCTGTTCATGAAAGATCTTGGTAACCGTCGCCTGACCTGGCTTGCCTTGCAGATAAAGCGTTGGCGATATTTTTTCAGCATAAGACTGAATGAAAACAATAATTATGTTTGTATACAACCTTCATTTTTGTTTACCCTAAAACTTTTAAGGAGTCGTTTCACTCATGATTATGATGAACAACAGCTGTCCCACACATTTTTTTGAGTTATGTGGGACAGCTGATTTCTTTTCACGATTTCAGGGTTGGTCTCACAGTGTAAATTGTTTGCTAGCAAAATCCTATCCAACTATTGCACAGCTCAAAAACATATTTACTCAGAAGAATACGCTAAACAATCGCTTTACGAATCGGTACGGAGCTTACCTTGAACAAAGTTCCTCTTCGTAATAAGTATATATTATTACAGTTTCGTTGGCATTTTTTATCTATGTATGTGAACTTAGAGCATCTTGGAATTCTGTAACTTTTTCCTGCTCTTTGATAGGGACTCTCCTTTGATATCTGCAAATTAGATTATGTAGAAATTCGTCCTTGCTTCCCATTTACGGGCATTCATAATTGGAAGTGCACGTCTATAAAACTTCGATCTTCTAAATAAGTATATTATATAATTGAGTATACATAAATATGTAACTATGTTACTCTACGTACAGAGCGTTCCGTGATATCAATTTCCCTTCACTAGCCTAAAATAACATAGAAACTATCCCAGTTCACATTTTCGCCAGTGGATAACTTTATTACGTTCTCGTTTCTATCTAAGTAAAGATATATTTTCATGCAGCAACAACTTGATATTGGTTCTGAAGTATTCATGTGACCCATCTGTTGTGTTATATTTTACGATTGCAAGTTCAAGATGTAGCGCATCCACAAAGCGAAAAACTTGAATGCAGTCGTTTGAATAATTTCGACAGCCAGTGAGCATGCTCGGCATACCAAATTACGCATGTTATCTATAAGTAGTCAGTTTCAAAAGTACCTATCTGATAAGTAAACAAACCCTGTTCAGGCTAAATTATTATGCAATCACTCGCTAGTAAAACATTCATCTGTATTCAGAAGGTTTCAACTATATAAGTAGCTCACCACATTTATTGTCTCAATAACATTGTTACATTTGTAATTGAAAAAGCATCGACGAAAATTGAGGTCATAATGATAACCTCCAACATTGTCAAATGAAAACATTTTTAAGGGGATTCAAATAATCAAATCAAAGGACTCAATTTGTAAATTGCACTACAAATTGGCACCCACATGTTCGTTTAATGATCCATTTGTTTACTTTCGGATCAGATACGTTTGGAACAGATCATAACTTACCACTGTCGGCAATCATCAGACACACGTAGATCTAGCCTAGTTTCCCTCACTTAGATGCCTAATTTCATTTTTTGCAGGTATTTGGCACAACCACGACAATACAGTCGCGTTGAGCGCGAGCGGCGCCGGACGGGGCCGATAGTATCAAGGATCGCGCCCGCGCCGGCCGCACCCCCCGCACAACCGCCCCGCAGCCATGGTGCGCGACAAGAAACCGCCGCATAAACAAGACTCACAAAAATGTGAGTACTAGCTATAAGTGTGACGTAATTTTTTGCGTTGCATAATAACGGAAAATCGCTTAGTTCCTAAGATAGAGATCCTTTGCGCCAGGCAGCGCCGCCTAGGCTTTACTTTACATTTTGATTTTTAGTATCTTTTTAGCACTTCCAGGTGTCTTACTGAAAAGTTAGGTGCGACGAATGATTTTAAGGCAAAGTTTCTAAAAGTGATAATAACGGTTTCCTCAAACGATGTGATGCCGATACCTGCAGATGTACTTTCAGTAGGTAGGTACACAATTCGATTTTCGAGCATGGTGTAAATAGATCGACAAAGGACGTGATGGTAACTGACAACGGTCATGTCAAACGCAGACGGCCTCTGGCTAGCCCTCGAGTGCACTCTTGAGATGTAATGGGAACCGGCAAACGCACAAAAAAAAAACGTAGAATAGCTGACATTCGAAATTGGAAAAACTGCACGACTATAGGGGTTGTATGCTCGGGGCTTTGCCCACGTGACAATGTTTATTTTTGACAGCGAAATTATTACAGACATTGTTATGATTTTAAATCTATTCAACAGCTTTTCTCATTCTTGTATAAGGTTAAGTTGGTCGCCTATTGTAAGTACCTAGACCAGCAATACCAATAAAAAACTGCTTTCAAAAAAATAAAACAAACAATTATTTCGGTAGTCGTCGGCAAAAAACGAAAATATAAGACCAAAGACACCGATTGTTTTTTTGGAAGTCGGTTGTTTTTATTTGTGAAAAAGTTTTTATTTTTCACTTTATGGTTGTGGTACCTACCCCATACAAATTCGTATACCACTACTTGATCTGTAAATAGCAGTGAAAGGAAATTATTAAAACATCATCAATGTAAATATTTTATTAATTGGATAAAATACGCATTATTAAGGATAACTGAAAAACTAATGGTCAAATATTAATTAAATTTATATGGAACCACATGAGAAGCACTAGCTTTCAAATAAAAAAAGAATTATCAAAATCCGTTTACCTAGAAAAAAGTTCTGAGGTAATTAGAAAGGAATCAAGATTATAATTTTTGCCGATACCTACGAGTACACGACATCATTTAGTAAAGGCATTCATATCTACTGTACGTAAGTGAATATTTCCGGAATATACCTACCTACTTACATTTAACGTGTTTTGGTAGAGAATTTACGTTAATTGAAAAAGAGTTACCCTGTGAGGCTGTGACATGTCAGTGAGCCACAGACTAAGCATAACTTTTAATTATTTCTTGGGGCTCTAAAATCTACCTATTTACCGACAATCGCATTTAAGTCCTCCATAGAAGAAGTGCCCAAAGAAACAGGAGCTTCTAAGTGGCTCACACTGACTAATTTACATAGGTTAACCAAATGCAAATAATAAGTTTTCTCTTAAGTAAATGCTCGAGGGTTGCCCGATGTTTTCTCAGCAACACTTGGTATTAATTAATTAAACTTGTGGTTTTCCTCGCGATTTTTTCCTCTGCGGGAAACTAGTGATAAATTGGTTCGTCCGTACTGGGATTCTAGATACCTACGTAATATAAATTTATTGTCTGGTATAGTAATTTCCGACCGCAGTGGGTAAATGATATTCATTATTGTAAAAAAAGAACACGTGCCTAAATTAACCACCACACGAGGTTTTCCTGAATCATAATGATTATAATAATCTCTTTCATCGTTGGCGGTACCTATCTAGGTACAGTCAACACCAATATGTATTTTTATGATCCTTTTTCTAAACTTCTAAACTAATATTATAAAGAGAAAATATTTAATATATTGTATGTTTGTTTGTTTCGATTTCACGCTTAAACAACAAAACGGATTTGCATGAAATTTGGCGCATGAGCAGAACATGACCTGGATTAGGATATAGGATAGTATTTATCCCGTTATTCCCACGGGATCGAGACTTATGCGGGTGAAGTTGCGGGGCGCAGCTAGTTGTTTATAAAATCATCTAGGGAAGCCCATGCCTGGTCATATATTATATTACTAGCTTTCGCCCGCGACTTCGCCCGCGTGGAGGTCGGAAATTATCCCACGCGAACGTACTACCGGGATAAAAAGTATCCTACATGTTAATCCAGCGGGGTAATTACGTAACACACTAACAGTAGGAATTGGTTTCATTTTGACAGTTCAACAACATTCATTGCGTTATTTACGTTGTTGAGCAGACAAATTTTTCGAACAAATTAAGCAATGGATTAACAATAGGCTTCAAAATGATTCAGATTGTGATAGATTGTCTGTTACGTAATTAGGGTGCGGGTTATAAACTATCTGTGTTCCAAATTCCATCCAAATCCGTTAGTAGTTTTTGCGTGAAAGAGTAACAAACAAATATCCATCTATCCATCCATCCATCCATCCTCACAAACTTTCAGATTTATAATATTAGTAGCGATAACTAGCGACCCGCCCCTGCTTCGGGCGGTTTTCGACTTCTTTTTATTGCGCGTAACTTAAATATTAATGTATTATATTATATATACATAACATACTTGTATTATTAATATATTATAAATACATAAACCTTACGGAATATATTTTCATAATGATGGGAAAAGCTGCATCTAAACCCTCTGTGAAGTTTAGAAGAACAACGCGGTCATGCAGAACGACACGAAAAGCAGCTTTAATTTATAATATGTAAAAATATAGGGTTAAATACCATAGGTCATTTTAGAAAGGCTACAATTTAAATGCTCACCAAAATAATTTTTAGACCCTAAGACTAAGTACCAAGGAAATATGTTAACTTCAAATAAAATAAACCCACTCAATACCGAGGTGCCTAAAGAACCACGTTTTAAGTTCCAAAATATTTATACACTCATCAGAATAATTGTACGTGTTGAATTTATATTCTTTTTGCCTACCAAAATGGATAAATGCTCACTAAATCTTGTTTAAGTTGCTCACCAAAAATAAGTTTGCTTCAAAATGCAAGGGTGGGATGCAAGAGCGAGCGAGGCGAGCTCGGTACTTGGGGCTCCCGACTCGGACAGGTTAGGTTAGAAGGGGATGGCGGGGTCTGAAACACCCCGTCGTCCCCTTCGTGGTTATTTTTTTTTTAAACCACCCGGATGTAGGAGCCCCGCCAAGCGTGGCTCCGTCGACTACGCCTTATAAATAAAAAACGAAATAGGTTCATTTCTACAATACTTTATGAAACACAATTTGGTGAGCATTTATCCATTCTGGTGGACACAATTTGGTGAGTATTTTGAATTTTTTGGTAGTAAAATAGGTAATTTTCTGGTAGGCGTTCAAACACAAGCCTTTTAGAAATCAACCTGTTACGGTAAAGTTGAAGCGGCATCTACATCGCCACATGCGAGCTACGCGTCACACTGACGTTACGCAAAATCCTGCATCGCGCAAGCAGAGTTTACCGCGCAAGTAGCATACACAACACTAGACACAACACGCGTCTGGTCAGAGGATCCTCCCTTTTCTATGGAGGCATGAGTGAACTTTACACCCAGTTCGTCATACCTCTATAAAGTTAATCGTAGATGGAGCCATTAGTTCATAGCGGAATAGACCCTGCCTGTCTTACCGTGTGTAATACAGTTTTGTATCAACTGAAAAATGAAAAGCGAGTTCAAATTATTTTTTTAACCTTAACATTCTGTGGTGAGCAATATTATGAAATTTAGAAAAGAAATTGCTCTATAAAATTCTTATCGACGTCAGAATCTTAAAATTTTCGCGGCAGACCTATCTAGGAGTTTTATCGTCGTACTAAATCTTTGTTGCTCTTGTTGCTCTTTTGTAAGTAGACATTTTAAAACGTAGGTAGGTACCTCAGAAATTTGTGGAAGCAAATTCTGCTTCCACGAATTTCTGAGGTTAGGTAAAGTGGATTCAAAATCGTAATCTTAACCAGCTACGGTTTCATTGTAATAGAAAAACAAAATACCTACCGCGTGTGTTATACAGGGTGGCATCGACATCGACGCGCGTTCCTATGAAACATCAGAATTTTTATTTGATAACCGACGAAAAATTTCTACGCTTCGGCGTTTAGAATTATGTGCTTAATTCATGGTTACAGTTTGCGCGTCGATGTCCCTACCAGCCTGTATATGCATAGGTACATTATGGCTTCAGTAAATACAAGTATTATATTATGTACTGTACATAATATAATACTTGTATTTAGTGAAGCCAATAAAACATTCGATTAACTACCCAAACAACGAAATGCCTTAATTGAATCACTGTAATTAAAATTATAAGCAGCTTATTATTTTGAAAATGTTTAATTATATTTAATAACGTAATTAAAACGGCGCATTCATTCCCCTCTTGGGTATAACGACCCATAACATAAGCAAAAATAATGACACCTGTATTTAATAAAGTTAGCAAATTTTATCCTTGGAGCTCGGTTTATTGGGCAAATGGCCAATTTTAATAAAAAACGAATAAATATTGTACGGAGGAAACAATGGAGAGAATAGAGCGCATTGCCCGTTAAATTTTATGGCCAATAGGCGTTGTGAATATAATTAAATAGGCTACAAGTTATGAAACACTTTCGAACGTCTAAAATTATTAAGTAAAGTCTTTTATAGCTTTGTCAGTTTTAAAATTCTTTTCGAGTACTGAGTAGGTAAAACAAATTGTACCGTGCAATGAGGAGACAGAAATAGCCCCTTAGGTGACGAACATGTTTTGGCTGTAACTGTACTGTACAAAAACTGACCTAAAACAATGCAGTATTTAAATAAAATACAAGACTTTGGTTTAGGCTCACAAAAAATACAATAATGGTGGCTACAAAACACGATACAGATCCATTCAATATGGTACTCTGCTCGAAAACGTGTTTAACTACAAAAGCTACTACAAGCTCCGCACATATAAATAGTGGTGAATACGTAGTGTGACAGCATCTGCCCTTAGGCGTCTTTAATTACTTCCTTACCTTTCTAGGTTTCTAGGTTGACGCGTCACTATGACGCAAACGTCAAAGCTGAGAAAGGCCAACAAAGTTGTTCGCATGAAAAGCGCTCCCTTGGCTTTAAGACTTAAATAACACAACGATTTAGAAACGGAATCGTAAAGTAAGCTAACCAGCCCTTTGAATACTGTGGGCTATTTGACTGCTGCCGGCTATTTGACTTGAGGATGGTATAAAACAATATCCAAGGAAATTGTTAGGTATTCAATTTTATTAATTCCACTTCATTGTTAATGACTGAAGGTGACCATTTTTCTGACTTGACACAGAAATTATTTAGACGGAGTTCATTAAAGTAAGTTTTTAAAGGACTTTAAGCCGTTGGTCCCGGCTGTCTTATATAGATCTTTGACAGTCAGAAGCCCAAAAGTCTGACCACCAGTCTTAGCCAGTAACTGGGTTGTAGAGTACCCAGTATTTTTCATGGAGTGACTGCCTGTCTGAGTCGCTCCATGAAAAATACTGGCCTATACCTCTGGTTAGACTGGAAGACGTCCCCAACCTAGTTGGGATAAGGCTAGGCAGATCAGAAACTAAAGTAAGTTTTTGTATTAAGTTGTTGCATAGTAGTACATTTTCAACGAGAACGTTTGGCCGGCGACAATTTTGTGGTCCTACGATTCAGTGAGATGTTAGCAGGGGTATGAACATCGCTTATACTTTTAATTTGCAATCTGAGTTAGAAAAACATTTTTAACAGCATTAGTTAAAAGTTATTATTTGGTCCTTTTTTGGCCTTTGGTCCTTAATCAACTAAATTGAAAAAGTGCTCAAACGAGAACACTTGAAAGATGTGTTTCACGGTAACGATGGTTAGCTTTTTAGGCGAAAGATTATTATCTTCTAAACAGTGCATGCGTGTAGATCCCTGTTTGAGATAGTATACGCCACATTTCTTGTTATATGGAAGTTTACTAAAATAAGAACCGAGTAGGTATGACTCATCAGAATTACTTGTTGCAAATTCGTTTTTGAGGACTCATTTTGGTGATTGGATTTTTGAGTATGAGATATGAGTTACCTCTTCGAAATTCGTTAATGGCTTTTAAATGGATGAAAAATGCATCCATTAACGAATCTTAAAAATATATTGAGTCATTCCAATAATAGGAATGATTCAATATATTTTTAAGATTTACCTACATACAGTAGAATTATGTGGCAAGCGATGCCAATCTTGCACAATTTCCTTCATTTGGCCCAAGTCCTTTTTTGGCTTCGAAGGCGACGTTTGCACTGCGTCACTCCCGAAATAGTACTCCAGTAAGTTCGATACGATCTAGATAAAGTTCCGGCAACGTTCGGTGTCGTTCTGCATCCATTTCTCTTTTCCACTAAGTAATTCCATTTTCGTTTACTCAATATTTAACGAGTGTTTTTATTTACTGCATAATTTATAGTATTATTGATACAAAAGAGGACGCTTAAGTCACGACATCTATATTATGACAAAAAACACGATCCATTACTCTGACAAATGCTATGTTATTTTATTGTTTAATTATCTGGGTATTGCCCAATCAATTACAAAAACCAAAGAAGAAAAAATGTGATCGGTCGGTTTGACATAAACCTGTTATTTTGCATTCAAAGAAAAACCGATGTTCTCTTCAAGACGTAAGCACATCCTGTTGTAGCAATTTGTGGACTGCTACCTCTTAAAGTGTAGGGGTGACATCACATCTCAGGAAAACAACCACCTGTATATGAGTACCTATACCTGCTTCTATATGTACTAAAAGGTTTACGTGCTCACGAGCCTGTTTACGGCCACAACCTTTATTATAATGTGGAGCATCCAAAATAATGGTATCGCATTCGTTTTATACGTGTAACTTGAATATATTGTTATTTTACAAACTGCGATATCGTACTCACAAAGAGATTACAGGGCTGCCCATATTTTGTAATTGTAGGACCGTTGTCGAGCGTGTTTTGTTTCGAGGTTAGCCAAATGCAATTTTAGAGGACTGTGTGTTTGATAATTTCATTTGATACGTCTCGTCGAGTAGCTGTATGAAAATGATATGAATTATACGAGGTTTGTAAACAAAAAGATTTTTCATAATGTAAATAAAATACAATCAATGATTTGGACGATATAAAATATAAGTCCGAATAAAAACTCAGACATAAAAACACAGACTACCTCCCTGAACTTTGTAAACATTACACGTCTATTTTTTGGGAAAACTGTAAAAATAAACAAACACCATCTCATTCAATTGCGATATCTAAAAAAGAAACACAGTGGAGGTCTCTAAAAACGGTTTGATAAGGAAGAAAAAACATTTTTCCGTGTTAACAAGGGCCACGAGACTACACAGGAACTGTGTTGCAGAAATGTGTGTAGAAATATTTTTGTTGGCCCGATATCTCTAAGGTTTGGGGCGGGAAGGAAGCCGCCTGATGGCTCACTTGATGCGTCATTATTGTGCCTCACTATAGCGAGGAATGACGAGTTGTTCCCAATTTTATAGGAAAACAGGTAATAGTTCGGAAACGAGGTGTTATATGAAACCTATTAAGATTCAAACTTTAATTCGTTCTGGAAATAAGACTTTAGTGTGTGTAAACCATAAAACAGCTACCTGTTACTCCTTTACTTACTTAAATCCAGCGCTATATTACACTTTTAAGAGTTTTCCACTCCAGCAGTAATATGTTCGAATAAATTCACGCGAGAGAATTATTTTTTTAAATTTCGTTTCGCACAGCGCTCGTGGTTTACGAATAGGTAGTAAACCTTGAAACATCCGTGGGATTAAAAAATAAACGTGGAAAATTCTAGATATTTGTTTCAACCCTAGGTATTTAAACGATAGGTATATGACTCATAGCATAGTCATATTCGCAAACATATTCTCGCTTCTATCCGTTCACTAATGTATTTATCGTGACTATTACGAATGCTAGAACGGCTATCCGATGTCTTCCTCAGATCTTATTCCTGTTTCGATAATCGTTAGATAAATACTTTTGTCAAATATTCTTTTTATTGGCATATATATTATTATTTATTGATAACCGCACCTGTTAGAGGCAAGAGAGAATCAGTTATTGTTGTATATCTATAGTTATTATATAACCATTCACTAAGCACACTGGAATATCAAACTTTTGGACAGTATTTTTGGCAGCCGTACTTCCAATTTCTAGACCAAGTACATAACAGAAAAATGTTAATTTATGAATCTTTGTGGTTTTAAAACCAAGCTTAACGGAAAATACAGCAAACAGATTACATAGCACACTGCGCATTCCCAGTCGTCCTAATGATAGAAAACCAATGAAGTTGGACCTCCAAACAATATTGCCACTTGAAGAGACAGTCAAGTGTCCAATTCTCTCCCATTTCTCTTCATCGGCTCTACGTCAAATCGTTTTCCGTCTCATAAGATCACTAATGAATCTTCTTGTCATTTGGCGAAGGTTCTTTTATGACTGCCAAGTTCGTAATAGGCACACTAACTAAGGCACTTCCAGCTTAAACTTGTTACGTTTGTGAGAAAATAACTTTCGTCTTTATTGAAGCCGATGAAACACTTTATGACTTTGTATCAGAATAGTCACGTAAAACGTAGATGACGTACCTACTGGTGTAAAACGTAGTGCATAAATACCTTATCCAAGGAGCCTTAAAGTTACGATATCAAACAAGATATTTGGCAACGAACCTTGCTGGTTCATTGGCCCTTCGACGTGTTCCTTCGACGAAAATGTGAAAAGATTTAGATGAAAGTAGATATTGTGATCCCTACATTTTTTCATTTAGTATCGCCAGCCGTTTTTCTCGTTTAGAAAAGATCACAGCTTATTTAAGTAGGCAAGAAGTTTGCATTTGAATTCTCGTTTGTATTTCCTGAATCGATTCTCAGAGAAATTAATGGTATCATTGCTATCGGGAAACAATCGAATTCCATTTTTCATTACGATATCCATGGATTTTCGGTACGACGACGTATCGAATTCAGTAACTGAATTCGAAACACATACTCGAACTTGTAGTGCCCGTTCACAGGTACTACAACCACGCCACATCGATCGCAGCGACAAAATGTGGGCAAGCAGTGGTGTTTATGATACAAGTGCGGTAAGTTGGTTTTTACAAACGAGTAGACGAATAGTCGAGAGCTTACTATAGTCACGAGTTTGTAAATACCAATTACCGCACGTAGGTATATCATACAATGGTTTGTAACACATTTGCGAGAAAACCGTACAATATTAATATCGGATTCCTCGCTTGAACTCATTTAATATATTACATTGTCTAGAAATATCAGTCGGGATGTCGCAACAATCGTTGACGTTTCTAATATGAAAATGGCGCGAATTGCAAATGGTGCCACGTGCGCGTGGTGAAAATTAGAACTACATCTTTCGTCTCATTTTCTCTTTAGTATTAAATTGAGACAAACGTATTGAGCAAACGCGCTTCCAAGGAGGTTCGATTATTCAGCTTATTTATTCTCCTTCCTTGGTGGAATTCTTATTTATTTTTTCTGGAATTTAAAAATAAACCGTAAAGGATACGCACGGCGCTATACAACGGAGTATGCGGTAAAACATGTACTTAGGTGTGAGTACCTATTTTACCGCACGTTCCGTTGTATGGTGCGTAATTTTAAACTTTCGAACAATGTATACAGGCACCGTAAATGCATTTTTTGAGCAAATGTGTTAAAAAAATATAACGTTTCATTCCATGCGAGCTTTGTCCGTGGATTTTTAAGGATGCCTGTTATGCAACCGAAATAAAATAAAGTAAGATGTTACTGTTTCATATCGGAATTAAGTATACTCCAATAAAAAAGTGCCAAAAAAAAATGCTAACGTAAAACAACATTAATTAGCTTCAGTGGAATAATTTTTATGTAGAATGATTTAATAAGAGAATAACGAAACTGAATCCGGATTTCATTTTTACTTTATTTTTTGTATCTTGTACCTATTACAGACGGTAAGCTTTCAAGGCTAGTAAAAAAAAATAAGGATGAAAAGATTTATTTTGCTATTTAATTTAATATTTTGTTCACGCCGTTGGATTCGAATGATGTATTTAAATGTGGTAAATTAAATTTATGTATATTCGTACAACATGTTTTTATTTGTGGGACTCACCAATAAGTTAAGTAATCGTATTTATTAAACATGGGTAAATGTCGTTTATGACTACCTTTTGTTCTCTTCGCCATACTTTTTATTGCATGAATCAGTAGTAGGGAAGGAATTTATGGCACGTCATCTCTGTGTCAAGTTATCATGTAGATCCTTAAAATCCTTACTGCTTGAGACGAAACTTAACGTTAGGTACGTGGCAAGAGATAAAAGTCAATCTTAATCTTTACCAAATCCAGCTTACTAAGCTGCTCCTGCACCTTTCTCTAATTCTTACTAAGCTGCTCCTCCACCTTTCTCTAATTCTTACTAAGCTGCTCCTGCACCTTTCTCTAATTCTTACTAAGCTGCTCCTGCACCTTTCTCTAATTCTTACTAAGCTGCTCCTGCACCTTTCTCTAATTCTTACTAAGCTGCTCCTGCACCTTTCTGTAATTCTTACTAAGCTGCTCCTGCACCTTTCTCTAATTCTTACTAAGCTGCTCCTCCACCTTTCTCTAATTCTTACTAAGCTGCTTCTGCACCTTTCTCTATTTCTTACTAAGCTGCTCCTGCACCTTTCTCTTAATCTTACTAAGCTGCTCCTGAACCTTTCTCTAATTCTTACTAAGCTGCTCCTGTACCTTTCTCTAAATCTTACTAAGCTGCTCCTCCACCTTTCTCTTAATCTTACTAAGCTGCTCCTGAACCTTTCTCTTAATCTTACTAAGCTGCTCCTGAACCTTTCTCTAATTCTTACTAAGCTGCTCCTGCACCTTTCTCTAAATCTTACTAAGCTGCTCCTGCACCATTCTCTAATTCTTACTAAGCTGCTCCTGCACCTTTCTTTTAATCTTACTAAGCTGTTCCTGAACCTTTCTCTAATTCTTACTAAGCTGCTCCTGCACCTTTCTCTTAATCTTACTAAGCTGCTCCTGCACCTTTCTCTAAATCTCATAGTTTCGATTATGATACCTATAGGAATCCTTTTCCACAAAAACAACGTTTCTAGACCTCATTCCAGCCAACTAAGGGAATAATTAAATCTAAAATTGTAGATGGAATTTTAATATAACTTAAAATCTCTTCGGCTAGCAACTCTGAACAAAGTTGAGCTACTTTGGCCTGTGTAACCAAAATCCTATTAAACGATTACAGTGTAATCACGACGGGCAACAACAAACTAGTTCGGAGTCTTATTTCAACCTAGTTTATGTTTCAGACACTGAGATTTTGGTTTGGAGGGGCTTATGGCTAAGTTATAACAACCGCACGGGTCGATCGAAGGATGAGAAAGGCTTGCCGAGGTGGGTTCGTGGATGGGTGACAGTCCATTACACATCAGTCACGGAAGGATCTGGGCCTCGGAAAGCACGCTAAGCGTCAGTCCCGGCTGTCATTTGTAGATAGACAGTCGTTACGGGTAGTCAGAAACCCGTAGGTCTGACAACAAGTCTACCAAGGGGTGTCGTGTTACCCTGCAACTGGGTTGTGGAAGTCAGATAGGCAGGATGTTCAGCTACATCCGGTTAGACTGGAACATAGTTGGAAAAGGCTAGGCAGATGGACAGCCTTTGGTTGGTGTTGTTGATAAATGTAGATGGCAGAGCTTTTTGACTGACTTTTTTATGGAAATTAATTTAATTTTATACAATAGCGTTAAAAATAAAGCCCTACGGAAACGATAAGCTTTTGTTTGTAAATTGCTTTCAGATTTTTTTCATAATGTTTATGAAATGTCTGGCTAGAGTGACAAGGGAAATTCATATTGTGTAATTAAATATTTTGAATATCACCCGAATATTGTTGAAAAATGTTTGGAGCCTCGATGTATATTTTTTGTGATAGGAATAGTCCAGAATAGTTTGCATTATTCTACTAGATATGCTGGGATATATCGAAACAATAAAACTGTCCTTTTCATAAAAAAATATTTTCTCGGTAAATTACTTAACTTGACTTTCACCTTCTGTGTTTAAGTAATAAAAAAAAACTGATTTAGTTCTTACAACAAAAAAATCATATCATTTGAATTTGGAATCAAATTACAATTACGTGTAATCTTTTGCTTAACCCATTTGATACACGAACGCAGATATAACTTCGCTACAAGTACCGTAGCGTGCACCAATTAGAGGAAATGCTTTCGAAAACGTTATAGGCCTGTCCATTATATTAGCTGGCAAGGCGTGCCGAGGCATGGAGGTAAGGAAATTAGAAGACGAAGGAGTGGGGTGCGGGGGGCAACGTCAGGTAGAAGGTACTGTACTACTAGGAAATTTAGTTTCAAGATATGTTCTAAGGCATCCTGGAGTGTGCCCTATTTATTAGGGCATGCTGGACTAAAGACGAGCCAAGACGAGTAGATATTGAGTTAGATCAGCTGCTACAACTGTAAAACTAAGCATATAGTAGTAGTTCATTAGCACAATTGGGTCAAATACGAGATAATGGGATAATATTTTCACTGTATGTTGCACAGAAAAGGCGGCGTTTGTTTCGACTCCTAATTTTTAATAATTGTCTTTGAACACTTTTTCTCTCGTCTATAACCTCCGTAGACCTAGTGCGTTTCTTGGACAACTTAAATTCCAGTACAAGATAAGTCAAAGATAACTTAGATGAACAGAACATAAACTTCTTTGTTAACATTTTTTATACTCAACACGGGATCAAACGTCGACGGGCCAGATATATCGGGGAGTAACTCAGTAAGAGCAAGTACTCTGTCAAGCTTTACAGATTTACTGATCCCTCGGTACGTCGTTATTACGTGTCGAGATGGCAATCGATACGTACATTTTTTTGAAAAGAGTTTGGGTAACTGGTGATCGGTAGGTACTTGAGAGGTGGACTTATTATAGGTAGTGTTATTCGAAAATATTTCAAGGTTACATTACATAGCTAAGATGTTTTAGGTACATTGTTTGTTAAGTGTTATTGAGCTTTTTCCATCAGGAATTCATCACTAGCGACTCTGAGTTTGGATCTGTGCCCGGTTGGTGGCGATAAGCTCACCCCCTGTTACATGGGAATTAAACTTAACCGGCGAATCAAAACAAAATCAAATCAAAATATTTTATTTCACATAACCCAACATGGGCACTTATGAAACGTCAGAAGCTAGGTGCACGGTTCCAATTGGTTGTTTCCTATGGAAAAGAGCTGGCAAGAAATACCACGGTTACTCTTTTAAAAATTAGGGGCAATGTTTCAAATTACATACAGAGTTGACAGATATGGGAGGACAGTGTAGGCCTGTCAACAAGTAACAGGTACTCAACAAATTATAAAAAGGTCTACAAATCGACGGTCTACAAGTTAGGCCTACAACGTTCTCACATTCACAAAATATACAAAATCTATATAAAAATAAAAGCCTATTTAAACCAAATGACACGATTGTCATTACAACTGTAACAAATCTAAATTAAAACCATGTCTACAAAAGCCATAAGTAACACACACACATAACATCACGCCTATATTCCCCAAAGGATTAGGCAGAGGTGTACCTATAGCTCACCCACACCCCATACCATAAGTAAAGAGTTGAAATAAGAATTAGAGGTATTTATTGTCAAATAATGAGAGGATCAAATCAAAGTAGAAAAAAAAAAAAAAAAACTTTTAAATTTTTAAATAAACTTCGTAATTTGGGAGCAGTTATTATATTAGACTTACAGAGTGATGCTGTTAAAAAGGTACCAGGGAAGCCACATGTGCAGAAGGAATTATTGCCAAACATCCTTGTCTTCAACGTAGTCTTTAATGTTATAATATGCATTTTTGATAAGGATACGTTTGATGTGGGTTTTGAACTTTCCATCGCTAAGTTCTGTAACTGACTTTGGCAACTTGTTGTAAAAGCTGATACTGTTTATAAGAAATGACTTGCTTGTTTTAGTTAATCTTTTGGGTATTATAATTTAATTTTTGGTACGTGTATTTATATTATGGAAATCGCTTCTTATTTTGAAAAGTCCTAAGTTTTTGCGAACATACACGATACTTTCTAAGATATAAAGAGAAGGCAGAGTTAGTATATCAATTTCTTTGAATTTGTTTCTAAGAGACTCGCGAGGACCCTCTTTTGTAAAATAAAAATTGAATCTACGTCAGCTGCCGATCCCCACAGCAGAACACCATAAGATATAATACTGTGGAAATAAGCAAAGTATACTAATCTAGCCTGGCAGTGGCTATATCAATCAACTGCCTTATTTTACTTACTGCGAAATGTAGGTGTACTAAGGTACACTCCTGCCTAACCCTTCAGGGATTACAGGCGTGATGTTATGTAATGTTTGTTAGCCTAAGCTAAAAAATATATATAATAATGCAATATCTAAATTAAGCATTACTTATTATTACTCTACTGTTTCGTTATCCAACAATTTGCGCCTGAGTCTGAAAACTAAGCAAACCAATTTAATGGAAATGGTGCATTTCATAGAAATACGTACTTAATTTGATTGAAACTGTGCAAAATGTTAGCTCTTTCTTTGGTCTGGGTGTTTGAACTCTGTTTAGAATACCTATACCTACCTAATTCTGAACATCTTTTTACCCAACTTGAACAGCGCATTGAGATCCTTTGTTTTAGTTTTTTTTTGTCTGGACATGGTACCCGAACATCGTCGTGCAGTATACGATATTAAACAGACGTGATCCAACATTTGCACATTAAAGGCTTTAATTATGCGGGTCCGTAATGAAACACGGTGGATCAGTGCACGATTATACTCAGCATCATTTATTTTTAAAGGTTATCAAACAATCGTGCAAACGATTGACAGCCCTTTGAACGGGTTCTGAATGATTTTAGATTAATTAATTTTGTATGTCCATGAGGCTGAATAATATGAGCGATCGTTGATGGAGATTATGGTGACTCATCTGCTTAGGACGAAATCTGAAAGAAAACCCAAGGGCGGTTAAACATGGTGACATTTTGCAGCGCTTCTGCAGAGATTCTGTCACGCTGGAAACCTAGAAGTTTTCTAATTATTCCATGGAAGTTTTCCATCCCGAAAAACGATTATCATTTTGTGAGGAACGTGGGTGTAAATCTTTGGTTTCCTAAAAAACCGGTGAACGGTCACACAATAACGGCTGTCCAAATACAGAGCGTTTTTTTAAACCTTAATTTTAAAATTTTAGTGAAAATTTTAAAAAAAATGATGGCCGATATAATATGGCGGAACCACTTTCCTAGGGAACCAAAGCTTAACCGCGGGCACATCTAGATGTAAATATTTATATTTTTTTTTTAATAAGTTTAGAGGATTAAAAAAGATAAATGGTGATTTTTTGACTGAAGCGAAAAGTTTTTAAGTTCTTGTGGCTAAAAAGGTGTTCTCTTAAAAAGAGGTAGTTGAAAAGCACTTAGTTACTTTCGCCTTAACGATCTGGCAGGCGCAAGCTTGTCTACTGGTTGTAAAATGGTTGACTGGATCTAACACCTATTTAGTATTGGAGTTGGAGTACGATAGGCGAAGGCCATAATCACATATGATGTAACCTTTGACATCAACACGTGTATTCAAACACACATAGCACTAAAATTAAAGAAAAATAGATTTATTTGTCACAGGAACATGTACACATAAAAAGATAAATAAGGTAACTGGAATAAAAAAACAACCGACTTCCAAAAAATACACTACAAAGTGAAAAAATAACTTTAATTTCGGAAGCCGGTGTCTTTGGATCTTTATTTTAGTTTTTTGCCACCGACTTCCGAAATTAAAGTTATTTTTCACTTTGTAGTGTATTTTTTGGAAGTCGGTTGTTTTTTTTGTCAAAAAGTTTTTATTTTTCAGTTTTTAGTGGGTTAGATAATAATTTATCGAAGTTACAATAGCCTAATGTCAACTGCTCATCACCTTTTACAAAATATTTCGTTTCCCGATGCAAGGAATTGAGGAGTTTATTGTTGAGGATTTCTCTTGGTAAAAACCAGAAGAACTGGAGCTGGTGGTGAAGCCACCATCAGCTCCATTTCACCATATGCATTGTGACAAGCATAAATTGCTTAGTAATCAACGAAAGAGCATTGCTAGAGATGACGCGATTACGCAACTTAAATTCAGTCTCAAATTGACGCATCAGCATGACTAGTAGGTAGTGGTTGCCCTATGAAAAACTTGAATCTTAATTGGGTATTATTTTTGTACGACCTGAATATTTTGGAATATTGAACCGTATGAAGTAAGCCCAACAAAAGGTAACTACTGTAAACCGTTGAGGAGTTCCCTTAACTGTCTTTCATCTTCATCATCAGACCCCTAATGACAGTCATAACACATCTGGGTATAGTATTCTCATCAATAAAAATTAATCAAGCCCAAACACAAGGTAACTGCTGTAAATCGTTAAGGAATTCCTTCAACTGTCTATGGTCTCCATCATCAGACCTGTAATGGCACTTATAACCCATATGAGTGCAAAGTTCTCATCAATATAAATGAATTAAAACGAATCACAAGGTAGCTACTGTAAACCGTTGAGGAGTTCCCTTAACTGTCCTTCGTATTCATCATCAGACCCCTAATGACAGTCACAACCCATCTAGGTGTAAAGTTCTCATCAATACAAAATAATCAAGCCCAAACACAAGGTAACTGCTTTAAATCGTTGAGGAATTCCTTCAACTGTCTATGGTTTCCATCATCAGACCTGTAATGGCACTTATAACCCATATGAGTACAAAGTTATCATCAATATAAATGAATTAAAACGAATCACAAGGTAGCTACTGTAAACCGTTGAGGAGTTCCCTTAACTGTCCTTCGTCTTCATCATCAGACCCCTAATGACTGTCACAACCCTTCAGGTGTAAAGTTTTCATAAATACAAATTAATCAAGCCCAAACACAAGGTACCTGCTGTAAATCATTGAGGAATTCCCTCGACTGTCTTTCGGCTCCATCATCAGATCGATTCCAGACCTTCATTAAATTGTAGTTCTTTAAAATACTTAATGAAAAAATTAACAAACGCACTAGGCGCTCCTACGATTTTCGAAGGTTCTCCTCGATTTCTCCGGGATTCCATCATCAGATCCTGGTTTCCTTATCATGGGACCACCCTTGAAGTATGTCCTTTCTAACAAAAAAAGAATCATCCAAATCGGTTCACCCAGGAAAGAGTTCTGAGCTAACACACATAAAAAAAAAAAAAAAACAGGCGAATTGAGAACCTCCTCCTTTTTTTGAAGTCGGTAAAAAAACAAAACAGAAATTGTCAGCAGTTGCGCGTCGTGACTGACAAGGAGGCTTACACTCAGCATGGTGCTGTACTATGCTGTGCTTTGATGTGCTTCTCCTTCTGTACACAATAACATCGCCGTTTCATTGTGTTTTAATTTCACGTTAATCCTATGTAACTCATCCAAAAACAATACCGCACAAAAAGAGAACACTTGCAAATGCACTCGAAAAATGTCATGCGGGTCGAGTGAGTTGGGTTCTCGCATTTTCACAGATGTCAAAGGACTGAAACCACGTGTGCCATAGCACGGAACGTTGCAAAAGCGTTTTACAACACTTTGCACATAACTTTGTTGAGGTAAGTATTTGGGGCACGCATTCCACAAAATGTTACTTTGTCCTGTGAATTTCTCTGTCGGTGTGGATGGCATTATTCATATCTGAACTAAGATAATGATATAATGAATGATGATGTTCATTAATAAAATTTCTCTAGTCGAGCCGTAGGTTATTTATGATAAATTTTTTTTTTCATGTCGACAGTTTTTTCTGAAAAGGTAGTTATTTTTTTTTTCGGAGTTGTAGTTACAGACTGTATTCGGATATGTCACAGATATTTATATATTTATTATTATAAAACTTTATGCACAAGTAAAAATATACTGTACTCAGACGGACTTGGCTGAGGCTGTATAAAATTTGACTAGAACTGAGCATCGATATAGTTTTTGAATAGCACTTTTTATGTAAATTCCCGCTAATGTTATGAAGCATTGCACCTTTCAAACTGAATAATTATTACAGTAGTAAATTGGTGGTAGGTAAGTACAGCAGTTAGGTTTGAAAATACCAAAAGATACCTGACTAAATTCGATATTTCCATGTTATGTTCGGTATTCCAATGAATGTATTTAATGTGACGTACGACTGTCGTCAGAGTTATCAAAGTCAGTGCTTCTGACAAGGTAATGCTCGAAGGCTTCATATATTATGTTTGCCGTTTGCTTGGAATTCAAAATCAAACTAATTTATGTATGGTATGTATGTTTGGGTTTGAAATTAACGATCTTCCTCTTCGTATCGCTGGCACGACTTTTTAGGGTATTCCTCGAAGCGCACCCAATGAAGAGCACCAAAACTATTCCTCAAAACGCTCCTTCAGGTGCGCTAACAAAATCAAATTAAAAATATTATAATTTTATTCCTCGAAACGCACCAAATGGTCAAGGTGTTGATGGAGATGGGTATTAACCAACGGAAAATATCGATAACAAATAACGTACGTTTTTTTTAAGAGTCCGTAAAAATTATATACAACATGAGCTTAGTACGCGGGTTTAAAAAAAAAGTTGGCCCACGCCCAGCAGATGTGAAACGTGAATGTTCAAATATCTATTAAATAAAAATCAAAAATCAATAAAAATATGGAGTAAAATACTAAGAAGTCGTTTAAAAAAGAGGAGCTTTTCAATAAAATCATTTTTTTTTTATTACACAATTTTTTTTTGTTATCGTGGTAATTTTTAAACTATTCATCGTGAGACAAAGTTTATTTACATTAAATATCGAAAACGAAGAATGTTTTATTTTGATAAGAATTAACTAAATAAGTACTCTAAAACGTACAATGTAAAAAAAAGTTTCCAAATTAAATGTATTCATGGTTCACTATGTTGACTATAGTGGCTTCCACATAAAAGATAGATAACATGCTGTCGCGGATTTTGTCTGGCAGCGCAGAGGTCACAGAAGACAAAAGAAGGCAAGACAGAAGGTGGAGCATGCCGTTCCGTCGAGGTAGCCCCACTTTACCAGGTTGGAGTTACATCTTCCCACTTGTGTCCGGAGACGGTTCAGGGACTTCCAAATGGACCACGAAAGGTTACACCCTGCAGGAAGATGCTCCTTTGGTAGTAGACAGTAAGTGGGAATAGTATCTTGCCACAGTTTGTAACCGGCGTCGGCCGGGTTTCCTGGTAATAATATGAAAAATAGGCTGGCGATTTTAAGAAGCTGAGCCTTGTTTTTAGCCGTTGTTTTGGTAGTTGTGCGCCAGATAGTGGGAAATTAACGATGAAAACATATGTGCTAAATATAGGAACCAATCGGTTGTTTTCCGACTTGGGACACACCCTTTGAAATAGAAACCGCACAAAATACCGAGTGTTTGCATTTTATTAATACAAACCGGCCAAGTGTGAGTCGGATACGCAAACGAAGGGTTCCATATCACAAGGGAAAAAACGCCTAAAAAAACACGTTTCTTTTATGGAGACCACCATACCACCTTTAATTTTTAACTTTATTTTATTTTTATTATTTGTTGTTATAGCGACAATACAAAAAAAAAAACACTGAGAAAATTTCAACTGTCAACTTATTACGGTTCATGAGGTACAGCCGGAGACGTACAGCGGAGGCTTAGTATAGGGTTCCGCTGGCACTCTTTGGGCACGGAACCCTTAAAAGTAACTAAAATTTTATCACGTAGAAGTCAATAAAAAAATGTATAGAAGTAAGAATGTGAGCTAAAAGAAGAACTAAAAAATGAAAGAGCGCGTAAACGATTTTCAATGACTTCTCTATAAAGTAAACAAGAAGTCTGCAAAAACTGGTCATTATTTTGTTTAGAGCACAAGTTTAAAATTGAAGGGTAGGTCAGAAATATCATTACGGCGAAGCTGTGGGTGTCGGCGCATTAATGAGAGTCGGCGATGTACCAACAAGGCGACTCTGTTGGTTCAGCACATTTTTAATTGAATTTTGTACGTGCATTGACTGGAACAGAATTTTTGATAATTTTAATTATCATTTGAATAGAAAATTGGATGAAAATGTTAAAACAATCTGTTCACGGAAGACTTTCTAACAAACTCCTTTAAATACCATTATTACTTTAGACATAATACTAAAACGAATGTTATAATTTAACGAGCTGCTATAATGTGATTGTCACAAATGATCTTAACTATTTCATTGTGTTCATGTTATTTACATTGAACATTATTAAAAACACTATAATGTTCAATGTGAATAACGCCATATAGCAATCACTTTAAACTATGTTTTTAAGTAGGTAAGTAACTAATATTGTGTTGTCCAAACAATAAACCCAATTCATCTTAAGTTGATCAAAGAAACATTAATTAGTGACAAGACAACATCTAAAAAGTCCATGAAATCGCGTATATCGAAGAGCAGGCTTTCACTAAGTTTTCAGAAACATGTGTTTCAAAGGAACTCAAGTGTAATGATATCACACTTGGTGAATAACTTAAAGCTAATAGCGGCTCTGTGAAACAACTTCGGCACGCGTGGAAATCATGATATTGCGCCAAGATTATTGTAAGTTTCAGGCATTTATGTAGATACTAGTTCTGACATTAACCTACTGTTAAACTTAATTATGAAGAGTAGATGTGGTGTTGGCCCCGTCTGTGGTAGATATTCCTAGTTTTCCAGGACTCAAAGTACAGTCACATCCAAAATATGTTTGTCACCTTACAGAGTATTTTTCATTATACGATAGAATCTGCTTTACCGACTCAGCATTATAATTGGTTAATGCATCGTAATGTGCACCGCAGAATGACATTCAGCCATCTTCTATACATGTCAGACTGAATAAAAAAGTGACACTGACAGATTCTGACATTTAAAAAAGATTTTTATTTTATAAAATGACCAGACTATTAAAACGGTTTTAGGTTTATCTCAACTCGACATTGGTCAAAAGTGTATGCTATTTTGATCTCTGGTATCAATTATTTAAATAAAGTTTTCTATGCAATAGTCAGCTCAATGCCGTAGCTTCAAAAGATATTATATGTCCTGTATTGATGAAGGAAAGAATTTGAAAACTGACGAAGATATAAAAGACTTGACTGTACTTGCGTAGGTAGTATCGGTATCAAATCTAATCGAATCCGGGCAGATGTTACGTCGTGATTGAGGCTAATGTCTATCCTTCTATACTAAGAAAGATATATCTTCACTGTGCATGTATTTCGTTAGACAAGCGGGGTAATTGCGTACACACTAACAGTAGGAATGGCTTTCATTTTGACAGGTCAACATTCATTGCGTTGTTTACGTTGTTAAGCAGACAAAGGAGGTCAACAAAGGCCCATACAAGTTTGCCCAAACATGTACTTGGAGGTATATGTGCACCAAATCTTAGATAAAAAATAGAGGAATTCGAAAATAATAGTATTTTTATCTTTAAATAATTTAAAACTAGGTACATAATCAATTATTTTGCATGTCCAGTCGCCAGCAGGCCAAGCTACACGAAACTGTCAAATTTGTCCAAACGATTTTAAACCATAAAATGCTGATGGTAAAGTTCAAAATCGAATGAGAAAATCTGACAGTTCGTGGTAATTTGACGTGCTGGCGACTGTACAATTGCGTTACATTTGGTTGACACTCAGGTTGACATTATTTCGTAAATGTCATTCACATGTCATACAGTACGTTCGTGAAACAAAAGTGGCTGAACCCGACCGCAGACAGCTGTCAACTAGACAATTTTTTTTTTAATAGGTATGGTAGTTGTGCTTGTGCTGATGATAGAATGCCAGAATGGCGTGCTTTTTATTATGTTAAAAGTTATTTTATTCTAGTCCCATAACAAAATTAATAAATGCAATATTATTCAGTATAATCTAGTGTATTTAATGCCGCTAAGTGTACCTTGGTACTTCCCCTGGCTGGAGGCTTTAAGTTAGTAGCTTAAGGCACCCACAGGCTTGCCCGGTTAAGTAGCCAAGACCTTAGTGGTCAAAACTACGAGCTGCCCAATAGGAAAAAAAAAAAAAAAAACCTTGAGACTTCATTTGGGCAGATTTTGGTGACATCCTTTTTCGACCATAATAATAAGAAGCAATGGATTAGCAATAGTTTTTAAAATTATTCATATTATGATTGATCGTGAGCGCAATTAGGGTGCTGTGATCATCTTCCACATGAAGAAGCGGATAATTCTATAATCCTCGACTTGATAATCGCAGCGGCCAAAGAATATACGGAAACAAAATTAATAACAATAACGAATAACAAAAAAAAAAAAACCTCTCTCAATGTTTTATTGTTTCGGATAAATTCTTATCCGATTTTAGATTTTTTTATTCTTCTTCTTTCGTGTCGCATTTTTTGGGCAAAAAAATCGTTAAAATATGGTCCACAGCCAACTAAAATAGTGTCTGTTCATTTTAGCGGCTTTCAATAAGGCAGAGAATTGGGTGTTTTGGTGCAAATTGGGAGAAGCCTATTTATGTCCAGCAATACACTGTGATAGGCTGAATTGACTATTGATTGATATCCATTTCTGAAGAAGCTAAATTGATCAGTTCCTGAAAATAATATTCATCCTTCATTGGCCTGTATACAGTTCACTTTTATGCTGATTGAACAACTTTCAACGATAAAACTTCGGCAATTTGGACAAAATGTACAGATTAATCTATCCGGAATAATTTCCGTACCTTAAATTGTACGTATTACGTCATCGGACAGATGTGGAGAGAAGTGGAAAACGTAAATTTGGACAAATTGCTCTCAAGGCGCACATCATTGGAATATATTCCTTTACTCGACAATACTCTGGTTGAAAATGTGTTACAGACGTTGTAGGTACCTACTTAGACCATTCGTTTTGTTATCTTTATTTTGTGAAGAAAAATCACCTTGTGCTTCTAAGTTATACATAGGGGAACCAATTTTTCTTATTGAGGTGGGTCGTAAACGGTCACTTTTGTGTGAAATCTTTGGCATAAAATATCGCTATTTGAGTTTTTGACAAATGTAACGCCAATACGCTTGTCAACGCCAATACGCCGGGGTCGCGGATTGTTCGAAAGAGTTACCGTGGCCCTGGCGCACAGGCAACTGAAGGAACACGGGTGGGTTTTAGTCATTAAGAGTCTGACACGCCCTCCCGCTCCGCCCAGAGCGGGAAAGGACATTTGATGATTTCCCACCCAAAAAAAAAAAGCTTTGTTTTGTCTATTTTTTTTTTTTTTTAAACGTTGCCCCACACTAGGAATTTCTCCTCTATTGTGGGTGCGTTTACAAACATTTAAACTCACATACACAAACAGCCAGACCCGGAACACCTACTTGTAGGTCATACAAATATTTGTTCCGTGCGGGAATCGAACCCGCGACACGCAGCTCAGCAGTCAATCGCTTAACCACTGCGCCAACCGTGCCGACTTTACATCAGTAGTTCCCGAACTTCTTTTAACCAGGGACATAAGGTTAAAAAAAAATACTTTTGGTATAAACCGTGTCAATCTAAAAATATACTTTAGTCTAAAATTTTAACATAATGTAACCGTAAAATACAAAAGTAACATTAATTAACAAAACATTTAATTTTATTTTAGATAATTCGGTTTGCATTACTGAGATTTTTGAGCTTGCATCTTCTGTACAAGTTCTTGAATTCTTGGGGTAATGTTTATGTTCTAAGCTACACGCATATCATCACTTACTTTCAATCGATTCCTGGACTTGTTTTTAATTATCAGTAAATCAGAAAATCCTTGTTCACATAAGTAACTTGTGGAAAAAAGCATAAGATAGCGCAAAGCGACTTCTCGAATTTTAGTGTATGAAATTGCTTTTTTACACCAAAACTGCTCCAAAGAATCAGATTCAAACGCGTCCTTACAGTTTCTATCATTTTGTATGAAATCTTGCGCGGCCTATTTTCTTCTTCTTTAGGGATTTTGTTTCCGAACTTAGTCCTTCAGGTGGAACATTGTGCGGACTACATTTTAGCTCTTGCGGACCACTGGTTTGGAACCAGTTATTTACAGTCATGGCCAATACCAACAAGTCACCCATTTCCATCCATAAACACCGCATGAATGCATTTATTTATAAATACTTATGTTATCTTTTTAATATTTTTTTATTATTATTAGTAACGTCTGTTATACAGAGCACCTGCCATCTTATCTCTTCACCACCCTTGGTTGACTGGTAGAGAATGCCTCAGGTATTAAGTCCGCCTTTGTATACTGTTGTGTGCGAGAAGTTTTAATAAATAAATAAAATGCGCTGATACTCTGACCGTGCTAATATCTCACGAACTTACCTAACTATTCACCATCATCACCCGTGGGACACGAAATTCGGGCTGTCTGTGCTCCCAGCAGGTCATTTGCTGAACTATTCCGATAGAATTGTACCAAGGAACATTTATTGAGTCGGAAACTAGCCGACGGGTACCGAATTTGCGATATTATTCAAACTTCCGATCGGGAAGCAGCGGTCGAATTTTGGTGTTTAACTTACTCAGCTTCGGTGAATGTTTAAACGCCTTGTAGAATATTTCTTGACGTACTAAGAGTAATTTGCAGGTTTGCGGTGTTTTTGATGTGTTTGACAAACAAGCAAAGCGTTTTATTTGTTTGTGAGAAATTAAAGCATTTGTCGAGAACCGCGGGGAATTGTGTTTATGTTTGACGAAGTTTTGAAGATTTTGCACACTCTCTCATGTCAAAAACTTGAGAATAGTCGTAGTAAACGTAGGTTATTGTATAAAGATATGACAATTTTTTTAGGACATCCGATATTTAAATATTAAAAGGTTTTTATTATTATATAGGTTCCTCCTTCTCGCTTTAATCCAACCAAAGGTTGTCTGTAAAAGATCGCTTTTAGCGATAAGACCGCCCATTGTGTCACCCTATGTAAAATTTATACAATTATATATTCTGTAATTTTTATGGTGGTAATATTCACTGGGTAAAAAGAAAAAGGTCTTTTATTAACCGACGAAAAAAAAAGGAGGAGGTTCTCAAGTCGACCCGTATATTTTTTTTTTTTTTTTTTTTTTATGTATGACCACGCATAATTTTTTACAGAGTAGTCCGATTTTGATGATTCTTTTTTTTATGGAAAGAGTATACCCCAAAGTTGGTCCCATTTAAAATTGAAAAACGAAATCCACCCCTGAGGGTAGAAAAATAGGGGTTAAATGATTTCTCACCTACAGAATGTTCCCTTGTGAACCGATTCTGTTGAAACTTGGCACATATACGTAGTTCTAATGATGCTTCAACAAAAAAGAGACCTGAAGATCATCTGATGATGGAGACGGGAGACAGTCGAGAGGGCTCCTCGACAGCTGACAGCAGTTAGATCGTGTTTGGGCTTATTTCATTCATCTTGATGAGAACTTTAAGCCTAGCTGGAGTATGACTGTCATAGAGAGTGTGATGTTGGGTACGGAAGGCAGTCGAGGGAAGTTCTAAATATTAGCAGTGAGAGCATACTCAAAACATTCAAAAGCTTATAAATTAATAAAGATAATATTTATTACAGCTATAAACAGCAAATCCTTAACTTCTGGCATATTCCCTATAAAATGGAAAGTGGGAAAGATGGTGACTATACATAAATGGGATAACAATTTCAACATAAAAACTATAGGCCCAACTCAATTTTGAGAGGGAAGCCGATAGTAGGATTCAGCTGGGATGGGCAGCATTTGGTAAACTTCATCAGTTCTTCTCGTCGTCTATACCGCAGTGCCTAAAGACGACAGTCTTCAACGCGTGTGTCCTACTGGTTACGACTTACGGAGTAGAAACGTCGACACTCACGGTGAGACTGGTCCATAAGTTTAAAGTCACTCAGCGAGCTATGAAGAGAGCTATGCTTGGAGTCTCTCTGAAGGATAAAATCCAAAACGACGTTATCCACCAGAGAACCAAGGTAATCGACATAGCCCAAAGACTAAGCAAGCTGAAGCTGCAATGGGCTAGTCACATCTCTCGTTGAAGTTCAAGAGTGGAGAACGCGTTTGGGCAAACGTAGTGTGGAGCGCCCGCCGGCCAGGTGGACTGACAACTTGCGAAATGCGGCTGGCAGAGACTGGATGACGAGAGCCAACGATCGGGCTCAATGGTGTTCACTAGGAGAGGCTTACGTCCAGTAGTGGACGAATATAGGCTGAGGATGATGATGATGAATGGTGCAAAAATAAAGAAATGTATTTGAACTCAATGAAGTGTTACTACGTTAAATATACAGGAACAAATAATCTTATAATTAAAGGCAAAGTAATAATAATATTAAAACAGACTATACACATAGACACAATCAGGTAGCAAAACTCATCCATCAAAAACTAGCACTCAAATACAAAATTCATACAAGATATGAACACTCCTTATTACAAGTACGTACCACAAACAGTTATACAAAATATCGCTCTAAGACTAAGTACCAAAGGTAAAATATGTTAACTTCAAATAAAATAAACCCTCTCTATACCGAGGTGCCTAAAGAACAACGCCTTAAGTTGAAAAATAATTATCATTACTCATCAGAATAATTGTACGTGTTGTATTTATATTCTTATTGCCTACCAAAATGGATAAAAGCTCACCAAATCTAACCATAGAAGGTCGACATCAGGGGCACCCAGAGGTTCGGTTGGTTAGGTTCCTTTAAACCCTTTAGACAGAAATAGGAGCCCCGCTTCGCGGGGCTCCGTCCACCTGCTTATTAACCCTAACCCACGCCGACCGACGTCAGTGGCCACCCGAGGTTTGGTTGGTTACAGAAATAGGAGCCACGCTAAGCGGGGCTCCGTCGAGCTATCTTGGCAGGTAGTAAGAAATTAAAAGACGTTTATAAATCTTTATGGCATAGAATAAAAAGGAAAATAGGTTCATTTCTACAATACTTTATGCAACACAATTTGGTGAGCATTTATCCATTCTGGCAGGTATTTCGAATTTGTTGGTAGTAAAATAGGCACTTTTCTGGTAGGCGTTTAAATACAAGCCCCAAAAAAGCGTCCAAAATGCTGGGTTTTTGTCATAAGACAGTGTACTTTACACTTTGTAGTTGATATGTAGCAGAATACTGTAATATGAAATGGCGGCCGCACTATGCTACGAATAGTTTGCGTCTAGAACACGTTCAAAAACGCTTTGATTGGCATCTAGCTGTTTCTGTTGGCATAGCTAAAAAGACATCTTCTTATAATAAAATAGCTTGAATTTCTTCAACACTTTAGAAGAACGAAGATGTTTAAAGGACGCAATGTTTGTATGTAAATTTCTTAAAGGAATTATCGACTAACCTCCACTGCTCGCACTCAATATCTTGCGTGCTCCGTCCGTTATGAATTCCGCGTAGACCTGTTACTACTCTTTGTCCTCCACAGAGAAAATTTGTATAGCATATAACTGTCTATATGCTAGGTTTTGCAAGTTTTTACTATGTAATAGCGATCTAATCGATTTACACTTTGATTCCCTAAGCTGAAATCTAAAATTCTTGACTGTTTGTCTGATTTGTTATGAAACCTTTATGATGACTTTTGAATCTAGCATATTTTTCCCCGGTATTAAGATTGCTTGAAAACTTGTCATGTACCCAAGTTGTCAATTAACATAATTTAATTTGGGTAATGTGGTGTTTACCTTATAGTACCTAATTAATCCACTGTACTAAGTTTTAATTTCATATTTTTTTAAAGATATCTGTTGTCTAAGCCATTGTTGGTAGTCCTTAATAAATAAATAAGTTCATTTATTTGAAAAGGAAACTGAAAAGCGAAAAATAAAAAACTTTTTTACAAAAAATTAAACCGACGAAAAAAGAAACTGAAAAGCAAAAAATAAATCTTTCAGTCTAAGTAAGCTCTTAAATTAATGTAAATTACAAATTTTGAGTCGGCGCCAAACATACAAGGCGCCATGAAAACTTATGGCAGCTTGATTGATCGTCGTTAATCGATCTGCGGTGATTGTTTGGCGCCGACTCAAAATTTGTAATTTACATTAATTTAAGAGCTTACTTAGACTGAAAGATTTATTTTTTGCTTTTCAGTTTCTTTTTTCGTCGGTTTAATTTTTTGTAAAAAAGTTTTTGTGGAAAAAGTTCCGTCAATTCCTCACCAAGTACATAAAGAGAAAGAAAGAAAAATTGGTTTATTTGTCATAGAAACACGTGCATACAAAAAAGATAATTAGCAACATAAGCAACGCTGGAGGTATACCTATCCACGTACCTAATAAAATTGAATTTACTATTATGATAACGACATACTTAATATTCCCAAGGTCTATTTCGGGCCGCAGCGGTATCTAGAGTGCCAGAGGGAGAACCATGTTGGTGGAACACATGAATTTCTACGCAGACTGGCAAATGTGATTTGTTACATACCATATTAAAGTTTTATTGCCTTTTGTATTTATTTCTATGGGAAATGAAGGGCTCGTGCCTAAATGATAACAGCTGCACGGGTCGATCGAAGGATAAGCTACGCTTGCCTCGGTCGGTCCGTGGATGGGTGGCAATCCATTACATATTGAGACCCTTCCGTGCCTCGGAAAGAACGTCAAGCCGTTGGTCCTGGCTGTCATTCGTAGATCTTTGACAGGTAGTTAGAAACCCAAAAGTCTGACAACAAATCTTACCTAGGGTTATCGTGTAACCGGGTTGTGGAGGTCAGATAGGCAGTCGCTGTGTACAATACTGGTATTCAGCTGCCTCGGGTTAGACTGGAAGCCGACCCCAACATAATTGAGAAAATGCTTAGCAGATGGTTTTTTTTTGCCAGCTATGAGCTTGTACCTCCATTATTTGTTAATTTTATTGCCTTTTTACCCGACTGCGCGACGCAAAGGAGTGGTAATGTGTTTATCAGCCTATGTATGTATGTTTGTATGTTGCTTTGTTGAAGAAAATAAAATATATTCTAATAATGGAACATAAAACCTGAACAGTCAGGATCCATTGAAAAATTAGATACATACACATACATAAACTGACGCCTTCTTTGCGAAAAATTAGATTAGCTGTCGAATAATGGATCCCGACTGTTCAGTTGTTATGGTCCATTATTAGAATATATTTTATTTTCTTCAATAGTATTCATTCAACAATATATTATACAATTCTAGACCACTGGATATCTAAGTGCTTTTCTTTTTCTTTTTAGTTTTTTTTTATTATGTACGTAGTTTGGTTAAATTTTTACGCAGTCGGGTTTTTTGATTTTTTATATTTTTCATTTTGTAGTTTGTTCAATAGCCGAGAATTTCTAACTGTAAAATTATAACAGTATACAATGCAAACTAATTGTTAGTTCAAATTCAATTTACTAAACTGACCGTTGTGTAAAGTTTGGGTTAATTTAACGAGGGTCTAAAGTAGGTGTATGGAATTAATATTCGTTAATTTGCGTTGTTTATTTAAATTACCTTTATCTTTCCTGTAGAACTCGGCTTCTCTAGGAACTTATAATTATGCCTACTGATAGGAATTCAGTCTGAATAGGCTACGCCTTAGGATTTCTTTGAATGTTTTGAATAGACTCCGAAAAAAGTCTCTAAGGTAATACGTTTGTATGTTAATAATAGTCTCGTTAATTAAATAATTATGTTAATCAGATAGCTCTTCTAATGCCCGTTTTCACAAACACAAGGTTTCACTAAATGTGATGCGGAAACATTAGGCAGCTACATAGAGGGTATTCGCCTTGGTATAAAATATTCTGAAGATTAATTTGGGTATCTTTTCTTTTGATTCCAAAAATTAAAAAAATTGTACTCTTCATCAAAAGGGCAGTTATCATTCTTTTGATTATTCCATTGACAATATCACCTTCAAATCTTTTGTTATTATTTTTATGGTACGGAATAAAGGAAATATTGTTGGTTGTTGTTGATGTTGATTGATGACTTTTAATTAATTATTTTTTTTGTATTCAAAAGCGTGTCCTGGCTGTCCGCCTTTGTATTCTACTTGCAGATAAAAGATAAACTGACTCTATTGAAATATAGGACAGTAGTGACGTTTGCTACCTAAATTACCAGGATTACATTAAACCTTACAAATGACCTACAGTTATTTTCATTCAAAAAAGTAAAAAATTTCACATACTAAGAACCGAGTTTTGCAATGTCCACTCGAAAACATCAATAAGTAGGTACCAAACCAACCTAGCACTGGAAGACGAGGCGTTGGAAGGCCTCCCACAAGGTAGACCGGTGACCTTGTGAAGACCACAGGAATCTGCCTGGATGCGAGAAGAACAGAACAGGTTGAAGTGGTGGTACTTGGGGGAGGCCTATATCCAGTAGTGGACGTCTTTCGGGTGAAATGATAAAAACCTAGCAGTGTAACTATGTTCACATTAAATACAATCTATGTCTTATTTCCGTCTTTGTATCGGCCATCCAATTATATCTCAACACAGACTGCCAAAATGTTAAATGAAGTCTCCTAATATATGGTTTGAACTAAACATTAACTGAGAAACTTTGTCGTTGCCAATTAAAGTGGTGGGAAACAAAACAATGCGTCAACAGTCCCTATTTCCCTAACAAGTGAAGTTTTGCTGAATTATCCGCTTCAGGAAGCAATTAAATGGAGCACTTTGCGGCGAGTGTGTTTTAGCTGACAACTCACATTCGATTTTTGAAAGCCTTTTGTTAAATCTGCTGTCAAATAATGTTGGTGGTTGTTACTTGTGATTGGTTGGCGGGAATAACAAAGGGCAATCAAATCACTTGGTATTGTTGAAATCACAGCCAATCAGCGGATGAAATCACTTGGCATACGTTTGACAAATTATATTGAAAAGGCAGAAACAGAGGGCAAAGTAGACTGAAGATGATATTATATTATATGTATGTACTTAGTTTTTGTTGTAGTCGGTATTGTTACGATTGCTTTTGTTGTGATCCTTGTTTATATTAGGTCTTTACCTATGAAATTGCCGTTCTGCAGTACTGGCCATTTCAAATCAAAATAATTTTTGTTTGGCTAAGAATTCTAATTTCAAATTAATATTATTTTAAAAACATGGATTTTTTTTTTCTAAAAGTAGTCATTTCTTTATTGATTAGTGTTACATTTTCATCGCATTTCAATCTTTTTCGTCATCATGGATACGTTAAAAATTCGAGTAATTATGGAATATGAGTACCGTCGTGGCAGCAACGCGGCACAAGCGGCACGCAACATCAACGACGTTTACGGAGCTAACACTACAAACCAACGCACCACCTGTTATTGGTTTGCTCGCTTCCGTTCTGGAAATTTCGACCTGAAAAATGAACCTCGCGGTCGTCCGAAGACTTTGGTCGACAATGACGAATTAAAGGCGATTGTGGAAGCTGATGATACACAATCTACGGCTGAATTAGCAGCAGCTTTCGACGTTAGCGTCAAAACAATATTGGTCCATTTGCGTCAAATTGGCAAGGTAAAAAAGCTTGACAAATGGGTGCCCCACGAACTCAATGATCGCCAGCGCGAAGTACGCGTCGAGACGTGCCTTGCACTGCTCAACAGACACACAAATGAAGGAATTTTGAACCGCATTGTTACCTGCGATGAAAAATGGATTCTGTTTGATAACCGTAAGCGCTCAGCAAGTTGGTTGGATCCTGGTTCAGCACCTAAACAATGCCCTAAACGAAAACTTACCCCTAGAAAAGTGATGGTCACTGTTTGGTGGTCTAGCGCCGGTGTGATTCATCACAGCTTCTTACCAAACGGGGTGAGCATTACTGCAGATGTGTACTGTGAAGAACTGAACACAATGATGGAGAAGCTGGCGCATCTCCAACCAGCATTGGTCAATCGCTCGTCTCCGCTGCTCCTGCACGACAACGCGCGACCTCATACTGCACAGCTGACGGTCTCCAAGTTGCAAGAACTGGGGTTGGAAGCTCTCCGTCATCCGCCCTACTCACCAGACCTTGCGCCTACAGACTACTACTTTTTCCAGAATTTGGATAACTTCTTGGCGGGAAAAAAAATTAATACCCGAGAGGCAGTACAAAATGCCTTTGAAGAATTTGTTGCCTCCCGTCCAGCTGATTTCTTTAAGAAGGGCATCAATAAACTGCCACTGCGATGGCAAAGATGCATTGATTGCATGGGTGATTACTTCGATTAATACAAATAAAAAATTCATGAAAAATATTCGTTTAAATTTTTTCATACAAAACGGCAATTTCATAGGTAAAGACCTATTATTTTATATGATAGTAGTAATTGCATTCGATAATGTATCCAAACACTAACGAATCTGCTACTGATTTAACGATCATCCCAGTTCTACCCAACTATCTTACGATCTACCCAAAGTTATCTTACGATCTAACTTCTATGTAACGATCAAACGTGTGGAAATAAAATACTGATTTGAAAGTAGTCGTTTTGCGAACAGAACGAACTTTGAAGACGTGACAGAAATACTGTTACAATGAGTAAAATTTGATGCTGGATATCGAATGTGAGTTGAATATGTCATGTAGTTAAAGTGTACTTTTTTATCCCTGGTATGAGCTGATATGCTGTGAATCTCTCTGTGGGATAGAATCCGGAACGAGGTGATCCCGCACAGAACCAAAGATGTCGACATAGCTTACAGAATAAGCAAGCTGAAGTGGCAATAGGCCGGCCATATTAACCGTAGAACCAATGACCATTGTGGTAGATGCCGTGTTCTTGAGTGGAGACGGAGAATTGGCTAACGTAAGGTAGGACGCCCTCAGGCTAGGTGGTGCGACGATCTTCGCAGGGTGTCTGGTAGCAGCTGGATGAGAGTTGCCGACAATCGAGCTGAATGGCGTGCAATTGGAGAGGCCTATATCCAGCAGTGGACTGCAATGAACGATCCCTATAATGTAATGATATGGCAGAATACTAGGTCAACATATACTCAGTTATCGTTGTGTCGACTCATCCTGGCATGAGTCAGTTTTTAACTAGGGACAGTATTTTTTTTTGTTATTTTTAATTTTCGTATGCTGCACTGGTTGACGTCATCACGTCAACGCCGGCTGTCGCTGAAAACCAGCGCTCTAGGGCTCTGTCTTGCATTATGCTGAGCGATTGCCGTGTTGCGTGGGTGTGACGAATATTTTCCCCCAACTCGTTCTTTTTTTAACCGACTTCACAAAAAGGAGGAGGTTCTCAATTCGTCTGTATGTTTTTTTTTTTTTTTTTTTTTTTTTTTTTTTTTTATGTGTGTTAGCTCATAACTTTTTTCTGGGTGAACCGATTTGGATGATTCTTTTTTTATTTGATAGGTGGTGCTTCACATGTGGTCCCATTTAAATTTGATCAAGGTCTGACCAGTAGTTTTTGAGTTATCCTTAATACTGCAGATTTTTTCCACTTAGTTTATATGGATGATGTGTTAATAATTTCCTGTCACTGTTATTTACACACCAAGTAGTGGTATACTAGTTTGTGTGGGGTAGGTACCGCAACTGAAAAGTGAAAAATAAAAACTTTTTTACAAAAAAACAACCGACTTCCAAAAAAAACACTAAAAGACGTGAAAAATAACTTTAATTTCGGAAGTCGGTGGCCAAACACGAAAATACAAAACCAAAGGCACCGACTTCCGAAATTAAAGTTATTTTTCACGTCTTTTAGTGTTTTTTTTGGAAGTCGGTTGTGTATTTGTGTTTTTCTCTGTGTCATGTTTACCGGAAATAAACGTATTTTCTTTCTTTCTTTCTCTTTTTTTAGGCTATAAAGTCCTGAAAAAAAACACTTAAAAATGTTCTAAAATGAAGTATTGTTAATTCTATCGGGTCTATCCATCTTAAGTTTTCACGGTGAGAATTTTACAGAATTTATCGGCTGATAAGTTTCAGACCAGCCTCTTACCTTTGGCAATATCCCTTATAGTACCTATATACTTATATAATTGATTTACTTCGGTGTATTTTTTCGACGGTAAAGAATATAACACGCAGAAAATGAACAGTACCTTAGTTATCTTTTATTTTCTTTTCAACGAAAAACTGTCTCACCATGGAAAATATAAAATGCAAATAAATCTGCCTGGACTGGAAATTAATACCCAAGAGTTTCAATGAACGTTCAGCAACAGAAGCATATTAAAGTTTTACTGTAACATACATTATTAATAGACTTGTTAAATGCACTACTTTTCAGCATTTCATGTAACCTAAGTATTTGTGATATCTAGATTTAACATTAATGCCAATTCTGCTTAATATTTTGCTCAATGATTATGATAAAAAGTAGTAATCGACTTTTGCTGCTGAGCGTACTATGTTTTTATCGTCTGTGTTTTACATTATACATATATTGTGTTCTTTAACGAGTAAAACGTCTTTGAACTTTACTGTGTGTTTTGAGCTTATCTAATTGTTATGATGTCTTATCTTTTTAGTAGCCTATTGTTTTTAAAATTCGTAGACACCTTGGCCAAATTGGGAAATACAATCTAGAAGAATATATTATATACACATACATACATATACTCACGCCTTCTTCTCATGGGGGTAGGCAGATGATACAGAACGCCACCTGCTACGATTCTTACATATCTACTCCTTTTGCTTCTTTTACGTTTATACACCTGCACTCTAACAAAAAAATGATTCCGTAATTTTTTGAAGAATATTCCTAATCCATTGCTTGATATGTTCGAAAAATTTGTCTGCTTAGCAACGTAAATAACGCAATGAATGTTGTTGAACTGTCAAAATGAAAGCCATTGCTACTGATAGTTTGTTACGCAATTACCTCGCAGGGCATACACGCACGCCGCGGTGTGCGCGGTTGCGAGTACTAAGCACGGTCTGATCTTTCTGAAGAACATCACCAATTACGGTTACGTTTTCACTCACATCTATCTTGTAAATACCTAAAAATAAATATATTTTTTCTGCACTTATAGCGTTGTTGCTATTGTTCTACGCTCCAAAAATAAATTGTTCGGTTAATGTGTACCATAAATGTCCACAGAGATTATAGACCGTAATTGTGTTTTATACAATAACGGTCCTAAACAAATATTGCCTTGCCACCAAGCTTGCCTAACTCATTGGTATCGTAATATAAGTTATTGGGGCATGGGGGCATAAAGTATTACGTTTCCCATAATCGCTGTTTATCTTTTCTGAAATGCCTTTTAGTATTGGTACCCAATGACCACAGGAAAAATGGTACCGTTACCATCAAATAGTAGATTCATGTACCTACAAGGGGCTAAAATGACCCATTCTAAACGAGGTAGTTTTACTCCCTAAAGCTAGGGCGTAAAACTACCTCGTATATATATATATATATATATATATATATATTAGGTCTTTACCTATGAAATTGCCGTTCTGCAGTACTGGCCATTTCAAATCAAAATAATTTTTGTTTGGCTAAGAATTCTAATTTCAAATTAATTTTATTTTAAAAACATGGATTTTTTTTTCTAAAAGTAGTCATTTCTTTATTGATTAGTGTTACATTTTCATCGCATTTCAATCTTTTTCGTCATCATGGATACGTTAAAAATTCGAGTAATTATGGAATATGAGTACCGTCGTGGCAGCAACGCGGCACAAGCGGCACGCAACATCAACGACGTTTACGGAGCTAACACTACAAACCAACGCACCACCTGTTATTGGTTTGCTCGCTTCCGTTCTGGAAATTTCGACCTGAAAAATGAACCTCGCGGTCGTCCGAAGACTTTGGTCGACAATGACGAATTAAAGGCGATTGTGGAAGCTGATGATACACAATCTACGGCTGAATTAGCAGCAGCTTTCGACGTTAGCGTCAAAACAATATTGGTCCATTTGCGTCAAATTGGCAAGGTAAAAAAGCTTGACAAATGGGTGCCCCACGAACTCAATGATCGCCAGCGCGAAGTACGCGTCGAGACGTGCCTTGCACTGCTCAACAGACACACAAATGAAGGAATTTTGAACCGCATTGTTACCTGCGATGAAAAATGGATTCTGTTTGATAACCGTAAGCGCTCAGCAAGTTGGTTGGATCCTGGTTCAGCACCTAAACAATGCCCTAAACGAAAACTTACCCCTAGAAAAGTGATGGTCACTGTTTGGTGGTCTAGCGCCGGTGTGATTCATCACAGCTTCTTACCAAACGGGGTGAGCATTACTGCAGATGTGTACTGTGAAGAACTGAACACAATGATGGAGAAGCTGGCGCATCTCCAACCAGCATTGGTCAATCGCTCGTCTCCGCTGCTCCTGCACGACAACGCGCGACCTCATACTGCACAGCAGACGGTCTCCAAGTTGCAAGAACTGGGGTTGGAAGCTCTCCGTCATCCGCCCTACTCACCAGACCTTGCGCCTACAGACTACTACTTTTTCCAGAATTTGGATAACTTCTTGGCGGGAAAAAAATTTAATACCCGAGAGGCAGTACAAAATGCCTTTGAAGAATTTGTTGCCTCCCGTCCAGCTGATTTCTTTAAGAAGAGCATCAATAAACTGCCACTGCGATGGCAAAGATGCATTGATTGCATGGGTGATTACTTCGATTAATACAAATAAAAAATTCATGAAAAAAATTCGTTTAAATTTTTTCATACAAAACGGCAATTTCATAGGTAAAGACCTATTATATATATATATATATATATATATAATGGGTTTCTAGCGCCGTGTGTTACACTCTACTTTTCACTACGATTGCGAGAAAATAAAATAATCCAATACAATATTAAATAGTATATTTTATTAAAAATAAAATGCATTCTACCGAAGAGATCGCCCCTTTTAGTACCATTTTCAAAAATAAAATGTTCTTTTTTTATGAAACAGTAATAATTCGAGTCTTCATTCATGACTATTCTACTTACGAAAAATACTATTTTGTTTTTGTAGGCTCGTTGGCAACAGACAAAAAAAAAAAACATTTTCTACTAGAGGAATATATGCTATTTTATCCCCGCTCTGGTACGCTACAATGACGGACTTTTTTAGCAAGAGGAGTGAAAAATTACATTAAAATATTTTAATTCTCATCGATAGGTTTCGTTGCTGTGGCTCAGGGGGGCCAGCTAGATAGAAATACATGGAGCTTGAAGGTTAAATCCGTAAATCGTTTTCCACATCGAGAACTCTCCTTGCTAAGCCTAGACGCTGATACAATCATAGCACTTTAATAATACTTGTTACAAGAAGTTTGTATAAACACTCAGTTGTTCCACACATAGGTACCATTAAGTACAAAAGTGGAAAATGGATTATGGAAAAAGTAAGTATGAACAAGTAGCAGGACACAACTGGCCAACCGCCAAAGAACGCCTCTCTATAACTTTATCTACGCACTTGAGTAAAATTGTACCACATTAAATTGACTACAATTTTACATTTGAGCTGGTAAAAGCCGTGGGTTTACTGTATTTCAATTTAGTACTGGTACAGCTAGTAATGAAAAAGCACCCTTTACTTGAAATTCAATGACGTTAACATATCTTAGGCCACAGTATACAGCACTACAGGCAACTCTCAGAGGGGAGGCCAGAGTCCCATCAGCAGAAACATTATAGGCAAAAAAAGGGTTCAGTTTTTCATGCGAAATTTTACTGGCTTTTCATACATCCATTAACATTGTTGGCAACAAACGTATATATTCGAACACTGTGTGTTTCCAAAATATGTTGACATTATTCATTTAAAACCGACCTTTACATGTTAAATCCTATTGAACTTTAACCCTCTCAATTTCGCAGCTCAGTGAATTTTTAGACAACGTATGTAACGGTTTTATAATTAGTTTTAATAGCCACCACACCACATTTTTTTATTTCTGTGGATTTGTTTTGGTACCTTATTGCATATAGAAGTTGAACTTTTTACATATATTTTCTACAGTCTCATCGATACAGCACACGTGGTACTGTGGTACCTAGAAGGAAGGTAGGTTAGGTTTTTGTTTATTATTGTGAGTGACGCAATACGATCTCGAGGAACTGAAGAATGATGAAACAAAAGAAATGACTCAAAATGTATGTAATCGAGCTAAGTATAAAAAGGAACAATAAGTAAAACATACAATCAGTACCTATCTCGTCCATTCGTTTACATCTTTATATGTTATTATAAATTGAAGTCGCTTTTCGTGTCTGTCAGTGTGACCGCGTTGTTCTTCTAAACTACGCAAAGGATTTTGATGCGGTTTTCGCCATAATTTAGATAATTTATTCCGGAAGGTTTAAATGTGTATAGTACATTAACATTAAACTTACCTATAATAAAGCAATCTCAATGTTTTGTCCAGTCGTAAAAACTGTTCCAAGCAGAGGCTGTTCGCTAGTGCTTGTATTAAAAGATATTTTATTAATTTCCAAAATAGAAAAAATATTGTACGTCTCGGGAATGTGGTCCAAACTACCATTACCGAGGTCTCCAGATTGAGAAACTTTCTTCAATGATGCACTGTATCCAGAAGTTACTACATCTGTACGCCCATAATCCAACTGCCCCAGGAAAGCTTTCGCCGGTATTAGTGTATTCTTGGCGGTTAGACCATTTTGGCTGTAACAACTCATCGGCACAGTGGCCGCTGGCTCAAAATTCCACATGTTGTTAATTTCTTCGTATACAGTATCAAATTAAATTAGCAAACGAAACTCCGCAATTAAATTAAAAAAAAAAGATTTTTGTAACTCATAATTTCAAGTAGGTACCACCGGCCGTTAGACCCCGTAGTCAGCTGTACTGTTTTTTTTTTTTTAATTAATTTTATCGTTATTAGATATCGATACCCATCACATGTGTGGAGTTTTGCTAGCTAATTAAATTAACTCTGTATATGACTGTATATTGACCATATATAGGGTTAATTTAGGGTTATAACGTTGCCGGGAGGACACGCCGTGGCATACGCTTGCAGAGTGTGCAGCATGGGAGGAGTCACGCCGCGACCTCGTTTCGGAGGTAGGAAGCGACCTGTCCCTGCAGGCTGTGATTCATTCTATGGTCGGTGGCGCAGCGTCGTGGGACACGGTGATCTCCTTCAGAAGGAGGCAGCGGAAAGGGAGAAGGAGAGAGCAGCAAGCGCACCGGGCGTCGGCAGAGGGCAGGTCGTGCCTTCTTCCGGTCCCCCTAAATGGGTCCAGGGACGGTGGACTTGGCGACGTCCGCTGCTCCCTATCATATAAGACCCGAGGTGGCCGAGCGTAATGTTCCACGCGCGCCCGTCTTAGACGTCGCGGGGGGAGTGAAACACCTCACTACCCTCGCATTACCAGACGGGGCCCGCAGACGCGGGCCGGCACCAGTCAGGAGCTTCGTTGAAGAGTGCTTAAGTGTCCCCGTAGCCCCCGGTGCAAGTGGGCGAGGGAACACGGGGTGGTTTTAGTCAGTAGAAGTCTGACAGACCCCTCCGCCCGCCCCAGGGCGGAGGACATCCATGAAAATTTCCAACCCGTTACAAAAAAAAAAGGGTTATAACCTATCCTACCCCTACCCTACCAGTAGAACAAAAACACCTTTATTAGGTAGGGGTGTTTTTTTTCTAATCTTTAGGCTTAAAATAAGAAACCTTATCTTTTTTCGAGCGTGACTCAAGAGGCGTTTCAGGGATTATGTCAGGTGGATTCGTGACAGCATCTACTTAGGAGCTGACAACATGACAGAACGAACGATTCGTGGACAAAGGAGGAAAATCGCTCGTTTAATTTTAATTTTAACGGGAAAACCCTAAATTAAATGTTAAGAGAATGGCTCAAACAAGAAATAATTTGAGGTTTTTGCTAGATCAATACCCAGACCACACATTTTTGTGAGACAGCTTTTGTTTTTTTATCGCATATCAACATCAGACCGTAAAAGTGCGGATTTCCCCAAAGAAACTGTACGCGATCACCTCTACTTAACCATGTTCAAGAGCTGTCAATGTCAGTATTCCACAACAATTTTGACTGTGACAGCTCTTGAACGCGGTTTAGATGTGCTGAACGGGTTTAGTTTCATTGGTGAAATTTGCCCTCAGGCACCAACCGTAAACACGGATTTCTTATAGATCACATTTCTTATCAACTGCGTTTGGCAACCAGTAGAGATGTCATCTCAAAGCTAGATGGAGTGCGCGTAGCAAGTGAGATTTGTTGTCTATTGTTTGTACTTTTAAATGTTCACGTCGCGGTAAGCACAAAAGCTCCTGATTTTATTATTACTGGAAATTTGATCACTTGGGGTACCAAACTTTTGATAGTATGCTAGTTTTCAAACTGCCTTGATTAATCGACAGACCCACTGAAATCGACGAGTCATCGAACATGGAAATAGGACGATTCAAATAAGTTGTAAACGTAACAAATACACTCCTTTTTATTGCCATAACAATAATACATACATACGCACACATTAGGTACTTTCATGTAACTTCGAAGTACGTACTTACGTTTCAGGAACTTGTATTCTTCAAAGAGACCCGTTTAGTTTTTAATGTCCCTAAGCAAAATGTTCCTTTTCCTGAACAAAACATATTTTAAACGGCAATAAAACGGTTTCAGGTAGGCAACTTTGTTCAGTTTACTGCCTTAAGGACACGATAACAAGCCACAGTTATGACGTCATTATCAAAGTTTACGTCATAAAAGCATATCGGGGATGGTACCCATTGTGTTGCATATTTCGTAGTTCTTCGCTCGCACTTCTATTCATGCAAATAAGTGTAACATTATTTTTGATTTTCCTGCAAGTGTTCCAGGTTCTTGATTTTCAATTATCAAAGTTACAGGAACTGGAGCAGATATGTTTCAGTTACTGAGCACGGTAACGACTCGGGAGACGCTGCCGCTGCTAGAGACAGCATTGTCAACACTTTCCATACAAACCAATCGTGCCACCGTTTACTTGCACTACAACACCAATGGTGTATAGAAATACGATTAATAATAATACGATACAATAACGAATATGATGTGTAGAATGGCGATTCGGACAGAAGTTATGCGCCTAACGCACTTTCGGCGCCACGACCAGGGCTTGTAATACCGGGATTTTTGGGAACTGGTACCACTGGCCTTAGTTTGTTACCGGTACCAGAGTAGTACCTGTACTATTTGTACCGGTACCAGACGAAGTATCTGTAGTTTCTTTTATTACTGGTATTTCTAATCAATATCGCTACTGTACCGGTACCAAATAAATATTTCCGTAAGTTAGAGTGAAAAAACAGATATAGTTAGTAAAAAGAATAGTTAATAGGCAACTTCAAGGTTGCCAACCGTACGAGACTCCTCGTACAAATATGAGATTTGTGGTACGCGCCGGGTACCTGCATTTGGTAGTGGTACTTGTTAGGTGGAGTACCGGTACCAGTCTGGAATCGGTACCCAGGTACGGAAGTGGCATGAACTGCTAAGTACGGGTACAGAACTTGTACTTTTGGTACCGGTTCCAGGCACTGCGCCGTCTCTAGACACTGCCGGGGCGGCGATTCCGTGCTCAGTGGTTTCTCACAACATGCTTTTATGATAAAGAAGCTAACGTATCCTCACTGTTTGCTGTTGCTTTTCCGGTCAACCAATCTCGACATTTGATACGGGAAAAGGACAAAGTTTTATTCCACCACAAAAGCCTCAAATTATGATTTGAAGTTAGAATTTGACAGTAGATTTACTGAACAGGCTCCTAGAAACCACAGATTTGTCGAACCTCCGATTGGCCGGCCACTTATTGGCTGATTCCATAAGCCGTTGGCATTTGGCGACCAAAATGAGGAGGGATATCAATTACCTACCGGTTATGACCGTGCGTAGCTGTAAGTTGGGTAAACCGCAGGCCAGACGATGCTACTAGTAATTTCTGTGGATTGGTTACGGAGGATAACGGATACCTTTGGTTGCCTCCATAAGTTTATAAAAATAGTTTTGTGGTTAGAAAATTCCGGGATTTTTCACTCATGTGGCCAATTTGGATTTTTAAACTCAGTTCACTGGTTTGCGAAGATCGTTAATTAATAAATTGAGCTTTACGTTAGATTATAGTGTACAAGCATATAAATAAAAAAAGAGAAGAGCTCATATGGCATCAGAAAATGTTTGTAAGTAATTTGATTTGATTTGATTTGATTTGATGATCACCAAGACGAATGTTTTGATGCCCTATAGGCTATTATCTTTTTTTAATTATAGACTTGTACATAGTATATTTGCTTGTATAGTGTTATCTATTTAGTATAGATTGTTCTGGAAATTTTATGTGGAACAAAATTATAAATAATTTACGTTTTGAAACACTATTATTTGAAGTTATTTGTTATAATTTTCTTGCAGAAGAGTCTCCATTTAATTGTAACAAAATGTTATCCATTATAAAAACATTTATTCAGTAAAGCAATATTTCAAACATTTCGGGATGAAAACGGTGGGAAGATCTTTGCTCGGAAGCAGGGAACGTTAATACCAAGGGAATTAACCCGGATAAGGGGTAGCCTGTAAACCTTATAGTGTTTCAACACCGGTTATAAAGCGCTCCTTTAAAGAATTTCTATAAAATACAGTTTTATATTAAGCTTTTGGCTGTATAAAGGTAAAAAATACATATTTTTTAAATTATTAGTAAGTACTCATTTTCATGTTAGTCCTTCCTTATTCTTAACTTATTGAGCTTTACATGAAACATGTAATGTAACATACGCGATGGGACTTGTGTCGGTTATATGAGTTGGGTGAAGTTTTTGTTCAACCTTTTTTCCCCACTGTTGGGCGAAGGTCTAGGTGGTCTGTGTTGTTTTTGGTCAATCTCCCATGAACGTGTCGTCATGTCACGCCAAAACGTGTAAACAACCGTGTAAAAAGTGCGATCGTGCAGTCCACTGACTATAGGCACCGAATGTTTAACTCGCATGAGTGGCCGCGCGCCTGCGTACACGTAGCCTTTTTCGTGCTCACTTTAGGGGGGCCCTGTTCGCCCAACTACTATTTCACTCTTAAACTGTACTTTTATAATTTCTTGGTTTTCTTTTTAAATTGCTTGCCTGTTTAATTTTATCATTAACACATTATGTATTTGTCAAATTGTGAGCGCACATCGCATTAGTTTTATAACTTGTTTTTATAATATGTGGAAAATGTCGTGGGTGGTATTATTATTCATTTACTCACTCTGTAGCACAAATTTTGTGTAAGTAATACTGAAATGTGTAACTGTTTATTTTCATAAATGAATAAAATAAAATACTCGCACTGTATATAAGCGCATTTAGCTGATAGTTAGCTAGCAATTGAGACTTTGAGAGCAGTGGTGGCCCAGTGGTAACAGCCGCGACTTATGAGTTGTAGGTCGCAGGTTCGAACCCAAACAGGCGATTTACTTTGTGTAAAATATTTCATCACCACTGCTCTCAAAACGGTGAAGGAAAACATCGTGACGAAACCGACATGTCCTAGAACCAAAAATTCGAAGACATGTGACATCTACCAACCCGCACTGGGCCCGCGTGGTGGATTACGGCCCACACCCTCTCACCGAGAGGAGGCCTGTCACCCAGTAGTGGGAACATTATAGGCTGATTTTTCTATTAAGCAATAGAATCTGAATACCAATTCTAAAAAAAACTTACTTCAATTCTATTATTCCAACTTTCCAACCAAGATATTGTATTCAAAACCATTGTGTCATAGTGGGACAATATGAGGATATAAAAGCGATAAAAAATATAATACATTTATATTATTTTAACGAGTACTTGTTGCCTGGAGGCAGCTTGGCCCCTTGCCAAACAAGCTTTACTCGATTTAAATTGTGTTTTATCTGTCCCAACCAAACGTTTTGTTTTGCTCTTAACTTAAAAAGATAATCCTTGTTGTTTGAATTCTATTTATTATCTAATACACTTAGAAATAATCTTAACATATACAAACAGTCAAAGCTTTCTTATTTCATTAATATTTCGGCAACAAAAATCATTAAGCATCGCTGAAAAATTACCGCTCTGGTCCACCACAATGTTGTGCTAACATAGACAATTTTATCACTTTGGGGCATTATAGAGTCCCAGCTGTCAAAATATTAATACGCGTGAAAAGAGATCTTATCTGTAAGATAGAATAAGATCCTTACTCTGACTTTTGACATTGGCCTTTACAGACTACGCTTCTACGGATACTAATTGTCACACTAATTATAATTATTAGTTATTCTTTATAAATACTAAGATTTATAAGTAAGAGGGCGATCAGTATCACACATAATTTAGATTTTATAAAAAGACTACCTTACTACAAACTAACAAACATTTTATAACTTAAAGTAATAATCTTTTATAGGTAGTATCTTCTCGTTTCTAATGCTATAATGTTCTTTAAGTAATAATTTACGGCAGTGGGCACTACTAACTATTTTGTGACGTCATGGTACGAAAGTCGATCCTCTTACTGAGGGATTTCGGATCTCTTGGGAATCTTGGCGTGACAATCACGTCTTAGAACTAATGAATTTAAATAACTTTACAGCGTGTATCAGAAAGGTGTGGATGTTGGTCCCATGCAGAAAGTTATTCAGCTAGATGGTCTGTGACCCTTAAATATGACCACACTTTTCTGATATCTACATGCTGTACTATAATTTATCATAATATTATATATTAGGTATGGTAAGGGAACAGTAGAATACTTGAACCTTGAAACTTATATTGTGCATTGAGAAAATATATAATTTTTCATCAAAGCTTACAAGAACATATTATAATTAATAAATAATACTATAATATATTACTAATATATTATACTTAGTCACTTCTGAACAAAATACTTTTAGGATTTTCGCGTGTTATGTTACACGTCACGTTGTGTATAAAGTTAATTAAAATATGATTACACACAATATGCACTTCTTGGCCCATTCTGAACCGAGATACCTTATCTCCCGTGCTACTTGAGTAGACACTTCATTAAGCCTAAACAATAGCCCTATAAGCTTAGGCATTCACGCACGTACATTAACATATAAACGTAGTTTTGTGTATGTAGTACTTGTAATACCTAGTGGTCAGTAATTAGGCGAGATCACTTTCATACATTCTCACTTGATCGTCTGGGGATGTAATATGAACGTAGAAGAACATTGTGTACAGCTAATAATAAAGGCAAATTTATATATGCAAAAACTTATTATTTACATCGTTTAACGTAAAGATTCAACATTCAAATTCTGATAATTAGTTCAATAGTACTATGTTAAACAATAAATGCATATAGTAACTGGACCAAGGTTCATAATAACAGCCTTGGGACTCCGAAAAAAGACTGCAATAATTTTAATTTAAAAATAATGTCTTCAGCCGCGGGATAATGTCTTCAGTCTTTCTTTTTTAACTAAAGAATTCAACGCACTATTGATGAAGACGTTGAATCTTGTAGCGAGAGACGCTACAGATAATTTAGCACTGTCTTATTTCCACTAAAACCAATTTCTATCTTGTAGGTGGTAACTTACAGTTGCTGGTAGAAACTCTTCGCCGCTTTCAAAGCGTCCATTATAAACCTTTCATCGCAAGGGTTGTCGTCGAAGAAAAATGCCCCGCAATTGAGAGACTCGGAACAGGACTCGTTCATGTGGTTGTCTTTACAGCAGCCGAGGATTGCTCTAGCGCATGGAGATAGAATTTTGGGTGTCGGGATATCTATACCATTTCTTGCTTGGAGGATATATCTCAGTTCGTTGTAAGAGAGATTGGCTGGTGGATCGATCGTGCTACCGACACTGATAGTTTTTCTAAGAACCTCGGGTCTGCAAATACCTTGCGCAAACATCAATGTAGCAATGATCATTATCATGTAGGTCGCCATCTCTGTAATAGAAAAAAAAAAACTTAGATTTTGACAATCAATCCAGGTTGTTGGAACACACTACTAAAGTTTCTAATTTTAATAATATAATCCAATTATGATTCTAAAGACACGTAGCGCCATCTAGCGTCCTAAAGCAATTGTGACAGTTGAATGTTATTGTTCTTTCCCTCGAGAACAATACTGTTTTTCTGGATGAAAGGTATCCTATGTCCTTTTCTGTTTCCCTAGCAACGAATATGCAAAATTTCACGATGATCGGTTCAGTGGTTTAGGCGTGAAAAGGTAACAAGCAAACTTCCTTTCGCATTTATAATATTAGTTAGGATTGTACGCAAAGAATGGACTCTCATCTCATCGTTCTGATTTAATTGAGGAATGGACATGGGAAAAATGTTAAACAATAAAGAATAGCTGTATATAAAAGAAAAACGATTTATGAGCATCATAGGCACCGCTTACGTTGTTGAAGCCTATTTGTATGCTCTGTATATGGTCAGTGTTATCTAGCAATCCATCTCCCGAGATTGCAGTCGAGAAGTTAAATGTCATATGAATGGAATGTGATGTAGATGTTCCTTCCTACTAAGATCCACCTGCACCGCCAATCACTAAATTCTGTCTCTGTCATCTTCAAACATTTGACAGAAACAGAAATATGTTTTAAACTCGTTTAGTCCTAAACGTGTTTAGTGATTGGCGGTGCAAGTGGGCCTTAGTACCTACGAACAATGACATAACTTGGCCAAATAAGTGCAGAAAATGACCTACATTTTTACCCATAGAGGATCAGTAGCACTAATGTAAATATAAAACATGTACCATTATATAACTAAAAATGTGGGCTCACGTGAAGATAAACGTGATTCTGTATAATAAATGCATTAATGTCGCCAACCGACGCGCACTGGTTTTCCCAGAGCCGCGAGGACAACGTACGATGCCGTGTGTCGATAGAGCCAACTACCAATACACAAACATTTGTTAATCTGTGTCTTTTTTTTCTTATCATATTGTTGGATCAAATGTTGGAACCTTTTAAGGGTGTGTGACGTACGTAGGCAATGTCAAGGTCGCGAAGGTGTGACCGTTAGTGAGCCATTCACATGCCGGTGTAAATATTACTCATGTGTACTTATTTTCTTAGAAAAACTATGTAACAACAGTATAATTACACGTAGTATTTTATACGGCTGCAATTTTGTTATTTTGAATTTGGAATTGTGATGAAGACTTTTCGTAATAATAATATGTTAAGCCTCCGAATTAATATTAAGTTTAATCATAATCACTTTACTAGTATCTGCAAGCGTAGGTCAGTTAAGGTTAAATATACACGAATATTATGTTCCTAAATAATGTGCAAGACAGGTTTTTGCTGTATAACCTCAGAAAAAATGTGTAATAACAGCGTAAACGTTTCGGAGTAACGTGTCGAAATTCTACACACCGTGAAAAAATTGTAATTAAACGCATAATTTTAATATGAATAGCATGTTATTAACACAAATATGAATGGATATAACTTACTAATTTCCTTCCTGTATTTGGATGTAACCGTCCTTGTTTTTAACACGAATTTTGGTGATTTTCACTTGTTCTGCACGATACGTCCTCCTCTCAGTTGACTCTACCATCGTCTGAGGACATTTGTATTTATTAAGGTATATAAACATCGTGTTTCTGCATACCTACTCATATTTATTTCTGATAACTGGGGATGCGGGATTTCGTATAGACATTATAACTAGTTATCTTGAAATTCGGCGATGACGTTGTTAACTCGGTTTATCGCTGTGCTTCGTGAAGAACCTTTTTCTAACAATATTATGTATTTGCTACGTTGGTAAAAACCCAGTTACAAAAATAAACATCTGATTTATGAACACCTTTGATCATTACGTCTCACCGAATTTGATTAAAATATGCCTGTCCTATTTGTACACTTTGTTGCAGCAATTTATTGACATGGCTCGACACAGGCCCACACAATTTTTTCGCTGCTGTGTTTTGCCCTTACGAGCTGGAAAGGCCAGGTATTTTGCATACCTATAGCCAGAAAAATTCCACTCGTCAAGCCGTTTGGTAATACGGACCCTTATTGGTATATCCCGTTGACACTAAAATAAACTTGATGACGATTAAAAGAAGACTGTTTAAAAATAATTATACCTACCGATTTCTTAAAAAACTTAAGTTTTCATTACAAATACTTACCTACAATGTACTTATTGAGTTAGTAAACATCGGCAGGAAAAAAACGCATTTCTCTAAATTGTTATTTGTAAATATTGTTAAGCATAATAAAGTTAATTTTATTTTTTTTTGTTACCCAACAGACTGGGAATTCCATATTTATTAAAATGTATGACTATGAACTTTGATTTGATACTGGCTTGAAGAACCGGAATGATGTAAGTTTGTTGTTAAAAAAAGAATAATACTGCATCAATTTTTGTAAGGTGTTGTATAGATAGGTGCAGACGATTATGGTAGGAGCTTCTACGTGTGAAGGTTCGTATCAGCCTTGCTGACTTACTAAATTTTTCACCTGAATTAATTAGCTTACATAAATCGACCGTAGTGACTTACGTGAACAGTACCTAGGTTCTGTCCGCGACATAAACCATATCCTATGACACTTATAAGTCACGGATAATGTTAGTGAAAGAATTTTCGGAATCAGATCAGTAGTTACGAAAAAAAAAAAGGAAAAAAAAATACCCCCTTTAGACAAACTCACACGTTTTTATAATATTCGTTTCTGATGTAGGTAAGAGTTCGTATTATTATAATTATATATAATTCCTCTTTGACGATTATGCACATGCTGATTACTCAATGTTATTAATTATGCACATGCTGATTACTCAATGTTATTAATTCAATCACAGTCGACTGTTACTCTTACTGCCTTCAGCATTCATTGCTTCTCTGATGTTTTCTTCCTATTTTTCGGTCTATCTGACTACATTTACCATTTTGAGACAAGCATGATAACTAATCAGCCCAAATGATGTTTTTTCTATGAAGGTTAACGTCATTTATGTTATTAAATCTTAAATATAAATAAAAAAGCAATCAAAATTACTGTTAGTTTTAGGCGTCCTTTAGAAAAAAAAATAGATAATAGAGTTGTAGTATACATATAGAATATGATCTTTTTCTACTAATATGAAGTTTGAGGGATTCAACACGAGGGTTGCTTTTATAAATTAGATATCCTTATATTTGTTATGTTATTGCAGTTCACCTCACTGCCATAGATTTGACTATCTAATCGACACATAATAGTATATTTCTCCATGAGTAAAGATTAAGCATGTGTTCTGTAACACTTATTTACGCTTATAACGAAAACCACCTTTGAGCTCGGGATTTCCTACTGATTACATTTCCTGACTTCGACCAATCATTACTCGCTCCATAGTACATTATTCTGATGTAATTTATAGCAATAACACACAATGAGATGAAGCCATAGACCACAAATCTGTAATAATTGGAAAATCCATATTTTGTGTCATTGTTATGATCACTACTTTAATAGAAGTTTATGTAAGTGCTATAAATACAGCTTTACAATACTTTGCATAAACGTCTGGTATCAAAGATCATTAGAAGTAGAAGATTAGAATAACAAAGCTGCGAATCAAGTTTTTAATATAGAACAAGTTTTATAGATCAAGGGAGAAAAAACAAAAGCCACTGATTACTAGTCTATGACGAATAAATTTTATTATAGTTTTAAAACATAGGCGATAGGAACATTGTTACTATCCTTGCATTGTAAATGTCTGAGTATAAAAATGCATAACTAGAGTATTTACATTTCAACAGCTCTGTTCGATTGTATAAAAAGACTATGGCTACAGTAATTACATGCAATAAATTAAAGAGACTGTGTAACTGCTAGGAGTATCAATGAATGAATGAACTTAATGTTTTACTTACAAAAATAATGTCTTTCACTTGTTTTTAAGATTTAATATTTTAATGTCACAGATGATTGGAATCAACACTGTTTGTAATAAAATTCAGGATATAGAAAAAAACCTTATTTCCTTGAAACACGCGGCACTTAGAATAACATAAATTACTATTTTAAATTAAGCTCGGAACTGAAATTGAGTAGTTTTATAAACGGGATGCCACATTTACAAATAACAGCTCTTCGAGCCTCAATTATTTCGTTGTTCATAGTACGTCTGGAACCTTTCAACCACTCGCAATATCTGGTTGGGGTCACAAGGGCTTCCGTACCCTGTCAAGTCAGGGCACCCCTGGATTGCAAAGCAGTCGTACACAACCTGGGGTTGATGACAGCAGGTTAGGATCGCACCATCACAGCGACTTGGAGGTACTAAGTCAGATTGAGGCCTGTTTCGAGGAGGCTGTGTGTTTTGAGGCCTATTCGTAGGTGGTCGCCTTGTAGTTTGAGGCTGAGGCCTTGACGGCGGGGTTTGAAAACTTGGTGCCTCAGACTGGGGTCGATTCTGGTCATTCGAGTCACTCTGAATGGTTCCGTGCTCCACAGGCGGTGCCGGTCTCATGGGTCTGTTCAGTCTGATAGGATCAAACGAAATCGGCCTATTGAAGTCTACGCCCTCCTCTGAGTCGGAATCATTCACGACTATACCCCAGTTTTGTCTATTGTCTTCCATATCAGGCCAGCGACTCGCTACACCTGGTGTTGTGGTATTAGTGTTATCACCGTCATTGTTATCAGGTGTTATGGGGCTATCAGGTTCTGGTGTGGTTGGGTTTTGATTTTCGTTGTTACAATTACAATCAACAGGAGGTATAAAAAGCACTGGGTAGAATATAGGGAAGTGAGGCGGCGGCGGCGGCAGTTGCTGCGGCTGCCTCACGAACTGGGCTATCTCTTGTACCCGTCGATGTATTTGTGCTAAGGGATCTTCTCCGTAATAACCAGTATTCGTACCATCATCTCTTTTATTAAAGCCTGGGTTAATAAATGGATTTAAAGGAGGGAATCCATATGAATAAGGATTATACCATCTCTTGTGTCGTTGTGTTTCGGTGGAGTTGTTGTCACTTTCAACTTCCTTCGGTTCTGAGTCAAGCTTGGGTTCAGTTTGTTCTATTCTGGGGTCAGCTTGTTCTACTTTGGGGTCAGATTGTTCTACTTTGAGATCAGCTTGTTCTACTTTGGCGATTTCTTCTAGCTTGCTGACGTCATTTGGAGCTGCGTAGACGTATACTTGCAAGATGAGAATGCCGAGTACAATGTAGTTTAAGCTCGCCATCTGTAAAAGAAAAAAAAAACTATTAACGTCATTACTTTGAAAATAATGTCTAACAATAATTATATTCGTTCTGCAGATGTTTTATGTTTATTCGCATAATATTATGTATTTATAACACTAGTTCCAAAATTTTCGAAATATTCCAAAATCTTGTATATTATATTATGCGAGGCAGTCAGGTTTAAAACGATTAAAGCCATTAAATACGAATTTTATTTGCTGTTGGGTACCATTGTTATAAAAGTGTTGCGATGCTTATTTATACATTGTGGAACATTCTAATTAATGTTAGTAAAGCTTAAATCCGATTTAGCGTAAGATAGCAATGCAATCTTCTAAAACATTGCACTTTTTATGAGAATCGGGTTATATCTGATAGCTCTTGTTGCGCTAACTTTATTGTTTGCTGGAGAATTAAAGCTTCGGAATCGTTTCTAAATATATGCGTAGGTATTTAACAATATCACACGATAACTAAAACTTATATCTGCAACCTTACTGCGTAACACACTTTCAATCACTATCTGAATGATTTTGAAGCATAATTCTAATCCATTGTTCCATAATGTACAAATAAAAACTGTCTGCTCAACAACGTAAATAACGCAATTAATGTTGTTGAACTGTCAAAATGAAAGCCATTTGCTACTGTTAGTGTGTTACGTAATTGCCCCGCAGGATGAATAATATATATGAATTACTGTTATTTGTACTAAAATTGCGCTTAGTTAAGACACAGCTCAGTAGCCGTACTATGACGTGTTAATACCATCATGGTTCCATTGCGAAAAAGTGATAGTGCTATCGGTCATATATAGCTCCGTCTCTCTTTCACGCTGGAACAATGATGGCTTTAACAAGTCATAGTCCGGCCGCAGGCCAGCTTGAGCTTTTGTGAAAGTTATGCTTGAAGTTTTGGAAACTCTTACGTGTATAATCTTCAAGGTTTCACAATTACAAAATATATAAGTAGTTTAATCAATATTTTTAATATTCTTCTCTCAATTTATGGCCGTTTAGACACACAATGTAATAACTAATCAAGATCCATTGAGTCCTTATTCTTCTAATTGAAACGCATCCGCATATAATTCTCTAACCTTCCTTCCTTTCCTTTCGAGCACAATATTCACTCCATTTCCCACAAAAGATCTAGATTTACATCTAGGTAAGCTTACATAGCATTGCCTTAGTGCCGAAGAGTCAAAGTTTTTTCAGAGCACTGCGGCTATTGTCTGTCACAATCCGCCTGGCACCGTTCTTATTCCCATTGCCACTACTCTATCGGAATGAGCACGGTTGAATGCCTTCCAAGTTCCAACCAACTAGTAATTATACTGCCTTTGATAATCTATACCTATTATAAATTAAAGTAGCTTTTCGTAGCTGTCTGTGTGAACGCCTTGTTCTTCTAAACTGCGCAATAGATTTTGATTCGGTTTTCACCATTATTTAGAGAATTTATTCCGGAAGGTTTAGTCACTGCCAAACAAATATCAACGATGCGAGCTTACAAATAAAATTGAGAATAAATAATTTGAGACGCTTGCCTCTTTCCGCTTAGACGCGCTCTCGAGCTAATGGAAGTTTATTTATTTTCAACTTTAAATTAGCTGATGCAAGGTCGATATTTGTTTGGCAGTGACCAATGCGCTGCGCCTCACAAGATGTGCGCCGGCCCTTATGTGTATGTTACCTACTATAACATAAAATTTGCATATAATAAAGAAATCTCGATGTTTTGTCAATTCTTACGCGGCGACCTCGCTAGTTTTATTAAGAAACATAATTATTAAATGATGACTTTAGAGCTTCGGCATAAAATAAATGAAAAGTTCGTTGTTCAATAGTTGATTTTCAAAGAACTAATTGTTATCAATCTCACTATAACGTTGACGCCATTTGTAAAATACCGTTAAATATTTTTGTTTGACATATCTGTCGTCGTAAAATGAACAGAGTATCTGTAGGTAAGTACTTTTGTGCCAGACGTGTTTCTAAGTATCCAAACGTGTCGCCGTTAGAAAGCATTTGGGCGAAAATGAGGGCATTTCTAACGTACAAACACTAATCGGTGATAATTAGAAGTATATAGGATTAGGTACATAGCTATGATTATCGCTGAAAACCGGTATACTCAGCAGGTTTCTTGTTCGTGTAATAGACGAAGGAAAATCTGAGACAGTTCATTGCTTTCCCATCATTATCTACGTAGATTCAATTGGAAATTTTCGACTAATTTAATGTTTACGGATAATGATTGGAGTTTATCAGCGTCATCCCTTTCGGTTTATTGCAAATTATAAGAGTATTATTGAGGGGACTGATTTTTAACTTTCCGTTTAAAATTAGTCCAGTGGAAATTACAGTATTGATTTTAAATTCCAATTTTTAAATAGATACCTACGTCGTTTCCTATTTGGCATTGAAATCTTTAGAGCCTGATATATCTATATTAATACATAGTTATTATAAAGAGGTAATATTTATTTGTTTCTTTGTTTGTAAATATGTAAGGGGTAATCTCTAGAACTGCCGGTCGGATTTGATAAATTCTTTTTGCATTTGATAGCCCAATTGTTATAGGTTATTTAAAATCACGCTATGACCGTAAGGAGCTGAGCAAAAAGAAAAAAAGTCAGAAAGAATGCTGAGCGAAAAGGAAGTAATAGCGCGGGCAGGTGATGCGATGCGACTAGTGGTTCGGGAGTACTTTCTCTTTCTTCTCAATTTTGAGAAGAGTTGAATCTGCAATATTATAATAACGATTCTATTGGTAGGTAGATAGATATACGTATTATCTACAGAAATACCAGTGCCTTGTTCACAGAGGCCTCAAATTATTACAATTAATAACTCATCTATTGTTTTGTTTTTGTTATAATCAATCATCCTTTATCGGGTGTACTTACCCATGACAAATAATGATAATCACTTCGCGTAAATAAACGTACCTACAACAAATTTCATAAACATGATAGCTACCACATATAGTAAAATATTATATACAACATAAGTACCAACATATTCTTATCATAAAAATTCACGATATCGTTTACGATCATTCTTAATTCAACGACCAGACATTCTAAATTCTTAATGATAGCTTATTTTTATTCATGAACTAGCACCGCCCGCGAATTCGTCCGCGTGAAATTTCTTGTTCTCCCGACCCACGGCGTTGCATCGCATCGCCAGCCCGCGCTAGTACTTCGTTTTCGCTTAGCGTTCTTTCTTACTATTATTTTCTTTTTGTTCGGCTCGGTCGTAGGTTAGCGTGATGTTAAATAGCCTATAACCTTCCTCAAGAATTGGGCTATGAAATGCAATTACTAGACGTCCTAGGTCAAAAATTGTGACATTTTCATCGCCTCCTTGTATAACAAACACCCCCTGGAATATTTGATTATGGATGGCTCTGTATAACTGTTTTGTATAAGTTAACCGTTACTGATCATTGATATACTTAAAAACTCAAACTCAAACCATTTATTTCAAATAAACCAATTACAGGCACTTTTGAATTGTCAAAGGGGCAGTCAGTCAGAAAAATGAAGCTAGTTGCCCATTCCAAAGCGTAGTAGGTACCTATGGAGAAGAACGGGCAAGAAACTCCATGGACCCTCTTTTAAATCAACATAGGTATAGTTACAAAAAACAAATTGTTTACATCATTCATGTTCAAATTAAAAATGTGAGAACGATGTAGCAAGACGTGCACGTTTAAAGTATCCGTAATAAAAAAGATAAAAAAACAACTCAAAAATTTAAATTTAAATAAGCCGTGGCAGCCAAGAGTTGACCAGTCCCTACTGACGGCGCCCGTTCACGAACATGACGTATGGATCAGCACCATTCAGCTCAACCATTTTGAAGGGAACTTAATGATCCAACACACACGCCACCACCAGCGAGACATTTGAGTGAGCATGACATACTCTCAGCCGCCAGGGCACATTCAAGTCAATGAAAGACGAGGCTAGTAAATGGTAGCTTTATAGTAGGTACATAGTGCTCACACATGTGCTATGCAATTGTACATTGTTAAGAGATTGAATTTATACAATGCAAAGATGTTGTTGTTTTTACAATCTTCAGCAGCTCCAACAATATTTTCGAATGCTAATCAATTAATTTATGCCCCCCTGTGGAGCAGGACCAGCATTGAGCCAAGCATCTTTGTCAGCGATGTAATCCCCCAACTTACAATATGCTTGGCTGCATAGTGTGCGTTTTATACATGATTTAAATTTTGTTTCATTCAGTTGGAGTAGAAGCTACTCTTATAATATTTATCAGTAATTAAGCTATGCACTAAAATCGATACTTATATGCTTACATAATTATAATAAAATCGTAGCGAAGTTAAAACTACACACAGAATATTTTTGAAAAAAAGTAATTTTACGGGGTCTGGGAACGATTGACTGCAGTGGTGGCCCAGCGGTATCGGCCTCGACTTACGAGTTGTAGGTCGTGAGTTCGAACCCAGGCAGGCACTTTGCTTTGTGTAATTTATTTCATCACCACTGCTCTCAAAACGGTGAAGGAAAACATCGTGAGGAAACCGGCATGTCCTAGAACCAAAAATTCGAAGTCATGTGACATCTACCAACCCGCACTGAGCCGGCTTGGTGGATTATGGCCTACTCCCTCTAACCGAGAGGAGGACTGTATCACAGCTGTGGGAACATTATAGGCTGATTATGCTGGGAACGATCCTTATGCCAAAAATATAGTTTTCAGATTTTTTTTCTGTTTGTCTGCACGTATGTTCCAGCATTACGCACATACAACCGGATAGAACCAGTTCTTTGCACCCTATAAGACTGGTCAGTTTGTAGAGTATAAATTATCACGCTATTTGCTATGAGGGATGAGCAGTATTGCATGATGTTCGTATTCTTCTACAGTTTACCGTAAATTGTAAAAAGACGGTACAAAAGGTTAGAATATTGCAGGTACGAGTAGTTACAGATTTAACCTGAAGATGTAACCAAATCCGCCTGGTAGTTCCAGACATTAGCGCGTTCAAACAAGCAAACAAACTCTTCAGCTTTATTATAAGTATTAGTTTAGATATATATGTAATTATAGATCTAGATATAAATGTTGATCTCAAGAAAACCAAAGGCGCATTACGTAAGAAAATAATGACCTAACAGCCATATAACCTTAGCAGGAAACCCATGTTTGTTTCAGACGTAACAAGTATCTTAAAGCGAATTTTCATGTAAGAGGATTGAGGATCGTTGGCTAAAGTACTTGTGACGTAGTGCTAACCTATGTACCTAAAACTGTATAGAATCTGTGTACCTATTATCTAACGATATGTCTACAAGTCATTGAGGCAAGCATAAACATTATGACACTTAGTATCTGTAGACATCCTTCAGGAGGATATCAGAAATGAGTGATCATATTGAGAGTTGTGGTACAGATCATCAAAATGAACAACTTTCTCCATGGGACCAATATCGTAATCGCGTAAAAATAATGAGCTGTCCAATACATTTGGGTCCAGTAGGTATTGGGTTTTGTATGGTAGAGCTGATAAATTTTTCGCCATTACGATGTTGGTCCCATAGAGAAAGTTGTTCAGATTAATGGTCTGTAACACAGCCTTAAATATTACCACACATTTCTGATACACGCTGTATAGTCAAGTCGTCATCGACTTTTGTACTATGTGAGGTTCTTATTAAAAACTAAACAAGTTGATATCCTAAATGTATCTAAGTACAAGCCTTCTGTCCGCGATTTCGTCCGCGTGAAATTTCTTGTTCCCCCGACCCACCCCGTCGCATCGCATCGCCTGCCCGCGTTAGTACTTCGTTTTCGCTTAGCGTTCTTTCTCGCTTTTTGTTTCTTTTTGCTCGGCTCTTAAGGGTCCTAGAGTGATGTTAAATAGACTATAGCCTTACTTAAGAATTGGGCTATAAAATGCAAAAAAAAAAAAACAAATCCGACTTGTATTTCCAGGGATTAGCGCGTACAAACAAACAAAAAACAAACTCTTCAGCTTTATTATTAGTATTAGATTAGATTAGTATATTAATATAGATGGGAATTGCTAACAAAAAACAATATGTTATGCTAGGGGGCTAAAGTACAGCCGGGGTTTGCGGAAGAATCGTACGTTCCCGCGACCCCCGGCGCTGGTGTGAGATGGAACACCGAGGTAGTTTTTAGTCAGTAAGAGTCTGACAGACCCCTCCACCCCCCCAGGGCGGGGGACATTCAAGAGGATTTACCAACCCGAATCAAAAAAAAAAAAGGGGCTAAAGTACACAGTTTACAGGCAAAATCTAAGTAGCTAAGTACTTAAGTAATTATGGTTCTTGCAAAATCAAATCTGCCTAGCCTTTTCCCAGTAGGGTCGGCTTCCAGTCTGACCGGATGCTGCTGAATACCAGTATTTTACACGGAGCGACTGCCTATCTGAACTCCACAACCCAGTTACTGGGTAACGCAATACCGATAATTATGATTCTTGCAAAGAGTTCTAAATGAAAAGTTCCATGAAAAGAAAAAGTTTCGTAACTTATGTCACAGTCATGTGATAAAGCATATTTAAAGGCTAACCTTTTCATAAATTAGCGTCATATTGTAGTCATAATTCATTATTATTTAATAATCTATGTTAATTTAATTCAATATTCCAAAATATTCACAGATTCTGTGCAGGCTTTGTGCTGAAAGGACTTAATTAAAACTTAAATGTCGTTTGTTAGTAAGGCTACGCAAACATTTCGCGGTGTGTTACCAAGAGTATGCCATCAAAAACAAATTAAACACCAATTATATACAACGACTTCAGGTGTATGATTTGTACTTTGGTTCGATGTTATTATGTGGTATGTGCAATGTGCTATGTACAGTCACCAAAAGTGATAAGTAACCAGGGTTGGATATAGTTGAAGTTTAGTAAAAAACCGATGGATGTTTTCGAATAAAAATTAATTTAATTAATAAATAGAAAACAAACAGTACATTTATCAAATTAAATTTCATTCTCATGCATCGGTTTGTTACAAATGATATATGATTTTATTTCGGTAAGTAGGTTTGTACAAACACTTCTATGCTTCAATCATATTTTTTTTATGTGACTACTTTGACAAGAAAGGCCGAAACAAACTCAGATGTCACAGTCTCTTTTAAAGTCCAGACATAATCTTGGTCAGATCATGTTAAGACCATGTATCTGAAATGGTCTTTTTAGGAAAGAAGCACACAGATAGGTTCTAAATTTCAACTATATTAGACGACCTTGGTTACTTAACTGTTTTGGTGACTGTAACTATCAAAAATATTTGCTAAATTTTGCTAATATATAGTCAAGGAAAGAGGGACCGGAGGCCTTTGCGCTGCAGTGGGACAGTGCAGGCTCATAATATTTTATTTTTTATACAAAATATATTTAATAAGTATGAAAGTAAATAAACGAAATCATAATAGTGTTAAAGTAAATCCATTAATTAGCCACCGGTTAATTACCAATACCCCAATTACGTAACACACTTTCTTTCACAATTCGAAGGATTTTGAAAGAAATTCCTAATCCATTGCTTCATATGTTTGAAAAATTCGTCGGCATGACAACGTAAATAGCGCAATGGATGTTGACGAATTGTCAAAATGAAAGACATTGCAATCGTGTAAACAATTACCCCGCAGGATACCTCAAAATGGATAAGCCCATAAGTACCTAATAATAAGCTAATCTACCGAGAAAATACTTGTGTCCTTGTAAAATCATGAACAAGTGAAAATAGAAAGAAAAAAAGAAAGAAAAATAGTTTATTCTGCAGAAACAAAACGCACATTACAAAAAAAATACATTAATAAAAATTCAAACATAGAATGTAGCCAAAAGCCTCGTACCCAAAAATTCAAAAGTTTAAAATTTTGTCAATGGCCAGGGACCAAAGACAATACATTTTGCTCTGCAAGGTTACATATCATCAATCATATTCAAAAATCAATTCAAAATTTGTAATCATATTGATTATCCTGATAGCTATGCTACCCTAATTTAATAAAGGTACGAAATTCAATTTCAGAAACGCTCACCCGAAGCGTAATAACTATTGAGTTGTCAATATCCGGCAATACAAATACGTTCCCTACGTAACATGGTCCTTATTGCTATTGAAATTGCGATAAATCGTGTTTTACGTACCGCATTTTGAGCTCTATTGCGAACAGAATAATACATAAAAGCATGTGTCAAGCGAGGAATGCTAAATATATTTTTAATATTAATTTAATTATAGTGTGTTCCTCTTCATCATCATCCTCTTCTAATCGCACATTAGAACATCAAATTGTTCCTAAAAGATTGTCGCCAAGTTGGTCCTATCCAAAAACAACATGGGTCCATTGTGTATTGACATCAAACCATTAATTGTCCCATATAAGAATTTGGTATAAAAAATCGGTCATTGAATTGAATACGATGGGATTAAATTGCTTTGTCACGACAATCATGGGCGTATTCGTGACTCATTGTAGCCCATGTATTTATGGCGTAATACTAATGGCAGAGTATCGCAAGAGTCATGGAAATCGTGAGTCGAAATGTAAGACGGTTACTATCTTTGTGCCCAGCTACCTAGGTTGCACTGTCTTTTTTTTATTTTTTGGTGGGAAATCATCAAATGACCTCTCCCGCTCTGGGCGGAGCGGAAGGGCGTGTCAGACTCTTACTGACTAAAACCCACCCGTGTTCCTTCAGTTGCCTGTGCGCCAGGGCCACGGTAACTCTTTCGAACAATCCGCGACCCCGGCAGGCATCGGCCCTATCGGACCCCGTCAATTATGATGACATCTCTTTGAGCTAAGATATTTATTGAGGCTTCCACGAACGAAAATGCACAGTTAGGTTGCACTGTCTAACTGTGCATTTTCGTTCGTGGAAGCCTCAATAAATATCTTAGTTCTTTATAAATGACTAGCTTCTGCGAACAACTTCGTCCGTGTGGAATTTATTGTTTTTAACAAATGAAAAAAAGGAGGAGGTTCTATTTTTTAAGTATGACCACGCGTTTGTTTTTACAGAGTAGTCCGATTTTTAATATAGAAAGAAAAAAGAAAGAAAGAAAAATAGGTTACATAGAATATATCTTTGCCAATGACTTCCGAAATTAAAGTTGTTTTTCACTTTGTAGTGTTTTTTTTTTGGAGTCGATTGTTTTTTTTTTTTGTGAAAAACTTATTTTTTCACTTTTTAGTGAGTCACTTATAAAGGCGAACGGCAGGCTTGTATGGGAATTTGGCACAGCTCAGAAAATTTCGTGTTTTGGGATAGTTTTTGTTTTAATTGGTAGTCAATATGATAGACAAGCCCTTTTTAAATTCTTAGAATTTTAGAAGTTGGGACGTAGAAGATAGAACCAGTTTTATTTTTTAAGGTTTTGTTCTAGTGTATCAATGTAGCTTGTTACATATTGGTACATAAACATTGTTTTGGTGATAAAGTAAATGTTCTAGATTGCTTGTCGCTATCTTTGTAGCGTTTTACTAACCATCAAGTAGGTAGATTGAGATGAGGATCGTACCTACTCAGTGGGGTGCATTAGGAGATACCTATATCTAGCAGCGGACTGCAACAGTTTGATAATTATGAAATTCTGGTGGGGTTTTGAGAGTATCTAGGTCAATAAAACAATACTTTGTTTTTGTAAGTACAATTATTTTGTTGTACTTATAATTAATTTCTTCTTCATATTACTTCATCTAAGAAGAGGACAGGTCGGTTAATACCCTCATGGCGAGCATAGCTTAGGTACCCGGATAATTCGCTAAATTGCTTAGATGCAGTCACAAACCAGAATCCAAAACAACAGCATATAACTGTACTGAACTGAACTCAGAACTGAAAGACAGATTTTCTTTACCTGTCAATAAATAATGTCCATATGAACAAAAAAATATGTAGATGAAGAAAATCATTCCCATCATTAAATCGTTAACTATAATGATTTTATGCAACCATTATTCATTCTTAGGTATAATATTAAGTGTTTAATTATGGTTAACGTTATTTCTATTTCTAAATAATTAATTATCATTTCGATATTTGTGTTATTTTACATAATTATGTCAACTTCAAAGTCAAAGTCAAAGTCAAATCATTTATTTCAAATATGCACTTATAAGGCACTTTTGAACGCCAAAATTTACAAAAAAAAAGAATTTATTCTAGTTGCCCCTTCCAAAAGGTAGTTTCGTATGGAGAAGAATGGGCAAGAAACTCCACCGTTACTCTTACTTCTAAAAACATAACTGCGTTTAGTTCAGGATTTAATTACGTTTTACGGAGTATGTATGGATCGTAGCAGGTGGCGTTCTGTAGTCTCTGCCTACCCCCATGGGAAGAAGGCATGAGTTTATGTATGTATGTAAATAACATTATGTTTAGATAATAATCACGACGAATAATCGTAACACCAGTAATTTAATTAAAATTAATATTTCCGCCATTTGTTCACATCTAATTTGATCATGTGTAGCTAAGATTAAATTAATTGGAATATTTAAGTTGCATCTTTTTCCGCTGGGGGAATGAATTTCCGGGCTGTCAGAGTAAACTAAGCGAGACGGATATTATTTTTTATCGGAAATCATTAAAATTCGTGCTGAAGTAGCTTTTTTACGGACAAAATGCAGCTAGAAAAAATTACTTAGTTTTAAAATAATAGTATAATTTTGAAACTGTTTCCGGAATTAAAATGACGATGGCTAACGCTGTATAATTTTCGTAATTACTGCAACTTGTAGAATTAAATAATGCGATTAGCAATTGTTACGTTTGTTTGTTGTTCAAACACAAATTTATTGTTCCTAATTATACGTTTTTATAATAAACTTCCTAGCCACATTCAAGATCTAAGCTTTAATAAATTCAAATCTTTTATAAAACGGAAACTATGCCAGAAAGCCTATTATACTGTGAAAGACTATATTGAGGACAAAAAGGCTTGGGATTAAGCTGCTCCAATAAATTTACACGGTGAATGTTGATTTTAATTTGCTAGCTATTTTAGACATGAATATTTACTGTAAAAAGTATTATATTATTTTCATTATTGAGAATATGAGGACTATGTGGGTCATTGTTTCAGTTATATTCTTGATCTGGCAGTTTAAGTAGTTTATGCGGCCTACCCAAATGTCCTTTCTTTGGTATTGTTCGTCGAATCGTTGAGCTCCTTAAGTTCTGAGTTGAGCTACACGGTTACTGACAAATGCGTGCACTGCCTGGACAGGTCCACTTAATCTGTGTGGTTCTTTCCTCAAAAGACCATTTCAGACACCAATCTACATGGTTCTCAAACATTATGTCCGATTTTTTATATACACATTGACATTGTTGAATTTTATATAAACAATGACATGAGTATTTACTTGTAAAGTATTATGTTATTTTAATTATTGTGAATGTGAGGATTATGTGGGTCATTGCTTTTTTTTCGCAGTTAATTTTGATCATGATCTGGCAGATTGAGTAATTTATGTGGCCTACCCAAATGTCCTTTCTTTGGTATTGTTCGTCGAATCGTTGAGCTCCTTAAGTCCTGACTTCCTGAGTTGAGCTGCACGATTACTGACAAATGCGTGCACTGACTGGACAGGTCCACTCAATCTGTGTGGTTCTTTCCTCAAAAGACCATTTCAGATACCAATCTACATGGTCTTCACATGATCTGACCAAGATTATGTCTGGACTTTAAAAGAGACTGTGACCTCTGAGTTTGTTTCGGCCTTTCTTCTCAGAGTAGTCAGATAGGAAACGCCGACCTCATCTAGTTTAAAAATATGATTGACGTGTAAAAGTGTTTGTACAAACCTACTTACAGAAATAAAATCATTTATCATTTATCATTTATTTACGAAAACTAAAGGCCTCATCCATTTCCCATTGGTTTGTAGTCAGGGAAATTAATTGTTTACCAAATTGACTACTAACTTATTACTATCCGTAGATTGAAACCATAACAGCTGTCATTATTTGGCAGCTGTTTGAAATGGCTATAACATGGTTGATTGACGTGGCGTGTCAATTTGATAAATAATTAATTTTCCTTTTACAGTTGGGGATGCGACAAGTTGCTCGCGAAATTCAAATTTTCTTACGTTATTTGTAATTTGCAGGTTGTATGTTGTTGTATGTTCAACATACAACCTGACACTGACCTGCAAATTGCAAAAAAACATAAGAAAAATTTAATTTCGCAGGCAACCTCACGTTTCCCCCTTATACATGCTTTCCTTTTCAACGGGGAAAAAGTTTAACAAACTGTAGGTAATAAATTGTAGCTCCTAAAATGTACAATGTTTACGATATGTAAATTATATACATACCTTTAAGCGCTATATGAAATACGCCGTGTATAAACAGCATAATCAGCCTATAATGTTCCCACTGCTGGGACACAGGCCTCCTCTCTTTGAGAGTCAATGGGCTGTAATCTACCACGCGGGCCCGGTGCGGGTTGGTAGATGTCACATGTCTTCGAATTTTTTATTCTAGGACATGCCGGTTTCCTCACGATGTTTTCCTTCACCGTTTTGAGGGCAGTGGTGATGAAATTATTTACACAAAGAAAAGTGCCTGCCTGGGTTCGAACCCACGACCTACAACTCTTAAGTCCGGGCCGATACCACTGGGCCACCACTGCTCGTGTATAAACGCCATTGCGGAGTCCAAGACCTATGAGTATTATTTATGTCATCATTTTCTCACAATCGCTTCGTTAAACTCAGCACATTACAGCCTCGTGCGGTTTAAGCGACAGCCTTGGTACTGCTTAAGATTCTCCTCACATTTTAGAGGTAAAAGGGCATAGTGTGGTAACAGTGTATTCAAATAAATACAAGTATAGGTAGGTACTCGGTCTATGGATGAATAAAATAGATTTTATTAAAAAAAAAATAAGGCGAATGAGGTTGGTAGCGCGGCTGTAGAAATCTAAAACTTATTAAATAATAACTTACTGCAAGAATTTGAACAAAATACAAGGTGCCAAAACACAAAAATAAAAACATTTTTAAAGAAAGTGACACTAGGACTATGAAATAGGTTATTAAATTCAAATAAAGAACAACTAAAGTGTGGTGTGCATCTCAAGCTTGCATCAAGAGCTACCAAGAGTGTGATGGCCGTACTTAATCGAAACATCAACACCCTAATTACGTAACATACGATCTATCACAAGCTGAATTATTTTGAAGCCTATTCCTAATCCATTGCTTCATATGTTCGAAAAATGTGTCTGCTCGACAACGTAAATAACGCAATGAATGTTGTTGAACTGTCAAAATGAAGCCCATTCCTACTATTAGTGTGTTACGTAATTACCCCGCTGGAGTGTCTCTTAAAGTCTTAAATATAAGTGCAGAGAGCATAAAGTAAAGGGGTAAACTGACACGAAGACTGGAAACTATAAATCAGGGCTCACCAAAAGTTAAGCAGTTTTTCGGAAACTAGCGACAGGTCCTTGCTTCGCACGGTTTATAAGGTATAACAACAAAAAAAATAACACTATTTATTATACGAAATAAATTCTCAAAATGATAGTGGAAACCGCATTAAAATCCGTTGCGCAGTTTAGAAGAACAACGCTGGCACGCAGACGGACAGACAAACACGAAAAGTGAAAAGTTTAATAGCTAAAGATGATAATTTTTATTTCTGCATTCCAAAATCTTCTAGTACGAGTATTCTAGTCAGGTACTGATACCTAAAGCTAATTGTAATCATACATCTACTAACAGCTACTAATGTGGCCGTACACTCATAAGTCACACAACTCCTGCCTTAGGTCCGGCGACAACTGGCGAGCCGCAGCGGAACGCATTCGTTACTGCCAAACAAATATCGACCTTGCACAGTTGAAATAAAGTTGAAAATAAATAAATTTCCGTTAGCTCGAGAGCGCGTCTAGGCGGCAAGAGGCACGCGTCTCATTCTTAACTTTATTGTTAGTCACACAACGTTGTGATTTGTTTGGCAGTGACAACCGCGCCGAGCTGCGACTCGCCAGTTATGCGCTGGCCCTTATTCGTACTGCGCGTCCATAACCGATGAATCAATGATCATAGCGACCTTGGCTAAATATTAGCATTATTTATACAGCAGGCACTCACTAAGTAATATGTTATAACTACTAACTAGCTATAAAATATAGCTGGGAGAATTTAATTAATAAATCTGCATTAAGAGCGGCCAACCCGTCATACTTTTCATACAAACGCTCGTACGTGATTATGGCGTTGTAACACATCTTTCATAGATTTTTTTGAATTATTAGGTATCTTGTGCACTTTATCTAGGTTTCTATGTAAGCAAAAAATCTAAATTTGGAGAAACAAATTCAGTATGAGCCTCCAAAAATCTGCTTTTTTGCACAAATTTTACCCGAACTTTGGCCGTTCATAATGTACTCATAAATTGTAAAAGTTAAGAAAACATCGTCATAGAAACCTTGCACATGTAATGGTGATTCTAAATGACTAACGTTTTTTCCAAAAACTTGTATGGCTGTTTCAAAAACACGTATTCCCTGGAACAAGTTTTGTGAAATCTCTGCGCGCCAATATTCATTCGATGTTATCGCGTTCTCACTCTTGATTCTTTTTCAATCACTGCGTTGGATGAAACAACAAGCTTTTCAATCATGCTCGCCTTGACGATAGACGGGACCGGGAAGGGCCCCCTTAAGTCGTGTTTACGATAAATTAAACGATTACCTAAATGCATGCGCGTGACTGTACGTAAAATCATGCGTAGAATTATTATTTAGCGACAAAAAAAAATTACAGCAAAATCCAATATTTCTCTTATTGATGGTTCACCTCTCGAACCTTGTTATAATTGGATTGAACTTGGATGAGGACTGGTCTAAGTTACTAATAATTATGCATCATAGAGCATACATACATAGGTAGGTATTCAATTAAGGTTGTGTTAAGATGCCCTATAATATATACAGGGTAGCAGGAACGTCGATGCAGACCCTGCTACCACGGATTCAGTACATAATTTTGAACGCCCCTGCATTTAAAGTTGTGTCAATTATTAAAAAAAAAAAGCTGTTGAGTACATTTATACCGCGTAGTTACTGCACTTTTCTATGAAGAAGCAGTTTCTTTTTTGTAACCGGCGAATATGTTGGTGTGTAGAATCATGGGCTGAATTAATGGCTACATTTGCGCGTCGCTGTAAGTCACCTTGTATAATATTATCTAAATGGTACGGTTTAGTCAATCAAAGGCATTAAAAACACCGCAAAAGAAAAGAAATAAAGAAAATACGTTTATTCAATAAAAATAGAAGATAGACAGCTTTATTTTTTTAGAATAATGAAGCTTTTCCAAAAACTCATGTAGTCATGAGGTGTTGGTGGTGGTGGAGGTGGGGGTGGTGGTGGTGGTTGCGGTTAGCTCATGTTACCTCAACAATTATTTATTTTTGACTACTAAAATGTAATTACAATTTTTAATTATTTGGCCGTACAAAATCATGCGTTACTTCACCGTAAGATAAATATTGCAAACTTTGGCACATTACAATAATATGTTAGAGGCAGTAATTATACCTAACTAACGATTCGCTTCGCACCTCGAATAAGTAACTACTACACGTTTGCCTTCAATCGGCCGTAACTTGGAAATTAAACGCAGTTGTCAGATATATAAGTTTAAGTTCGTTTAAGTAAAACTTTAACGTTCGTAGGATACAGAATACAAGGTTTATGTACCTAAATGTTCCCCCTACGAGAAATGAACCTTCTGTAAATAGTTTATAGCTACAAATCGAAAAATAAGTTTAAGTAATTCCGGAAGTCGCTGTCTTTGTTTTTGTATTTTCATTTTTGGCCACTGACTTCCGAAATTACTTAAAGTAAATTTTCACTTTGTATTGTTTTTTTTTTGACTTCGGTTAAGCGGTATATTTTTTTTTTATAAAATAGTTTTTTTTTTTCACGTTTTACTTGTAGTACCTACCCCACACAAAGTCGTATACCACTACTTGCTATGTAAATAACAGTGACAGAAAGTTATTATAACATCTCAATATATACACTAAGTGGGAAAAGTACGTATTATTGAAGCTAACTGAAAAACTACCAAAGCAACGTTAATAAAATTTATATGGGACCACCCCTGAGGCATACCCTATCTATAATATTTCAAAAAAAAAAGAAATTGGTCAGCAATTATTGCCAGAGATATCGCGTAACAAACATACAAAAAAAAACATACAGACGAATTAAGAACCTCCTCTTTTTTGAAGTCGGTTAAAAACCCGTTTACACGCCTAAAACAAAATATATTTTAAAACTAGATGAGATCAGTTTTTCTTATACGACTACTCTGAGGAGAAAAACCGAAACAAACTCAGTTTAATATTGAACCCACATATTAATATTGAAAGATTTTTAACAGAAATACTGAGAAGCTGAAACGTGCTGGAACTGAGTAACATCACGGTGTTAATTACATACACGTGTAGACCAAACTCGAGCATTAATCTCTACTTATTTTTGACCAATATTTGTCATACCAATAAGCCATATTCGAATAGATATAAATGCTCGAGTTCTAGAATAAATAGACTCTCCGTAGTAGGAATTCGAACCCGGTAATCAGAATCAGTGTACCAAACAAATTATCACCTTTCGTACTGTTAACTTAACAACTCAATCGCTGTAATATCATTATTCGCTACCAAAGAAGACCAAGCAAATCACTGTTCCTGCTTCTGAATGTAAAAGTCCCACAAACTTTAAACGCAATTTGTTTTGCTGTCTGTAAGTTCAAGAAACATGGAAGTCTTTTTTATGTACTCAGGAGGATTCGTTTCCTGCGAACTCTGCTATTCACTGTAGTGCTATAGCATTAAGTTTATAAACTCTTCAGACTTTTTATTAGGAAAAATAGTAAGGCTCTCTCCCCTGGCACTTGAAACTTCAGGATATTCTCGTCTTGTCTCTAAAACAAATTTATTAATCACTAGCTTTTGCCCGCGACTTCGCCTGCGTGGATGTTAGAAAAATATCCCACAGAAATGTACTACCAGGGTCAAAAGTACCCTGTGTATTAATACAGGTTATAAACTGTATTTGTGCCAAGTTTCAGCCAACCGCAATTGGTCTACGCGAGCACGCCATTAAAGCTCCCAATTGGCATATTTTTTTCCGACATCTTCAATAATCATCGTTATATTTCAGCCAATTTTCACGAAACCTTATTAAATAACTCCAAAACCTCATGCGCCACTCCGCCCATTGGTGAAAACCGTATGAAAATCCGGTCGGTAGTTTTTGAGTTTATCGCGTTCAGACAAACAGACAGACTTGTTAGTTATAAACAAATTCGCTAGCGATACTGAACACAGCAAGCATAAGCATAGGTATAATCAGCCTATAATGTTCCCACTGCTGGGACACAGGCCTCCTCTCTGTGAGAGGGAGTGGGCTGTAATCCAACAAGCGGGCCCAGCGTTGGTTGGTAGTTGTCACATGTCTTCGAATTTTTGGTTCTAGGACGTGCCAGTTTCCTTACGATGTTTTCTTTCACCGTTTTGAGAGCATGGTGATAAAATAATTTACACAAAGTAAAGCGCGTGCCAGGATTCGACACCACGAACTAGGTCGTAAGTCGCGACCGTTACCACTGGGCCACCGCTGCTCATGATTGTCTGCGATTCTGAATAATAAAAGTTTATCGTAACTTTAATGTATTTTGTTTGGAGGAGTCATTGGGCGTTCATGTCAGCAGTAGGTATACTTTCTTTCTTTTACATCTACATAAATGTTAAAACACTTTTCGCATCCCAAGAGTCAGATCTCTGGACCTGCACGCGTAGCATGACCACCATAGAAACGAGTTTTGTCGACCGAAGAATAGACAAAATGACAGATTGTTGACAGATTTCTAAAAAAAAAAAACACAATCTGTCATTTTGTCTATTCTTCCGTCGATAAAACCTGTTTCTATGGTGGTCATACTACGCGTGGTGTTGTTAATTTATCACTTAAAAGTACGAGTTCGTAGCCGACTGCATGTAGCAGCAGCAGACGACGTGTCGCTGCGACACTACTGGTTTCTAGGTATTTCTATGAAAACGACGTGTCGCTAATTACGAAAGGTACTTCATAGAAATACATAGAAACCAGTAGTGTGCAGCGACGCGTCGTCTGCTGTTTCTGCATGCAGTCGGCTACGAACTCGTGCCTCAAATCAACTTAAGTTATTTGATCATATATCCAAATATTAGTAAAGCCTAAAGTTTGGACATTATCAAAACTAGCCGTTACTTTTCGTTTGATAGTACCTAAGCGATATGTGGGACACACCTGATAAAATCAAATGAAACACTGTAATTGCTACAAATTGTTTGAAAGCAATTAAGTAACTTGATTGAAAGCTAAACATGTAATCCTGGAAAATCCCAAGCGGTGCTGTAGGCAGAAGTTTTATTGATTTAATTAAAAACTACCTTCAAGTGGCGATTCTTAGTTTTTCGGTAAAGGGTTATTTTTAACCGACTTCACAAAAAGGAAGAGGTTCTCAATTCGTCTGTATGTTTTTTTTTTTTATGTGTGTTAGCTTAGAACTTTTTTCTGGGTGAACCGATTTGAATGATTGTTTTTTTATTTGATAGCTGGTGCTTCACATGTGGTCCCATTTAAATTTGATCAAGGTTTGACTAGTACTTTGTGAGTTATCCTTAATACTGTATATTTTTCCACTTAGTTTATATGGATGATGTGTTAATAATTTCCTGTCACTGTTGTTTACACACCAAGTAGTGGTATACGAATTTGTGTGGGGTAGGTACCGCAACTAAAAAGTGTCGGTGTCCAAAAACAAAAATACAGAACCAAAGACACCGACTTCCGAAATTAAAGTTATTTTTCACGTCTTTTAGTGTTTTTTTTTGGAAGTCGGTTGTTTTTTCGTAAAAAAGGTTTTTGTGTAAAAGAGACGTAAATACTTTTCAAAGAAAACCCATATTTTAAAGTCATCGGTTAGGTACTATCTCGCCATCTACCATCAAATTCAACTTATTACTAAAAATATATGAATAAAAGGAATTAATCTTTACTCAGAACAAAATGGGTAAACTACAATCAATATGAATCTTAGATAAATAATGAAGGTATTACAAAGTTGTTGTTGTGTTTGTTTGTTGGTACAACATAAACGAAATGTAAAAAAAAAAACAATGACCTACCTAGTAGGTATTTTGATTTCTCAAACCAAATCACTGTTCTAAATTGCGTGTGAAAAGGAAGACGCAATGCTATTCAATTCGAAACATATTGTCCGACACGGTGAATTATTTTCCAACAAATAATAATTACTGTGTTTATAAGTACTGGACTGGTTTCGAAGTGCTACGATAATGCTTAGGGATCAATTCACGTTGCATGACGCGTATGCTAATGGAGATGACGTGACCACAAACAAAGAGCAACAGTATTTATTATTGTTTTTACGTTCAAATTATCTAAACGTAATTGTTACAATGTAGTTTTGAAGACAATAATCGATTTGTTTTGTTAGTGACGTCATCTTCGTAGATTTTCCGGTTGAGCTTGAGCAAATAACGTAAAGATGTTAATTGTATCGACGACGCCTCTACATATGTTGATTATACAGGATGTGTGTTTCAAAAATCTAAATTATCGTGATGATTATCTTGTACGTAAATCCGGTTCTACATTTTTAAATTATTAAGGAAGTCTTAATCAGGTTGATCTTGTATTTTCGGGTGTAATACAAAGGCTGCAAGCGTCTTGTTAAATGCACGCAAGGGTATGCACCTGTGTTATGTCTCACGCCTTCGAGACGAATATAAAATCTTCAAGTGCAAAAAACGATATAAAATCATTTCATTCCTACCTACCTACTATCGTAAAAATGTACGTTTATATCCTTCTGATTAGCAATTGTTTTGTTGTTTTGGGTTCAGTACAAAAAATCAACAACAGGTTCACGTCCTTAGTTTTGTAAGTCCTTTATTAAAATGCATTTATGCATGGCTGCAACCTTTAAACAAGTTCTCAAGGGTTTTGCTCACATTTGTAACATCAATAAAGAGCTACTAAGTTTGTGCAAATTAATATTATGATCTTTAGTTTCTAATGTTCAAATCTACAATTAAAACTTAATTATACAGGAAGCAATCATAGTGGTTTATTTATTTTAAATTCAAAGTTTATTTTTAGTTTGCGGACAAAAGTTAATTAACTCGCTTAATAATCATTTCAGCGTGCGCCGTGGTGCACTCTAAGTGTTAACTTGGATAAGAATCATGATTCCTAAAAAGTCAATGTCATCGACGCATATCACAAGGTAGGTAGCTACCTAAAAATATATAATAGGTACACACGGCTACACATCAAAGCTGTACATTTCCAGTTTACGCTGACCTCGCACTCTACGGAAATCCTATACAATGCGAGATCAGCTTATACTAGAAATGTACAGCTTGATGTGTAGCCGTGTGTACCTATTTTCCGGTCGGTCCGGCCATTTTTTTTTAAGGACGCCTTCAGGCTAGGTGGAGCGACGATCTTCGCAGTGTGGCTGGTAGCAGCAGGATGAGAGTTGAAGAGAATCGAGCTGAATGGCGTGCAATTGGAGAGGCCATGTCCAGCAGTGGACTGCTGTAGGCCGATGATGTTAATGAGCTATTTCCATGCAATACTTTTAATTTAAAGTATTTTCCCAGGTCCCTTAAAAGATTAAAGAGCAAAATATTTAAGTCAAAACGGTAGCTACATAATATTTTATCTCAATTGAGACCAACCAATGAGCTGAAAAATGAGTCCAAAATTATAAAAGAGACCCTTCGAATTGATTCGAGGAATCGAAATGATCGAACGCGTTTTTATCGGAACAGATTTTATCAAAATTGGAAAGGAAGTGAACAGGTTTCTTGAATGTATTTTTTTCGGAAATAAGTCATGAATAATGTTGTCACTTCTGAGTACAAATCAAGACGGATTATTTGTTGTCAATTTATTTTAATTAATCATAGCTGATAAATTGTTGTGATATTTATCTTAATATTAGCATAGAAACGCAAATATTTATTACTGTACGAACATTATTTTCTGAGAATATATTATATCTAGGTACACCTTGCTTTGCCTACGCGCAAGTGTCCCCATTAACCGTTCTATAGCATTCGAGCTATTTAATTATACGTTTTTGTCGATAAAATCATACATAACGAACAATAACATGGAAACCGGTTCTAGTAACTCGTTTTTTTAGAAAGAGATAAATGTTATTTACATGAGTAAAACGATAATTAGGTATAGGATATTTTTTTGTTTCATATCTACTATGTATGGCGCTAGTCAGACCAACGAGGATAAATTATCAAAAAATAGACCAGGTAAAACCAGGTAGGTGTTTGATAGAAAAAAAAACGCTGCGACAAGCTAATCCTTAAAAATATCCGGCTGTATATAAAAAAATAATGTACAGACCGCTTTAAATTCACACCAACCTAGTTAGACAAAATACATTTCTAAAAAAAAACTAAAAACTGTCTATTATTTACTGTTATTCAACGGTTTAATTCTGTTACCTAGTTAATTAGAAATCGTATATACTTATCTAATCTTCTATATTCTACATTAAGGAATCGACGCCAGTATAGCTACTAAATATGCCTACTTAATACCAACTTTAAAATTGATATCTTACTTCAACTTTAAATTTATTTATATTATTATTCTTTGTATTTTTTATTTTGTTTATTTTTTGTCTTTCGACCTAATTTGTACACCAGCCATGGTCAAACATGTTGAGCCAAAAATACCTTGTAACACCTACTTATAACGTGCAAATAAATTAATCTGAATCTGAATCTGAAAAATAAAAATGTTAAGTCTTAAGATTTATAATCAAGTTTAACTTATATTTTTTACTAATCACGATTTAGTAATAATTATAATTGATCGTTCGATCTATTATAATGATGACTGATAGCGCATCGTGATACCGTTCCCACACTAAAGATACACAGACCTACCTACGAATTCATCGTGCATTCATGACTTTTGTGTACTTGACTGCCAATCATGGTTCCTGCACATGTAACCACTACTTTACCACATTTGAAACCTTCAGCACTAAATATGACCACATTTCATTGTTATTTATCCATCTTACTAAGAATTTCTTTGACGAAACAATATTGGTCAGACGAGCCGGGTATACAGGTTTATTCACACTAGTACAAGCCATGTGCCAGATGGGGTTTCCCATCCCAACTTTCATACAAAGGAGATGTTCCAAATTGTATGGAGCCTGAGCCAGGTCCTTGTACACTATACTGAAAATAGGGAAACACATTTAAAACAGTTGTCAACAGTCTAATTACTTTAAAATGGCTTTATTTGCTGGTAAACTACAAGAAATTGCACTTGAAATAACACACAACAAAAACCCGTCATGGCGGTAAGCTGTTATCTTGATTGATTAATGACGATTGACATGTTGTGACAGCTGACAGTACTCTTTCTGTAATCAATGGTTGATCTATGGTTTACTGTCATTGTAATTAAGCACAGAGTAACTAAATTGGTGAGACGCCATGTTGATAGTCGGTAAAAATAATTGATAATTATGAATTAACTACCACAACAGGGCCCCAATTCTGTATGGTAATTATTATTCCCCGCGTAATCTTACCACGTGCAAACCACGTAATCAATATCGTGTCTTGTAGAAACGGTTTCATTCATTGTATCATAGAGAAAACGTTATTAGCAGATGTCGTGCTTAGATAAGGAATGGACGTGGTTTCGAAGTAAGGAACCGTTATGTGTTCATAGTGAATTAGGGCCCAGTATACATTTAAATGAATTATCTGTATTTTTCCCGAATTCTACGGATTTTTCACTTTATTTTGAGTAGTTAACATAGACCTGACCACTTTAAAACATCTCTTTCATCCCCTATTTAACCCCTATAAAGTGGTAAACTTTAAAAAAATCTTCTTTAGTGCTCACCTCACCTTTGCTTTAAAAGAATATCTTGCGCATAATTGCTTTCTTCCAGACCTAGCGGTTTAGGTTGAGCATTGTCTGTCAGGTAGATGAGCGAAACTTCTGAGTGCTTATGCAAACGATATGTTCACACTTTAAGGAATACTTGACAGGTGTCCTATTGAAAATTCCTATCCAAGCTATAAGTGGTTTATTTATACTTCGGGCTGTAGGTAATAGATTTGCCAGTTGTACCAGTGGAGATAAGGAAGATGGAAATGTATATCCTACTAAGAAAGAAACAACGAACAAGATAGTATAATGATATGAGCTAAGTCTGACTGTAATAATCCATTTCCAAAGAAAACTTACCCTGCCTGTACGAATATAGCCCTCATTATAGATTGTCAAATGATAAACGTAAAAGGAACACTTGAATTTTCACACCCCGTTACATCTGCCTGCCGAACATTTAATTGTTAAAGTTCTGTACACACAAAAAAAAAAATAGAAAAATCACAGTATCAATCTATCAGGCTGACTTATGGTGATTTCGAATAAAATGTTATTTTAGAGGAAGTTTTTATTTTAGCCAATAGCTTGCAAGATAACGATTATGACATACACGCAAAGCATTTCGTTTGTAAAGGTAGTGCCATTGAGCGAATTCGAAACGCTAAAATTTCATTAAAGGTCTGGGTTGTATTAATTATCTACCTAGGACCTTTAATGTTACCATCGTGACATCTGCCCACGAAGTGATAAATTCGCAAAAGTTTGCAAAATATTTCTTCGTATTTACATAAAATATTGCGTATCTTAAGCCTACTTTGAGGATTCCATTTCACAAAGCATTAATAATGAAGGTCGCGATGCCGTTACTAGAAACATTAGAATGCCTGAAGGTAATAGTATATTAGAATAGCAATTAGGCGAAACCACTTCGAATAACAGAGGAGCTAAGTAAGAATTATGAATGTATTCTGTATAAGTAGATAACAGTAGTACGGCGTTTTGAATGAATTAGTAATATTTTGCTGCTTCAGAAGGTAATAGAAACATTAACTTGGTTTTATGAGTCTGTACGGACTTTGTGAAAATTCTTTTGAGTTTGCTAATGTGAAGACAGACATTAGAGAAGCCGAAAAGGTAATGGACATAATTATCTTTCGTGATACTTAACATGTTTCCTGTAAGGTAAACCATTGTGTTCCAAGTAAAAAGCGGAGGCAAATAGGGCCATATAATAACCTCAGATAGACTATTTTTGGTTATTTAGTGACTGAAAGAAGGTACAAAAAGCCTTATAAGAAGTCTAGTAGTACAACAAGGAACATGCGTAAACTTTTCGATCGTCGCCACCTCGTATAGAAATGACACGATGATAGAATCTCAAGCTCGTTTCCAAGTCATGTTTCAATTTCTGTTCCAGTGATGGCGAGATATTTAAATCGTGCTTCATTATATAACTAAAATGTTGAAATAAAGGCCTTTTGACCCACCATATATAAATTATAATCTGCTAAATAAATATCTGAAGGAAGTTTCCCAACATCCTAACGATCTGATCACGAAATACTTTCTTGGCTTTTACGATCAATTAAACTAGTTTTTCTATAGATTTATCCAAATCTGATTTTATTGGCGCCACACATATTCATGAGCTTTTTATTACATTTTTATGCAATAAGCCATAGTTTTAACAAAAAAAACGTTTCGCATGCCATCATTTTATATTTTGAAATGTGATTATCATATTATTATTTATTGTGAGAGGTATCAACAATTATTATTATTTGTTATAATATAACAGATTGCATTGCCCTTTTTTATGGTTTACAAACAAATGGAAATAAAGGCTAGCCTCTGGTCATCTTCCACTTTTTGAGTCGATGGTAAATAAATATATTATGTTTTAAGAGGTTTACAAGAGCTAAAGCGCGGTCACTGTCGGATTGCATAGAAAAGAAAGAGACGCGCGATGACACAACGCTGGTAATTTATTGCAAAATATGAAGCAATTATGGATTTACAAAAAATCTATTCATTGGACCAAAAAATTAAAACAAAACGTAATAGTTATTAAATTACTTGTAAAATAATCTGACAAAAAATCTGAATGTTTGCATGTATATTAATATGGTTTTTAATCGATGAAATATTTTTTTAGAGGTATCTTCGTGGTTTTTTTCTATCATATGAAGTTAATTGTATTATGTTTTCAACACACTATCTAACAAGCATATATCCAGAAGAATACTTATCATATATTTTTCTGATTTTGGTTACTGCAGTGGATCATATATTTTTAGGCTTTATAAATTTGCGTTTAGGTCATGTAGTCCCCTTAATGTAAGAATTGGGCCCAGTAGGTGACCACGCCAATCGCGACCTTAGTGACGCAGGCATTTTAGATTCTCAGAAGTTCATGTGTCTGGACACTTGATTGTGGGACATGGTTTGGTCAGGGGCACTGCATTCGCAGTGGATGTCGGTGGGATCTTTATTCCCCCATTTAGCGTCGGGTATAGACGTGACATATACTTTTAATTAGCGTCAGTGCCAGTATGTTTGCTATATTTTGCAAAAGCTGTGGCTGCGCTATTGGGTGCCTATAAAAGTAAGTCGTAAAAGTCTTCTACTGCTCTTGGGAGTTTCAAGAAAAATCACGAAGCCGATTTTGTGATCGTACTTATTGCATTTTTTGTATTCATTAGAAGTGAAATGAATAATATGGGTACCTACTACTAGTTGAAAATTACATATTAATTCACGAACTTTCTGAAATGCATAATAATTATTCTAAAATGATGTATCTTTTTGGTAATATGGTTTAAAGATACACATCAAAAGTGTCTAGGGATCAAGCACGTCTTTGCTAGTTACTAAAATTCAGTTTTTTTATTATATATATATATATTTTTTTACCTTCTATGGATACTTTTTTAGAAAATTTCGTCATTTGAAATGGGAATACTTTTTGAATTTCGGACAAACGATGGAAATCTGCTGTCAAGTCATATTCCTATATAATCCCGCATCAGGTTTAAGGCCAAATCAGTAACATTTCTGCCATACTTCTGAGTGGAATCAATACAAATGAACATTATTGAGGAGAAGACGTCATTTGAGCCGAGAAGAAATTATCAGAGCCATGGGAATGTTGGAAGCTGATTCGTGGCAAGGTGCTGTGGCAATCGCTCTGAGCACTACGCAGAATGTTATAAGTCGACTTTGGACACGTTCCCGCATCACTGGCAGCGTGGCAGAGCGACATGGAGGACGAGCTCGCATCACCACAAGCGGACAAGATCGTTACATACAAATTACTGCTCGACGAAATCGTACAATGACAGCGATGATGTTACTTACGAGGCTTCATAGCTCTTCAGGAATGTTAATAAGCGATTAAACCATAAGAAATCGCTTGCATGAAGTCAATCTGCGTTCCCGCAGGCCACTACGTGTACCACCTATTGAGCCCCGCAATTGCAGAGCCCGTTTACAATGGGCTCGTGAACACCGCAATTCGGCAGAAGAAGAGCTGCGTTTTATGTTATTCTGACAAATCCCACTTTGGTATGAGGCCAGATACTAGACGTACACGGTATTGGAGGAACCCTGGACGCCAAGAACGTTTAAAATCATGCCAGGCAGTCCATGCATACAGTGGTGGAACAATCATAATATGGGCGAGTATTTGATCGGCGAAAGAATCGAACTGATTTGGATCAGTGGCAATCTCAATGCACAGATTTACGCTGAATTGATTGTATCACATGTTGCCATTACTTCGCGGATCCAATTTGATGTTTCATTTCTGCTTATGCATGATATTGATAATGCACGTCAACATACCAGAGCCAACACGCCAGAGTCGTTGCAAACACACTTAATGCAGTTAATAACAACGTCCTACCATGGCATGCTCATTCGCCAGACTTGATCCCATTGAGCACCAAATATGGATGCCGTACACACACCAGAAAATATTTTCCGCGTGTTACAACGGACGTGGGCGGCCATTCCACAACGTGATTTGCCGAATCGCTGCGAATGTGTTATACGCGTTAACGGCGGAAATACAGACTACTAATTGTTTATTTTACGATACATATCACATTTTCATGTCAGGATTAACTAAATTGAAAAGTCCAGCATAAGCAAAAATCGCGAAAAGTCTTTATTATTGCAAAAGCAGAAAGTACTTCGTCGACCTACACATACGAAAACATTTATTTAATCAATCTAAATACACATTTTTATTTAATATCAATAGCGCATTTTTTATTATTTTTATATACCCTTATCCCTAGACACTTTTGATGTGTGTATATTTATGTCTGTACCGATACTTTACATACAATTTTTTTTAAATGGAAAACCAATATCGTCAGTCTTATCAGAGATCCTACCTACGTCTTTAAACAAGTAAGTATTGTATATAGGAAAAAATACTTTGAGCAAAAAATAAATATGGTGATGTTCTTCAGAAAGGTCAGGTGCGTAATATTCGCAACTGGCGTGCGTGTATGAGCTGATGTATGAACGTAAACAAGGCAAAAGGAGTAAGTAAGGATCGTAGCAGGTCCGTTCTGTAGTTCTGCCTACCCATGGGAAGAAGGCGTGAGTATATTTATGGTTTATCAGATTGCAGTATTTTATAAAGACGTTTCTTTAATCCCTTCGTTGTTTGTTAGGCATCTCAAGTGCTTGATTAATTGGAAAATTCTGTGATAATAAATTTGAGATGAATTCGTCTGAATAATGGAATGACACTTCCTCTTTATGCCGTGATGGCCCAGTGATTAAAGCCTCGCCTCTCATAATAAGCATGAGATTATGGGTTCAAATCCGGGCAAGTACCAATGTGACTTTTTCAATTCATATGTACTTTCTGAGTTTATCTTGAACATTACTGAGATCGGTAAAGGAAAATATTTTGAGGAAACCTGGCCTTATTCTAACTAATATTATAAATGGGAAAGTAAGTTTGTTTGTTACGCTTTCACGCTAAAACGCCTAAACTAATTTAGGCGGAATTTAGGCACATGGGTAGTCCATGACCTGGGTTAGGACATTGGCTACTTTTCATCCTGTATCGCAGACGAAGTCGCGGGCAACAGCTAGTAGTTAATGTAAGTCTTAAATCGCCACCCGCCTTGAAAAAGCGTGGTGATCAATGCTCGTGCCTTCTTTGTATGAGTAAGGGTCTTTGCCCTGTAGTAGGACACAAATTGGCTGGTATTATAAGTCCTCTTAAATAGTTGTACCTAGTACACGTTCTCACAAAAGAAAAAAAATACTATAGGCCAAAATGGAAAATAGTTTTGAAACAAAAGCTTTTGTTTGTAACCCTAAATTATTTACCCATTCACGTTTTTATAATAGGAAAGAGTTTCTGGTCTTTATTTAAATTCCAAGTTCCTACATACAATGTTTAATTCTGAACAACACAATCTGAACAATTTTGAAGCCTATTGCTAATCCATTGCTTCATATGTTCGAAAAATTTGACTGCTCAACAACGTAAATAACGCATTGAAAGTTGTTGAACTGTCAAAATTAAAGCCATTCCTACTGTTAGTGTGTTCCGCAAATAACCCGCTGGTTGGTATAAAAAAAAAAACATAAAACTGAACGGAACGTTTAGTCTTCCAAGATTTGTGAAAAGTTATTAACCAACACAAAAAATGGTTTACAATCTAAAAAACCTTGATTTTAATTAAGGAAACGACATTTTTAAAATCTAGTTAACTAACTATATAATGTTGACTTTGAAAACGAGCTCAGTATTCGGTCATTTTAATTAGATATCTAATCCTAAATTAGCAGCAAATCCAGTACCTGTTCTTGATCTATTTATATTAAGTGGCAGGGACATAGACACTCAAACTGTAACCACAGCACAGGATTCTGAACGCCCGCGCCCTTGCGTTGAAATTTTTCTTCGGTTATTTAAAAAAAAGTTGCTGTTCTATACATTTTGAACGCGTAGGTATTGCACTTTTCTATGAAAGAGCAGATTTTTTATTTGATAACCGACGAAAATTTTCTACCCTAGGTCTAGAATTATGTGCTGAATTCATGGTTACAGTTTGTGCGTCGATGTGGGATGCCACCCTGTATATTTTTAGCTTGTGATTTACCCAGTTTTTATTCGTATAATTAATTAGGTACTTTTAAGTACCTATGTGAAATGGAAAAACTAGAACTACTTAGATCTAGTTTTTAAAATTTTGTAGGGATCGGTAAGATAAACCGCAAAAAAATACAACGATATGTTTACATGTTGTCTTACTCATTTTTCTATTTTTAATGCTTACTTATAACTTAGTTCACACCTATGAATAGTTAGTTGGATCAATCTATAAAATCTAGTGGAATGATTACGATGATGTGAAAGTAAGTTGTTTGTTAATTTAAAACATTATAACCAAATTCGAAGCTACACTCAAATACGCCACAAACAAGTTATAAAAACTTCGTTTATTAAACAGTATCTAATATAATTTTCTACTTTTGTGCATGAAAAGGACACATTTTTCGCAGAATGTTTTTGACTATTTTTGGCGGCATCCAAAACAAGGATTTTTTTCTTCGCAGGCCGTTAGTCACTGGTGATTATTATTCTTATCACACTTTTACGTACAAAAGAAATTACTACTACTATTTTTATTATTACTCATTGGTACTCGGTAAGTAGTCATTGGACATTGATCTGTTGACGTTACGTATCATTTGTAAGTAAACAACTCTATTTACCATGTGGTTTAACGACTCGTAACATACATACAGAAATATATAGCAACGATAGAAATCAAAAGATCCTCACCTTAACTCGAAAAAATCCCAATTCCAATTATCTTCGGCACGTATATAAACACTTTCACAAAATAGTAATAAAATCCGAGTATTTTGTTTGTTAAGTCATATTCACGAATCGATCACAATGCGAATGTTTAGAAGACGAGTAGGCTCCGCGGCGGAGTAGGGTTGTCTGCGCAGGCTGCGAATGCCGCCGTGGATATAACCAGAGTGGTTTATACGAAACCGTATGCTGGCCAACACACCCACCTCCACACAAGTACATAGCGGCTTCTTCTAACACCGTTACTTACATCCGTGGGAGATCAACTTATTCTTTCGGTTTTTGTAACTTGATGCTCGCACGCCAGTTAGGTAGCACCGCGTGGTAATTAGTACTTAACCCCTTGAATGCAGTTTGGTTTTAGCGACAATTATTTTCTATATCAACAACAAATTAATATTTTCTAGGTCAACGAGGTATCATTGACACGTGTTATTTTATCGCAAGGTCTGTCCAACACAAAAGTTTTCTCAAGTGAAGCTTGTAAATAGGTTCCCAGCGGAAAACCCACAAAAAAAAACAAATATGTAACACATGTAAGTTATGTTCAGAGGTGAGATAAACAAGGAAAGTCTGAAACATAAAAATAAAGCCTCCACGTGTTTTGTATGTTTTTCCACGATTTTCCTGTTGAAGAAGATTACTTAACACTTGTCTTAATAGATTTAATTGAGCATTTCATCAAATCATTTTTGTTAAATGAACACTCAATACCTCACAAAATTAATTGAGCGTAAATTAAACAGATGTTTAATAATTATTTTATAAAATTCAAAATCGTTTTTGCGATGAAAGAGATACAAATATGGAATTAGCTATTCATAGTTTTACCACAGAATTCTAGTTAACTGTTGTGGTGACCGGGTTACTGTCGTGGTTTACAAAGAATTTGCACCCCACAGTATGTAGGTGGAGCTATATAATGTCCCATTTTATGCTTTCACCAAATATTATGAACAACAGGTCTGCACGTACTTTCTTATTTTGTGACTCATGTCACCATTGTGTCTTTCGCAGAAAAAAGTAGTACTTAAAAAAAATACCGTGGGATTTTGGGGGTTACATTTCTAGAGTAGAAATTAATGTTTATTTATCCGAAAGAGATGATAGTCCCTATGCTTGGGCAATCAAAAACAGTACCAATCTTTGTGTAGTATTGTCACGTAGTTTCACTCAGAAAGTACGTCGGTAATACCAAAGTACAGTGGAATTTCCAGATATAAATTTTGCGATGGGTTCAACAGATACTGAGAGTGACGAAATGTTAGTAAGTTTCGACTTGAAGGAGCCAGAGATCTAGTCAAAAACCTCGCAATACTTTGGTACTCTACCACTATCGTATATGATTCTGTAATGGAATGAAAGAGAAAAAAAATCGCTTATAGATATTATTGAATAAGTATTATCTTTATATAGATATTTAAATAAAATAGTAACGAAGTCAAAACAAGGTTTTTTTTTTTTTTTTCAAATAACGTAATTGTTACGAGGTCTGTGAACGAGACTGATGCCGAAAATATAGTTTTTTAGAATTGTTGTCCGTTTGTCTGGATTAACGCAAAAATGGCTAAACGGATTTGGATGAAATTTGGTACACATATAGTTTATAACCCGGATTAACACATTGGGTACTTTTAATTCCGTTAGTACGTTCCCGGGGGATATTTTCCGACATTCACGCGAGTGATGCCACGGCCAGGCTAAAGCTAGGTATTAATAAGCTTGGTTTCTGTAAGTGTCATTGAAAATGGTTATACGCGATTTTCCTGCCAGATTTGTCGGATATCTTGATGACATACAATATCTAAGTTCAGAGTTTTTTTTTTGCGATCCTAGTCTATTGTAAAGTGCTTCACAGTGTTAGTACCAAAGCAAAAAAAAGGAATAAGTAATGGGTTAAAACAATAAAGACTAATAATTATTATCATCGTGAAGTTAGCGGTAATTGTCGTCTAGATAACATCCGGAGTCGTTAGCAGTCATTATTAGTTCATTGCGACCATTAAGCATAATTTATTATGCTGAGAAGTCCGTCTCGGCTTTGTGCACTAAGAATGAAAACAATGCCATTAAATAAGTATTTATATGTAGCTTAATGTTAAAAATAGTACACTAAACATACCAGCCAATTATTGTAACCTACAAATCAAAAAGCTTCATATGGAGCCTGGCAACTGGTTATCGTCAATAATAGTGTTGCAGATACGAGTAATATGAAAAACTTAAAACCCGTTCCCGAAATTCTGCTACGTTAAATAAATACTGCTTGTTGCTCGTCATGAAACAGCATGAAATAAGCTCTAAAAAAAAACAAGTGAAACTCGCTCGCTAACGCCTACGCTAATAACGTTAGCAATGTGTCGCGCCTCAACGAAATTTTTGATACACTGTAGGCTCTCTTCTACCTATTACATTTCACACCACTATCATTATAACAATAATTATGTTTTCTTACTACTCTATTGTTTAGTAGAAGCCTGAAGGTACATTAACATAACTCGATTGAAAATAATAGTACCTTCTGATCGACGTGACTATGTCTCGAATTCTCGATCGTAAAAAAGTGCAACACGCCTAGTAGATATTTCAGTACTAACTGCTAGTCTGCTAAATACTGGCGGTTTAAAATAAAACAATATCTTATTCATAACTTAGGTACCTATATTGATTCGGAGATATATTGATTTCAGCGTGTTTGAACTTGATCAGGAAACAAAAGAAAACTGAAGAACTCTTTAAGTTTTCCTAGATTGGTTGAATTTCCCCGGGAAAGTTTCCAGCCATTCCGCATCAGCGAAGGAAGGGTTAGATTTTTTTTTGGGGCAGTTTATGTTTCATGTTTGTTAATAGTACCCAGACCTACCTAATACCTTTTTTTTTTTTTTTTTTTTTTTGGGTGGGAAATCATCAAATGACCTCTCCCGCTCTGGGCGGAGCGGAAGGGCGTGTCAGACTCTTACTGACTAAAACCCACCCGTGTTCCTTCATTTGCCTGTGCGCCAGGGCCACGGTAACTCTTTCGAACAATCCGCGACCCCGGCAGGCATCAGCCCTATCGGACCCCGTCAATTATGCTGACAACTCTTTGAGGCGCGCGTGGAACACAACGCGCCGTCGACCCGGGCCTGGTCCTTACCGGAAGGCGAGCTGCCCATTGCTCGCCGTCCGCAGGCCCGCGCCTACGGTGGCCGGGAGTCGGCTATCGACTCCCGACGCCCAGGGTGTCTCCTCCTGCGGCGACTAGGGGCGTGAGGGCGCATTGATTGCCTCTCCCTCACGCGCTCCGCCTCCTCCTTCGCGAGCATTACTGCTTCGCAGAAGGAGGTGACTGCATACCTACCTAATACCTGGTATATAGGTAAGTAAAGGTTTTTGGTTGGCCAATTCATTCTCACTGTGGCAAGTCTCTTATTTACAAATATAACAAAATGTGTGCTGAACATTTTAGCACAATCATGAGAAAACATAGGCATCAAATATTTCAACCTATATATGCATAACCTTTATTATTTAGTTTGTAAACATTGTCTAGGTTGCAAGTGAGCGTTGACCTTCAATGTGGTTAGTCGGCATTATTCGAAGATCACAACACTGTCGGTTAGCGTCAGTCATGCAAGTTCAATAGCCGAAATGTCAGATGATATGTCAAGAGCCTAATCAGGACCGAGTCTGACTTCGAGTTGCAAAACCTCCCGTAATAACCCAACAAGTTGTGATCAACTGTGTATTTAACCACGTATACATAATTATATTTGTAACTAATACTTTATCATTTTAATTTACAAATTCTGAAATTAGAATTTTAGATACTACAATTAATTTGAATATTCAAAACAAAACACTGTTGTTTCATAGTTATTATGTTTTCACTTCTGTCGGCACTCCCCGTGACAGCCTATGTTCATTTTTTTATCATGCGCACTTGCTTTTTCAACTCACTTTAGTCACTTAGGTACTTATGAATAGAATAGAGTTGGAATACTGGCACTGAACACTCAAGTCCGGGAAGAAACATCAGTTTCCTGTGACTATCGGATGTAGTTAATTCTTTTTTCGTGAGACTTCCTCTCTTTAAATAGTCGCTATGTGACAGCGCGACGCGACCCTACTAGAGCAAGTTCTATGAAAATTTCATGGAAAATGGTGCCGATTCTCTTGTACACCGAACTAAAGTAACTAAACTATCACTAAAATTCCTTACTTTTGGCTATGAGAATCTTAGAGCTATTCTGCAATAAAATATCTCTAAATTTAAAAATCATTTTGACGCAACTAAAATTTAATTTGACAATCGCGACTCCACATGGTACCTACTTGTTTACCCTACCACGTGATTTTTTTTTAGAGCCGGATGCGCGCATGGGGGGTAGCCTCGGCGTGTTTTATATGGAATTTTTCACTTTTTGTACGGAAAAAATTAAAAAAAAAAATACCTTCGTGTAGAGTTATGTGGGTTTAAGGGTATTATAAAGGGGGTCGAAATTTTCATTAGTTTTGCGATAGGACACACCGTTTTCGAGATATAAGCAAAATTAAACAAAAAATACAGTACTGTTTTTGCCCCTGAAGTCGAGGTGTTGTGGTGAATCTTAGTTCATGACAACTAATTTTATTCCACACCTTTTTAATCGCGATTAAAAATAGCCAGATTTAGTTAAGACAACCAAAATTTTAGGTTAAAAACGTCAAATTCAGAATAGCAAAATTGCCATTTTCACTAAACTAATTATTCAGTACCATCTTGGTGCTGTCAAACTAAAATATAGTTAAGTTGTGTCACTTTAGTCTATTTCAGAATGAGAAATCGTCTTTGGACAGGACTAAAATTTTTTTTAGTGATTTTTAGTCTAGTTTAGTGAATTTTGTGACAAGAGAATCGGCACCATTGTTCTACAAGAGTCGCGTCGCGCATTCTGCAGGAGCCTTAATGTTTATGATTGCTTCTGATTTACTCATGTACTTTGTTTGACTTATGACCTCGTCGCGTGATCATCGTGAGTTAGAATCTGAAACTAGCCGGGCTATCTCGAAACTGAACCCTAATTGCAGTTGCATTGAAGGTTTTTGATATTTTGATAGAATGGTAATTGTTTAAATGGAATTTAAGTATGATGTGGATGTGGATGTCGGAAATAATCCCAAGGGACGTGGTACTGGGACAAAAGTAGCCTATTGTTACTCTTTATAACATCAGCTATCTGCCAGTGAAAGTCCGTCAAAATCGGTTCAACCGTTTCCAAGATTAGCCAGAACAAACAGAAATATTATAAAATTGGTAATTTTTTATAAGGTCCGTATATACTCATATGATATGTGTTTAGTAAAAAGCTGTTATTTTGTCATTACAACCAGACACTTCAATTTTATTTATTTATATAGATTTAATTATGAAACCTTTTCTAAAATATTGTTTTTACTTTCAGGTAAGTATGACGATACATCACCGTCCACACCAAGTTTATCTTAAAAATTCTGTGAGTAGCTACTATTAATACATTTATTTTAATAGATATATATATATATATCAAGAGGGATCTTCCAATAGATATTAGAGTTCATGAATCACGTCGTAAATGTCTGAAAGCTTTCAGTAATACTTTGAACAACACATGTCATGCTTATTCTCGGACAGTGATTGAATTCTCGGTATACAGATTTAAAGAGTACACACGTGTCTGCGAAACGGCTCCCGCAAACAGCCGCGACGCGACTCTACTCGTAGTAGAACAATCTCTATGAAAAGTTTATGGAAATTGTTCTACAAGAGTCGCATCGCGCTGCCGCGTCGCGGCTGTCCGGGAGCCTTTATTTATTACAAATGTTCTTATTACTAGGTAGTTATTTCAACTATCTCGGGGTCAGCTTCCAGTCTAATCGGAGGCAGCTAAATACCAGTATTTTTCTCTGACCACCACGACCCAGTTACTGGGTATTACGATATCACTTGTTATCAGACTTTTGGGCTTCTGATAACCCGTAACGACTTTCAAAGATCTACTACGTACTTAAGGCGGTACCCCGACCAAAACCTTGCCATAGTGCGTTATTCAGAGGCTATTAACTCATTCACTATGGGTAATAAACTATTATTAATGTTTGTTATCCTATCATCACATTGCTCGTTCTTATTTGTTTTTATGTGTTGTAAATACATTTAAAATCTCCTTATAAAAAAGTGACTAAAATTATTGATCTTTTCTTAAAGGTGACGTTCTAATAATTTAAGGATTACACTAATGGATAGATAGTTTACAAATCTAAATAATTGTCGTTTTATTTTATTTCAAAAGCTCACTTGTCTTTTGTTATTAAAATAATTCCACAATGTTCAGAAGTGAGGGAATAATTGCTATTTTTACTAATAAATTAAAAAAAATATTACTAAATAAATGTTATTACAGTATAAATGAATATTTAATTGAAAAATCCATAGAACTGACATAATAATATCAATGAATAATAAAAATTTAGATTTAATTAATAAATAATTAATAGAATGTTATCTTTAATTTTACTTAGAATAAGTTTTTTTTTTGCATTTATAAATAAGTCGTCTTCCTTCAAATTTCTATTTTGCTGTGCCCGACAGGGTCCACGATTGGTACCTACAACTAATGTTAAATTACCACCTAAGCACATTGTGGAATGCAATAAATGATTGAGTATATGTTTGAGAATTCTAAGACAAATGGGCGTGCGCAGGGAGCGGGACAGAGCGAGACTCCGCGACGGAACAGAGAAGGACCGAACGCTCAAGGTCGTTTGGCAAGGGAAGCGCCTTAATGACAGCCGGGACCAACGGCTTAACGTACTTTCCGAGGCTCGGTTCCTTCAGAGGGGCCCGATATGTAATGGATGGTCGGTCACCCATCCACGATCGACCCATGCGACTGTTATTATTTTGCCACGAGCCCCTCCCCGTCGAACACGCGCTGTAAAAACGAGGGAACGATTATTGAAACCAATCGAAAATAATAAACCAATCGAACATTGTATTTGCTTGTCGAAATTAATTTGAAAACTTACTCGCCTATATTAATTTCAGAAGTTGGTCGCTTTAGATAAATTAGTTTCAGCTAAGCTACCAAAGATGCCTATCTGGAAATTAATTTGTATCTCCTTCAGTCTTCTCTTCGGAGCGAATTAATAAAGACGGCCTGCTAGGTAATTGCGTAACACACTAACAGTAGCAATGGCTTTCATTTTGAAAGTTTAACAACATTCATTGCGTTAATTACGTTGTTGAGCAGACAAAATTTTCGAACTTATGAAGCAATGGATAAAAAAAAAGAAAATTAAAACTAAAAGCATTTATGTCAAATAAACCAATTACAGGCACTCTTGAATTGTCAAGGGATCGGTCAGCCACCAGGCCTGGGTCGACGGCGCGTTGTGTTCCACGCGCGCCTCAAAGAGATGTCAGCAGCATTGTCGGGGTCCGATAGAGCCGATGCCTGCCGGGGTGGCGGATTGTTCGTAAGAGTTACCGTGGCCCTGGCGCACAGGCAACTGAAGGAACACGGGTGGGTTTTAGTCAGTAAGAGTCTGACACGCCCTTCCGCTCCGCCCAGAGCGGGAGAGGTCATTTGATGATTTCCAACACAAAAAAAAAAAAAAATTGTTCGGTCAGCCAGAAAAATGAAGCTAGTTGCCCATTCCAAAGCGTAGTATGTACCAATGGAGAAGAACGGGCAAGAAATTCCATGGACACTCTTTTAAATCAACTTATAAGTATGAAATGAAATGATGGAAAATTATTCAGATTGTGTTTTATAGTGTGTTACGTAATTAGGGTGCGGGTTATACTCAATCCAGCAATTTCCATAAGTAAGAAACTACTTCATTATAATCATAAATTGATTTCATAGCTAATAACATAACATCACACCTTGTTTCCCCGAAGGGTTGGGCAGAGGTGTACCTACCTATAGTACACTCACATTTTGCCAGTTAAGTTTAAGGCGGTACCCCGACCAAGACCTTGCCATAGTGCGTTATTCAGAGGCTATTAACTCATTCACTATGGGTAATAAACTACATCTAAAAGCACATTATTAATGTTCGATATCCTATCATCACATTGCACGTTCTTATTTGTTTTTATGTGTTATATATACATTTAAAATCTCCTTGTTAAAAAGTGACTAAAATTATTGATTGCATGCGTCTTTTGCTAAAGGTGACGTTCTATTAGTTTGAGGATTACACTAATGTTTAGATAATTTAAAAATCTAAATAATTCACGTTTTATTTTATTTCAATACATCGCTTGTCTTTTTTTATTCAAATAATTTCATTTTTTTGTGAAATCTATGATAAATGAGCGTGCGCAGGGAACGAGACAGAGCGAGACTCAGCGACGGGACAGAGAAGGACCGAACGCTCAAGGTCGTTTGGTCGGGGAAGCGCCTTAAGTCCCATGTAATAGGGGGCATGCCTATTGCCATCAACCGGGCACAAATCCAACCAGACTCCAGGCGCTACTGAGAAATTCCTTAATGAAAAACCCAATTACACTTTGCTCGACATCATAATTATTATAACCTATAATAATATAACACATTATATTAGATATCAGCATGAAAGGCCTACCTTTCTCCAACAAAGGGCTTTCTCATATTATCACGGTTTACATAATAAACGCTTTCTAGGGCGCAGGTATACCTACAATACCTTCATTAAAATCAATAGCTTTGGAGTTTCTTTGAAGATCATAAAAAAGTAATCTGAAAACTAGGAGACAATACAGATAACTTTATTGGCTTATTTAGTGCGATAATGGACTGGATTAAAATGGTCAATAGCATTGCTTATTTCGGAAAGTATAAACTTTACAATTTGTGCTGATAGCCTCTTTGGTAAGGTTCGGTACCGGTACCTACATTATTTCTATTCTGAACTTGGTTGATAATGTACGAACGCTGTGTTAACTTTTCTCCTCCCTATGTGAATTCTCTACCTGCGCCTGTGTTTCCGACCGCTTACAACCCAAATCTCTTCAAAGTGAACAGGAAGTGAACAGTCTTCTTCTGGGTAAGCTCACTCCATCGTCGACTTTGTCTCTGTCATCTCTGACCTAGACTAGAGTCAAGAGCAAACCCATCTAAAATAAAAAAATAAAATAAAAAAAACCTATGTGTGTTTGTCATGACATTGTGATACCATGCACCTGTCCTTCATGCTTAAAAGTTTCTTCACAAAATCTGCTTCAACGTCATCTGTTATCGCTGTATGCTGTCGGTCTGCTGATGATGCTAAAAAAAACTCTGGCACAGAATAATACATAGAGTCAACTTCATACAACGAGCGAAAATAGGACTCAAATAGACGTACAGTAGAACTATTTTCTTAATGTCCCTCGGGAATTATTGCATTTCCGAATACAAACAAATGCTAATTTACATGTTCATCAATTATTAGATTTATCGTGTACTAGATTTTGCCGGCGGCTTCGCTCGCGTTTATTTAGACTTTGACAATCAATTCGGGTTATAATTCAATCATGATTCGAAAGACACGTGGCGCCATCTATTATCATAAGCACGTTATTGTTGTTTTTCCCGGGAAAAATATATTTTTCCGGGATGAAAGGTACCCTATGTTCGTTTGTGTACACCTGACAACGTATATGCAAAATTTCAGGATGCTCGGTTCAGTGGTTTAGGCGTGAAAAGGTAACAAACAAACAACTTACTTTCTTATTTATAATATTAGTTAGGATAATAATTTGAATTCAGAACTAAGTACTTTATTGTTTTTTTGTTACCGGAAATTAAAACAAAAAAACAATAAAGTACTTAGTTCTGAATTAAATGTATTATATGGAAATGGAAATTAGCATTCGTTTGTATTCGGAAAAGCGCTGATTCCCGAGGGACATTAAGAAAATAGTTGTACTGTACGGTGAATTTACTCTATCTCAGCCGAATGCCAGACGCAAGTGCGCTTGCACTCGCTGTATGAAACGTGTCTATTTATCGGCCTGCTGTACTATGTAATTAAATTGACGAGCTAAGAAAATGTATTAACTAAACGCCATGATTTTAACAGAGGACTCACTAATTACTTCGTATTTTCTAACTTGATTAGGTGCTGTGTAGGTAATGCGTTTCGGTCATTTAACTGTTACAACTTTTACAAGTTGCTTCGAAAGATTAGCTAATATCATGTATGGCTACTGTTTTATGTTTTGCAGTTATCGTTATTTTCCACGTGTATGAATGAAGGCAGAATTTAATTACATAAGTAGCACCTAAAAATATTATTCAAATTTTAGAATTACCGCCAATTTAGTCAGTCACTTCCTAGAATAAGTGCTCTAACAGCAAAGTTAATCTTAGTCATAATAAAAAAAATGTAGGAGGAAATTTGCCGGTCATTGAGGATACTGAAGACAGGATGTGATCAAGACAGGTGTTTCTGCAAATGCCGGATCAATAAACTTTAAAAGTTGTAGAAACCCACAAAATGCATAAGAGTAGGTAGACATGCGAAGTACCTACAGCGTAGGTTAATTAAAAATTAATAGAAAAAACTTATCGTAATAATATATGAACGTCTATATTACACAATACGCTACTGCTACATAAAATGCAAAAAACACAAAAAACACAAAAAAAAAAAACAAAAAAAAAAAACACAAACAAAAAATATAAGTTTTATTCATTGATGTATCAATGAATAAAACTTATATTTTTTGTTGTAATAAAATTGATTTGCCCCTTATTGGCACTTTAATAAATGTCTCCATCGTGATCTGCCGGTACGCTCAAATATCAAGGTTTAGAGTCAAGTCGTGAAGTGAGTGGGTCTTCATTACAAAATATATTTGCCGTATGCCACAGTCTACTTAAAAACCTCCGTCTAACGCGAACATTTCCGCAGAGGAATCGGGAAAATAGACTGCAATGGAACCAGCTTAGGTTCCCAACCTACATGTCTGGGACATAGTTTAGATATCACATCATTATTGCGAAATTTCTCGAGGCCTGACAAATGTATGGAGACAGAAACACTGCAGGCTTAGCACGAGAACCGTAGAGAAGCATTTTGTCGGCGGAAGAGTAGACTAAAATGAAGTTTCCGTGTAGACAGTAGAACATTTTCGGTAAACACACGATTTCTATTCTACAGTAGAGTAGAAATAGGTAGTAAGCGTCATGCTAAGCCTGCTGTTGGTAGTAGATACACTGTGGTTTTGCATTACAATATATTTTTATCTACCAGTGACTATATGTTATTTTTAATTTGTAGATCCTGTTGGTAATGGTAACATCACGAAAAGAAAAAATAAGCGTATTTTTATTTTTAATTAAAATAAACCAGCGGAGCGTTATAATCTGGAAAAAACATAAAAATGGTATTAATAAGAGTTTATTCTTGAAAGACCTCGATAAATATTTTTCATTTCTCATACACGGACAGATTTTTTGATCCGAATAGCGGGTGGCAGACGCTGCTCCCCATCCTAGGATGGGGAGCAGCGGGAAAGACTCATAGTAATTACTTCCCTCCCTAGGGTGGGAATGAATTTTAAAAATAGAAATAAATTTTGTTAGGTAGTCGGCTACGAAAAATTTTACATAATTAAGAAAAATACCGATTATAAAAAAAATGCCGGGGTCTTTGAGAGTGTATAAACAGCCAGTGTCAATTAAAAAAAAAACCTATTAAGGGGATGCGCTAAGGTAGCTCGCGAAATTCAAATTTACTTACGTTTTTTTGCAATTTGCAGTGACCAGAAACAACTGACACAGAGCACCTATTTGCAAAATACTAAAGAATATTTGAATTTGGCGGGCTACAACTGAAGATCCACCTTAAGCGGGACGGCCCGCGGCGGTAACGCGGTGTATTCCATATTTAATATTTTAAAAAGACTATGGTATATTTTGACGGGATACTAACTCTGTAAGCTTCCCTAACTTTGTTTTCTTCGCACTAACGAAACTAAACGTAACATTGGCTGAATGCACAAACCGTGCGAAGCCACAAGACAAAAAAAAACTTTGTAAGCTGTACCGAAATTCAAAAAATCAGTTTTATAGACTAATATTTGATTAAAAATTAGTCTCATGTTATTATTATTAATAAATATTTTAGAAAAACTACTATTTTTACTTTCCTTATATTCGAAATTAAAAGTAGAGTGTTTAACGCGGGAGAAAGACATCAATTCCTTTCGACCCTTGTATAACAATCTATTATTTAAATAATACATCCATATTTTAATCAACAACATCATTCACCTATCCGGACTTTAACAAAGTTAGCCTGTATTTTTAACTGACTTCAAAAAAAGGAGGAGGTTCTCAATTCGGTTGTATTGTATTTTACCAAAACAAGAAAGCTAAAACATTTTTTATTCGTATTAGACGGAGAAAAAATAGAAACTGTGTACTTACGTATTTCTTGCCGGATATATTCGCAAATAGATGAGCATAGAATCACCGCCTAAAATACCCACGTTCCCGCCAAGTGTTTGAATTATCCCGTATATTCGTATATACCCGTGCGTTCTCTCATTCTCCGCTCCTATAAAAAAAGCGCCCAATTGTGAGACGAACTCGCACACGAAAGGTTCCGTAGTACCGTACAATATTTAATATTACTTCTTTTTGTACCTTATAAAAAAAACACGTTTCTTGTATCCCCAAGAAACTTGTTAATTTTTTTATTTAAATTTTCACTTTATTATATTTTTATTTGTTTAAATAGCGGTCATAGTAGTACACATTCTGTGAAAATTTCAAGTGTCTACCCATTACGGTTCAAAAGACACAGTCCTGTGACAAATGGACGGACGGACAAACGGCGGAGCCTTAGTAATAGGGTCCCGTTGGCATCCTTTGAAACCCTAAAAAGTATAAACCTGACACAACTCTTAGGAATCCCACGTATTCTGTTTCATTTTGATACGTTGCCAAAAATAATTGTTTAATACTTTGACAACAGTTTCTAAGCCCGAACGTGTGTAATGTGTTTATTTTTCTTCGTTATTTTGTCATTCATGTTTTCGACCCAGAACGTTGAATGAGAGAATGCTCCGCTTCTTATTTCTGTTACCATTTATCTTGATCATGTTCCTACATATGTACAGTCAGCAAAGGAGATAAGTAGCCAGGGTCGCCGGATATAGTTGAAGTTTAGTAAGAAACCGATGAATGTTTTCGAATGCAATTTAATTTGATAAATGACCAGTTCGATTTCTATTAATTTAATTTATTTTTATTCGAAAACATTCATCGGTTTCTTACTACACTTCAACTATATCCGGCGACCCTGCCTACTTATCTCTTTTGCTGACTGTACCTAAATAAAGGTACATATTTTTATTACAGATTTTTCCATTCCATATATATAATATGACGATACTTACTATATAAACTTTATAACTATACCTAGTCTTGCCATAAAATAGTCAAGATTTTTTTATTTTTTTTATTGCAAACAATATTTATTACTTTTACAGTGTGTTAGTTTAATACATAAATATAAAAGAATTTAAAATATAAAAAGCTTATTCGAAGTGGTCTCCATTGGCTGCAATACAGTCCTTTAAACGTTGAGGCCAGTTATCAATAGAAGCACGCACTCTTTTCATGGAAAAATTCTTCACTGCCAATCGTATGGATTGTTTTAGGGAATCCAAATTATCATGGCGTTTAGAGCAAGCCATACTCTCTAAAACTGACCATAAATCATAATCCAGCGGATTAAGATCGGGACTAGACGACGGCCAGTCTTCAGCTCTGATGAAGTCCGAAACGTTCACATCCAACCAAGACTGCGTGGACCGAGCTTTATGACCCGGCGCCGAGTCTTGTTGGAAGGACCATACTTGGTTATTGAACATGGTGTTGTTAAGGGGCTTAACTACCTTCTCAAGAATGGTATCTTGATACACTTGTGCCGATGTTTTGATACCATTTTCACAAAAATATGGCTCAGTCACTCCTTCATAGCTAACACCCTACCAAACCATCACTGAAGTCGGATAATGCCCACGTTGCACTCTGTCGACTAATTGGGAAGCTTCCTTAGAGCTTTGAGCATAAATACGGTCATATTGTTTGTTAAAATGTTGCTCAATTGTAAAGGTTTTCTCATCCGTAAATATTTTTTTTCTGTGACCTCCCTTTGCGTACCGCTTCAGTAGTTGTTTCGATTTTACCACCCTATTCTTTTTTAAATTATCAGTTAAAAAATGACCAGTGCGTCTCTTATAGGCTGCAAGTCCTAAGTCATCTTTTAAAATATGCGACATGGTTCTGGGTGCTATCTTCATCTCCCGAGATAAAATCTGTTGCTTTCGGACAGGATTTCTTCGAATTCTTTCCCTTACTGCTTTGACCACCATTTTCGTACGAATACCACGTGGACGGCCAGATCTTTTTCTGTCACAAACAGAGGAGGTCTCATTGTACCTATTAATAGCCCGGTACACAAACATTTGACTAATACCAAGCGTATGGAGAGTTTTAAAAATTGCATTTGGCTCCATACCAACTTTGTGTAATGCAATCACAGCGATTCGGTTCTCTTTATCACCCCACTCCATTTTAATATCGCAAAATATTGTACAATGTATTGGCGCCAAAATTAGAAAACTCAATGAACAATCGTATAAAAATGACAGATTCCAAATTTAAATGTAATATCTTTCTTATTTTTAACTGTAACAGTATTTATGGCCAGACTAAGTACTAACTATATAATTATACTAGATATACTAACTCGTGCCGATATTCTGAGAAGAGAAGTTACGAAAATGTTTTTTATAACTTGTGCTTTCAGGTTTTTTCACACATTTATAACATGGCCGCGTGAGTCAGCGCAAGCAGTATTTTGCACAAAAAATAAATAGCAAATACATAATCTGACACACCCGGATCATGTTCAAGGGTTTTATGATTTGATATATTAAATATTAATTAATACTCCCTATATGTATACCTAATGCAATTTGGTTACGATTAATTGAGAATTTATGGCGAGGCTCGTACCTAAATTATAACCGCCGCATGGGTCGATTGAAGGTTCAGCTACGCTTGCCGCGGTCAGTTCATGGATGGGTGACCATCCATTACATATCGAGACCCCTGCGTACCTCGGAAAGCACGTTAAGCCGTTGGTCCCGGCTGTCATTCATACATCTTTGACAGTCGTTACGGGTAGTCTAGTCAGAAGCCCAAAAGTCTAACAACCAGTTCTACCTTGGTCTTCACATGATCAGACCAAGATTATGTCTGGACTTTAAAAGAGACTGTGACCTCTGAGTTTGTTTCGGCCTTTTTTCTCAGAGTAGTCAGATAGGAAACGCCGACCTCATCTAGTTTTAAAAATATGATTGTCGTGTAAAAGTGTTTGTACAAACCTACTTACAGAAATAAAATCATTTATCATTTACCAGGGGTATTACCCAGTAACTGGGTTTTGGAGGTCAAATAGGCAGTCGCTGCATGTAAAATACTGATATTCAGCTGCATCCGGTTAGACTAGAAGCCGACCCCAACATAGTTGAGCAAAAGGCAGGTAAATGATGATAATATATTAATTAATAGATACGTCTTACGAGTAGATATTATATACCAACCTAATGCAATTTGACTATGATTAATTGAGAATTTATTACGACCTAAACTTAATGACTTTTCATGAAGCTGAAAAACGCAATGTAAAAGATTATTTTATATTACAAAATAATCAAAGCCTCAATAGAAAGTATAACATCCCGTTTTATATGTTGGTACTACCGAGTCGGTAAAATGTTGTACGTCAGAAACTATGGATTTAAAAAAGTAGTATGTATACCTACTTTTTCTTGTTCTTTTTGTTAAAAACAAGAAACGATTAATTGTTTCTTGTTCTATACAAAAAGAAGCTTACTTGTCATTGCTCGCTTTTTACTGCATAACTATTTATATACCCGGAGGTGTAAATTCTTCTTCTGGCATGACTTTTCGCAGATCTTGTTGGCCCAAAACTTCACCACTTCCACGGCGTCATCGGTGGTAGCGCAGAGGTCACTTTGACTGCAAGTTTTGGGACGCAGAGGGCAAGATAGAAGGTGGAGCATAGTTTGCGACATAGCTCCTGTTTCTGTTTCTTCACTGCGCTTGCAACTTCTCTATGTAGAGAATAATAAAGATTTTTGGCTCCTATACAGTATTTTTATCTCAGGAAGGGACGCGCGCTTAACTTGTGGTAAACAAGTGTACAAACACGCTGTGAATGTGTGCGTGAAGACGACAGTCAGTACATAACTGACACATACACACACACACACACAAACTTCCGAATTCGCCCGTGTGTCGGACGGTACCGAGAGCTCTTGCGGTTACACACACATTCACAGCATGTTTGTACACTTGGTTACCACAAGTAAGCGCGCGTCGCTTCGTGAGACAAAATATTAAACTATAATAAGACATTGCATAGCATGCAAAGCAAGTTTTATAGCAATACAGGGTTTTTTTTTTATGTTGGAAATCATCAAATGGCCTCTCCCGCTCTGGGCGGAGCGGAAGGGTGTGTCAGACTCTTACTGACTAAAACTCACCTGTGTTCCTTCAGTTGCCTGTGCGCCAGGGCCACGGTAACTCTTTCAAACAATCCGCGACCCCGGCAGGCATCGGCCCTATCGGGCCCCATCAGTTATGCTGACATCTCTATGGTGGCAGGACATCGACGCGCAAACTGAAACCATGAATTCAGCACATGATTCTATACCCCCTAATGAAGAAATTTTTAGAAGGTTATCAAAAAAAAAAACTGCTATTTCAAAGTCAACGGCAAGCCTACGCGGTCAAAATGTATGGCAGAGCTAATTTAATAACCGGCGAAAACTTTCAACGTAGGGGGTTCAGAATCATGTACTGAAGACGCTTACAAGAGCTAAAGCGCGGTCACTGTCGGATTGCATAGAAAAGAAAGAGACGCGCGATGACACAACGCTGGTAATTTATTGCAAAATATGAAGCAATTATGGATATACAAAAAATCTATTCATTGGACTAAAAAAATAAAACACTATTACGTTAGTTACTTGTAGAATAATCTGACAAAAAATCTCAATGTTTGCATGTATATTAGTATGGTTTTTAATAGTTAAAATATTTTTTTAGAGGTATCTTTGTGTTTTTTTTCTATCATATCAAGTTAATTGTATTATGTTTTCAACACACTATCTAACTAGCATATATCCAGAAGAATATCATAATATATTTTTCTGATTTTGGTTACTGCAGTGGATCATAATTATATTTTTAGGCATTATAAGTTTGCGTTTAGGTCATGTAGTCCCCTTAATCCATTGTAACAGGGTGTGCTTCAATGTACCTGCCAGCCTGTATATCCGGTAAGTACTAAAACGATAGAATTTGCTGTAGGGTTTTTAGCCGGTAACATAATTTATTTTAAATATACACACATCAACACGGTCTAGGGATATTTCATACTCAATTAAATAACTCGAAAAGTACTGGCCGCATTGGAATCTTTTATACACCGATTTGTTTGTAATTTATCTCAGATTAATTCCAAATTCAAATTTTTGAAAATTCTTTTGTTTCGGTGGCATAAAAATGTCTTGATGTGTAGGAGAGGGAATTTTCATTTGTGCGAAAATTAGAAAACAATACGAATTACGTTTAGTTACAGTTTTTTTTTCATTTTTAAACGAATGATAAAGTTAAAATTGAGGTATTGTAGCCATGCAACGCCAACATTTGACGAGGGTGGAGAAGTTACGAGCTGTGGGAATGCTGGAAGCTGGGTCTGTTCAGCGTAATGTTGCTGAGGCCATAGGGACCCACCAAAATATAATTTCAAGATTGTGGACACGCTATCGTGCCACAGGTGAAGTAGCGGAGAGGCACCGGGGGCCAAGTCGCATCACTACCCCCAGACAAGACCGATTTTTGCAAATTACTGCGCGAGCTCAACCAAATGCAACGGCGACTCAATTGGTCCAAAGGCTGCGAGTGGAACACCAAGTGCTTGTAAGTGACCAAACTGTAAGAAGGCGACTGCTTGAAAGCAATCTACGCTCTCGTAGACCACTCCGGGTCCCACCTTTACGGAGAGGCAATCGTGGACGACGATTAGAATGGGTTCGGAACCACGTGGCCTGGGGCCGTGACCAATGGTCCAATGTGCTGTTCACGGATGAATCCAGGTTCGGCTTCCATCCAGATTCACGACGGACGCGTGTTTGGCGAGTTCCTGGACGATGGAGCTGTCTTCAGAACCCTCAGGAAGTTCACCCATACCAAGGAGGAACAATTATGGTTTGGGCAGGAATTCGTCTTGGAGGACGGACGGATCTCGTTTGGGTACGGGGCAATATGACGGCAGAACGATACCTCCAACAGGTGCTGGGGCCCGTAATCTTGCCCCACAGAACACAAATGGGGCAAGATTTGCTGCTCATGCACGACAATGCCCGGGCACACACGGCGAGAACGGTAGCAGCTTGGTTACATACACACAATGTTAGGGCCTTAGACTGGCCTGCTCAATCGCCAGATCTAAATCCCATTGAGCATGCGTGGGATATGCTGCAAAGAAGAGCTCTGAAGGAAGTTCCTGAAAATTTGGCTACAGAAGATCAACTTTTTGCGCATCTCAGAAGGACATGGGACAATATTCCGCAGCAAGACATTGACAACCTTGTTCTGAGCATGCCGAATCGTTGCCGATGTGTTATGAACATCATGGGCGCTTTCTCAGACTACTAACTTCAAGTTTATAAACACAAATTAAATGATTTTTTTCAGTTTTTACTCACAAACTAAAAGTTAATTCATATACGGTTTCCGTCTATGCTTCATTTTTTTTCCATAAAATCCTGAAATTTTAATCTAAGTACCTTAACCATTATTAAAAAAATGGTAGAATATTAAATAACGTATCTTTTAAATATATACATGTCATATAAATAATTAACACATTGATAGTAATTCGCTTTTTAAAAAATATCCCTAGACCGTGTTGATGTGTGTATATGTAATTGCATTCTTAATTGCTACATAACATCCGAATTACGTGTCAACGACATTTATAATTAGCGATACTTAAGTGAAATAATGACGAATAAATAATTTATAAAATATGCAACATGAATGAATGGGAAATAATAAATTATTATTTCCCACGGTAAATCCTGTAGGGAATTACCAATATATTATTGTTATATTTACCTAACGAATGGAGCGTTAAATGCGTTTATTGAATTAATGACGTCACTGAATGAAAATCTTTAATGCGGGTTTACATTTGCGTCTGTAGGTGTGTTTGGTCCTTTACGTCTGAGACACAACAGTTATGTATCACCTCAATTAAGTGGTAAGTTTTGAGGAAATTAAGTATTGAATAACCCAGACTATAAAGTCAATGAATAAGCTCAAACTGAATCATAATTTAAATTTTGGGAAAGGACCATTTTGAGAGCTCTATCTGTTATGAATAAAAAGAAAGCCATACTGATAGGAACTTTGTATTAAGCTTTTCCTTGCCCGATAAGTCATACATATTGTAGCAAACTAAAAAAAAGAATTCGCCACATAAACACGTATAATTTTGATAAACAAATAAAAAATACACAATTTACATAAACTTAAAAAGTAAAAAAGATAATCTTTTCAAAAAAGATCAATTGCAAAATAATAAGAATTGCATATAATATGTCAATATTTTTTTATAAAAAACGAATTACACGAGGAAAACTTTGATGCACACGATCGTAAATATCTTTTAGTCTTGTTTTACGCTATACGTCTTAAAAAGTCTGATTGCAATCGGTATTAGGATGCGCACGTTAAATATAAGGCTTCTAGGAAATATACTGTTTAATAAACGGCACTAAGTTAAACAGTGGTCATGGTACAGACTTAAATTAAGAAAAAAAAAATGAATTTTGAGTTTAGAATAATCAAAATACTTAAATGTAAATATTTGGAAAAAAATGCTCCGATCGTCGTGGCCGTCGGACAGGAACAAAGATATAGTTTAGACTCGTCGGAAGTCGAAAGGTTACTTATTACGACTAGCAGAATAGACCATTAGCCCGGAGGATGAGGCCGAAATTCTGCTTAATAAACACGGTCAATAACATCATTGGTCAATACCATTTTGCTGAAGATAAGATTCTTATACGTAGCAATAAAGAACACGAAGACAAGCATACGCTGAACGTTCCCACTTTATAACGGAATAATTAGTAATCACACTGGGTAATCCGACTGATTACGGTTAAATAGAATTATCACTAAAAGAATTTTCAGCATATATTTTAGCTTAATCAAAAAAATCAACTGACCATTTTGTTCTATGGAATTTTATGCAATGACGTCCTATGTAAGAAAAAAACTAGCACGTCAAATAAATTCAAAATTTCAAAAGATTCTAGAATAAAATTCAAGAAAAGAATGTTGAATATGTTGAGTACTTATGTCATGTTGAATATGTTTTAAACGGAGGAGGTATATTACAAAAGTTTTAATGCGGGTATATAATACTGTAATACCTAATTATTATGAATCTCAAAATGGCCCTTTATTTATTTTTTATACACAGCGTGGCAGCGACAGCGATGCGCATCCTGTTACCATGGATTCAGTACATAATTCTGCACCCCTGCGTTGATTTTTTATATATGTATTGTCTTAAGGCGCAGATATACGACTTTTAATGATTTCAAATTGAACATCACGTCTAAACGAATAGTCTTATTTGTTTGAAAAAAAATATATGTTTAACTAGACTATTTTCTTCGTAATTTGATATGTGAATATTTGAAATTATATTCTTAGAACATAGTGTAATTAATTTGTAAAGTAATGTCTAACGCGAACACAAAAACGATAATCAAGCAAAAACTATCGGGCGTATTTTCATGAAATCTGCACCATCTAAAAGACAATTTAATTACCCAAATTTTTGTATACGGCTTATATTTGTATTATGTTTGATAAATCAAGGTGGGTTGTTTTTGCGAATAAACTTGATGCGCGTTGAAGCGGGGGCTCTTGCGGGCGACGGGCGGCAGTGCATCGCTGACCAATGTCCGGGTAGACGCTAACGCTCTGTGGAAATTTAGTCTCTCGCTCAAGGTCGCTGGCACTTAAAGTCACCTTAAAAAACACCTCCCAAATATTTTCCTAAGCTATGCGCTTTGGAAAGCGCGCTGCTGGTAATAAACCATAAGAGCTTAAAAAAACTAACAGAACAAAAAAAAGTTACTTCATGTTCTAATAATAGTAATAATTGACATCGTAATAACATAATAACATTGTTGGGATATTAACACACAATGAATATTGTAATTATCCAACTAGTTACCAAATTAGCACAATGCCTCGGAATTTGATATAATTGGTGGCAAATGGCAGTTTATAATTAGACAACTCTCGCGAATTCCTTTGAGAAGTTCTGTATCTATTAATTAAGTTAAGTCACGATTGAAAAGTACCTTCTTCTTTAACGTATTTTTACCTACAGCTGGGTAAGTTGTCTATGGGATTCCCAAAAGTTTCATGATTTAGCTGTCCCCCATACGCGTGTTTTCTTTTGGAAGTCCCGTACCTATTAGGTGATTAAGTTAAATCACGATTGAAAATTACCTTCTTCTTTATCTTTAACCTATTTTACCCACTGCTGGGTATAAGTTGCCTATGGGATTCCCAAAAGTTTTATGCTTTAGCTGTACCCTATCGATGTTTATTTTTAAATTTAAAAAATAGAACACTTTTAATGATTATTGGTACCTCCGTCTACAGTATCTAACTAATAAGTGCGTTGTTGTAATAAATAAAGGATTTTTGCTTCAATAGATTGGTTATATCCGTGCATACTTGAATCTTTGTAAGCAAGTAGTAGTAGTAGTAATTAGTAGGCCCCAAATATCACTTGTCTGTACTACTACATACGAGTATTATAAAGAGGCAAAGTGAGTTTGTATATAGGGGTTTATCTCCGGAACTGCTGATCCGATTCCGAAAATTCTTCTACTAATGGGAAGCTACAGTATTGCCGAGTGGCATATTTTAGGTAAAATTAAAATACGAAATTTCACGCGGACGAAGTCGCGGGCATATGCTAGTAGGTACCTAATAAAGTATCTACGAGGTGAAGGCTTTCAAAAAAAGCAATAGGTACATTGATATCCAAGGGATCGTATTCTAGAATGTTATAAAGGATTAAATCAACAAAAAATGCCGCTTTGGGATAATGCGTAACTTCTTTACTTGCAGTGACGCACAAAGATATTAACTGTTCTGGACTTTTGACTTGTGACGTAACGGTAATTAGAGATAAGGAACTAGTGACTAAGTATTAAGTGTAATCTTTATTACGTCTCGAATATACAATATATTTCTTTTAACTGAAATAAGTCACTAGATGTTGGAAGCTGTAACAGAATTCTTGCATTATCAAAAGATGGAAGACGCTTGTATAAGTTAGCAAAAATAGTAGTCAGATTTTGTACCGATGAGGGTGGCATAGTCAGTTTATGATTAAACGCTCCATAAAAAGAAATAGAAAAAAAAATGGTTGTCAGTAAAGTCGGTTTACGGACGATAATTTTACGTGATAACGTCATCGGCTCAGGCGGAACGTGACAATGAGTCATGCTTTTTCGTTCGTGCAGCCGGCGTTCATCTATTTATAAGACGTTATCACGTCAAAAATTGTGTATGCTGTCATGGTATGACGGAGTCACGGAGGATAATGTCGTGAGGAAAATTTTGAGACTGAATGTGGATGGCTGTTAGGGTACGGGAAGACCAGAGAAGCAATGGATGGACTGTGTGAAAGATGACTTCTTAGCTGCCACGGCTTATTTTAATTTAATTTAATATTTGAATTGCTTTTGTCTTTTTACTATGGACGCTTCTAACGTTCTGCATCGTTCTCACATGCATAATTTCAACATGAACGATGTAACCAATATTTTGTAAACATATTTTGATTTAAAAGAGTGTCCATAGAGTTTCTTGCCCGTTCTTCTCCATACAGCTTCATCTTTCTGACTGACCGACCCCTTGACAATTCAAAAGTACCTGTAATTGGTTTATTTCAAATAAATGCTTTTAGTTTTGAGTTTGAGTTTGATATGGCTATATAGAGATGTATGCAGGAAAAAAATGCTGCGCTGACCCCAAATAAATGCGGTGCCTTCCTAGAAACAAAATTGAAATATCTCAATTACTCAGATCAAAACACGACAAAAGCTTCTAGGGAGCTGGAATGTTTGGATTATTCTATGTGTAATTTTTCGCCATCAGGAAATAATTCCTAGTTTCATTGCCAATAGCCTTTACTCTATACATATTTAGGTACAGTCCGCGAAATTAATTGATTATTTTATTGATACTCTACGTCAATTTGCCGCGCTAAAGCCGTTTCATAGCAGTGTCAAAGAATGACAGTTGTGAATCAAATATACCGCCAAATTAACTTGCTAGTCAATTTGATAAACTATTTATTTCCCTGACTTTACGAACGTCTAAGTTTTGGCAATATTAATCGTATATTTTATTACTATTTTAGAAGACGGTTGATCCATGCAATAATAAGTCACTTTTAATATTATGTAAATGAAGTCATTAACCAACCGGATCCTCATTTGTATTAAGTAGATATTAATACTTTTTTGTTGCATTCAAAATAATAATGTTTAAGTAGGTAAGTATATAATACATTTGATTAAGAGTGTTGGTATACTTATTATCGTCTTGTCTGTTCAAGTTGAAGAGTCAGATTGATCGTACAAAGTCAGAGCCTTAGTTAAAATAAAAATACTATCCGAAATAAAACAGAATTGTGTAGGTATATATTGGGGTAATCTCGATTATTCATATAACTAACTAAGAAGGTAGGTATTATAAGTACTTACAACACGTTTCTAAAAAAATAAAATTGCTAAGTTTTCACAAAAAACCTAATTTCCACGAAAAGCAACTGTGTTTCATTACGACCACAGAATAATTTGAGTCATTCAATCGTAATTGTTAAAACAAAAGTTTATTGTGAATGCATTCGAAATGATTTAACTCTTTGTCCGATTGGGGTAGCAACATTTATTCTTCCTGTAGGCCGGCCTAGCACGAGCGCGCGAAGGAAACGTAACATAAATGATAACGTTTTCAAAATTGGATCAGTAGGTACTCGTTTCGCACATAATATTGATTGAAGACTTTCTTTATTCGCATCTATGGATGATTTAGTGCTTGTTGCGTAAACAAAAAATCTTATTACAAAAAAACAAACGACTTCAAAAAAAAAAACACTAAAACACGTGAAAAATTATTTTAATTTCGGAAGCGGTGTCTTTGGTTTTTTTTTTCGTTTTTGGCCACCGACTTCCGAAATTAAAATAATTTTTCACGTCTTTTAGAGTTTTTTTTGGAAGTCAGTTGTTTTTTTGTAAAAAAGTTTTTATTTTTCACTTTTTAGTTGCGGTACCTACCCCACACAAATTCGTATACCACTACTTGGTATGTAAATAACAGTGACAGGAAATTATCAACACAACATCAATATAAACTAAGTGGGAAAAATATGCAGTATTAAGGATAACTCAAAAAATACTGGTCAAACCTTGATCAAATTTAAATGGGACCACATGTGAAGCACCAGCTATCAAATAAAAAAAGAATCATCCAAATCGGTTCACCTAGAAAAAAGTTCTGAGCTAACAAACTTTAAAAAAAAAAAAATACAATCGAATTGAAAACCTCCTCCTTTTTTTGAACTCGGTTAAAAATACAGTACAAAAGATGGATTTTCGATTTAAAAATCGTTCGAATTAACGTTACGTTTACTCCGCGCGTCCGTGCTAGGTCGTCCTATGACTACGGATTGTAAAATACGTGAGTCAAAGAGTGACTCAAATAAAGGTTAAGCTGACAAGACCCTAGACTTGACAATTCATAATATTGTTTGGCAACAAACAAGACAACAAGACGTATTATGAGGTCGTATTATAACCTCTAACAAGGGGGTAATTGCGTAATAACTCCACTGACGGGAGGAAAGCTTTCATTTTGACAGTTCAACAACATTCATTGTGTTATTTACGTTGTTGAGCAGACAAACTTTTCGAACATATGAAGCAATGGATTAGCAATAGGCTTCAAAATGATTCAGATTGTGATTGATAGTGTGTTAGGCAATATTAGCACATGAATAAAACCTCGGTTTTTAGGGTTCCGTACCCAAAGGTTCAAACAGGACCCTATTACTAAGACTCCGCTGTCCGTCCGTCTGTCTGTCCGTCTGTCTGTATCTCATGAACCGTGATAGTTAAACAGTTGTTTTTTTTTACAGATGATGTATTTCTGTTGCCACCAACTATAACAACAAATATTAAGAAATAGAATAAAATTAATATTTAAGGGGGCTCCCATACAACAAACGTGTTTTTTTTGCCGTTTTTATAGATAATGGTACGGAACCCTTCGTGCACGAGTCCGACTCGCACTTGGCCGGTTTTTTATGCATGTGATATTAGGGTGCTGGTTATCGTAACTTAACCTAGAGATGACGCTCATTAGAGCGTCATCTCTAGAGTAAGTAGATGTTTTCCTATTAAGGTATGTTATCAATAATTTGCAAAAAAAATATTTACCATAGATTTTTCGGGATGAAGCTTTATTTAATCATTTTTCCCATCATTTTCAGACTAAAAGTATAACTGCAGATTCCGACAGTCGGTTTTTTAAAATAGTAGGTCCATTAAAGATGGTTACAGATACTCAGATGCACAATAGATTCCGGAAAAAACTACAACTTTTCTATTTCGAAGCTGTTCAAGGCGACAATAAGTGCCAGCGACCTTGAGCGAGTAGGAGGAGCATGCGAAACTTTTAAGCAAATAAAATTGCACAGAGCGTTAGCGTCTACCCGGACATTGGTCAGCGATGCACTGCCGCCCGTCGCCCGCAAGAGCCTAGCCCCCGCTTCAACGCGCATCAAGTTTATTCACAAAAATAACCCACCTTGATTTATCAAACACAATACAAATAAAAGCCGTATAAAGAAATTTGGGTAATTAAATTGTCTTTTAGATGGTGCAGATTTCATGAAAATACACCCGATAGTTTTTGCGTGATTATCGTTTTTGTGTTCGCGTTAGACATTACTTTACAAATTTATTACACTATGTTATAAAAATATAATTTCAAATATTCACATATGAAATTACGAAGAAAATAGTCTAGTTTATCATATATTTTTTTCAAACAAATAAGACTATTCGTTTAGACGTGATGTTCAATTTGAAATCATTAAAAGTCGTATATCTGCGCCTTAAGGTGCATGCGCCAAGGTAGCCCGCGAACTTCAAATTTTCTTATGTTTTTTGCAATTTGCAGGTCAGTATCAGGTTGTATGGTGATCTAAATATGATTCGCGACCGTATCAAATATGGCTTTACAGAATTATAATCATTAGAATCAGCAATACATCTCTATAAGTTCATGTTACCCTAATGAATGACTATTTCATGAAATCATTACATTTGAGGGCAATTCTAACTTAAGGAGTTGTATTGCTGATTGTAATGATTATAATTCTGTAAAGCCATATTTGTTACAGTCGCGAATCATATTTTAATCAAAATACAACCTGAGAGTGACCTGCAAATTGCAATAAACGTAACAAAATTTGAATTTCGCGGGCTATCCTGAAGGTTCCGCCTTAAGCACTATAAATTGTTTTAACTACCAGTATTTAAATTTCGCCGACAAAGAAACCTTCTTCTTCTTCTTCTTCTTTGGGTTATGGTTTCCGCACTTAGTCCTTCATATGGACCATTGTGCGTGGGCCATGGCGGCCGTCGGTGGTTATTCCAACCAGCCCACCTCCCTCCAGAAGTTGGTGATATCTCCTGGTCTGCTGAGAGCATCTGTGTAGGATATGGGTGCCCCGAGGGTTTGTGACCTAATTTGTGTGACGCAAGTGCATTCAAAGAGCACATGCGCAACGGTTTCCTCAGCCTCCATGCAGGCCCTGCACAGAGGACTGTCCGTTATGCCTATTGTGTGAAAGTGTTTGTTTAGCGAGCAGTGACCCATGATGGTCCCCGTCACCAGGCGCAGACCGTTTCTGTCCAGACGTAATAAACGTTTGGTAAGCTTGCCATCTAAGGATGGCATGGCTTCCCTGGACTGCCTACAGCCGGGTGTCGAGGTCCACAAGCTCTCCGCTTGTGTATGGGTGTACTCCTGTAACCATCTCCGTAGCTGGTTAAAGGGAATGGGCACGATGGGTTCGGGTCCACAGACTGACGCGCTGGATGCTCTTCTGGCCAGTTCGTCAGCTGCATCATTACCCAGTGATCCACTGTGCCCTTTAATCCATTGCAGTGTCACTGTGTTACGGTTAGACACCGCCACACGTTCTAGAGCATTGTGACAAAGAAACCTTAAAACGTTGGCAGCATAAGTTTAACAAAATTTATTATGTTAACAATTTTAGAACTTAATTGCCCTGAATAATAAATGTAAAAATGTCCGGTGCACTTGCTTTACCATTTCAATGAAGGGCTGCAAATAAATAAAATTAAGCAATTTTCAGCTTTAGGTTGAACAGATTAAAATGGAATTTCCCGTATAATAAGCACAAAGGGGCTTTATTAATTAATTAAGTCTGTAGTAGGGGCGTTTGGACTTAATGTAGGTATACCTAATTGTATTTTCATTAGAGTCCGACCAAAAATAGTAATTTTCGGCAGAAAACGAAAGCGAAAAATAATATTTTTTGGTTTTCTGTAGGTTTTCTTTTCTAAAAATAAAAGAAATGAAGTGTCAATCTTTTAACTATTATATTTAGGTTTAAACTTAAATCACACGAAACTTTGTACTTTCTTCACAAGAAAATTTTCGGCATTTTGAATAAATTAATGAAAGTATCCATTTGTACACTTAGTTTTTACAGCCACGGCCGGAAAACTTAATTTATTTTTTTCCGAAAACTGAAAACGAAAACGAAATTCGGTCGGAGTCAATTTCTCATTTGCAACACCTAATGAATGAAAGATACTACATCTAATTGAAACTCTTTATCAAAAGCAGACCAGACACATTAGAAACTACATGAGTAATGGCCATACTTATAAAGATAATTATAACGGATCTAATTATTTAGTCATACTATGACTAAATAGTGACCATTACTGTACTTTAGCATTGAACCCATTGATATACTGTTTGGTCTTTCACCCCTACACAACATTAACACATAATTATGTCTAATTACACAACCAGACGATCAAAGTTGAATCACTATGTTTATTATAACTAGCGTATGCCTGCGGTTTCGCCCGCGAGGAGGTCGGAAATTATCCCACAGGAACGTACTACCGGGATGAAAAGTATCATGTGTCAATCCAGGTTAACTATGTGTGCCAAATTTCATCCGAATCCGTTCAGCCATTTTAGCGACAATCCTGAACATCCAGAGAAACGGACAAAAATTCTAAAAGCTATATTTTCGCTATCAGACTTGTTTCCACCCCTCGTGACAATTAGTTTTTTTTTAAATATTCAATGCATTATGCATTAATTAACATTTACCTACAAGTGACTGTTTGTATGCAAAGTGCAAAATTAAATGGTGTCACATACGGAATCATTATTTTTACATGAATCATTAAATGATGCAAAAATTTCAAAATATATTTTAGCCGTGACTCACAGTGTATGCATTTTAAATTATATTTGTGTAAGAATATTTTAAATATTGATAACTACTGCTTTATGGCCACGAAACCTGTATTAAAATTGTCAGAGATTAAAAACACCTGGGCTGGCAATTTAATATTTTACAATGTTTTCAACAAAAACATGGAGATAAAAAAAACACTACATAAAGAAAAGTTTGAGACTACAGAATAACTCAGTAGACTAAATTATAACATAAAGAAAATTCATGAAGTTTTTCATGATAAATCGTAGCACCTATATAATATCTATTTATCCAAGTTTATTCTAATAAATTAAAACCCTATTGATTCCAATTCCTGATCTAGAGAGAGGAAGAGAACAGTTGCATTGAAAGTGTTTGATTTGGTTAAAATGCTGGGGTTTTATTAGAAAACATGCTAGCGGGTAAATGGACGGATATGTCGTTATACGTAGATGAACATCGAAACATATTATGTTGGTGTAAAACGTGATGTTTTTAGTATAATATCAAAGGTCACGAAATAAAAATACCAACTATATAAAAATAAATGTCATACAAAAGTTATTGCACAAACATCTTTATTGGCAAGATAACATTGCCACAGATGACATCGAAAAACTCAATGACTAGCTGTATCCCACGTATTCGTCTGCGATCCAGGGTGAAAAGTAGCCTATGTTCTTACCCAGGTCATGGTCTCCTGTGTGCCAAATTTCATCCAAATCTGTTCAGTAGATCTTGCGTGAAAGAGTAACAAACATCCATCCATCCTCAAAAACGTTCACATTTATAATATTAGTAGGATTCACAATTGGTCGGCCACCGACGAATTTGATCTTTAAGGATTATATCAGTCCGTCGATACTGATCGGATACTGAGCACGTAGGTATAGTAATGATTAACTCCTGCAAAATAAATCGGTGACAAAATTCAAGCTTTTCTGTGTAGATCGTGTACCTTACAGAACACGGAGTCGCCTAGGCAGCCGCTACGAGAGGCGGCACTGTCAACACTTTCCATACAAACCAAGCGTGTCACCATTTACTCGCACTACGACAAAAATGTCGTATGGAAACTGACGGCTTTGAATTGCGAAGATGACAGAAGCTGTGCGCTCAACGCACGTTCGGCGCCACGAAGTTTATTACTTCTATCGTCTCTAAACGCTGCCGGCGGGAGGCGGGGTGGCGTGGCGATTCCGTTCTGTGTGGTCTACCTAATGAAATACTGTCAATAACATTTTGTCGGATTACATAGGTATCACTCAATCATATTAGGACCTATTTAAACACGGGCCAGTCGACCTTGACGGACATTTGAAACCACATAATTAATACTATTCATAAAAAATCTACAAGTTTATTATTTGCGAAGGTTATATTGGAAGATTTTGGTATTATGGTTTCATGAGAATCACGATTTTATATTATGTACATATCACATTATTAACAGTTAAGGCTCCCGCAGACAGGCGCGACGCGACCCTTGTAGAACAATTTCCATGAAGTTTTTATAGAATTATTTGTACTAGAATCGCGTCGCGCCTGTTTCTGGGAGCCTTTACAAAACAGTCTGCTAACTTCTCAAACGTATGTACAGTCACGGACTTTAATTGATGAGCCACTTTCAAACTTTTCAATTTTGTTGTTTTATACATTCACGAGATTAGACGATTAAACACGAACTCAAACCGCATGCTCGTTGACAAGATGACAAATTACTAATAATCGGAAATAGTCTTATCCATAGACGTTGAAGGTTGACTACTAAGTTGTCCAAGCTAAATCAATGAAATGTTGCATACGTTTATCCAATCTATTTGATACTGACCTTCTTTGAATTAGAGCTCATTAAATACTCGTTATTTCTGAAAACCTATCCGAAGACAGTGACTAGTTGATGATAAACGAAATAAATACATTTTTCAAAGGTTGACTATGTTTTTGGCTTAGCAAATTTTATGACATTTATAATAGCTAAAACAGTAAATGAAATTCATAATAAATTCTTCCAAGAAGGCGGTAGTTAGGTGTTTAGGTTTATGTGCAACAGTTATCATAATTGTCATGAACGTCATCTTGGACCTTAGGTGTTCGGATAAAATCGTGGGTCCGAGTTTTTCCGATGTCGAAATGACCAATCATATTTTTTCAGTGCGCTAACGTTACTATCACTACGCTAAAACAATTGTAGCTAGGTTACGGTTGCTAGACCTGCAATTGGTTGATTTTGGGTAGTCACTCTGTACTATGTGTGAGTATAACCGACTAATCCCGACTTGCTATACACGGCTAAAATACGAACAGTGGCAAGTGGCTCATCAATTAAAGTCCGTGACTGTACATGAATTGCGCAGTGATTTGGCCGTTTAGGGTTAATATTGAAGCTTGCGCAATGATTGAACAAAAGTTTGAGTCGTGTAGGATAAATATTGTGCAGGCCTTGCTCACGCGAAAACATTGAAGCCGATGGGCCGTCAATGTTACTGCGTGAAAATAATGGATCGTTTGAGTGCAAGGGCTGATTCAGTCATAATGCGCAATAAACTCATTGTCGGTGTAGGGCCCGCCTAATTATTAATTCAATTAAAAGCTACGTACAATAGTAGCTTCAGGAAACTTGGAAAATAAAGAAGCTACGCCAAATTGAATTCTTTTGTTTTATTTCGCAAATTGGAGTACCAATTAATCGGAATTCGCTTCATAGTATCAGAAGAAGTGAAGGGTGGAAGATTTGGGGGCTGCCTTGTCATTGTTGACATTCTTAAAGTGCTTTGGCTTTAAACCTATTTAAATAAATGATTGACTTGAATTGACTGCCTCGTTGGTCTAGTGGTCGCAAGCGCTACTGCTGAGCATGAGGTCCTGGGTTCGATTCCCGGGTCGGGCAAAGTGTTATCGTGTTTTTCCATCTGGAATTTCTCGGTAGCAGCCCGGAGACTGGATTTGTGCCCGGTTGGTGGCAATAGGCTCGCCCCCTATTACATGGGACTTAAACATAACTGGCGAAATGTGGGTGTGCTATAGGTACACCTCTGCCTAACCCTTCGGGGAATACAGGCGTGATGTTATGTATGTATGTAAATAAATGATATTTGAATCATTTGTTCTATAACTTATGTTTATTCTTATCAACTATTGTACTGGTTTTTTGCTTACGTTGCACCCTTTTTGCTAATCATTGTACAAAAAAGCTTAATGCTCTTTGTTAGTACGATCGTCCACTTGAGTCGTTTAATTCTTATTGAGATTGCTGGCTATTACCTACATCTTCTCCTTTTTCTGTTTGGGACATGACATCAATTAATGGTCACAATAACAGCAAGGTCATACATCTCACAACTTGTTTTAAATGGCAAAACATTCTTGAATACCTACGATCCATAAAATTATTGCAATTGAAATCGTCGTTGATACAATCAAGTGCTTTGGGGAACAAGGATTTATTAGATGTGACAGATTTTAATTGTATTCATTGTTGCTGTTTATTTTGGCTGATGACGTCCAACGATGATTTGATAGGTGGGACTAACATGATGATTTAGCTTTTGCTAGTAATATCTATTATCTAGAAATACAGGGTTAGTTTTCAAAGACCAGCCAAATTTAAGGATGTGGTACAGACCATCAAACTGAACAACTCTCTCCATGGGACCAATATCATCATCGCGAAAAATTTATAAACTGTCCCATACAAAACTTCAATACCTACTCGACCCAAATGTATAGGACCGCTGATTTTTTTTTCGCGATTACGATATTGGTCCCAAGGAGAAAATTGTTCAGTCTGATGGTCTATACCACACCCTTAAATTTGGCTGGTCTTTGAAAAATAACCCTGTATAGTGTAAATCAATAGTGCCCAAATGGTAACGGCTGCGACTTACCGAGTTGTAGGTCGTGGTTTCGAACCCAATAATCGCTTTACTTTGTGTAAATTATTTCATCACTACTGCTCTCAAAACGGTGAAGGAAAACATCGTGAGAAACCGGCATGTCCTAGAACCAAAAAATCGAAGACGTGACTTCTATCAACCCGCACTGGGCTGGCGTAGTGGATTACGGCCCATTCCCTCTCACCAAGAGGAGCTCTGTGTCCCAGCACTGAGAGAGGCTGATTATGCTTTTTATCAACGTACGCCAAAGAATCTGTGAACTGCTACATGACTACCTATTGCCTATGTAGCCGCGCCATAACACACCGTGGGGTAATACCGTAAATCACATAAAATCGCACTTCGGTAGGGCACGGACATAACTGACATAAATCTAAAAATGACTTAAGTATGCCAAAGTGCTTTAAAATGTCCCTTTTATCCGGAGGAACAAGGACCCTTATCAATATCAGCTTAATGCCACCAGAGGGCAACAGTACCTTTGTCATATTGGTGCATTCTTTTGACTATCTTGGCGCGAAAATATCTTAAAATCTCTCCGGTAAAATCACTAAAACTGCAGTTATGCCCTTGTCCCACCGCAGGTGCGAAATGGCAATCAATTTTGCAGAAATTTTGACAGTTCAGCCACGTTCCATGCGTTATTTACGTTGCTAAGCAGTTTTCAAACCTATGAAACAATGGTTTAGGAATTTCTTTCAAACCCTCGGATTGTGATTGAAAGGTGTGGCGCAATTAGTTTGCAGTCTACGTCTTGTTGTGCCTCCATTTGAGAATACTTAAGTACCGCCATTTCAGCTATTCTAAAATTTTGTTACAAATCGCCTTGTCTTCTAATGAAGTATCAAACACTTTTCGATACACCTTTTACTGTAATCATCCTCCTATCATTGTCCCATAATTCTTTTGGATCTCTTTAGCTTTTCCACCCTTGATAAGGCAATTGTAATGCTATAAACCCTAACTTTTAACCCTTGAACCCTACCCATACCAAAAGAAACAATACTACTTCCCAGGGGTTATAAGGAGCCCAATATACTGGGAGGCACATGAATTCAGCACAAAAAAAAATCGCTGCTAATCGTGCCATAGTATACACGTATTACTTACTGAAAACCACTTAAAACGCAAAACAAATTCTAAAAAGCCACAGTTTTATTATTGGAAAGATCACAATCAGCAAACAATCCCAACGCAATATTGGCGCAATACACAGCATTTAAAATAAACTGAAGAGTAGCGTTTACCGCACACCAAACCCGATCCCAATTCCACTTAGTTCCTCAAAATGGACACGCAATTTAAAAACAATCTGGCGCTAGCGTCGAACTCAAGAGTACGAAACGTCAAAATTCCAATGTCGATCGATCGGAATTGAAATCAAGAGTAAGCGCGCTGGTTGGAGGATCCTCCCTTTTCTATAGAGGATGAGTGAACTTTACACCCTGTTCCTCAAACCTCTATAGTGTTGTCACATTAAAAATATGCGATTACAAACTTACATTTGCAGTTGAAGAATTGACCGTGACGTATATCAATATATGTGAGAACATGTTTTTCAACGACAATTTTAAGTTTGTTCTTGGGATAAATTTATCACCACTACGGAAACCTTCATTGTACGTGATTCGGGACGCACTTGGCCGGTTTTATTAATCGGTTTGCAAGTCTGCGTTGATTAAAGTAGGTACAAACGGTTATCTTGTAAACATTTATGCTACCTGTCGCAATATAAAAATAAAATATTTTGGTTGAAGAGAATCCATAGTGCCAATCCGTACCTAGGTGCTTTGACATAGTTCAGGATCTTGTACAACCGGTTACGTGAGATTATTAGCAAAGTAGTACCTACCTATGTTTTATCCTCATTTCATCATTTTAAAACGTCTTTTATTATTAACTTGACATCTATCTACATTATGAATATCATAGTAAAGGTTGGAGACTGGTTTTGCTATAACATTTGGTGCTTAGCATTCCACAAGCACGAAGCGTGGTGTTAAGGATAATATTCATTTTCAACAGGTACAAATGGCTTTAGTCACTTCGTCAGGCTCAGAAGCATTTTTTGATAATAATTTTCACGAATACCTAACATTTAATGGGTCTTCAGTCATAAAATTTTGCTTTTCATGGCGCCACGCGCCAATATGAATTTATATTCATTGGGCTACGTCAGATTAAATAGACTGTGGTCATCGGTTAATTTAAAACCGTTGATAAAAGTACCTAATACAGAAATACCACGTAGGTATCATGTATTACAAGCTCAAACCAATCGATAAAACTGTCCTACTTTTTTTATATTACCTACTTTATTATAATATTATAAATGTGAAAACTTGTGAAAATGTTTGGATGTTTGTTATTCAATCACGCAAAAATAACTGAACGGATTTAGATGAAATTGGGCAACCAGATAGTTTATAACCTGAATTAACACACAGGATACTTTTTATCGCAGTAGTACGTTCCAGTGGGATAATTCTCGATCTCCACGCGGCGGGAAGCCGCTGGCAAAAGCTAGTAGGTTATGAATAAAAGAAGATGGGCTGTATTTCCTCGTACCTAAAAATGCAACCTATCTAAATACCTACTTATTCATAAAATACGCACCATCACACGTTCCATATTTTCAGCAATACAGTTATTGTAGTCGTTAAAAAGCAATCAATTTGGAACAAAAACTCAATTTATTCTCGTAAAGATATTCCCGACGAATTTAGCTTTAATAAATTATAAGCAAATTCGGCAATAAATTACGCAGCAATTTGGAATATTCCAGAATTGTTAATAGGACATGCTTACTAAGCTGACAGGATGAAAAAGGCTGGCAATTATGTTGAAACGAAAAAGAAAAAAAAGGCTTTTTACAGATAATTAGTAGGTACAGACCCACGCTTCATGCTTGATAATAATGATTTCTCGACAGAAGTTTACGAAAAAGGTCGGGTTCTATTTCATAAAGAAAAGCTAGAAAAAAAGTGATGATTCTAATTCAGAACCCTAATCTAGGAAAACTTTCTATGAGCCTTCGACTTGACAAAAACTAACTAGACTAATTTGGCAGTTGCACTTCAAAATGATGGTAATATGAGCTAGTCAGCATAGCTATGTATTCACAACACAAACATTCGATACGCTTCCGTGCCGAATCGAACATCAATCAATGTTATCAAACAAGTCCTCTAAACACTGTTCACAAATCCCAAACCCGAAAATGTTGACGACCACTATTCTTACGACGCGACGGCATTTGCGGTCGGGGACTATAGGCAAATCAGGTTACCGAAAATTAGTAATTTTCGACTCGCAAGCCAGACGAATGGTTGTAAATAGCAATGCTGGTCTACAACACGGAAACGATTTACGATAAAGCATTTTAACCTTGACCACTGATCTTGGTAATTCCTTTAAGCAAGTTCATTAATTAATAAAAGACAATCGCTTTAATTCTGATACAAAAATTGACTGAGCGTTATTTCTGTCGCACAAAGTTAGCTGCGTAATTTACGTAAATTACGTAGAAAATTAGCGCACTCTGATGAATTTCTATTTAACGTTTGAAAAACATTCAACGCTTGGCCTCAGTCTATACGTCATACCGCGATGATCAAGGGGGAAATGACTAACATTACCTACTCCAGTTTACAAAAATTGGTGTCATTAACACGACGAAGTGACCTTAACCACAGTATAATAAAGTAAGCAGTATTACATCTCGGCAGTGTCCTTGAAATAATTAACTACGGCCAATCAATACATAAACACGCACTAGGGTTGCCCGCTGACTGTGTCTCTTGGTTTGTAAGTTGTAACTGTACTTTATAAGTCCGACAAATTTAATTATAGGAGAGCATTCTTTTTTTTAAATCTTGCAATTAATAGGTGTGAAGGTGGTATGTCCTGTACATAAAAATGTTTTTCACAAATCCGGTAGATTGTGGTGTTAGGTTTGTTTGCTAAATCATCTAGGCACGTCAGCCCACGCCATACGGATATCCCATTTTGATCCACATACGACGTAAAACAGAGCTGCAATTTGCAAAAAACTAAAGAAAATTTGAATTTTGTGGGCTACAACTGAGGATTCACCTTAATATTTAACCATCGGTAGTCTGCGATAGCGTCGCTACCTATTCGAGACTGCCGGCCCTGGTATACTTACACTGAGATTTCGAAGTGCGTCGTTTAGTCCGTTTTGTATGAAGACGTAATACTGTTACTTTATTATACTGTGCCTTAACACGAGGCGTGCTATTAAAACGCTGGCTGCTGACCGTGACACAGAAAGGGATGACACATCACAAGCGAGCTAAACCCGTTCAAAATTCCATCCAAAATCCAGTCCCATTTACATGATGCAAGTTTCTTCCTGTGGCATACAATACAATTGAAGCAACTGCTGACTTGTATCGTGTAAATTGTGCTTAGACGGTGCATCTTATAATGTTGCTTCAACTTATTGCATCCAACTGGCCATTAAATCGCACTGTGTATATCAGGCCTTAATCGTCATTCCCAGACAATGATGAATATTGGAACCCCATAGCAACACCGTAGCAATTGAAACAAACGTTATGATTTACGATGTCGGCCGTCCTGTGTTTTTCCCATTGGAAAAGTTTAACTTTTACGTGATGAAATAAAAGCACTTAAAACTTTTTATTTTAGTCTCCCTCTGGACGAATGGGATTGGAATACGATAAATTTTGTGGTTGGATTGTTTAAAAACTCTTTTTGGACACTTTTTTGCGGTTTTCGATTGTAGGTATCATGATTTTCCCCGTATTGTAACTAATACTTATTTTAATAGCAGGTCATTAACCTGCCTACCTACATACGTTGGTCTAGTGGTTGCAGACGCGTTCGATTCCTGGGTTCGATTCCCGGGTCGGGCAAAGTATGATTGGGTTTTTTCATCCGAGATTTCTCAGCAGCAGCACGGAGTATGAATTTGTGCTCGGTTGCTGGCAATAGGCTCGCCCCCTGTTACAGTAGACTTAAACATAACTGGCGAAATGTGGTTGTAGGTACACCTCTGCCCAACCCTCCGGCTACTACAGGCGTGATGTTATGTTATTGTAATTAACAACGTTGATTAATGACATGCAGGAGTTTGTGCAGTAATCAAATTAGTTCTATTGAAATACATTAATTCAGCCCCATGAACGTGGTATGGAAAACAAACGAGAGTTGTTGGATATATCAACCGCAATTAAGAAACAATTCTCGTGGATTTAAATAAACATGTTCTGTAATAAGCATGAACATAGATAATAAGATATTCTATATTGCATTGCTATATAATTAAATTCTATCTTATAGCAGTAGCTAACGGAACTGAACATGTACGGGCAGTTTGTGTGTCCACAGAGATGTGGTGTGTAATGGTTGCCAACCCTAGTATGTAATAAGTATACCTACTACTATATTAGAGGGCTAAAGACAATATTAAAAAAACATATATAATGTAGTCGGCGAAACCACAATATTTTTGATGAAAATTTAAATAACATTATTTTACTAAAATAAGTGTAAAACGAAACGCAGCAGTAATCTATTTTTGAAATTTGTATTCTAAAATAAATCAGTTTAATAAAATTCTGGCTATTTCTCTTCCTGACCAAAAATGTGTTGCTAAATCTACTGCTGAAAAATTGCAACAAGTACTGCTCATTGATTCTAACTTTTCTTATCATATTTTCTTGTTTCTATCTTCAGCTTTTATGTAATGAGCGCATATTTTCAGTGATGATTACAAAAAAGCGAAAAAATATATATATATATATAGGTATATATATATTTTTAGAGTTTTTAATAATACTTAGGAGACATTTAAAAAAAAACCTGTTATAATAAAGGCTCAAAGTAGCAAAAACAAAAACCATGCAGTATTTTTTAAACATACCCTTCTATTATTTATTTTCGCTATTTTCTATATTTTTACAGGCAATGGCTTCGAAAATACTATATTTATTATAAACAAAAGTTGACAACCCTAGGTGTGTATGCTGTTGATGCGGACTTTTTTTTTTTTTCCTAAGTGGCAGCTCGTAGTTTTGACCACTGAGGTCTTGGCTACTTAACCGGTCAAGCCTGTGGGTGCCTTAAGCTACTAACTTAAAGCCTCCAGCCAGGGGCGAAATTCTTAAATACTAGGTGACCGCACGCTAAGGGCACGCTGTGGGGTACGAACCTCGGCTTAGGGCGTCACTGAGGGAAGGGCAGCAAGGCTGGATCGAAATTATATTATTATTATTATAAGGGGAATTTAAAGCTACAGGCTCAGCTACGGCGCGGGCTGGCGCGTCGTCGAGCAAGGGTCGGGGGGGATTGATGCGGACGAATCACACGGAATATTTATAGGAAATAAATTCACTAATTTGTGTAATTGATTGACCGATGTATTAGTAAAAACATTAAAATAATGTTACTTGTAGCAGGTGCGATAGCCTATTCAGCTAATATAAACAAATAATAGGCGAATAAGCAAGTGCTTGTTATGGTAAAAACTAAAAATATGCATTTTATGTAGCGATGCTTCGAGTACAAAAAAAATTAAGGAAAGAAAAATGAGTCCATGATTGCTATAAAATATTTTTTTAGTATAATTATAAGTCCAAATAGGTAGTATAAAGTCTCAAGTCCGTTTTAAATGAAGCGTACAGCGTCCCCAAGCAATGCCCGTCCATGGCATTTTAGGTCGATGAACCGGTTTGAAACCTGCTTGGCTTCGGGATACCATAAAGGAATTGCAAAAAAACAAACTCACCACATCGATCAACATTGCAAGAAAAGTGGAGCAGATAAAGGTCCAATAAATTTCAAATCTTCCTTAGTTTTTGCTATTATTGAAACCTAAAAATTGTAATTATTTTTGTAATTTTAATAAAAAACTGGTGGTTATCTACGAATTACAGAATAACATAATATTTACAAATCAACTCAAAACTCAAACTCAAAGCATTTATCTCAAATAAACCAATTACAGGCACTTTTGAATTGTCAATGGGTCAGTCAGTCAGAAAAATGAAGCTAGTTGCCCATTCCAAAGCGTAGTAGGTACCTATGGAGAAGACCGGCCAAAAAACTCCATGGACACTCTTTTAAATCAACATATTATAGTTACAAAAAACAAATTGTTTACATAATTCATGTTCAAATTAAAAATGTGACAACGATGTAGAAAGACGTTTAAAGTATCCGTAATAAAAAAACAATTCAAAAATTTAAATTACAATAAGCCGTGGCAGCCAAGAGTTGACCAGTCCCTACTGACGGCGCCCGTTCACAAACATGACGTATGGATCAGCACCATTCAGCTCAACCATTTTGAAGGGAACTTAATGTAAAATGTATAACAGTCTTTTGCAACTAAGGTATAAAGAGGTTTCTAGCGTAGTCACATAATTAAGTGAAAGGGGTGCCGAGTTTTTAGAGATGCATTAAGGGGAACCATAGTTGTAGCCCGCCAAATTCAAATTTTGATTGGTTTTTTGTTAATTTCCAAAATTTGACAATTGATATGAAATTGATGATTATTATTCAATAAATATATCATTCCTACAGTCTCGAATCGCATTTTGATAAAAATATGACGTAAAACAGAGCTGCAATTCGCAAAAAAACAAAAAAAAAAGAATTTGGCGGGCTACAGCTGAGGATTTACCTTAAAGAAGACATGCTAAGAAGACACAAAACAAATGTCGTAGTATTAAGACTGAAATCAGCTGAAAACTATCTCATTACTTGTAAACAGAAGCCTACCTGGAAAGGTTTAGGTAGTTAAATAATTATAAACAAATCGTAAAAAGAGTTTTTTATAGTTGACACTTTCTTGTTTACAAATACGTTACAACAAAACTATTTTTTTTTCGATTTATATGATACTTTCCTCTTTTTAACCGACTTCACAAAAAGGAGGAGGTTCTCAATTCGTCTGTATGTTTTTTTTTATGTGTGTTAGCTCATAACTTTTTTCTGGGTGAACCGATTTGGATGATTCTTTTTTTATTTCATAGGTGGTACTTCACATGTGGTCCCATTTAAATTTGATTAAGGTCTGACCAGTAGTTTTTGAGTTATCCTTAATACTGCAGATTTTTTCCACTTAGTTTATATGGATGACGTGTTAATAATTTCCTGTCACTGTTATTTACACACCAAGTAGTGGTATACGAATTTGTGTGGGGTAGGTACCGCAACTAAAAAGTGAAAAATAAAAACTTTTTTACAAAAAAACTACCGACTTCCAAAAAAAACACTAAAAGACGTGAAAAATAACTTTAATTTCGGAAGTCTGTGGCCAAACACGAAAATACAAAACCAAAGGCACCGACTTCCGAAATTAAAGTTATTTTTCTCGTCTTTTAGTGTTTTTTTTGGAAGTCGGTTGTTTTTTTGTAAAAAAGTTTTTATATTAATGTATGTTGAAACTTTATCATTTATTCGTAAACTACTCGTACTCTTCGTAGATGTAATTTCTTGAGCACATTTATTTTGTTGTGATATATAAAATAGAATAATATTTTGTAATCTGTCTATTGTAAAGAGCCCAAAATGACAGGTTCCGTAAACCTTTTAAAAAATATAACGAGTATAACGTTGCTAAATTGAGGGGTACACCTGGGACGTAGTATGGTAACTGAAGTAGCAGGTATTACGTTTAGTCGGTTAACCAGACGCTTTTGATAGCACTCTCGACATTTGCGATGTCGCGTGTGCGTTTCGATTTTGGTTATTTAGTTATTGTAAGTTTTTGTTATTTATCGTTATTGGTTTTTAAATTCGTATGGTTGAAAAATGAGTGAACCCGAGCCTGGTACTAGCCAGACCAACACCGTACTCTCATTTCCATCAACGAAGAAAAAACGCTTCAAAACAGGACCTCTTTCATCCTCTGAGAAACACACATTGATAAATGTATTTAAATAAGTATGTAGAAGAAACATGGCCCAAAGAGTGTTATCCGTTGAAAACAGACATAGTTTCAAGACATGATATTTCAAGACAAGGGCTCAAGGGGTATTTAGCCGTGAAAAATAAAAGGAACTTTTAAAATGGCTAACCTAAAAAATTTTTTGCCAGTGGCTTTAGCTATTGTGACAGCTGATAATTGGAAAAATTGCGAGGGTCATGTAATAAAAGAAGAACAGAAAATGTTTAAATTAAACAAAATAATTGATGATACCACTGATCGCTTTATTAATAATGTGACAGATAGTTCCTCAGATTCAGATTCAGAATAGAACATATTATTATATGACAAAAAAATAAGATGATTTTAACATTTGAAATAAAAGGTTTAGCATCGATGAGGGACGTGGTTTTTGTTGTTTACCTTTATTTAATTACCTAAACCTTTCGGGTATAGTACAAAATTATTAGCATAGCAACAACAATCATCTATGTTTACTTCGATCATTTCATTACTCTTCCTTTTATATCTCACGCTCTAAGACATTTAAATCTCAAAAAGAATACAATTCACTTATCATGAGAAATACAAGTTAAACTTAATACTCAATAAACAAACTTATGAAGAACGGAAGGTACTCGTAAATAAATTACTGAATAGTAGATGCACAAATATTTTTTTCTTTCAGTCCTGTGGGTAACAAGAAAAAGTGAGTGTACCATTTCATATCGTTTCTTGATGGAAAGTCAATTTCTTAGGTACACATTGTTCTTATTAGCAAGCTGTCATTATTTTTAATTTGTTAATGTTTCAAAATGATGAGATATTTTAGCACCTAAATGTATTTTATACCTTGGTATGTATTTTATAAGTAATAATTTAATGTAAAAGCAAATGAACAAATCAATGAAATAACATCTTGGAGTTCTTAAAGCAATCAGTCACATATCATTAGCTCAACCTACTATGCATGACTCAAATCTTGATAGACAATGTAATGTACTAGAACGTCCCACACCTAGATATGAGTATTACAGTAATTCCATTAATTCCCACTGTCAATAAAATTATAAATTCTGGAAAATGTTATTTACTGATATTAGAAAGACAATGTTACTTACTGATATTAGAAAGAAAATGTTACTTACTAATATTAGAAAGAAAATGTTACTTACTGATATTAGAAAGAAAACGTTACTTACTGATATTAGAAAGAAAATGTTACTTACTGATATTAGAAAGACAATGTTACTTACTGAAATTAGAAAGAAAATGTTACTGATAACGTCTAGCGATAACTACGATAATTTTATGAATTCACATTTTCGCAGAAACTGTAGATAGATCTGTAGTAACCATCCCACTGGAGGCCAAAAGCCCCTTCCCATACAGAAAAGGAACGAGCGATCAGCGCTTGCTCTCTGGGGTAGTCGATTACAGACTATGTATTTACTCCAGGTTCACTCACGATGTTTTCTTCCGCCTAAATGCACTGCAGTAATAGGTTGAGAACCAGGCGGTGCTAATCTCTAAGGATACAGCCTTGCGCGCAGCGCTGTCGCTGCCACGAAACAGCGAGCAGCGGCGAAACATCTTGTTTCGTCGCTGCGGTAGCGCTGGGCGCAAGGCTGTATCCTTAGAGAATAACACCGCAGGATAGTCCATATGTAATTCAATCTATTCCGTTTGTAGCGTGAAATGAGATTGCTTTTCTACAAATTAGCGCCCCATATGGTCATGCCAGAAGTCCATTTTCGGGTTCCGTACCCAAAGGGTAAAACGAGACCCTTTTACTAAGACTCCGCTGTCCGTCCGTCTGTCAATCTGTTACCAGGCTGTAGCTCATGAACCGTGATAATTAGACTGTTTAAATTTTCACAGATGATGTATTTCTATTGCCGCTATAACAACAAATACTTAAAAAGAGAATAAAATAAATATTTAAGGGGGCTCCCATACAACAAACGTGATCTTTTTTGCTCGTTTTTGCTCGATATTGATAACGGAAACAGGTAGACGCTTGAAATAACCACAGAATATTTAGTTATACAGAAATTGCAAAAATATCAGCTGTTCCCCACATTTTGACGTGTTATGCGAACCTAAATGTAGGGAAAATCTGTTTTTTTTTTTTCGCGATTTCTGGTTTGGTCCATAGTAACAGTTATTTATAATGATGAGTACAATGACCCCTTCAGAGATTGCTGGTGTTTTACCAATAACCCTGTATATTCACTTGAAAAATAAATAATTCAGCATAACATAAACATAACATCACGCCTGTATTCCCCGAAGGGTTAGGCAGAGGTGTACCTATAGCACACCCACATTTCGCCAGTTATGTATAAGTCCCATGTAATAGGGGGCGAGCCTATTGCCATCAACCGGGCACAAATCCAGACTCCGGGCTGCTACCGAGAAATTCCAGATGGAAAAACCCGATAACACTTTGCCCGACCCGGGAATCGAACCCAGGACCTCATGCTCAGCAGTAGCGCTTGCGACCACTAGACCAACGAGGCAGACAACAAATAAATAATTCAATTATAATAAAACAAAAATTTAAGGGGGTGCTCCCATACAACAGAGATGATTTTTTGCCGTTTTTATAGATAATGCTACGGAACCCTTCGTGCACGAGTCCGATTCGCACCTGGTCGGTTTTTTTTTATTACCTTTTGTTGTCCCAAGCCTGGACAAAGCCCTTCCTCCACTCCTTCCATCTTTCGTGAGCCCGCGCGTCCTCCTTCGAGTTTTGATGGAACCTATCCAGTTCGTCCCGCTATCTCCTACGTGGCTTGCCACCCCGGCTTGCTGTGTCAGAACCAGTTCTGTTCTATTTGTGTCCACAGTTAGCCCGGCAAACATGTTCTACCCAGTCTTATTTAAGTAAGTTGGAAAAGTCCATTGTTTTAGAAAAATTGTTTTGTGGTGTTTTGAAGAGTCCAAAATACCCATTATCTGACTTTCATTTCTATTTACAGCTGATACTTCGTGGGATCCGCTGAATCACAAAATATTCTGTAAAAACCATATGGGCTACGTTACCTTGCTGATAGCAGTGCATTAAAAGTTAACCGTTATCTTTCTAGGACACCGTTACAATGACGCTATGTACAGTCGCATCGTCACATCAAGTTACCACAAACTGTGAGATTTTCTCATTCGATTTTGAACTTAAACTTCAAAATTTTAAGGTTTAAAATCTTTTGAGAAATTTGACAGTTTCGTGTAGCTTGACCTGTTAGCGACTGTACACCAACTGTTTGTACTATCTGAGGCGATAATAAAGGTGAGTGTTGTATTGCAAAATGAATACACATGTTGGTTCATTCAAGATCGTGAGTCATCATCGTTCAGTCTTCTTTGTGTCGATAGTATGACATTTTTTTTATCGTCTAACCCAAAATTGTATTGTATGGAAAGACAAGGAAGGTGTAATAATTTAAAAAGCTGCTGTTCCGTACCTTTTGTCGGGTTATGCGAACATAAATCTTTATCACGCAGCCGATTTAGTTTTAACGATTTCATGGTTGATGTCACCCACTATTGCAAAAAATTTGGACACAATGACCCCTTAAGAATTTTTCCGTTATTTCTATTACACCTTTTACAGGCTGGCATTCGGCAAGAAGTGGAGTTATAATAGTCGCACTAGCAAACAGTTTTACCAACTTAGGGTGTATTCATGTAGAACGCTGGTAACTGGCGCCGATCGAAAATCGCTGGTTGTCAACGCTGGTCGCCGGGCGCGGGCAGTTTTCATACCTTTTGCCAAATCAGCGCGACCGAGCGCCAAGAAGCGCTGGCAAGTCGGCATCGCTAGTGGCTATTGTGCTTTGCGTTCAATACTAAATGAACTAAACGACTGCAATTTGAGTATTTTCATAATAACCATTCTTGGTCAAATGAATGGGGATTAACACATTTATGGAGTTCTGGTCATCTTACTTTTGACATGGTAGTCTTTTAGTCATCTAATAAATTATCAAATTAGCGTTGCGAAACTAATTTTTAAAGTACAAAACTATTGAGAGGACATTGCCACCTTGGTGCTCCAATCCTTATTTTTTTTGTAATGACTAATCAAATTTGTGTGCAGTTTTTTCTTAGGTTCGTGGTTACACTGTAATAATACCACAGAGTTGTGTTATACTTTTTTTATTTGTTACCTAGACTAATACTAAAATACAGACTAGGAAACACTTATTCGATTACTATTATATTGATAAGCCGCCAATAAAAATAGACTAACAAAATATACACTTCTAAGCGACGTATACACGACTATATATCAAGCTATACATTTCCAGTTTAAGCTGACTTCTCATTGTACGAAAAACCTATACAATGTGAGGTTAGCTTGATATGTAACCGTGTGTACATAAATGCTGTTTGACTGTTAAACACTAAACTGACTGACAATTAAAATCTCGTTTGGTCTTAATTTATTGGGTCAAAAACAATAACGTGTGCGTTAGCGTTTACATAATATTGACATAGGTATATTCTACTTTATTTGAAAAAACGGTAAGCAGGATAGTATCAATACTACTGACAAGAAATTATTTAGGATTTTTTCAAGCATAATTATTTCATACGATAAACTATAAAATATTACGAATTAGCCAGAATAGTGCGTACCAGTCTGCTATATTATTTAAAAACAATATATAATTACGTAGGCATAAGGAACGATATTTAAATATGGCATCGATAAAAGTATTTTAGTATAAAATACTATTATTGTGTTCTGTTATAAGATTAGTTTAATGTTGTTACTATTGTTTATAGGTGGATTTACTTGGAAGTTCTTATATATAATAAAGAATAAAGATACATTTTCTTCTAATTGGTCTCAAATAACATGTTATTTATGTCGAAAATCCTTACTAAATCCTCAAAATAGTGAGTTTCGCTCATTTTAATCTGTATTGTGAATGCGGAATCCGTTCAATATTGATTCAAGTGGTTTCTATTGAAACTAAATTGTCATTCCTCCAAGCCTGACGAGGTTGCAAATGTGAATACACCAACTTTATAAAAGAACTTGCAACAAAAATACATACCTGAAATACATTTGAACGTAAACTGTGACATTCTATTAACTAAATCAATCACCCGGTTTCTGAAAAACCGATCATGACCCTTATTATCAATGGGTACCTACTGATATATAATTAGTGACTAATATGATTTCATATAAGTAAGCTGTTGTGATGATTTTCCAAAATAAATACAGCCAATTGAATCACTTGACATTTTTCATAAATGGAAACGGTTTTCAGAAACCAAGAGTAACCAATCCAAAAATATGTATAAACAATCATTAACATTTTAAAAATGTACTTCGAGTAACAGAAGCGGCCAAAAAATATGAGATTTCTAAAACTTTTCACATGCTACATACATCAATAGGCTTTGGAAGTTAATAAACAATTATTGTAAATAATTTCAAGAACAACTAAATATTAACATAAAAACCACAGACGCGGTTGCGACAATACTGATACAGACATACATAAACTCACGCCTTTTTCCCATAGGGTTAGGCAGAAACTACAGAACGCCAACTGCTACTGACAATGACTGTTCATATAATTTAGTTACAAGGACTCACTGCACGGGCGAGAAAGTAGACTTGATGGATTCCACAGCATTTTGTAGTGAGGTTTGGCTGCAGGCGTTTCCATTGTCGTATGAGGTACCACACCCGTACCCATTAAAGCACAACTGCTGTGAGTTGGTCTCAGCACAACACAAAACAATAGCAGCGTTACAATTGATTGGTGTCCTTAATACCCCGGGCCCAGACTGGTCATTGAATTGCGGAGCCGCAGGAACCGGAGGCTGACTCTGAAAAAGAAGATTACAATATTAAACACGACACTGATAAGTTGTCATCTGCAGGAATTGCCGGCTTGTGCGCACGAAATCAGAAAGTGGAACCACGCGTAAATAACTGGATAGCAGACTTCGTTTACTGCTCCACTGTTGATAATAACACTGATTTTCATTAAAATCTCTTTTACGAACTAAATGATCAAAGGTGTTGGAAATAATGTAAACAGGAATTACGTAACGTGGTTCGTGGATTTATATGTATACTTAGACCATAAGAATCTTGAGAATAACCAGACACAATTATTTGCTTAGCTGTATTGAAGGTCTAGACGAGGAAATGCTAATAAATTCCGAGTGTTCTACATACAAGGCCAGTAAAATTATCTTTGATTGATGATGAGAAGACGTAATTACCTCTTTATCTATTATTGTTTAAGTAAATAACAAGAGACTACTTACATCTCCCATAGAACTGCCATGCTCAACTTTAGGTGCTGGCCGCTTCATAGGTCGTAACGGTTTGATCGGTTCGAAGGATATAGGTCTTGATTCATTTAAATCATCTGTATCATCGTCTTTATTAAGGACGAATCCCCAATTTTGGTTTGTGTCTTCCATTACTGGGAATCTGTTGAAAATAGACGGTTTCTTCGTTGTGTTTTCTGAGCAAGGAGTATACTGTGGTACAGGGTAAGGTACCGGATAGGGAATGTAGATAGGCTGTGGTAGTGCCGGCGGCGGCTGCGGCCTTCTAACGTAGGTCGAAATCTCTTCAAGTAATTTCACTATCTGTGGTAAGAGGTCTTGCTGATTACGATCATATTCCCTTCTCTCCGGATAATAATGTGGGGGTGGAATGGGATAATCGTAACTACCGTAGTTCGCTTGCCACCTTCTTCGCCGATGCCGGTTTTGATCCGATGTGTGCGTTCTGATTCCGTCGTTCTGGTCAGGCGATAGCAAATCGGGTTCGTTTACTTCTAAGTGTCTAGGGTATACTTCTCCCATACAAATGACTATGATTAGTAGAATAAGCGTATGCATCTGTAAAAGAATAAAAGAAACAAAATGTCAGGAAACTTATTAAAGCCTTCAACTTCAACGCGGAAACGTTGGTGGACCTAATTATTGATGCAGTGTTTGAGTGCTTGCTAGCAGGAAAATAGCATGTTGCTACTTTGCTGGGTGTGACGAAATTTGGACGTCGTCGTAGTGCTTGCAGATTTGTTTTGTTTGTCAACAAAAAGATTATGTTTACATACAGACTGTTTTGTTAATTAGTTGACATGTTTTGTACTGTAGACTTAGATGACGAGACTCTGATGTACTATCTCATAGTATTTGGCGTATGTCATTGGCGACCTCAAAGCCGAATTTAATTTAAATTTTATTCTCAATTTTATCCACAGCTGACATTTCGTTCGGGTCATCCACTAACGAGTTGTAAATTCTTGTACAAAAACCGGTTTTGATGTTGACCGATACGTTGGTATTGACAAAATTATGGATCCATAATCTGAGAAATATTTCTTTGTTTTTATGTAGCATCTCAGAGTTATTTTAGTTAAACGAGAATAAAAATATTTTAATTCTTAGGCTACCTACAATTAATTACCTTTCCAATTACAGAACCAACGTGTTTGTGACCAATTCATTTCTTGCCATTTCAAAGCCATTAAGAGCCGTTTATCTCATTAATAACTTACTAATGATTTCTGATAGCAATTCACTTTAACACATTTTTCCATGGTGATCGTTCAGTACGAAAAAATCTTGAATACTGAGATCAACAGTGTAAACAAATGAACAGTAACAAGTAATTACACCCAACAATAACAGGTAATTTTATAACAGTTATGAGAATACAACAACACTGCTTGTGGTTTAAATACATCGATACCTTGTTGGTATCGTCTTATCATCCAATATTTTGTCTAGTATAAACAAAAACACAATTACAGCCTCAAACTCCTATACCATTAATTATTATTAACACAATATTCCATTCAGACATCCTCAAAGAAACATTATACACACCTTGTCGCTCTATTTAAATCGCAGACGGATATAAACAAGATTTTTAGTTACGTCACAAGCACAACACTATTGTATGTCGTTCGAAACTCTATATCATATCACTGTTAATTTATTGTTAATTTTAAAACGCGTGTGGTCTGCGCGGGGTTATGTTCAAGACTGCCGCTTTTAACGCGACATTGGCAGACTGCGCCGGAGTTAAAAGTCAGAGCGTATATATATTGTGAGTTTTTTCAATTGAAATTCCCATCGATAAGGGGTGTGTTTAGTCATCGATCTAACGAAAACGCGCAGTAGTAGCTGGAACGTCAAATAAGTAGGTTCCTGTCATAGGTATAGGGTCCGGAAGTAGTTTTTTTTTTTATGTAGTACTTGGGAATGGCTTGCAAGAAACATGCAAATACTTGAGTTTTTATTAATATGTAGATACATAGGATTCGGACTATTATTTATCAAAATTTTCTTTCATAGAACAAATCACCTTCAGGACAATTAGTTTCCTACTTTAAATCTTTTTTTTTTTTCATTAATTTACATTAATTAACGCACTTACGTTAATGCGCGCATTATCGAGTTCGCATTAGCATCAAAACATAAACAAAACCATTTTTTTTCCATGATCTTTGAAAATAAAGGAAACCGTGTACACAGGTGGAAGCGCAACCTGTTTTAAACCTGAAATTATTCGCCAGTTTTTTTGTTTTTGATTTGCTCCTTACATTTTGACCGCGTAGGTCCGCTCTTTTCTATGAAACAGCTGTTTTTTTTTTTTTAATAACCTACGACATATTTCTGCGCTAGAATTAGATGTGCTGATTTCATGGTTATAGTTTATCGCGTCGCCAACCCGTATAAAATCCTTATAGTCTGTAAGATTACTTAATTCTAGCTGGACACTGTCGCCTGAAAAGTCAACTGTATATAAATAATTTTACATAAACATAACAACATAACATTACGCCTGTTTTTCCCCGAAGGGTTCGCCAGAGGTATCGTACTATAGTACACCCACATTTCGCCAGCTTAAGTAATTTTATTTCACACTAACATATACCTAAACATGTATTATTTTGAAATAAATATATCATCAACTATTTATTTTATTAAATCAGAATACTCTTCTCCCGTTCGTAGTAAAAATAGTTACAAACGCGTTACTTGGCAGAAGTCCATCGGGAGCATCGACGTTTTGATTGTCCGGGCCTTTTCCTAATAAACTACTCGTATGATTAATTTCCTACATTATATAACATCAATACAAGACAAGACAAGACAAGACAAGACATTTATTTGTGGAAACATGAGTATACATACAAGATATGCAGGTTGTTCATAAACAAAAAGATCCATCATGTTCGGCCTTTGGGGCATACAAATATATACTTATGAAACAAAAGTCATTCAAACGAAGCTAAAAATATTATTAGATTAGTAAATTACAAATTTGAATTAAATTGTCCTATAATCTAATTTTAAATTTTACATAAATATTACATTTTCTCGTTTAAAAATTCTAAAATACTGTAGTATGCTTTCCCAACTAGATATAATTTTAGCCGCTTTTTTAGTTTGTGCGCACTTAGTTCCCTCCATGTCTTTGGAAGTTTGTTAAATATTAAAGGCGCCATGCAAAATACACTTTTCCGCATTAATGCTGTTTTGGAACCATGTGAGCAAAGCATACTGTTATCGCGTCTGTTGCGACTGACTTTGTCTGCCATACGTGGAAATAATTGTGGATTACATTCATCAATGTCATTGAACTTAATTTTTAGTAGTAGATACATCTTCTTCTTAGTATTTATTTTTGGAAATGTAAGCGCGGACCATAGTACTGTCATCACGTCAACGCCGGCTGTCGCTGAAAAGCACCGCTGGGATTTTATCTCGCATAGGGTCGTAGCATTATGCTGAGCGATTGCCGTTTTGCGTGGATATGACGCATATTTTCCTCGAACTTGTTCTTTTTTGTATTTGTGTGTTTTTCTCTGCGTCATGTTTACCGCAAATAAATGTATTTTCTTTCTTTACTGTCAACCGCCTTTACAAATAAAGATGCTGCCACAGTTACAGTGGATGTTCTGTTGAATGTACATAGGTGCTCCTCCACACAGATGAACATACACATTTAAGTGGCGTTGTGTCGATGTCGGTGGATATCTATAAATAGTTTCAAACCCATCGGTTTGAACCTATTTACATCCAACAAACAACCCAACCAACAACCCATCGGTTGAAGAAGAAATATCTAAGTACCCAATCGTAGTAGTATAGATACTTCATAAAATATTAATATAATATACTGTGTGTATACAAGCTACTCAACGGTAGGGCGCGTTCTGCTAAACGAGAACTCGTGAGTTTGAATCCTACCCGTTTTAATATTAGCCATACAGTTGTACATCCGGTACACACCAGGTGACCACATTTGTTCACGTGGGGTGAGAAAAGCCCTTGCGCAAACGCCGCACGCAGCTGTTGTTCGACACCATACGTGTACGTTCTATTTTTGCGCGGGAATACAGGTAATGCCCTGTTTCTTAAAAAGCGGTAGCCGCCACATAGTGTCTGCAATTTACCGGTTAATGACGTCACTGAAACGTTATTTATAAAAGTAAGTTGGTGTGTTTTCCTAGAGAACGGTTTTTGAAACCGTAAAGTCAAACCCCGGTTCCATCAGTTTCATGACGGACGCTATGTAGCGGCCACCGCAGTCTTAGGAATCATACACGCTATAAGCCCACTTGCACCGCGAATCACTAAACACAACGCTAAACGAGTTTTAAACGTATGATGCCCGATCACCCCAAGTTCCAAGTTCCCCAAAGCTTATATTATTAAATAAAAATGTACGACTCTGTCTTGACCGAAATTTTGAATGGTACAGTCGCCGAATCAATGCTTACGTACGTATTGTTTAATGTTATTTGTTATTAACTTATTACTTTAGAGAATCAGTGGGGTAAAAATGTAATATGTATTTTCATTGCAATTTACGCTTAATTCATTAAATATCATTAAAATTATGCAATACTGATAAGTGATAGATAATAAATATGATAGATATTCTAGGTGCATCGTCTTCACATATAATCATATAATTAATGTATACATAATATTGTAAAACATTTTTAAAAGAGTAGCGGTGGAGTTTCTTGCCCATTCTTCTCCATACGAAACTACCTTTTGGAAGGGGCAACTAGAATCAATTCTATTACAAGCTTTTTTTTCTTGTAAATTTTGACGTTCAAAAGTGCCTTTTATGTGCCTATTTGAAATAAATGATTTGACTTTGACTTTATAACAAACGACGTTATTCTGTACTTCAATAACAAGCGGACGCTCATCAATAATGATGTTAATGAGTGCGAATTAGAGGGAAATATCAAATATTATTTTTGCACTTGTGCGAATGAGAGGGAAGTATCAAAACTTGTTTCACTTGTGCGTCCTGGATTCCTGTTTTTTATCGTCTGTATACATTGCTTAACATCATAGGTTCCCAACCTTTTATGGACTACCGAGCCCATTATAAGAAAAAAAAAACCAACGCCCCCCTTTACGTAATAGTTAATTATACCAATGTTATATGTTTGTCTAGGTATTACCTATTAATAATCACAAATTAAAATTTTATTCTTTCTCTCTCTATACCTACCGCCCCTACGAAAAGCTCCAGCACCCACTAGGGGGGGCGGTACCGCCCCCGTTGAGAACCTATGGTCTATAATTATGATGTGTTTATTTACAATTTTCCTGTCCTAAGGAATTGCTTGCTGGTTGCCTCCAACACAACCTAAATTCTTCCCTTACACTACACATTTTTCACCTGAATAACCTGGATACATCCCTAACCACCGCTTGGACACATCCCTAACACACCCTGGATATAATATGTCGAAACAATCTCAAAACACATAGCACAAATTATACATAGAGAAAATATATCTTCCAAAATAAGGTTAATTTTAACTAAGTACTGATTTTATTTTATTCTAATACTTTTGGAGACGTCACGCGTCAGTACGAGGAATGGTCAGGTGTGAATTTCACAAATAAGTTAATTTTGCATTTTGGGGACGTTGGGAATGAATGGAACTTGGAACTTAGTGCGATCGGGCATCAATCACCCTTTTAAACACCTTTCTGTCTCTGTCATCTGCAAACATTTAACAGAAACAGAATTATGTTTTAAACTCGATAAGGCTAAACGTGTTTAGTGATCGGCGGTGCAAGTGGGCCTTAGTCAGTAATGTTCCCGCATTAGATGAGTACGCATAAATGCCCGCATTAGGTAAGTGAGCACGCAAAAGTGTTGAATTTTTTGTGGTATATTTTTTTACGTGCTTTTATCCGTAACTAAAAAAATACTTTTGATGACGAGTTATATTTTGTCGTATCTGATCTACTTCTAGCTAGGAAATACTGCCCTTGCCTGCAAACTGTTCAGATTTATAAGTCGTAAAAGCCCAGTCTTGGAAATGTCAACTGCAAAACAGTGACGAAAGAGGAAACATTTAAATTAAACATTGGGTATAATTAGTCGAAAATAGTTACACTAGGCCAGTCTTAATGGCCATCACGGGTAAATAATATCATTTTATGGACTTGCTCATGGTAATGGCAATATAAAAACACCTTGTATAACATGTCTTCCTGTAATCTATTTAGGATTTTTGTCATGAAAGACGTACCTAAATGGTACGATAAAAATAAATTACCCGTGATTCACTTAATGTGTTTAGTAAATTTAAAAAATTACTCACTACAAACGTGCGTGAAATCTTGAGTAAAGTTTAGTAACACTTCATTCGAGATTAATCGATGACGACGACAACACATTTTATTCGTCTTTTCTTTAATGGTAAAAAATAAATAAAGCTCCCTCACTCACTCTCTCTCTCTCTCTCTCACTCTCTTTTCCTGATTTAAATAGGTGTATGCAGAAGCTATTTAAATGATTTTCCTTTTACGAATCACAATCGCAGATTCAGATATCTGTCGTTAGAGATAGTCATATTTGTTGTTTTAAAAGTATATTTATTAACTATTTTTTTTACTTATATGAATTAATAAACAAACTGACAGACACATTCTGTGTAACCACAACTAATCTCTTGTCAGGTATTTCCAACATTTTATAGTAGGCAGGGTTTCCTCACTATTACAGTCATCGTCAAATCGGCCCCCACGTCCGTTACAAAAAATAAAAAAGCGATTCTTATAGTTACAAGATAAAGAACATGTTTCAAAGAAGCATGACTCATCGCTCCACGTGGTAGATTAGTTTATTTTACATTTATTATATTGAAATTCCACTAATGATTGGCATGTTCCTTTCAAGATAAAAAGTCAGCTTAGACATGCAAATGGTTGGCGGCACCTGCGTCGTATCTTTACATAATCAATGATTAGTTTGAATCTAAATGACGTCGTAAGTAAGAAGAATAAAATTACGCTATAATTAAGACGTAGGTAATGTACACGTGGATTATCATGACGTCATTGCTCTTTGAACTTATTTACATATTTACAGAAGAGTTGTACGGATCAATGTACAATGTGTGATTGTAACTTGTTATTGGCTCGAGGTTACGCCATTGTCGCGGTCAATACTCGGACAGAAACCTAAAGTGGAAACAGGAGGCCGAAATGGCCGAAGCGATCAAGCTGTGAATACATTAATACCCGAGACTTCGGGCTATATGTATAAGACTGAAGAGGGTTTAGGCCGGCCGCACATTTAAGAAATTTCTAATAGAAAAATTCTCTTGCGCCGCCCGTCACACAACACGCACACCATCAGCAGACTTAGCATGACGCTGTCTATTTCTTCGAAGAATAGACACGGCTATTTTCATACAAAGTGACATTTCGTTTCTCCGTTTTTGACATCGCACCGTAAAAACCCTTCTAAAATCTGTCATTTAGTCTTTCGGTTCTACCGATCGTTGTCTAGATCCTTTTTAATGTGGACTATTTCAGAATACAGTTGTAAGGTAGTGAAGACAATTTGATTTTTTTATCGCCATGCTAAAGACAGTAGAATTTTTTTTACTGGACGGCCACAAAGTATAAAAATGGAATGGAAAATGGATTTTTTCAGTTTTTGTATGGAAAATGAGAAAAACATGTTGAGTTTTAGGGGTTTCATAAAGGGGGTCGAAATTGTCATTGTTTTTGCGATAGAAATAGGACACACCATTTTCGAGATATAAGCAAAATAAAAGAAAAACGTGAATAAATGACTGAATTTCGTTAAAAGTGCAGTTGATTCGGCGTCCAGCGGGGTAATTGCGTAACACACTAACATTAGGAATGGCTTTCATTATGACAGTTCAACAACATAAAATAACGCAGTGAATGTTGTTGAACATATGAAGCTATAAATTAGCAATAAATAGTCTTCAAAATTATTCAGATTGTGATTGATAGTGTGTTAAGCAATAGGGTATTTTACTCTTTATGAGAAAAAAACTAAAAATATGTTATTGAGATAGCTTAGGCAAAAAGCAGTCGCAAAACGTTAGTTTTAGTTCATAAAACACCAAACTAAATGTTAAAATTCAATTCAAAGGTTTCAGCTTTTTTAATCTGTTTCTTAACACCATTACATACCTATTAAATAGTAGTCGCCATGTTATTACGTCATACGGGTATGTAAACTTAGAAGTGTCAACTGTCAACTATCAGCGTATCAACTATTGTTTACACAGCCAACTGACGTCATGACCACAGAGCAATATGGCGTCCACTGCGTCCAGCGTTTTCGTCAAATTACGCGCGAAATTTGACAATGCAAAATTTTTATGCATTTTTATGGCACTTAACGATTGATTAAAAAAAATGTGTTTTTTTTTGTGGTTCATTAGCACTATAGAATCTAATTGAGACACTTTTCAAAAATGGGCGTAATACCCTATTAGGGTGCTGTTGTGTCTGACCGCGCCGCGCGCCGCGCGCCACACACCTCTCCGTCTTTCTACGCTCGCACAGCGATATTAAGGATTAAGGATGACGACACATTATTGCTATTGGCACTATTGTTTAGTGTAAAGGCTCCTTCAAACAGGCGCGACACGCGACGCGAATCGCACACAACACAAAGGACCACCTGTCGCGCGACGAGCGTTGCCTTAATGAACAAGAAAAAAAAACGTCGATATTGGGTTCACCCTCTTGTATTGATATATCCAATGCTCAAACAGCTCACTCTCGTACAAACAGACAGTTTAATATATTTCCGAACTTTTGATACCTACTTACATTTGCAAATTCTTGAATTTTATTTATGTAAGTACAGTCATAATCAATGTCAGATTAGTGCTAACACATGCACTTCGAAAATAACCCTTACTGATACGACATACGTCTGCGGTCTACTGTATCTTCTTAAAGAATAATAGATAAGTACTTAGATTTTGTTTAAAGTTGCTAAGTATTAGTCAGTAAACTAAACTTGGAGGAATAGTCTCTAATGATATCATCATTTATTAAAAAAATAAATTAACTGTAAGCCGTGTCAGCCTCAAAATATGTACAAACTTAAATCTTAAATCTTGCATATCTGACATTTTGCTACCAGGAACGCGCGTACGGCGGGCGTAGGCGCCGTCTTCCAAACTGATACGAATTTCCGATAGTGTGCTGGGTCTAGTACTTATAAAATGTATTGGTATATATTGGTTGATGTGCAATCCGGCGCGAATCGGAAGCAAACGGTCGTCACGACAAATTTCTTACAGTGTGCGGGATCTAGTGCAAAATGTATGCGCGGAGTGACTTCCGGCGCACGTGAGAATTTTTCTATTAGAAATTTCTTAAAATGTGCGGCCGGCCTTAATACTGTAAGATATTTATTCATCGATATTATTGGAAGAATCGGAGTTAAGGCTCCCGCAAACAGGCGCGACGCGACAGCCCGACACAAAGGCGCCGCTCGTCATCGCGCTGCACGCGGTGCCTTTGTGTCACGCTGTCGCGTCGCGCCAGTGGGTACGAGCCTTTATTCAGACAGGAGGTGCAGTGCGCCTAAATATATTAACGAGGACTAACGTCTGGCAGAATCAGGAAACTACCTAATATTTTTATAAAATCTTTAATTGATCGCTAAAATTCCATTCCAAGAATCTTCATTGTTTTTATTTTAGTTCTAAATACTTTGAATATTGGACTAAAATTTTCGAACAGCCAAGTATTTAATTGCGTAATAATACACTTTCTATCACAATCTGAATCATTTTGAAAAATATTGCTAATCCATTACTTCGAATTTTTTTGTCTGCTCAACAACGTAAATAACGCAATGAATGTTGTGGAACTATCAAAATGAAAGCCGTTCCTACTGTTAGTGTTCTACGCAATTACCCCGCAGGAATCGGCCCAGACAGATAATTGTTTTGACGGACAGAATTAGACACAGGGACTTAGGGGAAACGCCGACAGCTTGACAAAACAAAAGAACTGATGAAGAAGTTACATAAAATATCTTGAAACTAGCTTCTGCCCACGACTTCTTCCGCGTAAAATTTATTGTACCCCGGTCCCACCCCGTCGCATCGCATCGCCCGCCTGTACTGTACTGTCCGTTTTCGCTTAGCGTTCTTTCTGTTTTTTTTTCTTTCTGCTCTGCTCCTAAGGGTCGTAGCGTGATGTTTAATATTCTATAACCTTCCTCAAGAATTGGGCTATAAAATGCAAAAAGATTTTTTCAAATCTGACCAGTAATTCCAGAGATTACCCCCTACATACAAACAAACAAATTTTACCTCTTTATAATATTAGTATAGATTAAGAAAAGACCTCGGCGCATGATGTCACAAGATGACTAAAAAGTCTAATAGTTTACACAGCCGTTGTATTACGGTGACACATTTACAATAGGATTATGTCATTATCATTATAGCTGAAATAAGGGACATAGTGGTGCCGATTCTCTTGTACACCGAACTAAACTAACTAAACTATCACTAAAATTCCTTACTTTTTTGGCTATGAGAATCTTAGGGCTATTCTGCAATAAAATATCTCTAAATTTAAAAATCATTGACGCAACTAAAATTTAATTTGACAATCGCGACTCCACATGGTACTTGTTTGCCCTTTTTTTTTTTTTTTTTTTGTGTGGGAAATCATCAAATGACCTCTCCCGCTCTGCGAGCGGAAGGGCGTGTCAGACTATTTCTAATTAAAACCCACCCGTGTTTCTTCAGCCAGATTTAGTTAAGACAACCAAAATTTTAGGTGAAAAACGTCAAAACCAGAATAGCAAAATTGTCATTTTCACTAAACTAATAAATCAGTACCATGTTAGTGCTGTCAAACTAAAATATAGTTTTTATTTCAGAATGAGAAATCGTCTTTTGACAGGAATAAACTAAATTTTAGTGATTTTTAGTCTAGTTTAGAGAATTTTGTGACAAGAGAATCGGCACCAGTGCAGTGATGACATAAAATAATCAAGAAGTTAATTATCAAAGTCAAATACCCAAACATACAGCGGGCCATATCAGAATACCAGCGCTGCGGTATTTATTTATTTTTTAAATATCGCAGCATTATGCTGAGATGGGAGCCTTTTTGGCTTCACACAGATGTTTTATTTTTACTTGTTTATTATTGTTTTCATCTTAATTTTCTTAGTTTTAAATGCTCCTTTTTTATATTTTATTTAATTTATTTTTGTTTGGATTTCCTGTGTGTCCCAAATAAAATATGTTTCTTTCTTTCTTTCCAAACCGATTAGTTTGTAAGTAGTTCAGTTACATACCTGCTCTGAAATTCTTAGTTTGACTGAGTCAAATATTTATGTACAAACTGCTGCATCAGCATGATTTATATCATGTTTGTTATAAGACGTCTAGTTTAATGTAGGTTTATTTTCATCTTAACGGGGATGCGCTAAGGTAGTCCGCAAAATTCAAAATTTCTTACGTTTTTTCCAATATGCAAGTCAGTCCAGGTTGTATGTTGACTAAAATATGATTCGCGACCGTAACAAATATGGCTTTACAGAATTCTAGTCACTAGAATCAGGCATACAACTGCTTAAGTCAAAATTGGCCTCAAATGTCATGATTTCATGAAATAGTCATTCAATAGGGTATTATGAACTTACAGAGATGGATTGATGATTTCTATGGTTATAATTATATAAATAAATATTTCATACGGCCGCGAATCATATTTAGATTAACATACAACCTGATACTGACCTGCAAATTGAAAAAACGTAAGAAATTTTGAATTTCGCGGGCTACCCTGACGCTTTCGCCTTAAGCAAGCTGTTTATGTTTCACTAACTGGCAAAGTTAGATTTATTGTATTCTTTGCAGAATCAGTACCATTGCCGTCTTATCGATTTGACTAGAACAGACAAGAAGTAGGACTTAAACCAACATTTAACGGAACCCTTTGTCTCCAGTGACAATGTCGCGACCGCAGACCGCCGCCTCTAAGAGTGTTCCCTTGTACTTACTTGCTACTTTCACTACTTTGCGTCTTATTTTATTTTAAAAAGTATACTCCTATAAACTTTCAGCATTTTTTCTTCAATTTCAATAATTTGATGTTTTTTATGATAGTTAAAGAGTGTTTCAGGTAGACAAAATCCTAAATCTTTTGCCACAGTGTCAAAAATTTCTTGTATTTCGTTTTACTGGTCGTGTGGGAGTGTAGTTACTATAGGTACACCTCTGCCTGATCCTTTGGGGAATACAAGCGTAATGTTATGTTAGTTTTTCTTTAAAATTTGATCCCTGAAGAGACAAAAGACCAAAACATAAAAAAGTATTTTACTCTTTTGACGTTATAACAAAGCTTACCTGTGACAGTCGAAATAAGAGTAGGTGTTTCCCATTATATTTCTATTTCTATTAAGGTACCTGCATACTAAGACCCACTTGCACTGCCAGTCACTAAGCACGTTTAACGCTAAACGAGTTTTAAACATCATTCTGTCTCTGTCATCTTCAAACATTTGGTAGAAACAGAATTATGTTTTAAACTCGTTTAGCGCTAAACGTGTTTAGTAATTGGCGGTGCAAGTGTGATAGAGATATAATAACCACGTTTATCAAACGGATCGGTAATCGTATTATCGCCCAGGAGGACGCTGCTTCACATTTCCTTGACGTGGCTCAGTACTCACAATTGAGACAAGGCGTGGCCTATTTGAAAGGAAATATTTAACTTGACGACAAAATTCGCATCGATGACTAAATGATAACCTTCACGCTTCGTTTCACGTACTTTAAATAAAATACTAAGCTCACGTTCGCACGGACGTAAAAATATCGTGACGTGATTTTATCGCGCACTGGATTTTCAACTCTCTGTGTTGAGCCGAGCGTTGAGAATATAACAGAGTGCATCCCAGCGCGTCGAAAAAACACTCTGTTGGATTTTCAACTCTCGTAGTTTAGCAGAGCGTTGAAAATCCAGTGTGCAATAAAATTCCACCGCGATATTTTGATGTCCGTGCGAACGTGGGCTAATCAGTTTAAAAAAAAAACAGCATCGTTTCCTAATAATAATTACACTGTAAACGAACAGTATTTACCTAATGATTGCCATAGCGGTATGTTATCTACTCGCTCGTTTTTGGTACTTATCACTTCAGTGATTCAGAAGTGACCAATTCATTCATCAACAAATATCTGAAGAAACTGAAGCAAAACTGAACATGTGACGTAGGTAGACAATGATGTATTTAAAACGACAAAATAGAATAGGTTAACGCCAGTTTTACAGCGTAACCTTCCCTTAATTTTCAATGTCAATGCTCTTATTATAGAAAATTCGCTTGACTGACAGATTAATCAGATTTTAATTTATATTTTGATTTAATCCGTCTGGATTGTAAATTTGAATTAATTAGTTTCTAAACAAAACTGTGATTTAACTAGAGTAGTTTAAATTATTCATTATGGATATATTTTAAATAGAACTATTAAAGAAACACGAGTAAAACATTTACGAATATCGTCCAACGTTTGCCCTCACGAACTTTAAACTTAATTAATGAAAACTATAAAACAACTTTGAAAACTTAGTCACTGTCTTAGTCATATCCATTTTTGGAATAAATATGTAGATTTGAAGACAACAGTACCTATCAACTTTGTATGACTCGTACGAAATTACAATAATGAGCTCATTATCTTCGTAAATAAGCGTGTTATTACCAAAAATTTCTTCTATCTGTTACAACGAAACGCTCAAAACATGTAAATAGGTAATTAGCATTTTAAATACAATTTTAATTGGTTATGTGTCTATGGAAGAACCGATCGATGTGAGGAGTACGACAGATGTTTTGTGTGATAGCTCCTCAAATCTTGCAATTTCATATATCGACGATGAAGTATCAATGATATCTAATAAAATATCTTGCATATTCGTAGGTAAAATATGAAAGACCTCGTATTTGCAAAGACAAGGCCTGAAATCATTATCACCGTCATAAGCGTTTCCTACTCTAAAAAAAATATATAAGTAACTTTTTGATTGAAATGTTAAAAACTTTTGTATTTTCGTTTTTGGCCACCGACTTCCGAAATTAAAGTTATTTTTCACGTCTTTTAGTGTTTTTTTTGGAAGTCGGTTGTTTTTTTGTGAAAAGTTTTATTTTTTCACTTTTTGTTTGCGGTACCTACCCCACACAAATTCGTATACCATTACTTGGTATTTAAATAACAGTGACAGGAAATTATTACCACATCATCAATATAAACTAAGTGGAAAAAATATGCAGTATTAAGGATAACTCAAGAAGACCTTGATCTTGACCTTGACCTTGACCTTGACTTAACCTTGATTAAATGGGACCACATGTGAAGCACCAGCTAAAGCAAATAAAAAAAGAATCATCCAAATCGGTTCACCCAGAAAAAAGTTCTGACCAAACACACATAAAAAAAACATACAGACGAATTGAGAACCTCCTCCTTTTTTTGAAGTCGGTTAAAAATTAAAAAAATATACAACCGGTTTGAGAACCTCCTCTTTTTTTAAGTTGGTTGTAAAAGGTATGAAAGCTTGACTGAAACTTTTGGAGTGTACGAGTATTGTCGCTGTTTCCGTAAATTGACGCGTCTTACTAATATTATTAATGTGGAAGCTTATATGTTTGGATGTTTGTTACTGAATCACGCAAAAATGGCTGAACGAATTTGGATGAAATTTGGCACACAGATATCCCGGTAGTACATACGTTTACTTGGGATAAGACCTCCACACAGGTGAAGCCGCTGGCAAAATCTAGTTTGTAATAATCCTGAATTTTATTGTTCAACGGTTCACGTAACGTGTTGACTAATAAATCTCATTTGCCCGCTTCAACCTTGCAGCAGCGGCGATGTTTACGTTAATTCACTAATATGATAATGTATTTGTTTGTTCTAAATACCTACACTGTGAACTTACAGGATACCTGACCTACATTATGATGGACTGGAATGCAAAATTATGATTCACTCATATCCCAAGACTGGTTTCTGTAAAACGTCCGTTAAATCCGCATTTAGTTAAACAACATTTAAAATAAACAGAGCTAAGTAATATTTACACGAACTATTCAGATAATTAACCTTGCCTAGAGGTAAGAATTTACCTGTTTTATTTTCGGCTGATCATCTTTTAACATTAAAAGATGATCAGTCGAAAATAAAACAGGTTTCTAAGGTTAGAAGCGAGGTATTTACATCTAAATCCTTGTTTGAATTAGGTACCAAAATAATTATGTATGCAACGCGCATGAAAGAGCTACCCGGTTATGGCATTAGTTGTGCTTCTAACAGTGAGTCAAGATCATGTCCATGGTCAGACTTTAAAGGCATGCATGCATCATTGAAATGCAAAGGGTGATGCGTTGAATTTGCTTTGCTCCGATACATCTCGCAGACAGGATTGAATTGCGTTTCTCAGGATTGATGCAGACCTCTTAGTTGCCACGGCTTATTTTAATTTCTGAATTGTTTTTTTTTATTTGTTTGTGTCATTTTTATTACGGACGCTTTTAACGTGCATGTCTTTCTACATCGTCCTCTTTTATATAATTTCAACATGAATGATGTAAACAATTTTTTTGTGACAATATTTTGATTTAAACGAGTGTCCGTGGAGTTTCATGCCCGTTCTTCTCCATAGGCGCTATATTACGCTTTGGAATGGGCAACTAGCTTCATTTTTCTGACCGGCCGACCCCTTAACAATTCAAAAGTGCCTGTAATTAGCTTTTTTAAAACAAAATATGATTTGAGTTTGAGTTTGATAAAAGAACAAGGGTAAAAACTGATAAAACCGTAAATAGTAAACAAAACTATTAGACTTCATTGGAAAAATGTTTTTTCTAAACTTATTGTGGGGTGTCTCATTTTCTTTCCCTCTCTGTGAAGATACCAACCTACTTATAAAAGGCTGAAAAAGTTTTACTAAGCGTAGTTAGAAAAAGAGGATACAACAGAAGTAAGAAAGTCTGATGTCTTGCAACGCATAATAAAACAGTCGAGCCTCGCTAAATGTAGGTATGAATTTATTTTCTTTAGTACGTCATCAAATTCTATAAGTAACCACGGTCGTCGGATATAGTTGAATTTTTGTAAGAAACCGACGGATATTTACGAATGAAATTTAATTTGATAAATGGCCTGTTGGTTTTCTATTAATTAATTTAAATTTTATTCGAAAATATTCATCGGTTTCTTACTAAACTTCAACTATATCGACGACCCTGGTTACTTATCTCTTTTGGCGACTGTACCTACTTACATAAATAAAGTGATGTCTATTAAAGTTTTAGTATCTTCCACAATATTGGAGGTATGTTTTTGTAGAGTCGCTCACACTTTTCTCTCTTTTATAACTACTGTGAACACCTTCCTACTAAAAATGTTTTACTAAGCGTAGTTAGAAAAGGTGAATACAACGGAATAGTGGGCTTAGCACGAACGCGCGGATTAAACGTAACGTAAATTGGCACGATGAAAAAAAAAAAACAAATTTCGCACATATATTATTTACTTAGATTTTATGACTTTATTCATATCTATGGGCGCTTCTTACAAAAAAATTAAACCTAAATGCTAAAAGGTATTTGTATTTTCGGTTCAAAAACCGTTCGAATTTACGTTACGTTTACGTCGCGCATTACTCTCCGGGCCTCTGAGAAATTCTGATATCCCGCAATGTATACTATAATAAAATAGTAACGAAGAATTATTCTCCGTTTGTGTTTGTCAGGATATATGTTCCGGATACGCGCAAAAACAGCTGAATGGATTTGGATGAAATTTGGCAGACAGTTAGTTTACAACCTGGATTAATACATAGGGTACTTTTAACTCCCGTAGTACGTTCCCGGTGGATATTTTTCGACATTCACGCGAGCGAGGCCGCGGGCAAAGGTAACTGCATAATAAAACGGACGGGGCTCTCTCACTGGATGTATGAATTAATTACCTTTAGTAGGTAGTAACATAACTTTATATTAATGTTTTAGTGTCTACCCCTCTAATTAATGCCGGCTAAGAGAGAAGTTAAGTACTGGACGTGTTCGCAGAATCGTAGTTCCGTGCGTAGAAGCTGAGAATGTAATTTTTATGTTAAATAATCGGTATGAACATACTAGGTTCCACTAGTAGGTCTTCTTCTTTTCGAGTCGATGGAACTTTTTAAATTAGTTGTGCACTAATTTATTATTATTTAATGATGTCCCACCTAAAAAAAAAACTTGTACGGAACTATTTATAGTAGTCATGTTAAGCGTTATTTTATTAGTGTACCAAAAATTTGACAAGAGGAATAACAATAAAAATAAAAAAGTGCTCTACTAAGGTGCAATGGTGTCATGCCCAATTGATGAAGTTGAAGTTATTGGTTATACATAATTATGGTCACTATAAACTGAGGTAACACGTTCATTTATTTTGTACTTATTTGAGCTTCTGTGGTCATGAATAACCGAAAACTTTAATACTGTTAAATATCACAAAAAAACTTATACAGGGTGGCGGGGACATCCACGCACAATTTTCGTCGGTTATTTAAAAAAAAAGCATCTGATTCCTAGAATAGTGCCTACCTACTCGGTCAAAATGTATGGAACAACAATTTCTTTTTTAATAACCAACTAAAATTTTTAATCCAGTGAGTTCTAGAATCAAGTACTGAATCTATGGTAACTGGTTGCGCATCGATGTCCCTGTCACCGTGAATTTGGACGTGGTGTAAGACAAATATTGACTCATGCAGTAGTCTCTGAAAGGCACGATTAGTGGATAAATACTCATGAAACGAGGTTTGACTCAATGCATAATATCAGCACTTAGTGGGTGTGTTATGTACCTGTCAGCTTATCTACTGTATGAAGATTTATTTTTAACTACATGCTTAAACGAATGGTTTTTCTTTTGTGAATTTCCAATTTTCCATACTTATAAGAAACGAACCACTTGTTCTGCGATCTGCGTTCGCAATTTAGTTTCCGAAAATGTGTGAAATGTGTGTGTGAATAATAAAATTACAGATTGTAGAAAAAAATCTTTGGAAATCTGTTAACAATCTGTCATTTTGTCTATTCTTCCGTCGACAAAACCCGTTTCTATGGCGGTCATGCTAAGCGTGCTGGAAGGAATATTCCAAAATTGCAAGTCACCCTGTATAACGGGTGTAAAAAGCGTCATTTGTACTCCCCGTCATTGTAATATTTTTTTTTGTACTGGTACCTGGGAACCTTCTGGTTACGGAGATATTGAAGGTGAAAATTCCAACGTTTGCTGACGTTTTTTTACGAAAACAATTTTTTAATGTTATAACACAACTATAAATACCCCCACGATCCCTGTAACGTTGCATACACTCATAAGCACAATGTTTTGCGTGCGTTACGTTGCGTACTACCATAAACAACGATTTTTCACACCAAAATTAAAATCCGTTTTGCAGCAATTATTTTTGTGTTGTTATTTAGTTTGATGTACAGAATGCGTAGTTGAGGGTTTTGTGATGAGTCTGTTTATACCCTGAATGTAAATGGTAGACCACAGACTAACTGAAATATTGTCTCTCCTTCTCCCTTAATCCATCCAAAGGTTGTCTTAAAAAGATCACTTTTAGAGACAAGACCGCCCATTGTGTCAGCCCTTGTAAAATGTCTACATTTGTATCTGTAATTTTATGGTATACATAATAAAGAGGATTCTTTCTATCTAAATCCAGACTTCGGGCTGCTATTTTGAAATTCCAAATGGAAATACAATAAAACTTTGCCCGACCCGCGCCGCTAAGATTTTCTCGTTTAAAATTGTATTTTCTAAATTTTATTCTTTCTTCGTAATTCTTACATTAGCAACCACTAAACATTGTCTTTAAAATCCTTCGTGCCTGTACTTAGGAACTCCCATCAGATGCAACTAAAAGGTTTTGTATGTAGCAGAAAGGTTCTTTTGGGACAGTAATTGCTCAGTGATCCTACCTTGCTGTGTCCACATCTGTTCCATTTATCTTCAGCCGTTATTACTGTTTAATGTGCTGTAAAATTGGGGACAACGGACCTTTGGGGCTTTTATGAATGATTGTGGTCTCCAGTTATTCTTGTCTTATCTATACGCGGACATGGCATGGAAGGAAGATACCCCTATGTATGATATGAATTTTGTAACCAGAAGAGTTGTTCAGTTAAATGTTCAGTTAATAGGTAGTTAACTGATTATTTTTCCTATTATAAAGTTTAATTCTGTATTGTCCTCCTTTCTCAAACAATCATGTAACACTGCACATGTAATAGTTGTTGTGGTTTCTAGGAAAGTGATAGCTAAGAAATAGCTTCCCATTTTGATTTCCAAAAGTTGGACTGTAGCGTCAACCTAGGTGTCTGATTAGACACCACAAATCCAAGTTTTCCCTTTTTACCGTTAATTTGTGCAATAATTAATAAATTAATTATTATTACCATGATAAATAAGCTAACAGTCTTAAAATAATAATAATAATAATATGTACATGTATACAGCGGGCTTAGCATGACGCTGTCTATCTCTTCGAAGAATAGACACGGCTATTCCCATACAAAGTGACATTTCGTTTCTCCATTTTTGACACCGTACAAATCTCTTTCGTAATTTTTTAATTTGATTAATTAAAAAAATCGTAATTTAAAAATTCGTAAAAATGAGTTTAAAATTTCGTAATTTGATCGCACCGTAAAAATCCTTCTAAAATCTGTCATTTTGTCTTTCGTTTCTGCCGATCGTTGTCTAGGTCCTTTTTAATGTAGACTATTTCAGAAGACAGTTGTCTAAGGTACTGAAGACAATTTGATTTTTTTATCGCCATGCTAAAGACAGTAGAAAACTTTTTACTCGACGGCCACAAAGTATAAAAATGGAATGGAAAAAAGGAATTTTTCACTTTTTGTATGGGAAATGTGAAAAATGATTACCTACATGTTGAGTTTTAGGAGTTTAAGGGCTTCATAAAGCGGGTCGAAATTTTCATTTTTTTTTTTGCGATAGGACACACCCTTTTCGAATTATAAGCAAAATAAAAGATAAACGTGAATAAATTACTGAATTTCGTAAAAAGTGCAGTTGACTCTTTCTACTTTGCTGCCGTCGTACTGTCTTCACGAAACGTAATTTTTGTCTATTCTTCCGTCGACAAGACGTTGCTTGTGCTAAGCCTGCAGGGTGTATCAGAAAGGTGTGGTCAAATTTAAGAGTGTGGTGCAGACCATCAAACTGAGCAATTTCTCCATGGAACCAACATCGTTATCAAGAAACAATAATCAGCCATCCCATACATTAGGTGTCGAATAGGTGTTGAAGTTTTGTTCGGGACAGCTGATATTTTGTTCTCGATTACAATGTTGGCTCTATAGAGAAAACTGTTCAGTCTGTACCACACCGTCCACACCCTTAAATAGGAAAATGCCCTTCTGATACACTCTGTATAAAAAGGAGGGGATAGAATCACAGGGCATCAAAAAATTCCTCCGCAACGCTGTCAAATCAAATCAAATCAAAATATTTTATTTCACATAAACCAACATGGGCACTTATGAAACGTCAGAAGCTAGGTGCACGGTTCTAATTGGTTGTTTCCTATTGAGAAGAGCCGGAAAGAAACTCCACGGGTACTCTTTTAAAAATAAGGGGCTTTTACAATGTTTCTAATTACAGTGTTGATAGATATGGGAGGAACAGGAAAAGTTCTCGAAAGGCTGTCAGCATTGCTACGTTGTATGGGCAAAAAATTGGCCAGCCCTCCGGTAACATAAAGAGTCGACCAACCGCTTGGCAAGGTCTCGAAAAACGGTTCTTATTTACATTATTATTCCCTCAATATAGGTGCAATAATCAGGCTCTATCCCTGGCGATCAGCAAATTAAATTACCATAATCGCATAATTTAATGATAATCATTACAAGGTAAGATACTGTCGGTATAGTACAAAGCAGCAATTTCCTCTCTAATACCAATTCATCGTTAATTCGTAGTGTGTCGCTTGCAAAATCATTGGCTGAATTAGTCAAATCGCTACAGTAGGATGTACGGATTTGTCAGAATTTCCGCGTTTTGACAAATAGGCTCGTACGCTGTTTGGTATTCGTTCGTGGTTTATTGGTAAACCAATTGAATCTTTAGTTTTTCCAATTGATTCATTAGATGGTCCTCGTATTTAATCATTGTGGTTGGCATCTTCTCTGATAGTCATCGCATTTCTACGTAGCAGTAAATTTTTGTCATCTCATTTAATTTTTATTTATGTGTGGTCATTCCTATGTCAACAGTCAACTGGCATTTAGACGTCTCCACAGAATGGAAATAGACGCTACGCATTGCAAACAATGTAAACTTATTGGTTTTCTTAGTATTTTGCTATTATTGCCTCTGCAAAAAAGAACTTAAGGCGGTACCCCGACCAAAACCTTGCCATAGAGCGTTATTCAGAGGCTATTAACTCATTCACTATGGGTAATAAACTACATCTAAAAGCACATTATTAATGTTCGATATCCTATCATCACAATGCACGTTCTTATTTGTTTTTATGTGTTATAAATACATTTAAAATGTCCTTGTAAAAAAGTGACTAAAACTATTGATTGTTTGCATCTTTTGCTAAAGGTGACGTTCTATTAATTTGAGGATTACACTAATGGATAGATAATTTAAAAATCTAAATAATTCACGTTTTATTTTATTTCAAAACATCGCTTGTCTTTTTTTATTAAAATAATTTCAATTTTTTTGTGAATTTTGTGATAAATGAGCGTGCGCAGGGAGCGAGACAGAGCGAGACTTAGCGATGGGACAGAGAAGGACCGAACGCTCGAGGTCGTTTGGTCGGGGAAGCGCCTTAATTATCCTTAGCAAGACAGACATAAGCAGTTGATAGTACCTATAGATCATAAGACACGTCTTATACTCGTACCTACTGCTACAATTTTGTCCTTTCCCTCCATTGAGTTTCTTTAAGTTCTATTAGAGCTCGCCACTGTTGTAACATTATTTTAGTAACAATCCATGATATTATGTTCCATTTTGTAACCATTACCTTTAATGCCAGCCCGCTCACAAAGCACAAACATTGCAGAATTAGCACCAGTTCAGCAATCATTACGTTCACATGCGTCATTACCTTCGACCCTAGAGTAGTAGGGAATGGAGTGCTGAAGACCAGACCACGACAAGACCTATTTCTTACTATAATCGGGTATTAGAATGTGTAATGCGTATGGGTATGAATGAGTGGCGTAAGAAACTTACTTATCTTTAAACCATGTCATGGTCTGCTTAAAAATCGTAATGATATTACCATTAAAGTAGTGCCTTATTTGTTGCAAACTGAGTATTTTACAGCATAACTATTATGCTTATTATTCCATGCTGTTCTGCTCTGTATCTCTCCATGTTCCCTCTACTCTGAGCGTACAACAACGGCTCAGTATTTCACGACCAAGTCGGAAGTGTTATCGCACGCAATACAAATAAGCACGCGATATTAAGTAGGTATAGCATACGTTACTGTATGAAACTCAAGGACTAGTTAGTAGTTTAAGTGTTAATTGACATTATTAATGATTGTTTTTGAGAGTTTCATGTTGTTTTGTAGGGCTAAATGGTCAGATTGGCAAGTCAATATCACAATGTAACATTAATATTGTTCTGACGCTGTCGCGGATAGAGTATGACTCGTGTCCCACTTCCTTCAAATTCCCGTTACGCATAATGTCTTTATATTTAATTGGTACACACAGCGTCATCTAATCAATAATAATTAGGCAATTTTTTTTTTGTATGCACGTTTTTCTGTGACAAATAAACCTATTTTTCTTTCTTTCTTTCTTTTCTTTCATCAACTACGTAACCTAGCATAAGACACGCAAGCTCAAATCCGGGATAGATGTTGTTTATTTAATGGTTAAAATAAGAAACGTAGGTTACTAGAAAATTTTTGTGACATGTAAAAAACAGTTGCACTGGATTTTGATGACAAAGTATAATTTTATAAAGAAAATAAAGAGGTATTAATAAACATGTTTCGTTCTACTCTTCTTAACAGGTGCATACCACTTTTTTGTGTATTTTACAAAAACTTTTTGTAAGTCTAAGTATATCGACAAGCAACGATAGAAAACATTAGTATCTGTCTAATTTGATCGAAAGTTTTAATTAAGATCGTTACAAGTGGATATGATTGGAGGAAAGGGAAGTCATTGGCACATATTAAAGAAAATCCTATCACAGATCTTCTCACACCACAAACATAGGAGCAATATCAAGAATTCCAATCCAGCGGGGTAATTGCGTAACACACTAACAGTAGGAATGGCTTTCATTTTGACAGTTCAACAACATTCATTGCGTTATTTACGTTGTTGAGCAGACAAATTTTTCGAACATATGAAGCAACGGCTGGTCTCCGCGAGCCCGTTCAGCATTGTGCAATAAAGAGGTGGATCAGGTAACTGTACAACTAAAGTTCGTCTTCCTCAGTGTTGACTTCTGACTTGCAGGAGTTGTGCTGGGAAGCACAATCGATACGTCCATCTTCCCAAGTGTGGTTTGTGTTACCTATTATACATCATATTACAGAATAAGCGCAAGATCTCTGATATCCCGATCAGAATATGAGTTATAAGCACAATGCAGTAGCAGTAGGTACCTATGTATAATTAAATGTCAAATCATTATTGATTTTAAGAAACTTATGCACTTTATTGGGTGATTAGAAAGAAGAAGAAAGAAGATACGATTATTTGCGGTAAACATGACGCAAAAACACAAATACATAAAAGAACGAGTTGTGGAAAATATGCGTCACATCCACGCAAAACGGCAATCGCTCAGCATAATGCTACGACCCTATGCGAGACAGAGCCCCAGCGCCGGTTTTCAGCGATAGGCGGCGTTGACGTGATGAAGTCAACCAGTGCAGTATACGAAAACTAAAAATAAACAAAGAAATAACATAAATACACTATACCTAGTTGTATTGAATTGCTTACCTCATCTTAAATTATCAGCCACCTGGTGTAATTTTTTTGCAACAGTACAGTGTGCCAGTGGTATTTAAATCGATTTGAACGCAGCAAATCGAATAAGTCACAGTTGAGGGGTTGGACGTTAGACCGGAAAATATTTTCGGCAACGATCGGGGGGTAAGACGTTAAAGCGGATATAGAAAATAATGCCACGATAGTAAGTGTCTCGATTTGTTATTACAAAAATTCTGCTAAAAACTAATCAATCGACTTCCAAAAAAGCACACTTTCACGTTCACTTTTTTGTGTTTTTTTTGGAAAATAGGTTGATTTTTTTGTAAAAAAGTTTTTATATTTAACTTTTTAGTTGTGGTACCTACCTACCCCACACGAATTTGTATACCACTACTTGATATGTAAATAACAGTGATAAGAAATTATTAAAACATCATCAATATAAATTAAGTGGAAAAATACTCAGTATTAAGGATAACTCAAAAACTCCTGGTCAGAACTTGATCAAATCAAATATAATTAATTAAATATATTTAATATAGGACCACATGAGAAGTACCAGCTTTAAAATAAAAAAGTTCTAAGATAAAACAGAAAATAAAAAATACTGTCGAATTGAACACCTCCTCCTTTTTTAGAAGTCGGTTAAAAATAAATCGATCAGCAGTCAATTCCAAACGAACTTCATAGTTTGATGATTAGTTATTTGAATGGGCACTAAACATTGTATTTGCGACAAAGTTGCGCTTTATTTTTAAGCAACATTTTCATGTTGCTGGAAATATTTACATGTTGCTTCATAGAAATATTGGGATTGATCCAGTTTGGGTGATGTTACGAATGGTTTTTTCTGATAACATTGGAATGATGCCCGGTAGGTAATTCAATGACTCCTTCGATGAAAACGTGTGATGAAACGTGCTCATCAATGAGAAAATTGTTGTGCAAGATTTTTCTCAGAACTTTGAAACGAGCTAGACACTGTCTAGCTGGTTTCAAAAATTCAGAAAACGTTATTATTCATTATGACGACACGACTGGTGCATTGGCTTAGCGATTGGCGGCGCACGTGCTATACATGTCACAGGATCGATTCCCGCACGTAGCATTTTTTTTATTGTCTACATTATGGCATTTTTTTAAATTGCTTCTTGTTTCATGTACGATAATTAACATAAAAATATAATTGTTAAATAATCAAGTTTATTTTGATAACAATATTTATTTAAGCCACAGACAAACAAAGTCTAATTACATAAAATGTTAGGTATCTAAATAACGTTACCAATTTTAATTTTTCCAATGCAATTTTTCAAATACCATTTGCCATTATACCTGAGTAAATTTCAGTTTCACATCATTGGATTGAAAAACCGAAATAAACAAAAGTTTCGTTGTTCCGTTAAACATTAATTGGGCTGTTAGAAAAGTTTTAATTTTCCCTAAATTGAGGGTAGAACGTAACAAACCGTCGGCTTGTTACTTTCTACCCTCAATTTAGGGAAAATTAAAACTCTGAACCCGGATGCGTCGCGACGCATCCGGGTTCAGTTAGAACATAAATGTTTATGCTGCATATTTTGGTTAGGGATTAATTCGGGCTCCCTTTACGTAACGTTGACCATTCGTAGTCCGTATTAGCGTCGGAGTTACTGGAATTACTGTGGGACATCTTAGATTTATAGGACTTACGTTTGTTTTTTAATGCATAGACTAACTTGAACTACAAGATTAAAAAGAAAGTATGGTAAATATACGTTTGAAACCTAAAGTGTAGGTAGCCTAGGTACCTAATTCTTTTACATTTAAGGCTTGGAATAGAATAAAATACTCTTTATTGAATTCACTTTAAGGTTCTTAATTTATTAAGTTTTTGATAGTAAAGTTATAAAAAAAATTACGCTCCTTCTAGGGTAGTCGGGTATAAAGGCAACACACACACACATAACATCACGCCTGTATTCCCCGAAGGGTTAGGCAGAGGTGTACCTATAGCACACCCACATTTCGCCAGTTGAAAAAAGAAAAACTACTAAAAAAAACAACTGGTAAAAAGGCAACTTATCACAATTTCTAGATTCATCATCACATTCCCAAATTGATTCTAAATGCAATTAGATTTCATCGAAATTCTGACTCATAGTCCATCTAGACTTTTCCTTAATAGCTTGAACTTGGTCTGGTCTAACTGGATAAATGACTATTTTAATAGGTAATTAAAAGTAATTTACCGTAAGTTAATTTACTTGCAATTTCACCTTATTACATTTTGTGTAAAAGTACAACGTTGCCACCCCAATTAAGTCAACAACCGGGGTCTCAATTGTGTACCTTGTCCGAGCTCCCTGAGGACGAATAGAAAATTCAGGCGCCTAACAAAGTGCTCTCATTAGGCCAATGAATTACTATCACATAAATCGACGAATCATCGAACCAAATAAGCACGGAAACGCAAACTGTAGGTTGTATTCCTGAAAAGGGTGACCAGACGTGGTACGGGTTTCACTTTTTGAGTGACAATTTTTTTTCACATTATAATAATTATTGTGAAAAATGTACATAGGTAGCTCGGGATTTACTATCTAAGGTATTTCTATGAATATCTAACATTTTCCCGTGCAACTATCACATTTCACGTTTGCTATACAGGATGTAAAAAGACACATCACGTAGCCGTCAACTACGCATTCTATACAATAAATTACGTAACATAGCACAATAATAATTGCTGGGAAACGATTTTTATTTTTGGTGTGAAAAATCACTGTAAACGGTAGTGCGCTATGCAACGCACGCAAAATATTATGTTTATGTGTGCATGCAACGGTACAGGGGTCGTAGGGGTATTTAAAGTTGTTTTATAACATTAAAAAGTTGCTGTCGTAAAAAAACGACAGTAAAAGTTGGAATTTTGACCATCAATATCTCCGTAACCTGAAGGTTCCCAGGTGTGGTTCAGTTCAAAAAAATGATTACAATGACGGGGAGTACAAGTGACTCTCGGCTTCGTTAAGTGTATTTTTACACCTGTCATAATAGTCGCATGTCAAATGTTAAATGCAAAAATATATAAATTATTATTAGTATTATTTAATACTAATAATAATTTAATACAGTTATCTATACCATACTAATATTATAAAGAAGTAAAATTTATTTGTGTGTATGTAGGGAGTTTTCTCTGGAACTATCGGTCAGATTTGAAGAATCCTTTTTGCATTTGATAGCCCAATTTTAGAGGAAGGCTATAGGCTATTTAATATCACCTTAGGAGCATTAGAAGCCGAGCAAAAAAAAAGGCAGAAAGAACGCTAAGCGAAAACGAAGTAATAGCGCGGGCAGGCGATGCGATGCGACGGGGTGGGTTGGAGGAACAAGAAATTTCTTGCGGATGAAGTCCCGGGCGAAGCTAGTAAGTTAATATTTTTGCATTACATTAGAATAGAATAGAATACTCTTAAACACAGAACAACACAAACAACATAAGATCAAACATCAACAACATGTTCATTTTCATGTTCTCTTATCATTTAGCTGTCATTTCGTTCTGTCTTTACGGATTTAAGCACTAATCGGCTGATTCCATAACTTATCTTATATGTACTTAATCCCATGTAATCAGAAAACAGCCTAAATCCAGTCATCGAGCAGCAATTTCAATGACCGTAACCACAGCTACAGATGCATAATTTTCTCACAGAAAATCTCAATAAGGCATTTTTTTTTTTGGAATCTACCCTTGATCTGCGCTAATTACATATGTACACATCACCAAAACAGACGTAATAAACAAACATGCAATTAAATAATGATGAGCAGATGAGTCATCTTTAATAAACATTAATTGATCGAACCGTATTAAGCCAACTTCTGTGTCATGATTAGTAAACCCAGTGACATCACGATCCGGTGACTACATTGATCCTTATCGAAAATCAATATAAATGGTCTCTCCAGTCATTCGTGACTTTACGATAGGTAAAAATAAAATGTGTATCTCTTTATGGCAACTATGGTTAGTCCACATTACAACCCACATGTAACCAATCACACGTATAAATTAACGTAAAATGATGTGTTTACAACGATGTAAAAGGCTTAAAATTAGATGTTGACGAAAATGGTAAAATGTGAACTTTACTGTATTCACATTGTATCCTGAAAATGTGTGGAAAATCTGTAGTTTCTCGCCTTTAGCAATCTTGTTAAACATGATTTCTTATTTAAATAAAACATTTAATTGCAGTACATCATCTTTACAAGTTGCACACGTAACACTCACCCTTATCAAATGAATACGCTAGAGAATTCAGAAAATAAAAACGTAAGTATTCAACCGAGCAGCCTGACATAAGCAAAAGGAAAGCCACTGTTGCAATGCAGGTCATAAAAACTGAACGCACTACTGGACATTCGGTAGCACAACCTCTTTTTAATTTATGATGAAAAAACGAGAAAAGCCACGTTCATAGTAGAGTGACTGTCTTGTCTGTCAAATGTGGAACATACAGGAATGAAAATTTCTATACGAATTTTATTCGATCGTGTATTTTAGCCCCTTTGCTAATTTAATTAGATGCTGTCGTGTTCGAAAACATCAATAATTATTAAAAGACTGTTTACTTCAATCAAATGATTTATCAGTCAAATAGATTTTCTATTTTTTTTCTCTTTTCTTTAGTATGTAAGGATCACAGCCGGTGGTTCTGTAGTTTCTGCTTATCCCCATGGGACGAAGGCGTGATTTGTGTCACATCCATAAATTCACGCCTTCTCCCCATGGGGAATGTGTGTGTGTTTGTATAGATTTTTCTTTGCTATTTTATTTTCCGGAAATACACTGGGCCGCAAAGAAAGCGGGTCCGTAATAAAAACCTCAATAACCCTCAAAATATTGGAGCTAGCTTTATGAAATAAAGACTGAATTGTAGACAATTTTATAGTGCCTAAATCAATGTCATAAAAGTTCAAGATTATGAAGTTTATTTTGAATAAAAGTAAGTTAAATAAAAATGTAAATTTTCACTAGATTTCGAAAAATGTGCTATGGTATCAAATATGCGATTTTTACACATTTTAATATTTTGTATGGCCACTACGAGCTGTTACTACAGCTGTTATATGGTTTGGCATTCTTTCCACCAGATTTCTGAGCCGATGTGCTGAGAAATATTCTCCGATTCCTAGAGGAACTAGGTTCGCTTCGTGAACTGAAAGAAGCACTGATAGATCAGTGCTTCTTTCAGTTCACGAAGCGTGATTGGAGGGGAATTTCGCTGACGTACACGTCGTCGTCCACGTCTGTCCGTTCGTCGTTCGTTGCTCGATGAGGTTCAAGTCTAGACTGCGTGCTGGCCACTCAATGCGTGTGATAGCGACATCTTCAAGGTAGTCAAACATCGAGCTTTATGGCGACGAGCGTTATCTTGCTTATAGATGGCGTTCTTGCCCATGTTTACTATAAATGGGACAATTACTCATTTAAGATTTCATTCACGTATCTTTCTGCACTTAAAGGGCCATTTCTATCACCACTAGCACGGTGCGGCTTTCGGAAGAAATTCAAGCCCACACGTGTATGGAGGCTCCACCGTATGGCTCTTTCTCTTCAATGCAAGCTTGATTATAGCGCTCTTCTGGTCCTCTGTAGACTCTTTGCCTCCCAGCATGCGTGTATAGCATGAACCTCGACCCGTCCGAAAACACTACTCGTGACCAGTCATCCAGAGTCCAATTCATGTATTCTCTAGCGTAACTCAGCCTTGAATTTCGATGCTGCCTTTCAACTTTTGGACCATTTGCAGGTCTAAATGGCTTAAAGTTTGCTTCGGCAAGACGCTGCCGCATTGTACACGTGGTCGGATTGCTCCCTCCAGCACGTAGGTTATTTTTGACTTCAACAGCCGTTTGAAATCGATTTCTCAACATTTTTGACACCATATATCGATCCTCCTGCGCTTTTGTGCGCCTTGTTCGGCCTGTTCCTGGTCTGCGAATATTGGATCCAGTCTCTACAAATCGCTGGAGCACTCTTTGAACGGTTGATAGCGACACACCAACAGTTCTTGCTGTAGAACGCTGACTGCGCCCGTCTTCAAGCATTGTAAGAATTCTGGTACACTCTTCAGGAGTTAGTGGCAAATTTTAATTGAATTTGATCAGAATAATGATTTTTTTTGCACAAGAAATGCCATATTTATAAAAAGAAACAAAAGTAAAACAAATGGTTTCAAGGTCGGGTCGTTCAAATTTTATAAAACGTCTTTATATTTTATTTATAGTTTTTAATACAATCACCCAAAATAAATAAAAAGCTTTTACATCTTCCTATATTTGTAATGAAATACACTTTAATTTAGTTTTTATTTCAAGAAGATCGAACAAATATTTTAAAAATGATCGCATTATTTATAACCGACCCGCTTTCTTTGCAGCCCAGTGTAGGTCAAACTTGGTGTAGATTCGTTCTTTTCAAACACCGTGTCAATAGATCCAAAATAAATATTTAACCACAAAACACCTCTCCGCTTAAAAGGATTTTTGTTGAAGAAACCAAAGCGTTGAACGAGGTGGCCTATAAAAATGTATACTTAACATAATTGAAAAAGAAGGAGAATCAACGACATTTTACGCGGACGTGCTTCAAGGGACCGATCTTTAATCCCTTTTGCTTAAATACTCATGGTTCAGGTGTTTGCCAGATACATCGCAAAAATAAAACAAAATAATAACCCAACCCGTTAAAGCATGATTAATGGGAACGGTTACAGACATTCCGACATACTATCGGAATGCCTTAAGTGGTTATAAATAAACAATTATCTACAGTTATATATTGCTATTTGCTCATATGGAGCAGACGCCTACGTCAGCTCCATATGAGCTATATCCGAGAAGCCGAAGCTGCAGTTCCGATAAGATATCTTTAAAGACAGACATAATTTTCTTAATTATTTTTACACAAATGTCATGCACCGGTTTAAGGCTTCTTTAAACAGGCGAGACACGCGAAGCGAATCGCACGCGGCACAAAGGCACCGCTCGTCGCGCGACAGGCGGTGCCTTTGTGTCGCGTGAGATTTTCATCGCGTGTCGCTCCTGTTTAAAGGAGCCTTTAAGTGTGAGTGTGAATTATTGTTCTTCTTTACCTATCAACGGTATGTAGCTGTCCATATGTTGATGAAGTTGATGTTGTAGATGCAACTAGATACTGAATTTCATGGTAAAATGTCCAACGAATTATTTCTGTTTTTCTAACGATTTATGTTGTGCACTCAACTATTACCAACAGCTCACCCTATCAATGAACATACGAGCTCCTAGAAATATGGATTGAAAGATAAGTACTTATGATAAAACCTAACTCGTAAATATTCAGTCAATAAGTCTAATCTAGCCTATGATTCAGTTTTATCTAAGTACAAACTTTTTAATATTATGTGTCTTATAATCTACAAAATATAAAAATAACCATTCTAAACATGAGGATGTAGACTGAGCCGGAAGTAAACATTCTGGTTTGACCCGGTCTGGTAAAAAAACAAACTGCCCCGAAGGCATCAACGTCATACAAAATGTATGAAATTGCTGACCGCATTTCGGCCAACAAAGCCGCTGATAAAGATGTTATTTCCTTCCCGTAGTGTTCTCTTAAGTGGACGATGATTCAAATAACTCTTCCTTATACGAGTACGCTTAAAAAAGTGAGCAATAAGAAGTATAGCCTAAATTCAAAATCTCGATTTGGGTTCTGAATCATCAAAATAAAATATTGTTTTATTTTATGATGTTCGTCATACTGCAAATAGAATATAACTAAGAATTCGAACTGACTGTATTACGTTGTTATTACACCTGATTCAACAAAAAAACGTGAGGGCAGTTAAACTGGAGAATAATCTGGAATCGCGAACTCTCTTTGAACAAACGTTGATTCTAGTGATAGTTATCCATACTCTTTTTTATTCCTTTGCTCTATAATGTGATCTGAAATATAAAGCATACTGTACATTCAATTCTACCTTCAGATCCGTATGATCTGAACAGTCAAATCGTTTAGTAAAAAAAAGTTAGAGATAAAATGCAGGTAAAAAAAAAAAACATAAAAAGTATTTGAAATTGAAACGATTTTTTGGACAACCGGTTGGAGTGCTTGCATCAGTGGTTTTAATTACAAGCACCAATGCGTCCGAACCACATGTCTGTCAATTCAATATTTTTCGCGATATTTGAGTATTTTTGAACACTCTGTTTTAGCTAGAAGAGCTGTGAATATACTTGCTTTCGGTTTGCGAACAAAAGAAATCATAACTCTCGTAACAAATTATGCTAAGAACTGTTTGGGACTTTAGCAAGCAGAAATGAATGCACTACATCTACGTATCCCAAGTGTTTCCCTTTGTGTATTTTCGATACAAATCATAAATACGCCATATCTTTCCCTAAAACGCTCTAATAACCATAACATAACCAATAATTTAGGATAAAACTGTCTTACTTCGTTTCAAGGTACCTTTTCAAAGATTTACACAACATACACAAATCCTCGCTAACCTTTTGTTTCTATCAAATGTTGCTAAACGGCCGTTTACAAAAACCGCCCCAGTTTATGAAAAACCCAGGGTTTTTATCCAAATATTAGAGCAAACACCCGAGATATCCCGGCTCAGCGAATTACCGGGTTCCCGCTGAAGGTTCCCGTTTAAAAACATTAGCCCCGGTAATGGTCTGTTTACACTAAATCGCTGATTAAACATACGCACCAATGGTTATTAGTTCAATTACATTATGTCCGGCGCTCGTATTCGTGGTTGAAATAATTTTATGCATATTTGCATAATATTCACCTATTTGGAACGGTAGGGAAATAATGTTTTAGTCAGCGGGTATGTACCTACACTTTGGAAAAACCGTTTTTGTTTTTGGCTGGATCTCATTCAGTAGACTGAGTGTCATGCTTATATATAGGTACCTAATCTATAATTATATATATAAATTGATATTGCTATATCTCCATACATACATATATAAACTCACGCCTTCTTCCCATGAGGTTAGGCAGAATCTACAGAAAGCCACCAGCTACAATCCTAACATACTTCTATTGCTTCGTTTACGTTCATACAATCTGATTGCTGTATCTGTTTGAGACCTTGACACCGTTTGCCAATCACCATAAAACTTGGCACATATAATATGTTTTTCATGGAGATTTATTGTTCCGGCAAAAACTATTAGAATATAAAGTTTAGCTTTTAGAACATGACTTGCGGACGCATTCTGAAATTCCTTCTCCGTGTTTAAAACCAATCAGGGTATAACATATATTAAGTATACTTTCGAGAGAATTACACTACCTTAAACTGACTGAATTAATTTATACTTGCCTGGTTCTCAGAATAGTTAAGCTATTTTCTCATTCTCACCTGTAGCAAGGAATAACTTTATACAGCATTTTTTATAGTTTTTTGATTAATGTGTGTTGTCCCACTGTTTTCCAATTTTCTTTGTGTTTTGTCTTCTCCGGCCAATCGGTCAGGAACGAGTTCTTAGGCGTGCCTCGGTGACGACGCCCGTCTTCAGGCACAGAGTGACCAGAGCTTAGACTTAGAAACTTATCAAAATTTAAAACAATACACAACAGCTGAAAAGATTTTCATGTACGGTCCCCAAAGATTTATAAGCAAAGAGATTTAAGATATAATTTAATGTCTTTGGTTATAAGTAACCAGGGTCGTCGCTATAGTTGAAGTTTAGTAAGAAACCGATCAATATTTTCGAATAAAAAATAATTTAATTAATAGAAAACAAACAAGTCATTTAAATTAAATTTCATTCGAAAACACCCATCGCTAAATTTCTACTATATCCGGCGATTCTGGTTACTTAACTCTTTTGGTGACTGTACCTACTACTGAAAGTTAACGGTAGCACCTTTAGTGAAAAGCAAATGAGATTTAGCAAAAGTAAGTGTAATTTTACCCGCACTAGTATTTTTAAACTCGGTGTTTGCAAATGGAGTGCCGGATTCACGGTGTGTGGTCACCCTTTGTTTGCAACGAGTACTTAACCGACCGTTTATAAATTTTAAACAGAAAGTACATACATACATAGGTACGCGAATTTAGCGTTGTGGACTTGTGGTTAACCCGAAGACTACTTTGCTAGTACTTTTTTATTAGTTTTTGTCATATTTAGCATAGCCAGACACATAATACCTGCATACGGTTTGTATTATAACATTTTTCAGTATCGTGGTTGTGTACACCTAATATAAAAGCATACAATACACAAACTTACCTACGTAGGTACCCCAATTTATCACAAACGAATGTTTTGATTGATAAGTATTACTTTGAATGAATTAATGAATGAAAACATTTATTTGTTAAGCACACGTTATTTGATGATTTGGGAACCCAAAAAGAAAGGTTTGGTCTTCAGTAACAATTCAGTTGACTCTGTATATTTTTGCCAGCAAAGTACAAATTTTGTATCCGAATCACGCCCATCCGCGACTTGTCATAGTTTTCGAGATATGATTTTTTTTCTGAATTTTCAAGAATTTTCGACCTGTCCATTTAAAAAAAAAAAAAAATTAAGTAGAAGTCTTTGTTGACTTTTTATTTTTGCAGCTGAATCTTCATGAGTAGTAATTTTATGCATAAAATAATCAGCTTCGTGACGGTGATGAAAGTTATGAAAATGTAGGTCAAAAGTGAAAAATTTACGTTCCGTAAATTATGTCTTAAATTTTAATCTTTAAATTAAAAACGTAAACCGGTGATTTCATGGATCCTAAGTAGGCCTCAAGAATGCGCCAGACTCTCAGCTTTCATAATCATTAAAAAAGTAGTACTTAATAGGGCTACTTTGGCTAAAATCGGCCTACAAAGACAGCGAGGTGGAAAATTCTTAAAATTAACCATCTGATTAAAAAAACTCTTTTGCCCACACAGTCCATCCATCTTTTCTTTGGCCTTTCTCTCGCTCTCCATCCATCAACAAGTATATTCACCACACAAGAATGATATCGATAGTATTTCTTCAATGTTCACATTACTTACATTACCTCACATTTCCAACAGCCAAGAGCTTTAGTTATGAGAAAATAACGAACCTGAACACTATATATATATATATATATATATACGTTCCCTCGTTTATCATTCGCACATACTTTATTTGAAGTCCTCGAGTAAATTCGCAGTTGAATTTGAAACCATTAGTAACATTCAGCTAAGTAATACATTATATTCATACTTGAACAGGGAAAAAGAGAACTTGGGTATTTACTTTTCTGAATTGTGTATTTATAGTACCTAATTATCTATACATAGATGTCTACTGGTAATCATGGTCTTCCTAATAGACTACTTAGCTCTTGGAGAACATCACCACGCAATATTTTTAACTGGAACAAAAAACATTACTGACAATATAAATAAGACCAATTTTTTTTTTTAGCTTAAAGGCCTGAAACCTAAAAGAAGGTTAGGTTTCATTCAAAACCAAAACAGCCTATAAATTAGGTACCAACTCAAGTTTAAGCAAATATCAGCTCTGTTGTCTTATCTGTGGTTGTCTTGTGTGTCATAGTCATAGATTCACTTTATTTCTTTAAAATGTTTTTTTTTTTTTTGTATTGGCGCCTTGTATTTTCTTTATATGAATTTACTTAGTTATCATTGTATTGTGCTTTTGTGTGTTCTGTTATTTATTTAGTGTACATAAAATTAATGATATATCTATATCTTGTCCTCGCTCATATCATATTAAATACTATCAGTGTACTGTCAGTTGCTCATCCACTGAAACCCAACACCATCTCTTATTTGGCGCCACTTACAGCTACCAACGTGAACAGTTGATATTAATCAACTTGGTTGGTTGGTTTATTGTTGTTGGTTGTTGTTTTAATGAATGGTGATTGGTGGTCTGGGCTAAGAATTTAACCCAGAGCACCAATCACCATTCATTATGTGTTTTACGTACCGTAGTATGTGTTGCATGCTATTTTCTTTCACAAGGTAATCAGAATTGAGTGCACTGCAAGCGCGCTCCAGCGAACCGCAGTCGAATTTCAAGAACGTTGTACTCTTTGTAAAGCTAGAACTCTGTTCATTAGATACAGCGACCTGATTTTGTTCTAATTTTGATTGCATTTTTAAGACGCAAAGTTGTTTTGATAATGCTTCTTGAACATGCTCGTCATCGGTCATCGAGACACTCTTTCTCAAATGAGTATTTTTTATTTAACCCTACTAGTTCATTTTAACCGCAGTATAAGGATGATGGAATCATGACCTGTTCACTCCATGTCAATATTCAATTACTCACTAAGTGGTTTTTCTTTAATATTCAAAGCTATTATGAAAAACTACAGATAACTAGCGTCTGTCCGCGGCTTCGCTCGCGTGGATGTCGGAAATTATCCCACGGGAACGTGCTACCGGGACAAAAAGCCTGTAGCCTATGCCCTTTCCCAAGATGCCATCTATCTCCTTGCCAAATTTTATCGAAATGCGTTCTGTGTTTTGGCATCAAAAGGTAACAATACAGACTGAGTTACTTTCGAATTTATAATATTAGTATGGATTACTTACAATGCTGAATCAAGGCTCCCCCAGAGAGGCGCGACGTGACGGTGCGACGAGATTCTGGTAGAACAATTTCCATGAAGTTTTCATAGAAATTATTTTACTAGAGTCGCGTCGCGCTTTCACGTCGTGCCTGTCTGCGAGCCTTTAGTCCGAAATTATAGAAGAACTGTAATAGTCGTTTTATTCAACCATTAAATGAAGCGAAAGCAAGAAATATGGCCGAATCGTGCTCGGAACGAATTATAAAATTATGTGTGAAGGTATTCTACATTTTGCCGGATGCGTCCTACCCTCCGACTGGTCGCAGTAAATTCATAAAGCTTTTAAAGACTTAGCGGTTCACTGAATCACGTAAAATGTGTTCTGACCTGACCGCTGAGCTGTATATTACTATGTCCTTAATGGATAACCCATTGTGATTTCGAACGAACTGCGTCCAATATTTTGACGGACCATGTATTTCAGTTTTTTCTTATACAGAGTGTTTCTGCCATGACACTTTTAATAGAAAAAGTACAAAAACAAATTTTCATATTCAAAATACTTAATAATACTGAATACTATCGACACAATCAACGCCCCACTCGGAAACGAGAATAGTGTTGCATAGAATTAGCCATTTGGTATCCCAAACAAGATAACTCAATCATCATTTTTATCGAAAAAACTCAGAAGACTGATATAGAAAGTGCTCTATTTATTATATTAACAGAACTGTTACACAAAAACATAAGCGAAAATAAACGTAAAATATAACAGAAGAGGTAAAACAATTTCGCCTACAAAACTGAGCAATAACCTCACTTGTAAAACTTCACGAATAAAGGAGGTTATTACGAGTCCAAATATTAAACTTTAATGTAGGGTACGTAGTTCTAGTTACTGCAAGGTTTTAGCTTAATTTTCGTGAAGTCACGTTTGGAGTTTGTTACAGTGACTCATATTAATGTTGTAGGGTGTAATGAGAGGCAAGTACATTCATCACGTCTACGGAGCAATATCCAGATACTTTTAAATGTCTCTGCCCGTTATCATATTTCATTTGGTTGGCAGATTACAAGTGAACCACGTTTTCTGTTGTTAGCTTATGCGAAAGCCAACTCTTTGCATAAGTGATCGCAAAAGCAGCTCGTAGGTAAGTATTTAATTGCATTCCTGCCATTCCAAAGTCGATCAGAGTGTGTTCGAAATTAGATAGTAAGATACCTACATAGTGTTAGGTCTTGAAATTAAACTATGAATACTTTAAAACAATTATATTGTACACAAAGAAACAACACTTTACTCTCCCGCGCACTCCCGAATATTTTGTGTCGTCTATCGATCACTTGGTGCAGATCGCTAGTGCTGTCCGCCCTGATACACATAGGGTTGGGACAACCATTGGATTGTCGTTATCAATAGGTACATGTGATAAAGAGGCTGCTACTTAAAAGTTTGGGTAACACAATCACAATGTAAAGGATTTTGAAGGAAATTCCTAATCTATTGCTCCAGTGACCGAGCGAGCCCAAAGCGCGATCGAAGCGTCTCCGTTTCAGCTTGGACAACCATACTTTCGTATGTCCCGATGTCCGGCTGTTCTCCGATCCGGTCGCATTAAGTCAACTGATTCTCGTGAAATTTTGTGAGCAGGTTCGATAGTTATATGGTTTTTAAAATTAAACTTTTAGTACATCGTCTCAAACTTTTTCGTCTGTGTGTTACATGTCGCATGACGGTCGGCCCCGGAGTAGGGAAAAAGTTTCACTTTTACCGTGGTTTCATAAAACCACACAATCCTTATTTTTTGTCGATTCTGTATTTCTAAATTTTTCAAAACGGCGGAGATATGTTGAAAGCGTAACAAAAAAAAAACAGCCATGTCGCGTTTTTTTTTTCAGGTTTTTTTTTTAAGGTGAACATTTATTCAGTTTTAAGCTATGCAAAGACAGACTCGCAAGGTCTACAGCTCATGAGTTCACAGACCAACTATATAGATATACATATGTTTTAACATTCGTCAGCTCGAATACGTAAATATTGCCATGAACGTTGTTGAATTGTTAAAATGAATGGAATCGCCATTGTGATGTGTTACGTAACTAACCCGCAGGAGTGTGGTAATCTTATGTAATCAGAAAAATTTGCTCGTCCCCAATTTGTGAAATTTGGTAACAAATCTAATTATTTACAATTTATATTTTCGACCGTTTTTAAATTTACAATTTCCTGCGTATTTAATAAAATTATATTACGCATAAAGGATGATGTCCACCAATCGGCTCGCATCGCATCGTATCGGAAAGGATACGAACGAATGCGGCGACAGCCGATCGCGTCCGGCAGGATTTCGACGCATACGATCGACTACGTACCGTCGCTTGCGAACGTATCCGTTTCTGCGCCTAGTCAAATAGTTTCATTCCTACCGTGTTGACGTGTTCTAATTCGTATGAATGTGTGATCGGATAATACTTCAGGCGAACGGAGCCGATCGCGCGTCGCAGCATACTTTCGGCTACGATCGCATGAAGACGCCCGCGGTCAAGCTGCTATGCGCGGCTTGGTAATATAGACTTTAAATACTGTGCACACGATTTAATATCGTTTAAAGATTGTGAAATTCGTTCCGATCCGATGTGATGCGAGCCGTTTGTTGGAAATCATCCTTAACTCGTTAAAGAATAATTATAGCCGGGATTGCCTACTTACTGCGTTACACAGGTTAAATTGAAATAATTTATTAGCGCTAAGTAGGTACATATATTTCAAGGTTTTAAGATAACAGCAGAGAGCCTGTTTATAGCGGTGCTAACAAAATATTTGTATTTATTATCTTTGTTGATACACGGCCCATATGTGCAGTAACTTTGGAAAATTCCAGTTTCCGATATTTCGATTAATAATCGAACGTTCTCGATAACATATCGGGCAGTAGGTACTACTCGTATTTCTGTTTATCCTTCAAAGTGTACATATTTGTATAAACTTATGAATCTACTGTGTTCTGGATTGTATTGCATGTATTCTTATACTGATGAACCCTTCTTACCATTATTTGGAAGTTATTAAATCTTTAATATCCTACAAATTATAGAATAGAATAGAATTATCTTTATTCGAGTACCATATGACACAAAAAATATTAGTAAGACTTACAACTATATTAGTAAGAACTGAAATTTCACAAAAACAAAAAAAAATGGTAGCGGATCCTTGCTGTGGCAACCCATGTAAGATAGCACAACAGCCACCCACGAAAACACCGTCTAGGCGATTTGAAATCATGCTTAGGATACTAATATGCTATGCTTAGGATTACGGTAAGACTATTTTTATTATGGTAAGATTATTTGAATATGGTTCATTAAACAACTTGATTTCTACTGTAGATCTTTGTTTCGAAAACATCGTGCTGAACTGAAGGTTAAAAGTTTAATGATTTATATTCATAGTGAATTAAATAGTTTTCAGACTGGCGCTAATCCAACACTTCTTATTCAATAGGTCAATGACCCAACGATGAGAGGTGCTAATCTATAAGTAAGTGAAACCGTACATCCCTTTGATTCCGTCTGTTACTAAATCTGTGCACGACATAAAAGGCTCAAGTCAAGTCAAGTCAAATCAGTTATTTCAAATAGGCACTTAGAAGGCACTTTTGAACGTCAAAATTTACAAAAAAAATAGAATTGATTCTAGTTGCCCCTTCCAAAAGGTAGTTTCGTATGGAGAAGAATGGGCCAGAAATACCACCGTTGCTCTTTTAAAAATGTTTTACAATATTATGTATACATTAATTATATGTGAAGACGATGCACCTAGAATAAAATTACTATACCACAATAGGTAAAAATAATTACATATAACGCATGACAGGTAAATTAATTATGACATAGATACATGGTGCTCACATATTTACAAATATTGAAAAGTAAATGATTTTTCCAAAATTTCACAAGTAATAATTTAGTGTGTGAGTTAAAGTAGTTACATAATGTAAAAAACAATGTCATAAAAATTATAAATTATACAATTAAATTTTAATTAAACTAGTTTGAGTTTGTCTAGACTCTAGATTGTCCTATGGAGCAGGACCAGCATGTTTCCAAGCATTCTTATCTAGGATATAATCCTCTAAATTATTATAAACAAAATTAATATTATCATGCAGAAATTTGGAGTATGATGTTAATTTGTGTTGGCGTGCACGTCGATGCGGGCATCGCAGTTGCATATTTGCTCTCGGTCGCTCGGAGATAATATGCAACAATATATGACTCAATTATAGAAATATAATCTATGGACTCAATTATGCAACAGCACTCACTGAATTTTCATTTTATTTTTTTATTCTGTGGCAAAGGCTTCTTATTTGATGATTTATGATTTTTGTATCATGAGATTCATTTGTATGGCTGCCATCACCTAACGGCTGCAGTGACTTTGTGTCAAAAAACTCTCTATATAAATACACACCAACGTACTTTCTAAATAACGTTGGACCGTTAAAGCTCTGTGAATAACATTTAATTAGTTTGGTTACGTAAATGTTTCGATTAAAACATTTAGCGAAAACGCTTTGCTAATATTCTATTCATATAACTAAATCTCAGTGTATGAACGGGGGAGCTTCAAAGCAACAATTTAAGCCTCTAGATATTTGTTTAAATACCTCATGAATTTTAAAGTATGTTATAAAACAATTTAGTTAACTACACGATACACCATCCTACTTCGGCGTATTCTTAACAAAGAATTTATCTCACAATAACAATTAACAAGAAAATTGTTAAAATTATTCGCACCAGTCCTCCACAAGATAGCTGGGTAATAATAAAGGGGTGAACTTAAAGTTCTTATAAATTGTTGAAGCCCCAAGCGGTTCAAGTTTTGTAAGGGTACGCGTACACTGACAACAACTGCTTGTCTATTGCCCAGCGTTTAGGCACTATTCCTCAAATATAGTGTCATCTTCATGACGCCAATTGTTTCTTTAAATACCTACTGCTTTAGTAAGTGAGACAAAATATATGGGGCAATATAATAATACCAGCCTATGATTATCCCATTGCAGGGCAAAGCCTCTTCTCATACAGAGAAGGCATTAGCATTGATCACTTATTTTGCTCAAGACGATTTTAAACTTTTATTTAATATAAGTACAGGTTTCCTTACGTTGTTTTTCCTTCAACGATGTCAGTTATGGTTATGGCCAAAAGAATTTAAACCATAAGCAATGACACGTAGAACTCCGTTTTTTTTGTAATTAAACAAGTTTGTTCCACTAATTGCTCCGCCACCTACTGCAAGTGTTGGCGGACAATAATTGCTGAAAATGTTGCCCGTGTAACCGCAGCTTAAGAGTACACCGGCCAGACTCGGTAAGCGTTTATTTTAACCCTCTCATGAACGCGTTAAGTGCTTGATTTTGCAGTAACTGCCTGTTTGCTAGTTTCATAAACGATGTCAATAATTATAGTTAATGATAATTTTAGTTGTGCCTACTGTAAACGTGATCGGATAGGGTATAATGGCTGGAAAAATTAGGTAGGTAAGGAATGGGATTTTTAAATACAGCATCACAATGTTTGAGTGCTTTCATGAGAAAACATAAAATATTTTTATGAACATACGACTATTGTACGTTGACGAGCAATGAATATGCTTTGATTTTGAATATGTAGCGTTAAGGCTCGTACACACAGGCGCGACGCGACAGCACGACACAAAGGTGCCGCTCGTCGCGCGGCACGCGGTGCCTTTCTGTACGAGCCTTTAAGAGCTATCTGACAGGTCGTCAGCCTGTTTCACTACCTATAAAATTATATTTATAAATAATATTTCATACAGCCTATGCTGGATGAAATATTATTATGAAATCATTTGAAGTTTGGTCATTGTTCAAATAAAACTAATTATGTACTTAATTGTAACATTTAAGTGGGGATATATTTTAATGAATTGCATTAACATAATATTGTAGCAGTCATATCGGAAATAATGAATTGAAAATAATTTCATAATCCCTATATAAATAGGCTTCATTTTGAAAAGCTTATCACTAAGTATGTACTTAATTAGCGTTGCGAAGCCTGATAATGATATCGAATGAAATAATTAGTGAAGATAATAGATAATATTCATAGCTAGCCAAAATATATCCTGTTATGATAATCTTTGTTTCGGAAGCTAAGCTTTCATTAGTATCCATAATTAGGAATGTTGTTATTATATTGAATTCATTATTGTAACGGGATGTGTCAGTACCTACTTAGCAGAAATATTGGTATTATTATCAATCACATTATTAAATTCAACAATGGTCGATATTATTATTTTTATTTTAGGTGGCATTTCAAACTATTTTATTTAATGGAAAACTCAATACCATATTCAAAGCTGTATCTACGTAGATTTTTTCAAGTTTGTGCCCAAAGGCAAGTTCCTAGACATCTACGGACCAAAAACGACCGAATATTATTATTTTACTGAAATATACCACTTTCTCAATCCTGAACCCAATCTCGACAAGCTAATGAAAAAGATCGGTGGGAAGACCAGTTAAGGGGACTACATGACCTAAACGCAAATTTATAATGCCTAAAAATATATGATCCACTGCAGTAACCAAAATCAGAAAAATATATGATATTCTGCAGCATATATGCTAGTTAGATAGTGTGTTGAAAACATAATACAATTAACTTGATATGATAAAAAAAAAAACATGAAGATACCTCTAAAAATTTTGTTTTACGATTAAAAACCATGCCAATATACACGCAAACATTCAGATTTTTTTGTCAGATTATTCTACAAGCAACATACTCACGAAATTGTGTTTTAATTTTTTAGTCCAATGAATAGATTTTTTGTAAATCCATAATTGCTTCATATTTTGCAATAAATTACCAGCGTTGTGTCATCGCGCGTCTCTTTCTTTTCTATGCAATCCGACAGTGACCGCGCTTTAGCTCTTGTAAGCCCCTTAAGAAGTGCTAGGTAACAATCACATTAAAACTACTCATGAATATTTTGTAAATGACTGGCTACACAGACCCAAAATACCTAACCCTGAATTACCTGCGTTTCATTGCATTGGCAGTACGTACGAAGGCGTATCGAAATTTCAGCAGAATGTAGCAAAACTTTGTACCTACGTGCCGATTCACGAGCTCCTTGCATTTCGTTTTTCTTATACCGATCGTGTCGGTGCAAACGATGTACGCAGAATAACTTTAAGAATCGTATGTTATTTGATAAACGAAGCAAAGATTTTCTTGTCAGTTGTAAGTTTAAATTCTGAAGATATCCAAGCAGCGAGCTCAATCAGGAAAAAAATGTTTAGCAATTTTTATATTAGATAAAGTTAGTTATAAATAAAAAACACAACTTAAAGGCCAACGTGTTAGATACAGGCTGTCAAGTAATACTTACAACAACAAAAAGATTTTAACAAAAACACAAATTTTTGGTAGGTATAAGAAATCATTGTTTACCATTATCACAATGATGTGTATATTTTTAGTTTTTAGCAAGTAAGAATGCACAAAAACTTGAGGTGTTTTATTTACTCAAGATTTTTTTTATCAATGGCTTAAATTATGTATGATAACTTGATAAGACACTGACGCTCGAGTACGTCGGTGTCTTTTGATTATGATGCATAATTTTGATCAATGTTCTTCACGTTTAAAGTTTAAATATACCTAAAGCACTTAGAGATGAACAAACAAACTGAATTCAAGAAAATAATCACAAACGTTAGAAAACACTTCAAAAATCGGTTTTAATCATTAAAGAGCTTTCATGCTTTTTGTGGAATGCAAATACATTATTGTGTATTGAGAATTTCTCAAATGTCAGCTTTTCGTACTAGGTACTCTGAACATCGCCATTTTGGGTCCTGTGAATGTGTGTGTGACGGTCGATATGAAAATGTAAAAAAAAAACAAACAAACATCTCAAAAGTTGACGTCTCGCTTAATTAAAACCAATTGTCTCAACATCATTATGATCACCCAAAATCGTCTACTTCAGAACAAACTAGTTCACATGAGACTAAAAATAGCTACACAATACCAACACAAACGAATTTTTTGCTCATTAGCCGCTCATTGGTACGTAATCATCCGATTACTTAGCAACGCCAGCAAATAACAGATCGTTTACCGCACAAGAGGATTGGAATTAGACAGATTACTACCGGGATTTCGTCACCATAGACAAACCATCCCATTGTGGGAGTACGACCTTGTCTATCATAGCCGTGACCGACCGACCGTGAACCGAACTGTCAAATTGTGATGACTTCATGCCTTTGATCTTTGAATAGCTAGCTAATATATTTTTGTCTTTTATTGTGATTAGATGACAGTTTAGTGGTTATACCTACACAAATCATTTTCTTTGCAAATCCGAGCGCTGTAGCATGTTTAAATCATAGAAATGAATTGCTTCTATTTTAAACGGAAAACTTGCTTTACTGTGTTGAATTTTCTTAACATGTGGGTATTATATGGGATGTTTGCACGTTTCTATGTTATTTTATGATACATGGTGAAATTAGTCCTCTTTCGAATTTTCTTTTTAAAATATCACTAAGTACCTAAGTCTACACATAAAGTGACAAAGAACATGAATTCTTTTCTATTCGAAACACGGAAACAAATTATTCTTATTATCTTAAACCAACCCCGGTACAAATGCTGTATCGACTAGCAGGAATGGCGCCACCAGAAGTTCGCAGAGCGGTGGCAAGCTCCAGCGAAAGAGCCACCATGGTCTCCATACATACGACACCGTTTGCACGGCAACATCCTTGTGCCACAAAGGCTGAAAAGCCGAAACAGCTTTTTAAAGTGTGTCGCCCCACACACCGGCGAAAAATCAAAAGAAAAACTGAAACTGTGGCGAGACAATGCTTCTTTACCCATACCATTAGTTCCACATGCTGAGGCTCTCCCTCCTGGACATGAGTTGCTGCTAACCTGGAAGTCATTAAACAGACTCCGGACCCAGGTTGGTCGAAGCAAGGAAAACCTGTTCAGATGTGACTCCGCCTTGGAGTGCAAATGCGGTGCTGTTCCGGAAACAATGGGACACTTCATATCGTGTCTTGCGTGTCCTGTCGTCTGCTCATCACAGGAACTGATAATCGCTAAAGATGGCGCTAAACACGTAGCCAAATTCTGTGCCGAGTCCATTTAAAGAAGAATTGTATTAAACTAACATGCATGACCAGACTATAATGCTTGCTAGGACAAAGGTAGGAGAGAGGAGGCTCTATAAGAGGGAGTGAGCCATAATCCACCACGCGGGCCCAGTGCGGGGGGGGCGGGGTAGCAATTATGGGCTTGCATTAATTTTTAATGTCATTTAATTACTGAAAGGTGAATAAATATTGCACTGTTTAATAGTAGCTACGTACACAACTACACATGTGCAACAGCAAAATTATCTAATTTGGACTGCTCAGCGATCGTACGATGTAATTACATACACCAAAACAGTCCAGTTAAGCTAATTTGCTTTACACTAAATTTACTGCATTGCATGTTGCACAATTATTGACCCAGCTTTAAAATCTATCTTTAAATATTACGAGTAATGCCAAACCGCAAAATCTGACACTCAATTAAAAATAATATGTTATATCGGTTTCCATCGTAAAAGATAATGGCATGACATTTTTAAATGCAATTTAAATATCCTTGTCCTAACGAGTATAAGTATTAATGTCCATTAGATAAGTTGTCAGTGCAGGTTCTGTAAAAGGTGAATGCCATTAACATTTAGGTATTTTATCAAATGCACTAACTCCTTGTCCTTATATTTTTATATGGAAACGTAAGTAAAAAATCATTGGTTCATAATAATAAAATAATGATTTCAGCCCGTGGTAATAAATTCTTTGCTGAAGATAGGCTGGTTTATGAATGAATGAAAGAAAGAAAGAAAGAAAATGAATTTATTTGTACATAAAGAAAAATCACAATCACAAAAAAAACTAGTTTGGGGAATATATCCCATATTCCCCCAACTAGTTTTTTTTTGGTTGCGTCACATCCATACAAAACCTCGACCACTTAGCATAATGTAGTGACACTGTGCACAAACCCACAGCGCTGGTTTACACTGTATTCTCAGTGAAGAATCATGATTAATTCCCTGAAAAAACTGGGTGCCCCGATTGACTAGGTACTACTTAACTGTAGGCCGCACTTCAATTGTAACAAAACCAGTATCTATAAGCTGGCCTGTTATTTGTTTAAAATTCCGCTTGGCTAGCTCAAGTTCAAAAGTGTTATCGCTTATATGCGGCCTACTGTACTTTTTTTTTATCAAAATAAATTTTTCGACAAACTCGCATAATACAATTCAACATACAAACATTTTGTGTAAACATAAATTCATTTTAAAATGAGGAACAGAAAACCGTTACTATAAATAATTCCGGAAGAGTGCGATTACCATTAAATATTTCCCCAATCAATGTACAGTCATCATTACATCCGCTTTTATTGAACCGGGTCATGCGAGAGGGAAATTCATATTTTAACAATGTTACAATCAATGTTGCTGAAATATACGTAATGAATTTTGGGGGTTAGAAGCTATAAAGCCTGCCTATATTTAACTGCCTCGTTGGTCTAGTGGTCGCAAGCGCTACTGCTGAGCATGAGGTCCTGGGTTCGATTCTCGGGTAGAGCAAAGTGTTATTGGGTTTTTCCATCTGGAATTTCTCGGTAGCAGCCCGGAGTCTGGATTTGTGCCCGGTTGATGACAATAGGCTCGCCCCCTATTACAAGGAACTTAAACATAAATGGCGAAATGTGGGTGTGCTATAGGTACATCTCTGCCTAACCCATCGGGGAATACAGGCGTGATGTTATGTATGTATATTATGTGTAGAAGCTATAACGATCGAAAATGTTCAATGTAGGTACAAAATTTTAAATACGATATTTTATCAATCAGTATGAATTAAGTTGGTTTAGACATTGTTAATATGTAGAAAATTGGAAACCAAGCCGACGATTGCATGTCGTTTCCCATTTAAAACTCGATCTAAATGCAAAATTTACAAAAACACCAAACACATTTTTCTTTCATTCCTCCATGATACATATAATAGGAATATTGGAAACACGTAATACAATCATTTGGCTTAGTTTGGGGCTCTTAAGTTAGCGGAGGCGTAATCACTACACCGCCATAGCTATATGTAGGTAGTGCGTTGCCTTTTAGTTTGGCTGGCTCTAGTCACAAGTCGAAGTCATTGTTAATTGCTGTCACTGGTAATTTTTTTCGCTATCCATATCAGTATACGCTACGCTCCAAGTGAAGGGGTTCATCAGGGAAATACTGTCACTGTATCTAAAATTCTGCTGCTAAAAAGTAAGGCCCGTTTTTATGGCATTCAGATTTGACACTTAGATTGGAAACTCTTTGGCTAAAGCTGTTATAGCTGCACCCTAATTGTGTAACACACTTTAACTCACGATTCGAGGGCTTTGAAGGAAATTCCTTATCCATTGCTTAATAGATTTGAAAAAATCGTCTGCTCAGCAATACAATAAAGGCAATGTACGTGATTGAACTGTCAAAATGAAAGGCAATACGATCGCTTGCCATTTTATGTGTGTTACGCAATTATCCCGCTGGTGCCTGTAGGCATTGGTAACCATCTATCAGATGGGCCATCAGCGTGCTTGCCAACCTACCACAATACTTTTTAACCGACTTCCAAAAAGGAGGAGGTTATATGTTCGATTGTACGTATGTTTTTTTTTTATGTATGTTCACCGATTTCTCCGTCAATTGTGGACCGATTTTGAATATTCTTTTTTTATTTGAAAGGGTATGCTCCCGAGGTGGTCCCATTGTCACCAAGTCAGAATCTGATGAGGGGATCCCATGGAAATCGAGGGAAATCCTCAAAATTTATAGGCACACGTATAGCGATTTGGGTATTTTTTGTAGTAACTCGTGCATTTGCTCTTGGAAAGTACCATTTGGTAAAGTGGAACTGATGATGAAGACCAGTGGTGGCCACCGGAACTTCTTATAAGTATTTCACGGGTTGCGATTCGATTTTAATATGGTTGCTCAGCAATTTATGCTCGTCACAATGCATATAGTGAAATGGAGCTGATGGTGGCTTCACCATCAGCTCCAGTGGTTTAGGTTCTTAACAGGAGAACTCCTCAACAATTAACGCCCCTGCTTCGGGAAAAAGAATATTTTGTAAAAGATGATGAGCAGTTGACATTAGGCTATTGCAACTTAGATTTATTAATATCTGACTCACTAAAAACTGAAAAATAAAAATGTTTTCCAAAAAAAACAAACGACTTCAAAAAAAAACACTACAAAGTGAAAAATAACTTTAATTTCGGAAGTCGGTGGCAAAAAACAAAATACAGATACAAAGACACCGACTTCCGAAATTAAAGTTATTTTTCACTTTGTAGTGTTTTTTTTTGAAGTCGGTTGTTTTTTTTGGAAAAAAGTTTTTTTCAAACCGCGGTTTTAGGAAGTCTACAACTACAAGCAGATAAGCTGCAGTTATACTTAATTCCAGTAAACTATTATGATGGTTAACTATATTATATATGATAGTTTCGTAATCGATAAATAATAACAACACCGATACACTTTACTCTCCCGCGCACTCCCGAATATTTTGTGTCGTCTATCGATCACTTGGTGCAGATCGCTAGTGCTGTCCGCCCTGATACACATAGGGTTGGGACAACCATTGGATTGTCGTTATCAATAGGTACATGTGATAAAGAGGCTGCTACTTAAAAGTTTGGGTAACACAATCACAATGTAAAGGATTTTGAAGGAAATTCCTAATCTATTGCTCCAGTGACCGAGCGAGCCCAAAGCGCGATCGAAGCGTCTCCGTTTCAGCTTGGACAACCATACTTTCGTATGTCCCGATGTCCGGCTGTTCTCCGATCCGGTCGCATTAAGTCAACTGATTCTCGTGAAATTTTGTGAGCAGGTTCGATAGTTATATGGTTTTTAAAATTAAACTTTTAGTACATCGTCTCAAACTTTTTCGTCTGTGTGTTACATGTCGCATGACGGTCGGCCCCGGAGTAGGGAAAAAGTTTCACTTTTACCGTGGTTTCATAAAACCACACAATCCTTATTTTTTGTCGATTCTGTATTTCTAAATTTTTCAAAACGGCGGAGATATGTTGAAAGCGTAACAAAAAAAAAACAGCCATGTCGCGTTTTTTTTTTCAGGTTTTTTTTTTAAGGTGAACATTTATTCAGTTTTAAGCTATGCAAAGACAGACTCGCAAGGTCTACAGCTCATGAGTTCACAGACCAACTATATAGATATACATATGTTTTAACATTCGTCAGCTCGAATACGTAAATATTGCCATGAACGTTGTTGAATTGTTAAAATGAATGGAATCGCCATTGTGATGTGTTACGTAACTAACCCGCAGGAGTGTGGTAATCTTATGTAATCAGAAAAATTTGCTCGTCCCCAATTTGTGAAATTTGGTAACAAATCTAATTATTTACAATTTATATTTTCGACCGTTTTTAAATTTACAATTTCCTGCGTATTTAATAAAATTATATTACGCATAAAGGATGATGTCCACCAATCGGCTCGCATCGCATCGTATCGGAAAGGATACGAACGAATGCGGCGACAGCCGATCGCGTCCGGCAGGATTTCGACGCATACGATCGACTACGTACCGTCGCTTGCGAACGTATCCGTTTCTGCGCCTAGTCAAATAGTTTCATTCCTACCGTGTTGACGTGTTCTAATTCGTATGAATGTGTGATCGGATAATACTTCAGGCGAACGGAGCCGATCGCGCGTCGCAGCATACTTTCGGCTACGATCGCATGAAGACGCCCGCGGTCAAGCTGCTATGCGCGGCTTGGTAATATAGACTTTAAATACTGTGCACACGATTTAATATCGTTTAAAGATTGTGAAATTCGTTCCGATCCGATGTGATGCGAGCCGTTTGTTGGAAATCATCCTTAACTCGTTAAAGAATAATTATAGCCGGGATTGCCTACTTACTGCGTTACACAGGTTAAATTGAAATAATTTATTAGCGCTAAGTAGGTACATATATTTCAAGGTGTTAAGATAACAGCAGAGAGCCTGTTTATAGCGGTGCTAACAAAATATTTGTATTTATTATCTTTGTTGATACACGGCCCATATGTGCAGTAACTTTGGAAAATTCCAGTTTCCGATATTTCGATTAATAATCGAACGTTCTCGATAACATATCGGGCAGTAGGTACTACTCGTATTTCTGTTTATCCTTCAAAGTGTACATATTTGTATAAACTTATGAATCTACTGTGTTCTGGATTGTATTGCATGTATTCTTATACTGATGAACCCTTCTTACCATTATTTGGAAGTTATTAAATCTTTAATATCCTACAAATTATAGAATAGAATAGAATTATCTTTATTCGAGTACCATATGACACAAAAAATATTAGTAAGACTTACAACTATATTAGTAAGAACTGAAATTTCACAAAAACAAAAAAAAATGGTAGCGGATCCTTGCTGTGGCAACCCATGTAAGATAGCACAACAGCCACCCACGAAAACACCGTCTAGGCGATTTGAAATCATGCTTAGGATACTAATATGCTATGCTTAGGATTACGGTAAGACTATTTTTATTATGGTAAGATTATTTGAATATGGTTCATTAAACAACTTGATTTCTACTGTAGATCTTTGTTTCGAAAACATCGTGCTGAACTGAAGGTTAAAAGTTTAATGATTTATATTCATAGTGAATTAAATAGTTTTCAGACTGGCGCTAATCCAACACTTCTTATTCAATAGGTCAATGACCCAACGATGAGAGGTGCTAATCTATAAGTAAGTGAAACCGTACATCCCTTTGATTCCGTCTGTTACTAAATCTGTGCACGACATAAAAGGCTCAAGTCAAGTCAAGTCAAATCAGTTATTTCAAATAGGCACTTAGAAGGCACTTTTGAACGTCAAAATTTACAAAAAAAATAGAATTGATTCTAGTTGCCCCTTCCAAAAGGTAGTTTCGTATGGAGAAGAATGGGCCAGAAATACCACCGTTGCTCTTTTAAAAATGTTTTACAATATTATGTATACATTAATTATATGTGAAGACGATGCACCTAGAATAAAATTACTATACCACAATAGGTAAAAATAATTACATATAACGCATGACAGGTAAATTAATTATGACATAGATACATGGTGCTCACATATTTACAAATATTGAAAAGTAAATGATTTTTCCAAAATTTCACAAGTAATAATTTAGTGTGTGAGTTAAAGTAGTTACATAATGTAAAAAACAATGTCATAAAAATTATAAATTATACAATTAAATTTTAATTAAACTAGTTTGAGTTTGTCTAGACTCTAGATTGTCCTATGGAGCAGGACCAGCATGTTTCCAAGCATTCTTATCTAGGATATAATCCTCTAAATTATTATAAACAAAATTAATATTATCATGCAGAAATTTGGAGTATGATGTTAATTTGTGTTGGCGTGCACGTCGATGCGGGCATCGCAGTTGCATATTTGCTCTCGGTCGCTCGGAGATAATATGCAACAATATATGACTCAATTATAGAAATATAATCTATGGACTCAATTATGCAACAGCACTCACTGAATTTTCATTTTATTTTTTTATTCTGTGGCAAAGGCTTCTTATTTGATGATTTATGATTTTTGTATCATGAGATTCATTTGTATGGCTGCCATCACCTAACGGCTGCAGTGACTTTGTGTCAAAAAACTCTCTATATAAATACACACCAACGTACTTTCTAAATAACGTTGGACCGTTAAAGCTCTGTGAATAACATTTAATTAGTTTGGTTACGTAAATGTTTCGATTAAAACATTTAGCGAAAACGCTTTGCTAATATTCTATTCATATAACTAAATCTCAGTGTATGAACGGGGGAGCTTCAAAGCAACAATTTAAGCCTCTAGATATTTGTTTAAATACCTCATGAATTTTAAAGTATGTTATAAAACAATTTAGTTAACTACACGATACACCATCCTACTTCGGCGTATTCTTAACAAAGAATTTATCTCACAATAACAATTAACAAGAAAATTGTTAAAATTATTCGCACCAGTCCTCCACAAGATAGCTGGGTAATAATAAAGGGGTGAACTTAAAGTTCTTATAAATTGTTGAAGCCCCAAGCGGTTCAAGTTTTGTAAGGGTACGCGTACACTGACAACAACTGCTTGTCTATTGCCCAGCGTTTAGGCACTATTCCTCAAATATAGTGTCATCTTCATGACGCCAATTGTTTCTTTAAATACCTACTGCTTTAGTAAGTGAGACAAAATATATGGGGCAATATAATAATACCAGCCTATGATTATCCCATTGCAGGGCAAAGCCTCTTCTCATACAGAGAAGGCATTAGCATTGATCACTTATTTTGCTCAAGACGATTTTAAACTTTTATTTAATATAAGTACAGGTTTCCTTACGTTGTTTTTCCTTCAACGATGTCAGTTATGGTTATGGCCAAAAGAATTTAAACCATAAGCAATGACACGTAGAACTCCGTTTTTTTTGTAATTAAACAAGTTTGTTCCACTAATTGCTCCGCCACCTACTGCAAGTGTTGGCGGACAATAATTGCTGAAAATGTTGCCCGTGTAACCGCAGCTTAAGAGTACACCGGCCAGACTCGGTAAGCGTTTATTTTAACCCTCTCATGAACGCGTTAAGTGCTTGATTTTGCAGTAACTGCCTGTTTGCTAGTTTCATAAACGATGTCAATAATTATAGTTAATGATAATTTTAGTTGTGCCTACTGTAAACGTGATCGGATAGGGTATAATGGCTGGAAAAATTAGGTAGGTAAGGAATGGGATTTTTAAATACAGCATCACAATGTTTGAGTGCTTTCATGAGAAAACATAAAATATTTTTATGAACATACGACTATTGTACGTTGACGAGCAATGAATATGCTTTGATTTTGAATATGTAGCGTTAAGGCTCGTACACACAGGCGCGACGCGACAGCACGACACAAAGGTGCCGCTCGTCGCGCGGCACGCGGTGCCTTTCTGTACGAGCCTTTAAGAGCTATCTGACAGGTCGTCAGCCTGTTTCACTACCTATAAAATTATATTTATAAATAATATTTCATACAGCCTATGCTGGATGAAATATTATTATGAAATCATTTGAAGTTTGGTCATTGTTCAAATAAAACTAATTATGTACTTAATTGTAACATTTAAGTGGGGATATATTTTAATGAATTGCATTAACATAATATTGTAGCAGTCATATCGGAAATAATGAATTGAAAATAATTTCATAATCCCTATATAAATAGGCTTCATTTTGAAAAGCTTATCACTAAGTATGTACTTAATTAGCGTTGCGAAGCCTGATAATGATATCGAATGAAATAATTAGTGAAGATAATAGATAATATTCATAGCTAGCCAAAATATATCCTGTTATGATAATCTTTGTTTCGGAAGCTAAGCTTTCATTAGTATCCATAATTAGGAATGTTGTTATTATATTGAATTCATTATTGTAACGGGATGTGTCAGTACCTACTTAGCAGAAATATTGGTATTATTATCAATCACATTATTAAATTCAACAATGGTCGATATTATTATTTTTATTTTAGGTGGCATTTCAAACTATTTTATTTAATGGAAAACTCAATACCATATTCAAAGCTGTATCTACGTAGATTTTTTCAAGTTTGTGCCCAAAGGCAAGTTCCTAGACATCTACGGACCAAAAACGACCGAATATTATTATTTTACTGAAATATACCACTTTCTCAATCCTGAACCCAATCTCGACAAGCTAATGAAAAAGATCGGTGGGAAGACCAGTTAAGGGGACTACATGACCTAAACGCAAATTTATAATGCCTAAAAATATATGATCCACTGCAGTAACCAAAATCAGAAAAATATATGATATTCTGCAGCATATATGCTAGTTAGATAGTGTGTTGAAAACATAATACAATTAACTTGATATGATAAAAAAAAAAACATGAAGATACCTCTAAAAATTTTGTTTTACGATTAAAAACCATGCCAATATACACGCAAACATTCAGATTTTTTTGTCAGATTATTCTACAAGCAACATACTCACGAAATTGTGTTTTAATTTTTTAGTCCAATGAATAGATTTTTTGTAAATCCATAATTGCTTCATATTTTGCAATAAATTACCAGCGTTGTGTCATCGCGCGTCTCTTTCTTTTCTATGCAATCCGACAGTGACCGCGCTTTAGCTCTTGTAAGCCCCTTAAGAAGTGCTAGGTAACAATCACATTAAAACTACTCATGAATATTTTGTAAATGACTGGCTACACAGACCCAAAATACCTAACCCTGAATTACCTGCGTTTCATTGCATTGGCAGTACGTACGAAGGCGTATCGAAATTTCAGCAGAATGTAGCAAAACTTTGTACCTACGTGCCGATTCACGAGCTCCTTGCATTTCGTTTTTCTTATACCGATCGTGTCGGTGCAAACGATGTACGCAGAATAACTTTAAGAATCGTATGTTATTTGATAAACGAAGCAAAGATTTTCTTGTCAGTTGTAAGTTTAAATTCTGAAGATATCCAAGCAGCGAGCTCAATCAGGAAAAAAATGTTTAGCAATTTTTATATTAGATAAAGTTAGTTATAAATAAAAAACACAACTTAAAGGCCAACGTGTTAGATACAGGCTGTCAAGTAATACTTACAACAACAAAAAGATTTTAACAAAAACACAAATTTTTGGTAGGTATAAGAAATCATTGTTTACCATTATCACAATGATGTGTATATTTTTAGTTTTTAGCAAGTAAGAATGCACAAAAACTTGAGGTGTTTTATTTACTCAAGATTTTTTTTATCAATGGCTTAAATTATGTATGATAACTTGATAAGACACTGACGCTCGAATACTTCGGTGTCTTTTGATTATGATGCATAATTTTGATCAATGTTCTTCACGTTTAAAGTTTAAATATACCTAAAGCACTTAGAGATGAACAAACAAACTGAATTCAAGAAAATAATCACAAACGTTAGAAAACACTTCAAAAATCGGTTTTAATCATTAAAGAGCTTTCATGCTTTTTATGGAATGCAAATACATTATTGAGTATTGAGAATTTCTCAACTGTCAGCTTTTCGTACTAGGTACTCTGAACATCGCCATTTTGTGTCCTGTGAATGTGTGTGTGACGGTCGATATGAAAATGTAAAAAAAAAACAAACAAACATCTCAAAAGTTGACGTCTCGCTTAATTAAAACCAATTGTCTCAACATCATTATGATCACCCAAAATCGTCTACTTCAGAACAAACTAGTTCACATGAGACTAAAAATAGCTACACAATACCAACACAAACGAATTTTTTGCTCATTAGCCGCTCATTGGTACGTAATCATCCGATTACTTAGCAACGCCAGCAAATAACAGATCGTTTACCGCACAAGAGGATTGGAATTAGACAGATTACTACCGGGATTTCGTCACCATAGACAAACCATCCCATTGTGGGAGTACGACCTTGTCTATCATAGCCGTGACCGACCGACCGTGAACCGAACTGTCAAATTGTGATGACTTCATGCCTTTGATCTTTGAATAGCTAGCTAATATATTTTTGTCTTTTATTGTGATTACATGACAGTTTAGTGGTTATACGTACACAAATCATTTTCTTTGCAAATCCGAGCGCTGTAGCATGTTTAAATCATAGAAATGAATTGCTTCTATTTTTAACCGACTTTCCCAAAAAGGAGGAGGTTCTCAATTCGTCTGTATGTTTTTTTTTTTTTTTTTTTTTTTTTTTTTTTTTTATGTGTGTTAGCTCATAACTTTTTTCTGGTTGAACCGATTTGGATGGTTCTTTTTGTATTTGATAGCTGGTGCTTCACATGTGGTCCCATTTAAATTTGATTAAGGTCTGACCAGTAGTTTTTGAGTTATTCTTAATAATGCATATTTTTTCCACTTAGTTTATATGGATGATGTGTTAATAATTTCCTGTCACTGTTATTTACACACCAAGTAGTGGTATACGAATTTGTGTGGGGTAGGTACCGTAACTAAAAAGTGAAAAATAAAAACTTTTTTACAAAAAAACAACCGACTTCCAAAAAAAACACTAAAAGACGTGAAAAATAACTTTAATTTCGGAAGTCGGTGGTCAAAAACGAAAACACAAAACCAAAGACACCGACTTCCGAAATTAAAGTTATTTTTCACGTCTTTTAGTGTTTTTTTTGGAAGTCGGTTGTTTTTTTGTAAAAAAGTTTTTAAACGGAAAACTTGCTTTACTGTGTTGAATTTTCTTAACATGTGGGTATTATATGGGATGTTTGCACGTTTCTATGTTATTTTATGATACATGGTGAAATTAGTCCTCTTTCGAATTTTCTTTTTAAAATATCACTAAGTACCTAAGTCTACACATAAAGTGACAAAGAACATGAATTCTTTTCTATTCGAAACACGGAAACAAATTATTCTTATTATCTTAAACCAACCCCGGTACAAATGCTGTATCGACTAGCAGGAATGGCGCCACCAGAAGTTCGCAGAGCGGTGGCAAGCTCCAGCGAAAGAGCCACCATGGTCTCCATACATACGACACCGTTTGCACGGCAACATCCTTGTGCCACAAAGGCTGAAAAGCCGAAACAGCTTTTTAAAGTGTGTCGCCCCATACACCGGCGAAAAATCAAAAGAAAAACTGAAACTGTGGCGAGACAATGCTTCTTTACCCATACCATTAGTTCCACATGCTGAGGCTCTCCCTCCTGGACATGAGTTGCTGCTAACCTGGAAGTCATTAAACAGACTCCGGACCCAGGTTGGTCGAAGCAAGGAAAACCTGTTCAGATGTGACTCCGCCTTGGAGTGCAAATGCGGTGCTGTTCCGGAAACAATGGGACACTTAATATCGTGTCATGCGTGTCCTGTCGTCTGCTCATCACAGGAACTGATAATCGCTAAAGATGGCGCTAAACACGTAGCCGAATTCTGTGCCGAGTCCATTTAAAGAAGAATTGTATTAAACTATGATGCATGACCAGACTATAATGTTCCCACTGCTAGGACACAGGTAGGAGAGAGGAGGCTCTATAAGAGGGAGTGAGCCATAATCCACCACGCGGGCCCAGTGCGGGGGGGGCGGGGAAACAATTATGGGTTTGCATTAATTTTTAATGTCATTTAATTACTGAAAGGTGAATAAATATTGCACTGTTTAATAGTAGCCTACGTACACAACTACACATGTGCAACAGCAAAATTATCTAATTTGGACTGCTCAGCGATCGTACGATGTAATTACATACACCAAAACAGTCCAGTTAAGCTAATTTGCTTTACACTAAATTTACTGCATTGCATGTTGCACAATTATTGACCCAGCTTTAAAATCTATCTTTAAATAATACGAGTAATGCCAAACCGCAAAATCTGACACTCAATTAAAAATAATATGTTATATCGGTTTCCATCGTAAAAGATAATGGCATGACATTTTTAAATGCAATTTAAATATCCTTGTCCTAACGAGTATAAGTATTAATGTCCATTAGATAAGTTGTCAGTGCAGGTTCTGTAAAAGGTGAATGCCATTAACATTTAGGTATTTTATCAAATGCACTAACTCCTTGTCCTTATATTTTTATATGGAAACGGAAATAAAATATCATTGGTTCATAATAATAAAATAATGATTTCAGCCCGTGGTAATACATTCTTTGCTGAAGATAGGCTGGTTTATGAATTAATGAAAGAAAGAAAATGAATTTATTTGTGGATAAAAAAAAACAAAATCACAAAAAAAAAACTAGTTGGGGATACTTTCCCTCAACTTGTTTTTTTTGGTTGCGTCACATGCACGCAAAACCCCCACCACTTAGCATAATTTAGTAACGCTGTGCACAGAGCCACAGCGCTGGTTTACACTGTATTCTCAGTGAATAATCATGATTGATTCCCTTAAAAAACTGGGAGCCCAAATTTACTAGTTAAATTTAACTGTAGGCCACACTTCAGTTGTAACAAAACCAGTATCTATAAGCTGGCCTGTTATTTGTTTAAAATTCCGCTTGGCTAGCTCAAGTTCAATAGTGTTATCGCTTATGTGCGGCCTACTGTACTTTTTTTTAATCAAAATAAATTTTTCGACAAACTCGCACAATACAATTCAACATACAAACATTTTGTGTAAACATAAATTCATTTTAAAATGAGGAACAGAAAACCGTTACTATAAATAATTCCGGAAGAGTGCGATTACCATTAAATATTTCCCCAATCAATGTACAGTCATCATTACATCCGCTTTTATTGAACCGGATCATGCGAGAGGGAAATTCATATTTTAACAATGTTACAATCAATGTTGCTGAAATATACGTAATGAATTTTGGGGGTTAGAAGCTATAAAGCGTGCCTATATTTAACTGCCTCGTTGGTCTAGTGGTCGCAAGCGCTACTGCTGAGCATGAGGTCCTGGGTTCGATTCTCGGGTAGAGCAAAGTGTTATTGGGTTTTTCCATCTGGAATTTCACGGTAGCAGCCCGGAGTCTGGATTTGTGCCCGGTTGATGACAATAGGCTCGCCCCCTATTACAAGGGACTTAAACATAACTGGCGAAATGTGGGTGTGCTATAGGTACATCTCTGCCTAACCCATCGGGGAATACAGGCGTGATGTTATGTATGTATATTATGTGTAGAAGCTATAACGATCGAAAATGTTCAATGTAGGTACAAAATTTTAAATACGATATTTTATCAATCAGTATGAATTAAGTTGGTTTAGACATTGTTAATATGTATAAAATTGGAAACCAAGCCGACGATTGCATGTCGTTTCCCATTGAAAACTCGATCTAAATGCAAAATTTACAAAAACACCAAACACATTTTTCTTTCATTCCTCCATGATACATATAATGGTTCAGGAATATTGGAAACACGTAATACAATCATTTGGCTTAGTTTGGGGCTCTTAAGTTAGCGGAGACGTAATCACTACGCCGCCATAGCTATATGTAGGTAGTGCGTTGCCTTTTAGTTTGGCTGGCTCTAGTCACAAGTCAAAGTCATTGTGAATTGCTGTCACTGGTAATTTTTTTCGCTATCCATATCAGTATACGCTACGCTCCAAGTGAAAGGGTTCATCAGGGAAATACTGTCACTGTATCTAAAATTCTGCTGCTAAAAAGTAAGGCCCGTTTTTATGGCATTCAGATTTGACACTTAGATTGGAAACTCTTTGGCTAAAGCTGTTATAGCTGCACCCTAATTGTGTAACACACTTTAACTCACGATTCGAGGGCTTTGAAGGAAATTCCTTATCCATTGCTTAATAGATTTGAAAAAATCGTCTACTCAGCAATGCAATAAAGGCAATGAACGTGATTGAACTGTCAAAATGAAAGGCAATACGATCGCTTGCCATTTTATGTGTGTTACGCAATTATCCCGCTGGTGCCTGTAGGCATTGGTAACCATCCATCAGATGGGCCATCAGCGTGCTTGCCAACCTACCTCAATACTTTTTAACCGACTTCCAAAAAGGAGGAGGTTATATGTTCGATTGTACGTATGTTTTTTTTTTTATGTATGTTCACCGATTTCTCCGTCAATTGTGGACCGATTTTGAATATTCTTTTTTTGTTTGAAAGGGTATGCTCCCGAGGTGGTCCCATTGTCACTAAGTCAGAATCTGATGAGGGGATCCCATGGAAATCGAGGGAAATCCCCATTTTTTTTTTTTTTTTTTTTTTTTCCTATTGGGCAGCTCGTAGTTGTGACCACTAAGGTCCTGGCTACTTAACCGGGCAAACCTGTGGGTGCCTTAAGCTACTAACTTAAAGCCTCCAGCCAGGGGCGAACAATACTTAAATTTAGGTGACCGCACGCTAAGGGCACCCCCTGTGGGGTACGAACCTCGGCTTAGGGCGTCACTGAGGGGAGGGCAGCAAGATGGGACAGGCTGGATCTAAATTATATTATTATTATACTGGGGAATTTAAAGCTACAGGCTCAGCTACGGCGCGGGCTGGCGCGTCGTCGAGCAAGGGTCGGGGGGGGGGGGACAATTACGTCGGGGGCGTCGCGTAGGACCTCGGCGGCGAGGTCGGAACGATGGCGGTCTGTGTTTGTGCACTGTACTGGTGGCCCTACTGCTCTCCTGGAGGAGGGTTATGGGGTCATCGGGGTCGGTCAGGGCATGCCTTGGACGGCGGGTACGACTAATGCGGGAGGGGGCATATCTGGCAGCCTCGACAACCAGAGGGTTGCGATGTGAGGCCGCGGAGTCGAAGAAGCGCTTGGAAATGCGCTTCATGAACTGACGGATAGTGGGGATTTTAAGGTCGAGATGGAGGATCTCGTTCCGAACGAACCAAGGGGAGCCGGTTGCCCTACGGAGGAACCGGTTTTGGAGGGTCTGCATCCTATGGATGTGGTGGGGTTTCGAGTGTGCGAAAACCACGCTCGCGTAGGTCATGATAGGACGAATGCACGCTGTGTAAATGCGCAATTTGCACTTGAGTGACAATTTGCTGCGTGCATTCAATAGGAAGTGGAGTCTACCGAGAGCGAAAGCGGCGCGCGAACGCGCCTGCTTTATGTGCTCACCGAAAGAGAGTCTGTGGTCTAGAGTGACACCCAAGTATTTGGCTCGCTTCTCCCAAGGGATAGGCTTGTCGAACATGGTGATCGGACGGGGAGGGGTGGGGTTGAGTCTCGGTTTCGAAAATAGAACCGCTTGACTCTTATCAGGATTGACTTCGATTCTCCACTTCCTAAACCAGTCACCGAGTTGGTTGACTGTGGTTTGGAGAGTGCGAGATATCGCGTCGGGGCTTACGCCGGTGTAGTAAATGGCCGTATCGTCTGCGAACAGAGCCAACTGAGCCCTTTTACTCTTGGGGATATCGCTGGTGAAAAGCGTGAAAATGAGAGGGGCGAGCACGGAGCCCTGAGGGACTCCGGCGCGAATGGGGCGGGGGGGGAAATCCTCAAAATTTATAGGCACACTTATAGCGATTTGGGTATTTTTTATAATAACCATTTGGTAAAGTGGAACTGATGATGAAGACCAGTGGTGGCCACCGGAACTTCTTATAAGTATTTCACGGGTTGCGATTCGATTTTAATATGGTTGCTCAGCAATTTATGCTCGTCACAATGCATATGGTGAAATGGAGCTGATGGTGGCTTCACCATCAGCTCCAGTTCTTTAGGTTCTTAACAGGAGAACTCCTCAACAATTAACGCCCCTGCGTCGGGAAAAGGAACATTTTGTAAAAGATGATGAGCAGTTGACATTAGGCTATTGCAACTTAGATTTATTAATATCTAACTCACTAAAAAGTGAAAAATAAAAATGTTTTCCAAAATAAACAACCGACTTCAAAAAAAAACACTACAAAGTGAAAAATAACTTTAATTTCGGAAGTCGGTGGCAAAAAACAAAATACAGATACAAAGACACTCACTTCCGAAATTAAAGTAATTTTTCACTTTGTAGTGTTTTTTTTTGAAGTCGGTTGTTTTTTTTGGAAAAAAGTTTTTTTCAAACCGCGGTTTTAGGAAGTCTAAAATTACAAGCAGATAAACAGCAGTTATACCTAATTCCAGTAAACTATTATGATGGTTAACTATATTATATATGATGGTTTCGTAATCGATAAATAATAACAACACCGATATTTACGATTATATACGATAGATACGATTTATATACAAGCTGCTAGATGATATGTCAAAGCAATAACTCTATTTATTAACTTCAACGATAATTGTGTGACCTTGGCTGCTGATTGACATCTGAATGATCACGATTATAATTGAATACTACTATTATTATTAATTTATAAAGGATTTACATGTACTTGTAGAAATATGCCCCATAAAACATTTTTTACGATTTGTCTGTGGGATCGGCACTGTAATTATGTACGTAACACACTATCAATCACAATCTGAATCATTTTGAAAGATATTGCTAATCCATTGTTTAATATGTTCAAAAAAATTGTCTGCTCAACAACGTAAATAACGCAATGAATGTTGTTGAACTGTCAAAATGAAAATATTCCTACTGTTAGTGTGTTACGCAAATACCCCGCTGGTCATACAAAATTCGAAGCAATGTTTATTGGTGCGATAGGTGTATGTATGTACTGTATATAAAAAAGAAAATTCCCCACTTTAACACGTATAATTTATTAGTATATAAAATCGAATCAAATTAAAATAAAAAATGTTAAAATTGAATATTAGGTATTAAAACACTTGCAGAACAGGTAAATTGGCCTAACCGAAAAGAGAGTAGGTACGAGAAAACTATGGGTATATCAGATGGTAAATCTTTGTTACGTATTTGATTTCCTAATTAGGGAATCAATTGCCATCGGTTTTTAGGTTCGTGGCCGCTAAATTACGTAAACTTTCAAATGAATATTATCTTGTAAAGATTAGCTAAGTTATCCCGATAGAAAAAAAGTCATGGTTAAAAATCAACTATCATTCGAATTTAAAACCTACAAATATTAACGATTAATATAAAGGAGATGGTACCCTGGATGATTTCCTCGATACTGACTAACCGTAGCCACGAAGAACTGCACGCCTAGACGGAATCCCAAGTGACACGAAGATCAAGTGTCGCGGGCCCGAAAGGACTTGCCAGTCTCGAACTCCAAGGATTCTATGCGGCTGGTAACAGCGACCAAATAGCTGGCAAGCCTCGTGCATAATCCGGTACCCGGAAAAAAGGGAAGTAGCCAGGTTCTACCCCTGCGACAGATAAAATAGGGTAGTACACCAGAGAAAGGCTAAAACTTCCGTTAGGAAATAAAATAAGGAAAATTACATACCAGGTTCGAAAAAATATTACATCATTTGTGTAAAGTTAATAAAAAACTTTGTTGACTGTGAACCAATTGCGGCAATAAGATTAGATATTAGACACGAAAGAAACTGCTTGACTCCAATAGGATTGGTAAGACGGTAAGACGGCAAATTATTAAAATTTATTTTTCAAATAATCAAAAGGCAAAAGGCGCATTCTTTACGTCAAAATTTGAAAAAAAAAACTGAATTTAAATTTATGGCCAGTTATATAAAATAGGTTGCTACCGCAGAGATCACTCTGAAGCATGTAGGTAGGTACCTTAAATGAAAAAGTTACTTGCTTAAATCTATACAATATATTAGGTCTTTACCTATGAAATTGCCGTTCTGCAGTACTGGCCATTTCAAATCAAAATAATTTTTGTTTGGCTAAGAATTCTAATTTCAAATTAATTTTATTTTAAAAACATGGATTTTTTTTTCTAAAAGTAGTCATTTCTTTATTGATTAGTGTTACATTTTCATCGCATTTCAATCTTTTTCGTCATCATGGATACGTTAAAAATTCGAGTAATTATGGAATATGAGTACCGTCGTGGCAGCAACGCGGCACAAGCGGCACGCAACATCAACGACGTTTACGGAGCTAACACTACAAACCAACGCACCACCTGTTATTGGTTTGCTCGCTTCCGTTCTGGAAATTTCGACCTGAAAAATGAACCTCGCGGTCGTCCGAAGACTTTGGTCGACAATGACGAATTAAAGGCGATTGTGAAAGCTGATGATACACAATCTACGGCTGAATTAGCAGCAGCTTTCGACGTTAGCGTCAAAACAATATTGGTCCATTTGCGTCAAATTGGCAAGGTAAAAAAGCTTGACAAATGGGTGCCCCACGAACTCAATGATCGCCAGCGCGAAGTACGCGTCGAGACGTGCCTTGCACTGCTCAACAGACACACAAATGAAGGAATTTTGAACCGCATTGTTACCTGCGATGAAAAATGGATTCTGTTTGATAACCGTAAGCGCTCAGCAAGTTGGTTGGATCCTGGTTCAGCACCTAAACAATGCCCTAAACGAAAACTTACCCCTAGAAAAGTGATGGTCACTGTTTGGTGGTCTAGCGCCGGTGTGATTCATCACAGCTTCTTACCGAACGGGGTGAGCATTACTGCAGATGTGTACTGTGAAGAACTGAACACAATGATGGAGAAGCTGGCGCATCTCCAACCAGCATTGGTCAATCGCTCGTCTCCGCTGCTCCTGCACGACAACGCGCGACCTCATACTGCACAGCAGACGGTCTCCAAGTTGCAAGAACTGGGGTTGGAAGCTCTCCGTCATCCGCCCTACTCACCAGACCTTGCGCCTACAGACTACTACTTTTTCCAGAATTTGGATAACTTCTTGGCGGGAAAAAAATTTAATACCCGAGAGGCAGTACAAAATGCCTTTGAAGAATTTGTTGCCTCCCGTCCAGCTGATTTCTTTAAGAAGGGCATCAATAAACTGCCACTGCGATGGCAAAGATGCATTGATTGCATGGGTGATTACTTCGATTAATACAAATAAAAAATTCATGAAAAAAATTCGTTTAAATTTTTTCATACAAAACGGCAATTTCATAGGTAAAGACCTATTATTATCTAATAGGAACATAGATTATAGTAACAAAGTCAAAACTGCACAATGAACTGAATATTTAAAAAAAAAAAAACTTTATCCTCAAAATTGATGCGTCTGAAAAGTACGTTAGAATTTTATCATTTCACTGCATGCTCTTGCTGAAAGTGAGTATCAAACAGTTGCCTGACATTTTCTGAATCGGTCACTTATTTGGCGCAAACTGGGGCACTTGTGTATTTAGTTATATCGATTTAGCCAAATTAATACTTAAACTTTCTTTATTTCTATCTTAATTTTGAAGGCTCCACTTGATATTTAACAAGAAAGCTTCGTAAATAACATTCAATATTACATTTTAATTAATTTACGTACCAACAATACATTCCTAACAATATCAAGGAGCTTCTGTTATGAACAACAATTCCCGTATAGCTGAAAATTGGATTGGTATTGTGTCCGATAATTGGTGATTGGCCATCTATTCATGGGACTTAATACTTCACCACGAACTATGGACGAGCGACAATACACCTCTACGTCCTTAGAGAGATCACTGACCTAGAGCCAGAGGTAATATGCTTCTGATCACTTCTGTGGCGTAGGGTGTTGCTTTGTTGGCTATGGCTTAGTGCGCTAAAATTAGCGCGCTAAGGTAACGGGAAATTGAAGAACTAGGTTAAATGAGGAATATTTGGAGAGAGATAAGTAAGGTAGAATAATATTAGTATTATGAAGCTTTTCTCTAGATTTTTATCTTATCATTCTTAAAACTTTCTTTCTAAGAATTGCCAAAAAATATAAAAACATATCCAGGATTTGCTTAAAAACATAACATATAGGTACATATGTACTTAGTTAGGTATATATGCAATACCATAGTTATAGTGGATGTGATGTAAACCTATCGTTTTGTTTTCAGTCTTGAGTCAAGAAATAGGTACCTACGTACCTAATATAAACCCAAGAGGAAATGGCGTGCACAGGCAACATAAAACGATAGATGCAGGTAAGCCAAGATTTAACGCATTAAACAGGCGCTAAATTCCACCCACCAATAACATAATTTGGCTGGTCACATTTGTGTGGCGAACGCCGATAATAGCTGGTCAAATTAGCGTTTATCGCCGAACGTAACGATACACGCACATGCTGTTAATATACCTTTACACACGTAATACTACTGCACATAGTTACGCATACAACCTGACATAGTCAGTAATGGAAAACCTTTTCCAATCTTTTGACAATTTATTCTGATTGCTGGTTGATATTTCTATCAACTTATCTTAAATAGTTGTTGATATTTCTATCAACTAATCTTAAATAGTTGTTGATATTTCTATCATCTTATTATACGAGTTAATAACATGAGATTGCTAAAGATCAGAAGAAGGCTTAAAAATGTTTAGAACCCGGATTTTGGTTCTTGGTACCTTTAATAATATAACGCGACATCCCCTTCCTTATAAATAACAAAGCTTCCTTCAAGCATTAAAAATTAAAGCTCAGACATTTTCTTTTTCACCTACGTACTAAAAGATCCTTTAATTACAGATCACAAAATGTGCGAATAAATATTTACGAAGAAGACCTTTTCAGAATAAAGGCGAAAAGGGAATTTCGGCTGTAATAAAGTGTATAGAAAAACACAAAGATGCGATGTCGCGCCTCTGATTACACAGGAAAATACTTCACGGTCACAATAACACAATGTCGGTAGTATTTCAAAGCTACGTCGTTTTTCAGGGCTGCTAAATCTGAAACTCTTGTCATAAGGTGTTTCATTCATTATTTGGATATTAAAGAAAAAGGCATCGACGATCTATTTTTACAGTTAAGTATTGTTTATACCTTACTCTTTTTTTATCGAGCTTTTCCAAAGGAAACCAGAAAATAGCTCCGCAACAACAAAAACACAGCCCTAACAAATACCGTAAAAAATATTCGTCACATAAATTGTGCATGTTGCGAGAAATATGTACTCACCAAAGTATACGATAGACATCAGGAAAGTGGTCTTGGCGATGGGTCTTTTATCACCGTAGATACCCTGTTGGTGCCCAGGTGGAGTCACTGCATGTAAACTGTTAGACTGGAAGCCGACCCCAACATAGTTGAAAAAAGGCCAGGCTAATTGATACCCTGGTGGTACATATACCTAGTACTTAGTGCATCAAGGAGATTAATGTTCGTATTCAGACGTAAAACTACACTGAACTCAAAAGAGACTGTCCTGAAATTATCCTTACTTATATGCTCAAGTTAAGGCGGCAATAAGTTCCAGCGACCTTGAGCGAGTGGGAGGAGCATGCGAAACTTTTAAACGAATAAAATTGCACAGAGCGTCAGCGTCTACCCGGACATTGGTCAGCGCTGCACTGCCGCCCGTCGCCCGCAAGAGCCCCCGCTTCAAGGCGCATCAAGTTTATTCGCAAAAACAACCCACCTTGATTTATCAAACACAATACAAATAAAAGCCGTACACAAAAAATTGGGTAATTAAATTGCCTTTTAGATGGTGCAGATTTCATGAAAATACGCCCCATATTTTTTGCGTGATTATCGTTTTTGTGTTCTCGTTAGACATTACTTTACAAATTAATTACACTATGTTATAAAAACATTATTTCAAATATTCACATATCAAATTACGAAGAAAATAGTCTAGTTTATCATATATTTTTTTGCAAACAAATAAGACTATTCGTTTAGACGTGATGTTCAATTTGAAATCATTAAAAGTCGTATATATGCGCCTTAATAGCCAAAATAGCAGAGCATAAGCGTCTGTGAATTCAATATCGTTAGTGAAGCGGGGCGGCGCTGTAAAATTCAACGTTCTGTTATAATATGCAGCCAGAAGGAATATTACTGGTCTGAGCTTTGACGACAGCTCGACGTACTTTAGTATGATGGTTATAATACAATTTACAGCAGAAATAGAATTCTATTTGCGAGATGAGCTTGATGTATTAAGTACTCAGGACTTTATGTTCTCAATTGTTTATTTGCATATTTTGTGTTCTCGATTTCACCCGTATCAGTAACAGAACACATACACACATACATAAACTCACGCCTTCTACCCATGGGGGTAGGCAAAAACTACAGAACGCCACCTGCTATGATCTTAACAAACTCATTTCGCCTCGTTTACGTTTATACATCTGGTCGTTCGACCAGATGTATAAACGTGCGGCGTGCGTGTACACGCACGCCAGTTGCGAGTACTACGCACCTGACCTTTCTGAAGAACATCACCAATAAGGTCTCTATTATGTCTGACTAGGGCGTCCCCTCCCGGCGTTTTCACTCACATCTGCCTTGTAAATACCTTTTGTTAATCGCCCTTCATTCCTCCTCTCAACATGACCAAACAATCTAATAAAGCACCACCTAAAAATTGAAAAGAGTAAGTATGCTTAAGCATACTCTTAAAGGAGACTGAAACGATTACATTCAATCTTGGGCCTGGATGTAAAAAGATGAAAGTGGTGTCAATTAATAGCATAAATATTATCAACCTTTAACCGAAAATTCTGCGCATTTTGTCAATCTGAGAACAGCTATATAAGAGATTAAGTAAAAGTGAGGTTATGTTACAATCTTTAACTAACAGCTGATTCTTTAACTAATAGTTATTATATTTAGTAGAAAATGTTTAAAAAAATCATGTGAGTGATCTTCGGTGTCCAGTGTGAAAGCAAGAGTCGTACAAGGTAGGTAGGGTCGGAATCCGTAAAATACAAAGTAGTGGTCGTGAAAAATTAAGAATAATCGGGAAAGCACTCAAAACGCATCGGAAAACACAAAACAAGTGAGCAAACATGAGCAGTCGACAACTGTGTAGTTTCAAAGTCAGTCAGCTGTAATGCCAGTGACATAGACTAAAAATAAAAGACTGATTTTAATCGATATGAAATTGACAATCATTCATATTGGTTTTTCAGTAATTAATTGATATTTTATTTATTAATATGACTGTAATTATATGCACTATGTTGTATATAAGTAATTAATAATAATAATAATGCCCCCTAAACAACCACACGTCCTGATTGACCATCTAATCACGTGGGGGGCGGACACACGAATAAGAAATTACTGGCGTGGCTAACGTGGCTCTGAAAACCCGCAGGGCAGCATGTGGCGAGCTGTTGGGCAGTAGCGACCCCACGGAACCTATCTCCCGGGAGAAGTCTTGTTCCTCACCTCTGGCTTGCCTTTATTGGCCGGCTGGAGTGAACAATGAAGAGGGACAGTGCTCCCGCCTCTTTCTTGCCTTTATTGGCCGGCTAGAGTGGAGATTCGCAAGAGCAAACGTGCTCGGAGGAAGGAAGTATTCCAGTAAGATGCTGGTAGGGATCTTGACCGTACTTCCGGCATTGTCCTGATAGCCGTGGGATACCTCTCCACTCCTCATAAGCACCTTAGGACATGTTGCCCCTTTGTCACTTCGACATTATGTGCTAGCGACCATTTTGGCGGCCCATTATTGAGTGTGCAAGTCACCCCCTGCCATTTTATCTGTGTATTTTATATAAAACATTGGTCAGGCAGGGGCCATAGTCTTTCCATAGTCCTAGTTAACCAGTCCACTTAAGCTACCCAAATCCATAGTCCTATATATTTGTTTCCATATCTTGCAATAGTCCTACACCAACCGGGGGTTGTCCTTGGGTGCACTTATATAGTCCGAACAGGGATAATCGTCGGTTGGTGCTTCATTTCATTAAAAACGTCTAACGGGCCTCTGCGAGTTGGCTTCGGGCCCTCGTATGCCTTCCAAAGGTCCGGGATCTCAGGGTCCCGACAAATGTGAAGAGATAAATAAATAATAATAATAATAATTTATTTATCTGTAACTTGGTGACAAAAAACAATTGTACAATCATTTGATACAGAGATGTGAGACTAATTAATCTCCTGGCTCCCAAACTAGGTTTATTGCCTGTGACTTGGTAGTCAGTGATTCCAAAAACATATGCTAGCATAAACTACGTCGCTACACAATAGATTAATTATTTATGGTTACTTATTAACTACTGTACAAAAGCACTTGGAAAATATAAGAGAAGAGAAATGTGTGTATGTGTGTGTGTGTGTTCATGCGCGTGTGTGTGTGTGTGTGAGTGGGTGTGTGAGAATAGTGGCGTATTTATTATATTTAATTGTGCATTTAATTACTTTGAGTTAATTATTTAGTGCAAAGGTTTTATTTTTCGTAACTGTGTAATTGATTACTCAATCGATAATCTCACGAAAACTATCTTTCTCATATATCTCCGCTTCCAGATTGAGAAAAGAGGTGATTTTTCATATTCTAAGATAAAAAAATATGACAAATTTTTTAGATCATATCTCACTTACTCACTTGTTACATTTGGGCCCACCGTTTTCCATCTCCTTTTTGTTAATACATCTTCTTTTCTTCATCTTTTTTTTTTTTTTTTAAGTAACAGGTGTTTTTTTTAATGCTCCATGTCGAATAAGTAGTACATATTTTTGATAAATAAAATAATGAACTCACGACTTTTTCCATGGGGAAGACAGCAACTACAGAACGCCAACCTGTTACAATTCTTACATATAGGTACGGCCCTTGCTTTCTCTATGTATAAATCTACAACGTTATACTGGAGAACAGGAAATACACAATATTTGTAAAATTATACACAGACACTGGCCTTTTAGGCATAATTGGTTAGTTTCCAGGTCAACACCACTTCGCGCGTTCATTAGCATTAACAAACAAACAGTCCCTTTAACGGATAGTTTACAGAGGTTCTGATTTCACGGGAATTTGCCATTGGCGCTTACACGCTGTTAGACTAAACAATTTTTAAAATAATATTGTGTTAACATTCAATGCGTTGGTAGAAACTGTCTGTGAGTGCATTTGAGATTGTGTTTGTAAATGCACCCACATTACAGAAGATATTCCAATGATCAAAGACCGTTTCTATTCTATCTAAATGCTGCAACTAAAACTATTTAAAAACATGTCCTATTTGTGACTCACTACATAGAGCATTAAAAGTAAGGATTTCCTAGAAAAACGACCCAAAAACGTAAAATAATGCTCCATTAGATGTACCATTAAGTTAGAAGGACATAAAACTATTTAGCCTTTTTGGATTACTCAGGCTAGTTAGTTATGTGAGTCATTGTAGAATTTTGCAGACGATGCGACGTCGTCGTACCAAAATTTTATGCATATTAGTATTTTGTGTTACCGCATGTAACACAGTCTTGTTTTATTCGTAGGTACATAGGTACATGTTACAGCAAATAACAAAGGAACCAATTCGGCACACTTAAGTAGAAAATTGCATAGTGCCAAATTTTTTATGAATTTATGAGGAAATTTTATTTTCGTGCAATACATTTCTGTGACCTTGAATGAATGAACTGAAAAAACCTTTAAGTAACAAAATAATATTTATTTAGGATTACTTTTTTTGACGTTTAAGTACGATGCTCAGAAAAAGTAATAATCTTAAATAAACACCTCTACCTCAACGGCAGATCAATAATTAAAACACTTAATGCATCAAAAGGAAAATAAACATACGGTATGATATGCACACATTTTCCTTCAGCGAAAACGCGAAATCATTGAACGTTTGTGTGAGCGATGTTTTAACACAAGGTTTTAATGACCGGAGTTAATTCATGCTGGGTTTTCCCGGCTATATGTTGTTACTTTTAGGCACGTACTGGGTTTTTATGGTACATAACCAACCATTCAAGGACTAAATTTTATCGTGGACTGGCGCCATGGATCATTGCTTAGACGCAGATGTGGCACTGACTCTAAATAGCTCCTAGCAGTGGCGTAACTATAGGGTGGCAGGGCCGGCAAAATGCCACGGGCCCACGGCCCGACGGGGCCCCTGGCCCGAGAGGCCCTCGGCCCAGAGGCCGCGAGCTCAAAAGTGCCCTAACATTTTTAACTTTTTTTTTTTACTTACTTACCTATGTAAGTAAGTACTTAAAATCAATTAAGGAACTCTATGGGACAAGACAGGCTACGTAACTTAGCTATTCTGTCTATTGAAAATTCTATGGCCCGATCTTTAAACTTTAATGATGTTTTTGATACTGTTGCGGAACAGAAATCTCGGAGAAAAGAATTTTATTAATAAATATATTGTTATTTTACTATAATTAAGTACTTAATACCTATGCTTTTGAAAAATATTTTTATTATATACTCGTATTTAACTAAAACGCACACAGTAATACTGTTAGGTAACTACTACGATTTATTAAAATTAAATTACAACGTGACGATGTTTACTGGGCCCCATCCAATGAATTTGCCGTGCGGGCCTCAGATGGTATAGTTACGCCACTGGCTCCTAGTACCTATCTCAGTAGCTAATAGTAATATATTTCTGTCTGGCGCCCTGAATAATTTAAATGGCTCGTTGTTTTGTTAGGTATGCGAATGTTATTTGAGTCGATTACTCATGAACTTGCTCTATATTAGGTTTCGTTGGTAATAAAACCGGATCCTATTTGGGTCTGGTCCGTTGGTTATTTTTCAAATGCCCTCTGACGAATAAGTGTGTGTCCAGCTACCTACTTTTGTACAAGTGGTTTAAATCTTCTTTGTCATTAATTGTACATTTTTTCTTCTCTTTTCAGGTAAGTTCAACAACACAAAAACGGAAGCCGTGAGTATTTAACCTAAAATTACCAATATTTACGTACTTATTATAGATTTTATACTACAAACACTTTCTTGAAAAGCACACATTAAATGAAGTTATCAATTTTGAAAGTCGGTTTGATCTTCAGCACGGAAGAGTGAAAGATCTTCGGCTTTCTGCGTTCTCTTGCTGTGGCGAAAAGTGCAAACCGAGGCAGCGAAATAAAAAATATATAATTATAGTTATTCATAAAGGAGATCAAGTAACTTCTTCCTCTTTGCCGAATTAATAAAACACAAGCACATAACACGATCTCTCTGTGTCCGCTAATTTTATATCACTTCCACGAGAAGCTATCCTTTGAGCATATTAGAGATAATTGGGAAAACACAAAACATCACTATTAATTGGTATCGTATCGGTAAAAGCATGACGGTACATTTACATTGTTGCTTATTAATCCCCCTCAATGATCGTTTGCATCAAGCGAGTAATCTGCGATGTCCGGTGGAAAAGCCAGTAGGAAACTAGAGCATGAAATACTTACGCAACCAGTGTTTTGGCTTTATAATCACACGAAAATACCTAGTATTTCAGAGCTCCAAATTACTGTCCAGCATTTTCACAACTGGGTTGGGGACAATTGTAATCAATTAGATGATATCAACTTTTTATACGGAATGACTGAACCGAAGGTCTAATCTCCACAATTAGTTACTAACAATGTAACACCAATATTGAAATATAACACCTGTGCAGTCAAATTTCCGGCCTTCTGACTACTCGTTACGACTGGCGAAGATATTAGTATTACGACTGAGGCCACAACAGTGTTCACAAACTTATTCTTGTGTATTCGTAAGAGGTCTCCATAAATACACGGTGTAAGGGACATTGACGCACAAACTGTAACCATGAATTCAGTAAATGATTGTATCCCCACCAGCATCAAAATTTCTCATCGGTTATTAAAAAAACATCTGCTGTTCCATACACTTTGACCGTGTAGCTATTGCACTTTTGTGTGAAACAGCAATTTTTTTCTTTAATCCCTGTAGGTATACAGGGAGTTTGGAAGCTGGGTGCAAAGCTTTAAGGGGGTGAAATTTCAAGTAAGAGCATTTCGAGCCATACATTTCTTAGACGAAGTTCTAGGATTTTTTAATTAAAGTTATAGCAATTAAAATAAAAAAATCAGACTTCGTCTCAGACATGTATGGCTCAAAATTCCCTAATTGGTGTCAACTATCACCCCCTTACGGCTTTGCACCCAGCTTCCAAACACCCTGTATAAATAATGGGCACTTAGTCCCCAATCTTTGAACTGGCTGCAATTTAGTCACGAGTCCCGTACTAAACTACTACTTACTAAACTCTCTCACTCTCTCTCTCTACTAAAATGTTAACGCACCCTAACCCGCACAGACGTGCGTCACCGAAACGCGTGAAATTACATCCAATACAACTGTCGGTAAACATAATAGCTAATGGCAATATCAGGCTACTGGTATTGGTAACTGACGGTAAACAGTACTTAATTAATAAATAATATCATAATAATATCCCTGGATTTGTTTACTTGTTTGTATGTTGAGGACATGTCAATGGACGGTGACTCTTTGAAAGAAAGAAAATACATTTATTTAGAAAAGACTAAAAGACATATTGTGTGTTTATTATATTGTTGTTGTGTTGCAGATAAAAAAAAAAAACAAATAAAAATACTTCTTCTTCTTGGTTCTTTGACAGAACCTTTCAAGAAATCGAACAGCTTTGTAGTTTTGGTAAACTAGATTTGGTGACCAATTCGCTAATTTGACCGATATAGAGCAGACAAAATCGGAAATAAACTTAAAATGAGTAAAAAAAGAGGGATATGTTATTTAAGAAACATTAGGAAACGCCATCCAGTTTGGTTTAAGTGGTTTTATTTTTCACCGGCACCTAAGTAGTTGGCTGTCGCAAAATTTCAGAAGTAACGGTTATTCACTGGCCAAAGAATTGAAGTCTCTTTCTAATTACTTATGTGTTATATTATTTATACGATTCCCAAAGGCAGGCGGTTTCACACGCGTGGAGGTAAAAAAAAAACAATACAAACCTTCTCCATGAAAAAATACTCATTAATATGTGCCAACCTTCATGATGATCACGATCAGTCACACGGTGTTGGAGTTTATCAATATCATATACAGGGTGGTCTAAAAATTGACGTATAAGAAAAATGTATAAGAAGGACGTTCACGCTTCAAGCTTTAAAGAAAATAATAAAGTTTTATGCTAACGTAAGTTTTATTTAATACTTTTTAGTTCAATAAAAGCTGGTTTTTAAAAACGTTTTTACTTACATTTTATTTTGTACTTTTTAGCATTAGAATTTGTTTAAATATCCGTTCTATCACCTTTTCTTTAAAGGTTCTAGTAAAGACAAATCCAACGAACAGAAACACGCCTTTACACAAATCATGGTGTGGAGCCATCCGAGTTGCACTATCCAATTCATGCCATACTTTAGAACTGGCTATCATCATTATTTAATAAGTATTTATACAAAATTTCGTGCCTGTGCTGTTGACCGCTGAGATCTCTCGTACGAAGCCAATCCTGGGTACGACATGACTGCTGCACCCAGGATTGGATCATGGTGAACTTTAGAACGAGCTATCATAATTGTATGACTATATAAAATTTTCTGTCATTGCTGTTGACCATTGAGGAGTTCCCTCGACTGGAGCCAATCCTGGGTACAGCAGCCAGGTCATGGTGGACTTTAGAAGGAACTACCATAATTAATTACGTAGGTATATTAAATTTTCGTGTGTGTACCGTTGACCGTTAAGGAGTTCCTTCGTCTGGAGCCAATCCTGGGTGTAAAATCAGGTCATCATAAAAATGCATTGTCTTCGAAACAGAATCAACGTGTGAAACAACTCCGTAGGATAAGAGGAAGTGGTTTTAATTCAGCTTACAAGATTTGGCCCGAACATACATACATACAAACATTGCATGTTATATAAAAGCTTGAAAAAAATATTACATGCCTCATGCCCAGGGGTATCCGAAAATACCCCATGTATGTTCTGCGTTTCTTGATAGTTTTAGAGTTATAATATTATTTTTAAAATTTCTTGATAATACAATCGGAACCGCTTTCAAAAAATTCTATCATTATTTTTACACGGCTTTTTCACTTTTTTTTTTCGTAATTTTCATCGTTATGGAATATTCTGTCAGACATTGTAATAATCTTTTTCTTAGCATTAATTTAAGATACAAGATTTTTGATGGAATGGGATCGAGAGGAATGTTACATACACCAAATTATCTTAATAAACTTACAAATGACATTGGACGCGACAAAAAGCCCGTCACACTTAACTCATCATAACGTAACCGGTTTTTCGTCTCGGTATCACTAGGAACGTAAATTCCTTATTTTCGATCATTATTTTTGTATCTATGATAGGAAGATGATTATTTTATGTCTGAAAGAATATTCCATAACAGAAAATTGCAAAAAAAAATGTGAAAAGGCCGTTAAAAATTAAGTTATAATTTTATGAAAGCGGTTCCCATAACATTTTCAAGAAAAAAATAAAAAATTATAACTCTAAAACTATCAAGAATCGCGGTATTCGCAGAACATACTATTCATAGGTATTTTCGGATACCCCTGGGCATGAGGAATCAATTCTTTTTTATGACGTCACTATTTGAATGGGCCTGTATACCAACACCAATTTCTATAGACAATATAGATTAATAGTGATAGATTTTCAGCCAACTTACCAATTTCTCCAGACCGTCGACATTTTCAACTTGTGTGGGTAACTTTAGCGGGTGGATTCACAAGTTGTTAAACCCAATGAATAGTATGATTAGTACAGCCGGTACCTTCTTCTTTTACACAGAGAAAAGCTCAAAGATGACGGTAGCAAAATTATGTATTGTGGCTGTAAAATATTAGCGTAACTTTGATCTTGTGCCAAGAATTCATGTTTACCGACAGTTATGTAGTTTTAATTAATAGAATTTTCTGTTTAATTTAAAAATAAAAACAGGAAATGGCATTGATTTTGTTTTATCTGTCGGTTAGTTATTTGCTTCAATAATAAGTTTTGGCAATGGGATACAGTCAGCCTCAAGAAGATGTACCTATACATCGACAAGAATTCATTTAACTGTCTTCAATTTTTGTTCCTTAATATTATTATATCAATGTGTTGCCACAAATATATTGCACATAATTGTAGTTACACCTGATGGAACACAAATTGTAGACAATCTAATTAATTCTTATCGATGTATGGGTACATATTTTTGAGGCTGATGCTGTATGACGTATTGTGTTCAGAGGACTCACGTTACGTTTTACGAATCCTTTGAAGACTCCTTCACACAGGCGCGACACGCGACGCAAATGGCATGCGCCATAAAGGCACCGCCTATGTCGCACGATGAGTGGTGCCTTTGTGTCGCGTGCGATACGCGTTGCGTGTCGCGCCTGTGTGAAGGAGCCTTGACGCTTTTCACAGAACGCAATGACCCAACTTATACACGCAAACTACCTTTATCAACCCTACGATGGCCTAGGTAGACCGTTAACTGTATATTTCGTTACCCATAATGTCAACCTGGAACGCAATAAGGGTAATATCAGACCGACCTCCTACCAACAGTTAGCAACTACCCTACTCACACGAAACGCCTAGGTATAACCAACACAATACATATATTAAGAAAGCCACTAATTCCGTTACTTACTTTCACTATAATTTCAAGGTAGGCCGTATATAAAGGTTTCAGGGTGTGAGACGACATTTTGAACCCTTCGTTACGCTTTCAGTGATACATAAATCAACCCTTCTTCTCTTGAATAGGTCTCAGAACTTGTTAACTGAACACTAACCTCCGTGAAATTTCCAGTAATTTTACGTGAAAATATTCGCCAAAGCCTGTTTATTTTGTAAAACAAATAAGCCTGTTTACCTGTTTCATTATCGTGTTTGGAGTGACAATTATTGAAGCTGAGTTTTCATAAGGGACCGGGCGAAATATAAATGAAAGGTTAATTCGCTTATACAAAGTAAAGTAAACCGTCTGCCTGGGTTCGAACATACGACCTACAACTCGTACGTCGGAGCCGTTACCACTGGGTCACCACTGCTTTGATTTATTTCTTCACCATTGCTCTCTAAAACGTTGAAGGAAAAACATCGTGACGAAACCGACGTGCCCTGGGATCAAAAATTCGAAGACATGTGATATTTACCAACCCGCACTGGCCCGCGTGGTGGATTACGGCCTACTCTCTCTCACAGAGAGGCGGCCTGTGTCCCAGCAGTCAGAACGTTATGGGCTGATTATGCTGATAATTCGCCTAAGTAGAATGAAAATATTTCTAGTAAAGATTGTGTCGTTAAGAGGATCGACGAGTCTTGCTTGTCAAGTATGCCTAAGTGTGTGTGTGTGTATGCTAAGAGACTGTGAAGTCTGTTTCCTGATAGTGCAAGCGAATAGATGCCAACTTGTTTAGAATCATAAAATGATCGAATAGTGAAACAGAGGCCCTCAAAACCTAGTTCAGCCGAGTGAATTGATATTATTACTCGACTACGGCGAAGCAAAAAGGAGGGAAATGATTTTGACCGGTATGTATGTATGTTCATCTGTTCCCTCATAACTTCTTAACTGCTTATCATAATTTGAAAAATGAGGTATCGCTGGTAGTGCCTTGATCGTCCGCTGGGTAAAGGCTATGTGACCTCACAAAAAATCACAACATGACGGCTTATAGCGGATGTAAAGAGTTGCCGGAAAACAAAAAGGTTAATATATCGCGTGATGGTATCTAATGAAAGATCCTTTCTGAAAATATATTAGTTATCTATAATATACATAAACCCCAAAGGAGATGGCTAAATTGTTGCCCTAAGCATGTATAGAAATTTCTCACTAGCTCGTAACATTCAAATATTCATTCAATAATTATTACGTGTTTAATAATCTCCTAGAACTTTCATGAACTAATCAAAAAATTAAAAGTTTTTTACTTGTTCTTCCATGTTTTTTGTTTGACAAGAAGAACATTTGATTCTTACGTTTCGTTTTACCAAAAATATGAACAGTAAACCTACTTTTAAAGATATTTGCGTAACCAGAATAAACAGTTTTAATAATTACATTATATATTATTGTACCTCAATACTTCTCAAAACGTGGATTTCTTGAGTTATATTCATCTGATTCCTTGGATTACCATCATCTGATTTCTAGAAATGATTGGCAATATTCAGAAAATGAACGGCATGAGAACAGTGGTGGCACTAAAAATTGATAATCGATTCTTTTCAATTTCACTTTATTCGATTAGAACTAAATAAAAAATAGCTGAAACATATATTAACTTTTGTTTATACTTTTCAAATGATCCAATAACCATCGCAATTTTTTTAACATTTTTATGTCGAAAAATGTTGGAAGAATAATGATCAACAAGAACAATAGTATTTTTTCTTCCGATCTTATCGATTACTTAATCGATTTTGTTACACTCCAAGTTCAATCCCATCATCTCTATGAAAATAAAAAACAAACACTGATACGTCAACAACGTCATTTTTTTTTCATATCTCTTGTTTCCCGTATTTATTTATTTCCGTAAATCACATAGGTAAGTATAAATATCAAAACCTTTTGGAATAAAAATCATACCTAAAACAACAAACAATAAACGTCATTATATTGAAAAAACCAAACCAATATCCAAAAATCAAGAATGACGGCTGGCAAATCGGCCTCTCATGCAAATGAATTCTTGAAGATTATGAAAACCATGTTATGTTGACGAGATAGCAGCTCGCCGTACACACCTACCACCCCCGGACTCGTCGCTCAGCTCCGTGCCACCGCCGCCGCCGCCGCCCCGGAACCCAGTGCCATCAAGAGTGCTGTGCTGTCACCAGCTGTGGCAATTGCGTCGAGCTCGAGCGACGAATATCTTTCCCCGCCGAAGTCGCCAACACCCGTACGTCAGTCAGCAGGGGATAAGCCTGCTACCGAGGAGCGTTGGACTTAGGGGCCAGAGCCGGGTGCCCGCTGCCGGTGGTTGAGTGCAGTGCTTAGATTACAAAATATAAGGTGCAATGCATGAGATGCACTCAGTCTATGAACGAGAACGTCATGCGCGCTTATTACGGGTCTACACAGGAGGGAACTAACATCAGTTACAAATACATACAAACGTCTGTTTCTCAAAAGTGATTGTAGTATGGGTTTCAATTTACTACATATCACTTTAGCTTCATAATAAGTAATGCATGTACCTACATAATAAATAAATAAATCTCGTTGTTGTTGTTTTATTTCAATATTTTGTCCCTGTTTAATCAGTGCGTATAATATAATATGTATGTGTAGGGGGTGTTTTGCCTTGCCAAATCTTTTTTTTACCTTGTTGAACAGTGTTTACCCATTGACGTAGTAGTTTACTTATACGATTTTATTTTCAGGATTGTAACGATGTGAAAAGTTCCATACGAGAAACTTTTTCATACGAAATACTGATATTTAGCTATTCAGCATTACATAATACTTGGTACAATGCATACATGCACATAAATGCATATGTATGTAGTTGCTAGGGCAGTCGCACATACTTTATTTAGCCATTTACATTATTTAAAATCAACGTTTAGAAAAGTATTGAGGTACAAAAATAAATTATTATATTAATGAATACTGTATATGTCAGCTTACGCAAATATCTTATAAACTAGTTTTACTGTCCACATTTTTCTTAAAACGAAACGTCAAAGTCATGTTTTCCTTGTCAAACAAAAAACATGGCAAAACGAGTAAATAACTTTTAATTATTTGATTAGTTCACAAAAGTTCTAGGAGAAAAATAAACACGTAATAATTATTGAATGAATATTTGAATGTTACGAACTATTGAGAAATTTCTATACATGCTTAGGGCAATCGCCCGAACTTCATTTAGCCATGTCTTTTTACTGTAGGATTATCGCAAACCAAAGAAGTGGGTAGGTACTGTAAAAGGACTACGTATATCTAGTAACTACACATACATACATACATAAACTCACGCCTTCTTCCCATGGGGGTAGGCAGAAACTACAGTACGCCACCTGCTACGATCCATACATACTACTTTTGCCTCGTTTACGTTCATACATCTGGTCATACACGCACGCCAGTTGTGAGTACTACGCACCTGACCAACTAATTGAATGTTATTATATTTTATCAAGGAAATCTCCTGATACACCAGCAAGCACTAGCTCTGCCTATCTACTTCTTAAAACAAACTCCCATCATTTTTCCTTCCAAAACTTATTTCATACTTGCTAGACTGTTCGAGGCAAACCAGCGATAATAATTATATTACCAGCCTGTCAACATTAAGGTTGATATATGCAGACAACCTCTACAACACCTATCCTCAATGATCCCAAAGCCCAAAATAATAGAAATAAAAATAAAAAGTTAAAAAAAACTTAAATCCAACTACGACAAAAACAACAACTAAAAAGGTATAAACAAGACATCACAGGCAGACAAATAAAAAATCCGGAGTCACACGTGAACTGTTCAATTTATGCCTTAATTATACTTTAACGTGTGTCTCCGGATTTTTAATTTCTCTGTTTGTAATGTCTTGTTTATACCTTTTCTTAGTTGTTCTTTTTGTCGTAGTTAGGTTTAGTTTTATTAACTTTTATTTTTTGAAGTATGATACAATATCGTTGTTGCATGTTATAATATTTTAATAGAGTAAAAGATAATGCAACCCCACATCATATTTCTACAATATGTTTTATCAATACTTTTATTGTGGGTATAATCGATTTTTGATCGAACAATGCAGGCTTCCATATTATTACGCACACAATCAACTCAATTAAACTGCCGATACCATCGGGTTGACAAAAGGCAGTAGCAGCCCAATCGCTCAACCAAACAACGTAGTAATTCCTATGCCCCCGGCATACGGATATAGAACAATATGTTGAGATTTGATAACAATGCCATTATTTAATTTAAATTAACAATGGTACTTACCTAGTACCCATTCCAAATTTTAGCAGCTCTGAACAAACTATTTAAAAGGATTCATTCAAGAAACTAGTGTAGCTTTTCTACTGGGTTGGTTTTAAGCGGGTGCATTGTCGTAATAAGCGATTATCAATACTTGTACTTATCTACTTTGATTTTTCACATGAGAATGCCCCTTTTAAATAAGGGATGCTGGATTTTCGGGAATTTATAGTGTCGACCCGAACAAGTGTGTAGCATGCCTACGTAATTATGGTCTAAGTCGTGTTTACACCACACAAAATTAGGCCCCAAGCTTGTCTATGTTCTGTGCAGTGCACTTGTGTAAACCGTTCTACACAACTGCACAATTGACGAAGCTCCCACATTCAAATTACGTTATCTACACTGTATATTGTCACTACAAGACGGAGCGTTCTAAATTCAAATACAGTGTTCTGACAAGCAACGGAACCTTTGATCAACAATGACAAGTGGGCCACTAGCAGTCGTATCATACATCTGGGACAGGTGTGGTGTGACAGTTATCTTGTGTATAGCGAGCCTACCATGTCTTGGTATGCGGCAGAATACGGAACTCTGGGCCTATCACTAAAGCGTGAAGTACTTAAACGTAACGTAAATTCGAACGATGTAAAAATAAAAAATACTCGTTTTCCACGTAATATTTCCACGTGATAGTTGTATTTTCGATTCAAAAATCGTTCGAATTTACGCGTTCGTGCTCCCGCGCGCGCCTCTGAAGTTCAATGTACTTTGACAGCTTGTTGACGTTTCGTCTTTGTCACAAGCGCCGCTGTATGGACGGTCAAGACATAGTGGGCCGTTTTTGCTGTTCTGCTTTGAGTAACTGTTCATTTACAAAGGAAGAATAGTAGATATAATATAACAGTTACTTTTCTAATGATTGAAAACGTTTTTAAAAGCCGTTCTAGTTATGTGATGCTTGATAAAGTCTACAGTCATCACCTATTGTGTGATTACAATAAGTAAAAAAGACAGATTCTTTCTGTCATACTTTAGGAACATTACTAGCAACCAATAATAAATTTCTTAGTAAGTTTCCTATTGCTAATCCATTGCTTCATATGTTCGAAAAATTCGTCTGCTCAACATCATAAATAACGCAATGAATGTGTCTGTCAAACTGTCAACATGAAAGCCATTCCTACTGTTACTGTGTTACGCAATAACCCCGCTGGTGTGTATTGTAGTAGGGGTTGTTTAGACAACAGAAATATTGCAAGGGTTGCCTTTTTGGTACCTACGAGGCCTAAAAATACATAACATAACATCACGCACGTATTCCAGATGGAAAACCCAATAATCCTTTGCCCGACCCGGGAATTGAACCCAGGACCTCATGCTCACTAGTAGCACCTGCGGCCACTAGACCAAGGAGCAGTCATAGCAGAATATAATTTGCATTAAATGATAATATTACCCTTACAAAAAAATACATACATACAGCCGAACATATAACCTCCTCCTTTTTGGAAGTCGGTTACAAACACTGAAGCATAAACACTTCGGATCCACAAATTTCATACAACTTGCACACCAGTATTAGATTATCGAGGCCATAATTTATCTCAGTATTCATTCAGTGTTGCCGTTAGGACAATTTAGTTTGTGGCTGCATCAAAGACAAAAGTTGCCAGTTTTGTAAATAAATCACTTTCGAAATTCCGCTAAAAGTGACTAAAGTATGTTTGGCCTACTTTAATATCATATTACTATTGTTAATATAAATTAAACGTGGTCTAAAGAGGGGATAAGTAGGTTTAATAAAACAATATTTAATAATGTTAAAAACTGGTTACAATAAAGTGTATAGCAGTAAAACATTAAAATTACTGTTACATTTTTAATTAAAAAAAAACAAAATCAATTTGAAAGTCTACAATGTCATCTGGAAATTGTGGAATGTCTTCGTCAATGGATGATGATGTGGATGGTATTTCAGTTCGTTTCATTAGTTTGACCGGTTTTATGACTTTGGTTAAAACTTCAGGTGGCAAAACATAATAATTATGGGCGATGACAAGCTTTTTTAAAAAAAATACCTGGTTAAATCTAAAAAAGTAACCAGAAGTAGCTAGATTATTTGGCTAATTTTTTTTTTGCTAAAGCTGTCGAAAATTCGCTGGATCTGGCCACAAAGTGGTATAGTGAACTGTATCATCGCGGCTCGAATGGCTAAACTTGTGGAATCAATTATTGATTTATGTCAGATGCTGATATCTTGTAATTGGATCTGTAGACGTAAAATTATATCGAAATATGTGTATTTATGTATCTACCTGCTTATAGGTATAGGCCTGTAGCAGCACGCTGATTTTTAGGGTTCCGTACCGAAAAGGTGCCAACGAGACCCTATTACTAAGCTTGCGCCTGTGCTCTGTCTGTATGTCTACCACTGGGCCGTATCTTTAAATCTGTGACAGCTAGCCAGATTTATTTTCACAATAATACATGTTCCTATGGACGGTATCATCAAAAAAAATTTTTTTAAAAGTCTAATTTTAAAATCAACCGGCCAATTGCGAGTTGGACTCGCACACAAACGGTTCCGTACCACAAGGCAAAACATGACGTTTCTTGTATGGACCCTCTTTAATTTTTAACATATTTTTATTTTTATTACTATTTTTTGTTATAACGGCAATACTCAGTGAAAATTTCAATTGTCTACCTATTAACAGCCCGCTGACAGACAGACGGACGAACTGCGGAGGCTTAATAAGGTTCCGTTGGAAACCTTCAGGTACGGAAACCTAGAAAAAGAGAGGAGTCGTTGGACACCCGGTTGGAACGAAGTTCCTTCCGGTTTTGCACACTTGGCGAATGAGATGACGACACTTTTATTACGTAAGAAGTGTCGTGCTCGTGACGGTCACAATGTTACACTTTTTTCGGTCTGACTCGTATTCGCCAAGTGTGCAGAATATAACGTGCGATAAGGAAGTTAGTTCCAAAATATTATCATAGGAAATCATCTGCCAAGGCTTTTGCGTGCATCGTTTTTCTTTTGTTTTTCCTATTAACAACAATTTCGAACAAAATTATGCTAAGTGTACTATGTTTTGTATTCTGTTTACGTTTACGACTAAATTATAATCTATTCATCTCACAGTAAACCAAAGTACATCAGTCAACCTTCAAATGTGGGTAGTAAATACAGTACTCGTCATACCTATGAGTAGTATACCTGTCTCTCAAAATGATCTATGTAACATTATTTCGACACCTACGTGACAACATTTAAGTAACTTGATCCATTTAAACTTTCCATGATATTTTACTTTAAGTTTATAAGTACATAAGTGGCAATTAACGTATTAATTACAAATTAACACTAATTTCAGAACGACGCGAGACTAAAGTTACAAAGCAACTTCGATGAGCTTCTATTTTTCTCTTGAACATTTTCCGAGCGAGTCATCGCTCTTCATGCTGTGGCAGTGTGCGATAAGAAGTATGATGTATCGCAGCATTCGCGGCTGTAACTTCGATTTTACGTCGTGTTATTTTATGTTATCGTCTAACTAAAGTTAATAAAAGTTTCTCAAGGCGATTAGCACAGGATCGGTGTTACGTATTACAAAAAAAATTAAAGTTGCTTTTTCTGTCTGTCTGTGTGTGCATTGTTCTTCTTAAGGGGACTACATGACCTAAACGCAAATTTATAATGCCTAAAAATATATTATGATCCACTGCAGTAACCAAAATCAGAAAAATATAATGATATTCTTCTGGATATATGCTAGTTAGGTAGTGTGTTGAAAACATAATACAATTAACTTGATATGATAGAAAAAAATCACGAAGATACCTCTAAAAAGATATTTTAACGATTAAAAACCATACTAATATACATGCAAACATTCAGTTTTTTTGTCAGTTTATTCTACAAGTAACATACTAACGTAATAGTGTTTTAATTTTTTAGTCCAATGAATAGATTTTTTGTAAATCCATAATTGCTTCATATTTTGCAATAAATTACCCGCGTTGTGTCATCGCGCGTCTCTTTCTTTTCTATGCAATCCGACAGTGACCCCGCTTTAGCTCTTGTAAGCCTCTTAAGTACCCACTGGATTATGATGCGGTTTTAACTATTATTAATATTTTAGAGCATTTATTTAGGGAGGTATATGTGTTTAATATGTATATTAATATTTAACTTTTACTTTTATTTTGACATGTCGCCATTGCACCCATGTGAAGCAGGGGCGAGTCGCTAGTATTGCAATCAATATCTACTTCGTGTTAACATGTGTAAATAATTCTTGATGAATATTAACTTTTATTCTAGATATAAATCTAAACAATTGTAATAAGACAGGTTTTAATTGTTTCCGGGGAATAAAAAACCCGGCAATCAATTAAGATAATTCTCGCACGTATTTATTGGAACCTAACTACCGCTAGGTACGTCATCTGTGCTTGACTGTACAATGATAGGAAGGTCATAGATAAAGGAGAAATCTATGGTTTGGGCACACGGGTACCGGGCACACAACTAAATTCCACAATACCACATTCAGTCGCTTTATAGTTTATTCGGGATTATAACCCCGAAGGGTTAGGCAAAGGTGCACCTATGGTACACCCACATTTCGCCAGTTATTTTTATGCCCCATTTAATAAGGGCGAGCCTTTAACCGGGCAGAAATCCAGACTCCGGGCTGCTACTGAGAAATGCCTTATGGAAAAACACAATAGCACTATTTATCTATTCGGGATCGCGGTACCAAACACATTCCTGCAGCGAATTTTCATTTCAACATTTTAATAGATATGAAGTCAGTAAAGTAGAAACGCTGGTTTGTGTCAATCAAAGATATGATTGTAAAAGTAAAAGTGCATAAGATTCGAGTTCAGGCTGCTTTGTAGCACGGAAAACACGACAAAAGTACATTGAACGACAAATGTTCAGTATTTTAATATTTAAGCTTTTTTTGGTAGGTATTTGAAATCGGAACAGAATTTAAATTAAAAGAATATTAACTTACGTTAATATTCTTTTAATTTAAATTTACCCACACAAAAGGTTTCAATACAGTATATCGAATGATTTTTAACCGACTTCAAAAAAAGGAGGTTCTCAATCCGGCTGTGTTTTGTTTTTTTTTGTTTTATGTGTGTTACCTCAGAACTTTTTCCAGGTGAACAGATTTGGATGTTATTTAATTTGGAAGCTGGTGCTTCACATGTAGTTCCATATAAAGTTGATCAAGTTCTCACCAGCAGTTTTTGAGTTATCCTTATTACTGCGTATTTTTTCCAGTTTGTTTATATTGATGATGTTTTAATAATTTCCTGTCACTGTTATTTACATATCAAGTGGTAGTGGAATACGAATTTGTGTGGGGTAGCTACAACAACTAAAAAGTGAAAAATAGAAACTTTTTTACAAAAAAAACAACCGACTTCCTAGAAAAACATTGAAAAACGTGAAAAATAACTTTAATTTCGGAAGTCGGTGGCCAAAAACGAAAATACAAAACCAAAGACACTGACTTACGAAATTAAAGTTATTTTTCACGTTTTTTTGTGTTTTTCTTGGAAGCCGGTTGTTTTTTGTTTCAATTTAGATGATGTGTAAAAGTATCAGTCTTAATCGACTCTTGTCTCTGACCACACCTAGTTGCGTGTCTTCAATCGACACTAAACTTAAATAATTATTGGTAGTTTGTAAGATATAATATAGAGTTCCAAACAAAAAACATCAACGAAGCAACAGCTTTATTCGATATACTGTTTTTATGTATTCACAAGGAAAGGCGTATCATAAGTCAAAAATCCGGCCAAGTGCGAGTCGGACACGCACACAAAGGTTCCGTACCACCGTACAATATTGAACACTACATATTTTTATGATTTGTTGTTATAGCGGCCATGGTAGTACATACACACTCTGTGAACATTTCGAGTATGCACTTATTACGGTTCATTAGATACAGTCCTTTAAAAGACGGACGGGCAGCGAAACCTCAGTAACAGGGTCTCGTTGGCACCTTTCGGGTACGGAACCATAAAAAATCTATAGATTTGAATATTTTGGGGAAAGCGAATACGACTCATGAATGTTTCATGGGATGGTCGCCATTTTATATTACTCCTACTTTGCGAACAATACCGATAGCGGCGAAAAAAAGGTACAAACCAAATGGATAAAAACAATCGTCGAAATTCAATGACTTTTGCGAACTTTCAAAACAATTTTTGGCGACTTCAAACGATTGCTGTGGTACTTATAACCAGATTGTTGAGAATGCTTTTGGTTACTAATGATTTCTTTTTAGCGCTTTTTGTTTGATATTTTATTTTTATGGTGTAACAAAAGTTTGAAATGAAAAAAGAAACCAGAATCATTAGCTTAAGTAGGTACCTATTTTGTTAAGGTGAAAGTACAGCTGTGCTCATTAAAAGACTTCAGTAGGTATTATTGAAAGCTGACCAAAAACCATTCTCTTTTATATTCACTAAAAGTTAGATACGGTAATATTGTTATTAATATTTACGACTTACCATAAACAAATTATGTTGAGCTTTTTGAAGAAAGTGACATATTCTGACAGGTGTTGCCAACTACTTCACGGTGTTAAATTAATTCCTCAGCCATAAAGGCTTTGGGTGCTGTATTAATTACCTAACCGATAATTTAGATATTGTATCAATCTCAATTATGTACATGGAATTAGCACGACCCTCAAATATTCCCATTTTGTTTTCTTAAAAATATTATTGAACACTCTAATATAATGATTGCGTCGCTTTTTGTGAACCTGAAATAATTCCTATTTCGTAGCCCTTAAAATACTAAATAGCCCAATAACTACAACGAACTTGATTGCAGTGCTTGCCGGCAAATGCCGGTGGTTGGTCACAGTTCTAACCTAACCTAGCTCAGTTACTGCGACCAATTGTTGAGAAAAGGTGAGAACGATAAAAAGAGGCTCATTTATTTAAAAAAAACCTGGCCATGTGCGTGTTGGACCACGTACTATAAAGTTCCCTAGTTGGGATGAATTGTATTTGGTTGTTATTGATTGTAAAAAGTATTTTGTTCCGTTAGTGGGTAGAAATTGGTTAAGAATCATATTTCCTAAATGGCAAAAGTATTTTGAGATAAGACAGGTAAAATCGATAGACAGTGACAAGAATATATTAGTAGAAAAGATTAAAACAAAATATAAGCAAGTTCTTGAAAAAGATAGATCATCTCACATATTATATTTGAAAGCTAGTTTAAAGCTTAAACAAGGTGCTGAAACAATTTTTCACAAAGCTTATACTATTCCATATTCCAAGAAAGAGGAAGTTGAAAAGGAATTATTAAGTCTAGAAAAAGCAGGAATTATTGAAAGAGTAAGGCATAGTAGTTGGGCCAGCCCAATAGTATTGGCTCAGAAAGGGGATAAGAAGCTGCGTGTTTGTGTGGATTACAAAGTCACACTTAATAGAGTGTTGCACACTGAGCACTATCCATTACCAATACCAGAGGACATATTTGCAGCGCTAAGTGGGGGTAGTTTTTTCTGTGTTTTAGATTTAACAGGAGCATATCAACAATTGTTATTAGAAGAGGGTTCTCGTGAATACATGACTATTAATACACATTTAGGATTGTTTAGACCCACTAGGTTGCAATTTGGTGTATCTAGTGGACCTTCTGTATTTCAATGCGCTTTGGATCATTTTTTTTTCATCCCAAGAACAAACTTAACATTGTAGTGGAAAAACATGTTCTCCCATACGTCCCAACTGCAAATGTAAGTTGGTCGACTATTACTCGTAAACTTGTAAAGCCTTAAAAGTACTTAGCTGTGATAGTTTTCTTCGTTATATATTGAAAGAAGGAAAGAAAGAAAAATGCGTTTATTGGCAATGCAGCAACAAAAATATACCTTAAACTACCGCCGCCGTCGCCGCCGCTTGTACAAGTGCCGTGAATGTTTTCACGTATTCAATAGCAAGCATTTAGTTGGCAAAGAGAGGGACACTTGACTCTAACAAAAAATTGCAATTTAAAGCTTAATTTTAAGCAAACGGAGCCTTGAATCGAAAAATGCTTTTCACAGACCCGTAATATTTTTGAATGGCCTGTCCAATGATACCCCACATCATGGGATTGACGAGAAAATTAAACGTCCCCACTTTACGTGAACAGGAGGTACCCAATTTTTTTTTAATAATTTTATTTTACCACTTTGTCGGCGTGATTAATATGTCCATCCATGCCAAATTATAGCTTTCTAGTACTAAGAGTCTCTGAGCTAAGCTGCTGACGGACGGACAGATGGGCATGGCGAAACTATTTATAAGGGTTCCTTGTTGACTACGGAACCCTAAAAAGTGCTCCTCATTAGAAGCCCAAAAGTTTTTAGAGGTTCATTAATTTAAAAAAGCGTAGGTACATCATTAGAAGGTCAATAAGTTTGTAGCAGGTTGTAACCATGGTTAATTGAATAACAAATATTCGTATGTAAAATACTCTCTTTATTTTGAGCCAATTCTTTGACCAAGTTATAGGTCGTGCGTGATCTGATATTCTCATAAAAAATAAACCTTGTTTATTGTAAGTGCAAAATACATGCTTGACATGAACACTATTAATTGCAGAATAAGTTATTAACACACCAGTGCAGGCTACTGCTCAGCCAGTCGATAAATTTATCTAAAGGATGCTCCATAACAGCTTCCCGTCGGCGTCGCCGATAGCCACTGCGAACAAAGAGACAACACCATGAGTAAACTTACTGATGCGAAATAGGCAATAAATATTCACTTCAATCAATTTATTGTGGCAATTAATATTAATGATTTGTAAACATGTCAGCATCATAAAATTTAATAAAAATGACAGCGTTATAAATTTGTGTGTGCACACTTGTGTTAATTGACCGGTGTTGGTAATTTGTTAAGATTTATACGTAAACTAGCTGTGCCCTGCGTTTTCACGCGCCACTTAATTTTCCTTTCTGAATTTTTAGGGTTTTGTACTCAAAGGGTATCAACGGAACCCTATTACCAAGGCTCCGCTGTCCGTCCGTCTGTCAACAGGCTGTATTCATAAACCGTAATAGGTAGACAGTTGAAATTTTCACAGAGTGTATTTCTATTGCCGATCTATCATCAATCAACAAATAATACAAGAAAAGTGTATTGTTTTTAATATATCCTTTTAATTATTGTCTGTTGGTACGGAACTCTTCGCATATGAGTCCGACCCGCGCTAGGCTGGATTTTTTTTCTTTATGCTCGGCTCCTAAAGGTCGTAGCGTGACGTTAAATAGCCTACAACCTTCCTCAAGAATTGGGCTAACAAATGCAAAAAGAATTGTTCAAATCCGACGGTAGTGGTAGTTCCAGAGATTAGCGCCTTCAAACGAACAAACTCCTCAGCTTTATTACATTAAGTATAATCTTTTATTCATACTACGTAGGCTTTCGTTCGGTTCGTTTGAAATTATACCGTCGGTGTCTTATCTTTCTATACACGGTGGCAAAGACATCGAAACGCAAACTGTAACCATTAATTCAGCACATGATTCTAAACCAGGGATGTTATGGAGCTCCGTAACCGTATCCGAAACTATCGGATATCCGAAATAAAAATATATCCGTAACCGTAACCGTATCCGTTTCACAAGTTTCGGATAGTTTCGTTGAGGGCGGAGTCTAACTAATTATTATAACGTCTCTAAATAATTACTTACCTATATGACTGATTATAATACCAAATGATAACCTAGACTAGATAAAACCTATAGATAAAACCAAATTATTACATACTATTTGTATTTATAATTTACTTCAATATAATATCCGTAACCGAAACTATCCGAAACTAACGGATAAGACGAAAGAATTTCATATCCGTAACCGTATCCGAAACCGATATAATTATATTCCTATATCCATATCAGTATCCAGATCCGAAATATCATATCCATAACATCTCTGTTCTAAACCCCTAGCGTAGAAATTTTTTGTAGGTTATCAAAAAAAAAATTGTTTCATAGAAAAGTGCAATATACCGGAGCGGTCAAAATGTACGAAACAGCAATTTGTTTCTTTTAACCACACTATAAATTTCAACGCAGAGCGGTTCAGAATGATGTAGGTACTGAATCCATGGTAACAGGTTCCTGCCACGCTATATGGTAAAGATTCCGTAGCAATGTTCAGTGCTATCTACAATTTGTTTGTACAAGTAGCTATGTTGTTGACCAAGCCGCTTACTTGGCAGCAAACAGAGGCTCAACTTTGCATTGAAAATAAGGCAAAAACTAAAAAGGTTGGCAGCGCGCTATCGTTTGTGTAAACTTTAACAACGGAGGCAAAGTTTCAAGTAGAGTTGAACACCTTACCAAGCGATAGCTGTGGGGTTATTGCGTAACACACAAACAGTAGGAATGATTTTCATTTTAACAGTTCAACCACATTCATTGTGTTATTTACGTTGTTGAGCAGACAATTTTTTCGAACATGAAGCAATGGATTAGCAATATCCTTCGAAATTATTCAGATTCTGATTAACAGTGTGTTTCTGATAATTAACTTGAGGTAACTTAAAAAGACGATAATTGTGAATCGGGTTGAAATATTTTCGATTTAATTTTATATTTTCAAGAAATCATTCGCAAATACACAATTTCTAAAAAATTCAAGTTTGCCTAGCAATCTAAACCGTTTACCTACGGTTTTAATAGTTGCCCCCAAACTTTTGAAATCTTTAATTTGCCTTGAAATCAACAGCAAAAAATTTGCAGTGACTAGTACCCATACTTACGTTCTACAGGAATAAAATCCACAACATTTCCATCCATGCACTCCAATAATGTAAATTCAAAAACCACATCGGGGCTCCGTAACCGTTGCAAACACTTCGGACGGCCACATTGTTCATAGTTGGTATTATTTCCTGCCTAATTTATGCTCATAAATTTACATACTTGCACCCCTCTGAAGTCTGGCGAATATTCACCTGAATAGGTTTATCTTTGACGGCAGTTTACTAGGGAATCTGGCGATAGAACTGCTCTATTACCACCTTAATGCAATTGACAATTATTCAAAATTTCAAATGACATCAAAGTTGCAAGCACTTTTGAACGTCATCATTTACATTTAAAATAGAATTGAGTCTAGTTGCCCCTTCCAAAGGTAGTGTCGTATAGAGAAGAATGGGCAAAAAACACCGCCGTTACTCTTTTAAAATGTTTTACAATATTTTGTATACATTAATTATATACATGAAGCAATGGCTCAATAATAACAGCCGCACGAGTTTATCGCAGTTTAAGCTACGCTTGCTGAGGTCGGTCTGTGGATGGGTGACCAATCAGAACATAGCGAGACTCCACTATGCCTCGAAAAGCACGTTAAGGCGTTGGACCCGACTGTCATTCGTAGATCTTTGACAGTCGTTACGGGTAAGTCAGAAGCCCGAAAATCTGACAACAAGACCAAGCTGTATCGTGTTACCCAGTAACTGGGTTGTGGAGGTCAGATAGGCAGTGGCTTCATGTAAAATACCTACTATTCTGCTGTATCCGGTTAAATTGGAAGCCTACCCTATCAAGTTGGAAAAGATTAGGCTGATTGATGTGACATGAAGCGATGATAATTATTATGGTCTTAAACACAAACGCACTGCGTGATGAGTGCAAAATCTCACATAGCAAAGAAAATTTAGATAAATACAAAAAAAAAAAAAAACTACATTTATATCTGTAATTTTTATGGTGTACATAATAAAGAGTATTCTATTCTATTCTATTCTATCACGGCAGTATGAAAGCTGGATAAAAGAGAATGTTTTTAAACTAGATAAAATTACTTTTGGAAGTTTTATCTGAAAATTTCTTTCATTTTGATTTATAATGTATTTGCTTAAATCTCAGAAGTATTTATGAAAAAACATTGTTTAACTACACGTAGGTACAAAAGTTTCATACATAAACAATTGTCAACAATTTAATGATTGGCGAAAACTCACAATCGACTTTGAACAGGAGTTTTGAATAACTTCAAAGATTACAAATACGAAAAACCTTTTCACATTCCTAATTACGTGCGAAACAAGATAGCTGAAAATGAAATAGCAGAGCAAGCGCTTTTTGGCGTTGACAAATACCCCAGAAAATATAGCTTCCAACGATTTGACAAAGCTATTTTCCTAAAACATTATAAGTAGCATGAATCAAAATGTCTTCACCAAAAATGGCGAATTTGTCATTATTCCATTGAACATTCCCCTCTATCTTCTATTACACATTCTATACTCTATACATAGATACAAATAAATAAAATTGAAGTGTCTGTTTGTAATGTCAAAATAATAACTTTTACCTAAATGAAAGTATATACGGTACTTATAAAGTTATAACAGAAAAAAAACAATTTATTTTTTGTCTGTCTTTCTGTCTGTCTGTTTGTTCCGGCTAATCTCCGAAACGGCTGGACCGATTTTGACGGGACTTTCATTGGCAGATAGCTTATGTTATAAGGACTACTTTTACTTTTGACAAAAATAATAAGGGAAGAGACACATTATTGTTTTCCGACATCCACGCGAACGAAGTCGCGGGCACAGCTAGTTCTCTATAAAGGATCATGCAGAACAATAAATAAAATATTTCATGAAAGCAGTGGCGGTTAAAATGTTTCTTGGAACAAAGTCCCTTCGCAGGGCGGTGGAATTCAATAATATTGTCAATAAAGAATGTCTTCGAACCGATGGGATCTATAAAAGTGGAAAAGGTTGGAAGTTTCTTATAAAAATGTTTTATAACGTCTTTTTCGTCGGGAATCCAAGTCGGTACGGGCTTATGCCGTCCGTGCAAGTACATGCTAGCTAATTATCTCTTTGTCTAACACTGTGAGCTTTTATTTTGTGGCAATGTAATTAATTAGGGCTATATTAGATACGTTCTTTGTGTTAGGATTTTCAGTGTAGCCACAGACCGTCTTCTTAGTTTTTTTTTTTTGTACATTTGGACTACTTAAATCTAATATGGTAATTGGCATTGTGTCTAAAGAAAATATAACCCATTTTAGGAATTTTCCCTATAACAAGCACCGTTCCACAATCTAAAACATGATGAAACCAAAGCATCTTCGTATAACAACAATCGCTTCCATTTCCATCAAATAATGGCGCACCATAAAATCCATTGCACAATTCTGATCCAATCTGTAACATTGTTATCTGGTAATTCACGGCAGTGTTGCATCTCGTCGGTCCATCGTTGGAACACACTAGATACCCGAAACAATGGCCTGTAACCTCGAGAACAACGTCAGTGACGTAAAAATCATGTACTATTGTTTAATAAACATTCTAATTAGCGAATCTCAAGGAGATCCGAAAGGGAGATTAGAAAGATAGCGTACCTTTAATTTATTGTACACTTAGAAATACATAGGTATTATAGGTTTTGGATAGTGGAAAAAATTATGTTGGTACTCTTGTTAGTTTCATGTAAAAGTTTGTAAGTTTGTTACTCAATCCCACATAAACAACTTGACTGATTTGGATGAAAATTGGCATACAGATAAACCATGTCCTTAATTCAAATATGCTAAACAGTTTGACCGGGTAAATTAAGCAGTTCCCCTTAGGTGATTAAAACCAAGAGCAACCGTTAATTTATACTATTTTTGGATTCAGCTCCATGATCATAGACTGTTGGAAATAGAATTGGATGAAGCAGTACATAACAGTACTTACCTAAATATATAATATTAACTTACAAGGATAAACAGTAAATCATTAATATATTAGTAGGTACTTTATCGGGCCGGGGCGCCGCCGCCGCTGCCCGCCGAAGGGCCGCTTACCTCTATTATTAAATAAAATTTTAATTATGTGAACCATATTAAAGTAAACATGAAAATCAAATATGAAACAATAGTGCACTGTTCATTAATAATACTTAGTATTATTGTAGCTACATTTCATATAAACAGCGTAAGCATAGTGCAACTCTATGCATTTCTGTGTTATACTATAAGCTTAAGGTTCACTAATGTTTCGCCAAAACACCATCGACAAATTTTTAGTTACAACCAACGTTTCGTATACTATTTATTTCACAAACAACTTATTCCGCAAATGTTTTATTTTATAAACACTCGCTTTACAAACATTTATTTGGCAAATGCTTCCCTTTACAAATGTTTCGGATGATATAATTATTCATTTAAATGCATTTTTCATTCAATATTTAGATTCTTTTGGAAAAATCACGTTTATACTAAATATCATTTTATAATACATTTTCTAAACCAGTGACACAATATTTGAAATGATTATAGAATATGGAGCAGCAAATAACATAGATATTAAGCCAAGAGTTTGCATATTCGATTTTGAAAAAGCGGCTATCTTAAGCTTGCGATCAATTTTTTAAAACGTAAACCTACGTGGTTGCAATGTTCATTTGGGTCCAATAATGTACAGGCAAGTACTGAAGTTCTTTAAACCTACTAAAGTGTTTTTTTTTTTCTATAAATAATCTAGTCGTTTCTGGCACACGCCGGCCGCTGCCGCGGCACCGCTCGCTTCGCTCGCTCGGCTCGTACGTAGGAGGTCACAGTTCTAACCTAACCCAACCCAACCATTTAAAAAAAAATAGACTAAACTAACTACTTCGGTTCCGGGTAGTCTACTAAAAATAATCTCTTTTAGAAAAAAGATCGAGATTTATATTCCAGAAACGAGTTGTGCTAATAGAAATTAGCACAACTCGTTTCTGGAATATAAATTTGTGCGAGAAAACATACTCGAGCCTATATTTTTTAAACAAAGACTTCGTAATAATAAGTCAATATGTAAAATGTTTATATTCCAAACGTTTTTATGAGATAAACTGAAAAAAAAAATTGTTTGCCAAATAACACGTTATTAAAAAAAAGTTTATTGGATAATTATTTTCTTATGTGAATTATTGGGCAAACTTGTTGTTGTATAATGATAAAATGACAAATCATGTTTTTGCCAATTGCTGTTTGTCAAGTAAAAATTTGTAAATTAACTTTTGGTGAACTGACAGGACGCCACAAAATAACCCTTCGTAAAACTTACACGGTACCTATAGAGGGTTAGGGGGAGGAGGGGGGGTGAGGGTGACTAATAACTAACATTTTAGCAATTTTCACTTTAATGCATATTCGTAGGTAAAAAGAACTCGTACTTGCAAAGACATAAGGTCTGAAATCATTATCACCATCACAAGCGTTTCCTACATTTTTTTTTAAATTTATGTAACATATTGATTCAAATGTTAAACACTATAGAAATTAAACGTTTTCTCGCCTCCTGTAAAATCATGGTTTTGTAGTTATTAGACATTAGTACTACACCGTCGCTATGATAATCTACATACCTACAATTTTAGAAAGCTTAAAGGTGAATACTGAAAATATAAAATACGTAGCTTTGGGTAGTAAAACTTTCTATTCCCTTTCTCAGTCAAGCGTTTTTATTATTATCAGTATGAGTAGTTACCATGGTGAATACTATCTTAATACCAAAACGATGTTCTAAACTAATAATTTTAAAAATACATTATATTTTTGATGCTATTTCATATATTTTTAATTTCTGTCGTATTTTATTTTTACTTTTTTTAAATTTTATTTTGTAGCACATATGTTTGTCTATTCCTAGGTTGGCATTAGTATCTAAGCCAAATAAAATGGGGCGCTGACTCCTGACATACAGGTACACCTAGTTCAGGAGCCAGAGGCTTCAAACAAGTTTCTGTAACTTATTATAATAAAATGGGCGCTGACTCCTGACATACAGGTACACCTAGTTCAGGAGCCAGAGGCTTCAAACAAGTTTCTGTAACTTATTATGTCAATGAAGAATTATTATTATTATTATTAAAAAACGTCTAACTTACTATTCCCTTTACCTACCAAACATTTCTCTTGGGAACTACATATACAGGGAAAAAAATAATCAGTGCGCAAACTATAACCAAAAACAGTAAAAAAAAACTGTTGTTTCATAGAAAAGTACAATACCTACGCTGTCAAAATGTATGGAACTCCAGTTTTTTTTTTTTATGACCGACGATAAACTACGCTAGATGGTCTAGAATCATACGCTGAATTCATGAATAAAGTTCGGGCACTGTTTAAAAAAAATCCTGTATAAAAATGGTATTGTTAATTTGTAAGCCGTTTCCCTTATTTAATAATTTTCTTGCCAAGTTGGTAAATATTTCTCTATATATTCCGACCAATTTTGAACGAAACCGTAAAAGGTTTTCTCTTGGGACAATAACTAATATACCTAGCTGAGAAAATTCCCTGTTATACCAACATACATACACAGGAAAAATTCTCTAAACATTTTTTAAATTGTTTTTAGATGTCTACAGGGATTCTTTTATTATATTTTTTTTACTTTTCTGTATGCAAATGTTTGGAGTTTAAACCTGTTTTATTTTTGTCATGAATAAAACAATAATATTTTTTTATGCTACTTTTATTGCCTGATATTTGAACCTCTCGCCTCAAATACTGCTCTTTTTCAATATTTCACTGCAGATCAATAAGACGAAGCTTACTCGACTTTAATAAACGCAATGCACTCTAATATCTGTGTCCGACATTTGTGTCAGTATCAAAATAGAAGCCCTAAGTGAATCTACTCCATGTCCGCCTGCATTGATATATCTAGAACTATCTCGAAGTTCTTGCAGAAGAGGTTTTATTTTTACATGACCTTTAGGTAGGTATTAATAAGAAGAAGTCTAGTTTCTGTTCTGTGGAGCGGCATTTGATAAGACTAAGTGTATAAACTCCATTTGATATGATTAAAAATTTAAATAAATCTTTTTTACAGTCCGTTCAACCGATTTTGACCTCTATTCCATAAGCATATAGTTACAGTTACATAGAGTATAAGTTGGTATAAAATACCACTTTGATGATTATGATGCAGGTATTGTTCTCAAACATGGTTTGAAAATGGATCTTGAAGATGTTTTACCCAGCAGTACTCAGTTTGGGCGGGACAATAGGGTAATCCGTGAATGTGATTAACAATTACAAATGTTTATCAGTAGGTACATTGAGTATAGATGTCTGCTTTTTTTGAACCCTAAAATACTCGAGGCAACTTAAAAAAGCTAGCTGCAAAAAATCAAGATATTTATTTGTTATCTAAACCTCATGGAGCATACAAAAAGCTTACATCATTAATAGCCGTATGATTCATGTTTGTTACAATAGAGGCACTTGGGAAACCACAACTGACTTGAACCTATGAGTGGTATTTGACTGGAATTTCCTTCAATAAAGACAGTCATTGGCGTAACTCTGTAGAGGAAAGCGTACAGTCACCTAAAATACCAGGTTTGGCCGCCAATTAGTATTCTGTACCTGTCTGTACCCTACTGGAAACATTGGGGCTAAGTTACGCCTTCGAAAAACTGGTGTTAATATGTTTAACTTATACTAAAAAGCCGTTTGAGCAAACAGTTACCATAAAATCACTTTCATCATCATTGACAGCCGGCTCCACCCAGTACTGACTATAGGCAACCCTTCTCCCTTTTGTGTCATACTTCCCTGGTCTTTGTTAAAATTAACTTTTTTAGAGAAAAATAAGGTACATTGCGGTGTTACATTTTCGAAACATACAAAGTTAGTCGATGGTTACACAGTAAAAGCTCTCCCGCAAACAGGCGCGACGCGACAGCAGGACACAAAGGCACCGCTCGTCGCGCGACACTTGGTCCCTTTGTGTCGCGCCAGTGTGCACGAGCCTTAAGACGGCCCGTTCACCTACAATAATTTTGAGCAAAATGATTGAATCAGCCTTTGCGCTCAAACGATCAATTATTATTTTCACGCAATAATATGGATGGCCTATCAGCTTCAATGTTTTCAAATGAGCAACTCCTGCGCAATACTTATCCTGTACGGTGCAATTAAAATATTGTGCAATAAAAAATAAACTCGCTCAAACCTTTGTTCAATCATTGCACAACCTTCAATACTAACCCTAAACGGTCAAAAACATTGTGCAATTCGTGATATTGTGCAATACATATTATATTGATCGTTTAGGGCCCGCCTTACGAAGCGTCTACTTTTCGCCAATACAATCAACTGTGTATTTACATAATTTAAAAGCTAACACAGTCTTAAAATAATAATATTAATATGTAAAACAATATAAAAAGGGGACGGGAATGAATCATAGGCCATCAAAAAATTCGTCCGCATCGTTAAACAAGAAAAGGGTTAAAAAAAAAAAAAATCGTCCGCATCTTTGTTAACAAGAAAAGTGCCGAAAAGGCTGGCAGCATTGCCACGTTGTATGACAATGGTGATTCTTTGGCCAAAAAATTGGCCAGCACTCTGGTCATGTGAAGAGCGTGTAATTAATTAAAAACAATACCACATTCAAATGATCGTTTTTATAAACAATATTATTTATTATGCAGCTGTTAGTAAATCGTGCTTTTAGATAATATCGATTCTATTGTTATTGTATGTTTAAAAGCGTAACAGACAACTTTATCGTAAGGTCGATCGTAAGTATTTACAATTGATCGTTAAGTTAAAACTAGTATTTCCGTTTAAGATGGAGCGAATCGTAAACCAAAAATATCGTGGGATCCCACTGTATTTTACCAGTTGCTTCATAATGTTGAATGTTGTTGAACTGTCAAAATGAAAGCCATTGCTACTGCCAGTGTGTTACGCCATTACCCCGCAGATGTAGAACGTACATAAACGAAGCAAAAGAAGTATGTAAGAATCGCAGCACGTGGCGTTCTGTAGTTTCTGCCTACTCTCGTTGGAAGAAGGGGAGTTTATGTATGTGAGAGTGGGAAAAACAAAAAGCTCTGTATAGATTTGCACCACGATTACACTCACCCAAGAGAGTCAATTTTCCGGACCAATGTTAGCCCTATTAAATTTTATTACTGTTTCATTTCTTAGCTAGTTTCATTTCAAGTAAAATATACGTATAATTACGTGGTTTTATTGTAAGATACGAGTAGTTACTTGGTTTCATAATAATTAAGAGGAACGACTGTCGTGAATTCTGAACGACCTCATTTAACCTGAATTCAGCGCTCGTTTGTGGTAAAGGACGTGTTGGTTAATTTATCTCAGACTGGAAATAATATATATATCCTTTTCTGGCACGTTTTAGTATAAGTGTAACTATGTAAGTAGGTAGGTAGATACAGTATTTTGGTTTCATTGTATATACAATTGTACAAGAAATAGAAAATGAAGAAGGTACCTATTGTTTAAGAAAAATACCTATTACCTAGTCCATGGCATCTTATTTTTCATGCAATGCGATCAAATCATGCAAAATGTTAATCAAATTTTTGGTTAGAATGTTAGGGGAAACATTTTTGTGAGAAACGATCATAAACAATAAATAGAAGATTTCAGTGGATCCCTTGTTTTGCTATGGTACCCTAAAAACGCTTTTTGTCTTATTTTGACACCGTTTTTGTTATTAGTATTCAACATGACTCCTCATAAAAGTCTTCAGCAATTAAGCATGCGCTTACTTGAGTGTATAAGAAGTTCAAGCAATTAAAGTTGTATGATCTTGATCAATTGATCAATAAACATTAATAGCTGATCGAAGCTGTTTATAGTCGACGTCAATTGTCAGGTATTCAGATACAATAACACACGTTGATTTATTGACGGCGATTGTATGCTAATGTTCAGACTAACATTTAATGTTCTAGCAATGTGATACGAATTAATTCATAGATTAAAATAGAATTCGCATTAAAAGACAAACTCATTGGTAGCTTAACTGGAATTTATCGTAATCACGATCATGTCAATGTCACTGGGAATAACAGATAGATTTATTAAATGTTTAGGTTTATTTACTTCTAAAGAAAAGGTATGTGATCGCTGTCTTTTTCCGCGGCAAGCAAAGACATGATTAATTGAATGTAGTGACCACCAAAGCTGCACGCAAGATATCCTCAATCGCATCAAGGTCCAATAGACGCTAGTAAAAAAAAACCCAAAGAATGCTGCTTAACTATTCTGCTAATTATCTCACCGTGACAGCTTAGCTGAAATGAGTTGTCAATAGTATCAATCGATAACATCAGGTGGCATGACATCTCTCTTCACCTCAGTCTTCACGTCGGTGATATTTATACAGAATACACCGGTAGGACTTGGCTTGACTTGACTTGGCTTGGTAGGGGTTGGCATTGTGGGGGATCCCCCACAGGGGGGATCCCCCACAGCGCATACTTCCACGTAGTTTCCCCCGGGCAACGCCGTGTCTGACCACCGTAACGGAGTGGCAGACCGGCGGCTAAAGTGCGCTGTGACTCGCAGACAAAAACGCGGTCGTCTGTGAATATGCCGAAGAAGCCGAGCCGTGACGCCTCCGGGCGTCTTTGTTTTAACTCGAATCGCTCCTCCGAGGGTGATTCAAACGGCCCTTCTCAGGGCCAATCCAAAGGCCCTTCTCAGGGCCAAACCAAAGGCCCTTCTCAGGGACAATCCAAAGGCCCTTCTCAGGGCCAAACCAAAGGCCCTTCTCAGAGCCAACCCAACGGCCCTTCTCAGGGCCAACCCAACGGCCCTTCTCAGGGCCAACTCAACGGCCCTTCTCAGGGCCACGCCGGCGGCGCTTTGGCGTCGGAAGCTGACCGCGCACCGTCTGCGGCCAGCTTTTTCAGCAGGCCGGACGAGTTGTCGGACGCTGACGAGTCCAATATGGACACGTCGGCGGCCGAAAACGACCGCCCCAAGCGAAAGAGGGCCGATCTAAGGTTCGGGTCTGGGGGTTCCTCGGAGTCGGTTGCAAGTAGGTCGAAGAAGAAGTCGAAGTCTAAAAAGGCTTCGACTTCTGCTTCGGCTTTTACTCACGATGTGGGCTTGGTGGACGCCGAGCGCCAGCTAAATCTGGCGAAACGGGTGCAACTCCAGGAAGACCTGGAGGAGAGGGTCGCCGCAAAGGAGCGGCAGGCGCAAGCCGTCAGGTCGAGGGCTGGCTATGGTGCGGCTAATGTGCTATATGCTGACCACTCCCTGGCGGAATTGGAGCGCATGGCAGAGGAGGACAAGGAGGAGGTCCTGGAGGTCGCCTCAAAGTCCTCCAATTTGAAGGGGACCTTCCAGAAGGCTCTCAAATGCCGGGCCGCCAGCATGCACGGCATCGTATTGGAGCTGGTGAAGCGGACGGCCACAGACGAGACGCGGCAGCTGCAGGCGAAGGTGGATCGCCTGCAAGCGGAGGTCAGCCAGCTACACCAGAAGCTGGCTGAGGTCACGGCCCGGCCTGCCCAATCTGCCCCAGGTACGGGGGTAGAGGACCCCTCTTCCCCAGCCAGCCTCGAGGCAATAATCCGCGGGGTTGTCATGGAGGAGAGGGCCTTCATCAGAGGCTGCTTCGCGGGCATTGAGGACCGACTCTTGCCCGAGAAGCGGCTCCGCCCGCCGCTAGCGGCGGATAAGAGTCCACCGCCGACGGAGCCGGAACCTGCGCCTCTGGGAGGCCCGGCATCGGGCGAGCAGCCCCGGGCCCAGAAGCCCTCCAAGGGCAAGGGCAAGAGGAGCACGCCCTCTCAAACGCCCACCACGAGCGCGGAGGGAGCGTCCGGGTCGTCTGCCACTCCAACAGCAGCCCCCCGGAACTCGCAGGAAGAGGACGCCCTTCTTCCCTCCACCACCCCGTGCAACCCGCCGTGGACGAAAGTGGTCAGGGGAGGAAAAGGGCAAAGGTCCACCCCCAACCTCAGTGCAACTGCCCCAGCGGCGAAAAAGGGTCTAGCCGGCGGGAAGAAGCTGGTTCCTCCCAAAACCGCGGCGGTCGTGGTGACCATCACCCCGGAGGCCGTGGAGAGGGGCGAGACGTACGAGTCCGTCCTAAGACGGGCTCGTACCAACGCGGATCCCTCCCGGCTGGGGATCGGCAACATCACGTGCCGCCGTACCCTGGCCGGGGCTCGAATTTTCGAGTTTTCGGGAGAGCAGCGCGGCGCAAACGCGGACCTCTTCGCGGGAATGCTGCAGGAGGTCATCGCGGATGCGGCAACGGTCGTCAGGCCTGTAAAGACCGCAGCCTTGGAGGTGGCCGATCTGGACGATTCGGTCACCAAAGAGGACGTGGTGGCGGCCGTTGCAACGGCCGGAGGCTGCGACGCTGGCGCAGTGAAGGGTGGAGCTATCAGGCCTGGGCGCCGCGGCATGGGCACCATCCGCGTCGAGTGCCCAGTCGCTGCGGCCGGGGCCGTCCTTACTGCGACCAAAGGACGGCTGCTTGTGGGGCTCAGCTCGGCTGTGGTCCGGCCACTTGAAGACCAGCCTATGCGCTGCTTCAAGTGCTTCGCATTCGGCCACACCCGAGCCACGTGTCCCTCCAAGTCCGACTGGGGAGAGTCTTGCTTCCGGTGCGGGCAGGAGGGACACAAGAGTGCCGCTTGTCGTGCTGCCACGCTACGCTGCGCGGCGTGTGCCGCCAGTGGCCGCCCCGCGGACCACAGGATGACGGGCAGGAGCTGCAAGCCGCCCGCGAGGAAGGGCATAGTGCCGGCGCAGGTTCGCCCTGCTGCTACCACCACCACCGCCGTCGTCGCCGCTGTAGCTCCAGCGGCGGTAGCCGAAGAGGGATGTGGGACGTTGGAATAATGGTTTCCAACTACCACATCCTCCAGGCGAACGCCAATCACTGCAGGGCAGCCCAGGACTTGGTGGTGCAGGTCATGGCCGAGTGGTTGGTGAACGTAGCGGTGGTCGCCGAGCCCTACTCAATCCCTGGCAGCTGGCTGGGTGACGAGGACGGCTTGGTGGCACTAGCGGCGCGGTCTTCCACAGACTCCCCTCCCCTCTCGCTATTAGAGAAGGGACCGGGATACGTGGCTGCCGCGTGGGGAGAATTAGCCCTTGTGGGCGTCTATTTCTCCCCAAACCGCCCTCTTCAGGACTTCGAGAACTATCTCGGAGTCCTGGCCGCCGTGGTCGGCAGGGCGGCGCCGCGTCAGGTCTCCGTACTGGGAGACCTGAATGCCAAGTCGGTGAACTGGGGTAGCCCGGCCACCGACGCTCGCGGGCGGGCAGTGGAGATGTGGGCAGCCTCCTCTGGACTCTCCCTCTTGAATAGAGGAAGCGTCCAGACATGCGTGCGGCGGCAGGGTGGCTCAATAGTGGACGTCACTTTCGCCACCCCTGCGTTGGCCGCGCGCGTGTTAAACTGGCGGGTGGACCTGGTGGAGACTATGTCGGACCACCGCTACGTACGGTTCGATATCTCCACCGGTGGCCCCGGAGAGACGCGGCCCCTCTCGGGGCGATCGCCGTTCCCGCGGTGGGCTCTCACCCGCCTGGACAGGGAGGCAGCAGGGGAGGCGGCGTTCATCCAGGATTGGTTTTCGCCGCCTTCCGCCGGCCTGGATGTGGATACCGTGGCGGGGCGCCTGAGGGGGTCTCTGACCGAGGTATGCAACTCTAGCATGCCTCGGTCTCGCCGACCACTACCCAGGCGCGCCGTGTACTGGTGGTCGGTGGAGTTGGCGGGGCTACGAGCAGCGTGTGTGGAGGCAAGAAGGGCCTACACGCGAAGCCGGCGGCGGCGTCGACGAGCTCACGCCAACGAGGACCACCTCTATGAGGTGTATGTGGAGGCAAAAATGGTCCTCGATAGGGCCATCGCCGCCGCCAGAGACTCGGCGAGAGCGGAGATGCTGGAGGGTCTCGACAGAGACCCCTACGGGAGACCTTATAAGGCGGCGCGCAACAAATTGCGCCCCTTTGGTCCCCCAGTGGCCGAGACCCTGGAGCCCTCATTCCTGGATGGGGTGGTTCAGTCCCTATTCCCGTGCAGGGACAACTTCACCCCACCAGTGATGGGCGCACCGCTAGGGATAGCTCCGCCAGCTGAGGAAGAAGAGGAGGCCCCCCCTGTCACGGAGTTGGAACTCCGCGCGGCGATTGTCCACATCCGCGCCAAGAAGACGGCTCCGGGCCCCGACGGTGTTCCGGCAAGAGTGGTGGCGATCGCTGCCACTCAAATGGAGGAGAGGTTTCGGGACCTCTTCAGCGCATGTCTTGCGTGTGGGAGGTTCCCGAAACCGTGGAAGGAGGGGCAGTTGTGCCTCCTTCGCAAGGAGGGCCGCCCGGCGGACTCCCCCTCGGCATTCCGGCCCATCGTTCTGCTCGATGAGGTCGGCAAAATGTTCGAGGGAATAATCGCTGGCCGCCTAAACAGCCACCTGCGGAGTATCGGGCCGGACTTGTCGGACGCTCAGTTCGGTTTTCGGGCTGAGCGCTCCACGGTGGACGCGCTGGCTCGCCTCAAGGGCCAGGTGAAGGGGGCGATGGAGGCGAGGGACGGATTGTTGGCTGTGTCATTCGATATAGCCAATGCCTTCAACTCCGTTCCCCACTCCACCATCCTAGAGGCACTCCGATTCCACGGAGTGCCCCTATACATGCGTCGTCTGCTGGCCAGCTACCTAGAGGATCGGACGATCGTCCTCGTTAATAGGGCTGGCCAAGTCCGGCGGTACGCCGTCGAAGCCGGCGTTCCGCAGGGGTCAGTCATAGGACCTGTCCTCTGGAACATCGCCTATGATTGGCTCTTGCGGGGAACTCTCCTTCGGGGCACGAGTGTCATCTGCTATGCGGATGACACTCTCCTCACCGCCCGGGGGGGGAGTTTTAGGGAGGCGGCCAATCTGGCCTCGGCGGGTGGATCCTTGGTCGCGGGGAGGATCCGCCGCCTAGGTTTAACGGTGGCGCTGCACAAGACCGAGGCCGTGTTCTTCCACGGGCCTCGGCGGCGCCCCCCACCTGATGCCCACATTTTCGTGGAGGGCATCAGAATTGAGGTGAAGGCCCAGATGAAATATCTGGGCCTTGTACTCGACAGCAGGTGGCGCTTCGGTCCGCATTTTAGCGGGCTGTCGTCGCGCCTGCTGAAGGCCGCAGGCGCGCTCTCGTGGCTGCTACCCAACTTGGGGAGGCCCAGCGCGCGATGCCGGCAACTTTACGCCGGCATCTTGAGGAGTATGGCCCTTTACGGGGCTCCTATCTGGGAGGACTCCCTCCAAAGGAGGGAGAACGCCGCCGCCTTGCGGGCGCCCCAAAGGGCCATAGCCCAGCGGGCGGCGCGGGCCTACCGCACAGTGGGCTTCGCGGCAGCATGTGCTCTGGCCAGCACCCCTCCTTGGGAACTCGAGGCGTGGGTGCTCGCCAGAGTATATGAATGGACGGCGGGGCGGAGAGCGGGAGGAGAACGCCCAGCCCCGGAAGAGCGGGAGGCCGTCCGGCGGGAGGCGAGGGATGCCATCGTCCTCCATTGGACGGGGGAGCTCGCCACCGCAGCTTTTGGCCGCCGAACCCTAGACGCGATTGGGCCAGTGTTGCGAGACTGGCTCGAGCGGTCGCATGGGTTCCTCTCGTTCCGTCTGGTGCAGGTGCTGTCCGGACACGGTTGCTTCGGATCGTACCTGCACCGGATAGGACGGGAGGAGACGCCGTCGTGCCACGACTGTGGCGCGGTGGACGACACGGCGCAGCACACCCTCGAGGTGTGCCCGTCGTGGTCCGAGACGCGCCGCAGTCTCATCGCGGTGATCGGACCGGACCTCTCACTTCCCGGCTTGGTTAATGCCATGCTGCAGGATGAGAGGTCCTGGGCGGCAGTCGCCTCCTTCTGCGAACACATCATGTCCCAGAAGGAGGCGGCTGAGCGCGCGCGGGAGGACGATCCTCACGCGGCGTCGCTCCGAAGGCGGAGGAGGGGTCGAAGAAGACGTCAGTTTGATAGTCATCTCCGACTCCTCCCAGGTGGAGGCCAGCAGGCAGCGGGTGCGGGGGCGCCCTTGCCTGTATTGCACAGGCCTCCACCAGTGTCGGACGGGAATGGCCAGGTGTTCCCGGCCATTCCCGTAGCCCCCCAAGCTGGGGGGAATGCGGGGCCCGCCAGCTAGGCGGGCACGCGCCGGGAGGGTTGTGGATGCAAAGGCTGAGCCGGATTCCCATGGCCTTCCCATCACGGCGATGTGGGAACACCGCTGAGTTTTAGTGGGTATACTGTCATTCCGACAGGAGTCCCACATATCCCGTCTCGTCCCCCCACGAGCGGGAATGCATAAAGCATTTCTCAGCGAAAAAAAAAAAAAAAAAAAAAAAAAAAAAAAAAAAAAAAAAAAAAAAAGGGGTTGGCATTGTGTGGATCGACCGGAGGACACGGTGGAGCATACGGTGGAGGTCTGCTCGGCTTGGGCGGAGCACCGCCGTGTCCTCGTGGCGGCGATCGGCGGCGGCGATCTCTCGCGTCCGGCCCTGGTTCAGGCCATAGTACGGAGCGAGAGAGAATGGGAAGCAGTCACCTCCTTCTGCGAAGCAGTAATGCTCGCGAAGGAGGAGGCGGAGCGCGTGAGGGAGAGGCAATCATTGCGCCCTCACGCCCCTAGTCGCCGCAGGAGGAGACACCCTGGGCGTCGGGAGTCGATAGCCGACTCCCGGCCACCGTAGGCGCGGGCCTGCGGACGGCGAGCAATGGGCAGCTCGCCGTCCGGTAAGGACCAGGCCCGGGTCGACGGCGCGTTGTGTTCCACGCGCGCCTCAAAGAGTTGTCAGCATAATTGACGGGGTCCGATAGGGCCGATGCCTGCCGGGGTCGCGGATTGTTCGAAAGAGTTACCGTGGCCCTGGCGCACAGGCAAATGAAGGAACACGGGTGGGTTTTAGTCAGTAAGAGTCTGACACGCCCTTCCGCTCCGCCCAGAGCGGGAGAGGTCATTTGATGAGTTACCACCCAAAAAAAAAAAAAAAAAAAGGACTTATCTGCAGGGTAATAAATAATAAATAAAAATAAAAATAACTTTATTAACACAAAAACCTTAATAAACAGAGCTCATACAATACACATAGGAACATTAAACTTTGGGAAACAAAGGTTGCTTAGATAGTGAAAACCCTGCCTCCTAAACTAGGGGGGACCCTGTGCCTTAGGAGTCAGTGGTGGTATGAATGCGTTTACAATATCTGTATTAGAAGTAGAACTAACAATTTTGCATGTTCGCAAAGAAAAGCATTAAACTTAACTCATTCCGAAAACAAACAGAAAAAGAAACAGATGTCCTGAAATATCAAAACTGCATGGCAGCGAAGTGGTGAAATCTGAGATGTCGTCAGTAAGTTAAATTATCTTGTACCCGCAACGAATTTAAAGACAAACCGACTCTTGATTTATTAGAAAACTCTCGAGTTTCTTAACAACATTCACAGTTTTCTTAGCACTGTTGGAGACGACTACAAATAAGACTGTCCGATATCACAGGGGACTCTGTCGTACTAAAGCTAGCCTTTTCATTTCGAGATAATTTTAAATGGTTTTTAACTTTCCTTTTAAAGTTAGTAAACTAAAGGAGATGTTTCAAAATGAGCCAGCTCTATGTAAACTACCTCAAAAAAAAGTGAAAAATCCATAGAATTCGGGAAAAATACAGAAAATTCATTTAGATACATACTGTTGTGGTAGTTAATTGATATTTATCAATTATTTTTATCGTCTTTCAACATGGCGTCACACCGATTTAGTTACTCTGTGCTTAAAAGCAAAGACAGTAAACCATAGATCGACCATTGATCATAGAAAGAGAACTTTCAGCTGTCACAACAGTGTCAATAAACATGTCAAACGTCATTAATCAATCAAAATGACAGCTTACCGCTATAACAGGTTTTTTGTTGTGTGTTGCAATTTCAAGTGTAATTTCTTGTGGTTTACCAGCAAACAAAGCCAAAATAATTAAATAAAGTAATAATTAAAAGTTAAGTTAAGTTTTATTTAAAGTAATTGGATAGTTGAAAACTGTTTTAACTTTGTTTCCCTATTTTGATATATGTTGTATAGTGTACAAGGACCTGACGCAGGCTCCATACATTTTAGAACTAACTCCTTTTCAACACATTTGCACGGATGGATGCAAAGCGCTTAGATGCCCAATTAAACATTTTTGACACTTAATATGGCAATAAAAATGTATTAGGCATATTTTAAACTACGGAGTATTTTATTTCTTTTTGGCATGCATTTTCTATATGAACTGATAAATGGTCAAAAGTGCTTGACAGATTGAAAGGCATTGGTGCGGATTCTCTTGTCACAAAATTCTCTAAACTAGACTAAAAATCACTAAAATTTAGTTTATTCCTGTCAAAAGACGATTTCTCATTCTGAAATAGACTAAAATGACACAACTTAACTATATTTTAGTTTGACAGCACTAAGATGGTTCTGATTTATTAGTTTAGTGAAAATGGCAATTTTGCTATTCTGAATTTGACGTTTTTCACCTAAAATTTTGGTTGTCTTAACTAAATCTGGCTATTTTTAATCGCGATTAAAAAGGTGTGGAGTAAAATTAGTTGTCATGAACTAAGATTCACCACAACACCTCGACTTCAGGGGCAAAAACAGTACTGTATTTTTTATTTTTATTATGATTATATCTCGAAAACGGTGTGTCTTAGCGCAAAAATAATGAAAATTTCGACCCCCTTTATGGGACCCTTAAACCCATATAACTCTACATGTAGGTATTTTTTTTTATATTTTCCGTACAAAAACTGAAAATTTCCATATAAAACACGCCGAGGCTGCCACCCATGCGCGCCTCCGGCTCTAAGAAAAATCACGGGGTAGGGCAAACAACTACCATTTGTGGAGTCGCGATTGTCAAATTAAATTTTAATTGCGTCAAAATGATTTTTAAATTTAGAGAGATTTTATTGCAGAATAGCTTTAAGATTCTCATAGCCAAAAGTAAGGAATTTTAGTGATAGTTTAGTTAGTTTAGTTCGGTATACAAGAGAATCGGCACCATTATAAGCTTTTGCGCGGATCCTGACTTTAACTATTCCACTTTTTTAACTAAACGATTTCGTCATAGACGGTTTTATTCGATACAGGAAAACATTCTAGCATAACCAAATATTTAGACTGGAATAACCAGAGTTAATTATATGAAAGCTTTTAATGCGCTTCTAGGCAATTAACTCTAATAGCATTGTATTGTTTGTCTTATTTTAAGTCATGCGAAATATATGCTAAGCGCAATATGATAAGACTATAAAGTGGTATAAGAGGTTTATTGACTAGCAGATAATACGATTGGATATATTATACAATATTATTTCTAGGATCTTATTTATTATTGTTTGGCTGTTTGTATTTGTGAGTTTGAATGTTTGTAAACGCACCCACGATACAGGAGAAATTCCTAGTGTGGGGCAACGTTTAAAAAAAATAAAAAAAAATTATATTGGTGCCACACAAATTCCTCATCTCTGACATAATATCACCTATAACGTTGAATGACTTCAGAACTATACGGACGATTTGATTGTAATATACCGTTATACCGTTTGTATACGAGTACAAAGTTATATACGATGTGAAGTCATGTAAAATAATGGTAACTTTTCACCTTTATATGTAAGACTTAATAGAAACCGTTTCGAGGATTGTTAACTGTTATTGAGTAGGGACTGTGGCTCGGTTTTGCGAGCATAGTTTCTTAGCTTCCCATCGTCGATGGTTTTCCGTATGAAAAGTACCCTTATTTCCTTTTCTGTATTTCAAATTATTTTACTGTGAATATAATTATAATTTATTTGGTAGTCGGTAAGGCGTAATACAGACGGTTAAACTTACAATATGATAGTGTCTCAGGTCATGATCAGTAATAGTGTCGAGTTAAATAATAGAGAAGATATAAAAAAACAAGATTATAGGTACGCTTTACGACTACAGTTTCAAAAACACTTCAAAATCTCTTAGAATTTTATTTCTGCCTGCAGTTTCAATTCACTCTGATATACCTATTCAGTTGAAAGTATTACTCAAAGTGGTTAAAATAAGTTTAGTTTCCACGTTTTCAATTAAACCTTTCCTAAATTTATCGTGTAACCGAGGCAACATGCATTTGACGTCACATTCACAAACTTTTCTCATAAATAATGACTGCGCGAGCGCGAAGTCGACGTCTACCAAACGAATCACATATTTATATCATAGGAAAAGCGAGCAAACTCAGCGCAGAGCGTGGTTTAGTAAATAAATAACATTTGCATGCAAACAGCGGTTCAAAGTATGGTGTAACCGACAATATTTTATCTCGATCGCCAATATACAAAACCTTTTGTTTGGTCCATGAATAATATTAAACCGACTGCGTCAAGCTGAAAAGAATTCAGATTTGCCGACAAACCAGTGCGGTCAGAATTTAAATGCAAATCGACGTCGATTTGTTGACAGCCGCCATGGCGTCCAACATTTTTATCGATTCAATTTTAGGTTTCTTTTTTCCACGAACCAAGTAGACTGCACGTTTTAAATGACGCGAGTTAATAAAAATCCCGTCACGGGTCGACAGTTTGACTTTTATTATTAACTAGCTTTTGCCCGCGGCTTCGCTCGCATTAATTTAGACTTTGACAATGAATTCGGCTTATAATTCAATAATGATTCGAGAGATACGTGGCGCCATCTATTATCATAAGAACGTTATTGTTGTTTTCCTCGGGACCAGTACCTTTTTCGGGATGAAAGGTACCCTATGTCCGTTTCTGTACACCTGATAACGTATATGCAAAATTTCAGGATGATCGATTCAGTGGTTTAGGCGTGAAAAGGTAGCAAACTTACTTTCGCATTTATAATATTAGTTAGGATTTTTTAAATGGATTCCCGTATATCACTAAGTATATGCACGTTCCAAAACAAAACAGTTTTGCTATAAAATTCTTCCAACAAAGGTTTAAACCACCAAGGAATTCTCAATTAACTGTGCAACAAAAAGTAATCCCATCTTAGGGAAACAGCTGAGCTGTCTGAGTTGAAACAACGAACGAAGATCATAAAACCAAGGATAATGAAGGAAACGAGAGAACCGCAGCCTGGAGCCGTTATTGTTCGGCGTTCAAACAAAATCACTTTAATTTCCTTAATTCCAATCGCTTATTGAAAAGCCACAAATGAAATTCCTGGATCCGCCTTTTAACTCTCTGTTACTAAGTATATTTATTTTGCAGTTTTAATCCGGGCTTAGTTAAGTTAGTTTGTGATAAGTTTCTTGATTTCTTCGACTTCAGGTTACCCTCATTTTTAACCGAGTTCCAAAAAGGAGGAGGTTATAATTATGTTCTGCTGTATATATGTTACAACATTGTCTCCAAGTCAGAATCTGATGAGGGGATCCCATGGAAACCGAGGGGAATCCTCGAATTTTATAGGCGCACCTATAGCGATTTGGGTATTTTTTACATTAACTCGTGCATTTGCTCTCGGAAAGCACCATTCGGTGAAGTGGCACTGATGACGAAGACCAGAGGTGGCCACCGGACCTACTCAATAATAAGTATTTCACGGGTTATAATAATAACTTCGGTAGATAAATTAATAACTGACCCACTAAAAAGTGAAAAATATAAAAACATTTTTACAAAAAAACAACCGACTTCCAAAATCAACACTACAAAGTGAAAAATAAATTTTATTTCGGAAGTCGGTGGCCTAAAATAAAATACAGATTCAAAGACACCGACTTCAGAAAATAAATGCTATTTTTCACTATGTAGTCTTTTTTTCGAAGTCGGTTGTTGTTTTTTGTAAAAAAGTTTTGTGTTTACTATTCGATACTTATTTATATTTCATATGAACAATATTATTACCCAGTGATATTGTAGTTTATCAATTTCGATAAGTAATATTCAAAGAGGTTTTTAAGGTTATATCAATAAACATAATACTTAATTAAAACATGTTTTTGAAAAACACTTTTACATAAAGCTTTTTTATCTTACACGCAGATTTAAATTAAAAAAAAGCTAAATATTTTATTAAAACCAATTATACCTAACTAACTAATAAATCAATTAGTAAACTTAGTAAGTAACAAGGCGTTTCAACGTTGCACTAGAGCGAGCTAACCTGCACGTTTTTTCGTGGCGGAATTAATTAAGATAAAATCCTATTGTCATTGATCATTACTAAGCATTAGCTGCTTCGCTAACAAGCAGTCTATCTCCTGTTTTGTCCGGATATTAACTTGGGAGCTGTTTTTAACTGTTAATTTCCTTTAACAAATGATGCTAATGGCCAGCCATGTTTAAAATCAATTAAGCTACGAACGGATGCTATAGTCAGAGTTACAAAACGTTTGTGAGTAATTGGACGTTCACTTCTTAACAGTTACAAAAGAAATATTAAGACTAAGCTGGAACCATTATACAGACACAGAATTTACCCGCATATTACTGCTAAATACCAATCCGCAGAATAACGTTCTGGTGTGGTGGCCAGATCTTACAATTGATCATTTCATGAAGTGTTCAATCATTTAATGAAATGGTTGTATTTCATGAAATAGAACACCGACGGCTCGTCAAATCAACATTGAATACTCAACGTTTGACGACATGAACAGTTAAACGCATGACTACTTCATAATGTGGCCAACATTAGTGATCATTTCGTAAAATAGATTATCCACCGGTAGAGGCGTTGATGTCGCTTAAATAACTCGTCTCGACTTATTAAAACGGCAATGTACTAGGAGAACTTAGGATGCAAGAGCGACCGAAGCGACCTCGTGACTTGGGGCAACCCGACTCGGACAGGTTACCTTCGTGGTATTTTTTTTAACTATTCAGAAGCTAACAGCAAGCAGGCGCTAAGCAGGGCTCCGTCGACTACGCCTTATTATTATTGCTTGGAAGCAAATTTAGAGCCGCCACGTGATCTCAATACTGCTACATTAATGAAATGGCCAAACGTCGGTTGGGTCAATTTTAGCTAGCCATTTCAAGAAACAACCATTTTATGAAATGATCGACCACTTCATGAAATGATCAATTCTAAGATCTGGCCATGACATGGGTACCGATTTTTGTAACAAAACGACGTGCACTATGAAAAGAGGTAAAAAGCATATGAAAAATAATAATATTTACGCTTCATTTTCAAAAGCATAACTACATTTTACTGTGGAAGTTGTACTGAAAGCAGTGCTACTGGAAAAACATTTTACAAATTAACTTTATCTTTGTCCCGCAGTTTTGAGTAGGTATACCAAGCGCTCGCGCTTGCAGATCGACTAGGTCAATACTCAATACTCAATATATTTATTGCTTCCACATGTGAACTTAGGTGGTAGGTTACAAAAATATGATCATTGTGGATCCTGTCGGGCACAGCAAAAGTAGGAGAGATGAAGAGGGCTTTTATTTGACCACTTAGTTGTTACTATAATTATATTGTGATTATTCTCCAAAATATGTAATTTAAAATTTGTCATTTAAATATTCATTGATATTGTAATAGCATTTTAATAATAGAAATCGTTTTAATTTATTTATGAATGTATTAAAATTTTGTTCTTCTTTAATTTTTTCTGGTAAAATATTATAGATTTTCATTGACATGACTAGTGTACTTGTTGAGTGCATTTTTAGCTTAGAGCCTGGTAAGTTTAACCTATTTTTATGTTGCTTGACTGTATCGTTGCAAATATTTATTCGTGGTGTAAGGTTTTATTAATATAACTGTAAGTACACGGCTTAAAATCTAATAATCATATCAATCAATGGTTTAAAACTTTTTTACTGGCCATACTGACAGCGGAAATGCGTATTTAAATAAAATCGGGAAATTCAATTTATTGCACTGGTGACACTAGTGGCGACAGTCGCGATCACTTGGCACAAATCGGGCACTTTTCGATGGGAGTTGGCAGCGAGCGGTCATGGTATTGTTGTACCGTGGTGATTGATTTTAAGAACTAAGTTTTAAAATGGTGATAAAAATAAGTTGTGAACATAATAAATAAGTTTTGAATGTTAACTGTGTAAATTTCTGAGTTGTCCTATAGTGGATTCGTGAAAAGGTGCAAATGTCCTTTGTGTGAACACGACAGTTTAATTGAATCTGCCACAAACGTAATAGTATTGAAGCCTTTCTACCTGCAGACCGAACTGTAGAACGTACCTACAGTGCAACTGGACTCACACAAAGAGTGACTCGTACCGAAAAAATACATTATTTTAGGAAATCCTAAAAGTTCTGTTTCTCCCAATACGGAAGCATGACCAGTGCATAATGCTAGGAAAAGTCGTGATAGTTAATGACGTCAAAAAACGGACCAAGGAATTGGTCAGCCGAACGCAAAAAAAATATATCCTATACCTACAATAATATTAATTATAATTATGATATAACCGTGAATGGTAGAAATACAGCAAGGTCAAAACTCACGTCAAAAAGAAATACGTCTTATTTGAACTGCGGCGAGTAATTGGTTTTGGAATCGACCTCCTGATATTGACAGACCTGTCGTAGCCAATCGGAGATTTGAGTTATTAGTTTTTTTTTTTATACTTACAGAGCGGTAATGGAACATTTATCGCGTGATTGCAGTTTTCGATCATTTTTTCTATTTTTATCCGACTTCAAAAAAGAAGGATGTTATATGTTCGTGCGTATGTAAATTTATATTTCTTTTTTTATTTATGTATGTTCACCGATATTTTCGTGAATGGTGGACTGGTATTGAAACTTATTTTTGCATTTGGTAGAGGAAGCTTGCGCAGTGGTTCCATATAAATTTTATCAACTTTGCTTGGGTACTTTATGATTAGCTTCGATAATACGCTTTTAATCCCCTTTGTGTATCTCGATGATGACGTTATAATACTTCCTGTCACTGTTATTTACATAGCAAGTTGTGGTATACGAATTGGTGTGGGGTAGGTACCATAACTAAAAAGTGAGAAAAATAACAACTGACTTCCAAAAAAACACTACAAAGTGACAAATAAATTTATTTTGGAAGTCCTTCCTGGGCGTGTCCCAAATAAAATATTTTTCTTTCTTTATAAGAGAAAAACATTAGAATAAAAAACTTTTTTACAAAAAAACAACCGACGTCCAAAAAAAACACTAAAAGACCTGAAAAATAACTTTAATTTCGGAAGTCGGTGTCTTTGGTTTTGTATTTTCGTTTTTGGCCACCGACTTCCGGAATTTGTAAAAAAGTTTTTATTTTTCACTTTTTAGTTGCCGTACCTACCCCACACAAATTCGTATACCACTACTTGGTGTGTAAATAACAGTGACAGGAAATTATTAACACATCATCCATATAAACTAAGTGGAAAAAATATGCATTATTAAAGATAACTCAAAAAGCACTGGTCAGACCATGATCAAACTTAAATGGGACCACATGTGAAGCACCACCTATCAAATAAAAAAAGAATCATCCAAATCGGTTCACCCAGAAAAAAATTATGAGATAACATACATTAAAAAAAAAAAAAAAAACATACAGACGAATTGAGAACCTCCTCCTATTTGTGAAGTCGGTTAAAAATACATTACAACAGTAGGTAGAAAGTTCAGTAGCAAAATATATCGAATTCTTCAGCTTCATAAATATTCCATTCAGTTGCTCATCGTACCAACAACTGAAAGAAAAGGGCTTTTCTATTAAAAATATTTTCAGTAGCCACAAGCCATTTACATTTATTGAACTAATTGTCTTCAACGGTCCTGCCTTCTCTACACCAGGTAAATGCGGGAATGAGGTAGCAAAAATAAAACCTACCCATTTGCGTGGATTTGCATACTAACTGCGAAATGGTTTTAATACCTTTTAAGTTAAAACTGTAGCTTTAACCCTCTCTTTTCTAACGTCGTACTTAACATGTTTATTGCAGGGTAAGACAACGTAAATTTTGGATGTTACGGCGAGTCGAGACCACATACTGCACTAAATCTGCTTGGCATAAAGCGATAGAATAAAAGGAATTCCTTCCGTCCCTTACAAACTGTGAACGGAAGAAATAATAGGATTTTCGTCCTTTTAGCTAAAACTACTACTTTCCTACTAAAATGTTTGTTTTAAATACTAGGTACTGTCTTATACAAATTAAGTGGACATGGTGAAATTGATGCTCGATTTAGCACTAAAAACTTCTGAGGTGTTATGCGTTTTGATATCAGCCGATCCACACATACACATAACATCACGCCTGTATTCCCCGAAGGGTTAGGCAGAGGTGTACCTATAGCACACCGACATTTCGCCAGTTATATTTAAGTCCCATGTAATAGGGGGCGAGCCTATTGCCATCAACCGGGCACAAATCCAGACTCCGGGCTGCTACCGAGAAATTCCAGATGGAAAAACCCGATAACACTTTGCCCGACCCGGGAATCGAACCCAGGACCTCATGTTCAGCAGTAGCGCTTGCGAGCACTAGACCAACGAGGCAGTCCAGTATTTTAATTTACTACTCACAAAAGCCTTTAGGAATAAATCCTCTAAATGATTGTGAAAACTGCATCTAAATCCATTGTGCAGTTTAGAAGATTTAAGCGGTTCCACAGACAGACACGAAAAGCGACTTTGTTTTATACTATGTTAAGATAAAGGAGAAGAAGACTGAGGTCGTGCCTTCCGATGTCAGGATCTCAATGTGTGCAGATAAATCCTTGGTAGACATAACTGTTCAAATATATTTTGGGCCTACAATAATTTCAACAAACAAAATGCCTACGAAATTTTGTAGCTTCCGCTGCGACTACGCCTCAGCAGAATTTTATTTTGCAGCGTATTAAATTACGAGTTTTCAGATCGGATATTTTTTGTCAAATATTTTCATCGAATATTCCAATCACAGCCGTTATATAAATAACACTCTGTGTTGAATGCCTTTTGGAATTTGTTTAGTGAAACGAAAATAATTTATGAAAATGTTTTTCATGTAGGTACCTATTTCCTATAGATAACATTATCATTCTAAAACTGTGAAATTGTCTTGTTATTCTCTTTTATGACATCGATCTCCCTTTCTGCATTCCAGATGTTTTTTTCCAATAAGCTGTTTATGTAGATCTGACGTATAAAGAAACATATAATTATCGTCTCGTAGTGCCTTCGTGTGGGAATTTTCACTATTTCTATAAACAATTTTAAAGCATATGATAATAATCATATTCTTTAATAGACTTTGGTAATATATTTATATTCTTGTTATTCGAGCTTATTTTAAGAATGCTTGCATAATTATGTTTAAAACATAACCTTCTTATTGAGCTCGCTGCAGTCGGGTAAAACACACTTTACAGGCAACCAGCTTTTATGCTCGTGAAAATACTACACGTATATCGAATCATTTAAGAAAGAAAGAAAGAAAATACGTTTATTTGCGGTAAACAAGACGCAAAGAAAAAACACACAAATACAAAAAAATTAAAACGAGTTGGGGGAAAATATGCGTCACATCTACGCAAAACGGCAATCGCTCAGCATAATGCTACGACCCTATGCGAGACAGAGCCCCAGCGCTGGTTTTCAGCGATAGCCGGCGTTGACGTGATTACGTCAACCAGTGCAGAATACAAAAATATAAAAATAACAAAAAAATAAGAAATAAAATAATACACTACATAAATGTTTAAAAACATAATATTTATAAAGTGGTAACATTCCGTGCAACGACTCATACGCCGCCGGGCTTTAATAATCTGTGCGCGCAGCTGTCATAAAACTTAAGTATTAGATAGTTACAAAAACTTTCTTACAAAAAAACAACCGACTTCCAAAAAAAACACTAAAAGACGTGAAAAATAACTTTTATTTCGGAAGTCGGTGCCTTTGGTTTTATATTTTCGTTTTTGGCCACCGACTTCCGAAATAAAAGTTATTTTTCACGTCTTTTAGTGTTTTTTTTGGAAGTCGGTTGTTTTTTTGTAAAAAAGTTTTTATTTTTCACTTTTTAGTTGCGGTACCTACCCCACACAAATTCGTATTCCACTAATTGGTATGTAAATAACAGTGATAGCAAATTATCAACACATCATCAATATAAACTAAGTGGAAAAAATATGCAGTATTAAGGATAACTCAAAAACTACTGGTCAGACCTTGATCAATTTAAATGGGACCACATGTGAAGCACCAGCTATCAAATAAAAAAAGAATCATCCAAATCGGTTCACCCAGAAAAAAGTTATGAGCTAACACACATAAAAAAAAAAAAAAAAAAAACATACAGACGAATTGAGAACCTCCTCCTTTTTGTGAAGTCGGTTGAAAATGTTGTACAACAGATAAAAAAATATCTGCCTAGCCTTGTCCCAACTACGTTGGGGTCGGCTTCCAGTCTAACCAGATGCAGCGGAATACAATTATTTTACATGGAGCGACTGCCTGTCTGACCTCCACAACCCAGTTACTGCGGGTAACACGATACGCCGTGGTAAAGAAAGAAAGAAAGAAAAAGTATTTATTGAGACTCGCACAGGATTATTAGAAACTAAACACACTCATAAAAACAAAAAATATAAAAATAAAAACAAAAGTAAAACTGGTAAGACTGGTTGTCAGACTTTTGGGCTTCTAGACGAATGAGACCCGGGACATCAGCGAACCGACCGCGGCAAATCGACCCGTGTGCCTGTAAGCATTTAGCCACGAACCCCTCCCCTTGTAAAACAGATACAGTAAGATACAATTTGTTCGCTATTTCTTCCCCGCTAGCGCAAATTAGAACCTCACCCGAGCGAAAATGAATTCAAAGCTTTCAGTTCCCCTGAGATTAAAATAATCCTTGACTCTATGTTGAACAAACAGGAAATGTTCTATTAACGTTGTCAATACCTTGTTCTTCGAATTGTCATGCACTTACGTATGTAACGTTTCTGTAATTCAAATGATTATCTCGAATCGTGATGATATTCTTAGATCATTATAAAATTAATGAATGCGTACCTAACCCAAATGGATCCTTTGTTGTAATAACAATGGCATGTGCAAAAAAAGCAATACGAATCAATTATTTTTGCCGCATTCTATTTTATGTAAAGACTTTGTGGAGCACATTACAAATACAATATTAATTTGAAAACTTGTTTGGCTCCTGATCTATCAAATAAAAACACAAAGCGCTAGCTTGTTGTCTGAATACAAATTCCCTCAAAATCAAAGTTCTACGTGACGTGCCGCAACATTCAAGAAAGTTCACTCCGATCTCGCCGGAATGAGCAATAGTATTGTGTCGGTAATAGAAAAAAAAATCGCGCGAAAAACGATTTGCAATCTTCGAAATTGGATAACATAATTCAAAGTTTCAAGTAAATCCGATTGCTTTGGGTCGAATAAAGTTCGGACGAAAGGCACTTTCAGTTGAGAGACCGTCGAAGTATATTTCTTGTAGGAATATTTACTCAACGCCAATGAAAGAAAACACACGACACACAGGTTTAATACCTATAGTAATTTTCCATAAACTGCAACTCCAATTACGAGTCACCAACATCTTCATTAAGAACGTTATCTTGTTTTTAAAAGCACTTCGCAGCAAAACTTTCACGAACACAAAAGTCCACTTTTATTAGCTAATTATTTTGTTTACTTTAAAAGTTGTAATGGTCGTTCAAAGTCTCGCTTCATTCAGTTAAATTCTTTTAGAAAAGATAACGGTCGAGGACTATCAAGTAATAAAAGTTTGGCAAAGCAGGTCGGATTCATTGCTCATAAAAAGCATTTACGGCTTCGTATGTAAAGTTTGTATAGCAGTTGCTTCATCTAGAAGTATGGCGAATTCTCCATCCGACCTCTATCGGCGAAGTTGCGATATAAAACGTTTTTATCAATAAAAAGTTTTAGTTGAAACAAATGACCCGCTTTAGTCCTTGAAGTTGGACTACGAGTTCTGGAAAAGTTGTACGGTCCACGGTGATCATTTTTTTTACACCATCTGTGCTTGACACTTTTAAACCGTTTAACTAGATTGCGAAAGGGAAAAATTAAGAATGAGGGCAGTGAACGGCCTAATATATCATTATAATCACCAAGACCGTCAAAATAGACACCCGTTCTTTGCCGAACATGTGCCTTCAAGAAGACTGAATTAATTACCCATAGGCGTGTCTTTAATTATGTGTTATTACGATGACTTTAGATAGGTGCTATTTTAAATACACAATTTCCTGCTCTCAATAACACCAAAAGCATAAAACTAATTAAAAGTTTCATCACACATTTAACGAACTGCCTTGGTACAGTAAACTGTAATTTGCAGTCAGGAGTTGGATCACAATAATTGCGCAAATAGAGATAGGTTCGTAATTACACGACGTACCTTCTACAATGGATCACGACTGGACTTAATCGATCTCTCAATGACGTGACCAGATTGACGAACGAAGATTTACGAGGACCGAAGTAAATTGTATATAATAAACAGGTGCAAAAGATACTTATGAAAGGTCCTTACAATGTGGATCTTCTCGAGAATTACGGTCAGATGTTGTCCAGAATTCCAACTAATGAGATTTTAGATAAAGATCTCGTAACCACTTATGACGACTGTAAAGGCGTTATATTAAGCCCATCAATTCTAGATTGTGTCTACGACATCAAAGACCTCAAACAATGAGATTATCAGAGAGCAATCAGTCAAATCTATTATGAACCAAATGTGTCCGAACAGCGACCTGAACTGTTTGGAATATCGATCAAATTAACAATCATGATCGTTTATTATGTAATATGGCATCTTCGTCTCACGCTTCAAGAGCAATTGTTGCAACAACATCTGTAAAGATATTAAATTATAAACAGTAAACTTATTATTTCCAGATCAATTTTTAGTCTAAGTTAAATTTAAATCGTAAAATTTAGCCCCACAATATACAAGATCTGATCTCTTTGGGAGGATTAGATTGATTTTGAACGTTTAAATATTTTGCGAGATATTTCTTAAGATCTGTCGGTGTCATAATATTCAAATCGCAAACAACCTTATTTATTTTTCTCAATATTCTCTTATATCCCTTCATCCAAACAAAAGGCTTAGCATTATTCGAATTCCACCAGAGAGGAGCATCAGCCTAAATGTAGCTAAATATTTAATAGCAAATATTGAAGTTACCACTCACAAGTCAGCCCCTACTACATTAATATAACGACCTCGTCGACAACACAGTAATAATTTGTCATTTCCGCGCTTTGTATCTATTTTCCCTTATATTACATACCGAATCCCGCTGTTATATAAAATATTTGGGCGCGCTCATGGTTGGTTACATTACCATCTGTTACGTAGCCCTTATTACGAACACATATGTTACTATGTATGCGTGTATAATTATGGGTTTATTATAGAGGAAGGGGCAGTCAATTTTGCAGTCGAGGTATGGGAAATATAAAGGAAATTACTGAATAAATTCAGTAGTAGAAAAAGGAATTTATATGACGGATGTTTGTGGACACGAGGCGACAACCTTCTCGTAGGACATAAGTACAAAGTACACTGACCTTATTGTTAGTCAGAAAAGGCGTAGTAGATAAATACCTGGGCCAAAATTGTCGTCTTACGGCCGAACCCAATAACGTATCTATTACCAATTTTGGCGTACTGCGGGCTTAGCATGACGCTATCTATCTCTTCGAAGAATAGACACGGCTATTCCCATACAAAGTGACATTTCGTTTCTCTATTTTAGACATCGCACCGTAAAAATCCTTCTAAAATCTGTCATTTTGTCTTTCGTTTCTGCCGATCATTGTCTAGGTCCTTTGTAATGTAGACTATTTCAGAAGACAGTTGTCTAAGGTAGTGAAGACAATTTGATTTTTTAATCGCCATGCTAAGACAGTAGAAAACTTTTTACTCGACGGCCACAAAGTATAAAAATGGAAAGGAAAAAAGGAATTTTTCACTTTTTGTATGGAAAATGTGAAAAATGATTACCTACATGTTGAGTTTTAGGGGTTTAAGGGGTTTTTCATAAAGGGGGTCGAAATTTTCATAATTTTTGCGATAGGACACACCATTTTCGAGATATAAGCAAAATAAAAGATAAACGTGAATAAATTACTGAATTTCGTAAAAAGTGCTGTTGACTCTTTCTACTTTGCTGCCGTCGTACTGTCTTCACGAAACGTAATTTTTGTCTATTCTTCCGTCGACAAGACGGTGCTTGTGCTAAGCTTGCTGGAGATAGAAAAAGCTATCTCCGTTTTTAACGTCCCAATAATCTATCAGAGATTAAGGAATCTTACCGGCCAACGTTGTCTATCGAAGGGAGGGCATATCGCTTACTACGGATAGCTATTTGTATGAAAAATACAAAATATGCGCCCCTATATAGTTGTTGCAGCTGTTGACAGCTATTTGTTTAACAGGACAGTTACTAAAGATGACAAATAAGTATATCCGCCGAATTGAGGGGATAAACTTATCTAACAAAGCAATATTTACTTAAAAAAAATACACTTTATAAATAATCATTTAAAGCCATTGGACCAGTATTCGTGGACCAGTATTCGTGGTCAATATTTTTCACACAAGTGACAATGTACAGAAATCATAAACAAAACCGTAACTATGCTTATTTTAAATCGGTGACAGACAGGTGTAAATATGATTATTCTTACAGGCCAGTGTATAGATACATATATAAGACCTCCAATAAAAACATGTCCGATACGTAAAAGTACGGCAAGCGAAAGTGCTTGTGAAATCATGACAGAGTTATCCGATTGGAAAAATGATTTTGAGATGAAAATGATCTTCAAAGCAAAAAAGTTTATAAATTCCGCTTTGACCATAATAATATGAGCAAATTAAGTTGCTATGAACCTACATAGGTATAGATTTCGTTCAAATAAAACAGCAGTGAGTAATTAACTCACCTAAATATTACCTAAAAGTAACCTCAACAAGGTTTGGTGTTTATTATGTCAAACTGTCAATTAAGTTTTATTCCTCCTCTTCAGCCTTAACAATTTCTTCAGAAAAATGTAGTAATATCTTGTATAATGTTCTACTTACTTACAAACTTTTCATTTAAAATAAATTATAACTTAATCCAGTCATTTAGAATTTAATAAAGATTTTTATAAAAATGCTAATTATAGACGTTGTTTTTTTTTTTAAGTGCTTGTAACGGAACGCACTTACGGGAAAAGTATAAAACCATATTTATTGTTTTCGGGTCTCTATGTGTTCCCTAACTTTTTTATCCATAATCTAAAGTGCCATTTTTTTTTGACCTAATCATCATTTGTCCGAATGATAACTTGTCCGAACTTAATGTCACATAATATCACATCCCATGAAATTGAATTCCCAAAAACAATATGCCTTCAATATGCCCTAAATTTGTTTATCATAAATATTACAGTCATATGACTTAAAACCGTTATCAATACAAGTTATAAGTCCTAAATTCAAATTATTTCATGTTTATCTATCCTAATAATCTTTTTAAAACAAATTTGTATTACAAAGCTTTTGTCACGGCTCCGGCGCTGCATGTATTATCACTCAATAAAACAGTTGATTGTGGTTACGTGGTTTTCATTTCCCTGTAAGAAGCATGCAAACAAGCATACACCATGCATGCAGCAAGCATGCAGCGAGCATGGAACATGCCGCTGCATGGTTTCTGTCACGAATCCGGCGCTGCGGGGCTCCGGCGGTCCCACGCGAGCTTACGCTCACCACCGCAGCTTCGTCTTGTTGGCCAGCTTAGCCGGCCAGCCTCAGCCGCGGTGGTGGGCGTTACGCGATTCTAAATTACACTCTAGAGGAGTAGGGCAGACAAGACTGCGTGGAGTCGGATTTACAGCGATTCGTTTCTGTCACTAAAATCTATTTTTTAGCAAATGTTTTAGAACTAACAATTATATTATAAACGAACTATCGGAATAATACACATTATATGTATAATACAATACTTACGTCATATGACTTTATTTCATGTAAAATTAGGAGATTCAATTATAGTACTCGATGTTATGACAGAATAGTTTTAGAAGTAAAGATAATTATGTAAAACAAAATTTCGAATTTTTGAACATTATGGTTAGGTAATCAAGTTTATAGAAAACGTGTTATGGTTAATCATTTTCGGACAAACCATTTTAGGAGAAGAAAGGGAGTGGCATGGTTTTCATTAGATAGGTAGCCTTTATTGACGATTGTGAGACGACATTCAAGGACAGATTATACTGAACAAACAGAATTATACTGTCTATCATCAATAGCGATCTGTCTTTCACTGAAAATAGGTTATTGGGTTCGGCCGTTAATTGCTTTGTCACACTTCGGTTGATATCACTAGCACGTCATAGAACTACACGGTCTATTTGTGCTTTAAAACCAATGTGACGGTTAGAGAGTTTCAACTGATTGAAGTATCAATTGACTGGGAGTTTTGTCAAAGTGGAAAACCGATTTTGAGGTCGACTATATGTGAGGCGTTTTGTAGTTCTACCTACCCTCCTAAGAAAAATGCATGTATTTATTTAAGTATTCCAGCTATGTACATTCCTGTTTACTTACAAGTAGGAACAGACTCAGAGAAGAAGCCATATCGTTTGTAATGACTGGTGTAAAAGACTGTATATATAAACTGTGCCAACAACCAAGTCAATAAAAGTTATTCCCACGAAATCAGTATAAAAATAATCTACCGGCCTCGTTTATAAGAAGCGATGTGGGTTTTTCAAATCAAACAAATCGATGTGGTAATCCAAGCACTATTTCAAGAGAATGTAAACTTTGTGTTCCTGGTATAGATCATCTAACACACCTAGTACTCAAATATTTTAGTTCGCACCCGGTTTATATGAGTTAAACAGTATTTTTATCTCACGAAGCGACTCGCGCTTTACATGTGGTAACCAACTGTACAAACACACTGTGAATGTATGCGTGAAGAGGAGTAGCGTCAGGATATACCACACATGCACACATGTACACACAATTCCGACTTCGCCATTGTATCAGAGGACGGTACCGAGCGATCCTGCGCTGCGCTTACACAATTGGTAACCACAAGTAAAGCGCGCGTCGCTTCGTGAGATAAAAATAGAATAGGCAGTTAGCAGTACTTACAATATGCTAGGTTATTTTATAAAGAAAGTGTAAGAATACTCTACTTGCATTGTAAATCTATTGTTTCTCACTGCTAATATCTTTTACGCCAAGAAGTCAAAAAAACTCCCACTTTAGAATTTTTTGCAGGTTACTAATCCAACATAATGTCAAACCTCTTATATTACATTACTTATCTGCGTAGAAAAAGCTTTTCCTGCTCAAGATAATTCATAACAGCACATAAATATTTCATACTTGTCAAATAGTAAGCCTCCTACAAATTGTAACGGGGCCAAACTGACTAGCTTTGATTTGAATTTACAATACAAGTAATTAAACTACCGAAAACAAATGATGAAAGGAAATGCTATTAACAATACAAGTAATTATAAACCTACCGAAAACAAATGACGTAAGGAAATTCTATTAAAATATAAATATATTTTTAAATGTAGAATACAAAACAATCGAATTAATTTGAATTCCAATTTCAAAACTGTTTTTTATCGAACAAAATGAATTAGAAAATCTTTGTTAACTTTTTTCATCTATGGACATTTAAAAGCATTTTCTTTCGTTCGTGTGTTGTAAGGTACTCCAACATTTAGCTGTCACGCCGCGCCTTTTTCAAGAGATTTCCGAATCCTCCGAATATTCAATTAGTTTCGTCAAAAATCATGGAAATTTGACTACATACGTAGCAAAACAAAGGGAATTGTAAGGATTTCTGAATTCTTGCATTAGAACATGTATATCGCTGTGTAAAAAACAGCACAGACCTACCTCGGATATTGTATTTTTCATACATACATTTTTCAGCAAAAGCGGAATCTGTAAAGAATTCCCGCTTGTACTATTAATCATAACAGAAAATGCATTTGAACTGATGAAATTTCCAAAAAACGTAGCGTGCCAATCTCTGTTGTAGCGGGACAATGGATACAAGCACCTACAAAATATTACAGAGTACATGAATTGCTAGTATAGGTACATTATAACGATGCTTCAGTGTGAGATATTAGAATTTCAGTTTACAATATCAATATTAAATGTACCTAAGTAGTTGGAAAATAGAATGTCGTTTTAGATTCCAATGCTATTTCTTAATGGAGACACTTTTCTCTTTGTAACTCTTTATTTATTTGTCTCACGTCCAATAAATTCTCGAAGGTAACGTTAATGATATTTTCAATAATGTTTACGTTTCCATAATTCTGTAAGCGTCCACCGAAAATTCAATTTCTTGAGTAACTAAGCAGAGTTTCGTCGCTATGCCAGTGCTACTTATTATTATTATTTCATCAAGCATACCAAGATGGCCCAAAATTCCGAGCATTCGCTTACCTTTGGGTACCAAAACTGTGTTTCACAAAAGCATAACTAGAGAACCGTAGGAACAATGACGTAGGTACAAAACACAAAATTGTATGCACCCCATTGCTGGGAAACGACTTTTATTCTTGGTGTGAAAAACATTTACATTGCGTGCTGCCGTAATCAGCAAGATTACGGCAGCACGCAATGTAACGCACGCAACACATTGTGCTTTTCGATGCATGCAACTGTACTGGTGTATAATATTGTACATTTTAAAAACTTCTCCGTAACCAGAAGGTTTGCAGGAATAGTTCAGTAAAAAAAAAACACAATAGCGTGGAGTACAAGTGACTCTCGACGTCGCGTATTTTTACCCCGTTATTACTCATCGTATATTTACAAGAATAACCCTTAAGATGTGTTCATGAATGAGTACCTACTATAACATCGTAAGCTTTTCCGAGTACCTACCGCAGTGACAGTACCTTACTGAGTCATTAGAATGCACAATGGTAAATTCGTCCGTCGCACGCGGCGTTCAGTATGCAAAACAACCGTGATTCAGGTGTCTTCGTGTCAGAGCCAGGTGTGTCGGCGACTGTACTAGCATGCATCTTATGTATTTAAGATGTAATTTCATCTATCTCTGAAGGCGGGTCGATGTTTGGAGTGAAGCTTCTTGTATGTACTGCTGTGCATGGTAGTACTGCGTCATGGTGGAAATAACTGCGTTATTATAGCCCAGACACTTGATATAATGTCTGTATAATTTTAGACTTCTTCTGTCGCTTCTTGTCAAAAATCAACATTTGGAAAGTAGAACTTAGAAATGTGTGTTGTTAAAACCGTTTTATCCAAAACCAGAAAACTGAATAAGTCTTCGAAGGTAATTACAAAACCTACCTACCACAATAATTGTTTGTTCAGGCTTTATTGTTGTTGTTGTACTTGTTTACGGCTTCGGTGTAATCAAAACTTTAGACGAAACAAAAAAAAACAAATTCATTCAATTATTCTTCCAAAAGTTTTCTGAAGGAGACCCATTTACGCGTTTATCGTAATTAGTGCATCGCATTGAATAATAACCGTGCCCCCAGTAGAAGTAACGAATGAAGCGATGCGGTATAGCATTGAAATACTTAATTAAAGTGGTCTACAGGGAGTTTCTGAAACGTGCTGTTTAAGATTAGATAGGAAACGCCGACCTCATCTAGTTTAAAAATATGATTGACGTGTAAAAGTGTTTGTACAAACCTACTTACAGAAATAAAATCATTTATCATTTATCATTTATCATTTACACTTTGTATCCCGAAAATTGGTCCCAGTACAATCACGTTGCGTTCCTATTCCATAAATAACAAAAGAGAAATGCTAATTTGTTCACGCTTATTAGACTATCTAGCTAAGTCTTAGATAATCGCAAGGGAATGCTCTTATGTGTAACTGCCCAAGAATATTTGTCACTGTCCATTTCCAGAAAAGGGAAAACAAAAAAAACGAATTGAGATTTCCATTTCATCAAAATCCTCAGCACGTATTTCTCGCTAGGTGGCACTCGTAACTATGTGGAACCCCATACAGAGTTGTTCCATTTTGATATTCAATTTACGAGTCACGAACTATAACGGACAACACAACAAAGGCTGTCCTGTCGTATATCAAAAGAGGACGCACGAGGCTTTTACTTTTATAGATACTTTCAGGTTCAGTGAAATGGTCATGCAGACCATGTAGGGGATTTTAAATACCTCTACTATTTTAAAATCCAACTGTTACCAAGTTAGCCTATTTTATTTATATATCTTTGGATTAAAAGGTTCCATGATTAAAAGATCTTTCGGTCTAGCTAGAGAAACAGAAATCACATCATGTTTTATATTTAATTTTATGCATCCAATTTCCTTTTATACCTATATGGAGTCTCTTAGCTGTTTCTCCCTAATTCACAGATACAGTAGGCTCTATTACGGAAAACTCAATTTCAACATCCACATCTCCGCTCCACTGACTGAAAAATATAGCCACAATCAAGATTGGTAAGACAATAGCTGCCCATTAACGCTCAGTTGACGTATAGAACCAATATTTTCTGAGCTAATGAAGTTGCCGACTCTATAGCATTATACTATGGCATAGAGGTATACCGTCGTAGAACATTATAGTACTGAAATTGTGGATATTATTTTCAAATTAATTTCGTACAAATTGATGATTTTATAATGGCTTGGAGAAGCTGAAAGTTTGTCGGAGGGCAGACACGCAGAACTTGTAGCTATAATATTGTAGACTCTAAACTTTTTACTTTAGTCATTATATCATCATTACCGTTGCTTGTCATGTTGTGTGATGTGTACGCTTTGGGTTATAATCGGAACGAGGAATCGCCTACGATGAGAATCTAGTGAAATAAAATCCTTATACCAAATAATCTGTCAGTTTCCTACAACTGGTCGTGATTTGAGTAGGAAGTGTTTTCCGAGTAGGCATGAGGTGTCTCGAATGTGACGACATTTATAACGCCGTCATGCGGAATACGTCATTGCGCGAGCTTTACCACTCATTCGGTCTTCTAAAATAAAACCCCTTAAAATATTCTGAATAATCGAGCAAAGATACGATCTGTTTCATACTGATCGTTAGAAGGATGAAATTTTATTAAATACATTTAGATTTATATAAAACATTTTTACAAAAAAACAACCGACTTCCAAAAAAAACACTAAAAAGCGTGAAAAATACCTTTAATTTCGCAAGTCAGTGTCTTTGGTTTTGTATTTTCGTTTTTGGCCACCGACTTCCGAAATTAAAGTTATTTTTCACGCTTTTTAGTGTTTTTTTTGGAAGTCGGTTGGTTTTTTCTAAAAAAGTTTGTATTTTTCACTTTTTAGTTGCGGTATCTACCCCACACAAATTCATATACCACTACTTGATATGTAAATAACAGTGACAGGAAATTATTAACATAGAAAACTAAGTGGAAAAAATACGCAGTATTAAGGATAACTCACAAAACTGCTAGTCAGAACTTAATCAAATTTATATGGGACCACATGTGAAGCACCAGCTATCAAATAAAAAAAGAATCATCCAAATCGGTTTGCCCAGAAAAAAGTTCTGAACTAACACACTACAGTCGACTTGAGAACTTCCTCCTTTTTTTAAAGTCGGTTAAAAATATGACGAATTCAATATCCGGTTAGACTGGATGTGGAACCCAGCATAGTTGAGAAAACCCTAGGCATATTGATTGATGGCGAATTAAATATGGAACTATATATAGCTTCTACTAGAGAGTTTACAAAACATTACATGCATATTGGCAAGTAATTAGACTTCTTAATTAGTTCCTCGAGACCGTAGACGAGGCGTTTCCCACGCAACTCAATTTGCACTGGGAAAGCTAGTCTCAAAGCTTGGTGAAATTACACATTATTATACTGTAATCTACTTTTGTATACGACGAGAATGTTTTACGAGGGTCTTGCCGAATTTAACAAAGTTCTATTGTACCTAAACATGTTGGCATAAATAAACAATTCGTATCAAAACATTAATAGGTAGACGTTCACTGCCATACTTGGGGCTCCTTAGTCAGGTAGAAACGTTTATGTCCAAATGAATCTGTGAATTCTGTAAGGTCACTAAAAGAGCCTCTACGAATACCTATACTCAAAGCAGGAGGCCTCATCAATCATAATTAATAATAATAATAATAACCCCACCGCTGTACATCTACAAAGACGTCGTGGTGGGGCTTCCGCGCTCTGAACTCTGGGTTTGTGCCGGTAGAGTTTACTTTGCCGGAACATGTCTAGGGTGAGGAGCCAGACCAAAGGAGATACAGATACCCCCCGCAGGGCAACTTGTGGCGAGTTGATGGGCAGAAGTAACCCCACGGGCCATATCTCCTGGGAGAAATCTTGTTCTCTGGCTTGCCTTTATTGACCGACTGGAGTGAACACTGACGAGGAACAGAACTCCCACCTTTTTCTTGCCTTTATTGGAGATTCGCAAGAGCAAACGTGCTCGGAGCAAGGAAGTATTCTAGTAAGCGCTGGTAGGGATCTTGACCATTTTCCGGGCTCTGGGATTGTTCTGCTGATAGCTGTGGAATACCTCTCCACTCCTCAAGTACCTCAGGAAATATTGCCCCTTTGCCGCTACGTCACTATGTGCTAACGACGGTTTCCGGGGGCCCATTATTGAGTGTGGAAGTCACCCCCTGCCATTTTATCCGTGTATGTATGTAAATATAAAACATTGATCAGGCAGGGGTCATAGTCCTTCTATAGTTCTTGGTAAGTAGTCCACTTTAGCCACCCAAACCCATAGTACAATATTTTTTTTTGCATCTCCTGCAGTAGTCCAACTTCAACCACGGGTTGTCCTTAGGTGCACTTGCACAGTGCATACAGGGATATCGCCGGTTTGTGCTTAATTTCCTTTACTTATAGAGTCTAACGGGCCTCTGCGAGTTGGCTTCGGCCCCTCGTATGCCTTACCAACGGTCCGGGACCTACGGTCCCGAAATATGCGAAAAGCTTAATAAGTCTGAAATCCCCAATCTTGAGCAAGCGTTGTGATCAATGCTCGTGCCTTCTCTATATTACGAGAAGAGGCCTTTGCCCTGCAACGGCGTAATGGTGTTCCACTTGCTCAAGAGGAACACCATTTAGCTGTTTGGGAGGCACAGCAAGGTGGTATTTGGTCCGCGCCTCAAAAACAATGTACAAATTTTCTGAACGTTATACAATAACCCATGTTCATTGGCGTATCGTTAACATGTGGCCAATAGTGTCCTAATACCGCTGACTGGAATACCTACCGCGCTCAGCAGCACCATGTCGTCTGCGTAACTTAAATGATTGACACAAACACCGTTAATATGACAACCGACATGATGACTGCTAAGCGTCTCAATCAGGGCATTCATATACAAATTGAAGAGGGCAGGGGAGGTCAACCCGTGTCTCACTCCACACTCCAATTGATGGCTCCGACAGCACATCTGCCCACCGAACATTGTTGACCTGGTTTCCATACCAATGTTTGAAGATGCTTATAAGCTCGGTAGGCAAGCTTTTAGCTTCAAATTCCTTCCATAATATATCGTAGGAAACCAGATATAGGCCTAGACAGATCGAGGAAGCAAGCGAAATAGGTGTTCTTCTTTTTGTGTAGTACCTGACGGCCTGCTTGAAATAGAGCACTGCACTTTCTGTAGAAAGTCCTACAGCTAAACCCAGAACTGCTAGTCGTGCAGCACGAGACGTTCGTTTAGCCGTGTATCAATCAGACCATCAAGCACCTTAGCGACTGTGGTCGCTAGAGAAATTGGTCTATAGTTTCTTGTTAAAACTTTCTCTTTTAGTTTATAGCATCTTTTCCAAATTGTTGTTTTGATTTTAACCCGAAAATGGATATTAACATGATCGATTTAATTGATAATGAGGATATTGAAGACTCTGAGTTGTTGAGAACAATTCTCACATCGTTTTTTCTTTTGTTGGTTCATTACAATATAATGTTAAAATTACTATAGAAGGTAATACTATTAACAAAGAGGGAATAGTTCTAACATAGAATTCGATAATTTAAAAATACCACATCTAAATTAACTTTGTTCAACTTGCGATGGTTTTGTTTAATGTTATGGTTTCTTATATCGCGCCAGAATGTTACGTTTCGATACACGTAGGTACTTAGATGTATTATTACTAATTAATAAGACACTTGTATGTGTTTAAACCTATACAATACTGCAATCGAAGAAATAACTAATATACCATGCAAATTAACAGTCTCAATATTTTTAACACTCCTAAACATCATAATAATCATTAGCGTAGTAACTAAAAGTTTCCTTTTCTGAGCATACGGAACGTTGCAATAGAATGATATTATGGTGAACGAATAATATTTGTATTAATCTGTGGTTGATATGTAGACAATGGTTCAAATGACGGTAGGTACTAAGAAGACCACGGTTTTTTTAAGTTTTGTAAAACGGACAAATTTAGACCATGGTTCTGCAGGTAAGCCTGGACTTGATAGGACAGGTTTAAACCAAGGTTTTTTTTTTTGTAATTTAAGACTGTGAAAGTACAGTCGCCAACACGTCAACTTACCAAAAACTGTCAGATTTTCTCATTAGATTTTGAACTTAACCATAAAATTGTTTCGAGAAATTTGACAGTTTCGTGTAGCTTGACCTGCTGGTGACTGTACATAACTAAATTTAAAAAGTAGCATTTGTATTTGCCCATCAATCACGCAATTTTTTTATTGACACTATCTCTACGGCGAATATATTTAGCTATTCTTGAGTAACGACCGAAACAAGCAAAAGTTATTTCAAAATCGAAAATTATACCGAGGTCTTAAAGGCGTAACCACCCTTCTTTTTATTTCCCACCATAAAATATATTTTTAATTCCTTAGGTATTTAATTCGTGGAGATTACGACCTCAAACTCGATGTCGTCGCTATAAACAGAATCGTAAACCGTCTGTCACCATTCACCAAGCCATGACCTTCTCTCGTAATGAAAATGTAAATATGAAATAAAATAAACGTAAAATATAAAATAGGGATTAGCGAACCGACTGTAGCTGTAATGGGAAATTAATCTTTTGAAAGTTCCCTGAGATCGTAATGGTGGGTGAGAAATGTCTTATGGAGGCATATTTTAATGGAATTAGCTTATCAACAAATAAGAAAAGGGGTTTTCTTTTAGGAAAATATTTATTGAGATGGGTTTAATTTTAAAATAGCATTTTTAATTTTAACATTTCTTATCACAATGATCTTTTTTTGCAGTATAGTTTTTCATCCTGTGTTTTTTTTTTTTTAAACCAATACAATTGACTACGCACTTGAAGATATTTGAAAAATTTGCCATCGTTATGTTATGTAATATTTTTTCTTCTACTTAGTTGTGTTAGAAAAACGGTACTCTCCTTGTAATTAAGAAAGCATATCACGTCATATAAATTACTCGCGCACTTGACAAAGGGAAGGACAAGGTCAAGCTAAATAAATAACGAACAATGTTAAATTAGTATGAGGTTGACTCACTGTAATTAACATTTATGATACTCGTATAATATACATACACTAACCCGCTCCAGGGGGTCTATTCTCTAAGTACGAAATCGGTAGTTTTGGCCCAACTTACGGGCGTTTACTACTCCGTATCACCTACGGACATACTTCAGGGCCCAAACTAAGAATTAATGACAAAACGATTTGTCAGTTGTTCTTACTCCCGATGTGTTTTTGCCCGTCCGAAAAAGTTATATATAGGGAGGAGGGTTCATTCGAATGTAGCGATCTACCTTCGGACGGGCCCGTATCTAGGCTGACGGACTTATAGAGTAGGACCTCTGCTTCGCAAGGTTTCTGCGACTTGAAAAAACAACGAGATTTATCTAATTTAAGTGAGTTTAATATTCATAATCAGCCTATAATGTTCCCACTGCTGGGACACAGGCCTCCTCTCTTCGAGAGGGAGTGGGCTGTAATCTACCACGCGGGCCCAGTGCGGGTTGGTAGATATCACGTGTCTTGGAATTTTTGGTTTTAGGACATGCCGGTTTCCTTACTGTTTTCCTTCACCGTTTTTGAGAGCAGTGGTAATTAAATTGTTTACACAAAGTAAAGTGCCTGCCTGGGTTGGGACCCACGACGTACAACTCTTAAGTCGGGGACGTTACGAGTGGGCCACCACTGCACTCAGTCGGGGTCGGAGTTTAATATTGATACACATAATAAACACATACACCTTCCGGAATAAAATTTCTAAGTACTGGTGAAAACTACATCAAAATCCGTTGCGTAGTTTAGAAGGTTAGAAGGCCAAACAGACAGACACGAAAAGCGACTTTAATTTATAATATGTATGATATGATGTATGTAACATAATATTACTAGGCGTATGTGCAAAAAAATAAACGATGACAAAAATACTGCAGCATGAAATGGTGCGGCATTCCTTCATAATGATAAGTGCAAAAAAATTCTCTTCGATTCGTTCGTTCTCGATAAAACTCGAGGGTGCTAAAAAACTTTATCAAAATGACAATACCTCAGAAGGAATCCGAGGAAGTGGCAATTAATTTTCATCGAGCACCTAGAAAAGACTTGATTTAAACGCCGAACTGAAATTCTTGGAAAATTTCGACGGATTTAAATAGAAATGCACAGACTGGGCATTTGTGTCGAGATTTGCTCAGAGCGGAACACCCCAAAACTTTTGTTGAATGATGTTTCATTGCCATAAAATAAGTTATTTCTTAATTCATTATTATTTACCAGCTTCCTTGCGAAGTTTCATAATTGTTTTCGTTGATGTTTAATGAAGTTTATTACAACTTTTCTCCATATAGTTATCTACCGTACATACCTTTCCAGGGCGCATCTGTCGACGTCACGCTTTGACACCGGCCCGTGAGTGGTTAGTATAAGTTCGTAAAATAAAGGCTATTTTAATTAAATTGAAACATTTGTGGCGCTTTGCTTGCGTAAAGATAGGAATAAACGTTTTAGACTGTCGATACATTTTCGTAAATTATATCAAACATGCCATCGGTAGTCAACTTTGCCAGAAAAAATTAAGGCATGTTTAAATGCTATCTTTACTTTACTTAACCGACCTCGCATAGCTCCCGGTATCCATCTGTCGCCGTAAGAAATTCCATTTCCCGGCTTGCTTCTGCAAACATCGTCTACTACGAGTTGGCATCGACCTCTTTTTCTTTTCCTGACATGTTTGCTTTCGAATCCTACACTAACCAAACTATTTCGTCTTTATGTAAATATTTTTGTCATAATTTACAGGGTAAATCCTATTTTTATTGAAACTCTACCTAGGTAAGTTCTACAAACGCATCTAACATTTTCATTTCCATAATCATGTCACAGATTACCGCTGTAATCTATGTAACGGTCTCTCTAAAACGTTTTTTTAAAAACATCATTTCACGCTATAGGTAGGTATACCAAAACAATTTTGATCGATTGACTTCACTTTACCGAACACCAGTGTACACAAAATCAGCCTATAATGTTCCCACTGCTGGGACACAGGCCTCCTCTCTGTGAGAGGGAGTGGGCTGTAATCTACCACGCGGGCCCAGTGCGGGTTGCCGCAGGAGGAGACACCCTGGCGTCGGGAGTCGATAGCCGACTCCCGGCCACCGTAGGCGCGGGCTTGCGGACGGCGAGCAATGGGCAGCTCGCCGTCCGGTAAGGACCAGGCCCGGGTCGACGGCGCGTTGTGTTCCACGCGCGCCTCAAAGAGATGTCAGCATAATTGACGGGGTCCGATAGGGCCGATGCCTGCCGGCGTCGCGGTTTATTCGAAAGAGTTACCGTGGCCCTGGCGCACAGGCAACTGAAGGAACACGGGTGGGGGGTCAGTAAGAGTCTGACACGCCCTTCCGCTCTGCCCAGAGCGGGAGAGGTCATTTGATGATTTCCCACCCCAAAAAAAGAAGGTAGATGTCACGTCTCCGAATTATTGGTTCTAGGACATGCCGGTTTCCTCACGATGTTTTCCTTCACTGTTTTAAGAGCAGTGGTGATGAAATTATTTACACAAAGTAAAGCGCCTGTCTGGGTTCGAACCCAGGACCTACAACTCGTATATCTGGAAAAGGTTACCACTGGGCCACCACTGCTTTCTACCATAGAAGACACAGCATTTAATTAGAAATCGCAGAACAATGGACGGTCTTTCCATAACATTAGGTAGGTATATGAAAATCATCATCTTCTGTCTCCTGGCCTTACCCCAATTAATTTGGGGTCGGCAGAAGTCTTTGTCTTCCATATTTCCCCATTAGTCGTCATCTCGGTAGTCACCCCCTTCCAGCCATATCGTCTTTCACACAGTCCATCCATCGTTTCTTTGGTCTTTCATTACCTATATGAAGAGGCTTACAAGAGCTAAAGCACGGTCACTGTCGGATTGCATAGAAAAGAAAGAGACGCGCTATGACACAACGCTGGTAATTTATTGCAAAATATGAAGCAATTATGGATTTACAAAAAATCTATTCATTGATAAAAAATAATAAAACACTATTACGTTAGTATGTTACTTGTAGAATAATCTGACAAAAAATCTGAATGTTTGCATGTATATTAGTATCGTTTTTAATCGTTAAAATATTTTTTTAGAGGTAACTTCGTGTTTTTTTTCTATCATATCAAGTTAATTGTATTATGTTTTCAACACACTATCTAACTAGCATATATCCAGAAGAATATCATATATTTTTCTGATTTTCGTTACTACAGTGGATCATATATTTTTAGGCATTATAAATTTGCGTTTAGGTCATGTAGTCCCCTTAAAATACACCAATAAATTAATAAAGACCTATTCATACCTATACAGCCCTTCAGAGAACAATATGTACACATGGAGCTCTTCAGCAGACAAGCGGATCTCTGTGAAATAGAATATTATGTTGAAATGCAGTGCGAACCAGCGCGGTGGAAGGAACACGCTAATCCTATTAATTATAATGAACACCGCATTTCGAGTTTATGTGCAATCTACGTCTATAGACGTCTAACACGCAGGAACCGCGCATTAAATAGTCTATCTATTTATGATCTGTGCTTGATTGCTTGAACGGATTTTTATTTGGATATTAGTTATTACTTCACAAATACATATGTATTTTCTTTATCAAAGGTGCGTTTACAGATACAAATCTCATTTGCTAAAACACTCAGACACGAATCAAATATTTTAGGCTTTTTCATGTTGTTTTCTTTATTCCAAATCATTGAAACTATTAACATTTCCGTCTTTATATATATTGCAAACGGCTTTATTTGTAAAAAATAATCCACATCTCTTTGAAAAATTGTCGGCAGTCAGAAAAAATCCAATACGGACTCAATACGTCAATCAACTGTGTCAAGTTAAATGTAAAACCGCACTAATGTAAAAAAGTTTTATTGGCATTGCCCCACGTATTTATAATAAAGTCCCTAATATGATTAAAACGATGACTGTATTTATATTCAAAAGGGCACTAATTGAAATATTAATTGAAAAATGTTATTACACAATTGACGACTTCCTTAATGATGAATCACTGACTGATTGACATGATAGTATTCCATTTGATATTTTTTATTACTGTAACCTTGTTGACATTTGACATGTTTGTATTATTGTGACATTTTTACTGTAATGCAAACGATTTGACATTATTTTTATTTTTTTTCTTCAATTATATTTATAATTATAATATCTTTAAATTTGTGTAAATTAAATAATAATATGAGTTGCATGCCCATGAGACGGTAGAACATGGAGTAATATTATAATAAAACATCTATGTACTAAATACCCATGTTTGCAAACGAATAAATGATTTGATTTGATTAAACCAAATAAAAAAAACACTATAGAAAACATTCAACCCTTATAAATTACTAAGGAAAACCTTTTTTTAATCAAGCAAAAACTCTTTGAAACAAAAGGCGGTTTAGATCTACAGGTGGTTGCCAAATGTAACACACTATTCCATTTTCAACTTAGAAGTAAAACACAGAACAGTGAGCTAATTGGAGAAGATTATTCTATTGAACAACCACATTAAATTAGGCAGTGGCAATGTATTTTACTCGGGTATATTCGGGAGGATTTCAAATATTCAATTTCGCATTCGGATTCGTATCACAAAATGCCTAAGCTGCCATTCCTTACTTTGGCGTGGAAACCGTATTGAACCTTTTCGGCGGCCTATTCTATCGTATTGTGAAGCTGAAAGGTATGTGAAGAAAGCTCTTTCGTTTGATAAGGAGGATGATTCTTCTTAAATTGTCTTTTATGTTTGTTTGACTGGCGTTTGTGTTTGAATAAGGTAAGAGCTTGGTGTGAAAAATATATTGTCTTATTTCAGCATAATGTGAAAGCTAGTTTAAACAAAAACAGAATTGTTTTATAGAAACAAATTATATAGTTATCGTGTACCTACAGGCTGTGTGTACAAATACATTTTTATAGAACAAAATTGGTGGCTACTCGTATTTCACGAGTAGCACAGCCCACCTGAAATACGATTCAACTGAATCAGAATTTCCAAATAAAAATCGGATACTTTTTATTTGTACCATAAAACGTGACCTATGGTATGGACGGTTCATTTTACAAACACATCGTTAATGGAAAGGTCAATTGCTTCGATAAATTGGGTATATGATTGGTAAGCGTGCTTCTGTAACCTCTCGGATGTTCTGAGGTTTAGATCCGCAATAAACTAAATAAAATGACGAATACCCTTTGTAAATGTTTAATGGCTACCTGAAGAATATTAGGCATCGAAGTGAAAATCAGGGATTGTTATAGCCAGAAAATATTATGATCTCCTAGCGAACTTGGCTTGACACACTGCCGTGGTCTTGATATGGCTATAACTATGCTGAGATAGGAGGCTTTTTGGCCTCGCACAAGTCTTTTATTTTTTGCTTGTTTATTGTTGTTTTTATTGTTAATTTTTAACCGATTTCACAAAAAGGAGGAGGTTCTCAATTCGTCTGTATGTGTTTTTTTTTTTTTTATGTGTCTTAGCTCATAACTTTTTTCTGGGTGAACCGATTTGTATGATTCTTTTTTTATTGGATAGGTGGTGCTTCACATGTGGTCCCATTTAAATTTGATCAAGGTTTGACCAGTAGTTTTTGAGTTATCTTTAATACTGCATATTTTATCAACTTAGTTTATATGGATGATGTGTTAATAATTTCCTGTCACTGTTATTTACACACCAAGTAGTGGTATACGAATTTGTGTGGGGTAGGTACCGCAACTAAAAAGTGAAAAATAAAAACTCTTTTACAAAAAAACAACCGACTTCCAAAAAAAACACTAAAAGACGTGAAAAATAACTTTAATTTTGGAAGTCGGTGGCCAAAAACGAAAATACAAAACTAAAGACACCGACTTCCGAAATTAAAGTTATTTTTCACGTCTTTTAGTGTTTTTTTTTTGGAAGAAGGTTGTTTTTTTGTAAAAAAGTTTTGTTAGTTTTAAATGCTCCTTTTTTATTTTATTTTTACTCTTTGCATTTCCTGTGCGTCTCCCAAATGTAATATTTTTCATTCTTTATTTTGTACTGTAGATACCTACCTCAAGAAGTAAAGTCCTCCCTTCTTATTAAGAGCCTGATTAATGTATACGTACCCATTAATTGTGTTTTATATTACCTACAAGTTTACGAGTTAAACATTTTCATTCATAAAATGAACCATGATTTTCCAACCATACCTATAGCAGCTTCATCAGTTCATTCAATCATTCACCCATGCAAGACCTTCAACTAAGATATTCACTTCCAAACGAACGAACGAATGAACGAATCGCGATTATAATGTGATTGGGACGAATTCCAATCACATTGTAAGCAACGTTGGGTTAGATAGATTCATGGCTATGTACTGCATAGTATGTACCTATCTATATACATATGAATGTATGTATTGTGCATTTAGCCACAATTCGGCTACGGATCATAAATCATTGGTATCAGCGACATGTTTGAGCACTGGCTAATATCTATTGTATTGGATATAGGCAATGTAAATGTAATGGAAATCTGAAATTGCTCAACGAAGTTGTTTCAGATTTCCTGTACATAGGGAAGTAGGAAGAAATTCCACGTAAGGTATAAATATTTAAATTCAACCAAACAATTTTTAATCTAATGATCTCTTGGTTTATTCATGAAGGTTTCTACGGAACCAATCAAAGATTCGTGTATGACTGATGATCCTTGAATGACTATGTTCTTTTGTAGTAATTCGTATCAATAAAAAACGATCTTCTCTTTGATTCGTTTAGAAGGCGATAATCCGACTGTCACGCCCGTGCTCGTAACACTAGGCGATACCTAAATGACTACTAAAATAAAAGCACGCTGTTGGATTTTCAACTTATTTTCGGCTTAGAGCCGAAAGTTGAAAATCCAACTACGCGCTCGAACAATGCTAAAAGGATACCATATAAGAATAGAATACCTATAGATCCTCGAAACAATAACATTTAAACTTTGTTGTAACCTTGCAAAAGCGTTAGACACATATGTACTGAAAGTGTTTATTACACTTTTATGACCACTAACCCTGGACTTGTTACTAGACGTTAGATTGTAAGGTCAATACCTAAATGTGACGATATACTAAACTAATAATCGTAAAGTTTTTATTAAGTTTATTTCATTTCTTTGTTATAATCTTCCTAAGAAAGAGAGAAAAAGTTCAAAAGATATCATGAAATTACACAATTTGTAGTACGAAATTCACCAGTCATAACTTATATCTACTAATAATAATGCTGAAGAGTTTGTTTGTTAGGTTTCCGTACCCATAGGGTGCCAATGGAACCCTATTACTAAGCCTCCGCTGTCCGTCCGTCCGTCCGTCTGTCTGTCAGTGGGCTGTATCTCATGAACCGTAATAGGTATTGTAGACAGTTGAAATTTATAAAATAAAGATAAATTTAAAGTGGGTTCTCATATAAGAAACGTGTTTTTATTTAATATGTCTTGTTAAATATTGTACGGTGATACGGAACTCTTCGTGTACGAGTCCGACTTTTTTGTGTTATTCAATGTGCTATTCACTGAACCTATCAGACAGATTTTAAAAAAATCTGTTTGCATCTGACAGACCCATTCTTTTGGCAGGCTATAGCTATGGAGCCGAGCAAAAAGAAAAAGGTCAGAAAGAACGTCAAGCGAAAACGAAATAATAGCGCTGGCAGACGTTGTGATGCGACGCGGTGGGTCGGGGAACAAGAAATTTCACGCGGACGAAGTCGCGAGCAGAAGCTAGTGGGGTTACAAACCAATGCGAGTTTTTATACCAATTCGATCGTCAATTGGACGTAGTTCAGCAGAAAGGACTCAACCCAGAAAAAGAAATTTTTGAGTTATCGAGGTTTTAAGTTTAGGTCTGTATTGCTGCAATGATGTTACGGTTGGAATATTTTGGTTGGAGACAATTTTGTTACTTATATTAAATATAGACCTGCTTCTTCCAAGTTGAATTTATTAATAACTGCTTGCGTAGTTTGGGTTATTACAGTGGTTTGTAGAAAAATACCCGTCTTTACGTGGGTTGCTTCGCATCATTAAAAAATCAACCTTATCTTTGTAGTATCACGGATCTTTTTTGCTGAGTGAAAGAACAAACTTTTAGGACCTCTTTGGCATACATAACTCATATTTGACCATAGTGCGGGTTGAGTCCTTTCTGCTAAACTACGTCCAATTTGTACTCGAAACTGAAGCAGCGCTATCTAGTGACAATCATGGGAAATACAATTATTCTGTAAAAAATGATGTAAGTGATCATTTGACTTAATTTAAATTGCCGCGGAATGGAAGCGCTTTTTTTTTGTACGAAGCACATGGGATCTCATTTGTAGTCTGAACAAATAAATGATTATTATTAATATAATGAACTTTATGTCAATAGTGTAACGTACACACGGCTACATATCAAGCTATACATTTCCAGTTGTAGGTGACCTCGCATTGTATAGGCTTTACGTACAATGAGATCTCAACGTATACTGGAAATGCGTACAAACTAGATACGAGCCAAATAGCAGATCACGCGTCTTCTGGAGAATTCTCGCGCATTCTTAGATATCCCCGCAGTTACAAGCTCATCTAGATTGTGCATTACACAATTGACATCAAGCTCATTATACTATGTACTATCTCATTACAAAAACACGCTCCATTCCGTTCCGCGGCAATGTAAACTGAGCCTTATTGTTAAAGCGATCAAATAGGTATAACAACTCGTACACTAAGGCCACTGATAGTGAGCCAGGGCGGAAATAATAAAAAGATTACGGTAAAAAAGACAGTTTTCCTAAAACCGCCAACAAAACATTTGAAGCAACAGGATCAAAGCGTCCCTTGAGACGTGTTTTCATCAAAAATCTCGATCTAGCAGAAAACATGTTTTCAATATTTTCGCAGTAACAAAAGCTGCACTGAAAGAACTTTAAGTACATTCACCCTTGAAAGATTACTTGGCTTCAGAAAATTCAAGGTGTTAAAAACACAAAATTTGATTTTGCTTTGATTGTATTGTTGAGTTTCATTTTGACAGTTCAACAACATTCATTGCGTTATTTACGTTGTTGAGCAAACCAATTTTTCGAACATATGAAGCAATGGATTAGGAATAGGCTTCAAAATGATTCAGATTGTGATAGATACTGTGTTACGTAATTAGAGTGCTGGAGCAATTCCAGTGCAGCGAGTATTTTAAAGTACAACTAAAAAGTGTCTGTAATTGGTTTATTTAAAATAAATGCTTTGAGTTTGAATTTGCATTCACTTTGGATAGATAACAGTTTTGCTCAAATAGAAAAATGTTCACTTTTAGAAAATGATTTTGCGGTATAAGGAATTTATATGTCTTTAGGACTGAATGATAATGTCTATGAATTTATATGACTATGTCTGTTTTGTGTTTTACAAACAGAGTTAGATTTGCATCTTGTTCTCTTAGTAACTTAATCAAGAATCTAGTCACGTTTGATAAACAAATCTAATTTGCCAACTTGCTAATACCAACGCCTATGAGTAACTTAAAATGTCGTCAGCTTATTTTAACTTTCTTGAAGGTGTCAAAGTGAAGCACTGAAGTACGGAACTAAAGTAGAGAGTTTATAATTATCCTCTTGACATAACTGTCTAGAAAATTCTCAACAGTATCCCAGACTAGGAAGGAGTGGAAGCACTTGAACATTATTCTGAATATTTTAATGTTAATAACTCTGCAGGCAATGGTTACTAATGTCTATACTTTAGTTCAGTTTAATTTATTTATGAACACTTATCTGTAACCTTAAGATCACACTTTATCTAGATCGTTCAAGTGTGTATAAGTACAAAACATAATGTTGCTATTCAGTAAAAATTTAAAAAATATAAATATAATATAGTTAAAAAAATTATACCTAGCTCAACAGATGAGATGGGAAAAGCTGCTATCATGTTTACAACAGAGACTAGAATTTTATACTTTTAATAAATGTCTGTGTAGTCTGCCTTCATAATGTAACAATGAAGCTACTTTCCATTAAATATGGAACAATTTCTGGCTAATACAAAATGGCTAAATTATTAAATGTTCTTCAAGTTATTAGTTGGTTTTAAAGACCCACCTATTCCTGAAAACACTTCTAGTTAATTGAATACATTTTTTTATTTTTATTAAGAAACATTTTATGCATAAATACTTTTTAATCTGGGATGAGAATATGAACAAGAATAATTAATTTGCTGAAAAGACAAGTTTTACCAGATGTAAAAATTGGTGGTTTATTCATAGTCCATATTTTTCATGTTTAGGGCATACAAATTAGTTTTACATTAATAAGTTAATAACACCTACTAAGGTACTTTTAATTTGAGTCAAAATAGTACCTCCATTACTGCAGCGGCCGACAACAGAGGCATTAATGGACGAGCGTGAAAATGTGGGCCGAGGCACACATACGTGAGTCCATCAATGCCTGGTTGCGGCCAAGGCTTCTAGTACTTTTCTCAAATAATGTGTGGAAATTCAAACTAAGTAAATTAAATATAGAATTCAGAATCAATGACGAACAACGATAACTTTTCTCGCGCCAATATGTTCATTTGTTTCATTTTCAATTTAAACAGCTCTATTTGCTAAGCCAGTTCGAGATTTAAATAAAATATTAGATAAGTTACCTCCTTGGTTGCTATGGGTCGAAGTAAAAAGTTAGTTCCATTTTTAAATTACACGACAGATATGAGTTTTCATAGTAATTTGTACGACCGCTAAACACGACACATGGATTTTCATACCAATATTGCCGGCCGCTGTTCGCATGTATTTGACCAGTAGGTACAGCATTTTCGATTTATCTCGAAGAAGTTAATCAAAATCATGTTCGAATTTCCAAGCATCTTTGAGAAAAAAATATTCTAGTAAATTTTACAATTATGTTCAACTACAAATTACAAGAAAGATTGCAAAACTATTTTTGTTTTTATATAAATTACAAAACAACTTTAACTGGTTCAAAGGCGAACATAAGCGATAGTATGTATTATTAAATTAAAAGTGACAAACAATACTAGTTTCTTATAAAAATGTAGGCGAAGTTTTTCAATTCCCAGCACCTCGGTGAAACAGAATAGCGTAGCAGACGCAATACTGCTCGGAACTTATACCCGCATATCATCGATCCCCAATGGATTTTCTGCCGTGTAAGATGTCTCTTTTTTTTAATTGAGATTGTGTCATCGGGTTCTGATTTAGAACCCATTTCAATGATTTAGATATTTGTATCCTGTTTAGAAAAATTGTACTACACTCTACACTATTAATAGGTATTACAATATATGCGATAAGTTATGAAGGGTGGATGGAGAGGATCGCATTTGATTCGGCACATTGATCGATTTCAAATCAACTTCCTAGCACGGCGCGGCGGGCTGCTGCAGGTGCGGAAAACCTAAAGCGGCGCAAATATTCCAGTCTTATTGGAACTTATATGTTCGAGCCGTGTGGGGTTAAAAGTCTAGGGCCATGGGGTCCGAGTCTCACTTAGTTTTTCGAGACATTGCCAAGCGATTAGTCGACTCTTCACGTAACCAGAGGACTGTTCTACTATTTGGCCAAACAATCAGCATTGCCATACAACGTGGCAATACTGTCAGCCTTTTGGGCACTTTTCCTGTTGACAACGATGCAGACGATGTTATTGATGCCCTATCAATCTTTCTCCTCCGATTTTTATATCATTTCATTGATGTATTCAAACAAAATTGAGTAGGTATTTATATATTTTTTAAAAGCATTTCTTTTTTAATTAGTGTAAGATATAGACAAGCTGACATATTTTTATTACTGAAAACTTATTCCGTGTTAAAATAAAGATCAGATTATCTTTGCACTGCGCCGGTGTCAAGTAACTTGTATTGAATCCTACCCACATTCATCTACTCCTTTGGTCTGAGCCACAACAATAAAATGACGTAGTCCTCTGGGTATTCCGCATATGATCTCATTAGTATAATTATATTCTTAGTCAGCTAAGCTGAACATGACCTGTTGACTTGGCTTATGGTAATTAGTCTTACTGTGAACAGAATTACACGATGACCTTACTAAGAACACGGGCTAATACTATAGTGCTGTGTAAGCTTAGTAAGACTTAATAACTGCTGACGACATAAAACTTAAGGAAAACTCATTAGCATGCACTGAAATCATTGCTTGAATCATTGTTGTAATGACTCGCGTTTTATAATGGAGCCTGCTTGATAGGTTGGAAAATTTAGAAAATTATGTACCAACCTTTTTTAAATTTTATTTGTTTTTTACCTACCTATGGCAAGGTAAAGTTTACTATTCTGATAGAGTAAACTGAGATTAAAACTAACACTAGGACTAAAGATGGCAATGGGCAGCTCGCCGTCCGCTAAGGACCAGTCCCGGGACGACGGCGCGTCGTGTTCCACGCGCGCCTCAAAGAGATGTCAGCAGCATTGACGAGGTCCGATAGGGCCCTGAAAGAGCTACTGGGGCCCTGGCGAACAGGCAACTGAAGGAACATGGGTGGGTTTTAGTCAGTAAGAGTCTGACGCACCCTCCCACTCCGCCCAGAGCGAGAGAAGTAATTCGATATAATTATCGAATTACTTCTCTCGCTCTGGGCGGAGGTGGGGGAGGGGGGTTGGTAATCCAACCCAAAAAAAATACAAAAAAAGGACTAAAGAGAAGAGAAACATTATCCTTGCAGTCCAAATTCCTCAGTGGGTATTGATCGAGTTTATACCTTTAAAAATTTTTTTGTATAATACAGTCCGCAGACGTACTAAAGCTCAAAACGTATTGGACTATCATACTCACTCTAATATAGTTCACCACATAGGCTCTAACATAAAGCTGGCCAGTTGGGTTTATTCATCGTTCATTCATTCGGCTTTTGTTTCCCGATGTTCGCTCGAACCGCTCACTCGCTGAATTTAAGTGCACATGCATGTTTCAAATTCGACACGCGACCGCTATTGAGCTGAAGATTTTACGTTACATAGACCATAGCTATCTATCTATTATCTATAGATACACATAATAAAGTGAAAACTGTACATTGAATATTTTTGAAAAATAGTAATTGCTACGAGGTTTGGGAACGAGTCTGATGCCGAAAATATGGTTTGTAGAATTTTTGTTTCTTTGTCTGGATGTATGTTCCGGATTGGCGCAAAATCGGCTTGTTGGATTTGGATGAAATTTGGTACACAGTTAGTTTATAACCTAGATTAACACATACGGTTATCCCGGTAGTACCTTTTCCTGTAGGATATTTCTGCGGGCATAAGTTAGTTCAATATAAACTAGCTCTACTTTTATCATTTTTATATCAGTGTCACCAAACGCCGTCTCAGAGATTATTTTGTTAATTCTTCAGAATGTTTCCGTGTCTCTTTTGTGTCTTTTGTTGTAGCTTTAACGCCTTCAAAGTTATCCCAGTCTTCACTCTTGTAACTTTGGTGTTTTGTTTTTATTAATGTGAGCATTTTTCTTTGTTTCAGCAAGCACGAATTTAGTGGGCAAGTTTACGCAGAGCGTCCGTCGTATCGTACAAGATGTCAAGGATGAAGGCACTTCCAGTAAGTAGTACCTACTTGATATTTATTTATTATATCTGTTACGATTGATATCAACCATTACTGCTATTGTGAATTCATGATTGCAATCATTGTATCTCAGAATCATAAAAGGAATATTCATTTATAAACACCTAGTTTATACCCGAGAATTTCAAAGATTTGTAATGATATTATAGAGGTATGAGGAACAGGGTGTAAAACTCACTCAGACTCTATGGAAAAGAGAGGATCTTCCAACCAGACGGGTGTTGTGTCTGGTGGCCAACTGCCCAACGTTTGATGTCGGGACGTTGTTTACGTGCTAGTTGCGCGTTAAACTCTGCTTGCGCGATGCAAGATTTTGCGTGACGTCAGTGTGACGTGTAGCTAGCATGTAGCGATGTAGATACCGCTACAATGTCATAAAAAACATATTTTTGGGCGCTTACATTTCTAACGCTGGCTAAACCTTAAGCGATATATGAAAATAATGTACTACGGAATTGTATATCTTGAAAATAGCTACAGAAAGGCCGCGATGATATATGTCTATCTCCTAAATAAAATTACTGTGGGTTATCCACAGTAACAATTTTTATAATTTACATATTACTAAAAAAATATGGGTTATTTCGAAGCTATTTTAAACAATACAGTATTAATCCTAATCCAATTAAATACGTCACAGAAGTTGTGCATTTAATTTAGATCAAAATTGCTTTTTACAGCATATCATTAAAATGAATATCTTAGAAGGTATCACAGATTCAAAAGTGTAACATTTAACAATGAGGTCGATATAGACCACTTTCGGTATCATTGGTCTATACGGTCTATACGGGACAAATCTATATTAAAATTGATCACTCATCCAACTGCAAGACTGTGATGAAAAACATTTTTTTTTTAAATCTTTCTATGATAAAAATATACCACCTATCCTTGTCATTCCAATGCCAATAATGAAGCAAGAGAGCAGTATACTAACACCATCATGTTATAAAACCTTTATGATTATGGAGGGTAGTCCTGCGAGGCTCGGAAGCAAAGGCGGGTAGGAGAAGATTAGTCTTGGAGACGAGCGGAATGTTAAGAGGCTGGCTAGCTGATCCGGTCATTGATTTGTGTAGCCACTGGCCACGGCCTGCCGGAACGTATCTGCCATTTGTTATGGCTGTCATTTGTCATTTGTTTCAGATTCGATGGGGGTACAAGTAGTACGACTTGTAGTATCAATTACCTACCTAAAACAAAAAATGTGTGCTACAATGTAAATCATCGGAAAAGTGAATACAAAATTAGTTTGTAATTAAGTTAGGTACTATGAATTAATCCATTTAAAAAATTGTAGTGTCTGTTTGTAATGTCAAAATAACAGCTTTTTACTAAACACATGTGAAATTTTAGACGGGACATAAATAACAAAAAAACTTTTTTTTTTTGTTTTTGTGTCTGTTTGCTCCGGCTAATCTCCGGAATGGCTGGACCGATTTTGACAGGACTATCACTGGCAGATAGCTGATGTTCAATGGAGAAACATAGGCTACTTTTTGTCCCGGTACCACGTCCCCTGGGATTATTACCGACATCCATGCGGGCAAAGTCGCAGGTAGCAGCTAGTTCCATATAGTATTAAAACATTTTAGTGGTAATAAAATAATAAGTATTACTCGGTATGGAATAACAAAACTACAATGTATGAGCGATATTTATTAAAATGCAACAATAAACTATAAATTTTAACGTTATTCGCAGATTAGTTAAATATTAATATTTTCAAATTGTTTGTAATTAATTAATTCAAATATTTATTAATTAAACATACTTTGCAATATCATTACGCGGCATTTGAATATTGCGTGCATTTCGTAATGTTAAGATTATGAATTACCTACGACAAAAACAGGGTTAGTTTAAAAAAAATCTGTACGTATGAGTTTATTGTAGATAAGTATATATTCATTACAACTTTGAACCCGATTCTTGGATTCAGAAGGCTTTCCATTATAACGTCATTCAGACGCTAAGGACTTTCCACCGAAATTTTCTTTCAAATTCTGTTTATATCGCTCATTAAATCTAAGAGCCCATTTCACAGAATTTTGGCAGCAACGCTGATTATAAGAGCTGCCCGTTAGTTACTCGCTTTTCCTAATTCCACTGGTTTATTAATGTTAAGTGCTATGCTTGCACTTCAGTCCAACAATCTTAATTAGACTAACAAGATCAGTTACTAATTAAATCAATTATGTTCAAATACTTATTATAGCTGTTAAGTAACGAAGGCTGTTACTATTCCAATTAAAACTTTAAAGAATTTGCAAATGATTCCTACTAGGTGATTTATTTCTCATTTAGGTGTTAGCTTTAAGAGGGCGCAGTAAGACAGAAAAAAAACAAGTTTCACCCGCGCCTCTTTGCCTACTCCTCTCATCAAACACGACGAAAACAAAACACAATCCCTTCCCGCCAGCAGAAACATTTTGCCCGGCGTATATCTAGGAATTTGAATTTGAATTTTGTATGTAGTATGTATACGCAAAATAATCAGATGAAACAGCTCTATGTACCATAATGTATGATAGCTGTGTACCTACAAGTAGGTATATTATTCAATATTATTGTATGTCCCTGAATCTATTACGGATGCTGGTGGGTTGTTAGATTGGAGAGTAGACCGACTTGAATGAATTAAAAGACTAAATGTTAATTCAAGATACGGCCTATAAATTTTCGATTCCGAATTGAAAGACAAACTTAACGTTATAGTTGAGAAAATATGGTCGTATGGTGGTATGGTGTGGTATGGCATTATGTAATATATCTACAAATGAACGATTTCCAGATATTTTCCTGTACCTATTCGTACTGTGAGACCTTGCTTCTTACCAGATTTCGTGATTCTAGGTCAACCGGATGTATCTTATGGGTTTTAATTTATTTGAGTGTTAAAATATGCGAAATGAATGGCAATTTATGCCAAAATTCTAAGTAAACGTCTTAGAAGCTCGATTTTTTACAGCTCCAAAGTAAGGCAGTTCAATTTTAACTTGATACCCCCCACGCATTCCTGAGAAAAGGGTCAGACAGAGGGATAACAAAGTGATCCTATAAGTTTTTAGATTTTTCCTTTTGAGGCACGGAACGCTAAAAAGCAAAGCACTTCAATCAAAGTCCTATACTACATACTCATGATACTACCTACATGATGATGAAAACAAACTCGATAAGCTTGCTTTTTTGACGATATGAAATCGAATAATTATAATAGCATCACTTACCTTCCGCTTTTTTACTTTGAGAAAGTGAAATCAATTGAACGAAAATAGCAATCATCTACGGAAATCTGTTGGACCGCTGTGATCAGCAACCCTATTCCTCTAATGGTTTTCAGTTACAATATTTAAACGAAATATGATCAGTGTCCAGTCCCTTTATTTTCAATAAAATTCTTCAGTAGGAAAAACATCTGTTTATTTTGCCTATACTATACGCTAAGCTTGAATTCAGAAGCATAGATCATAGTCATGTTTTGGAACTAGAAACTCAATACTGACGTGACAAAGTTCAAATTCCAATGTAACCAAATTTTACTAAGGGCCTTCTACTAGTTGGACCTCACGACGACTTCGTGGTAAACAGTGTTAACCAAGTAAAAAAATATAATAGTATATCGTGGATATTGCTTTGCAGGATCGTGCAAAGTCAATTAGCAACCGTGTTACCAAGTAAAAAATAATATTGGTGTGGTGGATTTTGCACTGTATTGTGCAAAGTTAATGGCATGTGTCACGAATACCATGAAAACCTATCCTGCGCGGAGCGCGAGTACAACAAAGTCCTCGCCGAAAACATTTGTGAAAAATAGGTCAATTTGGGAACAAACAGTACATTATCGGCTTTACCGACAAAATAATTGGCATATAGAAATGCGTGCCAAAGAAAGTCGAAAGTTTATTAGGTTCCTGTTTTGTAACTGTTGAAACTTTAGTTTTGATAAGCAAGCCGACAATCCCAAACATTGTGATCCGTCGCAATCGTTACTCATCCCCACCATAAAAAGGGATTTATTCATGAGAACACTATCCGTATGATAAATGTCATGTCTCGTGCACACCGTTTCGTACTATTTCCCGCAATAAACCCATCACCTATTTTAGTTTTCCGGTTTATTTATTTTAACTCCACTAATATTATTAGACCAATAACCTACCTATATGTTAAATTTCGAGTTTCAACTTGATTCAGGGGTTCGTCGAAAGTCGGTTTAAATGGTTCGTCTAAGGTTCCCCTTACACGGAGTTTGTCAACGAAAGTGGGATTAAACGAATTTGGATCTTGAACTAATAGCAATAAGATCTAAAATCTCCAGCACGAACTCTATGATGTAAATTTTCTCCGCAAGAAAATTGACCGAAATGCCGAGCAATGGCGCTAGTTGTACCATACCAGTCAAAAATCTGTCAAATAAACGTATGTCATCTTGAGTTTTCAAATATCAACATTGAATTATTATAATATTTTTATTTTTTAGTTTAGCCGCGGTATTTATTTAGTTTATTAATTCTTAGCGATTTTAATAATCGTTTCGGAAGTGGTTCTATTGTTTTTTTCAAGTTTTCTATTTCACAGTCTCTTTCCTACAATGTGATAAATTACGAAAATATTATTTACGCAAATAAATTATATCCCAGAGCAGCCGCAAATTCAAGCGCAGTCCTCTCGTCTCACGGCTCAACAGAGCGACGGCGATTTTTTTTTTTTCCTTTTTGGCAGCTCGTAGTTGTGACCACTAAGGTCCTGGCTACTTAACCGGGCAAGCCTGTGGGTGCCTTAAGCTACTAACTTAAAGCCTCCAGCCAGGGGCGAAAAATACTTAAAAATTAGGTGACCGCACGCTAAGGGCACCCCCTGTGGGGTACGAACCTCGGCTTAGGGCGTCACTGAGGGGAGGGCAGCAAGATGGGACAGGCTGGATCGAGATAATATTATTATTAACAGGGGAATTTAAAACTACAGGCTCAGCTACGGCGCGGGCTGGCGCGTCGTCGAGCAAGGGTCGGGGGGGGGGGGACAATTACGTCGGGGGCGTCGCGTAGGACCTCGGCGGCGAGGTCGGAACGATGGCGGTCTGTTCTTGTGTACTGTACTGGTGGCCCTACTGCTCTCCTGGAGGAGGGTTATGGGGTCATCGGGGTCGGACAGGGCATGCCTTGGACGGCGGGTACGACTAATGCGGCAGGGGGAATATCTGGCAGCCTCGACAAACAGAGGGTTGCGATGTGAGGCCGCGGAGTCGAAGAAGCGCTTGGAAATGCGCTTCATGAACTGACGGATAGTGGGGATTTTAAGGTCGAGATGGAGAATCTCGTTCCAAACGAACCAAGGGGAGCCGGTTGCCCTACGGAGGAACCGGTTTTGGAGGGTCTGCATCCTATGGATGTGGTGGGGTTTCGAGTGTGCGAAAACCACGCTCGCGTAGGTCATGATTGGCCGAATGCACGCTGTGTAAATGCGCAATTTGCACTTGAGTGACAATTTGCTGCGTGCATTCAATAGGGAGTGGAGTCTACCGAGAGCGAAAGCGGCGCGCGAACGCGCCTGCTTTATGTGCTCACCGAAGGAGAGTCTATGGTCCAGAGTGACACCCAAGTATTTGGCTCGCTTCTCCCAAGGGATAGGCTTGCCGAACATGGTGATCGGACGGGGAGGGGGCGACGGCGACTGTTTTTTTTTTTTTTTTTTTTTTTTTTCCTATTGGGCAGCTCGTAGTTTTGACCACTAAGGTCCTGGCTACTTAACCGGGCAAACCTGTGGGTGCCTTAAGCTACTAACTTAAAGCCTCCAGCCAGGGGCGAACAATACTTAAATTTAAGTGACCGCACGCTAAGGGCACCCCCTGTGGGGTACGAACCTCGGCTTAGGGCGTCACTGAGGGGAGGGCAGCAAGATGGGACAGGCTGGATCTAAATTATATTATTATTATACTGGGGAATTTAAAGCTACAGGCTCAGCTACGGCGCGGGCTGGCGCGTCGTCGAGCAAGGGTCGGGGGGGGGGACAATTACGTCGGGGGCGTCGCGTAGGACCTCGGCGGCGAGGTCGGAACGATGGCGGTCTGTGTTTGTGCACTGTACTGGTGGCCCTACTGCTCTCCTGGAGGAGGGTTATGGGGTCATCGGGGTCGGTCAGGGCATGCCTTGGACGGCGGGTACGACTAATGCGGGAGGGGGCATATCTGGCAGCCTCGACAACCAGAGGGTTGCGATGTGAGGCCGCGGAGTCAAAGAAGCGCTTGGAAATGCGCTTCATGAACTGACGGATAGTGGGGATTTTAAGGTCGAGATGGAGGATCTCGTTCCGAACGAACCAAGGGGAGCCGGTTGCCCTACGGAGGAACCGGTTTTGGAGGGTCTGCATCCTATGGATGTGGTGGGGTTTCGAGTGTGCGAAAACCACACTCGCGTAGGTCATGATGGGACGAATGCACGCTGTGTAAATGCGCAATTTGCACTTGAGTGACAATTTGCTGCGTGCATTCAATAGGAAGTGGAGTCTACCGAGAGCGAAAGCGGCGCGCGAACGCGCCTGCTTTATGTGCTCGCCGAAAGAGAGTCTGCGGTCCAGAGTGACACCCAAGTATTTGGCTCGCTTCTCCCAAGGGATAGGCTTGCCGAACATGGTGATCGGACGGGGACGGCGACTGACACAGAGTACATTTTATATAGGGAGATAAAGACGTCACTCGAATATTTCAAGGCGCTCGCGCCCTCTAGCAACAACTAAAAACAACTCTCCATGAAGCAATATATAGGTACATATAGCTACTAGCTATACGTATACATATAATGCTATAATATTTTCAAATCTGCAGTATGCCCTGTCCTATTTCCTTCCATTTTAGTTAGATAGTAATTTTTAACCAAAAATAAAACACTAAATCCAATGTCAAATACCTACTTTATTTCTTCTTCAATATTTTTTTTTTACAATATTTGAAGGCCAACTCTTGAATTTTTGCAGATCAGCACACAACACTTGCTCGCGTTCATATTTTTATACAACACAATATCGGTGCGTTTCACAAACAAGTACACAGTCCAGATTTTCGTGCAGGGGTCGTTCCGATAAAGCGAAGTTGTCGGTTCCCGGTATCCAATACCTTTCCAGGTCAATGGATAGAAGCAGAATCTTAAATGTCAATACAAGCAAAGTCGTCAAGAATAATCCAGAAATTAATCGAACCGTATCCATAAAATCTATTCGGAATAAAAAAAATTACAACATATTTTGACAATTACGCGAGTTGCGTTCCTTTTTTTTCCATTTAAACTTGAAACAGTTTCAAAAATTTACGTTGCGTTATTAGATGATTTTATCCATTTAAACAAACGTTGTATGTTAACTCAATAAATTTAAAAGGTGTTTCAACTCCTTAAATATACTTATTGTAAAAAAAAAGTTGTTATTTTAAGGAAAATCTGATTAAAATGGAACATATTGTGTTTAAACCTATTTATACATAGTATCTCTATGTAGTCTGTGGTTAAGACGAAACCCATGAACATTTTAAGAACAGCACCATCTACCAATAAGAAAATTCATCTTTGATATTACTCTACTAGTAAATTAAAAATTCATAGAATTGAGTAGTGTATCTCCAAAAGCAGAAGCCTACTTAAACTGGTAGGACAAGATTCCCATACTTTTGTTCTAAGCTACAGCACCGTGGCGGCTGATTTGTGAAACAAAAATATGCTTGAAGTTCCCGCAACGTGCGACGGAAGATGACTTCTTCCACGAACTAAAAACGTCGTAAGTGCATAAAGCTTGTAGTCGTAATAAAACTAAAAATAAAAGGAATTTCAAAAAATGCCTCCACAATTTTTTTGCCTTGTATTATTACAAATAGTCATCTAATTTTTATCCTATTAGTCATTAGCATATGAAGTACAAATTGAAAATACGTAAAAATTAGAGGTAACTTCGTGATGTTGTTTTATCGAGAAAATTTTAACATTTTGTGTTTCTGTTCCACAAAAAGTTTGAAAATATCATGTAGTTACTCATATTATTTTTATTTTATACCTAAGTCTTATCAATTTCATGAAAAATCAAATTGAAGATAGGCAATTTTGGTTACTACCCGCTCTTAAATTGGCTGTCATTTCACGTAAATAACACGCCGTCACTTACATTCTTTTTCAAATGCTAAAAATGCGGGGTAATTGCGTAACACACTAACAGTAGGAATGGCTTTCATTTTAGACAGTTTAACAACATTCATTGCGTTATTTACGTTGTTGAGCAGACAAATTTTTCGAACATATGAAGCAATGGATTAGCAATATCCTTCAAAATGATTCAGATTGTGATTGATAGTGTGTTACGTAATTAGGGTGCAGTTCAGTTTTTAGAAAGGGTTGCGTTTTCAATATCGTAACAAACTATGTATGCATGGCTTAATACAATGTGAACATTGAGATTTGTGTTTAAAAAAACCATATTTTTTCATAACCTATCTTTCTGTGTACTAGGCGGGCAAACAAAAGAAGAGGTGATAGAAACCAATGAACGTCTGCGCGGAGTGCGTGTCCGTCTGGACGAGAACTATGACACGGCGAAGAAGGCGCTTGTCACGCTCATGGCACGCTACTCGGATTCCAAAGCCCAGAGGAACGTGTTCACCAGATACGCAATGCTCAAGGCTATGATAAAGGTATGATTTCTAATAATATTAATAATTATTGAGTAAAACCCTATTTACACGATGCAAGTTTCATGCCTGTGGCATGCAAAAAATTGAAGCAACAAATTACTTACATCAGCTAAACACTGTTTAGACGGTGCAACTTTTATTGTTGCTTCAACTTTTGATGTGCCACAGATTATTAAATCGCTCCGTGTAGATCAGTCTTAAGAGTATCTATTTGTTTTAAGCATGTGTTCTCCAATACAAAGCCGGCATTTTAGAGTTCCGTACCCAAAGGGTGCCAACGAGATCCTAGGTAGACACTTAAGACAAACGTTTTGTTATTTGTAGCCCGTAACAAAAATTATGATACAAGAAGGAGGTCTGTTAGATCAAAATAAAATTGGAGGGCCCATCGTTCTTTTCACAGAGTATGTCTATGATCTACTATGACCGCTAACAACAAAAAATACATATATGTAGTGTTAAATATTTTACGGTGGTACAGAAGCTTTCGTGTGCGAGCCCGACTCGCACTTGACCGCTATTCTTTATTCAACTCCTATCAACCTCGAGCGAGTACTGCTCAACTCTGTCGGTAGCTATGTCAACTTCATCCCGCCTTCTGACCAATGGATAAACCATTGTGGATTTTAAAGATTGAGCGTAGTAGACAAATCTTAGTAGGACGGTGGAGTCTTTCAATAACCAGGATTTATAACGCCAGAAGGCAGGTAGAAACGGACAGCTTCGGTTAGGTAAACATTAGAACGCGAATTCAGTCGATCATCATCATCTGCCTGCCTTTTCCCATCTGTGTTGGGGTCGGCTTCTAGTCTAACCGGATGCAGCTGAATATCAGTATGTTACATGAAGCGACTGCCATCTGACTTCCACAACCCAGTTACTGTGGGTAACACGATACGCCTTGGTAAGACTGGTTGTCAGACTTTTGGGCTTCTGGACGAATGAGACCCGGGACCAGAGGATTAACGTGCTTTACGAGGCACGATATGATGATGATGATGTCTCGATATGTAATGGATGGTCACCCATCCGCGGCAACCCGTAACGACCCGTAACGATTGTCAAAGATCCACGAATGATAGCCGGGACCGTGCTTTCCGAGGTAGGGAGGTGTCTCGGTGTTCAAAGAAGGTCACCCATCCACGGACCAACCGCAACAAGCATTGCTTAACCTGATCGATCGACCCTTGCGGTGTTATTACTAAGCTACGAGCCCCACTTCAATCGATCGATTATATGAAATTAGGATTCAATCATTCGATTAAATGATATGCAATATTCTACAATTCTGCTTGAAAAGTTTCAGAAAGCATTGAATTTATAGAGGTATGAGGAGTAGGGTGTAAAGTTCACTCATACCTTCATAGAAGAGGTAGGATCCTCCGCCCAGACGGCTGTCGTGTCTGGCGGGGGCAACTGCCCAACGTATAATGTCAGGACATTGTATATATGCTAGTTGCGCGTTAAACTCTGCTTGCGCGATGCAGGATTTTGCGTGACGTCAGTGTGATGCGTAGCGTCGCTTGTGGCGATGTAGATGCCGCTACATAGTAATAAGAAAATTTTGCTCAACGCCTGTGCCTTTAGTTACTAACGAGTAGTTAACTTATGTATTCTTGATACAACAATGTTAAATGCGTTCTTCAACCTGAGAGCAATATATTCCTCTTTGCAGCTCGTCACTCTGATGTGTCGTATTGGCCAGGCCTACACGATCGTGTTGTTTGTCTTTATTTTTGTTCAATCGGACAATGCAGTTAGTCGCAGATGGCTTTTACTGCTTCGACGCGAGTGCAAGCTTTCAAGCAAAACGAATACGTGTGCTCGAATTTCGATGACCTGAAATGCATCGGAACGTAGGCTTTTTACCGTCGTACCTTAATGGGTATTAAGGTCGTTTCATTGCCAATTACGTATACACTCGCGGAAAATAGATGAAGCGATCCTTACATTAGGAATACTGGAATACTTAAGTACTCCTATAATCACTCCACTTAATATTAAAGAGTACGACGTTTGTACTTTATTTTCTTTTTTCATTTTTACATCTTCCACAATTCTTGGAAAATACTTAAGACGATAATAATTAGCTCTAGATAAGCGATTACCTCGCAAAATTGATTACTAGAAGAATTTGCTAACTCGACCTATCCCATTCTAGATATATATGTATTGTGTACAACACCTAAACAAAGTGAAGCTAGGGATAGGTTTTCAAAATTCTTGTTTTGTTAGACACTCTAATATTTATGTAGATACAAATACGAGTATACCGCGGTCTCTACGAGCTTGCTGTGAGGCCAGGTACCTGAGTTATGGTGGTGAAAGGTTACATAATATGTATAAGCGATTAACTGTGCTAACATAATTTAATTATAATGACTATCCACGTGTATTACTACAATCAGGGTCAGGCCAAGTATTTGCTGATTAGCGCGTAGCACTATTAATTTAATTTGATGTGGATTCACTAGTACCCGGCCGTGGATTTAGCACATCAAGTTTTAGAGAACGTTGGGTCGTGTCACTCAGACACACTGTGTTACTGTGTTGTGTGTGTGTTTACACTGTGTTGTGACTATTTCCAAATCTTGATGGGCTGACATTACATATCTAGGCTCAAGGTTCATTTGGCGCGTGACCAAAATCGGAACTAACGCCGCCATCTTGTCTTTAGAATACATTCACAAAACAGTTGCACAAATGTTTACCAACAGCGCCCTCCTATCAACGTCATTTGAGCGCCAAAAGATCCTTGAACATTTCAAGCCGGATGTCTTTTGTTTCCTGTGCTTCAAGCAAAAATACTTCCCTAAAGCTACAGTTTCCTAGGGAAACGGCGGCCGTCATGAAAATTTGTCATTTTCACCAGTATTTGACATAGAGATGTCAAAAAACGCTCTGTATTTGGACAGCCGTTATTGTGTGACCGTTAACCGCTTTCTTAGGGAAACCAAAGCATAACACTCTTCATTCGATTTGGGACTTGGTTGAGGAAAGCCAATCTTGCGTCGATTGCTCAAAGCTTTCGCAACAGTGAAAAATAACAGCCTGAAGCTAAAATAAATGAAAATATTTTCATTATGCAGTTAAGTCATGCGAAAACAAGAAACGAGGGACAGCTAATTGTGCTAGAACCAGTATAATTTATGAAATGAATGCGCAACAAGTTGTACATTTGAATTCAATGCACTTTGAAATTACGCCGCTCAGACTCATTTAAATATCTGGGAAGTGTAAGGCGCATACATACATTAAGAAGAGGCTAGACGCAGAAACAAATTGCTAATGGGCAATTCATAATATATTTCTGCTCGTTAATGTCAAATTGTTCTCTCTATAATTATGTTCAAGTCCAAATTATTGAATGATACGTGCATATTAGACTCGCCCAACCACTGCACTGCCTGTACGTTATCTGTGCCGATAATGGCGGCATGGCATCGCAACAGCTGATCGGCTGCTGTGGCGCGTACCCCGTGTTACAATGTTGATTTTGGGTGTCATATACTTATGATATTATTTATTGTGTTTTTGATGAAATTGCATGTGTTGAGATAAAATAGTGTATGAAACTGCACATAACTAGGTATTCCACGTTTATTTAACAGTTTCATAAGCTACTAGTTTGAAAATCGAATTGGTTTGTATTGCCTTGCAGTAAGTGCGAAAATTAGAGTACTATTCTCTTCGGGGATAAAGGTGTCTTCGTCTTGGGTAAGCTGGAATCGCTCGTTGCACTCGGAGCCCCAGAATTTGTTACGTTCGGGATTCAATATAACGCCCATGACATAAGCCATGGCTTTATCCTCTTAGTGTACAATATACAAATGTAGTTTTGTCGTAGTTAAATTGGGATAGTTATATTTAGCGCTCTTCAAAGTGAGAGTGAACAGGCTTCTTCTAGGTAAGCTCACTCCATCGTCGACTTTGTCTCTGTCATCTCTGACCTAGACTAGAGTCAAGAGCAAACCCATCTAAAATAAAATAAAAGATATATATAAAAAGCTTGGCAGAAAGAAGAACAGTAATCGCAGAAGGCAGCTCCTAATTAACCGACTGCGCGACAGCAAAGACAGGATTATGTTTTTCACGCTGTCTATGTAACGTATTTTTGTATCTTTGTATGTGGGATTATTTATACTTTCGATGCATCCTAACCACTGGATGAATTTTTACATGAGGTGTCTATCAACTTGTCTAACTCGCGACATGGTTATAGGCTGGGTGCTATTTTTTATAAAATCAAAATAGGATACCTACTTAAGAAGTCAAAAAGTAGTCTTGAAAACCATAATCGTACCCATAACCATATGAGGTATCAAATTAAAGCGCATTTTGTTTTTGTTTGGGAAGTCATCAAACCTCTGACGCTCTGGGCGGAGCGGAAGGGCGTGTTAGACTCTTACTGACTAAACCCCACCCGTGTTCCTTCAGTGGCCTGTGCGCCAGGGCCACGGTAACTCTTACGAACAATCCGCGACCCCGGCAGGCATCGGTCCTGTCGGACCCCGTCAATGGTGCTGACATCTCTTTGAGGCGCGCGTGGAATACAACGCGCCGTCGACCCGGACCTGGTCCTTGCCGGACGCAAAGGGCAAAGGGTAATAAAGGTTTTGACGAGGCAATTCCCAAAATTTAACACTCTAAAAATACTTCTTTTGCAATCGCAGCAAGCGTTGTAAACTTGTTTTAAACTTTTAGTTGCAGTCGGGTTTTTTGTATTTTTTTTTGTATTGCTGTTTAAGAACCCTGCATCAGCGTCAATCAGGCACCATTGCTGCCCTTCGATACACAACCACAATATCACATTTTTCTTTTTTTTTTAGTTGGGTTTGCTCTTGACTCTAGTCTAGGTCAGAGATGACACAGGCAAAGTCGACGAAGGAGTGAGCTTACCCAGAAGAAGCCTGTTCACTCTCACTTTGAAGAGATTTGGGTTGTACGAGTATGCGGTCGGAAACACAGACGTAGGTGGAGAATTCCACTCTTTTGCTGTGCGCATTATAAAAGATGTTTGGAAGCGCTTAGTGCGAATTGGTGGAATAGCAACTAGGTAGGGATGGAAACTTGCCGTGCGCCTAGATGTCCGATGGTAGAAGGGGGCCGGTGGTCATCATCATCATCATCATCATTGGCAGCCTTGCTCAACCCACTGCTGGGTATACCTCCTTTTTCTTGTGCCATGCTGTCCTGGGCAATGCAGTACGAGTCTCTACTGGCATAATGTCACATGAAACAACATGTAAAATCAACCCTAGACTTCCTACGAGTAAGCTCGTACAAAAACTGCTCAGTTTATTGCATCCTAATGGATTAGGTTTGTGTTTCAAATTCATACTGCTTACATACAATGTTTAGCAAAATGCTCTCAAGTAAGAGCATCTGTTACGTGCTTATAAAAATTTTACAAGGAGCACTTCAGCTATTTGTCAACATTGCTTGTTTATACTTGTAGCAGACGTTTACCTTGTGCAAGCTGTATACAGAACAGGGTAGCTTTAGGATTTCAGAATGTTTTATGCAGGTAAATAAGTATTGCTTCTAGAATTTACATACATACATAAACTTACGACTCTTCAACATCGAACATCAACAATAAGGTCAGTGAATGACCAGAATCTGGGGGCACGGCAGTGCCCCCGCCAAGACGAGCCAAGCGAAGCGCAAGGGCACTGCCTACCTTTTCTCGAAGTGTTTCGTCGTTTTTCTGAACCCTCATAGAGTTGGTTTCCGATGTACCAGATAGTTCATATTCTCAGGATATGATGTCAATAATAGACTAATTAAACATACAAAGTCTCAATTGAATAGCTCTAATACTTTAGATTTTATTGATATCTAAAATACACCGATTTCGTCACTGACACACTCACTGATACACTGACACACTGATGATCATCAAAATGTTTGGCTACTTCCTGAAGTGCTAGAAAGCTGAAATTTTGTATGTAATCTAAGTTTAGTATACAACCAACAAAAAAATTCATAAACTTATAACTTTCGCCCCCCATCCCCTAAAATGGGAGGGTGGAAGTTTGTATGAGACTTCAAAATGTTAGGGTACTTCCTGAAGTGCTAGCAAGCCGAAATTTGGTACGTAAACAAAGTTCAGTATACATAAAAACACTACCGTGCCCCCAGATAACCTTAAAAAATAATAAGAAAAAAATAAACACTAAAAAGACTGCCTAGCAACTTACAAAAAGAACTGAAATCCCACCAAAAACATTTCATGTAAAATGTTGCCAAGACGACCACATAAGGTTTGCCCTGTGAAAAAGATATCAGATCTCATGTAGAGCCAAGCTTCTGAATCTACACGGCCTAACTCTACCGACCCTAACTTCACAAATTCTACATTTCAGTAAAAATGGATGGCTTCGCCGTTTCATACAGCCAAGCCATACATTTTTACTGATGTGTAGAATTTGTGAAGTTAGGGTCGGTAGAGTTAGGCCGTGTAGATTCAGAAGCTTGGTTCTACATGAGATCTGATATCTTTTTCACAGGGCAAACCTTATGTGGTCGTCTTGGCAACATTTTACATGAAATGTTTTTGGTGGGATTAAATATTATTAAACAATAAGGGAAATGACTTTGACTTCGACTTTGACATGACGCATGACATAAAACATGATAAGTGTACAGGGACACTTATGATAATATTATTTTAAAGCATAAGTTCCCAAAGGGGGCGGTACCACCCCCTAGTGGGTGCTGGAGCTTTTCGTGGGGGCGGTAGGTAGAGAGAGAGAGAGAGAATTAATTTTTAATTTGAGATTATTAATAGATAATAGACAGGCATATAAAATTGGTATAATAAACTATTATGTAAAGGGGGTCGTTGGATTTTTTTTCTTGTATAGGGGGCGGTAGTTCATAAAAGATTGGGAACCTATGTTTTAAAGCATCAACCTGAAAAGAACGATGAGGCTTGCAAAAAAAAGAAAAAGTATTTTTTGCAACAAAAAAAATAACCCATCTACTTGAATTTCTGATGTCGTTGACATGGACACATGATAGGAATGTGTACAAGGAAGAAAATAAATGGTTCCGTTTCTAGAACTTGTAAACAGCACTTTGAATATCAAAACCCTAAATAAGAAGCAATGTGCATATTTAGTTGGTCGGATAAGGGCCGGCGCGCACCAGGCGAGGCGCACCGCGGCGCCGTTGTCACTGCCAAATAAATATCAACGTTGCGCGTCTAAAAGTAAAGTTGAGAATAAATAATTTGAGAGGCACGCCGCTTTCCACTAAGACTCGCTTTCGAGCTAATGGAAGTTTATTTATTTTCAACTTTAAATCAAGAGAAACAAGGTCGATATTTGTTTGGCAGTGACGAATGCGCCTCACCAGATGTGCACCGGCCCTAAATGTGAAGCGAAACGTGTAGCTAACTTTGTTGAAGATAGGTGACACAAATAGGTAAGTACCTATGTTCAACATAGTACAAATAAGCGGTGTACAACACGTGTAGAGGGTGGCCAAAGTGACATTATGACACGAGTTATAGGTAAAAGACACACGTGTCGCAAGTTGCACTTGTCCACGCAATAACCCGGCTAGCTTCACAGTTCACTGGCAAAAATTAAGTTAGGATTTCACAATACCATACACTGCCTGTAGAAACTTTTTGAAACCAATCTCAAATACTAAGAAAAACGTATAAAGAACGAGAAGGCGGTCCCTCATTCGGTAATAAATAGGCTGGTGTCGATCTGTCTATCACTCGGGACTTTACCACTGGAAAAAAATACTTGAGGTAAAGTAAGACGTCCCTCGTGTAACAATAAGAAATACAGTCCAATAATGTTACTTTCTTTCACAACATTTCTGCTTCGTTATTTCGGTAAAGATTGTGTCGATGAACTTTTTTTTTCCTAGTATTTGTACTTACCCGAGTCAGGATGCTGCCATTTTCTCTTAGTAAAATCACAATCCAGAATGCTCCACTTTTTGTTTATTTTTTTCATTATTTTTAAACAAAGCAATTTTTCTGACACTAAGCTATAAAAATAGGCTAGGCGTGTGTCGAAATTCGGTAATTTTACCTTTTAGCACACCTAATTATCTGTAAAATTACATAAAACACGTCAACGAGAGGCTCGGCATAAAAACCGATCATAAAACGATAATATGTTTCGAAAAAATTATACCATTTTACGATATTATTCCTTTCCCAAATGATTTATAACTCTATTCTCCTACCCATTTGTTAGCTTACGTGAGTGACTGAATAATCAGGATTCTGTAGAATGTCGTAGCGTGCCCACCAAGTTAAATTACACGGTCTCCTTGCAACTGGGTCCATTGTATAATTGCGTTTGGAAATTACCACCCCGCTACTGTGTTCGTCTTCATTAATTAAAGCTGTGTCCGGATTTAGACGGAATGCCTGTTTGGTTTTTATGGAGTTAATAGAAATGTTATCCTCTTAATTGTTATTGTTTGTGTTTACATCCACTTACTTTGCTGAAAAAACTGAAAAATAACAGGCTAATGTTTGTCGAATCAAAAACAACCGACTTCCAAAAAAAACACTAAAAGACGTGAAAAATAACTTTAATTTCGGAAGTCGGTGTATTTGGTTTTGTATTTTCGTTTTTGGCCACCGACTTCCGAAATTAAAGTTATTTTTCACGTCTTTTAGTGTTTTTTTTGGAAGTCGTTTTTTTTTTTTGTAAAACGTTTTTATTTTTCAATTTTTAGTTGCGGTACCTACCTCACACAAATTAGTATACCACTACTTGGTGTGTAAATAACAGTGACAGGAAATTATTAACACATCATCCATATAAACTAAGTGGAAAAATATGCATAATAATGCATATTTTTCCACTTAGTTTATATGGTTGACTTTTTGAGTTATCCTTAATAAAGGATAACTCAAAAAGTACTGGCCCACCACCTATCAAATAAAAAAAGAATCATGAAAATCGGTTCACCCAGAAATTAAGTTCTGAGCTAACAAACAAAAAAAAAAAAAACATGCAGACGAATTGAGAACCTCCTCCTTTTTATGAAGTCGGTTAAAAAAGGTGTGACTCGTCGCGTCGAGACTTTCAAGCTCAAACCTGTCCAAAGAAATATTAAATATTAAAATCAGTCCAAACAATTATTCAAACACGCTAACTCTGTAATCGTAAACGACCCGATGAAATTGTTATGTTGTCTCCTTTTCTTAGACAACACAATATAATCGAAAACTTTTCGTTCTTTAGTAATTATTACGGACAACCATAATTGGGTGAAAAACATTGTAACTGAGTTAGCAATATCGCGAGGAACGTGCCACCCGACATTCACCCTTATTGTAAACAAGTCACGTACTTACTCACAACCTTCGCGTTAGGGCTGGCCCGTCGAATTTCAAGGGGCCATTACATTTTGTGCGGCCCGAATGTGAAATAAGAAACAATTGGATCGTTCTAATATATTGTACTCGCACTTTAACCGCGACTCCATCCAAGTGGATTTCGTACTTTCTTCTAAAAATTTTAACACTCTCTCCAGCCCCTTTGAAAAGTATGTAATTTTCGAAAATTAATGTTTACGATCTTTAACAAGTATTCGGGCCAATTTATATGTTTATAGATCAAAACAATAAGATTTTTCAAATAAACTGTGACCTCCCTATTCACGACATCGGGCGGGTTATTTAAAAAAACGAAAACTGTCAATCTTTATTAATTATTGAGGCAACTAATGCGAAGTAATTTTATTAAGCAAAGGAATCAGGCATTTCGAGAATTTTTCATATATTTAAACTGTATCCCCTCTTTTCACCACCAAAAGTATTTTGAAAAATCGTTCTGTGGCATAACTTGACTCAAAGATTATTTATACCAATTTTCGAGTTAATCAAGCTCCGCAGTAAAATCCTTCCATTAAAAAGTTAATAACCTCTTTTTGCCCCTTCAGGGCTGGCAGTCTCGACATACATAGTGACGCTGTCGCAAACTACCGATTGCTAAATATTAAGGTGAAACCTCAGTTGTAGCCCGCCAAATTCAAATTTTCTTTGAATTTGACGATTGATATGAAATTGATGATTATTTTTCGATAAATATATAATTCCCACAGTCGAGAATCGCATTTTGATCAACATACGACGTAAAACAGAGCTGCAATTTGCAAAAAACTAAAGAAAATTTGAATTTTGCGGGCTACAACTGAGGATTCACCTTAATATTTAGCGATCGGTAGTTTGCGTTAGCGTCGCTATCTAGTCGAGACTGCCCGGCGGTCGATATTTGAAAACCCCAAAACTTATTATTGTTTCTTATCTGTCAGAAGTATGGATACTGAGTTTAATTCTTCCATACAAACTTTAACACCCCTAAACCAAGGGGGTTTAGGGGTGTTAAAATTTGGGGCAAAAGGGGTTAAAGGTTGAGGGGTAGTTTTGAGAAAATAATGATGACTTTTTTTTTTATTAATTTTAATTTTCTTTTTTTCTTTTCCTTTTTTCATCCTGACAGAGGTGGAATTTAAAAAATCGGTTGGTTTCTTTTCATAACTTGACTCAAAGATTATTTATTACAATTTTCGAGTTAACCAAGTTACGCAGTAAAATCCTCCTCTGTAAAATTGACTACCCCGTTTCACCCAGTTAGGGGTAGATTTCGATAAACCATGATACACGTTGGTCTTTATTTTTGGTCGTAAGTATAATACTGAGTTTCAAGTTAATCGGATCGCGCTTTTAAATTCTTTCATACAAACATTGACATCCCCTAATCCCCCTTCAGGGGGTAATTAATTTAGTTAAGTTAAACTCAAAATGACAAATATACGTGGTAAGTTTCAAATTTATTAACTCAAGGAATAAGATTTTTCATACAAACAAAATCCCCCCTTTTCACCCTCTTAAAGGTTGAATTTTCAAAAACCCCTTCTTAATGCTCCTCTACATTATTAAATGAAGCCGTGTGCTAAATTTCACGTTCCTATTCCCAGTAGTCAGTCAGTCAATCCGTCATTTTCTCCCTTTAGATACAGGGTGAAAAAAATCAATGGGCCCTGAAGGGAAACCACTTTAAATCTTTAAGATAGATTATTTTACTTAAAGGAAACATTCCTTTATTTTTAAAAAGAAGTTGTCTCGATTAGTTTACCTAAACCGGAAATCGAACCAGCTAAACACTCGCTATTTTATTTCATTAGTCGATACAGTCAATATTAAAGATAATATTTCTCAAAGAAACATTAGGTCTTACACTCGTCTGGACTATTTTTATGGGGCCATGTAAAAAATGTTATTTACAAAAAGTCTTATGAGACTGTAGAAGAGTTAAGGGTTGAGGTAGAAAATGTTATTAGGTTATTATACACGAAGTCAATTTCAAAAAAGACTAAAATTGTGTATCCACAACGAGGGATCTCATTTCGAATAACTTATACGTAAAATTATTAAAGTGTATCAAAATGTAATTTTAAATAGTTCAAGTATCAATATCTTGCTAGGTAATAATTTTCTTTCATGTTTACGTGTCCTTCATATTAGAATTGATCATAAAATAAAATTAATGTTAGATATCTTGATCTTTTTTTTCTAAGACCAAATGTTTATTACGGAGATTTTATCCTGAACAATAATCCTACCGATTAGTAGAATAAAATAGCGAGTGTTTATTTTTTGTAATTTTTTGCTGGTTCGATTCCCCGTTATGGTAAGCTTGTCGAGAAATCTATGAATACAGTTTTGTTTCTTTTAAAAAATAAAAGAATGTTTCCTTTAAGTAAAATAATCTATATTAACGATTTAAAGTAGTTTCCCTACAGGGCCCATTGTTTTTTTCCATCCTGTATATAGATTTTCTTTACTTCTGTATTTTTGTTGTTTTTGGCATATTGATAAGATAATGTCTACCTGTATTCGAGCTTGTAATTTGGTTATCGTATAAAAACACAGAAATATGTATAACGTGCCAACGTGCAAATAACTCAGAACTATTAGAAACTTCAATTTTTCTGTGCCTCAAGGATAAAGAGCTTTTCAATTTGTGATCCTGAGCCACATCCGGAATCTTAGCTGAAAGTTTGGTAATTTAGCAACAGGTGTTATTCTTTTTTACATTTCACTGGATTCACACTTCTATACTCGTAGAATCCTTTTAATGATGCTGTGTCTATATCACTCTGTCAACTCAAAAGGACCCAAATGAAAAATGGGTGTGAATGACTATGATTTGATTTTAATTTTAAAGTTGTACCAGCAACAATAAATAACAAAACCTACATATCACATTTTATTCTATCATCGTTGTTTGTTAGGGCCCGATTACACGTACCACAACCACACCACAACGACAACACGTGGTCGGGCGCAATTTTTTATAAAAATGTGTAGTTTATTCACACGGAACACATTTTTCCGTCAAAATCAACCGTGTCGGCGGTATTGACCATATCAAGACCACGTCGCAGACACAACGCAACCACCAGCGAGACCACGAACTAGCGGCCAGCGACATCGCAAACAACGATCTGTCTGTCTGCAAACACCACGGCCACGACGCGACGTAACCATATCGCAACTACTAACGACAACGCAACCACAACGCAACTGCAAGTAGTTGCAGCGACACTATTCACAACTACTGCTTGCCCACATTTTGTTGCTGTGATGTGGTGTGGTTGTGGTACGTGTGAACGGGCCCTTATGCTCTTCCTATATTCAAAGCTTTGACTAGCATTAATCTGAAATGTACATAACTCATATTCACTACTTGTAACCAGTCCATTTGATGTTGGTTAACAGAAATATGCTTTTAAATCTGTACATTATTTAATGTTTTTCACATGGAACTTGTGATAGCTGCTATATTAATAACGTTTAAAATATAAAGCACTAGCGACCCGCACCTGCTTCGCACGGTTTTTATGACTAGATAAAACATCGAAATTTCTTTATTAATACTACTTTATTAGAATCTCTACATGGTGGTGAACACCGCATCAAAATGCGTTGCGTAGTTTAGAAGAACAACGCGGTCACACAGACAGACACGAAAAGCGATTTTATTTTATATTAAGTATAGATGTACTAACCGAGGCGCGACCATATAAAAACGGCAGTGATCTATATACTGCTGTATTATTAAGTAGCCCCTAGTCATCAGGGGCCTATTTAATAATACCGACATGCGACAATCCGACAAAGATACATTTTTTTTTTTCGTTTCTGCTTTTTACACAGCACTTGTCGTGACAATGTGATAATTTTGTAATATTTTTGAAAAATAAATATATCGCATTGTCAGCTGACCCAGGTGTTGACCTGACCTGAACGAAGTATTGCATAGGTTCAGTGCAAAATGTTTAGGTTCACAATAAACTTGCAATCGGCAACACTGCATTTAAAAGGAACAGGGGGCCAAGTCTACTAATTTACAAACGTCACAATGGTCTCTGCATTGTGAGTTTTTGACAGATTTGCCATACAAAATCGGAGAGAAAAAAAAAATTACATCTAAATCTGCATTACTAGACTTGGCCCTCTGGAACTGACAAACAAGTACTAAGTCAAAGTTTTTATGTGTAGAAGTCTTTCACAGTGTTGCAAGCAGACGTTAAAAAGCAGCACATGAGCTGTTAATTTTCGTGGAACGGAACACCCATTAAACAAATCCTCATCATCATGATTTGCCTGCCTTGTCCCAACTATGTTAGGATCGGCTTCCAGTCTAACCAGATGCAGTTGAATACCAGTATTATTTTACATGGAGCGATTGCCTATCTGACCTCCACAACACAGTAACTGGGGAACACGATACCCCTTGGTAAGCCTAGTCTTTCCATAAAACAAATCATCAACATTTTATTTAATAACTCAAATTACTTAATAGAAAAATTACACCAGAGTCAAGAGTCAACAGGGCTTTTAATAAACATAAGTGGCAGTACCTTGTAAGTATTGGAACAGGAATTAAATCTCGTTTTACTGCCGTATAATATTAAACAAAAAGAATCGTATAACCAACGAGGTATATCGGATAATTCTAAAGAAGGAATCTAATATTTGCGTTAGAAATCGGGGTAACAAAGATGATATCTGTTAATTCGATGGTCCCACCCCAAGCTTTTCAGAAACGTAATGTAAATTCATATTTATATTGCGGGTTGTTTTAGTATTCATATCGTGTTAGCTATTCCTCAGCCCCAAAATGAAATCGGATTCTATGCCAAAATTTTCATAATTGAACCCCAGGAACATTAATTTTCTGATAGAACTAAGAATAATAATCGTGACCCACATTTCTGAACAAAAGAATCTTTGACTTGCTTTAATAAACCCGCAGTCCACAACGAACGTTGACTCACGAAGCCATCAATCATTCCTCGGTTTGACATCACGATTTTATATCTACCACTGCATGTAGAACAGCTTTATGAACTCAGTAACCAAGCAATAAATAAAAAAAAATCCAGAAGGGATTCGAATGTATATAGAGGTATGAGAATGTCGTAAATCAAAGTGAAAGCCCTTACAATAGAAATGGTGATGCCAAGGGAATAACTGAAAGCAATCTTCAGGTAATAACTTTCTTCTACCAATTTATTTTTATTGCAATTTTAGGGTCCAAGTACGTTTAATGTTTGTTCGTACCAACTCAGACGTTGTGTTTATGCTTCAGGACATATTGCAAGAACATGTTATTTTGATTGTTTGGTTTTCAATGACGGACAGCAAATGTAATTGAATTTTTAGTTGCGTACATTTGCAGTGCAGTTTGCGCGATTACTTCTCTGTTCTCGATTTAATCAAACAACACACCTTGTTCATGTGTTGACAGTGAAATAATATGGATAAGCTACGTAAGCAGAGCAATCTCCGCCATCATAATGTTGTACCACGTCGTCACGGAGTTCTCCTTAGAGATGCAGTTTGTTCAATGCTGAACTTTACTTTGTTCTCTTTGCTTTGCTACTGATGCCAGTAGTTTTAGAGATAATATTTTGTAGCAAATAAATGAAGTAGGCATACAATAATTAATGTAAAAAAAGTTTGTAATAGAAGTAAACCATTATGAGCCAATAAGTTGTAGTGAAACGATTTACATTCACCTATCACTTTTTAAAAACGAAACCTTTTTTTTTTTCATAATTTTCCGCAAAAATACTTAAATGAACAGCCTTCCCAAAAACTCTTAATTAAAGCAGCCTGTTTTTTGATAAACATAAAAATACCTATATACATTGTGTAAACTACTTATACTTAATTAACTATAACTATTTATTATCGCTCGCCCCTAATCCATGGGATTTAAATATAACTGGGGAAATATGGGTGTAGTATAGGTACACATCTGCCTAACCCTTCGGAGATTACAGGCGTGCGGTTATGTTATATATTATTTTAATTGATGATTAAATTGGTCATTAGTGCATAAAATCATCAAATTCTTTCCTTTTTCGCTGTGTCATCCACGTTTCTTACACGGCATGAATTACTTTTCATTTTTATTAAATCGCTAACGGTTCAGAAAAGTTGGGTTTACCCCTTCTGAGAATACTCGACACGTGTGTCGGTAAACACGAACGATCGTGTTGGTCCAGGGAGGAAAATGTAATTACGAAACTATTCACCTTCCCTTCGCAATTATTTTCTATTATAACTCTATTGCAAATCATTTTCTCTTGTTCTGCAATGTAGATTTGTTTTTGTTCAGAATACTCTGTATGTTTGTAGTGTCTAGGTCTTTTTTCTCCTGAATTTCCAAAACTATTTTCTCCTATTCCTATTTACATTAGAAGTTTGTTTGAAAAGAATGCAGCAATCTTTTAATATCAAAACGAGCAAGCATCCTAGTTATTATTATCGTTATGAAACACTACAATAGTTTAATATACATAAATGAGTCTGCCTGAAAGCAGGCGGTTGGCCAACTTACAGATGTCCCAGTATATGATACAATTATTTAAACTAAGTTGCTCCGGTGGGCGCCGCCGCGCACCGGCGGCGTGCGGGGATTCGTGCCGGCTCCCGGTTTCATACTTTTTGCTTCCGATTCATACGATACCGGCGCACAGTGGTTCGAAATCGACGCTCCGTGGACATTGAAATCAAAATTTCTTTAGACGAGAAATAAAAATCGGAATGGCTTTATTTCAGTATTATTTATAATATTTGGTAATATGACAGCTATAGACAGCACCATCTCCGAAAAAAAATATATTTAATATTTTTTTGTATGAAGAAAAACACAAAAGTCGTTTTTTCTCATAACTTAATAAAACTTAAAGCCTGCGGCTTACATGGGGTGTTGTCCTACATGAGGCGATTCCGAAATGCTATAACACGCACACCCATGCGCGCCGCTTCACTCACAGCAGAGTGTTGAATTTCGAGAAATTCAGTTAGAGATTTTTACGTTGATTTATGTGTGATCTTGAAAATATACAAAGTAATTGACTTTAGTTTGCTAATTTGATTAGTTATAATGAGAAATAATGGAATATACAATATAAAAATACTAAAAAAAACACTCAAATTGAGACTCATTTACAATATAAATAGATTTTGCAATCTTTCTTATAATAATTTAATTCGGTGTTAGTAGATACACAGTTTGACTTCTTAATTAACATTAAAAAAAAAAAGTACAAAAACTTATAACTAATACAGAAAAATACTAAGAATAAGCAATTGTATAATTGAGAAATATATAAAATTTACACAAAAACATCAAACATTAAAATTTTGTCTACTGAGTTTCGTCATCGCTATCAAAGAATTCAAAATCAGAATCCATCATACTTGGCACCTCAACAAATTCAATGTTTTCCTTATCCATGGTATCCGGGTCAATTAAAAGAAGAGACTTCATTTCTTCAGTTAAATCATTTCTACTCTTATTTGTCAGTTTAGGTCGAATGCTTGACAAATATGGGTCTGAGGATACGATGAAACCATTAAAGATGTCATGGTTTGTCGCTCTGCGACAAAATTTCCGCGTATGATGTTCCCTGAGTTTTCTAAAATCTTTGTTTCGGGCCTCAGATGCCTCTTCTGATAGCTTTCCTATAGGCAAAATGTTGAAATGTTTTATTATTTCAGCTCCATGCAGCAGAAGTTTGTGGATACTGGAAGGCATGAAATACCAGCCATACAGTTCCACATACAGCTGCGCAGTTTCGTCGAGATAATTGGCAAACAAATCAATATTAATAGACTGTCCTGATGATACAACACGGAGAATAGTTGCGAATTTTTGGATGAGCTCCTGACTCAATCCAGTGATATTTGCAGTCTTCTCAGGACACTGGAAAAATTTTCTAGCCGTGTTGCCATCATTCGTGGTCCCAGCACCTTTATATAAAAAATACTGATATGAGAACATTATAAGATAAGTTTTATAGTATTACACTAACTAAAAAACCCTTTGATATTATACAAAATAAATAAATCAACTAACCTTGTTTTACGATATCCACCAGGAGTCCCATTTCCTCTCGAAATTTTCGCTGTATCGTCTGTTTGCGACTTTTCAAAGCTGCTTTACTAGCTTCATCTCTGGCTTGCCATTTTTTTAAATCTAATCGGTAAGCGATATGCAGCAGGCATTCCATGGATCTGATCCATGCATGCAAAGTCGACAAACCGTACTTGTAAATATCAGATGATACAGATTTCCTAAAATATGAATAAAAAGGTTAAAAGTGTTTTGCAATAAGAAAAAAAATAAAAAAAATAACATACATTTCCAATATTCAACTTACATGTGAATCTTCTCCAAATCATTCATTTCACTTGGTACAGCTTTACAGATGTCACATGTTTGCATAGAGGTTTGTGACAGGTGAGACGTTATTTTGCCATCTATCATGGTCATTAACATTGAATGTTTAACTTGTATATTATTTTCAATGATAGATGGCTTCAATGCTTTAATTTCAGCATCGATCAAACCCATTTCCTCCTTCATGTCCAACTTATTTTCGCTGACAAACTTGAAATAAATTGGTCTGCAAAGCATTGTAGAAGAAGGTTTTGGGTTTTCCCAGACCAAATCCTCACCACACATCAATTGCAAGGGTACAAAAGAGCTCATAAAAACACTAGAGTCGTCTTCATCTGCATTCATGCATTGCTTGTAGTTGCTTTGATTTGACGCACCATCGAAGCCCCATTTGCAGATTAAGATCAGTTCTTTATCTTGCAAATGGTCCAAGTTTAATGTTTTGGCAAGTCGAGTGACAGTGATGTCCAAAATAGCTTGAAGTTTTACTTTAACTCCTCGTTCGGTCACTTCAATATCGCTCTCAGGAGGATAGCATGCCTTCTTGGCATTTAAAACCGAATAATATGATGGGTACAAATCTACACCACTTTCTTTCGCAGTTTCCCTTAAAGTTATATACTGCCACTTCGACAATTTCAAAGAAATAAATATACCCAACGCTTTCTCTGCTGAATACTTGTTAGTAGTTGTCTTGCCTTTCAAAAAATTCTTGATCTGTGCTGCTTTTTCAGGATGCTCGGTAATATATTTTATTAAATCTTTCACGTCCTCATTCTCCTCACCACATCTCACTGCAGTAGCATATGCAAGTTCCTGAGAGTCGTGCGTTAAAAGTTCTTCTATTCTTCTCTTCTTCTGTTTTTGGCATAATTCTGAGAAAGGTTTTCTTGGGCTCCTTTTTAGTGTTGTAGTGCTAACAGTACATGTAGTTACTTTGGACGTGGATGCACCATCATTTATACCACTAGCACTTGAGGTTGAAGGTTCAACAGTATCAGTAACAGAGTCGATTGATACCAATCCAATTTCTTCACTTTGTACAAATCTGTCTTTAATGAAGTTGGGCCATTTGATCTCTTTTTCTAGCCATGTCTCATACTTCTTGACAAATGTATGCATTGTTCGATTACACGATTTCCAATTTCTATGCAAAACACACATATACACTTGACAAAACTGTTTTAATTTTTTTTGTTCTTCTTCAGACAAATTTGTCGCTTTGGTTAGAAGTGCTTCTAACAAAATACTAGGCTGCGAAAAGCAACTTTTTGTTTTCACAAATATGAATATGTCCAAATTTGTATAAAATCCTTCCATGATAATAAGTAAGTACGTAAGCAAGAAGTTAATGTTATAGCGCGAACAGTTGCTGACAAAAACTAATGATTTTGACGATGTTGTCCCTATTTATATAAAAGTACCCTCTTAATCGTATCTTAATTAATAGTAGTTAGTTAAACACTTCGTAAAAATAGCCCTTAACTAATGTATCTTAACTCGTTAACAATATTTGCAACATGCACTAATGAGATGAGACTAAATTACCATCATAAGTTAATTAGCATGCATTAAGCATTGATTTCCTGCTAAACTTGAGATTACGAACAGCTTACATCAAACAATCATTACTATGTAATTATCGTTGCCCATTGGTATGTGCACCTATCCCAAAGATATCAAATAATATAGTATTAAATTCCTTCGAGAAATCCACTGAATTTCTTGAAGTTCATTACTCTGCTCTGAGTGAAGTGGTGAAATAATATATTTCTCAATTATACAATTGCTTATTCTTAGTATTTTTCTGTATTAGTTATAAGTTTTTGTACTTTTTTTTTTAATGTTAATTAAGAAGTCAAACTGTGTATCTACTAACACCGAATTAAATTATTATAAGAAAGATTGCAAAATCTATTTATATTGTAAATGAGTCTCAATTTGAGTGTTTTTTTTAGTATTTTTATATTGTATATTCCATTATTTCTCATTATAACTAATCAAATTAGCAAACTAAAGTCAATTACTTTGTATATTTTCAAGATCACACATAAATCAACGTAAAAATCTCTAACTGAATTTCTCGAAATTCAACACTCTGCTGTGAGTGAAGCGGCGCGCATGGGTGTGCGTGTTATAGCATTTCGGAATCGCCTCATGTAGGACAACACCCCATGTAAGCCGCAGGCTTTAAGTTTTATTAAGTTATGAGAAAAAACGACTTTTGTGTTTTTCTTCATACAAAAAAATATTAAATATTTTTTTTTTCGGAGATGGTGCTGTCTATAGCTGTCATATTACCAAATATTATAAATAATACTGAAATAAAGCCATTCCGATTTTTATTTCTCGTCTAAAGAAATTTTGATTTCAATGTCCACGGAGCGTCGATTTCGAACCACTGTGCGGCGGCGTATTTCTTTTTTTTTACCGCTCTATCTTAAGAATGAAAGTATAAAACTTGTGGTCCACGTTTATTTTTGAACGTGGATTCAATTTTCTTTTCCGTAGAAAAACGTTTTTGTGATTGGATACAGAGCTAAAACGAATGTTAAATTCTTACAGCAATTGTTGTAAAATATTCTCTATTTTTATAAACGGATAAGAATATTATGGTAGAATATGAACTGCGATGTTTTTTTGTATAATCGGAGAAAAAAGAGAAGAACTTGTCATCGCTATACAGGGTTAATTTAAATTGGCTAGCTAAACTGTACAGACGCGATGGGTATCGATATCTAAACACGATAAAATAATAAAAACTTTTTTACAAAAAAACAACCGACTTCCAAAAAAAACACTAAAAGACGTGAAAAATAACTTTTCAGACGCTTTATAGACGCTGCACGGTACATAAGTTTTTTTTCAAAACAAAACAGGCAAGCAAGCAAGAAGTGTTTGAATAGCGAAACAATAAATAAAGGTTAAAATAAATGTTTCATGCAATTCCACATGGCACGGTACAGGAAGTTGGAAAAAACGAAAGGAAACTAGAATAAGAACGAGTAAGGAAACCCGTTCCGCGCAGCTACGAGAAAACTCAAAATGAATTTTAATTTCCGTTCTCTTGCACTTGATTTGCTTTCAGTCGATAAATCAAAGCGTTAATAATGCATCGGATATTACGGTTATATAAAATTGACACGTGATTACTATTTAATCGTCAGATAATTTATCGGCTACGTCACTGCCCAATAATGCGTGTATGAAAACGCAATCCCACGGCCATTGTAAGCATGAATATATTTAATTATTTTGTGTAAAACATTAATAACCGCATACAAATAATAGCCTGCTCTCGTCTCGAGTGTGGCTTTTATCATAAATTACATTTTCATCAACTTCTGTTGGTATACGCGGTGTAATCGAGTTGGGGGTTCCAAAAATCCTCTGTAACGAAAACACAAATTTCGATACAAGCTGGCGACGGGAGATAAAAGGATGGAGCCATTTATCATGTTCTACGTGTTTTGGGTGCATACTTGTACTGATCGATGCGCTCATAAAATGGTTTATGAATGACTCGAAACAGAACATGAACGGAGAATCTATCTGTCAGATTAACAGATTCCGACAGACGTGCCATTAATATTGTTAAAGTCCGTCAGAAAGTTCAGTTGCGTAGTAGGTACTCGCAACCAGCGTGCGTGAATGACTAGGTATGTATGAACATAAACGAAGCTAAAGTATGTCAGGGTACGTAGAGATTATGTTACATAACACTTATACTTGTCTTATTTAAGGTGATACGTAAAAAATAAATGATAGCTCGAGGGGCGTGGCTTAACCGAAGACGCGGGAGCGCCCCCGCTTGAATACATCGCAAACTCACCGCGAGCGTGTCTGTATTTTGAAGTTTTAGAATAGAGAAGGCGAGGGAAATTGGGAGTCGCCAGAAATAAAATACATTTGTTTTTTATTTCTCTGGATTAAACTATAATATTAATTATATTATTATTTAGTATTTTGCTTTATTTAAGAATGACAAAAAATATCTACTGTGTGTAAATGAACAGGTAACATTAAATGATCATATTGACATAGGAAAAGAAACCACGTCAGTAAAAAAAATCTGTCCATCCAAAATACACGCTTAGTATAAAATAAATGTAAGGAAAACTGAAAAAGGAAATCGCTTTCCGAGTGTTTCTTTTATTCTTTGGGAAATTTTTACAGTATGAGCTGTAGATAACATCTTAACATTTAATTTTACATATTCACGCCTGCCTCCTATGAGGGTCGGCAATGACGACTGATTTCCATCGGCTACGATCTTGACATACCCATTTCGCTTGAAATTCATCACATTTATCAATTGAGTCATACAAACGTTTGTTTCCTATATGTCTTTGGCAAAGTCCTTCTTTAGTTTTATTCATATTATTTATATAATAAGTGATAAGTATTATTGTACCGATTTTATTGACATAAACTTTACTGATATTTATTTTAAAACAGCTTTGTAATTATCTACTAGTGTAGTGAACAATTTCTTACTATGATTTTATAAACTTAAACTTTAAATGTGTTTAAAAAGTTGTTCCAAAACTCAAACTCAATGCATTTATTTCAATTAAACCATTTACAGGCACTTTTGAATTGTCAAAGAGTCGGTCAGTTAGTCAGAAAGTTGAAGCTAGTTGCCCATTCCAAAACGTAGATCTCTATGGAGAAGAACGGGCAAGAAACTCCAAGGACACTCTTTTTAAATCAAGATATTACAATATCGTTGGTACATTAATTCTTGTTGATTCTATATGTGAGAACAATGTAAAAAAATAATTTAAAAAAATATGTATATTAAAAAATAAATCAAAATATAAGAATAATAAAAATAAGCCGTGGCAGTTAAGAGATGACCCCGTCTCAACTGACGGCGCTCGTTCACGAACATGACGCGTGGATCAGCACCATCCAGCTCAACCATTTTGTAGGGAACCGAATGATCCAACACACGCGCCACCAACAGTGAGACATTTAATGAGCATGACATAGTCTCAACTGCCATGCTTTCAAGTCAACATACATAATAATGATATAATAAACGAATCCATGGTACTCACATTTACAAAATTGAAAAACTGCTTCTAAATTATACAAAACTATACTTTGCTATGTATTTGAGCGATGAATAAAATTTTACTACCAAAAAGAAAAGACAATCATTAAAATATCTATTGGAGTATTCAATATAAAAACATATTTTATAAAAAAAAAAACAAACATTAAATTTTCAATGTCAGAAAACATAAAAGGGAAAGTAAAAAAGAAGTATCTCTTCCAAACAATAAAATTTTAACTAGTGCGTCCAAGTGACTGTGGAGCAGGACCAGCATTAAGCCAAGCATTTTTATCTACGATATAATCATTGAACTTATAATATGCTTGTCTACACAGTGTGCGTTTAATGCATGTTTTAAATTTCTTCTCATTTAGTTGAAGAATATCGAGTGGTATTTTGTTATAACACTTTACACAGTACCCCATAAAAGAAGTATGTACTTTAGACAACCTGAAACGTGGTTGATCTAATTTGTTCCTATTTCTAGTGTTGATATTATGCCTGTCACTTATCTTACTAAAAAGATGTAGATTTTTTCGAACATACATAAATATTTTCATATATATATTGACAAGGTACCGTCATGATGTTAATTTTTTTAAATAGTTCCCTTAGAGATTCGCGTTTGCGGAGGTTGTAGATGGCTCTGATAACCCTCTTTTGCAGAATAAAGATAGAATCAATATCTGCAGCCCGTCCCCACAGCAGAATACCGTAAGACATGATGCTATGAAAGTAACTAAAATATACTAGTCTCGCGGTATCCACGTCTGTTAATTGACGGATTTTCCAAACAGCGTAAGCGGCTGAGCTTAGCCGCCCTGCAATTGATGATACGTGAGGACCCCACTGTAGCTTTGAATCAAGCGTGATCCCCAGGAAAACCGTTTTTTCGACGAATTCTAGTATGTCCTTATTCAATACAACGTGACATTTACTACTTCTAACATTCGGTAACGCGAATCTTATGCATTTAATTTTCTTCTCATTTAATACCAAATTATTTACAGTAAACCAATTATGAACCTTACGCATAGCGTTATTTACGTCGTCAAGCTCTTGTGCATGTCTGTTTATTTTAAAAATCAGTGATGTATCATCAGCAAATAACACCATTTGTGGTCGGTTTTTCAGTAAATGAGGTAAATCATTTATATATACTAAAAAGAGCAAACTACACCATATTTTTAATTAAAGATTATTTAACTAATTCAATTTTGTGATGGATATTTTCTTACGAATAAAAGCCAGAGTATGTTAAAATGTATTAGATATATTTATAAATTACTAAAATCTAATAAAATTTCACTGTTTTCTTGGAATACATGTCTCTCGCCTTCATTTAATAGAGACATTTCCGCATGTTTTATTTTCTTTGTTTGTATTCTTGTCTCTATTTTTATTAATTACATATTCTGGATCACGAATCGTCTGATTTCTTGTGTACCGAGGATCTACCAGTTCAGGTAAGATACAGTCAAAATAAAAAGTCAATAACTTCGGCTCCATTTTCTCTTTCCAAAATTCTTCATCCGTGTAAATGATTTGTGTTTTTATTTTATCTTCACCATAACAAACTGCCACCAAGCATTTGTCTTTTTTACATAATAATATGTGCAATTGACCTTGGGCTTGTAAATAACAGTCAGATTTTTTATTTACTTGAACCTGTTTTCTTATCACAACGCCAAAAATGCATGTTTCCTTCTTGAATAGCAGCTTCGATTCCAAGAGACATTACACTTTCAGCTCACTTTTATTAAAAATGTTGCTTGAATACACTTGATTGGATAGGTACTCTTCGTTTTTGATTTCGGCATTTGAATTATTAATTTCCAATTTGAAATAAATTGGCTCAAACGTTGTTTTGTTATTCCATGGACAGACATACAACTACCAAAGTGTTCGTTTTCCACAGGAGGGTTTGTTTTGTTGGAACCTTTAAAAAAGGTAACTCACATCATTATTGTCAATCTCTATTTCCTATGGTAGAGGCTCATTATCTTCGCTAAGCTCCAGTGAATGCCCCAAATCATCATCATACTGTCTCGTCCTTGAAATATTATTTTTCTAAAAATAAATATAACTATTATTACTAAAACCACAGGACATATTTAATTGCAAAAAATGAGTTTCATGTTAGTTCAAACACTAGGACGGCAAGTAGTTTTAATATTTTGTTCAAAATAAGCTTTTATTCTTTTAGTTTTAAATGTAAAATTAAAAGGTAAACAAATGTTTTTGGTATTAAAAACTTTAGGTATATTTGTACCTACTTCTATATATTTTTATTTTTATATTCTTACATACTACTGTATGTAAGAATATAAAAATATGTATCTGACTTTCACATACGAAGAATAATTTCTATGATTTTGCAGTTGGCTACATTTCTTTTGTCACCGCTCTCAAAAAGTATAAATTAGGGAAAATAAATGTTTGGCTAGTAGTTAGTTTAAGAGTGCGTCCTTGAATGCTTACTCTGGTTTATTTGGTGAGAGAGTCGTTGCGAAATGTTGGTCATCTAAAGGCAACTTCGATTGTCTCTGTTCTGTCAATCCAACAGCACAGTCCGGAGCTAACTGGGGCGGAGTGATGCCATCACTAGTAGATGCACACTGTTCTGTCCTGTAAAATTCAAATGAGTGGATATTGTATTTCTTTACAATAGGAAATAAATAATTTGTTTACCCATTTTTTTCCAACATGTTAGTAGTTAGACATTGGTGCCGATTCTCTTGTACACCGAACTAAACTAACTAAACTATCACTAAAATTCCTTACTTTTGGCTATGAGAATCTTAGAGCTATTCTGCAATAAAATATCTCTAAATTTAAAAATCATTTTGACGCAACTAAAATTTAATTTGACAATCGCGACTCCACATGGTACCTACTTGTTTACCCTACCACGTGATTTTTTTTTAGAGCCGGAGGCGCGCATGGGTGGCAGCCTCGGCGTGTTTTATATGGAATTTTTCACTTTTTGCACGGAAAATATTTAAAAAAAAAATACCTTCGTGTAGAGTTATATGGGTTTAAGGGTTTCATAAAGGGGGTCGAAATTTTCATTATTTTTGCGATAGGACACACCGTTTTCGAGATATAAGCAAAATTTTAAAAAAATACAGTACTGTTTTTGCCCCTGAAGTCGAGGTGTTGTGGTAAATCTTAGTTCATGACAACTAATTTTATTCCACACCTTTTTAATCGCGATTAAAAATAGCCAGATTTAGTTAAGGCAACCAAAATTTTAGGTTAAAAACGTCAAATTCAGAATAGCAAAATTGCCATTTTCACTAAACTAATTATTCAGTACCATCTTGGTGCTGTCAAACTAAAATATAGTTAAGTTGTGTCACTTTAGTCTATTTCAGAATGAGAAATCGTCTTTTGACAGGACTAAACAAAATTTTAGTGATTTTTAGTCTAGTTTAGAGAATTTGTGACAAGAGAATCGGCACCATTGTCGATCGTCCAAATTTAAAAATGATAATGGCGACTCTAATCTTTTGTTTTCCGAATCACATGTATGGTCCGAGGTCTGCTCCGGCGCTGTGATTTTGTCGCTTTTATTATATTTTGAGGATCGGTTTGCTCTGTAAAATAAAACTATAGTAAGATATCTAAATATTAAATTATAAGAAATAAAACAATATCATAATGTATAATATCAACCTTACTCAGACGTGATAAGGTCTAAGATATTTGAAAATATAAATTACAAAATCTATTCTCTACCCCAAGTAATTTTATCAGGAAGATGTCTTATAGTTATAACTATGTATAGTACAAACATACATAATTCCTCACGCCTGTCTCCCAAAGGCATAGACAAAGACTACTGATCACCATTGGTCACGATCCTGACATACCTCTTGCACTTCTTCCACAATCATCAATCAAGTCATGCAAGTATAATACGCTTATTCAATATGAAAACTAATTATTATAAACACATGCAAACTTACTTTTTATTTTCCGTCATTTTTCGAGCATGTTCCCTGAGGCGTTTCAACTGTCGGGATTTGTTTACCTTTCGTAGTATTTTATATTTATTCCCTATATCGGCAATGTAATATTATATAAACCCTGTTCACTTGATAAATATAGATAAAGAAGGTCATGAAACACACTAAACAAAAACTATTGGGATAAAAAAATGGAATCACGGTTGCGGGAGGAACCGACACAGGTCTGTTACTGACAAAGGCCGCAGCCGAACTGGGCGGGCTTAAGAAAGTGACAGAGTCATTTACTTTCACATGCGCAAAAAGAGAGCGCAACAATGCAATGTAACCAGAATAAAACAACGTAAGCGCCAAATCAAATAAAAAATGATTAAAAATAAATTAAGCTATGTATCAAAAATATGTTCAGCCAGAGTTTTCAATGACCTAATACGCATATTTTGAATGTAATTTTGCAATGAAATTACTTAGGATTTTAGAATTACAGGAAAAGATATAAAAAAGGAGAGGTCTTTTCGGAATTAAATTCTATCGAGGAAATTTAACCCAATTGCGTTTTTCTTCAGTCAGAGTATTAATCAAATAGTCAATAAACATATATCCAAAAATTAAATCCATACATGCTGTAGTAGTGAAATAAATGGTTACGAAAAATAACCCAATTTATTTTGGTATCGCCTTAACACGTCCACACTATTTAACATTGCAAACTTCTCTATAGAAACATGTTAAATAACTATGTTTTATAACACGTTATGTTATGTAGTGTGGACACACCTTTAGGATCGTAGCAGATGGCGTTCTGTAACCAAGAATAAGAGAAAAGTGGGAAGAAGGCGTGAGTATAGAATACATAAGTATTCTATAGGTTTATGTGTAATGGTGAATCATGTTGGTAGTTTTTCTAACAAATATAGCTGATTTCCCCATGATTTTCAGACTGTACTTGGTACTATAAATATAATCCCTTATAACAAACAAATAAATCATTATAAATAATTTCATAACAATCTTCCACAACAACAAGCAAGAGCTAAGAATTAAATTCTAATTAGAGAAAACACAATTTCCTCCAAGAAATAATATTATGTTTAAAATACATATTCCGGTAATATCAACCGGCACAATCGTCTTGCCCTTAAGCTCTGCAGCTATAAAAGAACCAAGAAAATGTTCTGGACAACAATAATATGGCCATCTTGGGTTATATCTAAAGAAAACTCTTTGTTTCCCAGGAGACTACCTAAGTAAAAACATCTGGGAACATTTATTTTTTATAAATGGCATCTTGCAGGTCAACCTAGGAGGTTGTCGGTTACTTAACCGAGCTGCTTTGTGGGTGCCTCAATAAATTAAGGCCTCCAGCCAGCCAGCCACCCCCTGTGGGGTACGTACGGACCTCGGTTTAGGGCGTCGCTGGGGAAGGGCAACAAGGGACAGGCTGAATTGGATTATTTTGGGACGAATTTAAAGCTATAAGCTCAGCGGCGCGGGCTAGCTCGGACAAGGGTTGAGACGGATATGGATTGGGGCGTCGCGGCGGACCTCAGCGGCGAGGACGGGAGGACGGCGGTCTGTTTTTGTATTTTCTAAGAGTACTGGTGGCCTTACGACTGTCCTGGAGGACGGTTGTGGCGTCATTGATGCGGGTGGGAGTGTGGCGGGTGGCCGCCGTAATCAGGGGATTGTGGTGTTTTATAGCAGAGTCAGAGAAACGCTTTGAAAGGCGTTTCATGAACTGTTGGACGGTGGGAATTCTGAGGTCTAAGTGTAGTCTCATTGCGGACATAGAAGGGAGGGAGGGGGGGGCGTAACCTTTATAAGGAAACGGTTCTGGAGGGTTTTCATCATATGGAGATGGTGTGGCTTAGCGTGTGCGAAGACGAAGCAAGCATAGGTCATGTTGGGATGAATAACCGCGGTGTAGATGCGCAATCTGCACTTGCGTGTCAATTTTCTGCGGGTGGTCAATATGAAGTGGAGCCTACCGAGAGCGAAAGAGCCACCTTTATGTGCTCACTGAAGGTCAGGTGGAGGTCAAGGATTACACCTAAGTATTTAGCTAGCTTCTCCCAAGGGATCGGCTTGCCAGACATAGCGATCGGACTTGTCTGGGGATAATAGTGTCTCATATAGTTTTACTTTTGCTGCAGTTCTCAATGGATTGCTTATAAACTCTTTAGTTTTTTCGTGCAATATTGTCTCTATTTATGTAGATACCGACTAACAAAACATTTAAATAATTTTCCTCTAAGGCTTTTATTGCCGAAATCCATAACGTTGCTCGACAGGAGATTATTTTATGTGGGTACATATTACAGAAGTTACTGATCTTAGAAGCTCATCTGTTTTTTAAAGATATAGGGAAAAACTAAGCGCCTTGTGTAATGGTTCCTATGTAACGTAGGTAATCTTTGGGCTGAAGTGTGGTGTAGAATCAATCCGTCTTAACATTTGCACACGTATAATAAATTACACTCTACCCGGATACCCCAACTAACATAGCGTCTCTTATCCCTCGGTGTAGTATCCGAATTCAAGATGCTCCGCCAAACATTACAGTTGTTTCTTGTTCACAAGTATTTATAAAACCTTCATAGATTCACATCTTCATAATGGAAAACTTTTTTTTAAATCTTTATTTAAAGAGCTTTTTCGCTAAATGCGAATATGACACTATAGGTATACAAAAGTAACATAACACAACTACCTAATTTAACATTAACTTACATTAGTGCATTTTACAGCTAGGTTCTGGGTTTGTTCTTCAAGGCGAACTTAACCATATTTATTATAGGAATTATATTATCCGAAAAACATTTTCAACTTCTTTAAATAAGTTCTTACCCAGACCTACCTACTGTAATCGAAATACAGGCTGTAGGTGCTCTTGAACATACAGTGGGTTCATTAAACGGGCCGTTACAAGGCGGGAAGACGATCTTTATCAGTAGAACTGGCGCTGGCCCAGCGTAAAGTTATCCACTTTGAAATATCATGGCATACCGTCCGCTGAAAGTCGTTACTGGAATTAACTTCGCAACGAAACTGCATGCCGAATGGGCCGATATTGTACCTACTTAATTTTAGTGATAATAAAGTAACTACGTTTTCTTTCTTACATAAAATTAATAACATTGTACAAAAAAAAGTTTAAATTAAAATTAAACCCTCATTGCCAATCTTTTTATCTAGCCTTTTATGTAACTTCTGGGCAATGTTGCCTATAAACACAATAATTAAATATTTATTATAACTTACCAGCGAACTATTCAATTATTACAAACTTTTAATTACATTACTCGCTGCAAAGCTCCAAAAATTGAATAACGTCGCTGCTTCAAATGAAAAACGCAAAGATTGAAAGCTTGTAATTAACACGCCGTAGCTCGAAGCAAGAAAACATTTTAGTACCGAAACAAATATTGGCAGACGATGCAAAAACTTGTAGGTATTCGCTGAACAGCAACGAACTAACTAGCAATGTTCAAGACAAAGAACACTTTTCAATTCAGTTGTTCGTAATAATAGTCGGCTAGTAAGTAGTTTGTAGTATCGTGCCCGAGTTTCACTAAAGCTGCCTATAAAACTTTTTCTTTGAATAGGCTCAGTGTAAGCCTATTTTGCGTAGCCATCCACTGTTCATATTTTTTTATTCGGGCCAACAAACAATTTTCGTATATAAGAATTTTTTAGTGAAAAATCTTCCGTAAAACCCGTTTTTATTTTCTCAAAAAAAAAAACCTTTCATGTTCGGTTCTACTGCCAGATTTAGTCAAAATGTTAATATACCTGATTATGAGAATATCAATAATATGTATACAGACTGTAATGAATTTCTTACAAAATCGTTTTGAACTCATGCTGTCAACATGTTGGAGCATTCAAAAATCATAACCCTCACGAGCACTTTCATATTCTTCTTTCAACTTAGCCATTACTAGTTTCTGATCAAGTCACAATTTTCATATTCCAGGACGTGATTCGACTCGAGACTCAGTACTGGTCGTTGGTGGAGATCCCCCGGCAGGAGAAAGCTGAGACAGTGCCGGCGTTCGTTCTGCGTGCCTGTGCCATTATGGAGAAGACGCAGAAGTCTGGAGAAGGAGTCAAGACTTCCGCCAAACTAGCTGAAGAAGCTGCTGATAAAAGGGAAAGGATAGAAAGACTGAACGGTAATGTGGAATCATTTAAATGTCATAAAAAATCAACAAAGATAAGTTTTATATTCTATTTTCTTTATAATTTATTTAATGAAAGTAACTCGAAATTCTACTTTTATACCCAAACAAAAACAAAACTACATGACGCAATCAAAAACATCTTCCGGCTACTATTAAACACGAATCTCATGATGATCACATACTCAAAGAAGGAAACGATGTCGGTTTAACTTTGAGCTAGCTCAACCAAACGATTAAATTAGGAAAATAAACCAAAGCGTGCTCCTATATACTAAGACTATTGGCAGCTTGCCAACTTGTCGTTCCACAGTGTTACATTTCGTTGGATTTTCAGCCTTTTCCCTAGTGCTTAAAATCATTGGCGTAAAAACCCAGCTGAAATTGTTGGTCTAAAATACTAAGTAATATATAGAATGGATGTTCAAAGTCACTTTGATGGCCGGCAATGGCTGTAATGTGTGTACGTGATTAATATTAATTGGTGGCGCGAAATAGTGGCAATTCCTCGGACCTATTATCCTACCTAGGCAATTCGGACCGTGTCTACTTGACACTCATCCACGTTATCTGTATGTGATGTAAATTGGCTTCAAGTTAAATTGAAGCGTTAGTAGCACCTACTAGTCCATAACATTTCACATCTGGAAATTCACTTATGACCAAGCTGAAACATGAAATTGTACCAAAACAAAAACTTTTTTATCGCACTGTCCAAGAGTTCAGAGTCTGTTTTAATTAATATTTACGGATAATTCATTTTCGTTGTAAAGTAAATTGGTGTCGGGGTTCTCGAAACCAAATTAAACGTCGTGACCGCCCGCAAACCCTGACCTAGGCTCGAATTAAGGACAAACAATAAAACGGGCTTACATCCAAATACACTTGGGACCGAATACGCTTTCATGTATTCTATGTATACATTCGTACGTACTTGTAAATAGGGATGTTGAACCATCGTGCGGTTTAGAGAGAATAGGAATAATAATAAAATGTTTTATTGACATAAAATGGTGTAACATTTTCAATTGAAGGCCTGACTCCTAAGCTACGTGGTACGTGTGTTACAGGAACCAGTGTCTTCAACTTTTCTTGGAACATTAACAATTACTTATGCAAGAAAATTACAAATAAAAACGTGTATCGTTCTTTTAGTAAGTTTTCCGTCTGTGCGTAGTCCAGTGTGTGAAGCCATATGTTTAGTTTCATTAAAGTTTTATTTTTGTTAGTGGGTTGATGTTGAGAATTTTGTTTACTTTATTCTACTAATATTATAAATGTGAATGTCTGTGAGGATGGATGGATGGATGGATGGATGGATGGATGGATGGATGGATGTTTGTTCCTCTTTCACGTAAAAACAACTGAACGGATTTGGATGGAATTTAGAACACAGATAGTTTATAACCTGGATTAATATATACGATACTTTTTATCCCGGTAGGACGTTCCCGTGGGATAATTTCCAACCTCCACGCGGGCGAAGCCGCGGGAAAAAACTACTTTTAAATTAAACTAGCTAGATTACCGTCCAGCGGATGCGGTCTTACATTTGACTGCGCGACATTGATACTTTAGTAATAGTTCTCTTATGTTTGGTAGCGTGATTTACCGGTGTGATTGAGAAGGTGTAATTTGCTCACTGTAAGCACTTCATACTTTTCATACAGAGTTTTTGTAGAGAAGCGGTACGGTTTGAAGGTCGTGACTTTTAACAGTGATATTTGGGCTCTCTCGAGGTGTAACATGTAGGTTTTACAAGCACCTCCCGATACCGTGATACAGTAACCTACATTTGACTGTGTTAGTGCTAGATACACCGTACGGAGAAGCTTAAACTCGGCCACTTACCATAGTCTCTTAAATGCCCATATAAGTTTCCTAACACGGGAGGCAGTCTGTTCAATGTGGGGATTCCAGCTACGTCCCTCATCCAGAATCACACCCAGGTACTTTATTGTCTTTTTTTGAATAATTGGAAGACATGAGCATGGAATACTGTTGTTGGGGTCATCAAAGGAGTGTGCTTTAAGGCTTATTACTGCAGGCTTAGTTTTGGCAAAAGTAAATTGCAGAAATGGTGTTATCGAAATATTAAGTTAGCTTCCAGCTAGTGGATTATTTTACGTAAGCCAGTCTCTGCAGCTTGCCATGCCACGTCTCTACTCTTTCCATGAAATATTAATACGGTGTCGTCTGCATCGCTAAATATTTTACCCTTAGTAAGAGACTGCTGGCATAGTTCATTCACATAGGTAGAGCAGGAAAAGACTCGGGGATAGGCAGCTACCCTGAGGCACACCATAATCAACTCTGACTTCATTGCTGATGACCTCATCAATCTTTACTTTTTGTGTCCGGTCATTGAGAACATTGAACATTGAGCCCTTCCCCGGATTCCAACATGTTCTAGGAATAACTGTATGAGAGAATTATTATGAAGGTATCCTATTTGTGACATTAAACTTATTACATTTTCAGACATGACAACAATTCAGATTGAAACGGAGAACACCCAGATGACAAATGATTTGTATCGTCTGCTGAAGAAATATACTGGTTTGCGGAACCTAATAAGGGAATTAAAGGTAATGAAAGTTACATGAATTATTAAGTACGTTAGAAACTAATTTCTAGTTTTGAAGATTTTGCCGTTTGAATTGATCTCTTAATAAATACCAAGTAAAGTAAATCTTGTTTACAGCCGGTTCAGGTTCATTTTTATCTCTTTTAACTTTTACAATCGATTCTTTTTCTTTTTCCAGTCGGACTACGTCAGTTCCAAAGTCTACCCGATCTTCCCTCGCTACACAATGCTCAAAGACATGATCAAGGACATCATGCATGACCCCGACTACATGGAGGTGTGCCATGAGGTGGACCCATAGCGCGGGGTGCGCAAATAAATGAGGCACTCATTCACCGACCGACAGAGGTCGTTTCGCCGCTAGTTTCGCCAAGGGTGAGCAACAGTTGGGAGTGAAATGATGATCTTATGTCTGCCATCTTGAATTTGAGTGTAAACCGTCAATTTTTTTTTTGAAATATGGAATTCGTTCCATAATTTAGTTGTATAATTCCTTAAATTCCTTTGATTGGCGGTTTATAATAATGATCAGTGTTAATCGCACTTGGATTCGTATCTCCATGGATTCAAAGGTGGTAGATCGAAGATACGGTGTGTTGGTGGAATTGGCGGCGATTAGTGTGACGAGTACTCGTTTAATTTGCGCCACTTGGTTCATTGGACTATTTATTTAGTGTAAGTTTAGATTTTAGTGTCTGTACTCGTCCTTATCTGTCCTTCAGTTGTAAATGAGCCTTTATTTACTTAATGAAATCTGTAATCCTCTTTATACAGTTGGAATCTGGAATGTTGTGCATTGTCATTTCTAGTGGGTCTTTTCTGTCATTTACCTACTTATCTAAGGCTTACTGACCTCTGCCAAATTCAGATGTTTCTAGACTTTGTACTTCAACTACTTTATTTATTTCTGCTTCTACTACTGCATAATCAAAAGTTGTATACATATCTTGTCGCTGTATCAATGAAGAGCTTCTGTGGATATAATCATTCTTCTTAACTCTAAACATATCTAAACGTACTCACTTTATAGATTCATGTACTTATCTAATCATATCATAATATTGTATTAGAGGTCGCGATTTTAAACAGTTGTATTTTGAACGAGATTAATAAATAGGTCGACATTTTTGTATATAGGACAAGCATTTTGTGACATATTAACATTACCTGCCTACAAGATGTAAAGTTAACAATCTCATATCATACTTATTCCGTGTCATCGCGATTGTTCACTTCACTCACTTATAGAAAAACTCTTTCATGTTATAAATAATATGTATTCAAAAGTAGGATTACAAATATTAATTATAAATGTATGGGTGTTCTTAAATGTACATTATGTAGTAATGCCATTGTATGTGTTCAACATTGTAACATTGGTAAGTTCTTTGCTGAAAATATATAAATAGGAACTTTATTCTGTGCGATAGTTCACAAACTATCGCCACGATTTTATGATATTTTGAACGTAAGTAATGTGTGCTTTTCTAACGCGACGATATTGTCGTAGAGCTTGTCCACTCTGAAATGGCGCGCCCCACTACCGCATTTACGCACACAAGCGAATTTTTTAATATGGACGCAATACACATAAAAACACCATTTTAATTGATCATTCAGTTGCCGGTTAGATTCCAACTTAGGAGCATAAGATTTGTTGTCCAACTAGTCATTATTATCATGAACGCGCGAGAGAGCGGACATCTTGTTTCGTATAATGAGCCAGCGCTACTCCTTAAAGAGAGCGTTGTCGGATGTATCACACAAATAGTCGACCGCGATGTTCGCATACAGATGAAGTGTCGTTATTAATATTTGCACTCACACATCCAAGTCAACTAGTTAAGTAGTGGGGCGCGTCATTTCAGAGTGGACAAGACCTGGCGTCCACGTCCACGACCATAAAATGTATGGAACTACGTGCACGTTATACCTCTGGACGGAATAATATCGTGAACGGAAATCTAAAAGCTCTTTCATATATTTCCATACAATTTACTTCGACGTGGACGCCCAGTTTAGAAATGATAAAAGCGCAAGTATATTGTCGTTCTTAGACTTATTCTTGTTCAATCTGCCATCTCATTCTCAAGGGATTTACCTAGTAAAATAGATACCTGTCTTATTAACAAACTAGGCTACTTATAATAATCTGAAACTCGACTTATTTGTATTTATTATCGCAAATGTGTCTTATACACATATCATATTATAATCAACTGTATTTATTCGTGTAAGTGAAGTGAAAAATATTAATGAGTTTTAGCAAGAAGGACATATTTGTTTGAGTCATAATTGTAGTATTTAATATAATATTTGGATTTTACCTATAGTTTTTAGTGAAAGTACATTTTTTGTATATTTTAGTGTATATTTGGGCAAAATATGAAACAGACAAATTAATTAGTGTGAAAAATCATGTTATTTAATGTTAACTATGTTTTATACGCATAGAATTGTAATTATTTAATATGTGATGCTTGTTAGTTATGAACTAAATGTGTAAACTAGGATATTAAAATGTAATAATTGGAGACAAATGACAAAAAAATATGTTGCCTATAATAATAGCTTAATACTGCTAATAATAATAAGACCTCGAATTGAGAGAGTTGACACATAATATTTATTACAAAAAAATAACATTACGTTTTTTTTACCATGAAATTGAGGAGAATGATAGGCCGAGCCTACGAAGCTACGTGCTACGAAACTATGAATGCTACGCGATCCTCTACGACTCCTTTTAATTATCTACCTATAATATTTGTTTTCCTTCAATGTGCCGAATATTGTCGTGACTATCGTTTAACTTTTGATTTACCTATAATAAGTAACAATAATAAGGATAATAATAATTAAAAGAGCATTTTGCACCTAAGGAAAAGAGCTAATTGTTCCGTTAGAAGTAGAAGAAGTGAAGACTTCTCACGTGTAGCGCAATCATAATAATTATTTCATGTATAATTTTTTTGAAAAATGACATTTATTCACTAAGCTAGTTTTTAATTTGACTATTATACAATACATACATAATAAAAATCACTACAAATATCGTAAGTATTAAGAAATAATCAGTGTTGAATATTAAAAGCCAAGTAGGTACACTAGTTATTTGTAAGCTTTGTATGTTGTACTATTTATTAAAATATGAAAGCAAATAGTGAGGTCAAAATGTTAGACTAGAAAAATACATAGTTATTTACCTATATTAAAAACGTGAAGCAAAAAATATTTCTAGTTTAAGACCAGCCGATTTATTTTGTAAAAATACTCACCTTGAAAACTTCGGTGAACTGTCATTCCATAATTTCCATCTGATGTTAGGAATTGACACTATTTACTCACGTTAAGCACTCTTCACCTATGTTTTCACGGTCAGATTTTTACAGAATATAAGTTTAGTCCGGCTGAAAGAATTTTGTTTGTCAAGTCCCAAAAATTTCTCTAAAAACGTATGTTTAGATACTGGGACATTACTGATCTCGTGTTGGCATGTTTAAACATCAAGATAGAGATACCGCTATAAGATTTCCAAGCGCTAAAAAGAGAACGAATAACATCTGTCAATCACTGAAAAATCTAATCATGTAGGTATGTAGAAATTATGTTTTTAAATATTCCTATAATAATCTCATACTCTTCTTACTAATAATTATGTAAATGTACTAACACTAAATAAATTATTAATCACATGCCGTTGTCCATTGGCCGAGGTGCGACTGTATGTACCTATGAAATGTTACTAAAGTAATAAAATAAACTGCCATTTAGTTAGAGTGGATAGTTAAATGTTGCCATAACAATTATAAGAATAATATTTAGGAAATAATATCGATAGCTGTAACAGCACAAACCTACATATATTCCAAAAGTATGTGTCATTAAATACTTACCCATCATATGAAAATAGGTATTACCTACTGCACTTCATTAACACCAAAACTTTAGTCTGCGATATCCACCAAACAAACAAAAATCTGTAGGTCTACTTACAGTGCCTAGATAATTAATAAAAAATGTGTGAGAAAGCGAGAAAATCTGTGTGGAATAGAAACGAAATGCAGATAATAGGTACCTACCTACCTAATGGTAATACATCAAAGAGAATTTCTGAAACGTCTTAGAGGTAGGACCTATATTAGGGTTGTTAGCACGGCACGTGCTACACACGCGTTCGGAGTGGATATTCGATTCGGTAGTATTTGTTCCACAACAAAGCCGACCCGAAACACTTAGCTATTACATTCGGCTTTCATTTGGCTCGTGCTGATCGACAAACTCCGTTCGACATGACCCTTGCTGAATCATGATCGGGTCGGCTCGGCACATATCGAACAAAGCGAGCGGCTTTTTCTCGAACATTACCTAAAGCCGGAGTTATTTAATTAATAGATAATTATTTACACGTGAAACTATCAATGAATATTGAATAACTAAGTTTGCGCAAGTAGTTTCGTAATGTAAATTCGGCTTTACGAGGGTTATTTGTAACTCGACGTATTCCTTGTAGGACGTCATAGTAGGGTTAAAATACAACAAATTAAGCCACCAAATGTTTTACCGTTTTTTTTTTTTTTTTTCGTAATTTTTATCTGTCGAAAATAAAAATTATATGTAATTAGTGATCTTTGTCAAAGTTCTAGGCATTTTTGAACTTTTAATTATTAACAAAGATCTGCTACGGCATCAGCTATGATAATAACTTAAATTCCAGTATAGTCGCGCCGTCAATAATTTTCAAATTGGATTTTTCATTAAAAAAAAAAACTGAAAATCTAACTAACTCAAAAACTACTGAATTTCGGTAGAAAATTTGGTGGCTTAATTTGTTGCATTTGAACCTTACTGTGACGTCCTACAAGGAATACGTCTAGTTACAAGTACAACCTGTATACATTATGTTCGATTTAGCCGTCCGACTGTGCCGAATCCTGACCCGAACAAGTGTGTAGCATGACTTAAGTACATGAGCACCAAAATACCTACCTTAGACTTAAGGTTGTCTGAGCAAAAGAAAGTTTCAAATATTTAATCATAAAATAAGTTATCAAAATGTCGCTCTACTTACACTAATTTGCAATAAAATTCTAAATTGTTGAATTAATGGTATCTATCATGTAAACTTATTAAATTATAAATTCGTATAGTGAAGTATCAGTTTTGAGTACCTAAAACTAGTTTAATTCATACTGACATAATTATAATTATGTGTAATTCTGTTAAGTTTATTTATTCACATACTTAGTCGAAAACTAATCACTCGAGGATTTTGTAGACCACAAGATTGGTTTTAAATAAATTCCTAATACCAAGGTATGTATGTAATTTGTACACAATGTAAACAAACCAATATTTTAATAGAACAATATAGTTTTCGCTCTTCGTTGTGACGAATCTCTTTAGATATTTATAGTTTTCTTATGTAGCAGTCGTATTTCATTTGAAATTAAAAGTACGTATTTGAAGTATTTAAAAATTAAAGCTATCTTTGTATGTTACTATTATAATATCTATGATAATGAATGCCAGGCATTACCTACGTTAAGTAGATTTTTGTAGACGTGTATTCGGAATGTCACGCTATAACGCTTTGTTATATAAAATGTAATACATTATTTTTTGTGCTAATTGGACTTTCATTGAAATCCCTGTTCAACTAAACAGTGCTTCAAAAGTTTAAAATTAATGCGGTGTATCCACCCTACTAACAGAACTAACAATAAACGTCCCCCGATCCGTCTACAACTAATCTCGCCATTACACAGATTTGACTTTCATGTCTGAGGTAGCCATTGCGCACACGTGTCGCTGTTGTTTTAACTAATCGCGTAGTAGCGCCGCGTCATCTATGGCGTCGGTAGTAAACTAACCTTATTTTAGACAATCCCGCCATCTATATAATTAACTTGTACTGCATTCAACTATGACTACACCAAGCAATTCAATAGTTCTTATTTTTGAAGCTAGATGGCGCGGTTTTCATTACTTTTTCATTACTAAGGCAGTGTTGCTATAACTTACCATAAATATTTACATTGTTTGAAGGTAAAAGTAAAAAACAGTACTTTACCATTTGTGCAAAGCCTTCTTTTTACTTACTTGTAACTTTTCTTATACTCTTCTCGCATAGCTATCAAATGGTACGTATGTATAGGATAGGAGCAAAGAAAGAAAGAAGTAGAAGGAAAAAAATAGTTTATTCAACCAAGCAACAATGGTCACTTATGCTGTTCCGATCTATAAAATGGGTCCTCGTGATTCCTTTAGAAACAAATGATGATATCCAAATTGATTAACTAAAATAAGCAAGTTATTTCTTACAGACAGTACCTGAACGCTTATAAACAATTTGCCAAAGTCGATTACAGAACTTAGTGATGGAAAGTACAAACCCCACATCAAACGTGTCCTTACCAAAAAAGCATAATATTACAAAATTAATGATTATGATGAAAACAAGGATGTTTGGCAATCATTTCTTCTGCACTTTTGGCTTCCCTGGTACCTATTACAGGGTAATTTGAAAACATTATACCAAAAGTCAATTATTTTAAAAAGAGTAACCGTGGAGTTTCTTGCCTGCTCTTCTCCATAGGACACAATCAAGTGGAGCCGTGCACCTACCTTCTGACATTTCGTGCCCATGTAGGTTTATAATTATGAAACTAGCTGTTGCCCGCGACTTCGTCTGCGATCCAGGATGTAAAGAAACTTATCTCCTTCTCCAGGTCATGGTCTACACATGTGTTCACCCAAATCCGCTCAGCCGTTCTAGAGTAACATCGTAACAAACAAACTCATTTTCATATTCATAATATTAGGATAAAATATTTTGAATTTGGACCAATCTGGACAAATCTTTAAGAGTACAAAACTAATGGATTGTATGGTAATAAATTTAAATTGAAAGTTTAACAGCTATATTTATAATTTTCTGATTATAATTCAGTGTGTGCAATAAAAATATAACAAAAGAATGGGATAGTATAATGTCGGCTATGGCAACACCGACCGCTTCATTCATTTTCATTCGGCCGGCCGATGGCAGCAGGTGTGGATTGTTGTGTATCGCGCGGCAGTTGTTATGGCGGGCTTTCGTCTACATGAAGTTTTGTCAAACTTTTAAAACTTGATTAAATGAACTAAAACTTATTTAAAACAACTAGTGCATAGCAAAAACTGCACCGTACTGTTAAAAACCGCTAATAAGTGAAAGTTCACTGGTCAGGATGTCGGTTAATTCAAAGTGGCGGTTACCTGACGGTTTTTGTGTTGGTGTGTTGAATGGATGTCGGAATTACGTTTAATTCGTGGCGCAGGGATGGGTGAGTAAGTGGTTCAAGGTGTTTTGGGACTTCTATCGAGATGCCTTTCGTGCAGCGTGCAGTGGAACCTAAGTTTTTATCGCGTACAAGTTTACGAGATGAAGATGGCAAGCCGAGGGTGTCTGATGAAGAGCTCCAGGCGGTCACCAACTGCACCCTGAGCAACGCGCTGAGACAGCTCGCCTCGTTGGTGCTGCTGGCGGAAGATATCTTCAGCGAACTGACCGCGCAACTCCAAGATATAACTGAGCGATCAAAAGTAGCGCAGACGAAGGTCATCAAAATAAACGAACTTGTTGAACAGTATGATCCGAAGAAAGTTCCAGTCCGTGAGTACAAGTTTAATTTCTTTACCACAACTGACTTAAGTACTTGGACTTTTATTTGTATTCAGTAAGTTGACAGTTGGAGGGATAACAGTTTCTCAGAAACAAAAGGTGGTGCTGAGATTTAGAGAATGCGCAAAAATGAATGAACTTTTTATTGTACTATAGGTGCACAGTTTTCATTGATTTTAATGACATATACCTACTATAAAATACGTTTTATTGCAACATTATTTTGCTTCGAACTGTCAAGTTACTGAATACAATTAAAAGGCCAAGTAGTTAAAGTTCTCGACATCCTGGTAAAATGCTTTTCGTCTTAGGAAGTTCATGCGAAACCCTGGGCCGGAACCGGCGCTTACGTTTAGCTTTAGATATCCAACCTACTTGCTAATTAATATGCATCAGGCAACGATACCTACTTTCTAGGAAACTATTCTGAGTACTTAAAGAAAGGTATAATCGCCCAGCAATTAACATTAAAAGGTTAAGCCTTCACGGTCTGTTGACTTTGGGAAATCAGGTCACTGATGGTTTAAATTTCTCCATTTTTCACTTGTTAAGTAGGTAAGCACCTAGATAAGTATCTACGTATTTTGTTTGTTGACAAAACGAAGTAGGCACAAAGATTGTTGAATTTGATATGATAACCCGCTGAGTTCATTCAAGTTATTGAATGAAATTAGCCCAATTTAATAATTAATCTGTATTACATCTCAATTTATCTAATAACTATAAATTAATCAAAATTATTTGCCTAACAAAATAGAACGAGGTCTTTAAATAAAGTAGGTACTTACCTAGTTAAGTACATGTCGACAAGTGCGTAAAAAATATACTTAGGTACGAAAATCCTATAGGTACAATAGGTACGACAATGCGAGATCAGCTTATACTGGAAATGTATAGCTTGATATGTAGCCGTGTGTACCTAGGTCGGTATTTAAGTAAACCTACCAAAGTACCTAGTCAGTTATCCAATGCAAAGGTTACATGCCTAGGTTTCAGGTTTATTAAAGGTAGGTAGGTATCAACCAACTGGAATACTTGTACGTGAACAGTTCTACCTAGCTACCCATATTTAAGTATTTTATCTTCTAAGAGATTACCGACCAATTAAAAACATGCAAGAAGGTCCTATCTATTAGATATTCTTGGACTCGCCTATAAGGAAAAATAATCCTTTTAAGCCTACTTTGTTTGATGCAAGCGTCCTTGGTGCTCGTATCATACCGGCTTTTATGCATATTGTGGTCGTAACATCTTATGAAGGTATATTTCTCAGCAGAATGGCCTCTTAAAAGTGCGTACAGTAGGTAGTTACCTCATAAACGACTGGTATGTAAGTTACTATAGCGTCCATCACATAGGTAGCACCACTGAGTAAAAAGACGTCCGGGCAAGCATTTGTAAATTAAGCTCATTGAAACGACCGTTCCGAAACCTCATTACCTTGTCCTCCTTGAATATGCCGCCTTTACAAAAACGTACCACGTTGATGCATTACTCTGAACGCTATCTAAAAACCTGTTTGAGCGTTCGAACGGACCCGCGATGGGAAAAAAACTCCCAGATTCCAATGCGAACCATAAAAACGTCTCGAGATAATTTCCAACCCATCCAATGCTTGCCCGCCGCTTGATGATTCTGACCGCTCAAGTATTTAACACTTGAACGAAGGAATTCCTTGTTCTTTTATTTATAACATCATCTAACTATTCATAATATACGCTCCTATTATTCCGATCGAGTGAAAAGATAATATCGACGTTTAATTACTATCGAACATTGGAACACAGCCGAATATAGGTACACCCTTTATCGAGATTTCTGTTACATTGATTAATATTCGAACAGATAACACGAAACATTAAATACCTTACAAAGCAAATCTTACACGTAGGTACATACCTAAATGGCGACATTAATTTTGTGTAACCACGACTCTGTCACAGACAGTCAACAGCGCAGCGACACGAAAATCTCTTTTAAATGAATTTGTTACGGAAAACAAAGCAAGATAAACAACAAGAAAAAGAGACAAACAAAAATAGCCGTTGACTTAGTTGGTATTGTGGCGAGGGTAAACACTGCAATTCATTGAACAACCTTTCACCTGGACGATAAGCGCTAAGTGTTGTTTGAGTGTCATCTCGTGGATGTCTGCCCTTTTATGGTCTCGTTTATTTGTACTGTAAAGAATCCCTCGACTTTAAATACAGCCCGTATTCGGCTCACACTTTCGTATAAAAAGCCCATTTGGCAGTTTGCAGCGTTCAATACGGCAGTGTCCACAGTCCACATGCTTTCCTTATTTAGTATCAGACACTTACTTATGTATTACAACTGCACATAGCTCTCAGAATGAATATTATAACCTACTAGCTTTTGGCCGCGACTTCGCCCGCGTGGATGTCGTAAATTATCCCACGGGAACGTACTACTGGGATAAAAAGTATCCTACGTGTTAATCCAGATTATAAACTATCTGTTTTCCAAATTCCATCCAAATCGGTTCAGTAGTTTTTGCGTAAAAGAGTAACAAACATCCATCCATCCATGTATGCATCCATCCTCACAAACTTTCACATTTAAAATATTAGTAGGATTAAATTCAGAACCCGAACTATTCTATTCTATTACATATCATTAGTCAATGACAGACTGAGATGGCGTAAATGATCATAATTGCTATCCTCAGGGGCCTTTCCATCATTAAGACTGGAAATTATTTCACTAAGATTTAAGTATACATATTTTCATCAACATTTTCGTTCTCAGATTCTCTGGTAATTCTTGCTAGTTAATACTGAGTACATAATCTAAGTTAGTGCAGTTACACGACGTGTTTCATAATTTATTAGCCGCACAACCTGGCCGGTTGCACAGATGCTATCGGTATAACATGTAAAGTGAAGGGTATAATCACAATTACAGCGCAAACTTTCTGTTTCGAAAATGACTTATGTGTTATTACGAAGTAGTTTTCATAACTAAGTTAGGAGGAGCACGAGTCATGACATCCAGATTCCCTGAACACCTTTATCAAATGCTCTTGCTTCAGCTTCAATCTGTCGCCTATAATAGCTAACCTACCTATATGAGTACTACGTTGGAACGGGCAGCAGCGTCATCAAGCCTGCGCTTACCAACCCTTGACTTGAAATGGAGTGCCCTGAATAACGTCAGACAATGCTTCCTAATCGAGCTCTAATGTTCAACAATACTCTGTAAAACACGAATGTAATACTCGAATTGATACATCTATGAATAGTACATTAACGTTACATAAGTCAGGTACACAATGGTCACTAACTCGACGTTTGTGCAATTGTTACAGAGTTCGTTGGCCGATAAAGTTCTTATCAGTTTTCTTTGTAACTAGGAAACGAAGTCGTGTCGCAAGAATTAATTAGGCAGTGGCGAAATTACTGAGATAAGCCATCCAGTATAGGTATACAATTGTCTTTTAAATAAAACGTAATATTACTAGAATGGCGTACAACTACACATAAGAAAGAAAGAAAAAATAGGTTTAATCACAGAAACACGTACATACAGAAAAGATAAACAAAAACAAAGAAAAAGAAAATAGATCTATAATTACAAGCACAAAACAGAAATACAACATAACATACACTATAACAGCAGCTGCACGTCAAGACTGTGACAAGAAGTCTTCCACTCAACATGATGCTGTGGTATGGAAGATCCACAGCACAGCGCTGATTTTCAGTGGTTGCCCATAAAAGGGCGTACGGAAACCAAGTCAGGTTTAATATTATATTTATAAAAACTAAGAATACAAAGCAACTACTTATACAATCAATTATATGAATAAATATTAATAAAAGTTTATTAATCTGCAGGCATAACCGTGCGTGCATAAATAATGTACCAACCCAAAACATTTATTACACAAGAATATCCAGTGTTTTGTGTTTTCACATAGTATTCTGAAGTTGTTAGAAATGCGAAGTGAGCAAAGATCATCATGATTCGCCTTCGACATTCAGCCATACAAAGTCTATTTTGCATTTGCAACGATTGCAAGCGATCAAATGTCATGGTGTCTGAAAACAAAGAGAGCTGTGACAGTAGGGTGTCGGTTTTTTCCCATGCTTGATTTATCTACTGCGTGAGGAACATCTATTCAACCGCATGGATACCGAGGTTAGCTAAACGAACCCTGTTACGCAATACCAAACCTTATTTATAACATAATATAGAAACCAGTTTCATAGAAAACGTATCCTGAGAGTCGTGAATAACCAAATTGATTTGTTTTACTTAAAACTATTTCAAGGTGGCCTCGACTCGTTTTTAAATCGTTAACTCCTATTACTGTTGGTATGCGATCGGTATCAAATTTTATTACGGTTTATTCTCAAAATCATCCAATAGGGATCGACATAATACCATTTTGATTCTTAACTGTGAAATAACGAAGGGCCGTGCTGTCGATTATGTGGACACTGTTGTCCACATAAATCACTGATCTCTTATATTGAATAGGACGAAATTATAGAGAATGTTTCCGTTGCCCGCATCTCAGATGAGGAGATATTCCTCTAGTTAAACGATCAGATAGACTTATGCGTTCCGTCCACTGCATCTGATCACATATAAATCTTATTAGATCCAGAGGGCAATTTGTTCCTTAAGTGCTTTAAGTTCCAGCAGATAATTGTATTAAGGATGTTAACCAAGTTGAAACAGCTACGGAACTGTACAAACTAAACGGAATAAATAGTTCTGACTTGCCGTATCGTTCTAATCAAAGAAAAAGATAAGCTTACTCTACTTTCTTTTAACCATCAGTTCAGTTAATCTTTAATCTAATGCTCGTTGTAAAAGTAACGGTCGGTGCTTCATCATTTCAGTAAAACCTACATTAATTTAATAAATAATAAAATAAACTAATTAAAATCTCACTTGTATAAACAAATTGAACGCGATATTGCCCTATGCAGCGGTGTTTATCTAGCTTTCTATACCGGACACGATCTAATCTCGAAATAACCATAGTATATAGCCTGACTGCCTATTAAGTAGCTAGGTCGTTAGATTAGTACTCACACCACATTTCTAAGTGAGCTAATATGAATTCTGGGCAATTACTCTAGTACGAACCAAGACTACTGCCAACTCTTCAATTCTTCATACGTAATCCATCGAGGTTAAACAAAATGGTTTCATCAATGTCAGACAAGCATTATGCTCTTGACAGTGAAAGTTTGATCAATTTTTCCAGATTCTCTCAGATATCAAAGTCTATCTAAAACTGTATTATGTTGATAAATATTCATTCCTCGTCTCTCTCAAGTAATGATGTTTAGTCAGTCTGGACGTCTGAGCTGTCTATCATAATATACCATCTTGTTATCACATACGGGTCCTACGTGCTTAACAAGAGATCATAAACGGGCAGGCCAAACAGACGCACACATACTCGACTAGAGTAGGTACCTATCGGGAGTCTCGATAGTGCTATGACATCATCCTGGGATATTCTTTTGTAATACCTTGTTCAGGCGTTCCAAGTTTCGACATAATGAATAGAGAAACTTGGAGAGTGTTTTTGGTGAATACCTAGCTTGTCGATTTTTTGTTAGGCTAGTCTAAGGCTCGTACAAAAGACTGGATTTCTAAATATCAGACTAAATGTAACCTAAGAATTGGACAGAATTGACTATTACTGTCCTAGATCAAATTGCAAGCTCACGAAACTGATGTATGAATGCAAGCCACGCCTGGGAATGTCAGCAGTAATAAGCCCCGCTGCACAACGTACTGAATAATATTTCCATGCAATACCTAGTCACCTATAGATCTAATGCCACAGGCTTTGGTGTCACCTTTCGTCCCCGATAGTGCCTTTCCTCGGTGTTGTTTTGCAGGCTATTGAATGACTGCAGTCGGTCCGTATTAAGCAAGTCTTCGTCGCGTAATCTGAGCTCCAGCTTAAATCTAACGGCTTTGTACCTAATGCTTTATGCCTGAATAAATTACGAAAAATAATATCTTTCGAGAGGGTTGAGAATCCAAGCGGCTTTATACCGTAACAGTGTACCGAGTATACTGGTAAATATGTAAGGATATCCGTTTACAACTGCAACTGCAGCATTTTGCAGCGCGTATTTTATGAGAACCACCAACTCGATATTTTTTATTTAGACAAAACGTCAGTTGCGTTACAGTTTTGTTATCACACTTGACAAATGGGTGAGGGTACAAAAACTACACTTGAGAAATTCACCCCTCTCTTAACTCATTGTGGGAACTTTTAGAACCAACAGGGAAGCTGGGTTTTTTATCGCATGTTCTAAGAATGCGTCCCAGGTAGCCGGGTACTAATGCGAGCTTTTGTATTCATAACCCAAGAGAAGATTTTGCAATTGACCATCCCGTCAGCTTTACAAATGAAGCGCTTTGAATTTGTAAATCATTGATGAATTCAATGTTTGGGAACAAAATGCGAATAAATTAACTACGTATTCATAACGCGATTTTGCCCTTAATAACGCAAAGTATCTACACCAAAGCAAATATATAAAGCCAATAATTTGCATTTATTAAATTTTGTTTTCTACTATAATTAATTATCTGTAATCATAATCAGAAACGCAAATTTAACTTTCCGTGCACCAACGTACCTGTCATGTCGTACGAATTTTATAACAATGATTAATGACACGAAATCTACACGTTGCAAATATCACGCGTGTGTGATATTACCTGCCTTAAAATTTATTACAATATTAATTATATTTCTGAGACTTGTCCCCTAACCAGAACATGTGGGAGAAATATCTGTTTAATGTTTCTCATGAAACGAAACCTATTTCAGTTGTGTTCTAAATTAAGCTTTTCCTCGAATAATTAATCTGATTTTGTAACATAAACTTTATTTAATCGCATAGTGGAGTTTTAGTCATTCCATTGTTGACTAATCCTTTAATGACCGTGATCTATCCCTATGGTCAAATAATCCCTAACAGAAGAAGAAATAGATAGAGATAAGAGAAAATGGCACCGGATTTATAGAAAATAATTGTATCGTATACGTATAATGTGTCTGTAAAGTCTATTTTAAATCTGATTCCTGAATGCAGTGAGGCTGTGACAATGACCTTTAGAAACCCACGCTAATTATACACACATCGACAACCGGTGCCAGACTAGTTCATGGCATGACACGTTTCAACATAGCTACGCAACACAATGAAGTGCCTAATTTAACTGCGCGTACACTTGTGATCGAAGATGCAACTAGCTCTAGGATCTGAGGCAAGTTAAATCGAGACTTATTTAAAAAATAACTATAGAAAAACAATTAATAAATTCTAAGAAGGTAAGTACATTGAAATATCTCTCCGATGTGAGGATTCAATTAATTAAATTAGAGCCAGCAGTTGTTTGCCGTACACAGCTTAATTGCACGTACGGAAAAAAAGATTGAGAAGGAAGATTGAATTAACGCGCATCGATGCTTATGATGCAATAAGCGTACCAATTCGACGGCTATAAATTTTACGAACCCCTCCTGTTACCAGCATATGGTGCAATCGCTAATCTACTTAAACTTACCCGATGTTCTTACCGATTGTTGGGTTGTGTATGATGCACGGATTGAGGTAGCTATAAAGTCATTGTTACAATATGAAACGTTTCCTGTTTTAGTCGGGTTCTTTCAACAACATGTTCCTGTTCGACAGCTGAAGTTGATCACACGTTAACTCTAATAAAGTACCGACGAAAACAAATATCGAAGGGCGAACTACAAATATTGGTCATAGCTATAAAATCGAGAAAAAGATACGATGAAGGGTTCGACGCCTGGGACGCATAAAATTCTTTGACTGGCCCCTGAAGCTTGACAGCAAAGAAATGAAATCATAAAAACAGCTCGTAGTTTTCCTTCATTCATTTCACGGAGTTTTGGTTATTGTGTATTTTAATTCGATTCGGCTGTAACCACAGCAACTTAACATGGATCCTCTTTCGTTTCCCCTCCGACATTGTTACTGTTGACGAGGGTCCGAGGTATTCCGCAAGGTTTAGGTGCAATTTGTTTCAAGTTAATACGATACGGTCCATCAATATTTAATCGGATCGACTTTCATGAATCCTTTCGCGCAACATTTGTTTATTCAGGACTTTTGCTCTCACGCCAGTCACTCCCGAGTCCTGCAGATATTTTGAATTGTAAGAAGTAAGAAATCAAATATTCTGAGTTTTTTTATTGGTAAACAGCGTAAATCTTAATTTTCAGTGTTTACAGTTCTTAATTTGTGATGTTATGTCTCAACTCTCAATGTTATGAATCATAATAAAATAACACATCGTTGTTTTTCATAAATAAACAGCATTGAAGAAATTCATTGCCATAAAAATAGTAAAATAGACATCCACACTTGGCTCGATACCATACATTTTTAATAAGATAATTCCCATATTTTTTACTTATCTCTTGGCGTGACTTCGACCAACTAAGCACCTAGTTAATATTAGATGAAGCCCGTAAAACGTAGGGGCGCCGGCAGCTGATCGGAAGTTCTGCCCTTTGTTCGACTTCCAACCACACTTTTTGTGGTTCACGGAAGGAAGGAAGTCAGGAGTTTTACTTAAATCGACCTGTTTTTAAAACTTCAACGAAAAATACCTTCGAATGATGTCACTGTAGATGTAGATAGACATTTTTCATGCGTTTTATTTCCCTGCATGTCACGAATGTTGTGTGTTACGCTCCATTGTCCCTTAGGAAATATCCGCATTTTTTATCCAGACAAAGAGGGAAAGCTTTTCATTATTCAGAATATTTCGGGTACAATGGTGGACCGCGCACGGCGCACGCGCAGCGTGTGATCCATTGCCGACAAGATCGATTGTTCGCGATATACAGGGAGGCGGTTATTTTAAATTGTCGGCTTTGTCAGACACAATGCGAATATAAACGAACTACACACCTAGACTATTTTTTACCTTTTATAAACTACATCCTCCCCTTCCCAGTGTGTTTCCGTTCATTAAATATTTTTTGTCTAATGATTTATTACAGTATCCTCTGTACCGGACTTGTATTCAATATTAAAGAATCTCTTTGTAACATATGAGAACCACCTGAGTTCATCGATATCTAAAGGTATAAATTAATAATGATTAGTTTCTAGTATGGAGCCTTTAACCTGTATGAAATAGACAGTCTGCTCTTTGTGGTGCAAACTATTTCATCTGATACACATCAAATCTACATGTAACCTGGTCACGTGTTTGCAGTTGTTAATTAATTGCTTTAACCCCGAGTTGCCGTGGCGTGGAAGTGGCACGCGACCCGCCAGCTACAGCAACTCGACAGTTTTGCGGCTTCTGCAAATAGCATTTATATTATAGTACCCTACAAACTTGTTTTAACGGAAATATTGAAATAGGTATTTCTTAGAATCAATCGATATGGTGACTGTTGATCAGAAATATGAGAACGTGAGACATTGACTCATTCGTTTCCTTAGCAATTTCAATTCCGTACAGATTTAGTCGTTAAACAGTTTAACAGGTTTTTTAAATCGTTAAGTATAGTATTATTATCTAGATAAGTCTGTCTGCTAAACAAAAAAAACGTTGCAAACAAATCTAGATAGACACATCCTGCCACAAAAAAACTTGAATTTAATTAAGTATCATGTTAATGGACGTCGACATGAAATAAAGCTCTTGCTTGCTTAGATACAATTATACTTTTTGGAACATTAACTTTTTGCTTCGAATTCGAACATGTGGACAAATCCTGATCGTAGGTACTGCAACCACTGTTTCTGTTAATGGTCCATTGAAGTGAGCTCATGACGTAAGACTACGTGGGAATATGATACAATCGAACGAGGAAACGGGATATTATTAACATAATTATTCTTGCAATATCCTGTAGGTGGAGACATTGAGTTTATTGATAACTTTGAGATGTGTTCCGGGATGAAATTGGAGAACCCAGAAAATTGGAAAAACTAGATATTCTGTAGGTCCGTCTACGTGCTTGCGTACCTAATCGAAATTGAATTTGAATAGCGTTGCAGTTTCTTTCAGTATTCCAAAAGTAATTTAAACTGAGCTTTTGTCTAGACAGCCAACAAAAGGACAATGTGCTGTACCCATACTTAAAAGTATAACTAACCTAATAATATAATCGGACGAAATTTGTGAGATCACGATCATGGTTTAACAGCATTTGCACGCTTTTGATGTGGTTAAACGATCTTTCGTAATTTGTAATGAAGCATTGGGAATGGGAACCTAACCTTTCAATGTAAATGTAAATACTTCATGGTTGTGTCTGGGGTTAATGTACATGATTAATGAAAATGTAATATATTTCGTCTAATCGAGTTTATTGACGCATATAAAATATTTGTATTTTTTCTCACTAGGTATCAGTTTTTTTAATTATTTTGCTTTCAACGTATCAACTTAAAGATAGCTCGGACGTATTGTGATAGCATTAATCCAGGAAAAATTATGCAAATACGGGGACATCCCTTTATTGTGCAGTAAAATTGTTCATAATTACCGCGCATCGTGGACTGTTCGCGCTCGTCGAAAAGAAGTAAAGCTTTTTTCATAGAAGATGGTTAGGTGCTCATAATTTTATTAGACTGGTAAGTGCTCTTTGGAGAAGAGAACTATAAAAATGAACTCCACTTCAAAGAGGTGCATATTATGTAAACCAGTCTCGGTTGCAGCTAATTACTTTCGTTGTTCATACACGAAGCGTGAGCAGCCCGCATTGATGTTCAAACGGCGAACGTACGCGATACGCAAACACAGGGAATAGTTCTCAATAAACAAGACAGAGCAACTCTCAAATCACTCACGTTAACCTTAACGACACGGTTCCACTGCAAGCTCATTAGCAATGCCGGTGTGTCCGCACATCACGTACCACAGTGCCACATACTGCCCGGGCAGAACGGGTACAGCCAATATGGGCAAAACAAGCCCGCTCTCATCCATATTGCAGGCTCTCGTTCGATCAGTTCATTTATATTGCAAGCGGATGTTCTTTGCAACTTTCGTGAACTGCATCATTAGCTGTCCATTTTCAAGATTCCTTCCATCCAAAAAGCTCAGATAGATTTTACTTTCATTAAAGATTATTTAACTCATACTCATACATACACTCATGGTGCTCCAAGGCTGTGAAACGTTGAACAAATTGAATTGATTTCAAATGGTCCGTCGGGTTGGTACCTTTATTATACGGCATGACTTGTCTGTTAACTGGATAGCCTCGGTCATGTCATGTTTCATCTCGTGCTACATGGTATTCGAGGCCCATGGGGAGTCTTTTTTTTAATAGAATAAAAGAGTACAGACATTGAAGACTGAATTACAATGGGTAAATCCATCTTGTATGCTTTTACAAAGTATTGTATTGTCACACAAACGTTTGATTAACTCTAAACACTATAATATCAGTATCATCGATAGAAAACTAATTACAAAATGAAACGTTTGCATGTGCATGACATAAATCCATTTGAAATACACCTAATTGCGTTTGCTCCACAGCGCAAATGGCTGACGTGAATCGTACAGATAAAGCAGTGTTTCAGTCGGGTGACAGCATAAAAATAATGGTGAAAATAACTGATCGCCGACGTATTATTTAGATAAGGTACGCACGTCCATGCGATAATGGCCGCTTATAAAGGTGCGCTGTGATGCACCGACAAAGACTATTTTCCTTCCATTATGATGAAAAATAACTTTATCTTTCAGCACTGCCAGTGCCGTTTATCAAACGGTTTTAACCTTTTTGTGTCCATTACGGACTCATTTATATCAATGAAAATTCTGCCGTTCCGAATTTTGAATAGGTTACTAATGAGAAATAAGTACCATTTTATACAGAAATGGAATAATACGAGACCTAATAAGAAACTATGCAAAGTTATCAGTTACACTGTTACGGCATGCAGTAAGTAAATCAAGAAAGTGATTACAGTCATCATAAGTATCGGGTAATTGCATCTGGAGCGGTAATTACAGTTTTGCTCGCAGTTACTGCAATCAAGCACATATTATAATAAGTTTTTATGAAGCGTTCAAATTGTGACTGATTTGCGATATTTGCTGTAGGTACGGCTCATTAATTTGTTACGTCACTGGCCCTGGGTACCGGAGATCATGTAAGAGATGATTTATTTCGCAGCGACAGTGGAAGCTAGCCGGGTTAGGTGAACGAACCCTGTCACCGCGCTACGTCGTATTACTGGTTTCGGCACTTCGGCAGAAGATTTTGTACCCGCCGCGCATATTGACCGTTTATGGGCAAGAAACCTCATAGCACGTTCATTCATTACAAACCGGCTGAGATAAAATGACTAGGTAATACCCATAAAGGTACGATTGAATGGGATTCGAAGAACGGATTGCATAAGCTGTGAAGGCTGTGTGATATATTAAACCACAAGTTGAAGTATCATGAATTCACACTTTGGACGAATGGACTGTTGTAAATGACGATTAAACTGTTATTTATAGAGTACTTTGAGGTTCGATTTTCATGTTATACCTTTGATTGCCTTGCAATATGAATTGCTGCGTGACACTGCTTTACGACTTCAGATAGAATATTGATGAGCATTTTAGTGACTGTTATAATCTCATTCTATAACCGTTATTTTATGAACCTTGTAAAATGTAAATATCACACATGCGTCCTAATCTTATCGTTTCCACACTTACCTTGGTTACCAAAAAACGTTATTTATTCCGTTAATCCCTGTAACAACGAGCAGCTGCTAGTTCAACAATCAGTGCCAGCTTACCCACCAAATTATTAAAAGCCATAAAACGAGTCTTTTAGAAGGGTGAGCCACCCCTATTTGTCGATTTACGTGTCGTGTTTGAAACTTGCATGAGCGTTTATTATTTTGAGACAGGCGAGGTATTCTATCGATTTTTCAAATCGCATGCATGCATTTCAATCACGTGCATCGTCAATTTTAACAATAACCTTTACAACGTATCATATACATGCCAAATTAATGTGGCAACGGTCATCATTCCACATTTTCTGTTCGTGGCACATAAAAAACTAAACTCTACGGTCCTTAATTTCCGGCAGAGCGAATTGTTATTTTTGTTTCGCTGTACTTAAGGGATCGTAAAGTGTGTACCTATATTATTAATACGATCGCGATATTCAATGAATACTATTTGGAGCAGGAGTCCTTAGCAGTTGCATTTAAACCGATTCGTGACAACCCCTTGAAAGTTACATCAACGACCGTTAAAGGCAGGTTGGCGCGCAAATGTCCACGCTTGCTGAGACCACGGCGTGTACTTTGTCGCTTGCAACCGGTTGCATTGTGCAGCGACCGTTAGTCGCCCACCTGCGGGAACGTTGCCCACTGAACCGAGAGCGACGTGTGTCGTGTGTCCAGACACGTGGACTTGAACCTTAATAGCACACGTTTGCATAATAACTTTAATAACTAGTTGTTTCGACTTTTAATTCTTACCCGTATTAAACCGCACGGCGATATGGCCCTCCAAGATTAATGTTACGACGTCTGCCTTTAATATCGTTGTTAATTTCGTAATTACTCCAATTTATCATTTTATAACAACAGATGTCGGCACTATTTGCGCAATTATGAAGCCTTTTAGCAGCTGCGTTTGTTAAAAGTCAAATGTTTGTTGACGCGCACTACATTTCATAATTTAAGATTACGAAATGTCACTTTTAATTAAATATTTATAGAACGCGCTATTGCATCGCGTTGCATCCGCTATTTATCGTAAGTCAAACAGCATGTGAGATAACCGATATCGATTGGTGACCGATCGCATTACGACACAGTCGTCAGTCACTCGATACTCTGACACCTAGCCACCGGCTGCGAGTTGCGATTGTGTGTTTAACGATTATCTTATAAACTCTGTCTCGGTTTGACCCAGTTCCTAGTAGTGATGACTCGATATTGAACTACCGATAACTGAATTGTTTGAACTGTAACAGATACAGAAACATCGATTAAATGATCTTTTGATTCTGCGACTGACAAATGGCAAAGGCCCTATAAGCTAAATTGGAAAAGGAAATAAATGAGCTCTGTTGCAGAATCAATCGTTTCGAGTAACTTTAAGTATGGATTCGCTCGCTGTTTTTTGCCCTTTGTTATACCTAGGTATATTATGTATACAGACAGGGTGGCAGAGATATTGACGCGCAACCTGTTACCATGGATTCAGTACATAATTCTGAACACCCCTGCGTTGAAAATTTAGTCCATAATTTAAAAAAATAAATGTACCGTGTGTAATGTGTATGTTTTATAAAACTTTTAAGTAACTGAATTCAAAGATTTAAAAGTTTTCTAAAACTTCATTTTTAACCTTGTTAAATTTAAGAAGAAATTACGTTTTCGTTTCTTGTTCTCCCTGAAAAAAAACCTAGATCTAAGACTATTAACGAGCAGCTGTTTTAAACTTGTAAGAACCACCTGCTTGAAAATATTTCGTCCGTTTGCCTTCGAGCTTCGCTGGACTGCTACCGCTGCCATCATTACTTTGCTTGTCCCAGTATTTTCCAAAACATTAATATAATGTTTTCCTCTCGCTGTCTGCGCCCCTTATCTCGTCCTGTAAATGTGAAGGAACGATTTCGACGACAGTTTTTGTTTATGAATGTTTCCGAACATAAATTCTTGAGTATGTAGGTACAATGACCCGGAATCATTTCAGCATAAAGCTAGGCTTACATTTATAAAATTAATTTAATCAACACAAAAACTGAGTTAAGTATAAAGACCTTAGAAGTTTTTTTTTTTCTGGAACAGTCAAGGCAACGGCTTCGGAGAGTTCAGACAGACAGCTTAATTATGGCAAACGCGTCGTTCTCATACCAACGTTTTTATTGAACTCGAATAAAGTGCTGTACCTACCTACGTATAAAAACTTCTTTACTTACGTACATCGCTTAATTCGCTTGAAACCGAGACATACAAATTGCAGGAACATTTTATTGCAAGAACAAACAATCGGTCGGACGAATCGAATTTCAGTTAAGGTGTGTTGTTTCTGTTTCACTAAAACAATGTTATTTTTTTGCTTACGACATATTTCATAATAATATATTACCTATCGCATACGAAATTACGGATATAATAATGATTGTGATTTCATTATTATATCTCCGAATTGTAATAAAAATAAAATTATGAGTTCGTATTTTCTTACAAGTTTTCCTGCTTTAGTTTGATAGCTCGCTCGCAAATAAGGCATGGTGACGTTATAATGGCTAGGATAATATTATGTTTAGTTCAATCACAATAGTCGATCTAGCTTAAATAATCCAACTTTAGTTGATATTATAGTGAATTCCTGGTTCTGTAGAAATCGACCGACGTTATTATTTTGATCAAATTCCCTCTGAAAACTATCGATAGGCAAATACTGAAGGCACATTCTACGGAGATGACACGGCATTAAACTAAGCCGACCGAGCCGTCTTATTGTGATGTAAATAAGTTTGATCGTCATCATACAATGGGGCGTGGGAGTGAGGGTGTGGGCAGACCGGCCCTTAGTTCAAATATAAAAGAGAACATAGCACCCCGTATCTTGGTCTACCGCTGGTACCAATTTACGTACATGTAGTAATTCGTCATTATACCAGACGAGGTCACGATTTCACGAACGATAATATAATTGTCTAGATTTTTGTTTTACACTAAGTTGTCCTATTTCTTACAAGAACTGGTTTGGCATCTGCTTAATCCACTGGTTTAACTATCTCGGCTCGCTAAGGTGGTCGGTGTAATGTTACGAGCATGCATACAGCTAGTGAAAGCATACATTCAGTCAGCGTTCCACATAATGCATCTGTAGGGATTGACACTTGACACCTGGGCCTTCATTACAGATCTTGACTCATACGATGTAGCCGTCAGTCTCGAACAAGAAAAACATTATTGTAATCATAACATTATTATATGGGTGTTCTTACTAACGCAGTTTTACACTTGACGGCTTAGAAGATTCAAAAATTAACGCAGGAAATAGAACTAATTCTTCTCAAACTGGACACAAAAGACCAGGAAAAAAAATTGAGACACGGTTTATTCAATTGTGTCTTGTCTTGTACATATAAATTGATAACTGTACCTACAGTATGGGAGAATACGTCTGATCGTTTTTGATTTGTATTCGCCTTTCAAAGTACGCATCTCTTTGAATGCAATACGTAAATTAATAAATCAATGGAAATGGATGTCGGTGTCGGTCGATTCGAAATCATGGTCAAGTTCAGTGACCTCTTGCTGATCGTCGTCATGGACAAATTGATCTTTCATGCGCACTTTATTGTCTGTAGGTATAAGATGCACCAATGAAAGAAAAAGTTATTTAATTTAGCGTCAATATGTTGTAACTCAAATGTAGGTGAAAGATTAGTATGGATATCTTATCACGAAAATGTGTTTGCTCAAGTATGTAACGAACACGATTAGATAAGTACTTTATAAAGAAATATTTATCACTTAATGTTTAGGTTTTTTCTTCAAAAGAAATTGACGCCGTCTCTGTACAAATATCCTTGTATGAGCTCACAGTGGCAAATCACAGGAAAGTTTTCACGTGTGATGTAAGAGACAAGTGCTTACGAGGTGGCATGGCATACCGTTGTTCTTTTTTGACAGTACGCCACTCCTTGTAGGTCCCAAAATGCTTTTATCTACGTCATTACATTGCATTATAGGCTCGTACCATCGCATCGTTTCAGATCTCGTTGTTCAAGTTTTAATTTCTTCATTTAAATCCGTCATTACTTTTATATTATTACTTATCATATATTTAAGTACTAAAACTGATCGTTGTATCGATTTTAATCACAGGTGGATTACATTAGGCCATTACTTTGTCCTTTATTACTGTAGAGTTGTAGACGATCTTATGAATAATGTAAGCTGTTCAAAATGACTTTAAGATTCTAAATTGATTGATGGTTTATTAGAGTTTATTGGGTGGTTCTTGATTCGCGTCTTATAAAAACGTTCATAGGGTTTGTGTATACATTTACATGGGTATTTTTAGTTTTAGTGTGGTGTATGTGTACAGTTATGTGCGTGGGCGCCTTGAGGTCAGACGTATGCTGACGACAGACCTCTTCCGGGACTCCTACGCACATATTATAAAATATAGCCTCTTGAACTACGACTGTGAATTAAATAGAACTGGACTATTTATTTAAAAAGACTATGTAAGTAATGCCAGAGTTTCCCGGAGGCCCAAAGAAAATAATGTAAAAGCATGCAAAAATAACAGCAACCTTGGTTGAGGACTAGGTTCCGGAACCTCCTAAGTTCTACAGGAATTTTAAACTCTAGTGGCTATGAGTTCTTGTTTTATACGGGTTAAATAACAAATAAAGACTCCTTCAAACAGGCGACAAAAAGTCACCGCTCGTCGCGCGACATGGCGGAGCCTCTGTGTAGCGCCTGTTTGCAGGAGCCTTAATGTAATAATTTTCTGGTTTTCATTAAAAAAACACTTTGAAACCTGTCTACATTCCCGACCAAACATCCAATTTGTCTAAACTAGAAAACAGAACATATTTTTATAGAATTAGAAACCAATCTCCCATGTTTATTTATATCCCGTCAACATAATGGAAAGTGTAATTCCTTAGAAAAAGGTACAAATTTCGTGTGTGGCACCCTAAATTTAAACAAAAATAGCTGGAACACGCTCCTTAAGGTAATCAAACCTCATGACATTACACAGGGAAGGTGTGAACTGAAGTAAAGCATAGTTTCACGCCCTTCATTAAGACTCCTTTTATTTTTAGCTTAAATACTATAAACATAACAATAAATACGTCTGTACTTTCTAATGAGAGCGTTACTAACAAATACATGTGCTTCTGTTAAAATATTCTTTCAATGTGCACTTAAGGGTTGTTATTACAAGCGAATGGACTACTTAGCTCATGTTTTAATTAAGAAGTCGGTATCATTAGAACTGATACTGAATGGCTCATAAGAAGTACCTAGTACGAGACGTGTTCTTCGTAATCATATTATATTTTAGTAGGTAAAGGAAAAACATTTGGACTTTAAAAGAAACCTAGTATGCTATGGGAAAGTTTTCAGTAATCACTGACATACATACATAAACTCACGCCTTCTTCCCATGGGGGTAGGCAGAAACTACAGAACGCCACCTGCTACGATCCTTACATACTCCTTTTGCCTCGTTTACGTTCATACATCTGGTCATACACGCACGCTGGTTGTGAGTTAGTACTCACCTAAACTTTCTGAAGAACATCACCAATAAGATCACTAAATGTCTTCCTAAGGCGTTCCCTCCCGGCATTTCCCTAATCACTGACCTAGTAAAAGAATCTGAAATAGCCAGTTTCTTAATTAAAAACAATCGAATCCACACTCAACCAGATTTCCACTCAATAATTAGCAGATGTAAATCATCTTACGAGAGTCAAGGATAAACAATCATATAAATTTACTCTTCCACATCAGAGTAAAAATAAACGCCGGAGTGTTTGCATATTCCTTTATACACACGAAATAGAAACTCCATTCACAATAAGAACTTCGTCGATAAGTATCTTGGTATCCCTGTCCTAAAGACGCTTGGAGCGTTCATAAATCAAATTCGATAAGACAAAAATATTTTAAGGCGCCTCCACCAACTGAACAAGTCTACTCAGAGAGTAATCTAAAGAACACACGCCTACACGGGCCAAACCGGTATGGCATGGCATTACTCCGACTTTCTGTCGAATTTTTGTACCGCGATGCCTCTTGAACAACTCGGATATAGAAACCAGATACGGTGCGGCGCTATTGAGGACTTAATCGTTGAATTAGATTAGCTGGCAGGGATTGGGCGTGATTAGAATTTGGATACCATTTGCATTAACAAGCTCGCCTTTTTAGTAGCCTCAACTTATTAATTATTGAGGTGTGGTCGTGCACTATCAATTAAACGAAGGTTTAGATGACTACTCTGGTCCTTATAAGGACCTCTAGCTAGTTGCTTGACTTTTATTGTCGGTTTGATTGCATGCTTTTGATGACGGACTTACGGCGAGTGCTCTAAACGGCGGAGGTCTGAATTTGCATTGGTATAATTAGGATCTGTTTAATTTTTTATGGCAGATTATCATAAAACGCCAGTTAATGGTAATGTGGTTTTTTATATTAAACATTTTATGATTATTATAAACTCGATCGATCGAAAGAAATCGATCGTTAAAATTCGGGCCCAAATATTATAGGTGGTCAAATTATCTTGATAATCTTTTTGACCTCCATCACGCGCTCCGCTGAAATCACAGTTCCGTACCTAATTAAATAATGCCACATTCATAAAAAAATTATGCTGCTGTTTTCAGTAACTATATTTTTTACACACACGTTTGTATAACCACCATAGACGCTGCCGGCGCCTGCAGCTCTCCAAGTCACAACAAAACAAACACCCACCGCGATCCTATCGTCCAAACGAACTTGAACCCAATGGTTCACTTAACCATTTAAGGCTAGACGCCGCATTCACATTGCAACACATTATCCTGTCACGTACTATCTAACTGACTATAAAACTTTTGTTTTCATGCACACTTTTACTTTTTATTTTTAGACGAAATTGTCTTCGCATTTCGGGGAGGCCCGATATGTGATACACCTTCAAACAGTTGGACCATCTTGTCAGTACTGAAAAAGCTAGATCGTTATTTTTTTACGATGTTTTCATCTGCTACCCATTGTCGTATTTAACAATACAGATCTTTTTTTTAACACAACCTATGGACTTACAGTATAAAACAAAGCAGGAAGCTGAACACGGTGTCGTGCTGTTGTAACTCATAACTCGAAGCCGGAACAATAAAATACAGAGCATTAAAAGCACTAAAACAATGGCGTCTAGACTCACGTTTCGTGTTCTAAATCACGCCTTAGTTATGGCCTTTATTATATTAAATAATGTGGAATGTTTGTCTTGCATCAAATATGATCCAACCGCGTACCGACAATGTTACAGCCGGTAACGTAACGGTGACGGTGAGAGACATTAGTCCGCGTTACTTTGAACACGAAGACAAAGTGCGCGGTTAACTCGCGTTTCGTGCTTTGAGTGAATAAGGTAAAGTTGAGCTTTCGCTTGCCCTACGCGACTACGGAGTACGGCACAAGGAAACAATATTATAACATCGACCAACTTCACAACTCTTCCGCATTTGCTTTTGTTTGCCAACATAGCCATAACAGTGAATTATTAGAGACGAGAACTTGAGATAAATTGTTCTTCAAGTGCCCCTTTAAGTTAATTTATTTGTTTTTCCCATGCAAAGTGATGCGTTTTATGCGTTGTTCGCCACGGTTAATGGCATAGTAAAACTCAATCGACGGAACGCTGGGGGCAAACGCATTATCGGCGTCTTAGATTAAATTTCTAAAAGTTTCAGTACCTTTTTAAAGGCAGATTGGTTAAGACGAAAAATGGATTAGAAAAGACAAATCAATAGTCCATTAGGTAATGATTAGACCAATTATTGCTTTTCCCGTAGTAAGTCAAATATAAATAATTGGTATGTAAATAGGTACCGTACTAAATTCGATACGAAGAACATCTCAAACTTTAATGTCTTCTAATATAACTGACAGAAGTAACCACCCGGAAAATAAACACTCTCCTTTAAGATTCGAGGGACGAACCGCATTTGGGAGGTTGGGGAGATTCGAAGCCAGAGGCAGTGACTTGTCCCGGACTCCCGGGATCTGCTATATTGAATTCAAGTTATGATTAGGAAAGTTTCTGCCCCGTTTCTTCAATAAATAAGTACAATATTACGTTTAACAGTTGGATGTCTACGTGACGTCGTATACCGTAATTTGGAAACTTCACCGATCCGGTCATATTACAGTACCTACTGTTTGTATTAATTTTCCCGTCAATTTTGTGTTCAAGTTTCTCTATTTAAGCGATAATTAAGTGGTTAAACATTTAATTGACGTCCTTTGATATCTTTGTGCCGATAAATTGAATTAATTTAGTTGTTAGATTGATTTAAGCGATTTATTGAAATATATTTCTCGCTTATGACGAGAGACTAAGTGTTTGCGTGATAAAACATGACAGATGGATGGACCAAATTGGGATAAAACGTAACGTAACGTTTTTATTGCCGTTCACTCGAATATTTCGTTCACAAAGATCACTCAAACACATGCCAGTTTCATTCATAGATACATTGAGCTCACCATACCCATATGGTTTGTAATTCCATGGTATTATTATCGGCCCCTCGTAAAAATAGAAGATAATAATGAGATTGCATTTACGATTGCGATAAAATTGCATTGTTTGACAGCTTAATTAAAACTGTAAATATTATTTAGAAATGTAGCATATAAATTTATGATACGTGAACGTAAGTGGAGTGGTGGCCAAGTGGTAACGGCCCCGACTTATGAGTTGTAGGTCGTGGGTTCGAACCCAGGCAGGCGCTTTACTTTGTGTAAATAATTTCATTACCACTGTCAAAAATGGCGAAAGAAATCATTGTGAGGAAACCGGCATGTCCTGGAACCAAAACACACTCCCGCACAGCCCGTTCACTCTCGAAGAGAGGAGGCCTGTGTCCCAGCAGTGGGAACATTATAAAAGCTGATTATGAACGTATTCTAATAAGGGGCCCGCCATAAATATGAGTAAACATCTTATTACTTGATTACGATTTTTTTAAACCTCTCGTAGCTGCGTAGCTCGTAGTTTCGTAGCACGGCCGTGAAAACTACGAAAAAAAAAACGGTTTTTCCGCTCATTTTCAGTAGGTAATTACACTTTCTGTATAATATTGTTATTGACAAACATTTATTATTATATAGCACATAGCACAGTTCATTCCATTATTTTCTTGTCCTGTCTTTTAAATAATATTCATTCAATCTGGGGTACTTTTTGGGAGCACAATTGCGTCCATTACGAATGGATGACCATGTGTCTACATGAAACGCGAGATAAAAACATAATCGGAATTGCGCTTTACTGACAGATGATAAAGTGTATTGTGTTTAGCGAATAATACACAGATCCGTCGACACAATAACTTGTATATTTTGTTGCTTTTTATTACAACAGCTGCTCGTAACACGTGCTATGATTTCAGAGCAACAACATAAAACGTGAACGCGGGGCATTAATTAATTAATTTAATACAGTTGGCGCTTAATAAATTTGAATACGTCAAAACATCTAAACAATTTTAAAAACGTTAATCAGCTCGTTTCAAACATTAGAAGCTAATTACAAAAACACTCCATTTTTCGTAACACGTCTAACGCTATTAGAGTACTTTAAAGGGTGTCGTAGTTTTTTAAATTTAATTTAATGTATTCGTGATGTGCGGGCTCATCCTTATTCACGCTCATCCGTTTCGGTCAGTTGGGCACGGTTGAAATTACCGATGACTTCACTGGGGCACTTAGTAGTTAGTATCCACGTATTACCTCACGTTACTGTCCAGACGGGTTTTCGTAACCAGATTGTATCGTCAGTGAATGGCTACTTTTTTCGTGTATTTGCCCATAAAAGTCATCCTTACGAAAGTTATCACGTCAATTTCACTCGACCAAGTACAAAATGCATGTATTCGCAATTAAGATTCGTTTATTTCAACGACAATTTGCTTTGAACACGTGCCGATGTAACCGCAGAAATAAAACGTTTAGGATGTAATAATGGTCCTTTCATCCTATAATCTCCCCTCGAATGTATACAATAGTAATCACGGCATAATGACTTTAATGTAATTGTAATTTAACGCACAGGGCGGTGCATTAGTGGTATGGATGTTATCATGCTTATCATTTTAAAATAGCTTTTTGATATACGCCAGATGTCGTCTCACCTCCCCCATTTAGCACTGACGTCATTCTACAAAAGTGTGCATCATGAATAACTTTCAAACTTTTATAGAATCACGTACTTGTTTTTTTTTGTGTAAAATCCATTAGGCATTTTTTGGTGTGGCCCGAAAGTTTATTTTTAATTTGAATACATTATAGCAAAAAAGCAGGTGAAGAGCACAAAGGCGAATCAGTATCAATGTCCAAATCTGTCACAGTTCGCAAGCATCTGCATCCAATGTGTGAGCGAACATCTGTTGAACAAAAGCGTGATCGCATCACGGGCCCTTAGCTTCGTGACCTACAGTGCGCCGGCCATTATTATATTTATTATCTAACAACGTCCCTCGTTTAATTAGGCCCTATTCACTTATCGTTGCATTCCTTTTCCGATCGGTTTACATTTTCACGCCCGACTGCGCGGGCGCCACAATGGTCCATTGATAGATGATTAGAATTAAACGTAATTGTATTCTGGGCCCGCATTTTTATTGGATAGACTGTTATAAAACATTCCAATTACAAAATCGAAAAGTTCCTCATCGTAATTACACATTCTCTACGTCGTGAAATCCGGATCGTACATTGCTACATCGTTTACATTGGCAAAAAAAGAAGAGGCAATATTTAACTGCCAAAATAAGAATAACCTACCGCGGTATTTTAACCTCGCCCAATCGTAAATCATACGAAATATTCTCGCATGGCTTCACAATCGAATTTGTAAGCATTTTTCAATTATCCGTTATTGACCACAATGGTCGATCTTATTGGTCTTTTCGTTGTCGTAAACAATTTGTACCAGGAATCAGGATCTAACATATAGGTTCCAAGCGAAATTATACCCAATGTCAACGGGATAAGTAACACGGAGGTAATATTGAAAGCAATCCCGCAGCCCTTTGCATGTAGAGGGGTCAACCTACTTGAACATTTCGATTGTTGCCGCCTGCATACTGAAACAATAAAAAGCCCATTTATTTTAAGACTATTCTTTTCTTTTGTATTTTGTGGTCCTGCCTCTTATGCCCTTTTATTTTTATCCAACTATCATTATGTAGCTAACGTAAATATTTTGTTTTCAGGTAAGTACACGCTGATATATTTTTACCATCGTTAGGTAAGCGGTATGGACTTTACTATAACGATACAATACAAACACACAACGCATAATATGCAGCGTTACTACGTAGGTCTTCATCATCATCAGTACGTCGACCTTTTTCCGTAAAAATATTGTTTTCTTTTGGAATACCCTCTCATTCATCATGCCTTGCTCATAAATGCTTCCATCCATTTTCATAATTTATTCAGGCGAAACAAGTCTACAGTCTTACCAAGTATTTTTCGAAATGTGATTTCATGAAGTTTTCTTACTACAACTTGAAGACTTTAGTAAACTAATAAGGAACAGGCAAAGTTATGTAGCATTTTTACTACGTTACAACACGGTTTCTTGGCAGAAGTTCTTGATATTTTCTTAATAGGAACGAGCTGACTGGATTACGAATTCGTTGAGTTTAATTAAGGTCTGGCCATCTACTGACCTTTCATTTGTGCAGATGGGGCAAGACGACTTTATTGCGAAACAAATGGCCCCTTGCCGATCCTTGTTGGCTGCTCAGTGCGAGTGTTTTTCCCCAATGATTATTTATCCCCCCAAAACGATATTAGATGTCTTTTACTAAGGATTGTTTAGGGATAATCTAAAAACTACAAAGAAAATCCCCTGTAGTCAACTTTATCGAAGATTTAGTGCTGCAAATTCACTTTGCAGATCCACAAATCACTGTGCAAGACAAGAAATATTTGATATCTACGTAATATTTCTTACTCTTGAACTTGAAATAAATACTATAAGATATCACTGTATATTACAAGATTCTTACAATCTCAGCTTTATTCTATTTTATCGTGGACCAAACAGTCTTAAAGAATAGATTCTCCGTGTAAATAATATCGTAGGCTTATCTAAAAGCAACATCAATGTTAGTCACGAATGGCGGCGTGACTGAAAGGGCTCGGCCGAAGCGTCTGGTTATCTGTTACTGGATACTGAAGTACAAAGTAAACAACATTTTGCTGGGACTAACACTAAATTAAAGAGTTACAAAAACTAAAACATATTAATAAAAAAAAACATACAATACGGATTAGAATGAGAACCTCTTGAACATACTAAAAAGTCAAGCAACATTAAATTTTAATTAAAAACCATTGTTCATTCTGACCTCGTGCTTGCTTTATGAATTCTCTTGTGAGCAGTGGCCCCTCGATGATCAAATTTGTCGAATTTAATTAAGAGCCATCGCGTCGACTGCGAAACATTTAATGTAATATTACTTCCTCGTACAACTGTAAATATTTGAAAACATAACGGATTTTAAATATGAATTTGTTTGTACGGTACGTAATTTCACTTGAAGATGACAAACCCTACTGAGATTGCGTAAATGCGTATCCAAGATCTTTGAATCTGCGTAACAGCTCATCAAGGCAAAACCGCTTCGCAAACACGCTACCTACTTAAACGATTTGTACGGAGTCACCCTCTTATTAAGATGATCTGGGACGACCTCGACGAGACATTACGTATTTACAATCACAATTTTGTTCCCAAGACCTTAATGAACACGCACTATTAAAATACATGACTTTGACCGTACCTCTTATAGACCAATGCGGCTTTAGAATTCTCATGGTTATAGCCATGTTTTAAATAGTTAAAACGATATTGAATATATTATGGATTTGGACGATCTTTAGCCTTGACTTTGCTTTGATACTGGTTTGGCCTATTAGTTGCCTCTAAAAAAAGAAAATGAATTGCAACATGAATCAGAGATCCAAAGGGGTAATTATTAGCAATTCATTTCGTATAAATTATGGATGTGTAAAATGCAAATTACTTCCCAATTATCGTTATTAACATGTCACTAACTCTATAATTTCTGTGGGAACTGAAACTAATACGAAATTAATTAATGGTTTTATTCCGTCGTCCACTTGTTTGTCCAGTCATCGTTGCTTAATTAGGAGGTTTGTTTTATTATGAAATTCGAGCAACATGCAAAAATCTTGACATTTTCGATTCGGTTTGGGTAGTAAAACACGATTTCAATTTCGATGTTTTTCAAATGGCATCTTTGCCAACTGTTCCGTTTCAAAATTGATTTTGTAATTCGATATCTGGGGAGCATCGGTGATATAAGTTTAATTGTTCAGCTACCTCGCCACTCTTTGTCCAACATGGCCTCTTCCGGAACGCAAAGTGCCCTCAACTGCGGGATGTTGCCGAGCCGGATAAAGTTGAATCATCAACCACACGTAACTTCCTGTAATAATGAGACTTGATGAGATAGTTTAGTGGTTCGTCTCTTGTTTATGCAGATAGTCTTACATACAGAATTGCAGATCCATCGTAATCATCAGGCTTTAACTTTTTCACGAGCCAATTTTAGCAAAACAAGAGATTACTAATGCTAATCCATCCATGTTCTTCGCACTGCCGTAGATATGAAAATAACGCCTTTAATCTGTAAAATAAACGGCGCCTGTCCACTCTTCGCTTATACAAAAACTTGGGATGGCCCCATTTCGCTAGCGATTGTCCACGGTTGAGGGTCCAATTATGCACATTAGTCTACAACGGCTCTCGTTGAAAAGGATTTTCCAATTAGGGGCTCTCTTGAATTAATGGCCAGCCTAACACTGATAGAACAATTCCTTTTTCCGGCATCTCATCTTCACCAACACAAGGATAGACAAACTTTTTCCTCGTAGCTTCGAAGTCACATTTTGTTTTGAAAGTTATTTGATAATATCGGGCTAAACCGCGCAGCTCACAGTTTGGCCCAAATATAATTTATTGTACATTCATACCTCTGTATACAAGTAGGTGTGCAACCGAGCAAACTTGCAAACCATGTACACATAAATCACAGCATTGTTTTGGCGTTTCCATATGACAAAGGGTAACGAACGCGAGGCTTCTCAAACATTGCCAACATATTGCAGATATATATGGCTAATGTTTTGCGTACAAATGCGATTAGAATGAAATACAGGATATCAGGCTGGTTAATATGAATCGGGGGATAGTCAAAATCAATTTGCCTAGCCTTTTCACAACTATTTTGGGGTCGACTTCCAGCCTAAGTTACTGGGTAACACGATACCCATTGTAAGACTGGATCGGGAGATATTGTGAGTCATTCATATAGTAGAAAGTTGAAATTATTTGCTATTAGCTGGTGCAAAGGAGTAAGATCAAGATAGAGATAGACACCTCGCCATGCGGCAGGACGGCACTCGCTCGGCATTTAGAACAATAGAACCATAACTTAGGTAAGTGAAAAGCTAGCGTTGACAAGGGTAACGTCCTGAAGCTATTTGTGTTTCGCCTTTATCTGCTTTACAAGAGCGGAAAGTAGCATATGGTAACATTCAGATGATGAAACATTAGTTTTATTGTGTTTGAATTGCAGAAATTGCTCTTTGAATATGGTTCAGAACAAGACGCTTTTGAGAAATATTTTTCGTTAAAGTTAGGCTGATCCTCCGTGGCTTTATTTGTCTGTTTTGATTCTGGTCATTTAATTGGTCCTGAACTACTGAAACTGCGTAGAACCTCGTCAAAATCAAACATAAAACTTTATTAGATGGCCATTCTAATAAAACCTATAATAGATTTCTAGTAAAGCCCTTAATGAGTTTCTAAGCAAGAAGATTTGTAGGCGTGCCAAAGTATCTGTCGGTGTCATCATATATTAAATTGCCCTTTTAAATCACTTTAAATGTTCATGCGTCTGACTGAAGTAATGTGCACGAAGAGTAACAAAAACAGTCCCGGAACTTGGTATAAACATGATTGTTGGGTAAAGGCAGATACCACAAATCATTACAACCGTGACTAGTGGACGTGAAAGAATTTTGGTCGTCTCGTCTCGTCTCCGTCGGTTCATTTGGCCTGTAAGGTCAGGCGACTGTGCCACTTATCTGAGATGTTTTAATGAAACCAAAAATTCACAAGTACTTAGTTGTCATTTTTTGTTCATGGATATCCTGAAATTACATTCATTTTCTGTGTTGATTAGAATAGAAGTAGTCGTTTTTTTAAGTAACCTATGTAAGTAAATGAAATAAATGTAGATAATCTCTAATGTTTTTTGGGATTGTCTTTGATAAAATTATAAATTAGAAAAAAAAGATAAATATAATTAGGGGATTTATTACCTTTCTAATTAAGTTCGGGATAAGTCAACAGTCATGATTTATTTTTAACCGATTTCACAAAAAGGAGGAGGTTCTCAATTCGTCTGTATGTTTTTTTTATTTTTATGTATGTTAGCTCATAACTTTTTTCTGGGTGAACCGATTTGGATGATTCTTTTTTTATTTGTTAGCTGGTGCTTCACATGTGGTCCTATTTAAATTTGATCAAGGTCTCACCAGTCGTTTTTGAGTTATCCTTAATACTGCAGATTTTTTCCACTTAGTTTATATGGATGATGTGTTAATAATTTCCTGTCACTGTTATTTACACACCAAGTAGTGGTATACGAATTTTTGTGGGATAGGTAAGTACCGCAACTAAAAAGTGAAAAATAAAAACGTTTTTACAAAAAAACAACCGACTTCCAAAAAAAACACTAAAAGACGTGAAAAATAACTTTAATTTCGGAAGTCGGTGGCCAAACACGAAAATACAAAACCAAAGGCACCGACTTCCGAAATTAAAGTTATTTTTCACGTCTTTTAGTGTTTTTTTTGGAAGTCGGTTGTTTTTTTGTAAAAACGTTTTTTTTTTAACATAGGAACGTAAGTTTAAACTTTGCCGTCAGCTCATAAGCGAGTACATTTTTCCCAAGTTATTCAAGCACAGAAACGTGCCTAGAAAGTCCACCTGCTGAAATTACAATACAAACATTGTTTGTTTACTAAAACCGGGAGTCACGTTCTCCGCTCTACTACATACAAACATTGGGGAATGTTTATCCTGGTTATATAAATAATGCTATATAATTTCAAGCCCAATTATAACTTATCGCATTTAAAAAAGCGGCCACGAAGGGTTCCGTACCTCCATACAATAGTTAACTATACATTTGTTTTTTTACAATACTATAGTACAAATAAACACGTAGGTAGGTATCTTGTATGGGTTATTTACCCCCTTTAATATTTAACTTTATTTTTTTATTTGTTGTTATAGCTGTCATACTAGCACTTACACATTGTGTGAAAATATCTAAGTGTCTATCTATTGTGGTTCAAAAGAAACAGCCTTGTGACAGACGGACGAACGGGCAGACAGCGGAGCTGTAGTAGTAGGGTCCTGTTGCCACCCTGTAGGTACGGAACGCTAATAATTAAAGTATTTATGTAGAAGCTTTCCATGCCAATTAATTTATCTTTTTTATACCTAATGAAAGCACACATAAAAGGTACATTAGGAAGATTTAACCAGTGTTTACGCCTTGCAGAATACAAAATAGAACAAAATAAGGTGCACCGTTTCCTGGTGTGACATGATATAGCACGGCTTTGAATTACAGACTATTCCTGGACGTATGCAAATCTCGGAATAGTGAGATAACTGACAGAAGCTAATGTGCTTTGCTGCAGTGCAGCACGGCCATGAAATGAAGAAACATTGTAAAAGCCCCTTACTTTTAAAAGAGTAACCGTGGAGTTTCTTGCCGGCTCTTCTCCATAGGAAACAACCAATTGGAACCGTGCACCTATCTTCTGACGTTTCATATGTGCCCATGTTGGTTTATGTGAAATAAAATATTTTGATTTTGAGTTTCCATGTGCACAGCACACTGTTCAAGCATAAGGTCCACGATTGTTTTAACATACGAGAACACAAATGTGACAGATGCAAATAATGCGCTGCGTAGGCACCTGTCCCACCGCAGAAGAGGAAGCGACTAGCCATCAACGATTTACTTTATTTATTCCTCGCTCAAGAAACGTACAAAAGATTGTAGGTCCCGTGTAAGTAAAAGAGATACATATATTAATACATATATTAAAAGTGTAGAAATAATAGTGACAATGACACACATAATAACACATGAACAAAGTGTTTTTATCATTATATCAGAGTAAGAAAGTGGAACGGACTTGTAAAGTACAATCAACACTATTCTATGTTTTAAAATAATTATCACGTAAAATATTAAGTTACATTAAAATAGCTTATTAGTCTTATAGGCTAGATTGTAATTAATTATTAAGAACCTGGTTCTTTTTAATAAGGAAAAAATATATATATATTGATTGCTGACTGTTCACACCGCCAGCAAGTGCTAGTTTGTCGCAGCTATCAAGTCTTTGCTCAGCGACGCTCGCTTGGCGGCCAGAACACTCGCTAAGAGACTTTCGCTTGGTACATATGCATCGTCACTATGTATGTAACCGCTTGTCGCCGTCGCGCACTCGCTGCTCGTTGCTCGCCAACTCTTTTTTAGTTGCTAGCTCTACTTGCTTCTCGTTAATCGCTAGCGGTGGGACAGATGCATTATTAGACCGTGGGTACAAAAACCTATACCTAAACATGTAAAGGTTTAAAGATATAAATTACCGCAAAAAATAATGAAAATTCTTATAATATAACCGCTTTTGTCGTCGATTGTATTACGGACAAATTGTCTACTATGAATGTTGACCCTTCTATAATGCGACATGTAGCAAATTTGCTATTGGCCTATCATCTGTGGCATATGCCCGGAGAAATTGAATTGCTTATTGGGGCACAATTGTTGTACCCATTTCTTTTTTGTTACGTGAAGAAATTATATCATCTCCCGCTCCATCGTGTTTTACGTTTACCCACAGTGTAGCGTGGTGTTCATTGCACTAGCGCGTAATGTCATTCAACCACAGTTCGCAGAAAACTTATCAGATAAGAGTAACTTTAATCATCGGGATATAACTCATTTTCATTTAAGGAAAAAGCGACTATGTAGGCAGGTTTACTTGCCACACCATGGCGTAGATATAATGCAGAAAAGTCTTGAACTATGGCAGATGCAAGAAAACTTTAATGTAATTTGTCCGTAATTACTTAAGGATTTCTTTGCGAGTTTTTATTTTTAACCTAGTTCACTGAGATATAAATCTTCTTGCTACGTCGCTATTGTAGTAATTGAAACACCTTTTCTTATTCCGCTCGGTCCTTATCTCTATGGCTCTACGAAAACTCACCAAGGAAAAAGTGGCCCTATTATGCAAATTGTACTAACTTACGAAAAGGTCTAACACAGTTATGAGTGTTATGATTATGACGCAAGTTTCCCTTTCCCATTTTATGAGTTAAGAGATCGCAGTAAACGCATTTGGTGCTTTTCTAAAATTAGGCCTATGTGTACGGTCCGTATAGCAAAGTTTATTACTTCCTTTCCATGCATTTGTTAATTAATGTTCATTCATCGATTTTATTTTTATTATAATTATTAGCTTTTCATTTTACAAACTATGTCCATGATGTAAAATGACTACTTACGTCAGGTGAACAACCTGCATGTCGCGGATAAAAAAAAGTTCATGCATTTTTTGATATTCCCAGTACCTACCTACCTACTGTTACTCTGAATTCGCGATGGCGTTTTTCCACAACAATAATTGCGAGTCTTAAATTGATAGGCAATGTTTTTATAAAACAATGTTAAGAATTTTAAATCTACTTATACATCGTAACGCTTGTAAAGTTTTGCGTCAGATCAAATTGTTACGTTTACATACCTACGGCTACGTAAGGAGAAAAAAACAACACGCAAGAACACAAACCGGTTCTACGAATGTAAATACATAAAATAATAATTGGCGTAGTGCCAATAAAACTCATATTAAAATATTACAAGGTCGATTTTTTTAAATGGCAGTCATAATCTTGTTTTAAGTGGATCGTATTCATTTTGATTTTAATTTGGATTATTTGCTAATGCGCCGATTACACAAATTTTTGACGCAATATTATTTAACGTTTGAGTTAACATAACCTCGAAAATCATTGGACGAAAAATCTGGATAATATCAAAAGAGCCCGAAAATGTTTGAGCGACTGCAACATAATGATGAATTAAGGCTGCTTGAAGAAGGATTCGTCAGCCTTAATCTTTAAACATCACAATTATAATGAAGCAGTTTATGAGTTATACAAGTACCAGTTCACTTATGGAAGGAAATACAGAGCTTGCGTTGACCTTGGCATCGCTACGCCAAATGTTGGCCCAATGACCTCGCATGGATCAAGCAAGCCACGATGGTCTTTAGTCACGCCACTCGTGACAGCCAACAATACCAAAATGTAGAGTAGATGTATATTAAGGAAGTTGGACTTTACAACCATTTTGGTATGGTACCTACTTACTTAATTATTTAAGCCACTTGTTGTTAAAGCTGAACTAAACGGCACATTGGGTTTGAATATCCGAAGTAGTTTATGAAAATTTTAGAATAACTGTCGTGTTTTATTAAACTGATAATAAAATTATTAAGTACTGGCTTCTGCCCGCGGGTTTGGCCGCGTGGATGTCGGAAATTATCTCACCGGAACGTTTTACCTGTACAAAAAAGTAGCCTATGTCCATCCCCAGGATGCCATTTATCTCCTTGCCAAATTTTATTGAAACCCGTTTAGTGGTTTAAAGGTAACATACAGACAGAGTTACTTTCAAATTTATAATGTTAGTATGGATATTTTTTATGTCAGATGTAGGTATTCTAAAATTAGTAGCGTCACGAATAGCGTGCAATTATGTCTCGTAAATAAACTATTCCAATCACAATAATATCAGTGAAAGCTAAGCATAAATAATGCAATTTCATAGAATATGACAATTATTATTGAGTATCATCATAAAATCAGTAGAACATTGAAACTTTAAAACGTATTTCAATTACGAGTTCTACACAGAAAATATTAATTAAGTAGCATTATGTTAACTTTCGATAAATGCCAGTCCACAACGTTTATTGCAGACGTGAACGGTATGGAAAGTTGTCCATTTATGGAATGTTGCCATCACAAAAAAAAATAGTCCGAAGAGAATTTTAAATGGTCTCGATTCACAATTACTTACCAATTTATTTTGCAATCTTACAAAAAATAAATTACTTGAAGAAAAAGTTTCTTGAAGATAATTGACAGTGATACTTACCTACTCTTATTGTTTATAGTAATTTATTTTATACTTAATGCTTTACCGTGAGACGAAAATAATGAAAAGAATTGCAGGGAATTCCATTGAAGATTGCGTGAACATAAAGATTTTATTTCACGAAATGGCACTCAAAACATTTGGGACCAATCCTGCGTTCGACTTATCTGCAAGCCCACGCCCCTGGATGAAACCGTAAACAAAAAATACTCGACAGATAAGCATGAACCACGCGATACTGGAATCCCACTTAATTGATTGGTAAATATACATTGTGATATAGATAGTCCAATTATTTTTAACCTTGCTTTCCAACGGGTACTTGGTAGAGCAATTTGTAGTCGGTGTTACTAATCGTGGTCTGACTTCGATAATGTTATGGTAACGAGGAGCGCAGAATGAGCATCTCCAATATAGCCTCTTGTAATCAACTGGCGCGGCAGCTCATAAAAGTAAATTAATCGATGTTCTAGCCGACTCAACACGACCATCTCGCATAATCGCATCATGAGTAAGTCTTGTTGCAAATTAAAAACAAAACCAGCGCTTTGAACTTGGTCAAGTATAAATGGAAATTAGCTTTGATCTTTTACTTGATGTTTGTAGCTTTAGGCAGCGTTTCGCAGACGTTTCTCCCATTTCGGTACTATTATTCAAATGACACATAAAACGGCCACTGCTTTATTAAAACTAATTAAGATATGCTCCTAGACCACACAGCTAGTTACAGCATCGCATAAAATTGTGCCTATTTTAGCTCACAACCAAATTAGTTTATGAACCACTTCCCACAGAATACTTAGCTTATTAAAGGTCTATTATACGGTGAGAAACCTTGAATCATGACTACTTGAACTGGCAAAGTACTAACTCAGTACACTAGTTGAATCCCACGCATATGAGTCACGCACTTAGACGGCTCACAGACGAACAAACAAGTAAACTTAGTTTGCAAATAAATTATAATGGATATGGATACGTTGTATAATCAAGTGTGGGAGACACAGACAAAACAAACATTATTATCTAATCACTGGGAACTGAGGCCATCAAATACCTTTAAAAAGTATTTATGGTTGTATGTATACGAATTAATGATACTGCAATGCAAGCAATATACTGTCGTTGTATTCATGAAGCTGAATCTCGTCGGAATGTTGAGTCAAAAACTAAGTCTGCATGTCAAGTGGAAAACTTGTAAAATCGTGAGATGAACAAGATAACAGTGAGCGTTACTGCCAGTAATAAGAACAAGTTAGCTGAGTTTGTTCAAGATTGCCATCAAGCGGGCCCGCCGAGGATTGTCCTACATTGCTAAATGCCTTTAATTTCCTGTACTAACAATTATCTCTTTAACATTTGACCGCTTTCTTTCAAGTACAAAGAGTAATTACGTAACTTCCCGTTTGTTTCCTATGATGATGGTGATTCATTAACATTTCATTGTGATACCGTTATATTTGTACTTCGTAGATATAATTTTCCATATCCCATCGCAATAATTAACATGAAAATATGAGGAATAATACTCGTATGTATGTAACTCCTGTAATGCCTCGTCAAGCATTAACTCTGATTGACGTACAATATTTCCACTTAAATAATTTGGTTGTACCTGTGATAGGCTTACGTGTGAGCACAGCATTCTTTGCCGTCACAATGTACACACCTGAACCGCCAAGTATTGTGTCCTAGAGCCGTCACTCCTCGTTAGACAAGCGTCCAGTCAACTGTGGCTACTCGCAGGTACAATTTTATACTAAAACAAACTGATTTAATCTTAAACCAGCTCATCTTAAAGTTCATAGTTTATGATCAGCTAAACTTGATAAGTGCGTATTCAGATACAAGCTTGACATATGCGTAATGTTCTCAAACGGACAGATGCAATGTAGCCGACAACCTCAAGGCTAGAACCCTGCCGCGAAATAAATCGTACACATCGTTTCTCATACGGCTTATAGATAACCGAGTTGACAGGCAAAAAGAATCTCTGCGCAATCGCCAACACCACAGCAAACCAGATTAATTTCTCATTTCATTTCAATTCCGTCGTCAGTACTGTTGGAAATTAATATTTCGCTATTCGGTTTCTGTTTTCGTTTCATTTGCATGGGTACACAATGGCAAGTCGTCACAGTGAATGAATTTTCAATTTTGAGCTAGATTACCCAGAGCCGTACCTTACCTGTGAGAATCCACGGTTCGCCAGTTCCTGGCAGCTATAAAGTCGTAGGCTTGTTATAAAGTTGAGAAATGCATTCATTATTACGGTCGACAGTATAAAGGCATTAGATGATAGTATCTAACAGCTTTCGAAATGAGCTCTGCCAAGCGGTCGGCTTCGTTAATTCAATCACGACTACAAATTAACTGCATGCCCCACCCGACCTACCTATTGAACCCGAATACATACATAAGTACACTGTACATCTGTGTACATTGTGGAAACGACATGCGACAGGCACAGACATTCTGTTTCCATGACGTGTTTAAATACACTCGAGAGCAATGAATCCGGGTCACTTAAAGAATCCTAAAAATCTCGGAAACTAAAAATGCTAGGTTAATGCAATAAATTGTATTTAATAGACAATGTAATACTCCTTAAATGAAGGTATTAAAACTTCTTAGTTATTGTAAAGTTATATCATAAAAAAATCAAATTTGAAAAAGGGCCACTTTCGAAGATGGAACTACGAAATTACAGCATTTGGTTTTGCTTTTGTTTGTAATCTGTCATTTATGTGGGTACATAAACCATGTTGATAGTGCTCTATATTCATTATTCAAGCTGAAATTATGTCGCTTACGCCTGAAGAATGCACCAGAATACTTACAATGCTGGAAACCGGCCGGAGTCAGCGCGATACAGCCAGGACTGTCGGTGTGTCGCTGTCAACAGTACAAAGAGTTCTCCGACGTTACGAAGAAACTGGTTCTAACCTACGCAGACCAGGAACGGGCAGAACCAGGTGTACCACAGCACGAGAAGACCGATACTTGGTGAACACCATGCTTCGAAATCGCTTTCTCACAGGAACTGAACTCACAAATCAGTTTCGACGCCTCGGAGGAAGTAACCCAAGTGCATGGACAGTAAGACGTCGGCTTGCTGAATCTAACTTAAAACCCCTTAGACCTGCAAACGGCCCTAAACTGGAGCGTGGGCATCGTATTTCAAGACTAAGATATGCCCAGAGCCACGTAAATTGGAGTATTGAAGATTGGTCAAAAGTTATGTTCTCCCACGAAACAAAATTTATGCTCTACAAGCACGATGGAAGACACAGAGTGTATCGAAGACCAGGGGAAAGATTCAAGCAAGCATGCATCGAAGAAAAAGTAGCCTACGGTGGTGGGTCTGTACTTGTGTGGGCCGGAATTTCTTCTGAAAGTCGCACAGAGCTGGTGATCATAGAAAACGGCTCTTTAACTAGCGTAAGATATGTGGAAGAAATCCTCAATGATCACGTTGGTCCATTTATGGTCAATTTAGGTGAGGATGCTATATTTATGCATGACAATGCCCGACCTCATACAGGTAGGATTGTGAATGACTACCTTCAAGAGATGAACATTACTCGTATGGAGTAGCCAGCGCGCAGCCCGGATATCAACCCGATCGAGCATGCTTGGGACGAGCTAGGCAGATGCGTAAAACAACGAAACCCTCCCCCAATCACGCTTCGTGAGCTCAAAATTGCTCTCACAGAGGAATGGGAGAATATTCCCCAAAATCGTATAAGGAACTTGGTGTACAGCATGCCAAACCGCGTAAACGCAGTAATGGAAGCACGAGGAGGCAATACGAAGTATTAAAATTCAAGAAAATCGTAATAAAGTTCAAAAATTTCATGTTTCCTATTTTTGTTTTAAGGAGAGATCAGCAGTTTTTTTCTTTATGTAATTTTGTGTTAATAAAATGTATGGTGACTCATATTTTTTTTACTTTCATTTAAGGAGTATTACATTGTCTATTAAATACAATTTATTGCATTAACCTATCATTTTTAGTTTCCGAGATTTTTAACATTCTTTAAGTGACCCGGATTCATTGCTCTCGAGTGTATTAGAAAGTTTCCCTTTATTAACACACACAGTGTTATTAATTAAGCACAGTAAAATAATTGCTACAGATGGATATAACAGTTTGTATAATATTTGCTATAATGTTATTTATATTTTAGAAAGATTCAGCCGTCTGAACCCTTGGCGGAGATCCTTTCCCATTCAGTTAGGAAAAACCAGTGTTAAGTAACAACACAAACACATTCCAATGTGCAGTAAAAAGAAAATTGCGAGGTGATTGTAAAACGCCTCCGGGACGGAAAATGGTATTTTGAATACTATAGTCCCATAATAGCTGATTGTGAGAGTACTATCGCTTGGTTTCCATCTCGAACCCCATAGAGAATTGAAAAAGCTATTGGAAGAGAAAAATAGCGTGATGACAACAAGAAGGGGTGACAATGACAGCTATAGAACTTGGCTGTCGTTGCATTTTATGTAGACGAGGTAAACAGTTTTTTCAGGATTTATTGGTATTTTTGTATTTTTCTTGCATAACAAAGAAGTGGGTTTGTTTGAAAATTCCTACTTTATAAGCAGTGCATTCACTTAAATCATGTGTATGATGCAGATTGAAAACATAATTATTAGGGGACCACTTGTCAAAAATACTTCTCCAAAGCTTTGCTACGTTACATTTTACGCAGGTGTCAAACCCTAAAACTGCAAATACCGTATTCGTTTGCACAGTTCGCACCCTTAAGTGTCGAACTAGGAACAAAGGGGCTTTTCTACCGACAGCTCTTGACATGGAAAGGCTTTTTTGTTATTCGCGATAAGGAACAGTTACCGAGAGCCCGATATCGCAAAGATTGACTGCTAGTGCCCCAACACTTTGTTCCTTAAAAGCATACTCGTCGACTAACGCCTATTATTAACATAGTTTATCCTAGCGAATGCAGAGGGTTATAAAATGCGCAAGTTTATTTGTGTGTTTAAAATCATTGCAGATGTATTATAAAGTCAGAATGGTGTACTTTAAGATACCTCAGTTTATAGCTATTGTACTAAAGTTTTGTTTAATATGTATGGGCTGGATTTAATATCACATTCCAAGCTTTGAACCCAGTTTCATGCATTAGATTCCTCGCTCTAACTTTATTGGTAGCAACAGCATCATCTCGTGATTAGCATAATAGTAAAGTTTCCGTATCAGTGTCTATGGAGCAATCAGTAGATAATTTATTTTCATGGCCTGAAACTATTTATATCTTCGCCATTAATTTACGTTTTTTCAGTGGCATCTTGACTTCTAATTTAATTCAGAATATTAGGTACTGTCAACGTTTCTACACGGACTTGTATAATGAAGGATCGTCTATAAAATTTAACAACAGCTGTGTATTTTGAAGGGGCTTGCTTAAGGCGCCTGACAAATTGCAGCCGCCCGTCGTCTTATACTTGAACGAACGCGTGAAAATTCTATTTGCTAAAGTAGTACCGGGTGGATGGCGAATTCTCCACCAAGTGTTATGTCATTTTTAAAATCCTTATTTGAATTTTCCGTCATCCGTCTCATTCCAGTTGCTACAATTTCGTTGACCTCGTGGCTTATTTATGCGGTACGCAATTAAATGATAATTTTAGAGACCAAAGTTTCATACACGTAAATCAAGCCGACCTCAAAAATTACTGTTCCATAAAACTGTCATGTTCACGTGCTGTTTATTCGTGATAGCGGACAATTTTCTTCACCTTCATATTATTACTTCATGGTATTGATTAAATATTCAATTTATCATATGCGGTGGTCTGTTTGCATGTATTTGAATATGTATAACAGAGGTAAGGCACATAATTAAGTATTAACCTGCACAAACGCGGCGGCGGACCACACAGGTGACTCTTGATGCCTGAAGCTAGTCGTGAACTATAAGTCGCCGCGACTGCCTGCACTACAATAAAGACTTCCACTTACAATCTCACTATGAAGCTATAACCGATTTTGTTTGTTTTTTCGCCCATACCACTCAATTCTTGCAAAACCATTCATTATTCAGTTACAATTCTTGTAAAAAAAACAGTGAATATCTTCTTGAACCTGTGTCGCCCTTTTCCCGGCAGATTTAGCAGGGGTAAGAAATTGCTAGTCTTGTTGTGTGCAGCTCAGATATAATCCTTTGTGTAAATCAAGAGCCTAAAGCCTTTAACATTGTACAACTATAATTTTACAAAAATAAATCAAGGCTCAATTTTCACAGGAGAATGAACATCTGATAGACATTTTTCGCCATTCCCACGTACGTTCTTATGAGTAACTGTATCGATATGACGGATGCAATATATCACGTTACTTTAATTCAAGTTCTTCTTAGGTGTATCGCTTTCGGGAAACCTGTACTTGCTACATACAGGGTCTCACCGCTAGTTGCCGGAAGCTTGCACCTTGTGTGTGTCGTGGTCACGAGATTGACAGCCCTAGCCAAAGGCGGACTTGGCGAATGCTCGACCGCATCCCGAGTGCCACTTCCTTGTGAAATACCACACTTCTCCAACGTTTCTTGTCATTGTATGCGGGTGTACACACGTATTTAGCATAAAGCTATACCCATCGCACCTACATTACGTTTTCTAAGCGACAGATATGTAAATGTGAGAGGCGATACGATGACACCTAAATAAATCATTGGATTGCTTTAAGCTTCTTGGTTAGTTTACGTTAACATACACCTGTTTCATTTGGTTTCCTATTCACAATTTCTTCGTATGTTCTAAAGCTTTTGCAAAAATTCAAGGTGCTGACGCGAATCCGTGTCTGAGGCGACTCCCCTTATCTTATCAGAGCGATGCTGCAGTAAAATTTTAATGAGGTGAATCCTAGCCCGGAGTCAGTCCGGCTAATCGAACCAAAGCTTACAGTTACTTTGTGGATAGTGTGGATATAAAATGCAAACTAAATACATATTCAATGTCTGGATACATTATAGAAACGTATTCTAACGGGAGAATAACTAAGTAACACCTGTTGCATTTGGTTTCCTATTCATAATTTTTTCGTATGTTGTAGCTTTTGCAAAAATTCAAGTTGCTGACGCGAATCCGTGTCCGAGACGACTGCCCTTATCTTATCATAGCGATGCTGTAATAAAATTTTAATGAGGTGGACCCTAGTCCGGAGTCAGTCCCGCTAATCGAACCAAAGCTTACAGTTACTTTGTGGATATAAAATGCAAACTAAATATATATTCAATGTCTGGATACATTATAGAAACGTACTCCAACGCGAGAATAACTGAGCTTTATTATATTCTTCATAAGTTATCATCGTTTCGACATCCGCATAATTTCTGCAGCTTGATTTAATTTCATCCTTTAACGCAGATTAGTCTAGTAATGTGTTTTCAGTAAGTGCTTTAAGAGTCTCATAAATAATTTATGTAGTTTTTAGTTCCACATTGCTTTGTACTTAATGTTTAGGATCGCGCGTTATCGCTACCTATTAAATCGGAATAAGGTTACCCTGGTACCTATTACTGCACCGTACCTCCTAACTGCGAAATAAGAAGAGTTAAACAAAGTCGTTTCTGCAGTTGACAATGAAGTGCAGTTTATATTCTCTTTTCAGGCTATGAGACATCGTGGATATAAAATGTTGAACGTTTACGATTTTGCACTTGGACATTTCATGAACAAGCGAATAGGGCTGAAATTTTAGTTGAAGTAATATCCCCAACTACCTACATAACACTAAACTTGACTGGACATTCAGTAACAGTCTATTTATATTCAGCAGTAACATAATTTTAGTAGCTGTATCTCAGCGATTCAAGTACGATGCAAATGCTCACCCACTTCGCTCTCTTTCGTCAATGAACCACAACGTTATCGAATGAAATAAATCGCTCTTCATACCGTGTCCTAATTTGGCGAAACAGCTACTGTAAGTACTGTAACAGGCTCGTTACTTGGTGATTTATTAAAACATTGTACTCGGAATAGTCGGAACTACAGGCTGTATGAATGTCAATGCACTGTTGCACGCCGTGCCCAGTTACCCGTAATACATTCGAAATAAAAATTGAAAGAGTGCTGTTGTACAGAGAGTTGCTGCTGTACAGAATGTCTATGAAAATGAATTGGAGAGTTTATTTGGAACAAGCATTTTTTAGACCACAGCTATTGTTACGAAGATAACAATTGAACATATCGCTCATCCAATAGAACAACGACGTAATTACGAAAATGTCGAAAATGAGTTTTGAATATCATAAGTTCACGTTTCGAAAGTTCTATCTATGACAAAAACGACAGAATTATAGTTACGGTGGTTTTTTTATAACCATGTTGGTATCTTACATTATCTAGGTATCTTTGTTTTAATATAAAAACGACATGATTGAAACTCACTTTCAAAAAAAAAAGTATACTTATTATACGTATATAAATGTAAACAGATTTATAAAAATAAAACTAAATTGAATAATTTGTTGTTTAAATTCATGCTTTATTCCCATTTCAAAACCTAGTTTATGTCATAATTGTTAACATTCATTTTTATACAATGGCACAAGTGTATGTCAGGTTTGTTTTATTTCGAATTTTTTAACAGTTTTCTTGAGTTTTCTCATGAAGTTATTACAAATTATTATTGATAGTAAAATAACATACATAAATATTAAAAGATTTTATCATAATCATTGGAAATATTATTATATTAATATTTTCAATTTCAAACTTAAAACGTTCTCCTGAAAAATAGCTAAAACGTAATTACGTCATTGGTCTATTGGATGAGCGATATATGCGACGACAGAGATTTAATACATTTGTAAACTATTAAAATAATGTATGTATATGATTAAAAAAACATGTCACGTAGAAGATTAGTCGACTCGTAATCCTGAGTGGCACTGAGCACCTCTGCTTAGGAGGTACATAACAACATTTAATTTTGAAGGTTCGTGTTTAGATACAAATTTCGTTTCTCGTTCATAATTAATTTTCCAGTTAGCCATTTGCTAATGACATTACTTGTGATCCCTGTAAAGTTTATCCTTTCATTCAATAAACTTAAGTTTTCAACAGCAATTTAAATAATATATTTTGCATTTTAATTAAAAATATCAGCTATCAGTTTTCGGGTGAAATTAAGTAATTACTTAAATAAATTCTTTACAGATGATGCGAAACTACCCTTATGAAGTAGGAATTCAAACTTTAAATAAAATATACAAGCTAGGTATAAGTTAGTAAAGTTTTGTTTTCAGACATTTGTAGTTTTTGTTCCCTCGAGCTGTTGTCTTGCGCGCTATTGCTTGGGCTTATCTTTGAAACTTTACAAGAGATTTTTGTTATCTTTATGTATTGTATTGATTATATTTCAAATATGATTCAAGAAGCAAAGCATCCTTGAGCAAAACAGTGTCTAGACGCCGCGCCGGGCGTATTTTTCATGCATAGATCTATCTATCCACACTGGCTAGAAGACTACCAACAAAAATGATGATTCAAAACATGACTAAACACGGAGGTTGGTTACAAATATGAAAGGGCAAAAAAGGTTACATAATTTCGATCAAACGGCTTTTGTGAATGAATAGCAGCAAAACGTAATGAATACGAGGAATCCACACAGAGTGGTATCAGACCGTAACGAAAATGGGTTAACAACCTTGATTTTTGTACTTGTTGAATGACTATGAGCTTGTTGCACAAACTTGCTATAACCACACGTTGTGAAATATTGCCTGTAATGTACCTGTGATAGATTAAACGACACTCAATCCACTGTATAGTGTAGCTCTCCGACTTTAGCTTGATTTTACCTTATATAGCTTCTATTCACTCTATTGCTAATCATTATTTGAAAGGACGTCGAATCTTGTTTATAATTAAACTACAGATTATTTCTATTACGGTATGTCAATCATTGATTTATGTATACAGAAATGTTATTGCCACTTGAATTCCCAGATCTAAACCTATTTACCTTATTCCAAATGGCAGTAAAGAAAACATAAGTGCTTGAATGTCTGTTAAGTACGCAGAAATGGCTGTTGATTTTACCTTCTTGGAAACTTGATATACATAATAGGTATAATATCGCTTATGTTTTTGTTTTCCTTAAACAACAAGGCACCAAGCGATACTAAAATTTGTATCGGTATTGCCTATAACATTTTGTCGAAATCTCAATATTATTTGATTGTAGAAACGTTTGAAGGAGCAATAGTTTGATAACGTTACGTTATTCGATATCCTGGTGTAATCTTCCGTAGGTGAACGACGCTGATTTAATGTACCTTCACACACGGTTGGGCAATGAAGCTATTTCACTTTGTACGGGCCACATGACGATGACCATATGCACTCCACCGCTATGTTTATGAGAAACATGCATCTAGTTCTGCGATTTAATTAGTCCACAAAGTAAACGGTGCCGACATGATTAGGTCAATCGATAGCGATCAAACATTTTTCATGTGGTTTATTTTAAGAGTTCCTGTTATGCGTTTGATGTATGCTTCTTGTCCGTGCTTGTGTTACATCTGACAAATGCATTCAAACAGACAGGCACGTATTAAATGTTACGACAGGCACGTTATGAAGAGAGAAAGAAGAAAGGGAGTTCTAGGAATTAGAGGTTACCTAAAAATACATTTGTTTTTCCTCATGGAAACTATTTACCCGGAGGTCTCGCCGTATTTATCATCTCCAACAATAATATTAAACAAAACTTAAAAAGCAAATGTTTTTCTTGTGTGAAACTTTCCCCTCGGAACAGTAAATACACGATAACAATTTCTCAATTTGTTTCCAAACCCAAACATCGTACCAGACACACCGTCGAAGATGTTAAAAAGCGGAGGTGTTGAGTATATGAAGGTTCATTGTTTGGCCCTGTGTCAAACAACGTCTGCCATCGGCACTTCAAAGCGGCTAGTGTGGGTTGTTTAAACAGGCGATACCGCTAATGCAACGTTCGCGGTTCTGTGTCCAGCACGGAATTTACTACCTGGATAGCGGACCCTGTAAATTAGACATCGCACTACATTTCCCACGATTCTGGTAGTCGTTGATATCGCACTGTCGCTTGCAGAAACACTTTTACTATCGCCGCAATACCAACAATACCAAGATGTTATCCTTTCCAGCCCTATTCCGCTTACGTGATATTTTTCTTTGTCCGGTTCCTTGAGAATTTTCGTCGCACTAAAGTGCCAACAAATAATCGTAAAAGCAGTGAACAAACAGCTTTACGGTTCGTTTATGTTGCGGTTATCTGCACGAGGCTGTCTCCTTTAATGCCTCAGATATCTGGCCCTCGGTGTTTACCGCAACCTATGGCCCCATTCTAATAACTTTGTACAATCTCTTTCTTTGATTTTTCCACGAAGAACATTATAAATTGTCTATCAAAAATGTACTGCTACGATTTATCGTTTCTTTACTGTTCCTAAATCATAGACTAGACTAGTATGAAAGGAAACAAACTGTTAGACTTGTCGTCAAAAAGAAACCTCTTCGTTTCAGTGCATACAATTTAATCGGATACGTTGGAGCAACATGTGAACCTGTTTAGTGGTAGGTATAAAAAATCCCATTTAAACTTGTAACAAATAGACATGATTTGTGTATGTATTACAAGTTTATTGGTTCTATGAAAGTTCTCAGTACCAGTAAAACCCTTGGGGCAGATGTCGTATCATACGTGTCGCACTGAAATGTTTTACTGCATGCATGAGATATGAGGGATTTACATATATCTAAGTTTGTTTATCCATGTCATCATATCATATAAAGCAGATAGGTACAGTTTTATAAACTATAACCTTCCAGCATTATTGTAAACGGCGTTTAACTTCAAAGCAAATGAGAGCCATTATAGTAATTAATTAATTTAAATTCAATTACCACAACACGAAACCATACCTTATTTCCTCCTTTCAAAATTGTATCTCTTTGTAAAACATTACTGAAACTTAACGCTATAACTATTAACGGCTTTGAGTTCGAGTGAGCTATTAATTTGAGGTATAGACTTCCTGCAGAGAAAGGTCATCGACTCGACACACCTCGTGGGATGTTGGCAAGCCACTAGCCGCACCATACCGTAGTTCCCGGACGAACACGGACATACGAAGAACAAACACTGGAAACACGCATGAACGTAAATAAATAACAAAAACTAAATAAGAAATGACCGGTGTTAATTCAATTAACTGTGTATCTTTCGTGTTATCAAAAACTTAAAAACATTATAAGTAAGATCTATAATGACAAGGTAGGTGTAATACCTACCAATTTTTAACCAAAATTGTGGACAAGATACGGTAGAGAATCATTAGAGAATATTTAGATAATGAACAAAATAATTATACCGCAGAGTGTCTCGTCTACATGTTGATGACAGCATTTAATGAAGAATATGTCGTGAGAAAGATATTTAATTTGGTTCAAAACAATTTAGGCGGACGAAAAACTGGCAATGTACAACCAAAAGAAAGTAACAATCTGCAAAAGCAATTTGTATTTCATTTTTCTCGATTGAAGCGACTTAGTTTTGTGCAGAATTTGAGCATTTTGAGTTTTCCACAAGCTCGCATTCTCGAAATTTTATATTTTATCTTTTAGTTTCGCCAACCAGCTTTTCTATGCCCCTAAGCTTCTTTCCTCGGACATGTTCCCAATTTTCTGAATAAAACCAGCTACAGGATAACTTATATTTCCTCCAACTTTTACACGGTTATCCTTCGCAGATAATGTTCAGATAATGCTATTTTAAATGCTGATGATATTTTAATACTTTTCCTTATAAACTTTTTTGGTACGTAGTTAAGAGGAAGAAATTTTGGAATCTACTTATGTTTTGTTTACCAGAATTAGCAGTTTGGTCACCTTTACGTTTATTCCGTTACCTAATACACGGCCTTTCTTTGTTCTTCTATTGTTCACTTCGAAATAACCAGCAACATTTAACTTGAGTTACGACACACTTAAATGTCGAAGTACAGAGATCTTCGTAACTTCCACTACATACTTATCTTTACCATTACTATGTTTTATAACGTTTGCTTTCCTTAAATGACGCATTGTGGTTATTTTGTCTGAAAGGATCTTATCTTAGTTTTTTTGTTGGACTGAAATAATGAACATGACAAAAGGTTTCTTTTTACAAGGGCAAAGAAACTTCATAATAAAATCGATTAGACTGCGGTGAAGCCACAAGAAGTATGTATGGAGAGTGCACACTAGTCGTGTTGTTTTGGTTTTGAAGGGAACAAAGTTACCTAAAGAGTACCTATCTCCTACAGTGTTGCGATAGTACCTAGTCACTTTTGCATCAACCGCAAAACAACAACTCATGAGTTGAATGATGAAAACTGTTTTACTTTCCTTTTGTCTTTCTTAACCACAATGACTCCAAGACTATAAATGTAATGCAATAAATATTTTAATTGCTAGCAATCCTCATGTACCATTACATGGCAGAAGTTGTGGAGACAGGTACATTTGGATGTTCAGAACGTTAACGAAGAGAGGTTTAGCTACACCACACGACAACGGTAAATGTCCTGTCTACTCCATACATTTCCTATTCATTTCAATCTATTCTCCGATGACGTGAATGCGGCGCACTGAAATAAGGACACGTCATTCAATACCATAGCACAGAGCAATGTAAAGCAGCCTGCAGGATACACTCACCCTTATCTATTCTCAACTTTATTCTTAAGACAATACGAAAGTGGACAACTGCAAGATATGTTTGTAGCTGCTGTGATCGTGATTGCTATTATGCAAACCAATATTCTTTAGGGGGAAGCCGGACATTTACGCCGACTGGAAATTAAAATGCATCGCCGCAAAAAGGTATGGTTTTACTTTTAACTGTTCTTTTTTAACAGAACGATGAAGAACCAGAATACGTTTTTACTGGTTGTAAAGATGTATTATGTTATAAAAACAGTCGTATATTGCAGAAGCAGTTCCAACTTCAGCGCAACTAGAAAATATATCGAGTTTCAACTACGCCCTCCATTGTGGTGTAGGTCTCTAAAATGTATAACTTTAACGTTAAGAGGCTTACAAGACCTAAAGCGCGGTCACTGTCGGATTGCATAGAAAAGAAAGAGACGCGCCATGACACAACGCTGGTAATTTATTGCAAAATATAAAGCAATTATGGATTTACAAAAAATCTATTCATTGGACTAAAAAATTAAAACACTTTCACGTTAGTATTTTACTTGTAGAATAATCTGACAAAAAAATCTGAATGTTTGCATGTAGGTATATTAGTATGGTTTTTAATCGTTGAAAGAATTTTTTAGAGGTATCTTCGTGTTTTTTTTCTATCATATCAAGTTAATTGTATTATGTTTTCAACACACTATCTAACTAGCATGTATCCTGAAGAATGTCATATATTTTTCTGATTTTGGTTACTGCAGTGGATCATATATTTTTAGGCGTTATAAATTTGCGTTTAGGTCATGTAGTCCCTTAACGAGCCGTTGATATTATTGCAGTGCGAGCTCCTGACCAGTTAAATGCCAACAATAATCCTCTAAACCGACAAAAGCTTCTGTATTAAATAGCAGATTTTTTTTTTATAACTTATAGAACTTCCTTTAATGGTAATTTAATTCAAGCAAGGCATTCATTCCGCGTCATCAGTAACGTAACGTAAAAAATAAATTTGTAGAGAATGATAAAAAACAACAAGGGAACATTACTCTCCCCTAATTCGGCTACGTAAAACTCGGCGATCCCTTTAATACCTGTTTACACATTTCTTGGTAATTTGTGTTTGGCTAATGTTGTACCATAGTCATTAGACCGCGTGGGTCGGCGGCTCCGTGCATAATTATAATTCATTACCTTATTCCTTGTTATAACGCGTTTAACGTCGTTATTAAAATTTAATTTATTGAATGCGTATCTCTGGTGACGGCGCCATTAATTCTCTCATATGTGCAGATTAAATTACGAAAATGTGTGTACTACTTCCTCTTAACAAGGGAAAGGCGTGGATAAGTAAATTTCACGCGCCTTGAACATCAGCATGCTAAAGGTAAGCTGTTAGACCATATGAGATGAACATCAGAGCTCCGTAAACTACAGCTGTTTGTCATTCGACTCCTATGGATTGTGTTGTGTATACCACATACATAGTTACGTGAATAAATCAATTTTATACACGCTGGCGGATACCGCAGCGAATCACATTACATGCGTCACTGACATCTTCCTGTATTGCATAAATTTTATAACGAAATCAGAAGGTTCAACTTGCTTAGAAAATATCTTAGTATAAAACCAAATGGTGTGTTGTTATCAGTGTTAGTGCTGGCGAAAACGTACGATGTATCTCCGTATTTTCCCCACATCATTTTCCATTTTCATACATCACCAAAATCACGTTTTTATCGCTCCTCGTAAAATATCGGTTGTGAATATATAGCATTCCTCTTCGGAAGTGACGAAATAAAGGTAAAACCTATGATATTATGTGCGTTGGACTTTGACCGTGTTGATGATGGGATTTATAGAAAGCCGTTTGCTCATATAAAACCGCAAACTTTCGGAATATTTTGCTCAAAGGGTATCTTTTATTTTCACCACTATTATTATAAGGCGTCATCAAGGCTATGTGAGCTATGCGGGCACACAATGTAGGAATTATGAATGCCTATAAACCACTTTTTTTAATAGTTTTCTAATATAGCTACGCTTCGTAGCTACATGAAATAGATTCAATACGGTGCTGTCCTGTGCTGTAGCGACTAGCGGTATTGAAAACAATACCATATTTGTCATAGTGGTACTTATCCGAGTCTTGTGAGAATGTTCAGTTATCTGAAGTGATTAGTTTTTTCCCGGCGTTCCTATACCGCGGTGCCATCTGGAACCGGTCGCTATGCTTCCTGCTATGGTCCTTAAATGGCACCACAACGCGTGTAATTTTCTCCGTGTCTACTAGCTATATTTTTTTGCAAATACTTTGAATGGTCGCAGTAAACGGCTAATCTTTATCGTTGGCCACCATTGGTCACTGAACTTAACATTGTTAAGTCCATTGAGTACTGTAGATAACACTGAGTCTCGTTTATATTTCACTTACTTTATGAACCTATCTTTAATCTAAACGACGCCTTTCTTCGTTCTGTGCAATATTTGCTTATGCGACTATAATATTATCGTAGTATTTGCATTTTACGCTGCTCATTTACATGGAAAAACATGCATTATAAATTTCTATAGCTTATCCTCTTTAAAAATACGTTACATACAACATGACATACTCGTGAAATAAAGCTATAACATTTTGGTTTTCATTCAAGTTTTATGAAACATTAGCTTTTGTCCGCGGCTTCGCCCGCGTGGAGGTCGAGAAAATAGATACTTAAGTGCCAATTTTCATGGTAGTCGGTCAAACGATGTTCGAGTTCACTCTAGACTCACAAAATGTATTAGTTTTTTTTTTTTAATAATCATAATCGTAACACGCTACTAAAGTTTCTAATAATATAATTCAATATTTCAATCATGATTCGAAAGACACGTAGCGCCATCTAGCGTCCTAAAGCAATTGTGACCGTCGACAGTTACTGTTCCTTCGCCAACAGTACGTTTTTACTGGATGAAAGGTACCCTATGTCCATTTCTGTACCCCTGAAAACGTATAAATCCAAAATTTCATAATAATCGGTTCAGTAGTTTAGGTGTGAAAAGGTAACAAACAAACAAACAAACTTACTTTCGCATTTATAATATTAGTAGTTAGGATTTTCGCTTGTAGGGAAGGACTAATCTCTCAAAATTGATGTAATACGAACTTCCATATCTAAAATGTCGAATTTTATTTTATAATGTTTGTGTGTATTTTTCAAGGCAAAGAATTCTTTGACACAGAGATATAATAAAATGGTGGTACCTGACTACCTACTTAGCAGTTTATGAAAAGAATTGAAATTTATACGTAAAAGAAGTACCTATACAGAAAAAGTACATAAAGTGCAGGAGGTAGCATGAGAATTCCTTAATTTAAAGTGAGTCTCGGCTAGCTCATTCGGAATTCAGGAATGGGCCGTCATCTGGCCTCGTGATTTATACTTGGGACGCACTGGAAATCTATTCCCCGTGGCATTCTGTGCTAACCGTAAAAATGTTCAGCCATTACATATGGATTGTGCTCTGATTGGATTTGCGTGCCAAAAATGAACTCGCGCATTCATAACTTTTTCAATTTTTTAGATACATGACAACTTATTTGCTTACCTAGATTAATTGCTTTAACCAACACAATAAAGTTAATTTTCGTGTTTGTTTGTAATCATAATCAATTAAAAACCCATTGTAATAAAGATGCAAGGTTGTATGCCGTGGGTTATCAACGCCTTGTTAATGACAACCAATATTAAACAAGATAATAATTTTGAACGTTTATTGAATGGATCTTGATAAACGCTTATTGTTAAGGTCGTCAAATCGCACTTCGGGTTATATTATTCCGTGATTCTTCAGTGTAGGTACCTACAGGTATTTTATTACGGCGTCTTCACATTACGTACATCATATAATCTTTCATCGATTTGCTCACACGAACGCTAGATTATGTGAGTGGCGAAACAATAACGTATAAACGTACTGCTCATATTCTGAGAAACTTTTACTACTAACTTCAAAGTTTTACAGCATTCGGCATCCGTGGTATCACTGAAATCTATTTGATTCAATCTCAGTTCTTACCTCACTCAATTTAGTTCATGTTTTTTTGGGTCTACTCTCTAAGTCCGTCAACTAAGATACGGCCCCGTCCGAAAAGAGTTGATGCGTCCTAACAAGTGCCAAATTAATTTTTTTGGACGGGCCAGAACACGTTGTGCGTAGGGACAACAGGCTGTCAAATTATATTGTCATTCATTCTTAGTTCGGAAACTGAACTAATCTTATGGCCGTAAGTGATACGGAGTAGGAAGCGCCCGTAACAGCGGCCTTAACTACGGACTTCGTGCTTAGGGAGTAAACCTCCAGTTGTGGGATTATATCACGAACAAAATCTACATCGTACGATGTGTCGGTGTGGACTGTAATTATATTACATGCTATTTACTGAAACATGCATGCATAATGTCATATACCCATGACCTCTTCTCGCCCTGAAAATTATACTAAGCAATTAACTATTGTCATTAATCGCAATGTGATAAATGTCTGAGGTACCTATCCCGTGATTAAACGCAGCAATAACTATTCCTTCAATTAGTTTATCAATACTTGTATTGTGAAATAGTTCCGATAGTACCGACAATAATACTTTAAATGTGCTGTGAAGGAATAAAATTAGTTCTAGAGCCGGATCGCGGGGTAAATGCACCAATTGAAGGCCGCTTGAAGCACTAGTACTACTGCACAATAAATCCTTACAGAGAACGCCGCGTACGTACTATGTAATATTTATTGCACTCACACTTCGTATCTAATAATTAAAACATATTTTAACGTTGCCGCCGCGGGCCGTAAAACGGAGGCTGAATATTACCTGTATTGTGAGGCTACTGTCTGTTTAGTAGCCGAGAATATTGCTTCCTCAACTAACTTTTATACTGCATACGCTTGTGTTGAATCTACACAACCTGTAGGAACCCTTGAATATGAACTTTATAATATGTAGTTATTGTATATTTCAATGTTCTGACTGTGGTTTCAGAATTAACTTTCGATAAAAACTTGGACAGCTCCAGGCTTCATAAACTGTCCCGAACAATTTCATCCATTATTAAACACTTCATTCGGCTGTACATCAATGACAACCGAAATTGTTGGCGCCAACGAAGTGTACAAAAAATACAATCTTGAAATTTTCAAAGCCATTACCCTCATACCATGCTGGTGTAACGAAAAAATGTCTGGGTCCAGGCCCCGATGCAATACTGGCGAACGGGGGTGATCCCGACGTGCATTGTTTACAAAAACGGTTTTAACACGAGTACACCTTCATTCCATTTAAGTGGCATGTGGACTCGATGTCCTCAGGGATAAAAATACAAATCACCTCTTTATCGTTAAAACGTAATTATTTATGCTCCATTGTAATTTCTCGTCTGCAACCAAAATTCGATATGCAGTTTTCAGGAAGTTTACATAGTTTGTAAGCACGAACTAGATTGGAGAAAGTTAATAAGGCGACGGATTTAATCTGAATATTACCTAGTGCTCGACAAAGGACTTTTTAAGCGGAAGTTAACGTGGAAATTGTAAAACTGGCATAAATTTGAGATTTTCCTTTTCATCCGAGACATAAAACTTTTCAGCCGGAAACACCTGAATCTCCAATAAAATGGAAACGGATCCGTCTTGTAAAAAATATTGCCTTCCAGATTCCATTGTATTTCCGCAGTCCACCATTACTTTTTAGTAGCATCCGTTCGAATTCAAGTAAAGAAAGCCCGTTCGAGTGTCGATGGCGAGAAACAGTTGGGCCCAAGTTTAATGTTCTCGAACGTGCCGATGGTATCCCCAGTCCCGTACTAAATCGTTGCGGCGGTAAAAATGTCGCATTTATTGCTTGCTAGTAATTTGTACTTATTTCACAAACAATAGTAAAACATTTTTCACGTGTTCCAACTCCAACTGTGAAACATCAACAGTAAAACTTTCTTTATCGTAAACTTTTATAGCAAGTTTGTTGAACGATTTGTTCTAAATTAGGGGGTATCATTTCGTATTGCGCTGAAATTTTGCAGCCCTTGGGTGTATGGAAAGGGAAGTGAGCAATATAGGAAAATTGGTAAATCGATGTAAAACTTTAGTAGGCCCGGCTATTGTTAGGGAAAGCCTACATTTGTGGCTGTTGTAACTCTCACATGTGACAAGTAATATTGGTATAAAACCCGACCCTCCCTTCCATCATAATAACGTATAATAATATGCGGTCAACTTTAGGGAGCTTTAACTTTATGTACGTAAGGAATTGTTTGCTCTACGTACTAACGCATAAAGCATTTACGTACGTCCTCTCTGAGGAAAGTTTATAAGTTTTACCGCCATACTTTGAATTCAGTAACTAGAATTATGGATAGAGGATATTAGTGCCAGTACCTAATTCAGACCTTCAGGAAGAACTTCAATTGGGAAACTGAATAAGAACCTTTGTCCTTAAAATACCCTACTTTCGGATAAGCTCTATGCTACCTTGCTCAAAAACTTTACATTGAGTTAATAACAGGATTTTTTAAGAAATGTTCTTTACGTCCGTATTACCATTTTCGGGTTGGGGTTTATGGCGGGTAAAGATAAGTACACTCCAAATTTAACGTTTGGAGACAACATATTGTCACCAGATTTTTTTGCAGACGCCTATCTCTGCCTCTCTGAAGTGTACGACTTGTACTTGTAGTAAAACCCGTTCCCTTATTCAAGACCCTTGCTTGGCCCCCAACATCATGGCCAGATATAAACAGTTTTTCTTAAGGAAACTGCGCTGGAATGTGAGCTTATAAATTTATGCAACATCCTTATTTGCAAAAGAAACGCTATAGACTACAGCTGACATCAGCAATTCATGAACCTCTCCCTTCTTCGATAAAGAAGTGAATATTTGTTTATTTGGAGCGTGATATTATTTATTGCCGAGTCTGCTTGTATCAAAAACAAGTTTCATCCAGTAGCTTTGGGTATAGAAAAAGACATAAGTATCTTATTTTGAATAAAAGATTGATGATTTTTGAGTAGACTCTGCATATTAAACTACTATAAACGTCAAATAACTTGTCAGTACTCTTACCACTAACTATTGGCGGCGTATTTCATTGACTGAAAGATTTATAATGAGACAAATGAGATGGGACGGGACTACTTGAGACGATCTGTATTTGTTGTGATTCCCAGACGATCCCGAAATAGATATACATCAGTTACTACGAATGAGTCATACGTTATGTGTTTGGACGGAAAATGCCATACCCGGCAGATAATTAAAATTCTGTAAACAAATATTTAACATCCATTTATATTATTATGCGAGGTTTGTGAATTAAATCACTTAGAAACAAAGTTACCTGGATCATGTACGTGGTTTTCAAGCAGATTCGAATTAGCTACGCACTCTCGCTTATAAAACCATTAGGATATTACTTCTACCTGCTCTAAGATGTAATAAAGCGTAATATTAACACCCAGAGCTCTAGCTCGAACGGAATGGCGCGTTTTGCTGTTCCTTCGTCTACGAAGGAAGAGCAAAACGCGCCATTCCGTTAAGATGAAAAAATAAGGCGAAGTCTTGTGAAATCCTCTGCTTCTACTGTAATAAAAAATAAATGGTGTACTTAATTTACCACGTTCCATACGAAATGCATACTCCCTGGACGTAATTGGATACGCTGTATAAAAGCAAGTAGGCTTCAATTTAAATGAAAAAGGTAGGAATACCTACCTTGCCCATGAACATTTAATGCTTCTAAAGAAGCCTTGTCAGATTATAGCTCTTTAATCCCACACGTCCTACTAATACCCTGTGGTTTTAATATACAAGCCGTAGAAAGCCATGATGACATTGTTAACTTTAAAAATAATGCGAAAACTCCACAAAGTGGACAAAAAATTCTAAATTCTCGAACATTGCAAGGTGGCCCTTAACCGATGGAGCAGTTCCTGTACAGTTATAATAACTAAATTACTCCTTGCCCCCAACAAGCAATAAATCAATGAACAGGGCGACAGAATCGTTATAAAGTCAAAAAACAAAGAAAGGGGGTTCTCTACAACACATCCGCTTTTATATGGAGAGTTACGGATGAAAGGAGTTCGTTTGCAGAGAATCGCGCAGTTTTGCAAGTTTGAGCCGATAAATTGTTACGGACGGTTGCGTGCGAATTACTTCTACCGAGTTCATGGACATTTTATTTAACTTGAACTTGATCTACACTTTTCCGTTGTATAAACTGAAATATTATCTTAGATTTACGAGCTGTCCCCGATATTGTTGTAAGCGTCTTCTATTATAAAAACTATACTTACCTGAAAGACACTTTATTTTCTCCAGAGTATGCTATGGATGCACATTCCAAACACATCATATTCCATTTTACGAAACCAGTTTTACAGAACAGGTTGCTTCTATACACTGATAAAGCGCCCTTGCAAGACCTTCTCAAAGTCGTGACCTCATAGGACCTTGCCTTCAGCGCAGTTTCTATACGCACTGTAATAGTATTACGTATGCTGCATCCAGCTCTAGTAGCAATGTTTTGCTTGCCTTTGTTGTCTGTTCGGTTATCTTATCCGCAATTTTAATGTGTTCAGAATCACTTTATTCTGCTTTTCAATAAAATCAATCGAACCAGACTGGGATCGAAAAATTATCCCTTAGATTTGTATATTCATAATCCAAGTCACGAAATTATTCCTTCTCATCGATCCCCAGATTGATGAAGTTAATTTATATTTTCGTGTTATCCATCACGCTCTATAACACCATTCCCTATATTAAAAACCCCTAATTTAAATAATTCGTCGAACCGTAATCGATAAAGATTAAAATATTACGATCTTGGATCCGGCATTGAAATATGCGGCTATAATTCGTAAAAAATATGAACTATCATCTTATAGTATAAAATTACATTTCTTTTACCAGCAATCGTAAATATGTGGGCACCGGTACCCCCGCCACCCACGTAGTCCCTGCGTGCACGCCGTCCCGCAGGGAGCCAAGGCCGGCTCACAATGGGCCCACTTTTGCAGTACTTATTGCGATCCAATACTATTCAATCTCACTATCTATTTTATATGCAACTAGTTTCCTGAGGCCATTTCCCTCATAGACTTTGCTGCTTACAGGGGCATTGAATTTGCAATAAATTCTTGACTTTCACTTGATAAGTTTTATTTATTGAGTCAAGACGTCAGTAAAGACGTAAGAATGTGCTGACGTTTCCATGGGGTTGTGTAATGAATAATTTTAAGCCCGAACAATAAAGATGATAAATTATGTATTTCCCAGAACTGGAATATATTTAGTTTTAGTTCTTTTTGCAAGCATACCTTATTGTACCTACTGTATAAAAGTAATGTACGAGTTCACCTTTGTTTGCGGCATACATTATCAGACTACAATGACCAATGTCAGGCCATATGCAAACGCGGTCGTATGTCCACGGATCCACCACAGTTGAAAATGTATTCTCTCTACTGGGAGTGCTACCGAATGTGCGACATTGCTGTTTTGACCGTACATGTAAATACAGAGCAAATAATAGGTTGGGGAAAAAGTTTCTTCGCATTTTTTAAGAAAATTCAAAACATTTTTTAATATAGTTTATTTACTAATAATGAAATTTAACTAAAGTATGTAGGTACCATTTTGTTCGATAACTTTTTGCCATCTTGTAGGTAGGGACATGATCCCATTGCTCTAGAAATTTTGGGCCTTCAGATCAAAATACCGCGACAAGTGGTTTTGGCAGTCCTCTCGTGATGTTAACCTGACACTGCCTAAAGAATTCTGAAGAGACCGAAACAGGTGGAAATCTGAAGGTGCAAGGTCAGGACTATACGGCGGATGCATTAACACCTCCCAGCCAAACTCTCTTAATTTTTGCTGAGTGGCTAAAGATGTGTGAGGTCTAGCGTTCCGTTACCATGATGAAAAACCACACCCCTTCTGTTGATTAATTCCGGCCGCTTTCTCTCAACTTCTTGCTTTAATCTCATCAGTTGTTCGCAGTAGAGTTCAGAATCGATGGTCCTGATTGGTGGTAACAGCTCATAATGAATAATGCCCTTCCAATCCCACCACACACACAGCATGACCTTGTCGCGAGTTAACCCGGGTTTCGCCACAGTCTGTGAAGCCTGACCGGCCTTTGACCACGACCTTTTTCGCAAGTTCTTGTCGTACGTGATCCACTTTTCATCACCAGTTATCAGCTTCTTCAAAAATGGTTCGGTTTCATTACGTCGTAATAAAGAATCACAAATGAGTACACGGTTCATTAGGTTTCTTTCAGTGAGCTCGTGAGGTACCCAAATATCGAGCTTTTTTGTGTACCCAGTTTTTTTCAAATGTGCCAAAACTGTTTTGTGGTCAATTCCCAGTTCTTCAGCTACGTCGTAACTACTGATGTGCCGATCTTGCTCCACTTTTAAAAAAATGGCATCAATTTTGTCCGTAATAGGGCGAGCAGAGCGACGTGCATCTTTGACATCAAAATTTCCGGATTGAAAACGCTTAAACCAAATTTGTGCTACTCTCACAGACACTGCACTAGGTCCATAAACATCGCAAATTTTTTTTCGCGGCTTGCGTTGCATTTTTACCTTTTTTCTAGTAAAATTATAAAATGTATCGAATTTCTTCATTAGATCATCATCTTGACAGTACGAAAAACAAATGAAAATCACACATTTTCCTAATTTGAATTTGGAATTATGTTCTTTAAAATTTAAACTTTCAATGATACTTAAACCAGCCAGATACAAATAGTACAGCCAAAGAGATTTTATTACAAGTTCATACATACTATAATGCGAAAAGACTTTTTCCCCAACCTAATATTTCCACATACTTTAAAATACGAGCTCCAATCCATGATATCAGACAAACGGGTTTCATGAGAATTTTTCCTCATTTTCGACAGTTATGGCACATGTAAAGCATTTCCAATTAACACCGTAACATCGATTGGAAGGTAGATTAAAATCAAATAAATGTCTGGAGAATGCACGCTGATAAAATATTTTAATTAAACGTTAAGCAGTTATCCCGATGAACCTCGAATCATTTCAATTTCCTCTTTAGCTATGTAGAGATACCTAATATTTGTTTTATCTTTTATCTCTATCTGCGTTCCCTTCAAAGTTGTCTTGATACTGTATCTAGTCAGACATTTTGAGTCAAAGGTCACACTGGCCAGGTTTATACCTTGAAATGCAATTAAGTTTTGCTATTATCGTATTAGTAGTAAAATTTAATTGCATTGCTGTGCACACAGCGTTTCGTCTATTTCTATATATTTTAATGCTACATCGGCATGCAAAGAAGCTCCGAATTGAATAAGGAGATTCCTGATTTCATTTATTGCGATCGGCACAAAATCATTTATATCAAGTGATGCTCAATGAGAAGCTTCTTTGCCATATTTAATGTTTATATATTCACGTAATAAATCCAGTAGGGACGTATAAGTATTACAAATTAGAATCACGTGCGTTTTCTTCGATTGCATTCTCTTAATATTGATTACTTCATTTGTTCCCATTGTATCGCGGTACAGCTTTGTGCTCCGACAATTCATCCTGATGTCGATACGTAATATCATCCATTTTCTCCTATCGATAATTAGAAACTAAAATAGGTATGGTCATGTCACGATCTCTGAACACGATTCTATGCAAGGGCAATAACTCACTTGTCTCTCTCTCTGTATCCGCTTTTACATCGCTTCCTCCTTCTGTAATAAACCGCTCTGTAATCTAGACTGGATCACAGTTCATCAGCATTCGTCATTATCAAAATAAAATATGTTCACAATGTAATAAAACTACTGAACAGCCATTTGTCGTGATTAATTTAGTCTGAAATATATTTGCTGAAACCGACAGTGATTTGTTAAATAGAGTAGAAGAGTTAGGTTATAAAAGGTCATGGTAGATCACGAGACATGGTAGTAATGTGCTGATAAAGGCACAAAGGTGTGAGGCAATCAAGAAAAGGTGAAATGAGGTATCGTGAGGACTGGTAACATTAATCCCGATAACCTGGGGGGCGACTCTTGACTAATGGCGGATTATTTGTCTGTTTCATGGAGTGTTGGGACTCGAAGCGACCATTTATCTGTTTGTTGTCTAACTATCTTTTAATGATATGTTGTATAATAGTCTTGGCGTTTTCTTGTTACATGTTTTTACGTCTGATGGCACTTGTCTTTTTATCATGAGAGACAACTTTAGATAGATTTTCAGTATTCAACATAGCATTTAGATTCTATAGTGACAGTCCTGTCCATAAACTTACTTTATCTTATTGTAAGTTAAGTTCTGACTAAAATTATTACGATGATGGGATACTATATTAGCATGCATAGGTAATTGCATAACTAGGCAGTATATTGCCCAGATATATGGCCACATTTATGAGCCTGAGCATAAACTACCGACGTCGTCCGTCGCAAGGTAAGGTGATTCACTTGATTTAGTATAGACCGATGACACTCAATTATGTTGACTTTTACGCTAACGACGTGGGCAACATTAGTAAATTAGAAGAAACATGATCCATTGAAAAAAATGTGACTTTTAATTTATTGAGTAAAAATAAATGTAGAGCTGACTTTCAATGCGACGTTTCGTGAATAGTTTTACCACTCGACGGAAATTCAACAGAGATTGTCTGTAAAGAGATGCTTCCTCGATTCTTCAAAACTTGATAAAATCTGAAATGAATCTAGGAATGCTTATTAGCACTCCAGCATCTCGTCGTAAGAGGCAACTGGTAGCGAATAGATAGCTAGATGAAATAACATTCACCTTAAGGTACGCTGGTACCAAAAGGCGCTTATCAATTCAAAGCAGAATACGTTTGTATGGGTGGGTGTAATAATTGTAGAAACTCATAACATATCGATTAGGAAGAAGGTAGAAGTATATTTTGCTTTCAGAAAATTATCTTTTTTTTTTTTGTTACATTTCTAGGTCCATTCAGGACGTAGATCTATAACAAAAAATAAATAAACACATACATACATACATACACGTTTTTATTTTATATTAACTTTATGTTTCTTTTTGTTACAGCGGAGGGCAGCCTGTCAGACTTTGCAGCTCGCAAAGTCCATTACACGGCAAGTCATCCCCTCAAAAAGGGCCTGTTCACACCCGATACAAGGTAAAACGCTAACTTTCTAATTAAATTATCACTAACAAACATTAATGTACGCTAATGAAGGAAACTATTTGTTTTGCATCTATACTTTAGAGCCGGAGTTACCAAATTGTACCTTGTGCACGATTCCTTACGCAACGATTGATTAGTCTACATTCGTTCCTTTATTACCAATTAGTACTAAAACTGAGTTTCGCAATGGCTAATAAGGTTTTACAATCCGTATCATTAACACAATAGTCACGTCTTTAGGCCCAACGGGTTTGGCAATTGGTTTATTAACTGTAACACCCACCATTCCCCGATGACCAGTGAGGTAGGTATCCGACATCTGTGTTATAAGATAGGCATAGAACGAATCGGGGCTATAAGTAAACTTCGAAAGACGAACAGCCCGTCCTAAAGCCAGGGGCAAAATTAAATCTGAGCGGAAAAATGCGCATTTCTGAAGAGCATCTTTCCGCTCCATCGTAGCAAGTTAGATGTTCCCAAATTGCCACCTAGGCGAAAAAAAAACCCGTCTCCGACGTTGTCATTAACAGCGGAATTATACACGCGATAATAGCCGGATTTTTCCGCTCAGATCGGTCTTTAGTCTTAATCTATTCTACCCGAGCCTCTTTTTATCACCGAGCGGAAATACCTGAGTGTAAAACGTACATTTTACTTTTAACACAAGACTTCCTCTTTTCAGACCGTCAAGTATACGCAAGCTCTATGAAAAGGCGACGACAGACCGTCTATCCGCATCGATTCTCGACCAACTACGGAAGGATTCTCAACACTCCCCATACCTACTGTGTACCCCAGTCCTTGGCACTAAACGAAGACGAGTCTACCAGAAAGTCGATGTGGAAATCGAAACCCACATTGTAAGTAAATTAAGTACTCTAATTAACATAGACGTTGAGTCTTTGAATTACTTGGAGAAACTTATGTTAATATCACGATTATGAAGTCCTAGGACTAAAGATTAATTACTTCGGATTCCGCTTTAGAACGTTGATAAGCAAATAACGAGAATATCCAACCAACATTTTGCAAACATTTTAAATTTATTACCTGACAAAAATTCTTCATTTATTTTCTTAATAAACTGTAAATTGCTATCATGTCAGCGCGTTCAAATTGAACTCCAATGAAGTACAAAATCAGCATAATCCCGATACTCAGAATAATAACGGTGAAACGTTTCCAATATTCGCTTTATTAAGCATTGCAATGCGACTCATTTCCAGCCGTCAGTCGTTGAGCAGCTTCGGAAATGGACGTCGAAAGAGGCAGTGGGTGACGTGACAGCCCTGCCGGACGCTTCCATGAGGATCGCAAGCAGCGTCACTTTGACGCCAGACGAACTTTCGGAATGCGGGTCCGGAGACGACGAACCCATCGACCACAGGCTGCCCAGCCCCGATGAACAACTTAGGATCATTGCTTCCAAGTAAAGTTTTGTTTTGACAACCCTGATTTTTTAATGTCTGTTTTAATGCAACGGCTGTCAGACCGCTGCTACGATTGATATCCAATTTATACAGCTGCTTTATTGACAGAGTCAATCTTTGGAGATATGATCTAACAACATTCGAAATGCATGTTTATGTTTGTTTACCCGCCGAAGTCAAAGTACCAATTGGAACTCCCGCGTATATATACAGGGTGCCAGGAACATCGACGCGCAAACTGTAACAATGAATTCAGCACATGATTCTGAACCCCCTCTACGTAGAAAATTTTCGTCGGTTCTCAAAAAAGAGAATCTGCTGTTTCATAGAAAAGTGCCTACGCGGTTAAAATGTATGTTACAGCAAGATTTCAACTCAAGGGGGTTCAGAATCATTTACTGAATCCATGGTTACAGTTTGCGCGTTGATGTCCCTGCCTGTATGGTATGAAGTTGGTAACCCTGGCAAGCTCTATAAGGAAATATTGCTTAATTTTTATTTCACTCCCACGAAAACAAGACTACGGACCACGAAAGATCATAATAATAATAAATAATAATAATAAATCCTTTATTTTCTGGCTTCTTTGGCCCATAGATAAATACCTTACAGACTAACATATATATCATAATAGTACAAAGTGTGTTAGTATATAAACTTAAAACTAAGTTAGTAAAACACACTTCGCTCGTGCACTGTCTTTGTGCGATCGTGTGGCACTTGTCCGCGGAAGCGACGGAACATTACACCTTGCGGCCAAAAGTCCTCTGCCATGACGAGGTGCAGGTAGCAAGTAGGTACTCGCACCACAAACGCCTTGGAGTTGAATGCACCTTAAAAGCCAATTTCGCGGTTCACCGTCCAAATAAGTGCCTCGTTAATCCATTTTTATTCTTTATCGCTATTTAATGCAGCTGCTTCATAAAATTATGTTACAACGGCTTTATATATTTTTATGCAAAGTAGTATTGTAGTGAAATTACGTTTTTATCGTGCAATACTTATTATCAATAAAATTAACATCAAAACACTTAATATGAGCAAAGGAATGATCAATAAATAAGGTCACTAATTAATTATATTGCCAAAGATAACACACATTTTATGTACCAAAGTGAAAATTTATGCATGTTTGACTCGTATGTTGACCTGGTGATTTAATCAGTCTGCGCTGGTTTTCAAGTTTTTGCATTGCAACAATTAAACCCAACCTATTTTTTCTCATCGTACTCGATTACTAACTCGAAGGTATATTAATATAATATTTTTCATGAAACAGATTTCCCCTGGAGGTCATAGCTATCGACACATCAGGAAAATTCTTCGACAGAATGTGCAGCTCCCGAAAATCTCTCCACATAGAGAGTACCGGCGGTGAGACAGACACGGTGAAACGAAGGACCCGCACGAGAAAACCTCGCGGTAAAAGACGAAACACCATTTCGGGCACTGATCAAAAAGAGCTTAGAGAGGCTATAGCTGGGTAAGCTTCTAGTATGCACTGTATACACTCACACAGATTACATTATCTATCACTTATCAAACACTTTTATGTTTTTTGTTCATTGTTTTAATAAACTTTTTTGTAGATAATGTAATCTCAAAGCGTCTCGATTAACGACAGTAACCGTTCAGCACAATACATGTGGACAGCTTTGAAGATATACGATTCAAATCTTGAGCACACATTCTTAACAACTCGTTGATAATACTATCGTGCTTCTGTGAATACATTATGTTTAACATTGGGTGTCGTTGTTTGACTCAACGCTCTTATAACTCGGAAACAAAGACATTCAATAAGTGCACTTGATCACTAATAGTGCCATTTGTTCATTAGCTTCATGATTAATTTCATCTTTAAAGTGTTCCACTGTAACAAGACTAAGCGGCACTCTTTAAAGATTTTTCAACCATAGGTATGCATTTAGCGTGTGACTAATGCTTTGCTTGGTTTGTTCTATCGTAGCGATACATCAAACGCTGCAGCTTCTGAAGAAATCGAAGATAGCAATACAGTCATCAGGTCGAAGTCTAGTGATTTACTTAAGAAAAGTCCTATTGATCCGGTGACCAAGAAAGGACATTTCAACTCTCTAAAACAATGGGGCAAAAACAGATTAAAGTTAATTGGTAGATCTCCTAGTGCCAGTAGGGATAACTTTAAGGACATGTCCAAATGTGAGAAGCCCAACGATTCAAAATCACCTACTAGACAAATTGAGCTCGTCCAAGATTCAGTGTCGATGCGCAAGAAACGAACGGGAGATGAAGACAGGAGGACACATCAAAGATGTGCATCGTATTCCTCTTCGGAGAAGAGTATAGGTGTTCCTACTACTGTTCAACCAAATATTGCGACTATAAATACCGGTGTAAAACTACGAGGAACGTCAGTACAAAGAAGACTGAGACGATCAGGAACTGCTAAAGATGAACCTCATTCGTCAAGCGGTAACTGGTCGGCAAGTTCCGAGTCTGGTCGAACTAGTATAGGTTCCGAAATAACTTCCACAACAGTACCTCCAAAAAGTACAACTTCAGCCGCAACGTCTATAAACTCCTTGAATGCACATCACGGACCACCGAGTTCTATAATTAGTCGACGAAGGTTCCTCAATACGTCTGGCTCGGGCAGTGTAACAAGTGAAGGCACGCTAACACCCGACATCATTAATGACTTGCACGAAGATTTGGAAACAAGCTCGGAATTCTCGTGTGATACCGAAGGCTACTACACATCATTCCATATGGACTCTGGCCTGAAGACTTTGAAGGAAGAGGAAATTACTCCCAGCACACCAATGCACATAAGCACTGCTCTATCAAACTCTTCCAACAGTCAAACAATGACTGCGGAGAACGAATACGAATTATTCGGTAAAGGTTCCACTAGTACTACTACAAGTTCCGCTGGAACAGTTTGTACAACACTAAGGGCCGCCGGAAGTGATAGATCACTAGTAATCGGTCCAACCGTCCCAGAACGAAAGAGTTCGTTAGCTATAATGAGCAGAAATAGAAGTACTAATGCACATAGCGCAAATGCTAGCCTAGACAGGAGTATAAATTCCTCGTTCTCAAAGTCTCCGTTCGGCAGCCTAAGGTATAATCCAGTAAGACCATATACTGATAAACAAGGGTACAATCATTCGTCGCCAGAAATAAATGAAGGTCCTCCTCCAACAATCACTATAACCAGAAATGTGGGTAATCATAAAGAGATAACTGCAGTTGCTGAAGTTCACACAGAGATGGAACTAGAAAGCGCAAAGAAGAGTACAGGTACAAGTTCCCCAGACTCGGGACATAACACATCTAGTTCACCTATCGAAGACTCCGTGTCAAGCGCACACGGGAAGAACAGCCTGTCTGAACAAGACTATTCAGAGTCATCTGATCTCGAAGGCACTGAAAGAATAGAAAGGATAAGATACAAGACAACAATTAACAGCTCCAGAATTCCTTCAATGTGTGTGATTACGCCATCGAACTCTGATGACGAAAGCGAAATTAGTAATAAAGACTCTGAAATCGTCATCAAATCTCAGACTGAATTATCTAAATTAGCCAGTCGGCCTAAATTAGACCTACCAGTTGAAGAAAAGCCTAAAGAAGTGAAAACACCTACGGACTTGACGAAGCCAAGTAATAAAACAAATCAAATTAAATCTTCCTTACTGCCGTTTAATAGTCTTATGTGCAAACTAAAAGGTGTTCTCCCTCATAAAATGTCCAGTAAAAAATCGCCAGTAACAAAAGAACCCGAATTAACTGAAGACTTTTACGATACCGGTGATTACGTAACAATAGCTGATGTGAAGAATAATAATCAGATGTTAAGTCTCAATAGAGGCATTTATGGTAACAGTGACGTAGTTAAGAAAAACTTGCAAACTGTACTCTCTGGAAAACTGCCTGAAACAGAATACGTTTCACTTAATGAATTGCCAAACTGCCTTAGTGGAAGTAAAGACTATTTAGAACACAGTTTAGAAGATAAGCCTACACCGGCATTAGATGATATTCAAATAAAAGGTGCGAAAGTTACTCTTGACTCCCTAGGACAAGTTATTTACTCATCTGACACTCTAAAGCGAAGAAAAGGAGCACACACCACTTTCGAACCGGGACCGTTCGTTCAAGAAATCAAGCCTACGACTACGGTCATTCAACGCGAAACTGCTGATGTTGTGCAAGTTACTGATGAAACTGATTTCCCTTATGAAGCACCACCACCTTCAAGTAAGCCAACGTCGCCACAACTGGGAAAAATGATTATCAAAGCACCTGTCGCTCCCGATGGGCCTATGACCACAGAATTCATTACTTTACCGACACCTAAACCCAGTACAATTATTACTGCTACACCTTTCACCGAAACACCTGTACTTAGCAACCAACAACACTCGAAAACAACTAAAAAACCGCAAGACATACCGCGAGTAGTAGAAGCAATCACTAGGACCGGGGCTTATGTAAATATACACGATGCGGAGGGTGTCAGCTTATCTCCGACGAAAGACCATTTAGCAGGTAAGAATATTTGCTCAAAGTCCATCTCAAAACAACTTTTCGAATCAAAATTGCAAAATATAGATGTCGACCTAGCACCCCAAGTAAATGAACAAATAATCCCATTCGTTCCTAACTTCCAAACTCCCTTAATGTTGCAAAATAAATTCGATAAACAAGAATTTAACAAGTCAGGCAATAAAGTAGCCGAAGTTTTAAAAATGTTTACTAATAGAAACAATGCTAATAGTAACGGGGAATTATTAAGTCCCAATAATACTAACGACGAACTTTCTGATAAATCAAATCTTAAAAAAATAAAACGAAGCGATAGCTATAAGTTGGCAAACTCTCCGTTGATGCCCATCAAAAAGCTACTGAAACTCGAAAGTTTTGGCACAAATACGAAAAAAGTAGACTCGTTAGAAATGATTCAGGCCGAAATAGCTGCAGATTTATTACGCGATCAGATTAACTACCCACCAACTGTGTCCCCTAAACTGAGTCATAGAACTGCTATTGACGAATTGGAAAAGTGTGAATGTATGAACAATAACATTTCCTTTATTGACGATAAGTTTGAGAGTAAATTGTCTGCTTTGACGTTAAGTCCGTTTACCACTCCTATGCCCAAAAGGCACACAGTGGCCATCATTCCTGATAGAAGAAATACTTCTTTAGATATCTTATCGGCAATTTTAGACGCTGACCCAGACGATGTCTGTATTCTTCACTCGGCACCCGCTTGCCCCCTCACCCCCAGCAGAGTCACTGTACCTGTTGATGGTTCTTTGCACCGCGCTAGAATCTTATCAATTTCTGAATCCGACTATGGCACTGAAATCTGGTAACTTCTGAAGCAATTTTTTTTTCATTCTCCTAAATAGGTACTAAGCATATTCCCTGTTACCGACACATACCTAGAATAATGTAATTACGCTTAACTCTCGAAATGTTTAGACAATGAATTAGTTTTATCGACTTTTTAAATGGTAGAATTAGAAATTATTATCGTTAATAAAAATCTATTAGGAACTAATCCGTCCAACGTACAATTAGTACCAAAATCGGTCTTCCCTGAATTTTATAAATTAATTGTGAATTCTGTGATAGATTTTATTTTATGTAGGCGAATGTGAATTTTAATGATATTATGAATGAATTTTAAATTCTGTAGCTACATTGATGTATCAGTATTTTATTTTACATAATATAATGTTTTAGTGTTAAGTGTTAAATAATGCATGGTGGCTTTTTTCACCGCAGTGTGCACAGCTTACGAGTGGTTCATATTCTTCGTATGTAAGTGCATGGTGTGTTATTCTGTGTCCTTGTGTTTTTATTGTAAATAATATATAGAATTATTGTGAATTAACGCACTTATTTCATTTTATGTCACACCTTTAGCTATCACCCTCACTCTACTCATTGTAGCACTGGGCTATGAAACTTTAACAAGCTCTGTTTATTCGGCTGTATCAATTAAATTTTGAGCATCTGATTTTCCTTCTTAGTGAATAAAAATATGATGTTCATTCACTTCTAATCTGACATTTTCCTTTTGCATAAATGATTTCTTGTTGAATAAATCATGATAAACAGAACTTGCTTTTTGAAATAAGTACCTATACAAAATGAGATTTTGTAAATAATCCACTGAATCTATTTTCACATCACACCTATGGGCGATAATAACCAATTGAACAATACTAAATCTGAAACTAAATATAACATGACTAATTTGTGGATAAACACAATGTTAAAATGTTTAACAATGTTCGAAGATTAAAACTTAGGTGTACAGTACTTTGCACTCATCTTACATCGCTTTGCACAGTGAAGGAGATTGCTTCCAATGTTTCGTCTTTAGCGACACCTCCTTAAAAGGTAAAGTTTTGTGTTGCTTATTTGGCATGATGCATGGGGTGGGGACTCAAAATTACTAACACAACTAATAAAACTAAACAAGAGCACTTAGTGGCCCACACTAAACATTGTAATAATAAACTAAACATAAATTGGTCGAATGATGATAGGTTAAGAATAAAATACCATGCACTTTATGTACCTACCTTTCAGGCTCTCACATACGCATTATGGTAATTAATATGTGAACGTCGAAATTATATTATTATGTAATTGTTGAGTAATTTATGTATTAGTTAGGTATTAGTATATGATTGTATTGTTGTTTTAGCCTTAGTTTTGCTTTTGGGTTTGGTCCTCTATTCTACCTACTACTAAGTAGTAGTTAAGTAATTGTAAGTAGTTACGTTGATATTTTAGTCTTATGTCTGTCTATTTACTCATTTTAGTAATTTAGCATGTTATTTTTTTAGGAGCTTTTCCCGTTTATTCTATTTCGAATTCCTCCTTTGGTAATTAATTTATTTTCCCTTAGTTCTTAAGGTGTAGGTACGGGTAGGCTCGTTATACAGGGTGAGAAATTGGAACCCCAGCGGACACTTTAAGCTGATAAATAAGCATATTACCTTGTTCGTTATTACGTGTTCTTTGTGAAACTATAATTAATGTCCATTAGAAAATAATCCTACTAATGAAATCGTTTTAGGTCTTTAATCAGACATAGGTATAATATATCTAAGTAATCTGCACCGATGCTGCTCGGGGTCCTAATTTTCACCTACTCGGTATAAACAACTGTTATATGTTTTTATAGTAGGTACCTATTTAATTTCATGTATATTGATGTGTATGGAATGAATATGGGATGGTATCTCGAATGTTCTATAAAAGTAGAAATACGCCGCACAGTAACAAACGCGCGTAGGTGTAGGGCAATTTCGGCGGTATTCATACCATCGGAAAAGAAAGACACAAATATGCATATGCACGTTTATTTAATAAAATGAATGTTATATTTTCAGACTATCGACATTCCAGTGCTGACAAGCCCTACTTGAACATACCGCCAAGTATAGTCCAACACAAGGGACCAACTGTAGATCTGAAAGCGATAAACCCCACCGTTCATCGATATCATACTGCTCATCTTCGTGGTAAGCACGGCATCATCAACTACGAAAACTCTTCAAATGCAGCACAGAGAGAGCAACCGAAATTCTGGACCCTTCCTAAAAGAAGCAACTTAGAATCAAACGCGCCTCCAAGATCTGCCTCTAATTATGGCATGAAAACTGCATCCGGAAATCAACCCGCACATGACCAAAGGGTGCAGAGTCCTACCAACAAAATTGAATCAATCAAAATATCACCTATCGATCCTCGAACATCCGGGCCCTTTAAATCCTCAACTCCATCTAATAAAGAAAATGTTGTTGACCTTAGCACCAAATTACTATCTCCCGTCAAATCGACCATGACAAACGAAGAACTTTATGCAGTTATACATAAAAGTAAGAAGAAACTCAACATTAAAGAAACCAACGAGAGATCGGAATCGCCCGCATTGTCGACTATTAGTTTATCTCCAGTCAGTTCAGAAACATCGCTATATACAAAAGGTTCACAGCGCTACCCCGAAACAGGTTATTTAGGAGACCCAAGAAATAGAATGAGCTGGTCCCCCTGCGACAAACAAAATATCCTTCCTTCTCCTGGTCCTATATACGGTCTACAAAAGCAAGAAACCAACTGCGCCGATAGACATGGACCGATGTCTCAAACCTCTAGACTTGATTTCAAAAAGCTTTTGTTACAACACAGTGTTAAATTGAATACCTTACCGCAAAATAAATCCAATAAGTTGTCAGCAGTAGAGCAATTAAAAATATCCAGAGAAAAACCACAGACCCTACCTTCACAAGTTGCAAATAAATCACAAGTAAATATTCTCGATTTGAGTGGGTCTCCTAAAACCTATACGCAAAGAAAAGTTATAAAACCGAATGCTCAGCCTTCTTCTCCAGGGAGAACTGGAGCACTTATAAAAGAACACAAGAATACGCCTAAAATTTTGCTATCACCTAAGTCACAGTGGCGATTCGCCAGTCCAAGATCCGATGTTTTATCTACTCCCATACCCGAAGCTTATAACGAAGATGAAAACTCCAATAGCTCAGGTGAAAAGCACGACCTGCTTCCTGAAACCCCACCTTCGAAAACAGTTCCTATTGTAACAAACCAACACTTCGGAGCACGGCGAAATTTAATTCCATTAAATGAAAACACTTTAGAAATCGAAAGAAACTTCCCTCAGGCGAGTGATCAAGGAGTATTTCCTCTCAATACCGACTTCATAAGGTCACAAAGTCTATCTAGAACAGAAATAATGCAAGCGAAGAGAGCAGAATTTTTCAATACTTGCCCTGAAGCATCTCCTCCCAAGTTAACCTCTTTCAAGAGTCCAACTGCGGCTGGTCCGTCAGCTAACTCTCGAAGCAAAACGTCTCCAGACCGAGGCAAAGTGTCGCCTTCTACACTAGAAACTGCATTATGATAAAGCTGATATTAATGTGTCAAAGCGGTGCTTTAGAAATTCCAATCTCAAAGTTATGATAAGGCAATGAAATTCATAGAAGCTTTAATCTAGTCTTTTCTTTCGCTTACGGTGCCATTTTTGAAGGCACTTTTATTTTCCATAACCAGTGTTTGACTACTTCGTAATTCGAGCTCAAATTGATAATTTTATTTTAATGCTCTATGGGGCCAATTTTGTTTTGTGTAAATGATATTTTCTACTCCACAATAGCTGGTTATAAAATTTAGTACGTAAGTATTTATTGAGTACATATTGATAGGTACTATGTTAGTAGTGTTTTGAACTTTTTCAAAGTTTTTAAGTTATTCGGAATACAATTTTAAATAAAACGTGTTGAATTATGTTGTTGTATGATTTATCTCTTCTACGTAAAGTATTTTTATCTAACGAAGCGACGCGCGCTTTACTTGTGGTAACCAAGTCTACAAACACGCTGTGAATTGTGCGTGAAGACGAGTAGCGTCAGCACCTAAGACATACACACTTCCGACCTCGCCACTGTCTCGGACGGTACCGAGAGGCCCTGCGCTTACACACACATTCAAAGCGTGTTTGTACACTTGGTAACCACAAGTAAAGCGCGTGTCGCTTCGTGAGATAAAAATACTATACTAGGTATTATATTTTTTCAGTAAAGAGGACTGACTGCAGACAGATACATAATGTATACACTGTCCAACATATCGCTGTCGTTGTAAAATACGGTGTAGATACGTCATACGTGATGTGCGGATGGTTATAAATGTTATTTCCATTCAGCAGCTAGCTGAACCAGCTATAGCTGAAAATAATAGTGAGTGTTTTAAACTGAGTAGAGCATACATAATGATTTTTTGTGGTGTTATAAACTTATAACCTACATCAGGCAGGAAATCTAAGCTGTAACAATGAACCCTTTCCTTTAGTTTAGTTTAATGATGCAGTTTTAGTTTATACTCTAAATCGGCCCCTTTAAGGATTTTTCGCAATTATTATTTCGGAATCGGCCAACCACGCCCCGTTTAAAAATTTACCGTTTGAAAATAACATCACGCCTGGTCTACCCGAAGGGTTTGGCAAAGGTGCAACTTCTATACTCGTAGTACATCCCACGCACAATGGTCCATCTGAAGAACTAAGTGCGGAAACCAAACCCTCTAACATAGATAGTACTACCCACCAGAGGCGTAAACCAAACCTGTACCTATACCTAAGGCAAACTAGTCACGTGCCTATGGGCGCGAGGTTACAAGGGGGCGTGAGCACGTCAGTTTTTAGACCTAGAAAATAATTAACATAAAATTAAAATTAACATATGAAATATTAGTTAATTCTATATAGATGTACTCTCTTAAAATGAATCAGTAGATACTCATGGTGGCCACAACTACTGTTTAAAGCAGTGTGTTTCAACCACTAACCTCTTTAAATTTCGTTACGAATATCCCAAAATTAAGCTTTTTTTTATAATCACGACTTTTTAAACGTATCAGAATGTTTTTTTTTGTTTTTTTTGAATATACCTACTGTTTAATAAAAATATAGGAACAATTTATTATACCTATATCCAGTTCTTTAAAATTCTTCAATTTTTCCAAGTTTACAATTTTGTTTTTTTATATTTTTTAGATAAATTTTGACAAAGTGAACAGACTTCTTTTCTGTATATTTTTTTTTTTATTCTCAGAAAAAGGCTTTTTACTTTAGAAATACTATTCTTTTTTCATTATTCAAATTTATTATTTTAGAATATTTTTTCCCAAAAAAAAACATGCTTTTGATACTAATTTCCGACAAATTCAATTAAGCAGTTTTCGAGATTGGCTTTGTCTACCACATTTTCATTTAATACGCCTCTGACACCCACAACTTTACAGTTTTGTTTAAGTCCCATATAATAGGGGTCGACCCTATTGCCATCAACTGGGCACAAATCCAGGTGAAACGTCAGGATGGCATCACCACTTTGAATCAGTTCTTAAAAATTGCTACTATTTGCTACCCATAGTTAAATAATTGCAACCTATGTATTTTTAAAAATAAACCACTTTTTGAGGTGACCAGCCATTCTGACATCAGGATGGCTGGTCACTTAGATGGTTTATACAGATGGCCGATCAGCTCAAAAAATGGTATATTTTTTTAAATACATAGATAGCTATTATTTTACTTTATGTAGCAAATAGTGACCAAAAAGTTTTTAAGAACTAAACTATATTGTAATATGAGTGGTGACCGGCCATCCTGACGTTCGCAGGTCCAGACTCCAGGCTGCTATTGAGAAATTCCAGACAAAGAAACGCAATAACACTGCCCAACCTGGGAATCAAAACCAGGACCCCATGCTCGGCAGTAATACTTGCGACCACTAACCAACAAGGCAGGTTTATGCTGTTCATTTTCAATAGGTAATGCTCAGTAGGTACTCTTGTACCTATCTACTGAAAATCGCCTGTAACCTAATCCCTTTCTAGCCATATGTAGTCTGTAAACTCGATAAGACAATATATCATAAAGAGTGAATAAAATCAGGGTCAAATGGAAGTTTTGGCAAAAAAAAATGGTTACCTCTTTTAATGAAACAAAAAGTGACTTAATAACTATTTATTTTATAAGAATTACAATAATTTGCCACAAGCCAGGACATCAATAGACAGTAACAAGGGCAGGCAGTAATAGTTATAAATTGCAATATAAAAATATCCAGAACAGCTGGATATTTTTGAATTGATGATGTCAATGTCACAGGAAACACCTGAATGAAGGATGCACGAAACTGGGAAGTATGGCAGAAAAAAGGGGAGGCCTATACCCAGCAGTGAGTGATTCTGGGCAAATGATAATGATGATGAATATAAAAATATCCAAAACGGCAAAAATATTGTTTGTTGTAGTCAATTATTTAACTAAATACAATTTTTTTACACAATAATTCAGGTTTTTCAGGTTCAGTTTATATAATATCTGTGAATATTCAAGAAGAAAATAATGTAACAGCAACCTTGCTAAAATTCAAAATGCACACTGTTGAAGAGCCATATTTCACTGGGAGACCATGGTAACATCACCAGGTTGTGCTGCCAACATGCATAAATTTTGATGTCGATGCAACCTGGGTCCCACCATAGCGTCCCGGTGAGTTATGCCTCTTACTCTTACAGAATTAGACGAAGTAAGTATGATAATGGTTTTAACAGTTTTTTTTCCAATAGCAAACACTATGATAGGGTCAATTGATTGAGCTTATTACCTAGAGGTGTATTGAGCCCATAAAGTGTAACAGAGTAGGTACTGTAAGTATACAAACACCGATATACAAACTTAGATAACCTCAAAGTTGATGATGAAATCACTTGATTTAACATGGTTTGTGGCAACTATTTCGTTTTTCCCAGTCCTCACCAATTATTATAAACTGACACTATTTGTTCATAGGTGGTCCATTCATTAGTGGTGGACGCATTTGACCCATGGGTCCCATAGGGCCCATTGGCCCCATTATTGGACCCATCATAGGTGGCCTCATTCCCATCATCGGTGGCATAGGTCCGTGTGGTCCCATCATCATTGGCGGAGCCATTGGACCTCCAGGACCCATCGACGGAGGTGGCATCATTCCCTGTGGCCCTCCCGGCGCAGGCACAGGTTGTCTAGGCCCTCCTGGACCCATAACACTAGGATCCCATGGAGGTGGAATTGCAGCTCCCTTATTGAATGGATTTTGCGCTATTTTACCTGCTTTGAAAGCCGCTGTGGTAGCATCGATGAGATGTTGAGCTTGTTCCTCCATCCATTTTTGATAGTAAAATTTTACGTTATCTTTATGTTTTCTGCCGGTACAATGTGTTTTTCTGACGCTAGGTGAATCGTGCGTTAAATAAGTGTCGCAATAATCACAATAATACTTAGGCATTTTCGTAAAAAAGTAGAAAATTACCCACTATTTTCATTCAACACAAAAAATTGACAGCAGATGAATAGTTGAAAACATGCCATGCAAAAACGAATGGCGTCTTACCACAGAATATATATACACAGTTCTCGTCTTTAGTTCATATTTTCCTTCGATTGCACAGACTATATAATACTATAATAGCAAAAAGTTTGTTCTTGAGTTGTATGATAATAAATGTTAGTCGATACTATTTGTAGTCCACCTGGACAAACGATATTGCATATCCCAAAATATCCGAATCGTAGCAGTGCTATTCCTACCCCTAGATATTGCAAAAATTGCAAATGGCGCGCAGCATTTGCGATAGAAGCACGTGTGATTGACGTTTCAAATAATTTGCTACATCGTGTATAAATAATTTAATAAATACTGAATGTATTAAGACTCTATATGTAAGATAAACGTGCTTCAAAAAAATGACTATGCCAGACATGAAATATATTTTAGTTACCGGTGGAGTTATAAGTGGTGTTGGAAAAGGTGTGATCGCAAGCTCATTTGGCACAATTTTAAAAAGCTGTGGCATCGATGTGACTTCAATAAAAATTGATCCGTACATAAATATCGATGCAGGAACTTTCTCGCCTTACGAGCATGGTAAGTGAAACAAGTAATTTTGTGGTTCTAAACATAACTAGTTAATTGTTTTTTTCGCCGCGTGCTATAACGTTGCATCTAATGCATGCGTCTATTTTTATTTTCTAGGTGAAGTTTACGTGCTCGATGACGGTGGTGAAGTTGACCTTGATCTTGGCAACTATGAGCGCTTCTTGGATATAACACTGCATAGAGACAATAATATCACAACTGGCAAGATATATCAGCAGGTTATTGAGCGTGAGAGGCGAGGAGACTATCTAGGCAAAACTGTTCAAGGTAAATACAAATAATTTTTGTGCTGGCTAAATTGGCAATCAAAATAAAATTTCCAATAAATGGACAATTTTTACTGTATTTATACCATCCATGAATATGGTAATGAAGGCTGTTGCTAAGCAGGCTTAAATAATATTTAATAATAATAATAGTGAGTCAATGTACCTAGCTCAGGGATGATAAAAAACATTTCACCAATTTCACTTGCCATCCTTGTAATCTTTTTCTTGCTATACATGCATTTTTTTTAGTTTAGTCATATTGATGTGTATTTATACATATCACGTGTATTGTCACTCCATGTAAAATACTGGTATTCAGCTGCATCCTATTAGACTGGAATCTGACCCCAACGTAGTGGAGCTTAAAAAAAACAAATGACAGCAACAACACTATTCTGCTTTATTTACTTTTAGTCATTCCACACATTACGGACGCCATACAAGAATGGGTGCAAAGAGTAGCGCATATACCTGTGACACCAGACAACGCTCCTCCCAGAGTCTGCATTATAGAACTTGGTGGGACAATAGGTGATATTGAAGGAATGTCATTTGTAGAAGCGTTTAGACAGTTCCAGTTCAGAGTAAAGAGGGAGAACTTCATTTGTGCACATGTGTCTTTAATTCCGATGGTAAGCTGAATTCAGATATTATTTTACCTTCTTTTTTGTGTAATGTTTGTTGTTGTGTCATCTTCTTTGTTGTTCCCCCGATGCTGAGGATCACAACCAAATATGTTGTTGTGTCACCGGGCAGCAAACCAAATTGCTTGGTCCTGATCACAGAATATTAAAACAATGCAACTATTATTATTAATAATTAAAATTTATTAGAAATTATATTAAAAATAAATTATAGAAATCAGAAATTAGAAACTTCAGCATTTTCTGCACCTTTTTGATAAAATCAGAAGACATTGTTGAAACACAGCAACACCATCTTTGATGTTAAAAGCAGAAAGAAGCTACTTCAAGCCATTAAATAGATACTATTGAAATCGAAATTTTAATAATTTGTGTTCTGAGCTAATATTTTCTTGAACATTTTAGCCAAAATCTACAGGAGAGCCCAAGACAAAACCTACGCAATCATCCGTCAGAGAGTTACGTGGGTTGGGCTTGTCACCAGACTTGATATTATGCCGGTCAGAGAAACCTATCAATCAGCCAGTCAAAGAGAAGATTTCCAACTTTTGCCATGTTGGTCCTGAACAGGTAATATTTATGTTTCATCTCTAAACAATATTAAAACCATTTTTAATATTGTTAATTGATTTCCCTATCTGTGTATTCTTTTAACTCTGAAGTACTTGATTGATTTAGGTACAGTTTTACCAACATTTGAATTGCTTAGAAATATAACAAGAATACAATTAGTTACACAAGCAAATCTGAAGTAGGTTGATAGTTCAATTAAACCTATTCACTTTTGATTTGATTATATTATTATCCTGTTCTCTTGTCCTTCAACACACTTAAAACATTTTGTTTCTATTCAAAAAGAAAATGTTTATGACCTAATCAATTAGTCTGAGCAATAGTTCTGAGTATTTAAATGAAATATATTTAATTACCATGGTTTATTATTACAAGATACTTGACAGTTTTATCAATAAAAACTTTGCAAAATCTGTAATTTTAATAATATTTATAATTCCAAAACAGTCACCATTGTTCCATAAATTGTTTATTGTCAACATAGTAGGTAATCCTTATCATTGTTTATAAAAAAAATTACAGCTTAGTAACTTTCAAGTACCTATTATAAGAACAGGTCAATGCTTTGTGTGACCCAATTCCGACTCACAAAAGCAGGAATAAGGTGACGCACTGATAATAATATATTGCTATCAGTGTGTTGATGTTATCAACTTTGTTTCTGAAAGGTTTAAAAACTAGGTTAATGTACTTTAGCCTGAAGTTGAACTTTCCGGAAAACGCGTTTCTCTTTTATGTTGATTTAAGCATGACCAATCTGTCGCATGTCTGTACGGTACATAGTATCGTGCGTGTCGTGTATAATAATAACATTATTAAAATTCGAGATTGTTGTTCTAATAATATTAATAGTAGGAGTTTTCAACAAAGATTGATATAATTATGGACAACATGCTCATGTGAATCTCATTTCTTAATAGAGATGTGTGTGTGTGAATTTAGATGAAGTAAAAGAGAGTTCAGAATCGTGCTCCTAGGTTTTTGTACTACTTACGCCTTTTTTCCCACAGGGTTCTGCTTAAAAATGCGTGAGTTTATGTATGCTTACATGTGTTGTTTATGAAGGTTTGTGCAGTATTTTCAATGTAAGGCAAGCCCATCACTTAAACATACTCACTTGTGCTTATAAACAATGTAATGATACATTGTAAATAGCACTCCTCAAACATGTTCTCTGAACCGTATTATTAATTACTGTAATGACATATGAATCAATTCACAGTAATAGATTAATAAGAAATTATTTTTTCGGTAGCTGGAAAAGCAATAATAACTTGTTAGTCACTATGCAATAAGACTGATAAGATACATCACGCGCGCCTATACCTATTAGCTGAAGGGATAACCAGAGGTGTATTCACTACACCAATATTTTACCGTTCATGTCCCACATAAAACGAGACGGACCTATTGCCATTAACTGGGCACAGATCCAGGCTCAGCAGTGGTGTTCATAACCGCAGGACCAACGAAAAAAAAGAGGAATGCCTAAATCACGTGAATCACATTCCTCGTCTGACATCTTTTTTCCTGAGGCTTTCGTAACATTAATCTCCTAGGGCACGGTCGGAAGCGGATCTTGCGGTTATTACGTTTATCCACCCTAAGGTGGATACGCGGAAACGCATGGCGGAGAATCCACCCTAAGCCTATAAATTTCGTTTATTCAACTAGGCCTAGGGTGGATTCTTGGACATGCGTTTACGCGTATCCACCTTAGGGAGGATTTTTTGGGGTGGATAAACGGAATTACCCAAAATGGGGTGATAACAATAATAACACTCAGGTACAAAGTAATAAAATCAGTGATGATACTATTTACTGTCCGCGCGTATCGATCGATCTAAGTGGCTTACTTACCTATTACAGTTAAGCGATTCATTGGAAAAGGAAATTAGTGGAGATTGGTTTGACGGCGCGTTTCTTCCAAAAAAGAAAGTATGGCGCTTAAATTTCTGTTATCAGTTAGTAATGTTAGTTAGTCTTTTTGACGAATGATAAACTGTATTTTATTTTAAACTAGCTGTTGCTCTCGTCTTCGTCTGCGTTTATCATTCATAATTTTTATAAAAATATCGAGGATGGAAAGTAGCCTATGTCCTCTAGGTTAAGGTATCTATCTATCACCTAACGTTCGGTTCTGTAGTTTAGCTGAAGTAACATGCAGAGTCATTTTAACATATTTTATATTATTAGTATAGGTGCAAGTCTATTTATGTCCGCCAGCTATATTGTAGATTAAAATTGTACATATAAAAACAGTGAAAGCACCGCTACTATCAATAAAACAAGTTTTCAAATGAGGCCATAAGAAACTGAAAGTTTAGACGTCTTAAAAGATTTCTATGTTAGTGTTCCTGTTATTAAAAGCTAGGCGAATAGATTAAAGAGTAGTTACAAATTAAGTTTAAATTAGTGCCAACTGCCATTATTTTATACCAAACTTCTTATCAGCTTAACATTCAATACAGTGCGTGAGCCATTGAGCTCCTTGTGGATTGATGATAGCAGTATTTTTTACTGCAACTTTAATTCGATTCTTATTTCCATATATCCTTTGATCATAACTGATTTATAAGCCCTTAAATTTACAGGAAAAATAAGCCAACGGTTTTTTAAATACGGCATTTTTATTTGTTTTCAGGTAATATGCATTCACGATTTGACCTCCGTATATCATGTACCATTGCTGATGGAAGAGCAAGGAGTCGTACAATATTTAAACGAAAGGCTACAACTGAATATGTCGATGCCACGTCCAGGAAAGTAAGTATACATAAATTCATAACGGAATTTTATAATGCACTATTCACTTTGCCGATTCCTATAATAATTAAAGGCTATACGAGCTGGACTGCAATTGAAAAACAGATAGAAACCTTTGCCCTGCAGTAAAATAAAACAGGCTAGATTTATTGACGTCAGGAAAAAATATCGACTAGAAAAAATAATGCACAAATATACATTGTTAATATTTATGAAATTCTTAATTACAAATCAAGTGCAAAGGACACTTATCGATTCGTCCAGAACAAAAAAACCGGCCAAGTGCGAGTCAGACTCGCACACGAAGGGTTCTTTACCACAAAGCAAAAAACGCCGCAAACAAAACGCGTTTCTTGTACTAAGACCTCCCTTTAATTTTTAACTCTATTTTATTTTTATTATTTGTTGTTAAAGCGGCAATAGAAATACGGACTGACAATTTCAACTGTCTACCTATTACGGTTAATCAAATACAGCCCGGTGACAGACTGACGGACGGACAGCGGAGGCTTAGTAATACAGTTCTGTTGGCACCCATTCGGGACCCAAAAAAATAACGACGTTTTCTTATCTATGTATTATAACAATTAAAATATCGGTCGTGACCTGGTTTTGAAATATTTTTATAAGGTATCCAATTAATTGACTTGATTACGGCGCGTTTATCTTTTGTCAATAAAATTCCGATGAAGCAGGAAGGTGACACTAGACAGAATAAAGTTCTATCAAATGCGTAATACTTTAATTATGAGGAGTAGGAAGTAATTAAAATAATGGCGCCGTACATTTAACTAGGTGTTTAGAATTCGCCATTTATAATGGAATACTTAACTAAATTTATGACGTAATCTTTTTTTTGAGGATTTTAAGTTAATATTTGAAGATAGACAAAACATAACATCACGCCTGTATTCTTCGAAGGGTTAGGAAGAGGTGTGCCTATAAGTACACCCACATCTCGCCAGTTATGTTTAAGTCCCACGTAGGTAATAGGGGGCGAGTCTATAGCCGAAGTTAAACGATAGTATTTAATGAAGATAATAAAAATACGGCAAACCGTTTGTAGAATAAACTAATTATTCAAAATGTATTCAATTACAGATTTATGCGCAAGTGGCACAATCTTGCCAAACGGGTCGATAATCTTCGTAAAGAAGTCAACATCGCTTTGGTTGGAAAATACACAAAATTGGAGGACAGCTATGCTAGCGTCACAAAAGCTTTGCAGCATGCGTGCATTGCTTCTGGGAGCAAACTCAACCTGACTTATATCGAAGCCGTGAACCTGGAGCGCCAGACTAAGATAGATGATCCAGTCAGTTATCATAAAGCATGGCAGAATCTTTGCAAGAGCGAGTAAGTAAAGTCAGTTAACCTTTATCCGTGGAATAAAATTGACATCTGTCATTTCTAGAATGGAAAGACTGTCAAAAATTCAAAATTTATTCTCAGGGTAAGACTTATCTTCAGTGATAGGAATAGGTAGTGCCTATTTGCCTAAACTTCGAAGAACAGAGACAAGACTTCCTTAGGACTAATTTTTTTCCGGGACATCTGTCCCGAAATTCGGGACAACAATTTGAAATACATTAAAAAAATATGTTATTTGGAATAAGTAATTCGTCTATATTTACCTAAAGTTTGCGACCAGACATAACATTTATAATTTATAACTCCATAATAATAACTTATCCTCTGGGCTCTAAAGGAAAAATAAAACACATAGAATATTGTTGTAACAAATATATGTATATTTATATTATTTTTTAAATATGACGTAATTGGAAAGCATGAAACAAAATGTACAGACGGAAAAAACTTAAGTTACAAATTTCTGTTTATCTATCTATCTCATATTTATTTTACTGACGTTGAGTGATGCAATTTTAACTCAAATCAAAGTACAAATTAACCTTTGAAGTATAACATTTAGGACAATCAGTTTTAATAGTGAACTACTAACTGTTAGGTTTTGATACAGATCTTGACGCATTAACAATTGCTAAGAATTTGAAAATCTTTATTTGTGTTACAAATACCATAAAAAATAAAGAACGATTTTAATTTAATCATCTTGATTCGATTCGTCAAGTTCAGTATCAGAACCGAAATTTTCTTTGTCAGATGAGTTATCTAAGTTAAAATACACAATCATATTTTTTTTCTATATTTTCAACTGTCAGGCGATTTCGTTTTATGTTAAGAATCCATTTATAAGTTGAAAACGACCTTTCAACATCGACTGAGGTTAAAGGCGCGTACATATAGTATGATCGCTCATCCCTTCCTGCTGTTATCGCGTCACATATGTCTCTAATTTTATCTAGATCGGGATTTCTGTCCATGACATTTACGAGTTTATTTTTTATAGGCTCAGACGAACACCAGCTAAGCACAGTTCTCACGTGATCAAATATTTAAATGGATTCCGTTACAGTTAAATTAGATTTTTGTAATTTCTTGTAACCCAATTTGTATATCTTTAAAATGTTCCTCAATGTAGTCCAAGTCCGATTTCAAGTTTTCGTTTTGAAGAACATTTTTGGCACACCTAATAGAGAGCGCGTCGGAACTTCTTAAAAGATTTACAATTGTTTTAATTTGATCATAATATTTTGCATAATATGACACTGCCTCCAACCAAGTACCCCATCTTGTAATAACGGGTTCTGGAGGAAGCGGCATGTGGGGAAAGGTGTTTTTAAACAAGCGCAGGTAGGTCACTTAAAAAAAAAAAGACGTTTGAAATTATTTCACCTACATCTGAGTATTCGTATCGTATTTTTTCTGCCACGAGATTCAGTGCATATGCTAAGCAAGTGACGTGTATCATGTTGGGCAAATAATTTTTCAGAACACGTCCCGCTTTTAGCATATATGCTACACTATCAGTGCATAATACAGCAACGTCTCCTACTTTGGATTCATACGAATCGCGCCACATATTTTCAAAGCAGTCTGTTACAAATTGGGCAATTGTGTTCCCATTAACAATTTCTAGTACTTTGCAAGCAACTAAAAATGGTTTTTGTGTGATCGCATTTAAAGGTTTTACAAGAAAATGTACCATGTATCTGTCTAAAAAATCAGTTGTCTCGTCTAAAGATACCCACAGCTTTTGATTTGCAGTTTGTTCATAAATCAAGTCAATATTTGTTTTAAAAATCATATCTAAATAAACTTTTCTCAGCAATGATTGCTCAGGAACCTTTTGTAGATTTGTACAATTGCAGCAAATATATTTATGGAAGATTTTTTTGAAAGCGGGGTTGTTTACTTGAATCCAAGGTATATTACATAATATGAGATATTGTACTAGGTCCAAATAAAATTCTTTATTTGGTTTCTTACTTGTCCCTTTGTGTTTCGGACCTTTAACGTGCCTCTTGACACTACTAAGTTTAGCTGTTATACTGCTCTCGCACTTAGAACAGTAAATCAAATTACTGGCCGGGTCGTAATATAATTCAGGATGAAGTCCAATCCAACTTTGTACTGTTGCTTCCTTAGGGTTGTTCGCCATCCCTAAGGAAGCAATACTAAGGTAGGGATACTCCGCTGCCGCGAGAAATCGCGGCACAGAGGACAGAGCTCCGGCGGGATCTCATGGCGGCATGGAGAGTGCGACTGTCGCAACCCAGCGCTGGGCACGCCACAATTGCGGCGGTAAGTCCCCTCTTTGAGGAGTGGCTTGAAAGACGCCACGGCGTCCTCACCTTCCGCCTGACGCAGGTCCTCACCGGACATGGCTGTTTCGGGAGGTTCCTGTTTCGGATAAGGCGGGAGGAAACGCCCGGGTGTTGGCATTGGGTGGATCGACCGGAGGACACGGTGGAGGTCTGCCCGGCTTGGGCGGAGCACCGCCGTGTCCTCGTGGCGGCGATCGGCGGCGGCGATCTCTCGCGTCCGGCCCTGGTTCATGCCATGGTACGGAGCGAGAGGGAGTGGGAAGCAGTCACCTCCTTCTGCGAAGCAGTAATGCTCGCGAAGGAGGAGGCGGAGCGCGTGAGGGAGAGGCAATCATTGCGCCCTCACGCCCCTAGTCGCCGCAGGAGGAGACACCCTGGGCGTCGGGAGTCGATAGCCGACTCCCGGCCACCGTAGGCGCGGGCCTGCGGACGGCGAGCAATGGGCAGCTCGCCGTCTGGTAAGAACCAGGCCCGGGTCGATGGCGCGTTGTGTTCCACGCGCGCCTCAAAGAGATGTCAGCATAATTGCCGGGGTCCGATAGGGCCGATGCCTGCCGGGGTCGCGGATTGTTCGAAAGAGTTACCGTGGCCCTGGCGCACAGGCAACTGAAGGAACACGGGTGGGTTTTAGTCAGTAAGAGTCTGACACGCCCTTCCGCTCCGCCCAGAGCGGGAGAGGTCACTTGATGATTTCCCACCCAAAAAAAAAAAAAAAAAGGGGGTTGTTCGCCATCGCCAATCTTAATGGTCTCCAAAAAGAGGTACGGTAGCAAGTACCTAAAATAAAATTTTATAGTTTTCCATACCTCAAAAGGAAAAACAAACCCTTATAGACATGGGAGGTGGAAGGGAAAGCCGGAGAGGCGCGCGCATTCCACCTAGATGCATCGATTGTATCGATTTGAAGATATTATTATTTTATTTTACGCTCTAATAAAGAAATACGGTTAGAAAATATGAACACGCGTAGCGTCATTGTTATTGAAATTGTTTTTTTTTCTTCTACAGAGTTACATTTTAGTCAATGCGCAAAGGACATAATCCTATTTGGTACAAATATAAAAAGAGCCGGCCCGAAAAATAATATATTTTGATAGAATTCGTCCGCCTTAGCATTTCTTTATGACACCAAAGATTAACATCACTATGCTTGGTAGTGTTTAAGTTCACTTTTATATTTGGACCAAACATTAAATGCGGATGATGTCCTGTCTTGTACGTAATCGTCATCAAATATTAAAATAACCATATTATTTTTCTTTAAATACGTTTCATACACAATAATTATCTTAAAAACTCCACTCAAAAATGTCAAGTTCATACAACTGCATATCAAGCTAGACTGTCAAATTGCTAGTTTAAGATAAAATAATATATACATTTATGTGCTACTTTATATCTAACTTACTGTTTGTTTCCCTACAAGAAATAAAATAAATAACTTTAGTCAAAACATTGAAAAGTAATAAATGTAGTCAACATTTATTACTTTTTAATTTACCGTATTATTTGATGTAGACAGACAGGAACAATGTTATTGCAGCAAATCGTAATCCATAAATTCAAGCCAAGGTAGTCGTATTAGGAAGATCCAATGAACCAAAAAACGTGCGAGGGTCAAAAACAATATTCACAGAAACAATACAGGAAGATGCGCACTTAACAGACCGAAGTACAGGAGTGAAGTGAGGGTAACCTGAGCGCGCCGGCACGCGGGGCGGTAGGGGAAAGTATGTAGACCCTCCCCGCGCCGCACAGGTATGCGACCATGGCGTTTTCTTTTTTAATTTCTAAGAATAGATAACGAAATGCGCTGCCGTAAAAGTCGTATTGTACTTTCGGTGCAATAAAGATTAAATGATGTTTTTAAAGTTTAAGTGTGTTACTAAACAATGTGATAAGGCCATTATTTTAATATCATGCACATTTTTAAATATACTTTAGAAATGTATTTCATTAAGATAAAATACAAATACAGTTTGTTTTTGAAATGATAAATTCGTCCTACTATAGAGAATGCTAAAATTATAAAAATTGCCGTTTTATTATTTTAAAGACAAAATGTCTTTATTTTTTTCAATTATACATTTGAAATTAGAAATCTCATTAAACGTAGCCGAGAGTGAGCTAGAAAGAAGATATTTACTTCGAAACGTGTACGGCTCCTTATACAAACATTGTGATTCATAGTATTAAGATCAATAAGTCATATACAAAACGATCTCCAACAAATAAATTTCAGATTTTTTTATGGTTGTAACGAGTGGGAATGTTATTTATTATGTTATGTCTAGTCGCAAACTTTAGGTAAATATAGACGAATTACTTATTCCAAATAACATATATTTTTAATGTATTTAAAAGTGTTGTCCCGAATTTCGGGACAGATGTCCCGGAAAAAATTTAGTCCTAAGGAAGTCTCCGTTTCTTGTCTCTGTTCTTCGAAGTTTAGGCAAATAGGCACTACCTATTCCTATCACTGCTTATCTTCTAATATATAAAAATCTCGTGTCACAGTGTTTGTTATCGAACTCCTCCGAAACGGCTTGACCGATTTTTATGATTTTTTTTGTGTATATTTGGTAAGTCTGAGAATAGGTCGTAAAGTATATATTTCATACCGCTGCTGGTGAAACCGCGGGGAGTAGCTAGTTTAGGTATAAAAGTTTGGTGAAATTCGCCATAAGATTTGTTCTTTTTTGTATCAGTTTAAGGCTGCAACCTTCACTGATAATTTAAAATAACATCGTAGGTCGTTGATTAACTAGCCTAACTTAAGAAAGACAAAATCAAAATGCCTCGGAGTTCTATAATTAACTGCTAAATACTGACTGTTTAATTAATTATATTAAATTTTTATTTCCAGTGGTGTCATAGTTCCCGGTGGTTTCGGTCAAAGAGGAATGGAAGGCAAAATTGAGGCTTGTCAATGGTGCCGTGAAACACAAAAACCGATGCTCGGTATCTGTCTCGGTCTACAAGCGTCCGTCATAGAATTCGCTAGAAACGTTCTAGGACTAAAAGGTGCTAACACCACAGAGGTGGATCCGAACTGTGAAGATAAACTTGTGATAGATATGCCTGAACATCATCCCGGAAACCTCGGTGGAACCATGCGGTTAGGGAAGAGGAAGACTTATCTAGAGTCCAGCATAATAAGTAAGCATTTTCACTAATACTACAACAAACAATCAAATCAACATAACCATAAATTTCTTAAGAAATAAGCAGTACCTTTGTACTTAATATTATTAATATGCCGTATCTGTATGTATTTTACTGTGTGTACATAAATAAACCCATTCATAACCTAAATCATAATCATGTAACTGTAGCTCAATATCATAATAATGGGCATGGTGAATGAGATCAGTACCAGAATGTAATAAAAACAGTTCTTGGGAAATATAATTATATTATTTTGTTATTTTCTACACTTATTACAATTGATTGGAAACAAACACTTTTTGTCTTTTACGAACTGTAGAGTACAGGAATCGATACTAATATTATAAATTCGAAAGTAACTCTGTCTGTATGTTACCTTTTCACGCCTAAACCACTGAACGTATTTCGATAAAAATATGCAAGAAGATAGATGGCATCCTGGGGAAGGAAATAGGCTACTTTTTGTCGCGGTAGCACGTTCTCGTGGGATAATTTCCGACATCCACGCGGGTGATGCCGCGGGCAGAAACTAGTAGATCATAAGTAATGAAATGTAAGGGCTTTATTATCCACTGTTAACTGATAAATATTCAGCGTATAATGATTCCACTGCTGGGACACAGGTCTCCTCTCTCTGAGGGGGTTAACTGATAGCCAATCGCTATTTCCCTAAGTTTTTATACTGCGCCATAAAGGATAAGGTAAATTTGCATAAAACCAAAGAAAATTTGAATTTGGCGGGCTACAGCTGAGGATTCACCATACAAACTGACCTTAGTGAAGTTTAACCGGAATTACACAAGTCGCTGTATCCAAAATGATTCACATAATTAACTAGCTAGTATACTCCTAAATGTACATCAAACATTTTTTTGAGATAGACTAAAAAAGAAACTGCTGAAGTAGTCTCGTACCGCGTGATATTTGGACGTTTGGTCCTATCTCTATTTAATTAGAAAATAATGGAATAATGAGATAGACTGCTCATCCGGAACTGTTTCAAAAGCTTTAAACTCAGATGCTATTTACTCAGTATCAGGCGCGTTGGTTGAGCGCCCACTACTTACTGTCCATGGAATCGAGTATTTTTATAAAAATAACACACACACAGAACACAACAACAACACTCAGAACACACATAACAACATTCAGAACAACAACACAACAACATACAACATTCAGAATTGTACTACCTAGTGAATTGTGTAAATCTCAAGGCTGCTGCAACGAAGTCTAGTTATGTATATTGTTATGCTAAACCTTTTTTAATTTTATTATAATTTTCCAGCCCAACTATACAAGAAAGATGAAATTGAAGAGCGTCACAGGCATCGGTATGAAGTGAACCCAGAATACATAGAACGTCTAGAAGCAGCCGGTCTCCGCTTCGTGGGCAAAGACGAGTCTAAGACGAGAATGGAAGTTGCAGTAGTGGACAATCACCCTTACTATGTTACTGTGCAATTCCACCCGGAGTATTTATCACGACCACTGTCACCTAGTCCACCTTTCTTAGGGTTAGTTTAGTATATAATGTTTTTTCTCCATTGAGCCAAAATAACATAAGTAATAACATAACATTCTTGTTGGTGCAGAAATTTCAATCCTATACTATGCAACAATACAGGGTTAAATTAAATTTATGAATTAGCGTAATGGGTATCAATATCAAATGATGATAAGACAAAAAAAAAAACATTTTTTTAACTGATCATCTTAAGTACAGTACGATTCACGAAAGATGACCACAAATGGCGACCGTCTGCGCACGTATACTCATGAAGAAAAGACTTAAGACAAAATAATATTTTAATGTTGGTTAAATAATTGGTTAATTAATATTTAATAATAATTTCCGCCCGCGCCTCACCTCGCACCTCCAAAGGGACCTAAAATATGCCTTCTGCGCCGTGGTCATCTTTCGTGAATCTTACTGTAACTGTCGTTACTTATTTTTATTTTATTTTTTTATTCTACCGCCATAGCGGCAGTGAAGTTTTAATTTAATTTGACCATATACATATTGTTGCAACCGGCCGCAGTGACAGTTATTTCTAAAATATGTTGCTTCAAATCACGCTAAGTATTTTATTTTTATTTCAGACTAATATTGGCTTCACTTGGAAAACTAAAGAACTACTTGTCGAAAGGGTGTCGGTTGAGTCCACGAAATCAGTCGGACGTCAGTTCTGGTTAGTAAAATAATTTTCGTATTTATCAAAGTTGCAAGAAAAAAAATTGTTGTGACAATTCTATGAATGCCTACATTTATTTTTATGCAGGAGAACGTCGGCTGTAAAAATCTTACCATTCTTTTGTTTTCAGATGAGGAAGATTTATCTGTTTCTTCTCTAAGTATAGCTGATGAAAAGACAGTCATTGAAAACGGTGTCTCCGTTAATGGAGTAAGCAAAAAAACAAAATAATTATTATTATTCTGTTTTAGACTAATATAATTCAATATTAATATTTTTAAGTGATACTACTTATATTTAAATAAAATATATAATCAAATTGAATTCTAATTGACATCGCAATTTTAATTGAAAGGAATGAATATTTTTGTAAAAGAAAGGTATATTAAAATAAAAACCAGTGAAAAATGTGTAAGTTTCAAATACTATTGTTATAAGTCGTAAGTTTATTATTTTCTTTTAGAATGTCTAGTGTCTTCAATATACCTTTCCACTAGTCTGTAAATAGTTAAAGCATAATACGAACTGTATCTATTTTAAATAGAAATAACAATTATAATCGATAAAGATGATAAAGAGTACAGAAAAAAAAAAAACATTATCATTTCCGTGAAACATACAAGTTATTACTATGTTTTGATAAAAATCCCTTTTTTTATTTACTCTCAGTACATGACATAGTTTCAGTTTTCATACAATTTAGTTGGTAAGTGTTGATAGTGACAACCATAAGGATTGTTGGTTCAAATAATAGGTAAGAGTAATTTTTATTATGTTTTTTTTCTGAGATGATAGGTAACTTGTATGTTGAGCTAATGTTTTGACTCGAATATTTAAAAATACTGTATTTGTGATTCCTTTAACATTTTATTCAACATTTACAAAATCAAGTATGTGAGCGAATACAATTATTAATAGGTAACTATAACCCAACAGTGCATTTTATACGATCACTCTGTCGAATATTCGTCCGAAACTAAAGCCAAAACTAATTGTACTTAGCACATGCTTTAACTGAGCATTATGCTTGTGACTGTCGCACAACTGTCTAAACTACCAGTGCAAGACAGAGACGGGAACTTGATCTAAGCCAAAGCACGTACTAAGTAACTTATCAATTCATGACAGGCCCTTAACGATACTGACCGGATTAAAATGGAAGAAGTCGTAAAAAAAAACAATTCTTCCAAAAATTATTTATTAGGACACTTTTTCAAAGGGTGTCTCGACCATTGTTTGTCTAAAAGATCCAGATCGTTTTTTTTTTTTAACAACTTTATGTAATTACTACATAAGAATATAGTATATTATTTTAAAACCAGACATTAATTATTTAAGTACCAATGTATATGGTACACAATGATATTGTATGAATGACGTACTGATTGGTCCTAGAGACATAATATTTGGATATTATCTCCCTAAGCCCCAAATATTATATGTATAAGTATTCTGATGTTAATTAAAATAACACAGAGGTGATGACATGGCTGTTGTATAACAAGTAAAATGTATATTTTATGATGGACAATTCATTAGGTTTAAAAGCCTATTTACTATGTAATCATAAATGAATGTAAATTATCTCATAAAATTTCAATAGATTTTCCGAGCATCTAGTCTCAGCTTTTAATAATAAAAATATGCAAACATTAATAATTGATGCATTCCATTACACTTTTCTTGCAGTTGTAAAACTTTTCTCTACTCTAGTGTTATTGTTATGATAAAAGCCAATAAAGTTTTCCCCTGTCTCAAGATAGTCATTTTATTCATCCCTTTAACCGACCAACCTAGTAATAAGTAGTATAAGCTGCTTTCCTACTTGTCTGCTGATGGCAGCTACCTCAGAACTGGTTTTTAGGCGCTCCGCAGACGACGGTTGTTTTAAGCGTGAAAGACATCCGGCAAGCATCGACGCCGCGGTCGTTTTGTCCTCCGTGTGCGTTCTTGCATAGATTTCCATACGTTCTATCGTCGCGGACAAATTGTCCATCAACTGCTCAGCGCCGAATGGACACAAATGTGATTATTGTGACATGTGGTCGTAGAACGCAACAGCACAAGACGCAAAATTGTACGTGTGTCCTGACGAAGACGGGGCCAAATATTTCTGAACTTCTGCAAGTCGTGTTTGAATAGAGCCTGAAATGGCGTGCTTTATTTCAAGAAAATAAACTACAATCTCCCTTACGCGTAACAAAAATGCATGGGACTGGCCGGCCACCTAAGAGTATATAATTATGTTCTATGCCGCCCACGTTCATGAATTTTAGTTTGGTTCTTCTCAGGCCACAAACTGGGTCCGAATCCAGCTTTTGGCCTTAAGAGGAGGGGCATATCCACCCAGTTACCCCGCACAAACAGTTAAAAAAACCGGCCAAGTCCGTGTCGGAGCACGCACAGTGAAGGGTTCCGTAGTTGGATTGAATATTTACGTATGTATGTATAGTATTGTTTTTATCGACCGCAAAAATAAGTTTGTATTTCATAGTATTTAACGAACAAACCGAAAAACAAAGTTAATGCTGCTGTGGTTACTGAAAATATCTCATATTACCAAACTATTGACTTAATAGAAAACTTACTTAGAAGCATCATAATCTTTAATGATGCCCCGCACGCTTATGTGCCGCTCAATCCTCTGTCTACCCCGCAAAGGAAAGCGAAAAGTTATAGTATTAGTTTAGTACATTTACGTAGTTTTCATCATAAAAGTTTATTTTTACACATACATAAACGAGACAAACTCACGCCTTCTCCCCATGGGGGTAGGCAGAGTTTATTTTTATATTTTACACTATCATTACAAGGTACACCTGGTATGAACTAATTTTTAGGGTTCTGTACCCAAAGGGTAAAACGGGACCCTATTACTAAGACTCCGCTGTCCGTCCGTCTGTCACCAGGCTGTATGTCATGAACCGTGATAGTTAGACAGTTGAAATTTTCAGATGTATTTCTATTGTCGCTATAACAACAAATACTAAAAAACAATAAAATAAATATTTAAAGGGGCTTCCATACAACAAACGTTTTATTTTCCGTTTTTACAGATAATGGTACGGAACCCTTAGTGCGCGAGTCCGACTCGCACTTGGCCGGTTATTTATATTGGAATGATTACGAAATTTTAACTTATCCAGGTACATTTTACAAGTTAGTCGACTATTACTAATTAATTTGTAGAGCCCACTTAGCTGCATGTGAGATTCCCTTTATAACCGACTTCAAAAAAGGAGGAGGATACTATAGTGAATACTTTTCACATATCCAAAAATAATAAGGTTCAATGTGATGCAGTCAGTTCGTACTCGGATACAGAGGTTTGCTATGCCAACAATGCACCGGCTTAGAGTCGGTGAGAGGATTTCAGGATAACTTATAATGCTAAACAGATAAGGGCGTACTTTAATTTCGGAAGTCGGTGTCTTTGGGTCTGTATTTTAGTTTTTTGCCACCGTCTTCCGAAATTAAAGTTATTTTTCACTTTGTAGTTTTTTTTGGAAGTCGGTGGTTATTTTTGTAAAATGTTTTTTATTTTTCTTCTGTTTTGTGGGTCAGTTGTTAATCTAATTAAATTACAATAGCTGCAACTGCTCATCACCTTTCACAAAATATTGATTTTCCCGATGCAGGGACATTAATTGTTGAGGAGTTCTCCTGGTAAAAACTAGATGATTTCACCATATGCATTGTAACGAGCTTAGATTGCTTAGCAACCATATTCAAGTAATCGAATCGCAATCCGTGAAATGCTTGTTATTAAGTAGTTCCGGAGGCCACCTGTGGTCTTCATCATCAGTTCCACTTCACCGAATGGTGCATTCCGAGAGCAAATGCATGAGTTACTATAAAAATACCCAAATCACTATAGGTGTGCCTATAAAAATTGAGGATTTCCCTCGATTTCCATGGGATCCTCTCATCAGATTCTGACTCAATGACTTCGGTGGTCCCATTATGATACGGAGATTTCGAGCGCCGAATGTTACCTTTGATTTTAAGTTGGGCAATTACGGGGATATAACTACACTGGAAAAGCTGTTATAGATCTAGGCAAGAAAATTTACGCCAAAGGACAGGTGTATGTTGCTCTGAGTCGTGTTAAAACCTTGGAAGGAATAGCGTTGTCTGACTTAGATTCAAACAAATGATTGAGTAGGCCACACGACGAAAGAGCACTGCTAGAGATGACGCGATTACGCAACTTAAATTCAGGCTCAAAGTGACGCATCAGCATGACTAGTAACTAGGTACTCGTAGTGGTTGTCCTAAGTAAAACTTCAATCTTAATTAGGTTGGTATTGTTTTTGTACGAACTGAACATTTTGGCATATTGAACCGTATGAAGTAAGCCCAACAAAAGGTAACTTCGACTGTCTATGGTCTCCATCATCAGACCTGTAATGGCACTTATAACCCATATGGGTGCAAAGTTCTCATCAATAATATAAATGAATTAAGTCCAAACACAAGGTAGCTACTGTAAACCGTTGAGGAGTTCCCTTAACTGGCCTTCGTCTTCATCATCAGACCCCTAATGACAGTCACAACCCTTCTAGGTATAAAGTTCTCATCAATACAAATTAATCAAGCTCAAACACAAGGTAACTGCTGTAAATCGGTTGAGGAATTCTCTCGACTGTCTTTCGGTTCCATCATCAGATCGACTCCAGACCATCATTAAATTGTAGTGCTTTAAAATACTTAATGAAAAAATTGACAAACGCACTCGTCGCCCCTACGATTTTCGAAGGTTCCCCTCGATTTCTCTGGGATGCCATCATCAGATCCTGGTTACCTTATTATGGGACCACCCTTGGGACATCTCCTTTCCAACAAAAAAAGAATCATCCAAATCGAATCACCCAAAAAAAAGCTTTAAGCTAACACACTTTTTTTTTTTTTTTTTAATCAGTTGAATTGAGAACCTCCTCCTTTTTTTGAAGTCTGTTAAAAAGATAGTGCGGTCTGAGGGGCCTCGCGCGTCCAAAGTTTTATACAGCTTTCCTATACTTGTGAAAAAAATTAGGTTATAGGACTTATTATAGGTATACTATGAATGGTCAAAAGAAAAACGAAAGGTGGGGTGCTAAATTTATTAAGCTTGCTTCGCTCGCTCTTGCAACTCAGGTTCTTAAATCTTAAAGTTTACTACAACTCTTAGTTCTGTACCTATGGTCAAAAGATAATCTATCAATCCGAGGCAGGGTGCTAAAACTGCATTTTGGAACGAAGTTCTTTAACGCGGCTTGAGGTAGTAGTAAACTGGTAAAACCGTTACCAAGGGCGTATTCAGGCGGGGCGGAACAGGGGCACGTACCCCCCCCCCCCCCAAAGAAAGGGTTTAACTGAAATATAATTGAATCGTTTGGATGGACTGGCCTGAATGCATATCCATCATGACGTTGCTTCAATGGTGAACGCTGAAAAAGTACCTACTACATCTTCAGCAGCTGTGGCGTAACGACTAAGGTTCAAAATGGTGCAGTCAGTTCGTACTCGGGTACTGAGGTCTGCTAAGCCAACGATGCACCGGCCTGGAGTCGGCGAGAGGATTTTAGGATAACATAAAATGCTAAAAAGATAGCGCGGTCTGAGGAGCCTCGCGCGTCAAAAGATTACACAGCTTTCTTCGACTCATGTAACATATCTAATACTGTGAATGGTCAAAAGAAAACTAACCAAACCAATTCGAGGTGGGGTGCTAAAATTATTGAGCTTGCTTCACTGGCTCTTGCAACCCAGGATCTCTTAATTCTCAAACTTTACTAGGTACTTATGTCTACAAAGTTACTCTTATTTCTGTATCTATGGTCAAAAGAAAATCAATCCTATCCGAGGCGGGGTGCAAAAATTGCATTTTTGTTTATAGTTATTGAAAAAGAATTAATCCCAAAAACAACATAGTGCAATACTAGATGTTTAAGACACTTCTTCACTGTCTGGCCCATGGGCCCCTCCCAGAAATAAATCCTGGATCCGCCCTTGACTGTCACGTAATGAAAAAGCGTTATGTCCCCCTCCATGCGACTTTCTCTCTCTCTCTCTCTCTCTCTATCGAGAGAGAAAGTTTTCAAGGGTGCTGAAGCCAATAGTGAGGTTGAAATGAAAATCCAAGATGGCGGCTGCGAAAACTACCCAATTTTTCGTCATGGGTGTCGTTTTCAAGGTTTTTGAGGGTAAAAATCCAAGACGGCGACAACTTTACGTAAGGCTCATTTACACCGTCGCGCCGCGGAATGGAATGGAAGCGCCTTTTTTTTACAAAGCATAATTAACTTTAATGTCAATAGTGTAACGTAAAATCTAGATAGGTACGAGCCAAATAACAGGTCGCGCGTTTTCAGGAGAATTCTCGCGCATTCTCAGAAATTCGCGCATACGATTTCGTTGCAAAAAGTCGCTTCCATTCCATTCCGCGGCGCGACAGTGTAAATTGAGCCTAAGAAACTTCGTTGGGGGCCTACTCTATAATTCCGTCAACGAAGTTACGGGCCCGTCCGAAAGTAGTTCGGTACTTCAGAATGAACCCTACTCCCTATTAATTAAGCTTTTTGGACGGGCAAAAACACATCGAGATTTAGGACAACTGTCAAATGGTGTTGTCATTCATTCTTAGTTTGGGCCTCGAAGTAATTTTATGTCCGTAGGTGATACGGAGTAGGAAACGACGGTAACTATGGCCGAAACTACGGATTTTGTGCTTAGAGAGTAGACTCCCTGACGGGAATCCCCCGACTGCACACGGTTTTTAAACAGATCCCTGAATCTAAAAATGTTTATGACATACTCGCAATATTTTTATAGACCTACTATCTAACGACATTGACGAGTAAAAAGTCAGCCCTGCTTTACTTGTTAAAGCAAGGAACTAAAAAACAACTTTTTCAAGATTTTATTTCACAGCTTTGTCAAAGTCATTGCATTTATTTCAAATGCAACGTCAAAAATTTACGAGAAGATAGAATTGATACTAGTTGCCCTTTCCAAAAGATAAGTAGTTATGTTATAGAAGAATGGGCAAGGAACTCCACACAATGTTTAGCAATACTTTGTAAGTATACAATAAGTAGATGTATGAACGTAAACGAGGCAAAATGAGTAGGTATGTATTGGTAATGAGCCAAGCTTAATATAAGTTGGGGGATTACATCGCTGACAAAAATGCTTGGCTCAACGCTGGTCCTATCCCGACTAGCGTTGCAAAACTTCGGAAGTATTCGGAAACATTCAAAAGAATACTTCGATTGGAAGAAATACTACCGCAGCAAAAAAGCAGCGTAAGATAAATATTGTAAGTATGAAGTAGGTAACCTACGTTTTATTACTTAAGAATTAAATTATTCCCAGTAGTTCCGAATGTACTCGTGTGCGTAGGTAGCTTGAGGAGACTCGCCGTTACGTTTAGCAGATATTTCGCCATGCCGCTACTTGAATTAACGCCATCTAGCGGGCAAAAATAGACTATAAATGGAGAACATCCCTCGTTAATCGTTCGGCGACGCCAGCGCTCGCCTGCACGTAACAATAGCACACCCACCGAGCCCCGCAGCCGTTGTTCATTCATAAATTCAACGAACTATTATTCTATTCCTACGTACCTACAATGCGGGAATATTTCTCTGTAAGTAGTTATCTACTTGTGACTACTCATTATTTTATTTTTACTATGATTGAGTTTAGAATGGGCCGATTTTGTCCGGATGTTATTTACAAGTTTAGTTTACTTCGTAAAAATGTTTGTGCTTTACGATTTGATGGAAAAAACGTAAATAATTAGTTAAGTAAGATAAAAGTAAGTACGTTTACGTTGTACGTAGTTTAAAGTACGTATCTAAGGCCTAGATACGTAAATACTTTAAATATTTTGGTAAAACAAATACTTAGTCGTAAAAGATATATTTCTTTGTAGAATAGTGTTCAACCGAAATTAATCAATAAAGAGACATTTGAAATAATAAACAATACTTAATAATTAGATTATCCTTTCTGTTAGGTACCTCCCTATTATAACATAAATTACTATCTTATAAACTTATTTTAGTATCTAACTATGTATTTACCTCTCTATCACTTTCACACCTAATAGACTGCATACAAAAACTTATTACGTATGTACATATCTAAGTAGATGAAAGAAATATTCGGAAGTTTTCAAATCGTATTATACTCATTTTTATGAATGAACCCGTAGTAATATAATATATAGTCACTGGCATTAACGCCGTCTAGCGGGTAAAAGTAAAAGCTGTAACTGTACAACTTCCGTCGGTAGTGCTCGCCTGCGTGCGCTTTCTGCTGCTGCGGTGACCAAGGTTAGGAAGGAAGGAAGATTCGTGAGTATGAATACACAATCACTAACGCGGAACATATGCAATTTGCAATGGTAATTGCGCCGCCATCTCGCGGTCAATAGTCGAACTCTACCAGGTGATCCAATAAGTAGCCTACATACCCGATGTCGGTCAGCGTGATTATATTATGACAACTGCGGCATACCGCCTCGTGACTCAGCGGTTCATTCTAACTATTCTAATATGTACTTAGCTAAATATTTTCCTTGTAATTCTTCTCGGGGAATAATTCCGAATACTACTCAATACTTCCGAATAATACGACGGGAATACTTCGGAATAATTCGCTCCGGCAACGCTAGTCCCGACGCTAGGTGGGTACATACTTAGTAATTTTATTCTATGTAGGTATTTCGTCTTCACATAATATTATAATTATAAAATTCATTTAAACAACATATACATACATAAACTAACGCCTTGGTCCCATGGATGGGGGAAAACAGAAACTACAGAACGCCACCTGATACGATCATTATACCTACCTAGCGTCGGGGCAGGACCAGCGTTGAGCCAAGCATTTTTGTCAGCGATGTAATCCCCCAACTTATATTAAGCTTGGCTGCCTAGTGTGCGGTTTATACAACATTAAAATTTCGTTTCATTCAGTTGGATTATGTGGGGAGGTTACATACTGTATTATGTGGGGAGGTTACGTACTGTAACATTTTAAACAGTACTCCATGAAGGATGAATCTACTTTAGCCAGTCTAAAACCTGGTTAAACTAATAATTGTTCCTTATTTCTAATCCTATGTTTCTTTCACCTCTTTTACTGAAAAGATTTAAATTTTTCCGTACGTACTTAAATACGGCGACATATTAAGCTTTACATTTCCAGTATAAGCTGACCTTTCATTGCACGGAAAATCTATACAATGCGAGATCAGCTTATACTGGAATGTATAGCTTGATTTGTAGCCGTGTGTACATGATGTTTTCATAGATATATTGACAAGGTACCGTCATTATGTTATCTTTAAACAGTTCCTTCAGAGAATCGCACCTGCGGATTGCTCTGATGGCTCTTTTTAACCGACTTCAAAAAAATGAGGAGGTTCTCAATTGGACTGTTTTTTTTTCTGTAGAATTATATTAGACTCGATATCTGCAGCCCGTCCCCATATTAAAATACCGTAACAGGGGCGGATCCAGGATTTCATTTTGGGGGTGGTGGGGCATTCTGACAAGGTTCGGAGCTAGGTTTAAAATCACAAATAAACAAATAAATAGTTTTTATTAGCTCAATGTATAGGAATTCCGTTACCTAACTACTTAGTTTTGTAGTTAAAACCATGAAAATTGGTAGGTATTTAACCTAGGTATTTAATCTTATAGGATGGTCATGGGCAAATTACGCTCATGGGTCCTCCCCATCACGGAGACCATGGATCCGGGTCTGCTGGAGAGAGTCGTAAACACACTCTTTCCAGTAGCCAGGGTCAGTCCCTCACCGCCCCCGTCATTGTCAGACTGGTGCGATGAGTTAGGGGCGACGGAAGAGGAGCTCGACCGAGCCTTGAAGCGTTTGGTGGGTCGCAACACCGCGCCAGGTCCGGATGGTATCCCTGGCCGGGCGTGGGTTCTAACTCTGGCTGCTCTGGTTGACCGCCTGAGACGGTTATTTAATAGCTGTCTCCATGCAGGCGTGTTCCCCTCTGGTTGGAAGGAAGCTGGATTGGTTTTATTGACGAAGTAAGGCAGAGCTGCAGGGTCTCCCTCTGCATACCGTCCCATATGCCTGCTTGACGAGTCTTCCAAGCTCTTTGAAAAAGTGATTGCTGAAAGGCTCGTCGAGCACCTCTCGCGAGTTGGTCCCGACCTTGCTGATAGCCAGTACGGCTTTCGGCAGCGGCGTTTTACCGAAGAAGCGATTCTTCGCGTCCGCGCGCTGTCGGAGCAGGTGGTGTCCCGGGGTGGGGTGGCGTTGGCGATAAGTTTGAATGTCGTCAACGCCTTCAACTCTTTACCCTGGGGTGCAATTAGGGAGGCACTAGTACATCACGAAGTGCCTCCCTACCTGCAAAGCATTGTCGGGGCATACCTACGCGACAGGCATATTCGCTATGTGGGCCGGGATGGTAGCGTTCAGCGCAGGGAGATTACGTGTGGGGTTGCGCAGGGGTCGGTTCTAGGTCCTCTTTTGTGGAACCTAGCTTATTACGACGCGGTCCTGCGTGTTGATCTACCCGTCGGCGTTAATATCGTTTGCTACGCAGACGGTACTCTGGTGTTGACCGGCGGGGACACCTTCGAGGAGGCCATCCAGCTTACTGAGCTCGGGGTGGCAAAAGTCGTCAATCCGCGGACTGGGTCTGGAGATAGCGCCTCAGAAAACTGAGGCGTTATGGTTTCACAAACTGCCGAGGAGCAGAGAGCCACTCAGCTCGTTGGTCCATGTCGGAGATGCGCAAGTCCAGGTGGGCCGATACATAAAGTATCATGGCCTTATCCTGGCAGGTTCAGGCTCACCCAGGTGCTCACCGGACATGGTTGCTTCGGTGAGTACCTGATCAGAATTGAGCGAGAGGCCACGGCAAATTGCCGCCACTGCGGAGGCAGCCTGGATTCCGCACAACACACGCTCGAGGAGTGCCCTGCTTGGGACTCCAAGCGGCGGGTCCTGGGTGCCAGAATTGGGCGAGACCTGTCTCTGCCGGCAGCAGTGAGGGCTATGCTGGTAGAGCTAGAGAATTGGAAGTAGCCTCCTTCTGTGAGACCGTTATGGTCAAGAAGGAGGCCGCCGAGCGGGATCGGGTGAAAGCTGATCCTGCTCGAAGAAAGAGGCGTCGGGGAGGCAACCGCCTTGGCGCCTAATACGCCTAAATCCTCATACCAATCAAGGTAGGTGGACCTTTGGGGTCACAGGCACACAGATTGGGGACTCTGTCCGTCCGCTGAGTGACCCCAGGGAAGATGGTGGCACAGTGGTCACGTGCTGCCGTGCATAGTGAGGCTCAGGAGCAGCCCCTATACAGCCTCCCCACGGATGTGCCTTACTGGCGTTGCACAGGGGGGGTTCCGGAATCGGTATTTTAAGAGGAACCGGGACCCCCGTGATCATCTGGGTGGTTTTAGTAAGGTATAAATCACACACTCCTCAACCTCCGCCCCAGAGGTCGGTGCCTTTTGAAGGCTTCCCACAGAAAACAAAAAAAAGGTACCTATGTAACCTATTACTTGATGAAGAAACTTACATAATCAGCTTTTTTAGAAGTTCAAACGAAGAATGTAAAAAATGCATTTTTAAGGATTTATGTCCATTTCAAGGTCGCAAGTGGACGTGGATGTGAGGTGGGTAGCTTGCTAGTAATCCTGAATATGTGCATGCTTGTTATATCTATTTAGATTAACTGAGAAGTAGAAATTCACGGTTCACCTGTTGTAAAGAATATAGGTATTTCTGTTTCTTGATATACCTACCTATGAGTAAGCTGTGTAAAAGTGCACCTGAATTGAATCGAAAAGTTGAGTCGAAAGTATGGAATTCCTGGGTGTTATGGTGGGGGGCATGGCCCCCATGCCCCTCCTCCCCCCCCTGGATCCGCCAATGTACTGTAAGACATGATATTAAGAAAGTAACTGAAATAGAGTCATTTATGAAATGCATTCTTGTATTCTATCCATCTTTCGTCAATCGATCAGTCATGGGAATCCAAAAGAGTGGAATCTTTTTTTAACCGACTTCACAAAAAGGAGGAGGTTCTCAATTCATCTGTATGTTTTTTTTTTTCCTGGGTGATTCGATTTGGATGATTCTTTTTTATTTGATAGGTGGTGCTTTACATGTGGTCCCATTTAAATTTGATCAAGGTTTGACCAGTAGTTTTTGAATTATCCTTAATACCTACTGCATATTTTTTGCACTTAGTTTATAGTTTTTAATGATGATGTGTTAATAATTTGCTGTCACTGTTATTTACATACCAAGTAGTGGTATACGAATTTGTGTGGGGTAGGTACCGCAACTAAAAAGTGAAAAATAAATACGTTTTTTACAAAAAACAACCGACTACAAAAAAAAATACATTAAAAGACTAAGATAAAATATTAAGAGAAAATAACTTTAATTTCGGATGTCGGTGGCCAAAAACGAAAATACAAAACCAAAGACATCGACTTCCGAAATTAAAGTTATTTTTCACGTCTTTTAGTGTTTTTTTTTTGGAAGTCGGATGTTTTTTTGTAAAAAAGTTTTTTTACAATAAAATAATGTCCTAAGATTATCCGAATGCACAGCTGAAGACAAGGGGTTTTTGACACCATTGACGTTTGATTACGATGTTGCTAGCAGTTATTTTTCCCGTGAATGGGCTAATATTTTTTACAAGGAAAATGTTTTTTTACGAAGTTTTGCAAACAAGGTCTGATAAAAACGTAAACATTATTGAATTGAGTGTTGTGTATATATTCGCATAAGTACAATGAAAATAATTTCATCAATATCGTCTTATTGTACACACCGGCCTTCTTATATATTTTTTTCATTATATTTGTTGTAAGTGGTAAGCGCCGGTTTAGTCTTGGCACACTGATATTTTGCGCTGCGGTCCGAGTTGATCTCTGAAAATACTTTTTAATTTTTCAATCAGTTTATCGCGCGTAATGATATCGAAATTCACTTTTATTTGAACATTTCTTTAAAGTAATAAACACTGAAGTGTATTTGTTAAAATTAAAACAAAATGTGTTACACCGGACCATGACATGAGTGACGAAAAAATTATTAAATAAGAAATTCATAGTTCACGATGGTATTCGAATCGATTGTGGTAGACGTGCTGAACCGGTTCCTCGGGAGCTATGTGGAGAACCTGAACAGGTCCCAGCTAAAGCTGGGAATATGGGGCGGTGAGTTTTTGCGCCAGGGTGATGTCATAGTTGCCGCACTGCTTTGATTGCGGTTATTTATGTCTTCGATTAATGTTTTGCAGGCGACGTCGTGCTGGAAAATCTCATACTGAAACAAAATGCCTTGGAGGAACTCAATATTCCTGTCCAGACAGTTTATGGACACTTGGGTGAGCAAAGTTTATAGAATTCTTACTGACCATAAAATATAAACACTTGGAAAAACTAATTTAGATTACCTTACGGAAGAAAAGCCATAAACGCACAGTGAACTAGCTCAAGTAGCTTCATAGTACTATTTTATTTGTAATTATCAGTCAACCTTTGCAATATTTTTAGTAATTTTAACTGATTACAAGCAGGTCAGGGACTTATGACATAGTATTGTATGTACACAATAGGTTGTTAGTGTGAGACAAAACTAAGAATGTAATTCTGCTGTTAGTGTGGTCTGGCATTCTTATTCTTGCAATATTTATTGTTTGTATGAGAAACCTCAGTCAGTGGGTCTTCTTCGGAGCTGTTTTTTTTAAAGAGTATCAACTGCATTTACTTTCAAATAGGTTGACTTTAGAAGCAAATCTTAAATTGCTTTAAATATTCAGTTGTCTAATTTTTATGCCTTATAATTTTTGAATAAATATTATTGTAGTTGTAAACTATTATTCACACTAGCTTCTGCCCGTGATTTCGGCCACATTTTTTTTTCTTTTTTCTTGGCTCCTAAGGGTCTTAGCGTGATGATAAATAGCCAATAACCTTCCTCAAGAATTTGTCTATTAAATACAAAAAAAAACTTTTCAAATCGCAACTAATAGTTCCAGAGATTAGGGTGTTGAAACAAAAAAAAACAAACTCTTCAGCTTTAGTAAATTAGTATAATTAAAATGTAACTGGAAAAATATAATAATAGTAACAATCCATGTTAGACAGTAAAATGTATGGCATTGAAATTGTTTGCAGAACAAGTCTATACAACTGTTTAACTTTTCTATTCATCTGGTCAATCTAAAATAATTGTAATGTTTCCATTACAACAGAATGTGTGTTGCCTGATGCATTTATAAAATTGTCATTTTAATGTTTTGTAGTCTAATCTAATCTAATCTGTATCTACAGACAATACCAGCACTTCAATTTGAGTGGTGTTTGTTTTTCCACTTTAAAAATTCAGTACAACTTTAATTAGGTACTTAAAACCACTAGTGGCTGTATGCCTTGCAGAGTTTGGCATACAGGAGAGCCACACTGCTGAGATTATTTTTATTATGTTATATGTTAATAGGAGGTTATTGCTACTCTCCAACAGCCCCCAGACTCCAGGCAGAGAAATGAATTACATTTTATTATTTCCTAGGTTTTAACCCCTTTTTTTCCTAGGTTTTGACGTGTCTGTCTCTTTCTGTGGCACCGTAGCTCCCGAACGGATGAACCGATTTTGATTTTGTTTTTCTTCTTATGATTGTTTCAAGGATAACGCTTGTTGTTCTTTTCATTTATGGAACACATATTTTCATGATTTGAAGAAAGTTGTACTGTTCAGAGAGAAACATTACATCACGCCTGTATTCCCTGAAGGTTAAGGCAGAGGTGTATATATACCTATAGTAGATTTTGCTGTAATAGGGCCTAGCCTATTGCTTTCAACCGGGTCCGAATCTAGACTCTGGCCTACCACTGAAAAGTTGCTGATGGAAAAATCCAATAACACTTTGCCCAACCTGGGAATCTAACCCAATACCTCAGGCTCAGCAGTAGAGCTTGCAACTAGGCCAACAATGCTTTTTCTCATAACAATACAGGCTGTTAGATAAAATGTGAGAACTTCTATATAAAATCAAATATGTTTATGTTAAAGACAAACAAATTATCCACAAAGCAAATGCATAAACATTGAAATCTATTTATAGGTAGGCTACAGGCCAGCCTACCTAATTAGGTAGGTTATCACATCAGTCAGTCACCACTTAACATGCAACAAAGATACTGGCATCCGTGTTTGTAATTGTTACATTCATAAACTTCTGTCTGGATGACATCATCCCATCAAATCAGTAGTATTCCATTTGCGAAACATTTAGTCTCAAGGCCAATATTGTGACCTTCAAATGTTATGTTATGCTATGTACATGTGCCCAATTTCCCTAGGAGGAAAAATATTCTCATTGCATGTGATTATTTTTAACAACATTGGTTAACATTGAACTGAGCTATATTATTTTCCTGGACTAGATGGTTCTATGACTCAGTATAGATTTTAATACTGTTTTTTTTTTAAGTAATCATTGAAACAATTAAAAACAGTCAGACTTGCTTCCATTAATGAATCATTAGTTGTAGTGTGTTGAAAAAAGAGTAATTAAAATACGATAGGCTATCACTATCACATTTAATATGAGTGATAAAAGTAAATAAACAAGAAAACAAATACTGATCAGGTACTGTGTTATCTCACTTGTTAAGAACTTGATAATCAAATTAATTGTTATTTGTGAGTAGTCCCTAATAAACAATCTCTCATATTATATATTATGGTGTCGAAAAATAATATCATGGCGTCTGGCGACCTTGCTGTAAAAAAAACACGCTTTAGATTATATTATATGTGCCATTTGTTTATTATCAAACAAAAGACCATTTTTTTAAGATAAAAAATAAGACTGGCGTATCAATCTATGTCACAGTGTATCAGTTTCCTATTGCTTAAATAAAACACATTTTTATAGGTTATTCTTCATGCTTATCTTTATTACTTTTATATAGGCTTTTAAAGTAAACGATTGTTACCTTAATCTTCGTATAAAATGTGTATCACATTAACTGTCCATTAAAGTAAAATAAAGTAAATATAATAAAAGTACTATACCAATATAACTTCTAAATAACATGACGGCAACAAAAAAAAATCAAGATCTCTGTAAAACAATGCTATGTTGGCCTCAAAAACTCAACAATTAGGACATTTAGTAGGTACATACCACAAGTGCTATCTAAGAATACAATATAGGTAGTATCTGTAAAACAAGCGTAGGAAACTAAGATACTTAAGTAGGTACCTTCTTGTTGAATTAAAGACTATCTTTTTCCTGGGGCTTCGTCCGCGTGGAGTTCGGAAATTATTTCATGGAAAAATACTACCAAGATAAAAAGTATCCTACCTAACCCAGGGCATGGTGTAGCTGTGTGCTAAATTTCATCTAAATCCATACAGCCGTTAAAGCGTGAAAAGGTACCAGACAGACAGAGGTACTTTTGTATTTATAATATTAAAGCATAGATTAAGCTTTCCTCAGCATTAAGATACCAAATTACTACTAAAGAGAGATAAATTAATTAATGATCGCATGATATATTGTTATGACTTGACACTACTACTTATCAAAAAGCGTGGGTAAATACCGACATTACGAAATACTGTTTGGCGCGCCTCAGTATCTAAAAAGCAGGTCACAAGGTCACAGGTCTATGAAGGTGTCTGACCTGATAAAAAGTTTGCCACGTGTAGCTATTTCTGCTCCACTCCCTTAAAAGTTATGAGGGAGTGTTCTCCATTTGTTCCCTAGTTGTTTCCAATTTGCTGTGCTATAAGTTTACAGTGTTGATATTAACTCGACTTAGTATGCGAAAAATAATGTTCGAACTTAAAACTACCAATAGTAGCAGCTCTCTTCTAACGCTGTTTGCTGCCCAAAACCATCGAGGCGCCTCGTGCCGTCTTGTCAATATTTAAACTGGCTTGGCTGATCGATAGCTCTACTGCAATTGCATGACTACGCTCGATGAAAATGGGCAAAACATGGCGATTAATACAGTTATTTTACATTACGTTCATAGCTTTACCAACGTAGCTTAGCAACTACTACCTAGAAATTAGAATTAATGATACTACTTACTTCAAAATCTAAGCTGTAACGTCTTTATTTTTTTTGAAATTTTATGTTGTCATGATACCGGTTTCACGTGATTTGACGTAATTCTATGCTATAATATTATGTAAATATTTTTAAATTACGCCACTCTCAAAAGGTGGTTGTTATTTGAGTATTATTACTTAATACATTCTAAAAGAATATCAATTACGTTATGTTTTCATACTTACTCTTAATTAATCTCATTACATACAGGAAAGCTTGTACTTAAGATTCCCTGGAAGAATCTCTATGGCGCATCAGTGGAGGCTACAGTTGACCGTCTTTTTCTGATCGTCAACCCTACTGCTGAGGTTAAATATGACCGTGAAAAGGAGGAGAAGATGGCGCTGGCTGCCAAACAGGCAGAGCTGGCGAGGGTTGAAGAAGCCAAAAAGCAAGAGGCGCAAAAAGGTATGTTAAACGTTTTTTTTTTGCAGTTTTATCACCAGCCTTCCTGTTACAAGTACAATGCAACTCGTTATCGTGCCTTATTATTGAAAAAATGATTGCGGTATTAAAATAAAACAACCTAAAAACTCGAAAATACAAGAGCTCAAATGGCTTGTTTTTTTTTATATTTATTGATGCATTTAGATGGATAAAAACAATAACATAAGTTTGACGAAACAGTTTTGTGTTGTTGTTTGTAAAATGATTTCTAATCCAAAGAAATCACACGTTTTAACTGTCTGTCTGTTTTAGTGACCATGAATGTGTAAACCTTGTTTAAATGGCATCTTTATAACAGAATTTGTTTCACTAAATATTTTTATTAATTAGCCTGAGGTGAAGGTTAGCCAGTTCTATTGGGTTGAATGGTGACTAATCAATAGTCACAGTATTCACATAAAAAATGTTTTAAATATGAACAAAATATACCTACATGCTCTACTTTATATCATAAGAAATTTCATATTTATTTCTCAATAACAAGATAAAATCTACTCGGCTATTTGATTTGATACCTGTATGCAAGCGAAAGGTAATGGATACACGGAAAATCAATCGTAAAACACGACTGGAAATGATGTCTCATAATTCGTTGAGGTATCACTGCGCCACACTTGTAAAGTGAAATGTCGTAAGAAGCAGTGCAGATACGCATATTGAACCACTTATAAATAGAGCAATGAAAAATGCACCTTAATGATATTGAAATAGAACATCATAGTAATAATCAGCGTAAATGTTCTCAATGCTGGGACTAGCCCTCCTCTCTGTGAGAGGAAAAACGTAAACATCACAAATACGCCGAGAAACAAATAAATGCTTTCACTTTCAAGATCGGTGTTGTATGATGAAACTATGATTACTGTACAAAGCTATTTTGATAAGCGTAACAAAAACAAAACGTTTGATATCTCCAGTATTAATCTGCCATCTTATTTATAGATGCAAGCAAGCTCGATGAGACATTTGTCGAGAAGCTGGTGACTCAGATAATCAAGAATGTGCAACTAAAGATCACAGATATACACATAAGATACGAGGACAGCATCACGAATCCTAAAGCGCCCTTCTCGTTTGGTATCACCTTACATAACCTGTCCGTCCAGACCACTGACGAAAACTGGCAGAAAGCAGTTATCACTGATGCAGTTACCAAGATTTTCAAGGTAATATTTGGTTTGAGAAAGAGTTAATTACTTTTCGTGGAACTTTTATGAACATGAAGTTGAAGGCCTGACCTTTAATAAACGTCGAAGTAGCTTGATGGCTGGTATTTAGAAAGTTAAGCAAGAATCAAAAGGACGTAAGATAGTTTAAATTTATGACTTTATTTGGTTGTAATTAATGATGTCGCAAAATTGTTTCAAATTGAATTACTTAAATCTCATTTTTTTATTTGTTATGTCCGCGAAAGTATTAAGGGGGATGCGCTAATGTAGTCCGCGAAATTCAAATTCACTTACGGTTTTTGCAATTTGCAGGTCAGAGTCAGGTTGAATATTGATTAAAATAAGATTCGCGGCAGTAACAAATTTGGCTTTACATAATTATAATCATTAGAATCAGCAATACAACTCATTATGTAAGAATTGGCCATGAAATCATGACATTAGTTTCATGATTTCATGGAATAGTCATTCAATAGGGTAATATAAACTTAGAGAGATGTATTGATGATTTTTATGATTATAATTCTATAAATAAATATTTGTTACGGCCGCGAATCATATTTCGATTAACATTTATTATAACATGATACTCACCTGCAAATTGCAAAAAAAATAAGAAAATTTTAATTTCGAGGGCTACCTTAGCGCATCCCCTTTAAAACACACTTTGCCGAAGATTCACATTACGGTTAAATCTTATAAACTCCGTTTTATAGCACGAACTCTTCCGTAACTAAATAAATATATTCTATCACTGTTTTTGCAACGACTAAACTTAATCGTTTCCGAAAACAATATAAATTTATATCAGTTTTTGTTTATCTCATTAGTCCGTATTTATTATCTTAAATAAAATGATTGTCTTAATGTTTGCAGATTCTAAATTTAGAAGGTTTAGCAATTTACTGGAACCCTACAACTGAATTGTATTCGAAGTCAGGACCCTTGGAGATAAAGGAGAGATTACAAGGAGAGATAGCAACAAAATCATCAAAACCATCATTTTACCAATATGGTAAGCTAAATACGTCTAATAGAAAGCAATTTGTATCGTGGCTAAAATGGCTTAATCGATATTTATCCACTTTGTTACACGTACGAGATAAATTGGATAATTGTCGTAAAAGAGTATATAAATAGAGTAGGTAAACTCTATTTATTATGACATTAGACAAATAACGGTTATCACCCTTTCGTTATTTCGATATTTAAACGTATAATAAACTCCGTTATTTCACGATAAAGCAATGTAATCTATTTACGATTTTCATTAAAAAATAACTCTAAAGTGCTGTAATTTCAACAATATTACACAATAACTGGTATTATTTAGCCGTTTGTTAACCCCCGACGCAAAAACGACGGTGTGTTATAAGTTTGACGTGTCTGTGTGTGTGTCTGTCTATGGCACCGTAGCTCCCGAACGGATGAACCGATTTTGATTTTTTTATCGTTGGTAAGGTGAATTAGTCGGGAGTGTTCGTAGCTATGTTTGATGAAAATCGGTCCAAGATGGCCGCCAGCACAAATTGGCAAATTACAATCTTTTTTGTCTAATGCTTTGGAAATAGAGTATAATCTATTTATTTTATTAAATTGAAAAATTACGTTTTCAATCCAAAGGCCTAATTAAAGTCGTGGAATCAATGAAAACGACCAACAGAAAAATAACATGCATTTGGTTTTTTTTAGCTCTGGGTCCAATTAACGCAACAGCAAAATTAAAACTAAACCCGAAACCCGAGGGCGACGTACCAAAGTTCAGCTCGCCAAAAGTGATACTAATTCTACACATGGAGAAACTATCAGTCAGCCTCACGAAAGCACAGTACCAGGATATGATGTTATTAGCAGACTCTATGGATAGAATGAGCAAACAGGCGCCTTACAGGTATCTTGATTGATGTTAATTGTTGATCCATTGCTCTATGACCCGTGAATCAGTTTTTTACAGCTCTTTATGTAGGTCAGGTTTGGTTGGTATGATTTTATGTGCTCTGTTAGATGATGCATATTTAAGACCAGCTTTAGGCTGCGTTTCCACCAGAGAAAAGCGAGGATGCGTAGCGAAGGATGTGTGTGAAACTATACATTAAAATCGCTTCATTTTCATAGCTTGAGCTAAGCTAGCGCTGTTATTGGTTAGCTGTACGCTCATTCCTCGCTACGCATTCTTCATCATGTCTGGAGGAAACGCACCCTTAGCGTGCGTGTCCGACTGTCCGCGTGCAAGTAGGAATACAGCACAAATTGGTATTTTTGTTGTTTTCACATAGCACAGCATTCTTGTAAATCGTGGTCCATATACTAAGAAAGCTGTGCGCGACACCATCCGCGTGGATGTGAAAAACAACATTGCATTGTGCTGCGAACCTACAAAATGCGCACCAAATTACTTGAGCATATTGACAAAATAAACTAATTTAGCCTTCAACTAGCTTCTCCCCGCGACTTTGTTCGCGTAGAAGTCGTAAGACAATTGATGTTTAATTATTTATTATTATTATTGTGTCCGGAAAACTATTTCAAAAGTGTAGAAAATAGGAAAGGAATGTTTAATTATTTATTGTTATTATTTGTAAGTCTATAGCATTAAAAAAAAATTAAAAACGATTACAAGAACGGAAAATCAGTTGGGGATTGAACCTATAAACCATGGCTTACAGGGTCTTGGAACCAATATGCGGTTTACATCGCTGAGAATTTGACTAAAATAGATGTTCTTATACATGTCATGATTGACTGCTTAGCTCCTAGCTCCTCCTTGAGGGGTACAGCGTGATGATATTAATTTCAGAGGTTAAATCCGTATTTATCTCCAATATTATAAATTTTTACTCGTCTAATCACAATCCCGCTGGAAACTGTTGTGAAGAATACGAACATAATGCAGTATTGTTACTCCCCAATGGCAAATAGCGTGATAATATATATATGTTGACCAAATTTTTAAGGAATATTTGTGCAAAATTTGAACAGAAGCTATTCCGCAGTTTTTGCGTCAATCCGCAACATTAATCTAGACAAACGGACAAAAAATCTACAAACTATATTTTCGGCATCAGAATCGTTCCCACTTCACTAAGCCATTACTTTTTTTTTCAAAAAATATTCTATGTGCAGTTTTGACTTCGCTACGATTTTATTATAATTATGTATATTGATAACACCACCAATATGCATGCCAAAATTGCTATGAATTAATACTAACGTTCTGCATTCTGTTTACAGAAAATACCGTCCAGACCTTACTTCATACAAACGCCATTACAAAGAATGGTGGCGGTATGCCTATCGTTGCATATTAGAGGAAGAAGTCCGCAGGCGACGCAACAACTGGAACTGGGCGCATATGTTAGAACATAGGCAGCTTTGTAAAAACTATGCGACCGTGTATCAGTGTAAACTGAATAATAAGGGGAAAGTGAACTCGGAACAGTTATGTGTTATAGAAAAGGCTGAGAAAACACTCGACTTGTTGAATCTAGTCGTTATTAGACAAAGGATTGAAATGGAGGTACCTATTAAGCTTTAAGAATCTAGTAATACGTCAGAAGTTGAGGGTTTTAACTCTTTGACCGCTAGTGAGGGGCTTAAGATGTCATTCACATCTCTAGCGAATTAAACGAAGGCTTCTCGTCTGGGATAAGAATGATTGGATCAGCTGAGGTTGTCAATTGGTTTAGTCTTCAAGTGCTTAAATAAACAATGATTTAGCTTAAATCCCACATTCTCTTACGTTACTATCCGCTTTGATCAATTTATATTTGTTTAGGTTGAAAGGCTGGGAAAAATGGAAGAGGAAGCTAAGAAGACACGGGGCTGGTTCAGCGGTTGGTGGTACGGCGGTGGTTCGAAAGACGACGAATTGGCTGAAGGCACAGCTATTAGTAAGTAAGATTATTAAGAACAAGCCGTGTGCCGGATGGGATTTCCCATCGGCAAAAATTACGAACTTCCATACAAGCTTTCATCCCCTATTTAAACCCTTCAGGGGATGAATTTTCAAAAGTCCTTTAAAGAAAATCTAAGGAAATCTTGAGCAAAAATTCCATGCTTCTACACCCAGCAGTTCAGGCTGTGCATTGTCAGTCAGTGAATGAATGAATTTAAGATTTTTATTAAGTAGTATCAAAAAATACTGGACAGGTTAAATTTTTCTAAACTGTTTTCAGTGAAACAATTCGAAAAGGCAATGACATCCGAAGAGAAAGAGAAGCTATTCCGTGCCATAGACTATCAAGAGAACTCGGCACCTCTACACTTGCCCATAGAGTACGTGGCCATAGAGAGCTACTTCCAACTAGACCGACTTCAACTGAACGTGACTGATGAAGTCGAAGTATTGAGGGCTATTGTCGATCATGTTGAGGTTGATATGAAGCAGCGGCCTAGTGCTAACGCTTTACGGTAAGTTAAGCAGTAATGGGCTTGAATTGAAAAATGGGCTAAGAATAAGCAGACCGCAACAGCGGGACAATGAGAAGCTTGAGCTAGTGACGCAACGTAAACAAAAATATCGATCTTGTGTACGTTGGAATACAGTCAAAAATAAATAAATAAAAACTCGTGTCGAGTCTGCTTTAATCCTCACGCGGTCGTGGATACTTTTATTTATTTTCGACTTTATTGCTATGCTACAAAGCTGCTTTTTATTGGCAGATAATAGCTCGCTCCGCTAAGTCTACTTTCATCGCTCAGCCCGTGTAAAATATAATCTGTTTTGTGCTATTTTAGAGTGGACGTCCAAATGAAGGCTTTTAGCGTAACTGGTGTGCAGCAAGACGATTTTGAACCGCAACTGGTCACTTCCAAGGAAGTGACACAAGATGTCAATTTACTGAATGTTGTCTTCGAGACCAATCCTTTAGGTAAGATACATTATATAAAAATTAATTACTTTTAGAATCTTTTTTGACTGACATCAATAGAAATCTTTCAATTTTGTCTCTGGGATAGCAACGTACTTGCAACAGAGACAATTATTATTTACTCTCCGATGGAGCTTGTTCACTACCGAATAAATCTGCCAGCTATACTAATAATAAAGCTGAAGAGTTTGTTTGATCGCGCTAATCTCTGAAACTACCAGTCGAATTTGCAATATTCTTTTCGCATTTGATAGCCCAATTCTTGACGAAGGCTATAAACTACTTAATATTACGCTAGGACCCTTAGGAGAAGAGAAAAAAGAGAAAAAAAAAGAACGCTAAGTGAAAACGAAGTAATAGCGCGGGCAGGCGATGCGATGCGACTGGGTGGTTTGGAGGAACAAGAAATTTGACACGGATATAGTCGCGGGCAGAAGCTAGTATAATAATAACATAAAAATAAAATTGACTGCCTCGTTGGTCTAGTGGTCGCAAGCGCTACTGCTGAGCATGGGGTCTCGTGTTCGATTCCCGGGTCGGGCAAAGTGTTATTTGGTTTTTCCATCTGGGATTTCTCAGTAGCAGCCCGGAGTCTGGATCTGTGCCCGGATGATGGCAATAGGCTCGCCCCTATTACATGGGACTTAAACATAACTGGCGAAATGTGGGTGTACTATAGATGCACCTCTGCCTAACCCTTCGATTGATAGATTCAATCGAAGGTGTCATTCATCGAAGGAATCAATCATGATTAATTTTTCAGATGGCACTTGCAACCAAAGAGTGAAAGTGAAGGCACGTCCTCTACAAATTGTGTACGACGCACAAACTGTCATAGAAATAGTGAACGTATTCAAACCACCCACCGAATCTACAGCTTTATCTACGTAAGTTACTCCTCACGTTTGCTTTTGTTTGACATTTTATTGCTATCTGCCGTATTATATTCTCACGTAACGAAATGTGGGTGTACTAAAGGTATACCTCTGTCTAACCCTTCGGGGATTACACGCGTGATGTTATGTTATGTTATATTCTATACGCACAGGGAAGGTTTGTATGAAACATGGCAAATTACTGCACAAATCAATAAAATACCAATATTTTTATAAAATATTAGCTGACCCGACAGACGTTGTCCTGTCTTAACTATGAATGTCATATGTCGTTTAGTTTTAGTTTTGACTATTGACTAAAACTAAAACTATCGACTCATCTATCAACCGATCCATCTGTGTTAAACGATATTTGCAGCGCGCATTCTGTCAATCGCTGACAGTTTATTTTAAACAACTGACAGTTATGTAAAATTAATATTGGCGTGAAGTTTTCTTGAATTTTGTAACGTTCCGATCAACTTCCTTATTTTTTTATTTCAATAGATCCTTCTCCTGGCAATAACGAACACAACAAAAAAAAAAAAAAAGTGAAATCGGTCCAGCCGTTCACGCGTGATGGCGTGACCAAGGGAAATAGGGATTCATTTTTATATATATATATATATATATAAGATAAGATATATAGATAGAGATTGGCAGGGACATCTATGAGCAAACTGAAAACATGAATTCAGCACATGATTTTAGACCCCCTATCGTAGAAAATTTTCGTCGGTTATAAAAAAAAACTGCTGTTTCATAGAAAAGTGAAATATCTACGCGGTCAAAATTTATGGCAAGGCTATTTTTTTACCACTGCTGTCAAAATTCATATATCTATATCTTATAAATGAAATGCTGTTCATTGGTAAGCGCATCACTTGCCAACGGCTGAACCGATTTCTTTAATTGGTTTTTTTTATATTCCTTATAGTTCGAATAAGTTTTTTATGTAAAGAAAAATTGGGAATGTTGTCCGGAAAAGTGGAAAATTCTGGAAAACAAAATGTTTTTTGAAGTAAAAATTTCTTTAGGCGCGTTGAGCACTTTATGGGTGACCAAAAATCATGGAACTCGCGTCATCGTCACCGAACGCTTTCCATGAGCTATATGTATACTGTGTATATATTTGAACTTTTTTGGTGAATAAAAAGCGTGGAACTCGCGTCAGCGTCACCGCACGCTTCGACGATACAATTCACAAGTTACTTAGTTTTCACTTCTGTCGGCAGTCCCCAAAGACTGCCCCGTTTTTTTTTTTCTATGGGAATTTTGTATGAATTATTGAAATTTGGATAGGACAACGTCGGTCGGGTCCGCTAGTTTCAAATAAAAGTCGGTCATGTTGCCCAAACTTTCCACGACGTGTGTCGAAACCTTCCTATTGCGAATAGAGATTAGCACTATCCACAAAACGCTTTGACTGCGTAGTGACCCCCATAACGACGCTTGTACTAAAACTATTCCAATGGTCACTGTCGTTCATCTCTAGGACAACATTGCAGATGAAACCTAGTTTCTGAAAGAAAACCTATATAATCTCTTTATAAGTGATTTAATTTTTTCAACCAACCAATCATATCAGATTTAATTCCTTTGATTTATTTAAAAGTAATGTTTTTTCTATTTAATGTTATTTATACTACAATTAATAATCACGTTTTAAATTTTTAGTTTACAAGCAGCAGCAGAAAACAAACTATCGGACCTTAAGGAGAAGTCTGCGTTAGGCATGCAGTACGCTGTGCATCATCATACGTTCATAGACCTCGACATTGACATCGCTGCCTCATACATTATAGTGCCGAAGACTGGTGTCTATAAGGAGTAAGTATTTCCTTGTAAACCTATCATATTTTAGACAGGGTTCAGGTAGAAGTGCCAACTGGTGGTATTATGGAAAATCTCAAAAAGAAAAATATGTTGAGCTTTCAAATTAACATTTGAACAACTCATTGAAAACATGTTCTTCAGGGTTACAAATTATGGTGTGTACAGTGTAGCTAATCAGGTTACCAAGACGTGACAATTTTTTTTTTACTTAAATCAGTTTATATTATCATAGAACTAAGAGGTGGCAGGCAGTAACTGGAGTTTAATTTGGCCTAGCTTCAAGAAACTTCCTTTTAAATAATGAAAAATTCACAGAAACGAGGCATGCGTGGTAGTAAAACTTGGTGCCATAAAGGTGAAGTCGGAGCCTCGTTCGCAAGCGCTCGACGTTCACAAATTATATCTGGAAGGACTCGCCGATGAGGCTATACTGGCGGAGATAGCGCGCCATAGCTATGATAAGATGGTCCTCGAACTTACTGAGATGCAGGTATGTTATACAGAGAAGAATGTTTTAATATATTCAGGGTTTTGACGCCTTATGGCGCTCCCTCACCGAGAGCATTCACCTGTAATGTAACCTTTACCTGAGACATAGCCGGGTTTCTTCTAGTATTAACCTATTCTTCTAGTTTCAATTATCTCGTTACACTACCTACCAGCTGATGGCCTGCGCAGTCTACTTGCAAAGCCCGAGCTGTTACAGTGAAATCATGGATTGTTACATTACAGGTGAACGCTCTCGGTGAGGAAGCGCCTTTATGGGGGTACTCGCTGCGAGCATTCGCTTTGTTAATTTGTTTTGCAAACATTTCTGGCACAAGCTTTTCTTATGAGTAAAATGTTTGTTGCGTAACTAAAGTAACTTCCTTTTTGGCCATATATTGGATCTGCTATTTAGTGGCACAGTGTAATGGGTTTTTTGTTGTTGATCGTTTATATTGAGTGTTTGCAATGAATACGGGGCTTAATAATGAAAGTTCGATTTCATTTTTGGTATTAGAATCGTACTTCAAACAGTAATTTTTAAACAACAGTTTCTTTGATGAAATCGTTCTAGAAATGCGATTGTGTCATTTGCTTCCATATTGACACAACGTTAATATGGCGTGGTCTCAAAATACAATTGAAATTATGATTATTTCCTATACAGATTGTAATCGCCAACCCCAATGAAGACTGGCAGTCAGCAATAGCAACAACAAACGACGAAGGAACTCCGCTACATTTACTTCAACCCACCAACTTAGTTATCCAGATTCATAAGTGTTTGATCACGGATGACCCGCGCATGCCGAAGATTAAGGTTATAGGGGAACTGCAGAAGATTGCCATCAGTGCTTCAGAAGACAGGTAAGTTCATACAATGTTTTAGTTATAATGCTTATCTTATGGCTCGCCCCCTATTACATGGGACTTAAACATAACTGGCGAAATGTGGGTGTGCTATAGGTACACCTCTGCCCAACCCTTCGAGGAATACAGGCGTGATGTTATGTTATTATGAGCTTTAATCACCTGATGTTAAGCGATGATGGGTAGCTGGAAAATTCATTAACCTTACATTAGTTTGTTGTGTGGTTTCGGATGAATACAAAGACCTTGGACAAATCAAGGAAAACTGCATAAACAGGTGTATTTCTATGTGTGTATACCTGACAGCGTACTTCAAGCTAACAATAGCTGTCTCCAGCCCAGCCCCTTTATTTCGTAACACACTATCAACCACAATCTGAATCATTTTGAAGCCTATATGCTAATCCATTGGTTCATATGTTCGAAAAATTTGTCTGTTCAACAACGTAATAACGCAATGAATGTTGTTGAACTGTCAAAATGAAACCCATTCCTACTGTTAGTGTGTTAAGCAATTACCCCGCTGGCCTGAATCCAAACTGAGTACCACAGAGCTGCACATGCTTACTTAGATTTGAGTTAAGCACGCTTTCAAAGACCTTGGTTTATGACGATGATGAGTGCGATAGGCCTTTAGTTTGACTTGTCCGATACGTGTCCTGTCTTGCTTTTGACCATCGGCACTACCAGAGCCCGCACTAAATCAGGCGGAAGATGTGTCATGTCATAACTTTTTACAGAGTAGTCTGATTTTAAAGATCCCTATTTTTTTTGCAGATTATTAACGCTATGCGAAATATTAGTTAGCATGCCTCTTCCGAAATCTGATGAATCAACCCAACTCAAGGTATGTATGATTAACTTGAATTTATTAAATTCCCTTATTATTTCAATGATTAATTGTATCTTTATTTTTAATTTAAAGATTTTTTGCTTGAAATTTGCGTACGTTTTAACTGGTTCTCTACCCGGGCAAATTATTTCTCTTGAGAATACACAACAGCAACCTCAGGCTCTGATAGTGGTAACGTCTTTTGCAAACAGTAGATGTGATTAATTTCACCTTACTATGTTACTTAGCGTTCACTGTACAATTGAAAAACATTAATCAAACATAAAGTAAACTATGCGTAGTTTAGAAGGAGATAGTAATATTTCACAATTTTTTGCACTTTTGTTCATCTTAGATGATATTTCAGTACGATTGTTCATTTATTAGAGTTTTAGAAAACTCTGACGTGTTTTTTTTCAAGTTTACTCTATATTTTAGCCAAGTGAATCAAAGGGATCGAGTTTGTCGCTACTAAAATATTTGGATCCCATGGAAAAGCAAAGGCGTGAGACTGTACGTGCTAAAGAGAACAAAAAAGATGAACTCACTGTACAGTTGACTGAAGTTGAAGCTTTCTTCATTATGAAAGGTAAGCACAACATTTTCATATATGCGTATTTTTCAATTAATTAGGCTTAAGTAGAATAGAATAGAATACTCTTTATTATGTACACCATAAAAATTACAGATATAAAAGTAGAAATTTTACATAGGGTGACACTATGGGCGGTCTTATCGCTAAAAGCGATCTTTTACAGACAACCTTTGGATGGATTCAAGGTAGAAGGAGAGACAATAATGCAGGTAGTCAGTGGTGTACCATTTACATATACAACAAATACATACATACAAACATAAAACATATATATATAATCTACATAATATAATATATACAATAATAAACATGAAACAAGAGTAAGGAAACTAAATGTAATGACAATGTTTAAGGAGAGAGGAAGTGTTTTTTTAACCAGAATTGAATATGCTCAAATAGTATGTTACTGTATTTCTGGTATCGCTACCGGTGCAGGCGAAATGACTGGCGTATAAGAATTATACTCTCTTGAATTTAATTTTTTAAAGAAATTTTAGCTCTTTCATACCGACAATAGGTATTGCAGCACATCGGCGGCTGTACCTACTATCCCTAAAAATAAATTATGTATATTTAAATAGACGGTTAACCCTAACAATTTCTTCAACAGACCTTGTCCTCAGCATCAACCGTAAGACACAAGACTTAACAAAAAGCTACGATAGATTCCTTGTCTTTTCTCTAACACTGTTAGAAATCACAGCTACACAAAAGACGTTCACGCTAGAAGCAACCGTTCGATTGGGAGCGGTGAAACTACAGCATCATAGGGTGGGACTCGGACTCAAGGCCCTGGATATAATTGAGACACCTGATATCATAGTTGATGACGATCAACCTACTGATCAGTCTATCAGCACACGCGGTCCAAATCATAAGTACTTGTTTACTGTTACTTATAGGAATGTAAGTAGATTTTTTAGTACTGTTCATATAGTTTTAAGAATATTAATTTTAATTTGAAAATGAATGTGTTGCAATAATTTGAGCAGAAAAACTGTTGTCTGTTATTGGCAGTGATAGTTCTTAAATTAAAATTGGCACAAAGATTAAATAACAATGCATAACGCACGATCTCATTTAATGCAATAAGGTGTTAAACTTTTATTTTAAAACATTACATTACAGGTCGATAAGAAATGTCCAGATTTCCGAGGTGTCTTTGGTTCTGTTGAACAGATGATTGAGTTGGATTTCACTGATTTGAAGGTTCTACTTCATCTTCAAGGATTGCGAGAAATTCTTGTTATCGTTAATGAGTATCAGGTATGTAGATTTAATACTTATGATGGCTTATATGATGTATAAGGCTGCCTTTTATTGGTTTAACAGTGAGTTATGCGAGTTATGATTGTGTGTTTGTGGCAGAATCAAACAGTTATATTATTTATAAACATATCTAGGGCTAGTGTTGGGATTCAAATGAATGAATCTCAAAAAATCAAAAAATCAGAAACAAGAAAATCAAAAAATAAAAATTTGAGTAATGAGTATGCAATCTCCTATTTTAGCTATTTTTATTGCTTTAAGCTTAGCGGTACCCCGGCGCGACATTATAGCGCCATTTCAACGAGCAAACCTTATCGTGCCATCCATCATTTTTTTATACCTAATTAAAATATATGGTGTAACTCAATCGAATTTGATGGCTCAACGGTACTACTACAACTATTTATAACAATTATGTACCTACAAATTTGTATGGAACCCTCGGTGGGCGCGTCTGACTCGCACTTGTCCGGTTTTTTTTTAATAACCGACTAAAGAGCCACCGTGTATTATGGCTCTGTGTGTATTTGTAAATTAATTCGTCGAATTTATGATTAACATTCCCGACTGTATCTCAGACACGATTGCAAGCCATTCAGAGTACAGTAGACCGGACAGCCAATGCAGGTCCCTTGGAGACTATTGTAGAAGATGAAGAGTTCGTCACAGCTAAGTCTAAAGGTACGTTAACGTAACAAACCCAAATATTTATACCTGTAGAAAATAGAATCATTTCAATTGTGTTCACATGTGTCACATTAATGATGCATATTTTTGTGTGACGTCTCGGAGTGCGGCAGTAAAACAGTGTATACTAAAATGTTAACTAAATGCACATTTTCACAGTGAGTGTATCGAAGCCGTCTCGTCGGAAACAAGTGGAGAGCATACAAATGAAAGTGAACTGTAAGATTGGGGCAATAGGGATTGTTTTCGCGACGGAGGACCGTCCGCTGTCGCTGGTGCAGGTACAGGGTGCCACCGCCGGCCTCGTGCTTAAAACCTCCTATACTCAAGTCGACTGCGCCATTGCGTCCATCAAAGTGGAAGATTTGAACCCTCATACTATTCATAAAGAGGTTAGTTGCACCCTTATCAGCAGTTCCTTTATTTTAACACTATGGAATATGTCTTCTTTTGTTTTTCACACTACATTCACAAATTGATCTTCTTCAGATACTCAAAGTGCTCGGTGGCGACGTGATGAACGTACAAATAGTGATGTACAATTTGGAACAATACCCCACTGCTAGTGATGTGAACATGTCGATAGATTGTCAAGTTAGCTGCCTGCGTATTATATTCCTCAACTGGTTCGTCTCTTCAATGTTGGTAAGTAATTAAAATTAATGACGATAAGAAGAAGTGCTAAGTTTCATATTTACTTATCACTAGACATAGGCTTGCTTTTTTCAATTGGCGAAAGTTTAATTCCAAAAATCGATGGAAAGAAAAAAGAAATTATTTGGTTTTCATTAAAAAAAAATGTTTACTTTTATTATCCTTTACGCTACGGTTCTGCGGTCCACAAGTACTTATAAACTCTCAATAGTTATTGATTCATTTGGGAATACCAAAAAAACCGGGCATTAGAGGTGTAGTGGTAGCATTCACATGATCATACCAAATGTGACCAGAACTTTATAAATCTGAGAGAAATAATATAGCCAATTCACATACCTTATCCTAATTTATTTGAAATTGCCGCAGCGTATCTTCTTCCATAGCCGTCATCTTTATAGTCACCCCCTATCTTGCCGTCTTCGGCACAATCCATACATCCTTTATTGGTCTTCCCCTACTCATAGAGCTATACAATAATACTCAAAAGTAATAAATAAGTAGTTTATTATTATTATCATCCAGGTAATACAGTAACTAGGAACATAGATAAAACACAGGATGTGACAACATGAGTAACTTAAAATACAACTTACAGCTAGGTTATAAAGTATTATTTGTCAGTGAGCCACAATTTAGAATGTTAATATGATATAGAACTAATTCTTTACAGGAATTCCTGAACAACTTCCAAACAGCTCAACAAGCAATCATAGACGCGTCTTCTCAAGCCGCAGACGCTGCCCGCGCGAACGTGCAGAGTGCGTACACTAACTCAACCAAGTTGTCACTCAAATTGCGACTAAAGGCACCTATTATCATAATACCGGAGAACTCCAAAAGTCTCAACGCTATGCTCGTGGATTTGGGTCACATAACCTTGAATAATAAGTTTGTGAATCTGCACTTTCCTGTAAGTATGGAATCTTGAAATATCTTGTATATTATGAGATGAAAGCAGAAATAATATTCCCCGGAATACCTTGTAATATTGAGGTCCGTTTTATATGTAGTGTTCGCAGGGCACAATGCAACTTCTCCCGACTTCAAATATTTACAAACCAATCATTGTCTTATTTCATATTGCAACTCCTCCCTTCAACGCGAGGTTTATATTTATATTACCCGGCCGTAAATGATACAATGATGCATTGTAGAAAAAGTTCGGCAGTGTAGGTTTATATAGCATCGTCTCTTTCACTCATGTCTTTGTGACAGTCTCTTTTTAAAGCTCGATATGCCTAAAGCTCAGGAAACTGCAAATACTGTATTTTTTCATTAAATTTTCTGTAGGAGGTAAGCAACGAGGTGACAGTTGACGAGTTGACCCTCGAGCTAGAAAACATGAATCTGTCGTGTGTTAAGCTCGAAGATGATTACACTGATGCTATTCACGAGAGGAAGTTGTTACGTCCGACCAGCTTCAAACTCTTCGTTAAACGTAACCTCTCGCTTTGGTACGAATCGTTACCCGACTTGGATATATCTGGGAGAATGAACACTATTGCTGTGAGTATGCGCACTTTTTATTTTCTTTCGACGTGCATTGGTCAATTAATTTCTGGCCGCAGTCTAAATAAAACAAATTATGGTAATTATTTGCTACTCATGACGTGGTGACTTAAAATGATATATTTTATTTCAGATCACAGTAGGACATAGTGACTATAAGAGTATCATGAAAATTCTTAATCAGAATTTACAAGAAGGTCAAAAAGTTGAAGAGAAAGCAACTGCCGTACCTAAAACAACTTCGAAAGTAGGTCTTAAAGGTCAACAAAGCAGCAAGATTCAGGTCAAGTCGACGGTCGCAGTGGCACCATCCAAGACGCCTGTAAATAAACCTAGAACTTCCATAAAGTTCTCTTTCACAATGGACAGCCTCGTCATTGATCTCCTGAATACTGTTTCGAATGTAAGTATATGAATGTTTTTTAGGTATAATTTAATATTGGTCTTATTTATGCCCTTGGTTATTGCGATAGGGCTGTCACGCTCGACGTGACTTTTCGTGTGCCATGTCGGCTTGAGACTTTGAGACACCGCAATGCCTTCTTGAATCGCACACGAATTCATAGAGCTACTAGGGATAGCTGTCGCATCGCGATACATCGCGCGTCTGTGTTCGGAAGCCTTACTACTTAGTTACTCCAAACAAAATTCTGGATTATAATAATAATAATAATATTTATTTAATTCAGACTTGGTCCATAAGTTTGTTAGTAACAATGTTCTTACGCTAATGTTAGTCTTAGTAAAAATTCAAATCCAAAGTAGTTAGTAATAATGTTCTTAACCTAGTGTTAGTACAGGTACAATGTAGTTAGACGCTTGCTCTTGCGTGAAGGCCTATCCAGTGCGCCATCAGTATAGAGTCCCAGCGGCCGGCACACGCGGCCAGAATGGCGCAGGGGCTGTCGCGCACCCGTGCCAGCATCGATGCACAGCGATTACGCATGATGGCATGGAAGCCGTCCACGTGCGCCTCTGCAAACATGCCACTCGCGCTACAGTAGCGCGGCAGCCCAATCAACACCCTGAACGCGTTATTATACTGTACACGCAGGGCGTTGTACGTCCCCTGCGTGTATTTAGCCCACAAACTGCACGTATAGAAGGTCTGACAGAATGCCCTAAATAGTGTGACCTTCACTTGTTCAGTGCAACGAGCGAATCTGCGTGCCAACATATTACCTCGAATACACAACGCCCTACGTTCTCTCTCCAAATCCATGTTGTCTTTGAGGTCTTCGGTGACCCAGTGGCCCAGATACTTGAAATGCGTGACTCTGTTTAAAGGTGTACCACAGAGTGAGACGGGTGGTACGTCTGAGAAATGTTTTTTGGGTGCTCTAAAAACCATAACCTCACTCTTCTTCACATTGTATCTGAGCCCATGGGCCTCCGCATACCCTTCACATACACGAAGTAGCTTACGCAACGCGCCGATTGAAGGGCTGAGCAGCACCATGTCATCCGCGTAGCTAATATTATTAACGCAGATTCCATCTAGATGACATCCGATTCCTGTGCTGCTCAGCTCACCAATCAGGCGGTCCATATACAAATTAAAGAGTTTCGGTGAGGTCAACCCCCCCTGCCTCACCCCGCACTCTAACCTGTACTCCTCCGATCTACTTTCCGCCCACCTAACAGTATTTTTCTGATTATCGTACCAGTACTCAAATATCGCTACATGATATATCGCTATTATGATAGAGAAATATTTTTTTATATTTTAATTGCAGGCAACGGAATACTCGATGTTTGCGCAAGACGTGGAGTTGGCGCGGTTTTGTATGGCGCTGCTGTCTGTGAAGGGCAGGATGCTATCAGACAACTCCATGCAAACGTCGTTGTTACTAGTGGACTGCACACTCGACGACACGCGGCCCGGCAGGGGCACTAAGATGACAAGGTTAGTGGATACGCAAAAAAAAAAACAAATCATGTCATTTATTACTTTAGCTGTCGTATGTGTATGTCGCCGGAACGTAGATCAACGCTCTAAAATATGTTGCAATAAATGATAAATGATTTTATTTCTGTAAATAGGTTTGTACAAACACTTTTCAATCACTGTCAATCATATTTTAAAACTAGATGAGGTCGGCGTTTCCTATCTGACTACTCTGAGAAGAAAGGCCGAAACAAACTCAGAGGTCACGGTCTCTTTTAAAGTCCAGACATAATCTTGGTCGGTGTGAAGACCATGTAGATTTGTCTGAAATGGGCTGCCGAAGCGTATACATATGTACGCGTTATAATCGCACTCGCGCGCTTACCATATTCCGCGGCAGACGGCACTTATTTATTTATTTACTTGAATGACTATGTCATGAAATCATGTTATATGTCTCCCTCTCGAAGAGAGGAGGCCTGTGCCCCAGCAGTGGGAACATTATAGGCTGATTATGCATGTTACGCATGTAATTTGAGGCCAATTCAAACTAAGAGAGTATTCTAATGATTGTAGATGTGTAAATACCTATTTGTTACGGTTGTAAATCGTATTTTTATCAACATACTCGTTCAACCTGACATTGACATGCAAATTGCAAAAAACATAGGAAAGGGCTTTAATCCTATTGGCCTCGCCTTGGTCCGCCATTTTGACTTGTTTTCAAAATGGCGTCGCACGATAATACCTATATATTTAGATACAGGACATATAGAGGAACAAAACATTTCAATAACATAATATCTTAAAGTGTCACATTACCGAGATAAATAGAGTTAAAGATAGCTGCTCTAATGAGTCCAAATATTTTGATCTCAATTATTCAAAACATTAATTAACGCTGAGCACGGCTTCGTCAGACGATGAATGATTTGTTACAATTATTAGTATTACTTCAGACATGTAATAACAAAAACTACAAACGTAGTATACAGGGAAGTTTTATGAAAAAGTGGCTGTGATTTTAGTATATTGTGTTATGTTACGACTTCTATGCGAAGTCGCGGGGGTAGATAGATAAGAATAGACAAAAATATAACTTTAAACTCAAAAACTGCTCAAGCAAAGCTAATAAAATAGATATGGGACAAGCGCGCGCGTCTTCTACCAAATTAATAAATAATCACGTAAAATGCGAGTTTTCAAATTTGCCAAAGATGTAAACAACAATGGCCTCACGAAATTGTCTATGGTTTAGTGATTCAGTATTATCAATTTTAAGTTCTGGTGCTATCGATGTTACAAATAATTGCCGCGCATAGAATAGATTGAATCTTTTGAATCTCGATAGTTTCCGTCTTAGTTGACTGGTAGAAATGGTCACGTAAGGAAAAATCGTTGTAATCGATACCAAAGCGACTTTCTCTCTCCCTCTCTCTCTCTCTCTCTCTCTATTATATACGAGTGTGTGTGTGCGTGCGGAACTTCGTTCCTGACGGGGGTCTCCCGACCGCACACGTTGTTTTAGTATGAAAACTACTTCAAATGAGTAGTTTTATTGCTTTTTTGTCGTCGCCTATTGCATCGTATGATATATGACAAGGTTGTATGGTTATGATTTCGTAACTCGACCGTACCAGAGTACAGCGTGCACTTATTTAATGAATTGTTGGCAGATACCTGGAGAGACGGCGCAGTAATAAAGGTGATACCAAGGGAGCCGAACCTAACTTGGAGACACATAATAAGTTACGAAGCATGATCGACGTTACATATACCATGAAGAATTCTGACACATTCAGTAAGTTTTACTATGCATTTCACGTTATGATTGACATTTGGTGCGATGTTTAAAAAATCTAGTTAGTTTATTACGTTCGCGTAAGTTTTAACATTATCTACAATATTATATGTTCTAATAGTACATTACTGCAGCAGCCCACAACAGAGGTATTGACGGACGAATGTGAAAATGTGGGCCGAGGCGATGCCGAGGCACACATACTTGAGTCCATCAATGCCTGGTTGCGGCCAAGGCTTGTATAGTATTTTTCTTAAATAATGAGCAGAAATTCAAACTAAGTGAATTATATTATAAAAATCAATGACGAACAAGGATAACTTTTCTCGCGCCAATATGTGCATTTGTTTCTTTTTCACTTTAAACAGCTCTATTTGCTAAGCCAGTTCGAGATTTAAATAATCTTTGTTAAGTTACTTCCATGGTTGCCATGGGTCGAAGTAAAAAGTTCGTTCCATTTTTAAATTACACGACATCTAGGAGTTTTCATAGTAATTTAATCGGCCGGCCGCTGCTCGCATGTATTTGACCAGTACAGCATTTTCGATTTATCTCGAAGAAGATTGTCAAAATAATGCTCGAATTTCAAAGCATGTTTGAGAAAAATAATAATTCGATATTACTAAAAACGAACGGAAACACAGAAAATAGAAGTACAAATGTTGTACAAAGTATGTTTTTTACCTTAGTGTGGAAACTGTAAACTGTACAATTGTGTTATTGACTTTGGAAAATTTTACTTTAGCACTTTATGATAGGTAATAGTTATTTGTGTCATACCTACAACGTTTTCAACACATTTGAGAGAAAACAGTACAATATTAATAACGGATTCCTCGCTTGAACTCATACTAATATTTAGTTTATAAATATCAGTCTGAAAGTTGCAACAATCTTTGACGTTTCTAATATGAAAATGGCGCGAATTGCAAATGGCCCACGTGCGCGTGGTGAAAATTAGATCTACATCTTTCGTCTCATTTTCTTTATAGTATTAAAGTGAGACAAACTTATTCAGCAAAAGCGCTTCCAAGGAGGTTCGATTATTCAGCTTATTTATTCTCATAATGTGAAACTCCTTGGTGGAATTCTTATATATTTTTCATGGAAATTAAAAAAAAACCGTAAAGGATACGCACGGCGCTGTACAACGGAGTATGCGGTAAAACAGGTACTTATGTGAGAGTACCTATTTTACCACACGTTCCTTTGTATGGTACGTAATTTATAACTTTCGAACAATGTATACAGGCTTCGTAAATGCATTTTTTGAGCAAATTTGTTGGAAATAATTTTTACCTTGCTTTGTCCGGTGTTGTCAGAACACGAATAACGACGTCAATGAGGCAAATCCAAAAGCAAACCAACGTTTGCAACTGCTAGGGGGGATGGGTGGGAGAGGGCACGCCGTAATTGCGGCGGTAAGTCCCCTCTTTAAGGAGTGGATTCAGAGGCGCCACGGCGTCCTCACCCGCCGCCTGACGCAGGTCCTCACCGGACATGGCTGTTTCTGGAGGTTCCTGTTTCGGATAAGGCGGGAGGAAAAGCCCGGGTGTTACCATTGTGTGGATCGACCGGAGGACACGATGGAGCATACGGTGGAGGACTTGGGCGGATCACCGCCGTGTCCTCGTGGCGGCGATCTCTCGCGTCCGGCCCTGGTCCAGGCCATGGTACGGAGCGAGAGGGAATGGGAAGCCGTCACCTCCTTCTGCGAAGCAGTAATTCTCGCGAGGAGGAGGTGGAGCGCTTGTGTTGTTAGGAAAGATACATCGTGTTCAAACGGGGCAAAAATTTTAAAAATCATTTGCGATTAAACTACTGCTCCTATTTAATTGATTTTTGGTACAGAGCTTCAAAATGGTACCTAGTACAGGCAGTTTAAAGGAAAGCCCTTCTGTCGTATCAACTTTGTATAAGTGCGTAGCGCGGATTTGTTTGATCAAAAATCTTACCAGAGATAGGCACAGGCAGTCGTGGAACTCGTGTACATACATACTGTTGTAGGTACACGCTGTTTCTGAGAATTTCGTTACCTACAGCAAACCCAATGTCGTTGCCCAACCTAGGTATCGGAGGAAGCCCATCACGATCGGCACTTGCGAGGTAGGTACTTAGTGCTTGGTATTATAGCACACCACCATGTTCTGGTACTCCTAGTTGGTACGAAGCCCGACGCTTGTTTGGTTTGCTAATGCGTGAGCGCGAGCGTTGCGACACACGGACCGTGCGGGACTGAAGAGGCGCGCCGCGCGGGGGTGGAGGCGCGTGCGGTCGCGCTCTACTCTTTTGATCATTCATAAAAGCCGCGCGCCGCCCGCTTCAATGACAGTAAATACTATGTAGAAACTAGTTTAATGAATGTTACCAAATAAGGAGCCTGTATTTATTTTGCGTGTCAAGTACTTTTAAATTATTTAACTTTTAAAATAATGTAAGTACTAAGAATTTAAAAAAAAAAACGTTTCTATGACTTCTTTACCACCTATATGTGTATCTCTTAAAATATTTCTTGTTTATTTTTTTTCTTTAACATCTTTAATCAAACTTGCAGTCGACATGAGGATATTCAGCTTCGACCTAATCTTGGCGATGGATTTCCTCAACAAAATCGCTGAGTTTATGACCACTGGATTAGCAGAAGATCCCAAAGCGAGCGAAGAACTGACGGTCATGAAGCCTGTTCCAGAGAGATCTATGGACGCAATAGTGGTAAGCAGCTGGGCACGTAAAAATACTTTCAAAAATAGAACAATCTTATTATTTTTAAAATTAAAGTGAGCAAGCTGACATGCAAAGAGTAAGTTTGGCGCATCCAGTTTTAGAAGAAAATCGGCTTTGAAAAGCGCCGTCTCACGCACGAGGTGTTATTAATTATTATTAATATACAGGTTGCATTTTTGAGACGGGGCAGTAAGGGCAGATACCTTAACCGTTGAAGCTATAGGAAAACGGTCTTAGGAGACTGTCCTTAACTTATGACTTTCTTTGTCTTTCTATTATATATTAGTGTGTGCGAAGATTACGTAAAGAACTTCGTTCCTGACGGGGGTCCCCCGACCTACGTACGTAAAACATTATATTGGTGTCATTTCCTACGAAATGTATAGGAATAGTTTTTTTGCGATTTCTTTCTGACCTTTCTAGCACTCAAACCTCAGTTGATCTAATAGAGTTTTTGGTCCTTATATGAAAAACAATTGATTTGCATTAATAAATGTTTGTGGGAAACCTGCCTATTTTCTTGCTGACTGTATTTTTTTTTTCAAAATCTGTGAATCCATATCAACATTTCTCAAAAAGTTATGGACGGTCTCCTAAGACCATTTTCTTATAGCGACAACGGTTAACAGTCACTGGCCAGTCTCAAAAATCCACCTGTCTGTATAAAGATATATGTAAAGTTACAGTGTTATAAGCAGCTTTCAGTACCGTCACTGTAAGTTGTTTACTCCAACTATTTACTAAAACTATTAATTTATCTAATCTAAGAAAACTGTTTGTGTTTAGCAGAAGAGAAAATCAAATGCGGCATCGATGTCAGTTAATATAGAACCACCCAAACTTGCGATGATGACGGTCAACATTAAGATTGAGCAGCCAGATATTATCCTCGTGGAGTCCCTTGAAACGAAGGAGTGCGATGCTATGGTGTTGAACGTACGTATATAAATACAGACTTTTTGTATTGTACAGTCACATAAAAATATGTTCGTCACCTTAAGGGCTATTCTTGCCTAATCATTGAACGATAGTATTTTATTTTTATAAAATATTTTTAATATTGAATACTCCAATAGATATTTTAATGATTGTCTTTTCTTTTTGGTAGTAAAATTTTATTCATCGCTCAAATGCATAGCAAACTATAGTTTTGTATAATTTAGAAGCATTTTTTTCAATTTTGTTAATGTGAGTACCATGGATTCGTTTATTATATCATTATTATGTCATGTATGTTGACTTGAAAGCATGGCAGTTGAGACTATGTCATGCTCACTTAAAGTTCTCACTGTTGGTGGCACTTGTGTTGGATTATTCGGTTCCCTACAAAATGGTTGAGCTGGATGGGGCTGACTCTTTGACAATTCAAAAGTGCCTGTAAAAGGTTTAAAGGAAATAAATGCTTTGAGTTTGAGTTTATCTGCTTAACTGACTCAGAGCAAACAAGGAAAGTGACACTGACAGACATGACAACTATTTAAAAAGGAAAATATATATTTTTCTTAAAATGGCCAGGCCATTAAAAAGGTTGATGTCAACTCGACATTGGTTAAAGCTGAATGTTATTTTTTTTTTGTTAATTCTTCGTTATCAAGTAATTTAATATAGCTTCAAAATAAATGATGTCTCCTGACTTGATATAGGAAAGAATTTGAAAACTGACGAAGATACAAAATACTTAACTGTACATTTATAACCGCATGTACCGAAAGGCGCAGCGTTGGTAGGGGAATCCACTGGATGCGTGAACCGCTCGATGTGGCGACGCTTGTGGGAGGCCTACTATATGTCCAGTAGTGGCCTTCTTTCGGCTGAAATTATGATAATGATGATACATTGCATCTATTAAAAAACTGGAGTAAACTCGAACTTTCATAAAAAAATGTATGGATAAACTGACGTAAGGGGCCGTTCAAGTATTACATAAGCACTATAGTGGGGCGGCGGGGTTTATGCTTTGCTTATTTTTGATGACATGGGGGGTGAGGGGGTTCTAGATGGTGATTACGTCAGCAATAGCTCTTTTTTTTTTGCTCAGATGGAAACCCACGCATTGTCTATACTTGAAAACGTAACGCATTTTCGGGGATTCCCACAAATAATGAATACGTTTAGGTACTCGCTTAGAACCGAGTAGGGGAATTAACGCGCGCTATTCACTTGTCTTTTCTTCCGTCAATCTATTGTTTCGATTTTGGTACGATTGACGATTTGACGTGTTTTAACCCTTCACCAGTCGCATGATACCACATAGATTCACTCTAAATGTCGGTTTACTCTCAAGGTTATTTTGATTTTTGGGTAGGCCTTCAGAAAATGGAGAATTCGTTAATGTAAATACAACCATTAACACGGAATAAATGATAACTTCGTGGCTTCGTTATGAGTTTACCTAACTAGCGAAAGCAAAGCCATTCAATAAGCAAATAAAACTGACCTTATCTCGCAGTGATGTGATATGTTTCCATTTTAATAATTTTCACTTACGTGAACATTGAACTTTATCACTAATACCTCGAATTCTCACACACATTCACCAAAAAACACTTATTACAGTAACACAATATGTGTAAGCAATGATAACACAACTCATTCCACTTTGAAACAATAAAAAACACCATAAAAACTATTTGTTTACACAACGAAAAAAACTCAAGTTTTTGGCGCGCGCGCGCGGTCCCAAAAACTGTCGTAAACACTGATGGCCTACGTGACGCACGGTACCCCCGCCTACCACTACGACTCTCATGGTACGCGGGAATCGCCGAATTTTACTCTTGGAAATACGATAGCGATGACTAATATCAGTAGCTTTTAGCCAAATTATATTCGTAGATTAATAAGCTAGCTACATAAGTGTATTTACAATAATAAATAAGAATATTTATCATAATAAAAACGTTACTAAATACGGCGGCCATCGGGGTCAAAATTAGTGCATTTTTAAAAGTTTCGTTACTTTTTCACTGAAATATTTATTTGTGAATGAATAAAAATAAAACGCATATCGGTACCAAAGTTTACGTAAGCATGGGAGAGGGGGGGTAAGAGCTTTGCCTAATTTTGCTGAAAAGGGGGGAGGGGCGGGGGAAATAATTGTAATAAATCTGCTTATCTAATACTTGAACGGCCCCTAATGCGTTGTGCTATTTTCTCCAGCTCAGGCTATACGGGCTCATACTTACGCCAGTATGGCCTAGTATACGAACTTATAGTGCTACAAGGATCTTGTGGCGTTCGAATGACGTTAAAAGGGTGGCGTGGTTGGTAAACATTTGTGAAATGTATTAAAAAAACGAGATGTGGCTTTAGTTCCGATTTTGGTTACACGCCAAAAAAACCCACAACTGTCACGTATGACATTGACTTTGTCGTTTCGATCTCAGCTTCTGAATTCAAATATTGGATTGTATAATTTGTGTAGATGGAGGCTCGTTTCAAGCTGCGGCGCAGTGCGGAGCGCATGGTTGCGGAAGGCGGCATCTCGGGGCTGCAGGTGGTGGTGCGCACGCTCACGGGCGCGGGCTCGGCGCGCGACAAGGCTGCCCAGCCGCGCTACCTGCTGGCGCCCACGCACCTGTCGCTGGCGCTGTCGCAGCCGCCCCTCAGCGGCATGCACATAGATCTCGCTATTACGGATATCGTCATCACAGTTTCACCTGGTTAGTTTATCCTCGGCACGCTCCCGGGTGCGGGCCCGGCGCGCGGTGTGGCCGCCCAGCCGCGCTACCTGCTGGCGCCCACGCACCTGTCGCTGGCGCTGTCGCAGCCGCCCCTCAGCGGCATGCACATAGATCTCGCTATCACGGATATCGTCATCACAGTTTCACCTGGTTAGTTTATCCTCGGCACGCTCCCGGGTGCGGGCCCGGCGCGCGGTGTGGCCGCCCAGCCGCGCTACCTGCTGGCGCCCACGCACCTGTCGCTGGCGCTGTCGCAGCCGCCGCTCAGCGGCATGCACATAGATCTCGCTATCACGGATATCGTCATCACAGTTTCACTTGGTTTCCTCGGCATAAAAAAAAAAAAATATTTCTAGTAGCAGTGAAACTGAGCGTATGATACGCTCGATGATAAAGTGCTCGATTTTGGAAACGTTCTACCTGTCAGGATTGCAACCGGTACGATCCCGACTAGTGAAACCTATTGTTGTATAAAGGTACCTACGTACTTCGTAGTTTCTTTAGTTTGTGTCTTTTAGGTTTTATGTCTACCCTCCATCATATGATTGTTCCTACCCTACTCTTATGATTTATCCCCATATATTTTTAGGCTACTTAGCTGAATACACAACATTTTACTTAGATATTTCTCTTGCCAATTTCAAACACTTACTAATATTTTAATCCCTGACCATTTATACATGTGGTTATAATAACTGACATAGATTATGTTTATTAAAACAAATCGTTTAAATTTCTCTTGTCAGTTTCAACTTTTACTAATGTTATTATCCCTGACCATTTTTATATCTGGTTATAATAACTGACATAGATTATGTAAATTAAAACAAATTGTTTAAATTTCTCTTGTCAGTTTCAACTTTTACTAATATTTTTATCCCTGACCATTTTTATATCTGGTTATAATAACTGTCATAGATTATGTTGTATAAAAACAAATCATATGAATACATATTTTTTTGTTTAAAGATATCATATCTCTACTGAATCGGGTGTTAGCCACGATGACAAGCAGCGAAGAGGGTAACAAAGTAGAAGAAGACAAGGCTATGTTCTATGATAACCTGTGGGCGATTCAACCGTTCAACCCGAGCTCGTATTGGTTCTTAAAAACTGGTAAATGCATGCCTCTTTGAATTAAGTATTTTTTGTTGTTTTTTTTTTTTATTGCATTGGTGACTAAAATAAGAAACTGTTTAGATTAATTTGTTGTTTTAGACTATGTTTTATAGAAAATTCTGCAAAACATTACCTTACCATCCATGCAAAATCATAAGATTTGTAATACCTAAAAACATTTTGTAAATGGTAGTTTTATAACTCCAATATTCTTAGAAACTATTCCACCAACAGAGGAAGCCGCAGAGGCGATTGACGCCGAGGACGAGGTTGAAGTGGCAAATCCTCCAGTCGGCGAGATTTGTTTGTTGTCATGTCCGTCAATCGTCACGTCTTTTGAAATGGAGATCGGTAACGAGACTATACCTGTGCTGGTCATGCAAGCGTCGCTAACTGGTCAAGTTAAAGATTGGAGCTCGGTCGTAAGTATTATTTAGTAAAGAAACAAAGTTTTTATTTGCTCTCGCACACAATTTTTTGTTTATTCGCAGCATCTTTACATAACGTTGTAAAAGTTTCATGGACACAATGCAACGTTTTCATTGTTTTAACAGGAGGTTCCATTTACGAAAAATAAATTAACCTTTTATTGATTTATAGAAACGAAAACCTTTCTTAAAAGTGGCGGCGTGAATTACAAGTGTAAAAAAAATATGCCTGCTTTTCTTTTTAGTTATATGCCGAATCAACGTGGGCGATGCAAGTGTCGTACTATAACATTGAGCGCGCTGTTTGGGAGCCACTCATAGAACCCGTGGAGGTACTCCAAGACTACCAGTATAAACATGTGCCATGGGAACTCAAGATGGAGGTAAAATGTGCATTGTCATTCAATTAACACAGCTTTTCTCAAAATATTTTACTAGTAATCAGATGAGAAAACTATTGCTAACTGTTAAGTAGACTTTAAGCACGCTTTCGATTAAATATACATAGGTAAATAAATAAGGATGTACTACCTAAATAACACAGTTCATAAATTGCCAGATGGGAGCCTTCTAAGAAGAGATTTATAAAAAAGCGGTATCTTTAGTTAGACATACTAAAAATGTTTAAAGAAATTTTGCATTAATTTAGATGGGGCTTAAAATGGGAAATAAATAAGTGAACAGGGTGTAAACAGACCCATCACATAGCCATTGTCTTAAAATTCTGAGTATCAAAGTAACATTGAACACAAATTATTGCTGGGAAACGATTTTTACTTTAATCGCGGCTTAACGCATGCAAATCATTGTGCTTACGTGTGCATGCACGGTACTGGAGTTGTGGGTGTATTTCAAATTAAGTTATATTATATGAAAACTTAATTACTTACATGAAATAAAAAAATAAATGAACTTTGACCTTCAATATGTTCCTCACCGGAAGGTTCCCAAGTATGGTCGAGAACAAGAAAATTATCACAATGATGGGGAGTATAAGCCCACGTACGCACGGACGTAAAAATATCGCGGCGGGATTTCATCGCGCACTGGACTCGGACTTTCAACTCTCGGTGTTGAGCCGAGCGTTGAGAATCTAACAGAGCGTACACCAGCGTGTCGAAAAAAAACACTGTTGGATTTTCAATTCTCGCCGCTAAGCAGGGCGTTGAAAATCCAGTGTGCGATTTTTATCGCACACTGACTCACACGGACGTAAACGTATTTTTACGTCCGTGCGTATTTATAGAAATAAAAAAAATTGTTCAAGTCTTTTGTATCAAACAGGTAGTGATGCACGCACAAGAGACGCACGCAGCGATCGACACAACGGACGAAGCTGCTAATTTGCAGGCCGTAGCACAACGACACGCCAGTAAGACCATCACACTGTCCAGCAGTGAACCACTAGAGATCACCATCACTAGGACGGGCATGGAGGTGAGATCACACATACGGGCTCTTTTAGGGTTCCGTATCCAAATGGCAAAAATGGAACCGTTATAATTTCGTCATGTGCGTCTGTCGATCTATCCGGATGAAACACTGCCGTTTTACTCGGAGACTCTTGGCACTATATCGATGAAAAGTGAAAAGAATGTGTGTTCTGTGCACCGCTAAACTATAGTGTAGTGAAAATACAAAAAAAAAAACATAACGGGTGGCTGGCAAATATACGTAACCGAGGAAAAAAAACAATGCACATAAGAGTGTGGGGATCGTTGGATACCATAATTAAAAAGATGATGAGGGTTCTAGAGTTTTGAGATAATTATGTTATATTTTCTGTTACAACCGCAGTAAATAAGCTTTGTTTTTGTTAGTTTTTTTTTAAACTTATTTTTGCGATTTATGCGATCTATGCGTAAATATTCATCCCAACTATTGAACCCGTCACTGCGCGAGGTTCGACACGCGCAGTGACGGTTTTTTTTAAAATTAATTGGCGGAACTTCACAGTGTTGGGAATTGGTAAATAATTGCAATAAAACATTTCCCAAAGTCATAATATTTAAGTTAAGACCACGGCGTCAATCAACGTCCTCGTGTATCGCGTAGTTACTAGAAATTATGATATAAACAAATAAAAAAAAAATGCTATTTAATGCCCAAACTTAAATTTAACATTAAATCGAGTGTCAAAGTTTAATTTTAGGCGCATAATGCTGGTGGGCATTAAAATATTTATTTGCATCACGTGAAAATGACGATCGTGTTTGTGTTGCAATGCTTCATATTAAAAAGGTGGACACTTAATCGATTAGTTAAAGTATTTGTAAAAAAAAAGTTAAGAACGACTCTTCTATTTCAGGTGCTAACTCAACTAGGAAACTCGTTTTCATCTGCTATCACCGAGGGCGGGACTGCGATTTTATCCAAATCTAACGATGATGTGAGTTACAGTTTCTCAGAATGTAAAATTAAATAATTTTAGCCTGTTTCAACACCTCTGAATAAGAAATATCTATCAGATAAATCAAACGAAGTTAGAAATTATCTGCCAGATAAGTGACGGGGAAGTTTTTCAGAGGTAGTGAAACAGTCCATTATTCTTTGGTTTTTTTAATGCGTTGTTTAGACCATGGTATAATAATATACTTCGCCAGGTATAGCATTCCGGTCACGGGGGTGACACAAGCCTTTTTTTTTTTTTTTTTTTGGATTTGAAATCATCAAATGACCTCTCCCGCTCTGGGCGGAGCGGAAAGGCGTGTCAGACTCTTACTGACTAAAACCCACCCGTGTTCCTTCAGTTGCCTGTGCGCCAGGGCCACGGTAACTCTTTCGAACAATCCGCGACCCCGGCAGGCATCGGCCTTATCGGACCCCGTCAATTATGCTGACAACTCTTTGAGGCGCGCGTGGAACACATCGCGCCGTCGACCCGGGCCTGATCCTTACCGGACGGCGAGCTGCCCATTGCTCGCCGTCCGCAGGCCCGCGCCTACGGTGGCCGGGAGTCGGCTATGGACTCCCGACGCCCAGGGTGTCTCCTCCTGCGGCGACTAGGGGCGTGAGGGCGCAATGATTGCCTCTCCCTCACGCGCTCCGCCTCCTCCTTCGCGAGCATTACTGCTTCGCAGAAGGAGGTGACTGCTTCCCATTCTCTCTCGCTCCGTACGATGGCCCGAACCAGGGCCGGACGCGAGAGATCGCCGCCGCCGATCGCCGCCACGAGGACACGGCGGTGCTCCGCCCAAGCCGGGCAGACCTCCACCGTATGCTCCACCGTGTCCTCCGGTCGATACGGGGGTGACACAAGCCTAAGTCATCACCGCTGTGTTACCAGTAGTGTGTAATAATAACTCCCCAATCGCCTTTATTACCTGTGTGAATCCGATAAAACAAAGAGGTTTTAACTAACAATTACGTTGGTATTGTTTAGTTTTATTAGAAAAATGAAACAACAATTTAAATGGTTTATATATATTTTTTAACAGAATGGTGACGGAAAATGTTTCCATAATTCGTGTTTTGTTGCAATAAAGTGGCAACTGGATAGTTAATGGGCGGTCTTATCGCTAAAAGCGATCTTTTAAACTGTCCACCATCGCCTGTCTGAATAACACATAAAATAGGTTTGATCTATTTTTAAGCCCCGACGAAAAAATAGGGGTGTTATAAGTGTAACGTGTGTATCTTTGTGTCAATCTGCGGCGTCGTAGCTCGCAAATGGCTGAACCGATTTTGTTTTTTTATTTTTTATTTGTTTGAAAGTTGACTTGGTTAAGAGCTAAGAATAATTTATTCGTAGGTTGAGAGAGTACTTAGCTAAAAAATAATTAAAATCTGTTAAACCGTTTTTAGAGGTCGTTGTTTGTGTCGGGGCTTTTTTATTTTTAAATTTAGTTTTTATATTTTAACGTATATTTTTTTAGGAAGTCCACAATTATCACGGCGCGCCTTATGTTCTTCACAACTGCACTGGTCTGACTGCTAAGTTGATGTTGAATGAAAACCATGACTTCTCCGTAATGCTCACTGAAGAATATGTTTCTTCAGACTACAGGTAAAGTAAAGTATTTCAAGGGAGAAAAGAGTCATTTGTGAAAAAAAAGTAAAAAAAAAATTTGTGCAAGTTTTACCTTGCAGCTTTAATAATTTAAAAAAAAGAAGTTAAAATAAAACGTATTAAAAATCGTAGAAATCAAGAAAGCATCTTTTCAAAAAAAACTACAGGTTATTTATAGTTTTATTTTTATACAGGGTCGAATTAAATTAGCTAGCGAAACTCTACAGACGTGATGTGAACACGATAAATTAAAGAAAACAGATTTTCTTAACTCATACTTCAAGTAACAAAACTGCCAGCAGTCGTTGACCCCAAAAAAAAACATCAAATCATTTTTAATTTGTCGTGACATCACGTCTGTAGAGTTTCGTTAGTTAATTTAATTTGACCCTGAATTGTTCTAGTAAAATGTACCTCATTACGAGATCATGTGTTTTGTTTTAGGGAAGTGGTTTTGGAACCAGGCGCGTGTGTTCCACTGCAAGTGAAACATGGTGGAATGAACTTGATGAAACTGAATGAAGCACCCAGACCGCTCAAATTAAATGTTAAGGTAAAGAATAATTATTACTAATATAAACTATTGGATCAATAGAATACGCGATCGAATAATATTATGATTTATACAACGTAATTTTGTCTCTCATTTAAAGTTACGAGCAATCTGCAGCAATTAATTTTATATAATGTTCATGGCTAGCACATACTAGAGGAACGCAGAGCAGATGATAGACCTTATTTTCATTAACATAAAGTGCAATTTTGTACGAGCATCGTCGCGGATGTTCAAGAGGCTCCTCATGCGTACTCGAACGAGCAGTTTGTTTGTTAAAGTTTATTCAATATTATCACAAAATTGCTCTGTATTATTTTTCTTTTCATTCATTGTGAAATAAACCTAATGCATATTTAGAACAAACGTGCACGCGCGCTCTAAGATGCTTTTAGAACAAACGTGCACGCGCGCTCGTAAGATGCTTTTAGAACAAACGTGCACGCGCGCTCGTAAGATGCTTTTAGAACAAACGTGCACGCGCGCTCGTAAGATGCTTTTAGAACAAACGTGCACGCGCGCTCGTAAGATGCTTTTAGAACAAACGTGCACGCGCGCTCGTAAGATGCTTTTAGAACAAACGTGCACGCGCGCTCGTAAGATGCTTTTAGAACAAACGTGCACGCGCGCTCGTAAGATGCTTTTAATGCCTTCCATTTATGATAATCAGCCTTGGAGAAGGTCAATGACGACTATTTTTCAGAAAGTTTTACCTACCCCTGTAAAATAACGTTTGCGATCACGAGTTTTTACTGCGCGGCGACGTTAAATACTATATAATATTATTATAAATATTACAGATAATAGAAATAGACTACGACGTCAAAATCCTGGTGGACCAGAAAAGCGATACTTCCCTCTAGACCGTTCCGCTCCTTATATGTCCGTAGGTTAGTCCGTGCCATCACAGCGGGCCCTATCAGAATATACCAGCGGTGCAGTATTTATTTTTTAAATATTGCAGCATTATGCTGAGATAGGAACCTTTTTGGCCTCGCACGGGTCTTTTTCTCGATTAATCTTCAATTAAAATATTTTTCTTTCTTCTCTCTTTCTTTCCAGATAGTAGAAATTGACGACGACGTCCAAATCCCGGTGGACCGCGCAGACAAGAGATACTTCCCTCTAGGCCGCAAAATTGTGGGCACAACTGAGAAGAACGTCCCGCTCGTGGCCGCCGTGGAGCCGCGCGGTCTTATCTCCGACGTCGTCATGCAGGACGCCGCGCTGCACATATACCTCCGCAGTGTGGTGCAGGTGTGTGACGTCATTGTACACTAGACAAGCGATATTTCTTACAAGCAGGTGGGCACCACGACTGATAACACCGTGCCGCCGTCGAGCCGCGTCCTACTGTCCTTTCATTTTACCTCTGACAGAAGCAATCCAACAGCAACCTTATTGTAAAGCTTAAGGGGGCAGCGCCAGGTAGCTCGCAAAATTCTAATTTTCTTACGTTTTTTGCAATTTGCAGGTCAGTGTCAGGTTGTATGTTGAACAAAATATGATTTGCGAATGACTATTTAAATAGCCATTCAATGGGATTCTATGAACTTAGAGGGTTGTATTGATTATTTTAATGATTATAATTCTGTAAATACATACTTGTTGCGGTCGCGAATCATATTTTGTTCAACATACAACCTGACACTGACCTGTAAATTGCAAAAAACGTAAGAAAAATTCAATTTTGCCTTAAACGAATTCGAAGTCAAAGACGTTTTCAAGAAGCAACTGAGACCATTGGGGTAACTATTTCACTCGGTACTAAGGTCAGATCAACTAAGAATCGGCCCAACAACAATATCAGTCAGGTGATGTAACCTCTTGAATCCCGTGTATGAGACACAATGATTATCTATTGTGTCTCGCTTTATGTCGCGACCTCGCATCGAGCGAGACTCAAAAAGTTAATCAACAGTCATTATCAGAATTATTACGCAATTATAGATATTTTGAAAAAGGTGTCAAGCCCACTAAAGAACACTGTCCTTCAGGATATAGGATTTTCCTAGTTTGAAAGACAGGGGTCTTACTCATCTGTAATAGCCATCATACTCATCCCTTATTGAAACAACACTGGTGTTACTGGTGTATAAGTTGACGCGGCATTCGAAGGACCAACACGCGGGGATGTATTTTTTTTTTGTTTTTGCGGGGATGGAAATATTGGACGACAGACAGAATTGAGCAAAAGGGAATATGAGGTTATTAGTGAGAAAATAGGGATGGATGGACTTACTTAAGAAGCTTCTGGACGAAACACGTTGACTCAAGGACAGCCTTCGCAGCCGTCCCACGTGTTCACTGACTTTCTTCTTCTCCCTGTGATGCACTATCACTTGATTTTTAAATGTCACACTTGTGTTGGCCAACACTTATAAAATAAAGAGTTTTTGAGTTTTTTGATATAGTAGCGGATTATTAGCGGCGCGGCGCGGTGCGAGTGCGGTTGACTCAAATCTCATCGCAAGAGTGTTTTTTTTTTAAATCACAGTGGATTTATGCTGCGATTGGCTATTGCTGCGGCGGAAGTGCCTCTGATTCGGCGCGTGTGATGAGCATCCCTCTCGTTCTATTGTATGGGAATTGGGAGGGACGGAAATATAGCTCAAAACTTCGGTCGGCAATATTATAGTAAACTTATTACTAAAGCTTGCGCGAGCAGTTACCTTTTTTTTTTTGATCCGTGGTGATAAATCCTCGTGGATGTCCTCCCCCTGAGGGGGCGGAGGGGCCTGTCAGACTCTTACTAACTAATAACCACTTCGGTGTTCCGCCTCATACCTACGCCGGGGTCGCGGGAACGTACGATTCTTCCGCAACCCCCCACTGGTGCCCGCCTCTGCGGGATCCGTCTGGTCGAGCGGTGGAGTGAGATGTATGACTCCCACCGCGACGTCTAAGAGGGGCGCGCGTGGAATACTACGTGCCGCCACCTCGGGTCCTGATGTTTGGGGGGCGACGGACGTCCCCGAGTCCGTCGCCCCTGGACTAGTGATGTTCAAATCCGCTGTATTCTAAAGACGCAACGCGCTGTACTTACACGAAAGAATATAATAATATCTCTTATAGCGGAACATTCTTTAAGTACACTAATTTATATATTTTTTTTTTTTTTTTTATAATATTATTTAAGTACACTAATTTACAGTTCTGCAGTAACACATACCTACACAAGAACAAAATAACAATTTACAAAACGACTAAACAGGATCGCGATTCTCGAGTACTGTGTTTACAAAAAAAAATGCGTACGTGTCATACAGATAAAGCGGGCCGACTGCCGCTCGAGTTCACTCGACGCGCTGTGCTGTGTTACTCTATAAGACTAAAGACTCTAAAGACTATTAGACTATAATGCTAACCCGTTCTGGCCCCGCTGTGCGCGTTTAGACGTTTAGTTTGTTGAGGCGTTTTAATTACAGCCCGAAGTCAGAGCCGATATAGTAAATGCTAAACGCTTTGTACACATAGTCTGTTATGTTTTAACGCTATACGTTTTATTAACCATCACTACCCTGGACCCATTTAGGGGGGCTGGAAAAGGGCGTTGTCCGCCCTCCGCCGACGCCCAGTGCGCCTGCTGCGGGCCGGGTGAGAGGATGAGATCTCTCGCTCCCTTTCCGCAGCCTCTTTCTGCGAAGTGACTGTTTCGCAAAAGGATACCACCGCGTCCCAGGACTCCTCGCCGCCGACCATGGCATTCACTATGGCTGGCAGCGACAGGTCACTGCCTACTGCTGAGATGAGGGCACGGCGCGACTCCTCCCAAGCGGCACACTCTGCCAGCGTGTGCCGCGCCGTGTCCTCCCGGTAGTCGACGCAGTGGTGACACCGGGCGTCCGGCTCCCTGTTTATGCGACACAGGTACTTCCCGAAGCAACCATGCCCCGGGAGCACCTGCGTCACCCGAAACGACAGGTAGCCGTGCCTCCTCCCGAGCCAGAGGTCGAGCACCGGCCGGACTGCCTAGATGGTGACGAGGCCGGTGGTAGGGTGTGAGAGCCTGTCCCGCCATTTCGGTGCTCCATATGTCGCTGCATCAATCGCGAGCCCCGCGCCCGCGCTTTCTCGCGCCACCGATACAGTGACGCGAGCACCTTCACCTCCAGGTCATAGGGCGGGGATCCGGCCAGTGCACAATCCGCCTCGAAACAGTATGTGCGGTACCCCCTAACGACCCTGACGGCCATCGCTCTCTGCGGCTTTCGCAAAACAGCAATGCTACCGGCCGTCAGGTCAGCCGCCCAGATCGGGGCCCCATAAAGGGCCATCGTTCGGACGATCCCCACGTAGCGCTGCCTATAAGCGGCGCTCCGGCCCCCCAGATCGAGATGCGTTGACAGCGCACCAACCGCGCCCACAACTTGGGTGCTAGCCACCGGAAGTGGGGGCCAAAATTCCACCGGCTGTCGAGCACTAATCCCGGGTACTTCATGGTGGGCTCGACAGAAATTCGACCCCCCCCCCCCCACCACAATGTAGGATCCGGACGGTGGCGCCCCCCAGGGTCGATGAAACACCATGGCCTCCAACTTGTTGAGGATCACCTCCAGGCCGAGGCGCCGTATGCGGCTCACCGTCTGTGAAACCACAGCCGTCGCTAGCAACACTGCCTCCCTGTACGAACTCCCCCGGGCCGTGACCAGCGTGTCGTCCGCGTAGCACGTCAGATCGACGCCCGGTTGGAGTTCGCCCCTCAACACCTAGTCGTACCCGATGTTCCACAGATCGAGCCCTGTGGAACACCGCACGACATGGGGCGCTAGTTTACGCCATCGCGTCCCATGTAGGTGACACACCTCTCCGCCAAATAAGCCCCAACGATGTGGCGGAGGTAGAGAGGCTCCCGATGATATTGCAGTGCCTCCCGAATACAACTCCAGGGCAGGGTCTTGAAGGCATTGGAGATGTCCAAGGACACCGCCACCACCACCTCACCCCGGGACACCGTTTCCACCGCCAGGACTCTCACCCGCAACATAGCAAGGATCGTGGAGCGCCCATGCCGCAAGCCAAACTGGCTCTCGTCCAGGTCCGGCCCTTCTCTGCACAAGTGGCCGACGAGGCGGGCTGCGAGTATCGGCTCCAGCAGCTTACCTACCTCGTCTAGCAGCACTATGGGCCAGTACGCGGACGGCGAGTCCGCAGGGCGCCCCGGTGTTACCTAGGCAAAATTTTTGGTAAATAAATAATGTATTACTTACTTGCATATTTAATTGAATATTTCGGTTTTTAGGTAACAAATACGTTATCAGTGAACGTGTCGGTGTACTACATGACGCTGAGCGGCAACGAGGTCCGTTTGTTAGGCGAAGTGAAGCCCGGCGACATACTGCGACTGCCGCTACAGGCCGTGCACACTCCCACTGCAGAGCTGTTCTTCTCTGTTGAAGGTTTGTTGTATATTGAATATAATATATGCTCTTTATTATGTACACCATAAAAAATACAGATATAAATGTAGATATTTTATAAAGGGTGGCACAATGGGCGGTCTTGTCGCTAAAAGCGATATTTTAAAGACAACCTTTGGATGGATTAAGGGAGACGGAGAGGCAATACTGCAGTTAGTCTGTGATGTACCATTTACAATCAAATCATTTTTTTTTTTTTTTATATGCAATAACTAGCTTCTGCCCGCGGCTTCATCCGCGTGGATATCGGAAATTATCCCACGGGAACGTGGTACCGGAATAAATAGTATCTTTTCATGTAAATCCATTCATCCGTTAAAGCGTGAAAAGGTAACAAACAGACAGTCACTATCGAATTTATAATATTAGTATGGATTACATACATGCATAAAACATATACTTATCTACATATTATAATAATCGTGTAATAAGAGCAAATAACATAAAGCGATGTTTAAGGAGGGAGATAGTGATGGCATTTTGTATTGTTTGTTACGAACTGAAACAATTTACGTCACTAATAACACTTGAATTACGAAAATCGGCCTTACTGCTACGAAATATAGACTGACAATGTCAAATTATTACCATGGACGTAGGATTGACTGTAAATGTCCTAAATTTTGGTAATTCCAACCGCGAACAGACTATCTGCAATGTTCGGTATTTGCTGAAATCACTCACTAAAACGCTGTGAGCGGTCGATAAATGTGGTAGCTATTTATTGTTCCTGACTTTAAAAACATGTAAAATGTATAAACTGATAATGTTAGCAAAACCTTTTATCTCCTTCTTATAATTCAAATCTTTGTCCAGGTTTTACAGTATCTGTATCGCCGTTCATTTGGCGAGAGCTTCAACAGCAAGTGCACATATCCAAACTGTTGCAGTGCGACTCTAAGGATAAGAACACCGGCGAGAAGTTCTACCTGAAGGTATTATTACCTTACAAATAGTTCTACTATATTAATAATTTTATTTACTTGTAAAACTATAGATCCATGACATAGAAATTTTTCGTAAGAGTACGTTACTATAACTGAGAGTGACTACACGGAACACGAAAGACTCCTGTCTTTTGCGTTCCGTGCTCCGTCAGATCCATATCGATTATTTCAATGAAACATGCGAAATCGGATGGACAAAAGATTGCATGCATACATTTTGTATAGACTTGTTAATACATGTTAATTCTCTGTTTGGGCAGCATTCTCTGATATACGGTCAAGATATTATAAGGTCGCGATACTGTGTTGATTGAGTTGTAGTTTAATATTTGATATTGATGGAAAGACTGATGAAGCAGCAGGCCACTTTCCGTAATTAAAAACGTCCAAAATCTAGTCGCAATCTCATCTCAGTTACAATAAATGTCAAAAACTTGTCGAAAATTTATGAAAGTTGAAGTGTTTTTGACAGGTTCAAACATCAGTCATCATGACATTAGATTGCGAACGTTCTTAAAAATACGGGAATGGTCCCTCAGCCTGTTTAATACATTATCTATTTAAATACAGGCCATCGGCACTATGGAGCAAGTATTCTACGAGAATACAACCCGCCACACGTTCGCGTCGGCTTGCTACGACATCGTACTGAAACCGGCCGTCAAGCTTCAGAACTGTTTGCCTGTCGAGATCGTGGTCTCTCAGTTAGGACTGAAGAGAACACAAGTTTTTCAGTCAGGAGAGATGTTCCATCTTTCGCATCTGTCCCCTAACAAAGCGTCTATTGTTATTATGGTAAGTATTAATATACAACGGTACCAGGATCTTTCGGCGCGTGGCCCAAGTAGGAACTAACGCCGCAATTATGTTTTTTTTTTTGAAACTATTTTTGTAACACTTTTGTGGCGGCATCTACAACGCCACATGCGAACTACGCATTGAACTGACGTCACGCAAAATCCTACATCCCGCAAGCGAAGTTTACCGCGTAAACGCTGTGAAGTTTACCGCGGGGATATATGCAACATACCGACATCAATCGTCCGGCAGTAGCCCCCCAGACACGACATCCGTCTGGTCGGAAGATCCTCCCTTTTTTATGGAGGATATGTGAATTTTACACCTTGTCCCTCATACCTCGATACTGATAACCTCGAACATGGACATCGGCGCAGCATTCTAGCAGCAAGTTAGGCGTGACGTCATCATCGTCACTTCCTTGAGCTTGAGCTTTCGAGCGGCGAGTCACACAGCCAGCCAGCACCTACGGGTTCAACGGGTATCCTGACCACTAGCATGCAACAAATGTTTCCAACAACGGTCCCCTGTCAACGTCATTGGACCGCCAAAAAATCCTTGTAGCACTCTACATTAGTATGTCTTGTGGTGCATATAAAGTAATGATAAGTCGTATCATCACTATCGACACATTAGCGTGTGAACGTCCACCGCGGGTCATTAGTATAGCCCCTTAAAATGATCGCAAAGGAATATAGCCATAATCACTGAAATGAGCAAACGGATAGATAGAGCAGTTTATAGTTATAAGTAGGACTCAGGATCACAGGACATGATCCTGCAATCTTGCTGGTCTTCCTTGTGCTCTCATTCTTGACATAAAAACTTAATCACGGTGGCGGTAAACGCCATGGGGAAAGACTACCTATACTTGATGTTGTTTGCTTTTGCTTATTGCGTAAAAACGACAAACTATAACTTTCAGATTCAAAACTATCTCGACAAATGTTGGGTTTGTACGAAGAACCTGCCAGAGAGCGAGACAGAGCTGTCAGTATGGTCCTTCGAATCACACGACAGCCCTTCGGTGATGACATTAGACTTGGGTATGCATAGTGTGGACATGGATGGCACGCAAGTCTTGTCTCTCTATTGTCCTTTCTGGATGCTCAACAAAACAGGCTTTACTCTTTGCTATAGGGTAAGTCCACATTTTTATATTGTGCCTTTTTTTTCTTAAGGCTTTCTGATATTTACGTGTCCGGTGGTTTTGGTATTGAAATCTGATTTTGAAGTAAATAATCATCATCGCTGCAGAACACTTTAACTTTTTAATGTGTGTTGAGCGCAAAAAAATGCTCAATAATATCTGTTGAATTTTGGTGCACTCAACATAAATATTTTTCTACAACATAAGCCAGATGTTTCATGTAATAAGTACAGGTAATATTGACGTTTGAAGCTAGACAGAAATGGTTGCTTGAGAACCTTTGTATATCCTATCAGCATTTTATCGAAGCTATCAAGTAAGAGTAGTACAGTAAGTAGATAATCTAATAGGCTATATATACTAACTGTGTTTGTCTTGTCATTTTACAAAGTCATTGATATGTACTTCGTGAAGTTAACTTTATTCGTACTTCTTGGAGAAGACCTTTATATCATATTGGCCATAAACACATTGCGTGGTTACAGAAATCAAAGAAACCAGAAAAAGATTCCAGCACACCCAACAAGGTATCTTTGAGATGATCTAACTGTGAATATTTTTATAGTTGTTTTTTCCTTTATCATTTTATTTAATCCTCGATTAGGTCGGTTACTGCTTCCTGAGTCTAACAAGCTTCATCTCAAAGCGATAGTTGTAGGATTTTTTAGCTTCGATATTTATGATTATTGCCTTGTTAATTGTTGTTTATAAATAGCATGCGTTTTTCAGTGGGGTCATAGCCTAATCCAAAAGTATACATATACAGGGTGACTTGGGACATCGACGCGAAAACTGTAACCATGAATTCCTCACATGATTCTAGACCTCGTAGCGTAGAATTTTTTGGTCGGTTATAAAAAAAAAAACAGTTTTTCATAGAAAAGTATAATACCTACGCGGTCAAAATGAATGGAACAGCAATTTTTATTTTATAACCTACGAAACATTAAAACGCTGGGGGGTTCCCAAACATACTGAATTCGTACTGAATTCATGGTAACAGGTTGCTCGTCGATATTCCCTGCCACCATGTATTAGTTTGTTTACCACCTATTTGACACGATAGATTTGGTGTGGTGATAGATATGTTAATTTATATTTAGATAAGTAATGTCATAGACTAATAAAATGAATATTGTATGGGTTATCCATTTTATGTAAATTACAGATTAAGCATTCACCTTGCAGTAAATTTATTAGACGCCATACTTCTTGTTTGCCGGTAAGTGCAAACATTACTTCAGCACTTCTAAGAAAGAAATACATGGTTATATTATTTTGCTACTTACATTGAGCACTCTAAAGAGGTTTTGGTTATAACTGTAATACGTTTTAAGTTCTGTGTGGTGGAGTTTTTGGGTATAAAATAAATGATAATTATTGAATTGGTATTGAATTTTTTGACACACATCAGTCAACGGAGCTTTGAAGATTGGGTTCAGTTTATCTAACTAAAGTGTTGTTGTTTTAAATAAATGCACACATCGTAGCTTTATTTTTGTGGATTACCATGACCCTACTGTATTTATTTTGCTTTTTAGCAGCATGAAATTTATATAAGTATCCAATTATTTACACTAGTTAAATCAGCGTCGTAATAATTCGTCATAATTACAATACGTAGCATGATCGATGATGTATTGCATGATCACACATCTGAGTTCCATCATTCACCATTCTAAAGTATATTTTGCATTGACAAATAGGCCAAGTGAAGTGCCAGTTTCACTTTCTTTTTAAATAGCTTTGCGGGTACGGTAAGCAAGCTTATGGTACAGGATATAACGAAATGACACTTGACGCAGCATTGGCAACTCACATAAAAAAAAATAAGAAGATCGAATGGTTATTAGGTGTTTTGTTTTTTTAGAATGTGGATGAAACTGGCAACGTGATATTCCATCCTAAAGATTATAAGGAACCGATACTGTTCTCGTTCCGTGCTAAGAACTTCTTCGGAAAGAAGAAGGCGGCTATAAGACTGGAGTTCGGTGAATGGTCTGATAAGTTCTCGTTGGACGTTCCCGGCAGTTCTGGAGTTGTACAGTGCAAACATGAGGGGAGGACTTATGAGGTACGTTTACTGAATGTTTCTAAGTATGTGGCTGAATCACTTCGAAGTAAATCATGCGGCAGATTAAAGAGATACAAAAGGGATAAATAAAACCTACAGAAGCGACCAAAATATAAACTTCTTCGTAATTTTAGGTTACGTTTTCAAAATAATTACTTTTTTGTAGGTGGCAGTTACAAACCAGCTGACATTCAACAGTTTGACCAAGATGGTGATATTTACGCCATACTTCTTGATCATCAACGAAGCGCCTTTTGACATCCAATATCAGGAGCTGCACAGATCTGGCGATCCTTGGATAACGGTAAGTCCACATTATTCACAGACTTAAAGTACCTTCCTTTCCCTCCACCTCCCAACTTAATAAAAATCTTAAATTCATTCGCTCACTGACAGACATAGCCCAACCTAACCCGCTGGGCCTAAAAGCATGACATTTTGCACAAGAATTCCTTATTTAACAAAGGTCAGCATTAAGGATTTATTTTTCGGAAATTCATCCCTTAAAGGGGTTATATAGGGGGTGAAAATTTGCGTGGAAGTTTTCATTTTTGCCTATGGGAAACCCATCGGGGACACAGTTTGTCTTGTGATAAATTATTTTACTTTACTTTAACTATGATATAAAACGCAGTTATAACTTGGTCGTCAGCCTACGTTTTGCGCGTGTTCTAGTTGCTTCACACATTCGCTAGCACAATTTCCATCAAAATCAAAATATTTTATTTCACATAAACCTACATGGGCACTAATGACACGTCAGAAGCTAGGTGCACGGTTACAATTGGTCGTTTTCTATGGAGAAGAGCCGGCAAGAAACACCACGGTTACTACTCTTTTAAAATTAATTTGCTTTTACAATATTTTCAAGTTACAGTGTTAATAAGTATGGGAGAACAGTGTAGGGTTGTCAACAAGTACCAGATTAACAAAATAGAAAATGGTCTATAAATCTACAGTCCACAAGTTAGGCCTCCAACATTCTCGCATTTACAAAATATAAAAGATAAATAAAATAATAAAATTATAAGCCCATTTAAACCAAATGTCATGATTGCCATTACAATTTTAACAAATCGGAATTAATATCCTGTCTACAAAAGCCATTAGTAAAGAGTTGAAATTAGAACTATATAATGTCAAATAATGGGAAGATTATGTCAATGAAGATCATCATCATCTTTCTTCTCATGTCCCATGTTACCTGTGGTTGGCGCAACACGTTTTTTCTTCCACTCTCCCCTGTCAGCCGGCACTCTATAATTCACTCCTTTTTCTTTCATATTATCTCTCACATAATTCATCCATATTTTCTTTGGTCTTCCTCTCGCCAATTTCCATGTGTCCGGGCAAACGAGCAAGTGAAATTGCCCGCAAAAAATTACTCTTTCAATAACATTATCTTGATTGTTTCCCAGGTGCCACTAAACTCTAGCGCGCCTCTATGGCCCGTCATAGAGAGAGATGATAAGTTACTATTACTACGCGTCGCTAGCTCTGCCAAATACTCCGCACCGTTCTTATACACCGAACACCATTCCGTTTGCTTGAAGCTCGACAACGAGGTAAGATATAAGAATTATTTCTTCAATGCATAGAAATGTTAGAAGTAAATAAACAAAAGAACGTTTTGTTTTTTTGGTAGTCATAATCAGAAATTATTAAGGGCCCGTTGATTGATACATAGTTAAAAATGACGAACAGTCAATTTAACAATAGTCACTTGACTGTAGTTAAAGTTTAACTACTCTGTCAAACTACTGATCTACTGTCGAACTACTGATCAAACATACTAATTGTTAAAATGCGTTGGTTAAACTAACAATTTGTTTAAAATGACCTAAGTATGTTGTTTGACAAACGGTTAAGCTAACTACAGTTAAAACAATTGTCAATTTGCTATAAAAGTTAACCATGCACAGACAGAGTAGTTAAACTTTGACAGCTATTGACTATTGTCAAGTGACTAATTGTTAAATTGACTATTGGTCATGTTTAACTATGTATCAAACAACGGGCCCTTAATCAAAGTGCTGTTAGTCAACTTAACAGCACTTTTTTAACGTCATGCAAAAGCTACAAAAGGCAGCCCTCTGCACACCTGCCCTTTAACGGTTTCTTGTGTTGTAACTGTACATGATTGTGCCACTCTGGTGTAAAGGCACTGTTCACTATCCGTTGAACGGTTAAGGCCAGTGTAGATCAGGCGAAGCGCTTTTGATTTTTCTACTTCCGCAATGTTCACATTTTTATAGCAGGGAATGTCTGCTTTACATTGTATTCATAATGTTTTCCTCAGTTTGGCGGTTTATTCGTGGAAGTGCAACTGACGGAAGGCGGCACTTACATCACAATTAGACAGTACCGTGACGGACACGCGCCCGCGTTGCTCGTCAACTACACGCCGAACAGCAGCATCACCATCTATGAAAAGGAGAACGTTAATACTAGGTAAGGTATTCCATATGCTGATATCCTATGCAATGATAGGAATAAGTTGTGCCATTTCGCAGGGTTTTCATGACGATTTCTTAATATTGGCATGCCATAAAATTACAAATTAATATTCCGGAAGTACAAATACGCTGAGAACTCGTCATATTTGAATTCAGCATTTTTACGATGATAAACTTGACGCGTTCCTTAACGCAGTTTGCGGTAGGAGTTGACTGGTAGAAATCGTCACGTATGAAAAAAGCGTTATGCCCTCTTCACGCAAATTTCTCTCTCTCTTTCAATAGAAAGAAGGGAATAAAAAGTAAATTGTAGTCTCATTTCTTACGAAATGTATGGGAAAAGTTTTTTGCAATTTCTGACTTGTTTAGTACTCAAACCTCAGTTGGTCCAATAGAGGTTTTTGATCCATATATGGAACATGACCGATAGGCATAAAAAAAAGTTTTTCTGAAAATTGCCTATTTTCCTGCCGACTGTACTTTTTTTTCAAAATCTGTACCGCAATTTTTTTTTTTTTTTTCAAAAAGTTATGAAAAGTCTCCTAAGACTGTTTTCCTGTAGCTACAACGTTAAAGGTAGCTGCCCTTGCTGCTCATTTCAAAAATCCACCCTGTATACGAGTGGGAGCTTGCGAGTATCGCGTAAGGAACTTCATTCCTGACGGTGGTCCCCCGACCGCACTCGTTTGGTTCACTTTTAGCTTGACTGTTAGTTATCTTTTTTTCAGGGTCTTAGAATCAATGAACATGATGTTGTATACGTGGGATAACCCTGCAGGACCGCGCGTTCTAATATTCGAAGGTCACAAGAAAAAAGAGGTCGAAAACGACCTAAGGAAGGACGGGATCGGAGATTTTATGTAAGTATCCATTTTAAAGTCTATTCAAATCCCTGTTTCGAATTGGCGTCATTTTCATTTAAACAAATATCATCTTTACATCATTGTAAATTAAGTTGATTTCAGAAAGATTCGTTGTTACATCAAAACATCTTTAATAAAAAAAAAACAGGGGGCAATTTTCCATGTTTTAAGAACGTTCATATTCTAACCTCAGTCTCAATATGTCAAAAATACCTATAATTTTCATAAATGTTTGTCCACCTTTTGTCATAGATTTTCGCTGAGAAGAAATTGTGACTAGATTTTGATCGTTTTTGTCTATGGGCGCTACTGCTGAGCATGAGGTTACTGGGTACGATTCCCGGGTCGGGCAAAGTGTTATTGGATTTTTCCATCTGGAAAATCTCAGTAGCCGACCGGGGTCTGGATTTGTGCCCGGATGATGGCAATAGGCTCGCCCCCTGTTACATGGGACTTGAACTTAACTGGCGAAATGTGGGTGTGCTATAGGTGCAACTCTGCCTAACCCTTCGGGGAATACAGGCGTGATGTCATGTTATGTTGTCTATGGGAATTAGCTTTGAAAATTTAATTTAATATTATCTCCTAGCCTTTTCTATACTCTGCTTTGTTCGACAGCTAGTGTATTCGATATCCGAGATACACAAAATCTAATCATAACATTACTTGCAGGATCAGCGAAACTGAGAAAATATATTGGGTATCCTTCCTCGACGGTTTGCAGCGAGTGATATTATTCACGGACGATCCGATCCTAGCAAGCGGAGCGCACACTATAGGTAATAATAATCTATATCTGTATCCATCATTACATATTATAAAACAAAGTCCTCCGCCGCGTCTGTCTTTCTGTCTGTACGCGATAAACTTAAAAACTACCGAACGGATTTTCATACGGCTTTCACCAATAGACGGAGTGATTCATGAGGAAGGTATTTCAATAAAGTTTTGTGTAAATTGGCTGAAATATGACAATGATAGTTTAAGAAGTCTGAAGAAATCCTGCCGTTTGAGAGTTATCCCAGCGTGCGCTGCAGAAACCGTTAAGATGAACATATAAATAATGTATGGTGGGATTGTTACTCATAAATAGAACTAAAAAAAGTCCGCGATAGCATAATTATGTCTACCATTTAGGCGTACGCCATTATTGGCAAAACTTTCTCCGTTGCATTATGTAAATTTGGTCAAATAGATTAAAAGTAAAAAAATCGCGACAGTGCACGTGTCGCCGCTAAGTCATAAAAAAAAACTTTCTAATCTTCATCTTGCAGGATTGGAAATAATAAAAGACGTTAAAAATACTCCCAAGTAGTTTGAACATCAGTTACATTTTAATTTAACCCACATGCTCGACGCAACAGGCTGATACGACATTACCTCTGAAGTGAAAAGAAGTAGGAATATATAATTATGCTTTACTACCCGTGCGATGCCGGGGCGGGTCGCTCTGTACATCTATATATATAAAAATGAATCCCTATTTCCCTTGGTCACGCCATCACGCGTGAACGGCTGGACCGATTTCACTTTTTTTTTGTTGTGTTCGTTATTGTCAGGAGAAGGGTCTTATGAAATAAAAAAATAAGGAAGTTGATCGGAACGTTACAAAATTTCAGAAAACTTAACGCCAATATTAATTTTACATAACTGTCAGTTGTTTGAAATAACTGTCAGCGATTGACAGAATGCGCGCTGCAACTATCGTTTAACACAGATGGATCGGCTGATAAATGAGTCGATAGTTTTAGTCAATAGTCAAAACTAAAACTGAACGACATATGACATTCATAGTTAAGACAGGACAACGTCTGTCGGGTCAGCTTGTATTATTATGAATTTAAGTTTATTTTCGTGTCTGTCTGTGTTCTTCTAAACTATGTAACAGAATTTGATGCGGTTTCCACTATCATTTGAGAATTTATTCCGGAAGGTTTATATGTATGACGGAGAAGGTACTTTTCTTTATTTATCATCAGCCATATTTTAACTACTGTGGACGAACAATGGGAAGTGTTGGTTATTGCGCAATAGAAAAACTGTTTCCAGACCAATTCAAATTATAATTTACGACCAAATCAATTTTACTAGCGAATCACACACTTTAGGTACACAACACAACTATACAGAACGCGCGACAGTTTCTAGACGTGTTCACTGCTTGACCGCTACCGACCAACCTCCGCTTTTACTCTGGTCGAGCGTTAGCGTTGTTGTAGACTCTATTGAGCGCCGTCTGGTGGCGCTGGCGTCCCGATTAGTCAAAGAAAAACGATTGATTTAACGTATTTCCGACATGTATAATACTATATTATTAAACTTACATTATTTTAAGGAAATCTCGATATTTTGTCAAGTTCTAAAAGCCGTGCGACGCAGGGGTGGGTCGCTAATAATGTTATATAAGTATATTTAAAATAAAATAAAAATAAACTTTTAGCCACAGTAGAAATGTTTCCCATAGAATTGTTTATTAGTCCCTAAAATAAACTATACCTTAAATGTTTTTTACAGGTGAAGCGGAATTAGTTGATACGGAACTAGTACTGTCGATTCAGGGCATTGGACTGTCACTCGTCAACGATCACGAACAACTGGAGATAGTTTACATCAGTATATCCAAGTACGTTATTGAAATATTTGTTTTAGGAAACCGAATTAATTTATTTGCAGTACCCAGCTAATAATATGGCACATCGAGTTTTAGGCCCGCTTGTACACGCGGCTACACATCAAGACACCCTATATACCCATAACGACGCTACCAGCAATACAGAGAATTGTAAGAAAGGGACTGAGTATCGTGGCATCGGCCAATCGCAGCATTTGCTGCGTTGCGCCTACGCACACAGAAGCACTTTATTTGCCAAAAAAATTCGCTACAATAGTTTCGCTCGTGTTCAGAGTTCTGTTCTATGCCAGTCAGTACCCAAAATCAATTATCTATGCACAATCACGTTGATGTATTGATTGCTTCGTTGTGTCTTAAAGAAGGGAAAAAAAGTTTAAAATATTATGATTATTTTGGTTAAAACAGAAGAAATACGTGTTTCAGTGCGATTTTATAAAATCAATGGCGGCACGGTTGGCGCAGTGGTTAAGCGATTTACTGCTGCGTTGCGTGTCGCGGGTTCGATTCCCGCACGGAATAAATATTTGTTTGATCTACAAGTAGTTGTTCCGGGTCTGGCTATTTGTGTATGTGAGTTTAAATGTTTGTAAACGCACCCACAATACAGGAGAAATTCCTAGTGTGGGGCAAAGTATTTTTTTTTTTAAATGGCAGTTTTAAAGGGGATTGAAAGTTTGTATGAAAATCCGAAATGAAGTAGATTTTCGAATTACAAGCGTGCTAACCGTGGGGAAAAGCTAGAAATCTCTACATAGTATAAAACAAACTCGCTTCCCGCCGACTGTACGCTTAGATATTTTAAACTACGCGGATTTTAATGCGGTTTTCATCAATAGACAGAGTTGTTCAAGAGAAAGGTTTATATGTATAATACATGCATATTATTGTAGAGAAATCCCGAGAATTTCAAAGATTTGTAATGTGATGTCGTAAAAAACATATTTTTGTGCGCTTACATTGCAAACGCTGGCTAAACCTTACAAGATAGATCAAAATAATATACTACGAAATTATATATCTTTAAAAGATCTGCAAAAAAGTCCCCAATGGTATATGTCTATCTCCTAAGGATAACCCACAGTAACCATTTTAATCTCTTATATATTACAAAAACAAAAATGGTTATTTACTAAGCTATTTTAAAGAATACAGTATTATTCCTTATCCAATTAAATACGTTAGATACGTTGTGCATTTAATTTAAATCAATATTGCCCTTTACATCTTATCATTAAAATTAATATCTTAGAAAATATCAGAGATTTAAAATGCGGGGGCAGATCGACCGTCAGGACGTACGTCCGTCCTGATTGGTAGCGGCCGGCGGAGGCGCGGCGCGTTTATATTTATAAATCAATCCAATATGTTATTAAATATATAAATAAAAGTAGCAATCAAGCCACTTTCAGCATACAATTGGTGATTGTATGATGAAAGTGAGTTGATCGCTACCTTTATTTATTTATAAATTTGTAACAGAATATTACTAATCACTCCACATTGACAACACATTAGTATCTACAATACACCCGTGCAAAGCCGGGGCGGATCGCTAGTATATAATAATTGATAATAATACGTAATGGATGTATTAGTGCACACTTACAGGCGCAGTGCAAATCGAAAAACAACAACCATTATTATTATAACTGAACGCAACGAGCTCATAATAAAAATTATACGTATTTATAGTAAGAATAGAGCGCCGAAAGCCGCATGGTGGTGGCAGTGGCGCGTGCTGCGCGCTCCCGCAGGCGAATGACGTGCTTGAGTGGGACGAAATAACAAAAACATATCGCACCCTCTCGCACGATTCGCAGCGTTCAACTTCTAATAGTGCAAAGTCCAAACAGTCTAGGTTGATGTGTTGCCGTGTGTACCACAAATCTCTAAATACGTTTAGTGCTAAACGTGTTTAAAACATCGGCATCGTTCTGTTTCTTTCAATCGTTTGAACATGACAGAGACAGAATGAGGTTTTAAATATGTTTAGTGTTAAACGGAATTATTGATTTTTGGTGCAAGCGGGGCTTAGATTCGACGCTTTACAAAGCCGAATTTTATCGAAAACCCGTGGTGTCATATTTATAGCTAAGTAGAATACTTATTTTAGTTATAGCGAACTCGCACAAAGGCTGCATCCATGTTGACTGTGAGCTGCATTGATCTTTTTTGACTTACAGCACTTCGCGATCTATCAAAACATTGAACGCGGGTCACAATTTAATCGTATTTCTTTAAAAACATGGTAGTTTCAGTGTAAAGATAGGGAAAATTGTTAAGCAAATTAACTACTAATTTAAATTATCCGTATTTTCAATTCTATCAACTGTCATCTTCGATCAATAATAGCACTAGATTCAGGATCAGGAACAAAAACAAGTCGCTGAAGTGGCCACGTTTACACAAACATAAACATTTACATGTCATACTACGAAATATAAAAATGATAAATGGTTTTATTTCTGTACGTAGGTTTGTACAAACACTTTTACACGTCAATCATATTTTTTAAATTAGATGAGGTCGGCGTTTCCTATCTGACTACTCTGAGAAGAAAGGCCGAAACAAACAGAGGTCACAGTCTCTTTTAAAGTCCAGACATAATCTTGGTCAGATCATGTGAAGACCATGTAGATTGGTATCTGAAATGGTCTTTTGAGGAAAGAACCACACAGATTGAGTGGACCTGTCCAGTCAGTGCACGCATTTGTCAGTAATCGTGCAGCTCAACTCAGGGAGTCAGGACTTAAGGAGCTCAACGATTCGACGAACAAATACCAAAGAAAGGACATTTGGGTAGGGCGCATAAATTACTCAAACTGCCAGATCATGATTAAAATTAACTGAGAAAAAAAGCAATGACCCACATAGTCCTCACATTCACAATAATTAAAATAACATAATACTTTACAAGTAAATACTCATGTCATTGTATATATAAAATTCAACAATGTCAATGTGTATATAAAAAATCGGACATAATGTTTGAGAACCATGTAGATTGGTGCCTGAAATGGTCTTGAGGAAAGAACCACATAGATTAAGTGGACCTGTCCAGTCAGTGCACGCATTTGTCAGTAACCGTGCAGCTCAACTCAGAACTTAAGGAGCTCGACGATTATATATATAGATACAAAAAACGGTTTTAGACGATATAGAAAATGGTTTTATGATATTAACAACATCAGTTCATTATAAACCTTAACACTCAAGCATAAAGTTTAATTACGATCTTCTTTCTTCTTTAGGGTTATGGTTTCCGCACTTAGTCCTTCATGTGGACCATTGTGCGTGGGCCATGGCGGCCGTCGGTGGTTATTCCAACCAGCCCACCTCCCTCCAGAAGTCGATGATATCTCCCGGTCTGCTGAGAGCATCTGTGTAGGATATGGGTGCCCCGAGGGTTTGTGACCTAATTTGGGTGACGCCTGTGCATTCAAAGAGCACATGCGCAACGGTTTCCTCAGCCTCCATGCAGGCCCTGCACAGAGGACTGTCCGTTATGCCTATTGTGTGAAAGTGTTTGTTTAGCGAGCAGTGACCCGTGATGGTCCCCGTCACCAGGCGCAGACCGTTTCTGTCCAGACGTAATAAACGTTTGGTAAGCTTGCCATCTAAGGATGGCATGGCTTCCCTGGACTGCCTGCAGCCGGGTGTCGAGGTCCACCACCTGTCCGCTTGTGTATGGGTGTACTCCTGTAACCATCTGCGTAGCTGGTTAAAGGGGATGGGCACGATGGGTTCGGGTCCACAGACTGACGCGCTGGATGCTCTTCTAGCCAGTTCGTCAGCTGCATCGTTACCCAGTGATCCACTGTGCCCCTTAATCCATTGCAGTGTCATTGTGTTGCGGTTGGATACCGCCACACGTTCTAGAGCATTGTGACATTCCAGTATTATACTTGAGGTAATATACTTTCTCCCCAGTGATTGGAGGACTGAGGCACTGTCGGAGAGTATGCGTATATGGGAGTCCATAACTCTTCTGGCCTCTATTGCGTACACCGCTTGTATAATGCCCACACACTCCGCCTGGTAGACGGTGTTGAACATTCCCAGCGGGCTGGATATATTTATGTTAAGGTCGTGCGAGAAAACTCCGACTCCGGTTCCGGCATCGGTCTTCGATCCGTCGGTATATACTCTCAGCTCTTTCGGGCCTGAGTAGTCACAACGTTCTTCTGTAAGTATTATGTTATAATGCCTTTGAAAGTAGTGCAGTTTCGGGGCTTTGTCGCAGGGCGATGCCATCAAAGGTTGTCGTTTGATCGCATCTTCCTTAATGCGTATGTGTTTGACTCTAGAGTCCTTGCTTAGGGTCCCTGCTATGTACAGCCTGAAGGCAGCCAGGGCTGCCTCCTCTCGCACAATGAGGTGTAGAGGTGGCAGTCCGAGCATCGCCTGTAGGGCAGCAGTGGGTGTGGTTCTCATGCAGCCAGTGATAGCTACACAAGCAAACCGTTGTAGTTTTTCGAGGTCTCTCTGGGCTGTGCTCAAATCTGTCCTGGGCCACCAGACTAGTGAGCCATATGTTATGATTGGTCGGATGATTGTGGTGTACAGCCAGTAAGTAACCTTGGGGCTAATTCCCCAATTCCTGCCAAGCATTCGCTTGCACTGCCACAGGGATATGCTGGCTTTTGTGGTGATGTAATTAGTATGTTTTGCCCAGTTCAGCTGTTTGTCCAAATAGATGCCCAGGTATTTGGTTTCGTTTGAAAGGCTTAGGGTAGTACCAAACAAACGTGGTAATTGGAGTGTCATCAACTTCCTCTTTTTTGTGAAGAGAATCAGTTCGGTCTTTGTAGGGTTCACTGATAGCTGGTGTTTATTGCACCAGACCTCTACTATTTTCAAGGCTTGGCGCATGAGGTTGCATAAGGTGTTTTCGTGGGTACCATTTATTATTATAGTTATGTCATCGGCGTAACCTACTGTGAAGTAGCCTTTGTCATTGAGTGTTTTGATGAGGCTGTCTACGACCAGGTTCCATAGAAGTGGCGACAGAACTCCCCCTTGCGGACAGCCCTTCGCCACAATGGCCCTTGTAGTGTCGTTCACGATGACTTGTACAGCTCTCAGTTTGAGCATATTAGTGATCCATCCGCTTAGAGTCGAGTCTATGCTGTGTCTGTCGAGGGCCATGTTGATACTATTAAACATGGTTTTGTCAAAGGCGCCCTCGATGTCAATGAAGGCGGCCAGTGCCGAGCATTTATGGTCCACTGCGCATTCAATTTTGGATACCACGCTATGTAGCGCGGATTCCGTTGATCTGCCTGTGGAGTATGCATGCTGTTGTTTGTGAAGTGGTTTTACCCGAAGAGGACCGTCACGAATGTGTCTGTCACAGAGTCTCTCTAGGGTTTTCAGTAGAAAGGATGTGAGGCTTATAGGCCTGTAGGCCTTGGGTTGTGTATAGTCGGTTTTTCCGGGTTTGGGTATGAAAATGACTTTCACTTCACGCCATGCTAGGGGTACGTATCTGAGTGCTATGCAGGCTCGATAGATCTCCACCATGCATGGCGTCAAGGGGTCAATGCCCCACTGTAATAGGGCTGGGAAGATGCCATCCAGCCCTGCGGATTTGTAAGGCTGGAAGGTGTTAATAGCCCATTTTAGCCGATCCTCTGTTACAATACTTTGGGCTCTTGACCAGTCTTGACCCGTTGGAGTCCATACTGGCTCAGCCTCCCACTGCCTGTCCTCTAGGACTACACAGTCTGGGAAGTGAGTCTCGAGAAGGACCTTGCTGGTTTCAAGGTCAGTTAGTGTGTAGGAGTTATCGGGTTTTTTCAGTGCGCCAAGGGTTCGGTCCTGATCCGTTGATAGGATCTTCCTTACCCTTGCGGCTTCGTTGTTGGTCTCGATGGATTCACAGAATTTCCGCCACGCTGTTCTTCTGGCAGTTCTGATATGCTTTTTGTATGTGTATTGGGTCTCTTTGTAAATCTCCCAGTCATCCGGGAGTCTAGTGTTCTTGGCTCTGTTGAATTGTTTTCGAAGTGCATCTCTGAGTTTACTAAGTTCTGCGTTCCACCAGGGGTTCCTGTCCCTGTTGGTTTTTGGCGCCCTTAGTTTGCAGCATGCATGGTATGCTTCGGTTAAGTATTCTGATAGTTTTGTCACGGTGTATTCCAGTTGTGCAGTGTCTCTTATAGTCACCTGTGATAGGTGCCTGGCTAGTAGAGAAGCTAGGAGACATTTGAAGCCGGGTATATCAGTGCGTCGCGGGTTTCGTCTAGGTACGGGGTTTTTTGTGGTAGTATTTAGTGTGAAGCGGATTCTTCTATGGTCTGAACAAGAAGGCTCGTCCGACACGTGCCAGTTTGTGATAAGGTTAGTCGCGTTCTCTGTAGCAAGCGTCAAGTCTATGATTGTTTGTCCTCGGACTGTGACCCAAGTGGGTTCAGAGCCTCGGTTTACAATGTTAAGGTTAGTAGAGAATAAATAGGTGGATAGTACCTCTCCTCTGGAGTTCGGCGCGTCGCTGCCCCAGAGCGGGTGGTGTGCGTTTGAGTCGGTGCAGATGATGAGGTCCATTTTGGCGCGCTCGCAGTGCTGCACTAGATCGGCCATCTCTTTTGGCGGGCAGTTTGTGTCCTCGCCTGGCATATAAACCGAGGCCAGTACTACATCCGGGACGTCACCTTCAGTCTGGAGCCTGACAGCTGTCAGGTCTCTGGAACAGAATTGGGTGAGTGGTGTGGTAGGGATTTCTTTGGGTATGTAGGCGCAGGTTCTTGGTTTGTCTGGACTGTGTGTGTTTAGAATTAGCTTACCTCCGATGTTGCTGAGGCCGCATATTTTGTTATTCCTGATCCACGGCTCTTGGATCAGTGCGATGGTACGGGGCTTAACCTCCAGGACCCTGCGTAAGCTAGCCGTGGCAGTCTGGCTATGTTGGAGGTTGGTTTGGACGATGTTGAGGGAAGTTGATGACGGGGGGGTTGGGTTAGTCGGAGATGGGTCCATCGGACAGCTCCTCCGCTTCCCCTACCCGCTGGTCGTCGTGTTGGTCGCCCGGCGACGAGGCTAAAAGCTGCTCGTTCCAGCCGGGTGATGCGGGCGGCCTGGTGTTTTCGTCGTCGGCCATTGCCGCTCGGGCCATGACCGCCTCAAGCTGCTCAATGTCCGGGTCAGTTGTCTGTATCGATGTCGGTGGCGCGTTTTCCGTGTCTGTGTTGTCAGTCTTGGTGTCAGAGGGTCGGGTCGTGGGCCAGAAGCGTACGTATATCGACCCAAGGAGGTACGATATCCGTCGCTCCCGGGCCAGGACCCTTTCCGCTTCCTCCGGTGGCACACCTAGGGTCAAATAAGTCCCGTAGTTGTCGCCACCGACGGTAGTTGCCCTGTACAGTGACCACCTGGCGATGTCGTACCAAGTGTTCTGACGAATCAGAACACTTTGGAGCCGGCCTACGTCACCTCTGTAACGAGGGACAAAGAGCGAGGCTCGAACACGGGTGGGCACGTCGGTCTGTCTTAGTACTGTCAGTGTAAGGTCTGTGTTAGGGAGTTTTATGAGGGGCACGTTCTGGGTCAGCCAGGTCAGGGCGTAGTCATCCTCGCACCACATCTGCACGGTGCCCTCCGCTACCCGTGGGTATCCGCGGAAGGCAGGGAGTGGTGTCGTCGGGTCTGTGTCCATTAACATGTTCTCAAGGTCAGTCTTGATGTGCTCTGCCTCTTCCTTGGTCAGGTCTCTGGACGGGGGAGGGAAGCAGATAGCTAACGCCAGCCGCGCAGGAATGTCCTTTGTGGCCCTCGCGTAAGTTCGCTGCTCCCCCTGAGCGGAGTGGACCCTCACGCGTTTGGCGTCCCCCTGGAGCGTGCTCGGTGAAGCCGAGTCGTCGGGGCGCACTCTCTTCACCGGCCCTGTACCGCTTGGTCCAGGCTGCGGTTGGGAGGTGCCTGGCAGGATGGTGGTTGCCAGCGGCGCCTGCTCGCGTGGGGCTCCAGCCCGCTTTCCCCTGTTCCTCCTAGGTCGAGGTCGGTCGTGGATGTTGTCGGAGTTTCGGGGTCGACTGGCGGCCCCGGCAGACCCCGCCGCGTTCAGAGGCTTTTCGCGCTGGGTTTCCCCTTCGCGTACTTGCCTCCGCCCGCTTGGTTCCGCGTCCGGCCGCTTTTCGCGCTGGGTTTCCCCTTCGCGTACTTGCGGCTGGTCGCGTGGTTCCGCGTCCGGCCGCTTTTCGCGCTGGGTTTCCCCTTCGCGTACTTGCGACTGGTCGCGTACTACCTTTTCGGCGTCCGATTGCACTTCGCGCTGGCTAGTGCCTTCGCGGGTGTCGTGCGTTCGGTCGCCTACTTTCCTCTCCCGGGCCATGATTTTTCCGCGCTTTTTCAGCAGTCGTACTCCATCGGCCGGGAGACTGGCAGAGCTGCCGGGCCCGTCAATCGTCCCCGTCCCTCTCTGTCCGTGTCGATCTTGGTCATTGTCGGGGTTGGTGATGCTGTTCCGCACGATGCTCTGTTGCCAGAGGCTCGTGGGAGGCATACCCGTCGTGGTCGGTGTTGGCGCGTGAGTCGCAGCCGGGGTGGTAGAGCTAGGCGCGTTGATCGCAGCCGGTGTTAAATCTATTGGCGCGTAAGTCGCTGCCTGGGTGGTTGGCGCTAAATTAGCTGCCGGGCGCGCTAAAAAGCGCGGCAGCAAATCGCAGATGGGTGCCCCCCCCAGATTACGTTGGGGGCTGACCGCCGTGGCGGTGTGGGATTCCCCGGCTTGGCCGGGACCCACCTGGGTATAAACTTTATCCTTCTGCATATTTATTGTGGTTGGGGGTGGGCTTTTTTGGAATCGAGGTTACCCCTCCTCTAGGACCGACGGGATATGGGGATAGGAGGGAAGGCATTTGGTAATGGGTAAGGGTACATTGGGGTCACCCTAGGTCTGGGATTTTGGCCTAGGGGTTTGGGACCGAGGGGATATGTGGATAAAGGAGGGATGGAATGTTTAGGTGATTGGTACACAGGAAGAGGGGTGTATAGGTTACCCTGAGCCGGGGATTTAGCTTGCGGGAACTTCTCTTGTCCGGGATCTCTGTCAAGATGCTCCGACCGCGAAACCGACCTCTGACAGTCGGTCCCGCAGCCGAAGTTGGGCTATCCGCAACCTGCCCACCCGCTCGGTTGCAGGAGAAGAAGTGCCTGGCGGTCTGGATCGCCCCACCACGGGTGTACTTGTACATTCGCGTTGGAGCCATCCAGCCAGCCCCGAGGTTTAATTACGATTGCAAAATATTTATATGTAAGTCCTTCTGTCATCGGAGAAATGTAAAGGCAATAAATAAAAAAACATTTTTGTAATAAGTACAAAAATATTTATTTTAAAATGAAACTTATAACCTAAGCAATAAGGTTAACAACATTTTGTTGACAATTTCACGCTTACTCTATTTTGGAACTAGATGTAGTTCTTGGTATTACATATCAATGCTCAGAACACAGTAAGTATTGAAAGACGAAGAGTTGCAGAAAAAAATTTTTTTAGGGAAGGTTCGTTTTGTATGGTAACAAAAAAATTTGACCGATTTAAAAAAGTAGTAAGACTAAATTAGTACAATAGTTATTTGTTATAAGATACTGCTATTAATTGTCTGTGGGTTGGCTCGTTGTAATCAACCCGTATAAAAAATGGCTGCGTCTACTCATGTACGCGATTTAGAAGTTCGAATAAATATTAGTATTAAATCAAATTATTTTTTAATTTAAATTAAACTGCAAATAAGAGTTTATGGTAGGTAAACAACCATGACTGAAGGGGTGCGTGCGAGGTGGATGCTGTAACTAATGTATCTGGACAATCATTATCGGTCTCTTTAAGGGGCATGTGCTGAGGCAGCCCGCGAAATTCAAATTTTCTTGCGCATTTTGCAACTTGCAGGTAAAGTTGTGTTGTATCTTGATCAAAATATGATTCGCGACAATAACAAATGTGTATTTACATAATTATAATCATAAGAATCATCAATACATCTCTCTAATTTAGATTTACTCCGGATTGGTCTGATTTCGAACCAATCCGGAGGAAATCTAACTTAGAGAGATGATAAATAACATAATATGATATAACAATACCACTCCATGCATTCCCTTTTCCAGAACAGTCGATGTTTGTTACAATAGTTCGCGGTGTCGCAAACATTGATGAAACAATATTTGCTAAATGATTTATATTTACTCATCATAATCAGCCTATAGTGTTCCCACTGCTGGGACACAGGCCTCCTCTCTTTGAGAGGGAATGGGCTGTAATCTACCACGCGGGCCCAGTGCGAGTTGGTAGATGTCACATGTCTTCGAATTTTTGGTTCTAGGACATGCCGGTTTCCTCACGATGTTTCCCTTCTCCGTTTTGAGAGCAGTGGTGATGAAATTATTTACACAAAGTAAAGCGCCTGCCTGGGTTCGAAACCACAACCTACAACTCGTAAGTCGGGGCCGATACCACTGGGCCACCACTGCTGTCGTCTATTTACTATTTAATTATTTTTATTTTATCAAAAACATACATAATGATCAGTGATCGGAGTAGGTAGATTGAACTGGGGTCATTGATCCGAAACGTATATATTACTATGGACATTCCACCGGAATTGGTGGATTATTAAAAAAAAACCGGAACTTATGTAGGAATTGTATTCTGCCAGAGTGGAAGGAGTCATTTGATGATTTGCCATCCTCAAAAAAAAGGTAGGAATTGTAATAAAATGAGCAATTTTATTCTTTATTATTCTTCCTATTTTTTTTTTGTCACGATTTGACAAAACCCAACGACCAATCAGAACAAAGGATCATGGGTGGTACAATAACCGGTTATCAGAACAATGCGTACGCCCGCCGACGACATGCCAGGACGACATCCGGAAATACCGGAATTACTTTCCGGAAAAATGGCTTATCCATGTTATTCTTTCTGTGTGCATTTATGATACAAGTACTAAAAATCAATCTACCTACTCCGATCACTGATAATGATATAAACTTACCGAAAAAAAAATATTACTTTCAAAAATCTTGGTGTTACGGTGGTTATTCAGACATCTTTTGAACGCGCACTGTGACAATTTTGACGTCTTAACGTTGGCTATCTTTGGACAATACTAATTTTAAATAAGACCACAAAAGTATTTGTGCTCTTATTTTTCGGGCCGTTTTTGAAGCGCTTATCGGGAATCTAGTGCTATTATTGATCGAAGACTGTAATTTTTTGATAGTTCTATGAAATTTATAACACGGCAAATTGACGTCACCCTACGTCATTTTGCTCAACAATTAATTTCCCTGACTATACATTACCGACTAAACTCATCTCATTTTACTTTTAGCTCCGGTATAATATGGGAACAGTGTAAAATGGGATCACGACGTTACAAAAAGATTGATGGATCGAAACTGCTGCAAATTGAAGAATGCTATCAACGTTATTTGTCTGAAAAACAGGTCAGCGACGAGCCTGTGTCTCCTAAAGTCTTAATAGACGAGAAGATCGAGGTATACTATATTTTTTTTACGAATTTCTTTTTTGTTTTGAATCGATAATATGCTATATGGGGACGACAATACAACAGTAAATGAAAACATTGGCAAAATTAATTCATAGGAGTATTTTGAAATCACCAGATACCTAAGTATCTCCAAAAGTATCCAATGACATGAACAGGTGGATAAGTTCACCCCCTATAACATGGGACTTAAAATAATTGGCGAAATACATACATACATAAACTCACGCCATCTTCCCATGGGGGTAGGCAGAAACTACAGTACGCCACCTGCTACGATCCTTACATACTCCTTTTGCCTCGTTTACGTTCATACATCTGGTCAATATATGAAATATGCCTTCGGAAAATACAAGCGTGATGTTATGTCACAGGTTGACTTCGAAGAGATGCGTCAACTCAAACCTGCAGGCCGTTTACTTCGCCGTACGCTACAACCAGGTCTATGGGCGTCGTACGGACTGACGCCTCATTCGCGCCGCTTGCACGCGCGCCTGTACAGACTACAGATCGACCAACAACTGCCGTTGCCGACCTTCCCTGTGGTCCTAGCGCCAGTACCGCCGCCAAGGTCCATTGCTAGTGAAGACCCTAGTGGTGAGTGGACATTGTGAAAATAGGCTCAATAATACTAATGGATTTTCTTCTTTCCTATTCTGTGCTTTTTTATTTGTGTGATGGATGTATCCTTCTTTTTAGTAAGTTGAAATTCCTAAAACATCAGAAGGTCTAGTCTCGAATCTCATCTCGGCAACAATGAACGTCAAAAACTTGTCAAAAAAGTAGGTAAATACAGGTTTTTTCTGACAGATTGAGAATGCGAATGTTGTTACGTTGAAACATACGGAAATTGCCTCCCTGGGTACATATTTACATAACAGTGTATAGGATAGATAGAAACATGATACCATATACTTATTTCTGAAATCATGTCAGCACTCGGCAGTGTAGCATTTCAAATTTACTCTTACATTCTAAAATATCTCTTGCAATAATGTAGAAACAATGTTCTTACACAATTTACACAAAAGATTATCTTAACACACACACTGACCTCCTGTTTAATAACTCGGAGTAAAGTTACAAACAATATAAACTTCAGAATAACTCTGAAGTTTATATTGTTTGTAACTTTTCTCCGCGTTTATTAATAAAAGGATTTAGGTTATAGGTACTAGCCTAACCGTTGATCCTGCCTAACTTGAGGTATCTCAAAATCTCAAAAGCATTTCTCATTTTCCCGACTTTGTCTCTGTCATCTCTGACCTAGACTAGAGTCAAGAGCAAACCCATCTGAAAGAAAAAAGAAAAAAAAAAAGCATGCAGAGATATAATGATACTGCACCTACAACACACTAATACCTGTAAAAGATTTCTTCTTTAATAAAAACATTTAATGCAATAATGATCTTGTAGGAAAAAGTAGGACTTTTTCTAAATTATACCTAATCTTTTTTGCATGACTGTGGATTCAAACATAGTGCCTCGAGGTACGGAGAAATGCTTGCTATCGCTCGACGAACTAGGCTTTTTTGCTTGCTCAATAACGCTACTGTATTAGTCGATAGAAAAATAGATATTAATTATTTCCGTTTATTTTAGGTATGAAGCCGTTCATCGAAGTGTCGATAGTAGAGCGTATAATGGAGCACAGTAAGGTTCGCCAATACAAGTACTACAAGGTGTTGATTCAGGAGTTCCACGTTAAAGTGGACATGGGACTGGTCAACGCGTTCTTGGGCATGTTCCCGCAACGACTACTCAATGAACAAGAAGCGGTAAATATCGGATTTATTTAATATGCCTAGTATTTATCAGTAACCAGTAGTTTTCCATCAGGAATTTCTCAGTAGCAGCCCGAATTCTGGATTTGTGTTCGGTTGATGGGCATAACTGGCGAAATGTGTGTGTACTATGTACACGTACACCTCTGCCTAGCCTTTCAGGGAAACAGGCGTGATGTTATGTAATGTTGTGTGTTATTTATCAGTTACAAACATCGGCTTCAGAACGTCCAAGCAATAAAATAAAATAATAACTTCCAGACTGTTAGAACAGAACTCACGGCTAGTGATTTCATTGACTGTTGGTACTTAAGTCAGCCAATCGTTGTAGGTAACCCGAATTTAAGCCCTCGTATTATTTTTTTCTGAATAAAAACTTGATATCGCTACTTATAGACGGATAATATCAATTTGTACAGAAATAAATAAACAATTTATATTTCAGCTGGACGCATTCCAACTAGATTTAAAAAATGCAGGACAGCCATTAGAAGCTTTAGCAGCAATGGGGGCGGCGTCCGATCTCAAGAATTTCTACGACAATCTGCATTTGTCGCCGCTAAAGGTAAATTGATAACAAAACAAAATATTTTAATTACATTTCCTTTATTGGAATTCAAATAACAACCTTATTTTCTTGTTCTTTAGGTACATGTTTCGTTCTCTCTCGGTGGGGCGACTCAACTGCCTTCGTTCATCGGCACCATACTCCAAAGCATAGGTGTTACGTTGACAGACATGAACGACGTGGTGTTCAAGTAAGATTGTTTGGTTAATTTGTGTAGATCACTTGTATTATTATAAAACATAATGGATGATTATGTATTTGTGATGGAGAGAAGACCTTTTCATCATCTCGTTATGATGATGATGATTAAAATAAGTAAATAAATTTTAGAAAATTATTTTTCTCTGTTTCAGAGATGTTAGCTAATTAGCTATCACTATTTTCTTTTCCAAATCTAATACAAACGCTTATGTAAAGGGTCTATTTTGTTGCCGACTAAGGAGAAAAACCAGCAAGAAATTCAAATATGTTCTTAATTTGAAAAAAGAATAACCTTTTCAATTTCTTCAATCCCAAATTCCTATTAGTTACTCTAAATATTGAACACTAAATCAAATTACTAATGTCTCCCTCTTATCGCCAGATTATCGTACTACGAGAGGAACTACGAGTTCTTATCTCAGAAGGAGTTGATTGGTCAAGTGCAGAACCACTACACAGGGCAGGCGCTGAAACAACTGTATGTGCTAGTGTTAGGACTAGATGTGATAGGCAACCCCTACGGACTGGTCATCGGACTGAAGAAGGGCGTGGAAGATCTGTTCTACGAGCCATTCCAGGTCAGTTATTGAACTTAATCTGCACCTTAATTGCGTAAAGCTGCGTCCACCCTAATTATTATGTTCGCCATCAAAACGTTCACCACGTGAAATACGAGTAGCGAAATGTGACGTCACATAGCTATCTATTCCAAACTCTCATAGAAAATCACGTTTTGCCGAACATAGACGTCGACACTATCTACGCTTTGCAACCATGTTTCATGTCGGTTTCATCAGGATTTCTGTGAACTCCGTGTATGTCGCGTGCGGTATGATATCTCTCGCATGTTTGAGAACATTCGCTTGTAAAGAAAGAGCTTAAACTTAAATTGCAACTTGGAATCCCCCCTTTTTGGGTTTTCCGCAAATATCTCAAAAACTAGACGTCCCAGGTCAAAAATAACCCCCTTGTATGACACCCCCTGAATGTTTGTCTGCAGATTAATGGATGACGTTTAATTGACCTTTACCGTAACCTTTGTCTAAAATAGTAAAATCCGTAGGTGGCGAATCAGTTCATTCGTTTTTTTATAATGAATTGTGTTTTTATGTTGAGTGGTATGTCAGTTAAGCAGAGAGATGACTTTGGTTCGTGAAACCTGTGACGATTATGGGATTAATGGACAAATCTGTAGGGATATGGACAATCCTGTAGGGAGTATTGGACAAGGTTGTGGGCATTAATGGAAAAGTCAATGGGGATTATGAAAAAGGTTGTGGGGATTAATAACTGGGTTGTGGGGATTAATGGAATAGGCCGTGGATGTTAGATAAGGTTTTGGGGTCAAACAAAGAAATAATGTTTATTTGGAAAAACGTTGTACTTTTTTTTTGAACTATAATTCAGAATTCACAAAAATTAATGTTGAAACTGTTCGTGTTAGGCCTACAGATTCTACATACAAGCCAGCCAAACGGCCCTGTAATGTACAGTACAGACGGTTTACAAAAATCATTTGTTGCAGGGTGCTATCCAAGGTCCGGGCGAGTTTGCGGAAGGTCTGTTCCTGGGCGTGCGCTCGCTCGTGGGACACACTGTGGGCGGCGCGGCCGGCGCCGTGTCGCGCATCACGGGCGCCATGGGACACGGGCTCGCTGCGCTCTCGCTGGACAAGGTAACACGGACACACGGTGGGCGGAGCGGCCGGCGCCGTGTCGCGCATCACGGGCGCCATGGGACACGGGCTCGCTGCGCTCTCGCTGGACAAGGTAACACGGACACACGGTGGGCGGAGCGGCCGGCGCCGTGTCGCGCATCACGGGCGCCATGGGACACGGGCTCGCTGCGCTCTCGCTGGACAAGGTAACACGGACACACGGTGGGCGGAGCGGCCGGCGCCGTGTCGCGCATCACGGGCGCCATGGGACACGGGCTCGCTGCGCTCTCGCTGGACAAGGTAACACGGACACACGGTGGGCGGAGCGGCCGGCGCCGTGTCGCGCATCACGGGCGCCATGGGACACGGGCTCGCTGCGCTCTCGCTGGACAAGGTAACACGGGCACACGGTGGGCGGAGCGGCCGGCGCCGTGTCGCGCATCACGGGCGCCATGGGACACGGGCTCGCTGCGCTCTCGCTGGACAAGGTAACACGGACACACGGTGGGCGGAGCGGCCGGCGCCGTGTCGCGCATCACGGGCGCCATGGGACACGGGCTCGCCGCGCTCTCGCTGGACAAGGTAACACGGACACACGGTGGGCGGAGCGGCCGGCGCCGTGTCGCGCATCACGGGCGCCATGGGACACGGGCTCGCCGCGCTCTCGCTGGACAAGGTAACACGGACACACGGTGGGCGGAGCGGCCGGCGCCGTGTCGCGCATCACGGGCGCCATGGGACACGGGCTCGCTGCGCTCTCGCTGGACAAGGTAACACGGACACACGGTGGGCGGAGCGGCCGGCGCCGTGTCGCGCATCACGGGCGCCATGGGACACGGGCTCGCTGCGCTCTCGCTGGACAAGGTAACACGGACACACGGTGGGCGGAGCGGCCGGCGCCGTGTCGCGCATCACGGGCGCCATGGGACACGGGCTCGCTGCGCTCTCGCTGGACAAGGTAACACGGACACACGGTGGGCGGAGCGGCCGGCGCCGTGTCGCGCATCACGGGCGCCATGGGACACGGGCTCGCTGCGCTCTCGCTGGACAAGGTAACACGGACACACGGTGGGCGGAGCGGCCGGCGCCGTGTCGCGCATCACGGGCGCCATGGGACACGGGCTCGCTGCGCTCTCGCTGGACTAGGTAACACGGACACACGGTGGGCGGAGCGGCCGGCGCCGTGTCGCGCATCACGGGCGCCATGGGACACGGGCTCGCCGCGCTCTCGCTGGACAAGGTAAAACGGGAAATACAAATACAGAAAACGCAAGGCTATACCTACGTATTATGCATTCGTATAAATATGAAAATAAAATATGAAACATCATCAAGGTAATCCTAGCTAGCTTTTTCCGATTTATTTAGGAGTTGGCGTCCAGTCTAATCGCATGCCGCTGAATACCAATATCTTACATGGAGCGACTGTAGTTACATTACAGGTGGAAATAACAAAGTTTAACCAACAGTTGTAAGGTGTTAAACGGGGAAAACTAATACCATTTGGAGGTAGTCCTATTATCATTAAATAAACTGTATAAATATATACTTAGCATTGTTACTTGTATTGATTATTTTACTTACACTTTAGATTACTACGATTATCAATTGAAAGTGGATTGTGGTTGAATTCATAAACCTGTTGTGTTATTGTTCTGCAGAAACTTCTCAGAAACAGGTCTTCTGAAGGAAAATTGATTATATATTTACAATAAGCTGTATTTGGCGTATAATGTTACAGCATTGATTGTATTAAAATATAATTCCAATATGTCAATGCACAGCATGGAGGAGGACGATGAGGTTATTATTCAAAAGGTTTTTTTTGTGGTCTTTAAAACGTTCTGTTTCTAAGTATCTGTTTTCTTTTCTAAGGACTACCAGCGACGTCGTCGTGACAATATTAATAAACCGCCTGCAAATCTGCAAGAAGGTCTTGCGAGAAGTGGCAAAGGACTGGTCATGGTACGTAAATCCTCTGTTCAACTTAAAGTATTTCGAATACAGTCGTTAAAAGTGATTCCTTTTTTAGCCTGCACAAAGTGTCGTCGTCAAAACTTAACTAACTCAATTTTTCTAAGTGCGATTATAAAAAAAAATACTTCGATTTTTTTATTGTTGAAAACATATAAAAAAAAAATAAGATTTCACCAATCGTACTTGATTGGCGATACAGTACGAGAGCATATAAGGTAGTACTTATTTATAAGCAGTGCAAACATTCCAAATGAACAGGGCGTGGTAGATGGCGTGACTGGTGTATTCACGAAGCCTATAGAGGGCGCCAGGGAGCAAGGCGTGGAAGGTTTCTTCAAAGGTCTGGGCAAGGGAGCCGTGGGGCTGGTAGCGCGACCTACTGCCGGCGTCGTGGACTTCGCATCCGGCTCACTTGATGCCGTCAAGAGGTGATGCATGCAATGAGTGCTAGTCTTGCATGAGTTTGTGTTGCATGTTTGTTTATTCACCGTGCTTTGCGGCTTTTGTTTTTTTACAGAATGCATTTTTTGTTGTTCTTATGTTTTCTTGTGACATCCTGCATAAAGTTTGATCACATTATAATGCTTGCATAAGGAATGTTGGGGGTTTACTTTTCTTGTTAAAATCTTTAAAACATTAAGATTAATGAAGCGCGATACAACAGAGCTAGGAACTTTTATATAAACTGCCATTATCAGCTTGATACAATCGTATAGCAAGTTGTTGACACCACGACACAACACTATAACTTGTGTAAAGACAAATAGACATTCTGTCTGACATACGATTAACAAAAGTAGATATAGTCTTTTCACTTTCATGCGGGTGAAAAATACTACTTGATTAATCATAGTTTTTTTTTAAGTGACACTTATCACCTAATCGATCGATATCCTTCGGGATTACTATACAAATATGAAAGAAAATAGGTTTATTTGTGACATAAACACGTGCATACATAAAGATAATTCAAATAAAAAACCAGAACTATACTCACGAGCACGGAACATGAATAATCGGCAGCTGCACGTCGTGACTGTGACAAGAAGACTTTCACTCGGCATGATGCTGTGCTGTCCCACAGCACAGCGCTGGGTTTCAATGGTCACCCGAAAACGACCTACGGAAACGAAGTCTATGTCTATTTACTCAGGGCGTAGTGGACGGCGTCTGCGGCGTAGTGATCCGTCCGCTGCAAGGGGCGCACGAGGGGGGCGCGAGCGGGTTCGTGAAGGGGCTGGGCCGCGGGGCCGTGGGGCTCGTGGTGCGGCCCGTCGGCGGCGTCGTGGACTTCACCTCAGGACTACTCACGTCTGTTTGGAGGTGGTGAGGCTACCGGACTCTGTAGATGTTTCATAGACGTAGGTTTAACGGGTGTATAGCAGCGATACCCCGCGTCCTAACCAAAAAGATGGTTCGTGCGAATACGGGATAGTTGCGTTCATACTCGTATGTCACTCATTCGTTCGGAAAACCGGAAGACGCCCTCTGTCGACGCGACCAGGCATTAGGGTTCGACCAAAAAATAATTGGTTAGGACGCGGCCTTAGAATGTAGTGGCCGACTGGCCGTGTCCTAAATATATTATATCTTTTAGTGTCGACAGTACTTTGTTTGTATATTATTATATTGTTTGAGCCAGGTACACTCAATAGATTAGTTGAGATTTAGGTACTGAAATGTAAGGGAGGGAGTTGGAATATTTTCATATTTTTTACTTTATTTCATTCTTCTTAGCTTTTTTCTTGGTTTGTATCATACTTTTAGTAAATTTTTGTTTCTAATGCTTTTTTTGGCTTTTATGGTTTGCTTCCTTTTGGCTTCCTTCATAATGTAATGTATACGTTTGTGTGTATCTAATTGGTGGTCGATAATTATAACACACGTATATAACTAACAAATTTGTACTAAATGAAATAAATACCGTTACCAATTTTATCCCCTTTACAATGAATTTTATATTACCATGAAACCTTTATTCAATCATAGTAGTATCAAAATAAATTATGAAAATTAAATACTTTTTGGATCCTAACAATCCTTGCAGCTACTATTCTATTTTGTCTCTTTTATTCAAATACCACTATACTGATATTTTATTTGGGCGTATATCACTAGAGCTGCGGACATGTCTGAAGACGTGACTAAAAGACGTCCGGCGCGATACATGAATCCCGACAGCGGCGTCAGGCCGTACTCGAGGTTACACGCAGAGGGGTACAAGATGCTGTCCGAGTTGGAGAAGGTTTGTATGACATTATACCCTTCCCCTTACTCTCTCCCCTTATCATTGTGTTTTGCCTTTATTAATTGCTTTACATCAGTTTAATTTTTAAATATTCATTTAAACATTTAAAATTGTGGATTCACCAAAGTCGGGAGCAGGGTCTAGATACAGGAACCTCTTCACAATGCCAGCCAAATTGCAAATTGAGGAAATACTGCCTTTTGAATCAGATCCTTGATCCAACCGCCTAGCGAGAGTCTCGAGAGATGTTATTATTATTATTATGTTTCGTTATTTATAAAAAGATTACAACAGTTTTATACACTACACATATGGACTCATGTTAACAAGGAACCTGATAAAGAACAAATAATGCAGCGATCCAAAGCGACGCAAGCGCAGTATAATAGCTAGCAAACAACTTGACAATGCGCGAAAAACTCAACCCAACTCGAAAACACTACTACACACCACCACCACCACTCACTCGACTCGACTATATTATTTAAATGTTAACATCCCATTTAAAGTTTCATTCCTATTCACCCCGTTTGACGGTACTTATATACTTTCATATACATTTAGTAAAAAGCTGTTAGTTTGATATAACAAACAGACACTTCCATTTAATTTATTTGTATAGATGTGTAGATATTAAGACCGTGTAGGTATTGCACTTTTGTATGAAACAGCTGTCTTATTACTTCTACAGATTATTCATTTAGGAAATTATTTTTTATTTATTTATTCATTTTAGTGTTTCCTATTCACTACTCTATGGCATCGCGGTTATATTTAGAGTAAAAAAAAAAAAAACGTTTTTTAGTCTGTGGCAAGTCCAAACGTCACTGATTTAGAGCCCGGATACTGCTTGTTCCCCCATTATGCTAGGGTTTCAGCTGCATGCAAGATGCTGTTGGGCCGGGTGGGTAATTGTTTTGAGATCAATGTTCGCAAAATTACAATTAGATTTCACTTAGGTAAGTTCATCCAATTTTCAATTTTGCTTCACATTGATCTGAAAAATAGTTGATTACTGTGTAGATGTTCAGAGATGAAGCATAATGGGTATGTCCAAGGATAATCAGGTACCTCGTAGGTATCTATGTATTAATGTACTTAAGCATTTTTGGGAATCAAAAAAGTAATTTTTAAAGTGAAGAAGATTTGTACACATGTGGGTGTACTATAGGCACACCTCTGCCTAACCCTTCGGAGAATACAGGCGTGATGTTATGTTATTCATTTTACGTCTATCATCATTATAGGTATTTTCTTCTTACTTAATGCGATATTGTTATCGATCTATCTGCTTTTAGTTATTCTCATCTCATTTATTCGTAAAACAGGGCAAGTACGTCAGCACGGACAGGTACGAGGCCCACGTATGGGTGATCCCCGGCAAAGAAGTGGTCATGTGCACCGACAAACGAATGCTATACATTGAGAAGAATAATGTATTCGGTGGATGGCAGGTAATAACCTATTATTATATCATTTGTTTGGCTTTGTGATCGTTACAGCCATAAGGTGAAGAAGAAGTAGACGTGTGCGAATTGCAGTTGATAACTGCACAATCACATTGTAGCGCATTAAAATACACGGACAAAGCAGTTGATGACTTTCACAAGTACGTAGATAATGGGTATCAAACGTCGTAAATTATTGTAGTATGTTGGTAATAGTAAAAAAAAAAAAAAAAAAATTACTACGTAACCTTTTACACTGAAATTGTTTATCGGAAGCTGAGGGTCATGTATAATTTATAGGAAACGATCGTCTCTCATTCCGTCGGTCGTTCCTATAACTAGTAAATATTTCATGAATACACGGCAACCTACTTTTGGAAACATGTGTTCTCGTAAAGTTAGGTAGAGCAACAATAATATCATGCGAATTTAGTTTGATAAGTTTAGTTTCTAAATATTAACGATCAATCTGATTTTTGTAACTTTTATGTAACTTTATTTATTAGACATTCGACGCAATCAAATCCAATATAAAATATTGTTTTTAAGAAATGTTAAACGAAAAAAAAAAACTAGTTTTTGCCCGCGGCTTCGCCCGCGTGGAGGTTGGAAATTATGCCGCGGGAACGTACTACCGCGATAAAAAGTACCCTACGTGTTAATCCAGGTTATAAACTATCTGTGTTCCTAAGTCCATCCAAATCCGTTCAGTAGTTTTTGCGTGAAAGAGTAACACACGTCCATCCATCCATCTTCAGAAACATTTACATTTATAATATTAGTAGGATATATACAATGGAACCTAATCATTATTTTCGTCATTATTCAGTTGTTTAGATGATTAGATTCCATGTGTAACGGTAAAAGATGTTCTAAGAATAAGCGTTCATTCCAACAGATCTTATGGACATACCTGTGGACGGAGCTGCCCGAAGTGCCGACAGCCGTCAACAAGGGCGTGTACGTGCCCACCGCCAAGAGGAAGGTGCTCGGCATGTTCCCCACCTCGGGCTCCGGCAAGGTGATATTCCTGTACGACGAGCAACAAAAGAAGTATCTGCTCGCGCAGTGCCAGCGACTCATGCAAGGTCGTTGACATGAGGCAGTAGAAAGAATGAAGCACACCGAGTGGTTGGCACAATTCTTTCTACTTATATTTGATTTTCGCACCGCATTGCTTACTGTCGCCTATCACTTTAACATGCACCACCTCGCCCCGAAAGGCTTCCGCTGAACTCTTCTTCGCAGTGCTTGATATGGACCTATGTATTATATAATATTTAGTGTATCGTTTTTTATCTGTTTTGAGAACCGTGTGCTTGTTATATTTTTATAATACCTTTTTTACGTGATGTTGTCAATGCATTGGGTATGCTGAGTACAATTATGGAATTGAATATGGTGGTAATGTAATTTTTTGTACGTAGCTAGAGTTTTGATTGGTTTTACATATGTTTACCAATAGGAGCAAATTTTTCTATAGTCAGATAACTTATAACTGAGGTATAAATATTGCGGTTTGACAGCTTTTGAATAGAAAACATGTCGGAACTGTCATATATTTTATTCTTTAGATAAAATGTATCTGACTATTGAAAAATTTGTCCTTAGTAATGTAACATCCTTGTAAAATATTAGAGACCTTGTAAATTGCCCTAAAATATCGTTGAACAGTAATGTTACTCTTGTGACGGCCGACTTTCTGGCTATTTATGATTGTGTAGCTACGTAGATGGATATAGCCTTATTAGAATACAAATGACGTGTATGAGTTTAAAAATCGGTATCAACTATGTTACACAACATATTTCCCTTTTTTCTGTAACTTCAATAATTAAACTTTGAACGTTTGTTCAAGTATCTTTACATATATCGCTATGCATTTACCTATTTAAGATTAATATTCTGTAAGTTGTTACAAGATTTCAGTCTTCCTTAACATACCTACTTATTTGTCGACTTGTTTCGTTGAGTTTATTATATCGTTGGTACTATAATTATATTTAATGTTCATCAAGAAAGAAAATTAACATGTAATCAACTCGAATAACCAACATCTTTATGAAATACTCAGTTCAACAGTCTCTTGATGGTAGACTTAAAATGTTCGAATATTTATTCATTATGTTATATACTTATAGACTATGTAACGTTATTCACAATATGTTGTTATTGTAAGTTTAATATTACGGAGACAAAATCAGTGAAGTAAGTCTATTAATTCCGTATCAAGTTTTCTTACCGAAGCCTGATAGTACAAACGTTACGTTCAAAGAGTTTTCTTTTACACATTACATTATTGGTTAAATGATAGCGAAGCAAAGCCGGGATGCTTGCAGGGCGGAGGCTTTCCATATCAGTGCCTTATGATCGATGTTTAGAAAACCGATGTTTTTTTTTGCTCTTTAACTAATAATAATGATTGTTTTAAGTTTTTATTAACACTGAAAATAGTGTTTATACGGAAACTTAAGTTATGTTAGGTTGAGTGCACAATCAAAATATTTATATTTGTTTCGCCGTTATGCGTTAGCCTCACCAGTTGCTTCAAGATGTAACATTTTTTTAAACTTTTATATTATGTTTATTTGGTGAAACGTTTATGCGTAACTACGTTTAATTAGATCTAAAGTCAAGTTTGTTTTTATTGCCTGTTGCACAATTTACTTATTTCGACTTTGTTTTGTCTTGTTCAAGCTTGTGTAAGAACATTTTCAATATAAAATATATTATACAGAATCAGTGTTTTCTTTTTCGAACAGTTATCCCTAGTCACAAAAAAAATCCGTTCCTGGTATAAACCAGGAACGGATTTTTTTTAGAAAGCTAGTAGCATTCTATAAAGAATGCTAGAGCAGCGCTATCTCCTAAAATAACATATTTCCAAATGCCAAATGTCGTCATATTTCTATAACCGTCAATAGGTTATTGGGAAGCCCAGATAGGCACATACCAATGTGGTTTGATGTATAGCCTGCGATATAGCCCAAAAATGACAAATTCATCAAAGTTTGGAGTGTTATAACAGATGTACGGGCAATATTTGAGCCACAAATCAAAATAACAGGTAGGGATGCACTGAAAGGGCTTCAGATGAAAATATTTTATGTATAAGGTATAAAAGTGTGCCGCCACCCAAAAATCAAGCTTTCCGACGATATTAGTTGAATACGTCAACAAAATGAGCGTATTATGCTGCATAGACCACCATGAACTTCGAGCAGTTAGCTCCCACTACCAACTGCTAACTGACTAATATTTTCACCACGGAATAAACAATTTTCGCATCTATCGCGATATAATGAGAGGCGTATGGTCCTGCCATCTAAGCTTGGGGTCTCTCAAGTGTCCCGTAGCAGGCATACTCTCCTAAAATCTGAGTAAAAAATATTTTCAGAAGTGGAAGTGAGAATTTTGTATTTCACCAATCCGTGTGACCTTATAATTTTGTAATTATCCTTATGATTATAAGTATTTCAGTACCTAATAACATACTTACACAGCCGACGTAGCGTAGGTATCTATGTGATTAATGAACCAGTTCAAAACACCGCCAACTCAATTTTATCTCTATGATTAATATGTAAAATTTCATCATAAACTCGATTTAAACGTGTTACAATCAAACAGAGTAATAATAAAGGGCTTTATATTCAAACAATAAAACGGATATTCAAAGTGATGCTATTCTTACGTCTTCAGAATGACATCTTCAGTTTACGGGCGCTAAAATTTAGGAGATACTTGTTTAACTAAAATTACTGTTTGAATCGAACGTTCGGATGAAGGGTTTGGGCGTAAGTAGACCTAAACGTTTTATGGTATGACGTCATAAGAGTAACAGCCTTTTATGTCTTGTTTACGATAAAAGGTAGACAGGTATGTTTATTTTACTTCCCACAGCACTGGAACTAGAACTCGCCTTCCTCAAAGGAAGGTAGTCTCGCTCAAAGGTGTAGGCAGAGTAGGTAGACATACAAGGTTTAATTTGTAGGAACTTGAAAAGTTTAGAGGGCCGTTTTACTCATCATTATGAACAAGTTTTATTAAGGGACCAACATGAATTCGTGAAGAAGAAAAACAGCTCATCCTAAGGTACGTTTTTGTTCGCTAAACTCGAAACTATACCTCAAACTGTAAAGAACAGCTGATTTCGGTTAGTTCAATCACACGTCAAGTTTAATACCGGACTGTTACCCAAATATTCCTAAAGGATAAACGCTGCGCTTAACACTTTGTCCGAACGGCGAATCAAACGCTAAAACCCTAAGACCCCACGCTCTCACCATTAGACTAATGAGGCATAAATCCAGGAAAATAATTAATGGACAAACAAAAGGTAGGCGGTTCGGTACCTCTGTAGTTAGTTTGTATTTACCGCTATACAAAATAAAGGTACCTACTTGTTTATTAGTCCATAATAAGAGTTATTGTGCCCTTTATCAATTCCAGGAAACCAAGTGAAAACTTCTGACTTAAAAGGTCAGATCTGCTTAATTCACTTGAATCCCCCAAAGATATGCCTAAATAAAGAGAGATATTCCGACTGCCACTGTCGGAATGCCACACGGCAGACAGGCGCGACGCGAGTCTAGTAGAACAATTTACATGAATACTTATAGATTCGCGTCGAGAAATGAGAATCTAACAGAGTGCATCCCAGCGCGTGGAAAAAACATACATACTGTTGGATTTTTAACTGTAGGCCCTAAGCAAAGCGTTGAAAATCCAGTGTGCGATTAAATTCCGCCGCGATATTTTTACTCCGTAAGAACGTGGGCTAAGTTAGATTATTTCGTAGTGTGGTAGGTAGGCGTTAGTAAGAAGTCTATCAATGAAAGGGGAATAGGTACGTCGTTAGCGATGTCTTGGGCTAGCAGCTGATTCTTTCCTAATAATAGGTATTCCTTAATGACGCGACTTTTGAGAACTCATTATAAAATGCAAGTGACATGACGACGTGGGATTTAAAATAATGGCAGAGGTGAGTTTTTTATGTGCCTTTATGATCGGTAACTTAGGTACGGAGCCCTCTTAGCCAACTTGCGTTTCGATAGCTCCTGTCATAAACTTTGGCTAGTTCTTGATATATTGCATTTAAAAATGGGTACCTACTTTCAGAATGGAAATAATTGAAAACTGTAAAACTAAAACAAAACAAATAAAGAAAAGTCATCGTAGCCGGGTGCATTTTCTTTGACTTTCTCAAATAATAAATAGCAAAAATTATAGAGATTCTTTGCAGAGCTAGTTACGAATAATGCAAAAATATTATTTCATAGTCACATAAAATTTCCGAATCAAACTATTATAGCGGGCTTAGAGCGTAGTTAGAAAATGCAAAACAAAACATTTCCATTAGAATGTACTATGAGAGAACTGGGAACTAGCGAAGTTAGCGCGCGAATAACCGGTAACAGTAACATCGGAGGTAACCACGTGCGTTCCTGAGTAGGAAATGTTACCATTTTGAAACTAGAAAAGTGCTGACTTAATTTTGTCATAACTAAAATTTCTCAATTTTATTGTACTACTAAAAAAGAAAATGGTTAGGTACTTAATAATAATGTTAAATGCATGCTAATTTAGAATGATAAGGGCAGGCGAATAAAAATTGCAATGCTTGTAAAAGGCTCCTAAGTCATAAGTAACACCAATATTGTAACACTTAGTTCGCAATAAACGTTTTGACTTTGACTTTGACAAAAAGCCGGCCATTTACCTACAAAGAGTGAATTTTTTTAATGTTTTACTTTTCATTTTATTTTATGAAAATTTTCTCCTATAGGTACCTAGTGGAAAAGCCTTGGACATTTCTCAAAACGCCGGAGTCCGTAAAATTCCGGTTAGATGGTAACGCTAGTAGGTACCGACAGGAAACTCGTGCATGCAAGCTCTAATTTTAAATTAATCCGGGTGACTTACCACAGGAGTACCTATGCACGAACATTGATAGACATTATACAAATATGAGTTTGTTTTAATCGGAGTTGAAATGCTGGTTGTGCTAGTTTTATGTATATTACTTCGCGCTACTAAACTTAACTTTAATATAGCATTTTGTAAAGTCATTAATTAAGATTTGGTGAGATTGAGGTAATAACACTAATAGGTACTAATATTTTGAGGATCCGGAGCTAGCTTGGCTTTGTAGTTTCGAATAATTGGTGGGTTTCCCTACTACCCTTTAACGCATACCCCTTACTTTTTTTTGAATTCTTAATATTTTGTGGTATTTTGTATAACATTTAATTATAATTTACGGCACAGAATATATATGTACCTATATATTCTGTGCCGTAAATTATAATGAAATGTTTTAGAAAAAACCTGAAAATCTTTGTTTTTCGAGAAAGTCCCGAAAATCATGTGGCCAGTAAACTGGTCATTGAACGGTCTGTGTCAGTAACTATCACTGCAAGATTAAAAACTGGCCAGTAAAATGGACACTAACGAAATCTATTTATTAAAGTGAAACTTTTATTACATCGTCTCAAACTTTTTCGTCAGTGTGTTGCGTGTCGCGTGACGGTCGGCCGCGGAGTAGGGATAAAGTGAAAGGAAGGAGGTTTTTAGTTAAATATCTATAATGTGAAAAAAGTTTAACTTTTACCGTGGTTTCATAAAACCACACAATCCTTTTTTTTGTGTAAGGGATATAAAAAAAGACTTTGATTATGTTTTTCTAATCAGCCTTTAATAATAGAAAATACTCCTATAAATCAATTTAATCACAAATAGAATTAACATACCTAGCATATTTCTTCTAAAATAAAAATACAAAAAAATAAATATTTTTTTGGTGGTCTTTGTGATGAAGACGATGTTCCAGAACCTCATTCTTGACTTCGACTATATGTGCTCAGGGTGCTGCTATTAAAAGTAACACTTTGATCGAAACAATCATCAGCATCAGCATTACCACCGACGTCTGATTGTGTGGCCTGGTCACCTGTAATAAATACCCACGAGATCATTCCAATGGTTCTCATCTAGTGACTCCAACTCTTGATACGTGTGCCCAAAACAATAAGGAAATTACAATGCCAAACTATTACATTATGATTTTCATACATAGGTACCTAAACACCTGCAAAAAAAAACCGCAGAAAAAGAAAGATAACGATAAGAAATAAAGTTTATGGTACGTTTATTATTAAATCATAATAAATACATATAAGTACTTGTTGTAAAACGATATGGTTCATAGGTACCTATTACTCGAAAATAAATACTCAATAAAATATCTCAAAGTTATGTAGGCAATTTTTAGGTATTTTTTTTCAACAGATTGGTTTGCGTTCAATCGCAAAAAATACAGGTGTTTCTTATTATCCCCGATTATATTTGCACATAACGTCAAAGTAATAGTTTCACCTACCTTTTCCAAGAAGACATGATTTTTTATTGCCGTAAATCTTGTAAACACGTAACCTATACACGCGATGACATCAAAAGTTCTTGAGCTACATGGTGGTCAGTTCACAACTTCACAGGCCATCTTGAAAAAAGGCGCGAATTTGTTACGAAATTTAACGCTGGCCAGTTGACGGGCCAGAGTGTGCTCTAACGCGGATCGTAAATGTTCATAAGGTTCAATACACAAATAAAAATCTATGAGATAACGACCTTAAAGTGACTGATCAGTTTACTGGCCACTTTGTATGAGCCGTCCTATAAAATGTTAAGTTATAAAATTGCAGCTAGGTAGGTACGTACCTATCTATCTACCTACAGTTGCTGCAAATTAAAAGAAATGAAATGTTTATTTGTTTGTTTGTTTTATGTTTTTTTTATATTTTGTTGGTCAATATTTTAAAACTAGATGTCGGCATTTCCTAGCTGACTGATCCCTGAGAATAAACGCCGAAACAAACTCAGAGGTCATGGTATCTTTTAAAGTCAAAACATTATATTATTATGATTTTATGTGAGTCTAAAAATGCAGGACCATGTCTAGAAAGGCCTTTTGAAGGAAGAGTCATTGCAGCTTTGAGTTGACCTGACCCAACAGACGGCATGCATGCATCAGTCATCGTGTAGCTCAACCCTATTTTAGGGAGCTCAACGACCCGTCACATGACGCTACGAAATCTGCAGGACATGTGCGTAGGCCGTATACACAATACTCAAAACCGCCAGACAGTTATAAAGTCATGTATTCAATCTAGCCTCCATGGTAAGTACTTACATTCACAGTCAATTTTCTCTTTGTATGTCATAAACAGTGATCGGAGTAGGTAGATTGAACTGGGGTCATTGATCCGAAACGTATATATTACTATGGACATTCCTCCGGAATTGGTGGATTATTAAAAAAAACCGGAACTTATGTAGGAATTGTATTCTGCCAGAGTGGAAGGAGTCATTTGATGATTTGCCATCCTCAAAAAAAAGGTAGGAATTGTAATAAAATGAGCAATTTTATTCTTTATTATTCTTCCTATTTTTTTTTTCGTCACGATTTGACAAAACCCAACGACCAATCAGAACAAAGGATCATGGGTGGTACAATAACCGGTTATCAGAACAATGCGTACGCCCGCCGACGACATGCCAGGTAGTTCACTCGTTTACTTCGGTTCGTAGAGTGCGCATCTTTGTTTGTTACTGTGTTGTGAAAACGTTACTTGACCCTGGCTTGTGTACATACTGACTTCTGGAATCTGCTCTAAACCACGATTTGGCTCGAATATACGGACTCAGATTTTTCACTATTGAATTGGATCTACATATTTAAACCAAGCTTTGGTAAGTAATATTTTATTAGTTACAAGGAGTATAAAGCATGTTTGGATGTACTATAAGAATATTTTTAGTATTGTGTTTGTTTGCTTAACCCGCTGAACATACCATGAGTCTTAATATTGTTAAATCTTTAATAGAGTATGAACCAGTGAGCTTAGTGCGAAACAAAATTATGATATTCTAGTAATGTAGTCGCAATTCAGCTAACTCCACTATTAACCGACATTTTACTGGAATCCGTATATAATTTGAGTGCCTTATTCAGGTTTGTTTTGTTTTTTGGGTACTAAAAAACAACATCATCCGACATTTTGTAGCGGCGGCCATCTTGAATATTAATTTTGTATAGTGCACCATATTCTACTTAACAAGCCCTTTCATTTGATACCCATATTGACGGGATTGAAAAAAAACTAAGTTGTCCGCCATCTTGTAGCGGCAGCCATTTTGGATTGACAATAATTTTGAATATACATAATTGTATTGTCACCAGAATCAAAGGCGAATACCAAATTTTAGATCAATCGGTTGACAGGAAGAGGGTGAAATTTCAATGACTAAATTTGATCCACGAAATATAAAACAAACGGAGTAAGCTAAATAAAACCGTTTAAAAACAACAACTACTAAATAAAATGTAATTTTTTCATGTCTTTGTTTTAGGTGATATACGAGGTTCCATCTCTTCAACAGAGTTCAGATATGGCAAACGTCAAGGCTGAAACTGTAGAAAAATGGATATCCGGTCATCCCGAACTACTTTACGATCACGCTAGTGGTACAATATACTGTTCAAAATGTGAAAGCCATTTGAAAACCATAAATAAAGGAAACGTTAAAAGACATATCGAAGGAGCAGTACACCAGGGAAAGTATAAGCGGCCCGAAGAGGAATTTTATTTCGATCTTATAAAATTTCTCATTTTGTGCAATATACCGTCGTCTCAGATGAAAAATACTACTTTTCAAGATTTCTTTAAAAAATATATGTGTAGTACCTGTTGTTGTACGTGTCCTAATAATCGTACTCTGCCAGATGAATCACAGTTACGGAAAGTTTACTTGGACAAGTTTTTTAAGAATAAAATCAATTCGATTCGGCAGAATTATAAAAATGAGAAACTATGGATATCATTAGATGAAACGACAGACTTTTTAGGTCGCTATATAGTCCATTTTTTAATAAAACCATTACATCCTAGCAATTTGACTAGACCTTATTTGGTAGCATGTAAAATGCTAACTGTAGTTAATGGACAAACAATCACGCAATTTGTGTTGGAATGTTTGGAAAACTTTTGGGAAGATTCTTTTGAATCGAATGTAGGTAACATTCTTGTCCTCTGCACTGATAGCGTTGCATATATGCTGTCTGCAGGACGAAATTTAAAACAATACTTACCTGAAATGAAACACGTAACATGTTTGGCGCACTCTCTTCATCGCGTATCTGAGCAAATTAGGTTAGAATATCAGGATGTTAACATTTTAATAGCAAATGTTAAAAAGGTATTTTTGAAAGCCCCAAGTAGAGTCAAAATTTTAAAAGAAAAATATCCAGATTTGCCGCTACCTCCCCAACCAGTTGTTACAAGATGGGGCACTTGGTTAGAGGCAGCATTTTATTACGCTCAAAACTTTGAAAAAATAAAAGAAGTACTATCTTGTTTAAGCAGCTCTGATGCGGTATCTATTCGAGAGGCAAAAAATATTATAGAAAAAGAAAATTTAAAAGAAGATTTAAATTACATTAAAGACAATTATTTTATAATTCATTTGTCTTTAAAAGAATTGCAAAAGCATAATTTATCGTTGACAGATTCACTTTTAGCATTTGACAACGTCAGAGATGCTATAAATCAGTGCAATTCAGAAAATATAAAAAATAAAATAGAGCGTGTTATGGAACGAAACCCAGATTTAGACACACTTAGAGAAAATAGTGAAGCCATTGAAAAAAATGAAGCACATAATTTAATACCTTTTTTTAAATTTGCTCCTTTGACATCGTCAGATGTAGAACGGTCTTTTTCCATTTATAAATGGACTTTAGATGTTAAAAGAAATAGGTTGAAAATAGAAAATATAGAGAAACTCATAGTTATATATTTTAATTGTAAAGATCAGGATTACCAGGATGCTAACATTGTAATCGATGAAGATTAAAAATGTGAATAAATGTAAAATGTACATATTTAACAATAAACAATGTTGATTTTTATCTTTTTTATTTATTCTACCCCTTTTTTTTGGTGCTAAAATCATGAAATGAGTCCTCTCGCCCAGAGTGAAACGGGAGGGACTGTCAGACTTCACTGACTAAAATCAACCTGTTCCTTCGTATGCCCTTTACGTTTCAGAGTCGTGGTGCATTCTTAAAACAGTCTCACGACCCCAGCAGGCATTGGCCCTCTATGGGGCCCCGTCATTTATTCTACCCTTAATGTAAATTACCATGACCACTATGAAAATATTTAAATTTAAGTGCAACAATTTATATCTATCTATAAAAGATCTAGCTATCTAGCTATCCTAGGCTAAAAATAAAAAATAAATATTAAAGCTTCGATCGGAATTCGATTGTTTTTATTATTCAACAGATAAATAATGAATTAATTTAGTTTTGATACCTTCCTTTAAATTTTGAATTGAGTAGTAATAATATCACTACCAACATTAACAATATTTAATTGAATCCGGAAATACCGGAATTACTTTCCGGAAAAATGGCTTATCCATGTTATTCTTTCTGTGTGCATTTATGATACAAGTACTAAAAATCAATCTACCCACTCCGATCACTGGTCATAAATCAATAAAAATAAAAATTACATTAATAATTCTAAAACACTTAATATAATTGCATTTGAGTAGCTTAAATTAAGTTTAAAGAAACCTTTTTGACAGACTTTCTGTTTAATGAATGATTTAAATTTATTGAGGCTCAGTTCTTTAACATGCCTTAGCAGTTTGTTGTAAAAAACATTACTATGGCACTTAAATGAATTACTAATCAAATGCATTGCAAATCTAGAATGCGAATTATGTGACTTTATGAACTTATAGGTGTAACGTAACATTACATCACGCATGTATACCCAGAAGGGCTAGGCAGAGGTGTAATTGTTAATATTTTGCCAGTTGGGTTTCATGTATCCTACCTAATGAGGAGCGAGCCTTTTGCCATTACTGAGAAATTTCTAATAGAAAAACTCAATAGCACTTTTCGTGACCGGGGAATCGAACCTAAGCAATGCAGTAGTAGCGCTAGTGAGCGTTCGAACAACCAGAAAAGAGGGTACCTAAACGAGAAAGAAGGGAACGTGAAGGAAACTTTATTTAAAACACAATTCCAAGGAATTTTCATTCATTATACCTATCTTCAGGGACTGGTGTAACGGTATCTAGCAAAGAAAAAATGAAGCATTCAATTAATTACGTCGTTGCAGAAAAGAAATGGACATACCTACATACTTACAAGAAGAATTTCATTATCATCCTATCTGTATCTACTTTTTCGTTGGAACTTGAAATTTAGATGACTCTGGACAGTATAAATAATGCCCACATTCAATATCTAAAGAAAGAAGAAAGAAAAATAGTTTATTCTGCACAAACAAAACGCACATTACAAAAAAATCTCTCTGGCTGAGTAAGGAAAGTTAAACATACTGGGTGACAGAGACATTGGCACGCAACCTGTTACGAGTACCATGGATTCAGAATAATGATTCTGAACCCCCCTGTGTTAAAACTATTCGTCGGTTATTTAAAAAAAAAAAGCTGTTCCTTCATTTTGACCGCGTAGCAGTTTTTTTTTTTCAAATTAAGCTTAATTTTTGTTTTGGTATTATAATTTACGATTTTAATTTTCTCATTCATTTTGATCTCAATATTAATTTAGTTTCATTTATTCGTTTGCAATTACTTACCTTTTCTCACATAAACACCAGTGGTAAATAGGTGGTAACTTTGGTCTCCAAAATATAGGCGCTGCCTAGTTTGGGGTACGCCGTTTTCATTTGGATCTTTAGATCAAAATAAAAATCGCCAACGGTTATATACCATAACTCTTTAATTTCGTTGATTGTTCAACTGACCTTTATTACGATAAATACATAGCTCATTGCTATTTACCTACTTCTATCCGTTTGCATTTTTTTTATATCATTATTATTATCATCTTATTTCTATTTTAACTGAAGAAGCAATTTTTATTTGATTGGCAATTACTGCCCGCCAATAGTTACCTGACCCAACTTGTTAATTTTCTAGCAGATACCTACTTACTTATTATAAATAATATACAATAACAATCTCCGATACTAAAAAGGCAAGAAAAACCATTTTGTTCTGGGCTACTAAATGGGGAATCAAGCTTTCGAATACGTGCAATACAACAAACAAAGCAAAACGTTCGCCAATTTGTGGTGACCAAAGCTTGTTTGATTTGTGTGCTACCTCAACTTGATCTTCGATCCTTCGCCAGACGCACGGACCATGCCTAGCCAACATAATATATGCAACTGTATAGGACACATGCAGACACCTACATTGTACAATGCACTGTATAATATACCTACGATTTAATACCTTGGTACGTATAATTTAAGAGAGGTTCTCAGTTTTTCGTTCTACGTTTTATTCTCCCCCCCCCCCCCCCCCCCGCCCCGAGGCCACGAGAGATTAGATAGCTACTACTTTCAGTGTTAATTTATTTTGGTGTTGAAGACAGACGTTTCTCTCTGGTCCAACTGGATTGTTTGCAATGAAATTTACTTTATCTAATTAAAATCATTGTTTTAATTAGAAAGCTTCTAGAACGAGCGGTGGCTGTGTAAATTAATACAAACGGAATATTTAAACCTTTAATTTGAGTATTACACCTTCTGATTGTGTCGAATCCCGCTAAGATGCTCGGGGAATTTATTTATGAGGGGTAAAATCGGCTTCAGTGTAATTAACTACATAAACCATGAATACATACATACATACATAAACTCACGCCTTCTTTCGATGGCGGTAAGCATAAACTACTGAACGCCACCTGCTACGATCTTTATCCATATCTAACGAAGGAAAGCTCTAACAAAAAGTTGTTAATAGAAATCAAATCAATCCTACGCTTTTATTTTTTATTATTTTAAAAGTGTAGCTAAATTATACATTCCATTGAGTACGGAAGCCAAGGTAAAATTATATTATAATACGACGGTTAATGTTTCCTAAGACGTCAGGTATTTTTTAAAATATCGAGGGGGGAAATTGGAGGAGCGAGAGCACAAATTACCTACATACTTATCATAAAGTGAATCCTGTTAGCGAGTAGGACGCTCTCATTTTTCTGTAACGCGTTTTTATATTAAATACGAATGTAATTCTGACGTCGGCGTCGCTAACGCTAATGCTATGGTGTGTACGCGTTGAATGTAGATAAGCATGTGTCGATTGTCGACGCTCATATCGCAGAAGGCACGTGTGTACAATTTGTTCCCATATATTTTATGAAGAGACTACTATGAAGCTGAATGTAGGAGTTTGAACACGTTACACGTATTATAAAAATCCGTAACGTCCATAATTTCCGAATACCTATTCCTCCTCACAAAATAAAATTTTCGACGCGCGCTTTACTTGTGGTTACCAGGTGTACAATCACACTGTGAATGTGTGTGTAAGCGCAGGAGCTCTCGGTACCGTCCGAGATAATGGCGAAGTTGGAATTGTGTGTGTGTGCGTGTGTGTGTGATATGTGCTGACGCTACTCGTCTTCGCACACAGATTCACAGCGTGTTTTTACACTTGGTTACCATAAAAAAGCTCGCGTCGCTTCGTGAGATAAAAATACTGTGTCTAGGTATGCACACAGGTTTATCTACTAGTTTTGTCCAATCCGATAGTATAAACACGCAACAATAAAAAACATATCTTTCCTGTTTTGGATGGTTAATAACGTTTTGTTTCAGTATTACTAGTAATTAAAATGATATGTTCCGTTTTCTTAAAAAAAAATCACAGATGTGCATATCACAGAAAATCGAAAGTGATAACTATGTGAGTATTCGTAGTTATTGCATAGTTACGACGAGTCTTGTTGTGGCAATGCAACGCGTATGATATTGGTAACATTTGGCGGGCATCGTATTTTACGCTGTGCACGTTCCAGGGTCTTTAGTAACAATTTGAGTGAAGTAATTTAGGTAAACAACGTAACATTACCTGCAGGTAAATAAATTATATAATCTTACATAGCAATGCAGTAAATATAATGACAGCCCACATGTGTTTGGCGATACAATATAAATTTAGGTCCTTACATATGAAATTGGCGTTATAGTAAAAGCAAAACGTTTATTTTGAATGAAATTATATATTTAATCAACTAAAGTATTTACCATTGTTATCTATGAACTTTCGCCATTTTATAGTTCATTGATTTATTTCTTGAAAAAATTGTGGGAGCGAGAATCCATTAAATCTTAGAAGGCGGTGTTGACTGCCTCATCGGAATAGGTAAAAATAATAAAAAATGAAGCAATGACAGATAAATTAACTAAATGATAGATACATTGTGCTCACATATTGCACGACTCATGATGCGAAACATCAGAGAGTGCTTTACGATCGAAAAAATTTTTTCGCCTCATTTTGGCGGCTATTTTTATTATTATAGCCTTGTTAGTTCACGGAATCAAGATATTTTGCATACTATTGTCGAGATAATTTTATGGAGATTAATTTCATACTTTTTAAAAATTGATTTACTGCAATAGAATTGGAAAATAACACCAAAATAGGTCAAAAAAAAATCCTGTCCGTCATGTGTGAAACCCGGAAACACTGTAACTTGTGAAAAAATCCATTATTTGAGTTAATTTTTAAAAAAAAAAATTCTAATCGACAATTGTAGGTCACTGAATGCAAATGGCTAATTAATTCAGTGTCGTTTAATTACAATTAATAAAAAACGAAAACTACAAGACTGTACATCTATTTATATTTTTATTTTTTTATAGAATTGAATGAGATTATGAGGCGTGCACTTTTGGATTTTCCAAATTTTTTACAAACATTGTAAAAGTATACGATTTTCCTATTTTTTTAATAAGTAATAACCTACGTGAGTTAAACTAATCATAGAATGTAAATGAATGTTATAAAAATAATAAATTATACAATTATATTAGTAACCAGTTTCATTTTTTCTAGCCTCTAAAGTCTAGATTGTCCTATGGAGCTGGACCAGCATGTTTCCAAGCATTCTTATGTAGGATATAATCCTCTAATTTTTAATATGCTTGTTTACAAAGTTTACTTTTATACAAGTTTTAACGTTTCATTAATTTAATTGCAATATATCACTAGGTATTTTGTTGTAACATTTAACAAAGAACCCCATAAAAGATGTACGTACTTTAGCTAATCTGAAAAATGGTTGATCTATTTTATCTTTATTTCTAGTATTAAAATTATGTCTATCACATATTTTATTAAAAAGATGTAGAATTTTTCTTACATACATATATAATATTTTCATAAATTAATTGGCAAGGTACCGTCATAATATTAATCTTTTTAGATAATGCCCTGAGAGATACGCGGCGACGTAGATTATAAAATTATGGTTCTGACAGCTCTCTTTTGCAAAATAAAGATGAAGCAATGTCAGCAGCCCGACCCCACAGTAAAATGCCATGCGACATAATGCTGTGGAAGTAGCTAAAATAGACCAAACGCGCGGTTTCTACATCTGTTAACTGTCTTATCTTGCTAACAGCATAAGCGGCCGAGCTTAGCCGCCCCGCTAGAGATGTTATATGAGGTCCCCATTGTAATATCTCGTCTAGGGTGATGCCGAAACCGTTTAATTAATACTTTCTAGTTTTTCTCCATTCAATATGATGTCACATTCGCTACTTCTAACATTAGGTAATTTAAATCTAATGCAACATATGGCTTGGCTGTTCCATTAAACTACTGCATAATTTAACATTAAAGACCAGAGACTTAATTTCTTACCATATACCCAAAAGAGTGTCTGTGCGACGCAGTTCATTTTGACCAAGATATATGTATATATGGTTTGTAGAATTAAGCCTTCTAGAGCCCTAGGGGCTTGATTCTACATTAGATCTGATAACTTTTTAACAGTGAAAGCGTTATGTATGTCTTGGAAACCTACTTTACATTAAATGCTTTTGGTGAGTAGGTAACATATTTATCGTACGGAACCCTCTCCACGCAAGTCCAACTTGCACATGTCCGGTTTTTTTTCATCACAATAAGTATAAGTTTATTTATTTATGCTTCAGTTATATATAAATAATATATATATAAATAAACATCGAATAAACGATATGATTCAAAGTCTCCTCGTTATTGTGACGGTTGAGTAATGTAATGCAACACTCGTACGCGTAGTTGTTGGTGTGCTTCACTCGATTCATGCGGTACCCATTTTACGAGCATTTGCGAACTTTTGCGATTTGTTTCAAGTGAATTAAAATTGTTTTATAACTCACACCGAAGCCTGCCGCTAACTCTCACATGGTTTGCGATGGATCCGCTTCCACTTTCAATTTTACTTTTTCAATGTCAACTAGCGGCTCCGGCCATCCACAGTTCTTGTTCTGTAGGCAAAATTTCCAGAACGAAAACGTTGAAACCAAAACCGTACAGTAAAATAATAATGAAAAGAGTCAAAGAAAAAACAAATGAATCACTAAATCCAAAACACTAATACTCAAGCCATAAAGGGTGATGCCACAAAATGTAAGGAAGCGGGTACCCGCTCCAATAAGAATAAATGATTTATCATAAGGTAAGGTATATTTAGTACAAGAATTCCAATGACCTTTATCTTGATTCCTTGTCCAATCTGAGTAATGCAGGGTGGAAGTTGAGACGAGGCAGTAAGTGAAGCTACCTTAACAGTTGTAGATACAGAAAAACGTTCTTACGAGATTGTCCTTAACTTCTTTAGTAATCGCTAACTACATTCACAGATTTTGGAAATATGGTAGGTACAGTCAGCTAGAAAAATGTTAATTCTTACATTTTATTTTAATGTTGTTAATCGATGCACTTTCGTATAAGGATTCAACGACACTTTTGGACCAACTGAGGTTAGAGTACTAGAAAAATCAGAAATCGTATTAAAAAAATCCCATACCTACATGTCGTAGTGATCGATCATCTTAACCAGGATTTTTCGTAAACAAATCTGGATAAGATGATCGATCACGCCTTACCAAATTACGCCTTTCTTGTAATAATTTATAGCAAACGTCGTAACGTTTGCTATAAATTATTACAAGAAAGGCGTAGTTTTATGAATGTAATGTAGGTATTCATTCATCATCTGCCTCGCCGTTTCCCAACTAAGTACCTAAGGCTCATCTTCCAATTTAATTGGATGCAGTTGGATATCAGTGTTTTACATGGAGCGATTGCTTAGTTTACCTCTACAACCCAGGTACTGGATAACACTTAACTCATTGGTAAGACTGATTATCATTGGGCTTCTGACTGAAAAAATTGTCAAAGATCTACGAATGACAGCCGGGCCCAACGGCTTAATGTGGTTTCCGAGGCAAGGAGGTGTTCCGATATGTAATGTATGGTCACCCATCTATGAACTGGCCGCGGTAAGCGTAGCTTAACCTTCGATCGACAGCTGTGCGGCTGTTATTAATTAACCACGAACCATACCATACATTTATGTACTTAATGTAATAATGTTGTAATGTAAAAATAAAACATTTTTCATTCATCGTCTACTATGACATCTTTAAGAAATAAGGCAGGGGCTGTAAATCCCGTATGCCTGGGGTACCCTAGGTACCAAGCAATTGATATTATATGAGTACAAATAACTGTTAACACAGTGCGTCTTCCAGTTAAGCATGTATGTACTATTGTTATAATTATTATTTAATAAGTACCTATCAATAGTAGGCACTTTCTAGCTATTACTTATCGTAAATGGATGCGACCACGAAGGTAAGAGTCAAAAATGATCAATAATCCCTTAATCAAATGGTCATCAGGTACATCTTCCAGTGCAATTTCCCTTAAAACTTCTATTGGATATTATTATAAACTTGTGTTAAGGTGAATTCTCAGCTGTAGCCCGCTAAATTCAAATTTTCTTTGGAATTTTGCTAATTGCAGCGTGTTTTACGTTGAACAAAATGCGATTTGCGACTATTTGCGAATATTTCATATAAATATTCTTAGGTGGAACAAATTTCCAAAGGCAAACGGCAGGCTTGTATGGAAATTTGGTACAGCTAATAAAAATTAGTGTTTTGGGATATTTTTTGTTTCAATTGGTAGTTAATATGATTGACAAGCCCTTTTTAAATTGTTAGATTTTTAGAAGTTGGGACGTAGAAGTTATAACCAGTTTTATTTTTTAAGGTTATGTTATATGTAACTATCTACATTGGTACCTATACTAGAGTATAGGTACCAATCTAGATTGTTACATATAGGTACATAAGCATGGTTTTGGTGATAAAGTAAATGTTCTAGATTGCTTGTCGCTATCTTTGTAGTGTTTTACTTACCATTAAGTAGGTAGATTGAGATGAGGATCGTACCTACTCAGTGGGGTGCATTAGGAGATACCTATGTCTAGCAGCGGACTGCAACAGTTTGATAATGATGAAGTTCTGATGGGGTTTTGAGAGTACCTAGGTCAATAAACAATACTTTGTTTTTGTAAGTACTTTTTTTTTTGTACTTAAGTATAATTAATTTATTCTTCATATTACTTCATCTAAGAAGGGGGCAGGTCAGGTAATACCCTCATGGCGAGCATAGCTTAGGTACCCAGATAATTCGCTTTATTGCTTATATGCAGTCACAAACCACAATCCAAAACAACATCATCTATCTGAACCTTAGTATATAGTTATCTGTGATCTGAACTCAGAACTGAAAGACAGATTTTGTTTACCTGTCAATAAATAATTACCATATGAACAAAAAAAATATGGATGACGAAAATCATTCCCATCATTAAATCGTTAACTATTATGATTTTATGCAACAATTATGAATTCTTAGGTATAATATTAATTGTTTAATTATATTTAACGTTATTTCTATTTCTAAATAATTAATTATCATTTCGATATTTGTGTATTTTACATATGGCAATTTCTAAAAACATAACTGCGTTTATTTTACGATTTTATTACGTTGATTTATTAAAATATTTTTATTGATATTATTAATTAATCCGAAGGACTATAAATAGTATACTTACATGCAAATAAATGGCTTAGTTGCCTTACTAAGTGGTACAAATCCTATAAAAAAACAACAAAAAAGAATGCTGTAAATCTGCCATTCACCATTGACGATTGATATGAAATTTATGATTATTATTCAGTAAATATATCATTTCTAGAATCGAAAATCGCATTTGGTTAACATATGACGTAAAACAGAGCTGCAATTTGTAAAAAAAACTAAAGAAAATTTGATTTTGGCGGGCTACAGCTGGGGATTCATGTTGACAGCAGAAAGATCTTGTCAGCTTCATTAAGTATGCTCCCAACTATAGCACTTGCTGTTCAGTGTTATGGCTCCGAAAATCCAAATCGCTTGCCTCAAACCTAAACGCTCTTATACTATTTAAACGAAACCGGAAACAAAATCCAAGCGATAGCCGGAGTCAACAAGAAAAACTGTAACCGAAGTGTGTGTGCGTTCGGAGTGCGAATACCTAAACATTCACAGAATAGTATGAATTGGAGCACAGTCACACACGATATAAACGATCGACTGACTTTTTCTTCCGTTATTTAATATTTTTTCTAATCATTATATCATAACATTGGGCTTAAATGAAGGATTTACGGGACAACCGTTATTCTGCGGTAGTTAAGGTCATCACACACATTTCAGCCCAGCATCGCATCAGCACCGCTTCACCTCATCGACTCGTCGCCGGCGCCGCCAACGGCAGTGCGAGTATGAATGAAGTTTTATGGCGATGCCGATTCGGTGTCAAGCTGAAATGCTGCAAGCTTTATTTGACGACCCTGCTTACCGATACAATCCCAAGATTTACCGGAAGGGGGGAGGGACTGAACCCATGATCGGTTAGGTGCTGGGTAGCGTGCGATATCCAAGCATGAAATATCTAAAAAAAAAACTTACATGTTTGGTATGTATATATAACCGACAAGGATTTGGAATAAAGCGACATATTAACTTCTATTCAGTTTAAATAGAGCTATCCAACGGTGTATTACACATGGCTATTAGAGGAGGGTGGGTGATTTCCACGTAAATATTGTCCAGGAATAACACATTAAAGCGATCAGTTTTGCCATAATATCCTTGAACAACAGTTTTTCCAGATGGGTTTTAATATTTCGCATCAAATTAATAGATAATTTACAAAAGAAAACTTCTATAATTTCATAGCATTCCCATATATCTATCCCATATATATATACTCGTATATCAACCTCATATCCTTAGGCAAAAAGTTACATAAAAAATAAATTACTCACATATTCTCATGTTCTCATTGCGCAATATCTTTATGACTCTAATTATAATGTAAATAATATAAAATATAAATAAATAACCTAATACATAATAATAATAATAACACTTTTCAATACTTCGTTTTTCATTCCGTTCATTTTTGTTATTCTTTGTTGTAGATATTTGAGTTTTTCAACTGACAATATTCTCCATTTAAAAATGTCCAAACAGATGACAACAAAATGTCTGTTAGCCATTTTGACAGCTGGTGCCACCGACAAGAAAAGTGTGTTTGATCCTGTGCACTGTTTTTTCAACAATAAACCTTTAATTTTGGTTGTTCATCAATAAAAACAACGGCAAGGCTCTCCCTTATTATGCTTGCGTAAAAAAGAGAATATATTTGACAAACTTCGAAAAAGAAGCTGGATAAATCCAAAAAGATTCTTTCTGATCTTCAAATGTTTGAGATTCAACTTATGGTTGATTTCAGTTTAGTAACGATTTGTTACGTTTTTTTTGTAGCGTAACAAAAAAATATGTTATTTGTTACATATTTTTTTGTTGTTGTGTTTTGTTTTTTGTCTGTATGAAAAATAAAGTGTAAAAATATCAAAATCAATTCTGTATGAAATCGGTTTCATACAAAATCGATTTTGATATTTTAAATATATATGTATAGTGTATTATTTTTAAGGTGCGTATTTAATTTTTTAATTTATATGATGTACATTGAATAAATACACAATTTTGAGAATGATTTTATGACGCGTCAACAGATTGATTATAATATTAATAACAAATTATTTAAATACAATTTCATTTATTTAATTATCTTATGTTAAATAGCCTTAATATTTCCTTTTGTTATTTTTTGTAACGTGTAACGGTATTCGTTTTTGATTTATTTTTGTAACAGTGCAAATAAAAATCACCTGGGTACCAAAATATGCAACAATAAATTTGAATTTGGAATTCCTTCCTTCCTAAATATTTGAGATCAAAGTGGCCAGTTCGACAAAATTCCAATTTCTTAATATGTAAGGAGTATACCTACTATCTAGTCAATATTAAATAGATAATGACTTACCATCATCGCCCTCACCTCACTTCAGCGATTTCTTTCACATTCTCCGTTAATGACCTTTCACCCTGTTTTTGTTCATTTTGGTCGCCATTGTTGAGGAAGGAAAGGTATTAACTACGGGATAAATCGCACGAATACAACCAACTTTTACTAGGTATTTTTTCTAAACCGATTACTTCACTGAATCAGAATAATACCTAAATTCATACGGGAGTTCATAAAGACAAGGATTTCTTTCAATAAGTTTTTTAAAATCAAATTACTTACAGTGTACCAGTCGTTAAATACTCGGATTAAATTAAATCAGCTGTATGGAGCAGGTGTTCGCTAAATTGATCTAGGAAGCACCGGTCGGATGCATCGCGGCTAGGGTTGCTCGGCGGCAGACTTCGACGCTGTTTAATATTATTACGGTAATCAGGACTGCACAAGGACAAGCTAGTGAAGTGAAGTGCTACTAATATAGTTTTAAGCAATATTTATTAAAACTTTTAATTTTATTATGTATTACTTTGTTATTTTGTGTATTTTATCTATGGGCCTCAGTTGCCTGACAATAAAAGAATTATTATTATTATTATTATATACAGTCAGGAAAATTAATTGTCAAGCAAATTAACAAACTACGTCAATTCGCCGAGCTACAGCCATTACATACAACTGTCAATTACAGTTTGTGCTTTAAATGTACCTAGGGACAATTTAAGTGGGTAGTCAAGTTTCTTAACAATTAATTTCCCTAACTTATCCTACCGTAACCTTTTTACGTTTAACGGGTTGTTCAAATGAAGGCTTCCTCTAATGAGAATTCTACTAAGACCGTAAGACTAAAATACCATAGTACCCACCCAGTTCTCAGCAGCTTTTCACACCAGGCACACGAAACACGAATACACGACACGAACACGAACACGAATTTTAAATTATCTGTTCCCTGTCACAATTTATTCGGGTTATGCGCAGTATGTCTTTTTCTTCCTTAAAACTACTACATCTATGAGCCGTCATCTCTGTATTCACCTCCTTTGTAGCCATATCAGCTTTAACACAATCCATCCATCGTTTCTTTGAGCCGCCCACATTTATACTCAAAACTTCTTAAATACGTATGTATGTATATTACTTATCTTTTATTATACTTGACTAGCGACCCAGCCCTGCTTTGCACGGTTTATTTGACTTGACAAAACGTCGAGATTTCTTTATTATAATAATCTTACAGGGTGGCAGGGAAATCGACGCACAAACTGAAACCAGAACAGATTCAGTACATGATTCTGAACCCACCAATTTTTATTTTTTTTGTTTGGGATCTCATCAAATGACCTCTCCCGGTCTGGGCGGAGCGGAAGGGCGTGTCAGACTCTTTCTGACTAAAACCCACCCGTGTTCCTTCAGTTGCCTGTGCGTCAGGGCCGCGGTAACTCTTCCGAACAATCTGCGACCCCGGCAGGCATCGGCCCTATCGGACCCCGTCAATGATGCTGACATCTCTTTGAGGCGCGCGTGGAACACGACGCGCTGTCGACCCGGGCCTGGTCCTTACCGGACAGCGAGCTGCCGATTGCTCGCCGTATTCTGAACCCACCTGCGTTGAAATTTTTCGCTTAATTTTGTTATTTAATTCATGGTTACAGTTTACGCGTCGATGTCCATGCCGCCCGTAAAAACGTTTTATACGTATAAACGTTCCGAAATATATTCTTAAAATTATCTATGGTGAAAATCGCATCGAAATCCTATGCGGTATAGTACCAAAGAGCAACATTGTTTATCATTTAAAATAAAATAATTTGACTCTGTCAATAAGCCTCGTACTCCAATTCATTAATTTATAACATGTTTAAGATTGTCGTTTGAGAGTATTTCGATTGCTTCTATATGAATCCTTTTCCCTCCCATAATAATTGAGAGACAACATATTCTCTATGAATGACAATGCGCAACAAGACACCGCTGGAATCGCATGTTCGTATTAACGTGTGCGCGCGCAATTTCTGGAACTTTTATAATCGCTATAGTGTAGGGCTGCTAGTCCCCCCTTCCACTCCGCCCAGAGCGGGAGAGGTCATTTGATGAATTCCCACCCAAAAAAAAAAAAAAAAAGGGCTGCTAGTACTGCAACCTATTAACTTTGGGTGGACATGAATCTACAAAAGTATTCCAGGTACTTACCCCCTTGTTCAGCGCCGATGCTCTTCGCGAACGCGTCACGTAATAATGAACCCACGTACAGTATCTAAAGTCTCACCGCAAACATAACACACACCCACACACACACACACACCAAACACACCAACACACAAAACAAAACTACACACACACACAACCCATACACACACACCAAACACTCCAACACACACAACAAAACAACACACACAAACACCCACAAAAACAACACAACCCAACACCAAATAAATAACCCTCCAAACATGGTCACGCAGACAGACAAGTAAAAATGACTTAAATTCATAAAATGTATCTAATATATTAGCATCTGTTCTACCCTATCTTTCTAGTATCTGATGCAGTAGCCCTAAGCAGGCCTATTAATAGAAGACCTTTGTCCGCTTATTATTCTCCATCGATCCCGTCTGTCGGCTTTGGAGTTTATAACCTATTGGGTGACGCGCAACTTTTGTGGCTTATCACTGCATCAGTGCAGCTTTGTATGAACTCAATATGGTATTCTTGTTTTATGCGTGTTCTATAAATTTTAAATTTTATCAAAATAGAAACCTTGTCATGTCTCATACGTTACTGTAACGATTGTGACCTAAATTATTTTTAATAAATAGCTTTCATCTGGATAAGACCATGATTCCAGAATATGGTGTGACTGAATGGATTGCCAGACTAGAAAAAAACAATCCATCTATGTTATCAAAACTATGAAATTACATAATTGAAATCACTCACTAAAAATGTTAGCGTGCAGTCACCTAGTATTTTAGAATTTCGCCTCTGGCTGGAGGCGTTAAGTTAGTAGCTTAAGGCACCACAGGATTGACCGGTTAAGTAGCCACGACCTTGTGGTCAAAACTACGAGTTGCCCATTAGGAAAAAAAAAAGAAAAAAAAAAGGATTTTTAATCAGTTGCATACCGAAGGTCAACGTGATAACATCTCTACTGAAAGCATACGGAAAAATATGGATACCACGCCCGCAGAAGCCGCTCAAGTTATTGCCTTGCTCGAAGCAGGGCATAATCAAAGTGAAGTTGCTCGACGACTAAATTTGAGCCGCTACTCTGTTCGTCGTGTGTACCAGAGGTTTCAAGAGACCGGTGGCTACATTCGGCGACCAGGATCTGGCCGGCGACGCAGAACATCAGAGCGTGATGACCGCTTTCTTGTGTCGAGGTCTTTAAGAAATCGGCAACTGAATGCGGTTCAACTGGGACAAGAGCTTTGAGAAATTCGCAATGTCAGTATAAGTCGGTGGACAGTCAGAAGAAGACTTGGTGAAGCAGGACAGACTTCACATCGCCCAGCAAACGGTCCCAAATTGACCACAGCTCACCGAAGAGCCCGACTACAATTTGCCAGGGAACATTTAAATTGGACGTATGACCAATGGCGGTCTGTTATGTTCTCTGATGAGTGCAGAATGACATTACATGGTCACGATGGACGCTCTAGGGTCTACACAAGGTCATCAGAGCAATTTTCATAATGCTGCATAAGCGAACGTGTGGCTTTTGGCGGTGGATAGTGTATGTTTTGGGGTGGCATAATGTTGGACACTAAAACTGACATTGTATTCATCACTGGGGCGAATACCGACCCGAGACCGAGAGGTTTGACGGCTGCACGATACGTCGAAGAAGTGCTCGAAGGACATGTGAGGCCGCTTGCGTAGCTAATGGAAGAATATTTTCTCCTAATGCACGACAACGCCAGACCGCATGTCGCTAGAACAGTTTGCGACTACATGGAAGACGTTGGAATTACCGCGATGGAGTGGCCAGCTCGTAGTCCTGATCTCAATCCGATTCAGCACGTCTGGGATGAGCTAAAAAGAAGAGTTCGAGCAAGAAGCCCTGCTCCTACGCGCCTTCGAGAGCTACAACTTGCCATTGAAGAGGAGTGGAACGCTATACCACGAGATTTCATGGTAAAATTAATACGGTCCATGAAAAACCGATTAAGCGCTGTAATTAAGGCTAGGGGAGGGAATAAACCTTATTAATAAACAATTTGATCAAGAATTTTGAGTTTGATTTTCATTATTTCTTAAGCGAAATTGAGTAATTTTACCCGTTTGTTGGGTTTTGTGCCGTAAAACCTCTTATGGGTATTTTTTACACTGTATTTGATATCATTAGAAAGGTAATGAGGTAGACTTTCAATTAGTGTGTGTGTTTTTAAAAAAAAAAAACAGATTCATGAAAAAAAACTGCCTTAAGAAAAAAGTCAAGGTGTGCGATTTTATTGCTATCAAGTGTATTTAAACCTAATATCTGTTCTACAAACATAAATACGTATTTATATTAAAACTATGACGATTGTGTAGGTTTTAGGAATATTTATTAAAGCTCATTAGTAATTTGAACAAGTATTTGTTTTAATGTAAGTATCATGATGATGAAGATGGCCCACGTCCTATCATGGCCCACATTAAAAATACATAAGTTTCGGTGGCCAGAACAATTTTAAATTTCGCGGGAACCTTGTGAATGCGTTTTTAAACGAAAGGCATACTTCATCACACCAATCATGTGCGGCCATTTTTAACACAGCTATATGATGTCACTGACGCGTCACAGCAGTGTTTTTTTCTTCCATAGGGTGGTTCAACAAAATGGCGCCAACTGGGAAAAACTACGAGGCCAGTGGTCAGAAGCTTAAAAAAAGGCCATACATTTTGAGCGATATAATTGTCGTTGGTACAAAATAATGATTGAATATGTTATTAGTTTAAGAGAAAATGTAAAATATTGTTAATGACAACTTACGATGCTGTTTTTGTTTTAGAGATTTATTTGTATATGTTTTTAAGCTGTACACTATATATTTTAGTTCCTTTTTATTAAAAATACTTTTCAATATTCCTAATGAGACCCCAATTTGAAAATGTATGACTTATTAGAGAATATTATTAGTATTATTTAGTAACGAACAAAGGTGATGGATCTCAAAATATATGCCATTATTAATTTAAGCGTTGATTTTTTGTTTTAGAGCTATTCCAAGTTTCTATAGACATAAGAAGGTCCAGGGCCAAATTTTTGACTAATTAATTAACCTAAATAACTAAATTTTAAATAAAACTGGATATTGAATAAATATTAGGTCCTTACATATGAAATTGATGTTTTATAGGGAAAAATCAAAACAATTATTTTTTTATCTTTTTTTTTTACGTTGTTTTATATGCACTTTTGCCATTTTATAGGGAGTACATTGATTCCTTTGCAGAAAAAATTGCGGGAGCGAGAATCAACAAAATCTTTGAAGGTGTTTTGGACTGCCACATCTGAATTGAATTTTTTTCCAATTAAGAAATTATCCAAATTCCGAAAAAAGTGGTAATCGGTTGGAGCAAGGTCCGGGGAGTATGATGGGTGACGGAGATATTCCAATCCTAGCTCCTCTAGTTTCGCCACCGTCTGTTGTGCAGTGTGTGGTCTAACGTTGTCCTGAAGCAGCAGTGGGCTAGAGCGGTTGACCAATCTCGGCTGTTTAACGGCTAGCTTTTCCATCATGGTTTCCAATTGTCGGCAATACCGATCTGCTGTGATCGTCTGACCAGATCTTAGGAAGCTGTAGTGGATGACACCAACGCTGGTCCACCAGACACTAACCAGTACCTTTTTTGAGTCAACTTTCGCTTGGGGCAGGATTTAGCCGGTTCTCCTGGATTTAACCACTGTCATGAGCGTTTCCGGTTATCGTATAGGATCCATTTTTCATCACAAGTAATGATACTATTCAAAATCCCCTCGTTATTGTGACGGTTGAGTAACGTGACGCAGCATTCGACTCGTGTTTGTTGGTTTGCTTCACTTAGTTCATGCGGTACCCATTTTTCAAGATTTTTCACTTTTCCAATTTGTTTCAAATGATTCAAAATGGTTTTATCACTCACACCGAAGCCTGAAGTTAACTCTGACGTGGTTTGAGATGAATCCGCTTCCACGATCACTTTCAATTCCTCATTGACAACTAGGGTCTCGGGCCGTCCACGAGGTTTGTACTGGAGGTCAAAATTTCCAGAACGAAAGCGTTGGAACTAAAAATGTACTGTGTTTTCTTTTACAATGGCTTCTCCGTACACATTATTAATCCTTCGAGCTGTTTCTGCAGCGCTAGTGCCACGATGGAATTCGTATTCGAAAATAATGCGATATTTTATGTTTTCCATATTGAGCACAGAACGATGTCAAAGCAAAATTAAATGGCGCGAAAGCAAATCACATTATACGACGACACACAACCGATCGATTCGATCGATTGTGTGATTGTTACATTACGTTATTATTATTTTATTTGTTGATTTGTGTTACATTCGAAACACAAATAGACACGCTTTAAATTGAAATAAATTTGAATTTGGAATTCTTAACCAAACGGCGGCTTTTTGAGATCCAAATTGGCAGTTCTATAAAACATCAATTTCATATGTAAGCCCTACCTATAGTACCTAATATTTTGTAAAAAAAATATTTTTATAGTCTTGATATTGCATAGATATTCATTAATTCATAACGGGCTTTCTTGGGCTACTAGGTTTCTAAGATGGCCCATTGACTAAGTTTAAAAAAAATATTTTTTTGTCTATTGCGATCATACAAAAAAATTGGTGTTTATTTAAAATGTTTCAGTAATAAACACTTTATCTATTTAAACCAGTTGTTTACTTTAACTCCTTTGTTTCTTTAATTTACAGTGATTTAAAACTAAGTGGGCCTTATACGGCGCCTGTACTTTACATTTGGAACCCGCCTGCAGGCAGACACATTAACCTCCCATGTGAGATATTAACGTCCTTATATTTAATGTCCAAAATGATACCCACTGACTCACATTTCATTACGACATAGATCTTTTTGGAGTCCATTGACGTCTTTGATCGAGTTCTAATCCTAATATTGTTAAGGAAAAGGGTAATGGACTATGACAATAAATTTGCCACGTCAAAATCGGTAAGGTACAACTTTAATGTGTCCCCTTTTATGGCTTCAGGGAAAGTGCCCATTAAGAGCCTTGTTTTATGATCCGACTGATTTGTAAGTAAGTAAAATAGTTTAGCATGGATACATATGTCATGGTCATAAGGACACGATTATTAATGTTTATGTACTAGTTTCGACCCGCAGGTTTGCCTAGTAGGTATCTAAATATTAGAAGTTCAGCAAACTTAGGTTGCTGCTCTCTTTATCTACTATAACGAAATGTTGATTTGATTGGTCAAAGTACCAGTAGTGGTTAGTGTTGATTTTTATTATTGAAGTTCGTTGGAAACTTAGCTCCAAAACTACAATTTTTTAATGATAATATTATTTGTTCATTACCTACCCTTTTTATTACCACTATATTAGTTTAGTCATACTTGCAATTTCGTTGTAAACAGACGTGTCGAAGATTTATTAAGTGGCCATATACCCTAACGACAAACTGAAGTCGAGTGAGGAGACAAAAACACTTGTACAAAAAATGACATGCCCTGAGCAAATGAAACTTCAGGTAAGAGGACTACGTAAGACGACAAATGGCGGTTGCATTATCAGCACTGAAACAAAGGACGAGATTGAGAAGGTGAAAAAATCAATGCAGCTATCAAATTCAGGCCTAACAGTGGATGAGCCCCCAAAAAGGAAGAGTAGTAGTTATCAGAGTCCCTCATCCATGCAAGAAAAGTAAGTTTTTACTTGTTTATTCCAGCAGATTCTACCCGAGAACCTTCAGGATTGCAGCCTCGAGACCTTTTTGACCTCCGTTAAGTTAAGCCACAAGTCAAGTAAGAAGGGCACTGAGACCTGTAATTATCTATTAGAAGTATCTGCCGACATACGTAAAGCCTCAGTGATATCAAAAGACAGAGTGTTTGTAAATTGGTCGTCATGCCTGTGAGAGACTTTACTCTAGTCGCATGTTGGTATACTTTCCAGCAGAACGGACATGCGGCCAAATCATGTCGGCAGACCTATACCTGTGGCCATTGTGGTGATTAGGGTCACTCCATTAAAGAATGCACAAAGAAGGCTGAGGAACTAAAATGCGATACTTGCTTGCTCTTCAAAAAGCCGAGCAATCACAAGACGAGCTGCTGACTTTCTAGCGAATATAATGGTAAATAAATTCTGTTGATTGTGGAAGAACCTAAGAGCGCCGGTAATTACGTATTTTTCTGGCCCTTGTTATTGTTTTTATAATTATAATTAATGACATTAGATAATTTCTAGGTATCTCAATCTCATGTTTGTGACGTTGAACACTGTAAACAATATCTCTCAACCTACACTAGTCCGCTAACCATACTAACCCAAAATATTCGCAGTATTTTTAAGATTTTCGAAAATTTTAGTATTTTTCTACAACATCTAGACATAAACTGCGACATTATTGTCTTAACCGAATGTTGGCTTTGCAAAAGAATATATCATACCACTAATTCCGGGATATAACATGTAACAAACTACAATCACAACTATGGGGTGATAGTATATGCAAGAAATCATTTCAATGTGTCTGTCAAGGAACCAAACATGCACGACTGTTGTTAGTTAAAATTGGGTCAGAATTAGCGATACTTGCATTATATCGACCCCCCCTTTTAGAAATATAAACAATTTCACTGACTCTCTAAACGACACTTTTCAGAAACTATCAATATTCGTCCTGAAAGTGCTGACGCATCCGCTGAGGAATAAACCTATACGCCTTCCATGGTTTGCTTGCCGCTCAAACGCTTCTTTCACATCAAAGTAGCTCTTGTTTGGACCACTCAAGTTGAATTTCCCTGCACTTGCCCTTGTAATTAATTCAACAATAACCGATCACAGTGCTGTGCTATCCTAATTATTTTAAATTGTAAATTACATAAAGTAGTCACTCGCACAATAAACTTACGCAATATCGACTTTCACCTAGTCTACGATTCCGCTGATCCGCAGTTTTATATGTTGTAGGTATAAATATATACAACATGCAATTTAGAAGAACACGGTCATATCTCGGCTAAACAACAATAACTACAACATAAAACCATGGATAACGACATGACTCATTCGCTGTATGAAAAATAGAGATAAAATGCATATGAAAGCTAAATCTAATGCAGATTAATTCAATTTTCCAACTGCCGTATATACATATCGTAACTTTTATAATGACCTTCTAAAAAAAGTAAAAAACAACTACGATAAAAGTGCACTAGAAAAGGCTGGTACACATAGTAAAAAAAAATGGAATTTTATTAAAAGTGTAACGTATAACTCGAAACAAAATCAGCATCTTCAGGTTTATTACAAGCACACTCATCACAGTTAACATCTACCAACATTGCAAATAATTTATTTGTTGGAAAGTGTTTGGCTGAAAAAGTTCGGGGCCAATCACAATATCTAACAAGTACACCATTTACGTTTACTATTTTACCATTTACTATTTTACCATACTTTGCGTTGCTAGACACTGACAAGACCGAGGTAGGGACGATAATTATGAGTTTGAAAGACGACTACTGTGCAGTTAGGTGGGATAACATATCAAATAAAATTATTTAACAGTTCAGGCACATTTTGGTACCGCCATAACTTATATTTTCCATAAATATCTACAGGTATTTTTCCCGAGTGCCTATAAAATGCTGTTTTTGTCCATGTCCAGACAGTAAAGAGCAAGTGAAAAATTATAGAAAAAATATATAAATAAAAGGCTTTACAAATACTTGGAGGATAAATTAATTTGATCTAAACGGCAGTTTGGATTTAGGCCTAAAATGTCAATAGAAGATGCCGTACACCATTTGATTGGCTATCTAGCACAAGAAATTGATAATAGTAACCACACAGGAATCTTCCAGGACCTCGCCAAACCTTTTGACACGGTTTCCATTCCTATTCGTTTGCACAAGCTTGAAGCCATAGGTATCAGAGGCACCCAGCTGAAACTACATATTTAAGAGCTAGCTAGAAGATGATAAAAAACACGTCCTTCGGAGTTCCAGAAGGAAGTATTTTAGGGCCTACACTATTTTTGATACATAAACGATCTTTGTAATCTAAATCTAGATCATGCTGACGACACTGCCCTTCTTTTTTCAGCTGACTCAGAAAAAAAAGTTTACAAGCTTACGCAACAGGTATAAATGGCTTCAATATAATTCTCAAACAAAAAATTGCTGACAAGACAAAGTAAATTAAATTTTCGATGCGCAAGCAAACCGCAACTGGCACTACTTCGACATTATATGCTCATTATTGCAAAATTCCCACAGATAACCAATGTGTTTGTCCCAACATTAAAATGGCAAATACAGCAAAATACCTTGGTACTATAATAGATGAAACACTTTCGTTCAAACAACATATAGAAGCTTTGAAAAATAGAATTTGCAAGTTGATTTTTGTTTTAAAAAAGTTACGCTATATTGCTGACCTAAAAATAGTTATATAGACAAATTTACTTTGCTCTATGTCAATCGATATTAACTTACTGTATTACCACATGGGCTGGAGCGGGTAAAATAATGTTACTAACCATCGAGAGAGAACTACACAAAGTGTAAGAGAATTCTAAAGGATGCTCTCCTAAGTACGTCTTACGAAGATACAGAGAATTTACGAACTGTATTAAAGTACATATATACACAAATTTTACCTACGTTAAGTATTTATTTAGATACTAAGAGTTAAGTTACTCAATATATAATTATTTGTCTATTTTAATTTTTTTGAGAATGTTTCCCCACACTAGGAATTTCTCCTGTATTTTGGGTGCGTTTACAAACATTTAAACTCACATACACAAATAACCAGACCCAGAACAGTATTTGTAGGTCATACAAATATTTGTTCCGTGCGGGAATCGAACCTGCGACACGCAGCGCAGCAGTCAATCGAGCGCCAACCGTGCCGGCAAAATGCCGTGTCTATTGTCAACTTTTTGATTATTATTAATTGTATAAGACTATTCTAGCTCTACTCGCCTGAAACACAGGATTACCTAGTTCAGGCATGTAAGTCTTAGGAATATAACTTACATTTAATCAAAACTGTCCTTATTTATATGCCTTGTAATTTTTGAATAAAATATTATTATATTATGTCGTTTATTTATTTTCATACTTTATTATATACATTTTTAAATATTTTTATAAAAACATTGAAAAAACATTTAAAAAAAATATAAAAAATAGTGGTCCGCCGGTATCGGGAACAGGGTCCAACATACCGGTGTTTAGGGCTCCAGAGACAGGAACCTCCTCACGATGCGAGCCGTATCGAGGAGTACTGCTGCTGCTGCAGTTGCCCACCAGACCCAACACCCGTCTGGTCGGAGGATCCTCCCTTTTCTATGGAGGTATGAGTGAACTTTACACCCTGTTCCTCATACCTCTATACTGGTGACCCCGAACATGAACGTCAGCGCAGCCTTCGTGCAAGTACATCAGCGTGACGTCATCATCACTTCCTTGAAGCTTTCGAGCGGTGAGTCACACACAGCCAGCCAGCACCCACGGCTTCCACGGGTATCCTGACCACCAGCATGCAGTGACCGTGCATACCTGGTCATCACCCTCAGCATCATCAAGCAACCTTGGCACAGCACACTGCACTTTCAGCCGGTCAACAAGAAGAGCTCTTAAACCCTCTCCTGGTCGACACCAGCAGTCAGCCTCAACCCGGCGCTGTACCACATCCAACGCACTAGAGCATAATGCAGCGCCACCCCGACTCACTGGGGAACCTTCGCAGACAGTTCCGACTCACCGCGAACTATACGACACCCGGTTCCAACTCGCTGGAACCTCAACTGGCCCTGGCAAGCATCGCAAGATACAAGACTCAGCCCACTATCGACCTCCGGTCTCCGGGGGGGAGGGGATGTAGCGGTATCAACATCGCCACATTCGAGCTACACGTCATACTGACGTCACGCAAATCCTGCATCGCGCAAGCAGAGATTACCGCGCGACTAGCATATCTACAACGTCCCGACATCAACCGTCGGGCAGTTGCCCACCAGACACGACACCCGTCTGGTCGGAGTATCCTCCCTTTTCTATGGAGGTATGAGTGAGCTTTACACCCTGTTCCTCATACCTCTATACTGCCTTCTGAATCAGGGCCTTGAACCAACCGCATAACGTGAGCCTTGAGAGATGCTGATCGAGGCTTTCGGCCATCAGGCCGATACGACAATCGGCACAATGATAGCCGAGCTCATATTCCACATATCAATAACCTCGTGTGCTAAGTCGAGATATTTAATTTGTTTCTCTTTCTCAGCTTTCACGAGGTTCTCGTCATGTGGAATGGTAATATCGATAATCATTGTGCTGCGCGCTAATCGATCTATCACCACTATATCAGGCTTATTGGCGACAATAGTCCCATCAGTAATGATAGACCGATCCCAGTACAACGTGATATGGTCATTTTCGAGAACTGGGTCGGGCATATACTTGTAATACGGTACCTCAGAATCCACTAGTTTATATTTCAAAGCAAGTTGCTGGTAAATAATTTTGGCTACTTGATTATATTATTATTATTTATTTACCTCTTCACATTTCTCGGGACCCTGGGATCCCGGACCTTTGACCGGCATACGAGGGGCCGAAGCCAACTCGCAGAGGCCCGTTAGACGTTTTTAATGAAATGAAGCACCAACCGACGATTATCCCTGTTTGGACTATATAAGTGCACCCAAGGACAACCCCCGGTTGGTGTAGGACTATTGTAAGATATGGAAACAAATATGTAGGACTATGGATTTGGGTAGCTTATGTGGACTGGTTAACTAGAACTATGGAAAGACTATGGCCCCTGCCTGACCAATGTTTTATATAAAATACACAGATAAAATGGCAGGGGGTGACTTGCACACTCAATAGTGGGCCCCCGAAAATGGTCGCTAGCACATAGTGTCGAAGTGACAAAGGGGCAACATGTCCTGAGGTGCTTATGAGGAGTGGAGAGGTATCCCACGGCTATCAGGACAATCCCGGAAGTACGGTCAAGATCCCTACCAGCATCTTACTGGAATACTTCCTTCCTCCGAGCACATTTGCTCTTGCGAATCTCCACTCTAGCCGACCAATAAAGGCAAGAAAGAGGTGGGAGCACTGTCCCTCTTCATTGTTCACTCCAGCCGACCAATAAAGGCAAGCCAGAGGTGAGGAACAAGACTTCTCCCGGGAGATAGGGTCCGTGGGGTCGCTACTGCCCAACAGCTCGCCACATGCTGCCCTGCGGGTTATATTATTATATATATATATATTATTATTATTATTATAGTTTGAAAAATATGAGCCACCGCATATTCCATAAAATCATGGAATTATAAAGAATTCAATATGAACGAGTGGATTTACCCTAAATTTCCAAGATTATTCCAACAAACTGGCCTAAGCAATTTACTCGAGAATTATTAGATAAGGAATCTAAAAGGATCAAAGAAAGGCCAACTCTTGAATTTGAATTTCTTGTAATATACGATTCTATATCACGTCTGTCAAAATCATGTCCTTAGCTATTGTTATATTTTTGTAAATAGGTATGTCTAGTGGGTGCAAACGCTAATAGGTCTTGGTTTCGATTCGCAGGTCGGGTAAAGTGTTATTAGGTGGGTTTTTCCATCATGAATTTCTCAGTATAGGTTTTTATCTCACGAAGTGACACGTGCTTTACTTGTGGTAACTAAGTGTACAAACACTCTGTGCATGTGTGCGTGAAGACGAGTAGCGTCAGCGCATAACACACACACTTCCGAATTCGCCATTGTCTCAGATGGTACCGAGAACTCCTGCGCTTACACTTACATTCACAGCGTGTTTGTACACTTGGTTACCACAAATATAGCACGCGTCGCTTCGTGAGATAAAAGTACTATAGCAGTCTGGAGGATGGATTTGAGTCCGGTTGATGGCAATAGATTCGCCCTCTATTACCTTTAGGGGACTTAAACATAACTGGCGAAATGTTGATGAACTTCTAGGTAGGTACACCTCGAATCTGCATAACCCTGAAGGGAAAAGAGGCGTGATGTTATATTTATAGGCGAACAATTTTTTGTGAAAATTTTTAACAGTTTGGAAATAAGTACATACCTAAGTCAAACTGTTTTGTTGTGATAATAGAACTGATATGAACAAAGACGCTACAATTTGCACATAAACCAACTTTATTGAAAGAGTCCATGTACAGGCTACTTATACAATTTACAGGCAATATTCCTGAAAGGAGCTGTATGGGTTATAAATGTTTCATGACATGTTAAAATAAAACATCTCTAAGATTTTATAATGTGGAAAGCATCGTTGGAAAACAATATCAGTAGATAGGAGTTTACTCCAAGCACCGACTGAGAATAGGAAAATTTTACATATTCTTCTACTGCGTGAGGGTTCATTCATCTGTTAAGAAAGATAAACTACCTACGTAAGATAGGCTTCCGTCTTAAAAAGAACCTTATTCTTTTCTAAATAAAGTTCACTTTCAGAGACTGTATCTTGAAGTTTAGCTTTATCAAAAAAACCTTGCAAAGTTTTCGTGTAAGCACAGTTTTATTTTCATTGGCAATTCTATCGTCACTTACGAGTGTTCCGAAATGCCTTTTCTGTACTCTGTAGGTCACGCGGTACTCCTGATTGGATGGCTCATTGTAGTGTATGAAGTGATCGACGCGAGAAGTAAGAAACAAAAGGGCTTTCTCACTGAGATTTTAGATCGTTTCACTGGACAATGTACATTGATCTAGAAATAAAAGATAGACTAGCTTTTGCCCGCGGCTTCTTGCGTGTGACTTTCGGAAATTATCTGACGGGAATTTACAACCGGGATAAAAAGCATCCTATGTCCTAATTAAGGTCAAGGCCTATCCATATGCCTTTCATCTAATTCCGTTCAGCCGTTACGGCAAGAAAAGGTAACAGATAGACTATATTTCCAATCTACTTAAATTGCTTAAAAACAGGTGCACAAAAATTTCAATATCACATGTGGATTTTAAAATCAACCCCTATTTTACCTCCTTGGGGGATGATTTACAGAAACGCTAAGACACGTAATTCTTGATTTCTTACCAAAAGCATACATTTGAATTTTCATATCCCTCTGGGTTTCCCATAAAAATTTTAATTCCCTATATCACCCCTTTAGGATTATGTATGAGACAAAAAGTAGCCTATGTCCTTCCTCGGAATACCATCTGTCTCCTTGCCAAATTTTATCGAAATCTGTTCAGTGGTTTAGGCGTGGAAAGGATACAGACAGAGTTACTTTCGAATTTATAGTATTAGTATGGATAGAAGTAAAATCCCTAATATTAGCTTCCATCTTTCCTTGTGCTTGACTTTTGTTAAAACAGTTTGTAGGTAGGTACTTCACTGGAGTTACTGAATTAAATGATAAATGATTTTATTTCTGTAAGTAGGTTTGTAGAAAACCCTTTTACACGTCAATTATATTTTTTAAACTAGATGAGGTCGGCGTTTCCTAACTGACTACTCTGAGAAGAAAGGCCGAAACAATCTCAGAGGTCACAGTCTCTTTTAAAGTCCAGACATAATCTTGGTCAGATAATGTGAAGACCATGTAGATATTGGTATCTGAAATGGTCTTTTGAGGAAAGAACCACACAGATTGAGTGGACCTGTCCAGTCAGTGCGCGCATTTGTCAGTAATCGTGCAGCTCAACTCAGAACTTAAGGGTTACTGAGCAGTTACCGAAAAGTTTGTTACAAACAATTCGCCCCTAACCAATCGCTAACTATCTACGAGTTCATTCACTTTAACCACTGAGCGCATATCCATAATGCGCATCGTATATTTATGAAATTGGAGTACGTTAAACAAAAATGGTTTTTAATTGCTTTTAATGTAAACACAATGTGTAATTATTGTTTTCAAGTGGTTTATAAATGATGGATTGCTGTATGAGAGTCATGACGTAATGTGTCGGGGAAAAACGATTTCCAATAGCCTTCCAACGACGTGTGGGACGTTTGTTTGAACAGCCTTTTATTGTAAATTATACAATTTAAGAATTTAAATTTAAAATGTCAAACGAGAATAACAGCCATCCTTTTGATTAAGGAAAACAATAGAGTAATGATGTAGAAACTTTGCATAGAATTTTACTTAGGAAACTTAAAAAATATTATGACGGCACTATTCTATAAATGTATAAAAATAAATATCGTGTTAAAATAAACAAGAATATAGCAACTGGCTGTCTTAGTGAATATACTGTACCAAGGAAGATAATGTATGCAATCGCAATATACCTACTGTTACCGCAAAGTTTAGGGAGTCGAGAACAGGTGAAGCCCTCCTCGGCCTGAACCGACACCTGTAGATTGAGTTCCATAGCTCAAATGAATGTGAACATACGTGAAAGAGTCATATTCACTGTTAAACTGGTTTCTGGTAGGGAAATATGACGATGCCTGGAATATTTCTTGAACTTCTTCCTAGACTAGGTCTGGCAAGTGGAGATAAAGTCTGGAAAATAAATTGTTTATCAAAATAACTAAGAACTTAAATTGTCCGTATATTCAAATCACAGCTATCATTCTTTGACAGTTGTATGAAACGGCTCACGCTAAACACGGCAATTAAATGTAGTGTGTCAATCTTATAAACTATTAATTTCCCTGACATGTAGGTACAATTAATACTATATTATAATTGTATTATAAATTAGAAAGTAACTCTGTCTGTATGTTACCTTTTCACGCCCAAACCGCTGAACGGACTTCGATAAAATTTCGCAAGGACATACATGGCATCCTGGGGAAAGACATGGGCTACTTTTTGTCGCAAAAATAATCTCAAAGGGGGTGATACCGGAGATGATAGTTTGTACAGGAAACTTAGCATTTCTTAAGTTAGGAATATGATCATTCAAATTTAGCTTTTGGTAAGAAATAAAAATACGTGTTTCAGCGTTTTTGTAAAATGATCTCCCGAGGGGATAAAATAGGGGATGATTTTAAGGTATTATATATTTTAGTATTTATTTCATTTAAATCGGTCGATCCGCTTAAAAGTTAATACAATTTGAAGTTACAATAACTTAGGTAATAATTATGTAGGTAATACGTGGTCATTGGTGGCGCTAGAGTATTTCAAATGAATGAAGATTACATTAAAGTAACTTAATTATTATTATTTTAAGTTAGACATTTAGAATCGTAAAAACCTGTTAAATATAAAAAGATTTTTTGCATTTATTATCCGTCTGACCGTTACCTTTTCACGCTTTAACGGCTGAATAGATTTGGATGATAGGATACTTTTTTAACCGACGTATTTTTTTTTTTGTTTTATGTCTGTCCGCGCATAACTTTTTATCCCGATAGCACGTTCCCGTAGTATAATTTCCGAAAACCATAAGGGCGAAACCACGGGCAGAAGCTAGTAAAGAATATATTATAACTTAAATAGTTATATATAAGTATTAGTCAAGAATTGTTACATTAAGTTTATTAGGTCCTTACATATGAAATTGATGTTTTATAGAACTGGCCACTTTGATCTCAAAAAGCCGGCGTTTGGTTAAGAATTCCAAATTCAAAATTTATTTCAATTTAAAGCGTGTCTATTTGTGTTTCGATTGTAATAATTCATTTGTATTCGCGCCATTTAATTTTGCTTTGACATAGTTCTGTGCTCAATATGGAATACATAAAATATCGCATTATTTTCGAATACAAAATCCATCGTGGCACTAGCGCTGCAGAAACAGCTCGAAGGATTAATAATGTGTACAGAGAAGCGATTGTAAAAGAAAACATAGTACGTTTTTGGTTCCAACGCTTTCGTTCTGGAAATTTTGACCTCCAGAACAAATCTCGTGGACGGCCGGAGACCCTAGCTGTGAATGAGGAATTGAAAGTGATCGTGGAAGTGGATCCATCTCAAACCACGTCAGAGTTAACTACAGGTTTCGGTGTGAGTGATAAAACCATTTTGAATCATTTGAAACAAATTGGAAAACTGAAAAAGCTTGAAAAATGGGTACCGCATGAACTAAGTGAAGCAAACCAACAAACACGAGTCGAATGCTGCGTCACGTTACTCAACCGTCACAATAACGAGGGGATTTTGAATCGTATCATTACTTTTGATGAAAAATGGATCCTATACAATAACCGGAAACGCTCATCACAGTGGTAAATCCAGGAGAACCGGATAAATCCTGCCCCAAGCGAAAGTTGACTCAAAAAAAGGTACTGGTTAGTGTCTGGTGGACCAGCGTTGGTGTCATCCACTACAGCTTCTTAAGATCTGGTCGGACGATTACGGCAAATCTGTATTGCCGACAATTGGAAACCATGATGGGAAAGCTAGCCGTTAAACAGCCGAGATTGGTCAACTGCTCTAGCCCACTGCTGCTTCAGGACAACGCTAGACCACACACTGCACAACAAACGGTGGCGAAACTAGAGGAGCTAGGATTGGAATGTCTCCGTCACCCACCATACTCCCTGGACCTTGCTCCAACCGATTACCACTTTTTTCGGAATTTGGATAATTTCTTAATTGGAAAAAGAAATCAATTCAGATGAGGCAGTCCAAAACACCTTCAAAGATTTTGTTGATTCTTGCTCCCGCAATTTTTTCAGCAAAGGAATCAATAAACTCCCTATAAAATGGCAAAAGTGCATAGATCACAACGGTACCTACTATGATGGATTAAATAAAATAAATGCACAAAAGAAAAAAAAAAAACCATATAAAACATCAATTTCATATGTAAGGACCTAATACGTCGACCTAAGACGTCCGCAGCTCTAATTTTGCTGACTAGTAAATCTTTTTACCAGATATTTTACAAAGAGGGAGAAGAATGAAACTGGTGTTACCTATTAACTAACTCTACTGAATTTGATTTCACGTACCTACATGCTTTCTCGAATATTACGAACCTACTAAAATGCGTACGTGTGTCATTTTCCTCACAACTACTGTAACAAGTTCTTCGCAAATTAATATACGACAATGTAAGGCACTATCAAGTTCTAAAAGTACAATATGACTTCATACCAATTTAATGACGGGGTACTAAACTGCGCAGTCCGTGCATTTAATTTTTTTATGTTTTTTATTATCATACGTAATATCGTGTTAGTTAAATGATATAAGACAACTTTGTAAGAAACCATAAAATAAGAACAAAGACGTTCAAGACTTACAAAAACTGTTTCACACTAGGATTTCATCTGAATAGTGGTTGTATTAATGAGATTACTTCTATGAAGAGTAAGAGCAGTGGTGGCCCAGTGGTAACGGCCGCGACTTACGAGTTGTAGGTTGTTCGAAACCTGACCGCCGCTTTACTTTGTGTAAATTATTTCATCACCACTGCTCTCAAAACGGCGAAGAAAAACATCGTGAAGAAACTGGCATATCCTAGAAGCAAAAATTCAAAGACAAGTGACTATCTACCAACCCGCACTGGGCCTGCGTGATGGACTACGGCGAACTCCCTCTCACCGAGAGGAGGCCTGTGTCCCAGCAGTGGGAACATACTATACTAGACTGGTTATGCTATACTTATTATAACATAGATCCTTTCCGGCAACAAATAAGCTATTAAGCTACACAAACACACACACATACTAATGGAGTAGGCCTGAGTTAGAGATCCGTATAATACTATTATGCTGTTTATATAAGCTTGGTACGTATTAAGTATTTGAAAAGTCAAAGCTTGACATACATTCCAAAAATAATAATTTTAAATCTCTAAAGTACCTACTATATAATAATAACAGAACTCTTCCGATTATAATATTAATGGTTTTATTCAAAAATATAGTTTCAGAACCCATCTAAAAATAATAAAGCTAGTATGAAAGAGATTTTGTGGAAAATCTGTTGGTTCCGAACTGTTTTCTATTACAATTACGATTAGGTAAGGCGGGTATATCTCCGTCGGGGAATTGATGTTTGTATTGAAAAGGAAACTCCATTTAGTTTGGTATTTTTTCCGTCAACATCTCTATTTTATTCAGCTTAATCAAAATGTAACCTGCAATGATTTTTTTTTCCACCTATTACTTTGTGATTATTTAAAAAAAATACTTTCATTTAGGAACTTTCTTGTGTATCAATAAATTGAAGGGTTTCGAGCATCTGAAACATTTCTTTGTATTCCATCAAATAAGTTAGATGCAGCAGAATTGTATATAAACACTCAATAATATTCTCAGAAAGTACGAATAAAAGATAGGCTTTAATAAACTAAATTCATCTTTAGGAAAAATATAATAACACGCACGCTCGTCGACACATTTCGCAAAAATCCTTTCACGCCGAAATTTTCAGGCGCTTAAAAGTTAAGAAAAACTTGCGGTTGCGTCAAGTGAAAAGCTTGAAGGCTGTAGTGCGGGGTCGTCCCGCCCGAAGGCGGCGCGGTGGGCGGGGCGGACAGCTATATAAGCTCTGCATGCCTGAAACTTTGTTATTGAATGCGCGCCATCATTTCGAAAACGTGATTCGAAGTATTCACTAGTGACGATCCGACGTTCCCGGTCCCGACACCGCTCAGGTAAGTGCCACCACGTTGCTCCATCGTGCAGAAAAATATTCATGGAATTGTATGAGTTAAATATCACGTACTTTATATGTGACGAGTTAGATGCGATATGAATGTTAATGTTTCCGATTATTTTTGAATTGATTTAGAACTTTTGCGTGCACTCGTAAATACTTATGTGGTCTAAGTTTTTTTTTTGTATGCATTTGTGAATAATTTGGACACAGGAAATAATAATTCTGGGGCGGAAATATAGTGTTTGTAAAATATTTTCTATAGATTTTGGTAAAGGAAATGCAAAGATAAACTTTAATAATCACTCGTTAAAGAAAAAAACAATTATAGAAACAACTAGTCACAAACTTTTTAAAAGTTTTTTGACTCTGCAAAGTTGTTACAGAATTTTACAGCACACAATTATTATTTGTTATATTATCAAGTTAGATTATAGTTTAGAAAAGTTTAAATATTTGTTTTACTTCCTGAAACTTGTGAATTAATTCGTGAATTGACGAATACTTGAAATATTAATAAGAAAACATCTTCGCACAAGTGACTTACTATATCTTACACTTGACTTTTTAAATCGAATACGAGAGAAGGCGTCGTTCAACGAACAAATGCAGTCATTTAGAAACAGCTACTTAATTGTGATGATATGAAAGGTTGCCAAATATACACCGTTTTATCCACATCTTAGTTCTAGTATTAAAGTTGCTCTTGTACAGACAATGATTATCCAAAGCCTAGAGAAATGGTACAAGCCTCCGTTATCCTGTAATTTGTAACTCGTGCAGTGTCCAAACTGTCTTGTGTCCACACTGTCCAATGGGATTTGGAACCGATCGAGACAGTCGAGAATTACTTTTTCACAACGTTGCCCGATTAAAATCTTATTTAATTACCATCGGCTTAACCACCATTATCAACACGTAACGTATTTTCTAGTATGAAAAAACGTACCTACTTTAATCTTTTCTGGATTTTTATCAAAATTGCCGTGACAGTGAAAGCGGAAAACTACGGCAAAATAACTATTTTTTGTACAATTAAATACTTAAAAAAAGCTTGGCACCTTATTTTCGTAAAATAAAAAATATTTAGAGACAGCAACATGATTTTCAACAGAGGACTTTAATACTATACTATCATTGTGAAGGTCACGGATTAAGACGAAATCCCCAAAAGCGTAAATTCAGCTTTTCACGCAATTTAATCCCTGTGCTGAATACAAGTTTTCAAAACACGACTACTGGATGAATCGTAAATATTATTGTGTCACCTGTTATTCCAAATAAACCTTGACGAAGGCTTCTATCCTGATACCTAGTAGTGCTAGTATTACCCTAATTTAATGTACATTCAACAGGAATTTATTGAAAGTGATTTTATTTCCTCCAGTACTTAATCAGAAGGTGGAACTTCAAAAGTTTCACATTACAGAATAATATGTAGATATGTAATACTTGTTTATCAAATATTTTGTCTAAGCTGATGTTTAAAAAAAAACGAGTTCTAACTTCAATGGCTTTCATAACCGTGACCGTGACCGAAGCTCTTTCCACATGATTTTTAGAGAACAAAGCCTCAGCTTTCCGTCAGAGAGCTTTAAAATAATTTGGTAGTTTTTCTGTAAAACCGAACCAAAAGTAAAGACAGACATTGGTGCTGATTCTCCTGTCACAAAATTCTCTAAAATAGACAAAAATCACCAAAATTTAGTTTATTCCTCTCAAACGACGATTTCCCATTCTGAAATAGGCTAAATCACGGGGTAGGGCAAACAAGTACCACGTGGACTCGCGATTATCAAATTAAAATTTAGTTGCGTCAAAAATATTTTTAAATTTAGAGATATTTGTTTGCAGAATAGCTTTAAGATTCTCATAGCCAAAAGTTAGGAATTATAATGATAGTTTAGTTCGGTGTACAAGAGAATCGGCACCAGTGGCACATACATTCACTAATTTATTAAACTACTTTTTGCAGAGATTTGCATTTAGGAGTATAAAAATAAATATTTCTAATTCCAATATTATTATTTTTTTTTTTTTCTTCCGGCTGGCTAGAACAAATATTGTAGGTAATGTTTGTGGCTTCCTTGTTTATTTTGAGAAGATGATATAAAAATGTTAGTAAAATATTTCTAATGAGCATTCCCCACACAGTGGGCTTCAAATCAAATGAGGCCGTACAATAGTATATTGTTCGCATGTATCTTTCAATACAATGGAACATTTATGGAAAGCCGACTAAACGATCCTAGAAAAACAAAAATTATAGAAACTGAATTGGAAAAGTTGAAATCGAAGAATCGTTATTTTGTGTGTTGTTGATTTGGCACAAATAAAATTGTACCTACTCAAAATTGTATCATAAAATAAAAAGAACAATTAAACTTTGGATTACTTTCCGTAACGTAACAAGAAAGTAAAATCGCGTCAATCTTTTAATTAGTGCGTGTCGCGCCTGTTTGTAGGAGCCTTTATGCTTTAATTCTAAAAATGACTAAATAAGTAGATTACTTTTATAAACGATTTTGTTATACTAGAGGGGCTAGTTGTGGCTAAGTTATATGCAGCCCCACGGGTCTATCGATCAGGCTTAACCGCGGTTGGTCCGTGGATGGGTGACCTTCCTTACATACCAAGACCCCTCCATGCCTCGGAAAGCACGATAGCCGTTGGTACCGGCTGCCATTCGTGGATGTTTGACAGTCAGTCAGAAGGTAAAGTCTGACAACCAGTCGTACAAAGGGGTATCGTATTACCCAGTACCTGGGTTGTTGAGGTCAGATAGGTAGTCGCTCCATGTAAAATACTTGTATTCGACTGCATCCGGTTAGACTGGAAGCCGACCCGAACAAAGTTGGGAAAAGGTTTGGGAAGATGAGCAAATACTAGAGATTGGGAGTCCATAAATTCGAAGCCTTCAAAGTCAAATTCTTCAGTCAAGTCCCATCTCATATTTCTGTGATATCTCATAACGTATCTGTTACCACGGATTCAGTACATAATTCTGAACCTCGCTGCCTTGAAATTTCTCGTCGGTTATTTAAAAAAAAAATTGCTCAGCCATACATTTGGTAACGTCGAATATTTTCAACGCTATCTACAATCATGTGCTAAAATCATGGTTTCAGTTTCCTTGTGTACAAAATATACTCGTACTAAGACGAAAATTCTATAACGAGATAAGTTGTGTGCCGTATTTCTTCAATAAACATAATCCCATTAATCTAAATCCAAATACGAAGAACGTGTATTGAAGCTTAAGGAGAAATCGTACGTCGCAAACGCAATCACAAGCAAAGAGGTTTAATGCGACCGTTCATTTTTAAACGAATGAATTATTCAAGCGTGTGTCGTACCATATTGAATTTATCAAAAATTAAGATATAATAAATAAAGCTGGCGAACGAAATTTTATTCAGAACATTCAATTAACAAGTCACACTGATCGATTGTGTTTTCTCAGGGACTGATAAACAGTAACATGTATTTGAGATATTTTTCAGAATTGAAAGTCCGGGTATTGCCTTACATAAAATGAAAATTAATATGATTACTTAGCTACCTAATAACTTTAAATAAACAGGACATAGTACAATGAAATGGAGTCAAATTGTATGTTTGTAGTGTTTTTTTTTTGTAATGATTTTTCTGGTGTACAATAAAGTAGTAAACAGTAGTGGTAGTAGTTTGTAGTGTAGTAAACAAGGCGCTGGGGACGTCGACCGGCGTACAATCTGTTACCATGGATTTAGTAAATGATTCTGGACACCCCCTGAGTTGAAATTTTTCATCTGTTACAAAAAAAGAATAGCCTTGCCATAAATTTTGACCGCGTAGGTATTGCACTTTTCTATGAAACAGCAGTTTTTTATAACCGACGAAAATTTTCTACGATAGGGGGCTAAAATCATGTGCTGAATTCATGATTTCAGTTTGCTCATAGATGTCCCTGCCACCCTGTATAAATAAATAAAAACAAGTTTTTGAAAGAGATCTGTCTTTCAATACCACCGCCAGAATTTAACAAAATGAAAACCCACCTGAATGAACCCAAAATTTTTCATGAAATCGTAATGCGACTGTTTTCAATTTCAGTATGATTGTTATCTGTTAAGTCGTCTTAGACACGCTGACATTGGTATTAATGAATATTTAAACCCTCTTGCACATCGTTAGATAACGCTAAGTGCCCGTCTCGGCAGAATCACCCACTACTTTGTGGCTATGGAATGTCTTAGGCTGGTTAAGTTTCTCTTAAGTATCCTTGAATATACCAAAAAATATATATTCTTCTTAGGCAGGTGCTGGATTTTTTCTCAAAAATGCATAAAAGCAACGAAGTATTTTCGTAAACCATGGAACTTAGGCTTTTGTAAAAATGTCTTAACAACATTTTTAGCCAAATATAGCTTTCGGGTGTCTTTTATATATCTCTGTATGCACTTATAGGTTTCGGTTTCTTCATTGTTGGTTACAAAGTTACAAATTCTTCTTAAACATCATTAGCCCAAACCCGTTGTAAAAATAGCTCATGGGATTCTGAAACAGGTTAAAAATATCTTACGGATCAACCCAATTAAAATCACAACAAAAATTATGTACGAGGGGCATGCTAAAAGAAATTAGATACTCTAAAATTATAAAATGTATTCTATATTACAAGTATCGATCTTTTTGAAGTATTCACCCTGAGCACGTATACACTTTTCCATACGTCTGAATCAATTGTAAAATACCTCTGACCAATCTTCTTTAGACACCTCAGAAATCTCGAATTTCCCTTTTAGTTCTTCTTTGATTTTTGGAAACAGGTAAAAATCACAAGGCGTTGAGTCAGGGATATATGGCAGGTGAGAGAGGATATACATGTTTTTTTAGTTAAAAAAGTCGAGTGTTCCGGCAGACGTGTGAGGCGCCGCAATGTCGAACTCAAACTCAAACTCAAACTCAAAGCATTTATTTCAAATAAACCAATTACAGGCACTTTTGAATTGTCAAGGGGTCGGTCAGTCAGAAAGATGAAGCTAGTTACCCATTCCAAAGCGTAGTAGGTACCTATGGAGAAGAACGGGCAAGAAACTCCATGGACACTCTTTTAAATCAAAAAATGGTTACAAAATATTGATTACATCGTTCATGTTGAAATTATGCATGTGAGAACGATGCAGAACGTTAAAAGCGTCCGTAATAAAAAGACAAAAGCAATTCAAATATTAAATTAAATTAAAATAAGCCGTGGCAGCCAAGAAATGACCAGTCCCCACTGACGGCGCCCGTTCACGAACATGACGCATAGACCAGCACCATTCAGCTCAACCATTTTGAAGGGAACTTAATGATCCAACACACACGCCACCACCAGCGAGACATTAGAGTGAGCATGACAAACTCTCAGCCGCCAGGGCACATTCAAGTCAATGAAAGAAAAACCTATTAAATGGTAGCTTTATAGTAGGTGCATAGTACTCACACCTGTGCTCTGCAATTATACAATACTAAAACATTGAATTTATACAATGCAAAGATAAGTTTTTAAAATCTTCAGCAGCTCCAACAGTAGTTTCAAATGCTAATCAATTATTTTATGCGCCCTTGTGGAGCAGGACCAGCGTTGAGCCAAGCATTTTTATCAGCGATGTAATCCCCCAACTTATAATATGCCTGGCTGCATAGTGTGCGTTTTATACAAGATTTGAATTTAGTTTCATTCAGTTGAAGAATATGGGGAGGTATTTTATTGAAACATTTTAAACAGTACCCCATGAAAGATGAGTCTACTTTAGCCAGCCTGAAACCTGGTTGAACTAATTGATCCCTATTTCTAGTGATATAATTGTGTCTTTCACCTCTTTTACTAAAAAGATGTAGATTTTTCCTTACGTACATGATGTTTTCATAGATATATTGACAAGGTACCGTCATGATGTTAATATCTTTAAACCGTTCCCTTAGAGAGTCGCGCCTGCGGAGGCCATATATGGCTCGGATGGCTCTTTTCTGCAGAATGAAAATAGACTCGACGTCTGCAGCCCGTCCCCATAGTAAAATACCGTACGACATAATACTATGGAAGTAACTAAAATAGACTAGCCTCGCGGTACCTACATCAGTAAATTGACGGATTTTTCTCACAGCATATGCTGCTGAACTTAGCCGTCCTGCAAGGGATGTTAAATGAGGACCCCATTGAAGCCTTGAGTCGTGGTGCCAGAGATAGTAGATTCCTGACTGCGGTCGCTTGTCACATCAAGCTGATATTACTGTTGGAGTACAAACTGTCGCATATCATTCGGAGTTCACCATTATTTGATCCTCTAGCACTAAAGTAGCAATATGAACCGTTTTGCAAAACGAGGCGACCATTTGTTTCTGTGTGCTTTGTGCACGGTGATATTTCGTTGGAGTTGGCTCATCTTCAAAACACCATACAGTCGACTGTCGCTTTTTTTCGGGATCGTAGTTTTATAGCCATATATGTTTCGTCACCAGTCAGTTATATCATACACGTTCTTTTTCTCGCCGGCGTCGAAATTATCTATCATGAATAGGCACTAATCCACCCGACGGTCTTTCTGCTCATCGATAAGTTTGTGCTGCACCCATCTCTAACAACGCTTTCGGAGAGAAAGGTGGTCGTGAATTATGGTTTACATTGCTGCTGATCCAATTTTCAGTTCTCGCTCCAGCTCTACATAAGTAATTCGTCGGTTTTCGCGAATAAGTTTTTCGACTGCACGAACGTTTTCTCGTGTGTTTCGAGACATCCCCGTCCTCTTTTAAATTCAGCAAACCAATTAAATACTGTTGCTCATGAACACGCAGACTCACTAAAAGTAGTAGCCAAAAGTTTTTTTCCCGCCCACGACTCAAGATGAGATAGCAAGGTCACTTGTAGGCAGTAATTAAACGTCCGGATTAAGGATTAAAGGGTTGCAAAAAATACCTGATGCTACTAATTGTTTTCTTCTTAATAAATTAAGCGTATTTGTTATATTTGTTTTTCTTATTCTCGCAACTGTTAAAGAATATTAATTTTGTTTCCGAGAATTTTTAAAGCACCTTGTTGACAGATGTCGTGCAATGTATTTTAATATAAAGCACTAAAGAAGTCGTGTTAAGAGAAGAGTAGTACATTAGAATCTACCCTAAATATAAAAATTTGACCTGTCTTTTTGTCTTTGTGTTTTTAAAGACGATTTTGTATTTGCTCTGGAGTAGGTTCGTTTTAAGTAGAAAAACACTTATGGAATCTAATGCTCATAAAAATTAAAAAGATTTGAAGTCTTCGACAATTGATTTTCAAAACTATCAGCTCTTCACATATAAACATAAAAGCATAAACAAACTAAGTAACATTTCTTTGTTTTTATCACTTTTCCAAGTTAAATTGATTGAATAGTTTATAAAACCTTATTCTTCACAATCTTTTTGTTACACAGTTCCAAACAAAAACACTTAGAGAATCATTACGAGTAGGGTCCACAGTTTCAATTAGTAAGGGTTCCTATTACGGAAACTTGTACTAACAGTATAATAGAAATAGGGCAAACTTTACTACTAATCGAATTAAATTAATGTCACGCACGTACTTGGGAAACTCCTATGAAGTTTTTTGATTGAAATTATGATGCAGAATATTTCTATATTTATTACTCACTCGTGTAAATTATTATTAAAGATATTGAGGTGGCCCTTGGTATTTCCGCTATTAATGCCGGTCACCTTATTAAAGTTTTCAAAACGTAATTAAAATCACCCTTTCGTGTAATCGGTATTCGAGAAGTGTAACAAAACTTTATCCTTCTAAACTACATATAATATTATAATATACTAAATTTTAATATTATAAATGCGAAAGTAAGTTTATCTGTTACCTTTTCATGCCTAAACCACTTAACCGATCATTCTGCAATTTTGCATATACGTTGTCAGGTGTACAGAAACGGACATAGGGTACCTTTCATCCCGAAAAAAAGTACTGTTCCCAAGGAAAACAACAATAACGTTTTTATGATAATAGATGGCGCCACGTGTCTTTCGAATCATGATTGAATTATAACTGATTGTCGAGTCTAAATTAACGCGAGTGAAGCCGCGGGCAAAAGCTAGTAATATTATAAAGAGAAAACATTTGATTTTTTGTATGTTTGTTTGTGACACTTTCATGCTAAAACGGCTTAAAGGATTTGGATGAAATTTGACAAATGTGTAAAACATAACCTGGATTAGGACGAAAGATACATTTTATCTCGATATTCCTACGTGATTGATACTTATTCGGGAGAAACCGCGGGGCGCAGCTAGTAGTAATTTTTGGGCATTGTTCATCCATGATTTCGTCGTGCTTGTTATAAGAAGTTGTACGTGTTACAGTAGGGAAATGGATAGGTTTTATGGGTATACGACAGTAGTCTTATGCCTATAATACCTATCCATTTCCCCAGGATAACAGAATAGCCGTGGTGTTAATTGATATGAAACCGAATTAAAGCTCAATTTTCTTTAAATTTATTGGTTGGAAAGAAAAGATAATTTGGTGCAGCAGTTTCCAAGATAAGTCCAGTAAACAGACCCACAACCTCTCGCCACTATTCTCCTCGCTATAAATCGAAACCCGATCGTTTTAATTTATTTTTACTAAGCGATAACCCATTTCAATGACCTTAAACTTTTATTAAATTCTAGAATACTAATCTCGAGTAGTCTAGACGTACGTGGCTACAAGATTAGATTTTTGGGGAAGACATTAAAATGCTGAAACTTAAATGATGAGAAAACACGCACCTTTAAAAGGGTTGGTCCTAAGACCTCGCTTGAGATATCACTGGATAAATGTTTAATTGTAACACGTAACGCGAGTCAGAATAAATTAACCCGTCCTATAATTACAACAGAACTTTAATGTTCTGTAATTTAAAATTAACACACCGCAATTGACACAAAATATTCGAATTTAAACTAATCTGTAACGTTATTTTCTGCCATTTACTTTTACATGTTTATTTCGTAAGATATCTAATTACTGAGATACGTATGTAATTACACAATTAGCTTAATTACTTCAGTCACTAACTTCAAGTTTAAAGTTCAAGTCTTGGTTAGAAAGCAGTCTTATAGAATGTAATCGCATGGATCTTAAAAGACTATGTTCCAAGTTTGAAATTGTTGGATTATTTTTCCAATTCCAAATGGATTAAGGCTGGAAGGCAACACAAATCTCTGCGACATCTAAACAAAAGGGAATTTGTATATCCTTCTCTACATGCATCTGTTGTAAATGTAAAACTCCCTTACTTTGCGGACGAGCTGCGAGTCAATATTATCGTCTGGTAATTATTCTACCCAAATTATGTTAGTAGGTAATCTGTGCAATAGCCACTTAACGTCCCAAGGTGTTCCATCTCTCATTAGTAACGGTTGACTAATTTTATTTGTCTCCTTGCGGCCTTTATCTGAGCTTATAAACAAGAACCTATGTAGTAAGCGTGTGTACTTAGATGCAGGGTATATTAGATGGAATATTTGTTCACGTAGTAATTTGCTGAATTATAAATATGTTGAGTGAAATCTCCATGCTACCAACAACTGTAATCAGCTTTGCTGTTTGCAAATGTTTTTCTGGTGAAATGCTGTTTAATGGTATTTAAAGATCTTTTTCTTGTGAATGTACATATCTTGGGTGCGTTTATAAACTCTAATCTTACATACCCAAACAGCCACACTCAACGAGATGGTTTTATATCAACGGATATTTAACACTCAGATTTCTACAAGACTAACAGGTCTGACTTTATATAGGCTAGACATATCCTACGACTTCCAGGCTTCTACCTGTTCCAACTGTTATCTATATTAAAATAGTCCGCGTGCTTCCATTTACGGTTACATTAAAGTAGTTTGTACCATCGTTTTCAGTGATCAATTAGGTTAATGTAATCCAAAGTAGTTAGTGATTGAGGCGGTTGGTATGAGCGCGCATTGTTTGGTAACTATTTTAATTCAGTAAAGTAGATTAGTTTCCAGTCAGGTTGTAACTTCCTGGTTTTACGGGCATGTCTTACACAATGATAGACGTAAACTTTTGGGTAGTCCCTTCCTGAATGGTTATATATTTTTAATTGAAAAGATCAACTAATACATTTCGGTAACTTTATGGACATTGAAACCGAAAGTAGGTACACAGCAACTTTAAATTAAATTCTAAGTTATTTTTATAAAAATAGCGTATAATTAACGTAATTTTAATCATACAGTAGATAAGTTGTTTTAAATACTTTCACAATAATGGTATTCATAGAAAGTACAAAAGTTACCGACTGTCAAGTTTTCTAATAGTTCATCAAGTATCAGTATCAATAAATAGTGTTTTGCAACACTATTTATTGATACTGATACCAATAACCTGGTGGTTTAATCCGGCGCTCATTTGTACTTTTAGTTTATTTACTCATACAATAACATAATGAGAATCATTCTATATTCATATGTAGTTGGCGGCCCGACAGAGACTGTGAAGTGCAGATAAAATTGAATACTCCTTTTACGATTAAAGCAAGTTATGACATACATCTCAGTATCTTTGTTACAAACGGTAATTAACGACCGTCAAAATTAATGTTTCACACAAATCATTTGTTGTTTACAATTGTCAGGTTAGCATCCCAATTAATTATCTAAAACAAATCGACATAAAACTCAGGAGTTGAGCGAACAGCGATTAATTTGACATTCATTTCATTTGATATTCGGTTTCAAATTATTGTGTAGTCGAATGTGTTCTAATCAATATCTGATACAAAGGAAATTCCATGACCGACTTTCTGAAGAACAGCCCAAAGAACACCACCAAAGAACGAAAAACAAAATTCTAGTGGGACTGTGTAGTTAGAATGTTTGCGTAGCAGCTCCATATTTGTGTGTAGCAGCTCCATGCACGGATTATTGTGTAGCATTTCTACGTACGAATTTGCGCGTAGCACTTCTACGTTCGAATTTGCGCGTAGCACTTCTACGTTCGAATTTGCGCGTAGCATTTCTACGTTCGAATTTGCGCGTAGCACCTCTGTAGCACCTTTGTGTCTCTGTGCACATTGTAAATTCATACTTACAATAAAAATGGATTTTTCGAAAGTAGAGCCCTGAACGGGTCTAACTTCCAAAAGTTTATATGCGAACAAAGTCGCGATCAACTCAAAGTTATTAAATAAGTGTGGATGCTGCGGTCACATTTCACTTCATTCGAGTTGATTCTGTGGTACATTGATGAACGTTATGCGATTCTCACTCATCCAAATATGATTTGTGCCTCCACGATGGATATACTAACGCTTATTAAGTACTTGATGAGTACGCTACTCGTGTTCGGGAGTTTAGGTAATGTTTCCAATGATTTTAGTGTTCTGTGGTTAGTTATTCAAATTATTTGAAATACATGTGAATCTTGATTTATTTCTCGTTTTAAAACACTGTACATCGAAAAAGTAAAGAAAAACCTCTTTCTTGGTTTCTGCAAAAAAGTTGTTTTATTTTTTCAAATCTGGATAGGTTCTGGTAATATGGGACAAAAATAATATGATATTTTTAATACGAAGAATTGGACTACTTAAACTAAAACTTTTTTACAAAAAAATAACCGACTTCCAAAAAAAACACTAAAAGAAGTGAAAATTTACTTTAATTTCGGAAGTCGGTGTCTTTAGTTTTGTGTTTTCATTTTTGGCCACCGACTTCCAAAATTAAAGTTAATTTTCACTTCTTTTAGTGTTTTTTTTGGAAGTCGGTTATTTTTTTGTGAAAAAGTTTTTATTTTTCACTTTTTAGTTGCGGTACATACCCCACACAAATTCGTATACCACTACTTGGTGTGTAAATAAGTGACAGGAAATTATTAACACATCATCCATATAAAGTAAGTGGAAAAAAAATGCAGTATTAAGGATAACTCAAAAACTACTGGTCAGAACTTGATTAAATATAAATGGGGCCACATGTGAAGCACCACCTATCAAATAAAAAAAGAATCATCCAAATCGGTTCACCCAGAAAAAAGTTCTGAGCTAACACAAATAATAAAAAAAATAAAAAAAAACACAGATGAATTGAGAACCTCCTCCTTTTTGTGAAGTCGGTTAAAAAGAGGCTAGGAGATAATCACAGTGTAAAAAATCAAGTCCGTTATTTGCTGAACTGTAGAATTTAATACTCGACTGAGTCGCGTGTAATGGCAAGAGCTTCTCTATCAATGCCATGATTATTTGCTTTTCATTTAATGATTTGTTTTGTTTGCCCTCTAGTTGAGTCCGCTGTCCAATGCCGGCCACTTGGTTTGATAACCAAGTTTACGAGGCTACGCCGTAGCGCCTCCTAGCACATTTTGAAATTCAGCTACGAGGATCTAAAAACGTGCTACGAGACGCTACGGCGTTATAAGCACCTAAGTAACTTATTAAGCTAACTAAGTTAGCCTGTTGTTGCGTGAAGGTAGTTTAATAACCTGTAACGTACGTGAACGTTATTTTAAAGTGAATATCACGTTGGAACGTAAAATAGATAGCAGCTTTTTTAACTTTTTTTATGCGAACGTAGCTAATAAGTTTAGGTAGGTTTAATGTGTCAGCATGACGTTGAGTTTTATAATATCCTTGTAAAGCTTTGTAAAAATATGATTTTTTTATGACAATTGTGTACCTAATACAAACATTATTCTGCATTCTTGAGGTGTTCTGTTCTGAAGAACAAACGCATGCAATATACATGCATACAAATGCATGCATGCATACAAATATTCCCCCTGTAACGTTGCGTGGAATTCCGTTGCAGGTGGTCACTCATTTTAGATATCTCGGTCATGTGGTCACGGATGATCTCACGGACGACCAGGATATTGATAGGGAGCGTAGGGCGTTGGCGGCCCGATGCAATATGCTTGCTCGCAGGTTTGCGCGGTGCACCAAGGAAGTAAAGCTAACTCTTTTCAGAGCTTATTGCCAGACTTTTTACTCGTGCAGCCTGTGGGTTAGGTATACGCAGAGGGCCTACAACGCCCTGCGTGTCCAATATAATAATGCACTCAGGATGTTGTTGGGACTGCCTCGGTTTTGCAGCGCATCAAGCATGTTTGCTGAAGCGAGACTGGATGACTTTCATGCCATTATGCGCAAGCGAAGTGCGTCTATGCTGCGGCGATTCCGGGGTAGTCCGAACAATATTTTAGTTACTCTGGCGGACAAAATTGATGGGCCATTTATTAGGCACTGGGCAGAGAGACACGTGCGTACAGACGTACATGTACAAAATTAATTTTCGCTTTTGTTTTAAAATATTATTTACTAACAATAAGTTAAGGCAATACTAACACAATATGGATCCTGTAGTCCGAAATAAAGAGTTATTATTATTATTATTATTAATATGATTTGAAAATTATTTTCTCTACGGTCATTCGTATACAATGAACATCTTGTAATTAGAAAATTATTATCTTTACTTGAATCTCGTTAATACGTTATTATTATTTCTCAAAAAAAGTATAAAATCAAGATTTACCTTACGGTCCAGTTTCTAAGATTCCAAATATTTTAAAAGTATTGCAAGTAAGTACTGAGCTGGGGGCAAAAATTAAATTCCTCTGAGTGAAGATTCAAGGTGAAACACGTTATACCTTGTGACGGCGACGATGACGACATGAATCGAATATAGTCTATTCAGTGCCGATTCCGTGTCATTCCCGATGTAAATTGATGCGGAGTGACAAACCCGATTCAATTCTATTTAGCCATTAGTTACAGGAATATTATGCGCACAGTTGTTAAACTTTTGGGTTGTAAACAATCTGGAACGGGCGAGGGTAAACCATCAAGGTTGTATCTTACTTTCTAAATATAAACGTTTACTCTCAGATTAGTTGCAACGTATTCCACACACGGCGTCTCTAGTAAACATATATTAGAACGCTGTTACTGCAGAACTTTTTATTTCCATTTAAAACGATGGTGATATAAAATATGAAGATTCTATTCGTCTGCAGGCGTTATGTCCGCAGTTTAGTAAACTGTAAAGAGTTGTGCCTTGTAGCTGATAATAAAACTCAGTTTTATGGTGAAATTATGCGGTACCCCACCGGGCAGTAAATTTATTTTATACTTTTATTGACGCTCAGACATCTCATTTGACTTTTGTATGCATTCTGTAACGCACTTAAAAAAGCTGTTACACGAATCACACTATTTCGTTCATTATCATTAAATTCTCATGTTATTTCATGCTAATGTGCGTTTGATTACTTAATGGAATCTTCGGTTTACGGCCCCAGAAAATGTGTTTTAGAAATGTTAGAAAATGAGGTGTTTAGCGTCGCCGAATACATAATTTTTTTCGTCAACTCAATGTTCTCTTATTTAGTGTTTGTGTAGTCAGAAGCCCGGAAGTCGACAACCAGTCCTACCGTAGTCGTCTTATCGCGTTAATCAGTAACTGGGTTTTGGAGGTCAGATAGGTAGTTGGTCCATGTAAAATATTGGTATTCAGCTGCATCAAGTTAGACTGGAACCCGACCCCAGCATAGCATAGTTGAGAATATGCTAGGTAGATTTATTGTTTGGCATTGTTTTAATAATATCAATTAATCTCATATCTGATTATCTCTAGACTTACTGTAAGAGATACGCTAAACTTTTCTAACACTGCAAATAATCTCTGTAATTTCAAAAACACATCACAAGATCAGTACTTAAGTTTCATAAAACCTTATATAGTCAAACTACTAAAAACACGAGAGATATATCTAGGTTTTCGACTTCCGACATTTGTTGTACTCGTGTTACGAAAATGACAACAATAAACAATGGTAACAGTACAATAAATAACAAGGACAAAGTTTTTCAAAGTTTCTCGTTAATTTGTAAAGAGTTGGTAATCAATGTACGAAACCAGATTAACAAGTCACGTTCTTTATGTCAGTTTAAGTCCTGAGACGACCGGAAAATTATTACTGAGAAGTTCTAAAACAAAATTACGCAGGTCTACGTTTTTCTTATTCTTTGTTGTTTTGTAACTTAAATTGTTACTTAAAATTTATTATGTTCATCTTAGGCACCGCGACGCGAATTATAGCAATAAAACAATCTAGAAGGTTCATTCGTAATAATAAAGAAAGAACTGTGTTTGATAAGATTGTGATCTTACGTTTGGGTAAAAACATTTTGTTTGAGCAACGTTTTCTTGAAATTCAAACTACCCAATGCTCATTATACACACAACTATTTATAGCTGTCTTCAAAATGTAAATTACCTATTACCACGAAGTTCAACAGAAATATTAGCAGAAAAGCAAAGTTCTCACGAATTACTATAATAACCAAAATAGAAACCTCATTTCATAAAAATATTCCACGAACGTTCTAACTATTCATTGCTCGACAAAATGACTTCCACTAGACTTCAGGCAATAAAAGGGGCACGTCGTAATCACTACCTATACGTTCAAAGATAAACGTATATTAGAACGAATTCCATTGTTCGATGACACAGTTCCTCGTTCGATGTACATTGAGACTTTAAGAGGTCCTATGGAGGCCTTAACAAAAGAAGCCGGCCTACACTCGACCGCTCTGGTAGGACGGTAACGAGAGACCGTGTTCGGCAAACAGCTTTGTAGTTGCGAAGACTAGCCATGCTTACGGATGCGTTCGTGAATCGTGAAGCCGAATTGTTTGCCGAGTCCTTAACTTTTTATATTCTTTGAGATATTTTTATATAGTGGCTATTAATGTTTATAGATGGTGCTTATAGATTTGCATCGTTTATGTGAGCCCGTGAATATGAGGAATCTTGAAAATATCCTGAAGATTTTCATCTTGTCAAAGGCCTTGTCTGTGGGTCGTATGTTATTCAAGTCTTATTCGGCCACGCCTCAGCTTCGCCTAGTTTATTAATATCATGAGTTAACACACACACACACACGCACATTCGGATTTGTTACAATGTCAAAAACAGTTTAAATAGTTCAAGTAGCCCATAAAGTTTTTATTTACAACTGTGGCATACATATTCGAGCTAGATAATACATAGTTGTACGACTCATAGCTAGTTTTGCGAAAGCACTGTGGTAAAATATTCGTAACGGAGCTATAAAACATGGCGTTTTTGTAGAATTTGTTTGTACCAAATATTTTATGTCATACCTACTTGGTCAAATGAAGGACACGATGAAATGTTTTTAATTGTGGGCTGAAGTGGACATTTCATAAAAAAATATTAATATTTATTGCCAAACAGTACGGTGATCCATCATATGGGGAAGGTAAACGTTTATTGTACGTGTATTCTTTTGTCCGCGCACCTACTTTTTTCTCCTTTAGCGTTCGCTGTGGTCAATATGTTCGCTACAGGTCTTCTATTATGCAAGTTTACACTAAACGTCGTCGTGTCAACACGTTCAGTTTCGTATCTTTGTTTGCGACAGTCATTGTGTGACGTGTTTCTGATCGATTTGCGGCGTGCCTCAATAGGCCGTCGGTTGTGGTCACCGTCCACCGTCGCGTCCGTCGTTGGCACATGGCCGACGCTCTGTCACGGAAATCTATGCGCCGTCATTTGTTATGCCTCCATCTTTTTTTTTACTGCGTCACCATTGACTGTTAAGTTTAATGGGTTAATATAACGTCATCGTTTCGACATTTTAAGCTGTAAAGTGCTCGATTGTTCTTATTTAGTACACTTTGATGTAATGAAGTGGAGATCAATGTGAAGCGATTAGCTCAATGACTCACTTAGATACGAATTATTTTTGGCACTGTGCACTGACAACTTAAACCGATACCGTATAAAATATAATGGTCCGGGTAAAGTGCGACATGAATTTATCGTTTCCGCAAAATATTTTCACATGCTGCTGATACGTCACCGTAGATTGTCTACTTTGAATAAATCGAATTACCATAACTTACTTCTACTTTCTGTTTGTAACGGTTTATAATATGTAAATACCTATGTACACCCATAATCGTGCCAATGTCGGATCGTACAACGTGCCGCCCACGAGCCAAGGCGGCTGTGTTTGACATTCCCAACAACAACAATGATTATTTGAAAAAGGAACAAAATATTATGTATTTTTTGCCGTGATAGTTGGTTGGAAGTTTTGAATATCTGGATTTTAAAAGTTGGTACTAAATAGTGTTATTCCTGTTTCACCCGAAATCTAGTCAGCAGGAACACCAAACGAACCGCGGGGAGGCTGTTTAAAGTTTGGAAGGCAACACAACGTTCCTCTTCTATCGATGATCTCTTTACGAAATTTGTTTTGTCTCCATGTTTAAACTTGTCCTAATAAAACAACAGCGCTTGTTTGCACATCACGCGGAGTATTTCACTAAGAGCCCGTGACGTGCCTACGCGCAAATTTTACGGCCTACTGACATTCGCCAAGATTCTCGATACTCCAGCAGTCAAAATGTTTCTAGATATTAACAATTAATCCTCATTCCTTCGACTTGACCTCTCGTTATTGATCGACATTTTGAAGTTTGAAACGTAATTAATAATTAAAATATACTCGTATAAGACTTTGAATTTTTTATGAGTTATCGTTACGGTTTGACTTTTGATTGGAATCATTCTCGAGGGATCTCAGTCGGTGACGGATATTTCAACAATAATGAAGACAAATCAATGAGTTATATAAGTGGATTATCGCATTTATTTCCGACATCTCTCATAGAATCTTAAGGATAGGTAGGTACCTCTGCCTACTTGAGTGTATTAGTAAGAAACACGAAAGGAAAATACATTTTATTTTAATTATTTTTGTTGCTTTGTCCATTTCTTACACTAATGATTCTACACAGAGGTCTGTTTACATAAATATTTATGTTCATTTCTTGAGAACAGTGAAACGTTCATGTTTAGAGCTTGTACACGGGAAAGACAATGAAAGAGGTGACTCATTAGTGTTCATGAATAATTTACGGAGCCTAGATAGCATATTATACTATAAAGCAACATGCAGCAGAATGCTACAGAAAATGTAGGATACACTTAGTCGACTAAAAACTAAACGTTTTCTGCCCATTGCACCTACATGATTAATTTTAATTATGTAATTCATCTGTGTATTTTATCTGTATAATAAAGTGTATAAAAATAAATAAGTAAACACAAAACATTATCAATATATTCAAAAATATCGTGTTTAATGCTATGAGGGTGTAATTTTTCCCCGAAAAACGGAAAGCAAAAGGTTGTTTCCTTATTGCTGTTTCCGAACCTATAGTCATAGATTAATCTTATATGCGAAGTTTTTATTAAATACCAACGATTTACGATATATACCAATGATGGTGAACCTATTTCAGTTATAATAAGCATAAATACGATACACCACAAAGAGTGTTCTTCCAACTACACAATTATTTTGATTTCCACGGAGTTTCTTGCTCGTTTTCCCCATGGAAAACATACGCTTTGGAAGGGGCTTCAACTCTCTGTCTAGCTGACCGACTTATTTATTTATTTATTGTTATGGCACTTCAACGACTTAGACACTAAAACATACCCAAACAAAAATCAGATCAGAAGTGCACAGCACCAGCAGATTACCGGACATATTAGATACCGTTCGCGTTAGTTGATTTATTTACAAGTTACAAAATAAAGCGGAAATGAGCTATCTTCACAAATACAATGGGAAATACAGAAATATTTAACAAAATAACAGAAAAGGAAATGGAGGTGGATACAATTTTATTAATAGGCGGCTCATGTAGCACAGAAGTCTCGAGACTCCGTGCTGATTGAAAGTCTCATACGGAATAGACGGACACGGTTAGAGTAAATGTAGATGCTATTGGTTCATGTAGCGGTTGTATTATAGTTTCCCATTAGGCGGTTCGTGGGTGCGGTGCTACCGGGGTTAGTACGACTTGCAGTTGTGGCAAAGGTAATGGTCTGGCGACCAGATCTAATAGTTTTCTGTCGAGGTACAGCTATACTTAATTCCGCCAAAAGATCGGGAACATTTAGTAGGCCGTTAAGGACTTTATAAAGAAGGGTTTGGTCTGTTACCTCTCTTCGGTGTTTAAATGAACATATTTTAAAATGAATGAACCTTTGATCATAAGGAGAACCTCATGGACAGTTAGAACTTCTAAAACGAAGATATCTGGTGAAGCTTCTTTGGTTACGTTCAATCCTGTTTAGGTGAATATGGTAAGAACGATTTCAAACTGGAGATGCATAGTCCAGCAGACAAGAGTTTTTAAGAGCACCTTAAAGGTGATAGTGGTGATTGTATAACAATATAACACGGAGTCATTACTAACACGTGTCGGCCGTGTAATTTCAAAGTTCACTTATTTTCCGGTAAAAAAGCTACATCATTAATCTAGTGGTCCGCAAGCGTTTCTGCTGTGCATGAGGTCCTGGGTTCGATTTCCAGATCGGGCAAAGTGTTATTGTGTTTTTCCATCAGGAATGTCTCAGCAGTCTGGATTTGTGCACGATTGATGGCAACAGGCTCGCCCCCTATTACATGGGACTTAAATATAACTGGTGAAATACCTACTACAGGTAACTTTGACAAATCTTTCAAGGATTACAGGCGTGATGATGTTATATTATGTGTAAAATAGCTCTCTTTTACTGACATGGAAGGTAAATAGAAGGTAATTCAAATTTACACAGTGATCAGAGCTTGTCGGCTTATTGTTGGCTGCCATCCGGTGCGACCGCTTGTTACATCCTGTAACGAATTCAAAGGAAATTTAATTTCATAGCATCCACTCAATTTTCACCTTTTTGCCTTTGATATATTTTGGGCACAATCAGTAGGAATGATACTGATTTTTAAAACAATCAAATATGGAGCTTATATCTACCTCGAACACACACATACTGTGTGGTGTGAGCAAACCCTTTGTTTGCAAGTTACTTTAGATATTTCAAAGTATAGGCAGGTAGGTTTGTATGTACGTACATAGATTCAAATAAACAATTTTCATAACACGAAAACATAAAAAAAGTGGGACCGGTCACCAGTTGCATATTAATATATTTTTTAGTACGCCATAGGTAAATGTTTTACAGTAGATACCTAATAGTAGAACCAGTTGGAATGGTAATAAACTTTATTTTGCACAGAAATCACTTCGTTAAAACTTTGTCCACAGCTATCCGGCAAACATCTGGGTTTATTTATTACTAAAGCCTTTGGTAAATTTTTAATTTATGCTGTGGTAGTACTCTGCGAAAAAATGTTAGGAACTTTATCTACGGGACAAAAACAGGTTGCTCCGTAACTGAATTTATATTCATAACCGGCACGCCTCTAAGTCGACTTCTAATAGAAAAAATACGGTTTTCCTGCCCGAAGAATTTCAGAATTTACTGCCATACTTACGACCATTATATCAAAAGTGAAACAATTAATTTTATTTATAACAAAACAAAGAAACAACAAGATTTTCCAAAATATTTAACATCTAAGTATGCCTATATAAACACCTTAATTTATGGCAATCAAAACACCGGTAATAAATCGAGCCCATCACACACGAGCCCGTCTCCGCCACTCAAATTAAATTTAAGATTACTCACGTTTGATTTACACAAATTAGTCGCTGACCCACCGTATTCACTTAATACTTATGAATATTCAACTTGTAGGTTGATTTTGGGCAAACATTTTCAAAGGTACCTTCGTGACGACATTCATAACTTTGTTCGAGACGTGTTATTTAGAAAAATATACAGGATGGCGGGACATGGACGCGCAAACTGTAACCATGAATTTAGCACATGGTTCTAGACTACCTAGCGTAGAAATTTTTCGTCGGCTATCACAACAAAAATCTACTGTTTCATAGAAAAGTGCAATAACTGCGCGGTCAAAATGTATGGTACAGCTATTTCTTTTTTAATGATCTACGACAAATTTCGAGGCAGGGGTTTTCAAACTCGCAGCTCGCCGTCCGGTAAGGACCAGGCCCGGGTCGACGGCGCGTTGAGTTCTACGCGCGCCTCAAAGAGATGTCAGCATAATTGACGGGGTACGATAGGGCCGATGCCTGCCGGGGTCGCGGATTGTTCGAAAGAGTTACCGTGGCCCTGGCGCACAAGCAACTCAAGGAACACGGGTGGGTTTTAGTCAGTAAGAGTCTGACACGCCCTTCCACTCCGCCCAGAGCGGGAGACGTCATTTGTTGATTTCCCATCCAAAAAAAAAAAATGGGTGTATTAAACTCAGATACCGAATCCATGGTTGCGCGTCGATGTCCCTGCCACCCTGTATTGTGGTTAGTAATAATTTATTCAATGTGATTATTTATATTTTTTCACATCTTTTCAGAAACTTTTATACGAGTACATCGTGGTTTGTTATATTATCTACTAACTTCTGTCAATCAGCCTTGGAATTAGATAATTGGATATTGTTCCTAATAATAAAATGAAAGAAAGGTGAACTTATGACGGTAGCGTTTAATGTTTGGTAACAATTAACTTATGTTTATCATAATATCCGTAAACGAGAAACCATACTTACCTACACATAAAATATCAAGTTACGTGTGAAGGGTTTGGTGAATTTAAATTATTTTGTAATCCTTATAAGGCACGAGTATCCGTACGGTAGATTCGTTTTCACGAAATAAAACATGTTTTGCTTTATACCACCTACATGTAATCCTAAAGTAAGTTTCACACAAAATAGCTTTAAAAGGGTCTCGACTTTAGACTAGAAATTTACTGCGCACCGCAAACTGCAGAAATTTCATATATATTCTTACGCATGAAATTAGCAATTATGAGATGAAGTTAGCTAGATATTATAAGCAAAGGGTTCATTTTGATTAAACTTGTGGTGATAACTGTGGATGAGTACGTTCTATTTCGAGTGAATGCAAACTAGAAATTAGTGAATGTGGGGATCTGTTTGTTAGATACGGATAAATCTCCACGTTCAGCGCACACAGCTTGATTAAAACTGAAAGATCTACCTATAACCGAAACACATAGCATAGCGTGAAGTGGCGGTCGACTGAGGATTAAAGTCAGAATAATCCTACTACTACTAGTTTAATAAATGATTTTTAGTAAGAGATGTTTTCAAACAAGTTATGAACTGGTTTGTTATTAAAGTCAAAGCATTTACAGGCAGTTTTTAATGTCAAGGAACTTCTTGACATTTCAAAAGCACCTGTAAATGCTTACACATGTATACTGACCAGTACGTCAAAAAAATAATTTAGTTGAAAAATTATGAAAACAGTATTAAAGCATATATAGACAAACAAAAAAGGGGCGGCTTTGATAGTACGTTATTACACGAACATTGAAACATTCTTGACCTTTACCCACGTAAGGTCAAATAATCGGGGTAAAGGTAATCACAACTGAGTGTTTTTTACTACGTAAACAATATTAGAATCCAAAGAACAATAAGAAGTAAGCCTTCAGGCATGTCTGAGCAAGTATTTCTCGCTACTAATGTATGTTATAGTCACTTTAGAAGTAAATACTAAATAGATACTTAAGCTCTTTTACGAAGACACTCTCAAAAATATGTTTATTTACCTAACTTCATCTACTAGGTATAATTTCCTAGGTACTTAATTATTCTAACGATCAAGACTTGATCGTTAGAATAATTAATTAATAATAATTTAATTAATAATTAATAATTAATTAATTAATTTTTGACACTTAGTGTCAAAAATTTATAGGCATTAACTTTGAAACTTTTTGAAGGCCATCGGAAACGTGTTGCCATCTACGAAGGCAAGACGACGCACACATCCAGCGGATTATAATACTTTCACTTTGCATATTTCCAATTACAAGACAGAAGCTCTTATCATTTCACTGTTTACATTAACAATTTTCTATTAACACCAAATATTACGACGATAATAGATTAGAATAACTTCATTATTCTACTGAAATTAATATAAAGGACCATGGTAATAGACACCCTTTGAAGGTTACGAAATTTTCTTGAAATTGATTAAGTTGATTTTACAATTGTAGCTCGCAAAGGAATAGCTCGAATTACGGTCGGAGAGTTCCACTTCTAAGTTATCGTTTCCAAACATTTTATTAAGTTACCGAAGAATATTTATTCCTAATTTGATACATCCGTTACGCAGATTCTAATTTATTATCTGGGTAACGTCTACCAAAATTTCATGAATAATGAAAACTCCAGCTTTTTATGAATCAGCATTTAAAGTCACCTAAAATTAAAACAAAGTAGTACTTAATTCAGTTAACGCGATTTAGAAATGGGTTAATTCTCATAAAATGTAATAAGGTGTGCTTACTTATTTTAATAGAAGAGTTTGTACCTACCTGATTTAGCAAAAGCTTTTTAGGGTTCAAGCAAAGGCCTATTTACGTAAACTAACTACAAATTCTCTAATTATGCACAAAATGAAGGTACTTCTCTCTATACCTACATATTATAAATGGGTGCTAATTAAGGCAGCTTCTTTAAAATGTCATTCTCGTCTTCAAATTTATTTCGTTGTCTAATGAATTAATAGCTCAGTGACGAACTTTTAGCGTCTAATAAATGGTTTTCAAGCGACCATATATTGTAAAACGAGCTACTGTTAATATGACGCAGCATGGTGATAATTCTTAAGCAACGTTATGGACCAAGTAATAAATAGGGGCATTATTCATAATGCCCGCGCATTATGAATAATGACAAGCGTAGTCGACGGAGCCCCGCTTAGCGGGGCTCCTACTTCTGGGTGGTTTAAAAACAAATAACCACGAAGGGGATGGCGGGGTCTGAAAGACCCCGCCATTCCCTTCTAACCTAACCTGTCCGAGTCGGGGTGCCCTAAGTACTGAGCTCGCTTAGTAGCTCACTTACAACATTAGTCACGGAGTTATCAATTCAGAAGTAAATATATTTATCGGTAGCTCTGACTCATACTAATTTACGTTCGTAAAATGACGCTGGTTTTTTGATATTCTGTTGGAATAGTAAAGATGATGAATTAATATAATTGAAGCTGTTCTATTAACTCGTCGCCTACATATAAAAAAAAGACGATAGGTTGCAGGTGCTAAAGAAAACTTTTGTTGCTGCACTCATAATTTCCCATTATAAATTAAAGTCGCTTTTCGTGTGTGTCTGTGTGACCGCGTTGTTCTTCTAAACTACGCAACCGATTTTGATGCGGTTTTAACCATCATTTAGATATTAAACTAGGATAACAGGTCGGGGAAAAAGTTCTTTCGTATTTTATATACAATTTCAAGACTAAGAGCTCGTTTGGCACCAAAATTCGGGCTTTTTTGTATACCCAGGCTTTTTAAAATGGGTCAAAGATGTTTTGTGGCCAGCCCTAACTCTTCAGCTATGTCGTAACTACTAACATCCACTCCACTTTTTCAAAAATGGCATTGATTTTATCCGTAACAGGGTGACCAGAGCGAGCTACATCCTTGACACCAAAATTCCTGAACTGAAAACGCTTGAACCAACTTTGTGCTACACTTACTGACACTGCGTAAAGTCCATAAACGTCACATATTTTTTTCGCGGCTTAGGTCGCATTTCTCCCTTTTTTGTAATTAAACTTCAAAATGTATCGAACTTCTTCATTAGATTCACACATTTTGGCGAACAGAAAAACAATTGAAAAAAATGGCGGGAAATCGTTTTTACTTTTTATTTTTCTTTTTAAAATGTCATCTATTTAATGGTATCAAAATCAGCCAGATACAAACAGTACTGCCAAAAAGATTTTACTGCTACTTTATACCTATAAAATATGAGAAAACTTTTTCCCCGAATAAATAAATCTCGATGTTTAGTCAAGTCGTAAAAACCGTGCGAAGAGCAGGACTGGATCACTAATATTATTTAAATTGAACTGATTAATTACCTAAATAGGTTGTGCTTAGATACCTACCTTAGCATCCCCTACTTAGCATATTTGCAAAATCCCAATGTTTAATCTTAATGATCATAAAATTACCAATGTCCACCTTAGAGATCTTGATACAATAAACATTATATCTGAAGTTTACATAGGATTTTCCATTTAGAATATGTGCACAAGATGTTTAACACCTTGAATCATAATTAGTTTCTCATTACCCGTCTGGGACTTGATTTTATTAGGGCTGAATCTTGTTAAGGATCATGTTAGCTTACGGTGGAATATTACACGAAGATAGACAAATTTTGAAGTGGGATTTTAACTTGTAGGACATGTACGATATTTTTCAAATAGGTTTTTTTAGGGTTCCGTACGTCCTAATACAAAACGGATCCCTTATACGATCACTCATGTTTCTGTATGTCTGTCCGTCAGTCACAGCCAATTTCCTCCAAATCTGCTGGACTGATTAAATATAAATTTGGCACACATATGAATTTCTGTGACTTAAACACGGACGTGTAACGTAAATTAAATGAATTTTGAAAATGAAGGTCAATTGTGGGGAGAAAACTAGAAAATTAAAAACAAAAGTTTTGCAAACTGTACCGTCTGACAAATCAAATAAAAGGGCTGGTTGTAAGGGTCTCAAATATACATTTTGTATAATTTTACAACAAGCAGTCTTGAAGTTATTTAAGAAAATATATTAAAATTGACCATTCCCCCCTTATCTCCGAAACTAATGAACCAAAATTTTTGAAAAAAATACAGAATTTAGTTCGTTACTTACAGATTACAAAAAACCTATAAGAAGTCTGTGGTCTTAAAATAACATAGTAAATCCTTCAATATTGTGCGTACAAACTTACAAATACAATTGGAATGTATGGGAGAGCATTTTTTCAACTACAATTTCAAGTTTGTTCTTAGGATCTGGGGGCACGGTCGTACCCCCGCCAAGGCGAGCCAGAAAGAAAAAGCAGGGGCATTACCTACCTTTTCTCGAAGCATTTCGTCGTATTTTCATACCAGCTTTGGCCTGGATAATGCTAGAGAGCTCAAAATCTCAGGAGAAAATTTAGTTAGCAGACTTATAAAACACACTAAGTTTCATACTTTGCTTTTATACTTTGGATTTTATTAATACCTAAGATACGTAGATTTCGTCACTGACTGACTCACTCGCTCATCAAAACCTCTAGGGCATTTCCCAAAGTCCTAGAACGCTGAAATTTGGTATGCAGGCTAGGATTTCCACACAAACAACAAAACAAATAAGAAATTTGTAACTTTCATCCTCCAACTCCTTAAGGGGAGGTGCAAGTTTGTATTTCTTACGGATAATCAGTATTACTACCTTCTTCCATGTGTTATGAATGCTAGATTAGCATGTTCATAAACAACAAATAATAAACTCTTTTTCATTGGCTATGAAGTATGTAACTGCTGGCGTGCAAGAAATTCCTATTCTAACCGACTTTGCTAGAAGTAAAGGTTATGACTTAACATGTATGTGTAATATCTGTAGAATATCACCGCAAAAAGAAAAAGAGCACCCTACAAAAATATAATTAAATCCCACCAAAAACATTTCATGTGAAATAGGTTGCCAAGACTTACATAATGCTTTCACTATTAAAAAGAGCCAAACCCCTAACTCCCGTTCCATTGAACAATTGCATGACACAACATTAAAGCCTCCTATGCCCTTATGGTAAGAAATTATGTCACTGCACTTAATTTTTTACCATAAGCCAATAGGAGTGCCTGTGCGACAGCCGTGAAACGGCCAAGCCGTAGGTACATTTTGACCAAGATGTAAGGTTTGTAGAGTTAAGCTTTGTAGAGAGTTAGGGGCTTGGCTTTACATTAAGGGCCTCTTTCACCATCCTCAAGTAAAGTTTCAAGTAGGCTAACAGCCAGTTAAAGTCACCCGTAACATCATGTGCGGATTTCACGACGTTCGAGTAGCACTAATCATAAGATTTAACTGACCCGTAACTTACTTGCCACGACATCTGGCAATTAGCGTGTTTACTTTACAGTTAAAGGTTGTCCATTGTCACAAAAGACAACGCGTAGGTACTTATCAGATAACATCAACGATTATTTTAAAATGTATTAATAAATATGGATTTATTTGACTTGAGTGGTCATCAATTGGATGAATTAGAATATATACTACAACACAACGAGCACCTAAGATTCGTGTATTTAAATTCCTTGTTGATTATTTAATGGACCTAGATGAAACTGATTTTTTTGCTATATTTCGTGTATCGAAGTATGCAGTAAACCTAGGTCTTAATTTCGAAATCGTAAATACTTTCCAAATCATCGGTGCTTAAAGTAATCATAGCTTTTATTTGCTCTTCCACATAGACTAGCGGAGGTGCTGTGTTCTTACCACCTCCGTCCGGTACGGTAAAGTTCCGAGTAGGTATATCCAGATCGAGCCTTGAATTCATTATGGATGCTTATAAAAAAAGTTTGCACTTCTTTCTCTTTTAACTTTATCCATGGTAATTAAAAAATATAGGTAATTAAAGTAACAAATTAAAATAACACGCTTTCCAAACCAGGCACAAAAACAGCACAAATGTCAATTGACAACTGTCAATGACGTTTGACGACTAACATTGACGTATTATTGAACGAATATAACGTATGATTTGTAATGTCATTCACTTAACCAGTAAGTTGTTACTCGAAGCTTTATTTTCGTTTGTGAAACTGACAAAAGATACTCGTAACTTTTACTTGTCGATTAACGTTAACTAGGAAGTAACTAACCAACGCTTTACTTGGAGATGGTGAACGAGGCCCTAGATCTGATAACTTTTTAACAGTGCGTTAACAAGCGTTATGTAAGTCTTGGCAACCTACTTTACATGAAATGTTTTTGATGGGTAACATATTCATCATACGGAACTCTCTCCATGCGAGTTCACCTCGCAATAATTTTTTTTTATTTTAGAAATAGTTTTGTTTCTAAATTAGTACTATGAAGCGGATGCATTCTGAAAGTTAGTAAAAATCAATATGCACTACAGAGCTATTTTTCATAATAAAATTAATAAAAAACATAAAGTGAAATTCACAAACTAATCAAAATAGCGAATTTGACAGCTATTTGCGATGTTGCCAATTCAGTCTTTTGCTACTATTTTAGAAATAAAAACTAAGTCCTTAAAACCTTGAAGTCAAAAGCCCAAAAAAAACGGCAATTATCCGAAAAAATTATCGTTGGTTGAAAAACCTGAGAGGTGAAAAACAACCTAAAGTACCCATTGTTGCCTTACACATATTTATTTCCGTAAAAAAACGGTAAGAGAAAATTAAATTTACGTTGCGTAGGTAATGAAGTGGTAATACTGTTATTGTCCTCGCCCTATATTCGTATGGGGAAATAATGGTGGCCATGAAATGCTGCGTAGGGAGGAGAATTGTTATGAATGGAAAATATATAAATACTCTTCAAATCGGCTCATCAGGAACTTAAGTAGGATTGTGCGTACTTACGCTGTAATTATCAATTAAGATAAGTATAAATATAATTGGAGTGTTAACATTTGGAAATTATGTTAATATTTTGAAATTATCAAGTGACTGGTTTATGTTGGCGTTTGTAAAAACTATTGCTCACATATTCAAGTAATTGAAAAACAGCTTACCTCAAAGGATTTTCTGAAGTCTTCTGAAATATTAGTACCTACTGTTAAGTATAACATAGTATTTTTCACATTTAGCTAAAGAAGACTTTATTAAATAAATAAAAACACACATTGGAGCAAAACTGCAAATATACATGGTGCCAGGGACATTGACGTGCAAACTGTAACCATGAACCCAGCACATGATTCTAGACCAGAGGGTCCAGAGGGCCCTATAGAGATAGGGCCACGGTTTCTAACCTGGTGGTAATTACCCCTGCGTGGGTAAAACTGGTATTCGGCGGGGGTAGGCTTTAACATTTAGCAAAGACTAATCTTTGGTCTGGTCTAAACCAATAAGACCGAATCTAGCTCGCCAGTGCATTGCAGTGGTTTTTCAACTTTAGTGACACTAAAAACAAAGGCCAGAAATCGTGTTAATGTGGAACATGACTTCAGATGCGCTTTAAGTGAAACAAAAGCTAACATTTATAAACTTGCGAATGAGAAACAGAACCTACCTTCACACTAAAAATGTTGCGTTCGCATGATTTAATGTTAGTTTTAGTAAAGTCTGTAAAGGTTATATAGATAGATAATGTGATTGTAAGAACTCACTCAATATTTTGGTGCAATTATAGCTACATTCATTGGTAACAAGGACGAGGGGGGGGGGGGTAATCAGTTTCCCTAGCTAAGTCATAGGGGTAACCAGATCGAAAAGGTTAGGAACCACTGCTATAAGGTAATGTTAATGTATTTTTTTGTCGGTTATCCAAAACAAAATAACGTTTCATAGAAAAGTGCAATACCTGCGCAGTCAAAATATATAGAACAGCAATTTTTTTTTAATAACCGACTAACTATTTCAACGCAGGGGTGTTCAAAATCACGTTCTGAATCCATAGTAACTGGTTGCGCGTCGATGTCGCTGCTTCCCTGTATACTAGTTGATAACACAGTACCTAGTGAAACATAACATGAATAGTCGGGTACAACAAACTCGAGACAAGGAGGGATTTAGCTATAACCACATATGTATTAAAACTATTACGTGGTAAGACCTATAACTCTGGTGTTTTAAAGGACATTTGTCTGAATGTGCCTGACAATTACGTATCGCGGAGCCGGAAGCCACGGTTACTAGCAGTGCCACACGCACGAACCAACTTGCTCAGCAAAGCGCCACTGACGCGCGCCTTGCACGCACTGAATGACACGGCGGACAGGATCGATCTATTTTCCTGCTCTCTGAACGAATTCACAAAAGTAATATTGTATGTGTTATGTTATTTAGGATAGATTAATTAAGGCCACGCTACCGCAATAGGATTTTTCCCGTAATGATAGTAGTATTTGTGATAGATAAATAAATAAAATAAAATAAAAATAACATTAAATAATACCAATTGTTCCTACATTTGTACTTAATTGTTAATTACGTAGGTATACAACAATCGTCAAAGCTGATTGTGTGTTTTCGAAGGAATATATTAGCTATCTACTACGAAATAATTTTTAACAGTAATTTAGTTTAGAAACATAGCTTGAACATGTATTTTATACGTAACAAGCTGTTACTGGCATCCTACGAAAACTAATACAAGGACCTGAATGAAAAATATCCTATATTTTAATCAAGTTCATAGTCTACCAGTGTGCTTAATTTTATTTAAATCTCTTTAGCTGTTAAATCGTGATTGAGTAACAAACCTACAAACATCCAAGCTTTCATATTTATAATATTCAGTAGGTAAAATATGAAAAACGTTACACGACATGTTTTCATCAAATGTGTGGTTATGTCAAGACTACAATCATTCTAAATTGACATTTCTTTGTTACAGATTGCCTAACAGCAGCAAAACTACGAAGGTACGTCCATAATGTTAATTAGCACCGTTTCATGTTAAAATCACATCTGTTATGGTATAAATGCGTGCTGTCCTTCTATCAGAGAGGTAGGGCCGTGAGATATATTCGTAGGTACATTTTTACGCCACTCGTGCTCACTGATTCTAGGTACTTTATTTCGAAAACAGTAATTTAGTTTAGTTTACTTCGCCTTGGTATCAATATCGAAGGTCAAATTAGGCTGGAAATCAGCAAACCACCATTCACCATTTCCCAGTTTTTGAACAGGAAAAATAGAAGTAATACTACTACTAGCAATATAATGCCAATAATGATGACTTAAATCAATGTTATCATTTTGGTGCCTCGCAGTGGCCGGAATTTCATGTAACGCCCGTAGGAGAGGTATATTGAAGTAACCACTAGGTTTGACAGATATATTGGGAACTGTAATGCATTGTTACGCCATTTCGCCATGATTCTGTATTAATTAATTGTAAAACATAGAAAATAATCCACTCGGTCCACGCAGGGATCACATGGAAAAACATCAAATCATACTCCTTTTTGCCTTATATTTTTAGGCTTAAATTCAGTTATAATATCTCCCTGTATGTCTATATGTTGAGTTCTAATATAGCGACCGGTAGAACAATAGGCGTTTAGGAGGGCGTTCTAATGGCTGGTGAAGTAGAACCCTTTTAGAATGAACAAGCGATCAGAGGAGAAACGCTGACTAAATCTGGTTGCGCTAAGTAGGAAATATGTCGGCAGGTAAATACATAATGGTTCGACAAATACAATTAAGAAGCTTTTCATGTTTTAAATTTGTTTAAAAATCTTTTATGTGGTCATGCTGTTACTGTTAGCATAACATACAAGAATTCATAAAAAAATCATGACAAAGTTATGAAATATTTCATTTACTTTTGTGCAATAAACGACTGTGGAATATACAACGTAAAATGTGACTAATACCTGTCAATTTAAAAAAAAAGATATGACAATTTCGAGATAATCTTTAGTGGTCTATAAACGGCGATTGAAAAATAAGTGGGCGTTTATCCAGAGGACTAACTCTGAACTGTTTTTATAAAATAAAAAAATAAGGTCAAAGGTCAGTTCAGTTTAAAAAAAACATTTATTTCGAGGATTTACTCATCTCGAAGCCTCCAAGGTGAAATCGTTACCTCTGTCATTAAACAAAGGATATTAAGATAGCATACCATATTTAAGCGAAATAGAACTTTCAGCGGTATTATAGCTGAACGGTTACTGAATAACAAGCGTGGGCGATTTATCCAGCGCTGCAGCGGGACGGACGCCTTTGTGTCCTGGCGACAGTATGCATTCCACTCTTTGCATATATAAAGGCCTGCCAGTATGAACGTACATGAACATCATTAAGTCGACTTGGGATAGTCGAGAGGGATATAACAATCCCACTGTAAAGATTTCATATTTTAAAGCCTTCTGTGTAACAGATAAGTATATCTTTTAAATTTCCTACTTGGCCCTTTGCAAAAGTTTTCGAGGTAATCTTTCCCGAATGGCCTATGTTATGAAAACTATTACTCTATTTGGCTATATCAAAAAGTCTACTTTTACTTACATTTAGAACAAAAAAGATCGTAATAGTTGGCGTTCTGAAGTTTCTGCCTACCCCTATGGGAAAAAGCGTGAGTTATGTATTTATGTGTTTTAGGACAATCAATGTTAAGGATTGGAGATCTGAGAAATTCTGAAGGTCTGATAAGATAACAAAGTTCCTTCCGAGCGATCAATGACCGATGGCCGATGACCCTTAGTTTTGGTTTCACAAGCAGCTTGCACATTATAATTCAATCATTAACTCACCACATTGCTCATGGTTCTGTATTTAGAACAAATTAACGACTTTACTATAGTTCTGCCGTTAATTTATCTCGCCTTAGAGACTTTCAATGTTAATTATTTCAAAGTGGGTGTGATTCTTGGCACAGAAATACTAAGCCAACCTATATATAAAAATAAATGCGTGTATGATTAAAAGATTATGGCAATTGGGGACAATCTATCGATTTGAACTTTGATAAACCGGCCTTTTAAAAGATACGAAACATTTTAATTCATCTTAAAATAAACTGTCGATAATAAGCATGAACCGAATCATGATTTCCAGACATACTTAATCGTAGTCGAACAAACCTTTCGGTCCTCTTTTTGAAAACCACCTTCCTCAAATAATAATAACTCCTTCGTGAAGTAAATTGCCTTGCTCTACACCTTCCCTATGCTATTGTGTACCGATATAAATCGAGAGTGCTTATCAGTGCTGTATTAATATAAGCGCACTCGATAGAAAGGCAAGGCACTCGGTATCACTCACATGAAGGAGCTCATGTTTGCCGGTCCCGGCTTATGTAAACGATCTTAATAGCGCACTTCAGTTTTCTTTTTTCCGCGTCATTTCTCGCATATGTTCCATTATTTCTATCTCAGAGAATCGATACTATAGACCTGATAGAATCGCTAAAGAAACCTTATAAACCAAAATATGGTAATCTGTAGTTGGATTCCATTGAATACAAATTTTATGAAAATTAAATAAGCTGAGTTTATTGGATTTGAATATCGAATTAGTTAACATTGGAGAAAATAAGGCGATTGACGTTAAAATAGACATCGACTTAGAAATAAAACAGCAAATCTATCACACAAACAAGCCTAATACGATGTTATAAACATGTGACGTCACAATCTCAACATTTATTTTGTTAGAGTATGAAATGGGTTTCAATTTTTCACTTTGAGTTTAAAGTCAACATTTATGTCTGGATAGAATTTGTCCAGTAAACAGGCTTGCTGAAACTTTTCAGTGTATGTGCGCGTATCTTCCTGCGCTAAACTTTCTTGGAAATTTGCCAAATAAAATGCCTATAACGTTCGGCCATGAGTTTCTAGCTTCTATGAGAAAGCTTTTATAATGCATTGGGATCACAAAAGAAACAAACAAAATGAAGGACTGAAATGTAGAACGAAAGACCAAAAATTTAACCTAGAAATACCCACTAGAATGTGTGAATGATTTAGTATCCAAGTTCATTCGTTTCTTCCATAAGATCGTGTAACGAAAGTGTGTCACTAACTATGTCAATGTCACTGCTCAATAAAACGATATATGATTAGACGCACATGTGTATAATTCGTACATTTTCATTAATACATCGTTGTATCCGAAGCCGTTCAATTAGCAGGCGGCGGTTGATCGTTCATTGACCGACGTGTTTGTTGAACGACGCGGTTTACGGCTCCGTGCGTTATATTGTCGCCGATGTTATTTTTATTTCTGTCTTTACTTCGCTCGCTTAGCTCGATCATATAAAGTGGGGGTTTCATGATGTGGCTATAGATTCTTATTATTTGATGTTTGGGAGAGTATCGGTACCTATGTCAGCTAATAAATAGGCTTAGCTTACAGACAAATAAATGCATCGATACAAGTCTGACTACTCATGATGTTTTTGCTTATATACTTACCTAGTTTAAACCACCAAACTACAAGCATTTCTTTTGTTCAAAATTGTACTGACTTAGAAAATAAAAAGTTAAGGTTAGTTATTTTGACACTTTATTAATGTCAAAACATACATAAAGTTTGGTTTCGGAATATCGAGTAGGTAATTAGGTACAAGAGATGTTTATCTTTAGAAATGTGCTAATCAAATATGAAAATAAAAGAGTTCTTGAATAATTATCCGCTGTTGGAGTACCAGTGATGAAATTTGAAATGAAACTAAACGCCTAGTTAACATTAAAAAAGAGTATTTATTTCTGCTAATGAGATGTTTAAGAAGCTTAAATAGAACAGTGTTTTTATGCAAACAATGTTCAAAGATAAGAAAGGAAGTTCTGTACTCTTTGATACCTTATTCCATTTAACTGGTTACTTAATTTTTTTGAAACAAAGACAACAAGCCCTAGTCTTTAACATTGCATAATTTAATTATTATCCCTTTTTACAAATAGCTTCACTAAAGGAAATGATCAAAGGTTCTTTTTATCATCAGAATTTTTTTAACAACAGTGACAGTATTTACTTTAGATGGTTTCTTAGATATCGCGAAATAATTACTTTGTCTTTTATTTTTCTCAGAAAATTGAAAGCCACTGAACGATAAAATGAAGGTGTCCTCTTCAGTAATAGCCTATTTGTGACCTGCGTCCTTCCTTTCAACCTACTCTTACATAAATATTGGAACTAAATAAGTACCGCCTGGTTTTTATGAAAAAAAAAATGTAATTTTTGTAAATACGTGACCTATGAAGAAAAAGAACATCGAAAACTTTATTGGAAAACAATACATTTATCTAGTCTATTTATACATGAACAACTACGGTATTGTAGTTATTAAGTAGATATTCAGCTGCAGACATAATACACATAATACTATATCGAAACCTATAGGCACTGTGTTGGAAACTGATAACTAAAGCTCTCGATGTTACGACTGATGTTACATATGTTTGGCTAACATACATACATTCATAAGATGCGCGTTTCAATGTTGACGCCAAAATGCAAATTTATCTTTAACGAAGCTGCAAATTATATTAAGGAAACCCTCATTTCACTTGTAACATTTCGTAGAACTACCGTGTCACTTGTAATTTTGAGTACAATCTGCAATAGTTTAATCAGTTTTGTTTGGTAGCGAATTTTAGGGGAGTAGTAGTGTTATTAAATAAGACTTTTTACAATATACTTCAACAACTTATCACTTATATTTCAATTCGAAATATCTTAGAATCATATAATTTTCATATTCACTTAGGTAAATCGACAAAATCTTATTTAGTATCAGAATCAGAATCAGAAATGTTTATTTGCAAGAAAATACATACAAATTACAGGGAAATATCTTATATCCCAAAACACATTGTATTCTGCCCGCAAGCAAGCGTGCAAATTATTTACTTACATCTATTTATGTCATTATTATCATGCAATTATTATAAAATCAATTATTAGTTCATTTTCATTCATTATTAATATTAATTTTTAAGTTCCATAACTTAGTAGGTACATCACTTATAATTTAAGCATTATTTGTAAGGAATTAATTACGTTATTTGTGCACAAATGTGTACTTATCAAGTCTTGTTAGTGTTTATTTGACTAGGCGTCAAGAAGCAAACAGGAGACTACGCTACTTCAATGTGAAGCTTACGAAATATTCCCGTGAAATATCATGTATTTCACAATCGGGAGCTGTACCAGCCCTACTAAATTGTTCACCGCCTTATGATGATCAATTGCTCCGTCGACTTTTTACAAATAGCCCGAGGGTCTGTCTGGCAGCCCTACCCGGTGAATCCCAGTTATTGCTACGCATACACATCAACGCCGCTCGTCTCCCTAACTGTGTTAGGAAAATTTAATCCCGTCGCGTCAGCCACAGTATTGTGGCTTCTTCGAACTCTGTAGGCAGCCCTAGGACAGAATTTCAGCCGCACGATGAGAATTAAAACGTCATCGTTTATCATCTTGTAATGTATGGTGCACTGTATTTTATTTGTGAGTGGGTTGGTTGGCAATAAATAGGGATTGAGAAGTAGGACTGACGAAGTAGCTGTGTTTTGCAGTTTGTATGAGGTTCTGTTTTTGCCATTTGACTACGGAACCCTAAAAATGAAAATGTTTTAGGGCTTTTCGCTTACCGTATTTCTATTTCTAGTCGACTTTTACTTTTATATTGCTGTCACGAAACCAGGTGAAAATATTTAAGCAAAGATAACGGATTTTTCTGAGAAATTATAAATATTGATAATTATGAGGAATGATTACGTGACTAACATTTAATTTTCAATTCATACAATTATGTGGCAAAAATATACGTACCAACGCAACTAGGTCTTAATCGGAACATTATCCTATTGTGGCTTAAAGTCGCGTACGTATCTTATTGCGAACTTAGGCCTCAATCGGATAATGTTCCAATTGAGGCCTAAAGTCCCGTACCTACCGTATCTTTTTGCCAAATAATTTAAATTTAATTTAAAGTCGCGCTCATGCTGTATTAACTAAACGGAAACCTAATCCGGTAAACCTACGTTTTTCTAATGAAATAACATTTGATGCTCCCACGTTTAACATATCTCCCAACGATGATTGCATGAGGAAAGGAATCGTAATACTATACAACTATTTATTTAATAGTATTTTCTTGCTTTACGTACACTCAGCGTCAGAGCTGCCAGCCGCGTCAAGTCATCCATGTGAAAAGTGAAACAATTTATTTCAGACGACAATTTAATATTTTACACATCAAAATGAAAATGGCACCCAACTAGACCTTTTCGAAGGTATATTTTATTATCTCAAGAAGAGAAACGCAAAAATAAAGTACGCGCTAATTTAAGGACTGTAAAAACCTAAGAGAAGGAAGCTTAAGGAAAATAAACAGAATTACGTGTACGTGGATACCATTTTCCGTTTTTGTGACATTATCTAAGCCGCGCAATTCAGTAATATTTAATTTAAATGCTGGCATGTAACTCTGTGGCAGAATAGTTGCAAGCAAATAAGATTTAAGGGGAAAATGAAAGACGAAAGTGTTATTCGGTCGTCTGTCCGGGAAAAGAGGTTCATTACGACCACGAGTAGATTCTTAACAATCCTAACTGCAAACGAACGTCACAAATAATCCAATCTATATTCCCTTTTCAATCTTTAAGACAATTATGACCGCTAACATGACAGATGTTAGAGAGTAGTCATTTTTCAATATTTTGCATCAAATTACATTGACTTTTTTGAAGTTATGAGAAGAGGTCATACTTTTTTCTGGACAATTATAGGCTGAAAAGAAAACATCTTTAAGATAAAGATAACCGCATTAAGGCAAAAGCACTAAAAAATATTATGTAACTGTCCATGCAAGCTGTTCGTGGCAATTTTATGAAAGCCCTTTTTATTAAGGTCCCTCGTAAACCGATATCGGCAATGTCAGATTTAATACTCCTACGTGCACTGACAATAATATTTCGGACAACTTGTGTGCAATTTGTGTCGGCACTTGATTCGTGCATGACATTATCGCAGCATGAGAGGGTTAAAATGAAGGATTCTCGTTTACTTTACCTACTTCAGTATACGAATTGGCTATAACCCTGGTGAACGCTCTCGAAACGTTTGCATGTTGTTTTTTTTCACTTTTTGCGCCTTCCTTCATGAAAGAGGTTCGTTACTGCATGTTTTCCGGAACCGTGATTGGCGCGCTTCTCATTTTAGCTTCAATCGTCAATTTTGGAAGCCAACGCTAAAACAATTTTAATTACAAAACGTGTTCATCTCATAGCTTTGGAAAGATTATGGGAACTAAACTTATGAAGTTGCTTCTAAGATCACTTTCTTAAGAGGATTTGCTAAATAGATAGGTACATTTCCGATTTGACCTTTGATGAACTTTGTAACTTTGTAATTAGGAGAAATAGGTAAAATAGGGCATTAGTTAATTGTGTTTCCGAAGATCGAATCAATGTTTATGATTGATTGAAAGTTTTAATAATCTTTGAACTCTGCTTGAAGCTATAATAGTCTCGTCAACTGAATTTCACCTGAAACTAAATAGGTTTTTGCTACTACTGGTCGGCTGTCGGAAGCAGTGAGTACGGAACCAATTAAACTAACTCGGTAGTGCCGAAACCTCGTCCCTCCAACAATACCATACTTAGAGATTTAACTTCTGTCGTCCGATGACTATCAAATTAATTGAGTTTCAAACACCTATGCACTCATTATATAGCGTAAATTAAATAGAGAAACTAAGCCTCCAAAAAAATACTTTGGTTTAAGTAGAATCTTATAAAAGTATTTATTATAATGCACTCTACGACATGTTATCATTTATAATGCCACTAAATATCTCACAAATATTTCTTAGAAATCGTATGAAATTTAATAAAGAAATGAAAACAATTTAAAACTGATTATAAGTTTCTCTTGTGATTGAACTAATAACAAAGTTTATCGTTCGATATCCGAAGAAGTGTCATGGAAAGATAAACGATTATACGCAGGTGTTTTCAAGTATTTTAATCAGAGGATGGTGTTGATCCCACGGCGATTGTAGAATTCTAGTCGAACTGACGATAACACCGTACATTAGGGATGATGACCAATTTTAGAAAAGTTCGAGTAAAATGAGATAATCGAAAAATCTGCAAAATCGATGGAAATATGGAGTTTTTGGAAGGCATATATTTTGTCGCGCGCGCGCGGTACGCACAATGTATGGCGCTAGTATGAAGTTATATAGTCGTGACGTCACTTCTGTGATAGAGCAGTTATTTTAAAACGTTTATAACCTGCCCATTTTAAAAAAAATACACTTTTTAGGGCTCCGTCCGTCCTAATATGAAAAAACGGAACCCTTATAGGATTACTGGTTTGTCTATCTGTCTGTCTGTCTGTCTGTCCTTCTGTCACAGTCAATTTGCTCCGAATCTACTAGGCTGATTAAGTTGAAATCTAATTAATAATTCCGTATTTCTTACGGATAATCGGTACACCTACTTCCATTTGTTATAAAAGCTAGATTAACAAGTATAAAAACAACAAAAAATAAACTCTTTTTCGTTGGCTATTGAGAAAATAACTGATGGCGTGCAAGAAATACTTTTATTACCCGACTTTTCTGGAACTAAGGGTTATGATTTTAACATGTCTGTGTAATGTCAGTACAATATCACCGCTAAAATAAAAAGAAATAGAGCACCCTACAAACATAAATGAAATCCCACCAAAAACATTTCATGTAAAGTAGGTTGCCAAGACTTACATAACGCTTACGCTATTAATAAGTTATCAGATCTAATGTAGAGCCATTCCCTAACTTAAGAGGCCTAACTCTACAAACCTTACATTTTGGTCAAAATGTAAAATACTTGGCCGTTCCATTAAACTATTGCATGACACAACATAAAATACCAGTGACTTAATTTATTATTTCTTTAGGACGACGGCCGCAAAACAGCCAAGCCGTACGTTTTGATCAACATGTAAGGTTTGTAGAGTTAAGCCTTCTAGAGCTAGGGGCTTGGCTCTACATTAGATCTGATAACTTTTTATCAGTGACAGCGTTATGTAAGTCTTGGCAACCTACTTTATATTAAATGTTTTTGGTGGGTTACATATTTATCGTACGGAACTCTCTCCACGCGAGTTTAACTCGCACTTGTCCGGTTTTTGTAATATTGTTTGCACTATTTGCAAACAATACTTTTTCGAGTTTAAAATAAAAAATATTGCAGAAGACAGGTGGCATTTGGCGTGAAATGGTGAAACATTTTTTCCCTAAATGTCAGGGTGCACCAAATAGACAATGACTCTGGCAAAATATGCGGGGAATGCAAATGAAAGATAGCCTTGCATTTGATATTTAGCTCTGCTAACAGACGAAGGTGATGTTGGACATTACATGACAACGACAATCAGCGCTTGACAAATATTATAAAAGCAGCTGCAAAACTTTTCCTACATCGTTAGTTGAGCTGCACGATTACTGACAAATACGTGCACTGACTGGACAGATCCACTCAATGGTGTCAAGTGGTTCTTTTCTTAACAGATCATTTCAGACACTAATCTACATGGTCTTCACAGGATCTGACCAAGACTATGTCTGGACTTTAAAAGAGACTGACCTCTGAGTTTGTTTCGCTCTTTTTTCTCAGAGCAGTCAGATAGGAAACGGTTAAAAAATATGATTGACGTGTAAAATTGTTTGGACAAACCTACTTACAGAAATAAAATAATTTATCATTTATTTACAAAGAGAATTTACGTAAAGCGTAACGCAATACAACAGTGTTAAAAAAAGTGTAAAATAATATTGGACGCGAGTGATAGTCACTGAATAGGGTGTAAGCGCATATAGTGTTAGGCTAGTGCACACCTGTAGCTTCGTGTTGAGTTCCAATTTAACGCTCGGGTGATCAAAGACAGCCACGTACCTATGGCTAATACCGTACGCGTACAGCCGTACCGCTCGTTAAATAACGTCAGTCCATACCGAATCACGCATTTTTTTTTTCGTGGATGGCCAATGCTTTTACGAATTCTATTGAAGTATCGAACTGGATTTAATAACAAGTTTTGATAGCATAACTTTTTTCTAAAGAATTTCAAGGAACTTAATTTACAAATAAAAAGCTTATAACCACTCACGCGCTTGTACTTACGCGTGACGTAGGCCGAAATGCCCGCGAACATTTTTTGTCGGCGCGCGCCGTGCGCCTAGCCACTTATACACGACTTCTACACGAAATATTTCTATGAACTGATAGTAAACTAATGATTGTTTCATATAGTGGACAGACCAGGCTTGATTATACATTTTGTTTTAGAACTATATATGACGTAGTTTTTTTTTTATTCGCAAATAAATAATAAAATCTGTTTTATTTCACTAACTAAAGCGTTGACCCTATGTTTTTTTTTACAAAAAATGAAGTCCCATTCATTAACTACACAATGCCATCATAATATTTACTATTTTCTCCAAAGTTTTGAAATACAAAGAATAATAACATCGCGGGAATATACTCTCGAGAATGAGTCATGGCGGCCATTTTGAGCGTGAGAATAAAGCGCGCTATTCACGGATGTTTATTATTTTTACCTGACTACCAAGAAAGGGTTATGTGTATAGTTTGTTTGTTTGAAATTTACTGAAAATGTGTGTAATTTTAATATTGTAACTTTAAATATTGCATGTATGCAATTAATTGTCGAGTATCGGCCAGTATTAAGTGTATTGGGGTATAATTAAGGATAAAAAATAAAAAATGTACAACGTAATTATAACTTTTATTTCACAAGTAGTCATTTATTTGTTTATCATTGGATCACCAACATAGGCTACACAATTACATGCAAGTTAACATAAACACGGACAAATACAAGTGTGCGCCTCCAATCAAACCCAGCCAGACAGCCGGCAGACTGGCAACAAGAGTACAAATGGCGAAAGCTGGGAAGGAGCTACACGTCGGGTTTCTGCCTGGAGTACCTATATTTTTTTTCTGCTTCATAAGTCTGTAATAAGTATAAACATCAATATTTATATTAATTATTATGAAATGCCTCGTTGGTCTAGTGGTCGCAAGCGCTACTGCTGAGCATGAGGTCCTGGGTTCGATTCCCAGGTCGGGCAAAGTGCTATTGGGTTTTTCCATCTGGAATTTCTCGGTAGCAACCCGGAGTCTGGATTTGTGCCTGGTTGATGGCAATAGGCTCGCCCCCTATTACATGGGACTTAAACATAACTGGCGAAATGTGGGTGTTCTATAGGTACACCTCTGCCTAACCCTTCGGGGAATACAGGCGTGATGTTACGTTATGTGATGTTATGTAAATATTATATAATGTTTACAGGACACAAAATCCCCATACATTCAAAACTATACATTCACATTCATACCTACATACATAAATATTCTAGTACATTTTATTATCAAATAAGTTTTAATTTAAACAAGAATAATAAATGTAATAATTTAGTTATTTAATACTAAGGACATGTTTCAAAACATACATACATAAATAAACTCACGCCTTCTTCCCATGGGGGTAGGCAGAAACTACAGAAAATCCATAATTAATTAAGTATTAATTCTATTTAAAACATTAATTTTATACTTTTTGCTGTGCCCTACAGGGTCCATAATTGTGCCTTAGCTTTAAGCCCATTGTAAGATCTTCAAACATTATGAAATGCAAATAAAGATATGAACACATACTCTTCAGCCGGGGTCAGCATGGGTGCTGCGGGGCTGGGTGTTGCGGGACTGGGTGCTGCGGGACAGAGCTCAGAAGGCCCTGGCGCTGGCTCTGCCTCTGGCGCTGGCCCTGCAGGTGTACTGAAAAAAAAACAATATGAGTTAAGAAGTTGAGAGAACAATTTGATTTCGAAGTTGATCCCGTTAAGTTTTTCAGTTCGATGCTATGTAGCGTAATCAGCCTAGAATGTTCCCACTGCTGGGCCACAGGGCTCCTCTCTTTGAGAGGGAAATGTATTAGATTATATACAATTTGAGATAACAAGTTGATAGAACAATTTGATTTTGAAGTTGATCCCGTTAAGTTTTTCAGTTCGATGCTATGTAGTGTAATCAGCCTATAATGTTCTCACTGCTGGGACACAAGGCTCCTCTCTTTGAGAGGGAAATGTATTATATTATATACAATTTGAGTTAAGAAGTTGAGAGAACAATTTGATTTCAAAGTTGATCCCGTTAAGTTAGGTAATCAGTTCGATGGTATGTGTAACTAGCCTATCAAGTTCCCACTGCTGGGACACAGGGCTCCTCTCTTTGAGAGAGAAATGTATTAGATATATACTTTTTATACAGCTACTATACCTCTTTTCAAACAGGTACTTATGTATTTGTTATACATTATACACTATACCTCTCTCCAAATAGGCATCGCCCTCGCCCTCGCGAGCGCCTGCGACCTGCTGAGCCTCGCCTGCCACCCTGTCCTTGAATAATATTATCCATTTTGCATTTTTTCTGAAAAATATGGCAAAAATCGAGATTGTTTTTTTTTTTTGAGTAATTATCACAAATCAGAACTCAAAGGTTTCAAGAGAGAAGAATAACCACAATTTATCATGAATAGGTTTCTTTAATCCGTGTCAATGAACTACGCCACGCCGCGTGCTTCGAAAAAAATTGGCTATTGGTTTTTGCAATTAGATTTTGTACTTTGAAATCACAACGAAATGATATAATATTGGTACCAAACTGTTCGTAATTAACCAGGCTACATGGTTAATACACATTCATTTACGTAAAAAGTAGTAATAGATTCGTTTTTATTACGTTTTTCAAGAGCTAAGAATTTTTCAGACAACAATGAAACATATTTCTAATTATAGGAACGATTTTAAAACTCGAAATTCAAATGTAGTATAGATAACTCGAAAGAGCGTTAAATCACGAACAAAATGGTATATAATGTTGATTATAATCATTACTTACCGTTTAATTGTGTATCATAAAATCCGCGACGACGAAATGGCAGATTGACAGCCCACAGTACACTTCGCAAACTTATTTTCAACCACAGATAATTTTATTCTTACGTCCGATACACACACATGGCTTTCGAAACAAAAATTCAAAATTTAACCACCTTTCCAAAAAACATGAAACAGAAGGGGTGGGTCCACGCATAAAATTCAAAAAAATAAAAAACAAACGTGCTGTCCGCTGACAGTTTGAAGTGGTGAAATAATGAAGATGGGGGCGTTTCACGGATTACAAAATTTACTAATTTTTGCATTGGGGCGCGTGAGTGGATAAAAACGGTGAACTTTCACTTTCATGTTTTTTATGAAGAAAACTGTAGTTCCGTAGAAGAAATCCTTGAAATATGTTTCTAGTTCATCATCATTTCTCTTCATAGAAAATTATAGTAGCGTATAAACGGGGAAATGAAAGACAAAGTTTGCCTATATCTTCACTGAGGTCTGTCAGCCCTATTTTATACTTTTTTTATATCATATTTGACATTTAAATAAAGTACCTATATGAAATTGAACAGTTGGGTTGAAGACAAAGATTTATTATTAACAGCCAATCAATATAAGTCTGAATTAATTAAAGCACTCGCTTTGAGGTTTCAGATATATTTTGATAACTGTATCAATCAAATTCAGTCTATTTATACACATATTTTTACACTTTCGACCAAAATAATTGGGCGGACTGAAATAAATAACATGGTGAAGAAAAATAAATCAATACCTACTGCTTGCAGACAGTATTGTATTCCAAACACCTACGAACATTCTCACACAGGTTTTTGATCAAAATAACTACAAAGGAGATAACTGACAAAAGCGTTTCAAATCCTTAAAGTATTTCTAAGCTTATAAGTAGGTACTCCCACGAAACCAAAAATAAGAATGTGTTACAAAAATGTAAAAAATAATAAGAATTGTATTCATACGTGTTGTACTGAGCCTTGCAGTTTTCAAAGTTGATGCAAAACGATAAAATTATTTCTATGTGATCATCCAATTGGATATAAGAGGTCTTCAAAAAGGATATCTGAGTGGAGGGTTGTTGAGGGATTGAACTACTATATCTGTATCTATTTATCCAGAGTCCACGCTGTATTCATAAATATGAAATATTTGTACATCCTCAATATAGACCCCTAACTATGGCGAATTATTGGACAGGATAACGAGAACTGGAAAGCTATGGGAGCATATAAATATTTTCGGCATATTTACGAAATGGTGTATGAAACATTTTAATAAGAAGTCGGAGTATTTTCATTATATGTAGGTACTGGTTATATTTATAGATCATCTGATTAAAAGATAAACAAAAATTAGAACATAATTTTTCTCATATTTAAAAAACAATTTGATAATACCTAAAAGGCAGATAAATGGTACTTACACAAATATTTTATCATGTTACCCAATACCTTTGTCTATGATAAAATATTATATAGATCGCTCCCAATTGAAATCCTTAATAAAGAATGATAATCCTTAATCCTACGTGAAAGATAAATCCATAACTAAATGTATCACATATTATGGGAACGTTGCACAGTGGACATGATTCTGGTTATGCATTGTGCAATGATGAATAATTTTGTTTTTGTATATACTATGTATGTGTATGTGTGTGTGTGTGTGTGTGTGTGTGTGTGTGTGTATGTGTGTGTGTATGTCAGCCTATAATGTTACGCCTATTCTCTGTGAGAGGGAGTGGGCCGTAATCGACTACGCGGACCCAGTGCGGGTTGGTAGATGTCACATGTCTTCGAATTTTTGGTTCTAGGTTTCCTCACGATGTTTTTCTTTACCGTTTTCAGAAACTCAAACTCAACCTCAAATGTAACCTTTAATAAAATAGAATACACGGGTAAATAGGATTAATTGTAAATACATTTTAATTAAGTTACTTTTACATAACGCTTATGAGTGAAAACATTTTCACTTTCCCGTGTTGACAGAAAAGTATTTTAATTTGAAACAACGAAGCTTGATGAAAAAAGTTATGATACAAAAGTGTGTGTTACAAAAGTTGACTGTTGTGTTGTGATACATTGTATAAACTTAACTAGTTTTACCTAACTACCGACGATCCAATCAATCAAGATACACCATTCTCTTTTAAACTTTAAAACAAGATTTAGGCACCTGCCCCACTAGTGGCGCGAGGAGGCGAAACGCCGGGGCGTTACTCCGCTGCCGCGAGAAATCGCGGCACAGCGGACAGAGCTCCGGCGGGATCTCATGGCGGTATGGAGAGTCCGACTGTCGCAACCCAGCGCTGGGCACGCCACAATTACGGCGGTAAGTCCCCTCTTTGAGGAGTGTCTTGAGAGGCGCCACGGCGTCCTCACCTTCCGCCTGACGCAGGTCCTCACCGGACATGGCTGTTTCGGGAGGTTCCTGTTTCGGATAAGGCGGGAGGAAACGCCCGGGTGTTGGCATTGTGTGGATCGACCGGAGGACACGGTGGAGCATACGGTGCAGGTCTGCCCGGCTTGGGCGGAGCACCGCCGTGTCCTCGTGGCGGCGATCGGCGGCGGCGATCTCTCGCGTCCGGTCCTGGTTCAGGCCATAGTACGGAGCGAGAGAGAATGGGAAGCAGTCACCTCCTTCTGCGAAGCAGTAATGCTCGCGAAGGAGGAGGCGGAGCGCGTGAGGGAGAGGCAATCATTGCGCCCTCACGCCCCTAGTCGCCGCAGGAGGAGACACCCTGGGCGTCGGGAGTCCATAGCCGACTCCCGGCCACCGTAGGCGCGGGCCTGCGGACGGCGAGCAATGGGCAGCTCGCCGTCCGGTAAGGACCAGGCCCGGGTCGACGGCGCGTCGTGTTCCACGCGCGCTTCAAAGAGTTGTCAGCATAATTGACGGGGTCCGACAGGGCCGATGCCTGCCGGGGTCGCGGATTGTTCGAAAGAGTTACCGTGGCCCTGGCGCACAGGCAACTGAAGGAACACGGGTGGGTTTTAGTCAGTAAGAGTCTGACACGCCCTTCCGCTCCGCCCAGAGCGGGAGAGGTCATTTGATGATTTCCCACCCAAAAAAAAAAAAAAAGGCACCTGCCCCACTGCCCGCGCCGCACCGACGAGGAAGCGACTAGCTATCAACGATTTTCCCACTCAAGAAACGAACAAAAAATTGTAGGTCCCGCGTATGTAAAAGAGATGCAGCGACAAGAGCTTTCAAAGAGAGTATTCGCTCAGCGACGCTCGTTTGGCAGGCAGAACACTCGCTGAGAGACTCACGCTTGTTACATTCACATACCAGCGAGTAATCGCTCGTCGCCGTCGATCACTCGCCGCTCGTTGCTCGCCGGCTCATTTTTAGTTGCTAGCTTTACTCGCTTCTCGTTAGTTGCCAGGCGGTGGGACAGGTGCCTTAAGTAGAAAACAGATTTATGACTTGGTAGTACCTAAAGCTTATTACGGACCGCCTGATGCCATGTTGAATTTACAATCGTATCTACTTTCGATCGAAATGGAGTGCCTTTCAAATCTTTACCAAATCCGTTTTTAAAGTTATGGAGACAAAGGAACACAGGGAGATGAAAATGTTGCACTCTCAGTGTAGAAAATGTGTTACAGTAACTGTTGCTTAGGGGACTGAATGACATCGATTACTGCAACTATCTAATTAACAGTAAGCTCTAGTACATTTGTGAGTATGGAATCTCCAAAGTAAGAAAAGTAAGTAAGTCTTGTTGAATTGTTGTTTGGTTCTCCTTACTGCCCTTTAAATAAATGGCACACAGAGCAACGTGAAGAGTTTCATTAATTGCAGTCGGCTTACCTTGTACATTTTATAATGACTTGTTTAATGTCCCATTACCTACTCCTTTGAATAAATAACTTAAGGTTTCAAACGGGGATTTTTAGTTTGATTTGTTGCCAAGCTTTGAGTCGTGCCGTCTCTTATTTGGCTTTATCGAGGGTATCATAACATAACGATCGCATTAAAGGTTGGTCTCGGAAATAGATGGAAGACTCGGACGGATTGTGGAATCACAGCTTGCTTAAATTTTTATTTTTTATCGTCCAAGAATAAGTGATGGTAATGATAAAGCGGCATCCGTAACTTACGCCAAAGCCAATCTTCTCCTATGTGAAGGCTCGGGATATACAGGCGCGACGCGACTCTAGTAGAACAATTTCTATGAAAACTTCATGAAAATTGTTCTACCAGAAACACATCGCACCCTCGGCATCGCATCTCGCCTGTCTGCGGGAGCCTTTAAAGCTAGTATTAGAAAAAGAACATACATGAGTAAAGAAAAATAATGACACAAAAATCGATACTATTAATTAAAACATTAGTTTTTTGATGAAAAAACACTTGCCTTACTTGGGTGTACCAAAAGGTGAGGGAAAAACAGTTGATTGATGAGCCGACATTATTTTATGATGACGTCACAACATGAGATAACGAATATTATAGAATGGGGGGGTGACCAGTGACCGCTTTGTGAAAGAAGCTTCGCTACAAAAAGGGATACCTCAGCTTATAGGATTGGACCTTTTAATAAAATCGTATATGAACATTATGCCTCTTTAGCTATTGTCACAATTTAATCTCTATGTTTTGCTTCAATAAGTTTATCGAATCTAATATCCAACTTTCATGTGGAGATATTTATAAAGATCGGGCAACATTTATTTTTAGTATTTATAACACACTTACATACACCTATCATTACAGTGCCCCAATCCGATAGTGAAGTTATTTTATGACAATAGGATCTAATGACAAATTTTCGACTAATTACAAACTATAGGTATAATACATAGTATACCTACAAACAACATAAGTACCTACAGCATGACATGATTGACAAGTGAAAACTATTAAAAAGAATTGCCGAGATTTTCAGCTTTCTGATATTTTTATGCAGCTAGATGAAATCGGTTCGGTTCACTTTTTGTTTGACTATGCAAAAGTTTAACGAGTTAATATCAAAGACGGATGCCACTAGTGCTTGAAGTATAGAACCAAGAACTTATCTAAACCGGTGGCTCCACAGTGGAACAAACGAAATTACTATACAAAATGACAAAGTCGGTCCTACGTCCCGGTCTAGATTGAATACCAGCCTCTTATCGTCCCATTGCAGGGCTAAGGCCTCTTTTCATACAGAGAAGGCACGAGCATTGACCACCACGCTTGCGCAAGAAGGGTTGGCGTTTTCAGACTTGTATTAACTTTAGGTCTAGGTTTCCTCATGATGTTTTCCTACACCGATGTCAATAATGTCCAAGATAAACTTAGAAAGTAAGTGCATATGAATTGAAAATGTAACATTGGTACTTGGCAGGATTTGAGCGCACAATCTCGTGCATGAGAGGCGAGACCTTAACTACTGGGCCATCACGACTATTCACAACAGTAGGCGGTATATACAGGGTGTTTGGAAGCTGGGTGCAAAACCTTAAGGGGCTGATAGTTGACATCATTTAGAGAATTTTGATCTATACATGTTTGAGATGAAGTCTGTTTTTTATTATTTTTAACTGCTATACTTATACCTAAAAAAACCTTGAAATAGCATTCAAAAATAAAAATAACACCGATTTCGTCTAAGAAATGTATGGCTCAAAATTCTCTAAATGGTGTCAACTATCACCCCCCTTCAGGCTTTGCTCCCAGCTTCCAAACACCCTGTATATATAATTAATATAATTGCTCCTTAAAATATACCTACCTACTCATACGGTACCTACGCCTTGTTCAGTTAACAAAAGCCCCTAAAATATCATAAAGAATTTGTAAGCCTTTGAAGTTATTCCACTATTTGTATAACGTGCGTGTCAATAATATGCTTTTATAATCCGCTTTTGATCTACCTTCCTTTAGAAGTAAAATAGATTTCATATGGAATTTAGCGAGTTTCATGAGTTTTCCTTTTTTGTGGTCTATTCGTAGAAAATTATTGTGATTAAATCTAAGGAGGTAATGTAGGTACCTAGTCATGTTAATTATATTGCAGTTGTAATTTTCATGGGGCTGTGGACACTTTCGTTGATCTTTACGAGTCTGTGAAGTGGATACGACCCTTACATACGGCTCACTGATCTTAGCGAATATTATATCTTTTGATGTTTATACATATTTTCTGAAATTAATTCGCAATACTCGCGTACGACAGCTTCGAATCTCATCTAGAAGAAATATAAGTTTAGGCTACAATTTTTAAGGAGTCCCGGTAATCTGTAAACTATGAGATTTGTTTGGAGACCTAACCTCAGTTGAAAAGTCTTTCTCTATTTCCTTTATTAACCTCTGATGTCCCGGTGCAGTGACTCATTGTAAATCAAGAATAATAGATATAATTCATTGTGTCTCATTAGTCGGGGACCGATAACTTAGCTAGTCTATTCGAGATTTATTTCTGTTAGAATACCTCAAGGAATATGGTAACGAAAACTAACCTTAAGTCAAGTATCGTGAGAAAACGTAGACTTATCTAGACTTATCTATACAAATAACTAAAATGGAATTCTCCGTTTGTTATGTCAAAACGCCAAACGCGTGTATGTGGCTTTTTATTAAATTCATATGAAAGTATATATGGTACTTATAACAAAATACCATTATTTTTTAATGTTTGTCTGTCTGTCTGTCTTTATGTGTGTCTGTTTGTTGAGGCTATTCTCTTAAACGGTTGGACCGATTTTGACGGGACTTTCACCTGCAGATAGCTGGTGTTATAAAAAGTAACATAGGCTACTTACTACTACTTTTTGTCTCGGTAGCACGTTCCCGTGAGATAATTTCCGACATCCATGCGGGCGAAGCCGCAGGCATCAGCTAGTAGTTAATAAAAATCTGAAATAGCCAACTGTCTTGAGCAAGCGTGATGATCAATGCTCGTGCTTTCTCTGTATGAGAAGAGGCCTTAGCCCTGCAATGGGATAATAAGAGGCTGGTATTATGGTATTCTTGAACTAAACTATATAATAATAATAAATCATTTTATTTCGGACAACTAAAAGGATCCAAAAATTGTTAGTTGTTACTAACAATTTATGGATCCTTTTACCCCTTTTTTTTCTACCTGTTGGTTTGAACTTAAAACACTATTGTTAGTAACTTAAACTAAAGACGAATTCATGAGAAGACCACCCATCAACTTAACAACGAGAATTGGAAACAAGGGGAATAAGTCTTCTCACAAATTGCCTTATTATTGCAGAGGAAGTGTCTGCCGCCACAGCTTTCAGGATGCTATTGTGACTGCCTCTTATTCTGCTCAGAAGTGAGGCCGTTTTTTTGCGGATGATGGCATGAAATCCGTCGGTATGGGTTATATAGGTACTTGAGGTTAATTAACGATTGATTGAGCGATTATGAACACAGGAATTTGAAGCCCTGGATGTCTTAGGCTTCAAATTCCTGCGTTCATAATTGCTCTGGGCTAACTTTGTTTATACAACTACACAGTTAGGTAAATAAGCAGCAACATCTGGATTGCAGCCTAACTCGTAATTACGTTATCATCAATTAAAAGTTGCTTAACGTTTACAAATTGCATTTCTGTGAAGTGAGGTCTGCAACCGAATGACAGTTTCATATAAAGTTCGTGCTTACTCTTAAATGGAAGTTTAAATATGAATAAACATAAAAAACTACTAATAGATTGTTAATGGCGGTATCTCATAAATATATTTATTTTATTGCTGCAATAGTTTTAAGTGTGAATTAATAACGTTGAAATTGCCATGTTTTACTTTCGTCTATAAACTGTTTATTCCAGTAATAACAGTTGAAGTTGCAGAATCAAGAAAACCACAAAAGCAACAAAATTAAATGAAATCCATACTAATATTATAAATTCGAACGTAACTCTGTCTGTATGTTACCTTTTCACGAATAAACCACTAATCGGATTTCGATAAAATTTGGCAAGGAGATAGTTGGCATCCTAGGAAAGGACATAGGCTACTTTTTTGTCCCGGTAACACGTTGCTGTAGGATAATTTCCGATATATACGCGGGCGAAGCCGCGGGTAGTAAGCTAGTGCTATATAAATATCTATCAATTTAAAACTTTCGTTTATATCTTAGATTCTAAAGTAGGTATCTTACTACACCTGAAATTCAACAAAATACATTTCCATTCCTCATTAACAATAAATACATAAACTTCCTCTCATTATACAAGCAATAAACACTTAAAACTTAGTGAGAGTAGTCGTGTATCATTAATTGGTGACGTTCATTAATAATATACAGTGTAAGGTGGCAGAAATAACGAGAGTCATCCCTTCATACACGAGAGCAGAGGCTAGCTTAGTTACTGTTGCCATGTTATAATAATTATGTTTTTTATTACTGACTACCTCGTTGATTTATTGGTCACAAGCGCTATCCCTGAGCATGACGTCATTTGTGAGATTTCCAGGTCGGGTAAAGTGTTATTGGGTTTTCCTACAGGAATTTCTCAGCCCGGAGTCTGGATTTGTGTCCGGTTGATGGCAATAGGCTCGCTCCCTGTTACATGGGACTTTAATATGCAAAATGTGGCTGTACTGTATATGTTATTGGTACACCTCCAGCTTACCCTTCGGGGATTAGAGGCATGATGTTTTTTTTTTGTTATTGTTATACCGTAATTGGTCACATCATTTGTCACTTTCGGTAGCTCTCAGATGGGATCAATAGGTACAGCAAATGTTATTAACCAAGGAGCTAATTGTTAAGTGATTATGAAATACGTCGCGGATAGAAAACGAAGTTTCATAACAAAATAAGAACATTTATTTCTACGTATATAGTTCAAACGGGGCTTCATATTTAATTTGTGAAATAGAAATTAATATTTTTTGAAGAAGTAATGCCATTTGCATACCTACTGAAAATAAGCGAACGGAAGTACTTGTAATATTTCCCTAGAATTTAGGATTCCAATTTCAGAATTTGTATCAGTTAAATATTTTCTTGTTTAATCTACATCTCATAGAAATTGTTATTTGTAGCTTTATATCTTGTAATTTTAACTACAGGCGTTTTATTGAAGTGATTAAATCATCACTAATGGGTTGTTAAACAAGAACTTCGCATGACCCTTTTAATAAGCATTACTTTTTATTTATTTAAATTGTTCTCAATATTATTTCGTATTACATCAGATATTACATAATATTTTTTTATTACCTTGTAATTGCTTTCAAATGTACTAAAAAAACAAATGTGTAGGGTACTAAAGTTTTATTCGTAGCAATTTCGTAGCACTGGAGCTACGCCGTAGCAAGTAGTACCAAAAATGTTCCATATTAGTATTCGCGTGTAAACGTCGTGTTAGTAGCAGTTGTGGTGCGTGTGACGCGTCAGCACGACACGTCGTAGTGATAAGCGTGATTGATGACGTCACCGCGACATTCGTCCGCGAGGGGGTCGACGACACGCGCATTACCCTACTTGTTGAGCCTGCCATCAGCCTATAAAGACCGCTTGAGTTTCGTACATCTATATCCATGGCGTCAGCTCTATTGACTGACAGCTCATATATCCACGTACTTATTCTCACGCTCATGATATTCCGTAAATGTCAGCCGTAATGTCATGAATCATGATAATTCCATGAAAATTGGTAACGTATTAAGGTTCGGTTTCGGAATTTGCTTCGAGTGTTGAAGACCTTTTGAATAAATAAATTCACAATAACATAAAAATAAATGTTTAAAATAAGTACCATCTGGATGGAAAATTTTCCGTTATCTGGACGGAAATTCAAATAGGATGATGCACATATTATATATATTTATTGGAAAGTGATGCCCCATTGAAAATAAAAAAGTAAACGTTTGAAACCAAAGGTTTTCTTTACTCATTTCATCGTTTAAAGGAGACTATAAATTAAAATTGCGAACTTTATTGTAAATAAATTATATTTAAAAAACACCCGATACAACAATTCATTCATAAACAGAATAATAATTTAATCATACTAATAACACGTGTCAGGAAAAGGTTGCACATTTTGGACACGACATCCCTCTGAATAAAAGGGGGTTAATGCTACCATCCACATAACATCTAGTTATGCTTGGCAAAATGTGTGCAAATGGCGGATATACCGCGGATAATTCGTTCAAATGAAAGTTCACCTCTAGCGGAATAAAAATGCTAAATATGGATATGATAAATGGGTCCAGTACCTGCTGTGTGTCGTGGTAAAAACTGAAATTTAAATACGACATCTCTTAACAGGTACATATATATTATGATTCTTCTTTTTACCTAGGTACAAAATATGTGTAAAACGTAAAACACAAAACAGTAAAGGCTCATTCTTGGTTCAAATCTATTTCACAATTAAACTATTATGTTAAAATTAATTAAGTATTGAATAGTACGCACGACGACATATCAAGTTATACATTTTCAATAAGCTGACCTTCTCATTGTACGAAAAGCATATACAAAGTGAGGTCAGCTAAAACTAGAAATGTATAGTTTGATATGTCGTCGTGTGTAATAAACTGAGTTTAATTAAGTACTTATAAATAGGGACCGATTTCAAGACAAGATACAAATTGTGTAGCTTTCTTTTTTGGAATACTATGTAACAAGCAGTTTACCTTTTTTACAGATTAGTTGTATCGGTACAGGTATTTAATATTTTTGATTGCCTGCAACCAGCATTCAGTCATACGGTATCAATAGGAGCAAACAGTCCACTTCGGAAACAATAAAAATCTCGATATTTTTTAATGTAGTGAAGCGGCAACTTCATTTATTTTGCTACACAATCGGTATTTATTGAGATGTCCGCTTCACGGAGTATATTCCCATTTCTATTTGCTCATAGTTCTAGACAAATGGTTATTGGAAGAAAATAACGGTTCTTAAACACGAGAAATGATTGACTTGTAACCGTAACAGACGGGCAATTCCTGTATTTTTAATAACGTTCGCAATTCGGAATGTAAAGTTTAATAAGGTATTTTTTTTCATGTTTTTAATTTATAGATTTAGTTATTTTATTTTAAGTAACTAATTTCAATATTTCGGTTTTCCAAGCAGTCATTAATTTTAAATAAATTTTCTAAATTCTCATTCGAAAAGTAGGCTGAAGAGTTGGATATCTTTGCCAGGTATAACACAATAATAAAAATCCTACATTTGACATTTTTTGCTTGACATCAGAAACTTAAAGCATGGCGCTTGACAGTTGGTTGATGTACCCATTAAATTAGAAGTGGAAATGATCGAACATTTACTTAGTACTTTAAACTATGATCAATTATAAAATTAGTAACTCGATTACAGTTAGTCGATTATAGTTACTAATTTTGTATTACCAATCTGTCCTTACTAGTCGTTAGAAATGCGAGTTTAGTAGTCTTCTCGAGTGAAGACGAATACTATATAAGTAGCGACTATCTACCATGTGGTGCACGGCTGTGAGTGATTTCTTTTTAAACTATCATACCAATCAACAAGTAGCTGTTATACTTTCAAATTTCCAACACAAATAGTTCGAATGATTTTATAATGACTATTGTTTATAGTGAATGGACTTTAAGTAAAACCTCTGCAAATTAAGATTTACATTTTTTTTTAAGTTTTGTTCATTACTTATTGTGAGTGAACGAGTGACTTTCATTCTGAAACTAGATTAAAATAAGTCTGCAACATTCTTGAATTTAGTAGGCATGTGTTTTAATATTTTCAAGGGCACGCATAAGTTTTGGAGGTGGCTCAGATTTGTGAGAATAATAATGTATTTAAAGCCCGTATGATTGGACTGAGAATCCAATCAAGGTGTTCGTTTCGGGGACTGCCTCACTAACGTTTCTTACTTTAACAGACCCTTATTCATGAGCTCAGCACGTAGTTAGATCTTGGTCGAACAGATTCCGCCCTATTACAAAACAAGGTTTATTATATTCAGACCAAAGTGTAAACCATGGTGCCGTTTTGGTATTTCGAACTTTATTACGACTAAATTATAGTTCTTAATACAAAACTGACAACTTAGTACCGACACCAGTTGTAGTTTTTGTATTAAAAAAAAAACTGTATTTAATACTGTATAATCACAGTTCCGTTCTTATTTCAAAAACTGGTTCTGTGGTTTAAACTATGTCAAAAGGAATACCTTGTTTCGTTAATAAGACCGTTTAAGTCTTTATTCAATAATATTAATGTGGCATTTTATATTGTTCCAGTCATGTCGCCGAGTATCGTGTTTGCGCTGGCAGTGTGCGGATTCGCGGCTATCTGCTCCTTGCCCGTAGCCAATGCACAGGCTCTCGTCTCTCCATATGAATGTAAGTAGATACCGAATAACTAAAACAGTTCAGTACTTAGTAAAGGAAGGAAATAGTTTAAGAAACCACACGAAATGTGACGAGAAACAGATACCGAACTGTTATAAAAGTTGTTTATTTTTAAGTATTTTTTTCTGTAAGTAGATCGTTTAAGACACTAAGGCCGCTTCTGCACTATACGGAATTTTACGGTCCGGGCGTCCGCGGGCGGTTCGACTTTCAAGCGAATGTCACGTGATTCATCGGCAAAAGTATGGAGATTTCACTTCCGGACAGTAAAATTCCATACAGTGCACAAGCGGCCTAAGCCCTTTCCCACGGCAACATCCCGCTTTTTGCAGGTACGGTTTTTTGCAGGATCCCGTTTAGTAGTGTACGTGTTTCAATACTAGCAGTCACACGAGTATACTGTTTACAGTATCCTGCAAAAAAAGGAACCCGTTCGAATTTGACATTCGGTTTTGCCACTACAAACTGGATCTATTTATCCAGTGAAAAAAAAGGATCCAGTTCAATTACACTTATCATTCAATGGAAGTATTCTTACTTCTAAAAGAAGTGGGAACACTCTATAATCCCGTTTTTCTAAAAGGTTGTCAAACGTGGTCATGGGCATTCTAAAGCACTTAATTAAAAAAAAATAGATCCCTTCATCTTTTCTCAAAGCGCCCATATAAGCCCAATGTCGATTGTTTTTTCAGCATTGGGTGAAAAATCCAAAATATTCTTTCTTTACTCTGCCGGCGGCGATAATACCAATATAATATAATAAGCGTGTTCACGGCCATCACGTCTGAATTTTCTTAGACTAATCTAATAACCGCTCGTTGCTCTACCGCAAAAACAGGATGCAAACTACTGTGTGTGAACACACCAATGATTTTTGTACCACCAGTGAAAAATCTTTCCCGCAAAACTGGACGGCCGTGGGAAAGGGCCATTAGAGTGTATTTCACCAATGAAACTGAACGCGATCAGCACAATCTAAACTGCGTTCAAGAGCTGTCAGTGTCATCCGGCCATGCCATTGCTCTGGAATAATGACACTCTCAGCTTTGAACGTAGCTTGATTGCGTTCAGTTTCATTGGTAAAATTGGCACTTACACTTCAATGTTTTTATTTAAAACAAGATGGCGCTGGCATTTCCTAGCTGACTGATCTCTGAGAAGAAATGTCGAAACAAACTTACAAAACTATTAAGAATGGGACTCTAAAAACACTTCAATTGAAAGTAAAATAAATGTGCGATATCATTCCAATGGGAGTAGGAAACAAAATTCAAACCTATTAGGTACTTAATGGAATGACATGCTTATGATTACTCAGTCGCCCTATTACGTGAAAATTTACTTCGAAAACTGTAGGATTAAGAAAATACACTTCCACCTAACTTTTCGTATCGCTTGCGTGACAATTGTTGTGTAACTTAGCACTAACTTCATACTGATTCATATAAAAGACTTGTTAAGTATCAACTTACTTACAATACTTACTTAGAATTTTGGTAGGCGGTTAGGTATTATTACACATAACATAACATTACGCCTGATTTCCCCGAAGGGTTTAGGCAGAGGTTTAGGTACCTATAGTACAGCAACATTTCGCCAGATATGTATACAGGGTGGCAGGGATATCGACGCCTAACCTGTTAACCATGGATCCAGTAAGTACACGATTTCGAGCCCCACTGGGTTGAAATTTTCAAGAAGTTATTAAAAAAAAAAAATGTATTGAACTTTTCTATGAAACAGCTGATTTTTTATATGATAACCAACGATAAATTTATAAGCTAGGGGGTCTAGAATCATGTGCTGAATTCATGGTTACAGTTTGTGCGTCGATGGCGCAGCCACTCTGTATAAAGGTATTACTGTATCGTAGATATCAGGGCCTTCTGAGACGTGCTATAACATAACATCACGTCTGTAATCCTCGAAGGGACAGGCGGAGGTGTACCTGATGCGAAATGTGGGTGTACTACAAACCCAAATTTTAGCAATTATATTTAAATCCCATGTAATAGGGGGCACAAATCCAGACACCAGGCTGCTACTGAGAAATCCCTGACAGAAAAACCCAATAACATTTTTGACTGACCTGGGAATCGAACCTAGGACTGCATTCTCAGAAGTAACGCTTGCGGCCAGTACACCAACGAGGCGGTATAACTGCGCAGATAATAAAATAGATATCATTTTAATACCCGACGCTTACTCAAAGCTTTTGTACGTGCCTCAACATATCTTTAACGTTACAAGCGAATAATTTGGAGGATTTATTAAGAATCCTTATTACATGTACTCGTGTTACATCTTTGGCATTTTCCGGGACTAGAGGTACCTACTTACCCACTGCTTCGCTTAAATCATAGGTTCCCAAACTTTTATGGACTCCGCCCCCTTTACAAGAACAAAAAAATTCAACACCCATATTACATAATAGTTAATTATACCTATTTTATATGTCTGTCTATTATCTATTGTTAATCACAAATTAAAAATTAATTCTCTCTCTACCTACCGCCCCCACGAAAAGCTCCAGCGCCCACTAGGGGGCGGTACCGCCCCCTTTGGGAACCTATGGCTTAAATGTACCCGTTTATTACATTTCGTTTAATTTTCTCTTCTCTGATATTATAAATAGGGATGTTTGAATGTATGTTACTCGATTAGGACGTTACAGTTGAACGCGTCTGAAAGATTTTGGTTCAGGTAATTGTGCCTAGATGTAGAAGTAGAAAAGATTAGCACTTAAGTTACTTTTCGTCAAATAAAACGAAACGAAGTAGACTTGACTTGCTCTTACTCGTCCGCCTCAGAAGATGTTCTTAGAACCTATATTCAATTTTAAGATTGTATGCTGCAAGACATTTGTTTTTTTTTTCAATTTGAATTTACAAGGCCCATTGATGGAAAAAGGCTCCTATACAAGTTCAGAACAATAAATTTTAATTTATGTGTTTCTAAAAGATTTCCTTATTATTTATGGCCATAATAAATAAAATTATAAAGTAAATCACAGGGCAATTTTAATCCGTAAAACTAGTGACTTCATTTGACCAAGGCTATTTGGCTTCGTCTTCGTAACAATTTAATTCAACAATTTATATTATGAGTTACAATCAAATTATTCCTGTGAAGTAAAGCGTAATAACAAAGAAATTTTTGCTTTTTAATACACTGAGGAAGTCCAAAAATAAATAGACTGACTACACTGGGCCCAACAGCCACTCTACAGACTCACAGACGTAATGAGGCGTAACGGTTCACTAAGTTTATAACCTTTGTAGTGACGAACTAATGTGGGACAAGCGAGATAACGCTATATTTGAACATACATAGATAATAAGGTTTTGAAAATTGTAGTCAGATCTCGTCTGAAATCTTTATCCTTGCTAATCTCACATTTAGGTATTCTTAGATATTATCTATATGTGTACATATCTACATTACGGTTAGAAAGCTTTTCCGAAACTACAAATATTCAATATTTATTTCAATAAAATGGATCCAATGAAATATTGATCGTAGTCTGTATTTTGTACTTCATATTTTATATAATAATCAAATATTTTAAAATAAAGTTAAGAAAACACTTCCTTCCAAATTGCTCGCTTGCTTTAGAATAGGTCAGCACCAACTTAAGTTATTTACACCGAAATTGAAATATTCGATAGTACTCGTGAGAAGCTATATGTCAAGCTTTTAATAACATTATGTTCTCGACAAGACCTAAAGTAAACAACTCGAGTGGTGCGCTTAAATCTGTAGTGTGCGTCGACGTCACGTAACCTATTAACTATCACATCACTATTACTGTCATTTCGGATAACTTAATATAGGTAAACCATGAACCTAGAAGACGAATTAGCACAAGAAAATTATGCAAAAATTGTATCCATAAACTCATAATTTTTGCAAAAGAAAACCGTAACTTTTGATTCATGCCAACATTTTTGAATTCAAACTGAGAACACAAAAAAAAAAATACTTTTCCATCCTGTTGCAGAAAATAGGAGTAAGTAATTTATTTATACTTATGTAAGTATTAAAACTCTCGATGTTACCTATATTTACAGCTGTGCATTTTATTTCCAAATAATGTTTCGTAAATTCAATCAAGCAACACAGAAAATTAATCAAACCGCCCGTAGGGATAACAGAGAGATTTGCATAATTTTAGCTCCTATTGTATGTAAAACACAATTAACGAGCTAGATAATGAAAACATTTAATTTTATTAGAAGCAGTTTGAATGATTTTTAGTACAAATTTAGTATTACAGATGAAGGCAATTGTTTCTGTATGTACAGTCACCAAAAGAGATACGTAACCAGGATCGTCGATATAGTTGAAGTTTAGTAAGAAACCGATAAATGTTTTCGAATAAAATTTAATTTAATTAATAGAAATCAAACACGTTACTTATCAACTTAAATTTCATTCGAAAACGTCCATCGGTTTCTTACTGCAACTGACGACCCTGAGGGCCTAGACAAAGTAACATTCGATTAGCGATGACGCTAGTAGAAAGCCAAAAAATGTATGGAATTGACATAAGCTATCGAAATGTCACGTGATCATAGGTTAACGAAAAGAAATTAGCTAGACAATGTTAATACCATTCGATTTTATGAAACGAATCGACAGCGTCGAACGATTACTTCCATAGAGATGCGTAGCCAAGTGATACTTTTTGACAAGCGTTATCGCTAGTTTTCGATTCGTATGATGCCAAATATTAGCGTAAGCGGTAGAGATTGTAGAAATAGAATTGCTCCGAAGCGAATGATATTTGTCTAGGCCGTCTGGTTATTTATCACATTTGGTGACCGTACATACTCATATCGATTCCCAGGTCGGGCGATGTTATTGGGTTTTTCCATTAAGAATTTCTTGGTTTGTTTGCCAATTTGGTTTTGAAAAAAAAAAATACTCGGCGTTTGGAAGTTGGCGGTTTGATACCCCCGTGCCGTAAAGCACGTTAGGCCGTTGGTCCCGCGCCTCATCTCTCTCCGGTCGTGTCGGATTGCCGTCCCATCGGACTATGAGACTTAGGAAAGAGAGAGAACACCTGTGTCTGCGCACACACTTGTGCACTATAATATCTCCAGCGCCGAAGGCTAGTCACCATTGAGATGCCATGGCCAAAATTCGGTCTGGAAGACTTGTGTGTTTATACACATATCCATTACATATTGGCCAATTCGAAAGGTCTAAAACAAAATAACGAATTAATGGAAAACTAATAGGTATTCAATTTTGTAATTTCATTTTTATTTATGCAAAATTATTGATAACCGATGCCCAAACAATCAAGTCACGTAACACAAAAATATAACAATACAGCTGATTGACATTCAAACAAATCTCCCACACTCATCAAACAAAAATAACACGTATTCAAATATCGAACGTTTCGTAATTAAAAACGTTACTCGATCTAAATAAAATTGTAACAAAGACGCATTGAATACTGATGTCAAATAAAATGGATGAAACTCATTAGCTTCAGTTCAACGGATGCGAGTATTAGATACATTTTTATAACTCCGCATGACTTTTAATGAAGAATAGGCCTTCCCCATCCCTCATCTGTGTATCGTAGCAATTACTTACAGGAATACTTTGTAGGTAGTATTCTATAATTTCTACATATCTAGCGTCTGTCTGTAGACGCACACGTCTAGAAACTGCATGCGGTCACCAATCTAGATCGTGTTAATCGTGGTGATACTGGCTCATTGGACATTAATACTGGTAGTTCTAATAGTTTTCTTCACCGATGCCATTTAAGTCAAAGATAAACTCAGAAAGTACCAACATATATGAATTAAAATGGTACTAGTTCTAAGGCCCATAAAAAGATTCAGTATCCTCCTGTCTTATTCTATCCAGTCCTGTTCAATGAATAGTGATGTAAACATCAACATTCCCTTGGCATGGTCAAATAGAGCCGCCTTTCAAGTTTGTTAATCAAAATTGAAATGCAAGGTGTGCACCTAGAATATTAACTAAGTTGTGAAGCCTTGTTAGTGCTTTAAATCAATTTCTTACCCTGGCTTATAAATTAATAATTTAAAGGAGAAATATAAAGTGTTCTTTATAGTTACGATCAGTCATTGTCACGTTTAGAAAACGGGATGGACTTTTACGAAAGCTTTCTCAATTTGTTGTTTCGAGAAAAATTCTATCATTAGAATTAGAGGCAATATTGTTAACAAACAAAGAATTCTCAGTCAAAGGTCGTATTCTAATACCTACTCTAATCTTCCAAAACATCCATCGGAAAGATGTTATTGTCTTTTATTGATTCTGACAAAATCAAATTGCCACGCTCCGGCCTAACAAACGCCCTCTGAAACAAGTAAAGTAACGTTGAGGAGACAACCACCACAATTCCCTCGAGTAATTACTTTTCGAACCACGAAGGAATCCTTCTTTTTCAATGCAAACGCAATTTCAGTTGCGTGAAACATTGAGGTAATTACGTTAAACTTCGGAGTTATATCTCGTAGGAACAAACTTCAAGTGACAAGGATGCACAAATTATTGGCACAGCAACGTTCCTAATTAATAGGGCTGTAGCAAACTAACTTGTGAACTAATGTTCACTGCTAAGACCTGTGGACATTCCCGGGTTGAAACGGATTAGAAACTTGGAAGTTGTGTATCGCAAACTTAATTAGGAATATCGGACTTCCCCTTTGATGATCAACGATATGTTCCAGTTTGTAACTTTGTCCCGATACAGGATACATTTAGATTCATACGTGTTCTGCATAAAGGGTCCCACGGACAGGCGCGACGCGACTCTTGTAGAACAATTTCCATGAAGTTTTCATAGAAATTGTTCTACTAGAGTCGCGTCGCGCCTGTTTGCGGGTGCCGTTACAAAGAGTAGTGTCATTTGTTATAATGATTGGAAGGTGGTAACTCTATTCAGGAAGAAAAATAAAGAAGAAAGAAAATATACGTTCCCGTAAGTTTCCCGAATACTTAAACATTGTATATACTTTTAATGTAAACACTAGGGGGTTTATTTAGAAACGTTGCTTAAAGTTAAGTAGAGATTAGCGACTATTTAACCATACATTTCTGACGTTTATACGTCTCTTAACTTTAAGAAAAGTTTATGAATAAAGGGGAAAGTCGTAAACTCAACAATAGCTAATGCACCTGCCTGTTAGGATATCTACCTATATAAATAGTAGCAGCCCTATTCACTGACACTAGATCGTAAAGTACGCCAGAGGAACACCTTAAAAATCGAGGATTTCGAATGACAAGCATCCCACATCCCCATCTACACACAATGTAGAATACTGAGAACCTATTACATAGTCTAGTGGTGAAGATCTTTATATCATTATTATTATTTTATTTATTAATTACTAATAGGATACTTTTGTCGAAACTCACAAGTTACATTATTTACGTAACTTAAATTCAGAAAGCTAAAGGTGTTTTGACTATAACATTGTTTATCGAAGTTTCCAGTATCATTTCCTCGAAATACGGACCGACACAGTTTCGCAGGCATCAGTAATGAAGCCATAGGAAATAAGTCAAGGGCGAGCGTTTGTAAAAAATGTAGCTGTCTGATATTTTCTCTCGTCATAGACGTCAGTTTCTATGTCGTTCATAGTTACATCAGGTTTTTAAGATTTAAATAAAATACGAGAGCATTTTGCTTATTCTACAATACACAATACACAATACGCATAAATGTTGTAACAGTATTTATTTATTTATATAAATAAAGGCTTACCAACTAAACACATACACAGCAATAAACCAAAGCCTTTATCATAATATAGATCTCGCATGTATCTAAATTATAGGAAAGCACGGCACAATCAATTAGTGTACTAGAATATTATACAATTAAAAAAAAATGATAATTGAATACTACGTTATAGCTTACAAAATACTATTTATTTTATTTTATAATAACCAGTGATCGGAGTAGGTAGATTGAACTGGGGTCATTGATCCGAAACGTATATATTACTATGGACATTCCTCCGGAATTGGTGGATTATTAAAAAAAAACCGGAACTTATGTAGGAATTGTATTCTGCCAGAGTGGAAGGAGTCATTTGATGATTTGCCATCCTCAAAAAAAAGGTAGGAATTGTAATAAAATGAGCAATTTTATTCTTTATTATTCTTCCTATTTTTTTTTTGTCACGATTTGACAAAACCCAACGACCAATCAGAACAAACGGATCATGGGTGGTACAATAACCGGTTATCAGAACAATGCGTACGCCCGCCGGAAATACTAAATCCGGAAATACCGGAATTACTTTCCGGAAAAATGGCTTATCCATGTTATTCTTTCTGTGTGCATTTATAATACAAGTACTAAAAATCAATCTACCTACTCCGATCACTGATAATAACACTACAATTTATTAAAGATAAAAATCATGATGGTATACTGAATATGATAATCATGTTTATATGACTGTGGAGTGATTCATAAAATGCACAAGTAGTTTGTTTTAGTAGTCTCCCATTTAGTTGATCCAACGTTTAAGACCTAAGATTATTTTACTGCGAAAATCAATTTTCAAAGGTCAAACGATAGTCAGCCGTTTAAACAATAAAGACACCTCATAAATGCCTACCATCAATCTGCCTAGCCTTTTCCGAACTGTGTTGGGGTTGGCTTCCAGTCTAACCTTGTTATGAACCATGTAGGTATCAATATAGTCAATTTGACACACAGACAACTTTTAAAGGTAGACCGTTTCCGAAATAAGAAAAGGATATTCACGTCTCATTTATCATGTCCTTTCAAGAATATTGTCGAGGAAATTAAGAGAAATATGTGTCAGTACAGTACCCTGACCCTCTGTCGTATGATGACAAATCGATGATAAAGTTTGTGACAAACTAGTACCTTATATGAAGAACGCGAAGTGCTAATCAATATTACCTAAAGATATTTTCTGGTAAAAACTATCACTTTTCAGGTGAAAATTACACTGTCAGATACAATTTTAAATTTGAAAATGCTATTTTTCAAAACGTAATTATATCGTCTTTTTTTGCTGGTACATGCTGTTAGTAATTCTACACTGTAATCATGGTTGTAACCGAAGTTAATAATCAAAATCTAATAACGGGTATGTATGTGTTTCAAAATGTAGGTAAATTAACTATAAAAAAGTCGACGTCAGTGAACAGCCCCTTTTATAACAGTTACTTATAATAAATGAAGACGTGTCCGTGTAAATGTCACATCGATGTCGGGGACACTGCCATGGCTCACTGCCCATCGATCCTTAGACCGACCCTCTCCTCGCTAAATCTTACGAAGTATCTAATTTTATAATACATTGCGGTCATGTTTACCGGAACCCATGCTATGGACGGGGACTGCGTATATTGGGTTATATGAACGAAGAATATAGTTTCAGATTTTGGGGTTATATTTTTTGGAAAGAGGTAAGTCAATACAAGAACTTACGACCCGTCCCTGGGGTCTACTCTCTATGCCAGTCAACGAAGATACGGGCCCGTCCGAAAGTAGCTAAGCTGTAAAACAAATGTATAATTCAATTTTTCGAACGGGTAAATACACATCGGGAGTAGGGACAACTGTCAAATCGTGTAGTTATTAATTCTCAGTTCGGGCCCCGAACTAATAATATGTCCGTAAGTGATACGGAGTTAGAAATATCTGTAACTTCGGCGGATACTACGGACTTTGTGCTTAGAATGTAAACCCCTGCTACGCAGAGTATTTACGACTTGACGAAACATCCGGATTTATTTATTATTATATGTCGGTTTAATATTATTAATATTTAATGTATTAAAGACATCTTCATTCCCCTGCACTTATCTCAATTGATTTGGGGTCGGCAGAAGTCTCTTTCTTCCATACTTCTCCATTAGTCATCATCTCGGTATTCATCCCCTTTCTAACCATATCATCATTCACACGGTCCATCGATGTATTAAACACACACACCTTCAAAATTACAGTGACAACTGCATCAAAATCCGTTGCATAGTTTGAAGAATAACTTGGTCACACAGACAGATGCGAAAAGCAACTTAAATTTATAATAGGTAAGGATTTAAACAATGTGGATCTTCAATTTAAAACTCCTGCAAAAGACTTGAAAAACAACAGTTTGCATTTTATGCAAGTAAACAAACGCATAACAACAGGTATAAGTACTTTATATGACCTCTAAATAACATCTGACAAAGGAAATAGTTATATAAAGCGACACAGAACTACTTGAGAACAATTTAAAAATAAACGGATGTTACAAAAATAGAGCAGTCTTCTAGGAAAGGTAGACGGCACATTGTGTATTTTTCTTTGAGATCCAGATGAGCAAAAAACTGTGAGGAAGGAATAGAAAAGGTCTTAAAATAAAACATTACACCTAGGTACACCTACTCTGACCGGTTAAGGCTCGTGTAGACTGGCGCGACGCGACAGGGTGACACAAAGGCACCGCGTGCCGCGCGACGTGCGGTGCCTTTGTGTCATGCTGTCGCGTCGCGCCTGATTGCGGGAGCCTTTAGGCAGAGGCGATTGGTTAAAGTTACTACGGAGAATATTACTTGGCTTAGTAAACAAAAAATCGGCGAAAACGGCAGTCGTAAAACTATTGGAAAGCCTACGTTTCTGTCATTTTCCAGGCATAATCTTTGCCCAAACAAAATTTTTCAATCGTCAAGTAACTGGGAGATAGAAAAAAATCTTTATTTTAAAAAGTATAGCCAAGGCTGGTGCCTCCTTTGGAAATCAAACATGAAAGACGGACCAACCGCACGCGACTACAGGACCAAGGCGTTATAGAAAAAGTTTTATTCAACATTCAACAGATTAGTTATTCTTCACACATAAACCGAGGATAAATCTTTTTAAACAAGTTAACCTGTATGTACCGCAGTTGAGCTGAAAAACTTTTATTTGGCTTCCCAAAAGGCTTGTCCCAATAAAACTTGCTTACAACTTATATTACTTGATTAATAAGAAAAGTTGTCTGGGTGGCGGTCTCCTTTAGTCATATTTGTTGTAATGTAAGTGTAATATTTTTTAATATTAAATACAGTTGGGTCTTAATGGGGAGAGAAAGATTCATACAACCACTCCACATAGGTCTTCAGTAGTAAGATGCTAAACATGTGTTTCACGAACTGTGTCCAATTAAACTTTATTCTTTCTTTTCTCTCTTTCTAAAAGGGTTGGTTTAAAAAAAAACGGGTATATAACAATATACTTTATTTACTAATATACAGAAACGTTAAATTGTTCTAATATCTGAGTACAAAGAGTATTTGTATGGATGTTTACGCGATCCACACAGTGCCAAGTTATGAATAGGACCGCAGATGAATCAACTCTATGCCAAGTCCTAGTATTCAAATGGGCACTCGGGGGTAAAATCAACAACACGGCGGTCAGGACTGTGTACCGTACTCCATAAACCAACCTACACATCATACGACTCATCTGTAGTGATTAAGGCTTTCCACGGATTTTTGCCTAAAAACATCTTTTGTAAAGGTACTATATCCTACCCGACTTGTTGATTTATTAATAGCGACACGTTTTAACGGGAACGTTGAGATTGACATTGAGGTCCTAGTTCTATCCCCATTTTTGTTTTGTGGGATTTCATTTCTGAAAGGTATTATTGTCGGTGGTTAATAATATTATTAATTTAACTATAGCTTAATATATCTTAGAAAGAACGAAAATACGTTTATTTGCGGTAAACATGACGCAGACAAAAACGCACAAACACAAAAAAGACCAAGTTGGCGGAAAAAATACGTCGCATCCACGCAAAACGGCAATCGCTCAGCATAATGCTACGACCCTAAGCGAGACAGAGCCCAAGGGCTGGTTTTCAGCGACAGCCGGCAGTCTTACTGTACATAAGTCTGTAAGGCAAAAACTTCTACTTTCCTTCCATGCACTTGGCTTTCTTGTGCTGCTAAAGCTCACGAAACCATGTCCGAATGGGTTTACAGTACGACAACACAACTAGCGAATCATCCAGATCGTCGAATGATCTGAGGGCCTAGACAAATGTCATTCGCTTCGGAACGATTCTATTTCTACAATCGCTTCCGCTTACGCTAATATTTGGCATCATAAGAATCGAAAACTAGCGATAACACTTGTCAAAAAGTGTCACTTGGCTACGCATCTCTATGGAAGTATTCGTTCGACGATGTCGATTCGTTTCATAGAATCGAATGATGTTAACATTGTCTAGCTAATTTCTATTCGTTAACCTATGATCACGTGACATTTCGATAGCTTATGTCAATTCCATACATTTTTTGGCTTTCTACTAGCGTCATCGCTAATCGAATGTTACTTTGTCTAGGCCCTCTGGACATCTTCTCAGAATACCTGTCTATGGCAGAATTATGATTAGCTTGCGATTATCTACTATCGCAGGATTAAAATTGTACTTACTCACATTTTTTTCTCTTTCGTTTAGCATCAGCAGCAGCGGACAGTCAAAACGGTTGGGGTGCGCTAGGCGGGCTGTACGCGTTACTAGCCCAGCACGACGCGCTCGGCGGTCACGCTCTGGCGCGCAAGTCTGTGCGCTCGCCCTCCCGCCGCCTTCGCTTCGGCCGCCGTTCCGACCCCGACATGCCTCCTCAAGCTCCTGTAAGTAACAGACCGAAGGACATAAGTACCACCTAGTAAAAAACACATTAATTGAAAAAATCCCTGCTTAATAATAATAACACATGCCAGATGAAATACGCAACATTTGAATATAAAAACCGGCCAAATGCGAGTCGGACTCGCGCACTTAGGGTTCCGTACCATTTAAGTATCTATAAAAACGGCAAAAAAAAAACATGTCTGTTTTATGGGAGACCCCCCCCCCGCACCTTAAATATTTGTTTTATTTTAATTAAATTATTTATTTTTAAAGTGAATATATAACTAAATATTCTGTGAATATTTCGAGCGTCTACCTGTTGCTGTTATCAATATCGAGCAAAAACGAGCAAAAACATCACGTTTGTTGTATGGGAGCCCCCTTAAATATTTATTATATTTTGTTATAGCGGCAACAGAAATAAATCATGTGTGAAAATTTCAATTGTCTAACTATCACGAGATACAGCTTGGTGGCAGACGGACAGGCAGACGGACGGACAGCGGAGTCTTAGTAATAGGGCCCCGTATTACCATCTGGGTACGGAACCCTAAAAATCACAAGTTTGTGGTTACATGTACCGTGCCCGGCCATTAATATGGCTCATCGACATTTAAGAAGAGAATGTATCACACCTATGGGTGACAGAGACAGTGCTCTACGAAAGTGTACAAAGCCCTTCTTCTCTTAACACTCGACGTGCCATATTTCGTTCAGATACAGTACTATGGATCCATCTCAAATGTTTCCTCAGTTAATTGATTTCCATGTAGTTAAAGATTCATTAAACTGTTATTTTGAAAGTTGGGGTTTAGATTTAAACGGTTGCGTGAACGGAGAACCTTCTGAAATTCAATGATAAAACTCAGCTCTAACTGGCAAATTAATTAAGAATCCTAGAATGGAACAGGTTGAACTTTGACTGAATACCTTTTCTAAACTCAAATATACTACCAGACTATAATCTCGCTTCTAGCACTTACAAATAGACCTTATCCACAATCAGACTCAGGTCAAGGTCGGCAGACAGAGCAATCCGTTTGAATCACTCGTATTTAGCAATTGTATTAATTTGAATACATCAGTAATCTGTCGGTTAACGTTCTGTCGAGCGTTCGGCAGCAATCCAATAAAGTCACATTTCCGGGCACCGCCTTCGCGGATTATCTCTCTCTATCAGGTTCTCATATTTAAATATGCGACGACGTTCGCGGTTGGTATTACACAGTTAAATGAAAAGGTTCACACATGCAGAATATGAAAACTTTAATTTATAACACAAAACTTAACGCCATGTGCCTTGAAGGATTGGGCAGAAGTGTACCTATAGTATACTCACATTTCGCTAGTTATGTTTAAGTCCCATGTAATTGGGGGAGAGCCTATTGCCATCAACGGGGCATACATTCGGCCTCCGGGCTACTACTGAAAAATTCCAGATAGAAAAACCCAATAACACTTTCTCCGATCTGAGAGTCGAACCCAGGGAATTTATATTACTCGTACCTATGTATGTGTATTGGGTTACCTATGTAAATGCTAAAACGAAGTCGATGTTCGGTTCGCACGGACGTAAAAATATCGAGTCAGTCACGTGATTCGGTACTCTTGAAAACAATCAAAAAAAAAAAAAAAAAAAAAAATAAAAAAAAAAAAAAAAATAAAAAAAAAAAAAAAAAAACAATCAATGTTTTGAAAATCATTTATCATTTATCATTTATCAATATTGTCAACATTGGATTAAAATTGGGATTGTCCCGTCATTATTTTGTTACTCGTGAAGTTAGCTATGTTACGGGCCGCAATAGTGTTGTTAAACTTATTACGATAACCCGGTAATAGGGCTTTAATAGTTATTTGTTCTACAAGAGTGCAAAGTTGCTTTTTAACCGCGTGCTCAATTTTGATGACCGAGCTAGCGAAGGATTCTAAAATTGTATCACGAGCGCAGCGAGTAATTCAAAATTTAGAATCCTGAGCATTAGCGAGAGGGAATCAAAAGAGCACGAGATGAAAAATCTTTGCACTCGAGTGCAACACGTAACTTTTCATCCCACCTCAGCGAGGAAATGACTAAATGCAAAAAAAGCATTTCCAATCATAGGATACTTTTATTTCAGTTTAGGTATTAATATTTATTAGGTACCTACTACATTATGATAGGTAAGTATTCCAGAATAATCTTTAAATTATTAAAAAAAATACTTAGCTATACTTAATAAAGAAAAATTTAAAGTAACGTTGCTACAGTTATTTAAGTTGAGCGCAATATTTTTCTTAGGTACTGTAATGTTGGTGTTAGTGACGTGTGTTCGGTGCTGGTTTTTCGGTAAACTATCTGTCATACTTACATGTATAATTATGCATATCCACATCTACTAAGTACGTATTAGATTATGTTAAGTAGTTGATTAATATACTTAAGTAGATACTGAATGTGCAACTGACTTACATAAGCCGCCAAATATACGGAATCAGGTGCTTCGTTAAGAAACTTTTCTATTTCAGATGCTGTGAAAACCTTCGATTTTTTTAGTTGATGACCAGACCACGCTCTTTTTAAAAATGCCACTAATTTAGGATAGGTGTCGATATGTATGTCTTTTTTCATCTTTATTGTTGCTTTTACCATTGAATACGTACTCCATAGAGTGCTTGATTTCTTGGTCTCGGATAATTCAATAAAATATGCCAGCAAAACGTTTTCTGAGAAAGTTTTGGCTCCTTTAGCTAATCGCCACGTGTTTAACATATCGTACTGTTTCAAATACTTCTCGTGTGATTGTTGAGGGAGAAAGCTCATTTGCGCATTATTCAACAGTTTCAGTCAGTTCTGTTGGCGTCAAATAAACTTCCTCGTAGCTAGAATTACTCATTTTAGGTTTTTCACTTATTTTCAAGTTTCTTGTTTTTAACCTTAGGTTTTAACAATATGACGTGAAACGAAAAGGGCGCGAGCAAAGCAAATTAAAAAAAAAGTACACTAAGAAGGTTCCGAGTCTGAGTTTTTATCAAATTAAAAAAGGTTGTATGATAAATTAGGCACCATGGAGGTAGAAGTAAATAGGTTTAATGATGTTTTGAATTCACAAACTTAGTGCACACGATGTTCTAAATTCAATTTACTTTATCCTCTAGCGGATAAAAATGGCTTCCGCACTTCAGATATCGAAGGGCAAAAATACTCTTTCCGAGATGGGGGGTTGAAAAATAACTTTTAATTTCGGAAGTCGGTGTCTTTGATTTTGTATTTTGTTTTTTACCATCGACTTCTGAAATTAAATTTATTTAACACTTTGTAGTTTTTTTTTTGGTAGTCTGTTGTTGTTTTTTGTACACTTTTTAGTTGTGTTACATAACCAGTGATCGGAGTAGGTAGATTGATTTTTAGTACTTGTATCATAAATGCACACAGAAAGAATAACATGGATAAGCCATTTTTCCGGAAAGTAATTCCGGTATTTCCGGATTTAGTATTTCCGGCGGGCGTACGCATTGTTCTGATAACCGGTTATTGTACCACCCATGATCCTTTGTTCTGATTGGTCGTTGGGTTTTGTCAAATCGTGACAAAAAAAAAATAGGAAGAATAATAAAGAATAAAATTGCTCATTTTATTACAATTCCTACCTTTTTTTTGAGGATGGCAAATCATCAAATGACTCCTTCCACTCTGGCAGAATACAATTCCTACATAAGTTCCGGTTTTTTTTTAATAATCCACCAATTCCGGAGGAACGTCCATAGTAATATATACGTTTCGGATCAATGACCCCAGTTCAATCTACCTACTCCGATCACTGTACATAACTCACAAAAAAAAAATACCACTATTTGTTATGTAAATAACAATGACAGGAAGTTATTATAACATCATCAATATACACTAAGTGGAAAAAATAGTCTAACTGAAAAACTACCCAAACAAAGTTAATACAATTTATATGACCTGACGCATACCTTATCCATTAAAAAAGAATATTTGAAATCGATCCACAATTGCCGGAGATATCGCGAAACAAACATACAAAAAAAAACAGGTGAATTGAGAACCTCCTCCTTTTTGAAGTCAGTTAAAAATATAGCCCCGTACAACGCGCAGGTCTCCCACAACCGCAACGGTTTTCTGACAGAGGCCCTAAGTGTTTCTCGAGTGGATAATGCATTATAATGTTCGCCAACGACCAGATAATGTTACACATATAGCTACCTACACTTACCGACGTAAAAGATATCTCACCATCCCTTTCACTCTATCTACCAAAACGTTTTAAAACTAGAATCCCTTAACTTCATTAAATTCAGCCTATTCATCTTTTATCATCATATTTTACAAACCTATTGTTATACCTTCTATGTTATCTTTTGCAAAGATCTTAATTGTTGAGTGGTCCCTTAGCATACGTCACAGGCATACCTTTCTTCTTTTTGGTAAATTATAATCGTAATTTCCTAAACCAGTGAATGCGGCGAGTAATTTGATTTGCCATATCTGGCTTGTTCTGTATTATCAGCCTTAGTAATACGAGTACATATTATATTATATGAAGATATTGACTGATATTTGATTACATTTAATGTTTATTGCGTTAACGTTCAAGTAGAACCTTTATGTAAGGAGGCGAGTGCTAGACAAATGCTTTTAACGTTACAATAAAACGATAACAGGTTTAATAGTCGATCCAGTAAGAAAAAACTATACGTATTTTACCTACAACTAGTTTTCTAAAGGATCCTTTACTCAGCCTACTTCTTTCAACAGCCTATAATGTTCCCACTGCTGGGATACAGGCCTCCTCTCTTCGAGAGGGAGCGGGCTGTAATCTACCACGCGGGCCCAGTTCGGGTTGGTAGATGTCACAAGTCTTCTAATTTTTGGTTCTAGGACATGCCGGTTTCCTCGCGATGTTTTCCTTCCCCGTTTTGAGAGCAGTGGAGATGAAATTATTTGCCCAAAGTAAAACGCCTGCCTGGGTTCGAACCCATGACCTACAACTCGTAAGACGGGACCGATAAAACTGGGCCACCACTGTTCTTGCTCTATGATATAGATTGAGTTGTAAAGACAATAAAGAGTTGATATTTTGTAAATGCAACTGAAGTATGTAAACAAGTCCTCTGCGGTTAGTTATTCTTGAATATTTATTTCTTGCAAGGTTAGGTAAAACGTTCTATTATTAAAAATCTGTGGGTGCAACCTAAGAGAAAACAAAGCAGTCTATCTTAGCTTGCAATTTAACGAGCAGAAATTATATAATCCCTTCATTAGCCTAAGTTCAGATAACAAGCGCTGGCACAAACTTTATCTTAATAAAACACGTCTAGGACCAGGAACCTCTTATAAACAGTATAATTATAGTCAGTTTATAAAAGCATTTTAGTAAATGCGCATCAAGCGGTTTTCAGTTAATGGAGCTTAGCGCTGAAATAACTAATTTTGCGAAAGGTAAAGTATGTAATAATCTGAGTATGTATTTTCTATACACTCTGCGTTTGGCGGGCTGTGAATGAAAGTATGAAGTTGATGCTCACTTGGAAATTATGATGTTAAATAAACGTTTAGAAAAGCGGATTTTTTGCTAATCGCAATCCCTTGTGAATAAAAACATCGTATGGAAACTTGCGAAGTAATTGCGTGACATATTTACCAAAGCCATTCATTAATTTTGACAATTCAACAACATTCATTGCTTTAGTTACGTTGTCTCGACAACGTAAATAAAGCCACACCTATCACACCTATCATACCTAGGTACCTGGCATATACCTAAACCTAAACTCCTGTGCTCGCACAGGAGTTTTTCAAACATAGGTATAAAATAAAATAAAATCAATAAATCCATTTATTTGCAGGAGACACAGGCCCATAGAAAAAAAAATTAACCTGTACATACAATTTTTTATAATGCGATGGGCAATTGGATATTGAAAGAGTGTTACGCAATTGGAGTGCTGGATAATGGCCTGATGGCACAGTTAGACAAGTGTGGTTATTACAGCTCGTTGTTTGTCCGGAGAGGCTATCAACATAGGCCTAGGCCCTGGAATGCGCCAGTCACAGACCAGTTTGATAAAGGAATACCCACTGCTGGACAAACGAAAATCTTTTAAATAAATAACCACATTTACGTCACACATGATCGTGCGCGTCATTAAAACCACAACGCATTTGTATAACTCAATTTTGTTAACTTATACACGCTTTCATCCCTAATTTTATGAAGTCCCGTCTTATCCCTCGCTCCATTAGATCCTCTTAAAGGTACTTAAGAACAGGTACCTGTTAATAGTTTTGCCCTTTAATATTAACAAAACTATAATATTTATGATAAAATTACATAGTTCACTAGACTTTCGTTTTTACGTCGTTTTAAAATTAATATTTTGTAGTTTATTTATTTATTTATTTATTTTATTATTTATGTACACACAGTAAAATAGATATAGATACGGCATATTAGTATTAAGTACAAAGCAACACAGCAGCAGCAGGTTAATAACAATAACATATACTTAAATAAATACATAATGCTAAAATAAATAAACGTATATATAAATACACGTATATACGTGTATAGTTAATCGTAGCCATTATGTCGTTAGTGACCACCAAAATGTAAGTTGGAAACAGTATTAAAGATGTTCAAGTAATGGTAAAAGCCATGCTTCCCACCTGTGTCTTTTAAAAATATTTAGGCAGTTTCCCTAACAGGTCCAAAATTCTTCCATTTTCCTTTTAAGCTGGAGATTTCCGACGGCGAGAAAGTTTTAAGTTTGAGGTAGTGAAAATAAATTATCATAAATAGGTACTACTTTTTAAGGACCTACTTATTTGTCCTTGAGTATCGCGGTTAGGTTTCGTTTAAACAGGGGTGTCTACACATTTAACGCAGTTAATGACCAGCACGGTAGTTGCGTAGCACAGATACAATGATAATCGATGGCAATTGACAGTACAGCCACGTTATTACAGTTACGTTGTTGAGCAGACGAAATTTTCAAGCTTAATAACCAATAGAATAGGAATTTCTCTCTCTGACTGTGATTGAAAGCGATAGTTCTAAAGGTATAATCACTAAGTATAACGTCATACTAATTTCTCCTTTGTTTCAGCTGGACGAGATGAACGAGCTCCTCTCCCTGCGCGAGGTGCGTACCCCCGTGCGCCTGCGCTTCGGTCGCCGCTCTGAAGAACGCGCCGTGCCCCATATCTTCCCCCAGGAGGTAAATAAATACTCATCATGTGTACTAAATGGATAGAAGAAAACAAAAGAAGTTTAAAAAGTTTTCTAAGTTGTCGTTGAACGTCTGTACGTTTATAATGACTTTAAGATCATTTCATGATTTAAACCTCGAATGTCGTACATCATCATTTCCGCCGAAAAATATCCACTGCTGGACATAGGCCTCCCCCAATGTCAGTAATGATAAAAATATAGATGAAGTGTTAAGTCCATTTTGAATACAATATAAATATTTCAGTACCTGGTTGACCCACAACATGCGCCGTAAATTAAGACACATTACCCCACAAATAAAAATAGCTACAAAATTTAATAAGAACTCATAGCACCCAATATAAAGCCTCGTAAAACTATATATATCTTGTGAAAAGACGTATCTACTCCAAGATACTATTGATTCGAACATCGTAAACCCTTGATGCCGTGTAAACCCGTGTAATGAAGTTATTTCCCCTAACAAGCCACTATAAGATCTTTTACGACAATTGACCAGCTTTATGTCCGACCTTTTTTTGTAAAACAATCAGATCATACCATTATTTGGAAAACTTTTATTTTGATCTTTAAAATAATCAGATTACGAATTGTAAGTAGGTGAAACATTCAATTTTAAAGTTTTTTTTTTTTTAAATAAATAATTACATTTTACTTTCAAAAAAAAGATAGACAAGTTGTAGATATAGCGTTGGCCGAAAACAACCACCCACCCGTAGAAATAAAATTGGCTACACTTTATTAGCGTTACTTAGTGATACAAGTCATAATAATATCAATAAACAGTCCTTATATCGCAAAAGCGTAATGTATGCCGAAGAATACTGAGAATATTTTGTTCGACAGGTTATAATGTAAACAAGATCTAATTCAATCAAACGTTCCCTAAAAGGGTGAGGCAAATGGTGTTAATATTTGTGCACTGTAGACCTCCGGGTATTTCCGAGCTGTCAATAATTATGTTATGTTATTTGTTCAACATTGTTAATAATAATATCGAAGCATATTATGTCAGTGATGACGCAGTGAAGGTTTGGCTCCCGCTCCCACACGATTTAACAGGAAAAAAGGCTTTTCGATTCGTGGGAACCACACTTACAATAACGTAACATATGTACTTACCATCGCAACAACATTTATGTTGGCAATTTAGCATTATCCATTGAACATTTTGTTTGGACAATCCATGTCCTCGACAACTATTTCAACGCAATGGATGTTATTAATATATAGGTAGTTGCTTTCCAGAGAAATGTATGCCTTTCGGGAATCATCGTCGATCTTCGGAAAAACGAACGCGCAATGATGAGATCTAACATAACGCTGTTACAACCATGAATGTACTTACCTATTTTGTATAACCATGTCCATGTTTCCAAAATTATAGATTAACAACTCTATGCGATTCCAAAAAGCTTTTCAAAAAACTTTTTTATAAAAAGTTTTTATTTTTCACTTTTTAGTGAGTCAGTTATTAATACATCTAAGTTACAATAGCCTAATGTCAACTGGCCGTCATCTTTTACAAAATGTTCCTTTTCCTGACGCAGGGACGTTAACTGTTGAGGAGTTCTCCTGTTAAGAACCAAAACCACTGGATGAAGCCACCATCAGCTCCATTTCACCATATGCATTGTGACGAGCATAAATTGCTTAGCAACCATATTAAAATCGAATCGCAACCCGTGAAATACTTATTATTGAGAAGTTCCGGTGGCCACCTCTGGTCTTCATCATCAGTTCCATTTCACCGAATGGTGCTTTCCAAGAGCAAATGCACGAGTTACTATAAAAAATACCCTAATCGCTATACGTGTGCCTATAAAATTTGTGGATTTCCCTCGATTTCCATGGGTTCCCCTCATCAGATTCTGACTTAGTGACAATGGGACCACCTCAAGAGTATACCCTTTCAAACAAAAAAAGAAGTTTCAAAATCGGTCCACAATTGACGGAGCAATCGGTGAACATATAAAAAAAAAAAAAAATAACATACTTGCAGTCGAACATATAACCTCCTCCTTTTTGGAAGTCGATTAAAAATGACAATCTGAGACCGTTGTTATGGAACCCGATAAATGCACTATAATGCAATATAATAAAGCGAAGCAGTACAAAACTTAGAAGCATTGTCTCTGTCCGATTACGCTGTGGCGCAACGTTCGTGCTAAATCGGAAACACGAACCGAAGCGCCTACTTTCTTTGTAAAGCTGTAGGTTATTGTGGTTTTGATATCGAATCAAAATCACAACAGCCTTCTCCTTTCGACCTATCTCTACTTATGTGTATAATAAATTAAGTATAGTTTTTAACACAGGAACAAGAGCGTGCCGTACGTGCCCCGTCCATCCGCCTGCGGTTCGGACGCCGGTCCGACAACAACATGTTCTTACTCCCCTACGAAGTACGTAGTCTTAATTAACAACAACAACTTATAATAAGACGTTTAAAGTTCGTAGCTTTACGGTATTTAAGTAATTAACATTGCAAAATTATTGTGGCCCAGACTTTGAAGTTTTATGCTGACACAAAGTGTTTGACAACTTATTCTAGATGTCAAATTACACGAAAGCCAGTTAAAATAACTTAATGTATAGTAATATTTTAATGTGATAAAAGATACCACAAGAAGTTGGAACATTTTCTTCATGAATTTTCAATGTCCCTAGAGCGGTAGTGTTTCGAGTAAAACATTACTACATTTTTTGCAACTCGAGAAAGTAACACAAACATTTCTCAAGACGGACGTAAACCTCCGCAAAGTGTTTAGACACCTTGCATTACTAATGCTTTATAAATTGTGTTTCAGTCGGCTCTGCCCCAGGAAGTGAAAACCAACGGCTCCGTGGAAGACGACAGACAACAGGACTAAAAACGTAACTTATCCGTAAACCAACATCTAGAATACTTACTACCCGCCCCCGCCAAACTTTTATTAACAACTCTTTTAAGGACAATACGTCCCACCGTACATATGTGTCATATTAAAAAAAATACAATCGATTTTTAAATGTTATTCAACTTAATTATAAGCTATGTGTACATAATAATCAGTTAGTACCTTGTATGTTGTTAACCCAAATGTTATTCGTGGATATGTATAATTCTCATCGCTGCTACTCAGTTCTTCTGGAAATGGTGTTAAAACAAATACATTATTGAACTGTCAAATGCTTCCCACATGATCATGCTAAAGTGTTTTAAATGTTATAGATATCGATGATATTCTAGTCAATACTGAATTAAGACTGTCTCTTTTTATTTTGATCTCTATTTCCAATTAGATATGTATGTATATTATGTAAACTTGCCGCGAAGAGTTGTACATTTTTAGAGCTGGGCAAATGTAAAACTACTTCGCTTCTTGTAGGTACTACTTGATTTGATCTCTTGGTAACTATCAGAACAGTAAAGCCGTAGTTCAATTTAGATCATTATGCGAAAACATTATTTATTATATTAAGTGTAGTGAAACTATCTTTAGTTTTGTATGGATATTATAGTGCAATTGATGAGTTGAAAAATAAAAATATTTCCAAGTGATATATTATTGTTGTTTTTTTTGTCTTTGTATCCAGAATGCCATTTTGATTTACAGTCGAAATTATACATTACGAAAGTTAACATAAAAGCATTCGTTTTTATGGAAAAATATATATTCATCAACATGTAGGTTAAAAGATATATCAACCTGAATAAAAACTACGAAAATCAAACAGTTTTCATAGTTTTCCGAGAGCGTTACCAGCTTCGGATCTCTAAAATGATATCAGGTGCAGAAGAGTAGAAAAAATGGATAAGGATTCAGACTTAGAAAAAAACATAGCCTTATTATTTCTGCTGGTAACATTGTTTGGACACTGGTTGTTTGGAAAAAGCTGAACTCCTGTGCTAGCACAGGAGCTTTGGCGGGGATACCTAGGTATCCCCGCCAAACTTTAGAACTGGCACTTCGTAATTGTAAGTACCTACTTAATAGTAAGGTTTTATTTCAAACAATTGCTTATTTAACTACAGTACACTAATTTATTGAACTTGGGAAGAAACCTTAATCAGTTTAACAACAACAAATCAAATAAACTGCGTAAGGAAATTTATTTAAAATGTGCTGAATCGTAGGCAGTATTTAAGGTATTAACGTTTTTATGAATTATAATGACAATAGGAAAATGTTAAATTACTAGCGTAATGTACCTATCTATCAACCCTTCTTGTCCTCAACCAGAGTAAAGCCGTCCTCGTCCACTTGACTGGTTTTAGGAGCCCATCTGACGCCTTTCGCTTGTGTGCCTCAGCAACCGACGACGCCGAGTAGCAGTGAATGCCTGACAACTTTGGCGGCGTAAAGCCTTCTTCCGGACGCTGCGATTTCCGTAAGGAAACTTTCTTTGCTTCGGCTATCACAGTGTTTTCTAAGATATTTTGCATAAACTTCATAATGAATGACACAGCAGGTGTTTGACGTTGGTCCGACGGACGACATATACTTACGTGTCGACCGGTCCTAACCACTCTTAGCATATCGCATATAAACTAAAGCATGATGAGTGGCTTTCCTGAGAGAAATAGAATTGAACTTGATTTTCACGAGAGAATAGTCCGAATCCGTACATTTCTACGAATTAGTCTTCCGCGAGAATAGCATTTCAAACATGTTAGGTGTTCATCTCAGTTAGGATAAGCAGAATTGACACGACTAGTGCTAATGGCTATCGCAGTGTTTTCACGGTAATCACTGAAGACCAATTACATCATCGAAGATGCAATGACGCATTCTCAGTTACGGAGTGTTTTCGGGAATATAGCTGGTGTCCTACAGTAATTTAGTTACCCGCGTGATGGGAAATAATGGCTATAATTCTATCTATGTTATGTATCTATATGTCTAACCAATTTCTAACGGGTATCGCGAAAGGAGATTTATGGTTTGTTGGATTGTTTTATTTGTGAACACAGACCATCTTATTACAAAACACGATCTAACTTTAGCTGGTGCCTAAACCTTAGAGCCAGTTTTTGTATTTCGAACTTTATGCCGAATTTAGTAAAGTTCTTAATACAAAATTGACAACCTAAGACCGGACTTAGTTGTCAGTTTTGTAATAGGAATTGTATTTCGATTTATGTTGAGTTCTTATTTCAAAAACAGGCTCGATGGTTTCTCAGTAAAAGTTTTACTCTTACGCTTTTTATATAGTATCGATACGATGTATTATAATGATTAGGCAGTCAATAAGGTTGGATTGTCAAGTCACTGATAAAAGCACTTAACAAAAGGGTTGATTGTATTGACAATGTTTCCTTCGCGTGTTGCAAAGTCTTTGCCTCCGGCAAATTAATTCAAAACAGTAGGTAGGCAGGTAGGTATGAATGACTCTTTAAACAGTAGATACAGGTAGGTACGTTGTCATTGATTATAGGGACTACTTTATGCTCAGCTAAGTACAAACCATAAAACACAACATCCTATTTAAATGTAAGTAGGTATGCTGTACCTACCTATTTTGAATTACCGTCGAATAAAAAAGTTAACTTACCCATATTCCGTGTTTTTCTTTTCCTCAAAATGTCTTAGCCATTAATCATACCTCTTTATCGCGGAGAAACTGAAATGCTTCGAAGGCAGAAAGGCGATGTCACGTAGGCTTACTTTAGAAAGCGAGCAAGTACAGGTACTACCATTTTTTTTTATTAGATACTACTATAATTAACCTTTTACTACTAATTGCACAACTGACATTAGGATTAGTACGGTTTGGTTATTAAAAGCAAGCAATTAGTGAGTAGTTCCCAAAAATAAACTGTAGGTACCATTGTAAGGGTATTTTTAGGGGTATATGTACACTGGACCTTTCTTAAGCGTAGGCGCATGTGCGTAGGTATCCCGTAGCTGGTGCATAGACGTCCTGTAGACCAATAGAGGCTACGCAAACGCTAATTGTTTCAAATCAACCAACAAAATGGATTCCAACGAGAGGAAATTCTACTATATGTTTTGTTGTTATAAAGTAAATGAAAACTAAAACAAAAGATAAGAGTAATAAATAAGAGATTGGCGAAGAACGGCAGTTCTGGTGTCGCTTAATTTCAGAAGCGTTAATAAATGAAAGTATTTACATTATATGAAACAGTTACAGGGCTTTACTTTATATGCATAACCTTTTATATTAAGAAAAAAAAGATGTAAGAAATATTTTATTAAATCTGAGTGTCAAAACGCAATTCTTTGCAAAATCTAAACGTGGAGTTACCATAATTTCACCAGAATATGGCATTCCTATTTCAATTTTTTTTTCTATATTAACAGGATTTTGATGGCAGGAAGAGGATTCATAATTTTAAACTATTTAGAATCATTTGCTATCGCGTTTTTTTTAAAGAAGTATTACAGAAGAAGACGTTAATTATTGCTGCGATAGCTCAGATATATTATATTAAATGTAAGACATTTTGGAGAAGAAAACTCCTGGCCCTAGAAACACAAGAATATTATTCTTAGCTTTGCCATTCTTAGCCAGTGCCTAATTGTATTTGCTTATGGAGCATATCGATAATAACAGTATTATGAATCCACTATTTTTAGATACGTTTTTTTGGAGAATTTAGCTTTCATGGCAACATTAAAATTTATTAATGTCTCAACTTAGAAATGTCATATTTTTATGTCACTTCTATGGTCACTTCTATGCATTGAGTATAGCAATAGATTTTTTCTGTCCTGATGTGTGGTCCTGAATATTTGTGAATTGATTTGTTTATAGGTTTTTTTTTATTATATACACGAGGATTGTATTGTAGCGGTATCAACATCGCCACATGCGAGCTACTCGTCATACTGACGTCACGCAAATCCTGCATCGCGCAAGCAGAGTTTACCGCGCGACTAGACTATATACAACGTCCCGATATCGGAGATGCTCGAGTGTAAAGCTATGCTATAAGTTGAAGTTGCTGCTACCTTACGTGATGAGCATCGTACGGTGATACCGACGACAACAGCATGACACCCGCGCCGTCTGCTCAGTTATCCGACAAAATTCTGGTAAGATTAGAATGAAATACAATGTAAATGCTTTATTTAACTACTAAATAAATGTAAAATTTTTGCTTAATCCATATAAGGTTTGCATAAGCCGACTAAGATAATACGACAACATGATGGAGATGCGCACTTCACAAGTCCTGTCATAAATTCTACATTCGTCTTAGTACCTTACTTATAATAAAATGTAAGGTGTATAGAGGTATGAGGAACAGGGTGTTAAGTTCACTCATCCTTCATAGAAAAGGGAGGGTCTGCGTAGGTGAGTGTGCGAGGTGTTGCGTCTGGTGGGCCACTGCCCGACTGGTCGCTGTCGGTCGGTCACTGGTCGCACTGGTCGGGGCGGATATAGACTGGGGCGTCGCGGCAAGCCCCGGCGGCGAGGATGGAAAGACGGTGGTCATATTTTGTACATTCTAAAAGTACTGGTGGCCTTACTAATCATCTGGAGGAGGGTGTACGCTGTGGCGTCACCGGGAATAATTAGGGTGTACCTCGGTCGTCAAATCCCACTTATCAAGGGATTGGGGTGCTTTATAGCGGAGTCAAAGAAACGCTTTGCGAGGCGTTGCATGAACTGCTGGACGATGGGCATTCTGAGAGCTAAGTGAAGATTTTCTAAGGAAACAGTTCTGAAGGATCGGCATCCTATGGATGATGGTGTGGCTTAGCGTGTGCGAAGACGACGCAAGCATAGGTCATGATGGGACAAATGACCGCGGTGTACATGCGCAATTTGCACTTGAGTGACAATTTTCTAAGGGTGGTCAATATGAATTGCAGCCTACTGAGAGCGAAATAGGCGCGCAAACAAGACGTCTTTATATGCTACCTGAAGGTAAGGTGGTGGTCAAGGATCTCACCTAGGTATTTATTTATTTATTTATTATATTTGGGAAAACAAACAGTAGTATACTAGGCATAAACAATGTAGTCTTAAAAATTAAAATTAACAAATATACTACCCACAACATTTTCCACAGATTACTATTTTATATAATAAAAACAAGCTGTTAGCAAACGTTAACTGTAGTAGGGCTAACTTAATAAAAAAGACGTTAAAAGAAAAAGGTTAAACTAGGTATATTCTATAAAAGAAGTACCGTAACAATTAAAAAATAATAAAAATAAAAAATTATAAAAAATAAAACAAGAGAAAACAAAATTCAAGAAAATAAAATAAAATAAAACAAAATTCAAAATTCTTGCGTGATGTATCATACAGGTCCCCAGCCTATTAATAATGATACCTACATTGAGTATTGTGTTGTTGCCTACTGCCAATCCTTTAGAATTTTAATTATATAATTTTTGAATTTATACCTGCTTAGGGATAATATGTATACCGCACTAAAATGCGTATTGTATGTGTCGACCAAGCGGTATAGCGGTGAGCGCACACCAGCATTGGATCTAGAAAAGCTGGTAGCGAACAGTCGCCTGGTCCGTACCTCCCGTACATGTACTGTTCGAGGAACCAGATAACACAAACCAGCCACCAAGTCAGGGCAATCAAACTTGTTTCGGCATACACTGAATAACGTCTCGTATTTAGCTTGCTTCTCGCAAAGGATCGGATTGCCATTTTGAGGATCGCACTGGGCCCGCCGATTGACGGCGCGACGTTGTATATTATCCTAGTTGCGCGGTAAACTCTGCTTGCGCGATGCGGGATTTTGCGTCACGTCAGTGAGATGAGTAGATCGCATGTGGCAATGTAGATGTCGCCAAAGTTGTTAGTATTGTTTTAAATATTTGTAATTAACATTGCAACTGACAGTGCTCTCATTTAGCTCAGTGACGAGTATTGTCAGTGATTAAGCCTCGTATTGAGTAGTCGTAGTGCCGCGACATGTCTCTGTAGAGATGTCGAGCGAATTTGGGCAACTAAGGCCATGTAGACCAACGTCGCCCCATATCTTGCCTCACGACCTTTTTCAAAGTAGCTCAGTCCGACCATATTTGGCCGTACACAGTGCACAGTGCACAACTTAAAGCAGCAAGAGCTTTGAGTTGCACTTGCAGGGCAACAAACCTTTATGCATAGTTCATGTTGGACGTATTCCTAGGTCGCATTTTTGGTTTCTTAATCCAAAATCGTGTCGTTTTCTTTTATTTGCCTTGTTTTTTAAATTGTGTACACCACACGTATAAGATAATAATAATAACAAAAGACATTTTCTCAATCATCAAGAAACACATCATACTTAATTATGGATACTATGCAAAAAAGTGCTTGGAGCACGATGGGACACGACGACCTTCAAGGTGGCCAATGTGTAAAGGGCTTAATATACGTAGTCGACTACTAGTGCCACTCTGTATTTCGGTAGTAATTATTTAAACTATTCATTTCCGCCATCTTTAAATGAGGGTTCCGGCGAGTGGGACCGCGGTCCCAGTCACCGGATCCATTTTTTTATATTTTTCTTCCGGCGTTAGGGACTACTAATAGTTAATTTTTCTAAATCTATTGTTCAAGCCAAACACAGTAATACAGTCAAGCGAAAAATTGTTTAAAAAACTCTTTGATTCAAAAATATCATGTATTTTTTATAAAATATAATTTAATAACACCGTTTGATTACCGTTCTTGTTAGGTAAAATTTACGTAATAAAAACATACACATAGATCATGCTAACAATAATCAACAATTTATAAACAATTGTTCTTGGTTTGCACAATAGATTAAAAAAAATCGGTCCCAATTGCCGGAACCCTCCTTTAAATGTTACATATTGTTGTTGTGTTTATTTACAGCATATTGTACTCTTTGGTTAACTGTCATGGGGTCAGTATAAACGGAGCCAACCTTGCTCTTTAGACAACGTTGTTCTGGCGAAACCCAATGTTAAAAACATGCTATGATTACCTTTTATCTTAATTTGACCAAGATCTATCTTTTGAGAGTATTTGTACGACCGTACGCAAAGTATAAATGGCACAACCAGATTACACGGAGTTCTGACATTTTTCTTTAATGCCTAATGGAAATAGTTAATTGTATAATCATTTACATCATTGTCTAAAATGATAATCATTACATTTTTAAAGGTACATACTTCACAAAAAATTACACTATAATTTTCATACATTTGTATGAAATTTCATACTTTGACGTGACGTCTACGTGACGTGAACGCTTACACTGGACAAACGCTAAATGCGAACTCACCCTTAAAGGCAACGAACCTCTAGATGAGTAAGTAGTTACATAGTATTAGGGATCCCCTCTATGAAGGGGTAAGGAACTTTCAAGTGTTCCCGAGACTGGGCCATTGTGTTTAAAAGCCTCGATTAATATAAATTACAAGACTACCAATGAGTTCGTCAGCTTATCTTTTTGGATTACAGTTTATTGTTGCTTTGAACTTAATTGGATGCAATATTAACTTCCTATTTTGAGGAGAGGAGGCCTGTGTCCCAGTAGTGGGAACAATATAGACTGATTATGCTATGTAAGTTTATTATGAATGTATACACATGAAACTTCCGGAAACAATTCTCTAAATGACAGTGAAAACAGCATCAAAATCTGTTGCATACTTTAGAACAACAACTCGATCACAGAGACAGACACGAATAGCGACTTGAATATATATACTGTAATAATATAATATTAAATGTCTGTCAGTCTGTGTGATACCTTTTCACGCCTAAACTCAAACTCAAAGCTTTTACAGGCATTTATTTCAATTAAACCATTTACAGGCACTTTTGAACTGTCAAAGAGTCGGTCAGTTAGTCAGGAAGTTGAAGCTAGTTGCCCATTCCAAAACGTAGATCTCTATGGAGAAGAATGGGCAAGATACTCCAAGGACAAACTTTTTAAAACAAGATATTACTAAATCCTGGGTACATTATTTTTGTTGCTTCTTTATGTGAGTACAATGTAAAAAAAAAAAATGTTTTTTAATAAGAATTCAAAATATAAGATTAAGAGGGCGCACAACGGTCCACTAGCGCCACTCCTTTAAAAAAAATATCTGGTGACTGAGAAGGAATTATAAATAACGTCTTGTAAGTCTGGATTTGTGCCCGGTTGATGGCAATAGGCTCGCCCCCTATTACATGGGATTTAAACATCACTGGCGAAATGTGGGTGTGCTATAGGTATACCTCTGCCTAACCCTTCGGGGAATACAGGCGTGATGTTATATATATATGTATGTGTCTTATAAGGACCCTCGGTAAGTGTGTCTAGAATTTTCTAATACCTTTTATGAACTTTCATATTGAGACACGAAGCAACAAAATTCGATCTAAAGAAAAGCGGCCACATTCCTCTAGAATACTCTAGATCGTATTTTGTTGCTTCGTCTCTCAATATGAAAGTTTATAAAAGGTATTACAAAATTCTAGACACAAAGGGTTCTTACAAGCAGTTATTCATAATTCCTTCTCAGTGACGAGATAATATTTTTTTTAAGAGTTGCGCCATTTGACCGTTGTGTGCCCTCTTAATAATAAAAATAAGCCGTGGCAGTTAAGAGATGACCAGTCTCAACTGACGGCGCGCGTTCACGAACATGACGCGTGGACGCCTAAAGCACTCAACGAATTTGTATAAAATTTGGCAAGGAGATAGATGTCATCATGGGGAAGGTCATCTAGGCTATTTATTGTCTCAAAATAATCATATAAGGGGTGATATAGGGATGAAAGTTTCTATGGGAAACCAAACATTCTTAAGTTAGTCATACGAAAATTCAAATTTATGCTTTTGGTACGAAATAAGGAAAAACGACTTACAGCATTTTTATAAAATCATCCCCCAAGGGCGTAAAACATGGGCACGCCACAATTGTGGCGGTAAGTCCCCTCTTAGAGGAGTAGCTTGAGAGGCGCCACGAGATCCTCACCTTCCGCCTGACGCAGGTCCTCACCGGACATGGTTGTTTCGGGAGGTTCCTGTTTAGGATAAGGCCGGGAAGCGAGGCGGGAGGCCGGGAGGGCGTGGGGGGGAGGGGGGGGTTTAGGGTTAGGGAGGGGGGGATAAGGGTGTTTAGGAAACGCCTGGGTGTTATCATTGTGTGGATCGACCTGAGGACACGGTGGAGCATACGTTATAGGTCTGCCCCGCTTGGGTGGAGCACCGCCGTGAACGCAAACGGAACGGTGGCGGCGATTTCTCGCGTCCGGCCCTCGTTCAGGCCATGGTACGGAGCGAGAGGGAATGGGAGGCAGTCACCTCCTTCTGCGAAGCAGTAATGCTCGCGAAGGAGGAGGTGGAACGCGTGAGGGAGAGGCAATCATTGCGCCCTCACGCCCCTAGTCGCCGCAGGAGGAGGCACCCTGGGCGTCGGGAGTCGATAGCCGACTCCCGGCCACCGTAGGCGCGGGCCTGCGGACGGCGAGCAATGGGCAGCTCGCCGTTCAGTAAGGACCAGGCCTGGGTCGACGGCGCGTTGTGTTCCACTCGCACCTCAAAGAGATGCCAGCATAATTGACGGGGTCCGATAGGGCCGATGCCTGCCGGGGTCGCGGATTGTTCGAAAGAGTTACCGTGGCCCTGGCGCACAGGCAACTGAAGGAACACGGGTGGGTTTTAGTCAGTAAGAGTCTGACACGCCCTTTCGCTCCGCCCAGAGCGGGAGAGGTCATTTGATAATTTCCCAACCTAAAATGAATAGGGCGGTAAAACAAGGGATAACTTTTTTCTTTTTCTTTTTAAAAGAAAAAACTTTGCCCCACACTAGGAATTTCTCCTGTATTGTGGGTGCGCTTACAAACATTCAAACTCACATACACTAACAGCCAGACCCGGAACAACAACATACTTGTAGCTCATACAAATATTTGTTCCGTGCGGGAATCGAACCCGCGACACGCAACGCAGCAGTCAATCGCATAACCACTGCTTTAAATTCACATGTAAGTTATATTGATATTTTGTGTAGTTCTTAATAAAGATTTAAGGTATTGAATATATGGTCATAGTCCGTAAGTTGAGCTAACATTTAGTCTTTATATCATTAGAATAAATGTACAAAACTTATTACAATTAAATAAAGTTAAAAAAAAAAATGCTAACATGTGGGTAGGTAATGTGTAGTTCAAGAACGTGACCAGCATAATTTTAATTGTCGACACCTTTTTACGCTTCAATCACTCTATGGATTTCGATAAAATTTGACAAGAGATAGATGGTATCCTAGGGTAGGGCATAGGCAAATTTTTGTCTAAAGGAGATGATAGTGGGGTTGAAAGTTTGTATAGGAAACCCATCAATTCTTTAGTTAGGGATCATATTATATGAACATTCAAAGGAGACTGGGCAAAATTGGATTTTGGACCAATACGGTTTTGATATTTGTGATAAAATAAAAATAAAAGGGTTTGGTGATTTCTTTTGGTCAAACACTGCTGGTAGTGTTGTTACTTGAAATATAAATTGAGAAAATATGTTTTATCGTGTTTAGATACTAATCACTTCTGTGAACTTTACACAAAAAAAAACTGATTTTTAAACTGATATTTCAAGTGAATACTCTAACTGCGGTAGATGACGGCAACAAAAATAATCATCAATTTTTATAATTTTTTTGTTTTATAAAACTCAAACTCAAAGCATTTATTTTAAATATACCAATTACAGGCAGTTTTGAATTGTCAAGGTATCGGTCAGTCAGAAATATGAAGCTAGTTGCCCATTCCAAAGCGTAGTAGGTACCTATGAAGAAGAACGGGCAAAAAACTTCACAGAAACTATTTAAATAAAAAAATTGGTTACATCATTCAAGTTGAAATTATGCATGTGAGAACGATGTAGAAAGACGTGCACGTTAAAATCGTACGAAATAAATAAAAAATAGAAACTATTCCGAAATTAAATTAAGCCGTGGCAGCTAAGAGATGGCCAGTCCCAACTGATGGCGCCCGTTCACGAACATGGCGCATGGATCAGAACCATTCAGCTCAACCATTTTGAAGGGAACTTAATGATCCAACACCCACGCCACCACCAGCGAGACATCTGAGTGAGCATGAAATGTGATGTGGCTCAGCCGCAAGGGCACATTCAAGTCAATGAAAGACGTACCCAGTAAATGGTAGCTTTTTATTAGGTATATAGTGCTCAAACATGTGCTATGCAATTATGCAATACTATGAGATTGATATTTACACAATGCAAAGATAGTTTTTACAATCTTCAGCAGCTCCAACGATATTTTCGAATGTTAATCAATTAGTTAATGCGCCCTTGTGGAGCAGGACCAGCGTGGAGCCAAGCATTTTTATCAGCGATGTAGGTAATTCTAGCATGTTTGGCTGCATAGTGTGCGTTTTATACAAGATTTAAATTTCACATACATACATACATAAACTCACGCCTTCTTCCCATGGGGGTAGGCAGAAACTACAGAACGCCACCTGCTACGATCCTTACATACTCCTTTTGCCTCGTTTACGTTCATACATCTGGTCATACACGCACGATGGTTATGAGTACTACGCACCTGACCTTTCAGAAGAACATCACCAATAAGGTCACTATTATGTCTTCCTAGGGCGTCCCCTCCCGGCGTTTCCACTCACATATGCCTTGTAAATACCTTTTGTTAATCGCCCTTCATTCATCCTCTCAACATGACCAAACCATCTTAGCACACTCTTTTAAATTTTTGTCACTATATCTTTTAAATTTAAATTTCGGATTTAAATTTCGTTTCATTAATTTGTAGTATCATCAGTATCATGTTTAGATATCGATACCCATCACGTCTGCGGAGTTTCGCTAGCTATTTTAATTTGACCCTGTAAAAATTAAACTGCACCTTCAACCAATGCTATGTTGTTTGAAGGAAAAATAATAAAGAATTACGTATTACAACGTTATTTGTAAAATCAACCCCAAGGAGGTAAAATAGGGGATGATTTTAAAATTCAAATTTAATACCTATAGAAAATTTTGTGTAGTACTTCTTTTTAAGAGATTTAAGGCTCGTTGTCACTGGCGCGACGCGAAAGCGCGACACAAAGGCACCGCGTGTCGCGCGATGAGCGGTGCCTTTGTGTCGTCCTGTCGCGTCGCGCCTATTTACGGGAGCCTGAAATATAGTCATAGTCCGTATCTTGAGATAACAGTTTTCTTTATTTCAATAAAATCGGTACACTCCCAAAGTTTTTACAATTTATTATCTGTCTATCTGTCACCTTTTCACTCCTTAACACCTGAACGGATTCGGATGAAAGGCATACGAATAGGCCATGGTTTGGATTAGGACATAGAATACTTTTATCCCGGTAGTGCGTCCCGTGGGACGATATCCGACATCCATGAGGGCTAAGCCGCGGGCATAAAGCTAGTTGATAATATGTACAGATTTAACAAGGTTTTGTTATTTTTTTCACAGTACCTCTTCAGAATGCGATGCAGACGTCACGTAGGTATAGTCAATAGAAAAAGTCAATAAGTATTTTGAAATTTTGAAGTCAATTTATCATTGTAGATAATTATTATTCTGAAGACGAAAATGTCAGTAGGATAATTATTTAAACAAGAATGAATAGGTACCTACTTCTAAGCCGAAAATAAATTATTAAGGATTTTAGCCGATATTGACAGAATACCGTTATAGTTTTGCAAAATATTGTTCTAGTAGTTTACTTACCAGGAGAAAACAAAAACGTACTTACTCGTAATTAACAAAAAGTGTAGATGAAATAATTACCAGGAAAAGATTTGAAAACAAAAACAATTGACTAGGAACTAGAGCTTGACTAATCCGGAAGAGTATCCTGTTTGCACGTAACCGCAGTTTTACGGAGACAGAAGACTCAAAAAAACATATCATAACAATAATGATGAAATAATAATAAAAAAAAAATAAAAAAAAATATGATGAAAAAAATATATATATATATAAATATGATAAATGATATGATGCAATGATAAATGATAATGATTAATTAATGATCAATGCCTGTAATCCCCTATCACCCACATTTCACCAGTTATATTTAAGACCCATGTAACAAGGGGCGAATATGTTGCCATCAACCGGGCACAAATAAAGAGCTAGTGATAAATTCCAGATAGAAAAACCCAATAACATTGCCTGACCTGGGAATCAAACCCAGGACCTCATGCTCAGCAGTAGCACTTGCTACCTTTAGACCAACGACACGGTCATCATCAAAATAAGGGAGTGAAAAAATGTACAGTACACATCCTAACTATCCTATTTACACACATCAAGTGTCTAGGGATCAAGCACGGTTTTGCTAGTTACTAAAAATCAGGTTTTTTAATCACATTTTTGTAACTCCTATGAATACTTCTTTAGTAAATTTCGTCATTTGAAAAACAAATTGTTTTTTGAATTTCGGTCAAACGATGAAAATCTTCTGTCAAGTCGTATTCCTCTAAAGTCCTGCAACGGGGTTGAGGCCAATTCAGTAAAACTTCTGCCATACTTCTAAGTGGAATCAATACAAAAGAAGGTTATTATGGAGGAAAGACGTCATTTGAGCCGAGAAGAAATGATCAGAGCCGTGGGAATGTTGGAAGCTGGTTCTCGGCAACGTGCTGTGGCAATCGCTCTGGGTACTACGCAGAGTGTTATAAGTAGACTTTGGACACGTTACCACATCACTGGCAGGGTGCCAGAGTGACATGGAGGACGAGCTCGTATCACGACACGCAGACAAGATCGTTACATACAAATTACTGCTCGACGAAATCGTACAATGACCGCGATGATGTTGGTAACGAAGCTTAATAGCTCTTCAGGGATGTTAATAAGCGATCAAAACATAAGAAATCACTTGCATGCAGTCAATCTCCGTTTCCGAAGGCCGCTACGTGTGCCTATTGAGCCCCGCAATCGCAGAGCCTTTACTATGGTCTCGCGAACACAGAAATTGGGCAGAAGAAGAGTGGCGTTTTGTGTGATTTTCTGACGAATCTCGCTTTGGTATGAGGCCAGATCCTAGACGTACACGGTATTGGAGTGATTTGGATGAACTCATATTAATTACAACGGCGGAAATACTAATTATTTATTATATAAAAAACTTTAAAAACTTTTAGTTTTATCTTTTTAACACATTTTAATGTCAGGAGAGTTACGTCAAAATAAAGTAGGTAACAATAAAATACTTAGTTCTGAATTCAAATGATTATACACGTTACGAAACGCCGGGAGGGGACGCCCTAGGAAGACATAATAGTGACCTTATTGGTGATGTTCTTCAGAAAGGTCAGGTGCGTAGTACTCACAACCGGCGTGCGTGTATGACCAGATGTATGAACGTAAACGAGGCAAAAGGAGTATGTAAAGATCGTAGCACGTGGCGTTCTGTAGTTTCTGCCTACCCCCATGGGAAGAAGGCGTGAGTTTATGTGTGTATGTATGTATACACTTTAAATCTAATAATTGATAGACATGGAAATTAGAATTCGTTTGTATTTGGAAATGCGATGATTCCCGAGGGACACTTAGAAAATAGTTGTACTGTACAGGATTCGAAGATCTAGCTCAATGACCAGCACTTGGAGAGGCTTGTGTCTGACAATGGAAAAAAATAAGCTGATGATGAGTGAGTTATACAAACCCAATTTAATAATAATAAATGTAGGTAACTATCCGAAGTCGACGGTATTATAATACATGGTCTTCACATGATCTGACCAAGATTATGTCTGGACTTTAAAATAGACTGTGACCTCTGAGTTTGTTTCGGCTTTTCTTTTTAGAGTAGGTAGTCAGATAGGAAACGCCGACCTCATCTAGTTTAAAAAAAATATGATTGACTTGTAAAAGTGTTTGTACAAACCTACTTACATAAATAAATCACCTATCATTTATCAGATTATTTGTAAGAAAGTCCAATAAATAATAGTCTTATTCTTACTATGAATAAAATATACTTACGAGCACCTAGTTTTTTTCTAACCAAGCTGTCTCCTGGAAATAGAATAGATCACCGACCAATCCAATAAGTATAGTCAAATCAGTGGTAACAAATTAACATTGACATCGCTTTTCATAGTGAAAGTAGGTATTACCACTGATGTGCGGAATTGTATGTCAATATTCCTTTGCGCAATCGGAGCATAAAGATTGACCTTAAAGATGACCCATTCTGACCGTATTATCCAGTTCTAGGGATTAAAATCAGGGAATGTAGGTGTATATGGGCGCCAAGCCATTCTTTGATTTTATTTTTAAGCTTGTTTTTGATTATTTTGTACCCAATCTGACTTCCATGTTATTTATTAAATTAATACTTGTATTTCCGAATAAGTCTATGTTAGGTTTTATTTTGATGTATTTAAAATATTGTTGTTTCCGGTTGAAATTATAGTTTCCATTCTTATACTTCCTTTTGATTTATTTAAAATATTGTTCATTTCCGTTTGAATTCATATAGTTTTTATTCTGATACCTTCCTGTTGATTTATTTAAAAATATTGTTTGTTTACGTTTGAATTTATATAGTTTTTATTCTCATACTTCCTATTGATTTATTAAATTATTGTGCGTTTCCGGTTGACTTTATTTTAAGTTTCTATGTTGGTATTGAAGATTTATCTTGACACATCCGCTTGAATTATTTAAAATGTTACATCCACTTGATTTATATAAATTCTACTTGGCGGTAAAGTTTCGCGGTAATTTTGTGTATAAAAACTGTTGTACTGTGAATGGGAGGACATTCTTTGTTCGCTGCACCTGGAATAAACACCCTGAATTGAAGTAAGGAATTTTCTTTGTACTCTCTTCAACGTTTCTCTGCCATTTCCTATTGCTGTGTATTTTAGTGATATATCGGTGCAAAGTATTATGTCTGACTCCGACAACGACGGCGATCATGCGCCGACATGTACCTATTAGTTGTTAAGTATCTAGAGACATGCGCAAACATAAAAAAATCGTAACTAGGCCAGACTGGTGTATGTTTGCAAGTAGTTAGTTGTTAGTGGGTTATCTAAGCAATAATTTCGCATCTGTGTTATTTCTTTTAAAGTAGGGATTCAGATCAAAATGAAGCGGAGCTTTTATAGCACACTGTTAGGCGTCTATTACACGCTCACGCAAGCGTCACACAATTCCAAAAGTCATGATCATGAATGACGAACGACGGAAGGTGAGTGATGGAATTCGATCGACATTAGACGCTCATTCTGACTGATCGTCAGACGTCAGTCATACCCAAAATTTTACAGAGAATACACGTGTCCACTCAAGAAAATATCGACGGTGGAAGGGAAAAACAAATGTAGCGCTATTTGGTTAATTGTTCAGCAGAGCTGTTTAAAGTTTTTATTTTAAATGTATTTAATTTAAATGAATTAAGGTCAATAATTTAAAAAAAAGTGGCGTTTCATTTAAATGTACTTTTGAGTAAGCAGGGAAAAAGATTTTATACGCCATTGAGAAAAAAAAAACTTGGAAGGATAAATTAATTAATTCACCAAATCTCCATAAAAATTCGAGGGGAAAAGTATTTTCAATACCAAATCAAATTAAAAACATAGAAGGAAAAATGCTTGATATCACTTCGATGAAAAAAAGCAATAAGTACTTATAGAAGAAACTTTTATGTACGATGCCTGTATATTTTTTTTGATGGGTAACATAATTTATTGACCATATGCGGGTTATGAAGTATAATGTTCTGCATTTTTAGTATACTTAATTGATCTCGTTTATTTCGATCTTCAAAAATTTCATCATGGAGATATTGTGTCGCTGTACATAATGAAATGTTTCATGATAAAAGGAACAAGACCGTTACCGCCAATCAATTTACTTTAGCCTTATTACAATTGAACAAAACTTTCCTGCGATGATCTCCAGAGCGAATGATCCTACGTAATTCATTTATCTTAGTGCATTCGCACCCTTTATTTACCTCACTCCCTCCTCATTCCCTGTCCACTTTTAACTTATTCGATGGTTCAATTTTATGTAAATAAAGGATTTAAAATAATAACTTAGTAAAGGAAAGCTCTATTTATATAACAAAAGTATTATATTTCTAACCTTTTATCACACAATAATAGAGTAAAATTTAAAAATACACCTCTGAAACGCCAACTTTGTTAAAAATCATGAAAGAAAAAACAAATTATTTGCTACTGGCAAAATTATTTATGCCCGTAAAAGTAACTGATACGACCTTATTATTTATTAAAAGTAGGATGGGACTAACAACTGAAACGACTTGTACTTTACTTTTGAGGAACAAAACGTGTTACGGCACGTCTAGACATAACTTGGTAGGGAAAAGTATTGAAAGGCCAAATTAATTAGGAAGGGTAAATTGCATGATGCGCTATCTACGTAGAAAAATAAGTTTGGTCAATAACTAAAATGGCACTTACAATACTTTCAAATTAATTTATAAGACATTGTTGAAAAAATATATCATACAACGGTCGTTTGAAGGGAGTGTATTTTTAAAATACCCCATTTTAAAAGCTTTTTTATACTTTAAATGAAACGCCAAAAAGTGCTTCCGATTTGCTTCTAAACTAGACACATCGATAGAGAATCGAAAACCCTATCGAACTGTACATAAAACTCATTTTCGACCAAAGTGGCGTTTTATTTGTTTTTCCTTTCCACCGTCGATATGGATATTCATAAAAGAAAAGCCTGTATTGGAATTTTGATGGCGATGATTAGCAAAAAACGTGTAAAAAGAAACCGTTGGGTGAAAGATTTATTCGTGTATTGAGGAATAAGTACTCACAACTCAAGGAGAGTCTCATCTGTTAAAATAAAATCTTTCTCTGACTGTAGCACATTAGGCGGGACGGTGTTTGGCCGCGCGAGTGCGCGGATGTCTCTTCAGCGTGATCCGTGTCCGACTGCATCGCTTTCGCGCCCTGACTCGTTAGTCAGGGGGCGGACATCGATGAAGTGGCGACATAAATCGCCATAGCGGTCCATAAATTATGTTTTTACTTCTATAAAATTTTGTAATCTTTCAAAGAAATATAAACATCTTATAAGCAGTTTTTTTCGTAATTTATCTTGATTTTGACTAAGAGACAGCTGTTTTTGTTTGGCAAGTATCTAAGGTCATTAAAATATATCACAATATAGCACTTCATGGTCTATAGTAGCCAACTCCAGTAGTTGATTACTATAGGCTTCTTCAATTCAGGTACTCTAACCCAGCTGCTACCAACCATCCTGCAAAGATCATCATTACAGAGCTTGCCCAGGATTTAAACTTTGTAAAAGTTAATACCAATGTCAAAACACCCGTCGTCAAAAGTCATGCAAAAAACAAAATATCTAGATTTAGATCTATCAATTTCATAAAACCATCAGTCACAATATTAGCCGATAGGTTATCCGTCAGTCACAGCCTTGACTGCGGTTAAACTGACAGCAAACGAAGTTTTGCCATACAAACTTTAATAGGTATAGCGTTTGTAATTTTGATTAGAAAACAAACCCTTTAAAATACTAGATATACTAGATAGATAACCTGGTCTATCTATCTATTCGTGCAATTAATAATAATAATAATAAACCCGCAGGGCAGCATGCGGCGAGCTGTTGGGCAGTAGCGAGCCCACGGACCCTATCTCCTGGGGGAAGTCTTGTTCCTCACCTCTGGCTTGCCTTTATTGGCCGGCTGGGGTGAACAATGACGAGGAACAGAGCTCCCACCTCTTTCTTGCCGTTATTGGCCGGCTTGAGTGGAGATTCGCAAGAGCAAACGTGCTCGGAGGAAGGAAGTATTCCAGTAAGATGCTGGTAGGGATCTTGACCGTACTTTCGGGATTGTCCTGATAGCCGTGAGATAGCTCTCCACTCCTCATAAGCACCTCAGGACATATTGCCCACTTGTCGCTACGACACTATGTGCTAGCGACCGTTTTCGGGGGCCCATTATTGACGGTGCGTTTTCACACCTAAAAAAAAAAGTCACCCCCTGCCATTTTATCCATGTATTTTATATATAAAACATTGGTCAGGCAGGGGCCATAGCCATTCCATAGTTCTTTTAACCAGTTCATCTTAGCCTCTGAAACCCGTTGTTCGATAATTATTTTTGTTTCCATATCCTGCAATAGTCCGATATCAACCGGGGCTTGTCCTTGGGTGCACTTGCACAGTGCATACAAGGATAATCGTCGGTTGATGCCTCATTCCATTTAAAATTGTCTAAGGGGCTCAACGAGTTGGCTTAGGCTCCTCGTACGCCTTCCAAAGGACCGGGATCCCATGGTCCAGAGCTATGTAAACAAATAAAATAATAATAATAAAAACGTTTATTTTCTCCAATACAAAATTAGTACAATACTTAATAGTGTTTACAAAAAATACATTGATGTTGTGGAGCCTGGAGCCTGTACTAGCAATACCTATGTCACAGGTCTCCAGGCCTCCAAACTACCCAGACAGGCCACAGTAATACCAAAATCTACAAACAGATGATAGATAATAAACGAATGAACCGACCGTTGACCGTTAGTTCCATTTTTTAATTTCAAGAGCTGAAAGCAGGAATATTATGTATTTATTTAAAAACGCTTACGCGCTAAATAAAAGAGAAATAATAGTTACATAATAGAATAAGTTTAAAAAACTACTTATATTTTTTTGTCGTTGTTTGTGAAGATATCACATGAAAACCCTTAATTAAAAAAATTAAGTTTATCACAAATATACAATTGCTTAAGACCTTGAATGTCGGTATATCATCCAATCCAATGGCGAGTGACATTCAATTTACATGTAGTTAGGTACTACAAAATCCTCTAGCTCTAAACAATACTATAAGCGGCATTCCACAATATTCCATCGTCTTGCAAATATAGGTACCGAGAGCATTTGAAGTGAGTTTGCAATCGCAGCAGGGCTACCTGCAGATAATATCTTGGAAGGAAGAACACTTGTCAATGTGTCACTAACACGCCCCTTCCATTTTCAAATCGATAAGGATTCTAATATTACCTGATAGTGTTTTGTTCGCAGCTCTGAAATGTTAATTGTATTGCAAACTGACAATTAAACAGATGAAATTATCCAACCGGTATTTATGTCGAACCGCAGTAGGTTTCTATTTTTAGTTAAGTAGAGTTTATTTTTAGCTGCACTATATTTAGAGACTGTTTGTGGAGTAAACAACGTACCTAATGTTTTGGGTTTTGTTACATGGATCAAATGATGTGCGACCATCGATTTTTATATTTGTAGTATAAGCAGCAGTTTTACTTTATCTTATGAACATATTTTTCCACAAAACGGTGCATCAGACTTCTTTAAAGTGTACGTGATTCTCAATGATTACGTTTACGCGAAAGTTTTTAACATCACGTAGCGTTTACGTGGCAGCCATGTTGAATTTTTAATATTACAAGAACTTTATTATTCCTGCAAAGAAATTCACTTTTTATTTAAAATAAACAACGCTTTCTTATTTGTTTTCTTTTTATAAAATATCTAATTTATTTAAAAATGCTCTAGTAAGAATTTCATGAGCTTTATGAAGTAACATGACTTAAATATATTACCGTAGGCGCAGACATTACTCTTATGACTGAGTTAACATTAAAGCTTAAGTGTTTAGGAACAATATACTGTCACTGCTCATTATAAATTAAAACAGGAGTTATTATTATACGACTTGGGTAATATACTACTGAGAGAAATACTAACATATTCTGTTTCATTCCTACGCATAAGCAATGCACGTTCTACATAAGTAAGGGTATGAAAACGTGAACAGGTTCATTGTACCTACGTCTTTCTTCATATTTAATTAAATGCACACCTGTGTGCTTATTGGCTATGTATCGTTCAGAATATTCTAAAAAAAAAGAAAAAGAGAATCTGAGAAAATATCTAAAAAATTATTAACAGCCGTCTCCACTCAACGTTCTTAGTCAAAATGTACCTAAGTCTGCAAAAAAACTCACTACAATCAATCGTGTTTTCAGTATTCGCGAAAAGATAAATAGTTGGCACATCATTTTTGTTCCTATTTCAAAACAAGCGTATTTTTAAAACAGGTTCAATGACATGAAAGTTCTCCTTTGTCAACTGAAATATTGATAAAAAAAAACTTATGTACCGTAGGTAATGCGTAGCAATGACAAATCTACAAACTTATACACAAGCCAATGACGCTGGCACAGAATAATGAGCTTTATCCTTTCGTGCTTAAAACTTACTGAAAACAGCTCCACCTGACATTGGACATTGCAGCCGCAACTGCAGCAGTCATTGGTAACATCTGTGTCATTAGAAAAAAACCTAAAAAAAACTTGGTAGACGCAGAATACTTAAGGAACACCTGATCGCCTATGATTGCATTGTAAAAATATTGGAAAACACTTCCAATATCTTTAAGCCTTTTTAAACGTTTGACTTACCTTCATGCCTGTATTCCGCGGAGGGGTAGGCAGAGGTGTAAGAATGAGTCCTACAGTCCTTCACTCACTTTTGCCCAGTAATTTTATTATTCCCATACCATGTTTACTACATAGATAGGTTCCATGTTTAGGGGAGGCCTATGTCCAGTAATGGACGTCTTTCGGCTGAAATGATGATGCTGTTTACTACACTTTACCGCGGCAGGCCAAGGTGAAGATGAGACGAGCTTGACTCCTACCAAAAGGACTGGCCGGCACAACCAAAATACAGAATTGTGTAGAAAAGGGAATGGGCGGGCTTTGTCATGCAGGGTGACATTACAGACTAGTTAGAAAGATAATCCCCATTATTTATAAAAGTTGCTTAGAGTTAAGTAATGATTAGCGCCTGTTTAACCAGACATTTTTGACATTTAAATGTCTCTTAACTTTAACAACGTTTATAAATCAAACTCAAACACAAAGCATTTATTTCAATTAAACCATTTACAGGCACTTTTGAATTGTCAAGGGGTCGGTCAGTATATGGTGAAGAACGGGCAAGAAACTCCAAGGACACTCTTTTTAAATCAAGATATTACAAAATCCTGGGTACATTATTCTTGTTGCTTCCTTACGTGAGAAATATGTTAAAAAAAGATTAAGAAACAATTCAAAATAAAAGAATAAAAATAAGCCGTGGCAGTTAAGAGATGACCCAGTCCCAACCGACGGCGCTCGTTCACGAACACGAAATAAAAACCATGTTTTATCCCGAGCGAGCCTACTACCACTAACCCGGGACAAGTCTTGACCTCAGACGGAGTTTTTAAAACTTAGTTCCAAAAGAAGAAAGTGCAAACTATCCATCATGTCATCATTGCATCATAATGATTCATAAGACCGGCTCGCAATGCAGCGTAAATCGACCTTGGACCCATTCCCCACGTAACTCCGACCTCTTACGTACAACACACCTGCCCGACTATTTGTACCTGGCTGAAAATAGAAAACATTTCATTAACATTTCATGAAAAAATGTTCAAGAATTAAAACGGCCTCATTATACTTCCTGCAAACTATTTTTAGTGCACTTCATGAGCACTAATGGGCAGGCATGATCCCAAAAGTCTTACAGCTGGACAACTTGCTCACGTAGCAGTCGTTTCATGTAAAATACTGAAATTTAGCCGCAACTGATTAGACTGAGAGCCTCTGCCTTTCTTTATTGCATCCTGAAACTGTATTATAAAATTATTACAGTAAACGATTATCAACTACATTCACTTAATTAAAATTGCACAGGCATTTGCGTAGCTAACATACCTAATTATTTTCAATTTTCAATCGCAATTATAAAGAAACAATAGGTGTAATTAAATACTATTACGAAAGAATAGTAAATTTATAATATGAAAAAAAATGGACAACAAGTATTTATTCACGAGAAAAGTCAATGTGTCGCTCTTGGCAACATTTTTCCGCCACATAATGTTTGTCCGTGACTCTGCTTATATTTAAACATTTCTCGTCCAAGGCGAAGCGCGGACGCATGGAAACAATTACAATAAAACACAAATAAACAGAGATATTAGACAGAACTAAATTCAGCCAAGTGTCTTGGCTAAGGCTGCGATGAACTATAACTTTCCAAAATATACACTGGATTTACTTGAAACCTTGCAGTATTGCACGGTTTTTTGTTATCATAAACAGCTACAACAGTAACAATACTCATACATACATAAACTTAGGCCTTCTGCCCATCCTGCCAGGGTCACGGAATGTTCGAAAGAGTTACCGTGGCCCTGGCGCATAGGCAACTAAAGGAATACGGGTGGGTTTTAGTCAGTAAGAGTCTGACATGCCCTTCCGCTCTGCCCAGAACGGGAGAGGTCATCTGATGATTTCCCGCCCAAAAAAAAAAAAAAGGTCTTCTGCCCATGGGGGTAGGCAGGAACTATTTTATGCCACCTTCTACGTTCCTTACATACCTACTCTTTTTACTTTCTTTACGTTCATACTTCAGCTCATACACGCACGCTGGTTGGGATACTATGTACCTGAGCTATCTGAAGAACATCGCCAATAATGTCACTCTATGTCCTCCTAGGGCGTCCCTACCCGGCGTTTCCACTCCCATCTGCCTTGTAAATATTCTTTTATTCGTCACCTTTCATTCATCCTCTCAACATGACCAACCCTTCTAAGCATGCTCTTAAATTATTGTCACTACATCTTCTTATAAATCGCACCGTTCCCTTACGATATCATTTCTCTGCAAAAATACCCATATTAACCCGTATCTGTAAGAACGTCTAAAATTCACATTGGTATCTTATAGTCAAAAGATACGCGTGGTCGCAAGCGCGACTACTGAACATTTGGTCCTGGGTTCGCCCCGTATTGGACAGGACTTAAACATACCTAATTGGCGAACTCTGGGTGTACTGCAGGTAGGTACTACACCTTTGGCTACCTCTTCGAGGAATACAGGCGCAACGTTATGTTGTTGTAGTCAAAAGAAAATTCAAGGACAACGTTTTATATAAATACCGTGGCACTGAAATCTCTGTGGGGCTAAATACGCCGTAAATTTGTATTTGTTTAATAACAGCGACACTGGGAACAAAAACATTTTTTTTTTAACACTTTCTATGTTTAATTGCCCTCTTGGGCAACACACGAAGCCGGATATCCACAAAACCACGAGGAAAAATATCTAAATAAACTTCGGAACCACGTAAATATCTAACAGTGAAATGATCTTTTATTAAAACCACAAAAAATAAAACCTACATATGTTCTTAAAATACATTGTATGTACAAGGTAAGTGAATTTATTTTTGTTTTATTGTCATTTTGTGGCGTGTAAGCAGCAGTAGAATCTGAAAAATAGAAAACCTAGATACTTGATTAGGTATAATATGTAGGTATTTCTGAGATAATTTGGCTGATTTCCACAAGATCAAGAGCTTAAACTTCAGTAATCCTTAATTAAAAGTTTTGCTTTGTTCGTGTGTTCCTTTGTCCAGCTTTCACGTCTAAACAGTTCACCTATTTCCATGAAGTTTTGCATAAGTAGTAATAGGTAATTTGTGATACAGAGACGGTATCGGGTATACCTACATACATAATGCCGAATAAACTACAGACTAAGGACCCGTTGTTTGATGAGTAGTCAAACATACTAATAGTTAAAATGCGTTAGTTAAACTAACAATTTGTAAAAAATTACATAAGTATGTTGTTTGAAAAATGGTTAAGCTAACTATGGTAAAAAAAATTGACAATTTGCTATGAAAGTTAACCATGCGTAGTCAGAGTAGTTAAACTTTAACTATTGTCAAGTGACTAACTGTAAAATTTACTATTGGTCATTATTAACTACGTATCAAACAACGGGCCCTTAGAAGTGGTTCACTCCCCTATAACTAATAAACAACCGAAAACATCGAAATTTTTTTCAGAATTAAAATATTTACATATTTTAGTTTAAAGCTGAAATTATGACACGTAACATGTACATGTACTAACTACGTTGTTAATGATATAGTTTTTAATATTTCAGACGCATTCATTATCTTGAAACATAAACAAATATTATATGAAAAACAATCACGTTACTCTGTTGGCTGTCTCTATAAAACCTAAAAGGACATAATTCAAAATCTAATTGCTACTTCTGAAAAATTAAGTTCAATAGCCTAATGGCTACTTCCAAGCCATTCGCATAGATTTGATGTTTAGGGAAAACAGAGAATCCGGATATTAAAGTTTAATCATCAGCTTTAATATCAGGCCGACTAAAAATAGTTGATGTAAACTAGATAAAATTCCGGAGTATAGCTAAGGAAAGCGGTTTCATTCGCTGGCTGGAAGCCGAAGGTATCAGTGATCGCTAACCGACTGTCAGTTTACTGTGAGAAGTTTAAGTTCAAGGACTTGTGTGGACCTGTGTTTGTTTATTCCCTTTAAAACAGGTGAGACAGTGATTATTTTATTTGAAACAAAATATGATAAATGTAAAATATTGGACACGCTACTTTTCACTATTTTTTGGATGTCTATACGTTTTATCGGAGTTTTATTTAGTTTCTTTTAAAATCTTGATTAAAAATAATACCCATAATCAAATACATAGGCACGTTTTCATAGCCATCGCACATGTGCACACTTATTTACGTCTGCGTCTTACATATTGATTCATAAATCATATGTGCTGAAGTATGAATCACTCGATACCCTGCAATTGGCAGAGACTTGTACCCGTCGATATGATCATCAAACAACATAACCGTGATTGCTGAAACATTGCAGGTGAGGGCGTCGGTTTCACAGCGCGCGCGCAGGCAGTGGGCGGGCGCCGACTCCGGACTCAGTAAGAGACAGGCATCGACGCCGCTCGCACGAATCTGAACGCAAAAAGGTATAAACACTTAAAAACAACGCTTCTAACTGCTTCATATAACATTTGCACTAATAAAAGCTTACAAATGTCTGTGTATTTTTTTCGACACTAATCACCTGCCGACCTCGACATCCATGACTAACTTCATGAACAAGGTGTTCAGTTACAAAAATAATTCGCCGTGACTTCATGCGACTGAAATAACGTTTCGTTCAAGCGGCTGCTGTAATATTTTGGCTGGTCACGAGAATATTCTGTTCCTCACTTCATCGATATGGCTACTTTTACATTTTACTTACAATTCACTGTTTCTGTGTTTATAAAAATCTATCGCAAACATTTAATGTTTTCTCGATGATCCGTTTTAATGATTGTGACTGTTGAATCAGAACAGAAACTTATTCTTGTACATCAGACAGTCTGAATTATACGAGTGGATTATTTTCAGCCTTGATGACGGTATTGTTAACCTCGTCCAAGCTATAAACATCTCGATTGGTCTCACAACTATCTCAATATTTTTAATGTTTACCGTGTCCCCTGCCAAGGACACCATAACATTGTTTCCGAGGAATAGTTTATTACTGGCTTTAGTTTACACTGTAAGCGTCACATTGCAAGTTATATTATCGTTGCAAAATTACAAACTGCTGAACACAGTTCTAGCAGTTTAGTTTATATACGATAGTGATCATTATAATTGATTATAATCACAGTTATCAAAGCATTTAATTGTTGTTCCACTCTTGCAAAACATTTCCAGTTATCTTGAATTTATAATTCCGAAAATAAGTGCGCAAATATTTATTACGCATGCGAGCAAGGAGTCCAGAACGAAAATAGCCGACACCTCTCGCCGTTCACATTAAATATCGCATCTTGAGCAGCATGGAGATAACGAACTATTTTTCCTACACCTACACACATTCTCTAACAAATTTACATGAGCCCAATATTGTTTGAAATGCATTCATAACTTTCAAAGTTTCAATCAACGGATCAAAGTAACATTATTTTTTCTTAGAACTGTCTTTGAGATGTCGGAAGGTAGTTTTATGAAGCTGCTAGCGACACAAACCTTGCACTTTTAAGGCATAATAAAAGTGCTACTTATTCTAGTTTACTTTCTGGACATAAAACTGTGTATAAAAATGACAACTGTGTACTGTACAAGTTTTAGTACCTAGTTACATCTAAATAATAAGAAAATAAACGATTGTATATTTGGTATGACAGCGAAATCAATACAGACCATCTCGTTGATTCGCAGATTACAGGCATAACATTAACATGTCTAATGCATCAATACGTTGATTGTAAGCGGATGCAGGGATCGAGTAAATTTTCAACATGTATCGGTAAATAGCCGACATACGTTTGATCTTCGCTTAAGGCGCTTCCCTGACCAAACGACCTTGAGCGTTCGGTCCTTCTCTGTCCCGTCGCTGAGTCTCGCTCTGTCTCGCTCCCTCCGCACGCTCATTTATCATAAAATTCACAAAAATAATGAAATTATTTAAATAAAAAAAGACAAGTTAAGTTTAAAAATAAAATAAAACGTGTATTATTTAGATTTTTCTATCCATTAGTGTAATCCTCAAAGGAATAGAACGTCACCTTTAGCAAAAGAGGCATGCATCAATAATTTTAGTCACTTTTTACAAGGAGATTTTAGATGTATTTATAACACATAAAAACAAATAAGAACGTGCAATGTGATGATAGGATATCGAACATTAATAATGTGCTTTTAGATGTAGTTTATTACCCATAGTGAATGAGTTAATAGCCTCTGAATAACGCACTATGACAAGGTTTTGGTCGGGGTACCGCCTTAAGCCTATCGTACTTGGCGTTCTACATGAACTAGTTAACATTGTAACACATGCTCTGTTTAGACATTTCACACATTCATTCCGTGAACATACACGTATTCAGATCTTTGTTTTGATTCCATTTCTGAATGTAACGATTGCTTCTTTGTGTTAACTTAATTATGTAAAACTCATTTGGGATAATAGTGCCTTTAGTGAAATGTGGGGGTTTAATCAATCATTGTAGGTACAAATGAATATTACGCATTCGAATGTTCTGTGTAAATAAATCCTTGGCAGTGAAGACGGGATGTTTTTTGGGTACAGAAAAATCACATGTTTTTAATGAAATAATTGTTTCTGATCTACACGAACTACAGCTGTAGGAATAATAACTGTATAGAATGTTAGTGGGATGTATGTGAGTTGGTTTATTAGCAATACGCCTACGAAATAGTGATATAATTTAATGTACCTTTTAAACCGATATAGATCTCTTATCACCTACAGTTTAAAGTGAAATTATATTCTTATTTACAAACGAAAAAATAAAAATATAAATGTTGTTGTTCTACGATGCGGTAACATGAAATAGGCTAATTCTGGAGTAGAATGTGACGACGTTGTGAAAAGTCTTCCGTGTTCATTTCGCAATTACAACGACACTTTGTACACAAATAATTCTAGTGACGAACGATTCTGTACCAGGCGATGGATTGTATGATTTACAACATTATAATATAATAACTAGGTACAATAGCTCTCAAAATTTATTAGGAAATTAAAATTCTTGATAACAAATGTAAATTGCTCATAAAAACTAGCAATCTAGCCCGAGAATATTTTATGTAAATACCAAATAGATAAAATATTCTAGCTTTTTCATCAGCTATTTCCTCGTATATCAATAATAGAATATTCTGTACCGAAGACGTTAGTATTGAAATCTTATTCGCGCAAAGCTGACTGTCTCCAGCACATTATTCGGAAAAAATATGATAGCCGTCGTTGGCGGTGGCTCGGCTAATAAAAACGCAATAACACGAGGTGCCTCGACGCCAACCCCGAGGCGTGAATCTTACGAGAGTGTAATAAAATTATCTCATGAGAAGGATAAAAGGAGAATGGGCGCCGAACTATAGGCTTCTGCCCTGAAGCCCAATAGCCATACCAATATACCAATGGAAAGATCTTTTCAAGTAGAACCTTTGCTACTAACACGAATTTTGACAAATTTTTGTCAGTTCGGAGTTAATGATCTAAATAGGTGATAACTTAGGCACCGAAGTTAAGGAATTCTTGGCGCCCAATAGCCATAACATATACAGCTATGGAAAGCACTTTTCAAGGAGAACCTTTGCTACATACACGACTTTTGACAATTGTTAGTCAGTTCGGAGTTAATGGCCTAAATAGGTGACTACTTGGGCACCGATGTTTAGGAATATTCTTTGCGTTCAATAGCCATATGTGATATATCAATGGATGATGTTTTTTTAAGAGAAAAATTTGTTACTAAAACGAATTTGGATGGGACGGCAATCCGACAAGACTTGGGGATCAGGAAAAATAAAAATAATACGATTATACACTGCGTTGCAAAAATTTCGAGCATTATCTTCTTCTTCATAAATGGATAAACCTGCATGTTTAAAACGGCTTTATCGATTAAAAATTATATTGCTGGCATCTAATGGGTTGGAGCAATCATGTGGCGTGGCATTTATGAAGCTTATAGATTATTCTCGGAAAAAAGAAATTCGCCCTTCTGAGCACCAAAAATAAGACTTGGAATAGAAGATCTTGCCACCACTTCTTCTCTGATTTAAGCCCAGGTAACGCTGAGCAAAATCTTCAGTTAAACATTATCTCGCTATTTTGAATTTCACTAATGTTTTTCTGAATATTAGGAATTTCGTAGCTACATAGCTTTCATAAATTATACTCATGAGGTAAATACCGAAAACTGTGGCAGGCTCATCGGCCTGCCACATTTTTTGGTATTCCATGTGTCGGCATTTCATTTTTATTATCATCCGTTATGAAGTTATGGATTGGATCAGGTCTGTTATGGGTTTGATTTAAAATAGTCAAAAGGGTGGGTCTGTTATGGGTGTTTTTAGCTGCGGACACAAAATGAATGGCAACGTAATTGTGAGTGTATTACGCACATGGGCGTAGCTAGGGGTGAGGGGGGGGGGGGGGGCAAGAGTGAGCAATGCCCGCCCTAGATTTTGTTGTGCCCACCCTAGAAAAATAGACAGTATTGAAGAATTACTAACTGTGTAATCGCTTTTTATTACCGTTCCGTACCTCAAAAGAAAAAAACGGAACCCTTATAGGATCACTTCGTTGTCATCCAAGCCAACCCGTACATTTTGACCAAGATGTAAATGTAACTTTAACTTTTTAACAGTGAAAGCGTTATTTAAGGCAACGTACTTTACCTGAAATCTTTTTGGTGGGATTATTTAGAGGCACTTTTGAATTGTCAAGGGGTCGGGCAGTCAGAAAGATGAAGCTAGTTGCCCATTCCAAAGCGTAGTAGGTACCTATGGAGAAGAACGGGCAAGAAACTCCATGTCAATGTTGATTGATTTACTTAAGCTGTTATGTCCGTAGTACCTCTAACCATAATTTTTTCAATGTAAAAATATTTCCAAATACCAAAGCCGTTTAGTAGGAGTAGGGAATATTAGCCAAAAGAAAATATTTCGGTAAATATTTTTAAGGCCAAATTATTACTCATAGGAAAAAATCCTGTTATAATAATATGTACATGAATCTATAACTTTTTGTTTTTTCATGTTTTTTTGCCTCGCCGTTAATGAGAAGTAGACTTTATAAAGTGACCGTGTTACGGTACTAAACGGTAGTAAGGGCCTTACTTAAATATAGCACAGAAACAGCCATCAGTACTAGATTATCCCGACAACACAATGAAAGCTGCTCATTTACTTGACATAATCAACTTGTTAAATGGGGATTATGAAGTAGAGGGGTGATTGCGTAAGACATTGACGTAGAGTTACATTGGCTTTTATCTAGGGGAGATAGCCGTCCAGCTGAACTGACCATAGTCATTTAATGAGAAATCATAAATGACGCCTAGTAATAGGTACCTAATTGGTTTATTTGGAATAAATGCTTTGAGTTTGAGTTTGAGTTCATTTGCAAAGAAAACGTCCCCATTTTGAGATAGAGACTTAAAGGTGCCGTAGTCTTGCTTTAGCATTGAGATGGGAGGGCTGTGTCGCTCGTTGCTCCGTTCCGGCTATCGATCGACTATGCGCATACGAAGGGCATGCCAAAAGAAATTAGATACTCAAAAATTATAAAAAAAATTCTTTAGTACAAGCATCGATCTTTTCAAAGTAATCACCCTGAGCACGTATACCCTATTCCGCATGTCTAAACCAATTGTAAAATATCTCCGATTACTCTTCTTTAGACATCTCAGAAATCTCGAAATTATAGGCAGCCAGTGCATCTTCTTTGCTTACAAACCTTTCTGCTTTAGTTCCTCTGTGATTTTTGGAAATAGGTAATAATCACAAGGCGCTAGGTCAGGGGAATATGGCGGGTGAGCGAGGATAGACACATTTTTTTGAGTTAAAAAAGTCGGGTTTCTGGCAAACGTCTGCGGCGCCGCACTGTCGTGGTGCCAGAGAAGGCGCTGGATTCCTGACTGTGGTCGCTTGTCACACCAAGCTGATTTTACAGTTAGAGCCCAAACTGTCACATACCATTCGGAGTTCACCGTTCTTTGATCCTACAGTAGCAATATGACCCGTTCGGTGTTTTGGTGCGCGGGAGTATTGCGTTTAGCTCCGCCCACATGCGTAAGATCATAGAGGCCTCTATACATCTTAAATTTATGTATTATATTATGTGTGTGTATATGTATTTAATAATGAAAAAAACACAATACACTGTTCAAACTTCTTCCTATACAAACTTCGGAATACGTTCTCTAAATGATAGTGAAGAACTAGAGTACGCTAAGAGTAGTTTAGAAGAACTAAGCGAACACACATACAAAGACACGAAAAACGACTTTGTTTTATACTTGTAGATGGAAGAGAACGTTTTGGCTAAAGAGATATTTTACCTCTGTAGCCGAAATGTAGTTGTAAAAAACATGTCTGCCTAGCCTTTATCGAATTCAGGCGTGATGTTTTTTATGTTAATATAATAATGAGTATGTTTACAAATTGCTGGTTATTAAGTGTTGATGTTAACTTCACATTTAGGACGATTTAACGCCGAACAAACCAATAATTCAGACAAGTCTTATTAATAACAAACGTTCTTCTAAACGAGATCTTTTTAATGAAATATATCTTAACGATATTAGGAGTTTCGGCAGGTTTAACTTTATCTTCGACCAACTTTTAGAAATTGTTACTAAAACGACATACGAGTATAGAAGGCCATGTTTTAAAGTGGACGGTGATAGGCTTAAAAGATGATTTTTGCAATGCACAGAAATAATGAAGGTTAATTAACTAACGAAGTACCAGAATTTCAATAATGCTTAATTACTCATATTTAGAGCTCTGTAGCTCCTCACTGACTAACAATCGACAGAAGTCGTCATATTACGAAATATTCCCCTTGTATTATCTTTCCATTGGTATGTACTTTAACGATAATGGTCTTGAGGGGTTTGTCATGATTGGTCGACAAACGGTTGGTCGACGTAACGATTGGTTGACAAACGATTGACCGACAGTAAAGATTGACCGACACAACCATTAATCGACATATACGATTGGTCGACTCAACTATTGATCGACAATAACAATTGGTCGACATTACGATTACCATTTAGTAATAAATTTTCTATAAGCAAAGAAATTCAGAAGCAGAGACTTCGAGTAAATCGAGATGGGCTCCTACTTCTGGGCGGTTTAAAAAAAAATAACCACCTTCTAACCTAACCTGTCCGAGTCGGGGTGCCCCGAGTCCCGAGCTCGCTTCGCTCGCTCTTGCATCCTATCCCCGATTGTGTAGCGTTGTCGGCTAATCGTAATGTCGACCAATTGTTATGGTCGATCAATAGTTGAGTCGACCAATCGTATATGTCGATTAATGGTTGTGTCGGGCAATCGTTACTGTCGGTCAATCGGTTGTCGACCAATCGTTACGTCGACCAAACGTTTGTCGACCAATCGTTAGTATCCCGTCTTGAGGGCAGATTTGCCCAATCTCCTTCGTCATCCTTATTTTTCTGATACGCGTCCTGGCATAAATAGTCGTATATTCCAGAGAAGAGTAACTAATCTAGGCGTTTGTTTTGACATGTCAGCTTAAAACCCAAAATCCTGACAGTACACTAAACTGATAAAACAAGTTGAGTAATAAAATTAAGTACTCTCAGAGAATTAGGATTATGATTTTCAGTTTATTTTAGTAATATGTCAAAGCTTTCAATACTAATACATAAATCAATAATAAAGTCTACTAAGATAATATTCATGTAATAAAATTAAATTACCTATGTGTTTATTACAATATCTGTATCTGTTCTTGGGCCATAAACCAATGTATTTTTGAACGCCTGCATGCATCGTAAATTTTATTATGCTTTCAAGAGTGCAGTTAAAAGTTGAAGCTGATTTAAAATACGGCAGATTCTAGTTCTACCTCTATAGGTAGAACTAGAATCTGCCGCATTTTAAAAAAGCAAAACGTTTATAAAAGCATAACATTCGTATATACGAATGTTATGCTTTTATAAACGTTTTGCTAGTTATACTTATAACAAAGGCAAATAAATATTCCATTCGAGAGAAGCAAAAAATCAATGGCCTACAATTGATTTTTTAGTCGCGTGGTAGTTAGTAAGAAATATACCACCCACTATTTCCGGCGTGTATCTCGTAAAGGGCGGCTAATTAATTCTTACAACATTTTCCTGTTTTTCAGCAGATGCTATTAATAAATTAACTAATAAAAAAATGTTTTCTAACATTCCAGCGCTGAACGAACGAATACAAGATGGCCACCGGCCCGAAGATAGTGCACAAGCAGTTCAACTCGCCCATCGGGCTGTACTCGCAGCAGAACATCAAGGAGACGCTCACCAAGCACATGTCGAACCTCGGCAATGGCACCGTCGGGTAAGACCTAACTTAATTTATTACACGACTGCCAACAATAGGGAGTGGTATAAGTTTGTCAACAGGGTGTAGAGGACATCGAGGCGGTACATGGTTCTAGACCCACCAGCATTAAAAAGACAGCTTTTCTATAGGTACATTTTGACCGTGTCGATGTATTGTATTTTTGTATGAAACAGTTTTTTTTAGAATAACCGATGAATTAATTTAATACTCGAGGGTTTCCACTACTCTATCCTTTTACTACTTTTTCCACAATACAGGATTACCTATTTCGAGTGACAGTGAACTTAATTACGTCACAATTTTTCAGCTACTGTGTCATACTTTACTTTAAGTGCACTTATGTATTCTGACCACTGTAATTAAAATAAATAAATTATTTACTACATGCAGAACCACACACATATTTCCACATGATTTATGTAGTAATTTTAATTTTAGTAATTTCATATATGTAAATGAATTATGCCACAATAAAGCCTCTACAATTCTACAATTTCAATGACTTCAACTTCATTAATAAGTTTACATTATCCACTTAAACTGATTGAAGTTAACGACAAACTGATCTAAGAAACATAATTGTAATGTCTCCTGTGCTTTCACGAAGCTTTAAATATTATTAAGCTTAACAAACTAGACATTTCGGTTAATTTGATATCTGTACATTAACTGAATATTAAGATAGTGTTTCGTATGTAAGCCCTTAAGAAGAAATATATCTGACATTAATTACCAAGGCTTCTTATTCTTGAAGAAGGGTGTAAGTTAATACTATACGTATTACGGTGATAATTGATTGCCCACGTCATAATTCGTGATCGTATTAAATTAATCCATTAAGGGTACTTTTGTTACTTTCTATCGGAGTAGATAAGTACCTACATAGTATAACTGGGATTCATAAACCCGTGATTGAGAACCTTGACATTAAGTTACAAGGAAATTCACCAGCGATTGTAAAAATAAATTTATGGAATTTACGATTTTTTGTCTGAATATAATATCCGCTGATTGTTCCTCATACTAAATATGAACCCCAACACTAAAATGTTTATAAAAAGTTCTGTGACTAAAGAATATCATGTTATTTAATTGGTAACACGATAATTTTCATCAGGCTTTGCATACATGGAGAAAATACTATTGTAAAGCTTAGATATCTATGATTTACACTGATCAGTATACAGCTGAATGCTACTACCCACATCCATCAACCTTTATAACACGATCTCATTCGTCCTCAATAAAATAGAAATGCATATTTCAATAACACAGGAACTCGTAACTGAAAATGTAAATATTCTGTCAACAGCACTTTTTTTCCGTCCATTTCCACCATTTATTGTTCCGTCATCCCACACCGTTACACCAGAAATAATCCTTTCGTTTCTCATAATGCAGTTAAAAAAACAAGGAACTAACCACCATTGTACAGTCAGCAATAAAAGTCGTTTAACACTTCCGTTTTCTAAATCTTTATGCAAAGTTATTAATTAAAATCGGAGCCGAAGTAAAATTTTAAGGATTTGGACTCTTAGGACTATTAGGTTTATAAAATGCTAAAAAAGCAGATGATTGAATAATTTTGTGTCAATGACGATGTGTAAAAGTAGCAGTGTTAATCGAGTTTTGTTGCTGACCGTACGGTCCCATTTTGATAAATGGGTGTCTCCAAAAAAATTTTTTCGAGGACAAGATCACATTAGCATGAATAAAAAGTATAAATAATGAGGTCCTCTGTCACATATTTTTTTAGATTCCTGTAATAAATAAGACGGGAATGTATTATCACCTGTTTTACTTGAAATATAAGGGTATCACTGTAGTAAATAATACGCATTAGCTGTCCGATGTGATGAAATGATTTCGTTAAAAAAAGGTATCTTGTTTTGGCAACTTGTTTTCTCTGTCACCTTACAAATTACTGAATAACAAAAAGCCGATGACTTTTGAATGTTTATATTCAGCATTTGCGTTAAACGTAGGTAGTTAGGTCTTGACTTTCAGGACAAATTATTTTTGATCTCTCTAAAAGATTTTTTTCTTTAAAACAACTCTTTGAAATACTGTCTGGAAATCAAAACATGGAGCTATTTTTAAAGAATGCAAATTATTTTTAAAGCTATTTTCCGTGCATCACTTAAGTAAAAAAAATACATATACTTTTCTTTGCTTGTTGAGATTTTTGTTTATATTATTACTAGCTTTTGCCTGCGGCTTCGCCCGCGTGGAGGTCGGAAATTATCCCACGGGAACGCACTACCGGGCTATAAAGTATGCTACGTGTTAATCCAGGTTATAAACTATTTGTGTTCTAAATTCCATCCAAATCCGTTCAGAAGTTTTTGCGTGAAAGAGTAACCAATATCCATCCATCCATCCATCCTCACAAACTTTCACATTTATAATATTAGTAGGACTTTGTACTTTCACTATTGTGTAGAAACAAAAACTACTTAACTATGTTCGTACATTCAACTTTTTCAAAACACAATGTGATAAGATAACTTATAAAGGACAGAAGTTGAAATCGAAAGCGAAAAGTGTGGGATGGTAACAAACAATCATTTCTATAAAAAATACTTATTTTGTATTGAACAGTTTCATTGTTTTTGCGCATGATCTGTTACTTATATCTAATACGAGGGTTTAGACAAATGGCAATCGCTTTCAAAGCGTTTTGTATTTCTACTAGTGGGTACTATTAACAGGATTGGCATAAGCTTTTCGGTAGCTTATGTCAATCCGATACATTTTACACTTTTCCATTTTCTTTATCGCCAGGTAAGCTTTGGTTTTCTAGGAAAACGGTTCCGTCATATTATAACGGCCGTCATGGAAATCTGTCATTTTCACCAGTATTTGACATTAATGTGTCAAAAACGCTCTGTAGTTGGACAGCCGTTATTGTGTGATCGTTCACTGCTTTCTTAGGAAATCAAAGCTTTATCACTGATAGAATGTCACTTTGTCTATGTCTAATTAGTGACTTTTTTTTTTTTTTTTTTTTTTGGGTTATGGCTTCGCACGGTTTGTGCATTTAGCCAATGTCACGTTTAGTTAGTATGAAGAAAACAAAGTTAGGGAAACGAAAATATCATTATTAAAAATTATAACGGGATTTAGGATAGGACGGATACATCTATAGGATCAGTATTATTTAATTACAGTGATATCATAAAGGATAATGAGCTAAATACAATGACGAAAAATTACAACTTAATATTATGTAAAGTAATGAATGAGACTATGCATTTATATACAGGAAAGCTATTTGTGCAAAGTAAAGAAAGTATTGAGGTAGGAAAAGGAGTACGGAGAGACAAGAGGTTACTGAGAAAGGATGAACGGTCATATAAAGGACAGGAGAAAAAAATGTGATCTAAGTCGCCTACGTCTGCGCCACACAGGCAAATGGGGTCGTTGATAATATGAAGTTTGGCAAGATGGGCTGGAGAGCAGACATGACCCAGTCTCATCCGTATTAGAATGGAGGTCTCCATCTTGCCAAACTTTGCCCTGCTAAACCACGGTTTTTCCGGAACGTCGGGTTGAATAAGTGAGAAATAACGACCCTTCGATTTGCTTCCGATATCCCAAGCTACCTTCCAGGTGTCCCGAAGAAAAGTCTTTGGTAACGTCACGAGGTCACAGCAAAAATTAGTATACGGAACTAAGTCCCCACACTGCACCGCATCACCGGCGAGTGCATCAGCCACTTCATTGCCATGGATTCCAGCATGAGCCGGGATCCACCCAAATTGTAGTGAATTACCCTCTGAGATGGTTCTGTACGCAAATTCTCTTATTAAATAAATTATAGGCAACTGTGATTTGTGTTCGAATGGGGATTTATTGATGGCTAGAAGAGCACTTTGGGAATCAGTAAAAATAATAGATTTTTTAAGCTTTAAAACACGGATATATTCTATGGCTTTTAAAATGCCGAAACATTCCCCCGTAAAAACAGAAGTCTCTGGAGGCAGTTTTATTTTTTGTACGATGTTGTATTGGGAATGGTAAGTACCTATTCCAACACAACCCGTCGGAGAACGCTTGGCAGCGTCCGTAAATATATGGTGGTACTCTAAGTGTTCAGCTAAAAAATTATTAAAACTTAAATGGCAATCGGCATCTGATTTACTTACACAGTTATATTTTATGATGGGACTGAATTGTAAACTCTCATAGCTACTATTAAATAGGGGAAGTTTATTGGAGCGGTGAATAGGGGAAGAAAGTGAAAGGATTTTTTTATAGCTTACAACTAAACAAGGAGCACGTTTATGGGACCAGTAATTTGAAGATTCAATTTGCAACACTAAAGAGTCCAATTTGGGAATGAGAGGATGGGTTGAGATCTGAAGAATCCGGAACAAATATTTGTCAGATAAGAATTGTCTTCTAAGATATAAAGGAGCTTCCCCGCATTCAACTTGGAGTGCATTAATGGGACTAGACTTCATGGCACTCGAAATAATGCGTAATGCCTTAGACTGGATGCGATCCAATTTTTTAAAAGCCATAACACTAGCAGGTTCTAAAACTAACAAACCATAATCCAGAGTGCTTCTGATGATTGCGTTGTAAACGAGTTTCAAAGAAAAGGGATGGGCACCCCACCACACACCAGAGAGGCATCTAAGCATGTTAAGGTGATTTTCACATTTGTTAACAATATAATCACAATGAGGAACACCACTTAATTTAGAATCGATTATTAAACCCAGGTATCTGAATTTATCTTTTACTGGAATAGGTATTTCCTTATAAAAGAGATTTACCTCGGGAATATTTCTCTTCCGGGTGAATAAAACAGCTGCGCTTTTAGACGTGGATAAATCCAAACCGTTTAGATGTAACCATGACTCTAAAGTAGTTAAAGCAGAATTGATAACAAAGGTAGCTTGTTCAACAGATTGGCTTGAAGAATACAATAACAAATCGTCGGCATATTGAAGGACCTTAACATGGTTAGTCAAGGAGGAGTCCAAATCAAATGTATAAATATTGTATAGAAGGGGACTCAGCACAGAACCCTGTGGAAGACCTCTCCACACAAGACGAGATACCTCATGATCTCCTATTAACATGTTAACAGAGCGTTCACTCAGGATATTAATAATGAAATTGGACAAATTTAATGGGACTTGTAAGGCTATTAATTTATTTTGTAAAACTGATAAGACAACATTATCATAAGCTGCATTAATATCAAGGAAAACTGCAACGGTAGAATGGTTGTTAGAGAAGGATAACCGAATATCGGACGTGAAAATACTTAAACAGTCAGTTGTACTTTTACCTTTTCTAAAACCATATTGTGATTCTGCCAAAAGACCCTTACTTTCAACATACCATTCTAAGCGATTTTTAATTAAGTGTTCCGCTAGTTTCATCAGAATTGAAGACAAAACTATGGGACGGTATGAAGAAACATCAGATGAAATTTTATTTGGTTTAAGGAATGGCAACACCATTTGACGTTTCCATTCAACAGGGATGTTTCCTGTATTCATAATAGAATTAATAAGCTGTAGATAATATCTGAGGATGTCATCATTTAAATTAGCAAAAAAGGAATACGGTATGCCATCAATGCCTGGCGCAGAATCCTTAGTTTTATGAATAACACCCTTTAATTCAGTGAGAGTGAATGGAAGACCTAGCGTCGTATGGGTGTCTTGGATATTGGATACGAGAGACAGGTTAAGGTTAATACCCTCAGGAACAAAAGGAGGAGCTAATTTATCTAAAAATTTACTGGCTAAAGAATCGGGTATAGGAGAAGGGTTGTTATAAATGGACCTAAATCTACGAATATTGCGCCAGACAATCGTAGGGTGAGTATTCGGTGAAATTGATGAGCAAAATGTACGCCAAGATTCGAATTTTTTCTTCTTAAAAACTTTATAAGTTTCATTTATTAAGTTAGTAACAATATCAAAATTAACATCAGACATATGAAGGTTATAATTGTATTCAGCCTCTTTACGTTTGTTAATCAATTCTGTGCACTCTGAGTCCCACCACGGAGGCGAAGGGATTGCAGTAATATTGTTATTTTTTACAGGGAATACTTCATCTGCCGCTGCAATTAAAATGAGTGCTAAAGCTTCAGCACAACTATTTTCATTGCCATCAGAAATAACAGGCAAGGAGCAAAGTTTTCCGTCTACAATGTTTCTAAATTTGTCCCAGTCATTACAATTTCTATTAGGAAGTTTATGTTTTAAGCTTGATCTCCTTAATGGTGTATTTGATTTGGGAAGAGGATAAGAAATAACTATTGGAAAATGATCACTACCATACGTGGAGGTTAGAGTATGCCAAGTTAATGAAGAGGCTAAGTTTGGAGAACAGATAGAAAGGTCGATTGCGCTTCGGTTCTGATTGGGATCTGAACGACGTGTGGCAGCTCCTGAGTTCAAGATGCATAAGTTATGTAAGTCTATTATATCTAGTAATTCATCGCCATAACAATTAGAAGTTGAACAACCCCATGATTGGTGATGGCAATTAAAGTCTCCCAATATTAAGAATGGCTTTGGAAGAAAGGAAAAAAGATTATTAATTTCTTGAAGAACAGAAGAAGAAGGGTGAGGAATGTAAATAGAAACAAGACAAGTATGATGCACTTTAATAGCTACAATTGAAATTTCCTCACTATGAGGAGGCAAGGTAATAATAGAGAAAGGGATAGAATTCTTAATAAGTATAGCTACTCCACCATACCCATCAGATCTATCCTCTCTAATGGTTAAATAACCGTTAATTTTAAAAATATGACTAGATTTGAGCCAAGTCTCTGCTAAAGCAAAGGCAAATGGCTCATGTTTATTTAAAAGATATATAACATCACTCTTTTTGTTTATGAGACTGCGGCAGTTCCACTGGATTATTTTGGATGTGTTGTCCATTATGGGTGGAGTGAGAAACATTAAAAGAAGGGGCAACGTTGGACGGTGAAATGTTGAACTGAGACAGAAGATTGTGTAATGCACAAAGAAAATCGTTTATGGAAAAATTTGTGTCTTTTGTTTCATTAATAAGATTATTAGAAAAACCACAACCATTTGATGGTTGAGGAATGTCAAAATCTTTAATAATGGCATTGTGAGCCACCTTATTATAACCTTGTACAGATTTGGGGGGAGAGCGTGGTTTGAGAAAGACAGTCTTTTTATAGCTACTTGAAGCGGGCATTCTATTAGCTGAAGAGATTGACGGAGAATCTGCAAATTTTTTGGAAGGTGAAGATAAAAGTGTATCAGCATATGATTTAGTTACAGGTGCATATACTTTAGCTGCTTCAGCATAAGATACTGAACTTTGTGCCATGTATGATTTAATTAATTTTTGCCTAGAAAATTCTGGGCAAGACTTATTAGTAGCATAGTGATAACCCGAGCAAAGGCAGCAAGATGCACTTTCTTGTTCTCTTTCGCAACTGTCCCCAGTGTGGCCTTGGCCACATTTATAACAACGAGGTTTCGACCTGCACTGAATTTTAGTGTGACCAAAACGACAGCAACTGAAGCACTGTTCAGTAGGGAAAATATATAAATCTACAGGTAATGCATTATAACACATAAAAATCCTTTTTGGTAGAACCTGCCCATCAAAGGTAACAACTATGGATTGGGATGGTTTCCAAAGAGTTGTACCATCAACAATGGTTTTAAAATTGAGGCGTCTGACTTTTAAAATTGGACCGCAACCAATTGGTACTGTTATATTATCAATAACTTCCTCCGGAGACCATTCCGCAGGAACACCACGCACTAAACCCATTCTAGTAACATTAAAAGTAGGTATAAAAGCTTTATAATTATATGTCTCAAGACTATTGTTCGCAATAAAGGAATTTGCGTCCAGGAAATTTGAAAAAGATAGGGATATTTTATTGCGCCCTATTTTTTTGACGCTACCATTTATTACATTTTGAAAGGCATTGTGTTTTAGGAACTTGCCAAATGTGATTGGGTGCAATGTCGTTCCATCATCTGGTGAAATGGTTTTTTTTTGAACATGAATTACAAAAGGTGAGCTGTCAGTTTTATCATAAGATTTTCGACCTATCTGGGTGGGAACAATTAAGGACGGAGCAGGAACATCAGATATTGTATTATTAGGCACATCGGTGGAAACAATAATTTCGGTGCAGTTAGGCTGTAATGTAGTAATTGCTGTTGAGTCCGTGCAACCACAACCCGAAGACTCAGAACCGTGGTTTTTACGGGTACGGCGGCGTTTATTGCAGTGTTTGCAAACATGCACACGACTTCTTTTTAAGTGACGAGCCGAAGACGACCCATCGGTATCCATGCCCGATTCATTAGAAATAGTAACATAATTGCCTGCCGGGGGCACAAAGACCCCCGGGTCAGGCGGCTCGTTCATTTTCCCGCTAAATAACAAAAAAGAAACTTACCACTATCGAAGAAACTAAACAAAACTAGAATGAAATTATAAGTAAAAGAAAATAGAACACTAAAAACTACAACTACTGATCTTATAAACAGGTTTTTTTAAATTTTAAAATTAATCTCAAAAAGGACGCGTCCACCAAGTTGAAGTTTCCCGCCGTTTTTTTTGAATTAGTGACTTATACAGGGTGGCAGTGACATCGACGCGCATCCTGTTACCAAGGATTCAGTACATGATTCTAAAACACCCTACGTTGACATTTTTCATAGGTTATTAAAAAAAAAAAATGCTCCATACATTTCGACCGTGTAGGTATTTCACTTTTCTATGAAACAGCAGTTTTTTTTTATAACCGGTGTAAAATGTCTACGCTAGTCGATCTAGAATCACGTTCTGAATTCATGTTTCAATGCCAATCCTGTTGAAAGTACCTACTAGTAGAAATACGAAACGCTTTGAAAGCGATTGCCAGTTGTCTAGGCCTACGAGTATCAGATCATGCGCAAAAACAAAGAAACTGTTGAATACAAAATAAGTAGTTGTTTTATAGAAATGATTGTCTGTCAATAGCCCACATTTTTCGCGTTCGTTTTTAACTTGTCTATTATCAGTTATTTTATCACATTGTGTTTTGAAACAGTTGACTGTATGAAAATAGCTAAAAAACATTGCTAAACAATGGTGAAAGTACAAAATAATAATTTACCTAAACAATAATCTTAACAAGCAAAGAAAAGTCAATAACTTTTTTTACTTAAGTGATAAGGTTGCATGCAAAAATGCTGTAAAAATTAATTTGCATTCTTTAAAAATAGCTCCATGTTTTGATTTCCAGTCAGTATTTCAAAGAGTTGTATTAAATAAAATAATCTTTTAAAGAGATCATAAATAATTTGTCCTGAAAAACAAGACATAAGTAGGTACCTACGTTTAAAGCAAAAGCTGAATATTAACATTTAAAAAGTCATCGGCTTTGTGTTATTCAGTAATTTGTAAGGTGACAGAGAAAACAAGTTGCCAAAACAAGATATACTTTTTTAACGAAATCATTTCAACACAGCGGGCAGCTAATGCGTATTATTTACTACAGCGATACGCTTAATTTCAAGTAAAACAGGTGATAATACATTCCCGTCTTATAAAATACAGAAATCTAACAAAATATCTGACAGAGTACCTTATTATTTATACTTCTTTGTATTTATTTATGTTAATGTGACGAATGTCATGAAAATCTGTCATTTTCACCAGTATTTGACATTAAGGTGTCAAAAACACGCTGTATTTGGACAAACGGTATTGTGTGACAATTCACCGTTGTTTGGGAAACTCAAGCTTTATCGCTGATAGAATGTCACTTTGTCTATGTCTAATTAGTGACTTATACAGGGTGGCAGGGACATCGACGCGCATCCTGTTACAAAGGATTCAGAACATGATTCTGAAACACCCCGCGTTGAAATATATTGCCAGTTATAAAAAAAAAACTGCTCCATGAATGAAACAGCATTTTTTTTTTTTGATAACTGGTGAAAATTTTCTACGCTAGGGGTCTAGAATCACTTGCTGAATTCATGGTTACAGTCTGCGCGTCGATGCCACCCTGTATAAAAATAAAACAGTACAAATCGGTCTGTCAAAAGTGTAACAAACTGTTTATGAGTAAGTAATTGTTTCACGGGGTTTTGAACGTTTGCCAGGGCGATGACGTCTTATTGATACAATTGTCGAGTACCTAATTAGTCAATGGATATTAACAATAGAATACCCTCGTCTTTTTTGACATTACACACATATTTCTACATTTTATTGCGAGTGTACGCCAACGTATTTACGTAGTAGACATTAATTACGAATGTCATTTGATTTGGCGATAAACACGTTTTTTTTTTATAAATTTAGATTTTCTTATATTGTATGGGCAATTTCAATAAAAAAGATTATGTCGTGTACCAAGCACTCTAGCTACTATTTCTTTTTACTCAAATTAGAGAGTGATGTGAACTTACAAAATTAATGCCTCCATAGTCCTGCATAAATCTCAAACGCTCAAACAAAATACTTAACATAATCGCGTCTATTCGGAATGTAGACTGACTGCAACGCGTTAAAAATAAAAGCCGCGAGCTATAAATAAAGCCACACACACACACGAACATGTAGGAAACAAAACAAAATGAAAGACGTGCCAATAGGAGGTCGATGAGTCACACTCACCCCAAACGAATCAATACGATTACGTCTATACGAACATTACAGGTATTTGCAGCTATGCTCACGTGTGTATGCCCCACTAATGGAACAAATTAATCATCAGTGATGCTAATACAATGTGCAGTGAGCACATTTGGGAACAGGGAAAAAGCATTGTATGCCTGCAATTCAGATGAGATTCAAAAACCCAGTTTGCCGCTAGATAATAGGCAACCCCTACACCTACAATAAGTTTGTGCAATATAATTTTAATTGTGCAATATGATTGAAGCAGCCCTTGCGCTCAAACGATCAATTATTTTCACGCAATAACACTCACGGCCAATAAGGCGGACTCTACTTACACCTACAATAAGATTGTGCATTACCTACTTTTATTGTACAATAATATTGAATCATCCCTTGCACTGAAACGATCAATGATCAAGATTGGGCTATAGCTATCGTGGTGCTCTTGTGGCTAGTCGAAAGAGTAGTATAAGAAAAGGCTGAAATATACTCACAAACATCTTTCAAAACACTTGGCATTAACTGAAGAAAAGGACTTTACGCATAGTCCTTCTCCAAGCTAAAAAAAAACTACAAATATTGCACAATACTGATCCTACACGGTGCAAAGAAATAATATAGTGCAATAAAAATTCAACTCGCTCAAACTTTTGTTCAATCATTGCACAATCTTTAATATTAAGGGGATGCGCCAAGGTAGCCCGCGAAATTAAAATTTTCTTACGTTTTTGCAATTTGCAGGTCACTTGTCAGGTTGTATTTTGATCTAAATATGATTAGCGACCGTATCAAATTTGGCTTTTCAGAATTATAATCATTAGAAACAGCAATACAACTCCTTATAGTAGAATTAAACTCAAATGTCATGATTCCATGAAATAGTCATTCTATAGGGTAATATGAACTTACAGAGATGTATTGCTCATTCTAATGATTATAATTCTGTAAAGCCATATTTGTTATGGTCACGAATCAGATTTTAATCAAAATACAACCTGACAGTGACCTGCAAATTGCAAAAAACTTAAGAAAATTTTAATTTCGCGGGCTACCCTGAAAGTTCCGCCTTAACCCTAAACGGTCAAAAACATCGTGCAATTCGTGATATTGGGCAATAATCTTCTAGGTTTAGGGGCCGCCTTGTTTGCAATTCCGACATAGAAACATACAGGCACTTTCTTTTAAGGGTTCCGTACCCAAAGGGTGCCAACGGGTCCCTACTACTAAAGCTCCGCTATCCGTCCGTCCGTCTGTCACGGGGCTGTATCTTTTGAACCGTAATAGATAGTCAATTTTCAGAGAGGGTGTACTACTATGGCCGCTATTACAACAAATATTAAAATAAAGTTAAAAATAAAGGGTGTCCATGCAAGAAACGTGTTTTTAATATTTACAAAATACGTAGTGTTATACTATATTGTACGGTGGTACGGAACCCTTTGTGTGCGGTATTGAAGTCAGAATTACAAATGTAATGAATGTCACAACACAACACCGCAAGACTATTGACGACGGATTGTCAAAATAACAAAAGTATAATGTCATGAAAACCGAACTCCGCAGACTTAGAAATGGTGTCTTGAAGATCTTATTTCCGGACGAAGGGAATATTGTATGAAGAGAACTATGATAATTTATATGGAAGAAGCAGTAGGCGTACATTAGGGTAGGATCGCGTTACTGCACGAACGCGGAGCTGCCGAGCTACCCTTAAATATTCGAGTATTTATCTTCTGAGATACATTATAGTGAATGTAGACAATTTTTCAGAAAACATATTCTAATAGAAAAGTACATGACTGTGTTCTTTAACAAAGTCTTTGATATTTTTCAAACTACATATAATATTTTTTACTATCTCTAACCTCTACCCTATATTTTTTTGAGAATCTGAAAGTTATCGCTTTTTATCCCATCTGCTGGCACGCCAGGCTCATGAGCCTGATGCACTTGGAGGTTTTACCTTCAATACTTTTTGTATACCAGAAAAATTGTAGCACAATAGGTACACATAATTTAGTTTTCAGCATCAGCTTCATTAAAGCACTACTTAGTCAAGTGCAAAATAGACTCTAATATATAGCTACTTAGCCAGTTAGGTGCATGTTATATTACTGCTTTAATTTATTGTACGTATTGCATACATTTTATGACTACCTATTAGGGTGGATACATCTTTCAGTTAATCTGTACCACAGCTATAACAATGATTTATCGATTGTTTCTGCAGTTAGCATGCCACAGCTGACTTGTATTTTCTTATGGGCAACAGGCCAGTTTTAAAGTGCAACTCGACAACAAACAAAAAGTCATTCATATAGGTGACACCACTGTCTTTAGGTGAAGGAAATACAGGATGATTTATAAGAAAGAAGATTTAGTTTTATTGTAATACCGTATTTCAATAATTTGGCTGTTTTGGGCTTAATAGTCAAATTGCTAACTTGTATACTTCTGGTAATATTTTGCAACGTCTAAGATGTTTACGGGAATTATATTCTACGGTGAAACTCACTTCCAAAGTATTTTTTTTTATACAAAGATCTTATCAACTATAAGATAAACGATTTTAGAGAAAACTCGTAAAAATTTAACGAAAAGCTTTAGGTCCTTTGACTTTAAAAGAAAACAGGTTTTCATGAATATATTAAAATTTATAGACACAGTTCCTACAAATTGGTGATAAATAAAATAGACCAGATGTCATTTTGTTGTTGTTGACTATTGCACCTCGACCTTTGATATCTGGGTCACCTAAATCTTGAAGGTCCTAGCCCTGGACATGGTCAGCATCAATTTCTGACCGTTCTCACTTTCGGACTAAATCATTTTGATACAACAATAACATCGCTACTTCACTTGATTCAGGATAAATCTAATTAACTTTTACTAATTGGGTATCTTTTTACTTGGCGGGACTTCTTTTGGAAAAGAGCAGCAGCGTAATTGCGTAACGCACTTACCTACCTATAATTCAACAATATTCATTGTGTTTTATGTACGCTGTCAAAAATCAAATCATTTATTTGCTTGAATATAGGTATTATATATTGTATATTGTACCTGTATACCGATGTCCTTTATACCATGTCCTACCTTAATAGGTGTGCAAATATCTATTATCGAGCAGATTAATTTTTCAAACATGTGAAGCATTGGATTGTGAATTTCCTTCAAAATCATTCGGATGGTGATACGCTCGGGTGCTGGAGTAATTTACAAAGTATTTTAAGTACTCGTAGGTATGCCAAATAAGTCTTTCTTGTCGCAAAATTCGTGATAAGTTGGAACTTGTTCTGTCGCTGTTATAGTTACATGGTTTTACTTAGTCTGCATAACATGTTATACGTCCTGCCTAGTACCTACAATGGCAGGTGCAGGCTTGTCATCTGCTTATAGAATACTGAATACTCATACAAACGTGTTTTGTAAACATGGAGCTTTGACTGTTGAAGTATTATTCTTATTTACATCAGGCGTAGGTACATCTGCCTATAAATTGGTACATACAGTCAAAAAATTTTACTTATATTTTTTTCTACAACTAGCCCGTGACCCAGTGGTTAAGGCCTCGCCTCTCAGGCATGAGGTTGTGGGTTCAAATCCGGGCATGTCAGTGACTTCTTCAAAAAATATGTACTTTTTAGTACATATTTTTTTGTGAGCAGTGGTGGCCCAGTGGTATCGGCCCCGACTTACGAGTTGTAGGTCGTGGGTTCGAACCCAGGCAGGCGTTTTACTTTGTGTAAATAATTTGATCACCACTGCTCTCAAAACGGTGAAGGAAAACATCGTGAGGAAACCGGCATGTCCTAGAACCAAAAATTCGAAAACATGTGACATCTACCAACCCGCACTGGGCCCGCGTGTTGGATTACAGCCCATTCCCTCTCAAAGAGAGGAGGCCTGTGTCCCAGCAGTGGGAACATTATAAGCTGATTAAGCTATGCATGCTTATGCTATGTAGTTTTTGAGTTTTTCTTGGGCATTACTGACATTGTAGCGGTAACTACACCGCCGCACGCGAGCTACACTTCATACTGACGTCACGAAAATCCTTCATCGCGCAAGCAGAGTTTACCGCGCGACCAGCATATATACAACGTCCCGACTTCAACCGTTGAGCAGTTGCCCACCAGAAACAACACCCGTCTGGTCGGAGGATCCTCCCTTTTCTATGGAGGTATGAATGAGCTGTTCACACTGTTCCTCATACCTCTATAACATCGGTGAAGGAAAACATCGTGAGGAAACCTGGACTTCAAGTTAATATAAGTTTCAAATCACCAACCCGTCTTGAGCAAGCGTGGTGATCAATACTCGTGCCTTCTCTGTGTGAGAAGAGGCCTTTGCTCTACAGTGGGACAATAGTAGGCTGGTATCATTATTAGCCCTTGCTATAGCAGAAAATTGAAGGTCGTTAACGACCGACTAAATCTAAATATTCATTCTTTCAAACTCAAACTCAAAGCATTTATTTCAAATAAACCAATTACGAGCACTTTTGAATTGTCAAGGGGTCGGTCAGTCCGAAAGATGAAGCTAGTTACCCATTCCAAAGCGTAGTAGGTACCTATGGAGAAGAACGGGCAAGAAACTCCATGGACACTCTTTTAAATCAAAATATGGTTACAAAATATTGATTACATCGTTCATGTTGAAATTATGCATGTGAGAACGATGCACAACGTTAAAAGCGTCCGTAATAAAAAGACAAAAGCAATTCAAATATTAAATTAAATTAAAATAAGCCGTGGCAGCTAAGAAATTACCAGTCCCCACTGACGGCGCCCGTTCACGAACATGACGCATGGATCAGCACCATTCAGCTCAACCATTTTGAAGGGAACTTAATGATCCCACACACACGCCACCACCAGCGAGACATTAGAGTAAGCATGACATACTCTAAGCCGCCAGGGCACATTCAAGTAAATGAAAGAAAAACCTATTAAATGGTAGCTTTATAATAGGTACATAGTACTCACACATGTGCTATGCAATTATACAATACTAAAACATTGAATTTATACAATGCAAAGACAGTTTTTAAAATCTTCAGCAGCTCCAACAGTAGTTTCAAATGCTAATCAATTAGTTTATGCGCCCTTGTGGAGCGGGACCAGCGTAGAGCCAAGCATTTTTATCAGCGATGTAATCCCCCAACTTATAATATGCTTGGCTGCATAGTGTGCGTTTTATACAAGATTTGAATTTAGTTTCATTCAGTTGAAGAATATGGGGGGTATTTTATTGTAACATTTTAAACAGTACCCCATGAAAGTTGAGTCTACTTTAGCCAGCCTGAAACCTGGTTGAACTAATTGATCCCCATTTCTAGTGATATATAATAATTGTGTCTTAAAACAACAACCTGTTTCTAAGGTACCTTTATTAAGAGTGCGTCCAAAGATAAACGTTGGTCTGATTTGAATGCCGTTGACCGATCAATTATGGAGTGCGCGCTGCCGAAGGGGCACTGACATTTACGCAGATGAAATTTAGCAGCGAGCCAACATAGTGGGCATTCCGCAGTGCATGTGGATCATCAAAGTAACGCTAAAATAAATTGGTGCAGTACATGATACCTTTGTGTAGGAACGTTGGAAGTACGGATGGTAAATGTCTGCGCTCAATGTGGTAGCGATAGAGGCACTCAGTGTATTTGCTTTGCCTGAGAGCTTTATCTGATGTAAGACAGATTGCGTGCGTTTGCGCTGAAGGTGTGTATAGAAATAATATCTAGACAGGAACTGAAATAAGGTTTACATTGTTTGGTTTAATGTTGCAATTCAAGTTGGTAATAAAAGTATTCTCCGAAGCTGCAGAGTTTTAGAAGGTCACAGAGACATGAAAAAAACTGAGTAATGACAAATCGGATTATTTTTCTAAGAAATTCTGCGTTTTTTTTTTTTAAATTTAATTCTTTATTAAACTTCGCTTACTTTGGAAACAAAGCAAAAAACTGATCAATAAATACATCTAAAATCAAGAAAGAAATGTTATTTAGTGCGAGTACTTTGAATGTTATTTGGTGCGAGTAATTGCTACCTGACGCTGTATTTTATCTCCTATCTCATTATTAATGGCAAAAAGCGACAAAAAGTGGAAATAAACAAGCAAATGAGGAAGAAGCCGCGTGCGCCGGCGCAGTCGCGACGCGACCGTAACCGCGCACTACACTGCGCCTGCGTGAATATAGGAATTTCATATTCATAATTCAATATTCATGTGATTAATATTACTGTCATAAAATATAAAGTTTTTGAACTAAATTCCATGATTAATAATAAATACTTTAATACAATATCAAGCTAGCTTATTTAGCTATTTTTCTGCTATTTGGATTTTAAATTAAAATCAAAATTAAAGTTTTTCGTCGTATTACCATTTTTTTATTTATTTAAAATTGCACAATCATTTGACTGTAGCCGTTGCATTGTCTGCAACAAAATTATCACAGTGATATCATAATCATAAAAATAGAAGTTACCCTGAAGCAAGGCAGACTCACCAGCGAGTCAGGATTTGGCATTAAACCGGGCGCACACTCATCGCAATATAAATAAAAATACACGTGAAATAATACATTGTCGAGTTAATTAATTTGTCCTAAAGTGTACCGCGAGTGCTTGTTACAATGGGTACTGTCATCGAGACAAATGGGTAAGGAATAATCAGGTTACCTGACTGCATACTTTTTTATGGCATAATTATGTAGAATAGACGGAACACTGATTATCAAGTGACGTGCAGACGTTTATTGGCGTGCAATAATTACTTTCTTTGCTAAATTTGAATTAATATTCCTTATTTTGTATGCCACATTTATGACTAATAATAAGTATTCGTCTATGTACGTTTTAATATTTATTAACTTACGTGTTCTGATTGATTAATGATGGTCTGCAAGCTTGTCACGATTGTCGGTTTAATTGTAAGAATTTGATTATCTATACTAATATTATGAAGAGGTAAAAGTTTGTTTTTTTGTTTGTAACTGTGTATGTAGGGGGTAATCCCTGGAACTACCAGTCGGATTTCAGAAATTCTTGTATTTGTTAGCCCAATTCTTGAGGAAGGCTATAGGCTATTTAACATCACACTAGGACTCTTAGGTGCCGAGCAAAAAGAAAAAAAAACAGAAAGAACGATAAGTGAAATCGTAGTAACGGTGCGAGCTGGCGATCCGACGGGGTGGGTCGGGAGAACCAGAAATTTCACGCGGATGAAGTCGCAGGCAGAAGCTAGTAAAAGATCGCACTACATTTTATCTTTTAAAATCTCAAACTCAACTGACACAAGACAGAGATAAATGAACTATAACTTACCAACAAGTTTATGACGTCTCGACGTCGACGAAAAACTCTCTCATTTCTAGTGAGAAAAAAATTACCTACTTAACTGGAAATGCTAAACACCTATAAAAATGTAGGTAATTTCTAACCCCCTTATTAATAAACGCGGAGTAAAATGACAACCAGCACCCTAAATGGGTAACACACTATCAATCACAATTTGAATATTTTTGAAGCCTGTTGCTAATACATTGCTTCTTATTATGTTCGAAAAATTTGTCTGCTCAACATCGTAAATAACGCAATGAATGTTGTTGAACTGTCAAAATGAAAGCTATTCCCACCGTCAGCGTGTTAAGCAATTACCCCGCAGTATGCAATTCAGGTTATCCATATATTTTTCGAGATATATGTAAGGCGTAACTTTACTCCACGTTTATTAATAGGGGGTTATCTGTGTCAAACACCAACGAATCCCTTTTTCACATACAGGCTGTTTATTTTTATGCTTTGAAACAAGATACAATTATCTGACATTGACATCTGACCACGTTACCAATAAAGGTGCAGTGAAGTGAATGTAAACTTGATTTCTTTATATGGCAGCTGTTTGTTATAGGCACGCTGACACGGTCAGACATAGTCGTTGAGATTTTTACCACGTACGTACGGTGATAAAAAATAAAACTACATATTTTGGTAGTATGAACATACAGAATTTTGTGTTTTAGGTAGGTATATGTGCTGTTACACTAATCTTGGTGTTTTTCAAAACTCCATCTAGGAGGATCACTAATAATTATCGCACTGTAATAAAATCGTCATCCAAACCGAATTTCGGACATGGCGGCACATCTCAGCGGAGACTAGCCATCGACGCGAGAGATATTATGGTGCACAAGTGTATGCGCAGACACAGGTGCACTCTCTCTTCTCTCGCTCTCATAGCACTGTATAAACTTCTAAACGCATGTTTTGTAAAAAATTTAGTAGACCACATAAATAAATCAACCAAAATCTCAAAAAGGACTACATTTGAAATATGATATGAAAATCCTAGTAGCGTCATTTTATTGCGAAATGTCCCCCGGCCGTGTGAAAATCACATAATTTTCCGAAAGTAATCTCTATTTGTTAGGTACTTAATCCAAAGACCTCAAGACATGATCTTTCCCATTTATGATAATAAATTTTATTTAAAAAGATCCCGATTAACTAAAATACCAACCGCTTTCCCTTTACTATGATTTTATTTGTTCTATGCACTATGCGTCTGCACCCCAGACAGTGCAGACTCATAGCTTGACGTAAAAACAAAGACAAAAAAAGAAAAGACTAAAGACAAAGACAGAGACAAAAACCAAAGAGACAAAAGACTAAAGAGAGAGAGAGAGAGAGTAAAGACTTAATCGATATGACTACAGTCATATCGATAAAGTCTTTACCTGTGTGACTGTTATACCTTCATACCGATATTTTCCATACATAGGGTACAGCATTTCCTACGTTATAAACAGCGAAATACTAAATAAAACTGTAGTTGAGGAAAAGGAAAATATATTTTTTGTTTTACTTAAGTAATTAAATACTTATGAAGAGATCGTCTAATTTAAAACTGCACGCCCCTCCAAAAAATATACTATAAATACGTATACTATAGAAACATTTGAAAAGTGTATGCAACAAGCAGTAGAGGGGCGTGCAATTTTAAACTGGACGATCTCTACCTACAGCTTAGAAAAAGCCAAACCATATAAATAATAAATATAATAAAAGTTTTTATTTCTCACCAGCATAGCAAAAAAAAAAAGATATAGACATCAAAAATTCTTCCAGCCCCTGCAGTCTCGACATTAGACAGCGACAAAAATCGGTCGCTAAGTCGTATCGTTGTCAAATTCCTTTAATAAATTTTCAACTATATTTTTTTCTTTCAAGTCATAAGGTTGAAAATCTATTAAAGAAATTTGACTTCGATTAGACTTAACGACCGATTTTTGTCTTTATATTTGTAGAGACTGCAGGGGCAGGTAGACCGTTTGATAACGAGATAACGACATGTTAAATGAGTTTGTTACTGAAATGGATTTTAAGAAAAAAAGTCAATGTAATTTTAGAGAAAAACCAACCAAAGTTTGTTTGTTATGAACATTACCAAGATATCGTTTTTATTTTGCACCAGGAAACCTACTAAAGCTGAGGTTATCTGTTCCCTATTTTGTGTGCACAAAATATACTTAATTTAATTTATACTTATATACTTAATTTTTGCTATTTCGCTCTTCCTCTTCCCTACTACGCGTATTAAAACCATCATCCTCGAAATGTAATGACTGTCGGAGACGGGTCTAATCTCTACGTTCGTCAACGAAGATACGGGCCTGTCCGAAAGTAGAATAACCGTCAAAACAAGTAACAATATTTTATTTTCGGACGGACCTACTTAACGGAAGGACACCTGCCAAATCGTATTGTCATTTATTATTAGTTCGGGCCCTACTATTCTTATGATTGTAAGTGATACGGAGTAGGAAACGCCCGTAACGTCGGCGAAAACTACGGAATTCGAGCTTAGGGAATAGAACCCCAGAACGGAATTTCAGTTACACGGTAGTACCTAAATGATGAGGTTTTTAAAACCGCTAAAGAAAATAGAGTCCTAGAATAAAAATGTACGGCCAAGCTTGCAAGAGTTCCGTATTTCGGATGAATTTAACATTTTGTTGGAACAAACTTAAAATCGTAGTTGAACAACATGTTCTCCCATACATACCAACTGCAAATGTAATTTTGTACGCACAATATTAAGAGATTTACCATGTTATTTTAAGACCATAGAGCTCTTATAGGTTTTCCTGTAATCCATAAGTATTGAACTATTTTCTGTAGTTTTTTCAAACTACTAGACTATATAACGGAATTGTGACTGTAATTTATGTAAGTAGTTTTAATTAATTGTATGATAAAAAATTACCTATATTCAAAACGACAGAAATCGATTAAGTAAAGGATTCTGAATAAACTTCTTTCATAATGTGCATTAATTCAGTTTCACATTGTTTATTACCAAAATACTGAATAATTAATTACATAAGGTTTTCATCGCCTGAAAATGCTCCCTTAATTTTCCGTAAAGGGCGAAATATTTATAATACTTGAGTCAATTACTCGTGGGCGTTAGGCGATAAAATTCACGCTCTCGTCAAGATTAAAAATATATAATGAAGGTAATCTTGAGCGTAATGAAGTGTGTTCTCGGTCATGGCCCGTCGGCGTTAACTATCTTATCCCTAAGTAAAGTAGTAACCTAACGGCTAACAAGATTTTTATAATCGTAGGTCACACATAAGTAGGTTATTAAGTAACCGACCGTGGTCGGCAACAGCTTAGCGGGTAGTATCTATCAGGTGGAAGTTTCATTTTAAAACACATCCATTTAGGCATCAAATGAAAGTTGTTGTAGAACTGCGAAACTAAGTAGTGGAAGCCTTTTAACAACGATTTTAATAATATTGTCCAAGACTCTCATTTACTAAAAGCGCCTATAAACATAATGTGTGTCATAATAATCTTCATAACGAGAGAAAACGCACGATTTGGTAATGCTGATTTTGATCACGAACGTGAACTTTGTACTACGGTAATGAAGTCGAGTGAAAGTGTATTTAAACTTTCGATTGTCCGCCAGCGGAGGCATTAAACAAAAAAGGTATCATGCAACAATACAAACATGCGATACTGCCATGCATTGTATGTTGACATTCAATTGTTTCTTAAATCGACTCGATGTTAGACACATCCTTGGTTCTCTATTTATTTTTACAACATAAAGCTCATTTATTAAAAGAAAATGTTGGCACTGCTACCAGCATTTTTAATAAACCTTTATTCTTTACCTAATGATGCATCCACATAATTACGTCTGTCTTATAGTCAGGGATTCCACTGCGAGTTTTCCACTCACCTGATCTATATTTTTAATGCAGTGAACATTATACCTATATTACAGAGCCATTTCTTCTGGAAGCTTAGCAATCTATTTAGTAGGTACTTCAAAGCTTTTTCAGAATGTTTCAGAAATGATTTATCAAATTATCAATCATCTTTATTTCCCTTAGATGATTTAACCATCGTTAGGTATACATTAACAGATTAGAAACATAATCCGGCGACTAAGGTTTTACCTTACTATAAATAATAAGTAAAGTAAGAAGGCTTTATGATTGAGGTCAGATAACAGTTGTTTTTGCTCGTATAATTTGATAAAGAATTTTTCCATCAAAATGCGCAAACATAATTTGGTTTAGGGTATACAGGGCGTCGCGATCAGTTACAATAACATTAATCTAAAGGTTTCTGTGTTATCGGCTACCTTTGTACTACACACATACATTACTAGAGAAATTATGTTTGTATTGGTGGGTATTTAAAACATATTTCAATCTTTCAGTTGCTCTTCACAACCTCACAATGATGACCAAGAGAAGGGTAGAAAGTGATCCTAGAGCAAAATTATTAATATTTAAGCACTTTATAAATTTGCCCGCTCTTTCGCAGTTTTGTTTACAGCAGCAGTTTTCAGCGGTTTAAGGGGACTACATGACCTAAACGCAAATTCATAATACCTAAAAATATATGATCCACTGCAGTAACCAAAATCAGAAAAATATATGATATTCTGCAGGATATAAACTAGTTAGATAGTGTGTTGAAAACATAATACAGTTAACTTGATATGATAGAAAAAAATCAGGAAGACACTACTGAAAAAAAAAATTAACGATTAAAAACCATACTAATATACATGCAAACATTCAGATTTTTTGTCAGATTATTCTACAAGCAACATACTAGCGTCATAGTGTTTTAATTTTTAAGTCCAATCAATAGATTTTTTGTAAATCCATAATCGCTTCATATTTTGCAATAAATTACCAGCGTTGTGTCATCGCGCGTCTCTTTCTTTTCTATGCAATCCGACAGTGACCGCGTTTTAGCTCTTGTAAGCCTCTTAAATCCCTATCCTAAAAATGCGGAACATTATACTTCATAACCCGCATATGGTCAATAAATTATGTAACCCATCAAAAAAAATTAACAGGCATCGTACATTTACAGTTCCCTTAAGAGAAAAATTATGACATCCTCAATGCTGAAGGTCTATAAGCTATGGAACTTCCGTATAGTGTAGACCATGGCAGTAAAGTCTAATCGTCATTGGTTTTGATCGTTGACTACAACAAGCTATTGCCAAACAAAATTGAATACAATTTCCGTAGAATGGCAATGGAATTATCAAAGAAGCATACAAAAATAGCTTCATCCATCCAATCATTAAATAATAGTCCCCAAAATGGGATGGGGGATAATAAATAACAAAAAAACTTGTAACGCCTATAGGCTGGCACGATTTTAAATACACTTAGGTGGTAAAAAAATGGCCCACCCCATGCTCTCTATTTGAGAGACGATATCTCAAAAATTTTGATGTACCCTATACTCGTACTTTGATAAAAGCATATAAGTATTCTTGACAAGATCGACTCGATTTTTCAGATGTTCTCGTCACTCGCTTTTGTTTGGAAAAGCTGCGTGACTTATTTTTTATCAGTGAAGTTGACAAAAACATAATTTTGGTTATTTCTGTTCTTTATTCATCATTTTAAATAAATTTTTTAACCCACCAAAAAAAAGGAGGTCCTTTGTTCGACCCGTATGTTTTTAAGTTCGCGATATTCTTAAAAACGAATGAATCAGTTTTGATAATTTCTTCACTAACGTAATCTACATACATTAGGAAGCTTTAAGTGCACACTCTATTAGATTATTGTTAATTAAACTCGTTGAATTATCTTGTTTCAAATCGACGAGAACGGGGTGGATCGATTTTTTTGCACGCAATTGTGCTTGGCTCTCGGATTGATCGACTAAACTCAGTAACACAATCAAGGTTGAGTTAACGCTTTGTCATCACTTCTTGTGTCGGTTCCCACGTAGTTTTCCTCTGTTTGTAAAACGAAGTTAATGTTTCTACATGACTTTCCGAATGACAATAATCGATTTAGTTTGAAAGAGAGTGAAAGTTGCGTAACACCGCGATTTTCGAATTCAAAGGAAATTAACGTCATTTATTTTCGTAATGTCTATGATAAATAGAGTAGCGTCAGTCAATTAGAAGTTGGGTAGACAGTCAAATGTTTTTGGGTGAAAAGTTAAACTTTTCTTGACGAATTATATATCAATGAATGTAAACGCACAATTCCATTATGATCATTAAGTGTACTATTTATCGCCTACGGTATGTACGTTATATTACCTACCTTTTCAACTTGTAAGTAGTCAAAATGTAATTACTGCTAGGTAGGTAATACATATAAAATAAGACCCGTTGTATACATGGCATGGTATGATAAGGTTCTATGGTATACGGCAACAGCGCGGCGTCGTCAACAAACTTCCATAGTGATCCATACAACACTGACGACCGTGTTCTATGGTATACGGCGACAGCGCGGCGTCGTCAACAAACTTCCATTGAAATCCATACAACACTGATGACCGTGTTCTATGGTATACGGCGACAGTGTGGCGTCGTCAACAAACTTCCATAGAGATCCATACTCGTACAGCACTGACGAACGTGTTCTATGGTATACAGCGACAGCGCGACGTCGTCAACAAACTTCCATAGTTATCCATACAACACTGACGACCGTGTTCTATGGTATACGGCGACAGTGCGGCGTCGTCAACAAACTTCCATAGTTATCCATACAACACTGACGAACGTGTTCTATGGTATACGGTGACAGTGCGGCGTCGTCAACAAACTTCCATAGTTATCCATACAACACTGACGAACGTGTTCTATGGTATACGGCGACAGTGCGGCGTCGTCAACAAACTTCCATAGTTATCCATATAACACTGACGAACGTGTTCTATGGTATACGGCGGCAGCGCGACGTCGTCAACAAACTTCCATAGTAATCCATACGACACTGACAACCGTGCCTACACACGGCGAATAAACTTTAGTTTTTCAGAAAAACGTATGTGTACAACGGGCCTTACACTTTACTAATAATGATGACTTAATGAAAATACTTCACAATTTACTTAATCTCTATTACACACCACTACTCGACGTAGAAGCTGAAAAAGCTATATTTAGCTATTAATTTTGGGTATTGTTTCCCGTTATAGACAAGTATAATTTATTTAATAACAAAGGAATTTCTGACTTTTTTGATTTTGACTGGCCAATCTTATTAACAAGAAAAAGTAATTGAAATATATGAAAATCTTCTATGAAAATAACATAATTCCACGAAATTGTAATTAAAGTAAATATTTATTGTTTACTGATTTGACAGAAAGTGAACTGATTGAAACTATGGTTGAATCCTGCTCCTTCAATTTTCTTTATTGATTAATTTCGATACGGGTGTAAAGGCAGTTGGATCATTCCCCTGAGTCTTACCGAGCTTCATTTTCTCGACACTTGGTCTTCTTCTTTTTCTTCGTAGTTCCCTCAATGCTGAGGACCGCAACCTTCTTCGTCTTCTGCAGTTTGGACGGCTCGGTACATGCTACCTCCAACAGCCTTCTTAATCGTGTCTGACCATCTTGCCGGTGCTCTTCCTTGAGTGCGTTTTCCTTTCACAACTCCCGATACTTGGTGGATAGAGCAAATATGGTGCTGTTCCTCAAGCAATGGTGCAATTCATATAAGATCCTATATGACCTGATACCTGCACGTTACAGGAACTGAAGGATACTACTGATAATGCTGTACTTTTTCTCTTTTTCCCTTCTACCGACGCGACATGCATAAGAAGAAGCGCTTGTTTCACCGTTTTGCAGAGTTACAATTGTTAGACGTGGCCGTGTGGCATGAGTGTCCTATTAAAAGCGGCCAAGTGTGAGTCGGACTCGCACACGAAGGCTTCCGTACCTCCGCAGGTACACACGGCTACATATCAAGCTATACATTTCCAGTATAAGCTGATCTCGCATTGTATACGATTTACGTACAATGAGAGGTCAGTTTATACTGGAAATGTAATGCTTGATATGTAGCCATGTGTACATTATTTAATACGATTTTTTTTTAATACTTTATTTAAAAATAACGTTTTTTGTATGGCCCCTTTAATTTTTTAATTTATTTTACTTTCTTATTTGTTATTATAGCGGCCATAGGCCATCATAGGTCACACTCTGTGAAAATTTCAAGTGTCTACCTAGTACGGTTCAAAAGATACAGCCCTGTGACAGAAGGACGGACGAACAGCGGAGCCATAGTAATAGGTTAAATTGGGATCAAAGGTCCCGTTGGCACCTTTTGGGTACGGAACCTTAAAAAATACGATGTTACGACACAGACGACCTAACATAGCATATTTTAAAGTGAAATATAACAGTTTACATTAAAACCTCATTGAAAGATTTTAAATCGCCAGACAAAGCAGACCATTCAGTTTAAAAAATAAAAATAGGCATTAGAAAAAAAAAGAAAGAAAAAATGTTGTTTCATCGGTATTGCAAATGATGGATTTCCACTAAAAGTTTTCGCCAATTCAAGCCAGTTCCTCAAAATGTTAATGTAGTTTTCCATAAATATTATTGTACCTAATTTTCAAGAAAATTATAAATGATTTTATTTCTGTAAGTAGGTTTGTACAAATCAATCATATTTTTTAAATAAAAATAAACTAGATTAGGTCGGCGTTTCCTACGAGTATCTAACTACTCTGAGAAGAAAGGCCGAAACCAACCCAGAGGTCACAGTCTCTTTTAAAGTCCAGACATAATCTTGATCAGATCATGTGAAGACCATGTAGATTTGTGTCTGAAATGGTCTTGTGTGGAAAAAAGCACACAGATTGAGTGGACCTGTCCAATCAGTGCACGCATTTGTCAGTACAACTTAAGCTAATTGAAATTTCCATAGATATCATTTTTTTGTAGGTACCGAGTTTTCAAGAAAATAACCTTCGCTTGGTCATTGCCGGTGGTTACACGGGTATCACTCAATGTCCACAAATAAAATAATTCGTGACAGAAAACATAATACAACGCTCTATGACGTTCAATTTTTTATAATGTGTCATAAAATATATTTTGGTATTATTTATTATCTTCATGAACATTTTCACAACCTCAAATAAAAAATAACGCTTGTCAACTACCATAATTTAAAACGCAATGTCATCATAAAATAAAACGTAAATACTTATTCATTTCTCTACAGGTAGTGAAACGTGATATCCTCTGTTTGTTTCAAAATCAAAATCAAAATATTTTATTTCACTTAAACCAACATGGGCACTTATGAAACGTCAGAAGCTAGGTGCACGGTTCCAATTGGTTGTTTCCTATGGAGAAGAGCCGGCAAGAAACTCCACGGTGACTCTTTTAAAAATAAGGGGCTTTTACAATGTTTCCAATTACAGTGTTGATAGATATGGGAGGACAGTGTAGGCCTGTCAACAAGTAACATGTACTCAACAGAATATAAAAAAAGTCCATAAATCTAGTCTACAAGTTTGGACAGATAAGCATTAGTTAAGTTCTAAAGATGTTTTTAATTTAAATTTTTAATTAATTTTATTTTAAATAATTTTTAATATTATTTTAAATAATTTTTAATTTTATTTTAAATAATTTATTTCATCTTGCTGGGCATAATGCAAGGGAATTATGCCCAGCAAGATGAAATAAATTATTTGAACTTCTAAAATCGCATAGTTTTTTTTTTTTTTCTTTTGTTTGTTAGTATCGGCACTGAGCAAAATTACATAATGATACCCACATAAGGATTCCACATTCACCTGTTTAAAAACAACAAACAAAAAAATGGCTTTAAAGTACTGTGTAGTGCATTATCGACGCGTAAAAATATAATTCGAGACTACTCTTCTGGCACTAAACCAATAATTAACTAAAAACCTGTGGACTGTCGTTACACCTAATTACATTTCATATAATAAGGGGAGATAATGAGACAATGATAAATAATTAACTTGTTTAGAAATCAAAATAATTGAGACATCACAGCTGAGAGCTGACGAAATGGCGGTATTAAATCTAATCACGGGTAATTAGAAAATACCACAGTAAGAAACGTAAAGAAAACGTGAAAGGTTCAACGACAATAAAGACAAACAGACTGTATGAGCAGCAATAAACTTCATACTGTAATTAGACAATCAACAAATTTTACGCGTGAATTTGGCACTAAGACTTGCATGAGCATGGTGAGAACAACATTTTTGGATGGAGTTTTATCTGTGTGCATACATCCGTCTGTATCCACATCCAACTCCAAATACCCAAAAAATCTCTTTCTGTTTCTTCAACCCAGATCTGGGGGTCTACTCTCTAAGCACGAAATCCGTACTTTCCGCCGACGTTGTTACGGGTGTTTCCTCCTCCGTATCACCTACGGACATAAGATTAGTTTGGGGCCCCATCTAAGAATGAATGACACCACGATGTGACAGCTGTCCCTACTCCTGATGTGTTTGTACTTGTCCGAAAAAGTGAATTAATCAGGTGTAGAGTTCACTCCAAAATTTCAAACTACTTTCAGACGGGCCCATATCTTCGTTGACGGACTTAGAGAGTGGGCGCCCTGGTCCCACAATGACGTAGTATTATTGCTCTGTTTTTCAATCTTTCGTTTTTTTTTTGTTTCAGGATTGACTTCAGCGACCCGACCACAGACAAGCCCGCGAACTTGGCAAACTCTGCCGTGCTGCGCATGCTGGAAGAAGAAGAACGCAACCGTAGGGGGCGCCCTAGTGAGTACACTACCTTTGAATTAAACTAACTGATCAATGACCAATATGATGGGATCAGATTTACGAAAACATACAAGTAGGCGGCAAGCATTTAACATTTTAATAAAGAAAGTGACCTGAAGAGAAGTAAACTGCCTTTTGATTCGATTTGATTTTCAGTACGACAGCATTCTGTCGTACTGATTTTTTTTAAGATACAAGCACTAAATGTAGTAGTTACTATGTATAATATGATGTTGTAGTTGTAAATAGTTGCTCGCTTGTAAGAAACCGACTAAGAATAATAAGACGGACTAAATTAATTAAAATGTGGAATATTTCACTCGTACTTCAACAAGTGTGCAGCACTCCTAGCTGGCTCGAGCAGAATCTATTAAGCTTTCGTAGCCTCACCTGATGCTTTTCTCTGTTTCTGAAGTATTCACGCTAGCTCAAATAGAATTTATGAGATGTTTTGATAAGCGAATACCTCGTAGGTATACTTCAATTTCTGGCTTCCCTAATTTGAATAGGAGTGAAGCTCGTCACAATTTCTGTCGAAATCCTGAGTGGCAGCACGTTTCGTGCAAGCGCATTTCACTATTCTATTTTGGGATCTGAAATTGATAAACATTTACGAGCATGCTTGGATTGAAACAGGCATCCAATATCTCCGCTAAATTTCCCACACGGTTTTGATAAAACAAAACTGTGTAAGCTGACTAATCTAGTAATACATTCCCACTGCTTTATCAGAGTTAGACCCGACCCAAGTCCGAGCGATCAAGGAGAACATGGTTTACATGTGCCATCCGTTTGACTGCTACTGGCCCCCGGAACGTTCCAGAATGCGATCAGCTCGCAGCTGGGATGGCCAGCTCAACGCCACAGGGAATATATGCTCAGAGTTCTTGAAGGCTACCAAAGGTACCAGCACAGCCTGGTAGAATAGCTGCAGCTTTAACTGTGCAAGTCTTGTACATATTACATAAACAGCAAAAACTTATTTAATTCGTCAATCAACCATACGTAGAATCATTGCAAAACTAAAAATTGAGTATTCATATATTTTATGCTATGCGCAGAACGTGGCTTTAATGTTTAAGCACAACGCTCTCATCAAGTATCCATCGATATTTGTGATTAACATCATTATGTGTCGTGTTGCATTCAGAGCGTTTGGTTACTAGAGTTGAAGTCACGCACAAAGAAGTCGTTACACTTGCTAATATTACACAGACAACTAACTGGTTCAACAGGAAACCTTGAGCTACCAGACGTTATATGAAGCTTAGACGACACGAAGCTGATTCATTGATCTCGATATAATGAATGAAACATTGTGGATGAGTGTAATGTCCTAACGTTCGGTTCCATCCATCCGTCCGTCGTTTCGCTCCTCACTGTATTGACAAAAACCGCCCACTAATGACGAAAAACGTTCATTAGTAGAAAGTGTTTGGCAAAGATTGGAAGCTTCGCATTATGTGCTTTTACCTGTTGTTCTTGTTAGTAGTGCACAGTCGACAACGGAAGGACACCAATAGAAGATATGGCTGAAACTGTGTTTGTTGGTAAAGTGCTCATTGTTTAATCTAGTGCTAAATTTGTTCAAGTGCCTAACATTAAGATTGCTTTGTTATAAGCACCATTTCGTAAATTAAAAGAACTTAAAGAGATCCAGAGAACGTTAAAGTGGTTAAAATGTGTTTTATACCAGTAGGTAAAGTTAAATATCTTTTTGTTGTTTCATAGTCTGAGAAAGCTACTGGAACAAAACAAAGTAGATTTTCTGTCTATTTTCAATGGAACTTGTTAATTAATCTATTGCTTTGAGTCGACGCAATAAAAATAAATAATAAAAATGGCGTCCTAATGAAAACTAGTTACAGTTTTTTTCCAAGAAACCAACAGTATTCGTCGGCGTGCATCAATAGAGAAGTAAAAAATTAAATGCTTTGCGTCGAGCCCATGAGTAATTATAATAATTGTGGCAGTATTGCTTGCAGACACCGTTACAAATACTCGTTATAAGTGCTTTTTCTAGCTTGTGATGTTAATAGGGAACGGAAACATAATTACAATGCATAAAACGCGTGTTCTTAGTTTCCAAGAATTAATTCTTTGATCATTGATCCAACCGCATCTTAAAACTATAAGATCAGCATCCACAAGAACATAAAAAGTTTACATATAATGCGTTTTTTTTTCCGTGTTTATTATCAAAAATCGAGGATTCAAATCTATAAAAGTGTTGTTTGACGTCACGAATAGACTATTTCTACGACTGTTCAACCCAGTAGGCTCATGAATCAGAGTCTAATTTTAAAACAGGTGTGAAAAGTGGCAAACGAAATAAGCATCTTAGTTCATAAGAATCATACGTTTTCTCCAGGTGTGTACTATTCTGGGAGTAGTTTTTTTAAATGTAGACTTCATTTGTTATTGGCAATATGTTTGCCACAGTGGACTTTGATATCGAGATTATTGTACACATCTTTCAAGACTGTTTATTAGGTAATATTTAAGTGCTCATGTTGATTAAGAGTAGAGTTCTTTAAGTGTAAATGTTACTGTTCAGTTGAGGTAGGTACACAAAAAAACAATACAACACATGTAGTGTACCTACACGTTTTACGAGAACTACTTGCGAGGTGACTTTGACTGACTACTAATCACTATTTATTCCCTTGTCCTTCCCAACAAAATGGTCTAGTGACGTTGAAGTCCACTAAATCGTTCAAACAAGTTAATAACTTGCAAGTGGCCGTCGGCGACCATCGGCTATGTGGACCGTTTGTAATTTATGTACATCTCATGGCCCAATGGATGAGATAATTGCGACCGCGTCCCATAATCCCAAACGGATCAGATTGCTGCACTAATTGCCTAGGTACCAATTTCCCTCATATAACTTTCCAGGAAAATCGTTTATAACATTAAAATATGATGCACCTACATCATTCATGTTGGTATGCAAGTTTCACAACAGGTGAAATATATTTTCCATCTTGCCATTTCGTTAGAATTTACGATCTCATTGTAGTGGGTACGTAGCTAATGGAAATGGGTTTATGCTTGTATTTCAACAGCAATAAATTTTTATTAGGTACGTTCAGGTGAGGTGCTTGAAGTCTAGGTCATAGGTTTTAGTAGGTGTGTCCATTTTTCGGGTGGTGGGTTTCAACGAGCGTGAGAGAGTTGGCGAATGGGTGTCCTAAAAATGTGCGTTCTCTAAATATAATATGCGGTAGATATTTGTGCTCGGCGCACCTCACACCTGCTGGCCAACCAGCTAGTCAAACGTAGTGCACACCGGCCGGCGGTTGGCGCGTGTCACGTAATACAAGTTAACAAATTGATCAATTTAATCGTAAGTTCCTTTATTATTAAACACTATTATCTTTTCTTTTCGTAAGGCTTCTTATTTGTTTTGTTTTAATGTACTCATTTGTTTTTTTTATTTATTTATCTTTTATAAATTGTTTCTCTATGCATTCGGTCATACGAAGTGCACTTCTGGATGTGAATGCCTAGATTGTGGTTTAACCAGGTTGTAATTAAGTGCTATCGTGAGAATGTTATCTAATCCACTCTAGTATCTAATTAAGTAAGTAAAACACACCGAATATTAAAGTATAAACAAAACCGTATTTTGGCAAAACTTAAGTTTGTTCCGCACAGTTGAACATAGTTAGGGAGAGAGGCTTCCTTGTTACGTAGTAAATTGAAACTCAATAGGTTTCTTACATATCGCGGTTCGAACTTGCGAACAATGTTAGGTAACGTTAGGAACAACAACTAACATCGACAGGAATAAGTATATGTGGTGCTTGAAGCAATCTGGAAGTCCTGGCGTCTAATCAGACCTTGTGGTAGTGAAACCTTAGAACCCATTCAGTGAAACTAAGGAGTCAATTTGTGACTTTATCTTTTACTTCTTTCATCACTATCGTCAGTTAGGTTTCAGGGATTCTTAATCCCTGAAACCTAACAAGTCTTCAAGAATATCATCGTCCCACCAAAGTGTTTATCATTTTTCTTCTTTCTATATGAACCTAATCAATATTTAACCCTTCGGGAAAAAGAGACGGCTGTTATTTTTTTTTTGCTTTTATATTATATATCTCGTATACATATATATTACGATGCATTGTCTCCTCCAATTTTAATTCAGCTGTCCCGTTTTGATCGCATCGAAATCTTTTCCACACAGACGAAGATTTTCATCTACAATGCCGGTTGGTATTTCTGCTCTGTCTTCCTCTTTCTTTATCCTTCACTCTACAGCTCCTCTCTCTCTCTCTCTGTCTCGACAGTAGATATTTTAATACAGTAGTTCCCTACAAGCGATCGATAAAACTGGACCACATCGAACCTATCCGAAAGGTATACCTTTACTTCTGTGACCTAGAATCTTAGAATATCTTCGTCACAGACTCTATTTCAGATTCCATTAAATCTGACTCAGTACATTCAAATAATCTTGGAAGAAATAGACCTGCTGACATTGTGAGGTTGCGACATTACCCGTGGGATGTAGGTACCTACTTAGATAAGATGAAACTAACGATTTTACATGCACAAACATTCAACAAGCAAGGTCGAGTTCTCGTTTAATTTGTCTTCTGGAATTTCTGATTCAGCATCTGTTTACCGTAACCACGGCATTCTTACGCATTTTTCAGACACGGAGTTAGAAAAAGATCCAGACATTTAGATAGCTTAGTGCTATCTAAATGTCTGGATCTTTTCATCATCATGTCATTCATCAAGCATCACATTCTCTAACAAGTTCCCGGAATACACAGGTTGAATCATAAATCTGTGCTCGCCTACAATAAAACGAACTTATATCCTAGAAATCTGTTTTTTCGATGGTCTGGCGCACTTCCAACTGCTTGGTGGGTCGCGCTAATTTAAAGAGAGATGTGTCATAATAAGCGATACGTAGTGTTCAACACTGAAAGTCTCATGGTCTCCAAGATCATATCACCCGACGATTGAGATTTTACGCCCCTGATTACACAAATATTTTCCAAGAAACATGTATTTTTATGAAAAGCATGTCGCAAAAATCGAAAGTTATATCTGGCACGATACACGAGCCAGTTTTATGTAACACACTGTTTTACCAAGGAATTGTATTGTTACAGGCCAGAAGAAAGTAGTGTGGCCACCGGTGCCCGAAACAAACGGATATCATCAACCACAACAGGTAATTACTCATACAACAATCACTACCACACAGATATTATATACAAAATTATACATGTATATAGGGGTTGATTTAGATGCAAATGACATCACAGCTGCACATAGTAAACGCTTTACGGTGGCGGAGCAATAATAATTGCATGCAAAATCAAGCTATTACAACTATTACGATATGTATTATAAGCTACATTATAAATCCCAACAGCAACAGACTCCTGCGTACAACAACAACGCGCAGCAGTCCCCAGCCTCTCCTCAACCTCAGTACCAATCCCAACAACAGCCTCAGTACCAACAACAACCCCAGTACCAACAACAACCTCAGTACCAACAACAACCCCAATACCAACAACAACCCCAGTACCAACAGCAACCGCAATACCAACAGCAACCCCAGTACCAACAACAGCCCCAGTACCATCAGCAGCCCCAATCCCCTCAGCCTCAGTACCAAGCTCCCGAATCGGATCCTTCCTACTGTGAAGGCCGGCGACAGGAGCCCACAGGGCTGAGTAAGCTGATTCCTGTCGGTCCTGGCGTAGCGTCCCCTGCCTCCTACCGACCAGGCCCACCATCGCCAGGCATCGCGCCGCAGCCTTATCGCCCGGGACAAAGCCGCTGGGCACCAGTACCAGCCCCTCTTTCCCCTCAGGTATTAGGACACAATGAAGTTGGAACGTCAACGTCGTCAAATAGATTTTAGTTTCATGACTGACTTGCACGTTTTCATTTTATTTTACTAATATTCTCCTGGTAAGTAGATGTATGTGCAAATCGCTATCGTGTAACGAACGCTATGGCTTTGTCAGTTGGATTCCGCTTTCTAGTATGGAATCTACGATTAATACGGAGTGATCTTTTTAGAACGCGTAGTAGCCACTTTGCAAAAATCTTCATCGAATTTAATAAAGACATTAATCTAAATTGATGTGGTTGCAATGTGGAAATGCAGTGTTTTTTTACTTTCTACTCACTTGTACACATTTCGTAGTACACGATTGTGATAATCTATTCTGTATCTGATTAACAAAGATGTTTGATCTTCTTCGGCGTGTGCTTTATCAGTATTGTTATGTGCAGATTCAAGGATCGCAGCCGGGTTATCCGTCGCAGCAGCAGCTGTCGCCGCAGCAGTACTCGCAGCAGCCGCAGTACTCGCCCTCGTACTCGGAGCCCTCGTACCAGGCCCCACAGAAGATCTTCGAGCCCCCACCATCGACGATCACTCTTCGTCAGCAGCAGCCAGTCCACCAGAAACCTCCACCAGTTTTTGCTAGTCAACCCGCCACAGCTTCGTTTGACGGTAATCAACCTAGATATTATTATGTTGGAAGATGGGTTGTAGTGTAGCCATAGGACAGTGAGGGCGTTCGTTTTTTTTTTTTCCAGAATTTTACCATTTTTATTGCAGTATCGGGTTAACCTTGTCTATAGAAACCATTTAGCTTCTAAGAAGCATGGTCTTAATACGATGCACCGTTTCCGTAATAGGCCTTCCAATTTTTTTTTTTAAGTTACTGAGGAAAAAAGGCTTTACAAAAAAATGTCGCAAATCGTTAGTTTCTCGATTCTATCGTATAGAACACCTAAATATACGCCTAAAAGCGTCCCGGTGTTTTTTGTCTCCGACCAGCCGTTTGTCGTAAAACTGATGTCGAAGGGATCCTTTTAGAACTTAGGATGCAAGAGCGAGCGAAGCGTCGGCTTCGCCTTATGAACCAGCTTGGAACCAAATTGAAAAGTTTCTAAGAGCTCCTAACTGGGAAACGTTTTGTCGTAGGGCCATGCTTTTTAGAACACAAATGGTTTCTAAGGTCAAGGTTAGCCTGAAACTGAAATAAAATTGTCAGATTTACGAAAAAAAAAGGACCCAAAAAATTAATTATAACTTCATTATTAATTATAATTATGCTTTAATTATAATTATAATTATGCTGCTTATAGTGCCCCTAAGCATATACGCCAGCTCCTACAACTCCGCCCCTAAGACGACCCACTGACCGGAACATGTTTTAAAGACACCTATTTTTTTTATAAAAAAGAAAACTTTGCTGTGCTGATACAATAACTCAAAAAGAGTAGGTGGTAGTTTATTTCCTTGTTCTTTTAGTGAAAATTATTAGGAGACTATTTATTTCTGTTAAAATGAAAGTCTTGCTCGTTCAAACACAGCGAATTATGTTTTATAACAGACTGGTGAGAACTGGGAACATTTTATTTAATTCAATGGCAATATCAAAGCGCACAAAGTAAATGCGTACTTTTATGAAGAGGTCTTCGCAAACATAATAAATATGTCGAGTGTTCCACGTGTATTGTTTACAGGATAGCGCTTTTTTATGCCTCAATGTCGCTTTAGAAAAGTGACTTAGGTACGATTACGACACGTTAAGACTTTTACAATATACGCAGTTAAGGTTCCTATTGTTTTCTTTATTGGTCTAAGATTGTCACATGTTGTTTTAATGTAACAATATACCTGCTATCACTCTACATAAAAAGCGATATTCCTCATTTTTTAAAGACGGAATTCTCGTAGATTTATAGTTAAGCTAATAGCTTTACATTTACCGGTTCTATTCTCTACAAGCACGAATAATGATGCAACATAATAATAGGCAAGCAAGTAATTGCAAGTTAGCGAGGAGTCAACATGGAACTAAGTAATCCTCTGTCGCTCCGCTCCTTGTCTAAAAGCTAAGCTAACCACACAGACTCGAACTGATGGATACCTAACCAATCCTAAATGCGTTGACGTCTAGCACAAATACTCTAGGGGTGTCGCGCGCTCAACAGCATCGACTCTAGACTGAAGTCAAATTCATTCCGCATTTTAAGGTTATAAATAAAACTATAACATTGTCGTGAAAGGTGACTAAAGGATTATGCCAAGCGGATCGACAGCGGCAGTTGTGACTTGGACAACACTTCCATTACCAATATGTTTGCCAACGGTTGGTATTTTGGCAACTTTTCTCAACACCGAGCAGGTGAACATTTTGTTAAGTGGAATAGTTCAGACATTAGAAAGAATGCATAATGTAGGTACATAGATAATGTCAGAAAAATCAACAGCAATTAAAAATAATAACGATGTTTGAATCGTTGATAAAGTTCAATTACAGTCCGGCCGTCGAGAGAATGTGTTCCTGTCCCCTGTCAGTTTCATACAAACGAATAAGTACGTGTTTTGCAAATTTGATCTTTATTAGTAACTAGAATTTTCGGACGGACAGGTGTCAGGAACGCATTCTCTCGACGGCCGGACTGTAAACTAAGGTAACTGCAAGCCAGGTCATTGTGAGGGGTTAAGAATTTTTGATGAGGACGAAAAATAAGTGTATTAACAGCTGGTACGGGTGATTACGATTCTGCAGGAGGCGTCAACATGCGTGGGGACCAGAAATGGCCACCTCAGTCGGTGAAGGAGGCGGTTGCCGCAGAGAACGATGCCAGAAGGCAATTGGCCAGGGGCCCAGCCTGCAGGCCGCGCAAGGTAACGTTCACAACTATATATCACTAACTTATCTATACTAAAATAGGGTTAATTTAAGAATTAGGTACATAAAGGGCAATTAATTATTAAATTTAAGATCCAATTGATAACCGGTCGCAAATTTCAATAAAAAAGTGTCTGAATGGTGATTCCTAATTAGCCCTATTTTGATAACGTGCACTATACCGATGTATATCTTATTTAAATTTTATTGCTTCTAAGATTTCAGGAGAGAAATCCTTGAAGATATGTAATCATGGTGTGAACAGCCTCTATAAACATAATAATCTCTAAATTATAAACAAAAGCTAAAACATAACAAGCCCGCATGGTGTATTATAAGCACAACAAGTATTATATTTTGTATGTCACTGACAATTATATTATTAACTTGTTTTTTGGTCAAAATACAATGTATATATTATCTTGTTTTTAAAAATTCTACGTTTTCAACTTCAATCATTAACTTCGTTTTCACATTATAATAAAGTATTACTCAAATCTACAACTACTTAATAATTCCAGTCAATTAGTTTGTGAACTGACTTTATATTTGTAAATATTTATTTTAACTTTTAACACATCCTGTATATATCTGTCACTTCAAATAATATATTACAACGCCTACCACAAAATCTACTAAGTAGTTTTCTATAACTTGTAGTTAAAAAAGTAAAACCTAAACGACACAATTTTCTAAATTTGTACTCGGGCGCACAACCAACCAGCTCCTCTATAACTAATTCAATTTCATATCTTCAAAAGGCTAAATTTGATATTGGCAACTTTCACACCTCCGAGTTAATTCTCTAAAGTTACATTGTATAAACATCGTCATTCTAAATTCTGAAAGTTTTTCGTGACGTCAAACTCAACCGTTTACAACATAACTTACCTAGAGAATTGATGGACTGAATAGTGTTGAAGGAAACTGTTGTCTGTTTTAGCTGCGCCAATATTCGCTTGCCGAATTAGTTGCAATGAACGACGTGTAGCCGTCGATCAGTCCAACAGTCCGTACGTACCCGGACTTTGATACAGAAGGTGTAAGTGCAGTTTGGGTCACTAGTGCTACTATATGTTTGGACCAACTTTCCATTAACAGAACTCGGCACTTGGTGAAGGGCAAACCTAGTACTATTAGTCGCGAGCACCTATCTCGCGTTTAGTAGGCTTTGCAATATCTATCCTTATGTAGGTGTACGACTCTTGCAATGGTTAATGAGATAACATTTGAGAGATATTATTGGGCAATTAATACCTAATAAGCAGTTTTATTTGAGTGATAAAATGAGTATTTGGACGGTTCTGTAAATAGTTCATCTGTTCTCGGCGGTCCGTAAAAGCAAAACCTAATAATTAACTAGGGTATTCACGAGTCTCGACGTTGTCCTTGCTCAGTTGTAGACCCAGCACCGCGACCATCGCTTGAAATTTCAACAACACTTGCCACTTTACTCATAGATATGAACTGAGTCTTGTATCACCGCGGGGAGATGGTCGCCTCTAACACCGCTGGTTATGCGCGATCGAAAACTTCGCGTATCAAAGAGTAGGTACGATCAGCACGGGCGCAGAAGGTAACGAAGTCGAAAACCACTCATCAATTGAATTCGCGTTAATGAGTTAAATAAAAAACGTGGTTAGGTACCCGAGCCGCACAATTAGATCTATTCCGAACAGTAGGTTAGGGCCATTACAGACCAGTGTATTTTCGGCACGGATAATCGTGTTTTTGCTTGTAGGTAGGTTATACCAATACCAATAGGTTATATTGGTACCTACTTTATTGTCTTTACAACCGAGATTGCATAAGCTTGAGTCGTATACCTATCCAACCATACATTCATATAATGGACTAAAATCATTACGTTACACAAGCATCAGGCATTCATTCTCTTCTATTTCTGCAAAGCTTTGCATTGTAGATTAGTTTAGCATCGATGATGCATGATTTTAGAATTAAGATCAAATACCATAGCGTCTTAGGACCTATTTTTTTTTTAGAATCTGTAGTTACTACAACAACTCTTGCTACTCACAGTCACAAGTAAACAGAATAAGGAACTAAGTGTTTAATCAATTGTCAACTATAATAGTGATAGTCTCAATATTACAGAAAGATCAGACGATTTTCATCGCACACATTGCTTTCATTTCAGAACTTGTGTAAAAGCTAGCCTTATCGAGGATTCAATAAGCTAAAAAATAATTATATCTTTTTGTACTCTAATTACAGGTAAAGAAGGACTATACTCCCTTCTTCGCACAGAATGCCCTGAACCACAACTACCCTGGATACCGCGCGCCCCCCGGCACACAACACTATGATGACAACTCAGGCCGATCTTCATACTAAATTAGATCTTAGTAACTAACATATCCCTCATGTAAAAGGAATATTAGTCTGACATCAATCTTCATGTCGAATGTGAATTTACTCTAAAGTTGTTCACATTAATTTTGTTGCCGTTACTTATATGTCAGAGTGTCTAATGTTCCAATTAATTGGGGGCATAACATTTTGTAACGTCAACAAAAATAGTAGGTATCATCTCATCAAAGTAAACATCAATCAATTTAATTGATTCGCTAAAAGCGAAATTGTCGGGATTTCGAGTACTTGTATAGGCTTTAGGTATTAAAGTCTTGGGGCATGTACGAATTGGATTTCAATCGGTACTTAATCGTAGGTTTAATTTATTTTTAATCATTATTTAGAATGTAAGTAAATATAAAAACATAAAAAATATAAAAATAACTATGTCATTTGTCACGTTCATAAATCGATTTAAAATGTCATTTTCTATTGATTCTCATTGTTTTCTGTGTAAAAGTACGCCTTAATACATTGCGATTATATCCGAAGTTGCTTATAATGTAACTGTAAATAATGCTCAACTACCAATTTCATAAACAGATTTTAGGACTTTTAAACATTAGGTACTTACACCTAAAAATCAACTAATTATAATATACGGAAGTGAAGAAAATGTTTATGATTTTGGATATTAAAAATTTCAACGCTTCCGCCATCGTATAATATTAACAATTGGCTAAGCTTATTGTACCTACCTAGTCATGAAGAAATTATACGAATATTTTGTATATAAAATGTAACGGCCTTATTGATTTGGTATTTCATTATGTAATTATATTTTAAATTAAATAAATTATATTAAATGCCAACCAGCAGTTTTATTGTTGTTGATGCCGTAACTGTTCAGTGTGGGCAGTCAGGATTTTAGAATATAGAAACCAGTACTATCTTACAATAAGTTAGTAAAGGCAAAGCAGTAAATCTTCTTTTAATTAAAAAAAGGCTTAACTACGACTCAAAAGTTCACCGTCAAAGCGAGTCGAGACAAGCTACAAAAGGGCGACTCATTACTCAAATTAATAGTTGAGCGAAATAAAACGACAATTACGTATGAAAATATTATATTATCATACATTACATACATTGTGTACAAACCACGCCAAGTACCTAGACTGAGGTGCTCAATAAATGCTTCAAAATAATAACAGCTATCTAGCCAAGCTACGTACAGTACCAATATGTACAACATGTACAATTATAACAAAACACAGTAACAATAATTATTACAAAAAGCCGTTGTATTGTCGCCGAATGTAACCAATATTATACGTTTAATATCACAGAGGTAGCCACTCTATGTACAAAATCATTATGGCTACGTGTATCTATCGTAACATTCGTAACAAATATTTAGAATTGCCTTTTCTCCAAACACTTCTCTTTGAGAGCGTCCGAGAAGGACCCTAAGAGGGATTTTGTTAAAATTGACACGGCTTCCCCAATTGCACCTATTGTCACCTATTGGGAACTTTTAAAGCGCTAACAGAGCAGCCCTAGCACGAAATTATATGAAAAATCACGCATTCACAGACGCTGTTAGACCACAGAGTATTTACTACTTAGAAACAGTGGTTCAACCCCGATATATTTAACCCGTTGTGAGAAATGTCAAAGTGTTATATCACATTATCTTAATTATGGCCCATACATAAGTATACTCTGTTCCAAAAATATCTGATGATAATGTAAACAAATGGATCAGAAAGTTTACCTGAGGATGCCAATTTGAAGTGCCATTTACAAGTGCTTTGATTTGATTTTTTGAATCGTTAAATCCGATAATTATAAATCACCATAAAGTCGTTTTTCATTTGACAATTGAGGTTAATTTTATAATCTCAATTTTCGTCCATGATTTTTCAATTACAATTTAATAAATTATTGTAGCAAAAAGTGATGAGATTAAAAGTTGAAACATTCTAAATACAGATGATAGAGTTACTAATTCATTTAGTGAGTGATTGAGTAAGAATTTAACCTGAACAGGGTTTGTTTACAATTTCATCATATACTTTTGGAACAGACCATACAGCAGTTTGAGATTAGCTCCACCCCGTTCCCCCAGTACGATTGCAACCGACTGTAACGATTAAATATAGGTACTCTGCGGTTTAACAATGAATAATGTGATACCTATTAAAAATATATAAAAAACACAGAATCAAAATAAAACTATTTTTATAATATTAATATATTCCCTATAGATCCAGCACACTAACCCTTTGGTCAATTTTAAATTCTCAAATCAAATATGTATATCAACGAAAATCGTCGGTGACAAACAGACAGATACCGGAATTATACAATAAACACTCGGTTACCCGAAGCCTCATCCAATCTGTTGTCAAATATTATGTCAGATGTTATGATATTTTTTACAGATTTCATTCAAAAGGCTATCAGAAAACGTCAACCGTTTCTTTTTGCTTTTTCATGAAAGAATAGAAGGTCGAGGTTATTGTGCAACGCGCCCAATGAGAAGACTTAGACGAAAATGAATGTTAATAAAAGAGGCAAAAAACGTACACATTTTAAGGGCTCTTCGATTAAGTCCTGTAAAGTTCAAGATCCTTATTGTTTACATTTGACGCTGTGAACTGGGGGTCTACTCTTTAGGGCCGTCAACGAAGATAAGTCCCCGTCCGAAAGTAGTCAAAAAAAGATGTCAAATTATTTTTTCAAACGGGCAAATATACATCTGGAGTAGAGGCAACCGTCAAATCGTGTTGTCATTCATTCTAAGTTCGGGGCCTGACCTAATCTTATATCCGTAGGAGATACGGAGTAGGAAACTACGGATTTCGTGCTTGGGGTCCCCGATCCGTAACAATATTACGTGAATAAACGAGACATAATTCAAGATTCGATAGTTGGTGCGTGCTAGGCCTGCTGTACTACAATGATGTGATCGGACTTTCATATTACCTCTGAAAGTGCAACACATTGCAATTCATGTCATACATGTACTGCAATGTGTCATGTCAGAATTATCCCAGTTATCACATTACACTTTATAGCATTTACGTAAATGCAATTGTCTTTATCTCGTAATCAATAAATAAAATATTCCGTTATATAAAAAGTAGCGTAACATAACTGATTTAATAACACTATAAAATATTATAAATATATAAATATCAGGAATAAATATACTTTTTTTGGAAAGGCACCGAGAGTATGCTAAAATCCATCACTTAAAACAATTTATATACCAAGATTATTTGACTACTTCGTTACGTCAATGAAACAGAAATATAATGCGCTAGTGAAATTATACTTTTGTTACATTATACTATTAAGTCATTATTCTAATGGACTTTGGCAAAAAATCAAGGCATCGAATCCACATGTACTTGTAAATTTTATTTTAAATAGCAATCTAAAATATGAGTTATATATTCTCACACATCAGACTGGAACCTCGACGGAACATCACTTTACTTAGCTCGTCAATTTTTATTGAAATACCCACAAGACCTATAATAAAATATATCAAAATCAAATTTCCTTGGTTTTAAATGGTTCCTACTACGTATAAATGCTCGCACGCTTCGCTGGACGATTTCTTACGATATATTTTAGATGCAACAAAGTCTTGCTTCCATCACTACGCTCTAAGCCCCAGCCTATAGTGCTAATCTCTATGCACACAGAATACCAATAGAACGATGGTACTTTGTGTGCATACAGCCGACATCATGGTAAAATTTCAATAGTCTACATGCTACAGAATCAAACGAGTGAGAATCCCTGTGTTTGTTGAATAGCTTGGACGAGATGGTATTTCAATCGTTCCTTAGTTTTGTAGCGCGGAAGATCTAGGAGGTTGAAACATGTGTGAGCTACCGGGAAGTACCTGTCGTCAGCTACTGCCTGAATTCTTATCTGTAACGAAAGAAGAATAACATTGTTTAAAATCTTAATGAGAGCTATGTTAAGTTTCAAGTGGCTATAGACATTTCTTTTCGCAATAAAATATATGAGCCATATAAGATCTACTCACTTTAATATCTCTCATTCCCTGAATTGGGACTCGGTCGCTGCCAGTTAAAAACAAAAGGAACTTTTTCTTATCTTCGAGTGGAAGCTCATGGAACGATTCCCAGAACCACCTGAGCAATAAAAAAAAAAACAAAATAATATTTTATTTACAATTTTATGTTATAGTAAAAACATTACAAAAAAAATTAAGTACACATTTTACCTGACTTGTGGATCGGTAGAGGTATACCCATTTTTATATTCACAGTTGCTTTCAAACACATCCCAGTCGTATTCTTCGTTGCCCATTACAACTGACATCATTTCGTGTGACCTGAATAATTTTATAATTCTACCGCCACAAACCTGTGGGAAAACCAAATACACTGTTTTACAAAGTGGTATGAATTTATTACTAGCTTACAATATAAACACTGCCTGTATATTAAAACATCGCAAAGCTGCTTGGCAACAAATATAACAGATAGAAATACCCTAATATGCGCTAGAGAAACTATAATACTCCTTTACTAAGTTTTGAATCAAGTAACAATATTTACATAATTTAAAAGATGTCTTAAAAAAAAAAAAACTGCTATATAAAAAGGGAAAGAAAAGAAACAAAGGGCATCAAACAAATTGTCCGCATCGTTGTCAACAGGAAAGTGCCCAAAAGGCTGACTGCATTGCCACGTTGTATGGCAATGCTAATTCTTTGGCCAAGATTTTTTACTTTACTAAGTTAATTTCAGACTACCGATATTTGCAATGCTGTCGGACTCAAAAAGGATGAAATTACTAAAATAAATTAGTTTCAAAATCTGTCTTACCTTCTGGAAACCTTGATTGAAAGCTTTAAACTGATTTTCAACAGACTTATTGAGCAGAAAATCTACATAAAGCTGGACATATTCCTTTTTGTTCTCATGTGTAACGGGCAAGTTCTCGCCGTTCTCTTTTAGGGGGTGAACTTGAATTTGACCGAAGACTTCTGTATTTACTGCGAAACATAAGCTGAATACCTGTTGGAATAACAAGTATGATTATTACAGAATTAAGAACGATTAAGCACTAGCCAATAAAGTGGTCTACGACTCTTAGATTGACATTTGTCTGCATGTTATAAAACATTACGATATATTTTCACTTAAAAAAAAAAACTTCCTAACTTTATTCTGACTATTATAAAGGTTAAAATACAAAAAAAAAATACTTTAGAACCCAGAGTCAGTTGTGATTTTTGTATTAATACATTTCCTTAGTCAAAATCTATAGTCAGGCAGGATAAAGTGGTACATACGTCTTCCACATCTTCATCAGGATAGTCCAGCAAACTTTTAAGACTATTAGCAAGAGTAGGATACAGATCAGACAAGTCATCCAACATGACGACTTCTTCTAACAATTTCTTGTATAAAACCAACGGGAACGGAACGTAGATTATTATAGAATTGTATATAGCGAGACCGTAAATGGCACCTGTAAACAGAATATTCTACATCGATCATTTTCTTCTACTCATGGCATAGATAGATTTACATGTAATGCAGGTCGAAGACATTTCATAATTCCAAGATATAAATTAAGTAACTGTATCGAGTAGAACTTACGATAAACGAGTCAACTACAAAATGCAAAAGGATAGTATTGTTAGCGAACAAGGTAAATACTAATTTAGACTAGACGCGAAGTGCATTTTGCACAAAAGAGGTCTTGTCTTACCAATCAAATAATACATAACGTCATCTTCAAATGGGTTATTGGAGAACCAGATCATATTAGTTTCTTCGGACTGCTTGAACATGCCATACACGGGGTCGAAGATTTCCTTCAATAGTAATAAGAAGAACTCTTTTTTAACCCCACCAGCATCTTCGGCTTCTTCACCGACGAATTCTACCTGAAAGAACATTAGATGTCAAGCAAATAGTATTGCTGTCGTTACAGGTCACGAACCCGGGTCAGTCATTGCAATGTATACCTTATAACAATAATATAAGAGTCACATGACGCGCGCTCGTGAATTGCAAGAACTATACCAAGAATGGATTATGAGGACTTTATTCTGAAGATGTTGCAGATGTTTATGCGTTTAAATGGATTTGTTTGCTTATTGCAAAACTCTTAGCAGACGTTATTATTCACCTTTAAAGGTAAGTTATACAATGTCATACAATTTTTTTAGTAGTAAAAGCCTGCAGATGCGAATTTAGCGAACTTAGGGAGCGCTAGTGTGCGGTATTCACTTGACATAGAAACAGTGACAAATAATGGTGCCAATTCTCTTGTACACCGAACTAAACTAACTAAACTATCACTAAAATTCCTTACTTTTGGCTATGAGAATCTTTAAGCCATTCTGCAAAAAAAATATCTCTAAATTTAGAAATCATTTTGACGGAACTAAAATTGAATTTGACAATCAAGACTCCACGTGGTACTTGTTTGCCCTACCCCGTGTTTTTTTAGAACCGGAGGGCACGCATGGGGGGCAGCCTCGACGTGTTTTTTGTGGAATTTTTCACTTTTCGTATGGAAAATATAAAAAAATATTACCCACTTGTAGAGTTTTAGGGGTTTAAGGGTTTCATAAAGTGGGTCGAAATTTTAATTATTTTTGCGATAGGACACACCATTTTCGAGATATAAGCAAAATAAAATTAAAAAAGGTACAGTTCTGATTTTGCACCTGAAGTCGACGTGTTGCGGTGAATTTTAGTTCATGACAACTAATTTTATTCCACACATTTTTAATCGTGATTAAAAATAGCCAGATTTAGTTAGACAACCAAAGTTTTAAGTGAAAAACGTCAAATTCAGAATAGCAAAATTGGCATTTTCACTAAACTAATAATTCAGTGCTATCTTAGTGCTGTCAAACTAAAATATAGTTAAGTTGTGTCACTTTCGTCTATTTTAAATTTTAGTGATTTTTAGTCTAGTTTAGAGAATTTTGTGACAAGAGAATCGGCACCACTATCAACCTTATTACATTTTAACAAATACTTACTCTAAGCGGTTTCTTCAATTGTGAAGTCTCATGATTACTGATTTGCGACATGGTATCTCTTACAATATGGTTCCTAGAAACAGTCAAGTTAAGGAACTGGTCCCGTTGGTATTCATACGTGGGATCCATGAATAACCGTGTGAATATCTGCGTGGCTGCTCTACTAATAGCTATCTGCATTTGAAGCTGCTGATCTATTTTTAGTAACAATGATTTGCATTGAACGTCGAATAGGAACGCGTAGTTACACATATGGGGATGGGCCGACTGGAAAAAAGTTATTGGTGCATTTTAGCTAGATATGGGTACATTATTATGGATCACATTTAGGGTTGGCAACCCTAAGATATAATATAGAATCCTACTATATTAGAAGCTTATATACTAATAGTTATGAGATATTTAAAAATCCCGTTAATAAAGGCTTAAAGTAGCAAAAAACATGCTTGTTTTTTTTTGAACATACCTACTATATTTTTTATAAATTTTCGCCATCCACTATATTTTTACAGGCAATTTTTTTCGAAAATACTATATTTTATATAAAAAAGTTGCCAACCCTAACCACATTAGGCATTGAATAACAATTAAATGGTGTATGATTGTTGGCAGGTACATTAAAATAGGTACTCAAATTTCTCAACACCGCTGTAAGTTCGATAATCGTCACTCAAGTGGCTGTCAAAGGGGTTTGAAGATTTTTGTATGGAGGGTGACCCTAACGTCGGCCGCCATTTTGTTTTTTTTTCAGAATCGGGGTGCACAACGAAAGTTTTATATTTAGATAGAGGCCACTTATACAAACAAAAAATGTAATATAACATAATATCCTAAAGCATCAGGTTTCGGAGTTATTCACCGAAATATAAGTCGAAAACAACCTTGAAAAAACAAGGATTTTTTTGTTTTCTTTCCCTTCTGGTAAGCATATTGAACTATGACAACATAATTGCATCATGTATAGGTAATATGTGACTGTCCACGAGAAAACGTACCTTATGGTCGCTGGCACTTACGACATTGTGCTTATTATAAGTTAAGTAATCTTGTACGATTTGTATTTCTGAATGACTTAAGCGCCAATGACCTTAAGGTACTTTTTCTTGCGGAGTGTCACATATTTTAGTTATGAGCGAAGAGACAAAAATATGTATACTCTTCTCGTGTATTTATATATCGCCGAATGAGGACGTTGTTTGTTAAAGTTGTTGTTGGTTGTAACGGAACGCATGGGAGGAAAAAGTATAAGAACCGTTGTGGTCGCCTTTATCGATGATTGTGGGAGACATTCAAGGACAGGTAGAATTATATTGGCTATCATCAATAGCGATCTGTCTTTTACTGAAAATAGGTTATGTGGTTCGGCCGTAATCAACATGGTTACTACAAAATAAATAAATTCGTTAAAACAATTGTTATTTATATTTGAATATCTCAGAAACGTGACGCTTTATGATGTTATGTTATAACGTTTTATGTTTGTATAAGTGTCCCCTATCCAAATATATGACATTTATTATTCACAACGATTTTGAAAAAAAAAAAAAAAAAAATGGCGGCTGATGTTAGGGCCAAAACCTTCAAACCCCTTAGAACATTATTTTCATATTTAGTGACTTGAACACGTTTGTAATCCTTTCACAGTTTTTTTATCTCTGATTTTGCATCACTGTAAAAATCACAATGATCTTTATTTTCGTCACAATAAGGTCACTATTTGGTTGGAGTTGTCAGACATAAATAAAACTGTAAAAGGACGGTACTTATCATCTCATCTAAGGAGTTGTCAAAACCATACTTGAGATCTGTCAATTACTATGAGAAAAAACTTTTAATACACATCTATGGCAACTATGGCAAGCCTTTTAATACTTTAGTAGTACTTACAGCATGATCTGATAGCCATGTAATATAGTCAGTAGCAATATCCACATGGTCGCACAAGTCTTCAATATAAAAACATTCTGCTGGAATTTTCGGTTTCTTTGGATTTGTAAAGTTTATTTTGTTGAGTGACGACAGAGTATTGAGTATTTGTATTATGCTGTGTGTAAAGTAAATTTTCTGGAACCAGAAAAAAAATCGGCCGTGATACTTTCAAGTTGGATTTGTTTCCAAACAATTGGTACTTTCTCCTTTAAGTTTTATAATATACCTTGTTAGCGCGTACTGCAGGCTGCATGAGTTCGTAAACGATAACACTTTTGAAAATATCGACTAGCATTTCAAAATATTCTGGTGTTTGAGCCTCCCACCATAGATGCACTATCCTCTGAGGATGGGTAGAAAGATTGTTGAACGCCTCTGCGAACGGCCCCTAAAGAAATAAATTGTAATATTTGTATTGACTTTTAATGGACTGGAACTGAATATATTTGTACTACACATATCCTTTTTTATCGTATATTAACCAGAGAACGTCCATCCAACTATAAGTTGAATGTTAGAATGTGTCGAGACGTGACGTCAGGCTTTAAGTGGTGACATCGGTCGAAGTTCTAAGTTTATTCATTTTTTTAATCATATAGTAGAAAAAAAAGTTAAGACTTTTACGTAAATACAGTGGGGAGAAATCACATTGTATGATAACGATCAGCTAATCAATAATGTAATAAGATGAAAACATCACAATGAAAATAGTTGCATGATATGATTACTGAACTAAGAAATAAAACGTCTTATACCTGTAATTCAACATGTCGGCGAGGATTACGCATTTCGTGATACAGAGGTAAGATAAGGAACATTCTGAGTGCCTCCGCGTCAGGCGGCGAGACTTTCATCTTCTTTATTATGTTCTCTGTTAGGTGATTGAATATCTGGAAACAAGTTAATGTTTGTAAGAGAAAGTACCAATAACCAGTATGTATTGCATATCGACAGTTCTGTTGACCTGGTCAAGGTCGCGGGATCTGCTGGATGTGGGAAGCACATGCAGGACCGGTTGTTGTGTCGATGCTTGAGGGAGGATTGTGTCCAGCAGTGAACGGCTTTCGACATAACATTTTTTTATAATGATTTACAAACACCAATATACTATGGAATCTGTAGTCTGCGAGTGGCTGGTCAAACAACTGTAATTTCTGAAAGGCTTTCAACGCTCTCAACTGCAGGTAAGGTTTCCTAAAAAATAAGTAATTTTCGTCTGCGTGTTTCAAAACAATAGTGAATTGTTAAGGGCCTATCACGAAACAATACCATTAGAATTCAATAAAATATATCAATACATTCTTAACAGTACATCATGTTACAACTGTTTTCCTTCTAGTAAATACTTACAGGATCACAATCATTTAGAAAAAAATACAAATTAAAAACTCACAAGTTCCTTGATTGTAGTATTTTCAAATCTGCTAACTAACGTAAATGCTTCCTCGGCTTTCCTAAGGTCGACCCCAGGCACCTTAGTGTTACAACCAAAGTGAGCATTGTTGGGGGCTAGGAACGAACCGTTTACACACGCTAGCGAGCCGAATACCGTCTCCAAATATGCTAGCATATCCTGCAGGATAAAAAGGTTTATGTTAGGTACTTTATCTACCTCCTTTTTGTGAAGTATAAATGGTTCAATTGCAACACACAGGAACATTAATTTGTGACCAAAAATCACTGAAATACTTATGTCAAGCAAGGGATCCAGTTTTTCTTTTTCAGACGATAATTAAATTATTAATCGTTTATACGTTAAAAAATACAAATAAAACATGGGGCTAGGCCTCTGCCCCGCAGTGGGATTCAGGCTAACAGTAACAGGAACAGACAGTTTTTATTTCATGACAAAAATCAACAACCACGTTTTGAATGAATTTTCAAGTATTAAATAAATTCGACCAAGGAACGTTAGCTCACCTGATTAACAACATCGCAGTCTTTAAAAACTTCACATGCAGCCAATTTAGGTAATGTCAACTTTACAATTTGTTTCGTATGATCCTGAATACGGAAGTCAACCGGCCCAGATCTGTTATGGTCTATGATTAGAAAACTATGGTCACCGCCTGCGAACACTTTAATAGGACCCTTGAAGACTTCTTGTGAAAACTGCAAAGAATTTCACATTTTTTATTTACATTTGATAGAGGTACAAAGTGGATATTTGTGTGTAAGTGAGTTTAAATCGGGTGATTTTATATATTCCGAAAATAAATTAAATGCAAAAATTTAGTTTTTATATTTATAGTTTTCTGGTAAAAATATCGTATCACCTTTTGTCAAACAAGCTTAGACCTCAAATAAACACCCTGTATAATAAATTAATAACATTACAGATGGTAATTTTACTTCATCATTACATTCATCACATGACAATAAATTACAGTGCAAAAGCAATGACGCTAATCTTATACTTTTATCAATGCACTGACATTAGACACAGATAACAGATAATAAACGAGCTGATAGAAAGCGAATTATGGAACGGGAATATCTTTTGTTAAAATGGCTTTAGGCTACAATCTCAAAAATTAAAAAACTTCTACAATAAAGCCACATCCACTGTATGCTTGATACTACCGGAATGTTTGAAATAAACCTATTGCGAGTGTGTATATGGCATATTTTGTATTTATAGTATGTGACTGTCAATACGAGGGTGAATCAAAAAGTTCTTAGAATTGCATACCTACATATAAAACCTTTTTGGGAGACGTTCGATATTCAAATTAAAGAGTGTCAATCACACAATATTTATGCAAACTGTCACTTGTTTATGTCACAGTTCGTTCGCACATAATAAATTGTTTTGTGCAACGAGTTGCTAAAAACCCAAAATTATGGATAAAAGTGAGTTATGTGCGATGATAAAATATCTCAGTTTGAAAAAAATGTCTACGAAGGAAAATAAATCGGACATTCAGCAGACATTAGGGGATGATGCTATTCTACGGTTGCGTACTGGGTGGCTGAATTTAAAAGAGGTAGATCAAGCTGTAAAGATGATCCGCGTTCTGGGCGGCCTTCAACCTCCGTTACGAAAGAAAATGTCAAAAAAGTTGAGAATCTGGTTTTGAAAGACAGAAGAATAAAACATATAGCTGAGATCCTAAAGATATGATTTGGTAGCATTCAATCCATTTTAATTGATTCACTGGGGTTCAAAAAAGTGTCGGCAAGATGGGTGCCACGAATGTTAACCGACGAAAACAAAAAGCGACGTTTGAAAATTTCTATGCGTAATTTCGAAATGTTCCAGCGTGATTCGGATAATTTTTGCCTTCACCTTGTCACCATGGATGAAACGTGGGTCCACCATTTCGATCCTGAAACTAAGAGACAAAGCATGTCTTGGAAACGACCATCCTCTCCATCCATTAAGAAATTTCGAATTGCTCCTACCGCTGGCAAAGTTATGGCCTCAGTGTTCTGGGATAGTGAAGGAATCCTTTTTATTGATTACATGCCAAAAGACCAGAGATTACTGGACCCTATTATGCAAATTTAATCCCGAAAGTGCGTGAAGCGATTAAAGAAAAACGTCGTGGAAAACTATCGTTGGGCGTGTTGTTTCTTCAAGATAACGCTCCTGCTCATCGATCGGAAGTTGCGCTCAACGCAATCCGCTGTGCTGGCTTCAATCTCCTTGACCACCCACCATATTCTCCGGACTTAGCCCCAAGTGATTTTCACTTATTCCCAAAATTAAAAGAGGACATTCGTGGAACAAAATTTTACGTTAATGACGCGGTTATGGCTGCCGTAGAGTTTTTCGAGAGTCAAGAAAAACATTTTTTTTCATAAGGAATAAGGAAGTTATAAACGCGTTATTCTAAATGCATTGAATAGAATAGAATAGAATAGAATACTCTTTATTATGTACACCATAAAAATTACAGATATAAAAGTAGAAATTTTACATAGGGTGACACAATGGGCGGTCTTATCGCTAAAAGCGATCTTTTACAGACAACCTTTGGATGGATTCAAGGTAGAAGGAGAGACAATAATGCAGGTAGTCAGTGGTGTACCATTTACATATACAACAAATACATACATACATAAAACATATACCTATCTACATAATATAATATATACAATAATAAACATGAAACAAGAGTAAGGAAACTAAATGTATTGCATTGCATTGGAGGGAGATTATGTAGAAAAATAATATTTTTGTTTAAATCTTTGCATTTTTTAATATTGATTCCAAGAATTTTTTGATTCACTCTCGTATATAGGAAACAGTATTATCATTCAGCAATAGCTGTTTGACTACCGGAACCAATGTCGCGGGAAAGTCCCGCACATTTTAGATCTTTTATACCGTAGGGATGCCCAACGGATGGGAGATTTCTACACCGTGGGGAGCTTACGAATTGTTGCGATCGTTTATACTGTGGGGATTCCCGTATTGTGGGCATGCGCAGTAGTCGTTAACTTCTAAAAATAGAACATGCGAATGCATTCACCGCTACCGGCGCAAGCGCACCTATATTCCGCTTTCTATCTAACGCGCGATTAAAGTTGTAATTTAATCACTTTATCTACTAATTATAAAGTTTATCATGCATAATATAAAATATTTTATTTAAAAAAAAAACAATATACGTAACTAAAAACAAATTAACAGGGCCTAGCTACAATATAGACCAATAAATAAAAATCTACATAATCTACAAATAAAATCTTTTAAATGACTTGCAGCACATTGAACATAATACTAAAACATTTTTAAATATACAGATGACTCAACATTTATTTTGGAAACGCCCGCGTTGCTATTTTGAGCTATTGAAGTCGCGGCCTCGACTTTCGGTTTCTTCTTAAGCTGAAGAACAATAGTTCATGTTAATAACCTATATTAGGTTATTACTATATCATTATAAACAATGAGAGTGATGTTAAATTCTCCGAAAAATATACGGAGGTGTAAATATCGAGTTACGATATGTTACATTTGCAATGTTTTAAGGAATATATCGAATAGGAAACCCCTTAGACATTCGCCACTTTAGGGGTTCGAACCCGTGATGAAGATAGAGATTGGTCCAGAGACACACTCTTACACTACAGTCCGACCGTCGAAAGAATGCGTTCCACCTGTCAGTTCCATACAAACGTAAGTGTTTTGCGGATTTGATTTTTATTAGTTACTAGAATTATCGCACTGATAGCTGGTGTCAGGAACGCATTCTCTCGACGGCCGGACAATAGGAAAATTAGACCAATTCTTATTACTTTTGTTGAGTCAAAAGAATAAAACAAGGAAATTAGCAACCAGCATAAAATCCATTTAAACAATGAATTCCTACAACTAAACAGACTAACCACAGTCTAACAATATCTATCCCATACAGTTGCTCCATGCATTGATATAGAATACTCGTAAGTGTTTTCACAAAGCAATCGTCCTTCCGGAAGTAGGCAATTAACGACTGTATGGTGTAGGCAGTTGTACTGTGCTAAATTTACACTAAAAGTGTTAAAAGAAGAGAGAAGTGCAGAAAAGAAAGGAAACTACATCTAATACGACCTTGTGACTGAGCAGTATACTTATTTACCTTGCTCTGGCCAGGGTTGTCAGTCTGTATTGAAAACAATAGAATTGAACGTTATGATAGAAAATGTTTTTACTATGTCACAGCCTATTCAATTATATTATGAGGTAAGCCAAACAGGCGTAGCGGCGAAAAGGCGATAACATAACGAATAAAATACGGGCGGCTTCTTTATTAAGTAAGCAAGCTGGTTAAGGTTCTCGACTTAATGTCAGGAACAATTACATAGCAAAACTAAAAATTTGAAACAACACATTTATGTTTATGTAAAGGTAAACTTGACATTAGGGAGAGGGAGAGAATTCTATAACTACTTCATCATCAATTTGGCTAAATTCGTTTGTATAAAGTGAAAAGGTCGCATGTAACGAATGAATATCTTTCACTTATGATGATAATGGTAAATTTCAAAAAAAAAGCGACAACTCACCGGCGATTCATCGGTAGAATTAAAAGCAACAGGTGTCGGAACTAAGGCGAAAGCCATATGTGGACAGCCAAGTTGGCCTCTCGCACCGTACCCACACGCCAGGATACGGTCACCGACCCGACATAAAACGTGCCGGCGCCCGCAAACCACTTGCGTCACAGTACTGCCCATTAACTCCATAACCTGCGAATTACAACTCTATCAGTGGGGATAATTAATATGATTCATACATAGAACGATGAATAATAAATGTTAATGGTAACTTGTACAGCCTGATGAAAACTTTATGGCGGCTCAGAACATGAGGCGAGTAGCTGCGTAGTAACCAATTCATGTGTCAGCGGGGCTGACGGGTGGGGGTACTGCGCAGCGTGTAGAGCACTTTAGAGCCGCCATAAAGTTTGACGCGTACTATACTAAGAATAAGATTACCTTCAATGTTTAATTAATCATTAAATGCCTAATTTCAACATGAATGGGTAACTAGCTTCATCTTTCTGACTGACCGACCCCTTGACAATTCAAAAGTGCCTGTAATTGGTTTATTTGAAATAAATGGTTTGAGTTTGAATGCATGAAAAATCAAAACACAGTAACATCTACAAGTTAGAGACAAAACTAGGCGCATAGCTTGTCAGATCAAAACAAACCATTGTATATTGATAGTAACGATTTTTACTATAAAAAAAAATGTCACTGCCGAAAGCACAAATACGGTAAAACTTTGATTTCCCAAACTCTTATACAGGGGAATTCAGAAAAATGAGTGATAAAAAACATATTTTAAGCTCAGTATATGTGTGTAGCCAAGCCATCTTTAGCCATATTATAGTGTGAGGCAAAGACCTCAGCAAAGCAAAGTAATTCATTCGCGAGGATGACCATCATTGGTCTAGGCGCTGAGCAGACGATGGACTATTTGTCCGCGACGATAGATTGTATGGAAACCTATGCAATAACAAAACGACCGCGCCGCCAATGCTTGCCGGATGTCGTCCCTCACGGTAATTCGCGGACAAAATGACCGCCGTCTGTGGAGCGCCGTAAATTATATTATCAATGCACTGCAAAATTATCTAAGGTAGCAATTACTTTTCTAGGAACCAGCTCATCCTTCGTAGTTCCATGTCCAGTCTGCCCGTATTCACCAGTGCCGCATGTGAACACACCGCCATCTAATGTCAGGAACACAGTGAAATCTTCACCACATGCAATATGACAGACCTGGAAAAAAACATTATAGGTACTATAAGTTTATCGTAAAGGGAACTTCGGCAGAACGGATATAAGGCAAGTAGGCAATAGGCAACTCTGATTTAACATAATCAACATGATGTGAAAACAAAACCATTACTGTGGACTGAAAACAAAGACAGAATTATTCCAAAATCCTTTATTATATTGTGTTCTTGTGCCCTTTCAATGTACTTTTTTTTTTAACCGACTTCAAAAAGGAGGAGGTTATAAATTCGGAGGTTTATATATATATTTTTTTATGTATGTTCGGGGATAACTCCGTCATATATATATAAACGGATTTGCAAAATTCTTTTTTAGTTCGAAAAATGCATGTATGCTCTCGAGGTGGTCCCATTGTCACCAAGTCAGAATCTGATGAGGGGATCCCATGGAAATCGAGGGAAATCCTCAAATTTTATAGGCACACCTATAGCGATTTGGGTATTTTTTATAGTAACTCGTGCATTTGCTCTCGCAAAGCACCATTCGGTGAAGTGGAACTGATGATGAAGGCCATTGGTGGCAACCGGAACTACTCAATAATAAGTATTTCACGGGTTGCGATTCGATTACTTTAATATGTTTGCTAAGCAATTTATGCTCGTCACCAGGAGAACTCCTCAACAATTAACGTCCCTGCTTCGGGGAAAGGAATATTTTGTAAAAGGTGATGAGCAGTTGACATTAGGCTATTGTAACTTAGATAAATTAATAACTGACTCACTAAAAAGTGAAAAATAAAAAACAACCGACTTCAAAAAAAACACACTACAAAGTGTAAAATAACTTTAATTTAGGAAGTCGGTGGCAAAAAAACTAAAATACAGATCCAAAGACACCGACTTACGAAATTAAAGTTATGTTTCACTTTGTAGTGTGTTTTCTTTGAAGTCAGTTGTTTTTTTTTATTATTACACCTATATGAACACACAGTTACAAACACTGTAAAAGATTGTTCATGAAATAATTCTATATTTCACTTACAGATCACGTTAACAGTACCTTAACATTTCTCAAAGTTTTCAAATGAGAGGGGAAGCACTTATTCTCTCTATCTTGCAGTCCTAACTGGCCTCGCGTGTTTTTACCCCAACCGAAAACGGCACCAGATCTGCGAAAAAAAAACAAAAAAAAAATAGCTTTTGCGCCTTATGTATGGAGTAGTTTTCGCCCACGGCTTCGCCCGCGTGGAGGTCGGGAATTATCCCACGGAAACGTACTACGGGGATAAAAAGTGTATCCTACGTCTTGGCCCAGGTCCTGGTCTACTACTAGTATTGCCAAATTTCATCGAAATCCGTAGAGACGATAAGGTGTGAAAAGGTAACAGACATACAGACAGAATTATTTTCGCATTATAATTTAGTATGTATGGATGTAGTATGGGTGAGCACGATGACATGTCGCCACAAACAGCACATCCGAACATCAGTATTATGTTTACCAATGTTTATCTAACCACAATTATAAATTTTGTTAAAATACCTAACATAACAAAACTTTCTGATAACAACTGCAACATATTTTCTGTACATTTCTAGAACAAATTGTTATAAGGAAACTACTTTTCATGTTACTAATTGAGGTTCTTTCCAATACAATTTGTAGCACAATGAGTCAGCACACTGAGGTAATTTACATTATTTATGTAGGTAATATATATTTTAAGTATATAAGGAATTATAATTTATGCTCAATGTCTGCAGTTCTGAATGGGCATAATCACGGTGAACCTGATACAGAACCTCAGATTTAATGATTGATTCTACTTTTGCTTTTTATTGTATCATTCTATTTTTAATCATTTTTAAATACTTTTTCAATTTGATTTTGTAAAAAAGTTGACTAAAAAGATTTTGTAAACATTTTGTTCACCAACTAGGACTCGATTTATAGCTAACCAAGCTAGTAAAGTATAGAAAAATCAAGTTTGTCATTTACAATAAAAATACTTACTTTGATAAGGCAAATGTGTGGTTACTACCACATGCAATCATTGCAATAGGAACTCCTAGCAGTGATGTGATTGGTTGTGGAATCATTTCCTTATTTGTCATAGTACCTAATCCACACTGACCAAAACTATTTGCACCCCAAGAAAATAGATCACCATCTAAAAGGAGAAAAAGAAATTGGTACTAAAACATAAATAATGAGTAACACCTAAAATCAACACAACAAACAGTATTTTTATATTCATGCTAGGAAAGAACACAAATGTATATCAAATATACAGACACTGCATGGAGAACTGTCTCAGTATGAGACAGGACATAGATTTTATACTTATTTATTTATTTATTTATTTATTTAAACATGGAAGACTTACAGCTTAAAGACTTAATAAAAAGGGAACCATATACAGCAGGAAGCCAATTACAAGTCTTCGCGTGTAGAATTAGACTGGAAAATATGTGAGCATACAACAGCAATACGTAATACATTGTGTTGTTTAGCAGGTTACATATTAGTGTATAACTATTTGGTTTATAAGGAGAACAAATTAAATTAAATTAAGAAGGCAAATCGAAACTATTTGAAAAAATTAAGGGTTAAACACCTTCTAGCTGACGTCACACTAGTCGCAAAGGGATCCAAGTCATGTTGCTTACATATTTCATTGAATTGTTTGCTTGCACGCACAATATAACTTATGCATTTTCTTTCTTATGCACATGCATTCACTCACACTAAATAAACACATATACATGTGGCTAGTTATATTGAAGCCCCATGTAAAAGGGGGCGAGCCTATTGCCATGAACTGGACACAAATCCAGTCTCTGGGCTACTAAGGAGAAATTCCAGATGAAAAAAAACCCAATAACTCTTCGCCAGACCCGGGAATCGAACCCAGGACCTCATGCTCAGTAGTAGCGCTTGCAACCACTAGACCAACGAGGCAGTCACTCTAATAATTCAATAGTAAATATAACTTACTGTTTGTCAATGCTATGGAATGATACGCCCCACACGCAACTTGAATAACATTTCTTGTTGCCAGGTTCTTTACAAACTTGGGCTTGTCCTGGGCATGTGTGCCAAGATTGCTGCCCAATTGGCCCATGCTGTCTGAGCCCCAACTGAACAGCTGTCCCCATTCATCGAGAGCAACTGAATGCTGTATACCACAAGCAACGTATGACACAGTGCATTCTTTGAATGTCTCAACTAGTGCTGAAAATAAACTTTTATAATTAAAAATGAAAATGAATAAACATTATTTGTTTTATATTTGAATGTTGCTGAGGTGGAAATGTAGGATATACTGACAGTCAGAGATTTAGAGTACATACAATTTGTATGCAAACATAAACATGATAATGTACATTCTTTTTTTAAAGATAATATTTTTTATTGGAGATAAGATATGATAATAGAAGCTGATAATGACACTGCAACAACAAATTACCCTTAGTAATTAGGACAACATTACCTAGGTTAAATTTAAATAACTAAACTACCTACTCAAACAAATAGCATTCATTCATAACTGCAGGAACTAAACATTGAAAAAAAACTTTTTTACAAAAAAACAACCGACTTCCAAAAAAAACACTAAAAGACGTGAAAAATAACTTTAATTTCGGAAGTCGGTGCCTTTGGTTTTGTATTTTCGTGTTTGGCCACCGACTTCCGAAATTAAAGTTATTTTTCACGTCTTTTAGTGTTTTTTTTGGAAGTTGGTTGTTTTTTTTGTAAAAAAGTTTTTATTATTCACTTTTTAGTTGCGGTACCTACCCCACACAAATTCGTATACCACTACTTGGTGTGTAAATACAAGTGACAGGAAATTATTAACACATCATCCATATAAACTAAGTGGAAAAAATCTGCAGTATTAAGGATAACTCAAAAACTCCTGGTCAGACCTTGATCAAATTTAAATGGGACCACATGTGAAGCAACACCTATCAAATAAAAAAATAATCATCCAAATCGGTTCACCCAGAAAAAAGTTATGAGCTAACACACATAAAAAAAAAAAAAAAAAAAAACATACAGAGGAATTGAGAACCTCCTCCTTTTTGTGAAGTCGGTTAAAAATTGAAAAGCATTTCCTAGCTCTCTCGCCATTTCTATAAGTCAAGGTGTAAACATGACTATGTATGGATGAATGCATTCATAATAATTGAGTTTTGTTTAGCTATGTCACATCTCATCTAAATAACAGAAGAGCTGACTTGTATGGCAGTGTTTTTATGTCTGCTGTTTTTAAACTGCTTTCTTTAATTTACACTCAATTAATTTTACTGGTATTATGTTATCATCACAAGATTAGTGCATCCAGTAATTTGCTCATAACAGAAATTCATGTAATTAACACTTTATCACATTATAATCTCAACTTTCACCTTATACAATAATTATGAATCTTTCATCACATTGCAAATCCTGTTTTAAACTTTTTTAATCAAATATTAAGTACATGAAACCATAATTATTTTATGTATCTACTTTGTAATTCAAGTTTCCAAACTGTTCTAGAAAGAGGGGAAATAACAAAAGAGGTAATATGACCTCGTAAAAGTTGAAAATAATGAATTAAAAAATTGTAACAATACCAGGAGTTTTTCCTTCTCTATTGTCAGTATGGCGTCCCAATTGCCCAACCTCATTGTTTCCACATGAATACAAATGGCCAGTGTTTGTGAGGTACATTGTATGGAACTCTCCGGCAGCCACTGCCTTCATATGGTTGCTCTCACGCCATTTTGATAATGTTGGTTTTATAACCTGATAGACAAAAAAGAGCAATATTTACATTTTATAAGAGGGAATTAAATATTGTAAGTGTACTTATGTGATATACTATTTGTACAATAGGTCACACAAAATGGTGACATGTTAAGATAGCAAGGCTTTTAATTTGTTTGTTGTAAGGTAAAATTAAAACACCAAATTATTATGAGCCCAAATTAATTTTACTATTGCACATTTACACCACTACTATTCGACTTAATCGAAACAGATTTATCGATGCAGATCTTATAGGAATTCTTATAGGAAATAGTAATTACAAGAGACATTTAGGTGACAGGTTTGCCTAATTAATATAATTGCTTTAGATAGCGTAGCCAGGGCAGAATTTAAGGGGTACCACTTACCAGATCAAGAGTTACCGGTCCTTCAATACACAATTCATGATAAGTCGCATTGCCCCAACAAAACATTTTGTGCTATTATTTTGCAATGACTTTTAAATTTTACAACTAATGTATAACCTCTACTTCCGCTCCAGATCAGTCTGATTGAGAGGTACTTGTGAATCTGATTATTCTAAGCCGGTGACTTTACACAGTTAATTTTATTTGCAACGAAAATAATAAAAAAGCATTTTCAAAAAGTCGAGAACAATCTTCAACTAGAGCTGTCGTTCTAGCTGTCAAAAATGATGCGTTCAGTAATATCAAGAAATAATCAAAAACTTTTAGTCGATTTACCAGTTTACTTCTTATTTTTAAAATTAATATTATCTTTTATTTCAACTTTATTTTAGTGCATGTTTTTTCATAAACACTGACTCATGGCTGGCCCTATATGTACGGTTTTCTGGTTAGGTTTCTTGATTGGGAATTCAGAATTTCAGATTCGGAGACCAGATGCACTCATTTCATACAAAATTGTCTATATGGCGCGGGCGCAGGCGCAAACGAATGGAAATAATTCCCTAAGGCCTACGCAGACGAAAGATTTTTGTCCGCGGACTTTTTTATCCGCTAAAAATAGATCGCTTACAACTGTATCGAGTAACGAACGAATGAGGGATTAAAAGTACCGCGTACAAAAAGTCCCCCGAATAACCGAGGACATGCAGAGAGCGGACCAGACAAAAGTACGGGGGAGTCCCCGAAAAAAATAGAACTCGTGTGACTAGGCGAAGCAACGCACATAGCGGACTTTAGTCCACGTTGTGCGCATAGACTAATACATATATAATGGTTGTGCGCTCGAGAGTGACGTACTTATGCACGACGATAAACGATGACGCAGGACACTTCTCTACATTTCCGGGCAACAAATGATCGCACACCGTGTGCGTTGAGTTCGCAGTAAATCCGCGGCTGACTTTATAATCGCGGAGCGTACTTTTATTTCTCCACCGCGGAGAAAAGTCCGTCGTCTGCGCAGGCGTTTAGCGTTCGTTTCGGAATGACGCCGGAGCGTTCTGAACACGTTCTGAATGAAGAACAGAAACAACTGAATGACGTCATCCGGAACGCAGCACTCACATAAATTTTTTGGTACCCCCCGAACGGAAAATTTCTTTGAGAATGGCGTCAGTGCGGCGGCGCTGTGCCGAATGGAGGTCTACGTACCTACCTAGTAATTTTAGTGTAGTCTTTTTATTTTCTCTCGTAAACTATTTTGAAGCTCTTAAAAGGATTTTATTGAAATCCTGTAAAATTTGAAGAATTCTTCTGAGTGTGCAGTAATTTAGACCGCTGTAATTTTTAGGGTGTACTTACTAATGAGTATTCTATTCTAATCTATTTTATTCTATATGTGGCAGCAATGTTGTGCATCTACAAACTGCCATTGTTTTGTTTATGTTTACTTTTGTGTCGATCACAAATTAAACGAAAACTAGATAAATATGTATGCGACTTGGGGTGTAGCACTAATAAAAGATGAGCTATAAATATGGAAAGCGTCTACCACCGGTAGCACACAGCTTTAGTGGAAAAGTAAATATAACGTACATTTCATACTATCGAGGTTATTTTGTGTTTGCTAACTTTAAGTTCATTTTGTGAGGAAGACTGGAGGCGTAAGACAGGAATAACCTAATTGGATTTGAAAACCAACTCGAGAATGATCTTCCTGACTGAAAAACTTCAGAGATGCTAATTTTAGCACTGATCTAATATGATAATGAAAACACGCACCTTTTCTAAAATTTACATAATATCTCACCACAAGTGCGTCGATGTAATGAAAAAGGACTTAGTTCTCTTGAAAGCATCACCTGTATCTGTATACGAATTTCTCTCATAAAAGTATTCAGATTTAAAAAGGATGGCACATAGTCTCGACGAATTATCGGGTTTCATTCCAATATTTTTTTGGAGAGCATTCTCCCATAGTTTTAGTATTTTAAAATATTTGGAAAATACATGGGTCCCCCTATTTGCAGTCAACAGCTGCGCAATGGGGCATATTAATTAGTTATGCTTAGAAGAAGCCGCATGTTTACAAAAAAATATGGAAAGTGACAGCTAGCTGTCAAATTCTTGGACACGTGCTAGTAGCAACATTTCCAGATTGATCGCATGAGGTCTCCCTTTAGTCTTTAGGCTCGGTTGAATAGGTGAACAAAGCCTTCCTTACAATTATTTTTAAGCATGGTACACATTTACTGGGAATGTCTCATAACTTTTTTCCTATAAATTGTTACTAGAAAAACACTGTTTACATTTCTAGATAATTATTAGACTGTAATTTTGATTAACAAAAACAGAACATTGTTACGTTTCGACTTTCGAACAACTTATTTCAATGTTCGAAACCATTAGTCGATTCCTGTTTTAAAGAAATCTGTATAAAATATATATATGTAAAAAATGGTACATATGTTGCAGATAGGTACTATATGTAGTATATCTATGTATTTGGATGGGATGGGACTGGGACGTTGGTCGGCCATATTTGTTATTGTGCTGATGGAATTTATATATTTTATCGTTTGAGTTTAAACTAGAAAGTTTTACATTCTGTGATGTATTTTGTTTCATTGTATTCTCCTTTTAAACATTTTTATCTTGTGACATAAAATCTTTCAAACCCGATATAGTTATGTTAATTCAGTGACCGTGGATACCCCCTTGTGGTAAATCGCTGAAGTGATCCAGCGTATTTTATTGAGAGATAATTCCAATAAATCTCATTATCGTGGCGGGGTCATCAAATACTAATGGCAAAGGGGGTCGTCAAGCCGCCCCAGTCGACGTGGGGTCTCCCCTACTTGACTGGGAGGAGGCTGACCATTTTAGTTTCGAGGATTCTGAACGGTTCGAAGAAGATTCCCTGTGTAGCTGGAGTTCAGAGCCCGAAAGCCTATGCAACAATTGGCGAGGATGGAGGCGTCCAAATCTTCAAAACCCGTTTGGAAGCCGATCGACAAAAAAGAATATTCAAGGTAACTCAATACAGCTGATTCTTTGTTTCGAACTATCGAAATGATGACACTGTTTTACATTTCTTGACGAATCATACATTTACAGGCGATATTATGTTAATTTTATGTCATGAATTGTTTAAATATGTTTATTTAACCCTTATTTTCAGTAATAAGTTTTGATGTCATGATCTGTATGTACTAATAAGATGTACATTGTCTTTAGTGATACAAAGAACAGGTGCTAGAAGTCATTTACCTTTGTGAATTGAGTAGTAAATAATACCTTTGGTTTCAAATCCGTTTTTTTTATTGCTGTGGACCCTTGTATATTGCTTTAAATGCAAAGTGAATGGAAAGTTTTTGGTTCTTGACTACTTTCTAACTTTCACTGAAATTTTGTAGATATTATATTGTGTTTAAATAATGAATTATGAGTGTAATATTTAAATAACAAATTTTAGACATCTACACCTTGTAGAACATGACCATAAATATACTATTTTTAACATACCAACCTAATAATATTGTATATTTGGTTTTGTAATTGTTTAAGTACTAAGTACACAGTTAAGTCTACATTTATTTAGTTTAATGTATGTATTTAATAATAAATATTATATTATTTTATTTATTTGGGAAATCTTTGTTTATCATTAATTTGTTAAATATATCTTCACGTCATTCAAAAATATATTAACATTAATTGAAAAATTGATTTAATTTGTAACAATATTATAATATCTACTTAATATTATAATTATCTACAACAAAGTAAAAAAAAAAAAACGTTTTCATTTATAACATCCTTAGTATCAACTAAAAAGTTCAACTAAAGTTTTTACAGCAATTACAAGAAACAAATATATTAAACTTTACAGAAAAGACAGTTTCAACACTAAGTGAACTTGCAGCAAAATGCGTAGCATCTCACATACCGTTTGAATTAGTTGAACATGTCTATCCACCGGTGCCGGAGCAACTGCAACTTCAGATTGCGTTCTGGAGTTTCCCAGACAGTGAAGATGACATCAGGTTGTACTCCTGCCTTGCCAATGGCTCAGCTGATGAGTTCCAGAAAGGGGAACATTTGTTCCGGGATAGAGCTGTCAAAGATGTTTTACAAATTGGTACGTAATGTGGAAATTTATGTATTCCATTCTACACTTGTGTGCCAAAACATGGCCCACCCCGTGCTCTCAATTTGAGAGACAATATCTCAAAAATCTTAATGAATATAATTTATTAATAGTCTATTTGCACATACACTACATTTGGATAAAATCAATATCCTTGATACGATCAACTCGATTCTTCAGAGGTCGTCATCACTCACTTTTGCTTGGATAAAGTGCGTGACTTGTTTGCCAATGAAATTGACAAAAGTTTATTTCTGTTTGTTTAATGAAACTTTAACTTGATTATTCAACGGACTTCAAAAAAAGCAGGTTCTTTATTCGAACCCCCCTGTTTGTAAGTTTGTGATTTTTTCATAAACTTATAAATCAGTTTTGATAATTCTTTAACTAACGTAATCTGCATATTTTCAGGATAGTTTTAGTATACTAGGTTATTGTTAGTAAATGTTGTTCAATTATATTGTTTTAAATCAAAGAGCATGGGGTGGGACAATTTTATTGCACGCAACTGTAGTAGGGAACTCTATAGGAATTTTGACATTTTAAAGCTATACAATTTAATAAATCCAATAACGAAGTAAGTATCTGATTGTCTTGAAATTTATCATCATAATATTGACATTAATATAGGAAAGTTATCAATATCACAATTAATATAGGAAAGTTATCAATATCACAATTAATATAGGAAAGTTATCAATATCACAATTACATTTCTTTTTACCATATTTTTCCTTTGATACATTATTACAAAACTTTGAAATGTTCCTAGGTTTTCACTTATCTGCGGCGGTGGTTGTACTAAGTATGCCTCGGGCACAGTTCAATGTGGCGGTCACGTTTGACCGCCAAAGAATATCATCATGTAACTGCACCTGCTCTTCAACGGCTCACTGGTGTTCACACATTGTTGCTGTCTGCCTCTACAGGATACATCTTGTAAGTTTTAGGAATTACTTAATTCCATACTGGATTAATTGTATAGCTTAAAAGTTAATTTAACAATAAAAGTTGATTTTCAACACTTGTTAATTAATTTATAAACCTGATCTTCCCATTGTTATTTTAGCTTAAAAAAATATCCCAACTGCTTTGTTATTAGATTGGCAGATAAATTATATCAAGTTCAGATGGAACTAGCTCATAACAGAACAGCATAAATAGTCAATGAATAATGTTCCACATTTTTATATTGTTAATTTAATCATTTAAAATGACTAAACATTTACTTTCTTTGGGTTCTTATCCATATGAAACAGATTAAATTCTAAGATTTCATAAGTCCATTTAAATATAAATCCTTTGAACCTTTGATACATTACTTAAAAGTCAAAAGTCTACCACATGTAGAGATCTGGCTATTTATAGATGACATGTTACTCATCTGAAATGACTAACTAGTAACTTTATAGTTTGTACCTTGCCAAGTAGTCAAATCAAAACTTTGGCAAAGCAGCAAGCAAGTTTTTTTTGTTATTGAAAGGGCATTTCTATCTCTGAACACTAAAAGAATTGTGAGTTAGTGTAAATAGAGATATTTCAAAGTAAAAAAACTATAATATACAAATGAGTCAGTTTTATTTGAAGTCACTATTCAGGAAACTTTGATTGTCTGTCAGTTCAATTGCATGAATAATCATCTAAATATAAAAGTGTCCTTCATAATTAATTATTTTAATCAACCAATTAACCACAATACATCTCTTCTAGCCAACACAAGTATGCCTCAGAGCGCCAGTATCGGAGTCACTGCAACGACTGCGAAGAGATCAACTGCAGAAGTTCGCACAGTACTTGATATCGGAGTTGCCGCGGCAAGTTCTACCGACAGCTCAACGTATCCTGGACGAACTGCTGTCAGCTCAACCGAACCCGATCAACACGACGTGTGGAGCTCCGGACCCTACCGCCGGCGCGTCGGCTTATGAGTACACCTCCTGGTTCCTTGATGAGAAGACCTTGCACAACAATATCAACAAGATATTAGTCAAGTTCTGTGTACCGACGCCTATTGTATTCAGGTAATTTTGTTTATCTAATAAAGCTTGTAGTTTTTAAGTTATTCCCTATAGGTGTAAAATCCATAGAAAACCTAGTAGAGCAGACACTTAATAATATTTACTTAAGAACCAGGTTTGTATTCATTTTTTCTACCCATAGCCATACTTGTTCTGTATTCAACAAAGGCAGAAACAAATAAAAACCGACTGCTTTCATAGTGTCACTCATGTTGCTGTGATCAAATCAGAAAGTCGAAGTTTCGTGATGGGGCTATATGCTCAGAATAAGCCTTTCGAGCTAAATTTGCATGAGCATGAAGCTCTAATATTTATTTTACTCTTGTCCTTTTGATTGCCAACATCTAAAAATTGTACAGTGACGTCAACTACCTAAGTACAAGCGCGCCACCGGCCGCTGCAGAATGGTCGTCGCTGCTAAGGCCGCTTCGAGGCAGGGAGCCGGAAGGCATGTGGAACCTTCTCTCTATCGTCAGAGAGATGTTCAAGAGAAACGACAGAAACGCCATACCTCTACTGGAAATAATTACCGAAGAGGTCATGGCTTGTGAACAGGTAATATTTTGAGCCTCTTGTGTTTAGTAGTGGCATAGTAATACGTTTACCTAAACATTTTATTACGTTAATTTTTGTTTGTACAGCCAGCATCAAAATGAGGGGACGAAAAGGCTCAAAAGGTTCAAAATAACCAGAGAAACAAAGAACATTTAACTTGCTCAATTGGATAAAATTCTTGTCAGAATGATAGGTTTCGTGTTCTATGTTCTTTTTAAAACACTAAGTTGACACAGAGTTGTCATTGAGATATATATAGTTAAATTTGTTCAGGGGCAAAATGTCCAACGGTGTTCAAATGTCCAAATCCCAAAATGTCCAATCTTTGAGAATGTAGCAAAATTGTTCAATAACTCATTGAAGCGCTTTTTTATTATGACAAAGAATAAATACAAAATACTGAAAGAATCAAAATATGTTTTATTTCTAAGTAACACATTAAAAGAGCAGAGAAGACCACAACATACCCGAAATCACTATTTTTGTCATAATGTAATATAAAAAATTACAATAATCAACATCATAATTTTTATAATTATAAATTGAAACAAACATTAAACATATGTTTTATATAACCAAGGTAAGACATAAAAAATACTTTATGTCCTACCTTGCTTAGTCAAGCAAGTAATAATCAACATAGTTTTTATTTATAATCAACAAGCATTTTTTTATTAATATGTTAATAATCAATATAATAAATTATATATATTATTATAAATTATAAATATATTATTTATAATTATAATTATAAATAATATATTATAAATTATCAAAATAAAGAAAATAAGAATTTTTATGTAAGTATGTATATATCATATAATATACCACATTACGTTTTACTTTTTAAACAAGCTACGTCTCAATCGTATGTTTGTTTCAATTTATAATTATAAAAATTATGATGTTGATTATTGTATTTTTTTATATGACATTATGACAAAAATAGTGATTTCGGGTATGTTATGGTCTTCTCTGGTCTTTTAATTTTTTACTTACAAATAAAACATGTTTTGATTCTTTCAGTATTTTGTATTTATTTTTTGTCATAATCATAAGTATTAAAAAAGCGCTTTGATGAGTTGAACAACATAACATCACGCCTTATTCCCCGAAGGATTAGGCAGAGGTACCTTTGTGAGTGGAACAAATTTGCTACAATCTCAAAGATTGGACATTTTGGGAATTGGTCATTTTGACACTGTTGGATTTTGAGAATTGGACATTTTACCCCTGAATGGTTTAATTTTCATGGTTGTTCTGATAATTTTGAAAGGCCTGTTCATTCCTTCACGTTTGAATAGAATAGAATAGAATGCATTTATTTGTCAGAATATTGTACAAAGTTGTTATGTTCATTATGTATTTCGATCATAATATTCTGCCGTTTCCGGCGTACAAATATGGTTTGTAAAATTATGGGTCATCATTACATTAAAATTTATTTAGAATTAGAGTTACAAATAATTTAAATAAATTGAACAATAGTTGTAAAAGAGATTAATAAAATAAGTAAAAAATTCAGGTCAAGGAGATTTATAGGCAATAATGTCAAATATTTAGGTACATTTTTCATTCATAAAATCTTCACTTGAGTAATAACATTTGCTTGAAAGAAAGTTAAATAATTTACATTTAAATGTTCTGAGGCTGAGAGTTTTGAAGCCATCAGGTAATTTGTTGTAAACAGTAATGGACACATTATTAGTTCAGAAAACAATTTAATTCTACGCCTAGGAACATTGAGCATATGCACTCTGCGGCTGGGTCTGGATACAACATCATTAAACAAGTCAAATTCATGTCTGTACAAAGATACAAATTTAAAAAATATATAGTGCTGGAAGTGGCAGTATTTTAAGTTTTTTTAAATAGTGGAACATAACTGTCCAATGAATGCTGATTGTAGTACCACATTCTTTGGAATGGAAACCGTAACTTTCTAACCTCCATGAAGTTCAATACCTATTCATTCTTACTTAGATCATAGTCTGGTGGTACACAACTAAGGCTGCTCTAGTGGCATGGGGTAGTTCCGGCGGCGGTGGCAAACATGGCGGCAGTGGAGGCAACTCAGCTGCGCAACACGCCTGCTCCTCTCTGTGTGATGAGGTAAGGAAATAGTGCAACATGTTCAGTTATTGAAAGCTGCAGACTGCAAAAAATGCCCACCAAGATAGAGACAAGACTAAAGTATAGCCTTGATAATCAGATTGACTCTTTGGGCCGTAACATGATGCGAGTCGCTGCGCAGTAACAAATCACGTGTCAGCGGGGGTGAGGGGTGAGGTTATGCGCAGCGAGTAGCGCACTTCACAGTCGGCATAAAGATTGAATCGGGCTGTAATCATATTTTCCTTAGAAGCATTGAAGTGTGATAGCATTATAAGATCATGAAAAAAAAACTTTCGTCATCGTGTTTTGGCCGCAATATAAATCTATTTGCAGACAACTGTAAGTTTGTCAACATAAATCAGCTCATGTGCTTCGCAAGAAAGTCTTAGTTTTACAGTTTTTTTTTCTTTGTAAACAGGTGGTTGTGTTGTGGCGTCTAGCCGCTTTGAATCCGGCCCTAGCGCCTCATGAACGCGATACGCTTCACGAGCAGTTCGCTCAGTGGCACATGAAAGTACTTGATAAGGTAAGACTTAAGTGCAGATTACTGATATACACCAAGTAGGTATTATTCACACTATCTCCGTGCATTTTTGAAAGCCTATGGAAATCTTGTATAATCATATGGCTACTTAAAAATGGTTGGTTGATTTAGTTGACAAAAAAAAAACCTCTGAGACTTAAGTGGCTTCCAAAAACCGAGTTAGAATATTCTTCGGACTTTAAGGTTACATCATACTTTGTAATACACTCTATGTTTGATCAGTAGTCAAACATACTAATAGTTAAAACGCGTTAGTTAAACTAAAATTGTTAAAAATGACCGGTATGTTGTTTGACAAATGGTTAAGCTAACTATAGTTAAAAAAAAACAATTTGCTATGAAAGTTAACCATGCGCAGACAGAGTAGTTAAACTTTGACAGCTATTGACTATTGTCCAGTGACTAATTGTTAAATTGACTATTTGTCATGTTTAACTATGTATCAAACAACGGGCCCTAAGACACATAGTGAACTGATATAATATCGCTTGTCATACGTAACTTTAAATATATAATTTTCAAACAGGTGGCAAAAAACCGCAACAGTCACATAACAACAAGTTCGACGTCACACACTCGGCATACGTCGCGTTCACACTTACATCCTCCATACATCAATGGCATCAGCGAGAGTGAGGTGTTTCCAGGATTTCACCCCGCCATGGAGGCTTGCTTCCTAGAGTGGGATGACTATCAGATACCTGGAGTAACATACACTAAGGACTTGAACCCGCTGTATCACAGTCCTTTCACTATCTTCAGGCATGCTGATAAGCAGAATGATAGTGTGCATCAGGTACGTGGTTTCTGTAGAGCTAGGGTTTCCTAATACTGCGCTGGCCACCACATACCGTCCGTAATTTACAGTCGAATGACGTCACTGAAACGTTATTTATGAAAGTACTAGCTTTTTCCCACGGCTTCGCCTGCGTGGGTGTCGGAAGTTATCCCACGGGAACGTCCTACCGGAATAAAAAGTATCCTACGTGTTAATCCAGGTTATTTGTTCCAATTCCATCCAAATCCGTTCAGTAGTTTTTGCGTGAAAGAGTAACAAACATCCATCCATCCATCCATCCATACATCCTCACAAACTTTCACATTTATAATATTAGTAGGACAGGATAAGTAGGATCCAGGTTATAAACTATCTGTGTTCCAAATTCCATCCAAATCCGTTAAGTAGTTTTTGCGTGAAAGAGTAACAAACATCCATCCATCCATCCATCCTCACAAACTTATAATATTAGTAGGAAGCTGGTGAGTTTTCCTACAGTGCTAAGTTGTTGACTTTTCCTAGAGTGCTAAGTTGGTGAGTTTTCCTACAGTGGTAAGTTGGTGAGTTTTCCACCAGTGCTAAATTGGTGACTTTTCCTAGAGTGGTAAGTTGATGAGTTTTCCTAGTGTTTTTTAAATAAAGTCAAACCCCGCTGCCATCATTTTCATGACGGCCGTCACAGCACAGCAGCTGTTATGTGGCGGCCACCGCTCTTCTAGGAAACCGTAGCTTTACTGTCTTACTGAGATGTTGTTTGGCAGATTTAGGAAAGGAAAGGATAAATAATAGGTCTTTACCTATGAAATTGCCGTTTTGTATGAAAAAATTTAAACGATTTTTTTTCATGAATTTTTTATTTGTATTAATCGAAGTAATCACCCATGCAATCAATGCATCTTTGCCATCGCAGTGGCAGTTTATTGATGCCCTTCTTAAAGAAATCAGCTGGACGGGAGGCAACAAATTCTTCAAAGGCATTTTGTACTGCCTCTCGGGTATTAAATTTTTTTCCCGCCAAGAAGTTATCCAAATTCTGGAAAAAGTAGTAGTCTGTAGGCGCAAGGTCTGGTGAGTAGGGCGGATGACGGAGAGCTTCCAACCCCAGTTCTTGCAACTTGGAGACCGTCTGCTGTGCAGTATGAGGTCGCGCGTTGTCGTGCAGGAGCAGCGGAGACGAGCGATTGACCAATGCTGGTTGGAGATGCGCCAGCTTCTCCATCATTGTGTTCAGTTCTTCACAGTACACATCTGCAGTAATGCTCACCCCGTTTGGTAAGAAGCTGTGATGAATCACACCGGCGCTAGACCACCAAACAGTGACCATCACTTTTCTAGAGGTAAGTTTTCGTTTAGGGCATTGTTTAGGTGCTGAACCAGGATCCAACCAACTTGCTGAGCGCTTACGGTTATCAAACAGAATCCATTTTTCATCGCAGGTAACAATGCGGTTCAAAATTCCTTCATTTGTGTGTCTGTTGAGCAGTGCAAGGCACGTCTCGACGCGTACTTCGCGCTGGCGATCATTGAGTTCGTGGGGCACCCATTTGTCAAGCTTTTTTACCTTGCCAATTTGACGCAAATGGACCAATATTGTTTTGACGCTAACGTCGAAAGCTGCTGCTAATTCAGCCGTAGATTGTGTATCATCAGCTTCCACAATCGCCTTTAATTCGTCATTGTCGACCAAAGTCTTCGGACGACCGCGAGGTTCATTTTTCAGGTCGAAATTTCCAGAACGGAAGCGAGCAAACCAATAACAGGTGGTGCGTTGGTTTGTAGTGTTAGCTCCGTAAACGTCGTTGATGTTGCGTGCCGCTTGTGCCGCGTTGCTGCCACGACGGTACTCATATTCCATAATTACTCGAATTTTTAACGTATCCATGATGACGAAAAAGATTGAAATGCGATGAAAATGTAACACTAATCAATAAAGAAATGACTACTTTTAGAAAAAAAAATCCATGTTTTTAAAATAAAATTAATTTGAAATTAGAATTCTTAGCCAAACAAAAATTATTTTGATTTGAAATGGCCAGTACTGCAGAACGGCAATTTCATAGGTAAAGACCTAATATTACTTTTGGGCACCCACATAATTATTTGTTTAATCATGAGAGTGTTTCAGGTAAATTCGTCTAAAGCGGTGTTGAACAACGAGATGTCATTAAGCTACAGACTGACGAACCCTGACCCTGTACTACATCGTATTCATAGGCACATGACCGCCGACTTAGCTGTTCCCGGGCCATCAAATCAGGTATTTGTATTCTGAAGTCAAGCATTTTATATTGTTGTTTGAATAAGATATTTAATAATAATCATTCGTGTAGCCTTGTGGTGCTGACGCAGGACCGACTGATCCTCCGCGCGACCAAGGACCAAGTGACGGTAACCATTCGAGTGTCTCGTCTGAAGGTAATATTTTTTTTTTTTATAAGCTGTCTTCTCGCCTTGCTTTGTCCGCGTAAATTTTCTTGTTCTCCCCCACCCACCCCGCGTCGCATAGTATCGGCCTCCCGTCTTATTACTTAGTTTTCACTTAGCGTTCCTCCTCCTTACTAATCTTCCTCAAGAATTGGGCTATCAAATGCAAAAAGTATTATGTGTTCATGTGAAATAAAGACTTTTATTATGTGTAGTCGATAGTTTCGTACTCACGACACAGGGAATCCAAGAGTGAGGACCAGTGTATTATTGTACATTGAGCAACTTTTGAACAATTAACTTTTTTAAATTTTAAAATCGCGATGCATTTCCCAATTGAAAGGTTTCTGCGAGAACGAAGAAGAAATTCTCCAACAGAGTGGTGGCGAGACGGATTCACAAGAGTCGAGTTCTCCCCTCATATCGTCTGACGACGCTCAGCGGCGCGTGTCCAATGACGAGTCGGTGTCTGACGACGATTGTAACTTGTACTTCTACGACACTGCTGCCGCCAGGCGTGCTGTGACCGGCGAAGGAACTAGCGCAGTAAGTTATATTTTTTTAAGTAGCTACTTATTTCAACAGCATATACATATAAAAGTTGACAGATACTTATTAGTAATTATTTGGTTGTTGTGTCTTGTGTTTACATTAATTTGTCTTACTTTTCTTCCTGAGTGTAATGCAGAACCTTGTTATATAATTTAGATAAATAGTTGCCTAGGATCTTTTAAAGTCTGCAAATGCGGAGCACTCAGTAAAAATGGTGCATTCCCTCAGGGGATGGCTTCGGGCAGCGGCTGCGCGTCGGGCTGGGCGTGCGGCTGGGAGGGCTCGTTCGCGCGCGCCGAGGGGCTGCACGCGCACGGGCACGCGCGCGAGGCCAGCGCGCTGGGCGGGCGCCTGGCGGGCGAGTTGCTGGCGCGGCCGCCGGCGCTGGGCGCGGCGCCGCCGCCCGCGCCCGACCCGCGCCGCCCGCGCCGCCGCCTGCCGGGCCCGCGCCTGTGCGCCGCGTCGCACCGCCTGTCCTGCCTCGCGTCCGCCACGCTCGCCAAGTGCGCCTTCCTCTGCACCGTGAGTATGCGCCTCTCGTCCGTCTCTGTGAACCTTGTGACGTCGGCGCGGCCGAAGACGTCGTCCGCCCGGCCCTAGACAGTGCACCGCCTTGCACCGCCTCTTGTGTGTCGTCCACCACGCTCGCAAATTGCACCTTCTACGACGTGAGTACCCAACGAAAACATTTTCTCTTTCCTAAAACTTGTACCCGTTTAGACGGTGGCGCGGCCTGCCGCGCAGGGCGCCTCGCAGCGCGGCCCGTATGACGCGAACGACCCGGGCCGACCGAGAACACGGCATACGTTCAGCCCTAGACTGGCCACGCATCGCCTCTTATGTCTCGCTTCCGCCACGCTCTCGAAATGCGCCTTCCTCGGCACTGTGAGTACACTTTCAGGGGGACAAATTATTACCCTGAACTCTTACCACCAGACAATTTTGGTGCTGGTTTTGCACTGTTAATTCGTACTAAACTATGTTAACATTTTAGCAGGATAACTGGTTCAATTTAAGTGCTGAAATGGATGGTACATAATGAGTTTTAAAAGTACGCGGTAGAGCCCCAGATGCTCCCCTCATAACTGAACAATACTCAACACCTTGAAATTTTTAATCATACCTTCTATCTGTACCCTGTGTTACTAGGTGCTAGCAGAGTTCAGCGAACATCACGAGCTTGCGTTCCGCATAGGTCTGTTCGCTCTCGAGATGGCGCGTCCGCCGGCTAGTACTAAAGCTTTGGAGGTGAAACTCAACAATCAAGAGACGGAATTAGTTTCTCTGTTGAAGAAGCTTCCCACAGGTGCCGAACAGTTGGCTTTAGCTCGCGAAAAGGCCGAGCAACTGCGCGACGGTACATTAAGGTTAGAAATTCATTATTCTGTTAATTACAATACAAACATTGCTTGTGCATGATTTGTCTAAGTTAAGGTATCAAGCATTTTTCACATTTACAATGAAACACGAGCAACTTTTTGGCGTGTGAAATACTTTTAATAATGGGTTTTCTCATAAGTACTACGTTTGCAATTCGATTCAAGTTTGATAAGTAACATTATTCCTGCTTTTTCTGATTTTTAGGAACCGTGGACCAGCGCTGTTACCTATTTCATTGGCGAGCTTCCTTTTCGATGTTCTCGTTTTATCAGCTACTGATAAAGAGGTTAAACATCCTGTAAGTTTTCATCAATATTTCAGATAGTAGAGTCCGATCGAAATAGAATTTTTATGTTCGGCTGAATTCGAAATTCGGCTTGATTTACATTTTCGGCCGAAAACGAAAAACGAAAAAAAATTAATGTTTTTTGTTTGTCGATAGCTTTTTCTTCAGTAAAAGAATTGCAGTGTCAATCTATAATCGTTATATTAACTTAAATCACACGAAACTTATACATTTCTCCAAGATATAATTATTCAAAATAAAACAATCGATTTTCTGCATTTTCAGAGTTGTTGTACCATTCGTTGTTGTGACTATCTATTTACTCTGAATAAATAATTGAAATGTATTGATTTGAGGGCACATAATTGATAAAAGAAAATTGCCGAAAACCGAAAACAAAATTCCGTCGGACTCTAATAATTAGTAATTTTTTAATAGAAATTAATCCCGAAATATTTTTCTTTAGGCAAGATCGGCCAATGACGAGACTTTAGGCTTCGAAGCGGCCGTTGCTGCTTTAGGGCTAAAAGCCAACGTTTCTGAAGCAGAACATCCGTTACTGTGCGAGGGAACGAGACGGCAGCGTGGAGAGTTGTCTCTCACTCTATTGTCCTACTACAAGGACAATCCCGTAAACCTGGCGCGGATTATGAACAAAGTAAGTAAGCACAGAGGGCTAGAGACTTTGAAACTGAAGGGATATTTGATTTTCTTCAGTACTATTGGGAAAATTAGACTCCAATCGTTAATTATATAAAAGACTATAGCTTGTGCCCGCGGTTTCGCCCTCGTAGATGTCCGAAATTGTCCCACGGGAACGTGCTACCGGGAGAAAAGGTAGCCTATGGCCTTTCCGAGGATGCCATCTATCTCCTTGCCAAATTTTATCGAAATTGGTTCAGGGCTTTAGGGCCAATTTCACCATACTGTGTTTATTCTAAATGTCCCGTTATGCCATTTGACGGATTGTCTGGCTACGAAAAATGGTCCGTCAAAATGCTTAACATGGCATTTAGTAACAGCAGAGATTGGTGGAATTGGTGCTTAGGCGTGAAAAGGTAACATACAGACAGAGTTCTAATCTATCTAAATCTATCTAATTCGCTATCCATCAACCATATTGTCATTACTTTGTTAGATAGATTCTTCCAAAAATATCTAATAATGGTCGCTGTCAATCACGAGTTGGTGTCATATGACTTATAAACACATTTCATAAGGTGTATAATACCAGCCTTATTCAAATCAAATCAAATCAAAATATTTTATTTCACATAAACCAACATGGCCACTTATGAAACGTCAGAAGCTCGGTGCACGGTTCCAATTGGTTGTTTCCTATGGAGAAGAGCCGGCAAGAAACTCCACGGTTACTCTTTTAAAAATAAGGGGCTTTTACAATGTTTCCAATTACAGTGTTGATAGATATGGAAGGACAGTGCAGGCCTGTCAAGAAGTAACATGTACTCAACAAAATATAAAACGGTCCACAAATCTAGTCTACAAGTTAGGTCTACAAAGTTCTGATATTCACAAAATATAAAAGAATCTATATAAAAATAAAAAAAGCCTATTTAGACTAAATGACATGATTGCCATTACTACTGAAACACATCAGAATCAAAATCCTATCCACCTCAGAATAATAACTAAAGCATAGAAGGAAGGCTAAAATAGCAACTGAACTCAATATATTTGGTTCACTTTGACTTATGGAGGCTGCTGATATGTTAGAGAAGGACAAGCGTACAAAAGACATTTTGAATTTTTGTAGGTTGTCACTAATTTTATTCTGACTAATGATGTGACTCACGCACTTTCAACGTTGATAAATTTATCGATGACATGCATTAATTGCCAAAATGAATGTCTGTGATGGGATATATTAAACTTTTTTGAAATATATAAATTATAGCAAAAATCGTGAATGAATGAGCACAGGGGAATTATTAATCTTCAAATAAATCAGCAAATTTTACGGGAAAAATAAATCTATTTTAAAATTCGACTATTTGTTACAGCTTAAGCTCTTTTTTTTTGGGGTTGGAAATCATCAAATGACCTCTCCCGCTCTGGGCGGAGCGGAAGGGCGTGTCAGACTCTTACTGACTAAAACCCACCCGTGTTCCTTCAGTTGCCTGTGCGCCAGGGCCACGGTAACTCTTTCGAACAATCCGCGACCCTGGCAGGACAGCTTAAGCTCTAAGGTTAAAATGTAATGGACGACATTTTAAGTAGAATAGGTCGAGTCAGGCGAGGTTCATAAGTGCATACCTGCATTAACTTTAACTTGTAAGTCTGTAAATTTAAAAAATTAACAAGTATATGTAGTAGGTATAAAATCATGTTTGGAATAACAATAATAATTTCCAATCAGATATAGCTTTAGCTTTGTATATTGTAAGGGCACATTCAAGTCAATGAAAGACGAACCTATTAAATGGTAACTTTATAGTAGGTACATACAGCGCTCACACATGTGCTATGCAATTATACAATACTGAGAGTTTGAATTTATACAATGCAAAGATAGTTTTTACAATCTTCAGCAGCTTCAACAGTAGTTTCAAATGCTACTCAATTAGTTTATGCAACCTTGTGGATCAGGACCAAATTGCGCCAAGCATTTTTATTAGCGATATAATCCCCCAACTTATAATATGCTTGGCTGCATAGTGTGCGTTTTATACAAGATTTAAATTTCGTTTTATTCAGTTCAATTATATGGGGAGGTATTTTATTGTAACATTTCAAACAGTACTCCATGAAAGATGAGTCTAGTTTAGCCAGCCTGAAACCTGGTTGAACTAATTGTGTCTTTCACCTCTTTTACTAAAAAGATTTTTAGATTACTTTTTGAAGATTTTTCTTTACGTACCTATATGATGTTTTCATAGATATATTGAGAAGGTACCGTCATGATATTAATATATTTAAATATCGAAGTCCTCTCCATTTTGCAGTTTCATAGTAAACATAAATGAATCCAAAGTAAAATGCTTTTTTGGAGTTCAATTTCTTCTACCAATGCGATTTAACCATTTTTTTTTTCAAATTGTCTTTAAGATATCTGTAAAATAAAAGTATCGACAATATTATTTACGTCACTATGCATATTTATGATAACTTCTAAGAAATTTCCGAATAGTTGCTAAAACTTTTACTGAAATAGTTATTACGACTGCTTTCCACTACAAAGTGATTCAGCAAACCTTGTTTTATATTTCTAATCGGTTATCAGCTCGCATTAGACAAAAATTTTGACAAAAACTTACTGATGATAAATGATAAATGATAAATGATTTTATTTCTGTAAGTAGGTTTGTACAAACACTTTTACACGTCAATCATATTTTTAAACTAGATGAGGTCGGCGTTTCCTATCTGACTACTCTGAGAAGAAAGGCCGAAACAAACTCAGAGGTCACAGTCTCTTTTAAAGTCCAGACATAATCTTGGTCAGATCATGTGAAGACCATGTAGATTGGTGTCTGAAATGGTCTTTTGAGGAAAGAACCACACAGATTAAGTGGACCTGTCCAGTCAGTGCACGCATTTGTCAGTAACCGTGCAGCTCAACTCAGAACTTAAGGAGCTCAACGATTCGACGAACAATACCAAAGAAAGGACATTTGGGTAGGCCGCATAAACTACTTAAACTGCCAGATCAAGAATATAACTGAAACAATGACCCACATAGTCCTCATATTCTCAATAATGAGAATAATATAATACTTTTTACAGTAAATATTCATGTCTAAAATAGCTAGCAAATTAAAATCAACATTCACCGTGTAAATTTATTGGAGCAGCTCAATCCCAAGCCTTTTTGTCCTCAATATAGTCTTTCACAGTATAATAGGCTTTCTGGCATAGTTTCCGTTTTATAAAAGATTTGAATTTATTAAAGCTTAGATCTTGAATGTGGCTAGGAAGTTTATTATAAAAACGTATACATTGGCATCTAAACGAGCCACCTATTTTCTTGAGCCTGGTTGTAGGAACAATAAATTTGTGTTTGTTTCTAGTGTTTATATTGTGGATATCACTGTATTTTTTAAACAGATTAATATTTTTATGTGCATACAAAAGATTTTCATAAATATACTGAGAAGGCACAGTAATTATATTAATCTCTTTAAATTTATCTCTGAGGGAGTGTCTGGGACTTAATTTTATAGATAGAACGAATTGCCCTTTTTTGTAAAACGAAAATTGTCTGGATATCGGCGGCATTTCCCCACAACAGAATACCGTAAAAGAACCCGAATGAAAACGATGGAAAGTCAATAGTTGTTGGTTATTTTCTTTTCGTAAAGAATGGGACTTGCAGCCCCCAACCACACAAGACATTATACCACAGAGTCCGCACACTCACTATGTATATTTATACAAAGAATTCATGCAATGTAACAAGAGAATTATTATAAAAATATCATGTAACCATGGGAGTTTACTACAAACTCATGAACAATGAACACGCGAACAAATCAAATTGTTCAGTGACCGTACTGTCACACTCCGAAGCAAAGTACCACCGAATTTGGCCGGGTTGAAATAGAACCAATAGAACCAAATGACAAGTCATCTTGTGACAAGCCCAAAAAAGTGAAACAAAGTGTGAATCATTTATCTCATTCTAACATCCTTTTCCTTGGCATAAGATAGAACGAGGCTAAAGGCAGTTACTGAATTTTTATTTTAGCCTTCCTTCTATGCTTTAGTTATTGTTCTGAGCTATCCACAAAAGCCATAAATAAGGAGTTGAAATAAGAAGCCGAAGTATATAATGTCAAATAATGAGATTATGTCAAAGAAGTAAGTAAAAAGAAACAAAAAACTTGTAATTTGAGAACAGTTAATATACATTTACTTAGTGATGCCGTTAATGTGGTACCAGGGAAGCCACATGTGCAGAAGGAATTATTGCCAAACTTCCTTGTCTTCAACGTAGTCTTTAATGTTATAATATGCATTTTTGATAAGTATACGTTTGATGTGGGTTTTGAACTTTCCATCGCTAAGTTCTGTAACTGACTTTGGCAACTTATTATAAAAGCGGATACTGTTTATGAGAAATGACTTGCTTGTTTTAGTTAATTTTATATTATGGAATCCCGTAAACCGTAACCGTAACCGTTAGCGCTTGGTTTGCGGCGCCCATAGTTTACAGCATGCATGGTATGCTTCGGTTAGGTATTCAGATAATTTTGTCACTGTGTATTCCATTTGTACAGGGTCTCTTAAGGTAACTCGTGTTAGGTGCCTAGCTAGTACGGAGGTTAGGAGGCGTTTATTGGAAAGCCGCGGGTTTCGCCTCGGTACGGGTTCTCTTGTGCTAAACTCAGGTTTAAATTACAATTATTCGTGAAATATAAATACTATACAATATTAAATCTGGCTATTTTTTATCTAGCTCTTAGACCGCGAAATTCATCAGCTGACGAAGAGTCCGATGGTGAGCATGTACTACATGAACAATCCTCGCCTTGCTGCGTATCGAGCCGACGTGTCCACGCACCCGACGTACGCGCCACACTCGCAACCGCACCCGCAACCGTACCTGCAACCAACCAACACCATGCCACCGCAGGTACATATAACTTGTTCATGTTACGTACTTACAGTCGGCCAACAAAGTGGTCTGCTAAAATTTAAATTCGCTTGCACATCATAAATGATAGATAATTTTCTGATTTATTTTTTGAATAGTGGGGCTCGTGTCTATGAAATAACAGCCGCTCGAGTCGATCTCCAAGATTAAGCTACGATTGCTGAGGTCTATCCGTGGATGGGTAACCATCCATTATATACCGAGACCCTCTCCTCTTTGACAGTCGGGTAGTCAGAAGCCCGAAAGTCTGGCAACCAGTCTTGCCAAAGGGTATCGTGTTACGAGGGCGTCACTGAAAATTTCGGGAATCAAGGAAGTGACACAACATTACTATTTAAAAATGTATTTTTTGCGTTTGCTCCGCGAAATTTGATACAAGTTTCCATACGATGGAACCAATCATTGAAGCAACCATTCTATTCGGAAGTTGGGGTCTCCAAAATGGCCGTTTTGTAGGCGTCCACAGCTTCTTCGGGTGATGAAAATCTCTGTCCACGCAATTTATTCTTTATTTTAGGGAAAGTATAGAAATCATTAGGGCTTAGGTCGGGGCTGTTCAGCGGATGGTCTAATAATTCTATGTTTTCTTGCTCTAAAAACTCTTTTGTTCTGTGCGCGGTGTGAGAACTCGCATTGTCGTGATGGAGGATGATGCGGCGGTTGCAGTTCTCTTTACGGAGTTCAGAAATGACCTGTGGCAAACAAATGCTAGCATACCATTCTGCATTAACCGTTCTTTGTCCCTCAAGAGGAATAGTCGTAACATGGCCGGTTTTGGAGACAAACGTGGCCACCATTTTTTTTGCAACACTCCGTGAACGAACAATTTTTGTTGGCTTTAATTCATTTTCGAACACCCAAACTCGTGACTGGTTTTTTGTTTCGGGTTCGTACGCGTATATCCAGGATTCGTCACCTGATACGATGTTGTATACAGCATTTGAGGATCCTGCGTGGAATCTTTCGAGAGTTCTGACGCACCAAGTAACGCGAGCCGCTTTTTGCTCTTCACAGAGCGAATGCGGTATCCATCGGGAAAACAACTTTTTTACACCTAATTGTTCATGCAAGATTATTTGTATTTGACTCATGCCAATGTCTAAAGTTGCCTGAATTTCGCGGTATGTCACATGTCGATCTTCCTCAATCAGTTTACGCACAGCATCAACGTTTTCTTGGGTGACTGCAGTTTTTGGACGACCTTGACGGGGATCATCACTGAGCTTGACACGTCCACGTTGAAATTCAGCAAACCAGCGATAAATTGTAGTTTTGGATGGGGCTTCATCGCCAAATGCAGAAATCATCCGGTCAACACACTGTTTTTGTGTTAAACCACTTCGAAAGTCATAATAAATCATCGCTCTTGAATTTTCTCGAGTCAATTCCATTTTCTCAACGACTAAACAAGTTTGACAAAACCTTGTTACAAGACCGAGAATCTTTTTTTAAATAAATAAATGGTATTCGATTTTTAAAACCAAGGAGTTTTCAATTAAAAAGATTTTAATATGACAGGAACAGTGGAGATATTCCATTCCCGATACTTTTAGTGCAGCCCTCGTACCCAGTAACTGGGTTGTTAGGGTGAGATAGGCAGTGGCTCCATGTAAAGTACTGATATTCAGCTGCATCAGGTTAGACTAGAAGCCGACCTAGGAAAAGGCTAGGAAGATGAAATGATAAATTATTTATTTCTGTAAATATATTAATAAACACTTTTACACGTCAAAAATAAATTATGTGAATTGTGTGACTACCTCGTTGGTCTAGTGGTCGCAAGCGCTACTGCTGAGCATGAGGTCTCGGGTTCGATTCCCGGGTCGGGCAAAGTGTTATTGGGTTTTTCCATCTGGAATTTCTTAGTAGCAGCCCGGAGTCTGGATTTGTGCCCGATTGATGGCAATAGGCTCGCCCCCTATTACATGGGACTTAAACATAACTGGCGAAATGTGGGTGTACCTACTATAGGTACACCTCTGCCTAACCCTTCGGGGAATACAGGCTTTATGTTAAATAAATTATGTTTTAAAACTAGATGAGGCCGGCGTTTCCTATCTGCTACTCCGAGACAAACTCAAAGGTCAAAACAAAATAACGTCTATTTTCACATGCAGAAATAATCTGACAATACTGTCTAATTTAATGCATTATTGGCGCGACGGAACTGATTGCCTCGTCATCCTTAGTAATAGTTTCACTTGCTAGAATGTTTGCTCTTGACTGATGGACCACTTTCTTGGTCGACCGTACAGTGGCGAAACAGCTGAAAGATAGCGGAAGTGGAAGCGATACTAGATATCCTCTCTGTTACCAATGACAGAAGTTTCGCAATATACAGGTTGGTAGGGACACCGACGCCCAAACTGTAACCATGATTCTAGACCCTCTAGCGTAGAAATTTTACGTCGTACTGATAGCAAAAAAAATAATTGTTGTTGCATAGAAAAGTGGAATACCTACGCGGTCAAAATGTATGGAACATCTGGTTTTTGGCGAAAATTTTTCTTTCAAATGTTTAGAATCATGAACGGAATCCATGATAATAGGATGCGCGTCGATGTTTCTGCCACCCCGTATAGCCACGAGTAAGTTCCTTACAAATTGGGTAAGTATGATACTATGGAGAAATATGTATGTGTATTACTTGATAACAATACTTTACATGTTGTTTGTTTTGCGAATGTAACTTGAAAAATTTATGTTTTTTTCCCCACATCAATGTCTTTGTAAAAGATCGTTGATGAAGGGAAACGTAAAAAGTAGGTGCACCATATTATATCATGACAAAAAGTACTTCTGTCTGTTGTAGTCGTAAAACGAATGACCCAATCATTCTGTTGTGTGGCAAGTACACGCTTATGCACCTATTTGTGTATTACAAAAAACGTGTCTCGCTTTACTAATTGATCAAGTGACGTCTGTAGATAAGCACGCAATTTGGAACGAATGACTGGCGTGCGCAGGCGGTGGGCTTGAGCGGGGAGGTGGAGCGCTTGGTGGTGTCCGAGGGCGGGGCGTCACCGCCCGCGCACTCGTCGCATGTGACACACGTGTCGCACGCATCCCACGCGTCGCACGCACCCCACGCACCGCACGTGTCGCATACGTCACACGCGCCGCATACGTCACACGCGTCGCACGCGCCGCATCCCGCGCCGCACTCTACCACCACGCACACACCCATCTCAAGGGCCAAGGATTCCAGGTTATTATCGCTTTCTGTTATCTGAATTTTGTTTATCTGAATAATCTTTGCTGAAGCCCGGTGATGTATAGTTTTGAAATGACTCACTGTGCGATTACTGAACAGGGTTTTATTTATAAACGTTGCTTTAAGTCAAATAATGACTAGCGACTGTTTAACCATACGTTATTGACGTTTAAACGTCTCTTAACTCCACGTTTAACAATAAAAAATATTAAGCTATTACACAAGATACCATTCTTACATTTTATTGCAGGTATAAAGGTAAGCGCCTGTATCCCTCGGTACCTAACCAGCCGTCCGAAGCGTCAGCCCACTTCATGTTCGAGCTTGCAAAGTCCGTGCTGTTCAAAGCAGGCGGATCGTCGAGCACCAGCCTCTTCACACAGCCTTCATGTGCCAGGGAGCATCATGGACCCCATAGGTAGGACATTTTGTTGAAGTAGTTCTTCATAACCTAATCTGCAACTTTTGTTCCCTATAACCATATTCGTAGTAGGAACTAAAGGTTACTGGAAGTTTCTACATGTCGTACTGTTGCACACTCTGTATCACGTATACCTCGTATACAGGGTGATAGGGAAATTTGACCTATTCCTTGAAAGGCGTTATACTAGAGGTCATTAGCAAAAATTAAGTCCAGTTAACTAGGGGTCAAAACTGAATGGTTACAGAGCTATGACGGATCTTCAATTTTTTATATTTTTTTCTGACTAGTTACCAAAAACAATTAATTATGAAAAAACTACACCACTCTAAACATTAAATTGATACTTTTGTGAAAGCAGAAAAAATTGTGTTCATTAAAAAAAAGTACTTGCTCAAAACTTACATAATCTTAGAAATAGAGGTCTTTAGTAGCAATAATCTGTAATTATTGTATTCTTCCTGTAAATCGACGTAAATTATTGGTAAAATATGACAGTTAGCATACAAACTAGTAAAATGTCATGTATACTTTCGTAAGCTTTCCAAAAAACTACAATTGTTATTATCATCTTCCGTTAGAATAAAAACTCGTTGATGCATTCCGGATAGCAGATTTTCTAGAATCAAACATTGCACAAAAAAGGTTACTGCCATTTCAGGCTGTAAAACGCGTTATTTTTTGCCTATTGTTTGTCAATATCGATGTCAATAGTTATAATAATTTAATTTTTCTTTCAGAGGGTTACACATGGCGGCATTTCAATTGGGACTTTATGCCCTCGGCTTGCATAACTGCGTAAGCGCTAACTGGTTGAGTCGCACGTATTCGTCCCACGTCAGTTGGATTACAGGCAAGTTTAAATCGAATATTATTTATTCCAACGCCAGATGTGACACAAGGAATAATTTAGATTTTTTACCAGTTTTTCCTTACAAGGACTGTCAAACGTCAATTTTATTCCACGGATAAAAGATATCTGACGTTGGAAATAAATAAATAAAGTATGTGTACATATTTGAGTTCTGGTTTTAATATTTCATTTGTTTTACAGGTCAAGCTATGGATATTGGCGCACCTGCTATATTATTCCTTATTGATGCGTGGGAAGGCCATTTGACGCCTCCCGAAGCCGCTAGTATTGCCGATAAGGTAATGATATTTACTTCCACTACTATATATATTTCTCACTTAGATGGTTTTTTCTTTTTAGAATAGAACAGATTTGCTCGCCAGAGGCTTGTAGATAATGTTTTTTCTTACCATGCCAATGGGACGCTATTAATGTCCGTCTATCGCAAGACTGTATCTTTAGAACCGTTACAGTATACGAGTGTAATTATTTGTGCTATCATGACAAATAATAATAAAAATAGTCAGTCATCGGGGCTGCCGACAGAAGCAAAAACTTAAGACCATGAAAGAAGTGTTTTTTCTTTTAATTTTCAAATTGATGGTAGTATAAAAAATTCAAAAATAAACTCTAAACCTTTGGGGGTTACATGCGTGATGTTATGTTTGTGTTGTTTTTTAATTATCTATGTTTCTGCCAGGCGTCCTCTGGCCGCGACGTGCCGACAGTCCGTGCGGCGGCAGAGCTAGCGCTGTCCGTGTTACCTCACGCACATGCTCTCAACTACAACGAGATACAACGCGCTGTGCTACAGTGTAAAGAACAGAGTGACGCCATGCTTGAGCGAGCTTGCCTCACTGTTGAAGCTGCTGCTAAAGGTATTTTTTTTATTTTTTTATGTTACCAAAATGTGTATTCGTGGTGTATTAGTGCCTAACAATTAACTCCTAACACAATTACAATTAATTCCTAGTGTGGGGCAACGTTTTTAAAAAAAAAGAAAAGAAGAAAGAAAGAAAGAACTGTAACTAAAATAACTACCAACATGTCAACCCCCAACCAGTGTTTACCGCAAATAAATGTATTTTATTATTTCTTTATTTTTGTATACCTATATTTACTAATGGCTCTGTGAGCTGTAGACCTCGCGAGTCTGTCTTTGCATAGCTTAAAACCGAATATATGTTCACCGCGCACTTCAAAACAAAATCCTTAAAACAAAAACCGCGGCGCAAAGAGCACGAAATGACTGAACTATGTTCTTTTTTTTACGTTTTTAAACCCGATATCTCCGCCATTTCGAAAAATTTCGAAAATTGAATGTAAAAAAAAAAAAAAATCGAACCTATTCACAAAATTTCACGAGAATCGGTTGAGAAATGCGACCTGTAGAGGAGAACAGCCGGACATCTGGACATACGAAAGCATTTTTGCCCAAGCTGAAACGGAGATGCTCCGCTCGGTCAATAAAATTGAAGCAACTAATGACTTACATCGTCTTTAGTATTCCATGCCACAGGCAACTAAATCGCACCGTGTAAATCAGACTTAAAGCTTCTGTGCATTATGACATGTGTCATTATTTAGGATGCCAAAATAGGCTGCAAATAAAATTATTCGATAAGTATAAGACTATAAATAAATTCTCTGTGCTTTAGGAGGCGGCGTATACCCGGAGGTTCTCTACACGGTAGCGCGTTATTGGCACGAGCTGTACCTGCGCCAAGCCAACGAGGAGTCCGAGCCATTACTGGACGAGCCCCAGTACCGGGCCGCGCCGCCGCCTCTGGCCGTGCCAGTACCCTACCCCATCCCTTACCCCTTTACCTACCACCCTTACCCGCCGGCCATCTACCAGCTGCCGGTAAGTAAATAACTAGAATACATGCGGCACTATAGCGCTACAGGGTTCTTGTGGCGCGTGGCCAAAATAGGAACTAACGCCGCCATCTTGTTTTTTCAATACAATTTCTGTGACAATTTCACATGTTTACCAATAACCCTGTCAATGTCATTCAAGCACCAAAAGACCCTGGTAGCTGTGTACGTTTAAAGTTATGAGATTCGGCAATAATCGTCTATCGTCGGGAATGCGGTACAATATTCAATTTGTTTATTAGTTGGGGAAATTAAATAAAATATTTTCAAAGTAGAAAGTAGTGAAGTTTTTTGTTTACATACATTTCACAAATAGTAATCATTCGGAATCTATGCAGGACATTTTGAGAGAGCTAGAGCTTAATATTCTTACTAATTCGGAAACACGAAGATTGCCAAGGCGCAAAACTTTTATCGTACATTATGTACGATGTGTGAATAATGATGTATAGTACTTTTGCCGTACTATGACGTGCTAATACCATCATGGTTCCATTGCGAAAAAGGGATAGTGCTATCGGTCATATATAGCTCCGTCTCTCTTTCACACTGGAACAATGATGGCTTTAACACGTCATAGTAAGGCCACTGAGTACATCATTCTCGACTTAGTAGAATGGGGAAAAAGTTTGTTCGTATTTTGTAGGTAGTAGTAGTAGTAGTAGTATCTCTTTGGCTGTATTGTTTGTGTCTGGCTGGTTTTGATACCATTAAATAGATGAAATTTAAAAAAGAAAAGTAATAACAATTTCTCGCCATTTTTCAATTGTTTTTCTGCCCACCAAAATGAGTGAATTTAACGAAGAAATTCGATACATTTTGAAGTTTTATTACAAAAAAGGGAAAAATGAGACACAAGCCGCGAAAAATTATGTGACGCTTATGGACACAACGCAGTGTCAGTAAAAGCAGCACAAAGTTGGTTCAAGCGTTATCAATCCTGGAATTTTGATGTCATAGATGCAGCTCGCTCTGGTCGCTGCTATTTTTGAAAAAGTGGAGCTAGATCGGCATATTAGTAGTTACGTCATAGCTGAAGAGTTAGGGGTTGCCCACAAAACAGGTTTGACTCTTTTGAAAAAGTCTGAGTATGCAAAAAAGCTTGATATTGGGGTGCCACACGAGCTCTTAGTCTTGAATGTGTATAAAAAAATCGGAAAATCTTTTTCCCCGACCTAATATTATCGTATTCGAAACAAAGGCGATCAATCTATTTCGGTCCGCAGTACACCGGCACGGGCCCGCCGCACGCGCCCCCGCAGTACGCGCTGCCGCCGTATTTCGTGCGCGGCATCGTGGCGCCGCCTGGTGCGCCGCCACTGCAACAACACCCGCAACATCAACACCCGCCCCTGCAACAACACCCCCCGCTTCAACAACATCCACCGCTCCAACATCAGCCGCTGCAACAACATCAGGCGCTGCAACAGCACCCACAGCCGCTTCAACAACATCCCCAGCCGCTGCAACAACACCCACAACCGTTGCAACATCCCCAGCCGTTGCAGCAACATCCCCAGCCATGTCAGCAACATCCTCAGCCGTTGCAGCAACATCCGCAACCGATGCAACAACATCCACAGTCGATGCAACAACATCCGCAACCGATGCAGCAACATCCACAGCCAATGCAGCAACATCCACAGCCGATGCAACAACATCCTCAGCCAATGCAACAACATCCGCAACCGTTGCAGCAACATCCTCAACCTATGCAGCACCCGCAACACCAGACGATGCAACATCCGGCGCTTGCTCAGCACCCGCCGATGCCGCAACACGTTGCGCATCCACAAACCATTGCTGTCAATGTTAATGCCACTGTTCATCAAGTAGTGAGTATTGATTTTCCCTCCCTTCGAATACTTTATTATTTATTTATTCATCAGAAAGTTTACACTCTAATATCTGTATAATATGTAAGTAATGAACAATAAGCGCTTACAATTGCCATTTACAAACTTCCACAATTTAAAAACTATGCACAACAAATTATTATAAATTCTTCTTTAAAATAAAAAATAAACCAGTAATAGTGCTACAAGTAAAAACAGTAAAAGAAAAACAAGATGCAGTTACATGTAGGTACTGCTTATGAATAATGAGGCCATTACCAAAGTATTATTTATTTATATACACTGGTAGTTACACCGGCTTGGTACTAAAATACGCATTATAATAAAATCGATAATTTGCTCTACAGCATCCGGCGCCGATTCCTCCTCCGATGCCAGCTCCGCAGCAGATGGTACAAGTAGGCGGGGTATCCGGTACAGGCGTGAACGTGGGCAATGTGGGCAACGGAGTGGGCACCGTGCCCAACGTGGGCAATGTTGCCCAGCCCAACAGTGCCACCACTGCGCCCGCCGTCAATCAGACGCAGTTGAGAAGACTGTTAGCGGCTTATAGAGTGGGCATGCTTGCACTGGAGACGCAAGCACGGAGGGTGCATGATGATCGTCCGCAGAATAAGTTTGGCAGGTATGTAGACTGTGAAGTGTATTATTGCTTTTGGTTTGGTTGTCACTGTAACCATCCACAACCCATCACCTCCTGATAGGTTGATAGGCGATACTTACACTTAGTTATAATTTTTGTGATATCAAACAAGTCGACACCTGCAAGGAATAACATTGTAACTAATATTTAAGTCAGATTTCGGTTAAGTCTTAATGCCAACCAACCTTGAAAATATGAGTCAACGAGGGAATAGCTACATTTTCCTATCATACTTCTATCCTATCAGACTTAACCAAAATCGGAGAGATTTTTTTAAATCATTGACGCGCTCTCCTGTAAAGTTACTAAATATTAGTTACAATGTTATTCCTTGGAGGTGTCGAAGTTACATTAATGCCTTATATGGTTTATTTATCGTTACCACTAATATTTTTATGACACTTTCACTAGTACTCGTTAAACCTACTGGAATCAACTATACAGGATGGTAGGGGGACATCGACGTGCAACCTGTTACTATTGATTCTGCACCCCCAAGCGTTAAAATATTTCGTCGGTTATTAAAACGAAAAAAATTGCCGTCCCATACATTTTGACCGCGTAGCGTAGGTATAGCACTATTGAAAGAAAGAAAGAAAGAAAAAGTATTTATTGAGACTCGCACAGGATTATCAGAAACTAAACACACTCTTAGAAACAAAAAATATAAAATTCATAAAATAAAAACAAAAGTAAAATGAAAATAACAACAGAAAGTCCTGTACGAGGCCAAAAGGATCCCTACCTCAGCAAGATGCTGCGGCATTTAAAAAAATAAGTGCCGCAGCGCTGGTATTCTGTTAGGGCTCGCTGCTGTGGTGTCACGGACAGATACAGAAATAAATAAAAAAAACAAAATAAAGATAAAATAAAAATAGCTATTTATGTGTAGCATAATTATTATAAAATAAAATCAAAAATTCAAATAAAACGATTTATAATTATTTTATATGTTTATAATCCGCGTGTCAGCACCCGACGTAACATCAATTACTTGTTTAAGGATTTAGTGTCTGTGGCACAATGGCATGGCTATTGTATGTAACAGCTGATATATTTTTTGATAACCGACGAAAAGTTTCTACGCTAGAGGGTCTAGAATTATGTACTAAATCCATGGTAACAGGTTGCGCGTCGATTTCCCTGCGACCCTGTATTTAAACAAAATTAAAGTCGCTCTTTTTAAGTGGATGTTAATCATGCATTCGATTAGACTTTAGCTAGCTTTGTTGAGAAAATTAACTGTTTATACAGTATGATGATTTTTTTTTCCACTCAGGAACCCCCCATACGGCGAGCACGTAAAGTGGCTCCTCCGCATCTCGAAGCGCCTGGGCGCGCAGTACCTGCACCAGTTCTGCGTGTGCGCGGTGAACTCGGTGGTGTCGCCGTTCGTGCTGTACGAGCTGTGCGTGGAGTCGGCGCACTGGCTGGCGCGCGGCGGCCCGCACCACCTCGTCATGCAGCACCTGCGCGGCACGCTGGCGCCGCTCGTGCAGAAGTGCCAGCAGATGTAACTACCATACTATATTTTCATACTTATAAAGTACCTTTATTTGAATTCAGAATCCCAGATAATTATCAAGTGTTGGGAACACAAAGTTAGACCCCCTTGCACCACAAATCACTAAATACGTTTAGCGTTAAACGTGAAACATCGTTCTGTTTTTGTCAAACGTTTGACGATGATAGAAACAGAATGATGATTTAAATATCAATCAATCAACTCAGCCTATAGCAGTCCACTGCTGAACATAGCCCTCTCCCATGCTGCGCCACAACACCCTGTCCTCCGCCTTCAGCATCCAGTCGGTCCCAGCCACTTTCGTGTGGTCGTCGGTTCATCTAGCTGAAGGGCGTCACCATGATACGTGGTCTCCACTAACTTGTCTGCTCCACCAACTTGTCTGCTCCACCGGCCATCGGTCCTTCGACGTACATGGCCAGCCCACTATCATTTCAGCTTGCTTAGTCTGCAATGTATGTCGGTAACTCCGGTTCTTTTCCGAATAATTTCATTCCTGATTTTATCCTTCAAAGAAACTCCGAGCATAGCACGCTAATTTATATATGTTTAGCGTTAATCGTATCAAATTTTGTGATTTGAGGTGCAAATGGGCACATAAGCTACAAAGTTCAAATACAGTAGAACCCAAAAAAATAAAAAAATAAGACCTTTTTGTTAAAAATTTACACTTAAAAATCAACTTACAATTAACGCTAAACTACGAGGGCGGCACTGAAAATTTCGGGAATCAAGGAAGTGACACAACATTACTATTTAAAAATTTATTTATTGCTTTTCGAAGTATTCTTCGCGAAATTTGACACATTTTTTCATACGATGGAACCAATCATTGAAGCAACCATTCCATTCGGAAGTTGGGGTCTCCAAAATGGCCGTTTTGTAGGCGTCCACAGCTTCTTCAGGTGATGAAAATCTCTGTCCACGCAATTTATTCTTTATTTTAGGGAAAGTATAGAAATCATTAGGGCTTAGGTCGGGGCTGTACAGCGGATGGTCTAATAATTCTATGTTTTCTTGCTCTAAAAACTCTTTTGTTCTGTGCGCGGTGTGAGAACTCGCATTGTCGTGATGGAGGATGATGCGGCGGTTGCAGTTCTCTTTACGGAGTTCAGAAACGACCTGTGGCAAACAAATGCTAGCATACCATTCTGCATTAACCGTTCTTTGTCCCTCAAGAGGAATAGTCGTAACACGGCCGGTTTTGGAGACAAATGTGGCCACCATTTTTTTTTGCAACACTCCGTGAACGAACAATTTTGGTTGGCTTTAACTCATTTTCGAACACCCAAACTCGTGACTGGTTTTTTGTTTCGGGTTCGTACGCGTATATCCAGGATTCGTCACCTGATACGATGTTGTATACAGCATTTGAGGATCCTGCGTGGAATCTTTCGAGAGTTCTGACGCACCAAGTAACGCGAGCCGCTTTTTGCTCTTCACAGAGCGAATGCGGTATCCATCGGGAAAACAACTTTTTTACACCTAATTGTTCATGCAAGATTATTTGTATTTGACTCATGCCAATGTCTAAAGTTGCCTGAATTTCGCGCTATGTCACATGTCGATCTTCCTCAATCAGCTTACGCACAACATCAACGTTTTCTTGGGTGACTGCAGTTTTTGGACGACCTTGACGGGGATCATCACTGAGCTTGACACGTCCACGTTGAAATTCAGCAAACCAGCGATAAATTGTGGTTTTGGATGGGGCTTCATCACCAAATGCAGAAATCATCCGGTCAACACGCTGTTTTTGTGTTAAACCACTTCGAAAGTCATAATAAATCATCGCTCTTGAATTTTCTCGAGTCAATTCCATTTTCTCAACGACTAAACAAGTTTGACAAAACCTTGTGACGAGACCGAGAATCTTTTTTTAAATAAATAAATGGTATTCGATTTTTAAAACCAAGGAGTTTTTAATTAAAAAGATTTTAATATGACAGGAACAGTGGAAATATTCCATTCCCGATACTTTTAGTGCAGCCCTCGTACGTAATTGAGTAAATAGCAATAAATGTAAATCATCTTAGATTTAGAACTCCAGTAAAGAACCATCGTCAAATAGGTGCTCTTACTTCTACTGAATTACCGCCTGATGGAACTTAGCGACATCATAAGCGTTGTAGTTTATATTCATTGCAACTAGGCCTTTCTGCTAGTACTGCAAATACCAAATGCGGAAATCGGACTAGGTAGTCGATACAGAATTAAAACGAAGCAGTCGGTAGAACGTTTCATAACTTACTGACCATGATATACACTGCACTGCAGTATGAAATCCGATGTTGAAAAAAAACTTTCCACCAGCACATATTGACATAAATGTTCTATTTTCATTCATGGTTTTGTTTCCACAGGTATATCCAATGCATCCATCAGAAGCTGTACCACTTGACTACAGTGGAATATGAAGAGTTTGTAAGCATCGTGCTGTCAGCCCGCACCGCTTTCCAGCTCACGCCTGAAGGAAACACGCAGTTTAAGGAGTGGCTCGCCTCACTTCGCAGGTCTGTAATTCACATGCATTATCATACTGCTACCTCCAACTGGTTTGAGTTCCAAATATAGGTTAACATAAATATTATACACAAGTAGAAGTAGATACAGACTGGTGACGACATAACGACATTAAAAAATACGATCCCCACTAGTTAATCAAAACACTTTATAATGATCAAATTCGGTATTACACCAAAATTCAAAAATCTAATTTTCCAAACAAACTAAATGCGAAAATAATCTAAATTAAACGCAACAGCCTTTATAATATTTTTTACTAACCTCATCTGACCTGTAGCCACTACACTTACGTGTAGTGTAAATAAATAGTGTGTGTAGTAGGCAACGTTTATTTGGCGGTCCCTTGTGTGCGTAAAGTTTCATTCATGTAGGTAAAAATAATCTAAAAAAAATGGCGCGCGGAACAAACTCCAGCAAAAACCCTAGATGTATTTCTTTCCTTTTCTTGCACAATAAATCTTCCGAATGCGCAAGGAATTACGAACTATTTTTGCCTAGGCTTACTTTGTTTAGATAAACATATCGAATTGACAACGTTTCTATCATATTTTTTTATTTTTTTTTATTGTAATTCACAAAACTGATATACAATCACAAATGCAATAAAACAGTTACAAAAAATAGTTTTGATTGACACCTACTAGATGTGAATCTAGCATGCTTATTTTATGTCAAACACTTACTATTTAAAACAAAAATTACTTTAAACAAGACTTACAAAATGTGAACTTTTCCATGCATAATGAAAAAGTTTAGGGAAAGAAAATTATATATAAAAATATATAAGTAATAAAAATAAATTATACAGTCAAGACTCTAAGTTTAGTCCTAATTGAGGCTACAGAACCAGCAAAGACATCTATTTCACCACGAATGGAATTGGCAAGGGAAAGCATGCGGCAAATGGGTGAAAAATTACCTATATTAGTTCGACAATGAGGTAGGACGAAAGTCCTTCGGTTAATTAAGCGGCTACTACTACGTGGGATACTAAATTTAACTTTTTCTAAAAGCTCAGGAGAATCTATTATACCATTTATTAGTTTAAACAAAAACATGAAGTCTAGAGATTTCCTACGTGCACTTAAAGATATCATTTTATAATGACAGCCTAGCATTATATGAGTTCAGACTACGACATCTTCTCAGGTTACGATACTTAAGTGCGCTTGAGCAAACTTTGTTTGCTTAGGATAATAGGAATTTTATCGTTATGGTTATTAGGTCTAAATTCAATCAGCAATACAATACAATATTGTATTATTTTTGAGTAGCGAGCCGCACATTGTATTTGGTTGAGTTTTACGCATGTAGGTAAATTAAATTGTTTTGATGTGAATGACCTGATGAACTTGAGTGGCGAAATCGTAATCTATTTACATCATGTGTTAAAATGGTTAAACTAAAAAAATAATCCTGCGGCTATACCGTTGATAATAATTTGATAATTTTTGGTATACGTACCACTAACGCGATACCCAGTATGTGGTTTCAATTAATGTCGTATTATCCCCATCAGTCTGTATATCGTTGAAAAGTAGGATTTCATTGTATTAGATGAAGCCGCTATGTTTTCGACCCCTAGAAGTATTTTTATTAAGGTTATATTCAAGTTTACCATCCCATCACCCGATATAATATCGAGCCCGATTAGAAAAACTTATGAAAAACCAAATTACAGTTGGTTCCAATTAAATTAGAGCCCTGAGGCAGCGGCTATACAATAGATCAAAGAAAGTGGTTGGTATGAAGTACATACTAATGTATTTGTTGATCAATTGCACCTATAAAGAAACCCTTCGTATCAAAAAGTCCTATTAGCAAAATGACACTTTAGCAAAATGTTCTGTTAACAAATCGTCCCACGAGCAGTTTGTCCTATTAGCAAAATGTCCTATTTGTAAAGTACAGTAATACTGAAAAATCACTATCGGTTGATCCTCATGGGTAGCATAGCATTTATTTGAAAGGTAGACTGTATGAACCCCTTGATATGAAAAAAAGACAATTTCAAAAAGAGTTGTTACTTTATTCGCCGTACCGTTTTTGTGTTCTGGCATAACTTTCACAAATTGCTCTAATTCCATTTATTTATTTTTTCTTTGAAAGAGTATTTACTATTCGTTTTATTTTATGTTTATCCCATGTGTATAAGTATTGTTGCTTCTGCCTAAATCCAATATATTTGACATGTCTTTCCACATTGTGTTTGAGGTCAGAACTACCTAAATTTCCATGAAATCGGAAGTCTTTCTTGTGGTCCACATATGCCATGCACGGCGGCTGATTTTACTCTTCGGTCTTATTTACAACTTGCCGAACAGTATGGTATGGTCTACGGTTCTGAAATCGTTTCGAAAACCGACTTGTACTGGTGGATGGAACTCGTCAAGTCTCCTGGCGAGACCGCTCGTAACGACTCTCGAGAACAGTTTCTACGTTGTGCGGTAAATACAATCGTCGCGCTCTTGTTGTTTTCGTTTCTATGTACATCATTGTTGCTTATGCTGTTTGGGCCCAGTACGTGGCCACGTTTATTGCGGCGTCAGAGGCGTTGTTCAGATCGTCAAGGGTGCTTGGACGTTTGCGTCAAGCTATTAGCGGGGGCGGAGGTAGCGTTTGAAATGCTTAGAGGCCAGAATAACCTGACCTTCCTTATAATCATCGGAGATGGAAAATGACAATGTGTGGCAGCTAATTCGCAAATGTACCTGTAGTCACTTGTCAATAGCTACGCCTTACAAATACATTACCGTGTCTTGTAGTACCCACCGCACCTATTTTCTGAACTGAATAACGCAAAAGAAAAACATCAATTTTTATATTATTTTAAGTTTATTTTATTTTAATATTTAGTGTCTTGAGCAGAAGAGGGCTTGTGGCTAAGTAATAACAGCCGCACCGATCGATCGATCAGGTTAAGCTATGCTTGCCGCGGTTGGTCCGTGGATGGGTGACCATCTTTACATACCAAGACCCCTCCGTGCCTCGGATAGCACGTTAGCTGTTGGTCCCGGCTATCATTCGTAGATCCTTGACAGTCGTTACAGGTCCTCAGTACCTCGAAAGTCTGACAACCAATCTTGTCAAGGGGTATCGTATTACCCAGTCACTGGGTTGTAGAGGTCAGATAGGTAGTCGCTCCATGTAAAATACTGGTATTTAGCTGCATCCGGTTAGACTGGCAGCCGACCCCAACATAGGCGGCAGATCAAAAAATCTCACATTTATGTGTGGTATGACTGTACTATCCTGTTCTTTTGTGTTTAGTTTTTAGGACTATTTGCAGGATAGGATATTTAGCTAAACAGTCGTTTTGAATAGAGGATGTTTTGCTATTAGGACCATTTGCGTTTAGGACTTTTTGATACGAAGGGTATAGAAATAGGATAGTTTTCTCCTTACTATAGTACAATACTAACCCTTTTCCTTCAGTCTACTTTCACGACGTGCATGGTGATGGTAAGCAGTTTAACTTACTTTTACTCCCAGATAAGTGTGGTAATTAACTCAGTTTCATCACATCAGATTATGAACTGACATTACTTAATGTGAGTACACCTGTACTCGTACAAACAAAATACTGCATGTTCGTTCGCCTTGCGCTCTTGGCCACGAATGGACTATCACACTCGAAGATTATAGTAACATTACTGTCGCTTTTACGTGCCCAAAACGTGCATAATATCATATACAGTAATGAGTTGTTAACTGGTAGTAAAAACAAAAAACCATGGGTTGTATGTGATTATTTTTATCTTTGCGACTTTCTAATTTGGAAATACAAAAAAGAAGAATGAAATACAAGAAAGTCCTTATTTTCTAGGAATGTGATATTCTTAGAAAATATTATGTTCTGGCAGCAATTGCCAGGGTAATTGATAAAATCATACTACATACTCTAACCGCTTGCGCAATGATTGTGGTATTTGTTTATCGACTGCACTATGTGTTGAGTATGAAGGTTAATGTTTTGTGATGTGTACTGGCTGTTTTCGACGATGAAGAATGCATGGATGTAAGACAAAAATACTGATATGAATGGAGAGGTAATATTGTTACGTGACTTTCAAGTGTCTACGCTTATTAGTTTTAATGTCTCTGAATGTCGTTATTGCCCTTATAAGAAGACATCACGACGATAACATTGAAGAAATAAAGGGTGTAATTTTCTTTTGCAGATCGAAATCGTGCAAGAAAGATCTTTGGACGCAACTAAATGCGGCTCTGCAGACGAATGGCAAATGACGTCGGCAGCCGATAGTTTGTACAGTGCGGTGTACCGCGCGCAAACTGTCACAACACAGGCGGTGGCTATCGCCGCGGTATCGGCTTGTATACCATCTACATAATATCTAGCTGTATATTATTATGTTATTTGTAATTTAAGTACTTGTTCACCCCGGAGACGATTAAACAGTACTCGTTCTGAATGACAAACTGATTTACCCGCTACACATGATTAGAGGATATAATAAGATTGTAATATTGGAGTTATCGGTTATCCGATTGATGACACGAAATAATAAATAATGTTGGACTATATAACAAAACTTGGAAACAATCTTGTAAATAAATTCGACCATGAGAAAGTAAAACGCGTTGTGTACTGTTTTCGTATGTAAACTTAAATTACAAATAATATAATTCGAATCGAGAAGGATATAACCTCTGTTAGTAATAGTAACACTTGACTTGAGGGTAATAGATCTCAGTATAAACACGAACGGAATGTATCAGTGATCAGGATCACAGAATAATGTTGCTAACTCCTAATATACGTTTAACATTTTAGCACATTCATACGATATTTTTGTATGGATCGTATAATTTCAGTATGTTTAAACTTTCGAGAGAATCGTCCGTTTTTGTGTCGTACAAAATACAAGAGATTATTGAACATTCGATAGTCATACATCATTGTTGTTTAAATTCACTTTACTAACATGAGAGGCAAGTTCAAGCTCATTTGAAGGTTGTGCTTTAAATAGTCTGAGATTTGGTTGTTATTGGAGTTTTATTATAAGACGAATTCATATTTGAAACATTGCTACTTAACTGTCTGGGGAGTTTAGCAACATTTAATTTTATTTTCTTTTAGATTGTGCAATGTGACTTCTAATGATGATAAAAACTTCGTCTTCTTAAATGCATAACGATTAAAGCGTTGCACAAAATCATATCTAACTTCTTACTTGTCTTTTCCGTGAATTTTGAATAATCTTGACACACTTTAACTAGTCAGTGGTTTTGAGGATCCGTATTTGGTGAACCAGTGGAACTTCATAACTGTAGCTCATTTAGATTTCTTTTCTTTGAATAGCGTAATTTAAGACACTAGTTTGATTTTAATGTCTTTTTATGCATAGGAGCAAGTAGTGCCCTTTGACTGCATTCGCGTAAGAGGCATTAAATGATAACGAATTTATGAAGAATGTTAATCAGTAGCGGAAACTATACCCATTATTTAAATGCAAATTTTGAGCTAAATGTTTCAGTTATGATTAGCATTTTGTTGCTTTTAGTTAATTCTACATGCTAGGTGGGCATCTGAAAACATAGAAGAATTGACTATTTTATAAAAATAGTAATGAGATGCGTTGCTCATTTTCATGAAAACCTTCTAACCAAGTCATAGTGCTTAATCTAAAAGTCGATTCAACAAAATGGTTCAACGGGTTCAGGTTTACCGGAAGTCCTAAAAAATGCCGTTGGATTATTATTTATCGCTTGGCGTGGACTGTTTGTAGGACTTCTACACAAGATCTAGAAATTTGGGCGTTAATTACTTAATAATAAATCAGTGTCCACTTAGCGGTTTATCGTGAAGATCTCTATCATTTTGTAAGCTTTTAGAAAATAGTACGTCACTCATTTATTGTTCGCGTTTCATCGTTTGTTTAGTGTATTGTGAGTTAATACATATTGACGATGTGAAAGACTAAGATTGCCGTGCGCTGTTTGATAATTTGTTTAAGAATAAAATGATGCTATATTGTATACTTATTTGGGTTTACTGTCTGTACTTCTGTACATTATAAATCGACTACAGTATATTTACTGTCTGTTTACTGAATATATTTTAGACATATTAATCCTAGAACGGTCATATTAGTGTAGTCGATTTATATATCGCAAGTTTTTGGATGTGACTCACAATATTATGACAAAAAAAAAAAAAACAGAATTTCAAATTTTTAACCATAGTCCATATTATAATGTGAATTGGCTTAAGATGTTTCAAGTGACCTAAATAGCGTCATTAGACTACAGAATATTAGACAGAATGTAGGCGATGACCGTCGATACACTATTTTTGATATTCTCTTGTCGAAATTTGCAGTTTCATGAATGTTTAAGTAATAACGTCTTGCGGAGATAAATGTAGACGTGCGTTCTATTAACTATAGTAACTTTATTTACACGTTTTTATTACATTATATATATATATTTAAATATATATATATTGTAATGCATAGTAGCATTGAAAGCCTCTGAAATATATCTAAATAATGTGTATGACGCCTGTGCTGGCAACAAATTATTACAGCGACATTAATTAATGTAACTGTCGATGATATTCGTGTTATTGCTAAGTCTGACTGACTACACGGTTTTCGGTGTCACAACTTTGGCTACTGTAATCTAGTAAGTAGTTGACAAGAATCCCGATTGTATTAAATGCGGCTTAAACAGTTATTTGTGACATTATAACTTACCATTCCACGGTCAGATAATATATCAAAGTGAACATTTGCGAAATAACGGTATAAAAATTGTGTACTGTAAATTATAAGTCACACAGTAATATAATTGTGTATATTAAATTAAATATGAAGAGCGAGACTATCTCCCAATACTAAAGCAATACTTAAATATCATTATGTACATTGTATGAGATTTAGAAATAAAGTGTAACCATTCGCATGAATGTTATAGTAATTGATGTGGTACACTAAGTATTAATAAAAATGAGTGTTCAGTAAAAAATATAATCTGGCACTCCGTTAGTTTCGCGTGTTAATCACTGTTTACTATTATTATACGCTAGTATAAATTGCTCAATCAAGTAAAAACAATGAAGGTTCGGTAAGCAACCGTTTCAGTTGTATTCGTCTTGATTGTACTACTTTTAGTATGAAACAGTGAAGAAGTCGTTGACAGCTATAACCGGGAATAAATGATTGAGGTTAAGCGCAAAACAGTACAATGATTAAAATTAAACCTCACTGAGCTTCGCAAACAATGACGGCTCTGTCGAAAGAATTAAATAAGCTTGCGTAAAAAAATTGGAAATGACTCTTTTTCGTAATAGTTTCCGAACTAAAGTTAGCCCTAAAAAGCTATTAAGACGTTAACGAAAAATATAGATAGATCTCGAGTGTAGCAAACATATATTTCTGTTTGAGCTCCCTGCTCACCAGCGGCGCCGGTTAGGTACCGCGTTCTACATGAATACACCCTTAGGATGTTAAAAGCGACTTCTGCGATGCCTCTCATTGCAAACTTCAGAGAGGCCGAGTTAAAAGGACTTGTATTGTTTATAGATTGAAGAATAAAAGTCTGACATTGGAATGGAATTTGTTGCCAGCCTAAGCATCAAGTAGGTTTAGTTCAATATCTTAATAAAATTAGAAGTTTATGTGCATTCATTAAGTGGTGGATGTTTTCAGCATTCAGTAGATAGTAAATTTTTAGAATGCTAGTTAGTATAAATTGAAGGTCGTAAAAATTGGATCAAAGCTAAGGTTTATGATTTAAATGTCTTCACAGTAACGTTCAGAATGTATCAGAAGAATGGTTGTATAGTATTTCCTGAAGAGAGATTGTCAGGTTGGTATTCATGATTTGAATTATCTTCTGCACAAAAGTTTTGCTGTTACCAACTCGTTAATAATGCACTTTGAGTTTCCGGTCTTATTTGTGTCATTGTTAGGGAAATAGCATTTCGTACCGTCTTGTTTTAGTTAAAATTATAGAAAAGTAGATTCTAGGGAATGTCGTACTGTAAAGATGAGAATATACATATTTAGAGGAACGTATTTGTTTTTCGCGTTTTTCATATCTGTTGTAAGAAAGGATAATTACGATCACAATAACTATCTTTGCAGTATCTCTCCCAATAGCGTCCAATTCTATCTACGCAAACTCACATTATTTTAATAAATTTTATTTATTTTAACTACCTCTTTAATCAAATTAAAAAATCTAGCAAGAGTTTATCTAATGTCATTAGGTTAAAACACCTCAAAGTGGTCCCTTTCATAAATCGCGAAATAACTTTGTAATACTTAAAATATTAAGTAATATACTGTATTCCTTCTGATAACTTCGTTACGTTAAAGTGTGAAAAAGAGTTTCTATACTTGAATGGAAAATCTTATTAATAATTATTAGATAATTTACATTAATATATGCGAAAGATTTATGCGTTTTGGAGAAAACCCAGAGATATTCATTGCCTCTTACTCAAGCATCGACTTTAGCGTTATGTAGTCTTGAGTGACCATTTATTATAAAAAGGTCCTAAATACATTCTGGTTGAAATGGAATTTGAACATTGTCTTGTATGGCATTGAGTCAGAATTTGATAAATAACTAAGATTCTGAATTCAAGTTTAGCTAATATAGTGATGTAAAGCTTTAGGGCATTTGTCTTCACGAACGTCACTAAATATTCTTTCAACACATTCAAAAGAAAATTATAGTTTAACTTAATATTTGGAAAGACATTATTAGTCGTCATAGATGTTTGCCGTCCATAAATTTATTTGCAATTCTGTAAAGCTAGTCTTTCATTCATGACATCTTCCTATTAAGAAATAAAAAAATTACTACGTAAATAATTATATTTCAATATAAACAAATTACACAGGCCTGCAAAATGAAGGTCATAACTTCCTCTCTGGAATTTGATAGCTGATTCTGGAGTATTTTGATGCGCTGATTACGAATATGTACTTAGTTTTTCTCCATCACCTCCTGATTTTTCAAAAAAGCTACAGATAGAAAATTGAGAAAAAAGACAAGTTTTCACTTAAAAAATTATATATTTAAAAAAGTACTTAATTTTTAACTTAAAAAACTATTAACACGTAATAACAACTTATTGCTGGGTTAAAATACACTTAAATTTTATTTGTGGAACCTGGTCCTTTTTTCCTGGAAGCTTCTGTTGTGCGATTTTCGCTTATATTTCCGGTTTGGATCATCACGCTTCAACAACCAACAATAGTCCGCCATCATGCTGACATTCCATCTTCCTTGATACCGGACTTCAAGCTCTTTTAAATCTTGGTGAAATCTTTCACCTTGTTCTTCGCTAACGGCTCCTAGATTTTCTGGGAAGTAATCAATGTGCGAATTCAGAAAATGAAGTTTAACGCTCATATTACAACCCATTACACCAAAATTCGTTATCATTTTGGCTACTATTTCTTTATAGTCCGAGCTTTTATTGTTCCCCAAAAAGTTTTTTACCACTTCCTTAAATGATTTCCACGCTTGTAACTCGACATCATTGAGTTTTTGATCAAATTTTTCCTCCGACATCAATTTTCTTATATCAGGGCCGACAAAAATTCCTTCTTTTAACTTAGCATCTGATATAGATGGAAAAACTGAATGCAGATATTTGAAACCTTCCCCATCTTTATTTAAAGCCTTCACAAACTGCTTCATTATACCCAATTTGATGTGTAAAGGCGGCAGTAAAATTTTAAAGTTTAGGTTGCAAGATGCGCACTTCGACTGTTAGTTTTCTAATTCAGAGTAGGTACTTATACAAAAAAAAACCTTTTGTTTTCTTCATTATACCCTTTTTGAACAACATTAACAACAATTAGGCAATATCACCTAAACATCGTGTATTAATGAGCTCATTACTAAATGAAGCCAAAATGACCCGTTTTCGAAATGGTTAATGCGAATTACTTACACTTATTATGTAGTAATTAACAAATTACTGATTTGCATTCATTTCTATGTCGTCTTAAACTAATTAAATGCAATAAAAATTAAGCTGAAGTAATTAAGTGACGTTTTATAGATTTTAAAATGTATGCGCTCAGACATTTTTAGTTAAAATCTTAAATATTCAATATCAAAGAATCCTGACGTGATAGATTTTTTTTATTATTTTTCTCGTAATCAGCACATCAGAAACTATAGAAAACGTTAATCAGATCTCAGAGAGGAAAACCATTGCAGACCTGTGTTATTATCGTATACTGCTCGTCGGGCATTATTAACATTTTCTGGTATACATTAATCGAAAAGCATCTTTCTTTCGCGATTGGCATTAAGGAGCGCTTTGACATTTTTGTCTCAAAAGAACTATTTTTACACTATAAAGCGTATTTAAATTGAAAAAAAAAAAGATTAAATATATCGTTAGTTTCGTAAATATAGAATGTTAGTACGGAGCATATTTTAATTAGTCGTTTAATGCATGTTCATAGATTTAATTCGCCCAGTGTCAGGCAAGTTTGCGAGGTGTTCCATAGGTGTTGCAGTATCCCATTGATTTGCAGTTATCGGTATCACATATCAGTTCAGTCATACTTCACTTCGGAACATGTTTTACTCGCACGACGTCAGAATAATTGTTTTTTTTTTTTGAACGAGCATAATTTAATTACATCACAATTAAATTATTATATTGTAGTGTCGAATGTTAAATTAACTTACTAAGTCATAGGCATAATGTGGATTGGACATACGTTAGATCGATTTGAAAAAGAATGTCAGGTTCATCGATTTGTATGTAAGTTTAGCAGCAAATGAAGGCGTAAAGCCACCAGTGCCTATATCTAATATAACAGATGAAAGCACCTACTCATAATGATCTTGAATTCTAAATGATGTCGTATGTCTTTTCCACAGTATTGGTCTGCATCCTGGTGGTAGGGCACTACTACTAGAGCATATTGATAGTTCAGGATCGTGGACAATGGGTTGTTAGCTGCAACAGTTGTACTGAGTTGTGTTCTTTAATACTCATGGCAGTGTATGCATGTCGAACTATGTCACATCACAAGTCAGTTAGAAGTATTGAGGATAACAGTCTAGCAAGTTTGTTTAGTTCTAAATCAAAGATGCATAATTATTTTATACATCTGGATTTGTAGTTTAATTATTGCACTTTGTAAGTGTGGTGTCTCCGCCTATTAAAGTATTTAACCATTTACAGAGTTCGAATGGCTACTTATTAGTGTACGTAATAAATTTATATAATGATATTTTTATTGTTCATATCGCATATTTACTTATTTGAAGAGTGTAGTTGCAAAACAAAGGTGTATTTGACATTAACGGGTTAAAAGTACTTACTTATATAATTTTGGCTATCATAAGAACTCTAGTGAAAGTCATATTCGGTTGTTGCACTTTTATTTATCAACAACACGCCACCTGACATCATTATCGTAGTTTTATTGTCACTATTGAATGACAATCTTTGTTTTGTGTCTATACTTATCAAGTGCAATACTATGGAGGAACAGTGAATAGCAAACAGAACACTTACCGAAGTATCCTTGTTAAATATTGTTCAGCTCGTATTACATTATGGCATTCTTTGCGAGAAAATATCAAACGAACTGTTTAATTTTTGTGCCACGATCGTTTCAAAACTGTCCGCCATGTTTACTTGCAGGACGTAAGACTGACAAGAACATTGAAATAGTCGAATGGAGACTTTGATATAACCCGGGATGTCGGAAAACGAAACTGTTGTCATGTATCGTACGTTTATCTGTTCATATTTTGCTTAGAAGTTTCTTTTGTGATGTGAAACAAATTGTTTTAAGACATCCTGCATAATTATAGAAAGTGCCCATAAATATTATAGTATTTATTAAATATATAGCACTAGACATTTTGCTCCGTTGTCGCAAATGGTTGTAATTATAAAAGTATAGTTAATATTAATTAGTAAAATAAAATGATAGACTGTTTTGCACGACTTCTGGTTTGACCGTGTCAACTCTTCCTCACGTTGTCACTTCTCATGCAAACAAACGTTGTTTGACACAAACACTTTGTGATGACAAGTTCTGCTCTGAAGTTTGCTGGTTGCATGTCAACCCACAACGTTTTCAATATTCGGTACATAAACCTAATTGCAATATCACCCCACTAAAAATGTATGTTTCTACTCAAACTCGAAATATTTTGACCTCTTGAACGTTTTATTATTACTTTTACGATTACACTAAGTCTTTTTCGGCAACATATTTGAAGTAATATTATTTAATTATTCAATATACTTATCTATAATAAGACTCGTGTGTTTTATTTGTAAATCCCTCTTGCAGTTTAATAGTACGAACTTTTAATTTAATCATTTAGTAATTCCTAAAACAATAAGCCTGGGAATTTCAACCTTAAAGCCAGTTTCAGACCAAGAGCCAAGCTAAGTTAGTTTAGCTTAGCTCGCATGGATACGGTAATTTTTCATACTTGTGTTCATAGTTTGCGGTCTGCACACGAGTATCAAAAATTATCTTAGCTATGTAAGCTAAGCTAAACTAACTTCGTTTAGCCCTTGGTCTGAAACCGACTTGAAACTTACCTAGATACTTTGAACAACACACAATTCGCTATCAGAATTGCTCGACCTCATAGTCCACATATTATGTTTCCTATTTGTCTAAACTTGAATGTGCAATATTGTGCAGTAGGTAATACATAACTGATAAGAAGCATAAACGGAAGTTATTGTGTTATGTTTACATAAGACCTTTATTCATGTTGATACGTAGGTATCAACATAAATAAAGGTACTGAATAAAGACTTACAATGATCTCGTTTATCAAGCTAAATGCAAATACGTTACCTACTTCATTTCATTTATAGAATCTAAGTATTGAACATGTCGTACCAACAACAATGACATAATATTATATTTTTGGAGTAAAAATGTAGGTTGACGGGCGCAGGGTAGCAACAAGCATTCCATAATACCTACTATAGATTTTATTCTTGCCTTATCACGAGACTTCATATTACTCAATTACAAACTTGAAGCGACGATCTCTGGCCGAAACAATTGCTAAACGGCCATACATTGCTTGATCTGAGATAACTTAATCGACTACCTATTTTTATAATTCCTTTTAAATACATAGTTAGGTTTTTTGATAGCAATGGTAGATTTAATCGGGTTTTAAGTACCTAGTAGAGTCGCAAGTAGATACTTTAGGCAGATAACGACAAGCAAGTATTTACAAAGATATATTCGAGATAATCGGTAATGAACTAATGACTAAAATAGATCTCATGACCTAAAAGGTTGTTTGACTATAATGTTGGTATATGTACCGATCTATGCACCTATTTTTATATCTGTAATTCATATGGAGTGCATATTAGAGTATAATATTCTATCCTAAATAGGTACCTTTAACTGTTTGTTCGATGATGCAATGTCACCTTCGCCCGAATGTGTTCACTGGATGTCGTGAAGGAAGATAACAATAGCCAATGATTTGTTCATTTTGCATGTAAAAGATCAAGGTATGTGGAAATTACCAGAAGAAATAAAATAGTTGTTTTCATTCTGAAACAAACTCAGTTTTCACCTAGATAGCAGGTAATAGTTGCCATTTGCCTACATTGTGGTTTTGGTACAGGTATGATGTGACAAGGTCTACAACTACCAACCACGAGGTTCGAAAAGGACGGACAATAATATGGCACATGCCATTAGTAGGTACCTATATCGACTTAATTGGTTTTCCATTTGAATTGGCCTACTTATCAGTTCTGATATCCAATTAATCGTTTTATTTCCTATTTATATTGTATTTGAACTTATGATGAACGCGACGGACAGATAGAATGTTGGGCGCACGATTATGTGGGTACCCGAGTTGCAGGTTACTTTTTCGGGTTCCGTAGTTCAAAAGGAAAAAAATAAACCTTATAGAATGACTTTGTTGTCCGTCGTCAAGATCCTTTTTCTCAGGAATGGGTAGAGGTATCAAGTTGAAATTAATACCAAATAGGTATTAAGGTCTCTTGGACGGGTAAACAATTCAAGCTTCTAAGTCAAAGCAATCAAAAGGTCGGTCTTTTATGTCACATATTTTGATACTCGCAAATCTTATACCAAGGGTACTTCCCGTTGCGCTAGCATCACGAAATTTGGCAAAAAAACAAGGTTTCACAGTAGGTACAAGTACCTACCTACAGAGTAGGTACCATAATCCAAAAATTGGGGATTTGTAATTATATTATCAAAAATACTATTTTTTGCGATAGTATAAGTCAGCGCTAAACGGCATATGAGAGCATTGTTTTCGATCATGGTATGAAATTTGTATTCACGAGTTCACAACTCACTGCTGACTAGAAGTATGAATCGCTATGCTGCAGCGATCAAGCATAATGTGAATGCCTATATCTACCTACTGAAAGAAACCAAAAATATTTCAACATTGAAAATTGGTTACGTGACATGACATGGTGTCGCGCTCAGAGCAGAACTAAAGATAAAAAAAATATCAGTCAACTACGATTTGGATTAGACTTCAATAAATACAAGGCTGTATCTAGGTACTTATCTGATAAACTAATAGGATAACTAATGTGTGTGGCAATGAATGGTCACAGCGAACGCAGAGTTTAATTAATTTGAACAAATATGAACTTACGAGCAGAAGGAGATGAACCATTTCCTGTTTAGGTACCTACTACTAAGCTTACTGAAAACCGTGGTCGGTAAACCGATGCGAAGCAAAACTAACGTCAATCAAAACATTTTTGTTTTTGCAACAAATGTTTATACTTAGTAAAAACCAGATAAACACTGCGTAGGTAAGTATTAGGATAATAATATTGTCATCAAAGTTATGAGTTAGTTTTCTGATTTCAGCACGGAACCCTAAAATTTAAGTAAGCGATTGGAGCGTGGTAAGGTGGAGCACCGATAAGATCAGCGTCAGCGGCGTGCCGGCCAGTGGAACGCATGGTATCCACTGTGGCAGGCGTGATTCACACGTGCGTGAGAACCGACAGCAAAAATGACAACTTTATATCTTATTCGAGTTAATACGAGTGCCTACTTACTGTAAATATTGATTGCTAAATGTTATGTTGTAGAGAAATGATGTTTGCAGAAAAAAAGTTCATTGATTTGTTTCATAAACTAAGATACATTATTTTACCAAAACAAAAAAGATAACTCTAGTATAGATTCCCTAAAACAACAAGCTTGTTACATTTCATCTGAACTTAAATAAAATTTTATTTAAGTAATATTTAATTTTTATTGCTCGTTTTTTTTTGTGGGCGGTTTTTAATATACCTAAATAAGTTGCAATAGCCTAATGTCAACTGCTCATCACCTTTTATTAAATATTGCTTGAGTAGTTCTCCTGGTACTTCACCATCAGCTCCACTTCACCATATGCAATGTGACTTGTGACGAGTATAAATTGCTTAGCAAACATATAAAAGTAATTGAATCGCAATGCAACCCGTGAAATACTAATTATTGAGTAGGTCCGGTGGCTTCATCATCAGTTCCACTTCACCAAATAGTGCTTTCCAAGAACAAATGTACGAGTTACTATAAAAAAATACCCAAATCACTATAGGTGTGCCTATAATATTTGAAGAGTTCCCTCGATTTCTCCAGGATTCCATCATCAGAACCTGACCTGATGACAATGGGATCACCTGGGAAGTATACCCTTTGAAACAAAAAGTAGACCGAAGAAGTTTTCCGATGTTTAGAAAGTACCTATTTGTACGATTCTGTTAATAGAACTAGATCAACAGTCAATACACACAAGGAAGTTAATATCTAGAAAATAGAAGTTTCTCGTGATACGCATAAGCGGTAGTGAATGATAGTCTATTTATATAGAGATTAGGTATGGAACATTGTTTGCCATTTTACTATCTATTTCCGACTTAATGACTTACAAGCATGTTTTTGCATAATTTAATAAACACGGGAGATTATTACGGTGAGTGTGCGTACGATATTATGAAAATTTTCTACGTCGTAACAGCGTGAGTCCCTTATAGACAAAAACAGGAAAAAGATATATTTGGAAAGGTGTTCATTCTATGTAGGTACTTACCTACCTAAATATGGTCGGTGCGAAAGTCTATGCCGAACAACCTAGGTACTCCTAAATTAAATGATACTTATGGGTAGCCGGTAGGTAGGTACCTACCTATTTCTGACGTAGGTAAGGTATCAATTTTTATCTAAATTTAAGCTAGGTATCTATGTTATTCATTATTTAGTAAAGACGGACGCTAACGACGATGTAACGCTATTTTCCGAAGTAATTTATAACTAACCAACTGGAAAAATCTTTTGAAAAGTTCGCAGTTCATAGTATCTACTTAATTATCATTGATTGTTCTTAGTTGCCTGGGTAGCTATGATATTTATTATATTTGTCATCTTTAACGTAGACTGTACTTACCTACATAAATTATTCTGTTTCAGTAGGTACATACTTACCTAATAAGTTTTCATTTTTACTAAGTACCTACCGTATTTTGTGTTATGTACTTAACAATATGAACGAACAGGTATGGGTACTTAATCATTCAGTCATAAAATATAAGGTAGGTAATGTCCTTGCTATCTAACGTTACGTCTGTACTATTATTAGGTGTTTTCATAGCTCTTACGTAAATAATCTGACGTATTTAACTAGTTTATTTGTGTCGGTTAGGTATTTACCAGCATATTTGTCGTAGTATTTACTGATCGCTCTATAGCTGGTACAGAAGCTAAACACGTTTGTTTTTTATCGAAGTGTTTTTTTTTATTTTACATAATTAGATTATAATTTTAAAACTGCTTGTCATATTTTGCATAAAACCTTTACTCCCTATTTTATGAATGACCCGCCCGAAGCGGCAAGGGCGGCGGGGCGGGCGCGGGGCCCGCGCTGCCGCCGCTTTGTCGGAGCGTCTCGTCTATTTCTATTCTGTGTCGATCAGCGTGTTGTTGAGGTTGCGTTCGCATGCATGTCTCCGCGCCACTGCGCAAGCTTGGTAGTTATTTCACGTCCTGACTGTTACCGCACTCCACAGTCTGTGTGCTGCCGGCCGCATACACCTGCCCTCGCCCCCTATAACATGGCACCTAACAATATCCCTGAACTGTAGTGGACGTACGTAAATACACCTCTGTCATCTGTATGGGGAATGCAGGCGTGATGATGTTAAAAATAAACCAACTTAGGTAGCTAGTTATTATACTCTTTAGTGTTAGCAAAGGCGCGTGCGGTGCAACACGTGGATCGTGCGGGACTGAAGAGGCGCGGGGGAGAGAGACGCGCGCGCGGTGCGTTCGTGTTCTAATCTTTGATCATTCATAAAACCCACGCGCTGTCCTACCGCGCCTACATGCTGCCGCCCGCTTCAATGACAGTAAATACTACGTAGAAACTAACGTAACGGATGTTAAAAATAAGAAGGAACCAGTATTTATTATGTGTGTCAAGTAATTTTAAACTAGTTTTTTTTTATGACATACTTTATGTGTATCTCTTAAAATATTTCGTGTATGAATACATACGCCTTACCTATTAGCCGTAGTATACATGAGTACCAATAATAAGCTGTATTTAATTGCAGTTTATATTAAAAATTAATTATACAGCTAAGACTATAATATTTCTAATTATGGTGATATAATGAAACCGCAGAGTTGCAATAAGGTACCTATATTTGTCTGTCTGTTTGTAACAACAATTGTGCGAATAATTAGTAGTACTTACAGTAAGTAAGGACATGTTTTAAAAATAAGCTACCCAAGAAGTACAAACAATTTATTTTATTGCATTCTAATGCAGAGTAGATACTTACTTTGTTTTTCGCATTTTGTGTATGTCTTTGTTATTCTTTCGTTGAAGAACCTCATTAAGTCCTAATGACTTGAACGATCTCGATGAAAGAGTTCAATTTGTTATTTGCGTAATTATACGTACTTAGGATTCTTTACGTCATTTATTAAAGGGTTGCATATCATTGAAGATATCCGAAGGTAACGTAATCTTTGTATTTTAATTTTCCTCTGAAAGTCTATTTTTAGAATCATCACCTTCAGACGGAGAAAACCGATATCGAATCGATAAGGGATTTACAGTTTTTCATTAAACTTCGGTAAAAGGTAAAAGCATAAGTATATACTTTACCAAACCATTTCAACGTATTTTATTTGCGGCTGTTATAATAATTGAAAATTAAGTACTTATAAATTACGAAAACTCCAGAAAATCAGAAATAAGTGCGAAACCAAAATGTTTTTGCGCGTTAAAATTCCATTTCATCTTTTCATTTCCGAACGGATGTTCATGAAATGTGTAAGTGCGTATTTTAAATAAAAAACAACACGCTGTATAAGATGTTTGACGTGTAGTGGAAAATCCCGTTGAAGGTAACCTTTCCTTCGATACGAATATAGGTGTTTGCCAAGTAATGTTTAACTACTATTACTTAACGATACCGTCGTTACAGTGTGTGTACTATCAACAGTGTTGATCTTTTTTTAACACACGTAACGTTAGAAAAAAAGTCAGTTAAATAATTTTCGTATAAAAACTTTAGAAATTCTATATACCTGGATTTGTTTTCCGGAATGCGTATCCTCATGTCTCGTGCAGAAAATAAGTACCGTACCTAATAAGTAACTTAAATAAAGATTTAAGGCTCCCGCAGACAGGCATGACGCGATTCTTGAAGAACAATTCCATGAAATTTTCATAGAAATTGTGCTGCAGGCCTTTGGCACAGCACGCAATAGCGTGATTGGCCTTTCCTTGAAAGTGATTTAGTTACTACCGAAGAAAACAATGATCTCTGTTGAGTTTGACTTTGATTTGTCTTTCCTTTAGATGATAAAGATCGTATCAAAATAGATATATTTTTAGATTCCATCTACGTGCAGTGTCTTTTATTTGATCAATGATAAAGTTCATAAAAATCTGAATTAAGTATTTATACATTATTAAGTATGTTATGTTAACCTTTTAAGCGTGCCTAATTTGAACTATCGCTTGCGTAAATTGAGCTTATCAATACAAATATTTTCAAAACAATTCCATGTACATAATTGGGTACTTATGTAGAAGGTACAGTAGTAGGAAACTACCAACACATAGTAAAAAAATAACACCTCGAAGATTGAGAGGACGCGCAAAAGTAGAATAAATCATACAAAATTCCATGTTATAGGTAACTAGGTAGTAGAGATAATGACAGAAACTGCAATTAATAGATAAATTAACTGTGTTATAATGCGACGTTGACCTATTTGCAACTAAAAAGAAACTAATACTAATTAATTAGTAGGTACTTATCGTTATTGTGAATTAACGAAACATGCTAATGGTTGCAAAGTACCTCTTTGGAATTAAAGTATCCTGTATATTATAATGAATTGCGTAATCATTTAGTTTTTATAACTATAAGTTTAAAGATATAAGATTGACAGTGCATTCAGGTGCAACACCATGGCTATTTTCGTATTTTACCGTTTTACGGACTGGTCACATAGACTGAAGCGTTTCCGCCAATACGCCCTAGTTTGGGCCATAGCATCCAACAGGGACCGGATACCTTTAAAATGACGAGTTTTCCAGAGTTGCCATGTGCCTCCAAGGTATTAATCATTTAATTCAGATTTAAATTCATTATAAATATTATTTATTTTAATGGCAAGTGACACAATCGACTTCGCCTTAAATGCTCATGCGCCCGTCCTATGGCAGCGTGACGCTGGCCGCGTGGTCGGTGACTTTTGTCAACATGTATCCTTATCTCGACGCTACTGCACTGATAATACGAACGCTATTATTTTCATTGGCTGCACGGAGGGCGTGCGCGCCACCGCCTGCCTCTATAAAATCAACATACATCAAAATAGTTCTATCATTTATTGATCTCGCGCCGCGCTTGACGCGTCACGTTTGTCTAACAAACGTAACACACCTTTAATTAGTTTTAATTTTTAGTTTTTTTAACGGTAAGTTGAATATTTTTATTAAACTTTTCAATTAATGTTTTTTTTTATGAATTGTTCAGTTACCTGTAACTTAAGATAGCTTTGCTAAACAACATTTTTATTTGTGAAAAAAATCTGTTCACTTTAATGGTCGAAAATTTAAATAACATAGCTGAAGGCCGGTAAAAATTCAAACGGTCAACAGGCCAGGCCTACTAGATATTATTAATAATGGTGCCAATTCTCTTGTCACAAAATTCTCTAAACTAGACTAAAAATCACTAAAATTTTGTTTATTCCAGACAAACGACGATTTCCCATGTCTGAATTTAACGTTTTTCATCAAAATTTTTGTTGTCTAACTAAATCTGACTATTTTTATTAATGATTAAAAAGGTGTGGTGTGGAATAAAATTAGTTGTCATGAACTAAAATTCACCACAACACTTCGACTTCAGGTGCAAAAACAGTACTGTATCTTTTTAGGGTTCCTTACCTTAAAAAAAAACGGACCCCATACAGGGTCAATTTGTTGCTCGTCTGTCTGTCTGTCTGTCAAGACCCTTTATCTCGGAAACGCGTGGTGGTATCGAGTTGAAATTAAAACCTTTAACTTAGGTCTATAGTCCCTAGAATTTGTGAAAAAAGAAACAAACTTCTAAGTTAACGTAAAAAAAAGATACGGCCGTTTATGCCGCAAAAAACGTTTATTTCGATACTCTCAAGGGAATAAAAACTTATAGGGTACTTTGCGTTGACCTAGAACTATGAAATTTGGCAAGTGATATCGTCATATACTGAAAGTACAGGCAAAACTCTGACGACTATACATTTCTAATTAAATCATAAAATCTTTATTAAAGTACATAATCAATAAAACACAACAACAAACAACAACGGTATGCGCGGTCATAATTGTAATCTTTTTGTAGATTTTAAAAACTTTTACTTCTTTGTAAAAAAAAACAGGATCTTTATGCAAGGAACGGGGGTCCAAATTTTGAAGTGAGTTAACCGTGTCATGTGGGGTATTGTATGAAAGGGCTTCATTGGCACAAGCTTAAACAGATTTTTAATTATTTTTATGATGTTTTCGATTTATGACGGAGCCTGGAAAAAAGAAACCTCTTTTATTGTATAGGTACCTAGTAACTTTGGTGGTACCTAACAGTTTGCGTATGAACTGTTATTATAACCACAATTTCACTTATAAAACACAATAATATAAGAAATTATAGGTTTTGGAAACTGAATTTCGGGAAAAGCTCGGATAAAACTGCGAGACTCGATTCCTGAACTATTTATAACATGTACTTAAAAAAAAAATACGGAACCCTCGGTGGGCGGGTCCGACTCGCACTTGTCCGGTTTTTTTCTAATAATGAAAAGTTCGACCCCCTTTATGAAACCCCTAAAACTCTACGCGTAGGAAATAATTTTTCATATTTACCATACAAAAAGTGAAAAATTCTAAATAAAACACGTCGACGCTGTCCACGTTGCGCGCCCCCGGTTCTAAAAAAAAATCACTGGGTAAGGCAAACAATTACCACGTGGAGTCGCGATTGTCTAATTAAATTTTAGTTGCGTCAAAATTATTTTTAAATTTAGAGATTTTTTTTTGCAGAATAGCTAGAATAGATTCTCATAGCCAAAAGTAGCGAATTTTAGTGATAGTTTAGTTAGTTCAGTTCGGTGTACAAGAGAATCGGCACCAATATCCAGATCATTATAGGTGTCCGGGGCATGTCGTAATTAAGCTCACTTGTTTGCACTCATGATCAATGATCGTGATTCAGATGCCAAAGAATTGGTGGCATCCGTTACAGTATCGATCATTTGATCTCGATCTACCTTCTACCTACTATACTGGTCGTGTATGAGCGATAATGCACATGGTAAAATATGGATTATGCACTTGCACTGTTACCGATAAAATTCAGAAAAATTTAAGACTATACTGAAATGCTGAGGTAGATACCCATTGCAATTGTAGCTTTTCTGCAGTCTTCGATTCTTGCATTCGTTAAATATTTCTAGTGCCTAAAGCAGCCTTTTCCTGTTTACTGACCATGATCAATAATATTGGCATCATTTGGTACCTAAACACCGTGATTAACATCACATATTTGTTTAATATTAAATTCATTTATCGCACTTATATAGTAGTCAGGTAAATTCATGAGCAGGTACATTACCTAATCAGGCGAGTTCATTAGTATTATTTAGTGTGGATTCTAAGGAATGTAGGTAAGATGTGATCACTGATCATAGTGATCATAGATACTATCATAGATTATATCACAGTAACTATCGATTATTATCTTTAGATATACCTAATTACTTAAAGGAAATTTTCTTAAAAATCTATTAGGATGGTTACTAAAAGAATTCAGCGTTTTTCCTATGGCCCCGATACTAATGAACTAGGTGTACCTACTTAGTACTTAACTCATCGCGACATAATAAAAAAATCCTTGATAGCACTGACTTGATGAAACAGTCTTACGGATTATTTTTATTTGAATAGTTTATCTACTTGATAGGTACGTACCTACCACCAGCGGGGTAATTGCGTAACGCACTAGCAACAGCAATGGCTTTCATTTCGACAGTTCAACTACAATCATTGTGTTATTTACGTTGTTGAGTAGACAAATTTTTGGAACATATGAAGCAATGGATTAGCAATGTCTTTCAAAATGATTCAGATTGTGTTTGAAAGTGTGGAACGCAATTAGGGTGCAGGACTTAACTACTAGGTCCAATTAGATTTTCTTTAAACTTTTAATATTTCTTACAGATAAAAATGGCTTATCTACAGTCGATGCCAAAATCTGAAACTATCAGGCTCCGTGAAAAACATGTTGGGTAAGTTACCTACGTACTCACATTCTTCAGCCTTTTTTATTTTCTCTTAATAATATTTGTTATTTTGTTTTATACTTTTCACATTGTAATAAGTTAATTCTTGTTCCAGTGGTGCGTGCCAACTTTTCTTCCGTTCGTCCCCCTTGAAAATTGTACGCGGAGTCGCCCAGTACATGTATGATGAGACGGGCGAGAGATATCTCGATTGCATCAACAATGTTGCACACGGTAGATATACTGTTATCTTTTGCGCAATATGCATTGTTAAAGCCACATAAGGTCATTTGAAACCAGTGCAAACCAGATTTAAGCTGGCTCTAATGCATCATGGAATTGATAAAATTAATGATAACCCTAGCCGACCCGATCTTTTCGACTGTGCCCAGATGTTTTAATGGCAATTGTTTCTTATCTTTATTTGTCTAGTTTAATTGATGGTACTAACTATACTTCGTACATAATCAACGTATTTTTCAATGACTCCAAAGTGGCTAAACAAAACGCTGAATGGATACGCTATCCTTTGTTGGTTTTTTTTGACGCCACTAATATATTTTATATTTTGCAGTTGGCCATTGTCACCCACATGTGGTAGAAGCTGGCAGAAACCAAATGTCTTTAATTTCGACTAACAATCGTTATCTTCACGACGAACTTGTAATCCTTGCCGAAAGACTGGTCAAAACCTTGCCAGAACCATTGTCAGTTTGTTTCTTCGTTAACTCCGGCTCGGAAGCTAACGATCTTGCCTTGAGGCTTGCCAGGATTCACACCAAGAACAAGGATGTGATTACCTTAGACCAGTGAGTAACTTTTCTTTTCGAAAATAATCTTATTTTAACTTTCGGGGGTATCTCTTGCTAGGGTTACTCGGGACTTGAATGTAAGATTGCACTTATCGGCATTTAACTTTTATGAGACTTTAGACCTTGTTTGTATATTATTCAGTGATTAAGGAAAAGGGTCACTGTGCAATCGGTAGTATTAATATTATACTATTACTTACCTACTACAATATTGATACCGTAGAAAGGCACCTATAGGCACGGTATATCTACATGAAGAAAACGATATTGATCACGTCACGAACACCGTATGGTGTGATGAAGTGAGCACTATCCTTTCAAAACCCTAAGAGTGAAACGATCCTCAATTACACTGAATACAGACTTGCATAAGACCATTCTAATGTTCAGTCATCAAATTTAACATGCTGGATAAGTTATAACTATTTTGGAATATCATTTTGCCCACCGAGGCGAACAAACTTTCAACGTAGATGTCCCCTTCGTTCTTTTGTCGTTACTTCGAGCTAGTCGAAGCGTTATTAGGGTGCTACTAGCGCCTGTTTGTTACAGCGCGTATCATGGCCATCTTACGTCTATGATTGATGTGTCTCCCTACAAATTTAACCTACCTGGAGGGCCAGAGAAGCCAGAGTGGGTTCATGTGGTAAGTTACACATATTGACTGGGTTGCACACGATCCTGTAATTGCATTAGTTTAAAGGACACGCATTATCTTTATTCTTATCTCTAAACTATATTTGGATGTTCTAACGTAATCATACTGATAGTTAGTATTAGAGATGATAAAAATAATCTCTGTAACTCGTAACATAAATTTATATAGGACAATATTAAAATAATTCATATTTGAGCGATCAGTCTTTCAACTGATTAGATGACTATTCAATTAATTGCAAAATAACTAATTAAGTTATTGCTGATTCAAAACAATAGTTTTATAAATATTGTATTAGGAAAGGCAGATTTAAAGGCACAATTTTTTTTTTTTCTTAAACGAATAGGTATACACTGTCGTCTGCCATTATTAATTTCCTTCTGATAACATTCGCGCACTTCAGCTTCCCATTTAAATTCATAATTGAATACGGCATATTTACAAGTGATTAAATTGCCTAATCGTTTTTAATTACCTCATCCAGGCACCAGTTCCCGATATATACCGAGGGAAGTACATATATCCCAACGACTCTCAAAATGAAGAAGAGTTAGGGAAACTGTACGCCGATGAAATTGGCAAGATCTGCAAAGAGAGCAAACGCAAAAATGGCGGTGTTTGCGCATTTATTGCGGAAAGCCTCCAAAGTTGCGGTGGTCAAATCATTCCACCTGACGGATACCTTAAAAGAGTTTTCCAGTAAGTATTGTATAATTTGATACATTTTCTCTTGTATATTTTTACATTTTAATCAAGAAATAATTGTAGTTTAATCTACAATATAAAATAATATCTTCTACTATAAAAATAAACTGATTGTAAGAGTTCTTCCTTCACCTTTTTTAGATGATATTATTTAGTTCTAGTTCGCAAGAAGCCGAAACGAGACCATATCAGCAGTAGGTAATAAATAGGTTGCAGCTAAAATTAGATTTCAATAATTGTTTCTCAATTGGCCTTGTACTCTATTTATTACAAGTATGAACGTTAAAGCTAAGAACAACAATTAACACACTAACCCTGTGATGGAAAATATTGGTTGTTCTCGGTATAATTTTTTCTTTTTTTTTGCATGACTTCAGTAAACGGATTGGATAGCCGAATCAGCTAATGTTATTTGGCGAAGCTCGTTTAGATTTTTATCTAAAATAATGCGGGAAACACTTCTCTAGCGATTTTGCAACAAGGATTATTCCTAGTCAGATATAAAGGGGAGACTAGAGACCCATTAAGTAATTAAGATTCAGATTTTCAAAATCCTAAACATTATTTCAGACACGTTCGCGAAGCTGACGGTCTGTGCATAGCCGATGAAGTCCAAGTTGGATTCGGCCGTGTGGGCACCCACATGTGGGCATTTGAGACGCAAGACGTAGTGCCCGATATCGTGACTATGGGCAAACCGATGGGCAATGGGCATCCTGTCGCCGCTGTTATTACTACCCCTGAGATTGCGAAGAGCTTTGCTGATACCGGAGTGGAGTATTTCAATACGGTAAATATCCCATAAAGGTTTTAATTAGCTACGTTACGACACCTACGTCTTAATAACCGGGTGACTGAAATGGTTTAAAATGATGCAATTAAAGATGTCTTGTTATTATAGAATTTTCCAAACGGAAAAACACAAGACTTACATAAATTCGTATTATTTACATTAGATGTTCACAAACGAGATGTTTGAAACAAAATATCGTATCAACGCTAATTATTGTGTGATGCAACACCTGTTTTTTATTAATATCTATCTGCTAAATGTTTGAGAAAACTTGCTGATATGTTATACTTACAGGTTTATTTATATACGCTATCTGCTAGTGACGTCCTCAACGTGACCTATCTCTGCTTTGCTCATAGATAAATAACTAGGTACCTACATAGGTATCTATTTTAGACACGTTGATATCCATATAACCTACAGATAGATAGATTTTATCGATATCTGAGATTCAAGTGTCCCAATCACATCTTATAATAACTACCCTAAGTAGCTAAAACAACAAATTGTTAAATTTTCTTACAGTACGGTGGCAACCCTGTCTCCTGCGCAATCGCAAACGCAGTCCTCGATGTGATCGAAGAAGAAGGCCTACTGGAGCGTGCGAACCGCGTCGGCAACTACTTGCTGAACCGCTGTCAACAGCTGAAGCATAAGCACAGCTTGATTGGTGATGTTCGGGGAAGGGGCCTGTTCATAGGAGTAGAACTAGTGACTGACAGGGAAACAAGGACGCCAGCTACGGCGGAAGCCAAGCATGTCGTTAATAGGTACGTAAGAAAAAATCTACAAAATAATCCAGGACAAAAAGTCAAGCGATAATGTGTGAACCTTAATGCATGATGACTAGAAAGATTGTACAAGTGTATCCAGGGAGAGGGGGAGGCCTATGTCAAGCAGTGGACGTGTTCGGCTGAGAGGATGATGGCGATAAGAGAGTGTAGGGAAAAAAATGCAAGATAGTTACTTAAATCTGCTTATTTACAGGATGAGGGAGGAGAAGATTCTCATAAGTCGCGATGGTCCTGACAGTAACGTGTTGAAATTTAAACCACCCATGGTGTTCTCAACACAAGACGCTGATCGGCTCATGGAGACGTTGGACAGAGTTCTAGAACAGCTGGATGGAACAAGAACATCCGTCAGTAACATCAAGCTACAGGTAATATTTTTATGAAATTATAGGTTACATACCTAACTAGAAGATCGCAACTTTTTTATTTATTTTGGTTTCGAGTTTGAGGTTTTGTTTTTCCGTGCTTGGGCGTGGACCTGAAGGAAAAACGACCGAATAGTATCCGCTTGTTGGATTTTAACTTCAATCAGCCGATTAATAACGGTTTGTGAAGCGTAGTCTCATAAATTTACCTACTACTAATATTATTACTTACTACTGATATATCAATTTCTTGGTTTGGATTTATTAATATAACACGACTGTATGTATAACAGCAATAAACTAATGGATTAATTATTTATTTACAGGTTCTAGTAACTCCAATCGATGAAACGAAAAACAAGGCCGCTTTAAATAGTACCGTTAAGCAGAGCATCAAAAGTTCGTGACCAGAAAAATAATGTGAAATGTAAAATAATAAGTATTAATTGAATATTAAGATTGTAAATAGAGATACATGTATTTAGGCTAATTTTACTATAGAAACTTTAAATGTAAGGAGCAATGCAATAATATTTGTAAGTGAAAAATTATACAAAGATTTTGTTTAAATCTTTATTTTTATTTGGTCATCCATCACTAGCATTATTAAGAATAACAAACATGATTTTACAGAATAAAAAGAACAGAAAGCGTATGTTTATAAAAGTAATAACTTGTCTTACAATGTTTTTGAGAAAATGGTTTCTTAGATTAATCTTATTCTAGCACACTAATATAAAGCAAGGGAAAAAAACACGACACGTAAGAGCATTACGTTTTCAGGATGTTAGTACAAAGCCCGGTTTAATGAGTTTGGAAGGGCTATTGTTATAATCAACATTTTTGTATAATGTGTCGCAATTCTCCATAGTTACTAGCTGAATTGGTTTATAACATGGTATGGTTATTTTTAAATCTTGCATAATTTGATATTGTACAGATCCAGGGGCAAAAATACACAGTTTATAATTGGCAGTGTGGTCATCACTACAGTTAGCACATTTCGGCGGTTCCTTCTCTGAAATCTTATCACACTTTTTGGTCAAATGCTCTCCAGCACATTTGACACATTTCACATTTCCGTGGCAGTAACGCTGAGAGTGACCCCACTTTTGACAGCGATAACATTGTCTTGGTTTTGTAACTGGAGGCTCCAACTTTATGTTATGTCCTAATAGCTGTGTTACTTTCAAAATCGCTTTTCCTTCATCATCATAAGGTACTACAGCCAGAACTAGCATGGTGTTGTCCTTTCTCTCTTCTTTTGTGTGCATTTTATGCACTCTTACTACAGGAATAGAAACTGATTTCAAAACCTCTTTAATATTATTCAATTCTGTTTCTTTTGGTATTCCTCTGATAACCACTTTAATCTTTCTCTTTGAAGGATTTCCAAAAGTGTGAAATGGTAATTGCTTTTTTTCCAAATATTTTATCATGTGTTTGTGGTCATTGTTACTTGCACAAGTTATTTTTGTGTAGTTTTTACCCTGGTGTGGCTGATAAAATTGAATTCCCATATTTAAGACTTTTCTAACATGTTGTTCAAAGTCTATTGGTTTATGTAAGAAAATTGGTGGAATTTTCAAATTAAGTTTTGGCCATTTCGCGAGTAGTTCGGGGTTAATAACTTTATCTAAAATAATGTTACCTGGCAGTGGAGCTGGATTTGGCTCATCTGAAACTTTGCATTGTTTTTTTAATCCATCTGCAAGTTTCACGATCTTAACCTTCTGCTTGTGTTTTTTTGTCATTCTAGAATTCTGAAATCAACAGACATTTTTGTTACGTAAGTAAGGATAAACAATAATAAAAATCGAGACTCTAAAGCAAGTATTAACCTGACATAAAGTCCTAAACTTACAAATTTAAGTTATTTACGTAGGTACAATAACTTTCAAAACTTGGTATGATTGTTGTTGCTATTAGAATAAATTATTGACCAAATATGGCTCCTATATATACAGAAATACAACATTTTTACACTTACGTTTTAAATACAGCGAAACGAGACGATCAATAGAAAATTTTATACTCAAAATAAAATTTTAAGTGCCTAAAAACTTTCGCAACCCACCCGCCAAATTCTAACTGCATTTCAAATAGGGTTGCCACTTGCCAGATGTGATTTCTCAAATTTCCCCAGATTCAAAATTATTTTTCCCCAAAATTATATTTTTTTCAAAATAAACACCCTAACTGAATTTAGCGGAATTAACAAAGAAATACACAATACATGCAATTTTTTTTTATTTTTTTAAAAAGCACAAATGTTTCCAGTTCTTAAACCGGACCTAACAAAATATAAGTAATAATTCTACATCTTCGTCTCCCACAGAGTAGACGTTTTCGGAATGGGGAAGAAAACTGACATTTCTTGCCAAGGGTATCGCTAGTAACGCTTGACTCACAGAAAATGACATTAGCTGTCAAGTTACCTAAAAACTTGTTTACCAATAACTTTGGCCGTAATCTGACAAAAAAATGCCGTGTTGTATTGTAATCCGTATAACAATGGAAATCATTCATTTCCTAAAGACTTACGATTAAAAAAACTATGGGAAAGGCCGAGTAAGATATGCAAATTTTACAGCTTCCCAAAATTTGAGGATACGTTCTAACCATTTTAAAGAAACAGACTTAAGAAGGAGTAAGTCATGCTACAGGTTAATAACACCTACCTTTATTCACTTATTATAAATTACCTTGTTGGTCTAGTGGTCACAAGCGTGACTGATCGGGTAGTGTTATTACTATCTTGTTTTGCTCATGAAACATAGAATATGTTGTAAAACTTCCGTGTAAGTACATAAAAAGTTTGTAATTGATACGATAATTAATGAATGACGTTGCTATTTATAAAATTGGGCTATTTGCTTCCATTATTAACAAGAAAATAGGCTGAAAATACCTGCTGAACTGATCCGCTTTTCGGCGTCTTAGTGAGCCTCCTCGGTTCTTTAGTTCAGCTTTTATCTGAGTTGCAGTCCACGTTGAATACACTGTTCGTTAAAATTACAAAACACACACGCTAGCTCCTGTTAAAATTATTTAAAACTTAAAATACATTGAGAGATAAAAATTATAGTGCGTGTGAGTCATGCGTTAGCAGCGCTAACTGTTCATAGTTTTGCGATTTCTTCCTCATTGAACCGGTTTCTCATTGTAACAGTCTGCTCAAACTGTGAATATCCGCCACGGGCTGTTAGTCCGTACCTCACCCTTATTATGTGGTCTGCCGTTTTGGTTAGCAGTCGGTTTCATAGGTTATTTTTGACCACGATCATGATCGACATAGCTCTTTCCACACTTGCATTGGCGAAGGGCAAACTCAACATAGACTTGGTTAATTTCATTAAGTGAGGGTACGTTATTCCCCCAGCAGCATTTTTATTTACTTTAGCCCAAAATTCATCAGCCGATTCAGTTTTACTCCATACTCCACAGTTGACGATTTTTTACCTACCCTGTATATAATAGATAGATATTTCATTCTTAGTCAACCCCAAATTTCGCTATCTTCCTATTTTTGTCCCCAAAAAATTACCCAAAGATATAGTTTCCTCAAACTTTCTTCAAATATTTTTTTTCTCCAAAATCGCGAAATAAGCCCCCAATCTGGCAACGCTGATTTCAAAATATTTTAATTTTCTAGCTCATCCGTTGTGGCGCTACTGTCTGCTTTAGTTATTGTTCTGAGTCTGCAACCACCGAACTGTCATTGTGTTTTCGGTAAGTTAATCGACACAATATACCATTAAAGCCGTGTCTCCTGCGCGTGTTTTTTCGAAACATTACACAAAAACATGGAGACAAAAAGGCGTGGCCATACACATTTGTTTATGCAAACACGATGTTTTTGTTTTCCGAGCTGCATGGAAAACATTCCCCGCGCGGGTGAAGAGGGGAAGGGTTTGTTTCATTTTCAACCGCCGCGGGCACGGCGCACTTCTGTCACTGTCAGGCAACACGGGTTTTGAGGTTATAATATTGTATTGTGAATTTATTTATTTTGTTGTGACATGTGAACAACTTGAACAAGTTGTGGTAAATTGACGATGGATTGGAATAGAGATACTGTTCTTCACTTTTTAAGCTTAATCAGAGAGAGACCTAGGAATGAATAATAATAAATAATAACCAGAATGCCTAGGCTTCTATTATTCAAGCCCCTATTTAAACAGGAATTTCTGAATACGCCGCCATCAGATATTCGACCTTGGCAACCAACATCCACATATATAAAATTATAAAATATGTAGTCAACAATCTATAAATGTAATTAACAAGAAAATGTTAATAATCTAAAAATATTTTTATACGCAGAAGACAGATTGTGTATGAAAACAAATGTTTATGTATAAGGTTTTTTGTGTAATGTTTCGAAAAAACACGCGCAGGAGACACGGCTTAAGATAGATGTCTATGCAATATACAGATTTTGACAACAGTGACGTATAAATCTGTGTGTAGAATGGTGTAGAAGCACGTGAGATTTTGAAATTGTCAGCGAGCCCTCAGCCCGGCGACTTATGTCACTGCGTGTGTACCTAGCATTAGATACAGAGACCACAAGAAAAATCGGTGTTTTATTCGGGAATGCCATCGTAAAAAGTTTTTTGCCGTGGGGTGTAGTAGGATGTAGATTTAACCTTTTACCATAACCTGTCCCGCGAATGTTTAAAATTGTATGTGTACTGTTACAAGGATCTTTTGGTGCTCGAATGACGTTGACAGGGGGGCGCTGTTCGTAAACATTTAGGCAATTGTTTAGTGGAATGTCACTTGAAATGTATTTAAAAAACAAATTGGCGGCGTTAGTTCCGATTTTGGCCACGCACCAAAATAACGTTGTAGCGTTGTAGGTACCCCGCAAAGTATTGTGTAGCGATGGATAGTTATAATTATGATTGTACTGATACGGAACCAATACCTTCATTATAAGATCGTCGACTTTCCTACAGCTATCAAACGATAACGAGTAAAAAACACTTAGGTCATGACAAGAAAGTAGTGCCTAAGTCCAACAGATAGGTAAAGGTAGGATCATACAATCAAATAATCGGAGCTCTATAAACATAGAGATTAAAATATACTTTGCGTATAAACTAAACACTCTACGATTAAATTACTCGGGTAATTCCTACTGTCTTTCGTAGGCCTCACCTCACCTAGCCACTTTTACTTGTTTGTAAATACCTAGTCAGTGTAGTACTTATTAGAAGGGTTCATTAATTAAAAAAAGAGAACATTCTGTGGAATTGAGAAACTCCTCCTTTTTGAAGTTGGTTAAAAATAGATGCTTAGTCTTTATTACATAAACCAAATCTGTACCTACCTAGTCTTTATATTCAGGCTATTATTTTCTCTGTTCCCACTGCTGGGCTTCGAGGCATCTCAATTTAAGGCTCCTCTGTGTGAAAGGGAGTCAGCCCCGGATCTAATTAGATGTTTTTTGAGGCGGGGCAAAATCTGCAGTCTGCCGCACCCCGCCCCGCCAATCCTTTAACCTTTTATAAGAAGACTTATTTATTTAAATAGAGATGGACATCATACAATTATTTTAATTAGGATAGGACAGGATATTTGAAATAAATCGTGAGATTATAGAATACTAGCTTCTGTCCGCGATTTCGTCCGCATGAAATTTCAGCCCCTAACCCACCGCGTCGCTGCGCATCACTCGCCCTCGATATTACTTCCTTTTCGGTTAGCGTTCTTTCTGACTTTTTTTTCTTACTGCTCGGTTTCTAAGGGTCGTAGCGTGATGTTAAATAGCCTATAACCTTCCTCAAGAATTGGTCTATCTAATGCAAAAAGATTTTTACAAACCAAACTGCTAGTTCCAGAGATTAGCGCGTTCAAACAAAAAACAAAAACATTAATTTAAAAAACTAAAAAACCCGACTGCGTTTCTGTGTAATTTGGAAATGTAAAAACCCTAAAACAAGAATGTCGTCATACCCGATTGCACTTAACTTAAAAATAAGTTTAATTTCTGAAGTCGGTGGCCAAAAACGAAAATACTAAACCAAAGACACCGACTTCGGAAATTAAACTTATTTTTAAGTTAAGTGCAATCGGGTATGACGACATTCTTGTTTTAGGGTTTTTACATTTCCAAATTACACAGAAACGCAGTCGGGTTTTTTAGTTTTTTTAATTTATGTTTTTTTTTATATACCCAGTGTCACTCTCACAGTAAATACGAATCTAACGACACCTTTCAAGCTAAAATCCATCAAGCCGTTCAGGCTGCAGAGCGTGCCAAACAATTATACATACATACTCTCGAAAAACATAACCCTCCTTCTGGCGCAGTCGGGTAACATACTCTTCAGCTTTATAGTAGAAAATTAGAATTTACTGTTTGAGCCTTTTGTTCTGCAAAAATATCGATTGCCTTGTCATAATTAATCTGATTGTCTTGTTATCATTTTCGATTGCGAAGACCGCGACTCTCGACTAATGCAGAGAAGCTTATCACCAAATAAGACAATCTAGAATGCACGAGCGAGCGAAGCAGGCGCGAAAATTTTAGCACTTTGCCTCAGATAAGTTAGATTTTTTAAGTCCAGTCCAGTCATACAGTCCAGTAATCGACTTAAACAGAAAAGTTTTAAGAATTAAGAATCGCTAGGCTGTAAGAGCGAGCAAAGTGAGCTCGAATATTTTGCCAGAAACATATTAGTAAAATGTTATCGATCGATAATGCTCCAATCCAACAGCTGCGATAGCGCTGTGGTAAACAATTAAAGGAAATCGTGTCGCCTTTGCACTTACAGGCGTCGGATAGGGCGGGACGCCAGGCGCCCCCCGAGCTACGCGAAGCAATATTTCTGAAATAAAGGATTTGTTCCTTAAATTTTTGGCCACAGAGGTGACAGAGGCGCTCATCTACCTCTGTTTCGTCGCGGCATAATATATCTGTTGCAAGAGATAGAAAGTTAACCTTTTTATATCTCCAAATAAAAGTGGAGCATGTGCTTTAAAAACGGAGAGTGCCTGACAGAATTCAACTGCTCCGCCCGCAACCCGCTCACATCGTTTGACGACCTATGCCTACTAGTGATGTACCGACTAGTCGCGAAAGCCGACTAGTCGGCTTTATTTGCAGTCGGCGACTAGTCGGCCCATTTTTTACTCGTATTAATATGCTTAAAAAATTAAAAGAGGGTGATTGAAATGAAATTGAAATCGTTACTGTTATTATTTTTTATTATAGAATGAGTTTTATAGTTTGCTTTCAGTGCAATTTAGAATAGAAAGGGAAGAATAGGATAATTAATTGGAGTTAGATCCAGATATAAAATAAAATAAAATTAAGTAATACTTCTAACAAAAAAGAAGAAACTCTATAGCAAATAATTGGCAATAAGTAGTCACGAACATTGCCGATGTCACCCGAACTCAACCGAAAGCAATGATTGGCTTGGCCATTTAGACTTGGAGTAGTCGGCCATTTTTACAGCCGACTAGTCGGTTAGTCGGCCAAAGTCATAGTCGGCCCATCTCTAATGCCTACGCTAATTCACGTAGTGATTACCTCAGTGCGCCACCCGCATTCATGTAAGAGTTGCGTTGCGCTGGGTGGTGCACTTGTCTGCCACGTTTGCATTTGCCACCCCCTATTTTTTTTTTTTTTTTTTTTTTTTTTTTTGATGGGAAATGATCAAATGCGGAAAGCGGAAGGGCGTGTCAGACTCTTACTGACTAAAACCCACCCGTGTTCCTTCAGTTGCCTGTGCCAGGGCCCTGGTAACTCTTTCGAACAATCCGCGACCCCGGCAGGCATCGGCCCTATCGGACCCCGTCAATTATGCTGACAACTCTTTGAGGCGCGCGTGGAACACAACGCGCCGTCGACCCGGGCCTGGTCCTTACCGGACGGCGAGCTGCCCATTGCTCGCCGTCCGCAGGCCCGCGCCTACGGTGGCCGGGAGTCGGCTATGGACTCCCGACGCCCAGGGTGTCTCCTCCTGCGGCGACTAGGGGCGTGAGGGCGCAATGATTGCCTGAGGACGCCGTGGCGCCTCTCAAGCCACTCCTCAAAGAGGGGACTTACCGCCGCAATCGTGGCGTGCCCAGCGCTGTGTTGCGACAGTCGCACTCTCCATGCCGCCATGAGATCCCGCCGGAGCTCTGTCCGCTGTGCCGCGATTTCTCGCGGCAGCGGAGTAACGCCCCGGCGTTTCGCCTCCTCGCGCCACTCCCAAATGTGCGCGAGGACTTTTGCCTCCAGATCCCATGGCGGCAATCCGGCAAGGAGGCTCGCCGCCTCGCAGGAGACCGTGCGGTATCCCCGGACCAGCCGGATGGCCATGACCCTTTGGGACGCGTTCAAACGGCGTGCTGGTCGGAGCCTCAATGAACGCGCCCACACCGGTGCCCCGTAAAGGGCCATGGACCGCACGACCCCCGCGTAGAGCCTCCGGCAGGAGGCGTTTGGACCCCCTAGATTGGGCAGGAGCCGCTTCAAGGCAGCCCTAGCCCGGTCCAGTCTGGGAGCCAAACGTCGGAAATGCTCGACAAAGTTCCACCGGCTGTCGAGGACGAGTCCCAGGTACTTCATCGTCGACTCGACGCCGATGTGAACCCCTCCCGCCCTTATTTGGGAACCCGAGAGTGGCGCGTTCCGAGGACCATGAAAACACATGGCCTCGGACTTGTGCAGGGCCACCTCGAGTCCCAATTGCTGGATCCTCTCAATGACTGTCGCAACCCCGCGTGTCATTAATTCGGCCGCCGCCTGGTGCGACCTCCCCTGTGCCAGGACTAGCGTGTCGTCAGCGTAACAAACGACGCTGACGCCGCTAGGGAGGTCGGTGCGCAGCACCCAGTCGTACCCGATGTCCCACAGATGCGGCCCCAAGACTGATCCCTGTGGGACACCGCACGACATCTCTCGCCGGTTCCATTCTCCCTGGTGACCGGGGTAGATGACGGCCCTGTCCGTCAGATAGGCCTCGACTATGCGACAGAGGTAGGTTGGCATCCGGTGATACCGGAGTGCCTCCCTGATGCAACTCCAGGGCAGGGTATTGAAGGCATTGGCGATGTCTAGAGACACCGCCAAGACGACCCCACCCCGGGCCACAGCATCCCCCGTCGTGAGGGCTCGCACGCGCATGATGGCGTCCACCGTAGAGCGCCCCCTGCGGAAACCAAACTGGCTCTCCGCCAAATCCGGCCCCACCCGCACTAGCCGCCCGCCGAGGCGGTCTGCAATGACTCTTTCAAAGAGCTTGCCCACCTCGTCGAGCAGCACAATGGGCCGGTAAGCGGACGGAGAGTCCGCAGGGCGCCCCGTCTTCTTAATGAGGACCAGTTTCCCCGTCTTCCAACGAAGTGGGAACTGGCCCCCTTCCAAGCATGCGCTTAGGAGCCCTCGAAGTCGAGGCCCGAGAGCCTCCAAGGCCAGGACCCAGGCTTTTCCAGGTAGGCCGTCGGGTCCTGGGGCGGTATTTTTGGCACTCAGCCTACGTACCGCCACTCTCAACTCTACCTCGGTCACCTCAGGAGAATCGTCGTCGTCGTCGGTTATGTGGTCCACAGTGGGCACCGCAGGAGGCGGAGCCATGGGCGGGGGAGTGTGCTCCCCTCGCGAAGGGAACAGAGCGCTCACCACGCCCTCCACGAGCTGAGGCCGGAGACTCTGCGTTAGTGGGGGAGCCCATGGGCGGAGTTTCTCCCGGACCATTTTGTATGGGCGTCCCCAAGGGTCCCTGTTCAGAGTCCCCAGCGACTCCTCACGGGCCAGTCCCCTGGCCCGCAGTATCTCCGCTCGGAGGGCGGTCTTCGCCGCTCTGTAACCCTCGTCCAGCTCCGCCTGAATGGCTTCCGTATCCGGAGGACGGACACGGAGCCTGCGGTGCCTGGTGTACAGGCGTCGCGCAGCAACGCACGCCTCGCGCAGAGACGTTAGCTCCGGCGACCACCAGTACACCTGGCGCGAGGCGCGTCCAGGCTGGACCCGGGGCATTGCCACGTCACATACTTCGGACATGGCCTCCCGGAACCACTCCGCCTCCTCGTTAATATCAGCAGGCCTGTCCGGTGATGACACCCAGGCCTGCACGATCGAGGCTTCCAGGAGGAGCTCCCGGTCCAGCCGTTTCAGCGCCCACCGTGGACCAATCGGGTCTGTCGGACCAGCGCGCTCGAGGTCTGGGCGGAGACGTCAAACCGGATGTACCGGTGGTCGGAATACGTCTCCACCCCCTCCATGACGCGCCAGTCAATGACACGCGGCGACAGAGCGGGGCTGGCGAACGAGATGTCCACCACTGACTCACCCCGCATCCGCACACACGTGGGGACAGAACCCCGGTTTAGGACGACTAGGCCTGTCTCCAGAGCCCAGTCCTCCACCATCCTACCCCACGCGTCAGTATACCGGGAACCCCAAGCCGTGTTCTTGGCATTGAAGTCCCCGAGCCCGAGCACGGGGAGGGAATGGTACCCGACGACGACGACTCTCAACTCCGCAAGGAAGTTGTGGAACTCGGCGAGAGTTCGGTTCGGGGAGAAGTACACCCCTACGACAACAATCTCCCCGAACCGTGCTGCCACGCAACCCCGTCCCCTCTTAACTGCCTGGAGCGACGGGGTACCGGCGGCGGCCGACGAAATTAGGGTCACTGAGCCGCTCAGGTCCTCCACCCAATCATCCCTGGGCGGGACAAAGTACGGCTCAGCGACCACGGCGATATTAATCGACCACTGCGCCATGCTCTGGAGCAACAGATCCTGAGCGGCGACGCAGTGGTTGATGTTCGCCTGGAGGAGGCGTAATGGGGCCATTATTGGCACTCCATTTCAGCCCCCTCCCGAGGCCCTTGTGAGGGCCCTGCCGCGGTTTCAGCGGCGGTGACGACTGTGGAGGCAGCAGCGGCGATGGCAGTGGCGGCGGGTGCGGCAGTGCCGGCGGTTGCGGAGGGCTTACTCCTGCCCCTGGCTTTGGCGGGTGGGGCGCAGGCCTTACTCCCAGCCCGGTGATCGGCCGGCTTGCCAGCTGCCGCACATAAAAAGCAGTGCGGCGTGGCATTGCACGAGCCGGCCTTGTGCCCGGGCTGACCGCAGCGGAAACAGTGATCGCTGCGGTCCATCTCCGAGGTGCATTGCACTCCCACGTGGTTGCCCACCTGGCAGCGGAAGCACCTCAGATGTCTGGGTTCCAGCAGTTTCACCTGCGCGGAAACCCAGCCCACCAGGAGCCTTCGGCCCTCCCCGGCAACTTTCCGGGCCGCCGTCACGGGGCAGCTCACCGTCACGGCTCGCATCCCCGTGTGATTTGCCGCCCCCTGAAGTTGGCGCCCGGGTGTGGGCCCCGGATTGCCCCACTTCCTAGATCCCGGGCTGAAGGGAGTGGGCCGTTATTCCTCACGCTGCGCTGGCCGCGGCGAGCCAGACCGGCTTGGTGATTGTCATATTTATCCATGTCTTCGGATTTTTGGTTCTAGTACCTACATGCCGATTTCCTCACTGTGTTTTTCTGTTGAGAGCATGTAGTGGTGATGAAATAAATTGCAAAAAGTAGGTACCTAAGCAACGGCTATGTCCGGCTTTAATTACTTATTCTGAAAGCAAACCAAAACTCTAACCACTGAACAAAGACCCAAACTACGTCAGGTAAAAGCTTTAGATTCAGTTCTCATAGAACAAGCTTCTAGATTTATGTGCGACACGTAGCTACAAAAAATGTTCCGCGTCGCATGCCTATTTCCGACGAACGAGCTTTTGCAATTGCCAAATGTACGACTCTGTAGACGTTTCTAAAGCATATTTATTTTATAAGCGAAGAAAAACATAAATCACAAAATCTTCCGCTCCAAATATTGTCAATGCCGTGTAGTCTTCCCGACAAAGAAATCAGACCTTTCCAACTGTCTTTATCATTGAGCCATCTATTGAGCAAACCGACTTTACTGGCTTTATAAAAAATATACAATAACTTTCGACGTAGAATGTACTGTCGCAGTCACATGTTTTCGCTTACGATGCAGTAAGAGTAATGCTCGTTTTGATTTTTATGAGAACGTAACATTAGGTTTTGTGATAGCATGTTTGAGTAAGTATTTTGATGTACCAGAATAAAATAATATATGTGGGTACTTGTATTATACTTACGGTATGTATAGGCACCCTACCACAGTATTATAAAATATTATACTGTGACCCTACATATATTATCTACCTACGTAGACGTCGTAAACTAAAGGGTATTTAGATTTACCTTATCTATGAACGATTGTCGGGTCCGTCGGGTTTGGCTTCAATGACAACATTATGTTTTTATCGCTTAAAGTTTTTGCACCCTATAAAACTTAATTTTTATCAAACCACTGGACTATTATACCTTCGTTTTGGTCATAATCACTAGATCTTATTCGGAACAACTGCCTGTTTGTCTAATTCTCTAAATCTTCGCCGGGCCTGTCGAACCTTATTTTTTATTGTATTACCGTGAATAAAAATAAAATAAGTTATCAGTGCCGATATTATACAAAGAACCCATAGCCGTATTCTTTATGTTTGGTCCAATATTTTTTATGTTACAACCAAGACGAGGCGCAGCCGGCCCTAGCACGTGCGCAAACTTGCCACCGACCGTTACATCAATCTTGTCTACCTTGGTATGTTTTGTGCAAGCTTTTCTTGTACGGATCCTTTAAAATTTCATTCTTAGTCCCCTTGCTTTTGAATAAAAAATGTTTGCGCTCGTTGTAGCGGTTACGACGTTGTGTCACCGTGAGTTCCGGCACCTTCTATAGACAATGAAGGCATTCAACGTCTGGACAATGCGAGAGGATCCCGTGCTGCAGCGATTAGCCGGATTTATTTAACGGTTGTGATCTCAAGGATGACCTCGCAGATATCGAGGCGTACCTACGTAAGGAGTCTCCGTATATATTTAACGTGCGAAGGGTTGGGGTGATCATAGGATAACGTCTTTTGCGTTTGTGTGGCGGTTTCTGTTATTTTTTGTTAAGTATCGTCGTAAGTGTGAGATATACGTAAAGTTTGAATAAGTTATACCGGTTTTCTTTTCATGGAGTTCTTAGTGCACAGGGTCAATTAAAAACGGTTCCCACAGAGGCACAGATCACTTGTCTATTGTAAGAGAAACTGTATATATCCGGTGTAACGGAGAAGAGTTTGTTACTACAGGGTTATTCTTAATGAGTTTTGTAAAATAAAGCTAATTACCAATGAAATTATATGTCATTCCGTCACTGCCGCTTACATTACGTAAATTGTATACTTAATTGAACAAACTTTTTATCTGAAGTCGCGAACTTTCTTTTATTCTACTCGGTATAAGTTTCAAAACATTCGTATATTATGAAGTGATAGGGGAGCAATTATGTTGGGAAACGATTAACGAAAGTGGTTTGGCACGCGCGCCACCCGCATGTGACATGCGATGGCACATGTCGGATGACGTCATCCTATCTCGCGGCTCGACTACACTTCCTAAAATCTAAGCTGTGTAGCACCTCGTAGCATCGTAGCGCCATCGTAGCACGCTGTAACACGGCACCAGAAACCTGACAAGACAGATCTTAATTGAATAATAGATGGGTTGGCATTTGTTGTTCAGTGTTCATGGAAATTAAACTCTGAAAGTTAACAGTTATGCATTCTAAAGAATCAATGCTATTACGGACTTATTATCTTTTAAATAATAACGAAATAAATATGTTACCTTTATTATCATTATTATGTAGTTTTCCTAGCTTAAATTAAGATCACACAATTTTCATATAGAATTTGACGACTAGATATTCAATCAAGATCTAGGTATAGATCTAGAAGTGGGTAGGTATAGAATGGAATGAGTTGTTGTTGACGTAGAGCTTAGAGCTTTCTATGTAATTTGTAATTGCATTATTTTGCTGCAAATGTATATATAACCTACACGTAGTATATGTATCGAAGATTAGCTACTTCAATTAGGTACCTGTATCAGCACCCTAATTGTGTAACACACTATCAATCACAATCTGAATCATTTTGAAGCCTATTACTAATCCATTACTTCATATGTTCGAATTGTCTGCTCAACAACGTAAATAACGCAATTTATTAATGTTGTTGAACTGTCAAAATGAAAGCTATTCCTACTGTTACTTACGCAATTACCTTTGGTCGTAACTTTGTTACGTTAAAATAAGTAAGTACATACTTATTATTAGGTATTTAATGATGTTTATTTTTTCAATATGCAAACAATTGTCAAATTCGAATCGATATTCTATGTATTAAAAAACGTGTGAATATTCCGGCAGAACTTTGCTATGGGTGACAAAATAATTCTGTGGGTATATGCGGGCGGCACGTGTCCGCACTATGCATTGACATTTGATTAATATTTTTATTCAGAATAACTCGTGTGCCCGATAGGATTTCCCATCGGCAATAATGACGAACTTCCATATAAACTTTTATCCCCTTAAGTCGAAGATTTTTTTTAAACCTTCCGTAGTGCTCACCTTCGTTGTGTAAAGAACTCTTGTACAAAATTTCATGCTTGTATGCACATTGGCTTGGGTTGTGCGTTGTCTGATAGTGACTACATGAAAGTAGATGTTTTGCAGAAATAAAGCTCGATGAATTAAAGTACAAGTAAAATTTAAATCAAGTAAAGATGAATTAAGTAGTAGTAGTACAGTAATACCAAATAATACCATCAACCCGTACTATAAGGTACACGTCGAAAACGAAAAAGCATTGTAAAATAATAACATTTGCGGCAGGTGACAGTATTTCCTGGGAAAATCCTTTTTTGTATGAAGCTATTAATATAAATCTCTCCGTCTTCGGCCCTCGGTTTGCAAGTAATGACACTATCAGTATCTAATTCAAGTAGCCGGACATTCGTCACACTTTACGGCAAGGGATCGCTATGACGTGGGTATCAGAAGGATTGTCAATCATCCTGCAGAGATAGTCCGGAAAGTAGTTGCAGCGATGGACCGGATGACAGACACCTCGACCGTTCCCGACTGACATATTGCTCTAAACGTCCGTACGATCCCCAACATTTATATTCCAGTCCCGAACTCTCGATCCCAGATAATGCTTTTACAATAACGATCTCGAGATGACGACGAATTCGATTTCAATACTGAACACCGTCCTACAGACACCTATTTATTATGGTAATTCAAGCTCGAAATTCTTTTGTTAGAATTTAAAATAGCTGGGAAATAGTTTAAAAAAAAACCTTGTTTTGAATACAATAGGAAATTAATTATGTAACGTTTGAACTTGGATCTGTTTTTCGATAGTAAATTCAAATGTGAAGTTAGGTAGAACCTGGTAGAACCTAAAAAAAAGGCTGCGAATTTGAATAAAGCGGAAACTTTATAAGTAAATAATGTATAAAAAAATAGATTTTTAAAACCAAGGATGTTCGCTGTGTAGTACACCAAAGAGATAAGTAACCAGGGTCGTCGTTATAGTTGAAGTTTACTAAGAAACCGATGAATGTTTTCAAATGAAAAATTTGATAAATGAACTGTTTGTTTTCTATTTAAGTTAAATTTTAATTCGGAAATATCCATCGGTTTCTTACTAAACTTCAACTATATCCGACGACCCTGGTTTCTTATCACATTTGGTAACCGTAGATACATCAGCATCGCGCATTGTATAAAAAGGGTTTGCAATGCAGCACCGAAATCGTGCAGTTTTATTTGAATCGTTGCCAGCTGGCAGAATAAAAAGCAAATTTTAGATACATCTTGCACCTTCACTGGGCTTTCCCACGATATTAGTGCGAACTCCTTCGTTAGGGGACCGACCAACCGTCTGTAAGTAGATTCAAAAGTACAAGAGAAACGAATGAAAACATTTAGCTGCACTTTGGCTTTGTCGCTGCGGATTTATGTTTTAATTATGCAGTGAGAAATGAAACTAAAATTTGAATAAATTCTATTATAATAATTGCGTGCTTTGTGCAAGTAAAGTTTAATTGTATTTCCGTAATTTGTGCCTATTGCAATGTCAGTAGACATTGCAATAGGCACAAATTACGAGAGATAATTTATATCCATAACAAAAAAACAGTACGGAATAATATAAACATTAACACTTCCGTGTTAGTATTTATTTTATTCCGTAATGTTTTTATCTCTAAGTATTTCTAGAAGGTTATACTTAACAACGAGGGGCGTTCAATGTTATTCTCGGTATGAGGGGGATTTACTAATGATGTAGGTAATTTGACTAATTAATTAATTAATGACATTATCTAAGGGTGTAAAGGTAAAATTTCATATAGTTGTGATCATTAGTTTGCTATTTATCCTTAGTTAGTGACAACTGGAATGGCTAACGTGACAATGTTGAAGAAAATCGAGCACCGCGCTGTTATTAAATTCTTTACCAAACAAGGAAAAAGCAAAAAACTATTCACAAAGAAATGCTGTCTATTTATCAAGATTCTGCACCTTCGTTATCTAAGGTTCAAAAGTGGTCAAGTGAATTTAAAAGGGGCAGAGAGAGTATTGAAGACGACACTCGTTCGGGCGGCCCGGTTACTGCCTCTGCGGAAGAAAACGTGAAATAAAGTTGAGAAGCTTATAGGTACTGGAGGATGCCCGATCCCGAATGAAGATGAAAATTATAGCAGAGATGACTCACCTCTCCGTTGGGTGCACACTATTCTTCATGAACTTCTTTCGAAAGTCAGTGCAAATGGGTGCCGCGAATGCTCACGGCTCCTCAAAAACAAGTGCGAATCAAGTGCTGTAGAAAGTTTTTAGAGCTATGTGGTGAAGTTCCATCAAGTATTTTCGATCGAATTGTTATTGGAGATAAAACGTGGGTTCATCATTAAGACCCTGAAAGAAATCAGGAGTCCATGCAGTGGCACAAGAAGGGTACTGCGCTCCCTAAAAAACTCAAAGTCGTTCCGTCTGCCGGAAAAATCATGGCCACAGTGTTTTGGGACTCCAAAGGGAATTTTGCTGATAGAGTACAAAGAAAAGGTGAAACCATAAACGCAGCATCCTACGCATCCAATTTACGAAATTTACGGAAAGAAATTAAAGAAAAAAAGCGGGGTAAACTAACCACCGCACCGGTGTGTTGCTTCTTCACGACAATTAACGCCCCGGTCCACACAGCGCGTGTTTCCAAGGCTGCAGTTCGAGATTGTGGTTTCGAAGAAATTAACGACCCACACTATAGCCCGGACCTAGACCCAAGTGATTATTATTTGATCCCTAATTTGAAAGATCTTCCTAGGAACAATTTTCCAAGGATGAAGGGCTCAAGGCGGCAATAAATGCTCATTTTTCAGAGAAGGAGGAAAGTTATTTTTTACAGGGTATTGAAAAGTTAATTTCGAGATGTAATAAATGCAATGAGGTAATGGGGGATTATATTGAAAAATAAAAATAATTTTAATTGAATTTACGGATTTTTTTCATGCCGATACCGAGAATATATTGAACGCCCCTCGTATTTCAGACCGAAAAACTAAAAAGAAAATAGTTTTTTTATTCATTAACTTTAATTATCACGGTTAATAACCAATTACAGTAATTAAAGACAGATATCTACACATATGTAAACAGAGACACATAATTATGTACACATAAAAAGTATTATTGGTCTGATGTTATTATTTAAATCTCTCTAACTATTTAATTCCAAATTCCAACTGATACTGCCTCCTTCTACACGACTACCTACCTACCTAAGTTGTTGGAAAAGGAAACTGTGAATAGTTAATATGAAATAATTTACCTGTTGGTCTCTATAACCTTTACAATATTTTATTTTATCAGTGCATAGTGATGCTCTTTTCAGAATGACTGACTAATATTGATTCTCATTTATTTTAGCATCGTTGCTCGCAAGCGCTTCTGCTAAGCATGAGGTTCTGGGTTCGATTCCCAGGTCGGGCAAAGTGTTATTGGGTTTTTCCAGCAGGAATTTCTCAGTAGCAGCCCGGAGTCTGAATTTCTGCCCTGTTGATGGCTATAGGTTCGCACCCTATTACATGGGACTTTAAAAAACATAACTGGCGAAATATGGGTGTTACTATAGGTAACTACACCTCTGCCTGACCCTTCGGGGATTACAGACTTGATGTTATGTTATTTTAGAGAATAAAATTTATGTAATTAAAGAAACCGCAATTTACGAGAACATTATAAAAAAAATTAAAAGCATGTAAAACTAATTCTACGGTTACCTATAACACATGTTTAGGAGCGCGCTTTTTTACACTAGAACGTGTAATAAATAAGTATTTCTATTACGACAGTTCTGTCTCCTAAAACATCTCAAGCTTATTCACGTACGATAATGGATGGCGTGTCCCAAAATTTCGTATCAAATAGTTGAACGGCGAGCGACCTCTATATAACACGGGACTATGGGGATATCTGAAGAATAGTACGTCTCAATATGCAATAAAATCGGGAAACGTATGCGACCTCAGATCCGAGAGGATTTTTCGAGAGCACACCTGAACTAGATTACTGTATCCGCGCTATAAAAAACTTGCGTTCAATCGGGCGCACAGAATAAGGGCGAATTTGAAAAGGACTCCGGGGCTATTCCGCAGCGGTATCAAACGGGGAGAGTACGACGCACCGGGTTTTTTGATTCACATAAACAGTTTTACATGGGAGTTCGGCGATAAAAGAAACCCGTTTACTGGTACTCGCATTGACGGTGGAATGACTTCCTTGTAAAGTTTTGAGAAGTCCATGAAATCTTGTCAATCAATTGTTGCTTTTGTGAAGATCTTGGTTTTGGTAATATAATTGCTCGGGCTTATTTCTGGCATACCTGCTTGAACTATATGGCTTCTGTTGTTTTCGTGGACACAGCTGTGCCTTTGTTATGTTATCTACATGTAGTTTTAAAATGATTTTAATTAGGACCTTACCTATTTCATTTTTATCAGATATGCAGGAAATTAGATTAATTACGCAGTTTGTGCCGCCCGAGGCATGCGCTATTTTTTTATTGCTTATTCTATTGAAAATTCGCAGTCGCGCGGCGCCGCGTCGCGCTTAGCACGAAGGTGTGTCTTACGCACGAATGAAAGGAGCGTATTTGGACCGATTCTTTTATTTTCGGAACCTTTGCAAGGGTGTAAAACAAAAACATCTCGTAGTATAAAAGAATGCCAACAGTGCGATGTCGCGATCGCATTGCTATAATAATGTTATAGGTAGGTATGTAGTCCTTTGCATGTGACGGCATCGCGTAATAAAGTTGCCCCGGCGCGTTCTTAATATTAAACGCTTAAAGCTCACCTCATATCCTCGTCTATACTCTACTAACTAGGTATGTCCTTTGCAATCTTTCCGTTGTTGCCACGACCTGAATCGGCTTTTGTCCCACATGAAAAGAACGGGGGCCAGAAAGCGAGTGTGTGCGTAAATAATTGAGGAGAGGCGCTCCGCCTTGTGAGGAGATGTATTAAACAAAACTCATTGGGAAGTGCGCCACGCTGCTTGCACGGGTTCGCTTCAGCACGTAAAGTTACGTATTCAATCAGGGCAACTTCGCTTTGTTAAAGATTTTGTAGTGTGAAACTTTCCATAAACGAAGCTAACACTTGCTTTATTAACTTTCTATTTATCGAATATAAAACTGTCTTCAAATATAAAAGAAAGGAAACACAAGAAAGATTCGCATTAATCAATTTGAAATTTTATTATTCTCGCCATACACCGGGATCTGTTTTCGGAAAGGATTTGGCAGTGAAGCGGGTTATGATAATCGGCTGCCACCATTCCCGAACTCCCCGTGTCCCCGTCTTAGATAAATCCCACCAATCTCTTACATAAAACTTTGTAAGATATACGATCATGAAATATTATATTATATTATGATCTTCAACACATAGAGCAATTTGAAAGATGAAATGATATCAAGATACTAAACGTTTCATTAGATTTTTCGTTAGTTCTGCAGTGTTATTAATTATGATTTTATAATTAATAAAAAGCTAAGTTTAGCTAAGTAGGTACGGTATTTCAGAATGTTTTGGCTCAGAGGACGTAGGTAAGCCTGTCAGTTTCTTTCAGCATACAATTTTATGGGTTTTTTTTTTAAATTGGGCATAGTGAGTCCTTTTTTTATTTTTTGATCTGTGGTGGAAAATCCTCATGGATGTCCCCCGCCCTGGGGGGCGGAGGGGTCTGTCAGACTCTTACTGACTAAAAACCACCGCGGTGTTCCATCTCACACACTGCGCCGGGGGTCACGGGAACGTACGAATCTTCCGCAACCCCCGACTGGTGCTGGCCCGCCTATGCGGGCCCCGTCCGGTCGAGCGGGGGGAGTGAGGTGTTGGACTCCCCCCGCGACGTCTAAGAGGGGCACGCGTGGAATACTACGCGCCGCCGCCTCGGGTCCTGATGTATGGGGGGCGACGGACGTCCCCAAGTCCGTCATCCCTGGACCCATTTAGGGGGGCTGGAAGGGGGCGTTGTCCGCCCTCCGCCGACGCCCGGTGCGCCTGCTGCGGGCCGGGTGAGAGGATGAGGTCTCTCGCTCCCTTTCCGCAGCCTCCTTCTGCGAGATAACTGTTTCGCAGAAGGATACCACCGCGTCCCAGGACTCGTCGCCACTGACCATAGCATTCACTACGGCTGGCAGCGACAGGTCACTGCCTACTCCTGAGATGAGGGCACGGCGCGGCTCCTCCCAAGCGGCACACTCTGCCAGCGTATGCCGCGCCGTGGGCATAGTGTGTCATAGAACAACTTCACTGGACCGTAGGCAATAATAACCAGCAAGTAACTCTGTATGGGTAACTTAAGAAAAGAGGGAATTCTTTAATTTAATATTTTGTTTACTTCAACAATGCATATAGGTACACATTTGTATCACTTTTGCCTTAGAATCTTTTCCCAACAGTAAAACTTTTCAAGTCGGCGAAAAATTGTAGAATTTACGCGCTGACTATAAAATATTATATGACTGTGTAGCACATTTTTATTTATTATGTACTTATTTTCGTATAATTTGTCCGCTATTTTGCTCGATATTCTTTTATATTGTAATTCTTTCTTTTCCTTCCTCTTTAAGTATAGCAAATCGGCTTTGACAAACAGGCACAAAATAATTCCATAAGTGCTAAGTTTTGGCAATTCATTTTAAGGAAGACGCGGTTCCTCGTGCTTTATTTTCGTCTGCCGTATCTCTTAATTATTAGACCAGCAGCTGTCTGATATAACAACATCGGTATCCTGCTGAATAGTTTCAGTCAAGGTTGTCGCTAATTAATTATTCCAAAGGAGATGATAATTTAATAGTTTAAGCATTAAAAAATACCCGTATTTTGAGATTTATTTATGTACACGACAAGCAAACACCAGCGATTCAGAAAATAATAGGTATCCGGAAATCCAGAAGTTGGAACGTGACAAAATTCTACATGGGGTTTTCCTAATAATAGGTTACTTATTAAGTAACATACCCTTGTTCAAGACTAGCGATAATGACATTCTAACGATACTAAAAGTAATGAAACTATTAGCATATAATATTAATTGCAATAAGATTAACTTGAGCTGTAATTGTTAATTAATCGTAAATGTATTCTAAGATGTAATTACGATTAATAGTAACAAGTTTTGGAAGTAATGTAACGATTAATATTAATTACCAATAAGAGTGTATCGTTACGGAAACTAAACTAAGTCGGTTTCACTTTAGCTTTATGTGAGCTTGGATGTAATTTTCGTAGGCTTACTTAAGGCGCTACCCTGACCAAACGACCTTGAGCGTTCGGTCCTTCTCTGTCCCGTCGCTGAGTCTCGCTCTGTCTCGCTCCCTCCGCACGCTCATTTATCATAAAATTCACAAAAATAATGAAATTACTTGAATTAAAATAGACAAGTGAAGTTTTAAAATAAAATAAAACGTGTATTATTTAGATTTTTAAATTATCTATCCATTAGTGTAATCCTCAAATGAAAAGAACGTCACCTTTAGCAAGAGATGCATGCAATCAATAATTTTAGTCACTTTTTTAGAAGGAGATTTCAGATGAATTTATAACAAATAAAAAAAAATAAGAACGTGCAATGTGATGATAGGATATCGAACATTAATAATGTGCTTTTAGATGTAGTTTATTACCCATAGCGAATGAGTTAATAGCCTCTGAATAACGCACTTTGCCAAGGTTTTGGTCGGGGTACTGCCTTAATCCTCTTTCTAAATTAAAGTCTTGGGATTAGGTAAGATTATGACAAGGATTGTTAAAACATAAAATCAAAACTGCTATTGCAGTGGCAAAAGAAGCATGAAAGTAGAATAAATGCCGTGGAAATGTGTTCCGTGCCAAGCATGTGTGGTGTGACGATGAATGTTAGGCAGAAGAATGATGTGATAAGGCAACGGTGCGGTTTAAAAGAAGATGTAGTGACAAAAATTGAAAAGAGTATGCTAAGATGGTTTGGTCATGTTGAGAGGATGAATGAAGGGCGACTAACAAAAGGTTACAAAGCAGATGTGAGTGGAAACGCCGGGAGGGGACGCCCTAGGAAGACATATAGTGACCTTGTTGGTGATGTTCTTCAGAAAGGTCAGGTGCGTAGTACTCACAACCGGCATGCGTGTATGACCAGATGTATGAACGTAAACGAGGCAAAAGGAGTATGTAAGGATTGTAGCAGGTGGCGTTCCGTAGTTTCTGTCTACCCCCATGGGAAGAAGGCGTGAGTTTATGTATGTATGTATGCTATTGCATGCCACTATTATAGCTTAATAAACATGACTTAATTGGTCTTACAATAAACAAGTCTTTGGTATTTTTTTGTTTAGCCTTTACTGTCCCACTACTGGGCTAAGGCCCCCCAAGTCCTACAGACTTAAAACTACAAAAAATTATATCCGCAATAACGTCTGTCCGCGACGAAGTAGGTAACCACACGGCAAATACGGAAAAGTTACGCTCGTCTATGCTCACTGCAGCGGTATTAGCAAAACAAAAATCACGTACCTACACAAAAGAAGGTAAACGTAAACAAGAGGAATAATAAATGCACGAAGGTATTACAAATTGAGCCCGAGTTGGATCTCATTGTCTTTGTAGCCCACGTGCATTTCCCTCGGGGTGCACGTCTGAATTGCCCGCCTTCTGTAACCGGACCTTACATGCGCATTTATAGCTAAAACATATGCAATGACTGGACAAAGGCCACTCCTGTTATGACTCCAATAAGTTGTGGTTTAAGAAGCTACTTTGTTGAGAAGGGTTGTTTCGGGGAATAGGAACACGTTTATGTTGAGGATTCTTTATAAATGTAAGTAAGCTTTTGAATGTACTGTTGTTATCTGTTCTCGGTGGGGCAGTCGATCTACAAAAAAATTGCGATAGCACACGAACGCGGCTGGTCTTCTTATTAATGTTAATTCATGAGGAAACTGGGTATATTTTCCACAACGTCCGTTTTTCCAGAAAAAAAAGGTGCACCTTCGCGTAAAATTAGACTTTTATACACTTAAAACTCCTTTAACATAAAAAAAAAACGTTTCTGAAGTTTCTTTAACGACTCCCTGGATAGACATTACAGAAAATTTAGTATTACCAAGTCCTGTATATTTACCTTTACTGTCCAAAATGTGAAGGGAACGTATTCAATACCAGACATAGGTAGGAAACGGGCAATAGGTAATAGGGTACCGACAAGCGGAATTCTAGGAAAATTATTCCCGGTGGAAACATTGCAAATTGACGGCGCGCGGCATAAACCGAGTGCATAGCCACAGTTCGATTGGTTCGGGGAAGAGAGGGACATGTTAGCCCGCAGACAAATAAGGGAAAATTTATACTGGGTCACATTTTCACGACTGGTTTTGAGTAAAACTTTGTACCTTTCAGCAAAGTGGATCTTGGTTGGGGATCGGGAGACATTGGAATAAAAATAAATGAAAATTTGTATACGAAGATATGCGTTAGTTTTTATGTTAAGTCATATCACATCATATCAAATCATGTTGAATATATTATATGCTATATACTGGTGTTCTCTAATAAATAAATATCACTCCTAACCTCCTCCTAAGTATTATTCCTTAATGTTGATCAAAGTATTGATATTATCTAAAGTGAGCGCTCCTTCTCTTCGAAATACATCGCAAAATGTAACAAAGGGATTCTATAAAGATGAGGAGCAGCCTCCTGTTTCACTAACAACATACAACGAACATCAATTCGTTAACCAATTTTCTCAATCAATGGATAACGATTAAGGAGTTCCATTTTCAGATTCATGGATTATATTATTGGTAAAACTCTAGACAGGCAGGCACTTTACTTTGTGTATTTAATTTCATTACCACTTCTCACTAAACGTTTATGGAAAACATCGTGAGTAAACTTACGTCCTAGAAACAAAAATCTGAAGACATGTGACATCCGCCAACCCGCACTGGGCCCGCGTGGTGGATTGTGGCCCACTCCCTCTAACAGAGAGACGGCCTATGTCCCAGTAGTGGGAACATTATAGGCTGATTATATTTATGCTTTTTGCTAGCCATGAAAATCCCCATAGGTACTCCCAGCTATCACAACAAACCCTACGCAGTTACGGACATTGCAATGATGTTTTAGCGTTCCGCACGTTCTAATGAAAAAATGGAACCCTTATAGGATCATTCGTTTGTCTGTCTGTCTGTTGTCACAGCCAATTTGCTCCGAATCTTTGGTACACATAGAATAGAATAGAATAGAATACTCTTTATTATGTACACCTTAAAAATTACAGTTATAAATGACACATACACACACACACAAATATACATGAAGCACACACACACACACATAGATACATATGAATTTCTGTGACTCAAACACGGACGTGGTACGTAAATAAATGAAAATTGAATATGGGGTCAGTTTTGGGGCTAACTAGACAATTAAAAACAATAGTTTTGCAAACTGTACCGGGCGACATATGAAATGAAAGGGCTTGTTGTGAGAGTCTTAAATATATGTTTGTATAATTTAAAAATAAACAGTTTTGAATTATTTAAGAAAATATATGAAAATTTTATATAAATTATTTAGTTTCTGCCTACCCCCATGGGAGGAAGGCGTGAGTTTATGTATGTTTGTATGTATATGAAAATTGACCATTTCCCCTCTTATCTCCGAAACTACTAAGCCAAAAGTTTTGAAAAAAATACAGAAATTGATTCTTTACTTACAGATTACAGGAAAATAAGAAATCTAGGGTCTTAAAATAACGTGGTAAATCATTCAATATTGTGCGTACAAACATACAATTTCAGTTGGAATGTATGAGAACTTGTTTTACAACTACATTGTCAAGATTTTTGTTTGGGATCAAGGAACCTCCGCCAAGAAGAGCTAAAAATAAAAAGCAGGGGCACCTACCTTTTCTCGAAGCATTTCGTCGGATTTTCATACCCTTATAGCTTCGGCCTGGATAATGCTCGAGAGCTCAACTTCTCAGGATAACATTTTGTTAGTAGACTTATAAAACACACTTAGTTTCATGTGTTTAGCTTTTATACTTAGGATTTTATTAATACCTAAAATACGTCAATTTTGGTCACTGACTGCTCACTCACTCACTTGCTCAATAAAACTTCTAGGGCACTTGCCGAAGTCCTAGTAAGCTGAAATTTTGTATGCAGGCTAGGATTTGCAAACAAACAACAAAAAAAATGTATCTTTCACCTTCTGACCCCCTTAAAGGGTGCAAGACTGTATTTCATACGGGTAATCGGTATACCTACTTCTATTTGTTATGAAAGCTAGATTGGCATGTACATAAAGAAGAAGAAACTCTTTTTCGTTTGATTATGAAGAAAGTAATTGTTGCGTGCCTGAAATACCTTTTTAACCGACTATGCTAGAAGTAAGGGTTATGATTTTAACATGTCTGTGTAATGACCAGTGATCGGAGTAGGTAGATTGAACTGGGGTCATTGATCCGAAACGTATATATTACTATGGACATTCCTCCGGAATTGGTGGATTATTAAAAAAAAACCGGAACTTATGTAGGAATTGTATTCTGCCAGAGTGGAAGGAGTCATTTGATGATTTGCCATCCTCAAAAAAAAGGTAGGAATTGTAATAAAATGAGCAATTTTATTCTTTATTATTCTTCCTATTTTTTTTTTGTCACGATTTGACAAAACCCAACGACCAATCAGAACAAAGGATCATGGGTGGTACAATAACCGGTTATCAGAACAATGCGTACGCCCGCCGAAATCTGAATCCGGAAATACCGGAATTACTTTCCGGAAAAATGGCTTATCCATGTTATTCTTTCTGTGTGCATTTATGATACAAGTACTAAAAATCAATCTACCTACTCCGATCACTGGTAATGACAGTACAATATCACAGCTAAAACAAAAAGAAATAGAGCACCCTACAAAAAGAAATGAAATCCCACCAAAAACATTAAAATTTCATGTAAAGTTGGTTACTAAGACTTACATAACGCTTTCACTGTTAAAAAGTTATCAGATCTAATGTACAGCCAAGCATGTAACTCTACAAGGGCTAACTCTACAAATCTTACATCTTGGTCAAAATGTACGGCTTAGCCGTTCCATGACAACATGCAACACCATTGAATATTACATTGTTGCACATTAAAGATCAGTAACTTAATTTCTTACCATAAGCCCGTAGGAGTGCCTGTGCGACGGCCACGAAACGGCCAAGCAGTACATTTTGACCAAGATGTAAGGTTGTGCCTTGTAGAGTTAGGGGCTTGGCTCTACATAAGATCTGATAACTTTTTAACAGTGAAAGTGTTGTGTGAGTCTTGGCAACATACTATGCATGAAATGTTTTTGGTGGGTAACATATTCATCGTACGGAACCCTCTCCAAGCGAGTCCAACTCGCACTTGTCTGGTTTTTCATAATGGAGCTTTTCCACCTGCGTCGATTGATAAAAAGCTTAACACTCATTATTTAATATCAATGTCGGTCGGGAAAAGAACATAAATATTTAGTGGTCAGATTCGTACATACGTTGATTGTGTTGTATGCTGCAAAGTTATTATGCAAAATAATACATCAATAGTGTTTTTTTTTGGTTTACTCAGAGAAAATGGGTACTTACTCCACCCCTCGCATCAGTGTAGATTTTTGCAATCGGAAAACCAGTTATATTTTTATTTTAAACTGTTGACAAAAACAAAAGTTCGTTTCTATGAAATTCAGTTACGAATAAAACGAAATAAATATTGTACTGGTTTAGCTACAAAGCAATCTCCCGTATGAAATAGCATTGCCAACAAGCTCGACATGACGCGGTTTAATTTGGACCAGCAACATACCAACAACTTTATTCCCAAATAGTTGAAATCTGACGGGTAATCGTAACACGGCTTTTGTGTTACGTTCGGCATATCGGTTATGAAAGAAAAGAAAGATAACTAGGTTTATTTTTCACAGAAACACGTGCATAGAAAAATATGATTCTGCTAAGCTCAAATAATAAAGAAAAATAAAAACAAAATAGATCTATAATCACGAGCACAAAACAGAAATAGTCGACAGCTGCACGTCATGACTGTGACAAGAAGGCTTCCACTCAGCATGATGCTGTGCTATGGGAGACCCACAGCACAGCGCTGATTTTCAGTGGTTACCCAAAAAGGACGTACGGAAACCAAGTCAGGTTTAATGATTGGTACTATAGGTAACAAAACAAAATAAACAGTAAGCACTAAGAATACAAAGCAACCACATTCTTGGAATCAATATAAAAAAATGCAAAGATTTAAACAAAAATATTTTACTTTTCTACATAATTTCCCTCCAATACAATGCATTTAGAATAACGCGTTTCTAATTTCCTTATTCCTTGTGAAAAAAAATGTTTAGCTTGACTCTCGAAAAACTCCTCTACAGCAGCCATAACCGCGTCATTATCGTAAAATTTTGTTCCACGAATGTCCTCTTTTAATTTCGGGAATAAGTGAAAATCACTTGGGGCTAAGTCCGGAGAATATGGTGGGTGGTCAAGGAGATTGAAGCCAGCACAGCGGATTGCGTTGAGCGCAACTTCCGATCGATGAGCAGGAGCGTTATCTTGAAGAAACAACACGCCCAACGATAGTTTTCCACGACGTTTTTCTTTAATCGCTTCACGCACTTTCGGTAATAAATTTGCATAATAGGGTCCAATAATCGTCTGGCGTTTTGGCATGTAATCAATAAAAAGCATTCCTTCACTATCCCAGAACACTGAACTTTGCCAGCGGTAGGAGCAACTCGAAATTTCTTAATGGGTGGAGAGGATGGTCGTTTCCAAGACATGCTTTGTCTCTTAGTTTCAGGATCGAAATGGTGGACCCACGTTTCATCCATGGTGACAAGGCGACGGCAAAAACTATCCGAATCACGCTGGAAAATTTCGAGATTACGCTTAGAAATTTCCAAACGTCGCTTTTTGTTTTCGTCGGTTAACATTCGTGGCACCCATCTTGCCGACACATTTTTGAACCCCAGTGAATCAATTAAAATGGATTGAATGCTACCAAATGATATCTTTAGGATCTCAGCTATAGGTTTATAGTTATTCTTCTGTCTTCCAAAACCAGATTCTCAACCTTTTGGACATTTTCTTTCGTAACGGAGGTTGAAGGCCGCCCAGAACGCGGGTCATCGTTACAGCTTGATCTACCTCTTTTAAATTCAGCCACCCAGTACGCAACCGTAGAATAGGGTACAGCATCATCCCTTAATGTCTGCTGAATGTCCGAAAAAAATTCCTTCGTAGACATTTTTTTCAAACAGATATTTTATCACTGCACGTAACTCACTTTTATCCATAATTTTGGGTTTTTAGCAACTCGGTGCACAAAACAATTGAAACAAAACTTGAGAGGTGTCAAGGGACACCCGGATGGAACGAAGTTCCTTTCGATTAATTAGTGAAGGAATTGTTGATGTTGTTGTTGTTGTTTGTTGTTGTTTGTTGTTGTTGGTTGTTATTGTTGTTGTTGGGGTTGTTTTGGTTGGGATTGATGTTGTTGTTGGTTGTTGTTGGGGTTGTGTTGTGTGTTGAAAATGTTGTTGTTGATTGTTGTTGTTGGGATTATTGTTGTTGTTGTTTTTCCGCACTTTTCTTAATTGCCTTCAAAGTAGGTAGTAAGAAGTAGGTGTGGGTGAGTAACCAGAGTACCTAACTACCTACACATCTGAATAACAGGAACGAAACAGAACAATCGGTTTTGTTGTTGTTGTTGTTGTTGTTGGGGTTGTTGTTGTTGATTATTGTTGTTGTTGTTGTTGATTGTTGTTGGGGGTGTGTTGTGTGTTGTGTTGTGTGTTGAAAATATCTGGCTTGCTTTCTATAAGAGAGAGAGAGACAGACAGAGAAACATGCGACGCCGCACAGCTTACAATAGCTTACTATAGCAAAAAGTGTCGTGACAACTTTTCGTAAGAATTTTTTCCGTCTAGCCCCCTTTCACAACGCGCGATAAGGAACTTCGTTCCAATTAATTATGTGCGAACGAACTGACAAAAACAATTGACAGTTTTCATAAATATTGTGTAATTGACACTTTTTAATTTGAATATCGAACTTCTCCCAAAAAGGTTTTAAATAAATGTGCAATTCTAAGAACTTTTTGATTGACCCTCGTTTATGAATAAATATTATTAAATAATGTAAAAATGTATTAATCTGTAGGCCGTGCGTGCATAAATACTGTACCCACCCTTATTATACAAGAATATCCAATGTTTATGTAGCAAGTAACATGCGTTACCGTAGTGCAGTAACGTGTTTGTATTTGTGCAAGCGTGAGTAAGCTTCACGGTATTGCGGGTGGATAAGGTGCACCTGGTCGCTTCCGCAAGGCTATCGATTTGTATCTTATCCACCTCTAATAGATATGAAGTAAAACGGTTCTGGCGTGTTGGGGTGCTAGTCGTTTTCTTTAAGTCAAAGTAAGTCAAATACTTTTTAAAACGCTGATTGAGGGCATCTTCAACCGATGCAAGAATTAAAAGAAACCATATTGATTTACAAACATAAATATTTTTACACATGAAGCTAAGTGTGTATTCTATATATAACTATATATAACTTCTGAATGAAATACCTCGCTTGAAGGAGTCATAGCTCCCTTTAAGCCGATCTAGAATATAAGCTTAAAATTTACGAGGTCCGTTTAGAAGTTTTTGGTCACTTTCGAGATATAATATTAAATAACAAAATAAAAGATCTCCAAGCTGTCGATCTCAAATACTTTACAAAATATCTTAACGTTACAGGCCCATCTACTTACTTAGACGAGATTTTTTTTAAGTCAAGCGTCGGAGGCCGATTAATTGTCCAGATTAGAGTCTTACAGCAACACTCAAATTAATTACATCACAGACTAAACGAAAATTCTTGATACAAATATTGAATCTCTTTTCACTGTTATGTATAATGTTTTAGGAATGAGCTAATTGTCTTCAATGTTGTTCCTTATAAAGTTTGATGTCTAACAAGCGCAACAGCTAACGCAAATACTGCAGTTATTTCCAAGTATTTTAAAGTTGGTCTAGACAAGTTAAAGTCAAAGAATCATTGCATTACCCACCCTCTTTTACCTTAATAAAATAAAGGCCTCATTATATTAAGCAAAGCACGTTCTCCGGTATCGCTGAAAAGATCTTTTGTTCGGCAGCAAAACACTTGGGGCGAGTCAATCGTCGAGCGAGCCCCGTTAAGCTTTGTGCCAGTCTGCAAATTAATGACTAGCAAGTACTGAGTCGCGTACGCAGTCTAAAGTTTCACCTCTCTTGTTTACACCCTATTAGATTTTTGTAGGCTTTCACTTGCTCGTAATTATTATGTACAACAACTCGTTGGTTCCCAATCCGAGTAATTGAGCTTTTTATTTCGATGCTAGTATTAAACTGTGGTAAAATACGCCGACCAGTTTTCGAGCACCGCTGCCGTACTTGACCAACTTTGTATGAAAATGTTTTGCTTACGATAGTAGTCACAATGTAAAAGTAGGAGCTTTCAGGAAAGCAGCTATTATTTTATGGAACAAAATGTGTAATTTATATGAACATATTATGTTGCCCCTATTACATGGGACAACCTAACTGCCGAAATGTGGGTGTACTATAGGTACAACTCTGCCTTCCCCTTCGGGGAAACAAGGCGTGATGTTATGTTATTTTATGTTGTAACAGTTTTATTTTCAGTTTTCAATCCGATGAAATTGGTTTTATTATAACAAACGCAACCCGCAAGTCATAGGTAGTATTTTATTTACTTTTAAAATGGTTTTAGTCATGTTTTCTGTTTCAAAAGGAAAGTAGACCAACACAGATATAAATAATTTATCACTGGTATTTTTTATTTCATTTCTTTGCAACTACTTTGTAGAGGTAAATTATTACTGAATGAATAAAGTTCCGTGCTATTTTCTCTGTATTTGAAGAATATTTATATTGAGAAGAGCTTTGGTGTTACGTATCGCAATTTGAACAATATTGCTGAAATGGGTGTTGTACAGCACTAAACATGTTATGTAGAGACCTGAACTTTGTCGATTAGCTCTGAATATTGCAAGTACGCAGCCTGCATCAACAGGGTGGCATTATATGTATGGTAATTACTGTTACCTTAATTAGTATTAGGGAAGTACCTAATATGTATCGGCAATTTCCGACGCTACGAAAGTTAATTCTAGAACTATTTTGCATAACAATAGTCTGTACCGTGTGAAAGTATGAGCCAACCCTCTTATAAAATCGTGTGATTATCGTCTACAATAATTCAACTTCAGTTACGATTACACAAGTTCCCACCGGGCAGGATTTCTCCCCTAAAGTACAGGTAACAGATAGAAGGTAAGACGTTCGAGGGGACGAAATCAATGCGTACAAAGAATAGGGAGCCATTGTGTGCGCTTACGCAAAGAGTCCACGTGCGCGCGCGCTCTCACGGTCACATGGGGAGGGATTTCGGGAATCACATAAAAGGGCCAAAATTCCGCAGATTGAAACACATTCGAACAAAAAGCGCTACAGTGCACAGCTCCGGGGGATCGCGCCACCGCGCCCCCGGTGGTGCTCGAATAACTTACCGTCGAAGTTATCAGTTTGTCAATTTAAAGTTCAAAATAAGTTGTGTTAATTTACTGTTAAATTAACGGTAAAACTGTGAATAATGAGAGAAGTCTTCAAAACTGAAGTTCAGAGCAGTTCCACGAAAACGAAAAGTAAGTTACTTAATAATACAAATTGTGTTTTAATATTACTTTCAGTGTTGTGTATATTCGTTGCAGGGTTGCTAGTTATTTACAATTTTTAATATGATCAAAACTCTGACATCTATAAAATCATCTTTTTTATATTGAACTTCAACTAAATATTTTTTACTTTTAATTGTTACAGATGTGGATTAAAGGAAACAGAGGGAGGTAAGAGAGATACAAAATTCGGAAATGACCAAAGTTACCAAATTCCAATATCGATTTATGGATCAACTGCAAAGCAACACTTTCTTACCATTGGCTGCCAACATCATCAACTATATATGCCAAACAAACCAGAGGAGAACACTCAAGGTGAATACAAATCATCGTTTCTAGACTCCCCAAAGATAGGATAGGAATACTTAGAACTTAAGGCTTTCGTGTGGCTTAGGGAATTAAGTGAATACCTGTAAGGTAATGTGTTCATCATGTGTACATACAAAATGTTTAGTTTAAACTCTGATGAAGTCTTTTCATTATGTAAGATTAGGATAGACGTTAGATAAGTACTTGCAGCAAATTTGAAGAGCAAAGCGGTTCACGTTGAACCGAAAGTGCCTTAATGATCGGTGTTGTTGTCAAAACTTAGTTACGTTTCATGTTTTGTTTGCACCAGTTCCAATTGTTCATGTTTTGGACATGTTGTTGCTATTGTTACATCTGTTGGATTCTACGAAAGTAGTTGTTTTCTGTTTATTTCGGCTCCAGATTAAAATTCTGTATTTGCACATGCAGCTTCTACTTTTAGTAATTTGCATCACAGTGATTTTTGTTTTACAAAAAATTTACAATTGCTAAAGCACTCACTATTCGAGTATAGGTCCTGCTAAAGTTCGAAAGATTTCCTTCCGATTTTCAACCACGAAAACATAGTTACATAGATCGAAATGTTGTGTTCATGTTTGTTTTGTTTTAATTGTTGATTTTTTGTTTGAATTTACGATGAACCAGCTGGCCTGGAATTCCGACATTTGTTTACGTATATTATTTCAATGTGACAAGTTAAGTTTTTGTTTGGAAAGTGTTGAGTTTTTGTTTTTTTTTTTTCAATTGAAAGCCCAAAAAACTTTCGTTAACTTTGAATAATTAAAAAACAGCCAAGTCAATTAAGCTTTGGAATAAAACGATTGAACTAATGTTCTGTTAAATTATGAACAAAAACTGATTCATTTTTTTGTTGTTGTTAATTCAGTTCAAGTTTATGGAATCCCGTTATTTGTTAATGTATTCTATACCCTATATGAATGTGCCAAGTTAAGTTTTTTTTTGTGAACTGTTGTTTTTTCAGTAGAAAGCCGAAAACACTTTCTATAACTTTTCGGATAATTCTAAACAGCCAAGGCAATTAAGCTTTGGCTTAAAACGATTGAATTTTTGTGTTGATAAATTAGAACTTAAAACTGTTTTATTTTTTGTTGTTAATTCAGTTCAAGTTAATGAAATCTCGTTATTTGTCAATGTGTTCTATAATTTCCTTATGCCAAGTTAAATTTTGTTTGAAAACTGTAATTGTTTTGGTTTTATCAATAGAAAGCCAAACACTTTCGATAACTTTTTGGGTAATTCAAAAACAGCCAAGTCAATTAAACTTTGGTTTAAACGATTGAAATTTTGTTTTGTTAAATTATGAACATAAAACCGTTTCATTTTTGTTGTTATTTCAGTTCAAGTTAATTGTAAGATTTGTTGATTTTTTGTTTAACACCCTTGGACGTTTTAGTTACCATATCGTTGATTTTATTGTTGATTTAAAGTTAAGTTTTTATTTGGTTCTTTGCTATTAATTACTTTTTCAGTAAAATCATCCACTAAAACACTTCAAAATTACTTTTACCAATTTACTTCAATTTTGTTTAAGTTATTTGTTATAACTTGTAGCCATTGTTGATTTGACTGTTGTTTTCGTTAAGTTTATGTTTGCATTGTATAACCATTGTCACTTACCGGTCCATTTTCACTTTTATTAATATTTCTCTAGCTAAAACACCTTTTGAATAACCTCTTTTTTGTCAACTCAGATACGATATTAGATCAGATATGATAGATTCGAGATAGCGGTTTTATTATGTCCTTCCAGATTTCAAAATGGTTATACCCACTTTGGGACCTTTTCAATAGAATCAAATCATTAATTCACATAATTAACATCTTCGTTAAGTTTTTCTGTTAATAGGTAGGACTAAGTAGTTGATTTGACTGTTATTGAAGTTATGTTTTTGTTGGGTTTTTAACTAACTCGTTCACTTTACTTAAATAGCCATCTTGTGTCCATAATTCTTTTCTGAATATTTATTTTACTTCGTAGTTAGTTTTTTTTGTTATTTTTTTTTTACCACCTTGTCTTATTTCAACAAAAGCCTTTTTGGTTATTTACGTACAAATTCAAATCTTAAGCTTCACACCTCTTTAAAAACTTCCTTCATCGCTCCATTTCTTTATTAAGTTTTGTTTATGTTTGAACTAAATAGTTGATTTGACTGTTGAATTCGAGTTAAGTTTATGTTTTGTTCTTAGTTATTCTGTCCACATAAAGCACTTCAATAGCTTCCCTTATCTCTTCGTTTGGAGTGTTACTTAAGTTTTTGTTCATACACACTTGGATCTTTCGAATCCCTGATTTGAGTACCTACCTATTGGTTTTAAGTTTTTTTGTTCAGAAATGTTCTTTCTATTTCCAGCATAAGAAGCCACTTAGAACCTCATAATTATACCTTTTCAACTTTTCAATAACTTAATTATGTTTGAGCACAAGTTCCCAACGAAATATTTTTTTTTTCTGACATATCTCTAAATGTATCTGTAAATCTCATCTGGTAATTTTAAATGTTTCTTTGCATAGATACCTACTATTCTGCTGTGAACTTTGAGTTGGTCTTTAGTATTAAAGCGTCAGTAATCTTATCAATGACTTTAAGATAGTTTGTTGAGTTTTTGTTTGGTACGTTATGTTGACCTCCCAATTTGTTGATTTGTCATTTAATTCAAAGTTAAGTTTTTGTTTTGTTATTTGGATATTGTTTCTACCTAGCCTTATCGCTTTTCTTTCTGACATAATTATTCGTGTTTGTTTTTACCTTTCTTGACTTTATATTCCAATTGTAATAATGTAATCCATCTCCTTCCTACAGTTTCATCTCGTTTCTCTTCTTTATTGTTAAACTCTTATTTCATGAAACAATCACATTGTGCCTTATTACCGTAATGTGCCTGATATTGTTTCATCTTGTGTGTTGTTTGCCTTCTTATAGGGTTTCGACCGCCTAGGTCGGAACCCTATTTGGACGCCCTTATTTTTTCACTATCATGAATTGTGACTTACGCCATTGTCAAACAGCCTGCTATAAGATATTGTATTGTCAAAATATTGTTATATTAATAATATTTTAAGACACGTACCTCGTTTTCGTATATTGTAATAGTGTAACAATAGTGTGACCCTGTTAACCAATCAGTTACAATTATGATAGATGTTGTTAAGTGTTACCTACTAACCTAGTGACTGTTTTGTCCCGTTAATCAAGTTTTGTTATGGTAAAAGCATTTTTACTTCCTTCCTCCACACAATATTGTTCATTTAAGCGTCCAGTTACCCGCCATCTCAGTAAAATGTGTTGTTAAATTGTAATAAAATTAAAACTTGTCCACCAATAGTTACCAAACTGATTGAGAATAAAAGATTTCAACGGGGATAAAATCGTCATTACGCACCTATTGTTTTTAACATTTGGTATAATTTTGTTGACCAATTAATATCGTTAATGTTACATAGTTTTAAGCGTTGAATTGTTGTTAAGTTTGTATTGTGATATTATTCGTTAATTTATTTATCATGGCTGTGTTTGTTAATTTTATGTTAAGTTTTCGTTTGAACCATTATTGTTCATTGTTCTTTACCGACATTAAGGCCACCGATAACACCAAAGTGACTGTAGTTTAACATTCTAGAATATGTTTATATTTAAGATTAATCTTAGTATCAACTGTAATGTACGAAACTGGTTATTAAAAAACCTAAGCTTTGTATAAAATTAACAAATAGGTTAGTTAGGATAACTATTTATTAGAGATGTATGACAGTTCGTGTGTTTGTGTGAATTTAATACCTATATAAATACAAAAACAACAAAAATTTGGTTTTATTTACTTTATATTCTGGGAATAAATAATTTTAAAACGGTAAAGGAAGCGATTGGAGCTGAGCCAACTGTTTTGCCGTATACGACGAAATCTAGTTCGGGAAACAGGGTATGTGTGCGAGTGTGGTTGCAAAACAATGTTTCTGTACGATTTAGATAGCAGATACACGGATCTAGCGTAATGTAGATAGTTTTCAGTAAGGAAAACAAGAAGTTCGCCTGATGCAATCTCGCAGCTTAGCTTCTTCTTAATTGCTTAACTTTAAAACAGAGCCAGTTGTTCGTGTCGCGGCGGTATTTTACTTCTCGCACTCTATAGGCACCAGTCGCTTATGTCTTCCTCTTCCTGAAGACAACGTCTCGTCACCTGGAACAGACATCCATGGTAGGTAGGTACATCCACACTTTGATAATGTCTATATAATTATTTAAAATTATATACAGGGGATAGGAGGCCTTGTATAAAATATGTAGATAACCTACACGTAGTATATGTCTCGAAGATTAACTACTTCAGTTACCTGTATCAGCACCCTAATTGAGTAACACACTATCAATCAAAATCCGAATCATTTTGAAGGATATTGCTCATCCATTGCTTCATATGTTCGAAAATTTAGACTGCTCAACAATGTAAATAACGCAATGAATGTTGTTGAACTGTCAAAATGAAAACCATTCCTACTGTTAGCGTGTTATGCAATTACCCCGCTGGTTAGAATGTTTGACGACACCGAGAAATAACTCACACAGTTATCTACTAAGCACAATTTCTCAAAAATATAGCAAATTTACTTTAAAGTTTATATCAAAAACCCAAGCAGTCTTGAAACTGTGATCTTTAAAGCGTTAGTCGTTGTCATGATCCATATCTATGTTATATCAAATAGGTTCTTTTTCCCTGTAATATAATAGGTAACCTTGCACCGCTGCCAATATATGATTGGCTCTTATAGCTACATATAAAACCTCCAACAGATAAAAGGCCTATAAAAGAACATAAAGCACTTCCGTTTCGTACTTGTTATTGGAGTTTTGCTTCCAATATTTCGCCCTTGTAGTAAATGTAGGAAGCGAAAAGTCCCCACTATCTCTTCAGAGTGTGTCTAAACTGTTTTTAGGGTTATTTGGCTTATTATTATGGTCAAACAAATCACAAAGTTACAAGGTTTTTTATTACTTCTTCCTACCATGACACTTTTCCAGTCTATAACCATGGGACTTTGATAAAAAGTTGGTTCCCTTTCGCGACAGCTCAGACGTGCGGTTGAGCTAATGATTAAGCCCGAGCTACACTCAGCTACAATGCTCAAGTTTTTCTTTATCTATGTTACCTATATTTACGAATGTTGAATGCCTATTTATGTAATTAAGGGGCTTACAAGAGCTAAAGTGCGGTCACTGTCGGATTGCATAGAAAAGAAAGAGACGCGCGATGACACAACGCTGGTAATTTATAACAAAATATGAAGCAATTATGGATTTACAAAAAATCTGTTCATTGGACTAAAAAATCAAAACACTATTAAGTTAGTATGTTGCTTGTAGAGTAGTCCAACAAAAAATCTGAATGTTTGCATGTATATTATTATGGTTTTTAATCGTTAAAAAAAAAAAATGAGGTATTTTCGTGATATTTTTCTATCATATCAAGTTAATTGTATTATGTTTTCAACACACTATCTAACTAGCATATATCCTGCAGAATATCATATATTTTTCTGATTTTGGTTACTGCAGTGGATCATATATTTTTAGGCATTATAAATTTGCGTTTGGGTCAAGTAGTCCCCTTAATTGGGATTATTTTCAAACCTTTTTATTTCACCGTTTCGTTATTCAGAACTTAGTATTATTCTATGTTCTCTTTTAATTATTATTATCCCACTGCAAGGAAAAGCCTCCCTTCCGTTTTCCCACTTTTCTCTCTCTTTTCCAATTAGAGCCCAATATATTTATTATAATCATTTCCATTAAAATAATGCTCGTCTACTCATTTCCCAGATATTATTTGCATATAAAAGAATACGGTTTAAATCGACAAAGTAGGCATTTCGACGGGTATTATAATAGTATTCAAGCTCACATGCCCGTTTCATATTTCTAACTTCAGCAGAACAAGTTATATTTGAACGGGATAGTTTAATCTCGTTCTGCTCAGATTTTTCACACCTCGCACTTTGCAACGATATTTTATGTTTCGCTTGTGGACATTTTAATAAGAACTACAAGTATTTAGCAATGTTTTTTATGTATTTCGATGAGCCTATTGGTTGCAATAACTATTGCTAATAAAATTTCACAAAAACTGGTATATTTTAAGACACAATAGTACATTACGATACGTGTGACTTAAGTAGTACATACTCGTAGCAACAAAATAGGCGTAAAATATCAGATCTTGTGTTTCTTTTCAAGATTGCCAATGGAACAATTGGTGTTACCGAGTTGTTACACAAGATCGGGCTGCGAGTGCCGTCTATGTTTTTGCGTGTAGACCTCATTTATTGCACACCTCAGGGGTAACCACTACGTACAGACAAAACTCATACATGGTGAGAGCGAGTCGTATGTACAACGCAACCTGCCACGAAGCTGATATCGACATTTTCAATACTAGTGTTGCTAAATGAAAGAAAATTTTATCTAAAGGCTTTTTCGAGCGCAAATAGTAATTGTTATGTTTTTTTAATTTATATTCAATTTTCTGTTTTGTTCATATGTGCTACGTACTAAATGTGGAAACTTGTAATCGGCCAATTTTTTGTTTAAACTTTTTTTTATTTACTGTATCTGTTTAGCTTTAAGTTTTCCTAAAAAATAAATAAATAAACAAGTCACGAGTATCGTATACTATTTTATAGCGTGATATAAACCCACTATCTTTATAATTAATGACAAAAAAAAGAAATGAATATTCGAAAAAAGAATGAATGATGAAATGTGTTGTACCTATGCTGATTGATGTATACAATCTTTTAGGTTTATTAGGCAACAAATTCAATGTTACGTTTTTGGGCATTTCTCTGATTGTGTCACCACTCGCATCTTCACTTAATTCACTTCCTGAGTGGTTCATAGTAAAAAACAGTGTTAACACTGAAAAAATATGGTTATCCACGAACAAAAAACTGTTCTAAGATAATATTACAAACTGAAAACCAAACCCAGAAGTGGTAGGTTAGAGTTTCTGAAATTGCGTTGTCACTTTTTCTACTGCATGAAACTGTTTTTAGGCGAATTGCCAACCTTTTGACGTGTGTGTGCTGTGACTTTCAATGTGTCAAGGAACATTTAAAAGTATCTTTTGTAGCGTGACTTATATGCGGGTTCAGGTCACACAGTGCTATAAACGTCTTATTGACGCCGCTACATTTCTGTTCACAAAGTATCGGAATGAGTCAACTTAGGGGTACAAGTATTTCAACAACAAGAAAGTTTAAATAAGTTTGCTGGAAGTCAAGGAAACATAGATAAAACTCTTTAGGTAGGTACTTATTTTGTTCTTACTCGCGTAACTTTATTGTGCAGACGTTTGAAAAGAAAAATTCACAAATTTGATAAAATAGATTAGTGAACTTGTTAGCAGTTTGAGAAGGTATTTTATAGTTTTGTTTTGTATTTTAGTTTACAAACACAGAACAAAATGAGCATGCTTCTGCCTACTCCCATGAGAAGATGGCGTGAGTTTATGTTTTTTTTTGTTGATTTATCTATATACTGTGATATTACGAACAAAGTATTATCTTTATCGGAGCGGAGAACTATCTTTTTCACCGAGTTTTACATCCGACGTAGTGCCATGTAAAAGATAAAAATATAAAAGGTATTCGCTTTAGCAAACAGTGACTCGCCTTCAATCCAAATATCTGCACGAGAAACTGAAAATATAACGGGACTGCAAGCATCAGAAATTTTACCGTCCAACGTTGAAAATAAGTTTGTATTTATTTGTGCATAGGGGCTCGGATGCAACGGAGTTATTGAAGTGAAAAATTAATGATGGTGTGCCTTACATTCCAAGTACTCCTTGGTCTTTTTTCTAGGAAAAAGCTTGTCAAAGTCGTTAGATGGGTTTGGTTGTCCGTGGACAGCGCGCTCCGGATGCCGGTCACCATGCCCGTACACTCCTCGCTTCTCTTTATCTGCTTCTCTGTTCTCTCCTGCTGTGACATCAATCTCCGCTGGTCCAGCTGCACGTGCTTCACTTTCTTTCTTACTAGATTTATATAATAATCAATTTGACGATGAAAGTGATCCACGGACCAATAAAATTTCAAGTCGGCAAGAATCACTAGCAGAAATGCGGCGTATAGGCAGGCCAATACAATCCCAAAGTAATATAGATTTGGATCTTCGGCTGAAAAGAATGGGCAATCTTTAGAGAGAGTAAAGCAGCCCCAAAAGTAGGATTCTGGTAATACAACAATAGCTTCTGATATACGATTCATGCTGCCAATAAATTGATCTCACTGTAATTTATATTTATATTTGCATTTATCCTAAAATGTTTCACCGAACACGACTGCTGCCAAATAAAGTATGTTGTCTTGTCAACGCTTTTCAAGTTATCAAACTGTCAAGCTATCATTTACCTACATGTCATTACTGAAACCACAGGCTCAAAAATCCATATACCTAATATAAATGCAGTTTTTTTATCGGCCTTTTTTATTTTACTATATATTCCTTACTTAGGTAACTTCAGCTCTTTCATTGATCTTTCGGGTCTAGTTATCTAGCAAGGTACTGTAGAGGTTGTCTGCATGTGTCAACCTTATGTTGACTGGCTGTATATATATTATCGTTGGTTTGCCTCGAACAGTCAAGCGAGTTTAAAATAAGATTTATAGAAAAAGTGATGGTAGGTTGTTTAATAGGTAGACAGGCAGAGCTAGGGCCTGCCAGTGTATAATTCCTTGATAAAATATATTTACGTTCTAAGGAGTATTGCGTTAATTATTAGATACACGTAGGACTCCCACAGTACCATACCTACTAGTAATACTTGAACACACTAATGCGATTATCTCATTTTTAACCGGCTTCACAAAAAGGAGGAGGTTCTCAATTCGTCTGTTTGTATTTTTTTTATTTTCTTTTTTTTTTATGTGTGTTAGCTCAGAACTTTTTTCTGGGTGAACCGATTTGGATGATTCTTTTTTATTTGGTAGGCGGTGCTTCACATGTGGTCCCATTTAAGTTTGATCATGGTCTGACCAGTAGTTTTTGAGTTATCTTTAATAATGCATATTTTTTTCACTTGGTTTATATGGATGATGTGTTAATAATTTCCTGTCACTGTTATTTACACACCAAGTAGTGGTATACGAATTTGTGTGGGGTAGGTACTACGGCAACTAAAAAGTGAAAAATAAAAACTTTTTAACAAAAAAACGAAAATACAAAAAACTTTTTTACAAAAAAACAACCGACTTCCAAAAAAAACACTAAAAGACGTGAAAAATAACTTTAATTTCGGAAGTCGGTGCCTTTGGTTTTGTATTTTCGTGTTTGGCCACCGACTTCCGAAATTAAAGTTATTTTTCACGTCTTTTAGTGATTTTTTTGGAAGTCGGTTGTTTTTTTGTAAAAAGTTTTTATTTTTCACTTTTTTGTTGCGGTACCTACCTCACACAAATTCGTATACCACTACTTGGTGTGTAAATAACAGTGACAGGAAATTATTAACACATCATCCATATAAACTAAGTGGAAAAAATCTGCAGTATTAAGGATAACTCAAAAACTACGGATCAGACCTTGATCAAATTTAAATGGGACCACATGTGAAGCACCACCTATCAAATAAAAAAAGAATCATCCAAATCGGTTCACCCAGAAAAAAGTTATGAACTAACACACATAAAAAAAAAAAAAAAAAATACAGACGATTTGAGAACCTCCTCCTTTTTGTGAAGTCGGTTAAAAACCAAAGACACCGACTTCCGAAATTAAAGTTATTTTTCACGTCTTTTAGTGTTTTTTTTGGAAGTCGGTTGTTTTTTTGTTAAAAAGTTTTTATATATAAAACGTCTCATAAGCAATTTACTCTCGGAGTTGTATCGCTAAAGAATGGAAAAATCTTTGTAAGTCAGAATATCAGAATTTCAATCCTTTTCACGTCTAAGTGTTTTCTAAAGAAAGAATACGATACCGCAATCATCCGAGCACGACGAAGTGGCATCGCTCACACTGACAATAGCGAATAAAAGTGCACAATGCTGCTAGAACGCTTCACTTGAGGCAATATCGAATTCCCGTGGACGTTCGCCGAGACACCACCCGTCTCCTGAACCAACAAAACACCGCCATGACAACAAGTCTGCCGGCCAATGCCTCAAATATTCAGCTGCCTTTGGAACAAAGTAACTCGACAACTTGGAAGGAATTTATTTGATAATTTCATAACGTTCTACCTTTAGGGGATTTTACGTACCTCCGGAGGTAAAATAAAGAACTGTAAAATAACAAATCTGGTAAGTCTATTTTATAATATTGAAACGAGTAAAAAAGTATCTGCTAAAGTTTTGCTCAAAACTTCAGTCTGCGCAAAGTCGCCTAGATTCGATATTTTCAATACAAGCTCTTTTTGAATGCTATTTGTACAACTTCTGCTGATATTTCATAGCCAAAGTTTTGTGTGCAAAAGATTAGATTCTGGGCCAACGTCAATGTGATTTATTATATTTGATACAATGTGTTTTAAATCTTTGCTATTCTTGGCATCGCATCAATAGAAAAACACGATGCACTTTATTGTAGGTAGGTAAGTAGGTACCTACTTTTTAATAGAATTTTTTAATAGACTTATGTTTTCTTTTTGCTTCAAAATTATGTACGCTGTAGATGACATAATGTTTTCGTAATGAAAACTCGAAATATGTTTCTGCTTAGTATTTACTCGGACCATGTTTTATAACGCCTTCTACTACAGAAGCAATGTGGCACATTTCTGCGTAATGCTATTAGACTGTTGGCAGGCGTCAGCAGTTTTTTTTTTTTTTTTGCTAGCTTTTATTGAAAAGAACCAGGTTCTTAATAATTAAATACAATCTAGCCTATAAGACTGCTAAGCAATTTTAACCTATCTTAATTTATTACGTGATAATTATTTTAAAACTTAGAATAGTCTAGTTCGTACTTTACGTGTCTGATATAATAATTTATACACTTTGTTTGTGTGTGTCATTGTCACTATTATTTCTACACTTTTTTACACTACACTAAATCAAAAGGTTTTGTTCGTTTTAGTCTTCGCACTATATTTGTTTGGTCTAACAGTTGAATTGCCTCGATGTTCACATGTCGGTGAAGTCGGTGTTCATGGGCCTCAGCAAATTTTTGGATCATGTTGGTGGCTGTTTCCATTTTTAGGTCACGATGGAGGTCGTTATTTCTTATATGCCAGGGCGCATTAATAATTCTCCTGAGTGCCTTATTCTAGAATGTTTGTATAATTGTGATGTTGGTGAGTTTACACCCCCACAGTGGAGTACAGCCCCACAGTTGGATGCTATATGTCTATATTGGCATAAGGATATGCTTATATAATAAAATTTTGTTATGTATCGATAGGCAGGAATCCCGTCCAATCAACCAATACATGTTTTTAAAATGCATGTCTATTTCCTGTCTTTTTTTTGACGTGCGCTTTCCAGCGCAGTTTCGCGTCAAGCATTATGGCAAGGTATTTCGCTGTATTTGCGTATGCCACTAGTTGACCATTTATGAAGATTGGATGGTAATCACAATTCCTGTTGGTGAAATCAATGTGAAGTGATTTCGATTCATTCATTTGATTCTACATTTTTGTACCCCGTCATGACACATGGACATGGGACTTAAACATAACTGGGGAAATGTGGGTGTGCTATAGGTACACCTCTGCCTAACCTTTCGGGGAATACAGGCGTGATGTTATGTGTGTGATGTGTCATGAACTTCATTTACAGCGATTTTATACCTTTTTTATTGCTTCCGAATGGCATGACCCTGTCAGCATAATGGCAGTGTCATCCGCAAAGGTTACAATAGTATTATTTTCCAGCTCTGGTATATCATACGTGTACAACAGGTAGAGGACTGGTCCCAGCACACAACCTTGAGGCACGCCAGCTTTAATGACTTTTATCTCGGAAAAGGCGTCTTCGTGCCTTACATGAAACATCTATCTGTAATTTATGATTGCAAGATATCGGCTAAAATATTGGGCAGCATTAGTCTCAGCTAGTATATCAAACCCTTATGCCAAACTCTATCAAAAGCTTATGCCACATCTAAAAATACGGTAGAGCAGACTTTTTTATCTTCAAGCGTTCTCTCAATAATGTTAGTAATTCTATGTACTTGGTAATTCTATTGTTGAGTGTTTCTCTCTGAAACCAAATTGATGGTCAGGGATCAGATTTCTCTCGTTTATGATAGGCTTTAGACGTTTTAAAAACAATTTTTCAAACAGCTTTGATAGTATAGGCAAGAGGGAAATAGGCCTGTATGATGATGCTTCGTGAGGTGGTTTACCGGGCTTTGCAATCATAATCACTTCAGCAACTTTCCATGGCTCAGAAAGTTGCTTTAGTACGCATGCAGTATTGATGAGCCTAGTAAGCTTAACGATGGCTTTACGCGGGAGATGTTTTAGGATTTCTCCCGTAATAAGGTCATACCCTGGGGATTTTTTTAGGCTAATGATTTGGATTTTCTTTGCAACTTCTTTCGGGGTCGGAAGTTTAATTCTTTGATCTTGCAGAATATTGGCAAACTGCAAGTTGTCTACAGACCCGTCATTTGGTTGAAAGGTTTCTTCTAGGTGGTGTGCAAATCTTAGAGCTTTTTGCTCATTGCTTATGGCCCAGTTTGCGTTATCATCCCTGATAGGGGGAATTGTCGTAATTGGCCTTTTGAGTGACTTTGTCGCTTTTCAAAGAGATTATTGCGTTGTATGGTCACTGCTTAGATGACGTAGGTTAGTATTGAAAGCCTCATCTCGAAAGGTTCGTATTTTTATCTTCAGTCTTTTTGTAAGGTTATTTAATAGAGTTTTATCTTGCGGGAATCTAGTTTGCTGCCATCTTTTTCTTTGAGTCCTTTTTTCATGTAATAGGTCTAGTATTTCCTTTGGGTAGGTATTTCCTTTACATTTTTTTACAAGCTGTGGTGTGTTGTTCCATGCACATTGTTGGATATTATTGCTAAACTTGTTTACTTCAGAATCAAGTTGATCTTTGCTTTTTAATGAAGTTTTTAGGTCAATAATATTTTGTAGGTCTAAGCTAAAACTTTCCAATCTGTAAACTTATTATCTCATGTCAGGTGGTTTCCTCTGAGTAATATTTTGTGACATAATTGGTATACATGAACTCACGCCTTCTTCCCATGGGGGAAGGCAGAAACTACAGAACGCTACCTGCTACGATCCTTACATACTCCTTTTGCCTCGTTTACGGTCATACATCTGGTCATACACGCACGCCGGTTGCGAGTACTACGCACCTGACCTTTCCGAAGAACATGACCAATAAGGTCACCATATGTCTTCCTAGGACGTCCCCTACCGGCGGCGTGTCCACTCACATCTGCCTTGTAGAAGGCGTGAGTTTATGTATGTGTATGTATGTTAATTGATATAATATCGGAGAGTGATCGGAGTTCATGTGGTACCACTCTTCCACACTCAGATAATTTGTTGATATGTTTTTGACAATGAAAAAGTCGCTATGATCTGGTAGTTTCTGGTAGTCTGTCGGCCAGTATGTAGGTTTTCCAGTACTTATGACCTCACAGCTCATGTCTTTCACTGCACTTAGAATTTGTCTTCCCTTAGTAATAGTTGAAGTTAATCTCGATCCCCAACGAGTGTTCTTAGCGTTAAAGTCACCGCCTAATATTAATCACATTCCAAGGAGTCTCAAGAAGAGTACATATTGTTCTTTGTTTATCATGTCTTGGTGGACATTATACGGCCACTACTGTAACATAAAATTTATTTGTTTTAACCGATATCGCCACAGCTTGCGTGTCTGGCTCCTCGTATTTACACTGTAAGTAATGACAGATATTTTCTCTAATAATAACCGCAATACCTCCTCGGGCCGTGTTGTTTGGGTGCAGCGAGTGATAAACCTTATAGCATCTAAACTTTACAAAAGACTTTTTAGTGAAGTGCGTTTCACCACTCATGTTGGTGTTGCACCAGTCCGTTGGAATTCCACGCCATTGTTTTTAATGTGTTATTCATGATTAATTTTTATAGTACTTGATTCTAATTTCTCTAGTCTCTTGTTAAATGAGGATATACACTTCAAGATCTCGTTGAGCTTGTCCTCAAGACTTAATGCTTGTGTGCTTGGTTTTACCGTTTGTGCATATGAGGCACTTTTAGATGTATGTGCCGTTATCGCGGCTGTCTGTGCAAATTGTGCACTTTGCTTTATTGTCTGTTTGTCGATGTTTCTAACAATTTGCTTAACGGCAGTGTTGTTTTGTGGATTATTTTTTGAGATTGTGTTCTTTATCATTTGCATCTCCTTGGCAACTAAACACCCTCTGTAGTTGGGTGGTTGAGATAAACCACAGTGGACACACTTAGGTTTTTCTTGTGCAGCTTTGTTGTAATCAGCTGTGAGGTGTTTACCTGTATATTTAATGGTAGGTATGACCTGTAGGTGACATAATGTTATATTAATGAAAACTCAAAATATGTTTGTGCTATCTATTTACTCGGAACCTGTTTTATAACGCCTTCTACTACAGAAGCAAGGTGTCACATTTCTGCGTAATGCTATTATACTGTTGGCAGGCGTCAGCAGTTACTTTTACATTGTTTCCCCAACAACGGTTCCATCTACATATTTTACAAAAACCATAAGTAAGTTATTGTGTTTCATGATATAAAGTGGTCTACTAGCCACTTACTAAATAGTTTAAGCAAGATTCTGTCCACGGATTGAATTATCGTGATTTTATAGTAAAAAGTAATAAATGATAAACTATGCACTTTATCAAAAATACTCAAATTATTTACAGCGGATAATAATAATAACCAAGGCCTGAATTGAAACACAATGTTGTTTGCGACTTTATTTAAGACCAACCAACGTCTCTGAAACCTCCCAGAATTTGCGTGCTAGATCTTTATCTTGACCAAGGGTTGACAAACTTTTCTCTCTACAATCGGCATAATACTTTCCACTCACGCCGTCCACTTCATGCGAAACAGCAAGATATATAGAAGTTTGAGCTCCTTCCCAAGTATCTTTAAAAAAACACTTCGCTATCGGTAACAACATTCTTACCCAGCCTGATTTCAATTGCAGTAATTCGGTCTCTACAACTCCCGGATGTAAACTATTGGCTGTAACTCTTGTTCCTTCCAATCTTCTTGCTAATTCAACAGTCATTAAAACATTAAACAACTTTGTATTACAATACACTTCAAAACTAGACGTTTCTTGAGTGTCCTTTTCCGCGTTGAGATTATCGAATTCAACTTTTCCACGTGAGTAAGCACTTGATGATACGCTGACAATCCGACTCGGTGCAGAAGTTTTTAATAACGGCAACAGCAAGCAAGTCAAAAGGAAAGGCCCATAATGATTAGTCTGCACTGCAAGTGATAACCCATCTTCTGTTTTTAGGTTATCAACCTCGAAGACTCCGGCATTGTTGAGAAGTATGTCAAGGCGTTTCTCAGTCTTGATTATACCATCAGCAAACGCTCTTACGGAAGCCAGTGAGGAGAGATCAAGGTGTCGATAGTGAACATCGGAATTACCAGTGTCTTTGATGATTTGGTCCCGTGCGGATGTGCCAAGTCCCTCGTTTCTGCATGCTAGTATAACACGAGCTCCTCTTTCAGCCAGGTTTTTTGCAGTTTCGTAACCAATACCTTTGTTTCCACCTGTAACTATGACTACTTTACCCACTAAATGATTACTACACCTACATATTCCGGATGTTAGTTTACAGTAAACTTTTATAATAAAAAGAATGAATAAATTAGTCAAAATAAGAGATACAATAAACATCGTGTTGAAGCAACAACATTAGCCACACTGAATCGACATACATACATTAATACAGATAAGATAAAACCTACATTACTGTCAGCTGCACCCTTATTACGTAACGCACTATCAATCACAATTTGAATCATTTTGAAGGATATTGGTAATCCATTGAACATATTTCTTAAGTTCGATAAAATTGTCTGCTTATCAATGTAAATTATGCAACGAATGTTATTGAGCTGTCAAAAAAAAAACCATTCCTACTGTTAGAGTGCTACGCAATTACCCCGCTAGTCAGATGTTGTGGTTTATGCCGTATGAATAACACGCACTACTAATAAACAAGCGAAGTAATTGAAGGTATAACCAATTAAAAATACAAAAATAACAGAGAGATTAAAAACAGGCAACTGCATAGCACATTTAACCAGTCAGTTGAGTGATATGCCTGAAAAATATATTTTATATATTGTTCCACGCTTTGTAGAAAGTATTTTTTTTTATTCTAAACTTTCTTATAACGCCTTCTACTGTGAAAATAGCACGTTATCTTTTAGTGCATTGCTATTAAATTGTTGTCAGGCGTTAGCAGCTTGTTCAAATAAGCGGCGGTGTTCCATTAAACATTTAGATTATACACTTTACAAACCAATAAATGTAACTTCCTAACGTAGTATAATGGTAACATTTTAATTAAACACATAAAAAAAGTGATTTAATCAAACTTTTAACTTACATAATCATACTCTAAACAATATCTTTTAGGAGGCTTACGAATTCTTCGTGGTCTTTGATGTACATCAAAGACCACTAAGAATTCGTAAGCCTCCCCGGTACCTCAGTTGAGAGTCGCACATCACTGCCGCAAGGTATATTGGATGTCGTTGCCTGCAGGCCGTCCACCGTCGTCCCTACCTGACTCAATTACATTTCCCGTTTCTTGCATCATCGGACTACCACTGACCGTCACACTAGTTTTCTTTTTCATTTCAGGAAAAACCAGAGACCTTTATGACTGGCTAGTCATATTATTACTAGGTGGATGGTATGCCGTCTCCGGAAATACAGAACGTCGCCGCAACTGATCAAAATGTCGATGAGTCTCGGTTATAATTAGATCGAATTTTATAATTAGTCCTACCTAATTGCTCTAAGACTTGTCCCGGTACCCATTTGTCTCTACCACGATAGTCCCTATAGCACACATTTTTCCCCTCCGCGACCTGACGATGTGCACCTTCCGGTGTTTTTGTCACTATTGTATACGCGCCTCGAGTTTAGGTTTTAAAGCTTCCAGTCTAGTGCGTAGGTAAGTTTCTTCCTTGCAATTTTTTTACCGGACTTTCCCCTATCGTGTGATGTTCAGTATTCCTGTAAGTTAAAAGGAACCTGCCCGATGCCGTATCTGGATCAAATTTTTGCTTAAGTGCGTTTTTAATTACCTGCTTAAATTATTTTCACCGCACTTTCTGCTGCGCCATTAGAGGCAGAATTGGGAAGGCGCGGAGAACATTTGCTGCAATGTGTAGTTGTGACCAAGGGCGACGTGGCCACAGCCATGGCTGCGGCGCATGTTGGAGTGGCGCATTCGCCACCGCGGCGCACCGTGCACGCCCTACACACCGCCTCTACAGCTTCATCAATCCCTGGCCATTAAACGTAACTTCTTGCTAACGCTTTTGTCTTAAAAATTCCCATGTGTGGCTCTTGTAGTTCTTTTAGACCTCTATCCCTACAAGCTAAAGGTATCACAACCCGGTGACCCCACAAAACGCATCCTAGCTCCGTATAAAGTTCATTTTTGCGATTAACATACGGTTTAAGCTTATTTCCTACTTCCTGCGGCCAACCGTCGTTAATCTATCTTATAACTGTACTTAATAAAACATCTGAAGAAGTCTCCTTCTTTAGAACATTGTAGTCAAAAAGGTGTACTTCAGTGGTGAAATGTAAGTATGTTTGTTCTGGAAAATCATCATCTGTGGTACTGGTATCTTTATTTGTCTTTAACAAACGTGAGAGTGCATCGGTTACATTTTGGTCTGTTTTTATTTACTCTATGTCAAAGTCATATGCTGATAACTTGGCTATACTTGGAATACCAGTGGTAGGTCCAAAGATAGGACGGTCAGTATGTGACCGTATTAAACACATTCTCCTCAAGTGCCCAATTTTGTGACAATAAAAAAAAGTTATAATCTTATTTCCAATGGTTTGTACTTCCACAAGCTGTATATGAGTTCAATAGCAATTGCATGACTCATGATGCGAAGCATCAGAGAGTGCTTTACGATCGAAAAAATTTTTTCGCCTCATTTTGGCGGCTATTTTTATTATTATAGCCTTGTTAGTTCACGGAATCAAGATATTTTGCATACTATTGTCGAGATAATTTAATGGAGATTAATTTCATACTTTTTAAAAATTGATTTACTGCAATAGAATTGGAAAAAACACCAAAATAGGTCAAAAAAAAATCCTGTCCGTCATGTGTGAAACCCGGAAACACTGTAACTTGTGAAAAAATCCATTATTTGAGTTAATTAAAAAAAAAAAAAACTGTTCGACGATTGTAGGTCACTGAATGCGAATGATTAATTAATTCAGTGTCGTTTAATTGCAATTAATAAAAAACGAAAACTACAAGACTGTATATCTATATATATCCATAGAAAATTAACATATGGATGGTGATATATCTATAGATATTATGTACATTTATTCCACCAGGGGCGCTTGTGCAGTACCTTCTTTTTACTACAGCTGTTTTTTCGGCAATTAATTTTGAACGACTTAAGTTTTTTTTTTTTTTTAATATTTCGTAATTAAATGAGCAATAAGAGTCGTGCACTTTTGGATTTTCCAAATTTTTTCTTATGCCCCCGATTAATTCTGCCGCGTTTATCACCTCACTTCCGATATATTCTCAATGCTCAAGCATCTCTTTTCGCCGCCTCAAGAGTTGTAGCCAAAGTCACCGTTTTTGAGTAACTAACTAAGATGTTCTTCTGCAAATAACCGCTGCCGAATTCGCTTTACAAGCCGCAAAAAAATTGGTCTCTTAAATTGTCTTTTAAAACTGTATTAAAATTACAGAATCTCGAAAGCTTTTTAAGCTTGGCTATGTAATCGGCAATAGATTCACCGGCTAACTGTTTCCGTTGACGAAATCTGTACCGTCCCTCCATTTCTGCTAGTCTGGGCTGTATTATGCTTTTGCAGCAATCTAACAACTTATTCGTATCACAAAGAAAACGGCTTTGATAGACTTGCTGAACTAGATCATAGCTCATATGTTTCTTTCCCCATTAGCGACATAAGTGTGTAACTTCATATCGTCACCGATTTTATAAGCTAAGAAATACATCTCTATGGGTTCGATATACTTACGCCAACCAGTTGCAGGCTTCCACATTATAGTCGCCTATTTTACCGACAGTTTTTTTTTTTATCAAAAAATAACTGCACTAAACAAAATATTCCGAATTTCCTCGTCGCCGATTCGCCAATGTTCAAATAAGAGGCGGGCTTCCAGTATATCTAAGTAGTCTGTGCATTTAACATTTATTGTGAACTGACAGCTAACTATTTGGAGTCTATGATACAACGTTAGGTTGCGTTTCTCGGTATTTCGCTGTACTATTAGTAAGCTATTGAGTTTTCTGATACGATGTGAAAAACTAGCAATCAGATAATGACACCTTTTCAAAGGAGGTTTATTCAAGATTTTAAACTATAAAAAAACTAGGGACTAGCAAACACGACTGCTTATTTCTGCTTTACTATTCTGGATCAAAAGATGTCATAAAATCAAACATTTATTCTTCAAAATGACTATGTAAGCACTCGTTAAACACTACAGATTTGTTTCATAGTGCAACTATTACAGAGTGCATTGTTAAATCTTTTATTGTGACAGTAATTGCCGGCAGGGAGTTACGAGCTCCAAAGTTCAACAATGACTTTAACAGGCCCGTAAAACGAGGCACCCTCGCCGAATTATGTACCGGTCGCTCGGCACGATTTTGTTTGATGGCTAATTAGGTAAGAGATCTTAATTAATTTATTACAAGATTTTATACTTCACCAAGCGATTTATCAGTGTTCAGGGAAGTTTTACTAGGCTATACCATTGTATTGACTCTCTTGAGTTAAATAGGTATTACCACGTCTCTGAAGAATACGGAGTTCGAAAGAAAGGGTATTTTTATGTTATCTGTAGACATAACTTAGCGTTATCTCACGTTCGTGTTGGTCCCATCGTTAAATAGATAAAAAAGGTAATTGTAATGACTACATTGCGAAATTAAAATGATAAAGTAGTATCTACCTATTAGAAGTAGTTACTTTATTAGAACTAGTTATAAGAGTCACGCTCCCGACAAGCCTTTTTTTTGGGTTGGAAATCATTAAATAACTTCTGTATAACCCTGGGCGGAGCGGGAGGGCGTGTCAGGCTTTTACTGACTAAAACCCACCCGTGTTCCTTCAGTTACCTGTGCGCCAGGGCCACAGTAACTCTTTCGAACAATCCGCGACCCCAGCAGACATTGGCCCTATCGGACCCCGTCAATGGTGCTGACATCTCTTTGAGGCGCGCGTGGAACACGACGCGCCGTCGACCCGGGCCTGGTCCTTACCGGATGGCGAGCTACCCATTGCTCGCCGTCCGCAAGCCCGCGTCTACGGTGGCCGGGAATCGGCTATCGACTCCCGACGCCCAGGGTGACTCCTCCTGCGGCGACTAGGAGCGTTAGGGCGCAAGGATTGCTTCACCCTTACGCGCTTCGCCTCGTCCTTCGCGAGCATTATTGCTTCGCAGAAGGAGGTGACGGCTTCCCATGCCCTCTCGCTCCGTACCATGGCCTGGACCAGGGTCGGACGCGAGTGATTGCCGCCACCGATGGCCGCCACGAGGACACAGCGGTGCTCGGCCCAAGCTAGGCAGACCTCCACCGTATGCTCCACCGTGTCCTACGGTCGATCCACACAATGGTAACACCCTGGCGTTTCCTCCCGCCTTATCCGAAACAGGAACCTCCCGAAACTGCCATGTCCGGTGCGGACCTGCGTCAGGTGAAAGGTGAGGACGCTGTGGCGCCTCTCAATCCACTCCTCAAAGAGGGAACTTACCGCCGCAATTGTAGCGTGCCCAGCACTGGGTTGCGACAATCGCACTGTCTATGAGATCCCGCGGGAGCTCTGTCCGCTGTGCCGCGATTTCTCGCGGCAGCAGAGTTACACCCCGGCGTTTCGTCTCCTCGCGCCACTCCCAAATGTGCGCGAGGACTCTCCCGACAAGCCTTGTATTTGATTTTCAGGAGATGCATTGAACGCATACTAGGCTCCCGCAGACTGGCGCGACGCGACGGTGGGACGCGACTCTAGTAGAACAATTTCCATGAAGTTTTCATTGTAATTGTTCTACGAGTACTAGAGTCGCTGCGGGAGCCTATCACACCTTTATGTGCACTGTCCTAAAATTTAAATTATTATTTTCCTTCTATTATCTAAAATGTTCCTAAATAGGTATTGATAACTTTGTATGCTTTTCAAATATCGAATATACGATAGATACACATAGATAAGTACACACAGCAAACGGTCTACTATTTGTACAATACATAATATATACATCCTTATAATAATTGATTATAAAACTTTTGTAATCTATTCGTAGAATTAGCCAAGTAAGTATATACCAAAATGTTATCACTAAATCTTATACGTTATCATAACACCTGCACTGATACGGCTCTCACGATTTCTTAATAATATCCAATAGATAAACCATTAAAGGAGATAGGTCTTCATGGAGACTAGGTACTGTTCCTAACTACCAATATACCTCTAGGTCTCTGATTTTCTTAACTGAAACACCACAGTATGAAGAATTTCTAACTCTGTACAAAAACATGCATTGATCTTTTACGTCTTATCTTTGTGTGCAGTTAACTATTTAAACATCCAAGCTTAGCTTATAAAATTTAGGAAAAATTAACTGAAACGATTGGAAACTTCACAAAAATTAACACGCGCCGTGGGTGCTCACGAGTCACGATGCTGTCCATCCTAAATACTTAATTTGAACACAAACACAAAGAAGACAGATGACATTTTCTTTAATTGAGAACCCCGTTTCTTGCAAATACGTTATGAATAGAAACAACATTCTGAATGAAAACAGGCAAACTATACAAGTCTAACACACTAGGGGCCCGGTCATAAGGCGTGTGCCGATACCTTGCTCACACAGGAAACCGTGGTAATGAGGTCGTTTGACGTGATTTGACGCGACAAATTGCTCAGCAATTGCAGGTAGAACACCTTCGACACTTTGGTTTAGCGACATACGTCTCATTATAAACCCGGATAGCTCCTTTAATTTGCATGTTGTTTAACGTTACGTTAACATCAAGGGTTATATTTACTGGCATTTAAACGCAGTTTAGCGTTTTGTTTTGAATTTAAACGACGCATAAAAACATCTGGGCGAAACAACTGACACAAAATCAATCAATCAAAATCAATCGAATGGTAACTATGAGTGTTTCAATTACTAAGGAAAAGCAGTTGTTGTTGTTGGTTATACATAAAGATCGATGGAAACGATGGTCGGACAACAGATTGAGTAGTTTCAAAGATGCTCTCCGTTATTACAGTAACTTTCACGGCGCGGGGCTTAAGTTTTTCCTAGGAAAGCGCTTCCGTAGTATTATAACGGCCCACATGAAAATTTGTCATTTTCACCAGTACTTATGTGAAATTAAAGTGTCAAAAAACGCTCCGTATAAGGACAGGCGTTATTGTGTGGCTGTTCACCAGTTTATTAGGAAACCAAAGTACGGTAGCTCTATCAAAAGTATCATAAAAAATAATAAACGTTTAATTACAAAACGCACTTTATTGAAATTTATGTATCTATAAACAAAGTCGATTTAGTTACACCATTTATAATTCAAGAACGGCTGGGCCGATTATTATGATTTTTGCATTGTTGAATTTTTGTCAGCCCCGAATAGCAGAATAACTATTAAAACGTTGGAAAATTTCACGAAAAAAAAAATATGAAGATAATATTCTGAGGTGGTACGAAGTTCACCGGGTCAGCTAGTAATTAATCATTCTCATTATGTTCATCTTTAGAATCTTTATAAAATTTAAGTTAGGTAAAACATCTTCAAAACTATAAAACATAGCTTCAATGTAGAAAATAAAATAGTTCTTCAACGTGAGATGACTAAAAATATATCTTTGTTCTATACATCTGTACATTTGAGTTGAATTTCAGTGAACATATCCAATGTCAGATTAGCGGCGACAGGCATTTTGTCTAATGGAACGGATCCCAATTATGTTTAGTGATCCAAGTTGTTATGATGTAGCGTAATGGCGACAACAAAACTGAATGTGGCCTTATGGGAGAGCCTCTTATATTAACTTTATGATAAGCTTACCGTTTGTTTGTTTAGAAACAGCGAATTACTGTATAGTGCAGTTATTTCTGCTATTTATTCCTGTTCCTTCCATAATTTATACGTATTATAGAACAAGAGCAAAATTTACGTCCCAAAAGCTACCTACTTTTGTGACAATAAAACATTAATTGCCTACTCGTAAACAATTTTCTTAGAGACATAATGTGCTCCATACAAAGGATATTACTGAACACATTATTATTGCAATAAAGTAACGAACTGAGTTTTGCTACTACATTTCCACGATTAAAATAATATAACGAGAGCCATCATAATATTATTGTTGTGTCACTTATCCATTATGAGTTTGTATGAATGGCTACTTGAAGAAGATGCAAGATGATTTTGCTATATAAGTGACTGCAAAGTTTGTTATACCCATGCCCCGACCCTTGCTCATGCCAGCCTGCGCCACTGAGCCTGTAGCTTTAAATTCATCTCATAATAATAATTCCGATCCAGCTTGTCCCTTGCTGCCCTCCCCCAGCGAATCCCTAAGCCGAGGTTCGTACCCCACAAGAGGTGCCCTTAGCGTGTAGTTGCCTAGTTTGTAAGTTTTTAAGCCCCGGCTGGGGTCTTAATTTATTAAGGCAACCACAGGTATGTCCGGTTAAGCAGCCGACAACCTCCTAGGTTAACCTGCGAAAAGCAATTCACAAAAAAAAAAGAAATGTTATACCCATAGACTTCCACGTGACGTGGCTTGGAAAGTCAAAGGGACTTTGAAGGTTCACAGAGATCCAGGCGTCCCTGTTAGCGCGGGGAGCAAATGAAAGAGTGGACTGTATAAAATAGGCTATGGTTTAATGCCGTTCGACATTTACAATAATATGACACTTCTGTGGTTCAAAATTAAGAGAGGCGTATCGTCAGTCGCGGTGGAGTCCGAGGAAGCGAGTGGTCGTCGGGTCAAGCCGTGTCGCAGCCACGCCGCGCCTCAGCTTGCCGGTGACGCGTTGATCACGCCGGCTGCTCATGCAGACCGCGCGTAAGGTGTTGGGGTCGATTCCCAACAGTACCTTATCGAAGAGCTGATTGGAATTCGTGTGGAAGTGGCGCAATACGTGGACGCTTATAGTGTCAGCGACTTGACTATATTACGTCAAAAAAAAAAATTAAGATGTAAGGAGAGACCCACGTTAAAAAAAATCGTGACTAGTGTACATTCGACACAGTCTCTTTTTGTCAAAGAGTATTAGTATAAGAAGTGTAAATGAGTTTGTGTTTTTATAAATCCAAGGTGATATCGGTTTAGAACTAACAGCACTAAACTCAATGACATAGTTATGTAACGTCGTAGTCGGCCGGCGACGCACCGGCGCGCGTACGCACGTTTGGCAACTAGTGTAGTTAGGAATACGGTCATGAGTGGAGCGTAGCTAGTCAAGACGTATAAAAATGTAGTCATATATACGAACACTTTATCACCGATAAACGAGTTGATACTGCCGTCGCGCCTGATGGTCGAGGTTACTTTACATGACCCCCTTCACTGATTACCTACATATCTTCAAAACTTAGTCCGACGAGCGTTCCCATCCGTACAGTATATAAATAATTTAATCAGTAAAAATGATTTTGTGGGCTATATTCGGTATCACAATATTGATAGTGTTTTTAGTGAAGGTGTACCAGAAACTGACAGTGGGAATATGTCGGACCAGTGCTCACATGGTCGGCAAAGTAGTGATAGTGACTGGTGGGAATAGTGGACTGGGACTGGAGACGTGTAAGGACCTGGCAAGTCGTGGTGCAAAGGTGATATTGGCTTGTAGGAGCGTTCGGCGTGCGAATGAGGCTAAGGAAGAAATAATCAAATTCAGTGGTAACACTGATGTCCACTTCCGGCAACTAGATTTAGCTTCACTTCGCTCAGTCAAGGACTTCTGCACCCAGATATATAAGACCGAGAAGCGTGTCGATGTCCTCATCAACAATGCCGGCGCAGGCGGGCTCGGTAACGGTAAAACAACTGATGGACTTCACTTTGGAATGCAAGTCAATTATTTTGCTCCGTTTCTTTTGACTTGCCTATTAGTACCTTTAATGAAATCTTCTGCTCCGAGCCGCATTATAAATGTATCGTCCATGATACACAAATATGGAGAGTTAGACTTTGAAAATTTGAATATGGAGAAATATTGGAGTGACTATTTAGTTTATGCTAATAGTAAGCTTTTTTTGAATTTGATGACATTAGAGTTAAGTTCAAGACTAAAAGGTACGGGTGTTACAGTTAACGCTCTGCATCCCGGAGTAGCTGCAACGAATATATTTAGGAACATTCCTAGCAATATTATTAGAAATATAGTAGAAAAATGTATAGGATTTACGTTCCAAACTCCTTGGGAGGCTGCACAAACTTCGATATACTTGGCAGTAGCGCTAGAAGTAAAAGGTGTGACTGGTAAATACTTTAGTGATTGCCGTCAGAAGCAGCCTTCGAAGTGTTCGCAAGACGCTGAACTAGCCAAGAGACTGTGGTTAGAATCGGAGAAATTAGTAAAATTTACTTTGCCAGACAATTAGTAATTATAGATAGAGGTATATTATTGTGTATCTAGAAAGTTATGTATGTAAAAGAGTTTATTTACATAAATGTTGTTTTATACAATCCAGTGTCTTTTGATTTACTTCATCTTTTCCTCTAATAGTCGTAGGTCTGGTTCTATAACCACGTCATGTGTGTGTGGTTTAGTATTCCGATGGATTTCAGATACATGAATGTGGCTGTCAACTGTAACTATATATTCCCTAAAACATCACGTCTTGCATGCAAGTTAGCTAAAGTTGACTATTTTATTGAAAGCAGTGTCCAGTAGGTCACGCATTAATATGTTTGATGGTCCGTGCAACAAATACGTTACATTATTGATTGCAACATTGAATAAGTAATGTTATGGAATACATTCTAATACGCTTTGTTTCTTTGTATAGGAATGACAGATTTAAAGTAACGGCATTCAATAATATACTAAGTGGAAACAATAATGCGACAATAAATGAAAACACTAGAAAACCTAGGCATAAGAGTATTTAGGAACTATCAAATAAATTCTAACATCGAGATTAAAGAAGTGATTTTTCCAAACAAAATAAATAGTACTGATGGGCTGTTTATGGATTTTGGCGATCAGCCGACTAGCTATAGTGATTAAACTATTGGATATGTTTGATTGAATTTTCGTATGCAGACTGGGAACGTCATTACATATACGTAGTTTAATTTAGTGTCGTATGTCGTCTCCACTTTGTATAACGTATGTAAGGTACATATAGAAGACGCTTGTGTTGCCGGAAGTGGGAAATAACTATTTTCCGAATTCTATCATTTCACCGATGTCAGGGGGAGCCTATTGCCATTAACTGAACATAATGCACAACTCCAGGCTTAACAGAGAATTAACTTCAAAGATTACACAATAAAGGTTTTCCGTTCTGGAAATAGAGACCATCATCATCTTGTACGGCGACAACGAGTTGTTTAGTTGTCTAGACATCTAGTTGTCGCAAGTGCTACTAATTACGACCACTCTGCTGTGATCATATGTCATATCGTCATAATCATCACCCTTGTTGGAAGGATTAGTGCCCAGTTTCCAAAATATTTCTTGCGGAGTTTAGTTATCTATTCGACAGCTAGTGGTTCGGTATCTTGACTTAAGTTCTTATAAATACCTAAATCATCATGATCATCAGCCTACAGCAGTCCACTGCTGGTCATAGGCCTCTCCAATTGCGCGCCATTCACATCGATTCTCGGCGACTTTCATCCAGCTGCTACCAGCCACCCTGCGAAGATTGTCGCTCCACCTAGCCTGAGGGAAATACCCACATATCTTTAGGGAATCATTAACTATGGAGAGTTTATACATAGATCTGAAACGAGTATAAGTGTAGTGTGGTTTTAGGTTATAACAGACTGGAAGACGCAACAGCGTCCTCAAACTATGCAGCTTCTTATCGTATTCAAAGAAACCTATATTCGTCTTTTTATATAAAAAACATCAAGCAACAAGGTAAGGAAGACCAAATGATATTATTATTCTAATTAATGACCGTCCGTATTATGGCATCACTAATTAAGTACTTAATAATTACGTGCCTAATATATTATTCAACGCAAAAATATGTTATCTATTAACATATCAAGCAAATCTACAAGGACAAGAATCGGCTGCTAGTACCTACCTACATATTAAAAGATTTATTATTATATTCTGCATGAATTGCGAATAATACAGTCTTCTGCATTAAGAATTATAAGGTTAGAAGATTAGATTTGAAATATTTTAGTTCAATGTTAAGGAAAAGGAAGCAAAAGGAGTATGCAAGTATTGTAGCAGAGGGCCTTTTATAGTTTCTGCCTACCCCTATGGAAAGAAGGCGTGAGTTTATTTATGTATGTATTTTATTTCAGAACTACCTAATTGGTATTTAGACTATGGTGACTCATAGTTTTTAGTCTAATTGTACCGAGATACAATATTGCGTATTAACGTTTTCTGCTCATTTCAATTGTAAGTAATTATGTTACTTACTTAACGTACACTTTATGTAGATATTGTAGTAGTGACGTTGTTTTGTATTTTGCATAGTTACGGTTTACGATGTTTTACGTTTAGTACAGTAGGTAATCATAATTTTATTGCATATTTTATACTTACATACATCGATAAACTGCTGTTAAGTTCTCAATACAGAGAACATAAAAATATAAGCTTTACGTTTTGTGGCACAATCTAAGTAATCCATTATTTTGTACTTTACGGTACATAATTCCATGTCTTCCGTATCGGAGAAAATTGTACTTACCATTGCGTAGTTATGCTTTTCATACTTGCAATAAATGCATGTGGACAGATCACGCACTTATTATGAATATGAAGTTAAGTGGTGTTACAAGTAAACCAGCACGCTAACTGCGTAACACATTTTCAATCAAAATCTGAATCATTTTGAAGGTTATTGCTAATCTATTGCTTCATAAGTTAAAAAAAATTGTCTGCTCAAAAACGTAAATAACGCAATGAATGTTGTTGAACTGTCAAAATGAAAGCCCATTGCTACCTTTAGTGTGGTACGTAATTACCTCGCAGACTATAGTTAGTACTAGGTGGATACATGTATATATCCGCCGAGTGACGGATATATATAGGTAATTATTATAGGTTAGTTATGGTCCAGCGATTATTCAAGCGATGCTAAGCACCGTTGTGGTCTTAGACCTATGTTTTATTAGTATGTAGTTAGCACTGGTTGTATACCTACCTAGTTATATTACAAGGGGGGTATTCTCGGTCTGCACGCGTAGCTTGACCGCCATAGAAACGGGTTTTGTCGACGGAAAAATAGACAAAAAGACAGATTGTTGACAGATTTCTAAAGACATTTTTCTACAATCTATTTTTCCAAATTTTGGTTATTCTTCCGTCAATAAAAGCGGTTTTTATGGCGATCATGCTACGCGTGCTGGTGTTGATTGAAACGTCTACAAGGAATATAAGTACAAGTGCGCGGACTCGCGCCCTGAGGGTTCAATCTCAAAGATGTGCCCGGCAACCCGCGTCTTCACTCAAGTGATACAGCCTATAAATTTCCATTTCGGGGCTGAAGGACAAACTTAACATTGTAGTTGAAAAACATGTTCTCCCATACATTCCAACTGTAAATTTAAGTTTGCACCTACATTATTGAGAAATTTACCATGTTATTTGAAGTCCATAGACTTCTTATAGGTTTTTCTGTAATCTATAAGTAAATAACTATTTTCTGCATTTTTTCATAATTTTAGTTTCAGTAGTTTTGGAGATAAGGGGGCAGGGGTGGTAATTTTCATAAATTTTCTTAAATATGACTATTTAATATAAAAATATAAAAAAAATGTAGTTGAGACCCTCACAACATGTTGTTCTTTTGGTATGTCAAACGGTACAATTTGCAATATTTTTTTAGTGTTTTGATTTACCCCAACGTGATATAAAAAAATCATTTATTTACGTTGTAAGTCAGTATTTGGGCCACAGAAATTCATATTGTGTGTACCAAATTTTAACTTCATCGGACCAGTAGATGTATTCGGAGCAAATTGGCTGTGACGGGGTTGCCAACTTTTTTATATCAAACTAGCTGTTGCCCGCGGCTTCGCACGCGTTAATATAGACTTTGACAAACAATTCGGGTTATAATTCAATCATGATTCGAAAGACACGTGGCGCCATCTATTATCATAAGAATGTTATTGTTTTTTTCCTCGGGAACAGTACTTTTTTTCGAAATGAAAGGTACCCTATGTCCGTTTCTGTACACCTGACAACGTGTTTGCAAAATTTAAGGATGATCGGTTTGGTGGTTTAGCCGTGATAAGGTAACAAAAAAACAAACAAACTTACTTTCGCATTTATAATATTAGTTAGGAAGTTAGGATTAAGTATTTTCGAAGCCATTGTGTGTAAAAATATAGAAGAAGACGAAATACTAAAGTCGGAGTTATGTTTAAAAAAAAAACTTAAATGTATGTTTTTATGCTACTTTCAGCCTTTATTAACAGGTTTTTTTTTTATGTCTCAAAAATATTTGTAGTTGAACTCTAAAAATAAATTATTGTTACAAAGTACCTTTATTTCACCTTTTACGAGATTAATATGGGCCCTATTGCGCTCTCTCGCCATTTTGTATATCATCACTGAAAATATGCGCTCAGTAAAAGCGAAAGTTGTTGGTATGGAAAGAAGAAATGATACTATTTAGAAAATATTATTTAGAAAAGTCAGAATCACTGAGCAACACTCGTTGCCATTTTTTTCAGCATTAGATTTAGCAATACATTTTTGGTCAGAAAGAGCAATAGTTAGAATTTTACTGATTTACAAATTTCAAAAACAGATTACGGCTGCGTTTTGTTGTACACTTATTTTAATAAAATAATGTTATCTAAATTTTCATCGAAAATAATTTTAGTTTAGCGTACTATGTATATATTTTTTAAATATAGTACATAGGCCTCTAATATAGTAGGATACTGATCATTAGGGCTGAATTTATGGCAGGCCAACAGGGACTCAAGCCCCAGGCCTTCACAATTTGATTTTTATTAACAAGAAACCAGTTCACATGCAGTTCATATTTTCTTTTCATAAACTGCGTTGATGGTCTTATAAATAATATGTTGAGTTACTCCGATCCCTAAAACCGAATTAAAGAAAATTTTCGATGTCCATTTTATTTTGTGGTACAGTAATTTTATTCTAGGTGCATCGTCTTCACATATAATTAATGTATACATAATGTTGTAACACATTTTTAATAGAGTAACGGTGGAGTTTCTTGCCCATTCTTCTCCATACGAAACTACCTTTTGGAAGGGGCAATTAGAATCAATTCTATTTTTTTGTACATTTTGACGTTCAAACGTGCCTTTGATGTGCCTATTTGAAATAAATGATTTAACTTTGAATTTGACTTTGACTTTATTTCAAACGCACGACGGCGATGCGGACGGCAACAAAATATCCCAACAAGTTGGAATCTACTTTGGATGTCGTCGATAGGTACGTTATACCTACATACGATTAATTCCCATCCAGTGTGTGCACTCCCATAGTAAGTACCTGAAGGATCGGGATCGTTTTCGTACACGTTCGCTTTGACCACAGAACACTATTACTCCATTGACGTTGACGGGTGTCGACGTGTCGTAGCCTCGTGGCGCGCTGTATCAGGGAATCCCCAAAATCAGAGACGTTTACTGTATAGTGTTTATCTAGTGGCCAGTCTATCCATCATAAAAAGTAAGTTTGAGTCTATTTCCTACGAAATGTATGGGAAAAGGTTTTTGCGATTTCTGAGTTTTGTAGTACCTCAGACCTCAGTTGGTCCGATAGAGTTTTTTTTATCCAAATAGGAAACAGTACCATAATCGCATAAAACACTTTCAATCGCAATCTGAATGATTGTTTAAGGATATTACTAATCCATTACTTCATATGTTCGAAAAATTTATCTGCTCAAAACCGTAAATAACGCAATAAATGTTGAACTGTCAAAATAAAAGCCATTGCTAGTAGTACGTGTGTAGGTACAACGGTTAAGGTACCTTACCCTTACTGCCCTATCTGAAAAAATCCACCGTTTAAAAATGATTGAAAACTGTGAAAAACTGTTTTTCGTCTGTTCCACAAAATTTTCGGGGCCTAAACTTTTTGGTTGCCCCAGGGCCTCCACACGCTTCAATACGGCTCTTTGTATTATATACTAGGGTTGGCAACCCTAGCTGTGACAGACGGTCAGACAGACACACGAGTGAACCTATAGGTTTCCGTTTTTTCATTCGGACGTATGGAACCGTAAAAATTGTGTTTTTTTTTTTGTAATTGAGTGTCGCTCCATGACACCTATCCTATCATACAGATATTCAGCGGCTTCCGATTAGATTAGAATGAAAGCCGATCCCAACATAAGTACTTACTTTAGGCCTGAATTCCTCCTACGCTGATGTCGGTCGCGTACGGTCGGTCGCGTACCAGTTGTAGCAACGTACGCGCCGCTGACGTCAGCGTCGCAGTGTAGTGCTATATCGAAAACAATGTATGTACGCGCGACCGGCGTACGCGGCCGACATCAGCGCAGGAGGAATGCTGGCCCTAGTTAGGAAAGGGCTAGGCAGATCAAGAATACCTATCTATGAGTGTAAATGTGTAGAGTAAACAAAATGGAAACACAACTTGGAGTAATCTTTAATACATGCACTGAAAGTTTACCAATTACAGGCCGTCACCTAACAACCTGTAATTTTATCAGCACACGGAATGGACTATCATGTAATTATCGATTATTACGAGTTAATTAGTGGACACTAACGAGAGTACCAATAGTTTGTACTGGGTACACTTAACATTAATTTATCGTACGTAGTTGGCGTTAAATTGAAATTATTCCATGCGATGGCCGGGCGTCGCTGCGGTCGTTTTATTTGCTCATAAATCTCCGGCGCGGTACATCTGATTTACAGTACTGCTCTTTGTGCTTGCTCACCTCACTGTTTGCGGGGCTTTGTGGCGATACACTCACACAATTTCGGTTTATACAACTTTAATTTATTAGTCTATATCCGATTAAAAATAGTGTTCTCATATCCCGGTGTTGTTTTTAGAGATTAGCTGGATTCACGTATTTTAAATATAACGTGTCGAATTTTGAATCAGCATTAACGTCTCGCGAGCTCAGTTTAATTTATGGTTTTTCGTACTGAAATATTACTCAGGCAGGAGCTTACTTCATTGAATATCGTTCAATTCGCGCAATATTTCATGTAAATTCGTATAGTATGTAAAACTAGATAGGTATAAAACTTTTAAAAGTATGATTTTTTAATGGCACCATTTAGAGAGAATCGTAGGGTTGACTGTGATTTGGTATGGGCAGATTTAGTCTGGAAAATAGGCGCTTAGCCGGCGGAAGTGCGGACAATATTAATGTGTTCCACAAGTCAGTAGCAGTGGTCGTATTTTTCTCCCGCAGTCGTCCGGAAGACAGCAGACGCCACTAATTAACAATATTAGCATATTCCCTTGAGCACGATTTTTTGGTGACTAAAAATAAATCCTCGTAGAATGGCTTTACGCTAGGATTTTTTCCTAATTTCCGTGTCGGACGCAAATTAACTTATTTGCATGGGTTTTATTACTCGTTTCTCGGACAATAATTTATTTTGCTTTGTTATAGATTTTTTATTGCCTCTTTAATTAATTATAAACATAGAAATAATTGCGGTAGAATTATGTTGTTTTGCTACAAAATATTAGGTACTTAACTACTTTACTAAATAATAAAAATACCTTGGAAATAAATAAATCTATGTTGTAACTAAGCTTCAGAAATTGAGATTCTCAATGGTCATGTCGATTACAATTTGGATAAAAACTTAAAAGACTTTACTAGGATATTTTTTAACATGACTGGCGAAATGTGGTTTTACTATGGATACCTCTGCCTGACTCTTCGGGGATTACAAACGTGATGTTATGTTGTTATTTTGATATTTACTAAGTTAAAAACTACACAACAGTTTTCGCGGAAAGGAAAGTCAATTAGAACGCTCTTTGAACGTTTCCCCGACGTTTACTTAAGAGTTCCTTTGTAAGGTTACGAAGTTTATGAGAGAAACTATGCTTAGCGAATAACACCGCCGTTTAACTTTTTCTTTAGTTATAAACTGAGAGTCATTTCACACTTTGTAATGAACTTCGAGCAACTAAAATATTTTTTAATTTATTTACATACTATCTGCAACCCGCGGTTTCGCTACCGTGGATGTCGGAAGTTATCCCACGGGAACGTGCTACCGGGACAAAAGTAGCCTATCTGCTTCCCCAGGATGCCATCTATCTCCTTGCTAAATTTTATCGAATTCGGTTTAGTGGTTTAGGCGTGAAAAGGTAACATACAGACAGAGTTACTTTCAAATTTATAATATTAGTATGGATTAGTTTTCTACTGAAATAGGTACACCTCTCACTCACTACCTCCGGTAGGTTTGTCACACTATGTCAATTTGCGGTTTTATAGCCATTTCATACAACTGTAAAATAATGACAGTTTCTAATTTGAATATACGGACAATTTAAGTTGGTATTCAATTCGCTAAACAATTAATTTCTCTGACTTTGCATTCACAAAAGCCTGTCCTATAGATAAAATAATTTATAAGTTCACATAGTGCGGTGATTAGGATTCATTTGATTTAATCATTTTCCTTGTAGGTAGGTATGTCTTATGATTACCTATATTGTGAAATAGCACATGTGTAAAGAAAATTATCCTTTTTAGCACGTTTATAATTACGTTGCTGGTGGACAAAAGGCGACTGTCAGAAAAGGGGCGGCAAATAATGTACAGGCCTTTTGGCCTGTACATTATTTGCTTGCTTTGCTTTTTTTTCATGCTTTTGAGGAATTAATTTAAAGGTAGAACTATTTCAAGTACCAAGGTATTAAACAATATTTGCTTCCAATCCTAAATGAGATGCTTAAAATGGTTTCCGGCAGTCGGTCTTATAGTTTAATATTATTTCTAATATCAACAGTCGAGTTCATAGCTGCGGAAACTCCGTCCGAAGTCCAAACCTCGGCAGCTGGGTTCAGGCTTAGCCCAAATGTGGACATTGATAAATTGTATTGCTGTTAGTTCTTGTGACGTGCAGCTGAAATTCAGACGACGACCTCGTCGCTTAAATGTGTTCGTGTTCTGAACTATTGACGATGCTACGAAAACTATGGTCTGCTTCAAAATTACTGATGAAAATGTAAACAATTGGATCAGAAAACATATCTGTGGATATCAATTTGTAGTGCCACTTACAAATTGAGTGATTTGGTTTGCCTGTTTTTGAATAATTAGATACGAAATTACAATTTTAAACAAACTTATAGATGTTTTTCATTTGACAATAGAGGTTAATTTTATAACAATTTTGGTCGATGATTTTTCAATAACAATTTAAAAATAATTGATGGAAAAAGTGAGATATAAGAAGTTGAAACATTCTAAATACAGTGATAATTATGTTAATAATTCCATTTACTCAATACTCAATACTTTTATTGCATTCCACATGTAGGTATTCTTAGGTGTTGAACTTATAATTAGATCATCTGGACCCTGTCGGGCACAGCAAAATAAGTGAGTTACGAGAGAGGACGCATTTGTAAACTTTAGTAGAAGCTTTACTTTGGAAGTTTTAGTGAGTGATTGCGCGAGAATATAACCTAAACAGGGTTTGTTTACACTTTTGTCAGATACTTTTGGTACAGACTATACAGTATACATATTTAGGTCGGTACTGGAATTAACGATCGGAAGGAGCAGTATGTTCATATTAGGCCTACTTTTTAATCAAATTAGCACTTTCACTTGATACCTATTATCTTTCACCCATTGGCTGGTTAAGAGGGCGCACACGGGTCCAGTACCTTTAAAAAAGTATTATCTCGTGACTGAGAAGGAATTTTGAAAAACGGCTCGTTAAGAGACCTCGATAAGTGTGTCAAGATTTTGACACACTTACCGAGGTCGCTTATCGAGCCGTTTTTCAAAAGCCCGTGTAAGCGCTCTTAAACACTTTTTAATTTTCTTTTACTTTAATGTTAGTGACATTCTAATGTCTGTCCAAGTTTGGACACCTGCATTAAAATATTACTTACACTCTTTTCTTGGATATTTTTATGTGAAAGTCAACTAATGCAGTTGTCTGTAAGAAATAATAGTTAAAGTAAGGCCAACGAGACGAGATAAAAGACGTAGACAACCTGACCTTTACTAAGTTATTTTACGATGGCGAGCGATTATTATCTCTGTCCCTAACTCTCGCACGCAATAATGACGTCAGATGGTCGACGATGGCTGTCGTTGTGTGATTCGTGGTACAGGAAAGCGGTCGGTACAGCAGAAAACCACCAAACCAACCAAAACCAAAACCACCTAAATGTTGATAGCAACATTTGGCCCGTCCGGTTCATTCCTGTTGGATTACGTTCGAAGTGATAGGTACGAATTTTTTCGTTTCCTTATTTGTTGAGTTTATAGCTGTTATTAATCCGTTATTGTTAGTTTTTCTTAATTATTTTTACTGTTATTGTGAAGGGTTGTTCATTTTAATTATGGAATCAAAGCCTGGCAGCTCTAGAAAACCTTTGCAACCTTTGCTTTGGTTTCACCACGAAAAAAACTTTCTTTAAATAAAAATGTTTTGAACCCCTGAAGGTTTGTTTACATTCATTATCTCGTCTCGTTGGCCTTACCTTAGGTCTTTATTTTGCAAGATTCGGTATCAATGTGACCCTTTCTTTGATATTATAAGAAAGAATCAGATACTACATAGTTGGTTATTTCTTGTGAATCATTGTATATTTGTGTAAAGGAGATGTTTCATTTTCAGCCACAAAGTGTACGGTAGTGAAAAATGAGGAAAAATGCCACGAATTGAGGAAAAATATTCTTTCCTGAATATTCCCCTGATTACTTCGGCACAAAAAATAATAGATTTTCAAATTATTGCCATATTCTATTGAACATGGCGTCATCTTCCTTGCATACTCCTCTCGTCCAGAAATCATGTTACATTAAAACATAGCATATCACGTAAACGTTATTTATATAAATATAAAAGACATGTATTTCTATGCTATTAAAAATAAGATAATACGATAGCTATCTTAGACTACTTTTTTGACTAATTATACGAAAGTGTGACGATTAATTTTATCGTTAAATAAACCTACCTACCTATTCTACTTTTATGGATTTGTAGGTATTTCTGGGCGAAAACTTCAAACGTTGTTTGTATTGCTATTGACACTGATATAAGTCAGTCAGTCTCGTAATGACAAAAGTCTGGTACCATGGTTGAGCTCGATATCAAAATAATGTTGTGGCACCAGCATTTTTTTTGACGATGTATTAGTAAGAGAAGAAGAATAAATCTATGAAATCTGAAAATTGTAATTTTATTTATTTACCTATTAAGACATCTATGTACTTATTCCACAATTATATTTTCACCTTTCATTGGATTACTTATATTTAAGTAATTTGTGTATTTATGTATTTTGTATTTTTTTATTTTTTTATTGTTTTTTTCTATTGTTATTTTTATTGTATGATATTTCATACAATAAAAATAGACTTATTATAAAATAAGACTTTCCATTCTAAGAAGGTTAACACTTTTATAACCTTTATCAAGATGAGCTGAAACCCAGAAAAGGTTCAAAAGATTTGATCTCGTGGGCCCACTTTTGTCTAATGTCATACTTTAGTGCCGTAACTTAAATAACGAGAACAAAAGTCAGTTTTGTTTGACATATTTTAGGTTATGTATGTAAAAGTCATCTCTCCACCCTGTCATGGCTGGCTGTCGATGGTCGTAACTTTCATGGCAAACATCAAACATTTTCAGTTTTTATTTAGTGCCTAAAATATATTAGTTATTATGAAAAAAAATCCTATACAAAAATGAAACGTCTCCTTTATTGTGAATACAATGTGCATTATCTTATGCCCGTTCTACACAAGCGCGCGATTCTAGCTGTGAGTTCACAGCGCGGTTCGCGCCGCGAATTTCGCGGGATTATGTGTCCTTCCACGATCTTCGTGGAAATGGACGATGATGTGGCTGTAGCTGCTGCTGTGACGCTATGTGCTGTACTTACTACAATTATCTTTATGATTAAAAATAAACATAAATAATAACGAGATGGAGAAAAATAAGATGGTGGACGACAAACAACGTCAACCCATTTAAAAAAAAAACTTAATATAAAAAAAACGCGGGTCAGTGCCAAGAGCTGCTAGTGTAGATGCGTTCGCGTTCGCGCGCCGTGAAAAAAGCGTAAACCCTTTGTCGAGGGACAAAAAACCGACACCGATCGGGGAACGGCGCTAAGGGCGAACGTGAGCCGCGAATCCATCTACACTCGCGTTTCACGACTTTCGCGGGCTATCGCGCCGCGAGTGTAGAGCGGGCTTTAACCTTTATTAGGAAAGCATGTCGGAGCAGCAATACGCAAACACCATCACTCAGTGGATCCCAAATAGCAGGAAACGACTACGCGGCTGGACCCTTTCTTAACGGATTGGCCCGCATTCGGAGTAGGCCGGGGATATTCAAAAGAGGGAAGGGAGGTTTTTGCCTGGCAGTGGGACAACACAGGCTTATAATAATACGAGTATATACATAATAATAAAGTGATAAACCGTTATTAATATTTTGTCTTGACTTTTATTTTAAGAGTAGGTATGTGCTTTAGCCGTTGGGCTATATTCCTAATTATGGAGGCCTTAAGCAGGTATCGTTGCGTGAGCAGTAGGATGTTAAAGATTTTTCTAGAGATAAATGACGTTATAATTTGTACCTATTTATAACTATCTCGGTTCATGCTAACATACGTCATAGTCGTCAATTGTTTATTTAATTAGCGATGAGAAGCAGAACCTGAAACAAATAACAATCGCTATGTAGGTACCTCAGTACTGCGGGGTAATTGCATCACATACTAACAGTAGGAATGGGTTTCATTTTGACAGTTCAACAACATTCATTGCGTTCTTTACGTTGTTGAGCAGACAAATTTTACGAACATATGAAGCAATGAATTAGCAATATGCTTCAAAATTATTCAGATTGTGGTTGATAGTGTGTTACGTAATTAGGGTACAGAGAGCCGAGACAAATGGCATTCGCTTCGGAGCGATTCTATTTCAAAAATTATTTTCACTTTCGCTAATGTTTCCATCATACGAATCGAAAATTAGCGATAGCGCTTGTCAAAAAGTGCCACTTGGCTACACATCTCTATGAAAGTAATCGATCGACGCTGTCGATTTGTTTCATAAAATCAAATGATGTTAACATTGTCGAGCTAATTTCTATTCGTTGACCTATGATCACGTGACATTTCGATAGCCTAAAATAATAATAATAATAATCCATTTATTTCAGACGACTACCCCATATATTTTTTGGAGTTTCTACTAGCGTCATCGCTAATCGAATGTTACTTTGTCTAGGCCCTTAAGTATGTATGATTTATTAACTGTTGCTATAATAATTTAAATCATATTTGATTTCAAACGTAAATATATCTCGCTCGTCTGACGTTTACTCTCCGGAAAAGAATAGCTAGCTTATTTTATTCCCATGGCTGTCGTAAAATGAGCGAAGGATTCAGGTGACCTAGCTGAAAACATAATGTTACCAGAATCTAGTGTCGTTAAGATTGTGCAGATTTGACGGAAATTGCTGTGTGTTGAATTAGAAAGTTTATAAATTGAATTAAAAGGAGCTCAGGAGAGTATAGACAGCTCACCGTCCGGTAAGCAGCTCGCCGTCCGGTAAGCAGCTCGCCGTCCGGTAAGGACCAGGCCCGGGTCGACGGCGCGTTGTGTTTCACGCGCGCCTCAAAGAGTTGTCAGCATAATTGACGGGGTCCGATAGGGCCGATGCCTGCCGGGGTCGCGGATTGTTCGAAAGAGTTACCGTGGCCCTGGCGCACAGGCAACTGAAGGAACACGGGTGGGTTTTAGTCAGTAAGAGTCTGACACGCCCTTCCGCTACGCCCAGAGCGGGAGAGGTCATTGGATGATTTCCCATCCAAAAAAAAAAAAAGAAAAAAGGAGAGTATAGACAGCAATGGTGGTCCCAAAATATGTGTCGATTCGTCATTATGATCATAAATATAACATCATAACATACGCCTTGTTTCCCCGAAGGGTTTGGCAGAGCTGTACCTCACATTTCGCCAGTTATGTTTTAGTGATAGGGGGTGAGCCTATTGCCATCAACCAGCCACAAATCCAGACTCCGGGCTGCTACTGAGAAATACCAGATGGAAAAACCCAATAACACTTTGCCCGACCTGGGAATCGAACCCAGGACCTTAGCTCCGCATCAGCGCTTCCGACCACTAGACCAATGAGGCAGGCAAAGATATATTTCGCATTTATACATAAAGAGCTCACTAGAGTAAGGACAGTACACATAGTGGACCCACAACGTGTGTCGATTTATCATTATGATCATGATATACCTTCAAATAACTTCTATAGTGTGTATATGTTCCAATAACTGCTATAGACGAATAGTCATGATTGTCATAATTCTATTTCTACAATCGCTATCGCTTTCGCTAATGTTTTCATCATACGAATCGAAAACTAGCGATAACACTTGTTAAAAAGCGCCACTTGGCTACGCATCTCTAAGTAATCGTTCGACGCTGTCGATTCGTTTCATGGGATCGAATTATGTTAACATTTTCTAGCTCATTTCTATTCGTTGACGTATGACCACGTGACATTTTCGATAGCTTATGTCAACCCCATACATTTTTAAGCTTTTCTACTAGCGTCATCGCTAATCGAATTTTACTTTGTCTAGGCCCTCGCGTCAAAGAACGAACACGCTAGCTACTAGCTACTTCTCATTTTCCTGGCACAACCCCTTGGCTATCAGATAACATCCGCAGTTAAAAACAAGTCTATTTTTTATATCCTAGGTACCACGCAGTCTCGCGTGTCGAACGTGATATAAATACCGTGATAGTGTGAAGATCAGGGTACAAAGTCAAAGAATTAAGGTCAATTAGTCAGATGAGTCATCTCCAATTGTATAATGCCTTTACAGATATTTTCACGTAATGCACAAGTACCGTGTGCATTACGTGGATTACCACTACAAATACATGCAGATTCTAAACGCACTATTTGCTAACCGAGTTTTGCTAGTCATATGCATATTAAAGACTATATTAAGTCGAAATTAGTCCGAGTGCAATTTTGCGCAGTTGGCACCTAGCAGTCGGGCGATACAAAAGGAGAGAGTACACAGATTTTGTGTTTTTGTTCATAGTACAAGCTGGGCAACAATGACCGCGGTAAGCCACTGAATTGCTGGTTTTATAGTGAACATGGTCAACGAAAATGTGGAGCGAATCCTTTATGGTATTGGCAAAGCTCCGTACTGATACTATACTTGCATGTTCGAGTAAATCACCGCAGTGGACATTGTCATTTTGTGTCTACGGGCCGATTTTTGTTGCACATTTTGTTGATGATTTAAACGTATAAAGGAACAATATCCAGTAAATGTGTGATCGTCATCATTATTAAGCAGTTATTGCTATCAGGGTTGGAAAAAAAACAGTTTTCTTTACATTTTATAAAACAAACAGTTCCAAATGTTTTAAACAGGTGTTATTTTTTTGTTTTTTTTTTCCTTACTTAGTTATCATCTATTTTTAATTGATTAAGCCTGATATAATTCACTTTTATACTATTTTAAAAACTGCATGACAATTTTTTTTCTCCTGTATGTTGCGACGTTCATTTTTAGTAGGGAAATCACCTAAACTTCTGTTAAAATAAGGGGAATACCCAAAACCAGTTTTTAAATACCGAAATAAAAAATAATGAATGTTGTCTAATCTAATCTGCATATTAACGAAAAAATATGATTGTACGTGGTCGTTTTATTATAAAAATTGTTAACTATTGCTTGATTAAGGATTTTGAGTATTAAAAATTGTACGTGTTTAAATGTCAAGTTAAAAAGCCACTTTAATTATTTTATAAAAATTGTTTAAAGTTGATTAGATAAAAGAAATAAGGAAAAAAAATAACTAGTATTCATTTATTTTTGCAATTATAATTTTGTTTTAAACCCTGTTTTTTTATAACGTTTTAATTTTCAAATTCCTAATAAAAAACGATACTTTATTTTAAACTGTTTTAAACACTGTTTAAACCACATGTTTTAAACACTGTTTAAAACACATGTTTTAAACACTGTTTAAAACACATGTTTTAAACAACTTGTTTTAAACATGCCAACCCTGACTGTTTTACATTATCATCATAATTACAGTCATCAAGTAGGTAAGTACCTTCTTTGAACTTGTTTACCCATCATTGACTACGTCTACCGATAAAAAATATTGTCAATAGAGAGAATAGTATTATAAAATATATAAAATTGTGTTATGTTTTAAGTTATAGGGACCTACATGGTATACATATGCACAGTATTGATATTTATCTATTTCCGAGATTATAATCTGTTGCATAACTACATACCACTTATTAAGGCCCGCTTGCACCGCCAATCACTAAACACGTTTAGCGCTAAACGAGTTTAAAACATATTTCTGTTTCTGTCAAATGTTTGAAGATGACAGAGGCAGAATGATGTTTAAAACTCGTTTAGCACTAAACGTGTTTAATGATTGGCGGCGCAAGTGGGCCTTAAACAGTAGTCGAGATTTAACGCCGTCATTTTGTTTATTAACTTAACAAATGAGTCACACCGTTACTTCTAATACAAATCCATATCGCGAAAAAAAAAACAATTAGTAGGTATGTATGATTTTACATCAACACTTTTCACATAAATGCCTTTGTTGGCCTGTTTTCAGCCGGGAGTAGCACCGCCTTCAGGTTTCCCATCAAATCCAAGGTTTTTTTAACGGCAAATCTTCCCGAAATCTGAAATGAATGAGTAAATACACTTTAATGTTTAATCCTGGAATCTAATTCACGCCTTCTACTGGGCGGTAGCGTGTAAAATCATACGATTCAAGACCTTTTACGATGCTAAAATATTCCGCTCCTTCTGATGAAAATATTTTTATATATTTTCGTGATAAATGTCGTGAAATTCGGAAAGCAATCTGTGATATAACAGAATATGGTATTGACACACCTAAGGAAAACCATTAGCATACGTCCCTGCAGTAGTGATGCCGGAAAATTCCTTAGGTACGGGTTTTTGATGTTTCATGAAATATTTATGATTATGTTTTTTACGAAGAACTCCATAAAAAACCTAATCATATCATAAATATTTCCTAACTAAAACGTCTGAGTACTACAAGCTACGTGTTTTTTTAGCAAACAGTGGTGAATTGAACAAATCAAGTTTGTAAGTGCGTCGTATGCGATCATTTTCATGTTGGGCGAAGTGTAAATTAATATTTTCTATATGGTCATTTAAGTATTTTTTTCAATGAATTGCGACAGGTTGTCTTGTGCCTGTGTACACAATTTGAGGCCATCGGTATAACTAAGAATTATATAAATTCGATTTTATTTTAATTTTACAAGTGTTAAACAAAATCATAATAGAGATTTTAATCATATTTTTATGCTAATTCAAGACCAAGACCATTTTATATTATTTGAATGCTATTATTTAGGTATCTAAACATTAAATTACTATGTAAGGTCTTTTGGTTTTCTTTTTCTATGCATTTTCTGGTGTACAATAAAGTATATATAAATAAATAAAACAGCAAAACAGAAATTCAGTCAGAAACTCAATTTTGTTTTTTTTTACTTTTTCTTTTCAATTTATTTTCTAGACTAGTCCTTATACAGCCTGCGAGGCAAGCACGTCACGAACGAACAATAAATAAACTAAACATGCACGTTTAAGCTAACTACTAAAGAAAATGCGCATGAACATTGTTTGTTAATACGAAACCATTGTTAACTGATTAAAGAAACGCAATCCCATTTTTTGCATGTGTTTTTAGAAGCGATTGTCGATCGAGTCGAGTAAAGTCTGTGCGGTACCTACTACGCTTTGGAATGGGCAACTAGCTTCATCTTTCTGACTGACCGACCCCTTGACAATTCAAAAGTGTCTGTAATTGGTTTATTTGAAATAAATGCTTTGAGTTTCAGTTTGAGTTGCGACGTTGATCAGCATAGTTAATAACCCAAACCTATTACAATAAGAAACGTACTGAGCGTGTTTAGTCATGAAGTGCTAAAAAGTGACTGGCTGACGGGCCATAGAATTTAACCCCGCACAAACTATGGAGGAACCTAACTATACGATGTGTGTGTATCTAAGTCATTTAAATAGTAAGACGTGTGGATTATAAGCAACTGATATTTGATTGTAGAGAGATACCTACTTATTCAGTCGTTGCCAATAATAAAATAATATTCATTAAATCATCATCACCATATTATTACAAAATTCAACTGACACTTGCGCATCGCGCTCACCGACTCACTTCACCTAGCCGATTCACTTCGTTGCTACGGTTACGAGAATCGGATAAATTCATAAGATCACGACTCTCGCGCATCGCGCTTATCGACTCACTTCACCTAGCCTAGCCGATTCACTTTGGCGCGGGTGGTTGCTATGGCTACGAGAATTGGGTAAAGTGATTACATCAGGTCGTGCTTGCGGCGTGAGGCGCTGTCATTAATATCACATTGAGTTTTTTTTTATTTGACTTTTTCTTTATTCAAATGCGCATCAAACAAAAAATTGTTTTGTTTTTTTTTGGGTAGAATGGTAATCGGTTTTATCACCTTTATATTAAGATCCAAGCTAGTTGGCCGCTACGGAAATTTTCAGTGAATGACAGATCACTTCACCTAAGTTTTCACGGTGAGTTACAGAATAGCGCTACTGTACAGAACGCGCGACAGTTTCTCAGCGTGTTCGCTGGTTAACCGCCAACAACAAACTCTGCTTTGTTACTCTGGTCAAGCGTTGTGTTATAGACTCTATCGAGCGCCACCAGAGCGCTGCGCGCTGGCGTCCCGATTAGTCAAAGTCAAACGATTGATTTAATATATTTCCGACATATACGAGTATATCCTAACAAAAAATATCGTGAACATAACCTTCCCTGGAATCGCCTTACGCTCTGAATGAATCGTCAATTATCTCAAAGTCAAAATCTAAGCATTTTGTTTTAAACCTTTTACAGGCAGTTTTGAATTGTCAAGGAGTCGGTGAGTCAAAAAGATGAAACTAGCGGCCCATTCCAAAGCGAAGTAAGTTCTTGTTATTTAAATGAGAAAAGGCATCTAGCTTGACGGTAAAATTACAGGCTGAAACTTGTGAAGATACAAGAAACTCACCATTTGGACAGGTATATAGGCAGGCATATAGAAATTGCTTATTCTGCAACATTTTCTACGTTGTTGGTTTTTATTACAACAGATGTAGGCCGTTTCTTGACAAAATTAGACCAACTGTATTACGTAACGCAGAAAATTTTAAACATAATAAAGGAGGGTCCACCTCAAGGGCCGGGCCATTTTCCTTCCCTTTGCTTGTACCTTTCTTAATTATTACAAGGCCCGGGCTCTATATCTTATGAGCAAAACGTAGACTTAAAGCATAATGTAAGGTAAAATATTATGTTAAATTATATCAAAACACTCTCATTAGTATGCGTTTAAATTTTAAGGTGTTTCGACATTGTCTTCTTGCATTTTAATTATTTAATACGCACTAGTTTAATGAATTTGGATTATTCAACAAAATCTCATTTTAATAAAAACTTACGTTTTTTGTTTTATATATGATCACCGTAAGTAAGATTGTGAACACCGTTAGTTGATAATAACGGTATTAGCACCGTTAGATTTTAAACTGTCGAAAACTTGTGAACTGTTACATTATAACCAGAGATCGGAATAGGTATAGTATATTTACCTGAACTTCGAGGTAAGTAACATAGAGTTGTTGTTCTTTGACGTCACGGTTGGCGCTGTGGTTAAGCGATTGACTGCTACGCTACGTGTCGCGGGTTCGATTCCCGCACGGAACAAATATTTGTTTGACTTATTAGTAGTTGTTCCGGATCTGGGTGTATGTGTATGTGAGTTTAAATGTTTGTAAACGCACCCACAATACAGGAGAAATTCCAAGTGTGGGACAACTTTAAAAAAAAAAAGAGTGTGTAATACCTCCTCTGAAATCCCGGAATGATGATTATGACGTTTTAATCCCGGGATTTCTGTAGAAATCACGAATTAATTCATGGACTTTATATAATTATGTTTACAAATTATTGATTTGAAGAATCATATTAATTTTTTTATGGTTTCGTACTAAAATTGCGTCAAATTCATGTTTTGTTTTAAGTAGGTAGAATAATATTAAGTTGGCTGGTTTATGTGCTTATTTGTTTAAGTGGATATTAGGTAAATTAAAACATGTGCTTCAAATACATGACAGTGTTGCATGTCATGTTGCGAGCTGGATGACTTTAAGAAAATTACTATCCCAATATTATTCACATTACATGTTTGGCACATGCTCTTAACCGAGTAGCAGAACAAGTTCGCTCTCAATATGAAAATGTAGATACAATAATTTGAAAAAAATATGATTTTGTTGAAATCCCCAAACCGAGTATGTATTAGAACATGTACCCTGACATACCGTGGCCTCCTTAGCCGGTAATTACTAGATGGGGTACGTGGTTGAAAGCAGCGACATTGTATTACATTATTCAAAATATTTTCAGCAAATATCAAATGTTTTAAATTCCCTAAATAGTAATTAAGCTATCTTCTATCTGAAAAGCAAAATGTGCTTTAGAAAATGCCAATATTCTTTCAGAGTTAAATTTTATTGATGAACATTTTTAAATAATAGAAATAGCGCTTACTGGACTGCAAATATATTGTTTATATTGATAAATTCTGTTGTCTCTGCTATTGAGCAGAGTCTTTAGAAATTATTGACAAAGTCAGTCCTATTAAGTTATAAGTTTGACATCTAACAAAGTAATAATAAAAAAAGAAGACAGAAATCTTGATTAAAAATTAATTAGAGAAATAAGCGAAAAAACCGGATTGAAACAGATACCGAGGTTTTTGTTCTAATTCACGCCTCCTATTTCTGTGGGTGTTGAGGATCTTTCTCTACATACAAGTGGATGGTAAGTGTTCAAAGAATCTATTTCTTTAATATATTATAGAAAAAAATATGGCAATCTCTTTCAATTCTCTACAGCAAAAAGGTACAAATCTTTACTCCAACACCGAAGATAATGATAATGTTTCTGATTAATTATAATTTGTATCAACTAAAATGAATAAATAACAAATACCACTTGTTTATTTTTAGGTTAAAAGTTACGAGTTACGAGCATTTGTACCCAATGGGCGGCGCGGCAGCAAAAAGAGGATAATTTGTTGTTCTATATTTTTTAAGGGTATATAACTAATTTACTCTGGTTCTTTATGTAGTTTTAACAACAAAGTTTTGTAATTATACGTAAATATATGTTGATTTGATTAGATATTTTCATTTTGATTTTTTAAATTTACCTTTTTTATAGCAATATAATTAAGTAATTACCCATAATAACTAGCCAACTTTTCAAGAATTTATTTTCCCTTATGTAAAACTAGCAACTTAATTTAACAGTTTTAGTACGGAACCCAAAAACCGTGATAAGATTCTTCGAAATAATAATTTGCTACGAATGTATTCAAAGTGCATTAAATAATTTGCAGTTTCTTAAATACCGGGACTTAATCAATACCAATTTCTTAATCGTCATGTTTATGATTCCGGGATTTTAGAGGATACACTATGTGTTACTTATTTCCCCTAAGTTTAAATATACTGTACCTATTTCGATCTCTGATTATAACGCATTAATTTGGTAGTTTATAATATATAATAATGTCAAATAAACAAATTGTGAACCGTCCCTAATTGGTATGTCTTGGCGGTAGCCGAATTGGCACCCCGACCAAATGGGTTAGGGTAGGATAGAGCTGTGACCAACCGTGCGCGAGCCGAGCGAACGAAGCGAGCGGTGCCGCGACAGCGGCCGGCGAGCACTACTTCCAAGTTGGTCGCAGGTACACATGGCTATTTAGTATTAGCTCAAGGTGCGTTCCATCGCATGCAAGTTTGATGCCAGTTCACAATTTGTCGGTTTGCCATGGATAGATATAAACTATCGAAATATAATACGTTAAATTGTAAATTGGTTTGTTGCAGCTCATAGCTTTTCGATAGCTTTTAATCTCGCGAGTTAGATTACAAACTGAGGATGTTCATAATCATACGGTGAGATATACAGATTATCATATAATATTTAAAACGTAGAATTACTTAGGTTTAGTCTAGTTAGAATCGAGAGAAGATTATCTGCGAGTCCCATTATATACCCAGATAACTTGCAGACTCTATGCACAAGACGTTTTTCATAGTTGCAAGCAGGTTACGACGCTAACTTTCGTTAAGGCTCCCGCAGACAACTGCGACGTGACTCTTGTATAACGATTTCCATGAACTTTTCATATAAATTTTCTACTAGAGTCGCGTCGCGCTGTCGCGTCGCGCTGTCACGTCGCACTATTGCGTGGAGGCTATCTGCGGGAGCCTTTAACGAGATACGTCCACGATGCAAGCGCAGTTTGTTCTCATACGGTAAGTATATCATTGCAGATGAACATTTTGGCGCGGCTTCTGTAAGTATAAAACTTTGTACACATGCATCTGTATGTGTTTTTCCATCGGACTATGCTTCTTCTGGTTATGGTTTAAAAGATCTATAAGCCTAAAATGAAATCAGTTCTCATTGCACGTTGCTTGCCTTCCACTTTAAAAGTTTTGCTCCAAATATTGCGCAGCCATAGTCTGTAATTTTATAATTATAATGTTCCTGACGTCAAAAGCTTATTGAACTGCTCAAAATACAGGCGTAAAAGACTTTTAATAATTAGACTTTTGCCCGAGCCGACTAGGTATGCTAGAAACAATGGACAAAGTCTCTCTGTCGGGGACAATTGTGGAGTAGGCACGTGTTACAAAATACTCGACTTTTCGTTCTTAGTTTCAGTCAATTTCTCTTCAGAGGGCTTTTTTATTATTATTATTATTTATTTATTTCAGAGAATCTCCATATTAATTATGCCTGTCTTTAATAACTTTTGGAAAAGCCTAAATATTATTGCACTATTGGATTTTCACGTTTCAGTTCTCCGCGCTGAGAGGAGCGTTGAAACGCTTTTATTGACGCATTAATTTTGGCGTCATCTAGTGTTACTGGAATTGGACATTAGTTCCCCTAGCACCGTCTCTTACTCTGAAAAATGTGCAGTAATTACCGCGACCGTGTATCCAGAATATTGATTGCGGTCGACCACCTTAATTTGAGGCAATTATTATTTAGGTCACCCAACGAAGCCCGAATCCGATGAGATAGATTCAGCACTGACCGCTTTGTTCAAAGTTTGCTAATTTAAATGTACACCCTGTAAAAACAGAATACAAACAAAGAGATACAAAAACTGTCTATGCACAAAAGTATCATTGATATTGCGTGCTTAAGATCATTATGGACAAGACACGCTCACGGAAGCAATGCAAAAAACTAATCTTAGTTAGTAGCCTGCATACAACTCCTATGCTCCTATACATAAGTCACAGTTTTCGATAGCAGCGATCTGGATGCCTGTTAAAGAGGACCACAAATCCACTGACAGATTACGTTCAGCCGGTCTGCTGCCGTCATGCCGGGAGGAACCTTGTTTGCCGGACTTATTCGAACGGATTCTGTCTGTTTTGTTAATGATATACGTGAACTAGGTCCCACTTATATGTTGCAGAGACTTTAGTCTGCTTAGGGACAACATTAGGTTTATACAACAGATTTGTGTTTCAGTATTTGTGTTGTCTGCGAGTTATATGGCTGTATTTGCGATGGAGTCCTTTCGTTTGCAGTATTATGTTTGTATTACCCTTACATAAACGTCAAAAGGAATTTAAATGTTGCTAAAATTTAACCTTTTATGATACAAAAAAAATGTATTTATTGAAAGAAATAAAAAAGATTTGACGTACTTAGCATACCTAAATTAATGTAGCGTTAAGTTGAAACTTTCGTATATCCAAAATATCGAATTTTACCTACCAACTACATAGTTACATTTTAATCTGTTTTTGAAAATCTATGCCGATCAAAAGTCAGCTAGGTTATAAGCGGATCCTGGATAAGCGGGACTAGACCAGGAAAAAAAATACATCATTCGCCAGTCAAAACAGAAAACGACTAAACGCTAGTTTAATTCAATCTGGTGCTAAGGTTTCAGGGTTTAACGTTGGTTTACCATTGAATGGGCTTTTTAATGTGCCTAGATAACTGCGTTTGCCGAAATGGCGTTTCCACGTTGAAACTGCTGCTTACTGTGTTCATTGTTCCTAATCTAGATTACTCCGCCTATCAGCTGTTGCCATATCACTTCTGGTATCTATAAAAACTTTTTCGTTACGTAGAAGTGCAAGAAAATTCAATTGCACGTCACTTTTATCAAGGCGTTTAAGTATGTCTGCTCCAAAGAAGTTAGTTTTAAACACTTGGACTGTTTTGATGGTGGGTATTGCTAATGAAAGCTGGCAAGGTGCAGTGATGACAGGCGGAGTGAGGCAGTGACCGAGTGGTGCTTGGCGTCCAAGGACTAGAAGACAGAGTGTCGGTCGTCGGCGAGATAGGCGAATGATTGAACCTGGATGAGGCCAGCACAGGAGCGTGGGGATTGGCACAAGAAAAGAGAGGCCGATGCTCAGCAGTGGGTGACGTCAGGCTGTAGAGGATGACGATTGCGATGATGATGATTGCTAATGGCTTCAAACCTTTCGACCGAGGATTTTTTATGATTAAAACCCCATGGTGTTCTTCTAACTAGGTAAATTTAAATCGGGATGTTGTTAACACTCGCCATAATACCAATCCAAAGTTTAGATGAAATATTTTTTAATCAGATCGGCGTTTGTCAGTCTGATATCCGATCTATACAAAAGGTTGCTAAATAAAGTCTGTTGACTCTATACGATTTCTATACATTTTCGCATTCACAACACAATACGAGTTTATAAGAGGCGTGCCAAGGAAACCCGCAACAAAGTTTGTTAGGAAGTAAAAAAGACGGGAAACGGGAATGTACAGCGATGTTGAGATTTTTACGAGTTTAGAAAGATATTTCTATGTTTTGGTCACGTTCCGCAACTTGTTGGGAGGGCAGTGATTTAAGTGGTATTTACTTGAACATTAGGAGGGCTATGTTCAGCTGCGGTACCTACTCTGTGGTATATCATTAAGAAGTAAGCGATGACAATGTATGTACGCTCACCAAAAGTGATAAGTAATCAGGGTCGTCGGATATAGTTGAAGTTTAGTAAGACACCGATGGAAGTTTTCGAATAAAATTAAAATAATTTAATAGAAAACAAACAGTTCATTTATCAAATAAAATGTAATGTCACTGTACTTAGTAAGTGTATCTAAAATGTTATCAGTATAACTGTGAGTGTATGCAAAATGTCACTAGTGAATGGGTAACTATGGGCCTAATCTCGTAAACTGCAATTCAGGCAATCGAAGTCGAGACTCAATTGCTAAACACTGATGACCCAGGTACCTAAGTAGGTACGGTTAATCCTGAAAAATATGGAAAATATATAGAAAGTAATAAAATACATGACTGTTTGCTGTGAGTGTTTATTTACAATATTTATGTATTTTTGCGGAACAGAATAAACTTTAATAAAGCGAAAATGTTGTGTTTGTTCAACAAAAACAGCCGGGGGCACATCACTCGTGCCTGCTCGTCAATGTAGACTGACCCACGTCGAATATACTCATACTGAAACTTTTCAATCGTAAAATCTTCAGTCAATATTTTCTTACATTTTACGTGAAACGAATGCAGTTTTGTCTGTTCCTTTCATAATTCTCGCTGTAGTTGAGTTTAGGTTCTGTATATGATAGATACAATAGAATAGAATACTCTTTATTATGTACACCATAAAAATTACAGATATAAATGTTGAAATTTTACATATTTTTATATTTTACACATGATAAATGATTATATTTCTGTAAGTAGGTTTGTACAAAAACTTTTACACGTCAATCATATTTAAAAAATCAGATATAATCTTGATCAGATCATGTGAAGACCATGTAGATTTGTGTCTGAAATGGTATTTTGAGGAAAAACCACACAGATTGAGTGGACCTGTCCAGTTATCGTGCAGCTCAACTCAGAACTTAAGGAGCTCAACAATTCGACGAACAATACCAAAGAAAGGACATTTGGGTAGGCCACAAAAATTACTCAAACTGCTAAACTATGATTAAAACTAGCTGGGAGGAAAAAAAAAGCAACAATGACCCACATAGTCTTCACATTCACAATATTAAAATAATGATCATGTATTTAATCTAGCCTGCATGCTACTCACATTCACAGACAGGTTTCTCTTAAAATGTCATCAAAAATATTATATGTTATACTGTGCTACTCGTATTATCCCAAAGAAAGATCTTCTGGTAAAAGAAAAATATAAAAAGTAATAAATTGATGAGTCATATGGGTATCCTTGGAATGATATTTAAAAAAACTTTGTATTCGAAGCTTTAGGATGTAAGAGTCAAAAAGTAAATAATGATTGTTTAAAAATCCGTGCAATAATTTGTATTTTGAATTTTTTTATTTTGTCACTGCTTTTTTACTACCTAATAGTGACGCTATTAGCGGGCTTGAGGGGCAGTTACAACAAACATCGACAACAATAATAAATACCTTTTCAACACATTTGCTCAAAAAATACATTTACGATGATTGTATACATTGTTCGAAAGTAAAATATTACGCACCATACAACGGAACGTGCGGTAAAATAGGTACTCACACCTAAGTACATGTTTTACCGCATACTCGGTTGTATAGAACCGTGCGTATCCTTTACGGTTTATTTTTAATTTCCATAAAAAATATATAAGAATTCCACCAAGGAGTTTCACATTACGAGAATAAATGAGCTGAATAATCGAACCTCCTTGGAAGCGCTTTTGCTCAATATGTTTGTCTCACTTTAATACTAAAGAGAAAATGAGACGAAATATGTAGTTCTAATTTTCACCACGCGTACGTGGTGCTATTTGCAAATTCGCGCCTTTTTCATATTGGAAACGTCAAAGATTGTTGCGACTTTCCGACTGATAAAAATAAAATAATATTATGAGTTCCAGCGAGGAATCCGATATTATTGTACTGTTTTCTTTCAAATGTGTTGAAAAACGTTGTATGACAAACGTGCGGAAATTGGTATTTACAAACTCGTGACTATGGTAAGCCCTCGACTTCGTCTTGGGCTTACATTCGTCTACTCGTTTGTAAAAACCAACTTACCGCACTAGTATCATAAATAACTATTACAAGTAAAATCGAAAATCGAAAAAGAACTCATAAACCTGCTTTAGGCGGTCACTCTCAAATCGGTTTTGTAATAGCCAAAGCGATGAAATGAATATCAGACGTATCTACCTAAAATACTAGGATTATCGCGTCAGCAATGACCAGTGCTCAAACATGTTTGCCTACACAACAGACTAATTATTCCCAAATTTCGCTTGCAAACTTTAACTTGCTACAAAGTTGATACCCTCTACAATGCCGGTTTCATAGATTCAGCTTTGCACGTGAAGCTCAAAGGTAAATTGGATGGCGACCACAACGGTTTGAGCGCACAACACTCATTGACTTTAGGTATACAAAACTGGTTTGTAGTCGGCTTTTCTACTTACAAGTAGGTACCTACATATTTAACCCTTCATATTTTGTAGGTAAAAAATCGGTTCTATTTTGATGCGAGGCATTTTTTTCAGCCGAAAGTATTTTTCAGTTTTAACAGAATTGTAAATAATAAAGAACAAAAGGCATTTCAGAAATTAAACAATGAACCGCCACTGCCTTTCTTAATCAAGTATTCTTATTACTTATCAATTTGTTTCTTCTTGTTTAATTATATTTTTCATATTTTTGACGGGATCTCTTTTACCGAAATAAGCCCTCAGGGATATTGTTTCATTCAAAAGCTCCTACTTAAAAATATTAAGTACTCGTAATTAGTGAACTTGCATAAAATATCAAGTTCGTTAATTTTAATAAGATCTAAAGCCTTCAAGCTCATCTTGCTCAAACAACTACTGAGTATATTTTGTCAAATATTTATGCTTTCGTAGAATCACTGTGCAAGTAATAATACTAAAGCCGCTCATTAGATTCGTTAAAATATTGCTTGTGTTTGTCGTGCTTGATTTTTTCGTTTAGATGGAATGAATATTTTATTTCAACCTACTTTTGTCGGCTAGTGGTTCGTGTGACCCGAAACCGTGTGGCACGCAACAGCGGCGGTGCTAACACACGGTATTGGAATTTTTGTCCCTGTTCGCCACCCACTGTACGACTCTTTCAGGGGCACCGGAGATAGGGTTGCCCGTAGAAATAATTGTGGACCTCTTTTATAGCGGTGTGTGGGCGACACCTATCCGTTTTTATTAACGTTACCGTATACCGTCAAATCGGCACAAAGGACTTTCAGATGGTTGGCTGGTCACATAAAATTTTATAGTTTTTTTTTAGTAACGCTTACGTTGATAGACATATTACATATTTTATAAAAAATGTTATGGCCAACATAAGTGACATTAGTCTAGAATATTTATATCATGACATGAGTTAAATGTTTTATAGCGTGACTTCCTATCATTAATTTAAACATTTACTAGTGTCTCCAATAAATTATTCTAGTTGTCCTTTAATAAGTTAAATAGAGGTTGCAAACCGGTGTTTGAGTTATATCGTATTTTATGGAAATGGCATGCCCTACTTCGTTCGATTGCTGATTGTTGTGCTTGAACCTAATTATTAGTGCGGTTGTGTGACTAATTAGTATTTCTTATGCTAGGTACAATAATGACGACATAAAAAGGTTTACGTCGTTGCTCGAACCGTCCGTCTAACTCGTTTTAAACTAGTCGTCCTTTCGGGAGGGCATAGAGAATTCAATTTACATATTACAAGAGCCGGCTGACTGGACACCTCATTATCCCGTATAATGGTCGTCGCTGGGTTGCACTCCCACAAGACTTAATTACCCCTAATCTGGCATTCCGTGAATCTAACAGAAACCTCGCCCGAGTAATTACGGTCCACTGTTCTAAAGCTAATGGACTCGTTTATTTATCTACTAATTGCACGTAATCCGCGAATCAAGATCTAGATATCTCTGACCGTATTCTTGTGTTATGATATCCAGCAAAACTGACTTCATGATTGTTCCTGACAGACACTATATTCAGACTCTCTGGCGTTTCATAAACGGGGGACTGTGAATGAGAAAGTTTGAAGCCGCGTCTCAAAAATGGCGTGTTTTTTTTGTTAACGTTCAGGAATAAGAGGATAAGAAACGTCTCGTCGCGAAAATAGTTAAGTAACTTTTATGAAGTAGTTTTTGACCGGAAAGTTTGTCACGGTATAAGGAAAAGTCCTCACGTCGAAAAACTGGTATAAAATTTAGAACCACGTTTTTCTACGAATACTCTTTTTCTTACAAGGTTTAGTAAAAAATTTGTAGCGTACCGAGAGTGCATCGAGGCAGAATGTATCGCGTGCGTTCTGAAACGAAAAGCTTCATAAACCACGCGGCAGTCTCGTTTAAAAGTCGTGTGTAAACGTTATGATATCGCCCCGACCTGCTTACGTACACTCGTCGCACTTTGCCTGCCCCTTAATTGGAGGGGTTGGCATATTCCAACACGCGACTGTGTACACATGCAAACAAAAATAGACTCTCGTGCCGTACACCACAGACTAATATCCGAGAGTTTTGTAAACACCAACGATTGCACGAGGTTAGCGATTTTACACTGAAATAGTTCATAAAAAAATACTTTGATTATAATAATGTGTAATAATAATAACGATATGAACTCTAAATCATTTACTGAAAATACATGTAGGTACTTTAACTGTATTATAATTAGATACAAGTCATTAAAGCAGTTTTATGTAGAGAAAAAATAAAAGCAAATTGGATTGGTTCCTTGCAGCGGGCCACAGCATTATATCAAGTCAGAAGAAATGAATGCACTTTGATTCGGTGATAATAAACTTTTTTATACTGTTCCAAATTGAATTCCTTGCCTTAAATATTTCACTCCACTATGGGAGAATATTGTTCAACAGAACTGGCATTTCATTCGTAAATTGTTTGCAGCGTGGCAGGTTGGTGTGCGTTCTTTATTAAAATTATAATGAAAACAAAGTACCTGCATATTTGTTTTGGAAAGTAGGTACTAATATCAATGTTTAAATAGATGCGGATTACATGACTTGCTTAACTTTATACATTATGTTCAGCCTGATGTAAAACTTGTTGTCTTTGCAGATAATACAAATATAATAATTGGGGCGAATGACTTAAAATAATTGACCAAAAATGTAAATAAAAGCCTACAAAATCTCTGCGATTGGTTTACAGCCAATAACCTTTTGCTAAACACTAGTAAAACTAACATCATTGTATTTAAGACTACAACTCGCAATAATGACCATTTAGATGTACAAAACAAAGGAGACAAGATTGAATTAGTGGACAAAGTCAAATTTTTAGGGATTAACATAGATGTGTTTTTAAAATGGAAACAGGAGCTAGCTGCTATTGACTCTTCAATTTCATCAGCATGCTATGCACTCAGGAGCCTTAGAGATATGTTGGATCTAAAGCAACTAAAGGCTACGCGCTGGAAGAATCTAGGTTAAGATACAGCATAATGCTTTGGGGAAACAGCTATAGTTATAACTGTCAGAAAGCGTTTATTTTACAGAAACGGGCCATAAGGACTATACTAAGGATCTCACAAAGAGACTCATGTAGAGAGCACTTTAAAGAATTAGGAATTTTAACAGTACCAAGTTTATATATATTAGTAATCCTTAATTTCTTTGCTAAGTATATTCATGAGTATGAAACACAAGAGGAACGTAAGATAAGGGAAAGCACAAAAAGGAAGGAGTTCAAACACAGAAAGGCACCAAATTTTAACATAGCTAAGCATTGTTCCAGATATCAAGCAGTCGAGTTATTTACTCGTAATAGGTTACCGACTGATTTAAAATTATTAATTTATAGCTCTCACTCATTTAAAACTAAATTAAAAACCTTCTTATTGAAAAAATGTTTATACTCTGTATCAGAATATATGTCAAATGATAAATGATAAAATGTATATGTATGATCATAATAGTCACCTATAGTAATAGCAGTGAACAAGCTATACGATCAATTATCTTTTGACCTAAACACTAGGACCTTTATAATTTATACTCTCAATTGTTAAAATTTTCTTGACATTGAATTTTACATAATTACCTACTGATATAAATTTGACATTGTATTTATTTGTTGACATATTTTAAATTAATTTGACTCTTGAACTAACTTTTCACTTCAATTTTAATTAGGCTATTGAATGTTTTTGTTTCAGCATGTGATAATTTTATTTAATATGTAATGTTCAACACAATGTTAATTATTAATGAATAAAATAAATGAAATGAACTGCATCATTTTATCAACAAACGAAATTATAAACTATTATCCAATGATGAGTGATACAAATGTTGTTACCATCCTATATGCATGTCTTTTCTTGTATGTATGACACATGTTTAAGCAAATAAATATTATCTTATCATATACCTAGTTATTTCAATACTAATAAAGACTGATATTTTTCTGTGAGTTATACTAGGTCTCCATACTTTTCCTTTCATTTTAAGGAAGTTTCCCACGATATTGAAAAAGCAGGAACAGGAACAGTAGTCTATTACGTGAATATTTCAGATGATTAATCTGAAACTGCGTGCTTCGTTGAGACAAGGGCAAATGTACTTGAAGGGCTACCGGTCGGACGATGCACTTTGAAAATTTTATGTTGCCTAGTAAACATTGTCCTCAGAAGTTTCGCTGAAAAAAATAATAATAACGACAATATGAACGGCAAAAATATATTTGTGAAACTGAACGGCAAATTCGACAAGGGAATTTGTTTTAAATCATTTATTACTGTGGGACACCTAAAACCTTTAAAGAAATTGCCAATGAGTTAAAATTAGCCCCGGTTTGTTCTCTGTTTCTGCACATTACACTTCAAATTCCATCTATTGGTATTACCTACCCTTAACTTAAATGATTCCTCAGTTCTAGACATTCCGTACCGTCAAAATTCAACGCTTGACTTAAATACGCAATTACGTCTCGGGATCACAAGGTAGATAAATCACAAGAGGTAATATTAAATTGCTTATTCTCGGAAAGCTGAGCTGAACGTATTCGATGTGAAAAGAGTACATTGGTATTGTGACTAAAATTACATTAAATTAGTACTTGTACGAGATTAGGTCACATCTTCTTATTTAATATCTCAAAGTGCCCAGGCTTTTGAAACTCCGTGCTACACTAGCCCAGCTCAAGGTCAAAGTGTTATCACCAACGTGCAGCTTAATGTACATTAAGAGGGCGTAAACCGGTACACTAGCGCCACTCCTTTAAAAAATATTATCTCGTGACTGAGAAGGAATTATGAATAACAACTCAATGAGGACCCTCAGTAAGTGTGTCTAGAATTTTCTAATACCTTTTATAAAGTTTCATTATGAGACACGACGCAACAAAATTCGATCTAAAGAAACACCCCAAATTCCTCTAGAATTCTAGATCGTTCTTTTTTTAGATTTTCTTTCGCTCAAATTCGCTCGCATTCGCTCCCTTTAATACATTTAACTCCATCTGTTTGATGAAAAGCCAATCCGTCATAGACAAAGCTCATATAAAAAGCTCAACGGCTAAACCAACAATCACTTTCTCTATTCCTAGAACGTTTTAAAAAAAGGAAACCGTAACTGAAATTGTCATCATCTTTTATGAAACCATCGATAACGAACTGAACGTCGGCCTCTTGGCGTCTTTTCCCTTTTTTTTGTATTGTCCCTTAATCGCCACTTTGTTATTCAATTTGGAATGTTGCCAGCCGACTGCCTATTAAATAATACCGCGCTGAATCGGGAGATTCGCCTCGGCTACGGTAGATATAATAGTTTGCTTCCTGATAAAATTTAAGTGAAATATTCTTATGTTTAGTATCTGGAGGTGCCATTTTGAAACTCTTGTGGGAAAATTTCTGACTTTTAGTAATATTTTCAGTTTTTCTTTGACAATACTTTTTGGCTCACAATAAGGTTTAGTTGCTTAATCGCTTATTGCTTTTATAGTGTGGTATGAAATATACTTATGTAGTGGTTTCTTTTTTGGGCATATTTTCATTGCCCGTTTCATAGGAATATTTGATGGAAAGTAATGAAACGTGTCATACCGTCCCGTCCATACCTGCAGTATCAATCGTAAAAGTGCAGCGACGGATTCCATTGTTTGGGAGGTTTCAAAGAATTAATGGATTGCAATCGAAATTTTGCACGTACACTCTTTGAAACCCCGTGTCAAATGAATGTTGGAAGGCTGGGGCTGGTTTTCAAATAAGTGAAACACTCTGACAAAATTGAATGTGTTACCCTTAGGTAAGCAACTACGGCAGGTAGGTTTGCTTTCTTGGTCACAGGTTCTCTTAGAGAGCATGAAGTCTTTGAAATAGTGTAGCATAATCAGCCTATAATGTTCCCACTGCTGGGACCCAGGCCTCCTCTCTTTGAAAGGAGGTGGGCCGTAATCCACCACGCGGGCCCAGTGCGGGTTGGTGGATGGTCACATGTCTTCGAATTTTTGGTTCTAGGACATGACGGTTTCCTCACGATGTTTTCCTTCACCGTTTTGAGAGCAGTAGTGATGAAATAATTTACACAAAGTACAGCGCCTGTCTGGGTTCTAACCTACGCCCTACAACTCGTTTTTTTTTTTTTTTTTTTTTTTTTTTCCTATTTGGCAGCTCGTAGTTGTGACCACTAAGGTCCTGGCTACTTAACCGGGCAAACCTGTGGGTGCCTTAAGCTACTAACTTAAAGCCTCCAGCCAGGGGCGAACAATACTTAAATTTAGGTGACCGCACGCTAAGGGCACCCCCTGTGGGGTACGAACCTCGGCTTAGGGCGTCACTGAGGGGAGGGCAGCAAGATGGGACAGGCTGGATCTAAATTATATTATTATTATACTGGGGAATTTAAAACTACAGGCTCAGCTACGGCGCGGGCTGGCGCGTCGTCGAGCAAGGGTCGGGGGGGGGGGGGACAATTACGTCGGGGGCGTCGCGTAGGACCTCGGCGGCGAGGTCGGAACGATGGCGGTCTGTGTTTGTATACTGTACTGGTGGCCCTACTGCTCTCCTGGAGGAGGGTTATGGGGTCATCGGGGTCGGACAGGGCCTACAACTCGTAACTCGTGGCCGTTACTCGTACCACTAGGCCACCACTGCTCGCTTTGAAATATTGTGTTTTACACAAATTAGAAAATTCATATTAACAGCAGACTATAATTTAATCTGATTCAGCCTCATCTCGTTCTCTCATGTCAACTAAAGCTACTCAAGAATAAAATTAATGTCGATCGAATACTTTTGAGAGGAGATTGGTCTGTTACCGAGGTGAGTAGCACTTCGTGTATAATAATTTGATGTTATTATAATAAAAATATGTATGTTTTGGTTAAGGTATTTATCTATAGGCCTGCGTCGCCTGAAATAAATGGATTATTATTATTATTTATCTGGCCAATGTAGGTACGGTGGACGTACACTCTAAGAGCCTCTCTTGAAGCTCAAGGCTCTTATGACTGCAAACCTATCGCTATTTACCTACCTACCTTCATAGCACAGTTTTGAGTATACGAGAATTATGCTTTTTGTAGTCCTCTCTTATATTATTCACTTTAGACGTAAATAATAATAGTTTAACAACTACTTATCTTTTTGTTTCTTTTAATTTGTCATGGCATTCTTATAATTTTGTACTACGTATATTTTTTTTAATATATAGCCATGGGAAAGTGGTGGTTGCAAGGGTATAATCGACCGGGCAATATTGCGTGACGGCTGTAAACGTGAACACACGACATGTTGTTTAGGCTATGATTTTTGTGTAGTAAGACAACAACAACTAAATTATTGGAATGCGGTTCGTTATAATTGATAGAATTAGTTTGTTTAGGTAACTATTAAGGGTAAAGGTATCATTCACAAATTGTAGGTTGAAGGGATGTGGATAAATGAAATTAATAATATGTATAATAATGTTAGGTGTATTATTATGTATCACAGTGAAAAACATACTTACTAATGTAGCGTTTCTGAAGCATATCTCATATTTATTTTATTCTATCCATCTATGAGTCTTTTGGTTGGGTACAGTCAAAAATCTAAATAAAAAAATCTTGATCGAACTGAAGGATGCTGTGATACATTCGATGGAATGAGGAAGTCAGTTTTCACAGTCTATGTCGCTACTATGTAGTTACACTGTTACAAAAAAGGATGGATTACAAAAAGTTGTATAGTGAGGTTTTTGAGTTTTGACATGCTATACAGGTTCGGCTGTAGTATAAAATCATTACATGGGTTCGGAAATTATAAACGAATCGCTCATCCAGTGGGACAATGACGTAATTACGTTTTAGCTATTTTTCAGGAAAAATTTTTAAAAGTTTGAAATTGAAAATATATAATTCCAATGATTATGATATATTTCCAATGATTATGATTAAATCTTTTAATATTTATGTATGTTATTTTACTATAAATAATAATTTGTAATAACTTCATGAGAAAACTCAAGAAAACTGTAAAAAAAAATCCAAATAAAACAAACCTGATATACACTTATGCCATTTTATAAATGAAATATAACAATTATGACATAAACTAGGTTTTGAAATGGGAATAAATCATAAATTTAAACAACAAATTATTCAATTTAGTTTTATTTTTTAAATGTGTTTACATTTATATACGTACAATAAGAAGTATACATATTTTTTTTGAAAATGATTTTCAAAAATGTAGTTTTTATATTAAAACAAAGATACCTAGATAATGTAAGATACCAACTTGATTTTATAAAAAAACAACCGTAACTATAATTCTGTCGTTTTTGTCATAGATAGAATTTTCGAAACGTGAACTTAGATATTCAAAACTCATTTTCGACATTTTCGTAATTACGTCGTTGTTCTATTGGATGAGCGAAATGTCGATCAGTTTCTGTCAGACGGCTTTTCATATTATTATCTTCATCAGAAAACTTTTACTAATGACAAGCTGACTTTTAATTCATTCGCAAATGAAAATACGTATGAAACAGATACTTGTTTTCGCTATCTGAAACGAAAGTTGTTCATGAGTACTTTACCCTGAAATATTGCCTATGAATTTAAAGGCAACCTATATAAATATTATATTTGAAATTACAGGCTAGTTACAAACTGTAGGTATCGTGACGTAATGAAAACTTATCGCTTAATAATAAATAAGTGATCGTGTACTGAGAACGTGTTACCGAGGCCACCTGTCACTGAACACAACGTTGGACGTTGCACTGTAGTGTCTGAACATAAATGTTCAACATTTAACATGACCGCTTACATTGTTGCCACTATGTATGGGAGCAAGATTATTTATGACTGAGAATTACAATGAGAATTGGGAGGCCTCTGTTTTTACTCGTGTATGTCGTTGACTGAGAGTTGTCTATGCACGTCACAGGCCTAAATCTATAAACGTTGCTTAGCTCATACTTAGGCTAAGCGTTATTCCTGTCACTGTCAAACTACAAGATCAAGATAGAGACGGGAACATGTCTCATTTCGGAGTCATGTCATGTCAAAGCACGAGCTAAATAACGTTTATAGATCTCGGCCATATAGTGCACGTCTTGTTTCGGACTCGGAACGGAGACCTATTCATGTCGAGCTTTTACGAGCAAGTAAGAGAGAGAGCTAGGAAGACGGAGAAAGAATATAATAGATTGGTAAGCTATGTTTCAAAATAGGTACCGATAGAAAAAAATATGGTTTTTGAAAATGAGTTTCATATTGTTTTCCTGTTAGGTTAAGATTAATAAGAAAGAAGAAAAGAAAAATTGTTTATTCTGCACAAACAAGACGCACGTTACAAAAAATAGACAAAATACATACACTAATAAAAACTAGCCAAAAGCCGATAATAGTCGTAAATATACGATAGAACATAATATTTTAGTAATGAAATACTTTCCCACGTATTACAAAAGTTTCCTTCTAAAAAGTCTTCACGCGGCTCACACGTAACTACTGGGAAAAATAGAAGAGCAAACATGGTCGCCTCAGGCAGTCCAGTAGAGAATCGTATTCGTTAGCGCTGTCCTTTTGTCATTAGCAGTCTTTTTTATTACTAATTCTTCCTTTATTTCGTCTTAGAATTTAGCTTTTGAGACTGAATTTTCGCAACAAACTTGTATTTTCATAGACCTATGTATTATTATGATTTGATTTCGATCAGCTTGTCGTCAGACACTACGCTAAATATTATGTTATTTCTAATAGCTATCCATTGCATTGCAAAATTATGAAGAAACAGAGAAACTCATCACTCCCTCACACACCCCAATACAAACCACACGCAACACACATACTACAAACACCACAAACACCCCTCACACACTTACCCACACACCCATGCACCCTACACTCACCACATTAACTCAACATCCCAATTCATATGTCCTGTATTGTTTATATTTATCTTATTTTTTTATTATTAATTAACTAATTCTAAATTAACTATATTAACTTTACCTAATAAGCACTTTTGCATGGAACATCATTCCATTCTGTATCTGGAGAAGGTAGTTGTTAGCTGCGCTATTGTTTATACTTTGCAGCTATCCTCGTTTTACTTTTTGTACCTATTCTTGTGTTATTGTTCCAATAATTTATTGATATATTTTATTATTGCTGGACTCGGAAATAAAAAAGCTTATAAAAAGATGCGCTTGCGATCATTAAGCATAACACTTTTAGTTAACACTTTTAACTTCTATTGTTGACTAGGACCCGCTTCGGCTTCACAAGAGTGCAATTTACTTGTGAAGACGGTATTCTGTTCACGACAAGTTGTACAAGTTCTGAGCAGTAACCTAACAAAAAAGAACTAGGCTTGCATGAATTCAATATAGTATTTCATCAGTATTATTAAGTGGTAATTACTTGTGTATATATTTATATAATATATTATCACCTATGTCAATCTGGAATAATGTATTTTTCAAATGGCGAAAGAATTTTTTATATAGGATCTGTGGTTCCGGAGATTACCCTCCACACATACACAAACTCACAAAATTCGCGCTCTCTCTCTCGTTTTATATATATTAATTAATAATAATAATTATTATTATCTCTCTTGACATTTCTCGGGACCCTGGGTTCCCGGACCTTTACGAGGGGCCGAAGCCAACTCGCAGAGGCACGTTAGACGTTTTTAAAATTATTATTATTATAAGTAGAAGGCTACTTTGTACTACTGTTTGTATTTTATGTCTTTTTTTTTTGTAATGTGCGTCTTGTATGTGCAGAATACACAACTTTTCTTTATTTTATTAATGTTTGTTTCCTACATCTATTTCTAAGTTTTTATCCTATACCAACAGAATTCGCGTCTATTTATTTCTACTTTTATTTCATCCTGCCATTAGTTTTTTATACCTTCTTCCTTAACTACAGATTTTTCTTCAAGCCACAATTTTTCATTCGACGAAATATACAATATTCCTATAGTACCTAAGTGTATATGGGCATAAGTTAGATTTTGCATCACACACGAAGTACGTCATAAGTTTGAAGTAACAACTCATGGCATAACACGTCTGTTATGCGCCGGCCAGATATGGGTCAGAGTACTCACAGTTAGCGGTCGACTGTTAACGATCTGTAGCTGTGCGTGTGTGTGTGCGTGTGTAGGACACAGATTATATCGTGTGACCAGCTCATTAGCTGCATATGGAAGTTACTGTAAGGACGACAATGGATGTGTATTAGATCTGTTCCTGTATTAGATTACGATGGTAAAATCAAAAATTTTGGACAGTAAAAGATAGGAATTAAAAAATATAGGAAAAAAATTGAGGCTGGATTTCCACGAATTTCAAAACTGTGTGTGGAAGACGAGCGCTGAGCGGGGAACTATCCAGCAATAGAATTAGTTTATAATGAAAATGGAGCAATTCGCGCAATTAGCAATTCGTTTCGCGAAGGTAATGACTGTCGTTATCAATACTAATTATTATGCTTTTTTATACTTTACGTTATAATAAAATAAAATAAACTGAAATAAGGTTAAAAAACTTATTTTATTAGAATAAAATAATGCATTTATTGCTTGACGAAATACATACTAAAATACTAATAAACTCAAATATTTACATTTTGATAGTAAAAATAAAGGAAATACCTAATTATTACCTAACTACAAACATAGAAATGGAGAGATAATATATTATTTACATGTTAGTACTTAATTACTTAATAGGAGCTGTATCTAAAATAATATAAATCTAGTGTTTATTATATAACTATATACATTTTATTCTATACTGACAACAAATTCAACACCTGTTTAGATAGAATAGACTTCTTCTTCCGTGGTAACCTTCTTAAAACCAGAAATATAAGAATCCGAATGAAGAAGAAGTCTATGTATAAAGTCGGTGTTTGTGACAACCCGGGACATTTTCCTCGTGTTGTCACGCCTAAACTGTTTAACTAACTTACTGCAAGATTCGGCGGCCTCTTCCGAAAGCTCACCTATTGACAATAATGCGTGGTCAATTACTTCCGAACCATGAATGAGGAGCTTATGAACAGACGAGGGCAGGTTGAACCATGGATAGGTAGCAACAAGCTTACGTGCTGTGTCTAGAGCATACTGTTTAAAAGCCGCGTTATTAATTTTGTATCCCGACGAAAGACACTGCAGTAGATTATGACATCTGTCAATAAGGTCTTTGTCTAATCCAGTAATTTCCGCTGAAATAGCTGAATTAGAAAAAAATCTTCTGGCAGTGTTTCCGTCGTTGGATGTGCCACTTCCTCCACTACGCGGTTTGCTGACTATTAGACCAAGTCGCTGCCTAAATTGTTGCTGGACATGTTGTTTTTTCTATGTATGAAGAGCTTTATCGTCTGATGAAAGCGCCTGCCATTTTTTTTATCGAATCTATTGGAAACTTTAATAAAATATCGGATAAAAAGAAAAGATGAAGAAAAGAATCGGATACGCGAATGAAGAGGAGGTAGTCCAAATTTATATTTACTACCATCTACAGTTTTGCTACGTGATTTATCTATATTATTCATCTCTTTTGGAGTTCAACCACACATAGTAGGTGCTATACACCTACTACAAGATGTATCACTCAGAGCACTGCACACTTTACCATCAACCATGGTTAATTGTAAATAATGCTGCACCTTTATTTCACATCCGTTGTGAGTGAAAGAAGATGGCTGTAAACTGTCAATTTTAGTCTTGAAATAAGCTTCTTCTTGCACAGAAAGGTCTTTCGATTCATTGACAAATTGGAATCGAATTGCACTACAATATCTGGTGGAGGAAGGGCGCGGGTTTTTCCAAACTATTTGGTCTGGGTCGGAAGTATTTGACTTACAAACTAATTGGCGAGGACAATATGAAGTAAGAAACGTACTGCCATCATTATCGATACCAGAATCTCCAAAACACTGTATATATTCGCTGTACCCCGTACTCCATCAAATTCTTTGTTAACCTCAATATTATTCAAAACTTTTTTTTGAGATTCTAGTATCCGGCATGCAGTATGATCTAACAATGATTGTAATTATACTTCCGCAGATGATTCTGTGATAAACTCTTGCGATGGATAACACCGCTTCTTAGCTTCCAACACTTTCTGATAAGAAGGTAATGCATTCGGTGATTTTGCATTAAAATGAAGTCTTTCACAACAAGGTACTGATGTTTAGTCAGTTTAGTCTCATTTATGAGAGACAAGACTTCGTCAGTGTTGAAATTTAAAATACCGCCGTTAGATAAACTTGAATCATCCAACAAAGAATTTATCGCGGAACTGTCTACTTTACTTAACTCTGCAAGCCTGCGGCGTTTTGATCTCTTGCTACACTTCTCGAAGTCCTTCCTGTACTGATGCTGTTGAGTGCTTGTCGAAGCCTCTGCTGCTGGCCGTTGAGTGTCGTGGCTTCCTGCTGCTGCACAAGTTGGCAGAATGCAAACTTCAATTTCGTTCAGCCAGTTTCCGTACTTAGAGACCATGCATGAATGCTTGCGAGAGACTTGCTTCCAAATAGCTACAAATCTTGTAAAAAGATTAGTAACTCTTTGTTCTAAATCATCAGCAATCAAATTCTCAACATCAGGCAGCAACTGTATCAGGGCTTGAAAAACTCGACGCCACCGTTCCAGCGGGCTTAGCATGACGCTATCTATCTCTTCGAAGAATAGAGACGGCTATTCCCATACAAAGTGACATTTCGTTTCTCTATTTTTGACATCGCACCGTAAAAATCTGTCATTTTGTCTTTCGTTTCTGCCGATCGTTGTCTAGCAGGCTTAGCACAAGCACCGTCTTGTCGACGGAAGAATAGACAAAAATGACATTTCGTGAAGACAGTGCGACGGCAGCAAAGTAGTAAGAGTCAACTGCACTTTATACGAAATTCAGTAATTTATTCACGTTTATCTTTTATTTTGCTTATATCTTGAAAATGGTGTGTCCTATCGCAAAAATAATGAAAATTTCGACCCCCTTTATGAAACCCTTAAACCCCTAAAACTCAACATGTAGGTAATCATTTTTCACATTTTCCATACAAAAAGTGAAAATTTCCTTTTTTCCTTTCCATTTTTATACTTTGTGGCCGTCGAGTAAAAAGTTTTCTACCGTCTTTAGCATGGCGATTAAAAATCAAATTGTCTTCACTACCTTAGACAACTGTCTTCTGAAATAGTCTACATTAAAAATGACCTAGACAACGATTGGCAGAAACGGAAGACAAAATGACAGATTTTAGAAGGATTTTTACGGTGCGATGTCAAAAATAGAGAAACGAAATGTCACTTTGTATGGGAATAGCCGTCTCTATTCTTCGAAGAGATAGATAGCGTCATGCTAAGCCCATAGGTCCTTTTTAATGTAGACTATTTCAGAAGACAGTTGTCTAAGGTAGTGAAGACCAATTGATTTTTTAATCGCCATGCTAAAGACGGTAGAAAACTTTTTACTCGACGGCCACAAAGTATAAAAATGGAATGGAAAAAGGACTTTTTCACTTTTTGTATGGAAAATGTGAAAAATGATTACCTACATGTTGAGTTTTAGGGGTTTAGGTGTTTCATATAGGGGGTCGAAATTTTCATTATTTTTGCGATAGGACACACCATTTTCGAGATATAAGCAAAATAAAAGATAAACGTTAATAAATTACTGAATTTCGTAAAAAGTGCAGTTGATTCTTCCTACTTTGCTACCGTCGTACTGTCTTCACGAAACGTAATTTTTGTCTATTCTTCCGTCGACAAGACGGTGTTTGTGCTACACCTGCAGTTCGGATTTGCTGTCCTTAATAGACAGCCAATTATCTAGTACAAGCATTCTTTTGAAAGAACACTCAATACTAGTGTTACAACTATACTGGCCCGCTAAGACGCTGGCAACACTGTCAGCGTGCCCGCACCACTGTCAAGCCCCTCCATGCACTTCAAAACGCCATGACGGGAAATAGTGCTTAAATAAGCTTGCACGTCTCATTATCGCTCTCTTTTTCACAAGGACAACTAACCAGGTCGAAGCTCTGTCAGCTTACGTTTTGATTATATTTCTGTATTGCTGTTTGTGCTAATAATTAAAACCCGATAAGTATAATCTTGTGATTTATATTGTACTTAATAAATTGATTGTAGTTAAATATTTATGTAAACTAGTGATTGTTAATTGTAAAAGATTCTATTTAAAATATCTTGCAGTGATTTCTGTGATTAAAGTAAATTAATAAGGTTGTTTGAATTTCATTTATTATAAACCCTGTGTTTAATCAGTTGTTACAGTTTCAGAAGTGGGATTACTCCGCTCATCATGAAGAGGCACCGAGCTAGATGCAGTAGCAGTGAATCTGATGATTCAGATGTGCAAGCCGCAGCAAAGCGGGCAGTACCGTCTACCCACGGAGAACCATCGAGTAGTAAGCTAGAACAGTTGGTAAACGAAAAAGTTGAAGGTATGATGAACAAATTCTTTAGCAGAACGCGTGAAAATAGAAGTGACAGTGTTAAAGGCGACATAATAATTCCGTTATTTGACCCGGATGATAAAGATAATAACGTGTTTGTTTGGCTGAAGAAAATCAACCAGTTGGGTGATATTTATGGCTGGGATGAGGCAAAGCGCTCGTATTACATGCAGACTAGATTAGATTGTTCAGCTAGACGTTGGTATAATAGGCTGGATAATTACGATCTTACGTGGTGCGAGTGGCAGGAACTTTTGAAACGTACGTTTCCTTGGATGTTTGAATTTGCGGAATTAATTGAAGAGTTAGTCGCTCGTAAGAAAGAAAGAACCAAAAGAGACTATGAGTAAATACTTTTATGATAAATTAGCAATGTGCCGTAGATGTAGGTTCGATGACAGTGCCGCGGTCTCGTGTATTATTCGTGGCCTACCCTCTGAATTACAAGCTAGCGCTAAAGCTTTGAAAAGTACAAACCCAGAAGAATTGTATTGTCAGTTTTTGGTATCAATGGAAAATTATCAGTCGTATTCATCGCGATTTCGTGAGAATGATCAACGAGCTTTGAGACATTCTTCTAATGCTAACAATACTTTGAAGCCGGCTGAAACGAAATCGGGCCATTCATTCATTCATTCCAATACAATTAAATGCTACCGCTGTAATACTGAAGGCCATTTGGTTAGGGATTGCACTAACCCTGACACTCGGTTGTTTAAAAACTGTGGGAAGACCGGGCATATTACAAGATTTTGTAGGCAGAATGTTCACACTGACTCGAATAAAATAAAAGAAGTGAAAGTTATACAAAGTTTTAACGATTTATACTTTAAAAATATAACTGTTAATGGGTTAAAGGCTATCGCATACTTAGATACTGGGGCACAAAGTAATGTCATAAGTTACAGTTTTGCGAAATTATTACAGTGTATTATAGAACCAAGCGATAAAATTTTAAAAGGTTTTACTGGCAGTCCAAAACCCGCACTGGGCGAAATAAAAATCAATGTTTCCTTGGATGGTTTATCGGTAAAAACGAGTGCTTTAGTTACTCATGTCGACTTGGGAAAAATCGATATATTGTTAGGGCAGCCTGTCATTAATAGAGATGATGTATCCCTTGTAATAAATGGTAATTCTGTGATCCTTTCCCAACATCACAATAATATCCAAGGCATAGTCGTAGAAAATACTGAACAAAGAATAGACCTCGTTTCCAAAAATAGTTTGACTATTCTACCTAACGAAGCAGCAATGGTTCCAGTGCTAATTAATGGTGGATCAAAGGGAGTAAATACAAATCCTCGTTATTTCAACCTGTCAGATCAAGAGTACATTATCCCGGCGTCTGTGGTGGAGGGCTCCGAGGGTTTTCTCAGAGTTTACAACCTGGGTTCAAAAGTTGTGGAGTTTGCAGCTGGCCAGGTGGTGGCAAGAGGGCAATGCTGTGCCGAAATATTGCAAGAAGCTGAAGCTGGCTTGGTGAGTCAAATCTTTCTTTGTTGTTGGTCCAATTCTGACGCTGGGCTTCAAAGCCGAAATAATATAGCTGTTGGTGGTTTCGTACCGAATTTTGCTGATGCAGATGTGACAAAATTGGACCAAAAGGATGTACTTTTAGTTAATGATGGTTTATGTGCTGATAATATGTGTATTGGTGGTGTTAATTTGGCAAACATAAACGTGGGTAATATAAGCGACGGCGATAAGCTACGTTTGTTTACTATTTTGTCTCAATATAGTTCTTGTTTTGCGTCTAAAACGTTGGAATTGGGACTCACAGGCCTAGCAGAGATGGAAATCAAATTGAACACTGATAAGCCTGTGTATCATCGCCCGTATAGACTTTCATTACCAGAGCTTTCAACTGTTCGTGAAAAAGTTAAAGATCTTTTAGACGCCGGCATTATTAGGGAATCAAATTCAGATTTTGCATCACCCGTTGTATTAGTTAAAAAGAAAAATGGAGACATAAGGCTATGCGTAGATTATCGGACCCTGAATGCAGTAACTATAAAAGATAGATTTCCTTTGCCTATAATTGATGATGAAATTTCTAAATTAACAGGTAAAAACTTCTTCACTAGCTTAGATTTGTCACAATCTTATCATCAATTACCGGTTTCCGAAAATTCGATTCACAAAACTGCCTTCATTACACCGGACGGGTAATATGAATACGTTCGGGTTCCGTTCGGTTTAGCAAATTCACCTGCGGTTTTTCAACGTTTAATGAATAAAATTATTAATAAGGTTAAGAAAATGGGTCATAGCGACCATATTCTGGCATTCATGGATGATATTTTATTACCAAGCAGCGATATTCCACGAGGTTTAGAGCTACTAGAACTTCTCCTGAAAGTATTACGTGAGGCCAATCTTAAACTCAATATGAAAAAGTGTTCTTTTCTTCAAACTGAATTAAATTATCTCGGTCATTACGTTTCGAAGGATGGCATTAAGCCAGGTGATTACAGTCTCTCAACCAGTTTTAGCAATCTATGATAGAAATTTGCACACAGAACTCCATACGGATGCAAGTAAATTCGGTGTTGCAGGAATTTTGCTTCAGCGTCAAGTAGATAACGCTTTAAAACCTGTAATGTACTTTAGTCGCACAACTACGCGTGAAGAACAGAATTATCACAGTTACGAATTGGAGACACTAGCAGTTGTTGAGTCGTTAAAAAGGTTCAAAGTTTATTTGTTAGGTATTAAGGTAAAAATATTAACGGATTGTGTTGCTATTCGTCACACATTTGTTAAAAAAGATCTAGTTCCGAGAATTGCACGCTGGTGGCTGCAAATACAAGAGTTCGATTTAGAAATAGAATATAGGGCTGGAGACAAAATGAGGCACGTTGATGCGCTGAGCCGTAACCCAGTAGATGCCCACGTTTATGCTCTGTCTGCCGATGATTGGTTTCTTACTGTTCAAATGCAGGATCCTAAGCTATGTAACATTATCAACCAATTGCGTGGACCTAATGCCAATCCAGACATATTGAATAATTACAAAATATGTAATGAACGTTTGTATAAGAAAACTTTATATGGAGATCGTTTGTTAGTCCCTTGTAATGCTCGTTGGAAGGTTTTGCAAAAATATCACGATAATATGGGGCATAGTGGATTAAAGAAATGCGATAGTACTATAAAAGAAAAATTGTGGTTCCCTAAAATGACTAAGTTCATTAAAAAATATGTCACTTCATGTCTGGATTGCGCCTTTCGGAAAGGACATTATGGAAAACTGGAAGGAAAATTAAATCCTATCCCAAAACCTGAGGTGCCAATGGATACTCTACATATTGATCATTTAGGGCCTTTCCCGAAGTCTAGTAAACACAATCAATATATTTTAGTAATTACATGTTCCTTCTCAAAATTTGTTGTTGCTAGAGCAACACGCACCTTAAGTTCAGCTGAAACTATTCATATTTTACATGATGTATTTTCATTATTTGGTTTCCCTTCCACCATAGTGTCCGATCGTGGTCTTGCGTTTTGTAGCCGTTATTTTAAAGATTTCGCAGTTAAACACCTTATAAAACATGTGCTGACATCAGTTGCAACACCGAGAGCTAACGGTCAGGTTGAGAGGGTCAATAGAACAATTTTAAATGGTTTAAGAACTAGCAGTGAGGAAAGTAACTGGGACTGTTGCCTGCCTGATATAGTTTTAGGTGTTAACAACACGTGCCATGAAACCACAGGTCAAGCCCCCTTTAATTTAATGTTCAAACATAAGAGTAAAGTATCAAATTTGGAAAATAGCGAAAGCAATTTAAGTATAGACAATAGAAGAGCAAAGGCCACTGCTAACATTAAACGTAAACAACTATTAATGAAACGTCAATTTGATAAGAAACGTAAAGAGGGTCGTATCTACAAGAAAGGGGACTTGGTCTTATGGCGTAATCCAAAAGGCTGTGGTCAGTCTGGAGTAAATACGAAGCTTGATGCTACGTATGCTGGGCCGTATAGAATAACTAAGTCACTTGGTCATGACCGGTATATGATACGCAGCGTTAAAGGATTTAGAGGGTACAAGAAGTTTAGTACAGTGGTGGCTGTAGATTCTTTGAGGCCGTATGTAGCTGTTGTTGGTTCTGGTAGTGATGATGCTGACAGTCAATTAGATACAGAGGATCTTATAGATTTATTGGAAAGTTGACTAATGCACATCGTGTGGACACTTTGTTTCAGGACGGCCGAGCTGTTACAACTATACTGGCCCGCTAAGACGCTGGAAACACTGTCAGCGTGCCCGCACCACTGTCAAGCCCCTCCATGCACTTCAAAACGCCATGACGGGAAATAGTGCTTAAATAAGCTTGCACGTCTCATTATCGCTCTCTTTTTCACAAGGACAACTAACCAGGTCGAAGCTCTGTCAGCTTACGTTTTGATTATATTTCTATATTGCTGTTTGTGCTAATAATTAAAACCCGATAAGTATAATCTTGTGATTTATATTGTACTTAATAAATTGATTGTAGTTAAATATTTATGTAAACTAGTGATTGTTAATTGTAACAGATTCTATTTAAAATATCTTGCAGTGATTTCTGTGATTAAAGTAAATTAATAAGGTTGTTTGAATTTCATTTATTATAAACCCTGTGTTTAATCAGTTGTTACACTAGTACCTAAAACAAAACAAAAAAATAGTTAAATGCTGATCAACAACAATAAATATTTCGTAGCAAGTGCTACGCGCCCAGGCGCTCGGCGTAGGCCCTGGCTGCACCTCACAGCTGCAGCATGCGCAAATACATTTTTTAAAGTCTAGTAGTAGAGATTTCAAGCGATATTTTTATACCTAATTCAATGGCACAAGTAGATACAAACATAAGTAAAAGCTTCAACATAAAAAAATACAGAAATAAATACTAACGCAGCGGCGTAGCGCTCTATTAAAATAAAATGGTGCATTGAAAATGCAAAATAGTAAAGTAAATTAATAATACATACCTGTAACTTGAAAGTCCATTGCAAAATAACATGTCAGTAGTATAGTATTGGGCATTCTGTCCCACCTGCCGCGCAGGCGAACTAGTTCGTCTACGCTCCGTTGTGACAGAATGCCCAATACTATACGGATTCGAATAAATTGAGCATTCTGAATTTCACCCATCGAATTCGCTATGCTCAATTTATTCGAATCCGTATAGTATTGGGCATTCTGTCACAACGGAGCGTAGACGAACTAGTTTGTCTGCGCGACAGGTGGGACAGAATGCCCAATACTATACTACTCAGGTCACAGACAAGTTTGAACTTGAACACACGCGTCGCGTCTTAGGCTAATTAGCGCTTGGTGATAACACGTTTGATAACTAATTAGATGTGTTCACTTCCGATGCCGAAAAAGGAATGTTGCGAACAATAGATTGCAAAACCTTTTATACCCTCAAGTAGTATGACAACTAGTGGGTACATGAACCAGATATCATGACTTAGCTCAATCATTGCCATCGGAGCCCTATGACCTACTACGGGACCACTGAGCAATGGAGCAATTTATATTGGTGGATTTGCAGCTTCCTCACACGACTCTGCTGAAAAGCGAGCCTAAGGTAAAACCTAAACATTACCTAAACAATGGAACACAAACCGATATATTTTAGAATAATGTCGCAGGATAGTTATTTGTTCACCTGACATGATTTCCCTTCATAATTTTTGTGAAACTTTTATGTGCTTATAGTTTATGTCGGTACTCCAAAGGAAACAACCAATTGGAACCGTGCACCTAGCTTCTGACGTTTCATAAGTGCCCATGTTGGTTTATGTGAAATAAAATATTTTGATTTTGATTTTGATTTTACTCAATTCGGAAACTATAATTATGAGCTTTTAAGCAGCTTGCTGATCATACAAAAGAGTTTGCCGATAAAAAAACGCCCTTTAGAACCTTAAACATTTTAAATTGGTACATTTCTACGAACGAAGTCACCGATGTCGTTAACTTAGAAGTGTTCAATTAAATAAACGTAATTCGATTTAAGAGGTGAATCAACAGGCTGTGATTTGTTTGGTATAACTTACAAATATTAGCAGGCTCCGTCTTTGAAGCCCGTAAACAACAATTAGTTTTAATATGTTTATTAATTAAGAACAATGAATAACTTTTCTAAACTGATTTCCACGCGTAGGTACAGTTAGGGAACAACATTGTTTATAAAATTGTCACATTACGTCAATTACCCATTTCATACACCTGGCAAAGAGTGACAGTTGTGATTTAAATATACCTACGGGTAATTTAAGTTGGTTAGTTGGTGGTATTAATTTCTCGACTTAGTTTGTTAGTAGCAAACTAACAAATGAATCCTCCAATTTGTATTTATATATTAGGTTGGGGAAAAGTCTTTTCGCATTATAGTATGTATGAACTTGTAATAAAATCTCTTTGGCTATACTATTTGTATCTGGCTGGTTTTGGTATCATTGAAAGTTTAAATTTTAAAGAACATAATTCCAAATTCAAATTAGGAAAATGTGTGATTTTCTTTTGTTTTTCGTACTGTCAAGATGAGTGAATCTAATGAAGAAATTCGATACATTTTAAAATTTTACTGCTAAAAAGGTAAAAATGCAACGCAAGCCGCGAAAAAAAATTGCGATGTTTATGGACCTAGTGCAGTGTCTGTGAGAGTAGCACAAATTTGGTTTAAGAGTTTTCAATCCGGAAATTTTGATGTCAAAGATGCACGTCGCTCTGGTCGCCCTATTACGGATAAAATGGATGCCATTTTTGAAAAAGAGAGCCAGATGCAGCGGCATATCAGTAGTTACGACGTAGCTGAAGAACTGGGAATTGAACACAAAACAGTTTTGGCACATTTAAAAAAAAATGGGTACACACAAAAGCTCGATATTTGGGTACCTCACGAGCTCACTGAAAGAAACCTAATGAACCGTGTACTCATTTGTGATTCTTTATTACGACGTAATGAAACCGAACCATTCTTAAAGAAGCTGATAACTGGTGATGAAAAGTGGATCACGTACGACAAGAACGTGCGAAAAAGGTCGTGGTCAAAGGCCGGTCAGGGTTCACAGACTGTGGCGAAACCCGGGTTAACTCGCAACAAGGTGATGCTGTGTGTGTGGTGGGATTGGAAGGGCATTATTCATTATGAGCTGTTGCCACTAGGCAGGACCATCGATTCTGAACTCTGCTGCGAACAACGGATGAGATTAAAGCAAGAAGTTGAGAGAAAGCGGCCGGAATTAATCAACAGAAGGGGTGTGGTTTTTCATCATGATAACGCTAGACCTCACACATCTTTAGCCACTCAGCAAAAATTAAGAGTGTTTGGCTGGGAGGTGTTAATGCATCCGTCGTATAGTCCTGACCTTGCACCTTCAGATTTCCAACTGTTTCGGTCTCTTCAGAATTTTTTAGGCAGTGTCAGGTTAACATCACGAGAGGACTGCCAAAACCACTTGTCGCGGTATTTTGATCAGAAGTCCCAAAATTTCTATAGCAATGGGATCATGTCACTACCTACAAGATGGCAAAAAGTTATCGAACAAAATGGTACCTACATACTTTAGTTAAATGTAAATAAACTATACTAAAAAAATGTTTTGAATTTTCTTAAAAAATGCGAAGAAACTTTTTCCCCAACCTATTATATTACAAGCTGACCCGACAGACGTTGTCCTGTCTTAACTGTGAATGTCATTATGTCGTTTAGTTGTAGTTTTGACTATTGACTAAAATTAAAACTATCGACTCATTTATCAACCGGTCCATCTGAGTTAAACGATATTTGCAGCGCGCATTCTGTCAATCGCTTACAGTTATTTCAAACAACTCACAACTAAGTAAAATTAATATTGGCGTTAAGTTTTATTAAATTTTGTAACGTTCCGATCAACTGCCTTATTTTTTTATTTCATAAGATCCTTCTCCTGACAATAACGAACACAACTTTTTTTTTTCGTGAAATCGGTCCAGCCGTCAATGCGTGATGGCGTGACCAAGGGAAATACGGATTCATTTTTATATATACAGGGTTAGTTTTCAAAGACCAGCCAAATTTAAGGATGTGGTACAGACCATCAAACTGAACAACTCTCTCCATGGGACCAATATCATCATCGCGAAAAATTTATAAACTGTCCCATACAAAACTTCAATACCTACTCGACCCAAATGTATAGGACCGCTGATTTTTTTTTCGCGATTACGATATTGGTCCCAAGGAGAAAATTGTTCAGTCTGATGGTCTATACCACACCCTTAAATTTGGCTGGTCTTTGAAAAATAACCCTGTATAGATAGATAGATTATGTTTATAAAGTTCTTCTGCTTTCTCTACTACTTGACTCAAGAAAATTATTACTTAATGTAGAATGAACAGTTTAAAACTTAATTACCTACGTATTTTATTTTTCATGGCCAGTGCTTATGAAGATTTACAAAAAGAGAAACTTACAACAGTCAAATTATGTTTCTGCAATATAATGCTAATCGTGGCTATAGTTAGATCCAAAGTGTGTGGCTAACACCCATACACTGTCAAAATTGCTGATTGTACCAATATTTCCCAACTAAATAGGTATATTGTATAGTGTCGATAGACTTCCTGTTCAAAAATTAGTACCAAAGAATTAGCTCAACGTTAATTACAATGGTTTTAGACAATCAAATAAAAAAAAAAAATGCCATTTGATTTAGGCATGGGGCGAATAATCCGCATTCTATCACAAATACTTCTGCAGCATCTCTTAAAGGAATTGTCTACTCGATGATCGTGCTATTTCTAAAGAAAACGTTTTAAAACACTTGTCTTCCTAAGCTTAGTGCTGTAATTAATAGTCACTGTGACGCGAGACATTGGATGTTTTCTGATTAAAAAGCGAATCTTGATTCGTTTAAATTTAGAACTCGATCAAAATAATTGGAATAGCATGTCAGTCAATAAAAACTTGGGACGCAGCCGCTCGAGACCAATTAAATAAAACAAGTTTACGAAATCAATTAGTTGCAATGTTGGCTTTACACAAGTTGTTATTGAGTTTCCCAACTCGTAATATGTCCTACGTTAGGTTTTATGTATCCTTTTAAATTTAATTTAACTTTTGGCAAATGAACTTTGTCATTCGGCTTTACGTTTTGGTAATAGTGTTTTTACGCTTTTATTCATTCTGTTCTTGTTACAGAGTCAAGCCTCTGTATTTTAAATGTTTATTTGAACAATTATAACTTTCTGTTATGAGAGTGTAGATCGTAAACTTTTTATTGAGCAAATTGACTTGCATTACGTAACTTTGTTACTTAAGTGGCTGAAAATGGTGTACTAACATACTTACTTGTTCTTTGTTGGTAATGGGTGTTTTCTTGCCGTATTGTTGATATTGGGTATACAAGCCTTCTTTCCAATAAGGGACTAGTTTTTATGCAAGAGAGCAAAAGTGATCGCTGTTTTTAGGTTTGGAAGGGTTACTCAGTATGATATGACCATCAGAATCGATAAAATAGTGTTTGATATGCTTATTAAACAAAGTGTTCGAATAGAGCCAGTAAAATCGATAATCATTCTATAAAATCAGTAATAACGTAAAAAAAAATATGGGTTTTGGTTTGTGATGAAAAATGATCCACGAAAAAATAAATGCGGATTAAAAAAATAACTCATAAATAGTTGGTTTTCAGCAATGGAAAAGGTTGAAAACGCGTAACTTTTTCTTTGTTTCTTTCCTGGATACATTCGTCTGAAACAATTTTATTTATTTTTGGTATTGGCTGTACGTCGGATTTCGGATTTTGAGCCGAGACCTTGTAACGAAACCAATTTATGGCAGAACGCTATCGATTCCGAAACCATGTGCCGATACAAATGTGAACTAGTGAGGACAAAGCTTTAGGAATCGTAGATAAGATCTCCCTCTCATACAGAGACCTGTGTGCTAGCATTGGAAACATTATAGGCGATTTAATGTAAATACTAAAATATTTTACAAGCGAAAAGCGAGTGAGCGAGTGATATATGAACGTACACGAAGCAAATGGAGTAGGTATGTAAGGATCGTAGCCGTTGGTGTTCTGTAGTTTCTGCCTAGCCCCATGGGAATAGGCATGAGTTTATGTATGTGTTCACAAGTGATACAATACTTTTTGATCAATGTAACAACAAAGACAATCTGTACACCAAATCATTTCAATACCCTTTTCAAATCCAGTTGTTTACAACATGTTCACGAATTCATAAAAAGACAAAGAGCTCTGGTCGAGCCGTTGTATAAAATTTAAACATAATTAAGTACGATTATAAGGAACCTAACGTTAACTTCTTAGAAATTAGAAACCCTGCTTCACTTGAATACTTATCAAATAGTTCAAGTAGAACAATTTTAATTTACTAGAACAATTTACATAGAATTTATTTTACAACTTTTATAAAAAATATTAATTATTTTATTTAGGAGTTTTCCAGATAATTTATCAGTCTCAGCATACTTCCCTTTAATGATCTTAATTAGATATTACAACTTCCTCAAATAAAGTATCCTGTAACATAATTAATTTGATCGATGGAATGGTATTTTCTTTCTTGCTTATATTTTAAAAAGATCTTTCAAAATGTTGCGGTATTAAATAATGTTACAGGAAAATTATTTAAAAAAAATGTGTTTTCGAAGATAATATTTCGTTAGGAAGTTTCCTGGAGTTTATAACAATGTGTTTCAGTTTGGTAGATACACTTTCAGTTATCTTACCGTTCCGTATGTAAATAAAATACCTAGTTTGATGGAACAGTTACAAATACGAGGTAACAAAGAGTTAAGAGTACCAAGAAGTAAATAAAAAAATATAATATGCAATACACAACAACATACAATTACATATAACAACATATTACATATTAACAATGCAATGTAACAAGACGTATTTAAAAATTCATCTGACATCGCTGTCAGTTTGATTCGATTCAAAGATTTAATAGAATCAAATCGTATTCGATATTTAAAACATGTTCCATGTCGCCCATTTAGGGACGTGTGAGATCCTCCGGTCTACGCTCTGTAGAACCGCTGCGGTTCCATACTTATTTGCATGTGAAAGAGCGTCGGTTGTACAGCTGTACCTACTTTTGTATGAAGGCGGATGAGTAGACAGGCTACAGTAATAAATTGTATACGTTTCCAGTGCCTTCATTGGGTAAGGAACAATGGTTCTGGTTTCTACTAGATTTAGTGTAACTTTGGTTTTTCAAGGGACATTGTTTGGGTGAGCTATACGAATGGAAGTAATGTTGTTATTTTTAGGCATGGGCCGACAAAATCCTATGTATTGCACTATTAAAATGATCGGAACCCATTTACATATCGAATGATGCGAATAGAAAAGCTTAGGGCCCGTTGTTTGATACATAGTTAAAAATTACCAATAGTCAAGTTTAACTACTCTGTCTACGCATGGTTAACTTTCAGAGCAAATTGTCAATTTTTTAACTATAGTTACCTTATCCATTTGTCAAACAACATTCTTATGTCATTTTCAACAAACTGTTAGTTTAATAACGCATTTTAACTACTACTATGTTTGACTACTGATCAAACAACGGGCCCTTAGTCAATTAAAAATATTGCCGCGAAATTTAACTTATGTATTTCGACGTACCTATTTTATGCTGTTGTACAACAACACATTCAATTTATAACAAGACTAAGCTTGAAATGGTTTGCCATGTTGTTCAGATGTCTAGGGGCCGGAGATGTCACCCGTGTTGAGATCCCAAAGGAGATTGTTGCTAAAGCTGACATGGAAACAGCATGGTCCGCTCAAAATGCATTCCAACTTTGAAAATAAGTAACTCACTGACTGAAAAGTCTTGTCGACGATAATGAGGATATTTTGATGATTGTGCCTTATTAATCTTGGCTGTGGGACACAATACACAAAACCATTTTGACTGACGCACAAAAAGTGATCTTATAAAGGTTCCGTTTTCAATCATAAAAAGTACCTTGTTACGCGATACCAACAGCGGTAAAGGTACCAGTACCAGAACCTACTATTTGTCGCTGATTGTTCGAAAGAGTTACCGTGGCCCTGGCGCACAGGCAACTGAAGGAACACGTGTGGGTTTCAGTAAGAGTCTGACACGCTCTTCCGCTCCGCCCAGAGCGGGAGAGGTCATTTGATGATTTCCAATCCGAAAAAAAAGAAGAAAAAAGTACCTATTTCTTCATCATTCTCTTGCCCGGCGCAACATTTCTTTTAATATAGGCACCAGTACTACTAAAATTAAAAAAAAAATACGCACACCATACCTACTTATAGCATACAGGGAAACATGAAATAATTTTATTTGTATCCATGTGAACATTCCCATTGAGCTGAACAAAGCCGTCGGAAAATAATTGTAGCAATATAAAAATATCGGATATTTATTTAGCATTATATATTTTTTGGATATATACCTGTGTTTTGATTAAATGGATGTTTAAATATAATAATGCTTGGCCCACTTGCACGTTTAGTCAAACTCTGAGTTAGTATTAGTAATGCCAAAATAAATGAACTTATTTTGTAATTTGCATTGTTCGACGTTGTATTAAGGGAAAATTCGGTACTACGAGTATACCGGCAGGCAATATACTCATGAACTCATTAAAAAAAATACAAATTATAAATAAAAACTAAAACATATTTTTCCTTATCTGACGTTTTCGTCAATCAATAAACTAAACCACCATGTAGACCACATACAATATGATTAAAATGAAATGTCATGTTATAAAATTCAAAGACCAGAAAGTATTACGTATCTATCGTAATGTAGTGTAAAAGAGATGGGTGTACAATTCCATTCATTGTTCGTTCAATAATTTTTGGTCGGACTACATTGCAGGGCACAGACATTGCAATTCTATTTTATGTTTCGTTGATTGAACTGCAATGTTCCCAGCTGAAAAAACACTAATATCAGGTTAATTAACCCGGTGTAACTTTTTAGTGGCGCAACGCGTAATAAGTCAAAATGTTAATTACTTAACTTCCGAGTTAATACAAACTCTACACACCATTCACTACACTCAAAAGGCCATTTCAGATACTAATCTACATGGTCTTCACATGATCTGACCATGATTATGTCTGGACTTTAAAAGAGACTGTGACCTCTGAGTTTGTTTCGGCTTTTCTTCTCAGAGTAGTCAGATAGGAAACGCCGACCTCATCTAGTTTAAAAAATATGATTAACGTGTGTAGCGGTATCAACATCGCCACATGCGAGCTACACGTCATACTGACGTCACGCAAATCCTGCATCGCGCAATCAGAGTTTACCGCGCGACTAGCATATATACAACGTCCCGACATCAACCGTTGGCATTAGACTCTCGGCATCGGTCGCGAACGGTTGTGTGCTTGCGCTCTCCCGTTTTCGATTTTTGTCGAAGTTTAATTCTTCTCGCTGCGAACCTCGTAGCGCCCCCGCTGCCGCCCCGGCCGCATCCGATCGTCGAACAATTAATTAAATTTATTTAATTAATTGGTCGTATCAAGTGATCTATTAAAAACTGCCTTTTTCAAGGCAAGTGATATTTCTTTAACTGCGCGTTTGTGTGAGTAGCTTCACTAGGCCCCTTCTGGGCAAAACCACAGTTTCGTGGTCCTCGGTGGATACATAGCGGTGTTAACGATCCGAGTGGGGTGTTGTCCCAACACACCCGCCGAACCCTTTCAGGGTGAGGCAGTCAGTTGGACGGGTCCCAGAGCTAACCGGCCTTGGGGGATCTCCTAGTCGGCTCTGGTGACAGTTTTCCTTCCCCAGCTACTCACCTAGTGTCTCTAGGGTGTGTCTACACCCTTCGCGCTAGACTGTCAGGGCCCCGTTCGCACAATAAGACTGGCGACGGGTTTACAAGCTTAAGGCTCACCATAGGTACTCACCTCCCTGTCTATACCCGACAGGGAGGGTAACTCATCCCCGGGAACACCCACCCGGGGAGTTAGGCATAGGGAATTTTTAGGCTGGAATCTTAAATTCCAACATCCCCCCAAGTAGTAGCCCCGCACCCCCCCAACATGGGGGATGCCTTAATCGCGACCTTCTTTAGGGAGGTCCTCCTCAAGGACCCCGAGTTCCTCGCCAAATATGGCGCTAAGTTCGCTGCTTTGCAGCCCCCCACCCCCTGTCCTTCCGACAACTCTGCCGCTATCGCTAACTTTAGCGATGCACTAGAGGCCCCCCCCCCCGGTGCAAACCGCCCCCCTCCCCCCCGTACCGATGGAAACCGACCATCGGACAACAACTAGACGCCCCGTCTCCCCGTACTCCTCAGGCTCGGAAACCCTGACGAACTCCTCCTCCGAGGATGACGGTTTCCAGACCGTCACCTCTTCCTCCAAGAGGAAAAAGAACTTCGCCTCTTCGCAGGCAAACAAACTTAGGGACCAATCGGTCACTCCCCCGCCCACCCTTGCGACACCGACCCCCGTCGTCGCCATCACGACCGGCCCCCCCCCCCGCGTTAAGCCCCCCCCCGGCTCTCAATGCTTTACTTGAAAGCAACCCCAAAAAGACCCCCACCCCCCCCCCCTGTCTTCATCCAAGACAAAGCTAAATGGACTGAAGTGTCCAAATGGTGCGTCGATCTCAGGATCGGCTTCACCAGTGCCCGTTCAACCGAGCAGGGCATCAAAGTCCAAGTCCCTAAATCTAACGATTATAGGGAACTTACTAAGCTCCTCAGAGCACGTGGTGTGTCCTTTCACACGTACTCCCTCCCCGAGGACCGTCAGACCCGCGTAGTCATCAATAGGATCCCAAAGGAGATCGCTACCTCCGATCTTAAGGAAGACCTTGTCTCACAAGGCATCCCTGTAGCCGAGGTGCACCGCATGCACCGTGCCCGAGGCGGCGAGCCATACAACATGGTCCTTGTTGTATGCCCCCCCGTCGAAGGACACCACCCGATCTTCAAGATCAAGTCCCTTTGTCATCTCACTGGATTCGATATCCAGAAGCCCCGCAAGACTGGAATAGTTGGCCAGTGTCACCGCTGCCAACTATACGGTCACTCCCAAAAGAATTGCCATGTCACACCCAGGTGCGTCAAGTGCCTGGGTGGGCATGGCACTTCCGAGTGCTCCCGCCCAAAGGACCGTACCCTATGCACGGAACCACCCAGCTGTGTGCTGTGTGGCCTCTCCGGGCATCCAGCCAACTACCGTGGCTGCCCCAAAGCCCCTAAGGCAACGAATCCCAAACTGGCGAAGCGTACGGACGCTCGTCAGGGAAGGGAAGCCCCCTCCACTCAACTTCCCGAGCGTCTGAGTCCCCAGAGACCCAACGCTTGGAATTTATCCCAGCACCAACAGGCCTTCCCGCCCCTGGTACGCAACCAACCCCCCCCTCCGCCCCTCATCGCTCATCAGATGGACCCCCGCATTCGCGCACACGCGCTCGCGGCCGCGCCCGCACCCGCGCCCGCGCCCGCGCGCGCACCCGCGCCCCTCGCTACTAACCCCCCGGCTCCTAAAGCCACCACCCCCGCCCCAGTCGCGCCCGTTTCTTCCTCATCCACACCCGTGGCTGTAGGCCCCAACCCCATGGATCCGTTCAACGTGATCTCAGGCACATTCACTGCCTTCCTCACCCCTCGCGCCCGTCAAATGGCCAATGAAATCGTTGCCGCCAGAAATGCCGGTAACCTTTATGCCATTCAGTGCATATATAACGCGTACCCGGACATTACGCACGCGTTACAGTCATTCGTAAACTCTCCCAATCCCACTAATGGATAACGGAATCCTCTCGCGTTTAAAACCCCGATCCCTAAAGCTAGGTTATTTCAATGCCAATGGCATCCAAGGTCAGCGCGACGAAATCGGTATCTTCCTCCGCGACCACCAGATCGATGTCCTCCTCGTACAGGAGACTTTCCTAAAACCCCACACGCGAACGCCGTCGATAGCGAACTATCGGGTTGTTCGAAACGACAGGACTCGGTGTCACAAGGGTGGCACCCTCATTTACTACAGAAAATCCCTCTACTGCATCCCCTTGGACCCGCCCCCCCTCTCACGACTAGAAGTCTCCATTTGCCGACTAGGCATGACAGGCCACCAACCGATCACCTTGGTATCGGTCTACCTCCCCCCTACGAGCCATTCAGAGAACTTCCAACTCTTGACTGACGACCTGACCTTACTCCTCGGCCTGAGTGACTCCGTTATCATAGCGGGGGATCTCAACGCCAAACATCACGCCTGGAATAGTACCAGAATCTCTACCCGAGGGAGACACTTGTTCGACCTCTGCACCCCTCTAAATTTTGATGTCATCGCCCCGATGACTCCCACTCACTTCCCCCACTTGGTTGACCATACCCCTGACGTGCTCGATGTATCACTTTTAAAGAATATCAACCTACGGTTGGATTCTATAGAGGTGATACACGAACTATCATCTGACCACCGACCAGTTGTGCTTAAGCTAGCCCCTCGCGTAGGCCTCCCCGACCCCGACCAACCCCCCTCCACAAAAGTGGTAACGGACTGGAGGAAAGTAAGCGAACGCCTGAAATCCAACACGTCCCCCCACCTAGACTCCATCCCCGACCTCTTCGACTCTATCGCTGACACGACGGCCGCGATCGACTCATTCACTGGACACGTACAATCAGTCCTGAACGATTGTTCAAGGGAAGTTCCAGCGACGGACGACCGTCGCTGGAAGTTGCCGGACGATGTACGTGAACTGATGACTGAGAAGAACGCGGCTGTCCGTGCGTACAGCAACTTTCCCTGCGACGCGAACCGAGCCCATATGCGCTACTTACAGCGAGCTGTAAGGACACGTGTAGCGGAGCATCGGGAAACGGGCTGGGATGAGTTGCTGAGCGAACTTGAGCCTACCCACCTAGCATTCTGGGAGCTTCAGAGGAAACTCAAATCCCGAGAAGTAGTCCCTATGCCCCCATTGATCCGCCCAGACAATACCATCGCTTTTGATGATGTCGACAAGGCCGAGTGCCTAGCCGACAGTCTTGAGGCCCAATGTTCGCCCAGCTCTCAACCTGTAGACCAAGCTCACCTCTCTGAGGTCGACGCCGAAGTCGAAAGGAGAGCCTCCCTCCCCCCCGTAGAAGACCCCGAGTGCCCTCTGCCTCCCGTCACCCCCGACGAAGTGCAAGAGCTCATAAAGGGCCTTAAGCCCCGTAAAGCCCCCGGTTCTGATGGAATGACCAATAAGGTGTTCCAACTGTTCCCTGCCCACCTGATCATGCTAATGACCACCATCTTCAATGGTGCCATGAGCAATAACATCTTCCCCCAAGCGTGGAAACAGGCCACTGTCATCGGTATTCCCAAGCCGGGCAAGCCCAAATCCGCTCCCTCCAGCTACCGCCCCATCAGTCTCCTCAATGTCATCGGCAAAATCTATGAGAGGCTTATTTATAAGCGTCTCAGAGACTATGCCGAGACGAAAGGTCTCATTCCCAACGAGCAGTTCGGTTTCCGAACCCAACACTCGTGCGTCCAACAGGTCCACCGTATCGTCGAACACATAAGCGTTGGCTTCCAACGTGGTTCGTTGACGGGTGCTGTTTTCTTCGACATAGCGAAAGCGTTCGACAAAGTCTGGCACAATGGCTTATTATATAAGCTATACCAACTTAAAGTGCCAGATCGTCTCGTGCTCATCCTGCGAGACTTTTTGTCGAACCGCACCTTCCGATTCCGCATCGAAGGAGCGCTATCCTCCCCCCGTCCCATTCGCGCCGGAGTCCCTCAGGGCTCCGTGCTCGCCCCTCTCATTTTCACGCTTTTCACCAGCGATATCCCCAAGAGTAAAAGGGCTCAGTTGGCTCTGTTCGCAGACGATACGGCCATCTACTACACCGGTGTAAGCCCCGACGCGATATCTCGCACTCTCCAAACCACAGTCAACCAACTCGGTGACTGGTTTAGGAAGTGGAGAATCGAAGTCAATCCCGATAAGAGTCAAGCGGTTCTATTTTCGAAACCGAGACTCAACCCCACCCCCCCCCCGTCCGATCACCATGTTCGGCAAGCCTATCCCTTGGGAGAAGCGAGCCAAATACTTGGGTGTCACTCTGGACCACAGACTCTCTTTCGGCGAGCACATAAAGCAGGCGCGTTCGCGCGCCGCTTTCGCTCTCGGTAGACTCCACTCCCTATTGAATGCACGCAGCAAATTGTCACTCAAGTGCAAATTGCGCATTTACACAGCGTGCATTCGTCCCATCATGACCTACGCGAGTGTGGTTTTCGCACACTCGAAACCCCACCACATCCATAGGATGCAGACCCTCCAAAACCGGTTCCTCCGTAGGGCAACCGGCTCCCCTTGGTTCGTTCGGAACGAGATCCTCCATCTCGACCTTAAAATCCCCACTATCCGTCAGTTCATGAAGCGCATTTCCAAGCGCTTCTTCGACTCCGCGGCCTCACATCGCAACCCTCTGGTTGTCGAGGCTGCCAGATATGCCCCCTCCCGCATTAGTCGTACCCGCCGTCCAAGGCATGCCCTGACCGACCCCGATGACCCCATAACCCTCCTCCAGGAGAGCAGTAGGGCCACCAGTACAGTGCACAAACACAGACCGCCATCGTTCCGACCTCGCCGCCGAGGTCCTACGCGACGCCCCCGACGTAATTGTCCCCCCCCCCCGACCCTTGCTCGACGACGCGCCAGCCCGCGCCGTAGCTGAGCCTGTAGCTTTAAATTCCCCAGTATAATAATAATATAATTTAGATCCAGCCTGTCCCATCTTGCTGCCCTCCCCTCAGTGACGCCCTAAGCCGAGGTTCGTACCCCACAGGGGGTGCCCTTAGCGTGCGGTCACTTAAATTTAAGTATTGTTCGCCCCTGGCTGGAGGCTTTAAGTTAGTAGCTTAAGGCACCCACAGGTTTGCCCGGTTAAGTAGCCAGGACCTTAGTGGTCAAAACTACGAGCTGCCCAATAGGAAAAAAAAAAAAAAAAAAAAAAAAAAAAAATCAACCGTTGGGCAGTTGCCCACCAGACACAACACCCGTCTGGTCGGAGGATCCTCCCTTTTCCATAGAGTATGAGTGAACTTTACACCCTGTTCCTCATACCTCTATACGTGTAAAAGGGTTTGTACAAACCTACTTACAGAAATAAAATCATTTATCATTTACATTTATTAATTTAAGCCGACTATACATGCAAGTGGGCCTAAATGAATAAAAATAGTTTGTGTCCAATATCTGTAGGTTCGGCAGGGTGTGACCCAAATTCAAACGCTTACATGTGATTTGGGGCACAAGCGTTATATTTATGGCCAGTTGCTAATAAGCATAATGACGTGAAATTATTTATTACTAGCTGTTCAGAGTCGTGACTGTGCCTGCACCTACATGAAACATTATTCGCCAGTGTCATGAATATGCGGAAGGTTCTGTTTACGCTAGATCCAGTAAATATTGCCTACAAAACATCCCAGTTTTTCACAACACAACAGCGAATCAAAATAATATATTTTGGATCCATGAAACCACTTTTCATAATATTATTTTGGGAAAATTTGTGGCAACGGTCAGACTGCACACACTTTTCAGTTAATAGTTACCTGAATAAAGCTATGATTGAGAAAAATTATGACCAATTTGGTAACAAATTCAGCTAAACTTTCATACATTAAAATTCACTCAATATGACATGATTATATTCCCGTTATTCGCAAATACCGACTCCCTATGCCTGTAGTTTTTCGGTAATGTCGGTAACTTATCGCGGCGATAACCTGGAGAGCAGCTATAAAAGTATGCAAAATCTTTGGAATAATTATGCAAATGGAACATTGCCGCGACCGCCATTCACATTCAAGCAGGTACTTAGGTGCCCAGCGTATTGCAAAGATTAAAGGTGTGTAGGCACACGGACTCGACATTAAATAGTGAATTTGTATAATTTATTTGAAACGGATTTTCCTGAATCAAGTAACTCCAGTTTGTTGAATAACTTTGAGATTTACCTAGGGACCACAAAAGTTATTTGGTGAAATGAAGATGATAAAAATGGTGACTGATTTGTGTGCTCTCTCTGTATATACAGACCACACAAATCAGTCACCATTTTCCCATATATATTTTTATGCATCCCGATGGGTCCACGACCTATAGCTTGCACTGTAATTGGAACATACCAATGCTGGAGCGTATGTCCTTAAAATAAACTCTAGAGTGGTCTCATTTAAAAAAAAAAAAAAAACTGTCATTATTTCATTATTTCGACTTACAACAAACAAAAACACACTTCACGCAACAAAGCACATTTCACACACTTTGTTCTTCTTAAAACAAACATTATTACAAGTATTTTTCGCATCAAAATCGGATGTAGAGAAAAATCTATGCTGTAATATGAAACAGAGGGTCTGCAGGAAAATAATACTCCAGGATAAGTTCATTTATGAGGATAGCGATATTGATTTTTCGATTGAATAAGCGGCTCGTTGGCTCTGTAAAAATTCGTCTTTTAATTCTCTATTGTCGGTCGCGGCGAGCCCGTAATGGAATCAAGGGGTCGGGTCACGTCTTCGACCCTCAAACGGCTGACGATGGAAGATAAACTTTACCTTCATTGTCAATTTCCGTGAGTCTTGAGGGCACTCCGCACGGCCGGAAACAATGAAAGAAAAGTACTTTCAACGAGTTTATGTTGACTTTTTAAATGGTGCGTTAGCCTAACGCAACCTATTAAGCCGTTTCGATTGTGGTAACGACCTACCGATTTGCTCTATTAAAGGTAATGTACGTACTCGCTAGTCACATTATTACCTACTGCGGTACCGTGTCGATCGATGGACTGTACTTATGTACCTGCTGTGTAATGTTATTAGAACTCTCCATTCTCAATGTGTAATATCACAAGGTTTAACACCGAGACCTGCATTAAATTTAATGATATAGTCAAACTAATCCGCAACCAATTAAAAGGGATAGGCTTAATTATGTAGCATGTTAATTTAGAATTGAAATTGGTACGCACGACTCGTAAACTTTCGTATTATTTCACACTACTAATAACTTAATTACGAGGGTTTAAAACCGAAATACCCCGATGAATCTTTAATATAAGTTTGTTTCGATTACAAATATACAAGTACATAGGTAATATATTTGGTTAGTTCGTTCGTAGTTTTAGGAGAGTGAATTGAAACAGTTATTTATGTGCTGTCCGATGAGAATTGATGTTGATAAGGATTGAAATCCCAGATAGGGCAGAAAGGTACAAAATACGATAGATAACTTCTTTAGATACGTTTTTTGCGACTTCTTTACGATAAGGGAGCGTAGTAGGCATAAAGCTGATGGTCGGATGGCGCGATGTGAGGAGAGAATGGATCTTTTGTGTTAGACGAAATTTGAATTTGAATACCAGCGAGAACGCTCCGATTTTATTACCAAAATGAAAGTTGGTTAATACAATATTATTTTGATTGTAATCAGAGTCAAAGCAATTTGAATAAATTAATACTGTAAGATGTTTGTTACAGCAGATCGAAGTTTGTAAGGTCGTGAACCTCTTTCGATGGTATTTACTAGAATTCACGTAATTTTCTTATAAAACCCTGTCGCTGTTTTATTTGATCTATAATAATTAATGTTTCGGGTTTTAACTTTGATAATAGGTTTTTAGGGTTCCAAACCCAAAGGGTGCCAACGGAACCCTATTACTTAGCCTCTGCTACATGCTTAGCATGGCCACTCTATAGTGGCCATGCTAAGCATGTAGCAGTTTCTATAAACGGAAGAAACGGAAGACAAAATGACAGACTATAGAAAGTTTTCTTCGACAAGATGTCAAAATTCAAGAAAATAATGACTTTTTGTTAAGAAAGTAATTTGTCTTCTCTTCTTATAGTAGAGGTAGAAGTGGTCATGCTACGCATGTTGTACGTCCGTCTGTCTGTCAGCGGGCTGTATCGCATGAACCGTATTAGGTAGACAGTTGAAATTTCCACAGAGTATGTATTTCTATTGGCGCTATAACAACAAATATTAAAAAACTTTTTTACAAAAAACAACCGACTTCCAAAAAAAACACTAAAAGACGTGAAAAATAACTTTAGTTTCGGAAGTCGGTGTCTTTAAGTTTTGTATTTTCATTTTCGGCCACCGACTTCCTAAATTAAAGTTATTTTTCACGTCTTTTAGTGTTTTTTTCGGAAGTCGGTTGTTTTTTAACCGACTTCACAAAAAGGAGGAGGTTCTCAATTCGCCTGTATGTTTTTTTTTTTTTTTTATGTGTGTTAGCTCAGAACTCTTTCCTGGGTGAACCGATTTGGATGATTATTTTTTTGTTAGAAAGGGCATACCTCAAGGGTGGTCCCATGATAAGGAAACCAGGATCTGATAATGGAATCCCGGAGAAATCGAGGGGAACCTTCGAAAATCGTAGGAGCGCCTAGTGCGTTTGTTAATTTTTTCATTAAGTATTTTAAAGAACTACAATTTAATGAAGGTCTGAAATCGATCTGATGATGGAGCCGAAAGACAGTCGAGGGAATTCCTCAATGATTTACAGCAGTTACCTTTTGTTGGGCTTACTTCATACGGTTCAATATTCCAAAATATTCAGGTCGTACAAAAATAATACCCAATTAAGATTGAAGTTTTTCATAGGGCAACCACTACCTACTCACGCTAGTCATGCTGATGTGTCAATTTGAGACTGAATTTAAGTTGCGTAATCGCGTCATCTCTAGCAATGCTCTTTCGTTGGTTGCTAAGCAATTTATGCTTGTTACATTGCATATGGTGAAATGGAGCTGATAGTGGCTTCCCCATCAGATCCAGTTCTTCTGGTTTTTGCCAAGAGAAATCCTCAACAATAAACTCCTCAATTCCTTGCATCGGGAAACGAAATATTTTGTAAAAGGTGATGAGCAGTTGACATTAGGCTATTGTGACTTCGATAAATTATTATCTAACCCACTAAAAAGTGAAGAATAAAAACTTTTTGACAAAAAAAACAACCGACTTCCAAAAAATACACTACAAAGTGAAAAATAACTTTAATTTCGGAAGTCGGTGGCAAAAAACTAAAATAAAGATCCAAAGACACCGACTTCCGAAATTAAAGTTATTTTTCACTTTGTGGTGTATTTCTTGGAAGTCGGTTGTTTTTTTTGTCAAAAAGTTTTTTGTAATAAAGTTTTATTTTTCACTTTTTAGTTGCGGTACCTACCCCACACAAATTCGTATACCACTACTTGGTGTGTAAATAACAGTGACAGGAAATAATTAACACATCATCCATATAAATTAAGTGCGAAAAATATTCAGTATTAAGGATAACTCAAAAACTACTGGTCAGACCTTGATCAAATTTAAATGGGACCACATGTAAAGCACCACCTATCAAATAAAAAAAGAATCATCCAAATCGGTTTACCCAGAAAAAAGTTCTGAGCTAACACACATTAAAAAAAAAATAACATACAGACGAATTGAGAACCTCCACCTTTTTGTGAAGTCGGTTAAAAATTAAATAAAGTAATAATTTAAAGGGGTCTCCATACGCGAAACATGTTCTTTTCGGCCTTTTTTGCCTTGTGGTACGGAACTCTTCGTGTGGGAGTCCGACTCGCACTTGGCCGGTTTTTTTTTAAATACAGTAGTAACTTTATTAATAGGAAAAAATATAATATACATTGGATAAATATTTTTGGTGATAGGGCTATGATTTGCACGAGCAATGCAAATTCAAATATTTTATTTCAGATTTAAACATCCATATAATGTTAGTAGTAATATAACTTAGCCTAATGTTAGTATGAAATTAAATTAATAATAATAAACAACCAATGAACCATTGAACTGTTCGTCCAATGATATACTGGATTATTTGGATAAGTGTGTCTGAACACTTACCCACCTTAGTAAGAGGGGAGAGTCCCAGCCACCGCACCGGTCTGAAAATACATTCGGGATGCCATTGGTAGAGGAGCGTAAGCGCGCCATCATGGAAGCGCATTGCTTACGCATAAATGCGGCGAACCTGTCGACACACGCTTCCGCGAACATCCCTGACGCGTTACAACGCCACGGCCGGCACCCCAAAAGCACCCTGAATGCGTTATTGTACTGTACCTACGCGCAGGTATGCCCGCCCGCTGGGTATACTTGGTCCACAGGCTGCACGTGTAGAACGACTGGCAGAAGGCCTTAAAAAGCGTTATCTTTACACAATCAGTACAGCGTGCAAACCTGCGGGCCAGCATGTTGCCACGGGCAGCCAGCGACCTGCGCTCCCTGTCTAAGTCCACATTGTCTTTTAAATCATCAGTGACCCAATGACCCAAATACTTAAACTTCGAAACCCGACTTAAAGAAGACCCAGAACGAACGAATACGTACTGCAGAGGTTTTAGCCTGCATGACTTTTCCATGCAACCTCCACGGGTATTTTATAAGTTGATGACATGTAGAGTCACCAAAAGAGATAAGTAACCAGGGTCGCCGATATAGTTGAAGTTTAGTAAGGAACCGATGAATTTTTTCGAATAAAATTATATTAATAGAAACCAAACAGGTCATTAATAAAATTAATTAGTTTCTTAATAAACTTCAACTATATCCAATGACCCTGGTTACTCACACATTTGGTCACATTTGGTGACCGTAAATATAATGACGAGTTTGTCACTTCAACTTCCCAGCTAAAACATTAGGAAGTGGTGAAGGGCGGGCTTTTTGTGGGAGTGTCTTTTATGTAATCTTGCTGATTCTCAGCCTAGTTTGAAGAAATTACTTTTGATTTTGAAATATGATTTCATATTTAGAAGATTAGAAAAGAATAGAGGATCAGCTTGGAGAGCACGTCATGATATAAAAGAAGTAGCATCGTTTAAGAAATAAGTATGATATTATATTAATACTAAATACGCCTTTCATTGATAATCCCGGTACTGTAAGAGCCGCAGTAGGTATCTATTATAATATTTTCTCGCACATTAATAAAACACAGGCTTGTATAATGTGCTTGTCGTATTTTTTGCAACCGCCCATAACGTAAGTATCGTATCGTGTCGTCGCCGCCGCGCTGTCGTGTTGGTTAATGTGAACATACGCATTAGTAATTAAGTAGGCACCTTTTATTATGTTTACACACAAAACTCAATTAAACTAAGCTTGGTCGGGAGCGTAGCTTATCCCCGGGAACAGACTTGTAACACGCTATGCCACGCGCGCGTATGAAGCTACCTCATTGGTTACATTGTCATCTCGTGTGGCCATCTTCCGTGAATCCGCCAATGTTTCTGTAGTTGTCAGTGTCCGGTGTTGCAAGTGTGTCGACACCTTTACTCTACTATTTATGAGCAACGCATCAGGCCAGATAATCTGTTGCTGATTAATATTGCTGTGAATGATTGATTGGTATTACTTTGTTGAGCGCATGCATTATTTGTTAGTCTCATAGGCAATAGTGTGCACTATGTAGTATATCTCTTAGCTGATATCATCACATCGACAAAAAAATCAAGGCCGATAAATAAACTTCCAACTTTACCATCAAAGCAAGGCCGACTCAAAAATAGAGGATAGAGTGTGTCCTCTCCTGGTTACAGTACAGAAAAATTACTGAAAAACTGTGACGCGATCCCAGTGTAGTGTGAAAATTATTTACACCGTACTTCGCCGCTCGGTCGCGCATTGAATAACTAAGTCCACATTCGCACGGACGCAAAAATATCGCGGCGGGGCTTTTTCGCGCACTGAATCTCCAACGCACTGCTTAGCGCCGAAAGTTGAAAATCCAACAGTGTGTTTTTCAACGCGCTGCGATGCACTCTGGATCTTGGATTCTCAATGCTTGGTTCAACACCGAAAAATGAAAATCCAGAGCGCGATAAAATCCCGCCGCGATGTTTTAACATACGTTCTTACGTGGTCTGGTAACACCTGTGCCTGTAGAATTGTAGGTACCTACGAAGCTCACCCAGAGAGCTTGGATGCCCGCGGAAGGACGCGAACTCTACAGTCAACGACATCGATTGTCCTGAGGGCCTAGACAAAGTAACATTTGATTAGCGATGACGCTATTAGAAAAGCCAAAAGTCAAAAAGTGCGACTTGTCTACGCATCTCTAAGGAATTAATTGTTCGACGCTGTCGATTCGTTTCATAGAATCGAATGGTGTTAATATTGTCTAGCTAATTTCTATTCGTTGACTTATGATCACGTGACATTTCGATAGCTTATGTCAACCCCATACATTTTTTTGGCTTTTCGACGTCATGAATAATCGAATGGTACTTTGTCTAGGCCCTCAGGTCCGTGTTACTTCGATATCTTTGTATGCACTGGTATTAATAATACGGATAGTGCAAGTATATTTTGTCTGTAAAGTCCTGTCATTTTCTTGAGAAATGCTCGCCTGTAATAAGCAGTTTAGTCGTTCACAAGATTATTTTTGGACTAAATCAATACTAAATAACAACCTTCAATTAATTGAAGACTAATAAATGAATAAGAATATGTTACTCATGAAAATAATAATATTTATAAGATAAAAATATACGAAGTTATAAATATCCAATGATGTTTAAAGAAATACAAGTTTATGTTAAAAATAGACCTCGTGTTTATTCTCACACTTCCTCCCAAGAAAGCTCACACGATCCAAATCTAATCGCTCCCCTGTAAAGCGTCTCGGACATAAAAATATCAGTTCGGCTGTACGCCTGGCCGGAGTGAATCGTAAACAGGCGCGGGCGCGGTGTCACGGCGATAGATCACTGAACACCGATCGTGTAACTTACATATTAGGCCCATATGTTAGCACCGCCGCGCCGCACTGACAAAAACCAGTCACACGTCCCGATATGTTAAACTACGAATTGATTTCCTGAAGGAGTTTCTTTGAGATGGCACTGTTTTTTAACGCCCGCCAGATTCGCAAACAGTGTGTCCTGCGACATATTGCTTTTTTCATTTGTTTTCTGTGTCGTGTTTTCGCTTTGGTAGACCGTCGATATTGGGCTTTTTTCGTGTTCTATGACGAATGCCACGCGTTTTTGTATATGTAATATGAGATAAAAAGGTTGTGGTTAGCTGAGTGTGAATCGGTTTGTTAGGTAATTTATAAATAAATGATAAAAAAAATACTTATTTCCTGAATATACGGCGTATATTCTACGTAGCTACCTACTTACTTGAGAGAACCTTTAAACGGATATTACTATTTCCGACCACTTTCTATTTATTTTTCTGTTTGTTCAAATACAAACAATAGCTAGGTACCTACCAACTGACACCACAAATCAATTTATTGTCAAATTGTGATAAAAATAACCACCGTTAGACACTCCAATTAAAAGTTAAGTACCATTAATACCGAATCAAGTTAAAACCGTAACGTCGTAACTTGAAACTCATAATCTCAATCAGAAGTTGGAGGCGGTCACAGAAATGCGATAAATCATTAAATGCTGAGCCTTATTGACAGCCTACGTTACATTTAAGAGAACTCTTGAAATCAATTTCCTCGCTGAGTTAAGATGAAAATCTGATATGGCGGGTGTACCTACGTTCGGCTTTCGGCTCTTGACGTCGATTCGGCTCTCGTCGGACGGACTTAGGAATCACTGCACCGTGCACTAACTCCGACCTTCGGACAACCTGAAAATTAGATTGTAGCTGCAGCTGACACATGCTTCGACCAATACACTCTTTTATGTTTAGAACGACTATTTGCGCTTCCTATGTCCAATGTCCGGTGCACGTAATTGTATACTGATCCGAAAAAGGAGTAAGGTTTTATTTGATTAAAAAAATGTTTGATGTGGTTGTTTTTAGATTTAAAACCATGATTACGGTTTTATTTTCAATGAATCAAGAACTTTTATAGAACGGTGTCAGAACCTTACAGTACCTAGTTATTCATCAATCAATCAACTCAGCCTATCGCAGTCCACTGCTGGACATAGAATAGAATAAAATATAATAGTCTTTATTATGTATGTACATCACAAAAAATACAGATATAAATGTAGAAATTTTACATAGGGTGACACAATGGACGGTCTTATCGCTAAAAGCGATCTTTTACAGCCAACTTTTGGATGCATTCAAGGAAGAAGGAGAGACAATAATGCAGGTAGTCAGTGGTGTACCATTAACATAAACAATAAATACATACATAAAACATATATTTATCTACATAATATAATATATAGAACAATAAACATGAAACAAGAGCAAGGAAACTAAATGTAATGATGATGTTTATGGAGAGAGGAAGTGTTTTTTATCCTCAATTTTAAAAGCCCATAGCCCTCTTCTGTGCTGTGCAACAACACCCTGTCCTCAACCTCCAGCATCCAGTCTGTCCCAGCCACCGTTTTGAGGTCGTCGGTCCATCTAGCTGGGGGCGTCCCACACTATGCTTGCCGATACGCGGTCGCCACTCCAGGACTCGTCTGCTCCACCAGCCATCGGACTTGCGACAAACAATGCCAGCCCACTGCCAGTTTAGCTTGCTTACTCTGCAAGCTATGGCGGTAACTCCGGTTCTTTTCCGGATAAATTCGTTTCTGATTTATAATCGACGAAAAAAGAGGAGGAGGTTCTCAACTCGACCCGTATGTTTTTTTTTCACAAATCACGAGCATAGGCGTTGAGCGACCTTAGGTCGACGTTAGGTCGGTACGGTCGGTATCGGTCGGTCGGTAGTTAGGCCGGACCTAGGTAGCGACCTACGCTGAATATTACAGGTATTAAAAACTAGCTTCTTCCCGCGACTTCGTCCGCGTGAAATTTCTTGTTACCCAACCCGTCGCATCGCATCGCCTGCCCGCGCTATAACTTCGTTTTCGCTTAGCGTTCTCTCTATTTTTTTTCCTTTTTGCTCGGCTCCGTAGAGTCATAGGGGGATGTTAAATAGCCTATAGCCTTCCTCAAGAACTGGGCTATCAAATACCAAAATATTTTTTCAAATCCAACCGATAGTTCCAGAGATTACCCTACAAACAAACAAACAAACAAATTTTACCTCTTTATTTAGATTTCGCCAAATGAACTCCAGAACTTCACTTTAAAACCAAAACCCTTTCACATCCTAAATATAAATCTGATAACAAGAACGTTAAACCGACACGTAATTTTCACCATGACAGGAAATAACCACTTGGCCTTATCTTAAAAAAAAAAAGAAAAACAACACGAAGTTTATTACGTATACTTGTCCTCAAGTGTAATCAGATAACAAATTCACCCGAGTGGCATAAAAATTGCGTACTAGTGTTCTTGCAAGTGTTCGGGAATGTTCAGGCGGCTGGCGGCTTAGCTCCGTGTTAAGTGCCACCAATAAACAAGGGTCCCTTAACACGTCACTTGCTACAAATGGACTCTTTATGTCCCCGTCAAATATAAATTTCCTCGATTTCCTTGCTGGGGAGTTTTCTTATACTGCGGATTTGCTTAATTATATTTATTGGGGTTTTTGTGTCAGCCAACTTCAAGGGATGATCTGGTGTCGTTGATGTAAAGTATTTCTGCCAGGATTGTGTGCCTAGAAATCCTGCAACTTAATGCCTAAATACTTGAAATAAATGGAGAATTTCAGAAACGTGTGCACACGTCACTCCTTTGGTAACCACCATCCAGCGCATTCTACCAAACCGCAATAATTATTATGATTACTGTTTACTAAAAGCTAGGTCTAACTTTGTGGAGCTTTACTGCCCATAAAGCATTCATACATTTTTTGTTAACGATTTTTGTGAGCGTTTTCCGTAAACACAAAAAAACCGTTAAACGTGCACATTTATCTATCGCGAAATTACATCGCATAAAAATTGAAACACTGTTGGTACAATGAAAAGATTTTTTTAAAGTTCACTGCACCGAGCAATCCAACAGCAGGGTTTGTTTTTGTCGGGCTGGATAGTTTTTGATATATGGAATGGATAAAAAATGCATAATAGACAAATGTTTGTACATTCTCGGTAGAGTGGAGCTGGGCCGAGTGCATGATAAAAATCCGCGGCTGTTTGTTAGGAGTTTTGGCGCGTGGCGGCGTGTCAAGAAGTGCTGACAGGAGCGCACTCACGCTGCGATGTTTCCCGGCTGCTGTGCCGCTACTCTCCGCTAGTCCGCTACACAACACTTTTTTTCTTCCGTCGGTACACAGCGGTTTGCAATTCAACGCTCGTTTTTCGTTTACTTCCCTTCAACGTTTGCATTGTTTGTAATCGGACAGACGCTGCTTTGTACCGTATGTGTGTTCCGTGAGCGGGCAGCTTTTTTCGATTTGTTTAACGCTATGTTGGATTCGGTTTCACAGCTAACGTCGTCGTGACTGCCCGCTCTGCCGCGGCCGATGCGAACAGAAATGTGGCAATTCATAAAAGAAATTAATATATAAGTGGTTAAGCTCCAGCTATCATTCAAAATAAGTGAGCTCCATAAAACTCGTTTAATACTTTATTTCAGCTTAAACTTCCGTAGCTTTTAAATTATTTGTCCGTGGAGGCTGGAGCCATTCCAAATTAAATTATACGCAGAAAATGTTCGGTCACATTGCAAAATTCATTATGATTTCTGTTCTGGGCGATACGTTTAACGAAGTCGTTTTTACTTAATTCCTTGCCAAGTTGTCCGCTTACAACAAGTGAAGCATTTAAATTGAATTTAGGATGACTACTCCAATTCGTGTAATAAGAGTTTGGTTGTTCGGAACGATTGTACTAACCCGAAAATAATTGGGCAACAAGAAATTTCGTGTCCGCCATCGCGATGTTAACAAAACATAAACGTGTCAATACTGCTAAGTCTGAAGAAAGGACGACATTTTAAACACAGGGGCTTTGCTTTTGTTGCTTGTGATGACTTGTGTTTTACTTTGTAAAAAAAAGTTGATCGACCGAGGCGTATGCTCTGCTCCAAAACCGTTTTGATGAAAAAGCAAACGATGGGTCACAAAACGTATTTGTGAGTTGTGGATACCAATTCTTAGGGCCACTTACAATTTGATTGCATTGATTCGAATATTTAATTACTTAATACCGAAATCCTAATTTTAAATCACCTTAACCCATTCAATGCGGAGATGTTTATTTTGACAATGTTTGTGGTTATTTTTATAACCTCAATTTTCGTCGCCGATTTTTCTATAACTATTTCATAATGCTATTCAAACAATAATTGTTGGAAATAGTAGTGAGATATAAAGTTGAAACCTTTTAAATACGGAAGAATATGTTACTCATCTTGTTAACCTGAACAGGGTTGGCTTACATTTTTAACCGACTTCAAAAAAAGGCGGAGGTTCTCAATTCGACTGTATGTGTGTTAGCTCAGAATTTTTTTCTGGGTGAACTGATTTGGATGATTCTTTTTTTATTTGAAAGCTGGTGCTTCACATATGGTCCCATTTAAATTTGATCAAGTTTAGACTAGCAGTTTTTGACTTATCCTTAATACTGCATATTTTTTCCACTTAGTTTATATTGATGATTTTTTAATAATTTCCTGTCAGTGTTATTTACATATCAAGTAGTGGTATACCTACGAATTTGTGTGGGGTAGGTACCGCAACTAATAAGTGAAAAATAAAAACTTTTTTACAAAAAAACAACAGACTTCCAAAAAAAAACACTAAAAGACTTGAAAAATAACTTTAATTTGGAAGTCGGTGTCTTAGTTTTGTATTTTCGTTTTTGATCAAATTCCAAGGGCCAAAAATGAAGTTACAAAACCAAAGACACCGACTTCCGAAATTAAAATTATTTTTTTCACATTTTTTTTCTTTTTTTTCTTCATAAAGTTTTGGTACAGATTTTATTTACCTACCTACAATCAGGGTAAGCTATTAAAAATAATACTATATATGGCAGCCATGTCTTTTATTTGCAATCCTCTTATTGGTGGAATATTATGACAGTATTCATTCAAATTCCCATTGAAACATTTTCAACAATTTTACGTATGAATAGCAGGAATTAAACAATGCGATACGCTGTTGCCGAATGGTTCGAACGCAATCATGTCCTGGTGTTTTGCTAGTCTGTCGATGCAAATGAGCTATTAGTTTGCATGTATGTACATAGATTTAACAAATATGTACCTTATGATGTATTACATGCAAGCAGAACGTTTGAACAGGGGGCCTAGACAAAAACTTTTCTGATAGCGTTAACGCCAGACGCTAACGTCAAAATGTATGCCAATGACGTTACGTGTGGAAAAGACACGTAATGTCACGTGTTAAGCAAATGTCAACTCCATAGAATTTGATTTTCCGTTAGCGTTAACGCTTACAGAAAAGGGATTTTGTCTAGGCCCCAGCTATGCTAATATTCTTAAGAACTGAAAATAAAGGGCTGACTTGGATGTGCATTAGAAACGTTCACAAACGTGGAAGGTTGTAAATGATTTTCGAAAATAGGAAGAATATTATAAATGTTTCATCTTTTTAGGCAACCTTCTTAAGCATATTTTCTTATCCTCTCTTATCTCCTGCCAGAGACGATGCACAAAAGTTGTTTGTTTCAGCGATTACCACATCCCCCGGTGGTTGCCTCTGAAGTTCTGGCAGAGTATTTACTTGTGCATTTATCTAAAAGGTATAAGTTAAGTCTTGTAAAAAGTAAATTTGGGAAAGTGTGGGATGCGCCCCAGCTCGATTAGCCAACGTCCTTAAAAGGCAAGTTGATAGACTTGATTGATTCAGAAGGTAATTTGTTAATCGTGTTAGAATGTTAGCTGTATCTAACGTCCCCTATCACATCTTTAAAATATTAGCGACCCTAATGATAATAATCCATTTATTTCAGGCGATGACGCAGGCTCATAGATAGATAAATACCTTAACCTAAACATACATATTTTTATTTTTATATTGTACACAAAGTGACGACTGTGTCGGCGTCGTGTTGCGCTGCGTGGTGTCGTGTAACCTTCCACGAAAGCTTCGGTACGCCACACTTTTCGGCCAAAACTATTTTTTCTTGAAGGTTTCTAGGTACTGAGTTGGGACCCGCACAACAAATGACTTGAAGTTTATGTTATGGCGCGACTCCAACTTCACAAGGTCGACTTGGTCTTGATTCTGATGTATTCCACGATATCTTCAGCTATCGTGGAGTGATGTAGACGAGATACGTACAGCTGCGTCGACGGTTTAGCAGGATACAGCAACATATTTGGTCCCGCCAGAGCAGTACCACATTGATTACGGCATGTGGGCTTTCTTCACTTCGATTCCAACGTCACAAAGCCCTCCTTGTCTTTTTTATTATTTTGGGTGGGAAATCATCAAATAACTGCTCCCACTCTGGGCGGAGCGGGAGGGCGTGTCAGACTCTTACTGACTAAAACCCACCCGTGTTCCTTCAGTTGCCTGTGCGCCAGGGCCACGGTATCCCTTCTGAACAATCCGCGCCCCGGCAGGCATCGACTCTATCGGATCCCGTCAATGGTGCTGACATCTATTTGAGGCATGCGTGGAACACAATGCGCCGTCGATCCGGACTTGGTCCTAACTGGACGGCGAGCTACCCATTGCTCGCCGTGCGGAAGTCCGCGCCTAAGGTGGCCGGGAATTGGCTATTGATTCCCGACGCCCTGGGCGTCTTCTGCTGTGGTGACTAGGGGCGTGAGGGCGCATTGATTGCCTCACCCTCACGTGCTCCGCCTCCTCCGAGGTGACGGCTTCCCATGACCTCTCGCTACGTACTATGGCCTGGACCAGGGCTGGACGCGAGAGATTGCCGCCACCGATCGCCGCCATGAGGACACGGCGGTGCTCCACCCAAGCTGGGCGGACATCCACCGTATACTCCATCGTGTCCTCCGGTAGATCCACACAATGGTGACACCCGGGCGTTTCCTCCCGCTTTATCCGAAACAGGAACCTCCCAAAACAACCATGTCCCGTGATGACCTGCGTCAGGCGGAAGGTGAGGACGCCGTGGCGCCTCTCAATCCACTCCTCAAAGAAGGGACTTACCGCCGCAATTGTGGCGTGCCCAAAGCTTATGGTCTGGTTCTTGTCTGGCTGCCCTTTCTGCTATTGATGATACCATCAACAATAAAAGTTGATTAACACTGTTACTTTTACATAATATAATCTCAATTGATAGAAAATGATCCAATACATTACAGCATTTCATGTAGTAACGTAGTTTTAAATAAGTTCAGATTTATCATGAATATTTTTCTTAATTATTTCTAAGATTAAAAAAAAACGTAAGTGCTAATATTTTTTTGTTGCTAACCAAATAACAAATACTGTTTCGGGAGACTAGAGTTAAGCTGATTTTAAAAGTTTTTTACATTATACAATTAGGATTTCGCGCCACAGCAGCTTTAAGGAATAAATATACCTGCCAGAGGCGTGAAAGGCGTTTGAGTTGTTAAATCTTATATCATTCGCGATAAAAATAATTTCAGTTTGTTTCAGTAATCCTTAGAAAAGGTCGGAAAATGTTAAATATAGTTTGTTTTATGATTGTTTCGTTGACGAATAATCTGTAACACGTTTCGACAGTGTGCAAAAGAAGAAAAATAAGCTTGTTCGTTCAGAATTTTCAGTTAGAAACTGCGACTGGTCCACACGGAAGATTGAATTGAAAATCTTTGAAACAGTATTTTCGATGTTGTATAACTTCTACAGCCAAAAATCCAATACTCAGATATCAAGCAGGAATGATAAAATCGTTCGATGTTTCATTTTATCATGAGGCGTTCTGAAAACCATAATCACAAATCTATACTTATCTCAAGATTATATTACAGTCACTGGTTAATAAACATGCACAATCTTAAACAGAGAAAGGTGTCTGAGGTAGGAGGGTTCTGAGTTACAGATAACCTGGCTCTCTTAGATAGGACATGTTAATTTACAAAATGGTTAGAGTCCAGATATAATATAATAAAAGTTTGAAATTGCAATTAAAAGTATAAGCAGAATATACAAAGCGAAAAGAAAAAAAAACATATCGTTTTTTTACTGTTTATGCACTACATACAGCGCTTTTTCAAAAAACCTAATGTATGAACAGACTCTTTTGCCACGATGCATTTTAGAGATTGAGCGCATGGTAGAGGGTTACTTGCTTCAATAATATATTATTCAATAATTTATTCGAAAATTAAAACTATGCCGGGCACGTTCTTTTCATACAGAGTGTAAATTTTTGATTATTGTGGGTACAAATGTTTATTTATTTCATATAGGTACATTAAACTGTTTATAGCAATATTTAACACAACTATTTACACAAGGTACTAAATTAAATAACTATATAAATATATACATATAATTGTGTAAATAAAAGTATAAATATAAATCTAGTTAACAAAGTTTAATGGAAATGTATTTGTATTTTTTGATGAACTAAATTGGTATGTTCGCGAGATGGGCGAGTCGATACGCCGCAACTCGCGACCGCAAGCGCTCGCGACCGGTCGCAGTTGCGGTCGCAGATTGTTTTGGAGCCGATAAATTTCATCATACCGAACAATCATCTACTGTGATATTAATGAATTGTTGATTGGAAAGTCACGAGCAAGTTTAATGAAATATTCGATGTATTGGTGTGGCTGCACTATTAGCCCCACTGGGTTCAAAGTGCTCATTATAATGTTTTCAACTAGTATGTTCGGCACCTATTTAGGTAAAGAAGGAAATTACGTTTTTGTATTAAATTGATTTTCCTTATTTATTTTGTAACAGAATCTAAAATATACGTAATTTTTAAATAGTACCTGTTCAACAAAAAACACATATTGTTATATTTTCCTTTGCAGCTCATAAGGAAAACGAGTGCAAATGGCATCCAGTAAAACGTTTCTTTATTCCAACAATTATATAGATTGTGTTAAGTGAACATGCAAAGTTAATTAGCTTAAACATAGAACGCAATGTTGTACGGATGTTACTGAAGAAATAAGCTCTCCGTTGTCCCGTTTTTCTGCAACAGCGGAAAAACAATTTAAGTTAACAAGTAGAAGTATTAATCACGACGAGAATGAAGATATCGGATACAAAAGTGAGTGCTTTCTCAAAGAAATCACGTACCACTTACATAAAAAGTGGTTTCGAACGGGGAACGTAACCGCTTAACTTTTAAACCTAATACGTGATTCAATTTAGGAGTTGTATCTCTAGACGCTGCGAACCCGAAAACTGTCGCTGAAATCCATTCAACTTTTCTTTCATATTCCGAAAAGAATGCTTTTTGCTCCCCTCTGCTCGCTAACAAATCTTGAACTACCAGTTTAAAAAGAATTTACGTATTTTCTTTTTCGCTTAGATATTAAATCCATACCGCTTCATTTAAGGAATAATGGAAGTGAATGCTGGCTTTTTCTATTATTTCGATTGCCAATGAAATCGGTACCCACTGCATATATAGCTCAATAACGTCATGACGACAGCTAAATTAAAAATAGGATACCGCGAGTTTATTTATTTGTATTTTGGCAATACAACGAAATAATGAGAAAAATTCTGATATTCAAAGTTCCAAATAAATGGTAAGAAAATATTAATTTCAGGATAAAAGCACTGAATGCTGATGGCTACTAATAATCCTTTACAAGTAGCACGAGCTTATTGAGGGATTACTAGAGAAGCCGGCAATCGGATATCTTCAATAAAAATATCAATTTATTCTGATGAGTTATGCTTTTCCCGAGTTGAGTCAATTGTAAAATCTTTTGTACTGATTGCGCAGTAGTAAGGATTACGTTGCATTTGTTTTCAAGCAAATTTGGGTTTGGGCAGCGTAATTTCAACCACTCATTTTGAGCGAAAACCAACGTAAGTTGTGTTAATCTAGCCCCACTCAGTGAGTCAGTAATTCAGGTCGATACTTTTATAGTTTCGCAGGAGATTGGAATGGGTTTTTCTGTTACCAAAGAGGGGCCCGTGATTGGAAGTGTGGACAATTAATGGGAATAGGCTCACCCTCCGTCACGCGGCGTGAAGTAATACCATCGACGAACTGTGGATGTGGACAAAATCCGGTATTTGAGCTTGTTTTCGATGAACACGGGGTGTTTCTTTAAGTATTTCCAAGACATTTTTTGTTATTTTTGATGGATTTGCATGACACATGCTTTAATAGGGTTGTGTTAGTAATCTCGCGCGGGACGCGGAACGCGATTGCGTGAGTTGTTTTTTTTAATGATTAGGAATTTACACTACTATTCACGTCAATTGTAACACCTCATAGGTACAAGTTAGTTGACACAATCGGTGCGAGCGAATACCGCGCGGCATTCGCTTTAGTTTGGCCAGAGCTTCAAGGCTCCTCCAAACAGGCCCGATACTTAGGCAGCGCCTGTCGCTCAACGACCGGTATCTTCGTGTCGCGTGGCTATTGCATCGCGTGTCGCACCTGTTTGAAGGAGCCTTAAATCGATCAATGGTTATTCAATAAATTTCGTTGCTTAATTAAATGAAACTGTAAATTGTTGTTTTTTATGTGTGAAGCAAATGATTATTAAAGAACAAAGTACCTATAATTAAAATCTAGTTATAGCTAAAGACTAGAGCTAATACTCGTACAATACAATGGGCCTTGTGAGGCATTCTTAATGCGTAATAATTTGTAACGTGCCTGTTACATGGCAGTGGAAACATGAGCTCTGGATTCATAAACTAATTTAATAAGCCATTAAAGCTATCTGGACCAGGAGTAGCCATGGTGATTTATAGCAATATGAGAACATTAAAAACGCATTACGAAAACATGACTTTAGGCGGAAAATTTAACAGCGCCATATATAACGTGGAACGGATGTTTTGTATTCGGCGGATATTAAAAAAAATGTCATAATTAAAAAAATACCGAGATTGCTTGTTTACATTAGGGAGAGCGTGGGTGGGTGACATCTTGTATAAGGAAATTTCCTTACAAGATATTTACAAGAAGATTTTTGTTGTTATAAAATTCTGTTTTGAAGACTATGATGGAATGAACAGAGAATGGAAAAAAACTTTTTCCCAAAAAAACAACCGACTTCCAAAAAAAACACTAAAAGACGTGAAAAATAACTTTAATTTCGGAAGTAGGTGTCTTTGGTTTTGTATTTTCGGTTTTGGCCACCGACTTCCGAAATTAAAGTTATTTTTCACGTCTTTTAGTGTTTTTTTTGGAAGTCGGTTGTTTTTTTGGGAAAAAGTTTTTATTTTTCACTTTTTAGTTGCGGTACCTACCCCACACAAATTCGTATAACACTACTTGGTATGTAAATAACAGTGACAGGAAATTATTAACACATCATCCATATAAACTAAGTGGAAAAATTATGCATTATTAAGGATAACTCAAAAACTACTGGTCAGACCTTGATCAAATTTAAATGGGACCACATGTGAAGCACCACCTGTCAAATAAAAAAAGAATCATCCGAATCGGTTCACCCAGAAAAAAGTTCTGAGCTAACACACATAAAAAAAAAAAAAAAAACATACAGACGAATTGAGAACCTCCTCCTTTTTGTGAAGTCGGTTAAAAAGACCTTCTAATTTGCACTTTGATTTTCTAATACGTCCTGAAAACCGCTGTGGTTCATATTAATTTGAATACTGCTTGATTTACATACGACAATTACCTGTTTTAAAGACTAAATTCTCATTTACCTCCAAGCTTTCAAAAGGTATCCGTATTCGTAAATGAATAACTTAGATTTGTTTAGAACTTTAGACTACTACGAAGCGAGAAACTCAACCGTCTCTTGTGCCTACAATCTCGTAACATTCATTGACCTACGCCGTATATTCCCGGAAAATAATGGCTACCCCGGCACGATGCATCCTTCCGCGAAGTTGTGAAGGTGACTACGAAGTAATGTCAAGAGGCCGACCAACAACTCAGAGATACGGGGGGGTTCGGGGGGGGGGGGGTAGGGTTGTGAGGTACCTCTGAGTTGTTGGTCAACAAGTAAGCAACAACTTACGGAACTATGGTCAACAATCCTTTAGAGATGTGTGGTGATTTTTGTCGGGAAGCATTGAATGACTATCACTAACGATAGCAAGAAGCATTGAATGACTATCACTAACGATAGCAAGAAGCATGAATGACTATCATTAACGATAGCAAGAAGCATTGAATGACTATCATTAACGATAGCAGGAAGCATTGAATGACTATCATTAACGATAGCAGGAAGCATTGAATGACTATCATTAACGATAGCATGAAGCATTGAATGACTATCATTAACGATAGCAGGAAGCATTGAATGACTATCACTAACGATAGCAAGAAGCATGAATGACTATCATTAACGATAGCAAGAAGCATTGAATGACTATCATTAACGATAGCAGGAAGCATTGAATGACTATCATTAACGATAGCATGAAGCATTGAATGACTATCATTAACGATAGCAGGAAGCATTGAATGACTATTATTAACGATAGCATGAAGCATTCAATGACTATCACTAACGATAGCAAGAACCATTGAATGACTGTCATTAACGATAGCAAGGAGCACTGAATGACTATCATTAACGATAGAAGGAGACCTATTTCGATTACTACCTCGTTGGTCTAGTGGTTGAAAGCATTACTGCTCAGTATGAGGTCCTGGTTTCGATTCCCAGGTCGGACAAAGTGTTATTGGGTTTTTCCATCAAGTATTCCTCAGTGGCAGCCCGGAGTTTGGATTATGCCCGGATGATGCCAACCTGCTCGCCCCCTATTACATGGGATTTAAACATAACTGGCGAAAAGTGGGAGAACTATAGGTACACCTCTGCCGAACTCTTCGGGTATTACAGGCGTGATGTTATGTTATGTGTTACTTCGATCAAAGTTAACAGCCTACACAGAGATCGCGCTTAAATTGTGACTTACTAACATTTTGCTGTTACCTCATCGATCTCCAAAGTAAGGCACCAAGCTTATCAGAACACTTCCTGTTTCGGCTGGGCTTCGAAATAATGGACGTTACTGGTTCAAATCTATTATATTAGTTTACAAGTTCTGTTCTGAGTTAATCAGATTATTATTCTGATTAGAAAAATGAGCGACGTTCGCGTTACGGTGGATGGCCAACCATTGCAAACGTCTCAAAGAGATGTCAGCATCATTGACGGGGTCCGATAGGGCCGATGCCTGCCGGGGTCGCAGAATGTTCGAAAGAGTTACTGTGGCCCTGGCGCACACGCAACTGAAAGAACACGGGTGGGTTTTAGTCAGTAAGAGTCTAACACGCCCTTCCGTTCCGCCCAGAGCGGGAGAGGCCATTTGATAATTTCAAACTCAAAAAAAAAAAACCATAGCAAACGTGAAACAACGACTGGCACCTCTGGCGGCTACGCAGCTACTCTGGCTACGCAGGCGTGGCGGCAGTGAGTCCTGCCGTGCACAATCTGGCAGCGCGCGGCAGCGGGGCCATAACGCTTCACTTCAAACACTCCCCAGACGTAAGCCACCTCCCCACATTTGATACACCATCATAGTATCTAAATAGGTAACCGATCTCAGTAACAACTTTAATTAATATTAATGTTCCCGAAGTAAACCAGGGACATGACTTGTTAAAATATTAAGTGAAGTTTGTCACGGCTTTATAACGTGTTTACCTGATGTTCATATTGGTGATAAACTACGTTTTGCATAATAGAACCTGTGGTCTGTCGGTTCTACTACTTCATAACTTTAGGGCGTCGCCGCGTCGACGTCGTGTATGATAATTGTGTATGTATTCGTGTGTTGTAGGGTAATTGTAATTAATTGCTGTATTTCTTAGTAGCAGCCATGTGTCTGGATTTAAGCCTGGTTGTTGGCGATAGGCTCGCCCCTTTTAACATGGGACTTAAGCTGGCGAAATTTGGGTGTACCGTACATCTTTGCGTAAGCCTTCGGGAATACAGGCCTAATGTTATGTTAAAGTTTCATGTAATTAACTAGGAGAGTTTGAGCTGAATTATTTTTAGTACGTATTTAAGTAATGGAAATAAGACCGTTGTTATTTCTGTTCAAAATATTCTGCTTCGGGTCTTAGCATTTTGTTTCGTGTAAATTGATTCGTAGTTTTAATTTGTTTTCTCATTTGCAAACGAGTGCTTACATAACATAACATAACATAACATCACGCCTGTATTCCCCGAAGGGTTAGGCAGAGGTGTACCTATAGCACACCCACATTTCGTCAGTTATATATAAGTCCCATGTAATAAGGGGCGAGCCTATTGCCATCAACCGAGCACAAATCCAGACTCCGGGCTGCTACTGACGAGCTACGAGTGCTTAGTAATTACTATAAATGCGGGGAAGTAATGACATATTAATTAAGAAAGCGTGTCCCTCTATGCAATTTAGTGAACTTCCATTTTCGAAATAGAAACGTAATATTTCATTTGAGTCTTATTAGTCTGATATTTATTAAATGTACATGAATGGAAATATGCTTTCATAAAATGTTATAGCATAACGTAACATACCAGAGGTGTACCTCTACACCCACATTTCACCAGTTAAAAATAACTTAAATATTGGTAAATATACAAAATATATTTTATAAAACCAAAACACACCTGCAAATTACCAAAGACATTCAATATTAGGTATAACAGACGAAAATAGAACGAATATGGCTGCGGTAATCGAAGCTGTTAAATGTCTTCCTTTGATATTTGCCTAAACCACCGTCGGAGTTGGCGGGTTACGTCTCGCCATATGGAAAGCGGAAAGCAATTCGTGAGGTGAGCTAGTAATTGAACCCTTTGAAGATTGTTATAGGTAATATTGCTTACAAGGTCTTCGGACCTTCGGTAGTTCCTAGAAACAAGTTCAGGGCTGCTAATAGAAGGCACAAGGCAGCTCAAGGACAAGCTAGTAAAGTGATACTAACATAGTTTTAAGCTATTTTTTAACACAAGTTTTGTTTTATACTTTATATAACTTAGTTTGTAAGGTATATATGTCTATGGGCCATTTTGCCTGAAATAAATGTTTTATTATTATATTAACATATCTCGGGACCTTGGGGTCCCGGACCTTTGTAAGGCGTACGAGGGGCCGAAGCCAACTCGCAGAGGCCCCTTAGAAAATTTTAAATGGAATGAGGCACCAACCGACGATTATCCCTCTAGGCACTGTGCAAGTGCACCCAAGGACAACCTCCGGTTGGTGTCGGACTATTTTAGAATATGGAAACAAAGTTATTGGACTATTGATTGGGGTAGCTTAAGTGGACTGGTTATCTAGGATTATGGGAAGACTATGGCCCTTGTCTAACCAATGTTTTATATATAAAATACACGGATGAAATGGCAGGAGGTGACTTGCACACTCAATAATGGGCTCCCGAAAACGGTCGCTGGCACATAGTGTCGTAGCGACAAAGGGGCAACATGTCCTGAGGTGCTTATGAGGAGTGGAGAGGTATCCCACGGCTATCAGGACAATCCCGAAATTACGGTCAAGATCCCTACCAGCATCTTACTGGAATACTTCCTTCCTCCGAGCACGTTTGCTCTTGCGAATCTCCTCTCAAGCCGGCCAATAAAGGAAATAAAGAGGTGGGAGCTCTGTTCCTCGTCATTGTTCGCTCCAGCCGGCCAGTAAAGGTAAGCTAGAGGTGAGGAACAAGACTTCTCCCGGGAGATAGGGTCCGTGGGGTCGCTACTGCCCAACAGCTCGCCACATGCTGCCCTGCGGGTTATTATTATTATTAATATTGATAGTCATTTATGTCATTTTGCGACATGTAGGTACTCCATGTTGATAACTAAACATAATCTATACCTACAAAATAAATCTAGCTAGATCCTGAAGTTAGTCTGACAGCATCTCTAAATGGTATGCAGGTAAATTTTATTTTGATTTTAATCGCATTATAAGACGAATTAGAAAAACACATCACTGAACTACAATCTTACCTATCAATAAAAATACCTACTACGATATTGACTAGAAGAAAACTAGCGGCTGGAAATTAGTCACTATTACAATTATTATAATATTGACTAGTTTACAGCCGCAGGCCTTTTCTAGTGGAATTATGGGACCTGAAATACAGATGAATTAAGCTTTGTGACAACCCCCTATCATTTCATAATTTTAAGTTTTAAGTGTTATGTGTGTACGTATATAAACAAACATTAAACATAAACAATGCCTGATAATAATTGAGAACCGCCAAGCTGTTTAACACGACTGTTTTAGACGTGTCTGCACTTAACCGCTATTTGAGTTGGCCAGTGCGGCGTAATTGAGAATCAATGCATGCAAAGCAACGGCCAATTGTGTGTTTAATAGCTTCATTATTATCTTAATGAAATGAAATGAAATGAAATAATTTATTTGCTATGAATGTAGGTACAAAAATATGGTGTTAAGTAAGAGAAGGATCCAGTACATTCTACCGTGAGGCATGTAATTTTTTTATTTTTTATAATTGAATTAATTATGAAATAATTTAAAAAAAGAAACATTTAACTTATTTTCAAATGATTAAAAACGTCAATAAAAAAACAAAAAAATAAAAAAACACGTTAAATAAACACACGGTAAATACGTTCATTATCGTAAACTAATCGGTTGCAGTGCTCTGTAATGAGGCGACTGACTTGCGTCCTGACCTGATGAGGGTTCGATACCTGTCCCCCATTGCGTAACACGCTTGCAATCACAATGCGAAGGATTTTGCATTGAAATATTGATGAATTTTCAAATAAAACTCAATGCAATTTGTAAGTGTGTTACGCAATTAAGCTGTAGCGGCTATTACGCGTCACATGTGAGCTACACGTCACACTGACGTTACTCAAAATCCTGCATCGCGCAAGCAGAGTTTACCGCGCAACTAGCCTATATACAACGTCCCGACATCAAACGTCGGGCAGTTGTCCACCAGCCACAAGAACCATGGTCGGAGGATCCTCCCTTTTCTATGGAGGTATGAGTGAACTTTACACCCTATTCCTCATACCGCTTTACAGCTGCTGGCAACTATCAAGATGAATCTGTCGAATACGAGGCTTACTTTGCTTTACTTTGTCTATTTGTGCAGAATATATAAAGTTTATTTATTCTTTCTTTCTTTCAATTGGTTGGTGTGTAAGTACTTAGGTAGTACTTCTTTAGTTAGGTAATCTTGTGCACCACTAACTTAAAGAAAACATAGTGAACCTGGACCACAGAATTGAAAATAATACTTATTGTTGTCAGAAATTGACGGAATGCCTCCTATAATATAGATTATAGGTACCTAGACTGGGCACCTTCTTCTCTAGGCCTAGAGAAAAAGTGAGCATTAATAACCAGAATGACTGCTGCAACGAAATTTTCCAGGTATTGGTAAATTCGAGACTTAATTATGCTGGACATAGGCCTCTCCAATTGCACACCATTCAACTCGGTTCTTGGCAACTTTTATCCAGCTGCTACCAGCCACCCTGCAAAGATCGTCGCTCCACCCAGCCTGAGGGCGTCCTAAGTTACGTTTGCCGATTCGCGGTCTCCACTAAAGAACACGTCTACCCCAACGGTCATACGTTCTGCGACTACTATGGCCGGCCTATTGTCTACTCTTTCTCTGTACCTATGAGATAGGAGTGGAATAATTACAAGACTATAATATGATATGGTTAGTAATGGTATATGATTGAAATTTCTAATTAATTGCTCATTTGACGTGGGCTTAATGAACACCGTAGGACCTATTAGCGCGAGAGCAATCGGCCATTTCTGCTGCATAATATAGTAAATGCTATGCGACGGAATGCCTGATTGTTGTCAGATGCATAATGACGTGCGCGTAATTTTTTTATAGCAGTGTATGAAAAGATGGCGCTAAATTCAAAAGCCTAGTTTGGATTGAAATTGTGAGGTTCTATAGGTACCCGTAGAACGTGTTTGATTATATATGTATTGCAAATATGTCACATTTTCAATTTATGTCTAATTAGAAAATAAATTTAGTATTCACCGTGAGTGTTTATTGTCTGATGGCCGCCCAAAATCCCACAATGGACCATAATACATATAACTGTCCACTATTAGCTAAACGATCTGACTCTCTTTCCTATGTTAAATTACCCAGTTATAATTACAGAATATTTCTACAACAATTTAATTTCCAAAACAGTTTAACTCTCCACTCAACAACAAAAAAAAGAAGTCATTTCATGAACCTACAATACAGCTAGTAATTATCTTGGCATAGTCTGTGGTACAGTTGACAAGTTCGTTACATGAACGTTTGAGTTTGTACGTTGTACGGGGATTTGTTGTTCCCCAGGGAATCTTGAGACATTTATTAGGTAAAACCACGATCGATCAAAGTCTTTCTGCTTCATTAATCTTGCTCATCAACCAACACTGCTGTAAGTATATTTTCTTCAAGATATTCACATTTTCCTTATTTCGTTAATGTTATATTTCATTTTGTAATCAATGTGTAGCATTTTGGGGACGTTGTTTTGAAAATGTTTGACATTATGCAGAACCAAACGACTGCTTAAATGCTTGCCAATTTCTTTTCTTAAGGGAAGTAATAGGAACAACTGCACAACTGGTATATCCTAAATACAGATTATTCAGTGATCTAGCTAGGAGAGCATCGGTTCAGGCAACAATTCGTGTGTACACCATGTAGTTAAATATGCATACTCTGTAAGTCCCTCATGTACTTCAAAACCTTTATGTGCCTAAATAAATAATAATAATTATTATAACTACAGTTTAATGTACAGTCACAATCAAAATATGGTCGTTACCCTGGCATAATATTAAATGGGCTATTTTTGTCTGGTAATTACCGACAAACGATACAACATTACGGTCGTGCAATTGCACGATAGAAATTGGTTTACCAACTCAGTATTTATGTCTTAATGTCAATATCGCAGAATGACATACAGCCATCTTTTTTACATGTTAGGTGGAATTTAAAATGTGTCACTGACAGACTCTGACAATTATATAAAAAAAAAAAAAAACTTAAAATGTCCCGCAGGGCTGTCATGACACACGCGAGAATTACTCAATCTCGCGTTGTCTTGTCGCGACTATTTCTGTCACTTTTCTCGTTTTCTGACAGCGCTGACATACAAAATACTCGACTCGTTCTGTCAAATTTAATGTTTTCTCGACAAACTGACAATTCAACACGAGATAAGCCCCGATTCTTCTGTCATTTAGTAGTCCTCGATTTTGACGAGGAGAAGAGTAGAAAAAATTTGGTAAGAAAAAAAAAGAAAAAGACTACAAAATAACATGGCAGTTTCATAATTATTATTATTTTATTCATAGTTTTATTTTACAATATAATAATAATGAAAATACTTAGTTTGAAACCAGTATTTATTAGAAAAAAGTTCCTTTCGGCGGCCGCGAGAGAAACTGTGGTGTTTTGGGTACTATTACGTAGGTGAGCATCACGTTCAGGAATAACCAGTCACTTTGCCAATTATGGTGACTAACGAAATCTAGGGAATTATGGCTGTATGGCAGTATTAAACCTTCGCAACATAATTACAAAAGTCACCAGTTCATTTCCCAAAGGTGGTGATTAACAATTTTTGCAATAAAATGCGTTTTATGGTGATTGTTATAACATCAACCTTCGTTTTGTCAAATTGTGGCCGTCGGCCCATTTGTCATTTGTGGTGTATTATGTATTATGTACATAATATATGCCATTAATTTTCATTTCGATAATTTTGTATTTTTTCAGCATGCCAAAGAAAAACATTTAATTTTAAGCAAAAAAGTCGGTTGCACAAAAATCTAATCACAAATTTTATGAGGTGGACGTGAATTCAATATAGTACATCCTAATTCCATGCGTAAAATCGAATGAATGAAACGGAACCTCAAGCCGATGTTGCTATGATAAAAATGCTTTGTGTGCAATAACTTCTATCTACATCATCGGTCTCTCGTTGCGTGATAAAGAAGTGTCAAAGTGCCTTTTTCGCCTTTACTCGAGCATATCGGTCATGTTAGGCATTAGAATGACGTCAAAATCGTAGACAAATATCGACAAATCGAGAAAAAGACCGTTCTCGCGCTTGTCATGTTAGCTCTGCTGGCCTTATTAAAGTTTTAGTTTGATGTCAATTCGACATCGGTGACAGGTGTATGCAATTTTGATCTTTGATATCAAGTACCTAATTAAATATAGTTTTCAATGCAATAGTTTCTTCGATCAATAATAGCACTAGATTCCTGATAAGCGCTTCAAAAATGGCCCGAAAAATAAAAGCACAAATACTTTTGTGGTCTTATTTCAAATTAGTACTGTCCAAACATAGCCAACGTTAAGACGTCAAAATTGTCACAGTGCGCGTTCAAAAGTTGTCTAAATAACCACCGTAACACCAAGATTTTGGAAGTAATATCTTATATGTATGTGTTTTTAATAAAAATAAAAATCTACCATCTACCATCTATCTATCTATCTATCTATTTTACTGTGTGTACATAAAAAATAAAATAAATAAATAAATAAAAATAATTAAATAGTAAATATAAATCATTTAGCAAATATTATGATTATTTGATCAATGTTTGCGACAACGCGCCAACTATTGTAACAAACATCGACTGTTCTGGAACAGGGAATGAGGAGTGGTATTGTTATATCATATTATGTTATTTTTCATCTCTCTAAGTTAGATTTCCTCCGGATTGGTTCGAAATCAGACCAATCCGGAGTAAATCTAAATTAGAAAGATGTATTGATGATTCTTATGATAATAATTATGTAAGTACAAATTTGTTATTGTCGCGAATCATATTTTACCTTACACTAACCTGCAAGTTGCAAAAAACGCAAGAAAATTTGAAATTCGCGGGCTGCCTCAGCACATCCCCCTTAAAGAAACCGATTACGATTGTCCAGATACATTAGTTAAAGCATCCACCTCGCACGCACCTTCAGTCATGGTTGTTTACCTACCATACACTGTTATTTACAGTTTAATTAAAATTAAAAAAATTGTGCCATCACGGGACACCTGGCAGATGTCAAACATACCATCGTATAGCGTGGCGACGCGTTGCCGCGGCATGCGTCGCCACGGCAACAATCTGTTTTACCCGCGGCTATAGATGTTTCACATCAAAAATTATCACCCATCCAAAGACTGACCTTGGGAAGCGCTGCTTAACCTGGCGGCTTCACTGTTGCGAGCAAATCAAGAATCAAAATGGTCAGCCATCCAAATACTGACCTTGGCAAGAGCTGCTTAACCTGGCGGCCTCATTAATGCGAGCTAATCAACAATCAAAAAGGTCACCCATCCAAAGAATGACCTTGGCAAGCGAAGCCTAACATTGCAAATTCATTCTTATTTACCCTATATTCAAGGTCCACATCAAAAATTATTTGGTTAAGTAAAAATAGCGTGGCGACGCGTCGTCACGCTTACAATCGGTATACCCGCGGCTATAGATGTTTCACATCAAAAATAAAATTAAAATAAATAATTTAAATTCATTACAAATATTTATTCGAACTTCTAAATCGCGTACATGAGTAGACGCAGCCAGTTTTTACACGGGTTGATTACAATGAGCCAACCCGCAGACAATTAATAGCAATAGGTATCTTATAAAAAATAACTATTGTACTAATTTGGTCCTACGACTTTTTTAAATCGGTCAAAAATATTTGCTATCATACAAAACGAACCTTCGATTAAAAACAATATTTCTGCAACTCTACGTCTTTGAATACTGTGCTCTGAGCATTGAAATGTCATACCAAGAACTACGTCTAGTTCCAAAATAGAGTAAGCATGAAATTGTCAACAAAATGTTTTTAACCTTATTGCTTAGGTTTTAAGTTTCATTTTAGAATAAATATTTTTTTATTTCTTGCTTTTGCAACCGTAATTAAACTTTATGCTTGCGTGTTAAGGTTTATAATAAACTGATGTTGTTAATATTATAAAACCTTTTTCTATATTTCGTAGTGTGACATGTAAATGTTTATGTTTGTGTAAACGTGGCCACTTCAGCGACTTGTTTTTGTTCCTGAGCCTGAATCTAGTGCTACGAGTATTATTGATCGAAGAATAGTCTGAACAGTTTCAAAAGGTAACGGCCGCAGGGACGGCTGTCTTAAAAATGATGGCAGCGGGGTATGTCTTTACGGTACTAAAAAACCACAGAACATTATTACCAAAAAACGCTCTCTAGGAAAACACACCAACTTATTTTCATAAATAACGTTACAGTGACGACATTCGCCAGTAAATTGCGGACGCTATGTGGCGGCCGACGTTCTTCTAGGCAACCGGAGCTTCACCGTAAGTTAGCTTGTCACACCGACTCTAGACGGGCTAATCGTCAAAGGCATCCAATTTGCTACGTATTGTACACACGACGACATATCAAGCTATACATTTCCAGTTTTAGCTGACTTCGCATTGTACAGGCTTTTCTTACAGTGAAAAGTCAGCTTAATACTGGAAATGTATAGCTTGCTAAGTCGTTGTGCGTACTTTCGTTACCGACTCACCATTGGTAGGCTGCCCAGCTACCACTTGGCTAATATTTTTACCACGCAGCTTATGTGGATAGGTATTGTTCGTGCCGATATGAGATAATTATAAAGAGATAAAGCGGTATAGGTAGTAGTAGGTAGGTATCCTGTACGAGGTATCAGTACACATAACATCAGTACTCAAAATTTGTCTGCTCAACAACGTAAATAACGCAATGAATGTTGTTGAACTGTCAAAATGAAATCAAATCAAATCATAAATGTTTTTGTGAGAACATGGTACAATAAATGTTACAATGTTGGTTCCAGCATACCCTGCCATAGTATGGCGTACAAATATTTCTCTACAAACACAAAGCCTATATTACTAACCTATTAATAATTATGAATAATAATAGTTAATTAATACCGATTGAGATTGTATTGTAGTAAAAATAATAATTAATAATAATGAAGTATGTAGTTTTTGCATGTGATGGATTAAAGGCTATTTTTATAACTTTATTATATTATTAACGATTTATCCTCTTTGTATTCTGGAACACTGTAACAATATTTTTCCAGTAAAAGTCTGAACAATACCCTTTTGAACAGCGGCAATGGCAAATCTTGGGTACTATTTGCGGCAAATGGTTATTATAATAATTGCCATGCAGTAAGTATTTCTTTTAAATAGTATTCGTTTTATTTGGGGTAATTTCAATTTGTCTTTGTGCCGTGTTCTGCTATTTATTGTGTATCTGCTTTTTCGTTTTTTTTTTTTTTACAAAGATACTTATTTCAAAAATATAAAGACATGGTAAAGACAGTATTTTAAGCTTTCGAAATAAAAGTTTACAGCTATCTAAAACGTGGGCTCCCCACATTGTCCGGATACATATTTTTGGTCCTTTAAAAGCTCTTTGCACGTCTACTGAGTTTCCCCAAACTATAAGACCATATCTGAGTACAGATGCTACATAAGCATGGTAAGCAACCATTGCGGTATTTAGATTAACCGTTTTTCTTATTCCTTTTAGGACATACACAAAGTGATCTATTTTTTTGAATGAGTATTTTATCTATGTGTGGTTTCCAACCGCAATTTTGGTCAACGGTTATACCTAAGAATGCACATTCATTATCAGTGATTAAGGGGTAATTGTTATACTCGATGTCTAGACTATCTGTGCTTGAAATTGTATTATATTTGTTTTTGTCATGTTTATTATTAAGTTATTATTTTATAGCCATTTTATTGCCTTGTCTAATTCTTTAACAGTTCGTTTTTCCAAGTCTTTGTTATCGTCGCTTTTAATAATCAATGTTGTGTCATCAGCAAATAGTACGCACTCTTCATTAATCGCCTCTGGTAGGTCGTTGATGTATACTAGAAAGAAAAGAAGGGATAAAATTCCTCCTTGAGGTGTACCAAAGTTGTTTTGTCTGTATTTTGATCTAAATTTCTTTAGTTTATTTTGATAAATTCTTGTTATTTCTACGCACTGCAATCAGTCGGTAAGAAAGCTTTGGATCCAAAAAAACGATCTTTTGAAAGCTATTCCTACTCTTAGTGTGTTACGCAATTACCCCGCTGTAGTACACCCACATTTCGCTAGTTATGTTTAAGTCCCATGTTATTGGGACTTAGACATAACTAGCGAAAAATAGGCTTCACTTGGGAGCGAGCCTATTTCCATGGTCCCCGCTAACAAATCCAGACTCCGGGCTGCTACTGAGAAATTCCTGATGGAAAAACCCAATAACACGCCCCCTCCCCTTGCTCAAACTCTCATACAGCCCATCATAGACCACGCTGATGCCTGTTATTTGGATACCACCGAGGAGCTTTTAAATAAACTTGAGCGTTTGCAAAATATTTGTATTCGTTTTGTTTTTAACCTTAAAACGTATGATCACGTCTCTAACTTTCGCAAGATACTCAAGTGGCTCCCCATTCGACTTCGCAGTAACTCTCGGATAGTCTGCTATTTAACATACTTCACAACCATAAAACGCCATCCTATCTGCGGGAACGATTCTCCTACGCCCGTCCTTTTGATGCGCCCTGCAGGTCGCATCTTAGAAATCTCCTCAAATCCCCTCCCAACTCAACCGACTTCTACTCCTACTATTTCACTGTGCACGCGGTGCGGTTGTGGAATTCACTTCCACCTATCATTAGGCACTGCCAAACTGTTGGAGTATTTAAAAGTAGAGTGAAAGAACACTATCTTTCCACTTTGTCATAATTGCACATGTATTTATTATTTAAATTACATTATATTGTTATATATTTTAGTGATATTTATTTTAGAAGTATGTAAGTATATTCTTATATTGTATATTTATATTTAGATTGGAAAATTATTTTAGATTTTATGTATTTTGTTTTCCCTTCTACTCTTACACGTGTTGTCTTCATCTCTTTAATATACTCTCCTATCGCAGGTATGCTGGAAGCGATTTCTTTAGAAATATGCATCACCTTTGTACGTATTTTTCTGTTCCTTTCTTCTTGTTTGTTTATATATTATGTGTGTACATAAATGGTTAAATACATAAATAAATAAATAACAAGTTTCCCGACCCGGTAATCGAACCCAGGACCTCATGCTCTGCGGTAGCGCTTGCAACCACAAGACCAACGAGACAGTCACTCTATTACGATAAATGATTTTCTAAGTAGGTATTGGTGTAGATGTACGATACATGATTATCTAAGTATTAGTGTAGAACTACCACAATTACGATAAATGATTATCTAAGTATTGGTGTAGAACTACCACAATTACGATAAATGATATAAGTATTGGTGTAGAACTACCATAATTAGGTTATATCAGTTATTAGTAGATCAAGCATGCAACAGTATCAATTTTGCTAATTAATTTGTGGTTTATATTTCATTTGGACTAATTTCCTATGTACTGATTGATGTAACGTATAATTATGTTGCAAGTGATAATATATGAATATAGGTAATTGTTTGGACGTAATTTTATTAAATAATTTGGTTTTAGATATGTTTTTTTTTTATTTTTTTATTACCTTAGCGCATATTTAGAAATCACATACTTCTTTTTAATTTAAAAAATGTACTATAGATACTTATCTCATTGTATTTATTTACTTTTAAAGCGACTCAAAAAGTACTTGATTTTTCTTGAATAAAAACAAACAAAATACCTACATCCGGAACAAGTGTTAAAAAGCCTAAACAATTTTCATAATAACATCGTCATCTACAAAACTGAATATATAATCGATAGCTACTCTGCACAATCTCTGCAATTTTTAATAAAGAAAATAATAACACCTAGGATTCTTCCTCGAGCATTTTTAAAAAATACCCTCACGTAATAAGAGGCAGGGATCGTCACGGGTCATTTTGGTCCGATATGATGGCTTGAGGATTTCAATATGCGGCGTATTTGAAATATCTCCGTGCGACGGCGTTCCTGGACGGAGCGTCTACAGGAAAACCACGGTAATCAATTAAATTGCTCGAATAAAATATTAAATTAAATTCCTTTCTTTGTTGTCGTGTTATTTATTTTTAGGAAGTATATTCTTGCAGTCGCCACTTTTAGCCTAACGCCACATCTACGAAAAATACGTAATTTAAAAAGAGCCTGCGACGTATTAAATAACTTCGCGTAACACGCATCGTAGGCGTAAGAACGCCGATTTTCCGTCGTGTATTTTTCCGTAGATGTGCCGCTAAACTTGGTTTAACCCGGGCGCTAAAGGGAGGCTGCACGAGCGTTTCATATCTGTTTTTTCTAATTGGATTTCAGGTTACCTAAAGGGAAAAAATCCTTTGGTCCCGCTTAGCAGGCTAATGGAGACATGCCTCGTAACTCGAGGGACGTTTTTTAATAAATTTTTCCGCACTCAACCATGCACTAGTTAACTTAAACATTAATATGAGCCAGAGGTGTTTCACTTCTATTGACTACATAACGCTGATAATGTTAAGACAAGTTGTTTATTTTTAAATAAAATAAAACTCAATTGATTTGATCTCACTTATGTATGTAAATATTAGGTATTGGAAAATCTTTCCGCGATTACGTCATTCACTTGTTTTCAGAATAAAAACTTGAGAGGTGTCAAGGGACACCCGGATGGAACGAAGTTCTAAAAAAAAAAAAAACAAAAAAAAAAAATTGAGGTTGTTGTTGTTGTTTGATTGTTGTTTGTTGTTGTTGGTTGTTGTTGTTGTTGGGGTTGTTGTTGTTGTTCAATGCGAAATAGAAATGAAAATATCTGGCTTGCTTTCTATAAGAGAGAGAGAGACAGACAGAGAAACATGCGACGCCGCACAGCTTACAATAGCTTACTATAGCAAAAAGTGTCGTGACAACTTTTCGTAAGAATTTTTTCCGTCTAGCCCCCTTTCACAACGCGCGATAAGGAACTTCGTTCCAATATTGACATAGGAGATAGAACAGGCTAAGCCTGATATAAAGTGTAGCCAAGTTCAAGATTGCTAATTTCTGTACGAAGCCAAGTAAATACATAAAAGCAAGTAATGCGACAAGTTAAGTAAGTAACCGGCCAGTGTGCCGTGGCGAACGCTTCCCAGTGGCTTCGTGTGGGTATAGTTAGTTCCAGTAAACAAACACAGAAGTCGCTGCAATCGTGATGTGACCATCGCCCAGATGCTGTAGTCTGGCCCAAGATAGAGAGCCACTAGATGTGGTTCGCAAATTTATATGTACAGGTACGTGTCTCATCCAATTCTCTTGTCGTAGGTCTGCTGGAAGAAATTTATAATGAAATAAGTAGTAAGTACCTTTGTGCTCTTTTTTGATTTTGTGTATTTTTTCTCTTTTTTAAGTGATTTGTGTGTAAAAAAACACCGGTTCCAAAAGAATGAAACAATATTGTGACTAAAACAATTGTTTAACTAAAATTAGTGCCTTCAATCTGGGGGCACGGCAGTGCCCCCGCCAAGTCGAGCGCGAAGCAAACACTGCCATACCATGCTTTACTGGAACCATTTCGCCGCATTTTCAGGCCCCTATTTGAGAACCTCTGGATAAGACCAGAACGCAGAAATTTTCGTCATCCAGTAAGATATAATCACCTACTTAAAATCCAAAATTTCAAGTCTGTAGGTCATTTAGTTCCGAAGTTAAGCGAAAGCAAAGTTTCGCATTTATGACACTCACTCACTCACTCACTCATGATCATCAGAATAGAACTAGTACTTCCCATAAACTCAGAGAGCTGAAATTTGGTACAGACTTAGGGTTTAATGGCCACATAAAGGGAAAACTATAAAAACTAGCATAATCGAAGATCTGGAGTACCTGGTGACCCTGATTAGAAAACACAAGAGCCCATCCAAACTATTAGAGATCGACATACCGCCTTTACAAAAAATATTCAACTTGGTGGGCCGCTTCATTTGATGTCAAAAATCGAAGGTCTGAAGTATCTGATGAAGAACTCTCAGCTGGTCTCAGCTGTATTAGAGATATGGTAATGCCCCCTTCTACTATGGGTACATAAAAAAATCGACTGTTATTGCAAAAATCCAGCGTAGTGGGACACATCTTCTAAATTAATCTAGCCTATAGCATCCCACTGCTGGGCGAATACCTCCCCTTCTGCTTTTAATACGCATATAAATAAAATTCAAGGAAAACTCTGGATAAGACTAGACTGGCTTTTATACTTATACTTACAAGTTTAAAAGAAGAAATAGTCGAACGATTAACTTTATTCTACTCGAACATTACACAAATTAAATAAACAAATTACACTAAAATATTAATTTCGCTCAAAAATTTGTCAAAATATAATGCATTGGACTAAGACTGGGGGTGATACTTGCACACGTCGCTAGATGGCGCTGACTGTATTTTAAAACGCGCTTTCGTTTGTTTTTCCGATAAACTTTTATGGCGAAGTGGCAACCGGCCGCGTTACAGTCATTTACGACATTCTTCTACTGCGCTTTAAAACGTTTGCTAGGGATTAGGAGGGATTATTTAATAAGAAAATCTAATAAAATAAATCAATATGCCCCACGTTTCTACAAAAAGAACTGAAATCCCACCAAAAACATTCTGTAAAAAACTAGCCAAGTCTCGATGGAGCTGCTTGTTTATCTCTAAAAAGTAATGAAATCTAGACAAAATCGTGCCAAGCCTAAGGTTCCTTACTGCGATTTCTTTATTATTATAGTTAATGTTTTGTGACTTGGCCGTTGAAGGGTACACAAGGGTACAAAACCAGGTGCTGCATGACACCATTGCACCAATCTGTCGCCAGAACCGCTACCCATTGACGATGGAAAATTGCCACTTGGAAAACGTTGATTCAATAACCAGTCAATTGTAGGCTTGATAAAGCTGCGTATTTCAATAATACTTATGTATAGCCGAGCCTGATACAAACAGTATAAAATTTTTTTCCAGTACAGACGGACTTCTAATCATTGATAGAAGTCCGTCTGTACGTCTATTTTATGTTAGATCGGTGGTCGATTTGACGCTCCAAAAAGAAGAGAGCAGAAGTCAGCATTGTCAATGCTGAATGCATGTGTTGCACAATCAACAAAAGCCTAAAATGAGACACTAGCATCCAATTACCAATACCAGTATGGGCTATTATCTCGCTTAACAAACATAGGTAGTTACAACAGATATAACATTACGTGTAAACAAAATTGACTTGTACCCACTAACGTATAAAGAATGTTCAACGGCCAAGTCACACAACATTAACTATAATAATAAAGAAATCGCAGTAAGGAACCTTAGGCTTGGCACGATTTTGTCTAGATTTCATTACTTTTTAGAGATAAACAAGCAGCTTCATCGAGACTTGGCTAGTTTTTTACAGAATGTTTTTGGTGGCATGTTACTTACTTAATACTCAATATATTTATTGCTTTACCATAATGTCTACTGAGACGGTAACTAAAAATACTTAGAAAAAGTACCTAGTTGAATTCTTGGTAAGAGTGTGGCTTGGCACGTTCTGGAGAACACGTAACATATAACATCATTTTGTAATTTCTGTAGCCTGTTTCATTTTCTTGTTTTATTTAGGGATCTGGATATCTGTCAAGAACCACTCATCGTGCCGAGGAGAACGCGACTAAGGAACTGACGATGGAACATAGGAAGAAAAAGAAAAAATAAAAGACGTTTATTTGCGGTAAACATGACTCAAAGAAAGAACATCACAAACATGAAAAAAAACAGCGGGGTAGTTGCGTAACACACTAACAGTAGGAATAACTTTAATTTTGACAGTTCAACAACATTCATTGCTGTGGGAAATAAGTCGCAGTAAGAAAGTAAAAGACGTGTGCACTGTTCGACGGTCCGATATTGTAACAGAAAACATTTGAACGACCGACATCAACGAATGTTCGAATGAGTGAATAATCGATTGTGATAATCGAGTGATTGAATCGAGTAATTATTTTAATCTGTTAACACTGGGGTTTTGTAATATTCCAACAATTGCGTTATTTACGTTGTGAGCAGACGCATTTTTCGAACTTATGAAGCAGTGGATTAGCAATAGGCTTCAAAATGATTTAGATTGTCATAGATAGTTTGTTTGTGCAATTAGGGTGTAGGTCATAAAACAACAACACAACATAGAAAATAGAAGGGATGAGGATGATTTTCTTACAGGGCTGATGCAGATCCTTTTGGAACTACATGTAGGTAAGTATGTTAAGTTGCTTACACCTTAGCCTTTAATCGTTTTCTTGATGAGAACTCATTATCACGAGCATTCATTTTCCTTAATTAGTCCGGAAAAAGTTCTGATGACGATGAGTTTTTCGGTTATTTAATAAATAACTGAGTATCTATTAATGTTGATTATATAGATACCTATTATGTTGAACTTGAGTTAATTTTTGGAAGTTGCGTATAGTACGTACATACATCAAGTTATTTCATTTCACAAGTAACTAAATACTTTACTCTTCGTCTACAAAGTCTTCACGATTGAATTGATTACAAAAGGTAATTCAATTATGAGGAACCTAGTCAAGTAGACAGTTCCTTATACTTCATTGACAATGATCAAAGCAAGGGTTAATTTCAGTTGTGCTTATTTATTACTAGATGATATAATTTTTTCAGAAAAATGTCGAATAAGTTTGTCATAAATTGTCATACGTAAATGGATGATGGGTCTTTTCCCATATTTATAAATCTAGTTATTCAAAATTTAACAGCCAGTTTCACTGCACAGTTGTATGGTTTCGCAGTAAAAGCATCAGAATGTATGAATGAACGAATGCATTTAGAGTGATTGATGAATGCATTTAGAATTAATGAATGATCAGCATAAGCATACTCGGCCTATAACGTTCCTACTGCTGGGACGCAGGCCTCCTCTCTGTGGGAGGCCAACTGGGTCATAATCCACCACGCGCGGGCCCAGTGTGGGTTGGTATTTGGCTCACGATGTTTTCCTTCACCGTTTTAATAGACTATAACAACATTCTTGAGATGACTGGCCGTAAATAGTAATGGTATTTTTTTTTAAATATAATAACCAAGCCTGGAAAAACGAAACAATCCAAAAGGGCGGCTCTACTGCTCTGCCTTGTGTCTTCCATTTTCTCTACATCAGTGCATTGGAGCAGTGCTGTAACTGTATCTTGTACAATAAAATACCGTTTACATTTCTGCTTTGTTGTTCACTTGTTTGCCGGCCCGACTGTCCAGCCAACCCGTGAGGATAGCCACGTTATTTATTCAAGAAATTCCCTATTTGCATACCAATTTAGATATGTTGCATAATTTCAGCAACGTAATATGAAATAATAAAATGGGCTTGTTTGGGTTTAACTATGGACAATTTTATTTTCGCATGCGTTTTGATTTCGAATTGTTGTCATTATGATGACATATATTTCTCTTTTTCTCTGAATTAGTTTGAATGTAAGGGTAAGATATCCGATTATTATATCTTGGTTGTATGGCAAAAACCAGTCCTCTAACGGTATCGCCAAGCAAAACGACCAAGTTATTGTTCGCACACGATATTCTACAAGACAGAGGTATTACATATGTTAAATCCAGTTGTTAAAGGCTTCGAAGTAAATTAAAAAAAAAAACCAATGGACTCATTCGTTTTTCGAGACATTGTCAAGCGGTTGGTAGAAGGGCTGGTCTATTTTTTGGCCAAAGAATCAGCATTGCCATATACGTGCCATTGCTGCCAGCTTTTTGGGCACTTTACCTGTTGACAACGATGTGGACGAATTTTTTGACGTTTTAAGATTCTTTCCCCTCCCTTTTTATGTACTTGTACATATTAATATTATTATTTTAAGACTGTTAGCTTTTAAATTGTGTAAATAACATACAATTTAAATCGATTCAATTCAATAAATTAACAAAGGTATGAATTTAAACTAAACCGAGCCTAAATATTTGCTCAATTGCCGTATCAATCAGTGTCACAACAATATCAAAACCACAGATAACTCCCGCGATATAAATACCTATTCGAACAATTACAAATTAATAACACCGAATAGAGCTTATTACACGAAGCATTTAACAAACTAAAGTCGGTTTAAACTATTTCATTCAACGTATAATGTTAGTTCGGAACTTCCAACGCAAATTCTTGGGTACGCCAACGGTTTAAATTGTACCATTCGATACATTGCAAACAACGTTTAATGAGTTTTTGACTTGTCTTTATGAACTATTTTGTCTAAAATGTTTTCGTTATCAACTATTTCTCAACGGGCCCCCGGTTTCCGGATGGTAATTGCGCGTAATAATGAGTTTGCTGACGACCACTGTTTGCCAAACTTTGACTAGTTTGACTCTAATTGAATGGATAGACAACTATTTTAATAGACGCTTTTATTACATTTGGGAAGGCTTTATTCAGCTGGCGGAGATTTTGTTGGTTTGTTTCTTATTTAATTTGGAGTAATGTAAGGTTAGTAAGTAGCAGATGAATTTGGTTCTCAACCACGTCCGTCCGTGATAAAACAACATATTTTCCATAAAAAAATTGCAAGGCCATCAGTCGGTCAACATGCTCCACATTTTTCTATTCCGGCGGAAAACGCTTGCACTTCTGTGCGCGGCGAATGTTCATACGGTAATATTTTGTGCAAACACCAGCCATTTCGGTGCACTGTGTGAAATAAAATTCTGTGTGGGTGACGGCCGCAATCAACACAAACGCGTCTAAAAATGCCCGTGAACGGAGAAGGTCTGTTTAGTCAACAATTTGAGGTCGGATCGGCACATCAAAGCGTTTTTGAATTTCAAAGTCAGTTTCACGCTTTGGCTTTAGGTCGCTCCGTTTTGCGCTATATTTTAGCTCGTTTTGTTGGATTGCTGTGGTAACACATTTGTGAATGCATTTTTGAGACTTGCAACTCTATGTCTGGGTTCATCTACATTTTTTTCTTTGTTTGTTACAATATTAACAATTTATTTACGACCTGAATCAACAAGACCTACTGGTTTTTTTTCACATTTAGTTTAAATAAACTAAGCTTAAGCTATGATAATAAGGAACACATGAAACTAAACTTAACTTCAAGTCGATATAGGGTAAGAGCAAGTAGTTTGCTTAGAACTGCAAACACTATGCACTGCGCTCGTAACTTAGACACTATAAAATTTAATGGATCTGCAACTATTGTGGAAGTATTTAAGTACAGACACGCTCGATCAAATTGGGTTTAACGAAAATCTCTCGTGAACGCAAACAGGACGGTTTGGCGAGTCTGCTTTCAAATAGCAATGCAAGCAGATTTAACGTGCCTCAGGAAACAAAGGGAATAACTGTGGTCCGCGTCCATTGAGTATTTTTGGCATTGTGCGCTTACATCAGCGCAATTTTATCTATATTTTTCAATTGTAAATATAATGGAATTTATCACTCGCTGAAATACTTAAATGTTCATGTATTGATGGTGCATTTTTCTGGCTTTACTGACCGTTCAACAATATATTTTAAGTAATAAAACAGCAACGATTGCTAGTAATCGTTTTACACCTAGAGCTATAAGAATGACGGTAGAATTGTGTTCCCCAAGTGTCCATGTAGGTAGGTAGATACTTGTGTTTTGTCTTGAAATCTATTTATCCCCTTTTTTTTTTTTTTTTTTTTTTTTTTTGGGTGGGAAATCATCAAATGACCTCTCCCGCTCTGGGCGGAGCGGTAGGGCGTGTCAGAATCTTACTGACTAAAACCCACCCGTGTTCCTTCAGTTGCCTGTGCGCCAGGGCCACGGTAACTCTTTCGAACAATCCGCGACCCCGGCAGGCATCGGCCCTGTCGGACCCCGTCAATTATGCTGACATCTCTTTGAGGCGCGCGTGGAACACAACGCGCCGTCGACCCGGGCCTGGTCCTTGCCGGACGGCGAGCTGCCCATTGCTCGCCGTCCGCAGGCCCGCGCCTACGGTGGCCGGGAGTCGGCTATCGACTCCCGACGCCCAGGGTGTCTCCTCCTGCGGCGACTAGGGTCGTGAGGGCGCAACGATTGCCGCACCCTCACGCGCTCCGCCTCCTCCTTCGCGAGCATTACTGCTTCACAGAAGGAGGTGACGGCTTCCCATTCCCTCTCGCTCCGTACCATGGCCTGTACCAGGACCGGACGCGAGAGATCGCCGCCGCCGATCGCCGCCACGAGGACACGGCGGTGCTCCACCCAAGCTGGGCAGACCTCCACCGTATGCTCCACCGTGTCCTCCGGTCGATCCACACAATGCCAACACCCGGGCGTTTCCTCCCGCCTTATCCGAAACAGGAACCTCCCGAAACAGCCATGTCCGGTGAGGACCTGCGTCAGGCGGAAGGTGAGGACGCCGTGGCGCCTCTCAAGCCACTCCTCAAAGAGGGGACTTACCGCCGCAATTGTGGCGTGCCCAGCGCTGGGTTGCGACAGTCGCACTCTCCATGCCGCCATGAGATCCCGCCGGAGCTCTGTCCGCTGTGCCGCGATTTCTCGCGGCAGCGGAGTAACGCCCCGGCGTTTCGCCTCCTCGCGCCACTCCCAAATGTGCGCGAGGACTTTTGCCTCCAGATCCCATGGCGGCAATCCGGCAAGGAGGCTCGCCGCCTCGCAGGAGACCGTACGGTATCCTCGGACCAGCCGGATGGCCATGACCCTTTGGGACGCGTTCAACCGGCGTGCTGGTCGGAGCCTCAATGAACGCGCCCACACCGGTGCCCCGTAAAGGGCCATGGACCGCACGACCCCCGCGTAGAGCCTCCGGCAGGAGGCGTTTGGACCCCCTAGATTGGGCAGGAGCCGCTTCAAGGCAGCCCCGGCCCGGTCCAGTCTGGGAGCCAAACGTCGGAAATGCTCAACGAAGTTCCACCGGCTGTCGAGGACGAGTCCCAGGTACCTCATCGTCGACTCGACGCCGATGTGAACCCCTCCCGCCATTATTTGGGAACCCGACAGTGGCGCGTTCCGAGGGCCATGAAAACACATGGCCTCGGACTTGTGCAGTGCCACCTCGAGTCCCAATTGCCGGATCCTCTCAATGACTGTCGCAACCCCGCGTGTCATTAATTCGGCCGCCGCCTGGTGCGACCTCCCCTGCGCCAGGACCAGCGTGTCGTCAGCGTAACAAACGACGCTGACGCCGCTAGGGAGGTCGGCGCGCAGCACCCAGTCGTACCCGATGTCCCACAGATGCGGCCCCAGGACCGATCCCTGTGGGACACCGCACGACATCTCTCGCCGGTTCCATTCTCCCTGGTGACCAGGGTAGATGACGGCCCTGTCCGTCAGATAGGCCTCGACTATGCGACAGAGGTAGGTCGGCATCCGGTGATACCGGAGTGCCTCCCTGATGCAACTCCAGGGCAGGGTATTGAAGGCATTGGCGATGTCTAGAGACACCGCCAAGACGACCCCACCCCGGGCCACAGCATCCCCCGTCGTGAGGGCTCGCACGCGCATGATGGCGTCCACCGTAGAGCGCCCCCTGCGGAAACCAAACTGGCTGTCCGCCAAATCCGGCCCCACCCGCACCAGCCGCCCGACGAGGCGGTCTGCAATGACTCTTTCAAAGAGTTTGCCCACCTCGTCGAGCAGCACGATGGGCCGGTAAGCGGACGGAGAGTCCGCAGGGCGCCCCGTCTTCTTAATGAGGACCAGTTTCCCCGTCTTCCAACGAATTGGAAACTGGCCCCCCTCCAAGCATGCGCTTAGGAGCCCTCTAAGTCGAGGCCCGAGAGCCTCCAAGGCCAGGACCCAGGCTTTTCCAGGTAGCCCGTCGGGTCCTGGGGCGGTATTTTTGGCGCTCAGCCTACGTACCGCCACTCTCAACTCTACCTCGGTCACCTCAGGAGCATCGTCGTCGTCGTCGGTTACGTGGTCCACAGTTGGCACCGCAGGAGGCGGAGCCATGGGCGGGGGAGTGTGCTCCCCTCGCGCAGGGAACAGAGCGCTCACCACGCCCTCCATGAGCTGAGGCCGGAGACTCTGCGTCAGGGGGGGAGCCCATGGGCGGAGTTTTTCCCGCACCACTTTGTATGGGCGTCCCCAAGGGTCCCTGTTCAGAGTCCCCAGCGACTCCTCACGGGCCAGTCCCCTGGCCCGCAGTATCTCCGCTCGGAGGGCGGTCTTCGCCGCTCTGTAACCCTCGTACAGCTCCGCCTGAATGATTTCCGTATCCGGAGGGCGGATACGGAGCCTGCGGTGCCTGGTGTACAGGCGTCGCGCAGCAACGCACGCCTCGCGCAGCGACGTTAGCTCCGGCGACCACCAGTACACCTGGCGCCAGGCGCGTCCAGGCTGGACACGGGGCATTGCCACGTCACATATTTCGGACATGGCCTCCCGGAACCACTCCGCCTCGTCGTTAATATCAGCAGGCCTGTCCGGTGATGACACCCAGGCCTGCACGATTGAGGCTTCCAGGAGGAGCTCCCGGTCCAGCCGCTTCAGCGCCCACCGCGGACCACTCGGGGCCTGTCGGACCAGCGCGCTCGAGGTCTGGGTGGAGACGTCAAACCGGATGTACCGGTGGTCGGAGTGCGTCTCCACCCCCTCCATGACGCGCCAGTCAATGACACGCATCTATTTATCCCCTGGAAACAGATTTAAAGAAAAAGAGAATAATTAGAAAAATCCAGAAACATTTATCTTACTTATTCTAAGATTTGCGTCGGATTATTATCGAGGAGTAGCTAATGACTTCGGTATGTCGTCAGAAAATAAAATAAAAAGTGCATGTATGTATTTCAGGTAATACACGTTTATCAGTAGCTAAGTATGAATGTATCAGATATTTGTGAAATTTCGCAGGTGCTGAGCAGGACGATTCTTCAATTATTCAAGTGCAACACCCTCCTGACGTTGCGAACACAAACGGAGGTACGGATTTATTCTCCAAATTGCTGGAAGCTTCTGTACTGCAGCGTGATTTACGTTCTAAGATTTAGCACTTCCACTTGTATCGAAACGTTAAAACATTTGTTACTAACTCGAAATCTACAACCGTACTGTTTGAGAAAACGTCCGTTTCGGCAAGATTTCTTACTCTAACGTCGCAAGCGAAAATATGTCGGGATGCGGGAAATGAGAATGTTTTCCACTTTTAATTAAGTCTTATTTTTGTTGAAAGACGCCCTCTTAATCTTGTGATTCGTGACCGACACACAAACTAGGTTTAACGTTGCTACTTGATATTGCACGAACACCTGGAGCACTTTGTGAGTAACATCTGTTTCTAGAAATGTTTGCTGTTTAAAATAATGTCTATTAAACTGTCATATTGTGAACCCTGGGTGTGTTTAAAATTACCATAATGTACCTACACACATGTTTGTATTATAAATTGTACAATTAAATGCGAATGTAGAGATACATAAACAAAGCAAGTAGGTTAGACTCTCTCTTTTTATCTTACCTTTGAACAGGATAAGCTGCTCTATAAAAAATGAACGATTGTAGTTTATTCAAAGCCGCAGCATGTAGTGGCGAGAGCAATGGTAGAAGTAACAAAGTGTTATAGCCGGCTTTAGTTTACAACATGAGAAAATAAAACAGATAATAACTGATACCACTCAACACTTTTATCATTATACGTGTGGAGTCATTTTATTCTGAGGCATTGTTATTGTGTCTGTTAATAAATTGGGCCGTCTAATTATCTCGTCGAGGACCGAGTATAATTTAAATATATAACGTGATTTTATTTGATTCGCTAAAGTCGTTAATTAAGCGTTTTCGTATTATACAAACGGCGATAAATTCCCTAAGTAAATACGACTGTGTATCGTAATGTTTTGTAAAGGAAATACTTTATGTGGTTGAGGCTTTTATGGTAGTAAAATGTTAAGCAGACCTTTACTTTTATGTGAGTCGGCTATTCTATTATTTAAAGGACACGCCGGCAGCAAATTCGAAATCTGGCGGGATTCCAAATTGAATTAAACGTGAGAGCGTGGCCGGCCTACAGCGAACTTTGTTCGCACGGCAATGTGTCGCCGGTTCCTTACACTTCTTACCCCTTTTACGACTGCCGCTGAAGAAACTTACGACAATCGCGCTGTGTATTACGGTCAGTTTGCTCCTTATAGTTACGGTCGCCCCTCGCTCAACTTGATGAAACATTATCACAACGTTTTATCGAGCAAAATATCTTTAACAGCTGATAACATATTACTTTATATCATGTTAAATAAACTACAGTCGATCTATCTAGTTTTTTATTGTGCCATCTAGTAAGTAGTTTTACCCTACACCCCCGCAGGGTATTTGAATCCAATAAGTTTATTTTTAGCAGGACACAAAAGAAGTTTGTGGGACTAACCCATTCTTTGTTGTGGACATAATACAAAGGTTACCTATAGAAATTTAATATCCAGACTTCTTTGTGAAATAATTCACTTTATATATTTGACAAAGTTTATTTAATTATGGTCAAAAACATTGTACCAAACAAGATGAAACGGAGTGAATGATAACACCTAATGAATTAAATGAAATAGCGAGCTTTCCTTATTCATTTTGACCAATATAACAGAAACCTTTGTAGGAGGCAAATGGATGTTAATTTAATAAATAGTCCTTCCGGAAAAATAAATTGCCGTAATTGCGACCGAGTACCGTTTGGCAGGAAAGTTGGGCGTGACTCGTTAGCACAAAATATAGATCGGTTTAAAAATGGTAGAGACGCTTTCATTTATTTAGTGCCTTAGGGCATTACCTCATTTTCAGAAGAGGCCAACGTCCAGCGATAGATTTATTAAAAAATATATTAATTACAAATAGGTCATCATCTTCTTTCTCCGGCCCTTATTTCCAATTTATTTGGGGGTCATTGCATCATGTCTTTTGTTCCATACTTCTCTATTGGTCGTCATCTCGGTAGTTATCCTGTCTAGCCATTTCTTCTTTCAAACCGGTCATCCATAATTTCTTAGGTTTGCCCCTACTCTTATAGCCATCGACATTCATACTCAAAACTTTCCTCAGGATATTTTCTTCATTCCTCCGCATCACATGCCATGACAACCGATTACCAAACAACTTTTCAGTTACCGGTGCCACTTTCAGACTACCTCTTATGTAGGTACTCATAACATAACATAAAATCACGCCTGTATTCCCCGAAGGGTTAGGCAGAGGTGTACCTATAGCCAACCCACATTTCGCCAGTTATGTTTAAGTCCCACGTAATAGGGGGCGAGCCTATTGCCATCAACCGGGCACAAATCCAGACTCCGGGCTGCTACCGAAAAATTCCAGATGGAAAAACCCAATAACACTTTGCCCGACCCGGGAATCGAACCCAGGACCTCATGCTCAGCAGTAGCGCTTGCGACCACTAGACCAATGAGGCAGTCTAGGTACGGTGTAGGTACTCATTTTCTTATTATATCCATTCGCGTAACACCACACATCCTTCTTAGCATTCTCATCTTAGCTGCATGTAGTTGCAATTAATTACAAATAATAAGCGGTGAACTCATTACGAGTTGAGGGTTATAAGACTGTTGACTTACCGACCAGTATTGCGGCAAACTTTGCCGTGCACCTATATCAAACAATTAGCAAAAAGAAATGAACGCGTAAACGATCATTTGGGTTTCGATAAAATTATTCGTTTCATGTTTCCATTAATTTTTATTTTTACGATAACTGCGTCGGTTTCCTCTTTCGATGCATTTTAGTTTACATTGGTTTTAATATTCGTAGTCTGCGGTTCGTGAATGAGGACGCAAAATGTTCCAGCAGCTACTTTTCTTAGTGCTGAACTTTAAATAGTCAATTAAGAGAAACTAGTTGCTGGTAAATGATGAACTTGCTCGCTCGGTGTTTGTTCCTGGTTTCAGGAATAAATTGAGCCCATTTGCAATTGCTCGGTTTGTTTTGATTTCAACATTTGGTTGCGTCTCATGATGTTTTTATTTTTTAAGGGGCTTCAAGTTAACTGTAATGATATGGGAGGGACAGTTGGTTATGAAGTCGTTTTAATCCCCGTGCATAACACTTTAGATATGAACGTTATTAATATAATATGTCACACATCGACAGTTTTACTTGTAATTGTTTAAAGAAGTTTTCGTTCAGGTGTTAGATGACCTTAGTCTTTATTCCCCAATTTGAAACGTAGGCAGAGATCCAAAATATATATAGTTGAAAGCCTTCAGTTACAAGTATGACAGAATCGTATACAACGTTTAGTTTTTAATACAGGCCGTGTTCATAAATTCCCCTCTGTATATTTTTCAATACAGTTTTAAAGTAATAAATAGGTAGAAGTAATGGATGACCCCGAAACAGCTGGCCGACGGGTGTTCGTTATCGGCCGGCATCAGTTGGCGTTTATAGTGCGAAACTGTAACTTAACTCATTTAGCAATCGTCACGATCTCGTCTCGCACCTACAGTTTCAATTAAATGTGGAACAGTAATGGATTAAAAGTTTAGACAATGACGTAACACACATCTGCCTAGCCTATTCCCTACTATGTTCGGGTGGGCTTTTAATATGGATGTAGCTGAATACCAGTATTTTGCCCCCACATGCCAGTTACTGGGTAACACGATTTCCCAAGAAAATTGATGGTCGTTCCTGCTGCTGAATGACTTAACATACTTACATAACTGGGGAACGTGGCGATTAGCATAGGCAGAGATAATCTCTGCCTACGCCTTCGGCAAATACAGGCGTGATATTGTGTGTCTATTAAACGTTCAACTACAGCTACGGCCACTCATGAGTTTCTGTATAGATCGAGGAAAATCAATCTGCCAAGCCTTTTCTTGTATAGATCAAATGCTGGGGTTAAATTTGAGGATAATATTCAAGCGTGTAGGTAAAATATTAGGTGCTACCTTTCAAGAGCTTATAGATCGGTTCTAGTTAATAATCTATGGCAGTTGTAACAAGAGGTCAGAAGCCAGTAAAGTGAGAACTTAGATGGTCTAACTTGAAGATGTCGGTAGCCTTCCCCTTAGTTTAGTAGCGGTGGTCAGACTGCAGCAGTTTTACTCGAAGTGATACGACTCACTCGTAAAACTATCAGCTGACTTCAGTTAAGAGGCTTACATGAGCTAAAGCGCGGTCACTGTCGGATTGCATAGAAAAGAAAGAGACGCGCGATGACACAACGCTGGTAATTTATTGCAAAATATGCAGCAATTATGGTTTTACAAAAAATCTATTCATTGGACTAAAACATTAAAACACTATTACGTTAGTATGTTACTTGTAGAATAATCTGCCAAAAAATCTGAATGTTTTCATGTATATTAGTATGGTTTTTAATCGTTAAAATATTATTGTAGAGGTATCTTCGTGATATTTTTCCATCATATCAAGTTAATTGTATTGTGTTTTCAACACACTATCTAACTAGCATATATCCAGAAGAATATCATATATTTTTCTGATTTTGGTTACTGCAGTGGATCATATATTTTTAGGCATTATAAATTTGCGCTTATGTCATGTAGTCCCCTTAAGGCGTGTTAGATATTTGACTTACTAAAGTTATCCTTACCTATGATAAATCGTAAAGTTTCAAGACAGTGTGTGAATAGAGTATCTGCAATTGCCTCATATAATAATAGGTCGGTAAGCAATGCGCCGTCTTATTTCCCGAAGATTTCATTGAAATAGACTAAGAAATTTATATGGGTCACTATATTAGCATTTGCATTCCATTAATAGCATTTCACTGCAGTCAAAGATTTCCTTGAAGATTGCTAAAGGCCATGAGTGTTTGATATTTCAGTGGAATAAGGAGGTAAAGTCTACTACTTTCGTCTACTTTCTTTACAGGGTGGCGATTTAGTTACCTGCATCCGTCAGAAGGTGATTCTACCCATCATTGTAAACAACTTTCGCTACGAAGCTCTTATCCGAATCGTGAACAAATATATATATACTACAGTAATTACAACAGCAATAATACAACAGCAGACAGACTATTTCGATGCATGTATGTTTTTTTTTTTTACAATCTGGGATGGGTTTCATAGCGAAAGTTTTTTAGAATCACGTGGAGAGTCACCCCCTTGACAGATGTGGGTGACTAAATCGCCACCCTGTATAAAATCGGCGGCTGATCGCTTTTGACAACAATATCACAAATTGTATACGACAATCTTGACGTATTCATCTAATGACCTAACAACAGCATAGCGATATAGATAAGTATACATTAATTGCAACAGTTCGCACTCAAGGTTTTGATAAAGATGAAAAATTGTTTTCTCCGGCTTAGAGGGTTTCTTCCGACGATTAATCTTTCCGCAAACCTATTGTTGAACTCGGCGGGAGGAACTTTTGTGTCCGAACTCCGACTGAGATCAAAAGGTTGCTATGGTACAAACCACTATGATTTTTAGAAACCAGTTTTACAAAAATATAAGTAAGGGATCGCGAGCGAGGCTGCCTGAAATAGAAATTGCTTTTAGCGGACAATTGAAGACGGCAAGATGCATTTTTATGGAAGTTTTTGGAGTCGCGTCTACACAATTTGCCCTGGAAGTCGTTTACTTTTTTAAGCAATTGTTACAGGAGGCTGAGTCATCCGTAGTCGCACGTCTACGCCGTTGCAAAGGTTAAAGTTAACAAGAGACCATTAGTGTGATAATTGTTTGGCTTTAACAATAACTGTGCACAATTCTCATAAATAACAATTCATCTCTTGACTCTGCTTTATGTCTTTCAGCAGCAAAAATGTGGGATAGATTTTTTATAACATCGGCTCATAGGCACGCCTGTGAACCTGAGTACACTTGAGCTATATTGGTCCTACATTCATGCAACGAGTACAAGTACTGGTATGAGAGGAAACATCATTAAAATGATACAGAATCACGTCAAAGAAATAAGAGTAATTCCTAATTAATAAAACTACTTTATCCGCTTTAAAGTCACGCAAATAAACATAAAATAAAGACTGAAACTGAATGCTTAATCTAAATGTGAATAGGTATTAAACATTATCCACGCCCGGTATCATGATGGTCTAGTAATTTACAAATACGCACGTCAATTTACAAATTAACCCGTGTCTGTAAAGCGAGAGCATTTTAATGTGTCGGACATGATGCACAATATTAGTAAAATGAAACGAGTTCATTAGCCGTTGCAGCTGGGCGCCATATTTCACTACTCTACAATTTCCGCCCTGACATTTTTGCTGCATGTGAAATTTATACATAAAAAAATTCAACATTTATTCAAAAGTACTGCGGATGGATTTCGCATTTAGTCCGCTTGGGCGTAAATAATTTGGTTTATGTATCACCTCTTTCGGTTGCGAAATGTGGTGTCCAATTTAAACCGTACTTGACACTGGATGTTCAAAATGGCTAATTATATAATTTCGTTTTAAAGAAACATCAAGATTAAATCAAATTTCGTTCTAACTCTGACGCTTTCAACCCGTTTACGACTTTATTATTGCTGACAACAAGGTCCTTTCTAATAGAATTTTTAAATATTTGCGGTACACGGCACAATTGTACAAATGAAGGGAAGATTAATGCGTTGCGACCCCTATATATTTGTGTAGGGACGTTTTAGCGAGATCCGCACATCCGAAATTTATTTATAGGTTCATATAAATGACACACGTTTACGTGTTTCATTGGATCCACAATTTATGTTCGTTGAAAATGACATATTGCAGTGAAACAATTTTTAATACGCAATCACGTCAACACGATAGATTACGCCTTGTTTCGAAATCCTGACATCCTGCGGGTAGTCAGTCACTGAAAATAAAGTACTGTACAGTTTTTTTTTTTTAAATTAAAATGTAGATGGCGAGGTGGCAGCGTTCTCAAACAAATTATATTTTGGGGCTCAAACTGCGTTGAACTTTTTATACATTCGCGTGGGCTTCAATTAAAATAAAACCTTGTACATTTCGAGCTACTGTATATTAATTTTACTTCATGAATACCGAGTTCGTAAAGTGCTCGGGACTCGAGAGGAGGCAAAAAGAGTGAGTAGGTAGACCAGTGCCGAGGACGAATGACTTGGAAGAACCACAGTGAGAGCAGGGCGAAGCTAGATGAGACTAATGATACAATATTAATTATATGAAGAGTAAAATTGTAAACCTTTTATTGCACCCTCTTACTTTTCAAATACTATTGGGTATTAAAAAGTCACGTACCTAACTGTTATGTACACGTCAATAAAAGGCAGAGATCTGGTAACGAGTAGTTTATTGAAAACTTGGATCAACCTACATACATTTATTATCGAAGTACCGACATAACACTTCCCCCCTATATTTTAAATAGTCTATTAACTTAAATAAATAAACGATAGGCCTACATTTATAATTTAACCATTATTATACTAAAATGACAATTCAACCATTTATAAAGGAAACAGTTAAATCCACTATGGTTGTAAGTACAATAACTAGTGTAAACATAATCATATACAAGAGATGCCAACATACTATAGTAGATAAGCCATATTTACATCTATCTATAAATATCGACAGTAACAACATAACTATGTGTTACTCTTTTTTTTTGGGTGGGAAATCATCAAATGACCTCTTCCACTCTGGGCGGAGCGGAAGGGCGTGTCAGACTCTTACTGACTAAAACCCACCCGTGTTCCTTCAGTTGCCTGTGCGCCAGGGCCACGGTAACTCTTTCGAACAATCTGCCTCCTACGTTAGTAACTGTGCAATGATGAGTGTGATATGAAAATACACAATATAATATAATTACAACTTTTTTAATTTGTCAATGCAACGTAAAGCAGCCTTCCTATAAGCACGATTCCTCGGTGTTGTCAGTGGATCGTCACGCCTTTCTGACACAGTTCTTGAGGGAGGTGACTCCTCTGCCAGTTGCCATTCTTCTGCGACTTGATCGTCCTGATCAGAGTCAGGCGTCGCCATTTGCTCTGTATCAGCTGTATCATACGCTTCCTCTTGCACCTTTGACAATGAAAATCTTGACTTTGGTTGTTTAGTTGTTAAGATTTGATCAATGTGTCGCTAATGTACATGACCATCTTGCGATTTCACCGTATAAGAAACTGGACTTTCTCGACGTACCACCGTCCCTTCAGTCCAATTTCCCCGGTTTTTAGAATAGTCCCGTAGTAGCACGGGATCTTGGGGCTCGGCCACCCGCAGAGTGTTGTCCCGTCGCCGCTCACTAACATCCTACCGACTGCGCCAATGTTATGTACACGTCAATAAAAGGCAGAGATCTGGTACCGAGTAGTTTATTGAAAACTTGGATCAACCTAAATACATTTATTATCGAAGTACCGACATAACACTAACGAAAACCTACCTAAAGATTTTTTTTTATTTTTAACATTGTGAACCCCCAAAAGTACCTAAGTAGTAATTTAATAATCTAAACTCAGAAGCATTTTGCCTCTCCCAGTTGCTGGGAAATGGAATATTTTTAGGAAGAAAGTACCGAGATTGCTACATAATAGTGAGCTAACATTAAGGTGTGGTAAGAAGCAAGTTGATGTTAGTTGGGTATATACGAAAAAAAATATTCCGTCAGTCACAAATACGAACTTCAAAATACCGATTTTCATAATTCTGAATGGTTCAAAATTCCTAATATAACAACGCCGATTTATCATTATTAAATGAAATGAAATGAAATGTCAATATTCCTAACGTTATAATAATTACTATTCACAAAATACCGAGTATCAATAAATCGAATTACAAAACGTCCGAAATAAATAATTCGAAACACCAAAAATACGAATTCCGATTAATAAGGTACCGATTAATTAGAATTCCGAAATAAAAATGCCTGGTAAAACTGTAAACTAACCTAACCCAAATGATTCACCAACATTAGCTAGAGGGGATCTGGCGCTCGGAGGCCGCTGCCGCGGCATGCTCGCTCCGCTTGCTCACCGTCGCGCGTTAATGGTCACAGTTCTAACCTAACCTAACCCAAAGGATTCAATAACAGTCGATGGTACCCGACGCAGGTATATGGAAAGGAGAAGAAGAAAACACAAAGAAATATATATTAATACACAAATATTAATAACAAAGTAGACGTTTTTAAATTACGTTAAATGTTACAGATTTTGTATTTATGAATATTATACTAATTGAATCAGAATCAGAATCCTAATTTTAGCAGTTTATTCGAAGTATTGAAAGGCGGAATGTCGTTTTTCGGACCGAGAACCCATCGAGCATTTGATTCTTCGAACGTATGAAAAGCGAAAAACAAACAAATCGCATTAACGACTTTCGGTAAAATAAATTTCGTGATTTTTAATAATAGACATTATAAATCTTAGGTATTATGAAATTCGGGCTTTTGTTAATCGGAACATCGATTTTTTTTGCGGGTGTGCTATAGTTACACCTCTGCCTAACGCTTCGGGGAGTACAGGCGTGATGTTATGTGTTATGTGAACATCGAATTTTGGAATAAAATGTTTCGGAGTATTTGGGTGTTCCCATGTTAGTTAAATCGAATGACCACCAAAATAAAAGTAATTTGCAGTTTTAATTAAATTAAAAAGTAAATGCACGGCTCAGTGGAATAATTGTTTGGTATTTCTTTCGTTGATTGAATTCCCTTTATTATCATAACATAAAATTTTTATGATAGTTTACGCTCAATTTTTTGCTCTGTTTTTCGATAGTTTTAAAATGATACTACTTTATTTTTACGAAATATTTTTGAATAAGACTTTTCTTTGATTTTTGAATAAGATTTTTCAATACAATTTTTTTTCTGACTTGTAATTTGGACCAATACGCCTAACTGTGCGATAAAAAACTGAGCGTTACGATGTCCTACGTTTGGGCAGCGCCTTAAATATAAAAGACATATAACCTCGTTATAAATCTGCGCAGTTTTCGTATTCCAAGACTTTCCTTTGTGTTCGATTATTAATTATTATTCCCAAGTGGCCTTTGTTCCAAGCGGGCCTTTTATTCAGTCCTTGACTGAGTTCGCAAGTAGTTACCACTTTCTGAATTAAAGTTACCGTTGGCGTATCGAAGGCGACACTTTATATCGAAAACCCTTGACTAGTCCAGACAGTATAAATGGTGTTATAGATCATTATTATATTTATAGGAGGGCATAAAATTGCGGCGCGCCCTTATCGTTTAAGTTGAAAAATTTCATAGCGCAGAAAGGAAAATCAGTTGGAGGAGGCCATCTATCATGTTGGTCGGCTATCCCCGGTCCAAGGAAGTAGTACGTCCAAGATACAAAGTAATACCGCCATCATCTGAGAGGTAAAATATTGGATTCAGTAAGTGATAGCGGTCTAATTTTTTATATGGAAACTGAAAAATATACGCAGGGTGGTTCTTTAATTTTTTTTTTTTTGAGAAGGGTCATGCAATCTAAATTATTGTTTTATCACCAAATGTAAGGCGAGTTCAAAATAAATGAACGTAATTTACTACACTCACATTTGTCGAGTAGGTAATTTATGACACTTATTTTGAAACAGCGTCTGAAAGTAATCTCCATATTATATAACTGTACATGCCACATAATTCGGCAATTCACTTTGAGTGCCGTAAATGACCAAAACGCTAGTCTGACCTATGCTTAACTTTCAAAGAAACGTTATAAAATTCGAACATTGTACGTCTGCACGAACCTTTACAACAATATTAGATGACACATCAATTAATCTTGCAAAAATTAATTAGCAGACGGGCAGCGCCTAGTGACGCGTGAACGGGAACAATGGATGCCGTTAATAAATACCATTCATTATAAAATGTTCGTATACCAAAATTTTAATTATAAATGAGGCAAAAGTGTGTCCTCTGGTGTAGGCTGAACGTGGCGTAAACGGAATCTTTACGCAGCTTATTCGTTCGTCGAACGCCTACGCCGGACATACGCTTAGCGCGAAGACACCTTTGAGCCTCAATAAGATCAATGGACTGTGAGTTGACATGCCACAAAATTGTGTTTATCGTGACTAAAAATAAGTAGCTCGGGCAAGGTTCTTATGTATTGAAACTAACGTTATACACATACAATTTTATGGTATCAAAGACTCTTTAATGTGTTCCATTTTCTATAGTAGAAAGATCTCTCTAAACAGTTCACTAAACGCTCAAAGAGTCGGCAAATAATTTTCGTTACCGATCTATCACCCCGCCCGTTTTTTTTTCTTTTTATTCAGCCCGCATTACCCTGAAAGGTCTTTCATGTAAAGAACTAATAAGGTTTCGCTTCTGCTCAGAAGGCTGCGGGGAACGCGAAGCGAAGGGTTATTGTGTCATTATATATACGTAAGTATGCCTCGATGAGTCTAAAATATAATGTGGTAATTTTAAAATGGTGTCGTTCGAATCACATTTTAACTGAAACTCTCGTTAATTTATCGTTAAAAACATTAACCTATATAGAATACTCGGAATACGGCTGATGTTAAAGTTAAATAAACAACAAAATAATTCATCAACTAACTTTTATCAGGTGATTAACTAGTTGTTTGGAGAGTTCAGGTTTCAGGAAACTTTAAAAGTGATAATTGCTTCCTGGAATAGGTTTTATAGCTACAAATAATATATTATTGTTTATCTGTTCAGTGTACGAGTACACATTTAAAACCACATTTATATCATAAATATTACTTAGACATTCACCTACCATGTAGATTTAGATTATTTACCTGAATATGATAAATATAGGTAGAGTAGGAAAAATAGAACGGGAAGGTGAAAACTGAGTAAAATAATGGAAAATCGTTATTAAAAAAAAATTCAGTTTTAAAAAGCTTGAAACAGTATGATACTCTGTATTCACCACTGGCGGAATACCCGGCGGCGGTCAAGGTCAGAGGATAAAGAAAGCCTGCTTATGAAGGCGCTATTGAGTATGAAACAAAAATATTATAATCATCCATTTTCCTTTAGGCCATAATGAGATTCCAAACCAAGTACCTAATAAGCATAAGCTTAAGTCCCGGCAGCTACTCAAAAAGCTCAGAAATAAATCCGAGTTAATTATAAAACATTTCAATTATAACCAAAGCACAATCTCCTTCATAATTACGTGTCGTTATTTAAATTAGAACTTTTACGTTCGAACTTCTCATTTCAGGAGCCATTACTCAAACGTGTAGGTTCACTCACAAATGAGATTTCATAATTAACGTAAGCCAGGTCTGGCCGTCAAGTGCATGTGAAAATTTAACGAGAAGAGCCAAGCCCCGGTGCTTCAGACCTATCTCAACCGTCATGGCAGCGAGTAGTCCGTGGCTTTGACGTGAAAAACACTCGTAAAAAAGGAATGTTTTGAACATTAGTGCGATTAAATTAATTCGATCGATGGGATTTGTTAGGCTGATGGACGCTGTGTCATTGGAAAATGGCAAAAAATTGTGGTTTGATGGAGGCTTTAATTTATATCGCACATTATATCGGAAGTTACGGAACATAAGCTTTGATGAGTCTCTAGTATTTATAGAATTACAATTATTATTATTAACGCGTAAATCACAGGCAATTCCACCATATGCGTAGGTACGTAGGTAACTATAATAATAATGATTAGTCTGCGGTATGCCACCTGTGGTAGGTACCAAAGTTCTTGAGCATAAAAAAGTTTCTTCGGTACACAGAAAATTAAGAACATTCGTAGCAGGATGCCAAACGTTTTCTTGTTCACTAAAATATCTCATAAACCTACGAAATTTTCCTCAAAATTAAATGCTTTCATTCTATAAATGTTATATTACTGAAGTAGCAGAATTATTTTCAGTAGGTACTTACTGAGACTTTTGCGCGCTTTATGTTTGAGATCGGTGAATCCAGATTCCCATAAGAGTATTGAGTCTTAACTTGAGATATACTGTGGCATTTAAAACTCATGACTTAGTGGTTTTGACTATGGACCCACACCCTGATAATCTAGTATTTAGCAAGACCGTATGCACCTGAACTGAGTACTGACACTAATTGAGACGTTTAAAAACACTGTGTTTAATTAACTCCAAGTATAACTATATTTTATGTATAGTTCAATCCGCTCCGACAGACTGGGGCTTCAAGTAATTAGTCCGGATTTATCTCATCTGCTCGGCCTAAAATCGTTCTATTAACAAATTGCATTATAAGCCTTCTTGCAAAGTATTATTTTAATAGCTTATCGTCTGCGGTGGTCTAAATCTGTTATAGCCCTTTCACTAGTTATGCCATTTTATTGTTTATTTACATCAGGTAATTAAGAGTTTACTTCATCTTCGTGGTTATGATTAAGCCCTTCGAGCTGCGTGGTTGTCTTTGTAAGAAAATGGTGTGGCCTTATCAGTAGCTGCACCGACAGTCGCGTGGAGTATGGTGTGGTACACACGTTAATAAAAGGGGATCATTCGATTCTGGGAGTATAGAAATGCAAGGGTGAGAAAACCGAAGTGCCTACGCCACTGAATGGCAGCAACCGTACGAAGTGTGGACGTAGACCGTTTGTAATTGGGGGCTTTATCCCTGTGGTATCATAGGCTAGAAGATTTGTCGTGTGGTCAGGTCTTCTGGGTCTATTAGAAACAAAAAGTGAAAAGGAAGCGGTCTACTACGATTTTTATATTCTATTCTGCCCTGAACTAAGCCCTCGAAGGAATTGATAGTACTCGTAGGTACCTTACCTAAACAAATCTTTACTTTGGTTTCGAGGGTCAGCAAACTTTAAACAAATGTAAGGAAATGAAGGCAGAGTTTTCTCTAGTTAAAATAAACGAGGCCCATAACTCGGCCACAATTACTAACGTTCCTCAACAGATGCGACGCCAGCGCCGCTAATTAACCAGCTCCATGTTTTTTTGGAGCAAAAAATATTTGAAATATCAAATAATTTCAACGAAATATGTTTTCCCTATATTGTTTCGAATGCGATTTTTTGCGAATCTCTGCTGAATTTTCAGTGATTGTACTCGGTATTGAAAATAGAATTTGTACAAAAACAAAAACATAATCATATTATTTTTATTGGTGTTGCGTGTTGAATATTAATGAATTATTCTTTTTGTATGCAAACAAATAATTTATGCCTCAAAAAACCCTGATTTCTCCTAATTTTATTTTATCTTCTCCATATTAAATGAAACATAATATAAAACAACAATAACGCCAGCAATTATATTAATACCGGCACATTAAATTGAAAGTGATTTTTATTACAATAAATGTTCCGTTCCCATACAGCGGGGATATTACGAGGTACAATTTTTTTGACAAATTGGGGGATCCTTACAATTAGTGCCATCTTCGCGTCTTTCAAAGAAGTGTCGTATTCAACTAGACTAATGAATGTCATAAATTTACTGGAGGAGCTCTTCAAACAATTTCGAAGACTTATCACGATGGGTCCATTCAAGTTTAAGTTTTAAGTGAAATATTGGCTGTATAGTATTTTCTATTGCTTTTGTTTTGTAATAGAAATTCGTATTTAGGTATTAGAGGCTACAATAGAAAATAATAGCAGATATTAAATAAATTTTGTTTTACACAATTTATTCAGATCTTTCAGACGAGACGGTGCCAACCGTACTTGTCTCTAGTTATTGTAATAATGTTTATTTTCAGAAGGTATTTGACGTCGCGTCGTGCAAGTATTTGCTGTGGTTTTATATTTACAATCAAATTAAATATAAAATTAGACTATGCAAGACATAGTAAGTACGTATTTTTTTCTTATTTTATTAACAAAAAAATGCATTATGCGATATTACTTTGAAGAAAAACTTTAAAATTATTGTCTTAAAACAATTCAAATATGAGACTCACAAACGGTTATGAGATGTCAGTCTAACATAGATACAGCGTGTATGTGCTATGTGAGACTGACATCTGACTGTATGTACAGCAGGATATCTATAAAAAGAAAGCCTGCCCTAAAAAAAAACAGAAATCAATAAGAGTTTCTCTTTAATACCGACCGAACTGTACCCAGTAAGTTTACCAAGCTTCAAACCTCTGAACTGTATTAGGTAATTTGCGTGCCAACCGTCTATAAATTGGGCTTCAATAAAATATGTGTACTCCATGACCTAACTCCTGGAATTGCTCAACGCGGCAGTATCGAAGCTCCAATCTGCTTAATACATACGATATAGCAGTGTCAAGGTACACAAATTAATATTCAGCCTGTATATCACCCCACACACCTGGTGTGTTGATTCAGTCCACGTTATCTAACGTACTGTGTTCTACGATGCATTAGTGCATTAGTTCGCTAAATACGCGTGCACTAAGTGCGCTGTCCACGTACGGAAGATTATTACCCATAGCTACCCGTACATCTATAGCAAACGTTTGTTTGGTGTAATACGTTAGTAATCTCGCTAAATGTTGTATAATTCATGAGGTTTAGTTTAATACGTGGTATAATGGTTGTTTGATTAAATTATTCAATTTATAGCAGCTTATTGACGGCGAAGTATCAATATCTAATAACTAACATTTTAGCGATTTTCACTTTATTCCATATTCGTAGATAAAATATGAAAGAACTCGTATGTGGAAAGACATAAAGTTTGAAATCATTTTCATCATCACAAGCGTTTCCTAATTTTTTTTTAAATTTATGTAACTTTTTGATTCAAATGTTAAAAACTACTAAACCCTAATAATATCTCATCTTTTCTATAAGATTTTATAAAACAATAATAAAGAATAAAAACTCGCTAAAGTTTATTTGATAAATTATTACTAAATACTTCCAGAATAAGAATATAAAAACCTCTCCTTGACATTTAATGCAGCAGGAAAGAACTACTTATATACTAAGTTTATTCCTGAACAATTTTTTATGAAACTGTCTGTAATATTATTTGTAGATTGCAAAAATCACAACAAAAACTGGCAGCTCGCAGCTGTTGTGTTGTTATTTTGCTTTACCATCCAAAACGCTGCCTCGGGCGCCACCCAGATATATTCGACCGTACCTTTATCTTTATAATACGCATGAGTAGGGAAATTAGAACTATGTTTTTAGCATTTAATAATCTGTTATTTTTGGGGTCTAATTTTAAGTTGGGTAACTTACTTTTCTGAGGTAATTAAATGGGCCGAAGCCTTTTAACATATTTTTACAAGTAATATAGCCCCGAGACTTATTGTTTTGATAAGCGTTAGGTATTTGATATACGAAAATACCTTTCCTACTGTAACATAACGCTTCGGTTTATAAGCAGTAATTTTGTATTACTCTGATAAAACATAAAAATAACTGCGCTATTTGACATTTCCGTTATTGATGTTAACTCCATGGGATCCTTTATTTTTGGACAATTAATGTGTACGCAAATACCAGCGCGCTCTAGAGAAATATTGTCTTTGTACGTTTTGTTTTGTTCTCATTTGCGGGAACAGGGTGGTTGCTTTAATTTGCCTCTTGCGATAAGGAATTCAACAATACAAGGTGTTTACTTGACGCACTTTCCTTGGCGAATGTTTTGTGGGACGTTTTATGAGATGCCATTAAAGAGAATTATTGTCATTGTTTAAGATATAGCGGTTCAACTTCATTTTAAACGAGCCCACCGCCCTTCGACACGGTGCTTGGGTCATTTTACTAGCCTAGTCTGATTAGTTCGTCAGAACAGTGATGGCGCTGTAGAGCAGTGGTGTCGCAGTAGAGCAGTGGTGGCGCAGTAGAACAGTGGTGGCGCAGTAGAGCAATGGTGGCGCAGTAGAGCAGTGGCGGCGCAGTAGAACAGTGGTGGCGCAGTAGAACAGTGGTGGCGCAGTAGAGCAGTGGTGGCGCAGTAGAACAGTGGTGGCGCAGTAGAACAGTGGTGGCGCAGTAGAGCAATGGTGGCGCAGTAGAGCAGTGGCGGCGCAGTAGAACAGTGGTGGCGTAGTTGGACAGTGGCGGCGCAGTAGAACAGTGGTGGTGCAGTAGAACAGTGGTGGCGCAGTAATAACGGCCCTGACTTACGAGTTATAGGTCCTAGGTTCGAACCCACTGGCTTGAGAGGCGCCACGGCGTCCTCACCTTCCGCCTGACGCAGGTCCTCACCGGACATGGCTGTTTCGGGAGGTTCCTGTTTCGGATAAGGCGGGAGGAAACGCCCGGGTGTTGGCATTGTGTGGATCGACCGGAGGACACGGTGGAGCATACGGTGGAGGTCTGCCCAGCTTGGGTGGAGCACCGCCGTGTCCTCGTGGCGGCGATCGGCGGCGGCGATCTCTCGCGTCCGGCCCTGGTACAGACCATGGTACGGAGCGAGAGGGAATGGGAAGCCGTCACCTCCTTCTGTGAAGCAGTAATGCTCGCGAAGGAGGAGGCGGAGCGCGTGAGGGTGCGGCAATCGTTGCGCCCTCACGCCCCTAGTCGCCGCAGGAGGAAACACCCTGGGCGTCGGGAGTCAATTGCCGACTCCCGGCCACCGTAGGCGCGGGCTTGCAGACGGCGAGCAATGGGTAGCTCGCCGTCCGGTAAGGACCAGGCCCGGGTCGACGGCGCGTCGTGTTCCACGCGCGCCTCAGAGAGATGTCAGCATCATTGAAGGGGTCCGATAGGGCCGATGCCTGCCGGGGTTGCGGATTGTTCGAGAGAGTTACCGTGGCCCTGGCGCACAGGCAACTGAAGGAACACGGGTGGGTTTTAGTCAGTAAGAGTCTGACACGCCCTTCCGCTCCGCCCAGAGCGGGAGAGGTCATTTGATGATTCCCCAAACAAAAAAAAAACAAAAAAGGTTCGAACCCAGGCAGGCGCTTTACTTTGTGTAAATAATTTCATCACCACTGCTCTCAAAACGGTGAAGGAAAACATCGTGAGGAAACTGACATATTGCAACCCGCACTGGGTCCGCGTGATGTATTACAGCCTACTCCGCCTCGAAGAGAGGAGGCCTGTGTCCCAGTAGTGGTAACATTATAGGCTGATTATGTGTATAGAGGTATGACTTAAATCTTAAAATATAGAAACTTCTGAGACTTACATAATAATCAGCATGACAACTGTGGACGGTTCCGTTATAATTTTCTGAGAATGGGTATGATATTAAAATACACACAGCTAAGTGACTGAATTTTACAAAAAGGCTCTAGGCCATCTTAATAACTGAACTGTGTGCGTGTGTGTGATTCAGCAAAATACCGATGGATGGAGAGGATCTTAGTTTTTTTATTTATATTTAAAGGATTAAAATAAGTACATACATAATTTGCCTTTATATAAAGGCAGCTCCAGCTAGGTATTTTAAACAGAAGGTATGAATGACTCCACAGCAGACCGTTGACCGCGCCAGTGTGCCGCTATAAAGAATGATCTCGGGCAGATAATACCATAATTACCACGCTTAGTAGCTGGATTAGTACTTGCGATAATAATAATTATACCTATTTATTTTACTCTAGGTAGCGATACAGTAATTAACAGCTGATTTTCAGAGTCCATTTTTCAGTAATTCAATATAGGTAGGTAGACGCCGTTGGCTAGTAGGTAGCCGGTAAGTGGGTACTTATAAACCGTTATTAAAATGTCGAGATCTCAATGACAAGGTTTAATTTTTAACCCCCGACGCAAAAAGAGGGGTGTTATAAGTTTGACCGCTATGTGTATGTGTGTGTCTGTGTGTCTGTCTGTGGCACCGTAGGTCTTAAACGGGTGAACCGATTTGAATGCGGTTTTTTTTATTTGAAAGCAAGTTTTCTAGCGAGGGTTCTTAGACATGTTTTATCAAAATCGGTTCAGCCGTTTCAAGGTAATCAGCTCTTTTGTTAGCTGCGGTAAGGACCTTAGACGCATAATGGGTATTTACTTTACTTTCAAACACATTTGTGACCTAAAATTTGAAACACCCATGTACGCTATATAAATATGCAAGATTATGGAATTCTTGGTCCGATGCTGCAGCCAGGATATCCAGCACACCAGTACACACTTGAAAAAATAATTGCAGATATAACGTGTTTGGTTTCGTTTTGATCAGTATTTAATTCTACATACAATACAATGGTGGCATCATGATAAGCTGATGCTGCAGCCAGGATATCCAGCATACTAGTACACTCTTGAAAAAATAATAGCCGATATGTCGTGTTTGGGCAAAAAAAAACGTAAACGCCAAAACAAGCTATTTGATGTAATGTCTAAATATACCCTGAAAAACGCTCACCACTTTTAACTCATATACAAAACAAAACTAAACTAAGTTTAAAAAAAAAAAAAAAAAAATTAAAATTTAAAAAACTCCCAACGCAATAAAGAAAAGCGGACATTTAAAATGTCAAAAATAATGCCTATCGTTGAGCCATCAAATTCGATTGAGTAACACCATATATTTTAATTAGGTATAGAAATTGATGGGTGGCACGATAAGGTTTGCTCGTTGAAATGGCGGCATAATGTCGCGGCGGGGTACCGCTAAGCTTAAAGCAATAAAAACAGCTAAAATAGGAGATTGCATACTCATTACTCATAGCGCTCCCAGACTTAACAATTTAACACCCAACTAGATTTTCTACAAAAAAATTATCGTATCGAAGCAAGTTAGTTGGAAATGCTAGTAAATTTATAGATGGTCAATCAAATGAAGGGTCTGACATACATAAGCGGCGGTACCCCGTCGCGACATTATAGCGCCATTTCAACGAGCAAACCTTATCGTGCCACCCATCAATTTCTATACCTAATTAAAATATATGGTGTTACTCAATCGAATTGGATGGCTCAATGATAGGCATTATTTTTGACTTTTTAAATGTTCGCTTTTCTTTTTTGCGTTGGGTTTTTTTTTATGTTTTAGGGTTCCTTACCTAAAGGGTGCCCACAGAACCCTATTATTAAGCCTCCACTGTCCATCCGTCCGTCTGTCTGTCTGTCAGCGGGCTGTATCTCATGAACCGTAATAGGTAGACTGTTGAAATTTTCAGTGTGAATTTCTATTGTCGCTATAACAACAAATAATAAAAATTAAAGGGGGTTTCCATAAAATAAATGTTTTTGCCGGCGTTTTTAGGTTTTGGTACGAAACCCTTCATGTGCGGGTCCAACTCGCACTTGGCGGGTTTTTTTTGTCAGTTCTATAACACATCTCTATGACGCTCACCTTCGTATCCGCACTGTTGGTTGGCAAGGTTTTGGAAACAAACTTAGTTTGAAAAGCAAAAATGTGTTCAATACTTCAGTTTAACAGAATAGCACGTTGGTTTCCATGAAAATAATATGATTACTTGACTCGAGGAAAAAGTTTTTTCATCGTTTATAAAGCAGATTCCAAATCTTATTCTATTTAGCTTAGCCTGCAAAGCTGGAGTGGTACGGGCTAAACAATAACGGTGATACTTGTTCAATTCTGTTTCGCTCTCGACCGATAAAACTCGAACAACAAAATATGTAGTACACTAAGTACAGTTAGCCCCAAAAAGATTTAAACCTACAACTACAAGAATTCATTCAAGATGGGTAGAAAAAGAAGTGAATTCTTGTCGATGTCACACATCCTTTACCTAGGTACCTAGGTATGTATGACAGAAGCATACGATGTCACAGTATTTTCCAGCAATCTTACCCGTAATATCCTTGCTCTTGTTATGTACTCCACTCCGTACTGCAGTAATCTGTTTGCTTGCAAGTTTGCGATCCGACGTACATAGAGTGCTGTTTCGACACTCCTCGGTCTATATATTCCACCTTAATTCACTAAATAATATTGTTTGCGTTCACTCTAAATGTCAAGCCATGTTGCTTTGTTGCTTTTATATTTTAATGGTTTCGGCTCGCGGCTTTACTTTGGTGCAGGCAAACGGTACGAGTTTCTGACTGCAAGGCTCGTGCAAATCACTTTCACTTTGTACATATAATTATGGTGTTAATTTAGGTTTAATGTAAATTTGCATTTCTGTGTGAATACAAATAGGAGTATGTTGCTATGTTTTTTTCTGAATATTAATCAAGAAAATATTACAGTTATTTTGTTTACAAAAATCTTTTATCCTGTACTTGTTAACAAATGCTGGCACCCCTGCCTCATTGTCGAATCCAGTGGTACAGTTCTAAACAAGACAAATAAAATACATTGTAGAGTCTAAACCAAAATGGAACAGTACGTGAAGCTCATGTTTAATAATGCAAGACAAAGAGCGTAGTTTATTTACTAAACGTTTGGAAGAGCGAGTCAATTCCGTGGTAATTGCAAGCCGCACACATCCAATCATAAAACAATAGATACACACAATACTATTATTGAAGGCATGATATTTCCCGTCAGTCGCCCCGGCCTGTAAATGGTTGGTTTGGAACCATGCCAATTTTTTTCGTTCCCTTGTCTTTCGCAAAAACCCGTTGTGTTGTCTTTTACTGATAGAATTAATCAGTTTAATGCGTATTACAATTGCAAAGTTTATGTTTATTCTCCATAAATGCAAGTTGTAAATCTTCATTTGTTTTCGCTCTTGGTTGTTGTTTTGTTTTATTTTGTGTTCTCGCACATTGTTTGTGAATATTTAAGAGACAACTGCATGCTATTATTTAAAATATTTTGACTTATAATTTCAGTTTTTCGTTTTAGAGAAAATTTATCACGTTTTTATAGTAATACGAGTACGATTATGACGAGTCTCACTATAAATGGGACTCATATAAATTGGATTTTTTCAAACCTATGTTTTTGAGCTCCATGATTCCGTTCGTTTAAAATGATTATAACACATAGAACACCGTTTATTTTTATAAATACAATTGCATAAAACCTTAGGTACAGAATATTAGTAATTGCCGATACTATATCTAGCAAAGTAAAAGTTAGAAAAATGACTGAGCGTTTATTGGCTCAGCGGATCAACTCTGTAAGTTCGCCAAATATTTCAGTGACTACTCGATACGTACTTAAAGTTCGCTGGCTACCCTCTCATAACTCCAAGAGCATGTAGGAACATATGTGTACACGGAGATTATGACTGGATCCTCGCTTATCCTTGGGAGGAGGTTGAATTACAACGGTCGCTTTCTCAGTGAGCGTTTCATTTTAGGTGAGCTATGTATATGTCAATTGTCATATGTCTACGGTTAACTAAATACATACACATACACATATACTTAAACTCACTCCTTCTTCCCATGGGGGTAGGCAGAAACTACGGAACGCCACCTGCTACGATCCTTACATACTCCTTTTGCCTCGTTTACGTTCATATATCTGGTCATACACGCACGCTGGTTGTGAGTACTATGCATCTGACCTTTCTGAAGAATATCACCAATAAGGTCACTATATGTCTTCCTAGGGCGTCCCATCCTGGCGTTACCACTCACATCTGCCTTGTAACACCTTTTGTTAGTGGGCATTCATTCATCCTCTACGTGACCAAACCATCCTAGCATACTCTTTTAAATTTTTGTCACTACATCTTCTTTTAAACCGCACCGATGCCTTATCACATCATTCTTCAGCCTATCATTCATAGTCACACCACACATGCTTCGCAAGGAACGCATTTCCAGAGCATTTCTTTTACTTTCATGCTTCTTTTGCTACACCCAACACTCACTTCCTTACATAAGCGTAGGCACCAGCACACCACTGTGAACAGCCAGTCGTGCTTTTTTGGACATCAACTGGTTGGTCCCAAATGCATGTGTAGCAACATTCACTTTATTTCCCGCATTTACCCTTCTTTCCACATCTCCATCAATCTTTCCATCACTTGTAAACAGTCTTTCCATCCCTTGTAAACAGACTCCCCAAATATAGGAACTCACTTACTTGCTCCACAGTCTTATCATTTAATTTCACTCAATCAGTGACCATGTCTTGCAACTCTTCTGCTGACGATGCAAGTAGAACTTGATCATCTACGTAGAGAAGGTATTTGACAGGCAACTCATTCATCGTCAATCCATACTCACCCTCTTTCAAATCTGTCAGACAACTATCCATGTACAAGTTGAACTACCATGGTGACGCTACACAACCCTGTGTAACACCCCTCGAGATGCAGAACCAGTTCGTGTATGCCCCATTTATCCTAACACAAGCACTGGAATCTTTGTATAAAGATTTCAGTGCCTGTACCATGCGCCAGTCCACACCGTACAAGAATAGTGTCAACCACAGTTCTTCCGTTAGTTAAATAAATATGGGTCTTCTAATAGTAGCAGAGTGCTACAACGAATGGGACTGTGGAAAGACCAACATGATTACCACCAATCTCTAGTAGATTAAAGAAATAATAAATAGGTACCTGTTTCAACCACCTGTACTCAGGATATAATATAAGTTTAGTTGTTAAATCTCTGTAAAAAGTGCCTCACCACAGTTATTTATAATCAGCATGTTAATGTCTACTGCTGAATGTGGGATTCCAGTATTGTAGGTATTCCATATGAATGTCTTTATGGAAGAACAAATGGTCATTCGCAATCACACTGCGCTGTATCCAGTATCAGTATGAATGATCAGAATAATTGCTTTGTACAGTCGTCAAGCCCGTTTGTAGGTAACAAGCAAGGTCGCATGCCACGCTTAGCGCCGACTGTCGGGTCTATGAGTCTACGTAACTGAGCGCAGCAGTCCCAGCAATTAGTCGTCGGCGTCAGTCGGTAAATATTAACACTGGTAATTGTACGTTGAACGTCAGCTCCCTCGATGTTCGTTACAGTGCCGGGCACTTGCAACCTGAATACAAATGAATCCATTATGCGAAAGTGCGCAGATAGCACATCGACACCAATATCACGTAACCGGCGGCGTGTATGCTGAAGTACTAACGTGTTTTTGCAAACATGTCTGGTCTTTTATTGATTTATTTCCCTATTTTGTAGCTTTTGTTACTGAAATAGAACTATATCTAACTGTCGCTTCTACGGATTCGATAACAATCGACGCTGTGAAGAATATTCTGTCTTCACTAATTTGGAATTCTAAGGCCGCCCTCTCAAAAATATTTTAAGAGAAAATGACGAAATCGTACCAAAGCGCAATTTTTTTATCGATATATCTTAACCTTTCAAACATATTATTGTATTGTATTGAACTATTGATAAGTGTAACGTACTTTTTACAAAAGAAAGAAAAATATTTTGTTTGGGACACGCACAATAAAGACAAACAGTAAAAATGGAGCATTTAAAAAGAGATATGAGGAGAAAAAAGTGCAATATAAAAAAGGTTTTTATTAAAAGATATATTGACATAAGAAATTCTAAAGAGGTGAAGGCTGTATAACTCCGCCATGACCAAATTACGGACAAATCTTTGGGTTGTTGTTGAGAAGTGCTTCCTTGAGTGAATGGTGTTGAATAACAGAACAACTGTAAACAAGCATGTTTTGTGTGGAAGAAAAAAATATTGGAACAAGTTGTCGACGGCTTCCTTTCAATTTTGTGTTCTTCTTTGTTTATTTATGTTTTCTCTTCTTTCGTATCTAAGTATCTTTGAAGATATTGTATGAAGGAAATGTCTGAGAACACCTTGTCTAATTGAAACATAATTTGTATGCAAAAGTTCGTATGGATTAGGGATAAAGTGGAAAATCTAATATTGCAAATAGGTCAAAGAAAAATATGGTTCGAATAAAACGCGTTCAATGTGCACAAGTTATAATCGGTGTCTGAATTAGGGTTCCAAATCACATCACAAGCCTGTGAACGTCAATGATAAATAGGAGCCTTATTTTGATACAGTTAAAGAGAGAATAATGAACAATATGCTACTATTGTCAGACAACAACCCGATGCGTAATGAACAGTAACATCACAATCATTGAAACTTTCCTTAAACGGGATAATTAATGCGTAATTTGACAATACGAGCATTATGTTTAATTTAATTCACGTTCCATATATTTGAAATATTCACCCATTTAACAAAGGATTTATCCACAAAATACTCTCACGTGTTACGTAGATTTATCGATTCATCCAACTATGTTAACGTAACAATCTATAAATATAATAAGCCGAACTTCGACCCAATTAAATAACATGGCGGGCCAACAAATTATCAACGACGTCATTAAACATTACGTATTGCATAACAAAGATCCCTCTATAAGGACTAGAGACGGGGCAGAGTAGTTATTTATTTTGAGAGCTGGATTTATTTGCGGAAATGGGTTCAACCCACATTACTCAAGGGAGATTTTGCTGAATAGGACTGTAAAGTATGCCGTTCAAATTGAGATAATTTATTGTGTTTTGAGCGGATCCCGTTTGTGATATTTTTGTATTGTGATATTTTTGGTCGATTTGTGGAATTGGGATTAGGCTTTTTTTAATCAAAATGAAAATGGTTTTACCAAACCAACATAGCTGTTTGTTATTTATTGTTTTGTACCTACAGTAAAACCAACTTATTTTTTCTTTTAAAATTTGGTATCTATTTTTATAAAAGATACCATTATTTTTGTAGATACAAATACGAATATCATGTTTGAATAAACAGACTTGAAAAAAAGAGAAATTAAAATTTGCCTTTCCTGTAAAGTATTTTCCTTTTCAGGATTTTGTTTTTAACGGTACATTTGATTTGGGAACTACTAATTAGACACTAATTTAGTATTCTAAGTATAAAAACAAGAGCTATTTTACCTTCATGTGAAAAGCTGAGGTACCAACGTTTAAATAAACATAAAAAGTTTGCCTCGAATTATAATTAGACATCAGACCAGCTCGGAGGTTGCCTCGAGAGGTTACAAAAACGGGTCAAGTATAGTTTTCATAACGCACTACTAACACGCAACGATCGTTGTACTTAAAATGGAATATAAATTAATTATTTTGTTCCAAGCCTTTACTTAGAAGCAGTGCTTTAGTTTCGCCTTAGTATTACCGAGAATATCACGTTTGAGCTACATTTTTTGTTGTTTATCTTTTATACTTTCGGCTATATTTTCGCAAGATTATTTTGTTTCATAATTTTTACGTGAAAAGTAATGCTTTTATAAGCAGCAATGGGGGAAAGACAAGTCTAATGGAGAATGCGCAAAGAACAAAAAACACAGCACTCAAATGAATATTATATTCTTATATATCAATACTTGATATATTAATGAACCTCGGATTTTGAAATGAATGATAATCTTAGGATTAATTACATCAATACTTAAAATCCGTAGTACGTCGAAAGTCGATTAATCGAATTGGAAGACATTCTGTTATTTTAATTTAGTCAAGGACCAGGACCACTGTCCTTGAGGAAAATAAGATAACAAAAAGTCTTTAAAATGTAAATATAGAATGAAAGGACCGTGTCCCGATTTTTCCAATTTACTTTATGGCCGATGGAGATATTGATTATAAATCGATTCTTCATATTTGTTATGGAGTGACAGAATAGAGTAGGTACCTACCTATTGAATTGTAAATAAAAAATCTTAGTCCATGATTTGGAAAACATCTTGAATATTAATTTCTGCGCAGCCAATATAACTTGTTAATACAATAATGCCGACGTGATGTAGAGATCTGTCAAGTAATCTCGGTGGATTTCATTTTAGTGGGCGAATTAAATCCTTATGAATATTTCATGTAGGACTTTGTGTTTTCACCGAGTGAATAAATAAACTTATATTTTGTGTCGGCGCATAACATTGCCTTTATTATGTGGTCGTTATTATAAATATGATGTTCGACCCTAATTTATCGTAGGACACAACTATTACGTGCCGCAATAATAATAATATTGTCGTTTTAAACTTTGCAAGGTCACGTTTCTCTTAGTAATATGTGTGGTATCGTAAGCATAAATCAAGAAAAATGTGCCTATACCTACACACAAAAAGGTTCTAGAAGTCATAATATAGGACTACTTTCGTGGGTTCCGCAGTTCATTTCGAATTTATTTCACGCATTAAACAGCTTTACCATTTTATCAAGATTACAGCCGCAGCACGCAAATCCTGGTTCATTTACTTTACTTTTCTAATTTTCTGTGCCATATTCATAATTTGGGCCTTCGCATAAAGAGGTTTATGAATATATATACACCGGATTAATCTGTTTGCCTCTTCATTTGAGTTTCTAAAAGAGAAAACAAAAATGGCTCAATTTGCTGACATTCTTTGGTTAGATTTTAGTTACTTTTGGGTTAGGTTGCTTGGGCATTTTGTATCAAAACTGGTACTTAATATAGTAGTAGTCTAGTTTTTTTAACTAGCCAATACAAGTTGAGATTGTAAAGCTCAGTTGTTTTTGTTTCCTTAAACCAGCACCTTAATTGCTCACTATCAATCAGAATCTGAATCATTTTGAAGCTTATTGCTAATCCATTGCTTCATGTTCGAAAAAAATGTCTGCTCGTCAACGTAAATAACGCAATTAATATTGTTGAACTGTCAAAATGAAAGCCATTCCTACTGTTAGTGTGTTACGCAATCACCCCGCAGAAAGGAGAAAAAGTACCTTCACGTTGGGAATAATTACTAAAATTCTGATTCCGAACAAAATAATCCATTGTTTGGTGTTTTGAAAGCCACAAAATTGTTTAACTTCATATGAAATTGTCTTGATACGAAGATAGACAGAGTTGTATAATCAAATAACAAATTTAGAGACGCGAGTTTGCTTGATTGCTGGTTGATTAGTTTACGCCTGAATTTGTCGAACTAATGTCAAGTCAATTTGCGTTCAAGCCAATAACGTCGGTACCAACCTTACTGTTAATAAGATGGTATAATACATCATAATACCTTTGTCTTGGATCGTCAAAGAGCTTGTCGCTTTGAAAATTAATAGAACTCCCTCATTGAACAGGTAGTTCTTAAGTTACTGCGAGGGTTTGAGTTTCAATTCTATGATTAAAGCTTTGAAACTCGGACTGTCAGCTCCAGCTTAATTATTAGCAGTATAAAGTAATTGTTTTGCTCCACATAACACTTAGTTAGAAACAGAAAAAAAACGGAACGTAGGCTGTTTGAGGACTGAATAAAACTAGAAGATATTTTTACTTTTCATTATAAACAAATTATTTGCAGTAATGCAAGTGGCTTCAAAAAGTGGAAATTATTAGTTTTTGAAGGGTTACTAAGGACTGTGGTATTAAACTCGATGGTCCAGTTCCTAAACCTAAGCGTGACTTTGCTACGTCTACGCCGTAGCGCAACGCTACGGCGTAGGCACTGTTTAGACGCTCTAAAAGCGTCGGGTATCAGTGATTGTAAAGAAACTAACGTTGCTTTGACGTAACGTTTGCGTTATATTAGAGCAGCGTATACGTTCGACGAATGTCTACACTAGATGTGAAGGGTACCTAACATTGTTTACCCTATCACCATACAATCCACAGTCATGTAATTAGAGTAGATAATTATCAGGCAATTCCCTCAACAGCCCAACTATTTGGAGGACACGACGTCAATATTGTATGAGGACATTAGCTCATTTCTCCCGGGCCAATCATTTACTTGACAATTAGGATTACAATCAGTCTAAGTGACGTGTACAATTTTGATCCGTTATTAATGCATTATTGAATGTTTGGGTAATAATAAATGTGTATTTTTATGACTTATTTAAAATGTATATTTTGTTTATAGATGTACAACAAATTCAGGTCTATAAACAAAATTAAATGATGGCATTCACTTATTTAGGTAGACTTACACAGTGTGTAAACCAGAATCAAAACAGGTTTGTCTGGTCAAAACGAAACAGTTTTTTTTGCAAGTGTGTGTGCCTTTATTTTTACAAAGAGCGGACTATCAGAAGGTTGGCGCACGGTATAACCACTTTTACTTTAGTTTGGACAGTATATCACACATACTAAACATTTCAGTGTCCTCTTTAAGAACAGTCGCTGAAAAAATGTATATAAGTATACATAAAAAAATAGCACGATTGTGATTTAAGAATCACACGTGGATCTTAAATAAATCGGTATATGGATACGTCTATTCAGTTTGTGACATTAAAAGAGCCATTTTCTTTTTAATTACGCTAAGTGTAATATTATTATGAAACCTCCATGTTAGTGGAAACTGTTCAAGGGCGATTGCGATCGAAATTTACAAAGACGTCATAAGTAATACCTATTTATAGATTTAGAATGAACTGGAAGTGGCAGCCGATCGGACTAAAAGAAACAAAAGACCGCGCCGTGGGTTTGGATTTGCGATAAGGGCAACAGGAACATACGTTTTGTATGAATTGTGAAAAAATATTCGCACTACTGTTACTAATATTTAAAAAGGTGCAAGAAATCGATACTAATAACGCCAGTAATTGGTTCGCAATTGCAGGTCATATCGTCACACTATGGATCGACAGAAATGAGCGAATTCGTTCACAGAATTTAAAACAAAGAGCATTTTTTTAAATCTCTCTATAGGTAACAGATGAAAACACACCAATCATCTGCCAAAGAAAAATGGAGCGAACCATGCTGGGGATAAAACAGAAAGAAAGAATTCATAAGAAAACCATTAGACAAAAGACAAAATTTGTGGACGTTGCCAAAAGAATCAGGTTACTCAAGTGGAACTGGGCTGGCCATGTCTGCAGATTAGAAAACAGTCGATGGAACAAAAAAGTAACTAAATGGATACCAAGAGACCAAAGCAGAAGTAGAGGTTGGCCAAGGAACAGGTGGGAAGATATATTTTGGGAGAAGGGAGGACCAGGATGGATGACTAAAGCTAGGGACAGGAATCAGTGGAAGGAAATCAGAGTGGCATACGCCGAAGAGGCGACTACTGCTTAGAGGCATGAGCTACACTATTATATAATATCATATATGTAAAAATTGTAAAAGTCGTAGAATAAAGGCCTTTTAATTTATTTTATTTTATTTAAAAGTATGTAACAACAAGGTATTTCTTTTGGTTAATGCCAAATTTTGTAAAACTGCACATGATAATAATGCTTTTAGTACAAAGGGCTTAAAACGCTTTTATTTAATTTTCAATGCTTCTAATAATTATTTTGTCGATAAAATTTTACATAAGGAGGATTCAAATAAAATGTAGTGTAACTGATACATGTCTTCTCATCAAAAGTCTGTTTCTGAAACAATGGTTGCCACATGATATATTGCAGATTTTTTGAAGTCTAAAAAGTACAAATATTGTAGGTTATGATGGAATATGAACTAAAGTTATTTAATATATAGCTACATATATCTCTACTCATCTTAGCTATATATTAAATTTATACATTACCGTAGGACTCTACCCTGATAGATTAAAAACTTCGATCATAAAACCGATCTTTAAGAAAGATGATAGAAAACTATCGGCCCATTGCCCTAGTTTCTGTTATTTCTAAAATATTTTAAAAACCTATTCACAAACAACTTGATAACTATTTAGAGAAAAAAACAATATTTTAGTAAAATAACTATAAGCTTTCGACCTAATGAAACCATAAACATGGCCATATATGACTCTTTAGACTTTATTATGGTTGATATTGACAAAATAATACCCCTCTGCTCCATTTTTATGGATAATTACATTTTAGGCTTTCTGATTACGTTGTCCATGCATTAGTTGCGAAGCTCAATGCCTATGGAGTAAGTGGTATGGTGTTCGTAAATTAATTGAATTATACCTCAAAGGCCGAAACCAATATACTGAAGTGACTAAAGTCAATGTTCTTACTAAACAAGAAGAAACCTTTATGTCACACAAACGTAAAATAAACTACGATGTACCACAAGGTAGCGTTCTGGGCCCATCGCTATTTATACTATACATAAATGACCTAGCCAACGCTACTGATAATCCTAAAGCTCTCTTTGCGGATGATAGCACGGTTACCGTTAAATGTTAAAACAAAAATACTTAGTAGCACCTTGAGATCTGCTACGAATTGGTTGAATGTAAATAATTTAAAGCTAACTTAAGAAAAACAAAATTAATGAACGTTAGATAGCGTATAACAACGCAAAACGACCTGAACGTAAATTTTAACAACCAACCTATTGAAGAAACTTTAAAATAAACTTTATAATTTCTCGGCTTGTATATTGATAATAAAATTACTTGGAAACCACATATTGAACAATTATGCAAGCGAGTGAGTCAATCATCTTATGCCCTATATAAAATTGCATATAAAATAAACTCTGGAACACTTATAACTACATATCATGTGCTTTTGGCGTCTATCCTCAGATATGGCATAATTTTTTGGGGGAACTCCACCAACAAAGATCTTGTCTTTATGGCACAGAAACAGTGCGTAAAGGCTATATTCGGTTTAAAATCTACCGAGAGTTGTGTACCTTTCTTTAAAAGTATCTTGCCTTTGCCTTCACTGTACATATTTGAAGTAGCTGTCTTCGTGTAACAAAATCCTGAACATTTAGTTAACATCTGAAGCTTTCAATCGTTCTCAAAGAGATGAAAGTCGTCTCTGTGTGCGCAAAACTACTACTGCCTTAATGTATAAGTGTATTTTTTATATGTAATAAATTTCTAAAGAAGCTAAAAAAATCATGTTAATTTGTTTAAGCATAAATTAAAAACTCTGCTATTTCAAAAATGTTATTATAGTGTTTCAGATTTTTTAACAGACTTCAAAAAATTGAGGAGGTTCTCTATTCGACTGTATGTTTTTTTTTATATTTGTTAGCTCAGAACTTTTTTTTGGGTGAACCGATTTGTATGATTCTTTTTTTGTTGAAAAGGAGATATCCCAAGGGTGGTCCCATGATAAGGAAACCAGGATCTGATGATGTCATACCAGAAAAATTGAGGGAAACCTTCGATAATCGTAGGGGTGACTAGTGCGTTTGTTAATTTTTTATTAAGTATTTTAAAGCACTACAATTTAATGAAGATCTGGACTCGATCTGATGATGGAGCCGATAGACAGTAGAGGGAATTCCTCAACGATTTACAGTAGTTACCTTGTGTTTGGGCTTGATTAATTTGTATTGATGAGAACTTTACACTTAGATGAGTTGTGATTGTCAGGGTTTGATGATAAAGACGAACGACAGTTAAGGGAACTCCTCAACGGTTTACAGTAGCTACCTTGTGTTTTGACTTAATTCGTTTATATTGATGAGAACTTTGCACCCATATGGATTATAAGTGCCATTACAGGTCTGATGATGGAGACCATAGACAGTTGAGCGAATTCCTCAACGATTACAGCAGTTACCTTTTGTTGGGCTTACTTAATACGGTTCAATATGCCAAAATATTCAGTTCGTACAAAAATAATACCTAATTAAGATTGAAGTTTTACATAGGACAACCACTACCTGCTAGTCATGCTGATGCGTCAATTTGAGACTGAATTTAAGTTGCGTAATCGCGTCATCTCTAGCAATGCTCTTTCGGTTGGTTGCTAAGCAATTTATGCTTGTCAAAATGCATATGGTGAAATGGAGCTGATGGTGGCTTCACCATCAGCTCCTGTTCTTCTGGTTTTTACCAAGAGAACTCCTCAACAATAAACTTCTCAATGCCGTGCATCGGGAAAAGAAATATTTTGTAAAAGGTGATGAGCAGTTGACATTAAGCTATTGTAACTTAGATAAATTGTTATCTAACCCATAAAAAAGTGAAAAATTAAAACTTTTTTACCAAAAAAACAACCGACTTCCATAAAAAACACTACAAAGTGAAAAATAACCTTAACTTCGGAAGTCGGTGGCAAAAAACTAAAATACAGATCCAAAGACACCGACTTCCGAAATTAAAGTTATTTTTCACTTTGTAGTGTTTTTTTTGGAAGTCGGTTGTTTTTTTTGTTAAGAAATAAAGTTTGACATTATGTATTATATATATTTTAAGCATAATCAGCCTATAACGTTGTCACTGTTGGGACACAGGCCTCTTCTCTGTGATAGGGAGTGGGTTGTAATCCACCACGCGGGCCCGGTGCGGCTTGGTAGATGACACATCGACTGTCTTCGAATTTTCCTTCTAGAACATGCCGGTTTCCTCACGATGTTTTCCTTTACCATTTCAAGAGCAATGGTGATTAAATAATATACACAAAGTAAAGCGTCTGTGTGGGTTCGAACCTACGATCTACAATACGTAAGTCGGGGCCATTACCACTGGGCCACCACTGTTCTTCGTAGCGTGAACGTCCTTACACTTTAAGATAAACCTCAAGCTTTTAAGAAAATATTAAAGTTATATGTTTACGTAAGTTTTATTTTATACTTTTGGGTTCATTAAAAGCTTGTTTAAAAAAAGGTTTTTACTTGAATTTTGTTTCTTTATATTATCATGCATGCACGTTTTAATTCTTGTATGTGTACATATTTTTGAGCAAATAAATATATCTTATCGTAAGGAAATTAAGAAACAATTTTTTTTTTATGGACAAACATACGGCCCCACTATTCATAGAAAGTAGCATATTTTTTTTTTTCTTGTACATAAATAATTTTGAGAGAGTAATTTTGGGCTCTCTTAGAAAATATGTAACAAAAATAACAAGAATATTATACAGGATGGCACAGACATCGACGCGCAACCTGTTACCATGATTCAGTACATGAATCTGAACCCCGCAGCAAGGATATTTTTCGTCGGTTATTAAAAAAACTACTGTTTCATAGAAAACTGCAATACCTACGCGGTCATAATGTATGGAAGAGCATTTTTTTTTAATAACCGACAAAAATTCAACTCGTGTGGTTTCAGTACTGAATCCATGGTAACATGGTCCATCCAGGCTGCGCGTCGATGTCTCTGCCACCCTGTATAAAGTGTAGGCAAAGTATTACGTAAAACATCTTATAATGATTTTTCAGCTAACCTAGGTACCAACTAAGTACGTAATCACTGCAGATTCAACAAAACTGAAACGAAAATTGGAAAATGTTGATTCATAATGAGCTTTGGAATTTAAATGGATTTCCTAAAACAATGTTTGCCCAATAAAATATTCTTACTCTTCAACAAGAGCTCACTTACATAAATTAATTTGATTTTCTAAGGCTACGTCCTCAAAATGTACTTCAAAGGCGGACTTGCTTCCCTCAATGGCTCTTGATAATCGAGACACTGTTATAAGAAAAAGAAACTTCTTTAAATACGCAAAAAAAATGCTTTTTGAGAACTTTTATTAACTCATTTCCCACTTCCTAACGGTGGATCTCGAGCTCGCGAAACGGCTAAATTCCTTTTATTATCTTTTCGAAACATTTATTAATTTACTCATACTTCTATAACTTTTATGCATTTATAAGATTTTGATTTAAAATTCTATTTGGTGAAAATAAAACTCATAAAGTAACTGATAACCATGCCAACAGTTTTATTTCATAGTTAAGATTCTATGACTAGTCTACCTACCCAATATGTTTTAAAGTTACAATTTTCCTACTATGTAGGCACTACGTACTAGCTCTAAGTATCTAGCTATCATAAGCGAACAGTCGTAAAATTAAGCATCTATTAACAATATAAATATTTTACTAATTATACCGAATTTAGAATTTTATTGTTCACTTCAAAGGTATACTTCCTACCTATGTCTAAATTCTATGATTACTTCAAATGATCTAACGAATTTTTACGATTTTTTGCCATACCCAACAAAATGTTGTCAGTCGAAGCTGTAGTGGAGCTTTGTAAGATATCATCTTTACTCGCCATTGAATGGTAATCGTTCATTTCAGACCACGCTGGGTCTGACTTGGCTATTCTTTTTCTTTCTTTAATTTTTGTGTACAACAAAATGGAAACCATGATGAAAAACACAACGAACCCTAACGAGCAGCCAACTATTAAGCCCATTCGGCGATTTAAAATTGCCGATATATTGAATTTTTTACTCGGTTTGGATTTTACTGTTGCTGACTTCCTAAATGTATTAAATGAAACGCATTCGCTGGAAGGAGAGCGCATGAGTATCGCTGCTGCCACATCCTGCGTGATTCTGGCTGTAGAATTAGCACTGTCGTCAATTGTTTTATTGACTTCAGCTACTATTATCTCATCGTCGTAGTCCACTGGTTCTTCAGATAGAGTGATGACACACACTACGTAGTTAACATTTGGCTCTAAGTCTCTAATATGAACCGATACTTCACTCTTTTCAAGGTACTTTGACTTCACCTGTAAGAAACACGTATTCAATGCCCTGTTTAGCATTCAAGGCCTTATTGCTAGTTAGTATTTATAGTTTAATACTTACGTCAGTGTTTCCCTCTTCACCATAGTATAAAATCTGCAAAGCTTTAATAGCTGTGCGATTTCTTATAAACCACGATACTGATACAGAATTATCTTTATGTCTGTCCACAGATAGCTGTGATATTACTGGAACGTCGCATTTCTCTCTTGGATACTCATCGTTGTAACAAGTTATTGAATTAGATTTTATAACTTTGGGATGATCCTGAATCCACACCCAGGCATTATCTTTTTGGCAGCTACATAGAATCACATTATCTGTAAAATAATACATAATATTTTGTTTTACATCACTATCTTTGTTATTTAAAAATGTTTCAATACGTGTTAGATTGGAATACAAACCTTTTATTGATATACCTTGTATGTAATTTTCAACTGAAGTCAACAATTCTATAGGTATTGTCTGAAGCTTGTTGTGTTCCAAATCAATCTTTATTATTTTATTCAAGTTCTTGAACGCCGTAACTGATATATACTTGATATTGTTGTAGCTCAAGTGTAATACCGTTAACTCTTTCAAGTTTATAAGATCTTCATTAAGAATGTTTTGCAACTTATTGTGCGAAAGATCCAAAAGTTTCAAATTACTCAACTCTTCGGCGAAGGATTCTATTGATTCGATGTTATTATTTGATAAACACAGTGTTCTCAACTTGGTTAGTCCACGGAAATTGCTGGTTTTCAGTTGAGAAATCCTATTAAAACTTAAGTCTAAATTTTCTAAAAAAGATAATTTGGAAAACGGGCTCACAGACAGACGTCTTATTTTATTGAATTTGAGATAAAGATGTTGTAAATTAGAGAACAGTTCAAATGTGATATCGTCTATATTCGTCATGTTCGTGGCACATATGTGTAATTCGTAAAGATTTGCTATAAGTGTATTATTATTAATTCTGTTCGATGCAGACCAAGATATTTCGGGATTCTTACTCAAATCAATATTGATAAGAGTGACACCAAACTTTCTATAAGTCAACAAGAAATCAAATCTCACAATCTCATTGTACGATATGTTAATATTTTGTATGTTTGGAAATATATCGAAAACGAAAAGTGGTAGGTTATCCAACTTGTTGTAACTGATATCAAGAAGTACTAAATAAGGGTATTCAATTTTCTTGCTCGCTGTTATAGTTCTTATTTCATTTTTCCTTAGAATTAAATATTTTAATTTGATTAATTTTTCAAAGCCACATAACTCTATTCTCGGTATAAGGTTATCTGCTAAATCTAAACTCTCAACATGTGTGAAATTTTGAAATGTATTATATGGCACAAAATCTAAAAAGTTGTTACTTATATTAAACTCCGATACTGAGTTTTGCGAGTCAAATAATATAGAAGGAATAGTACTGATGATATTCTGTGCTAAGTTCAGTCTCAACAAATTTCTATTATGTCTGAATGTACCCTCAAAAATGTGTTCAATATTACAATGTTCCATATAGAGAACTTCTAAAAGTGGAAGCTGAGTAAACGTTTCTACAGGGAGATAGTCCAGAACGTTGAAAGATAAAGTTAAGTATTTCAATCCAGGAATATTAACGGATAGTAAGTCTCTAGCTTTTAAGGAATTATTTTTGAGAGATAGTAATTTTAAATTGTTCAACCCTAGGAATGTACCGTTTTCTATAAATGTTATTTCACAGTTATCTAAATATAGTGAACTGAGTGGCAAACCTTGCTGTAATACATGTCTGTGGAGTATTTTCAGTGGATTAAATGAAAGGTTTAGACTACGTAGTTTCTTTAGAGTGTCAAACGCCATATCGAAAATAAACATAATAGAGTTGTGCGAGATATCCAAATCTTCTATTTCGCTTAAACCGAAAAATGTATAATTTGTAATGTTGCTCAGTAAATTGTATTGTAAATCTAGATAGCGTGCAGAGCTTAAGTGCTGTAATGAGAAGTCTTCTATGACAGAAATGTCGTTATTATTTAATTCAAGCCTCGTTACGAGACTCAAGTTACGAAATGTGTTCTTTGTCAAGAACTTTAAGCGATTATTTTTTAAACTTAAGTAATTTATTTTTTCTTGTGACTGCAACATAAAGTTGCCTATTAAAGATAATGAATTAGATTCCAAGTGTAGCGTAACTAAATTAGAACTTAATTTTGGCAAAACATCATTTAACACTATGATATAATTATAATGTAGACTGAGATATTTTAAATCAGTCATTTCTACAAAAGTCCCTGGTTCTATAAAAGTAATCTCGTTGTGGTCCAAGTAAATTTCTTCTAGTTTCATAGAATTTATAAAATAATTCTTTGTTACGACTTTAATCTTGTTGTTATTTAATCTTATCTGTTTAACGTATAGTAAGGGTCCTAGTGTGTCATTATTAAATTCTGAAAAATTGTTATTGTCTAATCTTAGTTTCAATATATTCTTATTATTTATAAAAATATTATGTGGCACCTGATTCAAATAATTAAATTCTAGACTAAGCTTAACAAGGTTCTCTAAGTTACTAAAGCTCTCACTATGAATGTTGCTTATACAATTCTTATCTAAATGTATTGCATTAATTTTCTTTGAATTAAGAAAAGAGTCTATTGGCACATCCAAAATATTATTATGGCTTAAAATTACTTCAGTGAGTGATGGTAAGTTACAAAACAAACCGTGGATGTGGTGCAAATGATTGTGACCTAGATCTACATATTCTAAATATTTGTTGTTCTGGAACAAATTGGGGTTCAATATTTTTATTCTATTATGACTTAAATCCAGAGATTTTAAATTAACTAGAGAATGAAATGCTCTATAATGTATGGTGTTGATGAAATTAAAATGAAAGGACAATGTTATTAGGGACGGACAAAATTTAAGGCAGTCTTCAGAAATAAATTCAAAATTATTGGAACTTAAATCTAGGTACTCTAGAGATATCAAATCAGAATTTTCGACTATAGGAAAATATGACATTTCGTTCCAGGCTAGCCGTAATGATCGAAGGTGCCTTAATTTTGCAAAAGCTTCTATAGGGAACGTAGTGAGGTTGTTTTCACTCAAATCGATTTCCAAGAGAGTTAGCTCAAGACTTGAGAATGCAGATTCAGATATTTCTCGAATTACATTTCCTTTTATGTTTAGTTTCATTAGCGGAAGACCATAAAAGCTGTAGCTTGGTATGTCTTCGATATAATTAGACGTCAAGTCGATCGATATTAGTTTCAGCATGCCGGATAAAGCTTTCTGTGGAATAATTTTGATTTTGCTCGATACGACGCTTAACGTTTCAAGGCACTTTCTCAGCGGCATAAACGTATCATCGCCGATGTCTTTTATGCTTGTTCTTGACATATGAATATGCTTTATACAAACGCCTTGAGGTATAAAATGGGGTCCCAGAGCTTCTTCGTTGTCGTCGAGGTCGTAAACGGAAAGTGAGTGTATGTCAGACACACTTTTAAGAGCATTTTTTATGTCTTTGGGGGCAGTATCCTGACAATCAAAAAACAAGCCTGAAAATAAATCCCTGATTAATATTACGTTCACATCGCAAACGATTTACAAGCATGCAGCAATCTTACCGTCTTCAAATGTATAACAGGAACATTTGTTAGTTTGTATTAAGTCGGGACAGCCCACGGTATTTTGAGCTCGCAAAACGGAGGGTAGAACCAGCAGTAACGAAACAATTTGCAAAACGTCGCACTCATTTTTCCTTGTCTTGAAGAGTAAAACTTTTTTCATAGTTACATTATAATGATTTTTTTACATTTTATTTCGCCTTTGTTATTCTACCTGTAACAAACATAAAGGTATCGTCACGTCTGCGTCAAAGACAATGATTCGATAGTGTACAATGTTATCAATTATATGTCTATTATATTGTTTACTCAACGTAATGAATAGATCAAAGACTCATGCTGTGTAATCAGAACGCTTCGCCGCCTTGATAAGGCTCGACTGTGCAGTAACGTGATTAAGGTACATTGTTGCCTGTATATACTATTATGAATTACTTATTGGGAATAATAGTTCCCACTCCTAGTCTGTGTAGATGGGAAATCCTTGTACCTTAACTATTGTATACCTACATGCAGTACTTAAGTAGATTACATAGATGAAATTACTTGAGACCACAGATTCTGATTCCGTGTAGATATTGTTCGATTCAGTAAATGGAGACTGTCTCCATATCGCTGTAATACTCGGCTTAGTAGAGTAATGGCTAATAGTGTTTGAAGATTATGTCTATAAGGCACTTTTAGTGTTTTGGAAATAATAATTAGGTACTATTATAATATACCTATGGAACGCAGATCTAGCATCGTTCTAGAGTTATTTTTTGTACAGTTAAATCTACACGTAACTAACACCGCTTTCACTCGCTTTCGCTTTTTTTTTTTCGCATTTTAGATCAGTAATTGCAAAATAAACAAAACGGAAATACTTCCTAGTGACAATAAAAAAAGTCTATATGTTCAATAGTCTACAAGAAGAACTTCTTTGAAGAATAGCGCAAACAACGTATTTATTTAAGCACTACACTCAAAACAAACAAGATTGAAAGCAGTACAAAGAGTTTCATTTCGGTTAAAAGACACAACATAAGCAAAAACACGCGACAAACTTGTACATAATGTCTACATTGTCCTATTAGGTAACTAGTTTCGATAAAAGTTGTGATAAAATATTTATGTACTCACCCAGCTAGGTTTCCTTTGCGTTGACACACACAACTCGCGGTTAATTACAAAACGGTGTTATCCTGGAGGACATAGAGTCCATTTTCGCGTCCTGTCGTGTCCGCGGGGCGAGGGCCGAAGTGCGCCTGTCTGCTGTAGTAGAGCGTACTATGCGTGAAACAAGCTGAATTTCAATCCAGTTCAAGTTTTTATCGGTTCTATTGGGCTTGAGTGTGCCTTAACGCGCAACACAGAACGCCTGGGGTCATTAGAAAGCTCGACAGAAGACTGCCGCGGCGGCGCGCGCTGGGTAGGTCACCGCCGTTGTTGCGGCACCCCCGACCCACTATTATTATACTTTTATGACGAATCGGATTTTGCTACCGAACAACCGGCTTTTTGTAGTGACGTGATCGTGTAAGTGTTTATCGTATCGTGACGTACACACTTTTGTGTTGCGGTGTCATGTTTGTATGGATAGAAAATAATACTTGGAATGTTGTAACGTTTGGGTTACTAAAAGTTGTATGTTATTTCTGTGAGTTAAAATAATGTACCTACAACTAAAATTGTATGTATGGTAAAGTAAATATTTAAATTCACAAAAAAAGTACATTTTAATTAAAATTTAATAAGACCCGCAAATTTTCAAAATATCTTCATTTCCGGATTGTTTTTCCAGAGAAAAACAAAAAAGAATTGTAACTTAAGGAAAATAAACTAAGAGTTTTGATCGCAGCCTTGAGGTTTAACGTTGCATTGTCGAATAGTTGGCAGTAAATTCAGCGCTGTACACTGCCAGAACTTTCACAAAAACTAGGTCACGAAGCAACTTATGAATATTCGAAAAAAACATGAGAAATGTAGTAGGGCCTAACCCCACATTATGACGAAGGGGAGAGAGCATGGTCGAATATGAAATACCATCTTCCTGAATTATTTTGCTTTTGTACAATTTTGGAACGTTTTTGCATTCGACATTGAGCTTAAAAAAGAGGTAACAAGGTTTCTTTTTGGTTGTACGTAATTGTGTGCTCTGCTTTCGGGCTCTTGGTCATGTATGAGTACTCCTCGAAAGCAATGGTCATTTTTCTTTTTTATTTATATTGCTTTTGTTACGTATCTTTTCTTGAATTCGTTTTATTTTCCACTTTGTAAGCGATGTGTGAAAACTAAATGCTCGTTCATTAAAATAGATTTTCCCATATTCAGAAAACCTTATTAATTTTTTACTTGCTTTTAAATAAAAAATAAAAACAGGTTTGTAGATTTTCCGAGCGAATTATTAATGCATTTGAAGAGAAATGAGTTGCGAATGTTTTGTAATGACCGATCGCTTATTTTATTCTTATTTCTTTATAAAGAATTCTCGAGAGAAAAACTTTCCTTTTCATATAGCCTACCGAAGATAGAATCAATTTCCCAGCACTCGGTGAAATATTTTCATTTGGGTTTTCTAGCCTCTTTGCCAAAACATACAACAGGACATTACCCTACTTTGCCAGTGTCAAAGAAATCAGGGCGTGACACAAAAATCATATTGACTAGATGTACTTAAGAATAAGTTAGGATATCATTGCTGAAGTATCAATCTTCGGAAAACGGTTTATATCCGCAGTTGACCAATGAAGGCCCGACTACTATCCGTTTTGTGATGAATATACGCTGGCAACTACCCAGGGTCTATTCTATTGTTCATCGTCATTTTTTTGCAATACCTCGTTTCCTCCTGAGCAACTACAGGCGTTGCACCAGAATTAGGAGCCTCTATCCTGAGCAGTGTCTAATATAGACGGAACGGCTAGCGCTTCTTGTGAAAGAGCTCGTCGCGGAAATGCTGTCAACATACATTCGAAATTTCTGCGAAAGACTCTTGCACGAACCCACTTACGCAAAAGATATTTCCGTGAATGGACTTTTGCGCGACAGGTCACTTGCGCGAAAGACACTTGCGCGAATCCACTTGCGCAAAAGAACAGTTGCGCGAGGAAGTATTCCAGTAAGATGCTCGTAGGGATTTTGACCGTACTTCCGGGATTGTCCTGATAGTTGTGGATTACTTCTCCACTCCTCATAAGCACCTCAGGACATGTTGCCTCCTTGTAGTTACGACACTATGTGTTGGCGGCCCTTTCCGAGGGACCATTATTGAGTGTGCAAGTCACCCCCTGCCATTTTATATAAGTAATTTACATAAAACATTGGTCAAGCAGGGTCTTTACATAGTCCTAAATAACCAGTTCACTTTAGCCACCCAAACCCATAATCCAATATGTTTGTTTCCATATCTTACAATAATCGTACACCAACCGAAGGTCATACTTGTGAGCACTTGCATAGTGCGAACAGGGATAATCGTCGGTTGGTACCTCATTTAATTAAAAACGTCTAACGGGCCTTTGCGAGTTGGCTTTGGCCCCTCGTACGCCTTCCAAAGGTTGGGGACCCCAGGGTTCAGAGAATTGTCAAGAGAAGTAAAAATAATAATAATATGGCCTTGTTTCCATAACCGAATAAATCATAATTTATACAGGCGGAATGCAAAAAAAATATACAAAAAATATACTTTAAAAAAATGTACACCTTTTCAACTAGGTAATGGCCGCTTTTCGGGTACAGGCCTCCTCCAATTTTCTCCAGTTTTCCCTATTTTTGGCCTTGACCAATCAGTCTTTGCCCATGCTTTTGTTGATTTCATCTACCCAGCGTTTCGGTGACCATCTGGGTCTTCTTCCTGTTGGTCCCGACCATTTCGTGGTTCTATGGGTCCATCTTGTGACTGGTAGGCGTGCTACATGGCTTGCCCATTTCCGCTTCAGACCTTGGGTGTCTAGAGCAGAGTTCCGCAAACTTTTTATGTTTAAGGTACACCAAGGAAAAACCAATGTTTGTTTAATATTAATTTATTATTAATATTTGAAGAATTTTCAAATATGCAAGAATCCAAATTATCCAAATAAAATTATATTTTCTAATTTTATTTATTATTTATAATTATTATTTTATCCAAATTTGGAGTAATGACTGATAGCCTGCTGCTCTGATCTCTTCGCCAATCGTGGACAGGCGTTCCCTTTTCTATTTTATTGTAGAGAGAGAGTTGAAAACCCTAATTTGCATAAATAGGTTGTGGCAAATGGTAAGAGTAGGTATTGCAATAGCTTCGGAGTCCCCTCTTTGAGCAGTGGATTGAGAAGAAATAAAAAGGTATTGCAATAGCACGATTTGAAAGCAGCGAATAAGTACTCATTAACCCCCGACGGAAAAGGCGGGGTGTTATAAGTTTTTTTTTTATATGCAGCCAAAAATGTGCTAGGTCTGTTTCGGAAAATTTTAGTTTCGATGTCCGGTCAGTTTTTAGCTCCATGAATTCTTCCTGATCGTTTATTAGTAAGTGTCCAAGGGAAATGCTATCTGATAATGGATTTGTTCTAGGACGTATTAACGCAGCAATGTGTATGATCGCAAGCCAATAATAACATATCTGTTTTTCCGCGGCACACCAACTAATGACGGTACACTAGTGTGCCGCGGCATATACTTTGCGGAACACTGCCTAGAGCATTGGTTCTCATAAGTATGACTTCATTTCTTTGTTTGTCTTGTAATCGGACGTTAAGGATGCTCCTATTCATTGCTCGTTGGCTCCTCCATTGCAAATCTGACAACCGTAGGATAGTAAGCAGAAGCCTATTACCTTTTTCCTTAAGTTCACGGGGACTTTTGATTTTAATATTGCTTTTAGACTCCAAAATTTCTTCCAAGACATATTTATTCTCCTATCAATCTCATCTGTATGTCTCGAGTTTTTTAAGGACATTTGCTTACCTAGATATTAGTAGCTATCTACGTATTCTAAAGCTTTTCGGTTTACCGATAGGCTTTTGAGTACTGTACGTTACAACTTTAGTTTTTTATGTATTTATTTTTAATCCTATGCTTTTTGTAAGGTTGCATAACTCTGAGAACGATATCGTCGGCAAAGCTTAGGTTGTTCAGAAAGTGTTCCTGTTTCCAGTTTAGGCCTTTCGTTATAAACTTCAAGACAGAGATTAAAAGTTTCAGAGTTATAGGGTCTTCCTGTTACCCCTCTACACATTTTACTTTCTGCACCTAGTCGGTCCAGCTTCACTCGGCTTACACTATTGTTGTATATGTCTTTTAGGATATTCATGTAGGTGTTGGTGATTTTTTGATATTTTAGTTCTCGCCATATGCTTTCATATGATATAGAGTCAAAAGCTTTCGCAAAATCAATGTAAGCTAGGTAAAGTGGTGCTTTCCGTTCTTGGTGTTTCTCTATCACCTGGTCTAGGGTGTGTTAGGTGGTCGATAGTAAAAGATCCTTTTCTGAATCCTGCCTGCTCTACCGGCTGGTGCTCTTCTATGTTTGGCACTATCCTATTGTCTATACATGATGCAAACAGTTTATTTAAAGTCGGTAGCAAGCTTATGGGTCGGCAATTGTAGACATCCGCTGAATCACCTTTCTTGTACAGAAGTATAATTCTCGATTCTGCCCAGCTTTTTGGTATCCTTTGTTCTTTGTGTTTGGTTATACAGTCGGGTTGCGGGCTGCAAAGAACAATCCTTCCCACTTTTAGAGAAGTTTAAGGTATGTTATCGGTCTCAGGACATTTTTCCAGTTTCAATTTTTCTATTTGGTTCAATATTTCTAGATTGTCAAAGGGCACTGAATAGTGGCAATTTTTTTTTGGTGTAGAGGTCTCTATAAAATTCAGTGGCAACTTTTACTATCTCTGTTCGTGATTTTACCGTTTCTGCTGGAATCAAGCACTTCAATCGAGGTTTTGTCAGTGTTTAGTTGTTTATAGGCTCTTTTCTGGCTTCCTTTGGTCCTTAAATTTCGTTCTATAATTTCTATCCTATGGTCTGCATTCGGCTACGGACTTGTACCTTTACTTATTATTTTTATTCGACATGGGTGTCATTTTTATGGTTTTCGATCAGCGACCTCGAAAGTCTTGAAAATAAAACCCATGTTGCAAAAAAAAGTAAAAAGAATACGTAGATAATTACAATAAAAAAAAAACGATGATAATAACTATTGACGCCTAATTAAACTATTTACTACCATTCAGTCTGTAACTTGAACATAACTGGCGAATTATACTGCCCAACTCTGAAAAAATACAGGCATGATTGAAATCATGCCTGCGAAAGCGAACTTTCCTTTCCGCGCAACTGTCCTTTCGCGCAAAAGGCCATTCGCGCAAAAGTCCATTCGCGGAAATGTCTTACCGCGCAAGTGCACCAGATCCCTTTTTTACTGAAGGGGAACCTAGGAGGTTGTCGGGTCCAGCCAGGGCAAAAAAACTTATAAACTAAACGATTACACGCTAAGGGCACCCCCTGAGGTGTACGGACCTCGGCTTGGGGCGTCGCTGGGGGAGGGGGACACAGCCTGTCCCTCGGCTCTAGATTATTTAGAGACGAATTTAAAGTTACAAGGTAAGCGGCACGGGCTGGTTCGAGCAAGGGTCGGGGTTGGAATCAACATATTTCTGACTCGGTTGCCAACAGCATTACCTACTTTATCTTTTACTATATTTGACTAATCATGCAGTTGTCATAGGTATAAACAGCACTAGTCTTTTTCTACAACCTCTACCTTCAGACTCGCTTACCTGCAACAAAAAAAAAACACGCCAGCGAAAATGACCATTTTATTTGCATCTGCTGCGTAGGAGCAGAAAAGTGTAAAAAGAGCGGACGCGATGGCTGGGTCACGTCATTACGGCCCATCTGCCTTGAATATGATTATCCTCGTTTTATGAACTAAGTGTTTTACACACGGGAGGTCAGTAATTAGTGCGCGCTAGTTCAGTCGGCATCACTTTGAAGTTTGCCTCGAGGCGGGCAGGAAGTTAAAAACTAACGAACTCTTCCTGAACTTCGTCTATTGAGGGTTAAAAAGAAAATAATGATCTACATGGCACGTGATTTGGGGCATGTTCGATAAAAGCCTCCATTTCCTTGCTCTTGGGTATTGTTTATTTTTTTTTGTAAATGTTCTCTTTAATTGCTCTGCATCAAATCTGATTGGCAGCGTTGTGGTCTTCAAAATAAAAGGTGACCATTTTAGAATACGCTTTTATCATCACTTAGCGTATCCATTTTGTATCAAAATCGAAAATATGGTAAATCATCATCGCCAATCAATTATTTTCCGACGCTCGTACCTCAGCCTATACGGATGCGTTTTTATCTATACATAGGTTTGTGTTCCTTATTCATAGTCCAATTAAATACAAACGAGGAAACCAATTTCGTACTTTATGGCAAAGTTTCTGCCTACGTAGGTTTTCCAAACACAGCTGTTTATATAACAGACCAGTAAACTATAATATCAGCGAGAAATTCTCACTGTAGGGTATCCGAGTGGCCTAAAGTTGCAAACTGGGCGATAGTCTGACACTTGGGCGAAGCTTCTTGTAAATTTAGCTCGTTGCCCCAACCCCAGACAGCATTTAGGTCAATATGCTATGTTTAGGGATGCCAGCCGTTCTAAATGTGCTGAGAGACACAGTTGCTTTATAGCATCCCGTATGAAGTACGACATTTTTGCGTTGAATACGGTATACGTTCTATTAACATTCTGCTTTCAAAACCAGGGCAATGATATTTTTTTGTTAATAAAGCGTTGTTACTTTATTACGTTTGCTACTTCCTCTACTACGTTGAATGGAAGAAATTTACATAGAATGCTGTAATTTTTGGGAAAAGCGACCACATGGGTATGATAATTTGAAGGGTTTTTAGCAAGATTAAACCTCATAATTAAATATTTATTCATTTTAATCTGGGCAATTTTCTGAAATTATTAAATAGTGATGCAAAATCATAGGCAAGGTTTGAACTTAAAACAGATTAAACAAAAATTTGTCATTGTGAAGTTATTTTAGCTTGTAGACAATGCAAATCCTTTCACGTACCCATACATTGACATTTTAATAAAAAAGTATTTTGAAATGTGTGCAGTATTTTTCACAGAAGAAAATTATGTCAAGGATACACATACGTCATGCAAAAACCAAGTTGTACATGTATAAAGCTCTTCGAGGAAATGCTTTTTCTATGCTTGTCTTCCGTCAGTTAGTGTCCCATAAAACATGCCCTCACATGTAGTTACTATCTACTTATAAAAACTAGGCTAGAACCCACTGCATATGTAAAATTGCTAATTGCAATGCAACTTTTCCACTTTCCCTGTCACACGATTAAAATATTACCTTCTCTGCTAGGAATAGGTTTTCATGAGTTGTTTAATGCACTAACCCTGTGTTAAAATCGTGTGGGAGCTTTTAATTAAATTTTGCTAATATACTTTTGTTTTTGAAGTTAAGTTTTAACGAAACGTGGCGATTTTAAGATAGTTTATAGACAAGTGAGTTTAAGTATTGATTAATGCAAACATTTTGGTGATTTCTTAACTAATTAAGATGGAATTGAGTACCCTAGGCTAGGTCTGTTTTGTATAATAGTTTTTATTTCCTTTCCGGGACATTTCTGTAGGGGTCAGATTTTTATGTTTCCCTTGTTCTTTAAGTCACAGAGAGCATTCTTATGAGGCGTTGGCATTGCTGATACGCTGCCATTTTCTCTTATTTACTGTTTCAAATTGCGCTCCTCTACCTCCCATACTCGTACAAGGCCTTTTATACAAAAGAAAGAGGGGTAATGAAGTGATTTTTTTTAGGGAATATCAAATACTAACAAAACAGCCGGTTGACGTCTGATGTCTCACACTGGTATGCAAGATATGATATAATTACAAAATCTCTAATATTTACAAGATATAACAACTGAATCTATAATTTTATTTGATATAATGATCAGTTAATATGATAAACGATTGATATAATTTTAAAATAACTAATATTTATAAGCATAACATACATTGCATATATAAAATCGTTTAATATACCTACCACTCAAAAGAAATAAAACCTATTTAGTCTAATATGATAAAAATGCCTAGTTTAAAACAAAGTAAATAATAATAGTATTAGTAGTTAATAATTTAAAGTTTTTTTTTTGTAATTTCTTTCATAGTTAGTAAACTGAGTAGATATACATAGTAACTGATTACCACCTGCCAAGATATCTCGACGAAGCCCCGCTTAGCGGGGCTCCTATTTCAGGGTGGTTATAAAAAAAATAACCACGACGGCTAAGACGGGAGCTCCGATCCGCTCCGCTCGGTTCCGCTCCGCTCCCATCTTAGCCTTCTAACCTAACCCATCCGAATCGGATTGCCATGAACCAGGGTGTTAACCATAACGATGGTGTCAATATCTTTTTTACACAATAGACCTAATGATTTTCGATTAAATATTTCTATATCCAAAAACGTTACACGAAATTGATATGATTTCTTTACATATTATGTAAAGAAATGATATCAACAGTTGGTATGTCTCACGTTTATAATATCTTGAGAACGTTATTGAAATGAAAATATACCAAATAATTTTATACCATATGAGACGCACCCCCAAAAGTGAGATAATACAACAACAAAATTCAACAACAGCAACGACACAACAACTTTAATCCGTATAATTTCTTATTACAACAACAATAAAATAAGCTCATAATTTTAATTAAAGCTGTGCGTACATGTTAATACATGTTAAACATGTGCATATTAATAATTTTATTTTAAGTCTGTTACCTTATTTATTATATATTTGTTAATTAAATATTTTAAAAAAACTGAGCTTCGAAAAAATAAATAAGGATACCACTCACACAACTTACAATAAATCATGTTTAATGTACATTGTAACACGACACAAGTCAAATTTTATTAACACGATAGCCCTAAGCCATTATTAAACAGTGATGTTTTTGGAATATTTTTGTACCCTATCACCTGTTACAGTAATAAAGCACTCTACCGTTTTCCAACTAACTTATTCATGTCTAAAACGGCATCGGATTGCAGTTTTAAATATAGCGTATTGGGAACAGTCTACACAAACTAGGTCGTGCCTTGATTGCTACCGGAGAGACTATTTAGGCTTCTTTTTAGTTTTAAGCTTATTGTCTGTTGTTTATTTTAAGACTAACGATGATGCCAATTAATAGAGCGCTATTGTTTGAATTTCCACATGGTTTTTCAGGGTATTAAACATTGGAGAACTTGCTGTCTAATTTATAATTGGAAATGGAAAAAGGGGCAATGTACGATAAGGGAAACGTTAGGAAGACGACTTTAAAAGAGTAGCTGGTCCAGGGAGGATTAAAATTCGGTCGGGGTCGCGGATTGTTCGAAAGAGTTACCGTGGACCTGGCGCACAGGCAACTGAAGAAACACGGGTGGGTTTTAGTCAGTAAGAGTCTGACACGCCCTTCCGCTCCGCCCAGAGCGGGAGAGGTCATTTGATGATATCCGACCCAAAAAAAAATATAGAGACTTGTTTTTTTGTAGGTTTATTGTGTCTGATAACCGTGGTACCGACTCGAATTTCTATATCATTCAGTCGGTACCAATTCTAAATCCGTTTAAAGTAATGAAACGCAGTCTGAATAGTATGAATTGAAGCGGTTTTTATTCGTTGCACCATCCACAGGGAAATTTGCTTTGTCACAGAAAAAGTTTGGGATTAAGTACTGTTAGCAAAACGAGACCATTTCAGATAAATGAAAACCGTTCGTAGTCTATTTTTTTCTTTTAGATTAAATGAAAGTTTTACCTATTTATTAATTAACTTATTTATGAGATGTAATTACAAACAAGGCTTTGTATTACCATAAAGTATTCTCGGGCTGTCCCTATTCGTAAGGTTACTTACAGCACCGCTAACAATAGATACTTAATAAACATTTATGCATAGAACTGAGCTATTTTCGATCCAAACAGTGTAGTTACACAGCATCGACACATCACGCAGGGCTCATCGATTGTTGATACAAACGACTTGTCGCGTTCGTTCTGAGTGAAAGGAGGTTGATATGTACGCGTTGTCACGGACCCGGCATTAAAGAGATATTGCGCGGCATAAATTTACCAGTCGGATCTCTGAATTAAGTGGGCTTTTATTTGTTGCGTCACGTGCCATGCCAAGGCCTCCAGATCCCACGCCTGTTTAGGCCGCCATAAACTTTTCAGGTTTCCGTTCTCGCTGAAAGGGGGCTAATAATAACATGAAACATCCCGTTACAATTGGCGGCCGTTATATTATGTGGATAGATAAAACACATTTTGTGTTATCCCCTCGCGCAGTTTTTCTGCGGGCCTCCGGCGCTTTTCATTTGCCAGAAGCCACAAGGTAAAGGGTTCACACGTTCTCCGTGCCGTGGTTGCAATTTCCTTTTGTGGCGGTCATTCGTTAAATTTTCATCGGTCGGCAGGGTCAAGTGCGCACATACTGCCCGCTCGAACGCTTCATAATTTAATTCTAGCCGGACATTTGAAGCTCATAAATAACACAAACCAAACTAAATTTGCGTTATATTTATAATTCAGGACGCCGACTCAAAGCGTGGTTTCTAGTTAGTAAATAATTGAATACAATGTTTTGTTGATATTTTATTAATATAAACTATATTCGAATGAACGATTTAAATCGACATTGTTTCAATAAATCATATTTTTATGGAAGTGATAGACAGGAAATTAATTGTGTCAAACGTTCGCTGCCGGTATATTGTCTACTAAATTGGTCAACTTTATTGGATGTTCTATTTATATTTTATAACATCTACCTTGCTTTTTACTCCGAATTGATTTTCGACCAAACTGTGCCAGTAAAAAAAATCTTTTGTACAAAAAAAAAAACAACCGACTTCTAAAAAAAACACTGCAAATTGAAAAATAACTTTAGTTTCGGAAGTCGGTATGTTTGGATCTGTATTTTAGTTTTGTGTCACCGACTTCCGAAATTAAAGTTATTTTTCAATATGCAGTGTTATTTTTTTGTAAAAAAGTTTTTTTATTTTTCACTTTTTAGTGGGTCAGTTATTAATTTATCAAAGTTACAATAGCCTTATTTCAACTGCTCATCACCTCACCTTTTACAAAATATTGCTTTTCCCGATGCAGGGACGTTAATTGTTGAGGAGTTCTCTTGGTAAAAACGAGAAGAACTGGAGCTGATGGTGAAGCCACCATTAGCTCCATTTCACCATATGTATTGTGGTGAGCTTAACTTGCTTAGCAACCATATTAAAGTAATCGAATCGCAACCACAATGAGTAGTTCCGGTGGCCACCTCTGGTCTTCATCATCAGTTCCACTTCACCAAATGGTGCTTCGAGAGCAAATGCACGAGTAACTATAAAAAAATCCCAAATCGCTATAGTTGTGCCTATAAAATTTGAGGATATCCCTCTTTTTCCATGGGATCCCCTCATCAGATTCTGACTTGGTGACAATGGGACCACCTCGAGAGCACACCCATTCAAACAAAAAAAAAAATTTTCAAAATCCGTTCATAATTGACGGAGAAATAGGTGAACATACATAACAAAAAAAAAAAACACATGCAGCCGAACATATAACCTCCCCCATTTTGTAAGTCGGTTAAAAATTAAGTTTTGTTTGAAATTAATAAAATTTCATACATGCTTTTGTTATAAACTTTTACATTCATCGCACGCCATGTCTTATAGAAAGCGAACATCACGCGTCTCGATAATGCCTAAGAAAAGCAGCGTTTAGGCAGTAGTCAACGAATAATATGGTATAACGAATTCATACGGGACTTCTACCCTCCTTTCCTCCTTTCTTCTTTCCTTACTCTTGTTTCATGTTTATTATTGTATATATTATATTATGTAGATAGGTATATGTTTTATGTATGTATGTATTTGTTGTATATGTAAATGGTACACCACTGACTACCTGCATTATTGTCTCTCCTTCTACCTTGAATCCATCCAAAGGTTGTCTGTAAAAGATCGCTTTTAGCGATAAGACCGCCCATTGTGTCACCCTATGTAAAATTTCTACTTTTATATCTGTAATTTTTATGGTGTACATAATAAAGAGTATTCTATTCTATTCTATTCTATTCTTCTAATAATAATTACCGATAGTGATTGTCCTACACTTAATTTACAATTGCCTTATATTATGTTTTGGTGCAATTGAAAACTGTATGAAGATTTACTCTACCACTGACTTCAAACTGTACTGCTAAAGGAACAATGCCCTTTATATGAACGTAAAGAATTCTTGAAAAGATCAGCAGAGAATTTACGCGATTTGCATTCACTGTGAGTCAAAACTTAATTAAAATATTCCATAAACTCAGTATTCACTCAACAACATGCTCGTCATGCCGAACCACTCATTAACAATACAATTCATTCAAAGTTAAATCCTTTCCACGATCCTTAATTTATATTTGCCCCGAATCCTTTCAGTAATAAAAACAAAACTTACGTGTGTTGTGTACGTACGAAACTTATTGTGTACAACGGTTAATCTGACGGTGCAAAGGATTAAAATGAAATTACAGTATTAGAAAGCAGAGCGAGGGGCGCCGTTGATTGCTTCGCCCGTTGCAAGTCGAGTCACGTTAGAGGTGTAATTTTGCAAAAAGGGGTGATTGTAAAGTAGTAGAATTCGAGAGGAGTCCGTCTGGTGGGCTGAGATCGCGGTTTGCGGACGCGAAGGAGCTACTAAATGAGTTAACTTTTCCCATTAATACTCACATTATTCCTATTAACTTCGTCGCCGTTCACAGTATGTACCTCCTTGAGAGCTGCTGCTAATTACAGGTGCTCCAATTAACGAGTTATATCGTTCGGTTGTAATCTCATCAGTAAGTTGGAGTTGTTAAGTGATCTTTACAATTAAATAGTTATTGTAAGATCATTTTGGAGGTGAAACTTTGTGAGTACTCGGTTTTCTGATGGCGTAAGTTTAATTAATAAGCTGATAGCTTTTATGGAGTAAGATTCAGAATTTCAATTATAGGTATCTGTTTATTTAAGAGTCGTTGTGATATTTGCTTACATTCAAAGAGGAACATACACGCCCAAGCCTCTTGGATTTTGAACATAATTTATTTTTGCCCAGAATGGGGTTATAAGCTATAGCTATGTCATGAGCTCTACTCCACCAGAGTTGTAAGATCATGTTAGAGTTGGATTGTACACATCGCGAAGACTGCCCAGGTGCGAATACCAAATATTCAGAGAATTTAGTTCCCGATGTAAGTCCTGACTGAAATAGCTAAATATCTAAATAAACATGGGTTATTTCTGTCTATAGAAATATTACTATTATAAAAATATACTTATGCTGATTATTTTCAGTAACCTTACCTTTAAATAAATATTGAAAACATTAAATAAAATAAAACATAAAATATTTCAGTCTTAACCCAGCTATGGTCAGTAAAATATTCAGCTAGTTTTTGCACTTGTAGGCGGTACGGTCGAGGCATAAAAACACGTGAAATTACCTTTGAATATTAATCATATGGATGAAACAGGGCAAAAACATTATGCATTTAGGGTTAATCATCGTGTTGCGTGTTTTTCTTTATTACTTTGAAACCACACCTTTATTTCGTGCTAGAGAAATGTTTATTGTTCACAAGACTTAGATAATTGTTACGATAATAGACACCTGACAGTGGCGACGATGTCCACTTAGTGCTAATTTGGAATCGAGATAGTAGAAAAGATTTTGCTGAAATGTTTCGAAACATTCATTTGGTTTTAATGTGTACCTACAGTTTAAAAGTAAGTATGCTTAGTCTATTTTAATATCTGAAGAGAACAAGGATCAACCGACATCTAAATTAATAAACATCTTAAATTCATGCATTCACTGACAGACAACGCTCACCCTAAACCGCTGGGTCGAGAAACTTGAAATTTTGCGCAAGAGTTCCTTATGCAGGGTTATTTAAAATTGGGTAGCTAAACTTGGCAGAGGCGATGGGTATCGATATCACCACACGATAAAATAAAAATATGTGATGTTTTTTTTTGGGAGATCAACGACATCTGTCAGTTCTTTAACTGTTTTCTTCTGTTTTATGGTGTTTAGATAACGATATCCACCGCGTCTGCGGAGTTTAGCTAGCTAATTTAAAATAACCCTGTATAACGAAAGTTTACGGGACGGGATTTTTTTAATTCATCTCCTAACGGGTTAAATAGAGAATGGACGTTTGTAGTGAAGTTCGACATTTTTGCCGAAGGGAAATCTCATCGGGCGCATGACTTGTAAATAAATAAAACGGCTTATTTGAATAACACCATTATAGGGGAGAGTTACAGTCATAATCGGTCCAGTGCGAAAACGAAATGACGGCATACTTCCTGATCAGCTCCAAGTCTTAGTACAACTGACAGACAGTACGAAATCCACTAACCACACTGTTATGACGTCCATCACCGGCCAGCAGTCACATTATATTATTAATCCCACTCACATTCAAACAGCATATAAGCACCCCACAAAGTGCCTTGCCGAGGAGGGATTATATGAAAATTTTAAAATACGAGAAAGCCCGAAGAACCACGGGAAGCCACGAAGACAGATGTTCAAGCACGTGTCTAAAGAATGCCACTGAGGTACTGACACAGAAAGGTAAAGTCGCACTTTACGAGCCAGCCGGTATTCACCGTCGCTAAATAGCCACTGAACTCATAAAATCTTTCAGGAGTCGTCGGAACTATTTTATTCTTATTCTGTCTTTATCAGTACTGTAATATTTCTTTGCAGCTTATTAAACTGTTGGAACTGAATCGTTGAGAACTTTTTGTATTTTCTTTACTGTAGATAGTCTTTCTTTTGATTAGCGTTCTCTTGGCGTAAGATGTTCTATTTTATAAGGAATGTCTGATTAAACATGGATGTTCTTTTCTTCTTTTTTGTGACTTTGTGTGAACTATGTATCTCTGTATTTTATTCTGCGAGAAGTTCTAACGGCACAGGTTCTTTCTCGGTAGTGTGGTGCTCGTCAAAGAATTTCCCTGCTGTTCTCGTAAATTCTATCGAATAAATTACCTTACATTACACAGTAGCTAAGCTTAATTAAAATTCTCAGAGAAACTGTTGCTTATTTAATTCCGCATATAAAAGTCGGCTAACAAAAATATCCCAAGTGCATAGCACCACATTATCCCATTGTGCTGCGAACTCTTTTGATCTTCATCCCGCCTCAGTAAGTGGGTTGAGCAGTGCCAAGGCCAGCTTAATTGAGCACACGTAACACATAAGGCGGGGCATAGATCAGAAGAAAGTAGGAATGTATAATTTTGTATGTGTAAAACGTATGGAAAATATATTCTTTAGGTTTCTAACAAAAACATATATATTTTACCCTGATTTTTCTCGCGTAGCTAATTGCCGATGTGCTACGAAATCGTAGCGGCGTAGCGGTAACGTTTGCTACAACAATAAGCCAAAACCACTTTTCTTGCAAAGCGCTAAAAAAAACGAAAGCAGTCAGTTCTATTTTTTTCAAACCCAAAACAATTGAAAATCATCCTACTATCATTTTCGACGATGAAATTACGACATTGGGGAAGCAGAAGTATTCGAATATTTTATAAAACAAAAGACGATGGAGATGTCAAAAAATTACTGTTCTTATTCGTGTGCCCAAAGCCCCTTGTGGCTGGATACTGGCCAAGCCGTACGTCAGTTTCCAATACCAAGCTAGTTTTAAAATTTAACGGAGGTGCATCGGCGTTATTCTCTTAAATACTTATAGATACACGGAGCTTGCACATTTACCTTTAACGTTTTATTCAGTAACATTTTTATAAGAATATTTTATATGCGAATTCGAATAAAAGGCGCGAATAATCGGACCATACATAATTCATTGTTATTTTATTACTACAAAACCGTTCATTATTCCCAATACATGTACAATGCATGAATATAAAATTGACCATTTTTTCCAGGAGCGAACATTGGAAAGCATTCAATGCACCTAGCAGAAAAGCCAAAATAAAATTGTATGAAATGTAAGCTTAATTACAAGCTCTGAAGGGAATTTTATATACAAAATTGAGTTATAAAAAATGTAATTAACTGTCAAATCTATTTGCCTAGTCTTTTCCGAACTATGTTGGGGTCGGCTCGCAGTCTAACCGGATGCAGCTACCTGAATACCAGTATTTTACATGGAGCGACTGCCTATCTGACCTCCACAACCCAGTTACTTGGTAACACGATACCTTAGTTCATTGTATATACATACAAATTATATTTTAAATATTTGAATATAAATACAAAAAAAATTTAAAAAGAATGGTCCGCTGTTGTCAAGAGCGGGGTCCAAGCTGAGTAGTTATTATTATTAACCTAACCTACTGATTTTAATATAAGTCCAAAATAAAGTCAAGGCACGTTTATATTTCTCATGCATTAAAAAAAACCGGCCAAGTGCGAGTCGGACTCGCGCACGAAACGTTCCGTACCATTATCTATAAAAACGGCAAATAAATTACGTTTGTTGTATGGGAGCCCCCTTAAATATTTATTTTATTCTGTTTTTTAGTATTTGTTGTAATAGCGGCAACAGAAATACATCATCTGTGAAAATTTCAACTGTCTAACTATCACGGTTCTTGAAATAAAGCCTGGTGACAGACAGACGGACGGACAGACAGCGAAATCTTATTAATAGGGTCCAGTTTTTACCCTTTGGGTACGGAACCCTAAAAAGCAAAAATTACAAAGTCTGGAACTTAGAAAGTGTTAAACTAAATACGTACAATAAAACGCTCAATTCAAATTCTAGACAGGTAATAAATCCTGAGTAGTTCACGTTATGTTATATTGCTTTTTATAAAACAATTTTCAATTTTAAAGCTCCGTATAGATATTTTAAAATTCTCGTCTGAAATCCAGTCTGCTTTAGGTCCATATGTCTCATGAATAATTCAGTCTGAGTCGCGGCTTGTCCTACCCTGTGACACATATATGTGTGTTAGATATATATAACACACCTTAGTATTAACTTGGAACGTATATGCTGAACAAGACTGCAACCTGTCCCTTACTTATTTACTTAGAGATGCCTCTCACGGCTGAATGGATGTCTTCACATTGCCCTGGGGAAAAAATAGGGGATCGAACTGGAATTACGTTTTTCAACAGCTGTATTTTGAAGGTAAAGATGTTTTCTTTGATCAAGATGGATGTGTAAACATAGCAAGGAATCGATTGAGTTTGTGTTTACTTAAACGCCTTAAACGAAAGATGTTATAGTTTTGTTCCTCGAAAAAATACAATCGTCGCCTTAAAGGCTATTTTTGTCCGCTCATTGCACGGTAGAGTCTACATTACCAACTCAGCATTATAATATTGCGCTGTAATGCCAATACCGCAGAATGACAATTAGTCACCTTTTTTACATGCTAGACAAAATAAAAAATGTGACACTGAAAATGAAATAAAATAGTTGATTTATATTTTATATAATACCCAAGCCACTAAAAAGGCTTTATATTGATGTCAACTCAACATTGGTGTAAGCTATGATCTTTGTTGTCAAGTAATCTATGTAATAGGTTGGGGAAAAAGTTTCTTCGCATTTTTTAAGAAAATTCAAAACCGTTTTTTATATACATAGTTTATTTACATTTAACTAAAGTATGTAGGTACCATTTTGCTCGATAACTTTTTGGCATCTTGTAGGTAGGGACATGATCCCATTGCTTTAGAAATTTTGGGACTTCTGACCAAATACCGCGACAAGTGGTTTTGGCAGTCCTCTCGTGATGTTAACCTGACACTGCCTAAAGAATTCTGAAGAGACCGAAACCGGTGAAAATCTGAAGGTGCAAGGTCAGGACTATACGGCGGATGCATTAACACCTCCCAGCCAAACTCTCTTAATTTTTGCTGAGTGAATAAAGATGTGTGAGGTCTAGCGTTATCATGATGAAAAACCACACCCCTTCTGTTGATTAATTCGGGCCACTTTCTCTCAACTTCTTGCTTTAATCTCATCAGTTGTTCGTAATAGAGTTCAGAATCGATGGTCCTGCCTGGTGGTAACAGCTCATAATGAATAATGCCCTTCCAATCCCACCACACATACAGCATCACCTTGTTGCGAGTTAACCCGGGTTTCGCGACAGTCTGTGAAGCCTGACCGGCCTTTGACCACGACCTTTTTCGCACGTTCTTGTCGTACGTGATCCACTTTTCATCACCAGTTATCAGCTTCTTCAAAAATGGTTCTTTTTCATTACGTCGTAATAAAGAATCACAAATGAGTACACGGTTCATTAGGTTTCTTTCAGTGAGCTCGTGAGGTACCCAAATATCGACCTTTTTGTGTACCCAGTTTTTTTCAAATGTGCCAAAACTGTTTTGTGGTCAATTCCCAGTTCTTCAGCTACGTCGTGACTACTGATATGCCGATCTTGCCCCACTTTTTCAAAAATGGCATCCATTTTATCCGTAATACGGCGACCAGAGCGACGTGCATCTTTGACATCAAAATTTCCGGATTGAAAACACTTAAACCAAATTTGTGCTACTCTCACAGACACTGCACTATGTCCATAAACATCGCAAATTATTTCGCGGCTTGCGGTACATTTTTACCTTTTTTTGTAGTAAAATTTTAAAATGTATCGAATTTCTTCATTAGATTCACTCATCTTGACAGTACGAAAAACAAATGAAAATCACACATTTTTCTAATTTGAATTATGTTCTTTAAAATTTAAACTTTCGATGATACCAAAACCAGCCAGATACAAATAGTATAGCCAAAGAGATTTTATTACAAGTTCATACATACTATAATGCGAAAAGACTTTTTCCCCAACCTAATATATAAAAATGAATCCCTATTTCCCTTGGTCACGCCATAACGCGTGAACGGCTGGGCCGATTTCACTAAAAAATAAATTGCTGTGTTCGTCTTTGTCAGGAGAAGGATCTTATAAAATAAGGAAGTTGATCGGAACGTTACAAAATTTAAGAAAACTTAACGCCAATATTAATTTTATATAACTGTCAGTTGTTTGAAATAACTGTCAGCGATTGACAGAATGCGCGCTGCAAATATCGTTTAACACAGATGGATCGGTTGATAAATGAGTCGAAAGTTTTAGTTTTAGTCAATAGTCAAAACTAAAACTAAACGACATAATAATTATGACATTCATAGTTAATGTCTTAACTATGAATGTCATATTATGTCGTTTAGTCAACATCAACGTCTGACGGCTCAGCTTGTTAAATATAGTTTCGATGCAGAAAACTGCAACTAAACCAAGCTGTGTTTGTGCCATAGCTTCAAAAGATATTATGTATCCTGAGTTGGAAGAGGAAATAATTTAAAAACTGACGAAGGTATAAAAGTCTTGACTATACCAGTGCAAAAGTAACAATATGACACGAAGTCGCTTTGTCTTCTGTTTTCAATATTGTCTTTATGAAGCAACGGAAAATATTAAACAACTCACAAACAACCGTTGAAAGGTAGGTAGCTCTAATCTATGGTATTGTTAGATATGCAGGGTATGAGAAATGAGACGCAAATGCAGATTGAGTATGGAATGCCTGTATTTCGAAAAGCCGGTTCTTTATATACAAAATCTCTTGCAAAAATTGGTACATAGTGGGTACATATAAAAAGTTAGTTCGAACACAATAATGTTAAATACCCTATAAGCTGTATATTATCTGTGAGGATAATATTCCGCTACAGTAATAACCTAACACGTTATCGATACCGAGCCATGATGGGTTTCAGGCAAGTCGTATTGAATGACACTCGATTACATTCACATCTTCCTTATAAAGAGTAATATGTCATATTTGTGTTCAAGGGAGGGGAGGAAATTGAGTGTTGGTTAGTTATCAGTTCAACCGATCGAACTTCATTCAAATAATCATGCGTAAATAATTTTATCATGTAATTTGGTGTTCCTAAGCCTAACCGCGTGTGTATTGGGACCTTATCTTCAGTCTGAATACATTCTATATCGCATTATGGTGTTATTTACGAAAGCTTCAAAAATAACAATGAAATACTGTTCATTTGAGAACTCATTTCACACGCATCACTTGAGAATGACTGGACCATATTACTGAAAAGAAAAATTGGAAATGTTTCCCGGAAAATGTTCAAATTCGGGAAAACTGAACGTCCTGTTTCCTATAGGATTTTTTATGAAATCACGCTTCAAACGTTGGATATGCGTAATTCTTTTTGTTATGTGTTAGTCACGTAAAAGTTATGAGGAATAAAAAATCGGGAGGCTAGGGAATATTACGCAAAACTAATTCAACGATCACAAACAAATTTATTGAAATTTGGACAGGACAACGTCCGTCGGGTCAGCTAGTTTTAAATAAATAAAATATAAAATAAATAAATAATAAAATAAATAAAGTATACTAAAACAGTTGATCTCGTTTCTAGCTTGGTTTAATCGTAAGTCACATAAAAAACTCTGTTAAATCTATGTTTTAAGTTCATTTTGAAGCGCTGAAGGTTTATGAGTTCAAACTGTATCTTTTTATACGTGAAACGTCTAGCAGTAGCTGAGATAAAAGCCCGCGACGTGCGATGGACAAAAATGACGATAGTTCCATAGGAGCTCAGCTTCCAATAACTACGAATTATATTTTCCACTATGAGAATATGCGGTAAGTACATTTATCTTAATATTTTCATTTAAGGTGAAAGCGTCAGAGTGGCCCGCGAAATTCAAATTTTCTTACGTTTTTTTGCAATTAGAAAGAAAGAAAATACGTTTATTTGCGGTTAACATGGCGCAAAGAAAATCAGGTTGCAAGTTGATCTAAGTAAGATTCGCGGCCGGATCAAGTATTTATTTATATGTCTCTCTAAGTTCATATTACCCTATTGAATGACTATTTTATGAAGCCACGACATTTGAGACCAATCCATTGCTGGTTCTAATGATTATAATTCTGTATAGCCACATTTGTTACGGTCACGAATCATATTTTAATCAACATACACTGACCTGCAAATTGCAAACAACATTATTGAAATTCGCGGGCTATCTTAACGCATCCCCCTTAAATAAAAATACAAAATAAAAAAATACTGGATAATTGCAAACCGGTCAAGCCTTATTGATAAAATTATTATTGTGAATCGAATTTATTTATTTTTATTGTTCTGCTTTCACACCTTAACATTTCATCCAGTAGTCGTGAAAATCGTACAAGAATAGTTTGTTTCGCAGACTGAAATAGTCGGAGTCTGTCGGAGACTGTCTGTCGGTTTGTCTGTAACTTTTTTTCCGTAGGACGTGCTGGTTCATCATTTTGTCAGACAGCGTTGACAACCATCCTCACTTCTTATGCCATAATTTATGCTAACCAGTATGAAAGAAATGTTATGATGTCATTTTTCAGAAATAGGTATGTACCTACTAACCTTTTATCTTAAGCAAAAGGATATGGTCTCTCGAGCTCATCTTTCGGACAGAATGGGACGAGATACAGTATGCACTGTTTGTATTTGTATTGTCACAGACTTGAATTAGGTCCCTAGGGCCATACACATAGTGTGCATCAATCGTTAGTGAAGGAGAGAGATCCAACGCAATGCCTTGCTCAACAATCAACATATAATAGCTATACTATAAGCTACCTAAAACTGTTTTTAACACTTTGCAGGACAGTAAAAGCCCCCCCGATGTATTAAAAATTAAATTTATTTTGTGTCTCGTTCAGTATCCGTCAACCGATTAAGAAAGGAAAATGAAGATACAAGAAAGTTGGTTATTGTTGCATTTCTTCTATGAACTAGAAATGCATTGATAAAAAACTTTCTTCCGTCTTCATTTTTCTAATTTTCTCCGATCTTCTCGTACGGATGCGATTGCAGAATAATATCCGCTCCGGTCGCATCTTTGTTCTATGGACAAGCATACGTATACATCGAGAGGTGAATGCAAAACAACTTCATTTGTATCGATCGAACCTTTTGTGTCAGTTTTTTGATAAGATCCGGCAGCAGTCCTGCTGTTGCGATTGAGATAAGCTGGATTTAAACAGTCCAATAATTTGAGGAAAGCCTTAGTTTAGGGCAGTGGTGGCCCAGTGGTAACGGCCCCGAATTACGTGGTCACGGGTTCGAACAAAGACACTTTACTTCTGTGATTTATTTCATCATCACTGCTCTCAAAATAGTGAAAGAAAACATCGTGAGGAACAGGCACGTCCTAGAACCAAAAAATCGAAGACCTGTGACAACCACTAATCCGCACTGGGCTCTCGTGGTAAATTATGGCAAGCTCTCTCTCACAGAGAGGGTGCCTTTGTCCCAGCAGCAGGATTGCTATAGTTTGATTATGATATAGCTTGGTTTTAAGCCTTTAATAGGTCAAATTCTGTTGTACTTACGTTTTTATTTTAATTTCTGTTTGTAACTACTTTCATTTTATTGTCACTTTATGCCAGCATGAATAAAATATTTCAGATACTATCAAACAATAGCCCATACCTTATTGAGGACATGTACCTTAATAGTGATAAATTGCCTATCACATACACATACCGTACCCGTTGTATCCAGAAACCCTAACCCGACAGCGGCAATTTTAGTTATAAATTATAAACGTTCACACTTTTTAGATTCAATAATTATTATTTTATGAATATTGGTCGTCAGTTTTTAATATTCCCGATAACGTTTTGTTGAATTTCAAATTCAATTGAAACCCCGAACTTTTATAAATCAATTTAAAAGTTTGAAAGTCACTCCGTTCAAGTCAATATTAACTGAGCCCAGTGTATTTTTCCCCTTATTCTTTAACCGTGTATCTACACATGTACCTAGTAAAATATGTATTATCAAGACCGCAGCGATGCATAAAGTCGTCATTTTACAGCTTTTTTACTATGCGGCTGTCAACGGTTATTTTTGGAGAAAACTCGCTTATTATGTATCATTTTCAGGAGTAGTAAACTTCAAACGGTTTATAAAAAACAGACTTGGGTGTTGTGTTATAGTAAAAATATATTTTACCAAATATGAGTATGCTCTGAGAAGAATGGCGTTCAAATATTGCCGACACAGTATTGTGTGAACAGAGGCTGAGAAAGAAGAAGGTGCCACTTTCCTAATATATCGAGAAATGTATTTCGTGCTTCTTTTGGTTGCTTGCAGTTATATTTTTGTTGTGTCTTACTAAGTAGGTATTCGAACTTATCTTTTTGATATGCACGTGTTTCTATGACAATAAAACATTGTTTCTTTCTTTTCAACTGTCTATTTAAAAATAGATAGGTTACCTACAATTACATACTTTAATATTATTACTCATTTGACTACTATCAAAGATATACATTAATTTTATAAAGACTTATTTTAAAGATATTACTAAAAAGACGATTTACAGATAACAATAAACAGCGAAGGAAAAATGGAGAAATCCCACTTTTGAAATTATTCTTCTATCCTTGTCACGCAAAACGATCATTGTACTGAAAGGCGTGAAGTTACTATGGCGTTCCTGTGTTGTGACGTCAGATGCTAATAATGCTGTCTCTGTCTAGCATCGACTTTAAAACGCATAGAACTTTGTTAATTTTTGAGATACTTTAATAATTTGTTTTTACTGTGGCTTAATATTTTTCTAGGTTTAAAAATATATAATTTAAAAAAATACAGTCTATTGTTTTCTTGTTATGAATACTTCGATTCTCATATAAGTTTTCCCTCATAAGTAAATCAATGCCTACATTGTTTTTTGTTTATTTTTGAATACGTTTCACCCTCACAGTCGAAGCCTGCGAGGAATGAACGCTACTTACCTACTAATTAGTGAGCGAACGACGACTGCCTAAGTTTGCTTATTGCTTTTAAAGTTAGAATTAGATTTCAAACCAGAACTAGATACTAATTGAAAGTAAAGCCTTTTGATGTTGCATAATGTACAGTAATGTATTATTAAGCCAATTTAGACATTCATGCTTGTATTTAGAATTTATTTTTATAAATCTGCAGCTGAAGCATATGCAATTTTGCTCAAGAGTTCCTTATGTAACGAAGGTGAGCATAGGGAAGTATTTTTGAATATTCATCCCTTAAAGAGGTAGAATAGGGGGTGACAGTTTGTATAAACGTTCCGTCATTTTTGCCGACAGGAAATCTCATCGGGCACACGGCTTGTACAATTACAATAAAAAAGTTGTTTTTTTTACAAAATTTTGCTCGGATCTATAAATAACATATTGGAAAATATAAGAAAATAAAAGGGATGTTTTACGTTCCATAATACACAAGGAAAAACAAAGAATACATCATACTGTTATCTTGTAACTTGTAGTTCCTACACACGCATAAGTTACAAAACTGAAACTCACCCGCGAACAATAACAAAACTTTATATAATTACTTCATAAACTAAAATAAAGAATACATTGCTGTAGACAACATTATAATCAGCTTCAAAACATTAATTATTGAATATTTTGTTATATTAAAACATGTATAGTATAAGTTATTAATAAAGGGATTAAAGTGAAAAATAAAATCAAATAAATAAAAGTCTGCTTGACTAATTTCCAGCTTGACCGAAGTGGTGTGGTTTTAAAAACCGAACGGTGTGTAAGACAAGTCCGAAACTTGAATGATACCCAGATGCCCTTGATATGTACGTAAATAAAACCGTACACATCCATAAACATTGAAGGTGGTGTAGAGCATCCTAAACGTATACCCCAGATTGTGCGGCATACAATGGAAACGGTTCGTAGCTCTTTGCTACGTCGCTCGTAGCCGCGTAGGCCGTCGTAGCCGACGTAGCAATAATTCAAGGACAAAACCTCAGTTAACTTAAATCGGAATTGTTTGTGCATTCTTTAGTCAAATTAGGTCTTGTTGTTCCACAAATGGTTCAACATCAGCTAGGAACAGCTATTTTTCTTAGGTCGCAATAAATGTTAAAATAATTACATTTCGCGTGACCATCACAGTATGCAAACTGATAAAAGATGGGTGCTTCATGTTGACAGCTTTCACTCCACACAAAGTGCAATAAACATGAACCATGCTTGTAATGAAAATAACAGATCGTGCAATAAAATTAAAATTCTCGATATTATTAAACGAAATAACGTGACAACACTCGACAGAGTACACAATAAACTATTGCACCATTTTATTGAAATTGTTGACAAGCACCGAATGTTTATCGATGTTGATTATCGTATAATTGATCAGTAAGTGAGTCCATATTTGAGTAATTTAATGGAAATAAATATAATATTACAGTTTTTGAGATATAAGATAAACTAAAAGCAATTAATTATCATCTGTCTAGCCTTTGCAACAACACACAACACAACAACACAACACAACAACTGCTATGCAACTTTTATACAGATTTTAAAATAACTGTGAAGCCTGATGGTGATTGCTCGAGATAATGTGAAGTGGTGATTTAACGTGATTTCAGGTAAGACATTAGCATACGATTGTTCAGCTTCAATTTTGAACCTTATTGCGTACCTCAATGTACAGGTTACCTACCACATTGACAATAGAGTCATTAATATTATTTCTTTGTCAAACAGCTTTGTTATGAAATATGAAGATTTCAATGAATGAGATATTTATATAAATTGAGCTGAAACCTTCAACAATAACTTAAAAATATGCCTGAAAATTGTAAATTATAATACAAACTTTTTTCGTCATTATTGTGGATGATGATTTATCTAAATGATGATAAAATTTTATCTCTGCATGTGTTCAGCAGTTTATGTCTGGACTTAACATACACACCCTTAGGATAAACAATCCGTCATCATGTGAACATTATTATGAAAATTGTATTGCTTAACAAGTTTCGGCAGTTATTGATTAATGGTATATGGGCACGCAACAATTTAGGCAGGTGCTGTGATGTCGGTAAATTGATAATTTAGTATGGCAGGTTGCCTTGGAGCGTATGAGTTTGAACCGCGGTGCAGCCCGAGATATATGGCGGGATAAACTGTAGCGCCATGTTAGGAGATTACCGGTTCGACGTATGGGGACGTTTCAAATGCTCAATACGGACTCCGATTGAAAATGATGGACTTTCCTGCCGCCGGATAAAATAGGTAATTCGGTCCATTTAGACCTGATTCCGTTCTATTACGGTAATGGATTAGATTCAGATTGTAGCCTGAAGTATACAATATGATTTGAAGGATTTGGTTTTCTTATTTGAAAGTGTACGTAGATAAATAATACGTTATTATTTATCAGTTTACCTTAATGTCGCTAAATCACTGTGTGTGTTGTGAGTTGTACTTTAATGTGGTGTGTGTGTGTGTGAATTAATGTGTGTGATATTATATATCTACGTAACTACTTTCTGGAAATATAATACGTTTACGGAAATTAAAACGTATTATTATAATACGCTATTTGTTTTACGCCAATTTATTGTTGTTATTATTGCTGAATTCGTTTCGTTGTTCATACAAAGTTATAATTAATATTATAATAAATTGTCGTTACTTTTTAATATTTGTTGAAAAATAATTTAGGTGTCCTACCACCTAAATCAACCTAAATTATTTTTAAACAAATTCTTAATCAACTAATTAAAACTATATGTAAGTTGGCCAATACTGATTGAAATCTTATAGTATCGATTAATAATATCATGTCGTGATGACCCCATTGGGGACTGGGTTCTCATGCTCGAGGTTGGGGTTTCAAATTTGGTCAAGTACCAATGTGACTTTTTCAATTCAGATGTACTTACTATGTTTATGTTAGACATTACAGACATTGGTGTAAAAACATAGTGAAGAAACCTGGATTTATAATTAATATAAGGCAAATGAGCAATCCAGCTTGAGCAAGCGTGGTGATTAGAAAGAAAGAAAGAAAGAAAATAAGTTTATTTGCGGTAAACATGACGCAATGAAAATACAAACAGATACAAAAAAAAAAAAAATGCTCGTGCATGAGAAAAGGTATTTGCTCTGCACTGGGACAGTTGCAGGCTGGTTTTATTATTATCATTAATAATTTCGTCGCTTAGTGTAAATTAGTTGAATTAAATGAATAACTTAATCCACACTAAACAGACCTTCATTAATATTTACACTACTAACTGAACCGGATGCACGTTTTAATTCAAATGTAGATTTAGGTAGCCATTTCATAATTAACTACAAAATGTAACCCTAACCCAACTGAAATGCAACGTTATTATGTATATAGGTAGGTTTATAATTATTTACCGCCATCGCAATATAATATAATAATTAAAGGTACTAAAAATGCGTTTGAGTATAATAGGTGGTACTTGGTGGTACTACTTAAGAGCGCTTACACGGGGCCACTAGCGCCACTCCTTTAAAAAAATATTATCTCGTGACTGGGAGGGAATTTTAAAAAACGGCTCAATAAGTGACCTCGGTAAGTGTATCTAGAATTTTCTAATACCTTTTATAAACTTTCATATCGAGACACGAAGCAACAAAATTCGATCTGAACAAAAGCGGCCACATTCATTTAGATCGTATTTTGTTGCTCCGTGTCTCAATATGAAAGTTTATAAAAGGTATTACAAAATTCTAGACACACTTACCGAGGTCGCTTATTGAACCGTTATTCAAAATTCCTTATGAGTCCCGAGATAATACTTTTTTAAAGGAGTGGCGCTAGTGGACCCGTGTGCGCCCTCTTAATGTGGTAAAAGCTCTCTATGTATGTCATGTATTGTGTATATCTTTTGTTGGAGATCCTAAATAAATAAATTCAAGGAGAACTGCTACGGATAACATCTTACTTACTAATGCAAGTGATAAAATAAAAGAAAGTGGTACATGCTACTGGATACCCGTAAGTAATTCTAGACAGAAAATAGCAATTCCTAGTTGCATTGCATACGCAATTGATTTTACACGTTTTCAAGCATCTCAGAATACTGAACACTGTTATAACAAAACTCGTATCAAGTCACCGGGGAATCTCTACATATATAGAAGAGATATAAAAATTCACACCCACGCCGTTAAATCCATGCATAAAATATTAAAAGATTTCTACCACAAAGTTCAAGAAAATTTCAAATAAAAAGTAAAATTCATTTTAAAAGTAGCCCAGGCCCTGCCCGAGGCTACGATTCTGGCCCCGAACCAGGTCGTTACTCTTTGCCTCAAAGAGGTCGATACAAAAAGCCTCTCACAGGAACCTATTCATTTTGTTTCTCTATTATTAAGTTTTCTGGAATTCAAAAGTAGCAAGAAACTTTTTAATGGCATACCATACTTCGGTCCTTTTTGTAGCAGTTTTAATTTAAAGCTATACAAATAGCTGTGATACTGAATGGATAATTTTAATATAAATCCATTAATCATGCACAATAACCACGATCCAATTAAAATTAGAATGGTATATAGCTATTCAATTATTAAATTGTTATTATTAAAACACAGAGCTGAGCTGTCGTGTCATTATGTACATAATTAATGGAAAACCTTACTTAGGTTTTCCATTAATTATATCTCCTTATACTAAACTAATTACTCACAACATATTTCCGGTATACTTTCAACTTTAGTGCCATATTGTCAAATATTAGTAATTTTTGCGCATAATAACTGCGTATTACTTACAAACAAGCTGACAATGGCGCGGCACATTCCTCTTCGTCGCGCCGAGGTTGCTTCTGAGATGAGACACGGGAACTTTGAGAGTAATTCATGGTCTGCGGTTTCAATGAAAAGCTGCACCTCCAGAGTGGTTTCCCTAATACATTGTGCCGCAATCTATAGGCCCTGAGAAGTTCACAATGAAAAATGTGGTGCGAACGTCGTGTTTATTTAACAAGGTTGGGCGTAGGCTCACGTAATTTATTAGCAAAGATAAATTTTAGCTCTAAACGCCGGGAGTGGGCGCAAAACATATTGCCGCTATTGACGATAACGAAGTGTATGCTCTTATGTATTGTAACGGGTTTTATCAAATGTGTGTAAGTTTGTTACTCAAGTCTCATCTGAACTAAGTTTGTTGCAGTGTTACAAGCTATTTCGGGTTGACTTGGGAATTGGTAAATATCGTTATCTCCTGAAGTTGCTGAAGATATGGCAATATAACCTATGCCCGGTTCGATTATTGGAGACTGCGGAAACTAATCAAATATGATCCTAATTGACCGTGCAGCTATTTAAACTAAGATAGAGGTCACGTTAGAAAGCTATAAGTAACTTCAATGCAATGGATATAGAAGTCGTTGTAGGTGCTGTTAGAAACTAGTTTCGTATCGCGCTTGCATTTGGTAACATATTGTTGAAAGTGTTATACTTGGGTATGCATCTAGCCAACTACATGTGAAGTTTGACACTTTTCTGCCGCGATACCTGAAATAGGTTACAATTTCCTGTACGAACGAAACAAAATGGGCATCAAGTCCTACTAAAAATATTATAAGCCATTAAGAAAACTTGTCACGAATATGACAAATTCACACGTGTTACATTGTGTGCCGTCAACTTTCCTTGTACAAGCGGCACTCACTGTCGTACGAGGGAAAATACTTGAACGCTCCAACATTTTAAGGTATTTTAAAGCTCCCCTGAAACGTGTTATGTAGCCGTTTGGAATGACAGCATTACTTTTACTTTATAATTTTCCCGTGTCGTACATATTGCAGCATTACATTCCTGAATATATATTTTTTTGTAATATGCCTGCTTCGCATATATTCAACCGGTTTTAAGCTTTACTTGACCGGCAATTAATTTTGTTACTTAATTTTTTGATATTTAGAAACTCTACGTCGGACAAATAAAATTTTCCTTACAATGGATGTCATTGCAGAAAAATTGGTAGAACCAGATGGATTGTTTATTTTCGATTAAGCCAACATAAGCCAAATTCCTCTCTAAATACATTAATGAAGTCGATTTAACGATAATCACTCGATTTGTCCAATGAAGTTATTAGATATTCCGTTGTAAACTGGGTACGTTTTCTTTCTTATTCGCTCAAATTATCGAAACCTCTGTCTCTTTGTCTCCATATTATATTATATTCATTTGTCACAGGAACGTTCAGTGAACGCTGTGCTTCGAATGCTTTATAGCAATAAGAATCCTATCTTAGACCAAACGGTATGTAAATTTTCTCATCTTCTGTATTATTAAAAATTCTGCTTGTAACGCGGACCTTATTCCCTGATTATGTCTTTAGTATTGACCGTGTTTATCAAGCCGAATTTCGGTCTCACCCCCTGGGCTTAATGTATAGCCTGTGGGTCGCAGTGAATTAAACCCTTGGCCTGCAACGAGACTACACAACAATACTTCGTGATCCTGTCTTGACGGCGAGCTCCGATTGGTGGATGTTCCAGATATTTATATTTTTATTATTCTAAACTCTAAGTCTTTTAACTTTTAATTTAAGACCGTATCATGACCACAGTTTAACTTGGCACCGTCTATAAAACAGTATATTTCCTTGAAACCTGCGCATCCTTAGAATACCGACTGCAATAAGGCTCTTTAGGACGTATAGCGTAAAATGACATTAAAAAGGTACATATGAACGATTTTCTGCGTCTAAGTTTTTCTCGTGTAATTCTCTTTTTTACTTTTTTATGTTTGTATTTTCGGTGTTTTCTTTTATAAAATTATACGTGTTTATTTGGTGAATTCCTCTTTTTTATTTCGCTACAATATGCGTTGATACTTAATTCATTTCATGTTCCTTTTATTATACCTCGACTTATGCGTTTAAGTTCAGATGTTATTGTTTCATTAAAGAGGTGCCCCGACGTATTTCAAATGCTTATTGTGAGATCAACAAACTTTATTACGGCTACAGGCTGATTCTAATCTGTGGCTACACAACCCCATGGAATATTTCCCACATTAAACGTTTCGATTAACTTAACAATTTACGTTAATATATGCGAGTTTGCGTTTAATATTTATTCCAACGGATTTGTATTAGTGGGAATAAATTGAGCGGCCGCACGTTTCCAAAATTGTGCTTGCATTAACGTTTTGTTTATTTGTACGTAGCTTCTCTGTCAGTTTGGTTGCTGGTCTGACAGACAATGTAGGTACCACCTGTGCAATGTGGATACGCTTTGTTCTAACTACATTTCTCGGTGATTGACATCTAATTAACCACCGCGGTTATATCCCTAGGGGTACGTGCGTCATTATGTACTAGACAATTCTCAATTACATTACAAACAGGAGCAGAGTTTCAGTGTTGAGATCAAAGGCAGGTATTTGATATTTTGATTCACACACGATTACATGTTATGATCAGTTAGCAGTAAAGATAAAAATGCAATTTCCTCTTTCAGGTTGGCTCACGTTTTTTACATCGTTCATATAATAATAAATCAAATCAACGTATGTATGTACATACATTATCCCATCTACACATTCTTTACTTACATTACGTCCGTTGTAAGGTATCTTAAAACCACATACTTCATTAAAATAACTAAGGTACTATAAAATTCAGCAAAAATTCAGATGAAAGCTCAGCTGTGAATGTAATAGGATGGGCACACTGTGTACAAAGGGACCCTTTTAAACGAAAGTGAAGCATGCGAAAACGTAATTAAGAACAGTGGGTTAATTCCCCTTTCACGTGCCTATATGTATTAGCAGAGTTACCGAGCTGTATTGGATACACGGATCCCTCCCGGACAATCTGAAACTATGTAAAATTAAAGGATAATAGGTAATTACATCGCGACAATATGGTGTCATTAAAATTATATACGGCATTGATTTTGTTGCGAAAACTTGTTCGGAAGGACGTTCCCTTGTGTATTCGACGGACATGCGATATCGGAAAAGTTTCGGGATACCGGCAAATAGATAACTAGCGTGTTCAATTTATTACCGAGTTCAAATAATAAATAAAAAGGTTATTAGGATCGGAACATGTTTATTATAAAGTGAGTTATGATGGGATGTGAAATTGAACGTGAACTTTATCTATATTGTCTCAATCTGCGCTATTATGAAACATCCCTGGTTTTCCTGTTTTGCCCTCAATGAAGTTTATGGTTTTATCCTTATGTTGTAAAATCACTGTCGGGTTCATCTGCCAATATAAGAGTCTGCGGATATACCTGCCATGGGCAATTAAAGTGTACCTACGTATATAGGTACTATTTTTTGAAAATATACTTTTTGCCGTTGCACCTTAGGGACTATTTATATTATATTTATATATATATATATTATATATCTATTTATATATATTGCTGGAAACTCTGACTTTCTGTTCTAGTTTCTTGAAGAGATTTAACAGAAAGGTCAATTCGGAATGAGTAGTTGAGTAGCTACGGTAACGTTCTCATTTGTGTGTGTGGGGGAACGCATACGGCAAGTACAAGGATCAGGGAACTAGAGTTAGCTAGAAGTGGCTTTAGTGGGTACTTGCCTGAGAGTAAGGGAGATACATGTTATGAATGGCAAAATTTTATCAAATACTCTCATTCCTGATTTTAACTCTTTGACTTGCAAGAAAGTCAAAGAGATACATAGTACAACTTAGTGCAGGCAGCTTTTCTCTATAATTTTGTTATTTTGCAGTTAAGTACTTCTTGCAACATTTTTTTATTATTTATTCACGCTAAAATCAATATACAAAAAAAAACATAATTGTTACAGATTCAGTAATCAGAAAACGTGACCAGTTGACATGACAAAACATGAAAGAATCAGCCTACTCTTAAACTCACAAAGACATACATTTCACTCGCTTCTTCAATCACACGTAATCGCGAGTCTCGGAATCTCAAATATTATCCCATGACATGATGTTTCTTTGATAAATTAATCATCCAATAATTACATTATGGACGACCCAAACACCGCCTTCTGTTCTCAAGGTCTGTTCCCATATCGGAGCAAATATTTGTATGAGCTATATAGATATTTGTTCTCAGTCTAGATGTTTGATTAGGTGATTTGTGTATTTAGTTATACCCTTACGTAGGTAAACAAGGCTGTACCTAATTTCAACTTAAGGTTCAATATTTTTGTAGTAATTAATTGGAAATTAGATTTAAAAAAAAATATACAGTGTGTATCAAAAATATGTGGTCATATTTAAGGTTGTGGTACAAACCACCACTGCACTGAACAACTTTCTCCATGCAACCAACATAGTAGTCGTGCGATTACGATATTGGTCCCATGGAGAATGTTTTTCAGTTCGGTGGTCGTGGTACTGAACTTTTACCATCTTTGACCAAACATTTCTGACACACGCTGTATATTGAATGAATAAATTCTGAAACCTCCTCAGTAAAACAGGCGATCAAAAATTGAAAATCCATACCGCTGTAACTTCAAGACTTTCATGAAGAATAATAAAACCTAGACATTACATGAATACAAAATCGTCAAACAGAATTAGTCTGCGTAAAATTTCCTCAGAAATCCCTCCATAAACCTATCATTAGCTATAAACGGGAACAGTTAAAATAAAAACGTTAACGACGTTATTAAAAAGAATAACAGTGAAATCTGTTGCTCGGGATTCTCCGCACTCCTTTGTAATGGCTTACAATGAAACACTGGTGTCGGTGAGCATTTGGCTTTAATTGTTCCTAGCTGGAACGACCCACAATCTGTTGGCAGAGGGTGTTCCGATTCGCATGGCGGGTGGTACAAACTTTCCTTGTCCACGAAATATCGCTTGTTTACTGCTGCCTTCGCGACTACGTGATCCGATTGAGAATTGGACAATTAGTGACACGTGACTACAGATGTTTACGAATATTTCGTGCTAAACCAGTGTTGCTTCAATGTCAAAGTCACATTTTCGGAATTAGTTCGTGATATTTGGCTCAGACTGACCCGTAAATTCGTATGTGGTTATTAGTTGGTATAGTTAGATGTTGTTTCATGTCTTGGCGCCAAAAGGTGTATTACATATTATATAACCAACTGTTAGCTAAGTTACAACATTTCAACGTGACCTGTAAAAACCTATTAAACGTATTTATTATGACCTATAAATCAGACAAGCAGTAATATTATAATTTAAGATTAAATACGAACTTCTTACAATAATTCACTACAAGTTTTGATTACGAAAATACTATTGCTCTCAAGAAATCTTGTAACAGTTTCGGAAAAACATTTCCAATTGCTGAAAACAAGGGATTGTTGAAGAAAGCTGTCACTACGATCAAATCTACTTCATTTAGAGAACGTGATACAAGAGTTCAATAACAAGATCTCAATTCTTTAAATTCTCCCTTCTTTTAAGGAAAATTGCGCATTTGACTGGCGGATAAACTCTGTAGAAGTATCGAACAATCCCGTGATTCAAATACGAATTGCGATCTGTATAATTGCTAGAGTTGAAATTGGAAATAATATATCTACTCACTCTATGTAGATATTGTTATTATCAAAAATGACACTGTTCTCCACATGAATTGTCAGCAAAAATAAAAAAAAGACGACATACGTATAATCGCGAAAGTGTATTAAAAATTAGATAAATTACTTTCAAAGCGAGCTCAGTAAGCAGCGATTCTCCGCCAAACGGTAGTGTGCGATACATTTTCCTTATAAAAATATTCCCAGCATAGCTGAGTTTTTTAACCGACTTCACAAAAAGGAGGAGGTTCTCAATTCGTCTGTATGTTTTTTTTTTTTTTTTTTTTTTTTTTTTTTTTTTATGTGTGTTAGCTCATAACTTTTTTCTGGGTGAACCGATTTGGGTGATTCTTTTTTTATTTGATAGCTGGTGCTTCACATTTGGTCCCATTTAAATTTGATCAGGGTCTGACCAGTAGTTTTTGAGTTATCCTTAATACTACATATTTTTTCCACTTAGTTTATATTGATGATGTGTTGATAATTTGCTGTCACTGTTATTTACATACCAATTAGTGGAATACGAATTTGTGTGGGTTAGGTACCGCAACTAAAAAGTGAAAAATAAAAACTTTTTTACAAAAAAACAACCGACTTCCAAAAAAAACACTAAAAGACGTGAAAAATAACTTTTATTTCGGAAGTCGGTGGCCAAAAACGAAAATACAAAACCAAAGGCACCGACTTCCGAAATAAAAGTTATTTTTCACGTCTTTTAGTGTTTTTTTTGGAAGTCGGTTGTTTTTTTGTAAAAAAGTTTTTCTTTATTCACGGTCCGCGCACCTGCCGGCTAGAGATGCAATGAAAATTTGTCGTCTTCTTGCCAAATTTGAACTTATTCTTTGCAAAAGCAACGATGTTTTAGCTCCTTTCCTCATATTTTGATGATGAATACTTGAGAAGTGCTGTTTCATAAAGTTTCTTGTGACCGAAATGAAACTGTACAAGCAACGTTGAATGACAAACCAGCTTATAAGGATGCGCTCTGTCTTCAGTAAATATATCTGCATAATCTTAAAATTAAAGTTTGCACAAGTTCTGATGGCATGCATCCAGTTTTGAATTCGCAATTTTTCAGTTTGTTTAAGTGTACTATGGCGTTTACTGTAGTGCTGTTTGTTTGGTAGATGAATGGTTTTTGTGTTCCACTTTGCGCGTAACGTTCTTTGATTGATTGAGGCTGTGTGATGGTGCACGTTTCGATATTAACCAGATTAATCGAACAAGGAGCATGTTTATCGGTTGTGCATTGTGTTTAGATATCTTTTGACAGGCACGATAAAAGTCTAAATAAAACCGACGATAACCTCAGTATTGTTTAAAATCCTTTATATAAAGATTTATTATTTTCACATAAACCCAAACAAAAACATATGGACATATTTATTCAGCGACGCTAAAACAGTCCACAAATCAAGAAACGTGTAAAAAAGAATTCACCGTTATTGAGATGGAAACACGGCAAAGGCGGCGTCGTCCTGCCTTATTCATGAGCCAGGGGTTCCACACCTTGACTCCTATGCGGAACTAACGCTGGCCATTTCCACCGCAAATTTTTCGAACACTTACAAACTCTTACAAAACTTTAATAGAATTGCGGTCTCTTTAAGGTAGCCTTCTTTTTATCTTCGCCAACGCTGGCGTTCGCAAATTTTGAAATTTTGATTGCGTCGACGAAGTGGAACGATGATTTGTTTGTTGAATAAATTTGTTACTTTCTTTGACTTTTGAATTGGATCGTGTTGAATTAATAGAATACGCATTGAGTGGTTTTGTTATTGTGATAGTGTTGTGACATTCATAAGTTAATTCTCACGTATTTACTTTGTCAAACCCATTATTTATTTTCGTTCAGAATATTTGACCTTAACCAAATATTAAATAAGTTTGGGGTCATACCTACCACAAAACGTAGTTAGATTTAGTAAACACACTGAACAATTGAAGTTCAAATAAAATGAACTAAATCTTGATCACGTAGCTCCGATATCAAAGTGTACGCCAAGAATCTGAAACTTAATGAGAATCCAGCACTAATTGGAATGCTCGTTTCGTCCCGTCTTGTGATAGGGGATTAAAACTTTATTATTTACTGAACGATCTTTACGTGACACACCACTTTATTAAATGCGTTACCTACTGACTTAACAATGTTACATACGCGTAGCATCAAATTACTCCACATATTAACTACTAAGTAAACGACTTTATGCAGATGGCTACGATCAGGGGGATAAATTTATATTCACAAGAATAGGTAGTCACCCTTAATCAATAAACCAGTTTTACACGGCGGAGGCAACTGCAGCCATCGACAACGTACCGCTCGTGTATTTGAGCACCGTACTCTGCAGTTGCCTCTACCATTGATGCGTGCCGCTCGTGTGTATTAAGACTAAGTGAAGCAAATGCTCATTTACAAAATTATTAGCCAATTAAGTACTGAATTCAACGACTTAATTTTAAACATCACGAACTGACTAGCCGTCTCGAAAATAGTCGTTGGAATAGATGCTGATGCAATGGAAACGCTGTATTTTATTGCTGCACTTTAGAATTACGTTAAACGCGATAAATTATGCCACCACATTTTCCTATTTCTATTAACAATAGCCAGCTCAGCTCTCCAAACGCATTCGCAACCATTGAATTGTGTACAGCCCGTAATGTGCAAATCTCTATAATATTTCAGCTTCAGCACCGGAGAGTAATAGCAGGATATTGCACCAAGATTTACAATACCACTCGGCGCCAACGCAGTTCCTGCAGTCGCCTCATGATAAATACCAAGACATTGTTTACTTTTATTAAAGTGTTTTCTTTAAGCAAAATAGACACTAAGGATGATTCCTGAGAGTAGCTTTCGTATATTTAAAGGGTATAACTGGATGGGTAAAATAATGCAGTTGGATAATGGTCTTGCAGCAATCACAGTCTTTGCGGCCACCGCATGCGGGCAAAGTGTTTCCGCAACAGCAGAGACCGCAAAGACGGCAAATATTCATCACGTCTTCCTAAGTAGACGATACGTCTGAAGCTATCGTCTTTAATCCAAATAACAATAATTCTGTTTTCATTCTAAGTTAAATTGATCAAATGTCACCATATCATTTTCAAAGCTGAACATCTGCCAAATTGAAACTATTCTACTAACAGAACTGAATGTCAAACTAACGTAACAGCATACTAAAAACTCTTGCTACACTGAAAATAGAGTCTCGTGATCTGCCCTTATTTAATGTATTCCTTGTACAAAGAAAGTTTAAATTGTATTTTTCTACAGAGAACATCCGCTACGCTCATTGTGTCCGGCGCCCAAGCATTAACGAAAAGCTTTCGTTTTAAACCGAACAAGGAGCTTAATAAATTGTTTGCACCCGGTTTCTTTCCAATAGAAAACGCAGTTAATCAAATACAAATCAATTGCTCGTTTAGGCATTGGAAGGGTTACAAACAATTAGCTGAAAGCTGAAATATAATGTCAAAGTGAATTGACTAAATTTATATTCCCTACTAAATTTATGTATAAAAACAAAATTGATTATGAAAATTTAAAACAAATTAGGCTTGGAATAACGAAGTTTCAAAAAATATTACATATGAATTTATAAAACTTTGTGGTTTTGAAAACAAAATTAACTTCCAACAAATTCGAATATTTTAATTACCTACTTTTACAAAATGTTGCTGGCCAGTCATAATCCAGCAAATAATTATTCATAATACAGAAGCTATAAATAGTTACATAAATCTGAAAATAATTGCCCTGTAAAATAATGACATATCAACGTTTTTTTTTTTGAACAATATTCTAAGTTATTATTCTTCTTCTTCAATTCTCGCTTCGATGAACTTACTCCTCCATACTTTTTGAAGGGCTTTTATATTTGTAGGTACCAAGTAAACATATGGGTTGTGATTATGAGGCTTCTATAAAATGCATTCTTAGAAGCGGTTATTGATAATTTTAGATTTACAGTCTAGCCTCAAACCAGCTTGATAGGTTCCATTATTCATTCCACATTACGTCGAACATAAACAACAAAGTGGCACGTCTCAAGCGCTTAAAATATTTTCCGACATGAAGGCATAATAAAAAATAGCTTGCATAAGCCACCCGTGATCGCCAGCAAGGCGGAATGTCAACGGCTTCGGCATCAATCACTTGCGATGCCGGGGATTACTCAAAACGGAGCGTCATCCTCTAGCGTGGAGGCGACGCAAATTTACATAAATAAGCTCATCTGTATTCAACATGCAAGCCGAGAGGAGCCCATGCAACAACATGTGGCATTCAACTTGCAGACCTCTATTATTAATTGTGGACAACTGACGCGAGGGAGCCGTTCCACAGACTCGTCTCACAGACCACGACCCCGTTGTTTCTAGTTTAATGAAAGTGCCAGAGCACTTAAAACTTCCACATTGTTTATTGATCCATATTTGCACAGATTAACCCTCAATTATTTACCTATGTTTACATTAAAACAGTTGTTTAACGTTCATTGTGTTTAAAACACCACGCAACAAAAGTGGAAGCTTTTAAATCGTACGTAAACGCCGGAAAAGTTTTCTTGTACGGGCAATTAATAACTTGGAACGCTCCAGAGTAATACTGGCCCAAGTAAACGTGTAAGAGCGCTTCATAATAATACAGTTTAACAACAGAATTAACCCCGAAGGTTGCTATTAAACAAGTTGGTCGTAGATTTAAATTTTGAGCTCGTAAATTAACCCTTCATCCTTTTGAAATAGCAAAGGGATTGGGACGTAATGGTCTATTTGTGAAACGTAATGGGCCGGCCTGGCCGAACGTATTAGACAATTTGGACATATTCTGACTTCACTCCATTCACATAGAGCCTTTATACTGGATCTTTATTTATATAAAAGGTCGCGGGATACAAAGGATTAAAATAACTATAGAAATAAACTTTCTTTCTATTTTATTATGTTTTCAGCTTTGTATTTTAACTAAAATGTTAGTAGTCATTTTACTTGTAAGTGCTTATTTAACCTTTTCAGTTTGTTGGTAATTTTGTTGAAATGTTAGTCTGAAATGTTTAACTCTTTTTAAAAGTAAAACTTTTGTTACAACAGCATTATTTATCACACACAGCTGAGGAAAATACCCAAATCAAGAAAGGTACACATTACATATTTGCAAAGGCAAACTTTGATTTTCGGACTTGGGTACCTCTGTAATTAGTTTCTGTGCTTAGTCCTCTTCAAGTATTTTCATTGAAAATCTAGCTACGAAACGTTTTCCTTATAAGGAGAAACCTTATTAAAAGTACTTTTAGTACTAGGCATATTCACGATCGAATGTAGATAATATTTTACTTATAAAAAGCGAGTAAAGTAGGTAATTTATTCATGGGATAAATAACAGTTGATATATAACGCGTAGTTATAATTGAATCAATTCTAATTGTGTTGAGTTTTTTTGTTTAATAATGTCACAGTCAATAATTATGCTATCTTAAAAGTACCTTTTCCAACCAACTAAATTAAAACTGAAGTATAATAGATAATAATGAAAAAAAAACCCGGCACAAAAAAGAGCTGATGACCTTGAACCGGTTGAACCGATTTTGATAAAACATGTCTAAGAACCACCGCTACAAAAACTGCTTACAAATAAAAAAAAACGCATCCAAATCGTTTCACCCATTTAAGAGCTACGGTGCCACAGAAAGACGCACACACATAGCGGTCAAACTTATAACACCCCTCTTTTTGCGTAGGGGGTTAAAAATCAATAGAACTATTTCGCTTATTGTGTCACCTTAGAAAAATCTGGATTTTACTTAGCTGTATCAAGCGACATGAGACAGTGGTGGCCCGGTGGCATCGGTCCCGACTTCGAGCTGATCGTGAGTTCGAACCCAGGCGCCTGCATTTTACTTTGTGTATTTACCCGCCTGCGCTACGCAAAGGAAGATAATGTGTTTATCAGCCTATGTATGTATGTTTGTTCCTTTGTGGCGCTCTAGAGACCAAACGCGTGGGCCGATTTTCATGATTCTTACGTCAATCAATTTCTCTTAATCGTGTGTGTCACTAAAGACATGACAGTAATTAAAATTCAATATGGCGACGACCAGACGTCATATTGGGAAAAAGTAAAGTGGGGTATTGTTGAATGGGTCTTTGAAAATGAATTTTATTTTTCTAAATTTTGAATGACCATTAAGGATCTATAACGATTTAAATTGGTTAGCTACCATTCTCACTTACATTTGCAAACCTTATACTAAAGCTGTGATAAAGTTCTTATATAATCGTATTAATGTGAAAACTAATAGTATAATTCAATATAATTAATTATTATTAGTATTTGACGGCACGGTTGGCGCAGTGGTTAAGTGATTGACTGCTGCGCTGCGTGTCGCGGGTGCGCTCCCGCACGGAATAAATATTTGTATGACCTACAAGTAGCTGTTCCGGGTCTGGCTGTTTGTGTACGTGAGTTTTAATGTTCGTAAACGCACCCACAATACAGGAGAAACTCCTAGTGTGGGGCAAAGTTTTTTATAAAAGAAGAAGAATTCTTTAAATCGAGTGACAAACCCAGAAAGTTACTGCATTGAAAAATAATTTTAACGACCGTCACTTAAGCGTTTTAATACAGTCAGAGAAAAATAATCCTAAATAAAAAGTGTAAAATACAAAAGTTTATTACTATAAAAACTCTAAAACCCGACTGCGTAAAAAGAGAACTTAAAAAAAGATGGAAACAAGATGACATATATTTTTTTCTCCAATCCCACACCCAATCACATGTAGTCGGAGGCATCTTCTTAAAAAAAAATAGATCTAAAGCAAGGATGTGAATGCATGCATGCATCCAAGCATGTGTCTCCAATGCTGCGACATTGGATGAAACTCCACACTAAAAGTTTTTAAGACTATTGTTACTAATACTATGGGCGTAACCAGAAATAAATGCTATACTATTAATAATAATTGCCTCTGACCTTTTTTTATTAAGTTCATTACACCACTGCTTTCAAAACGGGGAAGGAAAACATCGTGAGGAAACCGGCATGTCCAAGAAACCTAAAAATTGAAGACGTGTGACATCCACCATAAATATATTACAATACCTGATAAACTAAATTACAATACCTGATGTAATATCTAGATACTGAGATCAGAAGGCAACTTGCTGGACATATTATCGATCTTTTGCAAGGCATAATTACACTTAATAACAAGGAAACTACACGTACCTACTAAACTCAAAAACTGCAGAGCAGCGAGTGAAAGCCTCCTTAGGCTAGAATTGCCTACAACAATTTCTAGAGTATTATAGCATTAAGTCCAACTTTGACCCACAGCCACTCGTACTGAGCAGACTTACTACGAAGCTAAAGTTTTTCTTTCCTTTATTAGCTTATGTTCGTACAAAGGGTGTATTTGTAAGTCTCAGAAATTTTAGCTGTGACACCTACCTATACACATTTCGTTAATAAAAGTTACTCTCCAAACGTTCTAGAGTATAAGTGATAACTTAGTATTCACGTACATAATGATATAATGTAAAAAACAAAAAAAAGCGATGTGTTTAATGTCAGCTTATTAAAGTTTCACATTACCTATTATTTATAATATTATTGCTCTACTACGAGAGTCTTACGAGAAAATCTCAAAGATAGACGAAAACAAGTAAAAAATGGTTTTCTTTTCATGTAATAGTAGAACGTAAATCTTGTAATCGCTCGTCTCGTAGCGTTACAAATAAAATTAATCAAATAACCCTTCGAAATAAATGTACCATTTAAAGGCATTAAAAGGTACACCCACCCTAACGCACACAGGTGCGTTTCATTAAATTTGTGTAAAAATAATTTATTTTGTAAACCGAACGGTGTTCTGTGGCCTTTTCCAAACACATTTTGTAACCTGATCTATATACGGTAAATTAGGAATGACAAACGCGATTAAACGGACCGCCAGATTTGGTAAAGCTTAATTAAGGATTAGGTTACCAAAAAGGACACAAATGACATCCACGTTGTATTCAGAGGTCGAAGGGTTATGGACTGCGGAAAAAAATATAAGAGTGTATATCGATTTAATCCGATGGTTTCCATTTTTGTTGAACATATTGAAAATTATTTTCTGAGATTTCGTCTGGAATTTACCTACATTCGTTAAGGTGGTGTTAATTATTATATTTCCCTGGCTGAAACAGCATTCAAAATGTGAATTAAAATTTCATAAATTCTTTTTATTCCTTGAAAGAATAACGAAATGTACGACTGCAAGAATTTATGTAATATTAATGTCTACATTTAACATTTATTCTGAAACACGACTACGCTACCTTTAAAAATAGGTCTTTATAAACCAGCTACAGGCCCTAACGAGGCTACATTATATTCTCCACTTCCCAGTAATAAATCAAGACACTCAAACGAAGCACCAATTCTACAAAAGTAGCAACAAATCATTACGACGTTTCGTACATCCACGTCCCTAAATAAAAATTCGTTGAAGCGTACGCTGGCAACATTCGACTCGTTTATGTAAATCTTGTTGGTGCGTGCTGATGTATTCACGCCTTCTGATTTTTATCGCTGAGTATTTGATTCACTGAGGTGTATGATATATTTACATTTTATCTTCTCATATGATATTATTTGAGTGAAAGAAACCGGAATAGCGGAACGATTTGTCAATGGAAATATTTTATTGCTACTTGAAGTATAATTATTAACTATTTGCTTGATGTGGATTTAGTTTGTGATAGTACTTGCTTTGTTTTGATTGGTTATATTTGAAAGTTTGTTCCGAATGATTAGGCAGTTGTCGGTGCATGAATTTTTGCAGTAACACTTTTGTATGTAAATTAATAAAAGCCTGCTACCAAAACGGAGTGAGTTGATTTAATTCAATAATAATGTAGAGTGTTCACGAGCTTTTTATGTTTCGCACCAGAATAATAAATCGTTTTTCCACCTCTCAATTTAAGTATTATTTTACTTTTGTGTGAGTGGTGATACCGATTAACGAATATGCTTTAAGTAGTCCACTAGAGTGAAGATACTTTAGCGCGAAGGTAATCGAATCAAGCACACCTTGGCCCCGGGGCATGGTATGCCATACCATAAAATATCGTATACCTAGTGCCGAGACAAAAAACACACTACAAAGTGAAAAATAACTTTAATTTCAGAAGTCCGTCTTTGTTTTTATATTATCGTTTTATGCCACGGATTTCCGAAATCGAACTTATTTTTCACTTTGTAGTATTTTTTTCGGTAGTCGGTTTTTTTTTTTGGAAAATTGTTTTCACTTTTTAACCTCACACAAAATTGTATACCTTCACTTGCTAAGTAAATAACAGTGACAGGAAGTTATTATAACATCATCAACATACACTAAGTGGAAAAAATACGTATTATTAAAGCTAACTCAAAAACCACTCATCAGAACTTGATCAAATTCATATGGGACCACCCTATAAGTATACCCTTTCAAGTAATGTTTTCCGAATCGGTTTATAAATGCCAATGAGTTCTGAGGTAACAAACATAAAATAAAAATAAAAAATACAACCGAATTGATAAACTCCTCCTTTTTTGAAGTCGGTAAAAAAACACTGATATCGATGTTAAAGTAGCATTAATTATTTTACATTTACCGTTCATCATATTTTTAATTAAGAAAAGAAGGATGGGCAAAAATGTATGGGACGCGTCCCGAGCGATCTATAATAACCAGACATATGTTTTTGAATAGCTCTTTTTATAACTGTCACTTATTACTATGGCGGTCAGTCTCAATTCATTATGAGAAAAAAGTTACAGCTAAAAAAAAGCTGTGACATCGTATAAAAAAAAAAAGTTTATTAGAGTAAAACATCGTTAATTAAACGCAATGTAGGAAACCAAAAAGTGAATTAACAAGCAGTGACTTAAGGAAGTCAAGAATAAGTTAATTTAAATATGCTGCTGGAGGACTGAAAGGTTCATGCCTTGCAAAACCAATGTGCCGTATTATAGATGTTACATGTGTACAGCTTCCCGTTGTCCGTCGCCCAATTAAACAAGTGCAAGTGCTATGCCGATATCTGATCTCTGTCAATTAAAATATAACAGTAATGTTTTCGCAACCACCTGACTCTTATCGCGGTTAACCTCGATTCTCCATTTCCGGAACCAAGCGCCTAAGACGTTTGCAGAGGTTTGGTGAGTGCAAGCGATAGTCATGATAGCGACCAGTGTAGTAAATTACAGTGTTGTCAGCGAATAAAGCTAACTTATCTTTTTTAGTGCTCATATACACGAGCAGCACACGCCAGCGGCAAAGGCAACTGCAGCCGTCGACACTCGTCGAGGGCCGCCGCTGACGCGACTACTGCTGCTGCGTATGAGTGTCGACGGCTGCAGTTGCCTCTGCCGTTGTAGCGTGCCATACGTGTATATGAGCACTTACTCTTGGGAATGTCGCTGGTGAACAACGTGAAGATGAGGGGAGACAGCACGGAGCCCTGAGGGATTTCCGCGCGAACGGGGTAAGCGAACGATAACGATAGCGGAAGATGCGATGCGATAAAACTCGTGTTCACCTTACGAGACGAGACGGTCTGGCACTCCGAATAAGCCGTTGTGCCAGACTTTGTCGAATGTTTCGCTTTGTCGAAGAATAACACGCCCGTCATCGCGTTGGGCTAGAAACCGGTGCTTAAGTGCTCTACGATGCGGTAGACTTGTTGTATGCAAGAGTGGTCGGTTCTGAAACCAAACTGCTCGTTGGGGATGATGCTCTTTTTTCAGGATAGTCTTTGAGACGCTTATAAATAAGCCTCTCGTAGATTTTTCCAAGAACATTGAGGAGACTGATGGGACGGTAACGCGTGGGATCAGACTTGGGCTTGTCTGGTTTAGGGATACCGTTAACGGTGGCCTCTTTCCCCGCTTGAGGATCGATATTGTTGCTCAAGTTGCCATTAAAGATGGTGGTCATTAGGATTATGAGAGGAGCGGGGAGGAATTTGTATACCTTATTGGTGATACCTTCCGAGCCAGGGGCTTTCCGAGAGTGAAGCTTTTGTAATAATGTCGTTCACTTCATCTGGAGTGTAGAGGGGCAGAGGGTCATCTGGGTTTTCAACGGGAGGGAGGGAAGCTTAGTCAGTAGGGACATCCTGTCACATCATCCTTTATTGACTTCCCAAATGGTCAGTAAATCAAAGAAAAAAGTTAATGGATAAATAAATACAATTATTTATTTAATAATTTTTATAGATGTTTGAGAGTGCCCGAAAACTAAACAAGGATGTTCAATTTGTAGTCGTAAAAACCACTCTGTTTTAAATTGAGTCTCTTATTTTTTTGCGGCTATATAAAGAATTCCTCTCAAATGTTTATGTAGTACTTATACTTACATAAAAACCTGATATAAAACGCAACACATTGTTATCTTCGTTTACCCGATTTATATTAAAATTATTAAATGTATTTACCTATTTTTTTTATAGGTTTTGGCGTATTGTGATGTAGATACTTTTGTGTGTCGTTCACAGCTAAATATATAGCCAATGCATAACATCATAAAATCACACCTGTATTCCACGAAGGGTTAGGCAGAGATGTACCTATAGAACACCCACATTTCGCCAGTTATGTTTAAGTTTCATGTACTGGGGGTGACCCTGTTGTCACCAACCGGGTAATAATAATAACCCCCCCTCCGTATCTCTACGTCGACGTCGTGCTGGGGCTTACCCGCTCCTGAACTCTAGGTCTGTACCGGTAGAGTTCACTATGCTGAAATAGGTAGCTAGGTGGCTAGGTGGCTTTGTGGTAGGTTTGGTATTGGTCTATGGCGTGATGCACCAGATCAAGAGAGATAGAGAAACTCGCAGGGCAGCATATGGCGAGCTGTTGGGCAGTAGCGACCCCACGGACCCTATCTCCCGGGAGATGTCATGTTCCTCACCTCTTTCTTGCCTTTATTGGCCGGCTAGCGTGGAGATTCACAAGAGCAAACGTGCTCGGAGGAAGGAAGTATTCCAGTAAGATGCTGGTAGGGAACTTGACCGTACTTCCGGGATTGTCCTGATAGCCGTGGGTTACCTCTCCACTTCTAAAGGCACCTCAGGACATGTTGCCCCTTTGTCGCTACGTCGCTGTGTGCTAGCGACCGTTTTCGGGGCCCCATTATTGAGTGTGCAAGTCACCCCCTGCCATTTTATCTGTGGATTTATCCAAAACATTGGTCAGGAAGGGGCCATTTTTTTTTATAATCTTAGATAACCAGTCACTTAAGCTACCCAAATCCATAGTATTTTATCTTTGTTTCCATATCCTGCAATAGTCCTACACCAACCGGGGGTTGTCCTTGGGTGCCCTTGCATAGTCCGATCAGGGATCATCGTCAGTTAGTGCATCATTTAATTAAAAACGTCTAACGGGCCTCTGCGAGTCGGCTTCGGCCTCTCGTACGCCATCCAAAGGCCCGCGACCCCAGGCTCCCGACAAATGTCAAGAGATAATAATAATAATAAGACATTTATTTCAGACGTAGTCCATATACTGTTAGTAACACATAAAAACCTTATAAAGCTATTGTTAGTATATACAAAAAACATAGCTACAAGAAGAAATAAAAATTACAAAGAGGCACCGCACAGGAGTGCCAGTTTTTTCAAGCCCTGGACGCGTCCACCTGCGGTGTGTGGTCGCATCCAGTGCCGCCACATCGGCGAGTCCCAGCAGCCCACGAACACGCTCAGAAGGCTGTTCGAGCTGGCCCGCATGCGTTTCATAAGAGACGCACAGCCGCAATGCTGCTACTGAGAAATTTGAGATGGATAAACTCAACACTGCGTTATCCGGGAATTGAACCTAAGTCCTCAAGCTCAGCAGTAGCCCTTGCGACAGGCAGTCCGAATATAATTATTACAACTAAGTTAGGAAAGTAGATTAGTATGTAGCTATAGTATGATGATGTCCATCTACTTGTTAAAATCCTGTAAACTCTTTTGAGTCCCCGGGGTGGTCACGTGGGTAATAAGGGTTAGTCATGAACGGAGGGTTATGAATTTTATAGTTTGTTGGTGCCCTACTTTCGGCGAATGCTTATTATTTTGTTTGATTAAGTTTGGTTATATTATTGGCATTTTCGAACTAAACATCGGGCAGGTTGTATAAATCATTCGCATATTGTTTGCATGAAATTTTGGAGCCAAGGCCCGCTTGCACCAAAAATAATTAAGTGCTTCTGTCTCTGCCAATCGTTTGAAGATGACAGAGACAGAATTCACAAGTCACAAGGAGATCACGCCATTTTTCCCTGAAGGGTGAGGCAGAACCTAGGTGAACCTATAGTACACCCACATTTCACCAGATATGTTTAAGTCTCATGTAATAGGGGGCGAGCCTATTACCATGATCCAGGCACACATCCAGACTCCGGGATGCTACTGAGTAATTCCGAATACAAAATCCCAAATAGCACTTTGCTCGACCTGGGAATCGAACCCAGAACCTCAGGCTCAGCAGTAGCGTTTGCAACCAATAGACTAATGAACTGTTTGATGGCAGTCAGAAACAGAATGATGTATTTAATAATGCTTAGCGCTAAACGCATTGTGAAATGTGGTGCAAGCGGGATAAAAGAATTAATCAGCACCCTAATTACGTAAAACACTATCTAGCACAATCTGAATCATTTTGGAGCCTATTGCTAATCCATTGCTTCATATGTTCGAAAAATTTGTCTGCTCAAGAACGTAAATAACGCAATATATGTCGTTGAACTTGCAAAATTAAAGCTATTCCTACTGTTAGTGTGTTATGCAATTACTCCGCGGGTCTGGAAAAATGTTATAGGAAGTTCAGTGTCCTAATGTAGGGAACTAGTTTTATAGTTACTTCAGAACTAGTATTGTAGTTATTAGTTGTTTTATTCAAGTTCTGATGATAGTACCCTCGCTGTTCTCGTGATTGATGATTATAGAAATGCCCTCGGCGAGAGTTATCAGCTTGCGAATTACCTCTACCACGGCGTGAAAACTGCATGACACTTTCACCTCTCGAAGTTGATACCGCTGTCAACTCCTCGTCCTTCGCAGCCTGGATTGTGTCCTTCAAACTATTGTAGTTATGAGCAGCAATAATTGTACTGAGCCGGGAATCACTTAGCCCATCTACGAACCGTCTAATTGCCAGCTTTTCGTTTAATCGTTTTAATACAGCATAATTCTGTGAATTACCATCTGCTTGCGATATTGTCAGATTGGTGAATATTTTTTCTATTTCCGTACCATACTGGTCGATAGTGCGCCAGCCTTGTGTTGCGTTTTATAACCGTGATTGTATAGCAGTAAATGACTTTTTAGGTAACAAAGTGGAACGTAAATCTCTGACAACATCGTTTGTGGATGTGTTATTGTTGGACATTCGTAGTTTAGCATTTTCTGACAGTCTACTCTTCAACACAAATGTTATAAGTAATTTCTTCCCCGCTTCTGATAACATATCTGCATAAATTTCTACTGAGTCAATGATACTTTTGAGGTTATTTTCATTACTGTTTATTACAGGAATCAAATTGCACGCGGTATTTAAATCAAATTCCATGTTTATTTCTGTATTTAAGCTTGTGTCACAATAATCACTTTCACTACTACTATCTTCCCTAGTTTCGGTACATAAATTAATAATTTGTGAATAACACGATTTTATTTCATCCTTTAATGAAGTTAACCTAAACAAAATTTCAGTTTTTGTCCTTCCTTAGTAGTCAACAACTGAATTAACTTTTTACTTTTTGCTAATATTATTTCTCTCCATATTTCTTTTTTTAACATTACCTTTAAATCTAGAAGCTCTTCTAAATATTTGAGTTACTCATCTTCCATTCCCTTACACACAATTATATATTATTATTTAAAATACGTACCATTTTGTCATAGTGAGTTACCGGAGTACTTGCGTTACTTGATACATTAGAATGCGATTGCTCACCGTAGTAAATACAACCCAGAAGGTGAAATTAAAACTATTTTACACAGTACGTACCTACTGTAAACTTTAAAGTCATTAGAAAACTCCCGTCGTTTTGTTAAGGTCCTTTTGGTAAATTAAGTCACTTCTTACTTGTTTATTATTAATTACCACCATCGCACATTTACACACTCTATAATATTGAAACCACACAACTCACTCACAAAATAAACACTTGCATTTTTTGTTTCTCCCTATTTCATTGGGACATTAACCTCTCGATCATCTCCACGATTGCCTCTGGAACGATTGAACGATCTTTGAAAGTCACTTTGTACAATCCGCTCCCTGATCCATGAATGGTGACATTTTGTATATTGTTTGTACACAAAATAAACAACGCGAAGACCCAAAAGTGTACAAATTACCAGCAGCACTGTACTGATAGTCGACATGTGCATCTTCATTTCTTCGACAAGCAGCATTCTGGTTTAAGAAGACTGTCTCCTTTTCCACGTTTAATCGACACATAATGATTGTCCATTGTTTTTTTTTTTTGAATTTAGTATTACAACTTATAGATTTTTTGCGCCGTAATTATTTCTTCCGCATGTTTTGGAGCCGTAACACTATACCAAGAGTAAAATCGCGTCACGCGCAGGCAGCGCAGGCGTGCGCGGCATGGTCGGTCGCCATGTAGGCAACTAGTATTATTGAAACAACTGTACCCGTTCGATTATCTTATACAAATGCAATGTATCTTTCATAGATCTTACCTACTAAGTAAATACTTCACCTCACTAAAAGGGATCATTATCTGTCTAGCCTTTTCCTAACTATGTTAGGATCTGCTTTAAGTCTAACCAGATGCAGCTGAATTCCAGTATTTTATATGGAGCGACTGCTCCGCAACCGAGTTACTAGGTTTTATTATGTACTAGCTGTACCTACCCGGCCTGGCTTCGCACAGGGAGCACTAAGTATCTGACACCTACCCTACCTACCTACCCTACCTACTTACCCTGCTCTACCAACCTCCCTACCTACCTACCCTACCTACCTACCTACCTTACCGACCGACCCTACCTACCTACTCTACCTACTTACCCTACTTAGCTACCCTACTTACCTACCCTACCTACCTACCCTACCTACCTACCTTACCTACCTACCTACCTCTTCTGTCTCATTCCCTCACTTTTTTTAAATTTTCTTATACACAATCCTTGTCCTGACAATAACAAACACAAAAAAAGAATTATCCAATTTAGTGCAGTCGTTCGGAACTTATGCGTGTATATAAATTTCGGCGATTCATTTTTATATATATAGATTAGTTTGTTATTTTGTAGGTAATTTGTGTATTTTATCTATGTGGCTCAGTTGCCTGACAATAAAAAAAATATTATTATTATTTATTAATACTACGATACCCCTTGGTAAGACTGGTTGTCAGACTTTCGGACTTCTGTCAACCCGTAACGACTGTCAAAAATCTACGAATGACAGCCAGGACCAACCGCTTAACGTGCTTTCCGAGGCACGGTCTTGGTATGTAAAGATGGTCACCCATTCACGGACCAACCGCGGCAAGCATAGCTTTGCCTGATCGATCGATTCTTGTGGCTGTTAGCCACGAGCCCCTCTTGTGTCCTATAAGGGAATTGAAATTGAATGAAGTTGGTACACGATTTATTTTTATTACTTAGGTATGCGAATCGTGAATTATTATAGCTTTTTAATCACTGTGCCGCGCCTTGTGGTAATAAAGAACCTAGTCGCCAGATGACGATAAAGGCCTACATTTCTGTAACGACGGTAAAACGTTGCTAAGAAAATGTGAGAAATTTTATTATAAGCACAGTATAATCAGTCTATAATGTCCCCACTGCTGGGACACAGGCCTCCTCTCGGTGAGAGGGAGTGGGCCATAATCCACCACGAGGGCCCAGTGCGGGTTTTGTAGATATCACATATCTTCGAATTTTTTGGTTCTAGGACATGCCGGTTTCACGATGTTTTCCTTCACTGTTTTGAGAGCAGTGTTGATGAAATAATTTACATATAGTAAAGCGCCTGGCTGGGTTCGAACCTACGACCTATAACTCGTAAATTGCGGCCATTACCACTGGGCCACAACTGCTGACACAATTTTAAGTAATGATTAGTAATATAGTACATTACTGCAGCGGCCTGCAAAAGAAGCATTGCGTTGGTTGCGGCCAAGACTTGTATAGTAATTTTCTCAAATAAAGGCTTCCGCAAACAGGCGCCACGCGTTTGCACGACGCGACTCTAGTAGAACAATCCCTATGAAAACTTCATGGAAATTGTCCTACAAAAGTCGCCTCGCGCCTGTCTGCGGGAGCCTTGATGCGCGGAAATTCAAACTAAGTGAATTAATAATATTGTTTTCGCGCCAATATGTTCATTTGTTCCTTTTTAGGGTTTCGTACCCTAAGGGTGCCACCGTACCCTATTACTAAACCTCTGCTATCCGTCCGTCCGTCCATCCGTTTGTCCGTTCGTCTGTCTGGTCTGTCAGACAGGAAGCTGTATCTCAGAACCAGTTATATGTATTTCTATTGCCGCTATAACAAAGTCTCCTTATAAGAAGCGTGTTGTTTTCGACGTTTTTTGCCTTGTGGTACGGAACCCTTCGTGTGCGAGTCCGACTCGCACTGGCCGCTTTTTATTTACTCTAAATAGCTCTATTTGCAAGCCAGTTCGAAATGTTAATAAATTCTTAAGTAAATTGCCATGTTGCCATGTTCCGAAGTAAAAAGTCCGTTCCATTTTTAAATTACACGATAGAGATATGAGTTTTCATAGTCCGCTAAAACCAAAAGATAATATGGATTTTCATACTAACATTGCCGGCCGCTGCTGGTATGTTTTTGACAAGTACAGCATTTTGGTTTACCTCGAAGACGGTTGTCAAAATAATGCTAGAATTTCGAAATATATTATAGTTACAACAAGATAAATGTCGTCGATTTACATTTTTTTCTGTATTCATACGAGTAATCATCATTATCACTGGCAGCCTTGTTCCACCCACTGTTGAGTAGCCTCCTCCCTTATGTGCCATGCTTCCTTGGTCTGTGCGAGTCTGATCCAGGTCTTCCCCGCGATCTTTTGTAGGTCGTCCACCCACCTTTTTTCTGTATTAATTAGGCTTCGTTCATATTTCCATTAAAAAGCCATAATGTTTTTTTGCTCGGACCTTAGAAAACATTAAATATAGGTACCTACTGTAATAGGTCGGTATATAGCTTTGTTGACATGAGTATAATTTAGCTCTTATAAATTTAAATCCATATCCCATTTCGTCCACTTTAAAGTCGTACGTATGTAATTGATAGAAATATGTGCTTTTTTTTTTTTTTTTTTTTTTGGGTGGGAAATCATCAAATGACCTCTCCCGCTCTGGGCGGAGCGGAAGGGCGTGTCAGACTCTTACTGACTAAAACCCACCCGTGTTCCTTCAGTTGCCTGTGCGCCAGGGCCACGGTAACTCTTTCGAACAATCCGCGACCCCGGCAGGCATCGGCCCTATTGGACCCCTTCAATGATGCTGACATCTCTTTGAGGCGCGCGTGGAACACGACGCGCCGTCGACCCGGGCCTGGTCCTTACCGGACGGCGAGCTGCCCATTGCTCGCCGTCCGCAAGCCCGCGCCTACGGTGGCCGGGAGTCGGCAATTGACTCCCGACGCCCAGGGTGTCTCCTCCTGCGGCGACTAGGGGCGTGAGGGCGCAACGATTGCCGCACCCTCACGCGCTCCGCCTCCTCCTTCGCGAGCATTACTGCTTCACAGAAGGAGGTGACGGCTTCCCATTCCCTCTCGCTCCGTACCATGGCCTGTACCAGGGCCGGACGCGAGAGATCGCCGCCGCCGATCGCCGCCACGAGGACACGGCGGTGCTCCACCCAAGCTGGGCAGACCTCCACCGTATGCTCCACCGTGTCCTCCGGTCGATCCACACAATGCCAACACCCGGGCGTTTCCTCCCGCCTTATCCGAAACAGGAACCTCCCGAAACAGCCATGTCCGGTGAGGACCTGCGTCAGGCGGAAGGTGAGGACGCCGTGGCGCCTCTCAAGCCACTCCTCAAAGAGGGGACTTACCGCCGCAATTGTGGCGTGCCCAGCGCTGGGTTGCGACAGTCGCACTCTCCATGCCGCCATGAGATCCCGCCGGAGCTCTGTCCGCTGTGCCGCGATTTCTCGCGGCAGCGGAGTAACGCCCCGGCGTTTCGCCTCCTCGCGCCACTCCCAAATGTGCGCGAGGACTTTTGCCTCCAGATCCCATGGCGGCAATCCGGCAAGGAGGCTCGCCGCCTCGCAGGAGACCGTGCGGTATCCTCGGACCAGCCGGATGGCCATGACCCTTTGGGACGCGTTCAACCGGCGTGCTGGTCGGAGCCTCAATGAACGCGCCCACACCGGTGCCCCGTAAAGGGCCATGGACCGCACGACCCCCGCGTAGAGCCTCCGGCAGGAGGCGTTTGGACCCCCTAGATTGGGCAGGAGCCGCTTCAAGGCAGCCCCGGCCCGGTCCAGTCTGGGAGCCAAACGTCGGAAATGCTCAACGAAGTTCCACCGGCTGTCGAGGACGAGTCCCAGGTACCTCATCGTCGACTCGACGCCGATGTGAACCCCTCCCGCCATTATTTGGGAACCCGACAGTGGCGCGTTCCGAGGGCCATGAAAACACATGGCCTCGGACTTGTGCAGTGCCACCTCGAGTCCCAATTGCCGGATCCTCTCAATGACTGTCGCAACCCCGCGTGTCATTAATTCGGCCGCCGCCTGGTGCGACCTCCCCTGCGCCAGGACCAGCGTGTCGTCAGCGTAACAAACGACGCTGACGCCGCTAGGGAGGTCGGCGCGCAGCACCCAGTCGTACCCGATGTCCCACAGATGCGGTCCCAGGACCGATCCCTGTGGGACACCGCACGACATCTCTCGCCGGTTCCATTCTCCCTGGTGACCGGGGTAGATGACGGCCCTGTCCGTCAGATAGGCCTCGACTATGCGACAGAGGTAGGTCGGCATCCGGTGATACCAGAGTGCCTCCCTGATGCAACTCCAGGGCAGGGTATTGAAGGCATTGGCGATGTCTAGAGACACCGCCAAGACGACCCCACCCCGGGCCACAGCATCCCCCGTCGTGAGGGCTCGCACGCGCATGATGGCGTCCACCGTAGAGCGCCCCCTGCGGAAACCAAACTGGCTGTCCGCCAGATCCGGCCCCACCCGCACCAGCCGCCCGACGAGGCGGTCTGCAATGACTCTTTCAAAGAGCTTGCCCACCTCGTCGAGCAGCACGATGGGCCGGTAAGCGGACGGAGAGTCCGCAGGGCGCCCCGTCTTCTTAATGAGGACCAGTTTCCCCGTCTTCCAACGAATTGGAAACTGGCCCCCCTCCAAGCATGCGCTTAGGAGCCCTCTAAGTCGAGGCCCGAGAGCCTCCAAGGCCAGGACCCAGGCTTTTCCAGGTAGCCCGTCGGGTCCTGGGGCGGTATTTTTGGCGCTCAGCCTACGTACCGCCACTCTCAACTCTACCTCGGTCACCTCAGGAGCATCGTCGTCGTCGTCGGTTACGTGGTCCACAGTTGGCACCGCAGGAGGCGGAGCCATGGGCGGAGGAGTATGCTCCCCTCGCGAAGGGAACAGAGCGCTCACCACGCCCTCTACAAGCTGAGGCCGGAGACTCTGCGTCAGGGGGGGAGCCCATGGGCGAAGTTTCTCCCGCACCATTTTGTATGGGCGTCCCCACGGGTCCCTGTTCAGAGTCCCCAGTGACTCCTCACGGGCCAGTCCCCTGGCCCGCAGTATCTCCGCTCGGAGGGCGGTCTTCGCCGCTCTGTAACCCTCATACAGCTCCGCCTGAATGGCTTCCGTATCCGGAGGGCGGATACGGAGCCTGCGGTGCCTGGTGTACAGGCGTCGCGCAGCAACGCACGCCTCGCGTAGAGTTGTTAACTCCGGCGACCACCAGTACACCTGGCGCCAGGCGCGTCCAGGCTGGACACGGGGCATTGCCACGTCACATATTTCGGACATGGCCTCCCGGAACCACTCCGCCTCGTCGTTAATATCAGCAGGCCTGTCCGGTGATGACACCCAGGCCTGCACGATCGAGGCTTCCAGGAGGAGCTCCCGGTCCAGCCGCTTCAGCGCCCACCGCGGACCACTCGGGGCCTGTCGGACCAGCGCGCTCGAGGTCTGGGTGGAGACGTCAAACCGGATGTACCGGTGGTCGGAGTGCGTCTCCACCCCCTCCATGACGCGCCAGTCAATGACACGCGGCGACAGAGCGGGGCTGGCGAACGAGATGTCCACCACTGACTCACCCCGCATCCGCACACACGTGGGGACAGAACCCCGGTTTAGGACGACCAGGCCTGTCTCCAGAGCCCAGTCCTCCACCATCCTGCCCCGCGTGTCCGTATACCGGGAACCCCAAGCCGTGTTCTTGGCATTGAAGTCCCCGAGCACGAGCACGGGGAGGGAATGGTACCCGACGACGACGACTCTCAACTCCGCAAGGGAGTTGTGGAACTCGGCGAGAGTTCTGTTCGGGGAGAAGTATACCCCTACGACAACAATCTCCCCGAACCGTGCTGCCACGCAACCCCGTCCCCTCTTGACTGCCTCGAGCGACGGGGTACCGGCGGCGGCCGACGAAATTAGGGTCACTGAGCCGCTCAGGTCCTCCACCCAGTCATCCCTGGGCGGGACAAAGTACGGCTCAGCGACCACGGCGATGTTAATCGACCACTGCGCCATGCTCTGGAGCAACAGATCCTGAGCAGCGACGCAGTGGTTGATGTTCGCCTGGAGGAGGCGTAATGGGGCCATTATTGGCACTCCATATTAGCCCCCTCCCGAGGCCCTTGTGAGGGCCCTGCCGCGGTTTCTGCGGCGGTGACGACGATGGAGGCGGCAGCGGCTGCGGCAGTGGCGGCGGGTGCGGCGGTGACGGCGGCTGCGGAGGGTTTACCTCTGCCCCTGGCTTTGGCGGGTGGGGCGCAGGCCTTACTCCCAGCCCGGTGATCGGCCGGCTTGCCAGCTGCCGCACATAAAAAGCAGTGCGGCGTGGCATTGCACGAGCCGGCCTTGTGCCCGGGCTGACCGCAGCGGAAGCAGTGATCGCTGCGGTCCACCTCCGAGGTGCATTGCACTCCCACGTGGTTGCCCACCTGGCAGCGGAAGCACCTCAGAGGTCTGGGTTCCAGCAGTTTCACCTGCGCGGAAACCCAGCCCACCAGGAGCCTTCGGCCCTCCCCAGCAACTTTTCTGGCCGCCGACACGGGGCAGCTCACCGTAATGGCTCGCATCCCCGTGTGGTCAGGACGAATGGTGCCCGCCCTCACCTGCTCGGCAGAGCACCCCCCAGTCCTGACGACGGCGGCCACTATCTCAGCCTCCGTCACGCAGTCGTCCAGGCCCAGGATTCGCATGTCAATGCACTTGGTGGGCCTGGAGACTCGGGCCTCGTCCGCATTTAGGCACGCCCTAAGCCTTTCGGCCAGAGCGTCAGCGGTCGGGCCGCTGGCCGCACCAGGGACCTCCAGCATCCGGGCCCCAGTCGCAGTAACCCTTACCCGGATGCCATTGGTGACACCAAGCTCTTCGAGGTTCACCGCCTAGAAATATGTGCTACAGTTACAAATAAAAAAGCAATCAGAGTTGCCAACCTGTCTGTGTAAAAATGCAGATTAATCCACCTTTAACTAACCGACGTAGCGAACGAGGTTTTAAATTATGTTTCGGCTTTCATCACTAATTGTGACTCGGTTTCCCTTGCTACAGATTACAACGGTATTATGTGCGTCCGTTTGTAATGTTATTGTTGAATCATATGTGGAACCCTTAACTAAGATTACTGAATAACTGAGGATTATTATATTTTTAACATGTAAACAGTAAACTACTGATGTCTTGGAATCTCTTAACTTATTCCATATCGTCATGATCTGTCACCTTGTTCATCACCATCATTATCATCCACAGCCCCACTTCACCCACGGCATGGGGATCACCATGTTAAATACAGACAAATTGCTGATCACAAAGTTACAGGAGAAAGCAACTAATCATTTTCCAGTGCAAAACCTAAAGTCGGGAACGGGTATCGGTTGTTCTAATAACTTACTTCGTTTTTATAGAAGAGTTGCAGGACTCCATGTAATTTGGGTGTCGCACTTAGACTTCGCGTACATTCGTACAAATACGTGTGCGTTACCCCAGCAAAATAGTGTCGAAAATAGTCATTTAAATCTTATAGATAATTAGTTGCCCAGCTTCTGTAATCGTTACGCACATTTTTATATTTGTATCACTTATAGTTTTTTAGTTAATCGCAAAGTCACAAAAACCTTTCCTGCTCGGGTAACTTTTAAAACGTTACCGCAGCCAGACATTTTTTTTTATAATGGGAATAATGAAACAAATATTAGCTATATAATTAGTTATTTTGTATTTGTTCTGTCTTCGGCTGCAAAGTATTCGAGATCCTGCTGGAGTAACGTTTGTGGTTTTGCTGGATCTCTGAAACGGTTAAGCGGATTCTTATCATCTTTTGTACATTACTTCTTAGTAATTAGTTGTGCAATACAAAAACCAAAATAATGCACCGTTTAAAGGTTATTTAATTAAATATAAAAACACTTCATTAGGTCTTAGCGCTCTAAATAAGAGCTCATAAGACTTACTTTAAACGTTATTTTGTAGCTTGTAACTGCTTTCAAATGTATCTGAAGTTTGATTAGTATCATGTAAGTAACTAAGAAATTGCGCGCGGAGTTATTTGGCCACCGAATAAACCTGTATGTGGATATATAAACTGAATTTCATATCAATAATTAGTTGCTTGGTTCAGTTTTATACCTGTAAAATTTCAGCGTATTACATACAATAATTAACGAGATAATAAAAGAAAAGTCATTAGGAAGCGCAAGACCGTGGTAACCCGACCAAGTTTAGGTGGTTACAAAAAAGCGACCGCGTAGTACATTATGCTATGCTATATCTTATAAAATGTTTAGTATAATACACCTTACAAGTTCGGTACACACGCGAACACTGTTAAATACATAACAATATTATAATATCTGTAGGTACTATGAAAACATTATGATTATTATCTTTCGGCTACTTCAATCAACTCAGCCTATCGCAGTCCACTGCTGGACATAGGCCTCTCCCATGCTGCGCCACAACACCCTGTCCTCCGTCTTCCGCATCCAGTCTGTCCCAGCCACTTTTTTGGCGGTCGCCACTCCAGGACTCGTCTGGTCCACCGGCCATCGGTCCTCCGACAAACATGGCCAGCCCACTGCCACTTCAGCTTGCTTACTCTGCAAGCTATGTCGGTAACTCCGGTTCTTTTCCGGATAACTTCGTTTCTGATTTTATCCTTCAAAGAAACCCCGAGCATAGCCCGCTCAATAGCGCGCTGAGCGACCTTAAATTTGTGAACCAGCCCGACTGTCAGTGTCCACGTCTCAGCACCGTATGTCATAACGGGCAGGACGCACTGGTTGAAGACCTTAGTCTTCAAACATTGCGGGGTTGGCGACGAGAAAACTTGACGCAATTTTCCAAACGCTGCCCAACCTAACCGGATCCTTCTGTCGGCTTCTTTCTCAAAGTTGTGTCTACCGAGCTGGATGACTTGCCCTAGGTAGACATACTCCTTCACAACTTCGAGAAGCGACCCTTCGATGTGGATTGGACTCGGCAAGACGTGCGAATTGTACATGATTTTCGTCTTGTTCAAATTCATGCCGAGGCCAACCCGCCGAGAGGCTCCATTTAGGCTATGCAGCATCTGGTCTAACTGTTCCAGCGTCTCTGCCATTATGACGATGTCATCGGCAAAGCGAAGGTGTGAGATGTACTCGCCGTTTACGTTTATACCCTGTCCAGTCCAGTCCAGCGTCTTAAAAATGTCCTCCAATGCATTGGAAAACAGTTTCGGGGATATCAAATCCCCCTGTCTCACTCCCCTGAGCAGTTGGATGGGGGTGGTTTTCGTATTCTGGATCTGGACAGTCATCGTGGCAGCGTCATACAAACACCTCAACACTTCGATGTATCGCCAATCAATTCGACATCGTTGCAGAGAGGCCAGAACTGCACATATTTCGATGGAGTCGAAGGCTTTCTCGTAGTCCACAAATGTCATACACAGCGGCTGGTTGTACTCTTCGGTCTTCTGCACAACAGTTTGCCAAACAGTATGGATGTGGTCTACGGTACTGAAGCCTTTTCGAAAACCGGCTTGTTCTGGTGGCTGAAACTCGTCAAGTCTCCTGGCGAGAGGGTTCGTGACGACCCTCGAAAACAGCTTGTATACGTGGCTCAATAGTGAGATGGGTCTATAGTTCTTCAGCAAGGTTTTGTCGCCTTTTTTGAAGAACAGAACCACCGCACCTCTGCTCCACGCCTCGGGCGTTGTACCCTCTTGGATGACGGAATTGAAGAGACTCGCTAGCTCTCTGAGGACTGGAGCCCCACCCGCTTTAAGGAGCTCTGTTGTTATTCCGTCATCACCTGGTGCCTTGTTGTTCTTTAGCTGCTCGAGAGCCGCCCTAATCTCGCACTGGGCGACATCTGGGATGTCCTCCGTGAAGTGGCGCGTCAGTTCGGCACGATGGTCATCTTCACTATGTCCCGCTGGTTTTGCCATCCGCGTTGAGTATAAGTGTCCGTAAAAATCCTCGACTTCCTCGAGTATCTCGGACTTTGAAGTCACGATTCTACCATCCGCAGTTCTTAGTTTCGTCAGATGGGACCTCCCTAATTGCTGAGCGAACACTTTCGACCCTCGGTTCTGCTCAATCGTGACCTTGATGTCACGGGTGTTGGAGCACCGCAGGTCGCGTCGCGTCAGCTTTCTAATTTTTAGGTTCAAAGCCCTCTTATCTAACGAAGACGGCTGCGTGGATGGCAACTCTCGTCTTTCCCTCATAAGTCCGAGAGTTTCCGAGGAAAGTTTGGACACCTTACTTTTTTGCTGCAACGGGAAAAGTCTGCGGGACACGTCACGTAAGGCTTTGACCACCTCGTCGGCTTTCTCGTCGACAGTGCCTGTGGTTTCCAGCAGGGCGAATCGATTTTGAAGTTCCAGCTGGAACTTTTCGGATCCTAGAGCAGCTTGGAGCTGCGTAGGCCGGAGGGTTGGCCTCATCATGCAGACTCTTTCGGCTCGAAAATTGATATTTATAGTGCCTCGGACAAGCCTGTGATCGCTTCCGGTATTAAACCTGCTGATCACGGAGACATCTCTAAATATGTGCTTTATATCCGTCATGATGAAGTCTATCTCGTTCCTTGTCACGTTATCGGGGCTCTGCCAGGTCCACTTCCTCTGGGGCTTCTTTTTAAAGAATGAATTCATTAAGAAGAGCCCATGCGACTCTAAAAAGTTGACCAGCATTTGCCCCCTGTGATTCCTGCGTCCCAAACCGAACGACTTTCGATTCGCTGCGTTTTTAAACTCCCACTTTGGCATTGAAGTCCCCCATAACAACGTTGTAGTGGGCCTTTGTCGTACCGTGCATTGCCTTGGCAATATCCTCATACATGGCCTCGGCTATCTCGTCAGAGCAAGTCGAAGTCGGCGCATATACCTGTATCACTTTCAAGTAGTACCTGTCGGTGAGTTTCAGTACAAGGTACGCTACCCGTGTCGACACGCTACTGATTTCCACAACGCTGCTAGTGAGTTCCTTGTTGACCAGGAAGCCGACACCGCCTTGGGAGAGCTGATCACCTTCGCGGAAGTAGAATAGGTGGCTTGACTTCAGGGATATCGTGTCCTCTCCCTGTCTTCGGACTTCAGATAACCCCAGTATATGCCAGTTAATGCGACCTAACTCTACTTCAAGTTCGGCAAGGTGATGGTCCAGCCTCATCAAACGTCCATTGTACGTAGCCAGATGTAGTCGTCGTTGGTAGCCTGCCGTAACCCGGGGATTCTTCGCACCCCCCGTCCCGCCGTTACCGTGACCGCTACCTTGACCAGGAATAGCGGGACCACCGGGAACTGGGGGCCGTTGTTTTGGCACTTTAATCATAAGGAGGTTTAATGCCCGTAGTCACCACGCTGGGCAAGCGGGTTGGTGACCGCAGAGCCAATCCTTTTGCAACGATGACGCTGCTGCCCGTCATCGCTCTGGAGAATTTAGGTTGGCTTGTTGGATGGTTATACCGCCATCGGTCGGTCGCCAGCGCCTCGTCTGTCAGTGGCAGGGTGTACCGCGTGCAGGTGAGGTTGACATTTGAGGAGTCCGGTTGTTATGTGCTCCCCCTTACACCCCCTAGATAGTTGTGTTGTTGTTGTGCACAATTGCACATGCTTACCAAGAATCGACGATAATGTTCAGGTGGGACGCGGAAAGGGTACTTCATTATTTGCATAGTGCACTAAACCTGACTATTAGTCACATAATTCGTCTTGTAGAGTGCGTGTGCGCTTTCGCAATTCCGCTTTCTATTTTTGCAAATATTTAACGAGTGCGTGAGAGTTAATCAATAAGGGTGTACCTAATTACTTTTATAATTAATGTGGACTTGAAAGCAGTTACAAACTACAAAATAACGTTTAAAGTAAGTCTTTAGAGCTCTTATTTAGAGCAATAGGACCTATTGAAGTGTTTTTATATTTAATTAAATAACCTTTAAACGGTGCATTATTTCGGTTTTTGTATTGCACAACTAATTACTAAGAAGTTATGTACAAAAGATGATAAGAATCCGCTTAACCGTTTCAGAGATCCAGCAAAACCACAAACGTTACTCCAGCAGGATCTCGAATAACTTAGCAGCCGAAGAAAGAACAAATGTAGACTAATTAAATAGCTAATATTTGTTCCAATATTCCCACCATAAAAAAAATGTCTCGCTGCGGTAACGTTTTAAACGTTACCCCAGCAGGAAATGTTTTTGTGAAATAACTAAAAAACTACAAGTGATAAAAAAAATTAAAATGTGCGTAACAATTACAGAAGCTGGGCAACTAATTATCTATAAGATTTAAATGACTATTTTCGACATTATTTTGCAGGGGTAACGCACACTACAAATACTCCCAAAAGATAGATCTCGGTCAAATTATGTTATAATCACAGCATATTTTTTTTTTATATTGGGTTACGTCAGAAAAACTTTGTTTAAAGAGCAAATGGCTCCGTTTATGCAGACCCCATGACACTAAAGAGTATATTAAGCAGTAAACAGTATATGACATTCAAAGATGGCGAAAATTTATAGTTCCACTAATGGCTATAACTGAAGGGAAAAGTGACACTAGTAGCTGACTTTCTATATTAGGTCAGGGAAAAAGTTATTTCGTATTTTATATACAAATTCAAGATTAAGTGCTCGTGTGGCACCCAAATATCGAGCTTTTTTGTATACCCAGGCTTTTTCAAATGGGTGAAAACTGTTTTGTGATCATCCCCTACCTCTTCAGCTATATCGTAACTACTAATATCGGATCTTACTCCACTTATTCAAAAATGGCATTGACCTTATCCGTAACAGGGCGACCAGAACTAACTGCATCTTTGACATCAGAATTCCCGGACTGAAAACGCTTGAACCAACTTTGTGCTACTCTTACTGACACTGTTTTAAGTCCATAATCGCCACATATTTTTTTCGAGGCGTGCCGCATTTTCCTTTTTTTGAATTTCTTCTATTTAATGGTATCAAAACCAACCAGATACAAACAATATAGCCAAAGAGATTTTACTACAACTTTATACCTTAAAATACGAAAAAAACTATTTCTCCGACCTATTATTAAGCCCTCTACACATTGGAAATCTAGAAGGACGCCATGTCCTTTTATGCTCCATTCACTTCTATGCAAAACATACGTGATAATTGCCAAATGTCTTTTGTTGACATCATACTACTAATGTTGACATCATATATATTTAAAGGCAAATCTAAGAAAACAACGCTTTTGGATGAAGACCACCAAAACTGCGACCCGGGGATACGGCCAACATGAACTATGCACGATGGTTTGTTGCCTTTCAACTGCAAACCAACGCGCTATCGCTTTCCGTAGTGCATCGTACACGGCCGGACAGTCTCCAATGTATAAAGCTTCCCACGACGCGTGTCCCTCAATTTGTCGGGCGATGTCCCACAACATGTCTGGCAACATCGAAAACGATGAAAAAGGTCGTGAGGCAAGATATCTATAGACGTTGTTCGACATCGGCCGACGTTTCATGCGACTTGTATCGTGGGACATATGTCCAGTGAAGACGAGGCTTTATCACTGACAATACTTGTCACTGGGCTTAGTGGGACAACCGTCAGTCGTGATGTCATTTCCAAATATTTTCAATATTACGGGGTATTTATAAACAAAACGACCTGTGAAGTATTCAGGTCGCGCATTCCATCATGTTGTTTTATTATATTGGTCGGCTTATTCCTACCTATCATGTATTAAGCTTAATAAAACATTTATTTGGTAGTTGATTAAAGCACTTATATTATATTATTACATTCTAATCTTAGAAGAACTTCATCGAATAACTGAGTAGCCGGCGTGGGCGTCATGCTTATCGTCGGCATCACCATACGATGCTCATCATACCTAGTATCATCTGTAACCTACGGCATTGCTTTAAACTCGATCATCTCTGCCAAAGACATTAAATTATTATACTATTTTAAATCTCTTTGATCTCTGCACACCTGGATTACGTACAATCCTTGTTCTATACTTCACCACAAAACAAATAAAACTAGTAGGTAAACAATCTAATTTACAAAAATTTACAACGACACATCAGGACAAGACAGTGTGGTGACATTAAAATATAACAATATTATGACATTTCTGATTTGAAGCTGACAGCAACAGATTTTAATGTTGCAATGAAAGCTAATTTCTTCAAAAAACTTATACATAGTGCATTCATTTAACTGTCATTAACAATAAGCTAATACATATTTATTAATATATAATACATTGTGCTCGGTTGATGGCATTAGGCTCGCCCCGTATTACATGGGTCTTAAACATAACTGGCGAAATGAGGATGTACTATAGGTACACCTCTGCCCAACCCTTCGGGGAAACAAGGCGTGATGTTATGTATGTATGTATAAAACATAATAATCCAAATTGAAATAGGCACTGGCTCCAAAGCTTAGAATAACACTCCTGTGTTTCAAAGGACAGGAGTCTGCTACTCCAAAATGTTTTCTATTTGATGGAACAGAACTAAGTTGTCACAGCAATATAATTAACATCTTCTCGTGTAATACTCCTCTAAAAGAAAACGAGTTAGTAAGTCTCTTAAATGCACACATCAAAAGTGCCTAGGGACCAAGGCATTAAAAAAAGAAACTTGCCGTATTGAAATTAAATAAAAATGTCTATTCAGATTGATTTAATAAAACGTTTTCTTATGTGTAGATCGACGAAGTAGGTACTCTCTGCTTTTGCATTAATAAAGACGCTTCGCGATTTTTGCTCATGCAGGATTTTTCACCTTAGTTAATTCTGACATTAAAATGTGATAAAAAGATAAACATAAAAGTTTTTAAAGGTTTTTATAGCGTAAAATAAACAATTAGTAGTCTGTATTTCCATCGTTAACGCGTATATACAATAGCAGCGATTCGGCATATACTCAATATGAGTTCATAAAAATCACGTTGTGTAATGTCCGCTCACGTCCGTTGTAAAAGCCAAAAAAAAGAGGGTTGTATGTACGGCATCCATATTTGGCAGAGCTCTTCTTTGAACCATATTCCATGCGTCCTCAATGGGATGAAAGTCTGGCGATTGACCAGGCCATGGTAAGATGTTGATATTAGCTGCAGCAAGTGTGTTTGCAACGACTCTGGCAGTGTGTGGACGTGAATTATGATGCATTAGCATAAATGAAGCACCAAATTGGGTCCGCAAAGGAATGTCAATATCTGATACAATCATTTCAAAATCTGCATTGAGATTGCCTCTTATCCAATAAAATTCAGTTCGGTTTTTCTGCCAATCCAAATAGCCGCCCATATCCTGATTGTTCAACCACTGTATATGCATGGACTTCCTGGCACGATTTTAAACGTTCTTGGCATGGGGTCCTCCAATACCATGTACGTCTAGTATCTGGCCTCATACCAAAGCGACATTCGTCAGCAAATACACAAAAAACGCTACTTCTACCCAGCTACTTCTTCTGCCCAGTTTCTGTGTTCACGAATCCATTGTAAACGGGGTTTGCGATTGCAGGGCTCAATAGGAGGTACACGTAGCGGCCTTCGGGAACGGAGATTGGCTTCATGTAAGCAATTTCTTATGGTTTGATTGCTTATTAACATCCCTGAAGAGCTAAGTATAAAGCCTTGTAACCAACATCATCACGGTTATTGTACGATTTCGTCGAGCAGTAATTTGTGTGTAATGATCTGGTCTGAGTATACTGATGCGAGCTCGTTCTTCATGTCGTTCTGCCACGCTGCTAGTGATGCGGTAACGTGTCCAAAATCGACTTATAACACTCTGCGTAGTGCCCAGAGCGATTGTCACATCACGTTGCCGAGAACCAGCTTCCAACATTCCCACAGCTCTGATCATTTCTTTTCGGCTCACGTGACGTCTTCTCTCCATAATAACGTTCTTTTGTATTGATTCCACTCAGAAATATGGCAGAAATTTTACGGATTTGACCTCGAACTCGTTTTGCTGGATAATATAGGAATACGAATTGACAGAAGATTTTCATCTTTTGGTCTTTTGGATTCAAAACTATTTATTCCCTTTTCAAATGATGAAATTTACTAAAAAGTATCCATACGAGTTACAAAAAATATAATAAAAAGAAACAGATGTTTAGTAACTAGCAATAACGTACTTGATCCCTAGGTACTTGTTGTGTGTACTTTATATGATGAAACCACTACCAACAAAATTGTGCTGATTAGCAAATTCAAAAAAATTAAATACCATATTCTGGTTAGTACGAGATTTACTCAAATACTAGTTCTTTCTTTTCTTCTTTGTGCAGCTAAGTAAAAAAAGCTAATGCATACAAAGTAAATCCCTTATAATTTTTATACAAGATGAAATTGAAAAATTGCATCAACTCGAAACTGTTACATAATCGTTATTAATTGTCATTTCCCAAATCTAAATTATTGAAAAATTGTGTAATAAATACAAGTAAAAAAGAAACAAGAAAATTAAAGTATCAGTTTTAGCGTGCGCCCACAGAGTAATCCATTTATCGCAAATTTCACAACATGAAGCAAGTTGGCGTTGAGCTAGCGGTCAATTACCTAATTATGACCGTTCCTACGATAAAAAGGGCGCGCGACGACGCACAGTGGATCGAAACTGCTTTAAGAGCGACATTCGTTATTTTTTTACATTTTTTTTTTTTTTTTAATTACCTATCTAAAGATCTCGTTATTCCGATGAATAATTGTCATTACAAGTTTTTCTCTAAAACTGATAGTTTGCCCGGAAAAAAATATTTTAGATTTTTTTGTATGGAATCAAACAGAAACTGCTAAAATTTGGCCATGTCTTCAAAAACCAGGCTTTCAAACTACTATATTCTTATCCTTTGACTTGTTGGCTATAATTCTACTCTATCAGCGTACGCCCATAGTTGCCCTCTCAAGAGTTACGAGGTTCGGAAAAATGAAAAAAAAGTATGTCAAAGTACATTTTCATTAATAACATCATAGATAGAACATTAAAACATTTATAATTAAGGAATTATATTAATTTCAAAACCATACAAAATCGAAAAATGGGAAAAAAAACAAAAAAAAAACAAATTAAAGCAAATGATAAATTTATTAATATTGATAATTAATTTAATATTGTAAAAAAATACTATATATTAGTAATTATATACAGTGAAAAATTTGCTAACTATCTGTTTTAGAGAAAAACTTGTAATGACAATTATTCATCGGAATAACGAGATCTTTCGATAGGTATTTAAAAAAAATGCAATTTGTAAAAAAAAACGAATGTCCCTCATATAGCAGTTTCGATCCACTGTGCGACGTTACCAAATCACTTGCCTACACGCACGTATGTGCATCCTTTTCCTTTCTTTCGGCCGAATGACATGCTCTAAATTTTCTTTATAACACATTAAATTATATATTTTAACAAGCTGACCCGACAGACGTTGTCCTGTCTTAACTATGAATGTCATATGTCGTTTAGTTTTAGTTTTGACTATTGACTAAAACTAAAACTATCGACTCATTTATCAACCGATCCATCCGTGTTAAACGATATTTGCAGCGCGCATTCTCTCAATCGCTGACAGTTATTTCAAAAACTGACAGTTATGTAAAATTAATATTGGCGTTAGGTTTTCTTAAATTTTGTAACGTTCCCATCAACTTCCTTATTTTTTTATTTCATAAGATCCTTCTCCTGAGAATAACGAACACAACATTTTTTTTTTTTGTGAAATCGGTCCAGCCGTTCACGCGTGATGGCGTGACCAAGGGAAATAGGGATTCATTTTTTAACCGACTTCACAAAAAGGAGGAGGTTCTCAATTCGTCTGTATGTTTTTTTTTTTTATGTGTGTTAGCTCATAACTTTTTTCTGGGTGAACCGATTTGGATGATTCTTTTTTTATTTGATAGGTGGTGCTTCACATGTGGTCCCATTTAAATTTGATCAAGGTTTGACCCGTAGTTTTTGAGTTATCCTTAATACTGCAGATTTTTTCCACTTAGTTTATATGGATGATGTGTTAATAATTTCCTGTCACTGTTATTTACACACCAAGTAGTGGTATACGAATTTGTGTGTACCGCAACTAAAAAGTGAAAAATAAAAACTTTTTTACAAAAAAAACAACCGACTTCCAAAAAAAACACTAAAAGACGTGAAAAATAACTTTACTTTCGGAATTCGATGGCCAAACACGAAAATACAAAACCAAAGGCACCGACTTCCGAAATTAAAGTTAGTTTTCACGTCTTTTAGTGTTTTTTTTGGAAGTCGGTTGTTTTTTTGTAAAAATGTTTTTTATATGTATAGATTTGGCGCACCTATTCAATTTCATCATGTCTAATGTAGGTACATACTTTTATTTATGAACGCTTCTGAAAGTAAATGACACCAAAGCTTCCATTCTTCTTTACACCGACTTACATTCGTAATTAAAGCAAATCCTAAATTTAAATTTATTGACAGGCGGAAGAAATTTTTATTTTAATAAGTTGCTATTTAACGCGCGGTAAAATTGTTTCACAATGGATTTTCTACTTTACAAAGATTAAAGTTACAAGGGTCTTTCATTAGCAAACTTGAATTGCGTAGGAGAAGAAATATGAGCCAACTTCGATCATTGAATCGAAGACGCCCGAACGCCTTTGAATAGAATTTATACAGAAAAACCTGTCAAATTCGAAAAGCGAGTTTAGGATAATTGTTCCGTAAGTTAATTTTATTCCTTCACTTTTCGTCGAGTTACAGAAATAAATCTGAGAAAAGAGGCTTACTGAAGTTAAATAAGAAACAATCAACAGCTGACAAAAAGAACTTTTGTAATAAGATTTTAGTTTTCATCATAAGCTCCTTAAATATTTACTTTTAGGAATGTGGCCATGAAGCCGCGCCGCGTCTGTCGTGCCGGTCCTGTCTAGTCTTCCATTATTATGAGAAAATGAAGGGAATTAGGAGGCAGTCTCTTTTGTCACTTTTCCTTTGCATAAACCTGACCTAGCCTACGCAAAATAAATAAATGTTAAGTGCGTAACTGCCTAGCACTTTTAAATTAATTCTCGATGTAATAATTTCTCATCATTATTTTCAATCAATAAGAACACCTACTTATTTTTAACAAAAGCATCAAAAAACTCAGTAATTTAATTTTTTATTTTGCATTACTTAAGTTATGGTTATGTATTGTATTACCTTTTGATCATTCATCTCAATGTTATCGAGTTTTTCGAGCCTTTATCAACCAGAAAATATTGTTACAAATCGTGTCCTTCTCACAAACCTATCTATATTGTTTTCTTTTGAAAGCATTTTTCTGTCTTTTGTGCCGATATTTGTCTACCTTGATTATACAATCATTATCCGCTTCTTTGGATGAATATGGTAATAAATAGGTAAGTACTTATCTACTATATCACGTAATACATTAAAAATACTAATTTATTTGGCAAGCTGCGGAATTAAATAGACCCGCAGTTAGTACGAGTTTGGTTCTTTCACTGACTTTCAATAACAAAAACAACCGACTTCAAAAAAAAAACACGAAAAGACGTGAAAAATTACTTTAATTTCGGAAGTCGGTGTCTTTGGTTTTGTATTTTCGTTTTTGGCCACCGACTTCCGAAATTAAAGTTATTTTTCACGTCTTTTAGTGCTTTTTTTGGAAGTCGGTTGTTTTTTGTAAAAAACGTTTTTATTTTACACTTTTTAGTTGCGGTAGGTACCTACCCCACACAAATTCGTATACCACTACTTGGTGTGTAAATAACAGTGACAGGAAATTATTAACACATCATCCTTAGAAACTAAATGGAAAAAATATGCAGTATTAAGGATAACTCAAAAACTGCTGGTCAGACTTTGATCAAATTTAAATGGGACCACATGTGAAGCACCACCCATCAAATAAAAAACGAATCATCCAAATCGGTTAACCCAGAAAAAAGTTCTAGGCTAACACACATAAAAAAAAACATACAGACGAATTGAGAACCTCCTCCTTTTTGTGAAGTCGGTTAAAAATGTATGTGATAAGTCGTTTTTACTTTAATGAAAACTCTGTAGGTTTCAATTAAATTCTTAAATCGAAATATTGAAAAGAGTATGCTATGATGGTTTGGTCATGTTGAGAGGATGAATGAAGGGCGACTAACAAAAGGTATTTACAAGGCAGATGTGAGTGAGAACGCCGGGAGGAGACGCCCTAGGAAGACATTATAGTGACCTTATTGGTGATGTTCTTCAGAAAGGTCAGGTGCGTAGTACTCACAACCGGCGTGCGTGTATGACCAAATGTATGAACGTAAACGAGGCAAAAGGAGCATGTAAGGATCGTAGCAGGTGGCGTTCTGTAGTTCCTGCCTACCCCCATGGGAAGAAGGCGTGAGTTTATGTATGTATGTATATTTACATAATTTATAAAGTAACAGCTATACAATAATAATAATAGTAAAGTAATGAGTATTAATTAAGTTTAACGTTATTCAATTGTACTAGATCACCCAAAAATAAATGTAATTGCGTTAGATGACTCAGGCACTTTGCGGTATCAGCATACCTAATCATTTTCCTCGAGGACATTAGTTCTACATGATTATTTTTTTAAATATGCTTTTACTAATATTGACTGATTGGAGATAGGTTAATGTTTACCTAACGTATTGAAATATTGTTCGAATCATCATCGTAAATATTTCATTGTATTTGTATCTTGGCCAGAGCCACGGTACCTTGTACCTTTTCTGGCACCAAGCGATACAAAATGGCTATTTTTCAGCTGTTCTTATCAAAATAGGTTCGTAGCAAATATACAAAATTATTATTAAAATTAGGAGAAATCCCATTTCATCGCGAGACTGATGGAAAAATAAAACATTAGTCTCACGTGTTTATCGATACTTAATCATCATTTGTTTGAAGTTAACAAAAGAGGCCAAACTATAAAACCAACCTCCAAATAGTTCACTTATGCACTTCTCCGATGCTTTGAAGCAAAAACTACACAACCGTAACACAGTTAGTGGCTTAACGATAGCTGTAAACGCCAATCGACCATGACGGTACACATTCGGTGCGTGCCGGTAAAAGTAAATCGTAAATTGTAGTAAAGGTAAACACACATGTGTGCAGTTTTGGCACCGACCACAGACGATAAATCACGGGAACATTGACAAACACGACTGGGCTGCAATCGGCGGATGTCCCTGTCTACACTTCCGCGTTGCGATGAGTAATATCCCAGTCCGTGGTACGGAAACATCTACACTTGGACGCTGGGGCCAATAAACACGTGCTGGAAAAATTGTTATGGCAATTATATTTTTTGTGATGGCAGAAATGTATTTTTAAGTTGAATAATCGATATAATATTGGGTATAATCAGATTATTTTAACTAGTTCTCTGTTTGGTATCCCGCATTTGGGTTCACGTTGATTAGTTTACTTTTGAGTCTGCTCTACCATCTTTTTGTCCCCCAGTCCAGACTTTTCTGGCCTTGTCATTTGTCCGGACTTTTTGATTTAAGGGTTTATTTTTTAAATAAAAAAGCCAAATCATACCTAAAAAAAGAAAGTTTAAAAAGCTAAATGTCCGGACTTATGTTAGGGCTTTTCAAATTTCGAAATGATACCCTCACCCTCAGATTATTTTCGCAATCTGAGTCCGATAAGTAGAAGATATGACAATAGGAGTAATGATAGAATTAACTTCTCAATCATCACTTCTTGCCTTCGTCCTAACCTTATTGACTGTTGGGTTTCGTCTTAAGTTCAGTTAAAAGAATGCCGATGAAATTTTTTTTTCAATACACTTCCTCGAAAACTGGTTCTTATCGCACTACGATTAGGTTGAACATGCAATGTATTTCACACGCGTGCGTTTTTTTCACGTGTGCGGAAATAAAAAGTGCCACATGTTCACAGATAACTATACCTATAGGCACTTAGTCCAAATTGTTCAATGCCTATAGTCGGCGGTGATAGTTTTTTAAATCTCGGTAAAGAAATATGTGTCTATAAGCGGCGTTATTATTTTTTGAATATTTAAATAATGTTTATAAAATAGCATCAAAATCCATGATTATTACAAAAAAAATACGCTTATGAACAAATTAATATTTATTTGTGTTCTAAACTCAAAAATATTTGAATTTTCTATTTTTCATATTAGGCTGTTTAGCGGCTTTATACCTTTGCTTCTCCTTTAACCTGCGAAGGTAAAGCGCGGGAAGAAAAGCAAATTAAGTCTTTTAAATCTAATGACAAAAATATTTTTCGTTCTTTTATTTTATATCCTCAAAAGTGTATTGAAAAACGTCGTTTGATACACGTGGACATATTATGTTATTGCAGTTCTCGGCTCCATAACACCCTCGCCTACGGCTCGTGTGTGTATTCCACCTCGAATGCAATAAAAAAAAATCTCCACTTGTATCAAAATGTACTATTATGCATCATGAACTACCCTTAATAATCTACATTGTTGAACAAACACTATCCAAATGAATTATGGATAGTAAAGTAAATTAATCGTGTAGTATGCCTAACCTAACCGACCGTAAAAGTAGTTTAAACTAACACTCTTGTATCTGAGTCAATATCTAAGCGAGCACTTCATAGGTTAGCATATGAGATCGTTTCATTATTTAATAGCGGTTACATATAGATAACATTTGATTTAGAGTCAGCAGTTTTTGGACAAAGAATGTACGAGTTTTCCTTTCTTTTACAAGAAAATCCATGGCAACCTGTGGGCACATATTTCTATTACATAAAAGTTTGATCGTCTCTATCTCTATTACATAATCATGAAAAAAAAGAGATGACAAGTTATGAAAACGTTCCGTTTTTCGGTCTAAGAAACATAAGTCATCGCTTCCATTCCCCTCGGCAGAAGAAGGCATACTTAAAGCAACAGAAAGCAACCCGGGAATACTGAGTGAATGCTTAGGGAAGTATTAGCAGAGTAGTCGCATCAAATCCCTGCAATCTACGTGCTATTTACCGAATCAACCTCCCAAATGTACTGCACGTCTAATCCGGTACGTAATGCCTTAACCACACGGTCTAATTTTGTTAATATTTGTATTAAGGCACACCAAAATCGCCAGGCGTGGGGCGAACGGGTTGTCCAGCCAATTAATACTCTGTCGCATCCCACTGAACCTCTCTCCATCCTGAACAGTTAATTAAAGGCTCACACGATACCGTTTAAAGGTATGAAGCTATTATAACTTTACGTAGATTCTAAATTAACTATCGTGATAGATCAATATGCTACCTAGGATTGCATATTAAATACAGCGTAGCTTCCAACTGAAATTACATTTTCCTATCAAAGTAAACGTTTGCGTCGTGCAAATCTAGCGTAATGTGTACCTATCCTACCTAAATAGGTACCTATGCTGGATTTTATAACAGATAAATTGTGTGTGTAACTTTATAAAGTGATTTTATTTATACGTTTTAGGTACCTACATATATTATGAAGTAGGCAAATATATTTTTATTCCAGAAAAAAATACAGTCTTATTCCACTAAACAATAGCTCGATGGTTAGAGAGTCAAATTAGAATCTATAGAATTTCCATGAAATAATATTTAGATTATACAAAAATAAACATCACTAAAATAGGAAATATTCCACTTTACACAACGTATTACGCTAAGTAATGGAAGACAATTTTTCAAACAACCTGTCAGGAACTTGAAAGTTTAATAAATAATAAACACTATTCCTTTATGTGCTGACGCGGCAGGAGTCCTACTAAAGTTATTTAGTCCGGCACCCATTCTTCTGATTTTTATTTAGCACAAAAGATTTCTAAGCCGCCATTTTGGTTGGGTATCCCATTACGCATGCCAGGAAGTATGAGAGCACAAAGGGAATGAAGGAACGGTGTGGGATGGTCCTCCTTTATTTATTCAGGACCTCGCAGAGGAAAGTAATTCATGCGTGTTTATTAAAAAGCTGAGTGGTTTTATCGACCGAATAAATTAAAACACAACGTTACGTACCGTTTGGTATATTAAAATTCATTTCGTTTCCGTTTATAACGCGTCGGTTCTGATGGTGTAAATTGCTGTAATGCTTATGAAGACATAATTTGAATACGTAAAAAGTAGGTGTATTGAAAACGTTCAAGCTGACTGAATAAAGCGGTAGCGAGGAGTGCATTACTGCGGCCCGGGGAGGTAATTAATAAACCGGGCACGGTACATGGATAATAATGTAGATGTACGAATGCGTATTTAAAACTGCTGAATTATGTGGTATTGGATTATTATGTTCGTTTGAACAATTTAAAGGATCTTGTTCGAGGTTTTTTGTAGTGAAACTTGATATCATTATCTGATAAATATTATAGATAGACTGTGTATTGATTGAGTACCTATAGGAATGAACTCATAGTTGTAGGAATGATTTCCATAATTATGCTATGGGATGTGGTCACAGAGTACTTTTTTATATAGGTGATGTGGTCACATTTTCATAGTTCGATAGCACAATCTGCCACCTTTTGTGGAAAAAAAAATGCGACTGCTAATAAGTCACTATCCCTTCTGGTCGTTTATAGGTGAATTCTCCATAGAAAGGGTAACATAAAAAGTAGGTTTACGGATATACGGTTTTCCGATATTGCGACATAAGTACGACGTCGTTACACGAATATGGATAGCCATTTGTCATGATTTGCCATAACACCAATTCGTTGGTAAAATATAATGGTTTCTAATCTAGGAGAATAATTGATGGCGGGTTTGAAGTGTCAATGTAATTTTATGGTTGAACACAATTTTGTTGCATAGGCGGCGTATTTAAATATGCTTCTTTCGATTAAAATTGTTTTATGTATTGTGTGTTGTTTTATTTATGTCTGTACCAATTCCAACTGACAAATATTTAGGGGGAAAATGTTAAACATTTATGGACATTCTCAAAAAGTGAGGTGAAAGTTTCTTATTTCTTTTCCAAGCAAGAAAAGTCTTGAGATTGATGACAAAGGAACTTCATCAAACTCCTTACAATATTGTAAGTAAAGTAAAACAAAGCATAGTCGGTTTGCATATCCGTTACAGACCCCAAACAGTTTTCCTTAGATCCAAAAAGGAATTTTAATTACAGAGAGGAAATAAAATTTATTAGTAGGTATTTATCGATGTGCCTTTGATTAAACTCCGTCCGACATCCAAAGCGCTCCTTTAATTAATAGTAAAAATGTTTTTTCAGTGAAGTAATTAGCGCCCTTATTGTTTTACTTACTCCTTTTTGTGGATAAATTAAAGCCTTTAAAAAGGGCAGAAGTGTTCGACTTTGTTAAATTAAAAATGTTTTTTTATCTCAAAACAGGGATGTGAGCTAGCAAGACGTTTATTGTTGTGAACAAAGTTTTCAAGAACGACGTTTCGCAGCAATTATGTTTAATAGTTTAACCTGTTTTAATCTTAGCAATTTGAACAGACATTTGAGTTAGTTAAGAAGTAATTTGTTAAGCGTAGGTGCGACGGGAGCATGCGACAACGGCATTCGTAGTTAACTTGATAAACTTTTGCCAGTCATGTCTTGTTTCATTATACTTGAGCTATGGAATGTGTCTTTAGACGAAGGAACAGCAGCTGATATAGTGAAAATTTTGCTTAAATATTCTTTAAAGGGTTCCGTATCCAGATTTTGCCAACAGGATCTTGTGACCAAAACGGTCAACGGCAATGTGGCAGGATCAGGTCAAGAAGACGGGACGAGCTTGCTACCTACGACTTTGTCTGCACAAGCTCATGATCGGCAGCTGTGAAAAAGAAAGGCAAGCCTCTGCTTCACAGAAGGACAACATAGGCTTAAATTGCTTTCAACTGTAATAACTTTAACGTGAACGAAATAATATTTTCGGGGCAACGGTGTAGGCGGGCGTTACTCATGAATTAGATGTTCTAGCTTTCTATTTACCTACCTACGTAAGAAAATTGAAATGGGTAAAAACTATTTATATAGCAAATTGTACAACAGCAATAGCCAACCTTTTGAAGGTATCAGAGTACTAAATAGAATCCACATTTGTATTATAATTATTACTTACTAAAGAAAACTTGGGAAGTTTATTCAGAGCAATTACGCAGAATACGCTAAAGGCATATAATAAAACTTTTTGCTTTTATTGTGAGTACTTAACAGTTATACCAACTTATATAAAGTATTGGAAAGTATATTTTTCACGCATAAAGGACTTATACCTAACAAGAATATGAGAGCTTAGGAAAATAAAGATACATTTGTATCCACTTGGCTAATTCCAATATTATTATCGTTTTAGATTAGTTACCTTTCTCACAACCCTCGTCGTGTGAAAGTGACATTTGATTTAAGGATATTCAGAATAAAAACGTAAACGGGGAATCCTCAACAAAAAAGTATTCTACGTCAAAATTAAGGTAAATTCTGACACATACGTAGACATTTCCACAATATAAAGGTAAAAATGTGTATTAGAAAAAATACTTATGAAATACTTTAGAAATAATTTGTGTGGAGATAAAATGAAATATATTTCATACTACCAACTTCTTTGTCCTCATTTAATGATTAATCTAGAAATATTTTTCTCAGCACCTAGGATGAACTACTAAACGCTTTTGTTTATTAATAACTTCAAAATGTTTCTATAGGCAGCACTACGTTAACTTCGAAACACGCTTGATCCATCAAAGTAGGTATCTACTGGTCAAAGGCTTACTTGGTAGAATAATTTTACTGTGGGGCGTGTGGTTTTCTACTTCCATTAAATATTTCCGGTTTTACGAGTTTACGCTTTTAAATTAAAAAGTTAGAAAACACACTTCAGATGTACCTACGAGTATATCTAATGACTGTAACGTACCTATACCCCTTTGACCGAAATAGGTAACTGATGAATAAAAAAGTTCTTTGGCGAATCGTACCTACTCGTACTACGATGTTTTTTTCGGCGATTCATGTGTGGAGAGCGTAGGTGAAATGAATTTTCATCCTCACGATTCATTAACAAATGAAACCAACGTTCACTGCATCGTTTTTGATGAAATGTGTTTCATCCAATCGTATTTCGAAGTAACATTAACCTCCAATTTATCTTTTATAGTATTATCATCATCTACATAACGTTAACCAATTTTAACATATTTCCCAGGCAGTTCCGTGGTGAGTACAGCAATATCCCCTCGGAATCGTTCACTATAAAGTCGATAAAAGAGAGCCACGTTCTGCACTGGACATTTATGAACTCAAGCCATTGAAAAATGGTGTGTCAATTGTTCACTGTAACTATTGGATATACGTGCCTATGGTCTCTTTAATATACTGCCTTGGAACGGTTAAGTGACCGGCTCTGTTTTAAAATATAGGTCCCAGACTGCCGCATTTTTTATGAATACTAGTTTAAATAAAATGGAATCTCTGGAAATGTCAAACGGCATAACCGACGATTAGGGCAATACAGAAATAAACAAATGAAGATCAATAAACATAGGCATGAGGAAAGAGAGAGAGAGAGAGAGTTATAAAGAGTGTTTTATAAATCACATAATCAATAACGTGGTACTGTAAAATTACGGTACATGTCTCGCTGTACACATGTACCTGATTCACAACTAAATCGAAACTAGGGAATTCATCAGAAATCATAACATTGGTTTTTCGTGTGAATCCATGTGATAGCAGTTATCAACGTAGATATAGTTTACGCTTTCCGATTTCTCTTTAGCTCTGTAAACCGAAAACTTACAGACGAAATATTGATTGCAAAGGCCAGACCGTTCATTTGTTATTCCAGCGGATTCTACTCCAATGTAAACGATCTGCCGAAGGGCAAATCAAATTGCAAGTTTGTTATAAAAATATCCGTATTTTGCAAGTTGTTCATACATACAGAAATATTTTGCACAACGTCTGAGGTTGTTTTATCGTATTATTTAAATGAGTCCTATTGGTGAAGATCGATTTTATTTTTTAGTACCATCTGAGCATGAAGTGCACTTAGTTTTAGTCTTTGGACGGTGTCCTTAGACAGATCGTGATCAAGATATCATAACCCTTTTCGTATCATTTCAACAATCAGATCAGTGAGTTGCCAGTTCTTTTTTCTAAATCGTAGCTATCAATCAAAAATTCTCAAAAAAGGCTAATATATGAGTGATATAATATGCTAGTGATATAAAATAATAAATACTTTAGGTTACCATAATGAGTAACATTTTATGAGTACCAAGAAATGACATGTGGGACATGAACTGCTGGCACAACGTGGAAGCAACGCGTGCCAAGCAATTACTGCTTTGCTTATCTTGCGCATCATACTCGTAATATTAAACATTCTAAACATTAAATTTTTCTACTGTCTCATGTACAAGGCAGGATTAAATCAGTATAGCAGTAGTTTCTTATTCACTGATAAAATTTGAAGCGTAAACGTCAAAAATTGAACAGTGACCTAAACGACTTCTGCGCTGCAAAGAATGCTAAGTTTTGTTCATATGGATCTTCATTTTTAACCGACTTCCAAAAAGGAGGAGGTTATATGTTCGACTGTATGTATGTTTTTTTTTTTTATGTATGTTCACTGATTTCTCCGTCGATTATGGACCGTTTTTGAAAAATCTTTATTTGTTTGAGAGGATATGCTCTCGAGGTGGTCCCATTGTCACCATGTCAGAATCTGATGAGGGGATCCCATGGAAATCGAGGGAAATCCTCAAATTTTATAGGCATACGTATAGCGATTTGGGTATTTTTTTTATAGTAACTCGTGCATTTGCTCTTGGAAAGCACCATTTGGTGAAGTGGAACTGATAATGAAGACCAGAGGTGCCCACGGGAACTTCTCAATAATAAGTATTTCACGGGTTGCGATTCGATTTTAATATGGTTGCTAAGCAATTTATGCTCGTCACAATGCATATGGTGAAATGGAGCTGATGGTGGCTTCACCATCGGCTCCAGTGGTTTTGGTTCTTAACAGGAGAACTCCTCAACAATTAACGTCCCTGCGTCGGGAAAAGGAATATTTTATAAAAGATGCTGAGCAGTTGACACTAGGCTATTATTTATTTATTAACACAAGTTTTGTTTATATTAAAATATGTATGTTTAGGTTAAGGTATCTATGGGCCTTTTTTTTTTTTTTTTGGGTGGGAAATCATCAAATGACCTCTCCCGCTCTGGGCGGAGCGGAAGGGCGTGTCAGACTCTTACTGACTAAAACCCACCCGTGTCCTTCACTTGCCTGTGCGCCAGGGCTACGGTAACTCTTTCGAACAATCCGCGACCCCGGCACGCATCGGCCCTATCGGACCCCTTCAATGATGCTGACATCTCTTTGAGGCGCGCGTGGAACACGACGCGCCGCCGACCCGGGCCTAGTCCTTACCGGACGGCGAGCTGCACATTGCTCGCCGTCCGCAAGCCCGCGCCTACGGTGGCCGGGAGTCGGCAATTGACTCCCGACGCCCAGGGTGTCTCCTCCTGCGGCGACTAGGGGCGTGAGGGCGCAACGATTGCCGCACCCTCACACGCTCCGCCTCCTCTTTCGCGAGCATTACTGCTTCACAGAAGGAGGTGACGGCTTCCCATTCCCTCTCGCTCCGTACCATGGCCTGTACCAGGGCCGGACGCGAGAGTTCGCCGCCGCCGATCGCCGCCACGAGGACACGGCGGTGCTCCACCCAAGCTGGGCAGACCTCCACCGTATGCTCCACCGTGTCCTCCGGTCGATCCACACAATGCCAACACCCGGGCATTTCCTCCCACCTTATCCGAAACAGGAACCTCCCGAAACAGCCATGTCCGGTGAGGACCTGCGTCAGGCGGAAGGTGAGTATCTATGGGCCTGAGTTGCCTGAAAATAAATGGATTTATTATTATTATTATTGTAACTTAGATTTATTAATAACTGACTCACTACAAAGTGAAAAATAACTTTAATTTCGGAAGTCGGTGGCAAAAAACTAAATACAGATACAAAGACACCGACTTCCGAAATTAAAGTTATTTTTCACTTCGTAGTGTTTTTTTTGAAGTCGGTTGTTTTTTTCGAAAAAAGTTTTAAAGAAAGTGGACTGGACAAGTTGACTTCATAATGTGTTTCTAATTAAGTATAGGGTCAGTATAATCATACTTATCCTATACAATTGAATTGAATTGAATTACGTCAATTCAATTGAATTGACGAAACAAAAAGTTAACCGTCCATAACGTAATGTGACAATGTGGTGATGATGCGAAAAGTAGTGGAGACAGACCTTGGGTAATACCTAATTACCCACTATGCCAGTAATAGGTAAAAAACCACCACAGTTAAGGGGACTACATGACCTAAACGCAAATTTATAATGCCTAAAAATATATCGTGCAATTTGAGTGAATTCGCAAAAATGTTGTTAAATGTATGTAGTAAGTTATGTAAATGTGTAAATATGTGTGTTCTAGGTTTTTCATACCTAAGTACTATGTAATTATTAGTAGAAGTGAGAGCACTTTAATTTTAGTTCTTAATGTATTATGTATATTAGATTGATAACAAACATAATCTTATTAATCCTTTGTACTTACTGCTGCTTGCAGGTCATTTTATTTTTTGTGTTTCGCTGTAGACATTGTTACTTATAACATCGCATTGGATTAGTCTGTAAAGGTGGTATAATTGTGATTAAATAAATATAAGAAAAAAATATATGATCCACTGCAGTAACCAAAATCAGAAAAATATATGATATTCTTCTGGATATATGCTAGTTAGATAGTGTGTTGAAAACATAATACAATTAACTTGATATGATAGAAAAAAATCGCGAAGATACCGCAAAAAAAAAATTACGATTAAAAACTATACTAATATACATGCAAACATTCAGATTTTTTGTCAGATTATTCTACAAGTAACATACTAACATAATAGTGTTTCAGTTTTTTTGTCCAATGAATAGATTTTTTGTAAATCCATAATTGCTTCATATTTTGTAATAAATTACCAGCGTTGTGTCATCGCGCGTCTCTTTCTTTTCTATGCAATCCGACAGTGACCGCGCTTTAGCTCTTGTAAGCCTCTTAATACAATGGACTGCATTGAAACAGCAACGCAATAATTATTGTATTTTGCGTACGCGCATGAAAAACTATATTTAACGAAACGCACTCACTCTTCCCCGTTTTCCATTTACTGTAGACAAATACTGTGATTAGACCCGCCCCATTTTGCTTTCGCCCCCATTTGTTATAAACGAACATTACAATGCTTGTAACAAAGCTACATTCAAAAGGATACGATGTTAAACACAGATTGTTGCCACTGATAATGTTACGAGTAATGAATGAACTGCTCACAAAATTAAACGTGTGTGCCTGACGTTAGCATATTGTTTAGTTTATGAACTAAACATTATGCTGTTTTGTTTTGATGGCTATTGTTTGTTGCTTATACGGAGTATAATTCTGACAAATAGGTATGTATGATAGGTAATTTAAGTAGTGTTAATTTTTGGGTACCTACTTAATTTAAAATATTTGAAATATCTCTTTGGGAAAAATTATATATGACGGAGATGGTATGTCTCTCTCGTTATTATCAGTCATATTCTAACTACTGTGGGCGTCCTATGGGTAGTGTTGGTTATTGCGCAATAGAAAAACCGTTTGCAGTTCAAATCAAATTATAACTTACGATCAAATTAATCACACTAGCGAATCACACACTGTAGGTACACGACATAACTATACGGAACACGTGACAGTAGACTTCTGCGTCTTGAACATCTTGTGTCTTCTGACGATGAGCTCCACCTGAATGGTGCTGACGGTGATGGGTGGCTCCAGAGCGCGGACGTCCTGCATGGATATCGTCGCCCCCTCATTGTCGTACGGTGGCATCTTTTACCGTCGACAACAAACTCTGCTTTGCTCTGGTCAAGCCTGAGCGTTATCGACTCTGTCCAGTGCCACCTGGTGGCACCGGCGTCCCGATTAGTCAAGTCAAACGATTGATTTAACGTATTTCCGACATATAAAACATTTATGCTAAAGCTACAAACAAGGGAAACAGGAGTTAAGTTAAAATATGATTGAAAGAATAGAAACGTAGCTTAGATACTAACACAAAAAAGTAGAAACATGACTTTACTGAAAACAGTATAGTTATAGACAATATAATAATCATTTACGATCAGCGCCATTTGTTATTTGGCCCAAAACTCAAAACAAATCCTATTCAAAACAAAATTCAAAACTGCAGCAACAAAACTAATTGATCTCAAGGACACTAACGACTGCAATATCCGTGAATGCACAATTTAAATTTAATTGCTACAGGTTGTACATAAACAGTTCAACTTCAATAATACGACCTAGATAAGCTGGTTCAGTCACTAAATAGATGGGTACAGAGGGTCAGTTCCATACAAACAGGGAATACGCACGGACACTTAGGGCGGATTTCACTAATAAAACTGAACGCGATCAGCACATTTAAACTGCGTTCGAGAGCTGCCAATTGCATCATTGCTGTGGAATATTGACACTGACAGCTCTTGAACGCAGTTAAGATATGCTGGTCGCGCATAGTTTCATTGGTGAAATTGGCACTTAGAAAATTAGACTTGCTTCACATACAGATAACTCAAATATTTTATTGCAGTCATGTGGTTGTAGATTTTACATTAAAGGGGTCCAGTAACTGACCTAAGCTCTGTCAGCGCACAGTAATTTACAAAGTAATAAAATTAAACTGACCCTCAATTTAGTTTAAGCATTTTCCGTACCAGTACGCGCCACGGATCTTTGTGTTCGTGAGCTGCCGGTACAAAATCCCAGAAATCTTGGAGATACACTTGTCCCATATGAAAAGACGCCTCGAATGTACAAACTCCTTCTTTTGTAAAGTACTTATTAAATGGTAAATCTGATCTGTAGCTAACTTCACACATTTATTTCTGTATTGTACGTACTTACGCGTTTCACACACACAGTGCACACATAGGTGTGCACACGTTGTACGGATCCGACCTTCTGTAAGTATCTATTCTGTGGTTCAATGTTGCTTCCTAATGGAATCGTGTCGTCGGGCGCAACACCATTCGAGATTAACTTTAATTAAGTGGATGTTATTTGAAACTTCAGCTGGGAGGAAATTTATCCTGTTACATAAACCTATGTACGGGGTAGATACAACTGGATTATGTATTCTTATTTGAGTGTTTACTTGGATGGAACTTGCCTTAATTGGAACATCGGACATTTATTAATTCGAAATGTTATAGCTATCGTTTATATAAGAAGGGTTAGCTTTCTGCACATGTCATGAGACCTTTATACTACGAGGAGATGCTTTTAAATTAATACTGTATTAGTAGAAGTCCTTAGGCACATAAGTCAGATACATACTGTCAGGCAACCGAACTCCTGAAAATGGGTATTGGTAATTTTATTGCCAAAAATCGTACTTAATTTGAAATATAATTTTCACCCAATTAAGATAATTATGCGGTTAATTGTTACTCATTTATATCGATCAAATATGTTAGTCAATGTCATGTCAAATACAAGTAAATGTACTATAATTTATTATTATCAGTAACAATTAGGGCATTAATTCGCTTTTAATAAAATGAAACAATTTCACAAAGGAAAATGTGATTAAATACATATTAACAAAATTATGCCTGTGGTGCAGTTTAATAATTTCCGTACCATATTCGGGGTTGTATCAAAATTGAAAATGTATTTGCCTGCACGGACTTGAATCCGAGTGAACATTCACAAGCAAATTCATGCACGTATTCAAATTTTGCAATTCCAATAGATACAAGCAAGAGTAATTTGAAATGAAAATAGACACGATCTGGAACTAAATAATTGAATGGTTTACCGTGTAGGTAATTAAAATCGCCTTTAGAAACAGCTCTCAGCAATTAATTTTATAATTATTTTTCCTAATAATTGACGCCTGCTTTGCTGCGTTAGATAACTTTTAAGTTTTCTATTTTAATTTCTTATAGTTAATTTACCTATCTATTTCTTCCGCAGAAATGTTAAAACTAAGCGAAATAACGTGTTAGAATTTATTAATGTTATACCAACATTAATTAAATAGCTTTAGCCTTTAGTTAAAATGTACAACCAGAACGTTTTCGCGCCGTAATTTTTCATAGATTATACTGATATCTGGAGCAGCAACAGGACCATTAAAGGCTTATCTAAACCAATTATCAAAGGCCGATAAGGGATAAAATTAATTGCACAGCCGAAGCGAAATTTTTGGGACAAGTTGTTACTCCAAAATTACGGTTGACCACATTAGATGTAAATGACTAACACGTTCGAGTTATCTCGCCCTGCAAATTCACTTTGGCCAGGCTCATAAAAATGATACATTGCCATACTTGGGTGGAGCTTTGGGGGCTTTAGACGATCAGGGCGACGTCCTGAGGGAACGCGTGTACCATAAACATAATCGCTCTCATCAGCTGCTGCCTCTATCGATGGGAGATTGCGCGTACATTTTTATGGTGTCCCGTTTACGAGCCGCCAAAGAATTTGTTTCCATATAAACTTTTATGAGCAGTTGATCGTGTTCTGCAGTGAAGAATGTTCTAAGAGTGTTAGCAGTAAAACAAATCGAGTTATTCTGTTTGTCTCCATTATGGTTTAGATGGTGACATAACAATATAGTACGAGTATGAGCCTTTCACCAAATCAAGATTTATTTTCATAAATGACTGAGTAGTTTCTATTAAACGGTTTTTGTTTTCGATAAAAGTAGACCACCTTCGGAAACACGAGTTATAAGGGGAGGATCTATAAGCCGAAAAATAGCTGAGGCAGCCTACAGGAGGCGGCGCCCGCGATATTGCACAAACTTTTTTGACGTTCTAACAATCTTTACTATCTATTTTTCTTAGACAGAAAAAATCACAGTAAACTCTCTCGGAAATTGAGCTCCTCGTGCCTCCAACATATTATCCCTATAAATTTACCTGACATCCTCAATATTTCAGGCGTTTTCACCGACCTGACCTCTTTTAATAAATCCCTATGTATATGTATACATGAATGGAATGTCTGTACGCTTTCCCTTTTTGTATTGTATGAACGATACAATTGGTATTATTATAGATCAGCCCTTTTATCCCTCTTGCCTACATTAGGTATGCGGTATTACGCAGATTTATTTATTTACATATTCAAGCGTTGAGTATTCGAGGTAGGAAATGAAACCCGTAACATCTGTTTGGTCTACAAAATAAAACAATGTCATAGGTTAAACCCAAAATCTGAAAGTTTATAAGCCAGAACTAAATTGTTTTACTTTAACTGATTTGGGTTACAACAACTAAAATGAATAATAGAACTCTAAAGGAAACTAAGGGTTTTGTATCATTAAAACGATTAGTTAGTACATAGCTCCTGCTGGAATAACGTCCCCTCCTTGTAAAAACATATTATATTGTTAAGAGGGAGGCGCCAGGTTGCCCACGAAATTAAATTTTTCTTATGTTTTTTGCAATTTGCAGGTCAGTGTCAGGTTGATGTTGAAAAAAATATGATTCGCGACCGTAACAATAGTATATATTTATAGAATCATAATCATTAAAATCATCAATAGGTACAACCACCTAAGTTCATATAATCCTATTAAATGTCAATTTTTATAACATCAATCAATAGGATTTTAGGAACTTAGAGGGTTGTATTGATGATTTTAATTATTATAATTCTGTAAATACATAGGTACTTGCTACGGTCGCGAATCAAATTTTGTTCAATATGTATATTGATTACCAGATGTATCTGGTATTGACCTGCAAATTGCAAAAACGTAAGATTATTTGAATTCCGCGGGTAACCTGGCGCTTCCCCCTTAAATAAAAATGATTTATGTTGCAGTGTTGGAACCCTTATAGGTAAAAGAAGAAGCTATCATTCTCCGACTCTTAATACTATCAAAGGTAAGTCTTTATAAACAGTCTTACATTGAATAATCCTCTAATCATCTACATTTATATCTGTAATTTTTATGGTGTACATAATAGAGAGTATTCTATTCTACTCTATTCTCATCTTTTAGTTAGAATACACTTTCACCGCTTACTAAACGGGAGCACTTTTTAGGTCCCTTTTACACCAAAAGGATCCTTAAAAGTGCTCCCGTTTTTGGAAAAAGAATCCAAGCATAAATACAACTGAACAAACCACAATCAACACAGTCGTATTTTTTTTTAAACACAAACTATCATCATTACAGAATATCCCAAATGTGTTCATTAAAAACAAAAGAATACTCATTGTATAACGCCATGCATAATAAAATATGCTTGTATGCAAAGTTTAGTGACCGCGCCCATCGGGAATAACGAACGTCCACGGTAATTAAAACAGCTTGTTTGTACAAAACTAAATAAATGACTCGTAATTATTGGACTGTGGCTAGTTAAACACTCTGGAAATTACAGGCGCTATTAACTCTTTAAATCAAGTCTCTTTTTGGTGTAAATATTGCGTGGACGCATTGATTGTTTATAGAATGCAGCAACTGTCACAAAGGATTGGCATTGTGACCACTGGTCTTTAAAACTACCTGGATACTTATTTTGAGCCCGAATCAGGGCCTGAAAGCAATATAGAGAGATTTAATGGTCTAAGATTAGGTTAGGTTAGTATGAAGGCTCCGGTAGACTGGCGCGACGCGACTCTAATAGAAAGAACAATTTATATGATAACTTTATGGAAATTTACTAAAAAGTATCCATAAAAGTTACAAAAAATATAATTAAAAATGCTGATTTTTAGTAACTAGCAAAAATGTGCTTTATCCCTGTACACTTTTGACGTGTGTATTTTATTATAATAATATGTATAGATATACATGTATATAGATTAAATAGTTACTACTTACTTACTAGATTTTTATACTTGTTCTGCTTAAAATCAACTATCACTAAAACCACAGATCTTCTCCTACAATTAAATTAATCCTTTCTTCTGAATTCGTTTTCATGTGAGCGTAGTTTTCCATTTATGCAATTAGTCGCTAAGTGAACAGTTTCACTTTCTTCGACGAACTTCCTTTCGGGTTTAACAAACAATTTCTTGTTTTAATTAATTTACTAATAGACTAGCGAACAACTATTGTAAGTACACATATAGGTGGGTACTAACTTACATTCTGAAGTTTTACAGAAAAATTGGATGTTATTCACATCACACAATAAAACGTTATGATAAGATGATATTGAATTAGTATTGACCAAGTCTGCACGAACCTTTATGTTCACAAAGTTGGTATTCCAAACTCGGGTAACGTAATGTAATGTAATGTTTGTCGTTGTATGGAATAACGAAAATATTTGTGGTTTCTTTGTTCATATTATAATACTTATGAAACAATAAGGTAAAAGTGGAACGGAAGATACACGTTACATAAAATAGGCATATGGATACATATCTAAGGAAGTTAACTAAGTTAATACAAACAAACTGTCAGACAAATAAAGAATATAACCAACAAAAAAAACAGCAATTCGTACAACATATCATGCCTATAAAGAATCAATATAAAGGCTTATTTTTTGGGGTAACAGCACGGATAGACACGGAGCAATTATTGCGCAAAAGAAATGCATCAGAGCCATTTGTGATAGGTATCCGTTCTGACGAATCATGTAAACTGTCCTTTAAAAAGCTAGGTATATTACCGTCACTCCCGCCCCTCTCGCGACTCTCTCCGTCTACTTCCGTCACTTTAAATTTAATAAGGGATTGTTCAAAAAAGCCTATCAAATGAACTCTCAAAATATCTATGTACTACTTGTACATACTTGTATTGCAGGATACTTCTAAATCAGTCAAGTATGCGAAAAGTTTCCCAGTCATGTGTATACGCATTTATAACAAAATTCTAAAAGAAATAAAATTGTTATATAATATTAACTCATTTAAAAACAGATTATTGGAATACATGACAGAACATAATTATGTGATATGAGTTTTTTTTTTTACTATAAATTATAAATTTGTGGACTTTTGTCAGTGCGGATAATGCTGAGATAAAACTATTATATTATTGTATTGCCGTTATATGTATGATATTGAACAACAATTAACTAATAATTATTTTGCATGCAATTGAGACATATCCTGAATAGCTAAACAATACTACATTACCTTTACATTAATACCTGACTAAAACAACTTTATACCATGTTTATGGCAAATAAAGACTTAACTTACCTTATATAATATTTATTCATACAAAAACTGCCAAAATGAACGTTATTTTCCGAAATAATTATGTAGAAACATGATCGAGAATTATTACGAAGAGCTTCTTCATTATAAATTCATAGTAGGTACCTACCTATTAGGTGAAATCATTTGTGTGAATATCGATTTCTATGAGAATTTGTGCTAGAAAGTTCATGATATTAAACGTACTATAGTAAATTAATAAGAGGAAAATTTGTTAGTTAAATACCCTATCCTATCATTATAATAATCTAGTTTTGGTACATCAAATAATAATAAAGTATTGTGTCACCACAATCACCGTATACCGTATTTTCACCAAAGAAAATGTTTACGAAAACATCACAAGAAAGGGAAGCCGTGATAGTGATATCAATAAAGAAAGTAAATTATAAGTGGCCCACACAAGTCAATATCAATAGATATATAACAAAGGCCAAGGAATCGTTACCGAAGGGCCCGGAGATCGGTCGCGTGATGGATGGCGTCCCGAGAGCCTCGGTACGTCGCTCAGTGTCATCGAACTTTGGCTGCCGATTTATATATATTATAGACTGATTGACAATGGAAATAACGCTCGCAATTGGTTAAAAATACTGGTTGAAATTAATTAATGAGTTAAGATGATTTATTGAGTATTACTGCAATGTTCTGCCGCCAAAGTGCAGCACTAGCACAAACAGTAAACAGTTTTTGATAAGTCCTTCAAAGCAGTTTTTCATCATCCACTTTTCAATGTCCTTATAATAATAATAATATAATTTAATTTATTCAGACAACCAATTATCCATTAAAATTTGAATTTATATTTATAATGTTAGTATGAACTTAAAAACTATGTTAGTACCTATGAACTAAGAGAGACTTAGTCCTCTGGGTGAGGCTCCACACCAGTGGGCTGTCTAACTTATTGCCTATGACATTCAGGATGCTGTTACTGCTCCCACGCAATCTGCTTAGCAGTGAGGCTGTCTTTTTGTGCCATAATATCACAGTACAGGTAATTTAATACATGAATAATAATAAAACTATTATAATTTAACACGTTTTCACTAATTGTCTGTTACTAATAAATATGACATGATGCATCATGGTGGTCTGTTTACGATTTGTGCTAGTGTCGCCCCCTACGCAGAGTTTTGGGTAATGTTCCCTTATTTTTAAAAGAAAATCTTAGCATGTAATTAGTATGTACTGTATAGTACAGTAATAAGATATAGTGTGTTTTTTTTGTGTCTCAAAACAACGAAACTCAAAACAATGTTTCGGTAGATTTAAGAATCGTTACTTTGACTATGAGATTGTTTTTTTGCATATTTGATCACCATCATTGTTTGCAGAGAGCCAGATTTAGAAGAAGTTATCTGTCTAAAGACATTTTGTTTCAGGACAGATAAGTACCTACACTTTAACCCGTGTACAAACTTAAGGGATTTGTATTTTAATGTAGGTACCTGTGGCGGCATGTACATCGCCACATGCGAGCTACGCGTCACACTGACGTCACGCACAATCCTACATCGCGCAAGCAGACTTTATCGCGCAACTAGCATAATATACAACGTCTCGACATCAAGCGTCGGGCAGTAGCCCACCAGACACGACACCCGTCTGGTCAGAGGATCCTCACTTTTCTATGGAGAATGAGTATTTAAGCATTAATGGTTTGTATCGGGCTTGTTTTGTTTCCAATACTTGTGTTGGTTCGTAGTAGTTATTGTTCTCAGCTTAAACCAGAAGTACCTACAATACAGAGACTGAATGACAGCTGAAATAATGCTCAATCTTTTAAAAAGGCGCGTTCTGAATCCATTATAATTTAAGATAAATATTATTTTTCAAATTTTATTTTTAAGAAAAACCTTGGCAATTTTCCGTAGTTAAGCACTTCTTTCTTTTTTACATCTGATCTTCAGTCTTAAAACAACACAATTTCCTAAAACTAAAATCACATTTTTCACGAAACTGTAAGTACTTTGTGCTGTTACGATTATGTCCACCGTAAATACGGTACAACATGAGCTAAAACATACTTGTGCATGATCAGATATGAGTGTAGTAAGGCGGAACATACTTGAATAGTTCAGCAAAGGAGCAATTTCACGGGAACTGCATCACACTCAGTATACTTTGTCATATGGATACAAAATTACATTGTGTTTGAAGCGACGTACTCCAAATAAATGAAATGCTCCAAATACACTCGAGAGCAATGAATCCGGGTCACTTAAAGAATCCTAAAAATCTCGGAAACTAAAAATGCTAGGTTAATGCAATAAATTGTATTTAATAGACAATGTAATACTCCTTAAATGAAGGTATTAAAACTTCTTAGTTATTGTAAAGTTATATCATAAAAAAATCAAATTTGAAAAAGGGCCACTTTCGAAGATGGAACTACGAAATTACAGCATTTGGTTTTGCTTTTGTTTGTAATCTGTCATTTATGTGGGTACATAAACCATGTTGATAGTGCTCTATATTCATTATTCAAGCTGAAATTATGTCGCTTACGCCTGAAGAATGCACCAGAATACTTACAATGCTGGAAACCGGCCGGAGTCAGCGCGATACAGCCAGGACTGTCGGTGTGTCGCTGTCAACAGTACAAAGAGTTCTCCGACGTTACGAAGAAACTGGTTCTAACCTACGCAGACCAGGAACGGGCAGAACCAGGTGTACCACAGCACGAGAAGACCGATACTTGGTGAACACCATGCTTCGAAATCGCTTTCTCACAGGAACTGAACTCACAAATCAGTTTCGACGCCTCGGAGGAAGTAACCCAAGTGCATGGACAGTAAGACGTCGGCTTGCTGAATCTAACTTAAAACCCCTTAGACCTGCAAACGGCCCTAAACTGGAGCGTGGGCATCGTATTTCAAGACTAAGATATGCCCAGAGCCACGTAAATTGGAGTATTGAAGATTGGTCAAAAGTTATGTTCTCCGACGAATCAAAATTTATGCTCTACAAGCACGATGGAAGACACAGAGTGTATCGAAGACCAGGGGAAAGATTCAAGCAAGCATGCATCGAAGAAAAAGTAGCCTACGGTGGTGGGTCTGTACTTGTGTGGGCCGGAATTTCTTCTGAAAGTCGCACAGAGCTGGTGATCATAGAAAACGGCTCTTTAACTAGCGTAAGATATGTGGAAGAAATCCTCAATGATCACGTTGGTCCATTTATGGTCAATTTAGGTGAGGATGCTATATTTATGCATGACAATGCCCGACCTCATACAGGTAGGATTGTGAATGACTACCTTCAAGAGATGAACATTACTCGTATGGAGTGGCCAGCGCGCAGCCCGGATATCAACCCGATCGAGCATGCTTGGGACGAGCTAGGCAGATGCGTAAAACAACGAAACCCTCCCCCAATCACGCTTCGTGAGCTCAAAATTGCTCTCACAGAAGAATGGGAGAATATTCCCCAAAATCGTATAAGGAACTTGGTGTACAGCATGCCAAACCGCGTAAACGCAGTAATGGAAGCACGAGGAGGCAATACGAAGTATTAAAATTCAAGAAAATCGTAATAAAGTTCAAAAATTTCATGTTTCCTATTTTTGTTTTAAGGAGAGATCAGCAGTTTTTTTCTTTATGTAATTTTGTGTTAATAAAATGTATGGTGACTCATATTTTTTTTACTTTCATTTAAGGAGTATTACATTGTCTATTAAATACAATTTATTGCATTAACCTATCATTTTTAGTTTCTGAGATTTTTAACATTCTTTAAGTGACCCGGATTCATTGCTCTCGAGTGTATTACATAATATTACATTATGTAATATTTGGAGCATATCATCGATTAAACTTCAATACTATTAAACACTAAAGGTATGGTGACGAATTGGGTGATATAACTCTTCACGATCTACATCACCCAATTCGTCACCATATCTGATACCTAATAATTACCGAACGTTAGTTGGTGATCAAAACTATAACTCTAGTTAGTACGTACCTTGCAGCTTTCACAGCAAAGCATAACTTTTTATCGCTTATAAGTGTTTTCATTAACTAAAATGCTGTGAGAAAGTTTTTATCAATTCCAAATTTCAAATAACTTCGATTGGTACCCAAGATAAACTTTGGAACCGGACAGTACCCACGAAATTCAATCGTACTCCTAAAAGTTACGCTAAATATAATCTAAATATCTATGTATACCACAGACTGGCTACAATCAATTACGAGTATAACCCGTTCAATAAAGTTATCCCTCTGCCATTTTCCTGCTGTATCACGGTGACGTAAATAAAAATAATAGCTTTCTTGATCGAGAATTCTTCATGAATGGTCAAGACATTTCTATTTAGGAAATAAGATAGGTACATAAGCAAGTAGGTAACCCAATATATTATTAAATCTTCTTGTTGTGAATCCATATTCAATTCCATACATTTATTCATTAATTATTTTTTCATTAATTCATTTTCATTTCCATTTTTTTATTATCCATATAACATCTATACTACTCTATATTAATATTATGAAGAGGTAAAATGTTTATTTGTAAGTTTGTAAGTAACTAGTAAGTAACTACCAGTCTTATTTCAATAATTCTTTTTGCATATGATAGCCCAATTCTTGAGCAATCAATTCAAATCATCAATCAATCATCATTTCAATTCTTTTTTCTTGAATTCTTTTTTGATTTTCTACTATAAATATGACGCTAGGACCCTTAGAAGCCGAGAAAAAAAAAGTACAATAAAACGCTAAGCGAAAACGGATTAATAGCGCGGGCAGGCGATGCGATGCGACGGGGTGGGTCGGGGGAACCAGAAATTTCACGCGAACGAAATCGCGGGCAGAAGCCAGTAATATTATAAAGAAGTAAAATATGTGAGTTATGACTTACGGAGCCGAAACGTGGTCACTCACGGTGAGACTGGTCCATAAGTTTAAAGTCGCTCAGCGAGCTATGGAGAGAGCTATGCTTGGAGTCTCTCTGGAGGATAGAATCCGAAACGGGGTTAGCCGCCAGAGAACCAAAGTAACCGACATAGCCCAAAGACTAACCAAGCTGAAGTGGCAATAGGCTGGTCACATCTCTCGCAGAACCGATGATCGTTGTGAAAACGAGTTCTAGAGCGGAGACCGCGCTTAGGCAGACGTGAACGCCTGCCGGCTAGGTGGAGTGACGACTTGCGAAAGGCGGCTAGCAGAGCCTGGATGAGGCGAGCCGAGGATCGGGCTCAGTGCCGTTCACTAGGAGGGGCCTACGTCCAGCAGTGGACGAATATAGGCTGATGATGATGATGATGCTGAAAATATGTGTATGTAGAGGGTAATCTTCGGAACTTCTGATCCGATTCTCAAACTTCTTTCACAATGGGAAGTTACATTATCCCTGGGTGTCCTAGGCTATATTAAAAAAAAATTGGGTTAGACAGAATCTTGTTTTAGAATGTCTACTGTACACGCCGGGCAAGCCGCGGGCGCCGCCAGTATTAAATAAATTAAACTATAACTTTCTTGGCTACAGACAGGGTATATAAACAGATGTAGGTACACGAGGTAGGTAGGTACGAGGAGAATACATATTTTCAAATGGTATGTTTGAGAAGGAGTTTTGTATTGTTTATGCCAATATTGCAGTCTTTGTTTCCAAGTAGGTACCTTGGATTGTGACTGCTTTAAAGCGGTCGAAATAAAATCTTTATTACTGATATAGTTCCTGTTTTGACTAAAATAGTACCAATGATAATTAGCCGTGACATCTTATAAACATTTTTAAGGTACTGCATTTAAAAAGAACACCAATTTTAGCCTGTTTATCATATTTCAATCGAGTATGACGACGTAGGCAATTATCATTATTAAAGGTCAGAGACCACTTCTCTCTATTTATAGCTGCTGCGAAAAGGCAAGTGTTTTCGAAACGAGCCCAGTCATACGAATCAGACGAATATTATATCTGATCCTATCGGAGTATCGTACACAACATCTCGAATCATGTAATTACACGAAACCCGAACAGAAATAGGTGGCATTTTTTATATAAATATAGTTCATTCATATTATCCTATTTCCTGGGTAGTTCTCAGGCCTACCATCGTCGTAATGTGCCTCCGGGATTTGTTACATTACTCGCAGCCTCTAGATTATAACTCGTGTAGAACATTAAATAGATGAAGTAGCTGTTCTAAGAAAGTGTTTTGGCCTTACTAACAAAAACTCGAACACCAAATAGATTTTCTTTTGTGACTGCAGACATTGTGAGAAATGATTGAGGCATTAGGATATTGGGACGAAAATATGTTATTGTGACCAATGATTGTCACTTGGTTTTTAATTGTTATTTATCAAATCAATCATCAAATCACCGAGTTTGTGGTTAGTTCTCAAAGGAATTGACAGCCTAAAAACACTAATTTAGCTATTTGACTTCAGAGAAAAGAGTATTTTCAATAACAACCACCAATTGAAACGCCCGATATTTCATTAAGTCCGATGGAACGGCAATCCGACACGACCGAAGAGAGATCAGGCGCAGGACCAACGGCATAACGTGCTTTACGAGGCACAGGGGTATCACACCGCCAACTTCCAAACAGAGAAGAGGGAAGAGAGAATGCACCTGTGTCTGCGCACACACTTCTTGTGCACCATAATATCTCATGCGCCGAAGTCTAGTCCCTGTTGATATTGGCCGCCATGGCCGAAATACGGTCTGGACAACTATATTTCATTAAGATAAAAACGTGATGTAACTTAAGAATAAGTATCCATGCGTAACCCTAGTAAAAACGCTCGGTTTTTATTCTGAGAAACTACAATTTAGGTACTATATCGAAAGGTCGACTGAAGTTCGTAAACATACAAAGATGTATTTGATGTTGTAATTACCCATGTTTTTTCGGCCAGAAAATTTCAGAGTCCGTTGAGAGATAAGGTCGAAAATCAAACTACGCATCATCAATCTTGATCTAGCTATTAATCTTTGTATTAAGTCTTTCAAAATTCGTTCATATGCCTTGGGAAATCTGCGTTCAATTAGTTTTTGAGAGTTTGATATTTTTATTTTGAATGAGGACTAGAGGTTCAATAAAGGAAAATAAAACTATACCGACTTTGATAAATAACAAAGTATCTCCTAACGTGTCCTCGAGAATTGATTACAAAAATCTAATTTTAGAATCGATAGATCTTCCCTATCTTACCATTGACCCTTCAAAAGATACCTGAAAGTCAGTTATTTAGCTGTTGGTTAACCATGTTTTTGGAGGCTTGTTTCAGGTAACCCATTCTTTATCCGCAAAATAATAATTAAGATCTTGATAAGTGTTATAAGGTAGTAAAAACTTATGTTATCATTTAACACTTATCTTATAGTTTTTGGTTTTTGGTTTCCGGGCTCACTTTATCTGGCGTAAGATATTGTGCTTGTGTTCCATAATCTATACATAATACAGGGTGACAGGGAAATTCGACCTATTCCTTGACAGGGGTTATACTAGAGGTCATTAGCAACAAATTAAGTCCAGTTAACTAGGGGTCAAAACTGGATGGTAACCAAGCTATGCCGGGTCTTCAATTTCTTAGAATTTTTCTGACTTACATTATTGGAAAAAAAAACTATATGACAGTTAGCGTACAAATTAGTAAAATGACTAACTGGTTTCATAAGCTTTCCAAAAAATTACAATTGTTATATCATCTTCAGTTAGAGTTAGAATAAAAAGTCGTTGATGCATTCCGTATATCAGATTTCTTAGAATCGAACATTGCACAAAAATAAGTCACTGCCATTTCAGGCTGTAAAACGTGTTATTTTTTGCCTATTGTTAGTCAATGTCTATGTCAATTTTGACTTCTACGCAATCACGGTCACCGCTAAACATCCGTGCCGCGAGCTGCCGCGGCACGGATGTTTAGGTACAAATGTGTACAAATATTTAGGCATATTATAGTTTTTTTCCAATAATGTACGTCGATTTACGGGCAGAATACAAAAATTAAAGATTATTGCTAGTAAAGGCCTTTTATTTCTAAGATAATGTAAGTTTTGGGCGAGTATTTTTTTTTTTAATGATCGTTCATTTTTCAGCTTCCACAAAAGTATAAATTTAATGTTTAGAGTGGAGTAGTTTTCATAATTAATTGTTTTTGGTAACAAGTCAGATAATTTAAAAAAATCAAAGAACCGTCATAGCTTGGTTACCATCCAGTTTTGACCCCTAGTTAACTGGACTTAATTTGTTGCTAATGAACTAATGACCTTTAGTATAACCCCTTTCAAAGAATAGGTCGAATTTCCCTATCACCCTGTATAATAAAATCGTAGCGAAGTCAAAACTCAAGGCTGCGGGTGTCGAATGTCGACCTCAGGACGAGCTGCTACTCACACCGACAACTTTATGTCGCTTCACTTGCTCCCGCGTCATCATTCCTGACTCTCTACATATTTTGGCTGCCGCGACCAAAACTACAGTGTCTAGTATACAGGAAAGTTTTATAAAAATGTGGCTGTTATTTCAGTAAATTGTGGTGTCTTACGACTACCACGCGCACGAAGTCACGGGCAGAAGCTAGTAATTTAGTAAAATTAAACGTCGGGTTTGATTAAAATAAATTGAGAGCTTTGTCCTAAACGTCAAAGTCAAAGTCAAATTCAAATCATTTATTTCAAATAGGCACATTAAAGGCACTTTTGAACGTGATTCTGATTATAGAAAGTTACCGTTATTATAGGGACCACTGTACGGTGTAGTATTTTCGGAGCACCCGCATGCGGTTGCGGCCATGCGGTTGCGGCAATCGTCTATTAAAAATAAAGATCTGCAGGCCCGCACCCCACGTGCGAGCGAAGAAGAGAATTCGATGCTGGAGTTGTAATTATCTGATGTTCGTAGGTACAATTTTTATTGAATTATTGTATCTCAGACCAAAAAATTGTTTCACTTATTAATTCAAGTAACGTGCACTGGTTAAGCTCCAGATTACATTGGGAATGCATAATGGAAACGTCAGCTTGCATGCTGTTCAATATGCCATTGAACATTGAATTGCGATCAAGAAGCAGATGTTACATACATATGGATACCTGCAAGCATAATAGTAGGCCATTAAAGGAGACATTAGAGGTCTTTGAGCAATCGCCATATTTATCAAACGCGCGGCCTTGCTCACGTGACTAAGTATTATGTTGGCATTATAAATTAATGGGAACGTGAAGTCATAGTATATTTGTAACTAGCTTTTGCCCGGGGCTTCGCCCGGGTGGATGTGGAAAAATATCCCAACGTACTACGGGGATTAAAAAGTACCCTATGTGTTAACACAAACACATAACATCACGCCTGTATTCCCCGAAGGGTTAGGCAGAGGTGTACCTATAAGATAAGATAAGATAAGATAATTTTATTTGCTTAAAACATGATATACATTGGTGTTATTATAGAAAATGAGATCATACACGTTTTGCTTAAAATTAAAGCATGCAAACTTATACGACTAAACAAATTTGAATTTAAAAACATTATAATTTATGTTCAAAAAAATCCTTAATATTATAGAAATTATTTTCATTCAGCCATTCATATAATTTAATTTTGAATAACCTGCAATTTAATATTTTTAATACATTAGGTAAATTATTATAAACACGTACACACATAGCCACGCAGCTTTTGTTATATTTTGATAATCTAGGGAGCTCATCTAGTACAAGTCTGTATTGGTGACGCCGACTGCGAGAACTTATCTCCTCTGCTGTTTTAAACATATAGCACACCCACATTTCGCCAGTTATGTTTATGTCCCATGTAATAGGGGGCGAGCCTATTGCCATCAACCGGGCACAAATCCAGACTCCGGGCTGCTACCAAGAAATTCGCGATGGAAAAACCCGATAACGCTTCGTCCGACCCGGGAATCGAACCCAGGACCTCATGCTCAGCAGTAGCGCTTGCGACTAACAAGGCAGTGTGTGTCTCTATGTGTTAATCCAGGCTATAAACTATCTTTGTGTAAAATTTCATCCAAATCCATTCGAGCGCTTTTGCACCAATCCAGAACTTACCTACACGTTCCCACACCTCATAGGAATTACATGTTTTTTTTAATATTCAATTTACAGTTTTGACTTCGTCATTCTTTTATTATATGTACTTATATTAATATAGATGTCCTCCACAATATACGTTGATTTTGTTAATTTAAAATAAATCTTGTTTATCAATAATTTCGCTCCTTTCTGGCTGGTAATCTGGACTGAAAGTTAAATTACGCGCGAACAACGCGCGCGCGCTCGCGTGAACTTAGTTATTTTGCGCGTTAGATGCAGACAATCAAATGATTGTAAATTGGTAGGTATGTGTAGCACATTATCCCTTTAGTCGACCAATTTCAAATAAGTCTTGTTCATCTTAAGTCTGGAAGACGTTTAGCGATTCGATCCATTGCAAGTGATGTCAAATTTCGACTTTGTGTACTAGTCATAATCAGACTATAAAGTTCCCACTGCTGGGACACAGGCCTCCTCTCTGAGAGATGGAGTGGGCCATAATCTACCACGCGGGCCCAGTGCGGGTTGGTGGATGTCACATGTCTTTGAATGTGTGGTTCCAGGACATGCCGGTTTCCTCACGATGTTTTCCTTCACCGTTTTGAGAGCAGTGGTGATGAAATAATTTACGCAACGTAAATCGTATGTCTGGGTTCGAACCTATAACCTACAACTTGTAAGTCGCGACCGGTACCACTGCTCTATATCTGTTTTGTATACTAAAACTTGAAAAAGTGGTAGGCAATTTTAAGATGTGCAAATGTTTGTGTATACCTACGTGTTAATTTTATCAATGGGCTCAAAATCAACAAGTTCAAATGCAAATATCGTTTGGAATGTTGGCAATGTAGTTACTCTCTGAGTTAAACTCGATATTCTAGTGTGACCCAGTAACCGTACCTACAGCTCTGCTCTTAAACTTAACGTTACGACTGAAGCATCGTAACATTTTTCTAACCATTTGCACCCATTTATGTCATAAACATTGCCACATTTTCTTGAAAGACTGTTTAGTGTCTCCAGATTTTATATTTTTGGCAGTTTTATTATTTTTCAACTATGTTAGGATTCGATTTTAGTATTATTGGGGCTCGTGTCTAAATAATAACAGCTGCACAGATCGTCCGGTGGATAGGTGACCATCCATAACTTACAGAGACCCCTCCGTGGCTCGGAGACCACATTAAGCTATTGGTCCCGTATGTCATTCGTAGATCTTTGACAGTCGTTACGGGTAGTCAAAAGTCCGAAAGTCTGACAAGAAGTCTTGCCAAGGGGTATAGTGTTGCTTAGTAACTAGGTTGTGGAAGTCAGATAGGCAGTCACTCCATGTGAAATTCTAGTATCTAATACTAGAATTTCCCCAACCAACTAACCAACCGCCACCAACCATGTTGGATAGTTGGTCAAAGGCTAGGCAGACTGATTTAGATTTACTTCTGAATGAGGGTAACATGCAGGAAAACTATAATTTCGAAACCCATTGTTGGGATAGGGATATTCTTAAAGCAGACTGGACCCAGACCGGAACCGCTACCCTACGTATCCTCAATAAATATGATACTTACGTTAGGCCGGTTTTGGAGTGAAAAGACCAATAACAATTGACAGCAGCAACCCTACTTAAGCCATCGAACAATCTGTACAGGAAAAACCCTGAATGAACGAATGTACTGTAATAATAATATCGTCTTCGACGTTATCTGAGATATTTAATAGAAGTGGACGGTCACTCGATGCAGCCACGTTGCAGCAGTAAAACGTGCACAGCGTAGAAGATGTCGGCACTTCTAGCTTCTTATCGTTTTAAAGGTTTAGCATGACAAATTCAGCTGATCGATTTATAGTGCGATAAATTGCAAAAAATGTATACTATAAGGACTCCTCGTCCCTATAATACCGGGTCGGATTAATAAAAGACTTGTTTAAAATTAAATCGTTTTACATTTATCTTTTTTTGGTGGATTTCCGCTTGTCAGTTCTAATTCATTTCTTCTACCTTCTAAATTCGTATTGGCGTTTATCTTATAATTGTATGCCATTATGTTATAGTTACTAGAAAAGGATGCATGCCACGAACTATGCAGGTCGTAATCTCTACAGTACCTACGTATCTTGCAGGATATGCATGCATGTATGTAAACAGTTTCCAGAATGTTATAAGAAGGGTGAGTCCAGACTCATACTAAGTAAAAAAATACTCAGAAAGTGATCGAAACAAATTTTTCTCAATGATTTCATCACATTATTACTAGATCAATTCCACAACACAGCAAAGTGTTAATTTCCTAAAATCAATTAACTCACTACTAGAGTGAAAACGATAACAATAAGGATTACCTTTGTCACAAAGCTCCAGTCTTGGCTCCCAATAATATTTCCAGAAAAAGCAAAAAGATTAACGTTTTGCAGAAAAGAATCTCTATTGGACAAAGAGAAACCGTTTTGAAACATTTAACGAACATGTCGCGAATTGTTGTGGCGATATGCTCAAAGATTATACCTATGTAGCGAAGCTACCTAAATATTTATATACTACCCTTTGCCATGGTTTCGTTCACGAGGCCTTCGGGATCCGGAAAAATGTTTACCTCCTGTTGTGTGTACGGATATTATACATTCTGGGCCTTAAATATTGTAGTAGTACACTTTAAGAATAGATTATTTCAACATAGTATTATAGTCTAGGAAAGATTCCCAACATGATGGATAATACTACCTACATTTATATTCAAGTGTAGTTATATATATATGATTTAACAGATATTCATGTAAGTATAGCGTGATTTCTGCGGCGTTAGGGATCAGACGAGCTTCTGGTCGCAAGTCTGACTTAAATTTTCAGGCTTACATTAAAATATTATTTCTGTACCTATCCTTTTGTAGGAGCAGCACCTTCCAGTTATCCCTATTGAGGGTAAAATCCTTGATCAACTATTACGACCTCCACTTGCCTAGATCATTGTCTTCATAAAAAATGAGGTTTCCTACATTTTAACCTACACGAGCGAAGCTACATTCAAAAGCAAATATTAATTTAATTTTAAACATGCCAAAGGAAAGTTTTAGCAAATAGACAGAATGCGGTGTCCCTGTTTGTTTTTACGAGGAAATAGAGTTCTGAGTGGATTCCAGTTTATACGTTTTGCATCTGGGATTCAAGGATTCAGGGAGTTTGAGATATGTGCAAGCATTAATAAAACTGCTGCTTGAAGACCTTTTCCACTAACCTGTTGAATAGAACGTCATTTAATCTTTGAGTTTGGGCGTCCTATACATTTTAGAGATTAGAAAACTGTCTATATTTTTTACTCTTGTCCTACGATATATGTATTAAAGTAGCATAAAATCGTATGAATTCGAAGTCGTGTCAAAAGTTACAATCAATCAAAATCAATTTGTTATTTTCCTTAAAAACAATAAAATAATACTTACAGTTCAAAGTTCTTATGTGGCAAAGTTTCACAAACGTTCCCCTCTTTAATAAATGTTTTTATTAAGAGGGTGTTAAAATGAGGTTCTTAGACAATAGTGCAGTGAAGTAACAAAGGCGAAATTCTGGAGTGGCGTAAGTGTACATAGGTCAATCCGTGCCTCCCGCTGAGCAAGGATGATTAATCGTCGTGGGGAGTCCACAACGAGAAAATAACTATTTCTCATCTTTTGAAAATGCTGTCCGAGCAAAACTGCCACAGGCAGCAGCCGTGTCACGCTAAGTACTTACACATCGATCCCTGAATGCTGATTTTATTAGGTATATTGCGTCTTGACATGCACCCGTCGCGAGCTTCGCTTATGTAAAAATGTTTCCTTCTTTTATGGTTTCGGTTACGTTGACGGAGATTAATTTGAAACGGCAAAGGTCTTTGCATAATGCTCGCGTTTTTTATATTTTTTGTTCTCTACATGCCGAATATCACGCGATTACGTTCCAATGTATGCTTTTACTTTCAAGAAATGGTCGAGCAGCCGTTGAAATACTCTTCTACGATACAAAATGTTACAAATACTTTTTGCTGTCAGATCAGCCCTGAATATCAAGAAAAAGTTCTACGAAAGTCGTAATTTTTTATCTAAGAAACCATAAAAACGGGAAAGATTGCAGTAAATTGACATCGTATAATCGCATCGTCTACCGTAAAAAGCGATCAATTGCTAAAATATGCAATAGAGATAACAATATTTTATACTGAAGCCTATTGATTTGTGATCAACTGATTTTGCATTGTTTGTTCTTAATAAAACAAATAAACCGGGGTAATGTAATTGTGAACACAAATATGGAACAAACTAAACAGATTAGGTTCGGTGAATTTGGAAATGGTATAGAAATGTTAATAATGATTAGCTAATTAGTGAGTTTATAACTTACCTACCTAATTTCGGTATACAGGTTGACTTGTAATTTGACGTATTCCTTTCAGGACGTGTTAATGTGACCCATTTGTAACAATTAAGCACCCCATAAAGCATAGACGAAAATTCATGGGATTCGAGAAAACCCAATGTTCGCATCATGTATTTTTGAAAATTTCCCAGAATTTGCCACTAAATATCACTTTTCTCTAAACTCTTAGATTGAATGGCCTTCGTTGCTATTCCATTGGGTACCTAATACTGTAGCAAACCTTTCGATGTAACCAAATTTTCTAAAACATCAAACAGTTAAAAGTAAAAGGAAGAAGTTATTAACCATTTTTAAAAATCATCTACGTACATACAATTTTATACCAGTTAAATCAAAAAGATTGTATGGGATTAAGCGTACAAATTACGGTGGAGAGTTGTACGTACACAGTAGTTTAAAGACACGCGAACTAAGCGACGACAAATGATCAGTGATCAGCGCGTCGACTGCGAGTAATACTGACCACTTAAAACCGGCCTCTCAACTTGCAACCTGGACGCATGGACCTGGCAACCTAACGCAAGAAGGATTGCTGAAGATAGTGAGATGACGTACACCAGTTAAGTAATTCTATTATCACTCATTTTTTTTAATATTTCATCAATTTGCAAGTTCTACCAAAAGCAGAAAAACAAAAAATGCAGAATGAAAATATTATTTATTTTGATTTTCTGCAAGTCGTCCCAAATGGGCCGCAGGCATGTAGGACGAGTTGATGAATTACTCACAATTTTGTCAGCGAAATAAAAATGCAACAAAATCTTGAATTAAAAAATAATTACGTAACCAAAATTTATTAGAATTAAAACAGTTCGTTCTAAAGAAAATATTAGGTACCTTCTTTGTTTAGCCATCGCCCACTATTCACTTGTTAAGGCTCCCGCAAACAGGCGCGACGCGACAGCACGACACAAAGGCGCCACTCGTCGCGCGGCACGCGTTGCCTTTGTGTTACGCTGTCGCGTCGCGCCAGTGTGCACGAGCCTTTATACCTGGGTAGGTACCTAACCACATAATGATGCAGGTAGGTACTTACAAACTTCAATCGATTCTTAACCTAAGTACCTATCTAGTACTTCGAGCAAACTGCGCACTCAATTATTTCTAGTAAGTATTCACAGATCATCACCCCCACATTCAAAATAGCTCACCGTAATGAAAACGATTCTGCTTCAATATCGATTCCAGCACTCGCTTCTATATTCGTTAACAAAAGTACCGCATTATTGATGCGAAATGTTTTAATGGAATCGTCTCGGGGCAAATCGGCTTATTTCCAAAGAGCCAGCCAACACGCGCTGAGTCGGCTACAGGCAAATAATATGCAAGCGGACGCAGCTGCGCGCCTAATTGTACATAGACAAGCTTCATAAGATGCGACAGATGTGATATTAATATTGGTATACACAATTGTTTGACTAATCAATTACACCAATTGAAATAGTTTCAAATTGATAGTGCTGTGGCACAACCGCCAATTTACTTTCCTGTTCCTCGTCATTCTTCTTAGATACAGCGTTAATTTAATATTCTATGCTTAAATCTCAGATAGAAGCAAGTTATTTTTTGGTATCTGGTTATCCTAGTAAGATCTATGTGTGTGTAGCTCGTCACTATTTTATTTACGATACTGAGTCCCAAGTGGACCCAACACGGAGTGAATTGGCACCGTATGAAGCGACATGCAATTCTAACGTATTGGATTTACTGCAAACGTAACATGTAGCCGGCCTGCAGCTTGTAAGCAATAAAAGACATAATTTATCGATATCTTAAAACATCGACATACTTTTCTACAGCCGTTGATACCCAAGGGGTTCTGGAGAGTTATACAACAGAACTTTGATAACCTTTTACGTTGTAGGTACGTGATAAGGAGCGACCCTCTTACCTTCATTGGGCAGAAATCCAATTCCAGTGGGGTAATTGCGTAACACACTAACAGTAGGAATGGCTTTCATTTTGACAGTTCAACAACATTCATTGCGTTATTTACCTTTTTGAGCAGACAAATTTTTCGAACATATAAGCAATGGATTATTAATTTCCTTCACAATGATTTAGATTCTGATCAATAGTGTGTATACGCAATTAGAGTGCAGATTTGTTTAGAAATAAAATTATTCAAATCGTTAGATTATGGAATGACCAACATCATTATTTTGGTCTTTATGGTTTGGTATAGACTTCACTTCAATACACTGGATCATTAGATTCATTCGTCAAGAATTTCCTCAGAAATATTCCGAGAATTTGCTCTCAGCCAGCTACAATGCTTTCTCGTACCAAAATCTTATTCTAGAAGCCACAGTTCCGTCATATAAAGTATCTAGGGTAAATAACCCGGGGGTATATCGTCACAACTTAAGCTTACTACCTCAGTTGATTGCATGTTTATTTAGTCTGACCTCCATCTTCACTACTGACTAGTCGTGTAAATTACCAGATTATTCCGATGACCATTGTCTAGTAAAACTGTGAGTACATGAATACATTGTATTCACAGTAGTTTGATTAAAGGCTCCCGCAGACAGGCGCAATGCGACGGTGCGACACGATTCTGCTGGAATAATTTCCATGAAGGTTTCATAGAAATTGCTGTACTAGAGTCGCGTCGTGGCTGTCTGCGGGAGCATTTTGAAGGTTTGGTAAGAAAGTTTGTTTCCTTAGTCTTGGGGTCATTAAACTTGGGAAGGAGACACTAGCGTAGTTTTAACAGTTGGTGACCAATTATCACTGGTTACTAAAGTGTAAAATAAATTCAGAACATTGAAATCATGAAAATATTTCTTTTTTTCAGTTTAACACAAAACTTGAGCAATCTGTTTCGGGTGCATCTCATATCATATAAAGTTATTTGATATATTTTCATTTCAGTAACGTTCACAAGATGTAATAAACGTGAGATATACCAACTGTTGATATAATTTCTTTACATATAACATTTAACTCTAAAACTTATTTCGTATAACGTTATTGAATATAACGTTTATTTAATCGATAATCATTAGGTCTATTGTTTAAAATACATATTGATACCATCATTATAGTTAACACCCCGATTCAGAGTAATCTGACTCCGATTGGTCAGGTAAAGTCAGGTTAGAAGCCAGATTCCCTCTACTGTTGGTGAATCATGTGAGTAAGGTTAGGTTAGAACTGTGACCATTAACGCGCAAAGACGAGCGAGCAAAGCGAGCGTGTCGCGGCAGTAGCCCGCGAGCGCCAGATCCCCTCTATTATTAGACTAAATAAGTTTTATGGCTTTTGAATGGTCTATTGATTTTATATTTAATGTATGTTATTCTTAAAATATAAAATAAAATTATAGATTCAGTTGTTATATCTTGTAAATATTAGAGATTTTGTAATTATATCCTAAATTACTTACCCATCTGTTTCAGCGATAGCGCTAGTACCTACTCCTACCTACAAACTAACTTGTAAATTGCCTTTATGCAGTGACCTACCATAAAAACAAATCACACATGCGATAACAAACAGTGGTGACCCTGTGGTGACGGCCGCGACTTACGAGGTCGTAAGTTCGAACCCAGGCGCTTTACTTTGTGTAAATTATTTCATCACCACTGCTCTCAAAATGGTGAAGGAAAATATCGTGCAGAAACCGGTGATGTCCTAGGACCAAAAATTCGAAGACATGTGACATCTACCAACACGTACTGGGCCCGCTTAGTGGATCTCTCAGAAATGAGGCCTGTGTCCCAGCAGTGGGAACAATATAGGCTGATTATACTATATATGCAATACCCATTATAACGGTTAATTTTTCACAAATTCTTAGGTCACATGTTCCCAGCTTTTGCAATTGGCATCAAGCTTATTATGTAAAAAAAATATATTGGATGCTTTCCAACTCGACCCATGAAAAGAATTTCAGCTGAAATAAACTTAACAATCAGAGTCATTTGCCGGTTCTTTGTAGATAAACGATGGCCATAAGTAGCAAAAACAGTTTTTTGAACTTGGACTAACCCATGTTCAAAAAACTGTTTTTCACATATTCTATTTTTGTAATAATAAAATAAAACTCGGATATGTTTGATATTGATTGATTAAGCTGGTGATGCTTGGCTTCTGTGGATAGGATTTTGATTCCGATTTGTTACAGTAGTAATGGCAATCATGTCATTTAGTCTAAATAGGCTTTTATTTTTATATAGATTCTTTTATATTTTGTGAATGTGAGAACGTTGTAAACCTAATTTGTAGACTAGGTTTGTGGACCTTTTTATATTTTGTTGAGTACATGTTACTTGTTGACAGGCCTACACTGTCCTCCCATAACTATCAACACTATAATTGGAAACATTGTAAAAGCCCCTTATTTTTAAAAGAGTAACCGTGGAGTTTGTTGCCGGCTCTTCTCCATAGGAAACAACCAATTGGAACCGTGCACCTAGCTTGTGATGTTTCATAAGTGCCCATGTTGGTTTATGTGAAATAAAATATTTTGATTTTGATTTTGATGGTAATAGATATTTTAGAAAAAAAAAGCTTATCCCATTTTCAGTTTGGGCGCATTAGGTAGGTATCTACAATCTGGGTACACACTATTATAGTAACGGTTTATCATTTTCATGCTTGCGATGCTAAAATATAATAGGTAAGTATCTACTATGCAATTTAAGATGTTTTATCCATAAACGTAGTATGTTCTAAGAATCAAGAAGCTCGCATAGAGTTAACAACAATTTCAGTTCTGTAGACCAATACCCTAATTACATAACACACTATTAATCACAATCTGAATTATTTTGAAAGATATTGCTAATCCATTGCTTCATATGTTAGAAAAAATTGTCTGCTCAACAACGCAATGAATGTTGTTGAATTTTTTTTATGAAAATCATTGCTACTGTTAATGTTTTACGCAATTACCCGCAGTAGGTAAGTAACTCCTAGTTTGGCAAAACGACATTAAGGCTCGTTTTTACCACAATACACTAAATTCGTTAATCGCTACGTATTTAAAACACCAATATATTTCTGTCAATCGTTTGAAGATGACAGAGAATGAATAATGTTTATGTTTAGCGTTAAACGCATTTAGTTAGTGGTGCAAACGGGCCTAAGTTTGCCGAATTTATTATGTATACACCTCTGTCAAGCACTGTAGAAACTATTAGGACTTTGAAGGTAAAGGCTCCCGCAAACAGGCGCGACGCGACAGCACGACACAAAGGCGCCGCTCGTCGCACGGCACGTGGTGCCTTTCACGCCACGCCGCCGCCGCCGTGCTGTCACGTCGCGCCAGTGTGCACGAGCCTTAAGGCGGATCACACTACCACGTGCCACGCTACGGTGCGCGGAACACGCGTAACCGCGCGTGATTTGTACATAAAAAATCAATAAAAACGCGTTTCCGCACGGGGCATTTGGCTCCGTTTCCCGCGCCTCCTCCAGTGGCGCGTTGTAGTGTGAGATCCGCCTAATAATAAAAGCACTGCTAATATAATAATACAATTGAGAGTGATACCCACACAAAATGGATGAGACATGGAAAATGGATGTGTGGTAATATATTCTCAACTACGTGCTGATAGCTTTTTCCAAACCTTCTTACCGCAGCAAAAGCAAAGAGGTAAACCTACACAATGAGTTACTTATAAACTAAAACACAAGTCTGCACACATACAAACACGTGCTAAACTCAAGTTTCAAACAGTTTGTGTATGTAACGCCGCTTGTTATAAACAAAGCGTTGCGTGTATAAACTTTAGAAGTCACATTAACTCGTTAAACTTATCACCCTGTATATAACAAATCCTTCCCTTTGACAAATCTGATGTGTATCTGTTCATTGTTTGTGACAATACCAAGTCATCAAAAGTTTGAACGCTCGGTGTGTTTACATACAAATATTAGGCACGGTGCACACCTGAGGGTCTACTCTCTAAGTCCCTCAACGAAGATACGGGTCCGTTCGCAAGTAGTTGTCAAAACAGTCAAAACAAGTGTTTTTCAATTCAATTTTTCAAACGGTAAAATCACAACTGTCAAATCGTGCTGTTATTTATTCTTAGTTCGGGCCCCGGATATGTGCGTAAGTGATACGGTGTTAGAAACGCCCTTACCTTCGGCCGACACTACGGACTTCGTGCTTATGGAGTAGACCCCTTGACGAAGTAATAGCAAGGATCGAAGCGCATTTTGCGATGAAATAAAGGGCACTATGGGTATGTTAGTAGGTATGTGTAGATTAAGTAAGCCAGAATCCACACAGATAGGCAGATGGACGTCAGTATCAGTTATTTGTATTCTCTCAGCTTTTTGTAAATGCGATGAGTCGATGACATAAAATGTGCGATTAAACACCCCACTGCTTTTTGTTGGCTTTACCATAATATATCGACTACAGTATTTTGCTCTTACAAATTATGATTTGCGGTCGCAATAATTATGATATTTATCATCCCTGACATTTTCAAGTTTTAACAATGTAAGAGAGCAAAGTTTTACTCATTCAAAACCTAGCTTTCTAAGGCCCACTTGCACGTTTAGTCGGGTTAAATGAATAAATGTAGAGTTTGTAAACTCGGGTTTACACGACTACCAACCATTTAACACCGATGTTAAGGCCCTTACTCCCATTTAGTACCGTAACACGGTCAATTTATAAAGCCTACTTATAGTTAACGGGTTGGTTAAAAGCTTTGAAAAAAAATTTGTTATAGATTCATATATAATACCTACATCATTATAATAACAGTTGTTACAATGTAAATTAAGAAAAGTATAAATACTTTTCTCTATACAATTAAATAATAACAATTTCTATATCCTTAAAGAAAACAAATGATTTAAGTAGTTGATTTAAGTACCTAAATAAATAAAAATGCCAAGGCAAACTATAACAAGAAGTGCAATCGAGACAATGAAAGAAAATTAAAATTTACTGAATTTTAGACTGACATGTTTACGTTCTATTTGTTAATGGTATGTATTTAAAATTTAAATACATGCCGTTTAAGTTTTAAACGAACCTCTAACAATTGCCATTTTGCGCTCCCAAAAATATTATTGAACACTCAAAATAAACTCAAACTCAAACTCAAAGCATTTATTTCAAATGAACCAATTACAGGCACTTTTGAATTGTCAAGGGGTCGGTCGTTCAGAAAGATGAAGCTAGTTACCCATTCCAAAGCGGAGTAAGTACCTATGGAGAAGAACGGGCAAGAAACTCCATGGACACTCTTTTAAATCAAAATATGGTTACAAAATATTGGTTACATCGTTCATGTTGAATTTATGCATGTGAGAACGATGCAGAACGTTAAAAGCGTCCGTAATAAAAAGACAAGAGCAATTCAAATATTAAATTAAATTAAATTAAAATAAGCCGTGGCAGCTAAGAAATGACCAGTCCCCACTGACGGCGCCCGTTCACGAACATGACGCATGGATCAGCACCGTTCAGCTCAACCATTTTAAAGGGAATTTAATGATCCAACACTAATAACTATAATATTTGCACTTCTTATTGTAACCGTCAAATAAATCCAAAATCATCTATATTTTAATCACTTGTGATCAACTGTTTAATTGACTCGTGCGACCGATAAAATAACCGGTTGTTTAAAGGTGGAACCTTTATAAAATCAGAGGCGAGGAATTTTATAAATTCAATAGGAATCGAGGAATTTTTGGGGTAATTGCAGTGAGAGAGAAAGGATTTTCAGAGCCCAAAAATATTGCATTAGATCAATGACAGGAATAAATTCAACAGACAGCTGCGTTCCTATGTTTAAATCCCTTAAATTACTAACCTTTCCGTCACTCTATATTTTGGAAATGGCACTATTTGTAAAAGGTAATCCAAATTTATTTTGTTCAAAAATTGATCACTCAACAAGGCCAACACTAATAAGATCTCAATATAAAAACCTTTTACATACAGGCAAATTTTAACGGCACTGCTGAAAAAGAATATTATGCATATGGGACCAGTGGTATACAATAAAATTCCTGACGATATTAAAAATTGTACATTACAAATATTTAAAAAGAAATTAAATAAATTGCTAGTTGAAAAATGTTATTATACAATAGATGATTTTTTGAATGACAAATCTATATGATTATTTATAAAAAATGATTTTCCTCATGATTTTATTCTATTTTATTCAGATTTTTGATTGTATTATTTGACTAGTTAATAACTTATTACTGACATTGTATTATTGACTAATTATTAACTTATTATTGACTTTGTATTATTGACTCATTATAATTTTTTACATTGTTTACCACTGAATGAATTTACAAATTGAATGATTTTATATTTTTATTGACGTTTTTAATCATTCGAAAATAAGTAAAATATTTGTTTTTTGTATTCAATTATTAAAAAAAAATGGCATCCCTCACGGTAGTATGTACTGGATCCTTCTCTTACTTAACACCATATTTTTGTACCTACATTCATAGCAAATAAATTATTTCATTTCATTTCATTTCAATACCTGTTTTGGTCCACCAGAAATATATAATGTGCATTAAACTATGTCACTCTTTTAAATCTATTTTAATCCATGAAATAATAAAAAATGCGCTATTTGATCGAAAATGATCGAGCTCGCTTCGTGGAGCTGAACACGCACCCCCCTGAAAATAAACTTGCCGGGGCCCATGGATTTAATATTTAAAAGTTTAACTCTAGGTTAACCTCTAACTCTTGGTGGCGCAAGATGAATTACTTGATTAACCCTTAGTTAGCTGTTAACTCCGAGTTATTTAGGATAATCCATGAACGCGCAAGTGGGCCTAAAACAAAAAACAGAGACATCAAGCAAAATGTAATCCAAGTTAAAATAATTAAATACCTGCTTAAAATGTATACAATGTTCACATTCGCTAAGCTTAATGGCTTTGTACAACAAACAAACATCGTAGAACAATAATAGAACAAAATATAATAGAAAAGTTTTTACTATGAACATTAACAAAGTACTTAAATGTTCTGAGTGTAGATTTGAAATTGTTCGACGAGGTCATTAGAACTTTGATTCTAAAACTTTCAAAATTGTCTGGAAGTTTATTATTATGAAAACTAACTGATAATGCTTGGCACAAAGGTACATAAGTCTGTAGACAGTGTCGCCTATTATTTTGCTTTTAGCACAGCTAATAGGTACGTATACTGTACAGCTGTCGTGCAACAGGCAGGTACTCCTAGACACTACGTAATTGAAATAATGATCAAATCTTTAATCCTAATCACAAACACCGACTAGATAGAGACCAGCCAGTTGATTCACATATATAACATAACAATAATAAGTTAAAAATATATAAACATAATAATAACAACCAGCTAAGTACTTTAAACGCAGTGAAATAATCACTGTGTCATGATGGGCCTTAATTAACATGTATTGTATCCCTCAAATCATACACAACTCACCTACCCGCAGTGGCGATAAGCATACGACGGCGACGTCGTGCACTTAGTTTCGTGCGATTTTTTTTTTTCTATAGAACTACCCTTTTACTAAAACTGATATGAAATCCTAATGTATTTTGTCATTGTACTAACCCACGACGCCAATCGGCTTTATGAATTTTTAAGTTATAATATTGTATTTTCTCTGTAAGTGATTGGGTAAATCTTTTTAGAAAATAAATGTCTAAAACCGTTAAAATCTAACCGTGAAAACTTAGTTGCAGTGAGCTATCATTCCATCTGATGCGGGGCATTGACGCTATTAACAGCTCACATCAAGCTCACTTCACTTAAGTCTTCACGGTAAGATTGTTGCGGAATAGCTCAGCAGATGTATGAACCCTAGGGATTGACACTATTGCCGGCTCACGTCAAGCTCACTCACTTAAGTCTTGACGGTGAGATTGTTGCAGAATAGCTCAGCAGATGTATGAATCCTAGGGATTGACACTATTGACAGCTCACATCAAGCTCACTTCACTTAAGTCTTCACGGTAAGATTGCTGCAGCATAGCTTAGCAGATGTATGAACCCTATGGATTGACACTATTGCCGGCTCACGTCAAGCTCACTCACTTAAGTCTTCACGGTGAGATTGTTGCAGAATAGCTCAGCAGATGTATGAATCCTAGGGATTGACACTATTGACAGCTCACGTCAAGCTCACTAAACTTAAGTCTTCACGGTAAGATTGTTGCAGAATAGCTTAGCAGATGTATGAACCCTATGGATTGACACTATTGCCGGCTCACGTCAAGCTCACTCACTTAAGTCTTCACGGTGAGATTGTTGCAGAATAGCTCAGCAGATGTATGAATCCTAGGGATTGACACTATTGACAGCTCACGTCAAGCTCACTAAACTTAAGTCTTCACGGTAAGATTGTTGCAGAATAGCTTAGCAGATGTATGAACCCTATGGATTGACACTATTGCCGGCTCACGTCAAGCTCACTCACTTAAGTCTTCACGGTGAGATTGTTGCAGAATAGCTCAGCAGATCTATGAATCCTAGGGATTGACACTATTGACAGATCACATCAAGCTCACTCACTTAAGTCTTCACGGTAAGATTGTTGCAGAATAGCTTAGCAGATATATGAACCCTAGGGATTGACACTATTGACAGATCACATCAAGCTCACTCACTTAAGTCTTCACGGTAAGATTGTTGCAGCATAGCTCAGCAGATGTATGAACCAGGGACTGACACTATTGACAGCTCACATCAAGCTCACTTCATTTAATTCTTCACGGTAAGATTGATGAAGAATAGCTCAGCAGATGTATGAACCAGGAACTGACACTATTGACAGTTCACATAAAGGTCACTTCACTTAAGTCTTCACGATGAGATTGTTGCAGAATAGCTCACCAAATGTATGAACCCTAGGAATTGACACTATTGACAGCTCACGTCAAGCTCAATCACTTAAGTCTTCATGGTGATATTGTTGCAGAATAGTTCAGCAGATGTATGAACCTAAACAAAGCAAAAGGAGTAAATAAGAATCGTAGCAGGTGGCGTTCTGTAGTTTCTGTCTACCCCCGTGGGAAAAAGCCGTGAGTTTATGTATTTCTTTAATCTAATAAAAAACTATCTCAATCATGTTAGTTATTCATTAACCAAAATAGCAAAATACAAAAGTAAAACGCAACACAAGATTTATGAAAATATTAAATTAATTATTAAAACGGAGACAGTTATTGTTGTATTCAAAAAACTATATAATCTATGTTTAAGTACTTACAAAGATTCAATATTCAATGAATCCCGCAAAACTACATAAAACATCTGTCAATACTTGCAAGCAATCTATCACCGCTATCAGTATCAGTTGCATCGCAGTTAAAATTAATCTGTGTGTAAACGTTCGTAATCGACCATTAGCACGTAGAACTCCTCAAAGTCACAGAATAGGCAGGTACAGAAGGCCGGCTCCATTCAATAATCGAAAGCGCACGCACACATAGACACGCTTCACTTAGTTTGCACTCGTTGTATGAAGCCGAAGTTTTGTCATCATCATCAGTTTAGCCGAAAGACGTCCTGTGCTGTACATGGACATAGGACAAGTGTCGTCACATCGACCGGTCCTATGCTACTCGCATGCAGCGGATTCCGGCAACCTTCACCAAGTCAACTTTGTGACCTTGTGCGAAGCCTACACACGATACGCCTTCTAGTACGTGGTCGCCACTCTAGAGCCATTCGGCCCCAACGGCCATCCGTTCTGCAAGCAATATGCTGCACCCATTGCCACTTAAGATTGGCAATTCTTCAGGCAATTCTATTAACCAGGTTACCTTGGTTCTCCTGGTAACCTTCTGTAGTTATCTATTCTGTGGCAAAACATACCACAGGTAATACATAATGCAGTCGGTCATTATTCATCGAACGATGTTTTATTCAACGCCTCGTAGTTGGTAGCAGTTATCTCAGTTTATTTGAACACTTTGATTTTTAAATGGATAAGTTTGAAGCCTGTAATGGCGTGTGGTTGAAACTGATGGATATAAAATAAGATAGTACTTGAAATATTAATTTTCTTTTGAACATTATGCAGTGCAAGCTTTTATTGAAACTCAATGTTCGTTGCAGCAATATCACTTTAAATTTTTATGATAGTATGAATATTGAGAAAAATGGTAAACTTTTAGTCTTTATTTATTGAATTTACTTTGGTCTCGTTTTCGATTTAATTATTTGGAATCATGTAAATTATTTTATATTTTAAAGAGCCGTGTAAAATTGGGAAAACTAATGTTAAAATAATAAAGGAGCTGATCTTTGTTTTTTTTATCAGAAAATATAGGTACCTACTCAAGATCAGATAGCGGTAAAAAGAAACAGGTGGCAAGTGAACAAGAAAGCAAAAGATACAAGACCACAATTGGGTTTTTAAAACCCGAAACGGCATAACTTTCCATCCATCTTATGTAAAAAATGTAGCCTTATTTATAAGAATTATTATCATAATATGAAGACATTACCATTCTTTTTCCGAATATGTAATGCGAGAGCGATAAATTTGAATTTTGTCATAACGTTCACACATTTTATCGTTTTTATGTATTCGCTGGAAGTCAGATTAGATGTGTGCCTACGAGGACATTTTTATGCCTTACTAGCTGCGCCCCACGGTTTCACCCGCATAAGTCTCGATCCTGTGGGAATATTGGGTATAGTAAGATCCTATCTCCCAAGACCTGGGTCTTGGTCTACTCATGTGTCAAATTTCATCCAAATCTCTTCAGCCGTTTTAGCGTGAAAGCGTAACAAACAAACAAACAAAGTTACTTTCGCATTTATAATATTAGTTAGGATTTACTCACATATTTCTGCTGAGTTTTTACAGTTGCCAGTACTCGATCTTTTACGATTACAAGCCATTTTGGGACAAAAATGGTCAGAATACATGAATCTGATCGGGAGGTTGAATAAAACGAAGTCGGCGCTCAAGACTTCGTCAACAGTTTTAATAATTATGTCAATAATATTAAAATACTTGCTAATTCCCTGCATGCGTTGCAATACCTTCTTTTTTTCAAACTATCCCTTTTTTTTTTGGTGTGAAATCATCAAATGACCTCTCCCGCTCTGGATGGAGCGGAAGGGTGTGTCAGACTCTTACTGACTAAAACCCGTCCGTGTTCCTTCAGTTACCTGTGCGCCAGGGCCACAGTAACTCTTTCGAACAATCCGCATCCCCGGCAGGCATCGGCCCTATCGGACCCCGCCAATTATGCTGCCATCTCTTTGAGGCGCGCGTGGAACACAACGCGCCGTCGACCCGGGCCTGGTCCGTACCGGACGGCGAGCTGTTCAAATCATCCTTGTATAACGAACAAAACAAAATAAAAATATTAAAATCGGTTAAGATGTTTTTGAGTTTTAGCGAGACTAACGAACAGCAATTGATTTTTATATAAGAAGAAGAAGATTATGAGGGTCGTGTCTTCCTATCTACAATCTATTAGGTCATGACCACGAGGTCTGCCTGCTAGAAGACCATCGAAATCAATGTGCCTAGTCTTTTCCCAACCATACTGGGGTTGGCTTCCAGTCTAACCGAGTGCAGCTGAATACCTGTATTTACCACAGTAGACCACCATCTGTTAAAAAATATTTTTGTTTTGTTTTATTGTAGGAAGACAGAGTAGGAGAAAACCAAAGAAATGATGGATGGACTGTGTGAAAGATGATATAGCTGGCAAGGGGGTGACTACCGAGATGACAACTAAAAGAGAAGTATGGAAGAAAAATATATGTTGCGCTGACCCCAAATACAGGGTGTTTGGCAGAACGTTGAACATACGAAAATGGTGGATAGGTGGGGTCATCTGCTACTTACTCAGCCCTAATTTATTTGGGCCTGGCCCCCAGGACATTAAAAAAGAAAATAAATTGCTTTCTTCTAGTTTCACCACTTTCTAAACTTTAAAGAGTATTTTTTAATAAAAATGGGTAAAACAGGCAATTTTTTTTTCTTTTTAATCTATAATGTTGGCAGATTCTTATAAAATTATTGCTTTATTCAGATGTTCGCTAGAAAAAAAGTTATGAGTCCTCAAACTTAAAGAAAGATAAAGATTTCAAAAAAATTACCTGTTTTATCTGCCTGTCCACCATTTTCGTATGTTCAACGTTCTGCCAAACACTCTGTATATAGGGATAAGGGCAAAAGAATGACGATGTGTAGAAATATATAAAGCCGTAACTATACAAAGTTGATACGACAAGGGGCTTTCCTTTAAACTGCCTATACTAGGTACCATTTTGAAGCTCTGTACCAAAAATCAATTAAATAGGAGCAGTAGTTTAATCGCAAATATTTTTTTAATTTTTTGCCCCGTTTGAACACGATTTATCTTTCCTAACAGCTGATATGTCTATACGCTTAGGTCATGCACCTTAAAACGATAAAACTGAGTATAACCTACGATGCGTTGTTGCCGCTGTGACGTAAGTCACAAGTACAACCAAATATTTTCGCTAAAAAGATGGCAATGCAAACAAAGGAATAAATACACACACACTTGCAATCATAGCAAAACATCCCGCGCGAAAAAGAAATAGAAATAGGTCAGTGAGTTGCTATTGCATCCTAGATCCTTGCGGTCGGTAAGTGGGGCTTCTAAAAAACTTGTTTTTTCAGTGCGCCGACGCTATCCATTCGGAACTTACTAATGTTACGTAACACGGAAGCTCCTGCAGCGCTTTTGTTTTGTGGAACTCGCGCGCCGACAATTGTGATTTTGTTTTGATAATGTGATATGACACTAAATAAGTTTAAAACAGTATTTCGTTTTTTATTGTGACAGGACACGTAACTTGGGATTATTATTATTTAGTGTTAGTGTTTTTTTTTGTGATTGACTGCGTTTATTGTGATACGACACGTAATTAAACTTTGGTTGTGTGTGTGTGTAATTAAAGTGGCCACCACCATCTCCAGGCCGCACTCCCATGGATTTCTTTTTGTGGGGGTACATTAAGGGTGAAGTGTATGCCTAAGAGGTTAATACAATTGTGGAACTAAAATATAGGATTATTTTAGCATTTCAAAAATTAAAGTGCTTAGCGACGTACAGTGATTTAATTAGAAAAATAAATAACAATATTCTCCGTCGGTATAATTTGTGCATTAATGTGAATGGAGGACACATCGAGAATTAAAAAAAAGTATTTTTATTGTGCGCGTATTTCAAAACCTTACATAACATAAAAGCAAGCGCGAGCGGAGGCCTAAGCCGCCGCCCGCGCCAATGCGGCCGCCCGCTTTGACACGAGATAACACACGCCGCGCTCCGGCGCGCGCGCGACGTTGCCGCTTTGTTACCTAGGTATCTAAGGTCAGTTAAATTTCTTTACAAAGGATGGTTGCGTTTTACTCTGATTTGTAAGCTATTTAGTTTGTTTGAAACAAAAAAAAAAAAATCATTTTTGGTGCTTTTTATTATTATACCGTATCGAATTAATACTAAAAAAGTAAAGTATACGTAGTGTAATTTAATGCCCATCTGTCGTATCAACTCTGTATAATATTTTGGGTGCTAACAGAAATTGGTGCCGATTCTCTTGTACACCGAACTAAACTAACTAAACTATCGGTAAAATTCCTTACTTGGCTATGAGAATCGTAAAGCTAATCTGCAAAAAAAAACTATAAATTTAAAAATAATTTTGACACAACTTAAATCGAATTTGACACTCGCGACTCTACGTGGTACTTGTTTGCCCTACCCCGTGAATTTTGTTTAGAGCCGGAGGCGCGCAGAGGGGCTGCCTCGACGTCTTTTATACGAGTATGGAATTTTTCACTTTTTGTATGAAAAATTATTACCTAAATGTTGAGTTTTAGAGGTCTTACAAAGGGGGTCGAAATTTTCATTATTTTTGCGATAGGACACACCATTTTCGAGATATAAGCAAAATAAAAGCAAAAAAAGATACAGTACTGTTTTTGCACCTGAAGTCGAGGTGTTGGTGTGATTTTTTGTTCATGACAACTAATTTTATTCCACACCTTTTTAATCGCGGTTAAAAATAGTCAGATTTAATTAGACCATCAAAATTTTAGGTGAAAAACGTCAAATTCAGAATATCAAAATGCCCATTCTCACTAAATTGATAACTCAGTGCCTTATATCTTAATGCTATTAAAGTCAAATATAGTCAAGTCGAGTCACTTTAGTCCATTTCAGAACGGGAAATCGTCGTTTGACAGGAATAAACTAAATTTTGGTGATTTTTAGTCTAGTTTTGTGACAAGAGAATCGGCACCATTGCCTGTCAATATATTCTGAAAGCGGCTTACTAGCTTAATATACCGGTAAATGTGTATGATTTCAAACACGATGCGAACTCTTCATGAATAATTAAACATTTGAAGAAAATCAATAAATATTGATACCTACATAAATCATAGGCCTGCTTTCTAAAGGTTATCTGTCTGTTCGGTACACAGGCTAAATCAGTTTTACAGTCAGCAACAAAATTTACTTACAACTTCAGCTTCTTATTCTTAATTATCGAGCAAATATTTAAATTAAATGGGAACAGAAGTAAAATATAAAGAATATTGGAGGTAAGCTATTCTGGAAAAAATAATGGATGATGTGTAAAAAGAGCAGTGTTAGTAAATCGAGTTTTGTTGCTGACCGTACCTAGACATTTCGTACTCTAAATAGTAGCTATACAACATTTTCAGTAAGTACCTATATACCAAGGTACCTGAATGTTTTTGGACTTTCCTGATTCGTGTATTTCGACGAACTCCGGTTCTCGGATTTGGTTCAAATCCTGAATCACGCCGGCGCTTGAGCAGGTGTAAAATGGCGATGTTCTTGCGGTTATATCGTAGGTACCACTATTTCCAGTAACGTGGGTAAAGACGCTTTGCACATCAAACTTTACTGCACGCTGCCGCTGCACCGTATATCACCAAAGTTTTCATGAGGAAGATCTCAACTTTATTATATGACCGACAATATATATTAAACTTTATTTTAGTAATTGAGTGATATTATACAAAAATACAGATTTTAAGGTTTTTATAGGATTCCGTACGTCCTAATGAAAAAACGGAACCCTTATAGGATCACTCGTGTGTCTGTCTGTCCGTCTGTCACAGTCAATTTGCTCCGAATCTACTAGACCGATTAAGTTGAAAGGTGCACATATGAATTTTTGTGACCCAAACACGGACCCGTAACGTAGATAAATGAATTTCGAACATGAGGGTCACTTTTGGGGGCAACTAGAAAATTTAAAACAAAGATTTTGCAAACTGTACCATGTGACATATCAAATGAAAGGGCTTATTTTGAGGGTCTCAAATATGTTTTTTGAATAATTATAAAATAAACAGTTTTGAAGTTATTTAAGAAAATTGACTATCCCCCGTCTTATCTCCGAGACTGCTGAGCCTAAAATTTTGACAAAATACAGAAATTAGTTCTTTACTTACATATTACAGGAAAGTTAAAAGAAGTCTAGGGTCTTAAAATAACATATTAAATCTTTCAATATTGCATAAACTTTCAATTGCAATAGGAATGTAGCCAACCTGGACTGCGATTTATTCGCAGGCAAGTTTGTTGACTTAATGGTAATGTGCCTGCATTTTTGTGAAAATAATAGTATTTAATTTATTGGTAGTAATTTATGTTACCTATACGTCTGTTCTTTATTATAGTATTTTTTTTTTTTTTTTTTTTATTGTAAATTTTTTTTTATATCTTTAACTAATGTAATTGGCCAAGGGCCGTTTTTATGTTAAAGTAAAATAAAATAAAATAAAATAAAATAAATGTATGGGAGAACATTTTTTACAACTACAGTTTCAAGTTTGTTCTTGGGATCTGGAGACACGGTAGTACCCCCACCAAGACAGGCCAAAAACAAAAATCAGGTGCACTACCTACCTTTTCTCGAAGCGTTTCGTCGTATTTTCTTACCCTCATAGCTTCGGCCTGGATAATGCTATAGAGCTCAAATTCTCAGGATAAGATGTAGTCAACAAGCTTAATATAAAAACTTTTTACAAAAATAAAAAATGACTTCTAAAAAAAACACTACATAGTTAATAATAACTTTAATTTTGGAAGCCGGTGGCAAAAAAACTAAAATACAGATCCAAAGACTGACTTCCGAAATTAAAGTTATTTTTCACTATGAAGTGTTTATTTTTTTTCACTTTTTAGTGGGTCAGATAATAATTTATCTAAGTTCCAATAGCCTAATTTCAACTGCTCATCACCGTTTACAAAACATTTCTTTTGCCGACGCAGGGAAAAGAGGAGTTTATTGTTGAGGAGTTCTCTTGGTAAAAACCAGAAGAATTGGAGCTGATGGTGAAGCCACCATCAGCTCCATTTCACAATATGCATTGTCACAAGCATAAATTGCTTAGCAACCAACGAAAGAGTATTGCTAGTGTGACTGTACCTAACGGACCCCAGTCTGATAAAAAATTAGTTTTTCCTAATTATGCTAATATTAGTATTTAGGTCGGTTTCCCCCTAAGGGGAAAAGGCGGCACCCCGCCTCCGTACGGCCCTGTAGAGCTCGTCTCCAGACTGGACACTCTCCCACCGACTGAGATTAAATGAATTCCCAAATAGAAAGAAGTCCGATGCCTTGATTAATAAGGCAAGGAAAGGATTGAAACTAATAGTCACAAAGACTTAGGAATTCATGAGTATTAAAATACATTGAATGTGGTTTTAGAAATCTAAATAACAGTGAGACGCTAAGTACATTATTATATAAACTTGTAAGTAACCCATACGCTAGCGTAACAGGTATTTGGTTAGTCGTAACTCACACGATACCTCACATCTACACTCAGAGTACTTAGAGCAACATTTCCATAAAGTGACGCAAGTAGCTTTTCAGCGACATTTCGTCGGCATCATGCTCTTATGGAGACATGGTCCCTAGCAGTTCTTTCGAACTGATAAACGTAACGAAGCGGTTTTCCCTGCGGTAACCGTGCGACTGTCCTTGTCTAGCAACGGGGCGGCCAGTTTGAGCGGCATTGCGTCGGCATCATGCTCTTATGGAGACATTGTCCCTAACAGTCCTTAGACTGGTTATAAAACAGATGTGGTCCCCCCAAACCCCTGGAATGTCACTCTTTGCACAACAAGCATATAAAGAAAAGAAAGAAAGAAAGAAAATGAATTTATTTAGCACAAACAACAAGGCACACAACACAACATATAATAAAACAAACAAATAAAAAGTGTAAAGTGTATAGTGAGAAATTAGTAGGAAAGTGTGCCTCGCGGCTGCACTAAATAGGTCCAGTTCAGCAAAAATGTCAGACAACTAGTGCCTGACGCTGGTTTTCAACTGAACCTGAAGTGTGGTGAGGTTACGGATGTAAATCAGTTTTGTACTGCAATGTGTGTATATATCTGCAAGACACAAGTTCATGTCACTTTAACCGAATTATTGGTCCGAGTTATAGAATACAACTTTCAAGAAATACTAGATAATAGAGTTGAGAATCGAAACTCAAGAATCATTTAATAGAGTTTTGGATAACTCTTTTAGAGTCCTGATTATTGGTCGGAGCCATAGAATATAAAATTTAGGAGTTACATTATAAAGCTAGAGGATCAAACCTCAAGAATTGTTTAATTAATAGAGTTGTGGATCAACTCTCTTGGAGATTTATAGACGGTCCCTAAGCGTCCACCCTTCACCACTTCCTAGTGTTTCAGCTGCGGAGAAGAAATGGCGCAATAAACTCCCCAGCAACAGTCTCTGTCTGATAAGTTATAAGAACCCATTAACTAATAACTCTAGCATTAATTATAAACTACGATACTAAATATTATTAAAGTTCACACTTACCAAATATCTCCTTGCAGGAAATTATATTATAAATTACTTACGAAATACTGCACGTATTACCAGCTTCACCTCGGGCACACTCACTGAACTAAATTGTCAAGGTTTTAACTAAAGTGACTACGTCGTCTGCTACCAAACGTGGTCTTTAACCGACTCTCTTAACTAGCCTGGACTATACGTCCGTACCCTTAAGCAGTGTAAAACCAACTATCTCAGCAACATTCTCTTTCCCATGTTCTAACATCACCACACCAGCCCCTTGGGTTTTTTTGTAACACAATTCCTAACCCTCGCAAGTTCTCAGATTAGGTGCTTGCACATGTCTTCCATTGTCTTAAGTGGTTGTTTGGCCATCGACTTAGGCCAGCCGGATGTGGGTATTTTATGCATTTGTTTAGAATTACTTGAGTTATTGCATCTTAACTGACGTCGAATATTGCCTTTCGACTAATGGCCGGGCCAAAAGCCATTCATAATACGTTTCAAGGAAACAAGATATTTCGTTACTAATTAGGGTCGCACTGACAGATCATAAAATAGATATTTAATGTGTTTCTAAGAGTACCGAAATCGTGGGAAAGTTCCAAACCAAATACAACGTTTTGCTATTAATTAGTAATAGGTGACAGACAGTCACATTAGCGATGACGCGATTACGCAACTTAAATTCAGTCTCAAACTGACGCATCAGCATGACTAGTAGGTAGTGGTTGTCCTATGTAAAACTTCAATCTTAATTAGGTATTATTTTTGTACGAACTGAACATTTGGCATATTGAACCGTATGAAGTAAACCCAACAAAAGGTAACTGCTGTAAATCATTGAGGAATTGCGTCGACTCTCTATGGTCTCCATCATCAGATCTGTAATGGCACTTATAACTAATATGGGTGCAAAGTTCTCATCAATATAAATGAATTAAGTCCAAACACAAGGTAGCTATTGTAAACTGTTGAGGAGTTCTCTTAAACTATCCTTCGTCTTCATCATCAGACCCCTAATGATAGTCACAACCCATCTAGGTGTAAAGTTCTCATCAATACAAATTAATCAATCCCAAACACAAGGTAACTGCTGTAAATCTTTGAGAAGTTCCCTCGACTGTATGCGGCTCCATCATCAGATCGACTCCAGAAGTTCATTAAATTGTAATGCTTTAAAATACTTAATGAAAAAATTAACAAACGCACTAGTCGGCCCTACGATTTTCGAAGATTCCCCTCGATTTCTCCGGGATGCCATCATCAGATCCTTATCATGGGACTACCCTTGGGATATCTCCCTTCCAACAAAAAAAGAATCATCAAAATCGGTTCATAAACGACTAACTTATTCGCGAACACACATAAAAAATACAGACGAATTGAGAAACCTCCTTTTTTGAAGTTAGTTAAAAATACACTAAGTTTCATGTGTGTAGCTTCGGATTTTAATAATACCTAAAATACGTCTTTTTCGTCACTGACTGACTCACTCACTAGCTCATCAAAACCTCTAGGGCACTTCCCGACGTCCTAGAAAGCTGAAATTTGGTATACAGGCTAGGATTTGCACACAAACAACAAAGAAAATAAGAAAGAACAATGCCCACTTCCCATACATTTAAAAACCTGATAATTATCGTTTATGTATAGTTATGAGGTATAGTAGAAAGACTACCTGTAAGTTTAGAAAATAATGTCTTGTAGTCATTTTTACGGTTTAAACGCTACGAAGTCCAAAAAATATGAATGTTACTTTTTAGGTTAGGATTTGCCGTTACTAAAGATATAAAGATAAATAAATGTGCTAGACCTAATTATTAACACTCGAAGTATAGTCTCAAATAGGAATACTTACCTGGCTATGTATATGCATCAAAGAACATAATACTCGTACTCACCTACGGCGAGATATGCATAGTGTAAAGTCTTTTTTACTTTGAGAATTCCTGGAAGGAAACTCCCTTATATTCACTGCTTAGACTCGATGATTGTTACTATAAATTGAGTGTTGAGTGTCGAGCATTTACTGCTGTTTCTCCAACACACATAAGTACCTACTAACTACATTTTTAGTAAAAAAACGATAGGTATAGTTAGATAGTTTCTATGCCTTTAAAAAGACTAACAAGTTCTTGTATTGTCAAAAGTGATCACTTATCTACCCAAGACCCAACACATTTTATTGGCCTACGGTACATACATAAATACCTGATGAACAAAACGGGAAAACAAATAAAACACTATGTTAAAGTGGAATGGTTTATTAATTATCATCATTTTCATCTAAATCTCTTATAACTTCGTTATCTAGAAATTCTGCTGGAGCGGAGATATTTTCTTGTTACCTAGCCCATCCAAGGTACCACACTAATGTCATAATGTGAACGCAACATACAATGGTTCGTTGACCGACCAAGCAATTACAAAAATATTCGGCTTTACCACCTCTGCCAGACACATTTTTATAAATCTGTCTTTGCTCTTCTGAAGGATTGTCAAAAACAATAGAATGGCTCTGACGATTAAGTGTAGACCGTCCACAAAGTCTGCACACTTGTCTTCGACCTGGTTGAGATGACCCTGAAGCTTGAGCACCATCACAGCTTGTTGTTAATTGCTGGTTTATGCTTCTCATGAGGAGTTCATTACAAGGTTCACAAATGTAATCTTCCTCAGTAATCTGAAATAGGAAACTCAATATAAACTTCTTTTGTTTACAATTGATACAATAGCTTAATGCCAGCAGCACATGTTGAACAAATGGTTCCACATTAAAAATAAACAACAAGCAAAGACAGTTCAAAACGAAATATGAAATAACAAGACAAAAATGTATTAGTTTAGTCAATGTATGTAATACACCTTTCGGATACATAGATCTTTCGGACAGACTGTGCATGTGTATGTCATACATTTTATAGGAGCTTTGTTATTTTGATTAGGATACGATTGATATATTTAGATTAAAAATAATAAGCATAAATACTTACTGGTGATATCCACTCGCTAAGTAAAGAAATAACTCTTGTATTGAGCTCATGAACGAGATAACGTCTAAACGTGTTTAAGCAGACGATGCAGTTTATGCAAAGTATACGTCGACTTTTTGCTGACGGCGGCATTGTCAAGAGGACGGATTTACAATGGTATGGTAAGCAAAGGTCATCAGATGAGGAAGATATCGAGGTCCAGGGACGGTAAATAGGGTCGTAAAAAGAAGTAACACACACAAAATGGCACAGTACACAACGAGACGCAGGCGCAACAACGAAGGACTGCACCGATGACCGATGCCAATCGCAGAACTGTCAAATGTCCAAAAAATCCGTTTCACTTTTGCGAACTCAATTACATACTGCGTGATTAATTTATTTAATTATTATGTTACTTTTTTTATAAATCTGTTTTAGGAAAAGACTAATATAGAAATACTTACTGATTAAATAAAACGTAAAGTAATATATAAAATTCAGAAACAGAGTTGAATAAAGTCTAGTAGCGGTATTTATAATGGAACGTAAAAACTGGGAAGTTGAGATGCGTTCAAAACATGGTATAAGTTTACTCTTACGTAGAATAAGCATAAAGAAATATTATAAAATATTATTTTCCGGCATTTCTTTTAACATTGTGATAAGCGTAATTATTGAACAATTAAATTAGCTGAATTTTAAGATTTATTTCATTATTATACATAGTCAGGTGAAAAATGGGCATTCTTCTTTGTAACTTTCACCCTCTAAGTCCCTTAAAGGGAGGTGCAGTTTGGTATTTCTTACGGATAATGGGTATATCAATATGTTGTTGTTGTCAATATGTTGTGAAAGTTAAATTAACATGTATATAAACAACAAAAAAGATACTGTTTTTGTTGGCTATCAAGAAAGTAACATTTTTTTGCGTCGGATATCATCAAATGACTTCTCCCGCTCTGGGCGGAGCGGGAGCGCGTGTCTGACTTTTACTGACTAAAACCCACCCGTGTTCCTTCAGTGGCATGTGTACGAGTACCAGGGCCAAGGTAAATCTTTCGAACAATCCGTGACCCCGACAGGCATCGGCCCTAACGAACCCCGTCAATTAATGCTGACATCTCTTTGAGGCGGGCATGGAACACAACGCGCCGTCGACCCGGGCCGCAACCATGGCGCAACGATTACCTCACCCTCACGCGGTCCGCCTCCTCCTTTGCGAGCATTACTGCTTCGCAGAAGGAGGTGACGGCTTCCCATGCTCTCTCATTCCGTACCATGGCCTGGACTAGGGCCGGTCGCGAGAGATCGCCGCCGCCGATCGCCTTCGCGAGTACACGGCGGTGCTCCGCCTAAGCCGGGTAGACCTCCACCGTATGCTCCACCGTGTCCTTCGGGCTATCCACACAATGGTAACATCTGGGCGTTTCCTCCCGCCTTACTCTAGATGAATTTTCCTATGGAGCTGGACCAGCATGTTTCCAACTATTCTTATCTAGGATATATAATCCTCTAATTTGTAATATGCTTCTTTACAAAGTGTACTTTTTATATGAGTTTTAAATTTTGTTTAATTTAATTGCAATAGGTATATCGCAAGGTATTTTGTTGTAACAATTAACACAGTACCCCATAAAAATGTATGTACTTTAGCTAATCTGAAAAATGGGTACAATGGGAAAAATGGATGACATATTTCATCTTTATTTCTAGTTTTAAAATTATGTCTATAACTTATTTTATTAAAAAGATATAGAATTTTGCACAGTACCCCATAAAAGATGTATGTACTTTAGCTTATCTGAAAAATAGTTGATCTATTTTATCTATATTTCTAGTATTAAAATTAAGTCTATCACTTATTTTATTAAAAATATGTAGATTTTTTCTTACATAGACATAATATTTTCATAAATAGCCAATTCGGCTAGGTACCGTCATAATATTAATCTTTATAAATAGTGCCCTGAGAGATTCGCGGCAACGTAGATTATAAATGGCTCTGACAGCTCTCTTTTGCAAAATAAAGATAGATTCAAAGTCAGCAGCCCGACCGCACAGTAAAATGCCGTACGACAAAATGCTGTGGAAGTAGCTAAAATAGACCAAACGCGCGGTTTCTACATTCTTTCACTGTCTTGCCTTTCTAACAGCATAAGCAGCCGAGCTTAGCCGCCCCGCTAGAGTTGTTATAAGGGATCCCCGTTGTAATTTCTCGTCTAGCATGATTCCTAGGAAAACCATTTGATTAATATTTTCTAGTTTTTCTCCATTCAATATGATGGCACATTCGCTACTTCTAACATTGGGTAATTGAAATCTAATGCAACGTATGGTTTGGCCGTTCCATTAAACTATTGCATGACAAAACATTAAAGACCAGTTACCTAATTTCTTAACATATGCCCATAGGAGTGTCTGTGCTACGGCCGCAAAACGGCCAAGCCGCACATTTTGACCAAGATGTAAGGCTTGTAGAGTTAAGTCTTCTAGAGGTAGGAGCTTGATTCTACATTAGATCTGATAACTTTTTGACAGTGAAAGCGTTAAGTAAGTCTTGGCAAGGTACTTTACATAAAATCTTTTTGGTGGGAAACATATTTATCGTACTCCCTCCACGCGAGTTCAATTCGCACTTGTCCAGTTTTTTTTCTAAGATCTTTGTTTTTAGCTAATCCAAGGTAACAAGGTACCCAAGGTAGGTCCAACAGCGGTGATGACGTGGTCATAATCGGAGGATGATGTTATCATAATCAGCATGAATGACTAACAGAATGGTAATTTCAGTTATGATGCTTATTTACTATAGTACTTAGTAGACCAAATTGGTTAATTATAATAGAATACTGCGATTTAATAATAACAGTAATTAACCAACACTGGACAAATACCTGAAGAGAAAGGATATAACTCATAGAACTCATTACGAGTATTTCTTTAGACTTAAGTCCAGAAAAATAAACTTGTTGATAAGCATTGGTCCTTTGAAGTACCCAGTGGGCGTGTAAAGTTATTTTACCACTTACTAATAAAAGATAAGTGTTTAAAAATGCAATTTGAATTCTCATTGTATTTATTGCCTGACTACTAAATACAAAACATAAACCTATCGCACATCGAACCACTTAAACATACTAGATCAACAAATTCCAATATCAGAATATGTACTAATCAAACATCGAAATCTGTCTAGAGCGATCCGAAAACCGTTCAGTTCTAAAATAACAAATATTTAAATATAAACACTCATTAAAGGTATACGCTTTATCGTTTACACATCGCGTACACTCATAAATGTTTTCCTGTATTGAGGCGAACATCTCATACGTGTCTAATTATTTTTGGAACCGGTGCCCTACTATCGGTACCCACCATAGTACCCGCCGTCCTGATAAACACGACTCGAGGAACGGAAACGAAGTACCAACTCCCTTTAAATATACAACACGGCAACGCAAACTTTTCTACTTTCCTTTTATGTGGTTGAGAAACACTTCTTACCTTACCAGTGAGATTTATGCTATCGAGAATATAACGTAAACAAACAGTAGCGCAGGTTCAGTAACCCCGACATGTGGCATATACTCAAATGTTCATTCTGCAAAGCAAAACCAATGGAAGTAAAGGCGGAAGATACTAATTGAAACAACAGTAGATATGTGGTTTTAACTTCAAGCGCATTGTTAGAGTGTGTTTGAGGTACTTTTATGTATTGCTAGCGTGTGTTCGAGGTTTGCGTAGTTATCTAGCGTAGTACTTTGTAGGTATCATGTTTAGCGGTGTTAGTGTTAAAGAATAATATGGAGGCTTTTAAAACGTTTTATTAGGTTTTATAGACTCTATGCAGACCAGTATGTTAAACAAGTCGAAGAGACAAAAGTATTGTATTTTTATTTTGTATTTTAAAATCTAAAGTATTTATCAATCTAATGTAGGTAATTAAATTTTCACTTTGTTTTTATGAGATTTCGTGTACAATGGAGGTTTTTCCAATGCGCATATTTCAGTTTTCCTGCTTGACTAATTTCTGTTTTCAGCTGGCCTCGATATCATCACTGTTTGTGACAGATCCTCGAACCGGAATCGTAAGTAAAAACATGTACTGAACGTGTGTTGATATAAAGTCAACATGTTCATTTGTAGTTGCAGTATTCAATACTTGAAACTCAACAGCAAAAAGTACATTTTTGAAAATCATTAATTAAGTGTCCTTCAGATATTAAGTTAAAAAATTTAATCAAAATTTAAAGGATTGATATAACAACAGGGCTCGTGTTTATTATGGATGGATTCTGTCTTCCTAACCGCTTATAAATGTCAAAAAGTTTTCCATCTACCAGATACCACCGACATTGTTTCTTTAATCGTTCCCTTTCCTTTCATTCGAAAAGGGTTTATAACCACAAAAGGACGGTAAAGGAAGAAACAGCGGTTTCCCGCTTGATTCAAATTCATTCACTAAATACAATTAAAACTCAGAAATTAAATTAGACTAGACAATAATGTTTTAACCAATTACGGTCGTCCCAAATACCTCAAAACGTCCTATAATTAAAATGTAAACAATAAGCGTATAATAATACGCAAAGTGAATATTATTTAAAATAGTATCATACAACTTCAAAGCGTACTTTGAAAGGACCATTTTATACCGCATTTGTATAAACTTACGAAGATGCAACATAACAAACTTATACAATATCTTAACATAATAACGAATGCTGTTCATATTATAAACAAGGAAATCCTGTTTCTGCGGAGCGTGAAGTATATTTGTCTAGGTAAGATTTCAAGACACTAAATGGGAGAACGTCACGTCGCCAGCACTTGTCTTCAAGTTTGCAAGGCACTAGAGTTCCACATCGTGTCTACAACTTTTCACATAAACTGCACAACTTTACAAGGCGGCACTTATAATAAATTGCCGTTTTCTATTCAACATATTGAAATTTTTATAAAGTTCGCGTGTATTCAACGAATCCTCTTATTACATTTAGTTAGTGTCCGGAAAGTGCGATTCTTCATTTTTGGCTGCAGTGTAACTTGTGTCTGGTCCAGAGATAGTTGGCCAGGAAGCCTGGAGTTCATTTTGTAACAAAACGTTACAGTTTCAATAGATGCTTGATCTCTATTCTCAACTTGCATCAACGTGAAGCTCCTCAACCGCGCTCAAATTCGTGATTACACAAACAGAGTAGACTTTGATTAACCAGATGTATTTTCACAGTGACTAATCCTTGTGTACAAGAACATGTTCATCATTAGCAGTGTGTTGTGTAACTCCGTGCAGTTAAGATATGCTAATTTAAAACCTCAAATTGGGTACAAGCCCCGTACAGTGGAGTGTTGTGGCTTTGGCGTCGGCGGTGCGTTTGTAGTTGTGGGCTGTTCAAGAGCTGATGCGCTGCGTAACAAAGCATTTGGTTCACTTAACCAGTGTTTGAGATGCATACCTGTATAATTATCTTACTATTGTGTGATCCGTGTGTGTGTTAACTGTGCAAACACAGTGTTTGTGAAAGTTGTTTATTACTGAGTTACGTCGCTTCAAATTATTGTATTTGAATAACTAAGTATGAAATAAAACAGAAATTTTAATTTCAGAAAACTAAGTGACTGAAAATTTTCTCTAGAGATAGGTCGGTACCTACAGGAGTTTAGTGATATCCTCCTCTTACTAGTTATTCCTTAATAAATTATACCCACATTCCCATTACGATAAAAAAAACTTATGTGCAGAAATCGAATAGGTATATCTAAAGGGTAACCCACTTTTTCTACCAAACCTTAACTTCTCACACAACATCCATGCCGGTCCCATTAAAAAACGTGAACAGCGCATCTATATTTAACAGACAATAAATAAAAACCTCTTTTCTTAAATTCTGTGAGGTTCGTGTATTTCGTCTTCATTAACCCATATCGATTATAAGGTTTTTTCGGAACCATTATAAGATACAAAATTAGTTACAACTCATAATAATGTTAGGACAGTAAGTACCTACACTATAGTAACTGAATTAATGCACATTATAAAAGTAGTTTGTTCAGAATCGTTTACTGAATCGATTTCTGTCATTTTTAAAACAGGTAATTTTTTAACCCACAAATAATTAAAACTACGTAAATTACAGTCACACGTATAGTCAAAATAAACCCGAATGGACGAAGTACCTACTACGCTAGACCCTTATACGTGTGCGGCTGTGTGCGTGCGTAGATTTGTAATTTGACAACAATTTTCCCCCATAATCAGTATACGTAATTAAAAAAGTTAACTATGTTTTATACATAATAGTAAAAATCCAGAGTATGTATTATGATCATATTATAACATAATATTCTAATTGGGGTATTTGGTAGTGTGCGTTAATTCCGGGACATGTTGTAGATGTAAGAGGGAAAATAAATAAAGTACGTGCCGAGTGCCTAATTGGTTTATCGCCAAGCGGATGGTCAAATCTTCACGTGGGCAGAGAGCTGGCCTATTTTTTGGGAAAAAAATCAGCAATTTTCCGGTTAACAGCGATGCGGATGAATTTTTTGATGATGCTATAGAGGTATGAGGAACAGGGTGTAAAGTTCACTCATACTCTATAGAAAAGGGAAGATCCTCCGACCAGACGGGTGTCGTATCTGGTAGGCAACTGCCCGACGGTTGATGTCGGGACGTTGTATATATATATGCTAGTCGCGCGGTAAACTCTGCCTGCGCGATGCAGGATTTGCGTGACATCAGTGTGACGTGTAGCTCGCATGTGGCGGTGTAGATACCGCTACAATGACCTATGATTCTGTCCCCTCCTTTTTATATACATGTACATATTATTATTATTTTAAGACTGTTAGCTTTATATTATGTAAAAATAATAATATAAACACGTAAATAAATTATGTGTCATAAAATCATCTACATCATAATGGCAACAAGAAAAAAGATATTCCTTTCATGTGTTGTGAGTTTTTTTTAAGTAGGGACCAAAAAAGAAAGCCACGTTCTTTTACCTTTTTCAACTCACATTCAACTATCGAAACGTCCAAAAATACATTTGCATTTGCAGATCAGAAGGCGATACAATTCGTGCTCTGGATCGAAGTTTATATGCGAATGGATTACAAATCCCCAACTACATTATACATTACTAACTACAACCCCAAGGTATAACTAGGTACCTTATTTTTTACGTTTTTGCCCATCATGAAAACGATTTTTCTCCAATCCTGTAAAACAGATTTTGCAAGAATTGCAAAATTCTCACAAGACGTGACGTAACAAGACAAAGCAAACAAATAACCGAAAATCCATTACAATTATTTATTCGAAAGACAATACTTATTATCCTATTACAAAAGTAAATGAAGAAATTTGAAGACAGCCTCCCAATAATTTGTTCCTTCTCTTCCAATTACGCGGAGAGAATGAAAATAGGTATCGAAGTACAAACTGACTTAGGAATAAACTTGGATTATAATTAGTTTGACTTAATTTTTCTTTGTGTAAATTAAGATACTCGTAACTATGAAGAAGTTCGATGTAGCATCACGTTGTAATGTTGTATTTAGGGTTTTAATTTAAGGGAAAGTTGTCCCTAAATTTACTCGAACTTCAGAATTATACCTATTTACTTATTCAAGGGAGGTTTAGCGTGTGTGTCATTTAAGGCACTGTAAACACAAAAATCGAATCAAACATAGAACTAGATACCGTTAACATACACAACATTTCGACATCCAAGTAATCAAAATAAACCAAACGGTGTTTAATTCATGTCTAGCGTGTCTGGAAGCCATAAGTGCGCGTTCAGAATATCACGCCTAACGTCGTCTTGTTTTTGCCCAGATTATTATAATATATAGGTAGTAAGTAATCAATTACCTACCCGGCCAGGAATATCGTTCCAATAACCTAATATAATTTATTTAGATAAATAGAATAAGCTTTATTATTTACCATAAGACATGGCGCACGCTATGCGACATGCGACTGCGACAGCTCGGGACTAGACGCAACGACAAAAAATAATAACGGTAAAATTTGAGATAACATCATATTAAAAGAAATAATTAAATGAATCATCATTTTTTCGTCGATTCTGAAAAAAGTATCTATTTGAGTTACAACAGTATTGTATTATCAGTGCGATATATTTTGTTCAAAGCTCCGCTCACTTGGTGTCGAGTTGTAAAGTCACCGGCTCTCACTACTTGTCGCACTGTCTATACGCAGGGTGCACGCGCACATCCGATGATAGTCGCATGCGACAGGTCAGCGTCATGTCGTCGATCTGTCGCAGTCGCATGTCACATAGTGTGCGACGTGGTCAACAGGAGTGTTGTAAAATCAATGTTTGCTTTAAATTAAAGTACAAAGATATAAGTAGTTACAGTGTACAATTTACGGCCAGAACATAAATCTAGTTAAATGTAAATAGTTATCCGAGATAAAGTGTAAGATTTACACCTATCTGTTACTATTTTCCAATAACAAAACTTTAAACAGTTTATCTATGAGAGGGATAACACTTTGATCTATCTTACCTCAATGTCAATCTATCTAGATTAACATCGTGGATGGATCAAAACTGTTATTGAGGTGGTGAAGCCCATTTACAACAGTTGATCCGAGATAAGTCAAAATCACAGATAGATAGGTTAGTGGGAATGACCGTTAGGGATGATGATGTTGTTTATTACTAATATGTATACACTAGCTTCTGCCCGCTACTTCGTTCGCTTGGAAATCAACTACTTATACCATAAAATATACCCTATGACACTCGGCAATAGTGAAGCTATCTCCATAGAAAGCTTCACTACTGATTGTTTGTTTCACTTTTTTTTTTACTGATGTGAAAGTATTTTTGAAATCGGATCAGTATCTACTTCAAAATCAAAATAAAAAGTTATTTATTCAAATTAGGCTGAGAATCAGCACTTTTCGAACTTCAAAATTACTTATGAAAGTCCCAGAAACGCCCGCCCATCACCACTTCCTAGTACGTTAAAAAGAAGAAAAAAAATACATTTATTTCAGGTCCTGGAACCATATTAAATACAAAAACAATACACAATTTTGTCAATTTTAAAAGTGTAACTATTATGCAATTAAATAAGTAATAAATATTAATAATAAATAAAGTTAATTTAAGTCATAAAAATATGAGTAACAAATATATGTCAGATCAAATCAATTAATGTCAAAAGCACAAAGCAAAATAAAAATATATTAACAGTGAATGAAGTTATGTCAGAAGCAAAAATTATAATATCCATAGACTACATCATTATAGATAAAATGACAAATCAAGCACCAGCAATATGCCTGCTACAACAATGCCCACCGTAGGGGCAATCCAGTCGCTGAGCAATCATCGCCAGAACAGTGTTGGAGCTAGCCCGCACCCTGCGCGCCAAGGACGCCCACCGCTTGCGCATGGTGGCGTGGAAGCAGTCGGTGCGCGCTTCCGCAAACATGCCCGAGGTGCTGCAGAAGCGGGGCAGCCCCAACACTGCCGTGAACGCATTGTTGTATTGTACACGAAGGGCGCTGTAAGCAGTTTGTGAGTAAGATGCATAGGCTGCACGTGTATAGACAGGTTCAGAAAGCTTTGAAAAGTGTGATTTTAATGGTCTTTCAGATCGGCTGTTAGCCAGTGCTCCAAGTATTTAAATTGGTTCACCCGTTCTAACGGTGCACCATTCAAGTGAATAGGGGGTACTTGCTGTAGGCATTTAGCACCTCCCTGAAATACCATGTATTGGCTTTTCGCGACATTATACATAATGCTGCTGCCAACGTACTCCTCACAGATTTGCAATGGTTTGCGCAATCCACATACCGACGCGCTCAGCATCATCATGCAGAAGTAAGCTAAGGAAAAGAAGTGGCGCAACAAACTCCCCAGCAGCACAGCTGTCAGGTACAGTTAGAAGAAAAAAAAAACCAGAACTTCCAGAGATAACCTCTCCCATTTTACTTTCCTAAAAATTTGATTGAATACTGTTATATAATGAATGCGACTCTTTTTGTGAACTTCTAATAATTCCTATGTTGGGGTCCACAAATACTAAATAGCCAAGTATTGCGACCAACTTGGATGTAGCGTCCGCCGGCCGCTCCCGCGGAACCGCTCGCTTTGCTCGCTCGGCTCTCGCGCTTTTGGTCACCGTTCTAACCAAACCTAATCCATTTGGTTGGTGTGCTCTAACCTAGTTACTTCGACCAATTTGTCTCGCGTCTGCTGATCGGTCACAGTTCTCATCTAACCTAACCCGTTTGGTCGGGGTATCCTAGTTTAGTTACCGCGACCAACTATGAGAAAAGACCGGAAAGTTAAAAAGAGGCTCATTTATTTAAAAATAAGTGTGTTCACTACAAGCCCAAAAATTTTTAGACGTTCATTAATTGAAAAGCGTATGTCGGAATAATTATGTAGCATCATATAAAATAAATCTTTATTTTCATTCTTTTTCTAAACTGTCGCAGTTTTTATAGACGAACAATCAATTCCGAACGAAACCTGTGATTTTGAGTCGGTTTAAATAAATACAAAAGCTTATCTTACTTTCACCTAAAATTTAAGTATAACAGAATTATAAATTACACTTGAAATATTTCCTTGATTTTATATGCTATTTCGATGTTTAAGTTGTTCTTAATGGTTTTTAATGGGACTTAAAATACTACTATCACAAACAATGATTCTAGAGGAAAAGTAGTTATATCTAAACATAAGCTAAGATCTGTGGTTTTGAACAACAAAAACAAATGTTTTAATGCTTAGAGCTAAGTAATGATTAGCAATTGTTTAACCATACATTTTTAACGTTTAAACGTCTCTTAACTTCAATCATCGTTTATAAATAAGCCCCTAAATGATTAAGTAATTATTAATATGGTACTTATAAAGTTTATTACAATTTTATTTTGCAATTTTCAAGCAACAAATAGTTTATACTATTTTCAGAACTTTAAGTAGATGTTAATAACTTAACAGATTTTACTTTTCCATAACAAAAAGGTACATAATAAATTATCTTATTAAGTTTTAAAATGGTTCCACTACCTACTTAAGATTTGTTAATTATTAGCTAAATTAGAAAATATTAAACAATAACTTACGACCATCTATGATTCGTTCAAAATGGCGGGAATGTTGGATGTACAATTGAGTAATATTGGGAGAGTATAAAAAATACGTGTGCTCGCTAATTCTAGGAACTTTTTGATACTACTGTGGTGAAAGATGGACTAACTGTATACAAAGTTCACGTAAGTTAATTGATCATATTTCTTGATTATTTCCGATAATTATGTTATTCCGTATTTGTTATTATGACTGTGTTAAATCGAATTAAGGAATATTCATGTTCTGTTTCTTTCCGTTGATAAGTGGCTATAACTTTGAGAAATGATCTTAAGATGAACAATAATTTATGCTAATGTAAAAATGTGTTGATAAGATACTTTAAAAAAACATGCTGTCAAGGAGTTTCTTGGTCCTTCTTCTCCATGATGACGTAGTTTTGGAACGGACCACTAGTTTTCTAATTCACGTATTTAACTAATTGAAATAAATGCCTAGTCTTGTCTTTCTGTGCTTTTCTTCATAAAATCCTTTCCCTACACACCATTTTCGTAGGTTCTTTTATACACAGTAAATAACTAGGAACCAGTCTGACACTCAAAGCTTGCTAATTAAGTGGATATCCATTATCTATACATATAGTTTTTCCCTTTCTAACACCTTTCTGACACCTAAATGATTAGAAAATTTATCTGTTTTAGAGAGGATCAGTTAAATAGTCCCCGTTATATTATTAGTTAACAAGAGGGTAAAAGTTTATAAAATAATTTAGTTCAGTCAACATACAATCTTAATTTAACCCAAAACTGAGTGTATGCACTTTAATAACTGCTGTTTGTAACATGTCCAAAGTTTGACCAGTTAAAATACACTCAGCTTTTCTCGTGAGGACTTTAATTATGTTTGTACTAATTGCTACGAATCATTATGTAATAATTTTAGTGACAATAGTAACTAGGTAACTATTTTGTTTTATTGGTTTATCGAATCCATGCCTAAAAAGCGCTCCCTATGACAAAAAAGCCGTCTGCTTAAAAAGGATTTTAAATGTACGTAAAGCAGGGGGCGTTGAAATTAACAAAGAAGTCCTCCACCCCAAATACGTAACACACTTTCTTTCACAATCCGAAGGATTTTGAAGTAAATTCGTAATCCATGGCTTCATATGTTTGAAAAAAATAGTCTGCTCGGCAACGTAAATAACGCAATGAATGTTGTCAAATTGTCGAAATGAAAGACTTTGCAATTGTTAATGTTTTACGCAATTACCCCGCAGGTGCTATTTATAAATTAACGATATAAACAAGGAAATTCTTAAAGTAAATCTGATCAATAGATAGGCACCATGTTCTAGTATTGTATTGCTGTTGCGTGTTGTACGAGTATATATTAGAAATACCTACGGAACTTCTAAACCATACAAAACAGTAGAATCATTAATTGTGAAAAAACAGCAGAAAGCGTAGGCACATGGTGTTTTCTCAAACGTTCCATCTATTACTGTACCAATATCAATTAATTACACCCATATATTAATAATAATACTCTAACAGGTTGCAAAGACCGTCACATATGTACAGCGAGGTGGTTACGGTGTAACAAAGTTACGCAATTACTAGCACCAACGGATTTGGGAGTGGTCCCAAAGCCGCAGGTACATTGGCGACCCCGGTCGTTCCCACCTTCGCGCCAGCACCACTGTTTACTCACATCATTAACACATTATCTACGCGTTGGTTGCTGAAATCTTTCTTAGGAATGTCTAAATTTAATCAGGTTTTAGGCAATTTGTTTTAGGTCAATATTTTCAGATTTTGGGACGTAGGTATGTGCAGAGGTATCGTCACAGCCGGCATTTCAATGTCTACACAAATAAAACCAAAGGAGGTTTGCAAATTGAGGAAATGGATTGTTGTTCTTTCATACAGCGATTGAGTCCATTACAGTCCATAAATACGTTTTAAAAAAAAATACTAACTCACTTACCAATTCTATAATTGAAAAAAAAAACTGACTGAAGCTGAGTCGACCATTCGAAGTATTGGACTGATAAATTCGATTCTATTTTCTATATTCTGGTGATTTTAAGCGACTGAATGATATTTTATGTACCAACACAGGCTTTGCGCGGAAAAAGTTGTTACGCGATGCATGCTCAAACGAATTTATTTATTTCAATCCTTTTGGAAGTTACGCATTATTATTGCATTGATAACAGCCTGATTTGTTTAAGCTGTTTTGAGCCTAGCTGTACAGGGTGGTAGAGACATCGTCGCGCAACCTCTTACCAAGGAATCAGTACATGATTCTGAAGTCCCCTGCCTTGAAATTTATTGTCGGTCATTAAAAATAAATTTTGCTGTTCCGTACATTCTGACCACGAAGGTATTGCACTTTTCTATGAAATAACTGTTGTTCTTTTTGATAACCGAATTTAAATTTCTACGCTAGAATCACTACGTCTAGAATCATGTGCTGAATTCATGATAGGTATACACGTCGATGTCCCGCCACCCTGTATTTTTAACACAACAATGTCGCTGACTATACATTGTGTATGAATACTTTCACACTTGTAACTATGCTTCGCATCACACGCTTCGCGCATCGAGTTGTATGAAACAAGTTTAACACAGAACAATAGAGTAACTTGAAACCTGAAGTCGCCGTTTGCTGATACACCGATCAGAAAAGCTACTGATGCCCAATGCTCACTGGCGTTTTAGCCTGAAATTTGAAATAAGTAAGTGACTGTTTGTTTTCTTTGCATCTTTTATTGATTTGATTTGATTTGCAGTCACCGATATCTACTCACTCCCAAAAAGCTGCAGAAATTCAATCTGCCCAGCCTTTTCAAAACTACGTTAGGGTCGGCTTTCAGTCTAAACGGATGCATTTTTTTTTGTTTTTTGTTTTTGTTTAATAAGAACATAAGTTCTTAGTAATTTATTACAATCTAGCCTAATAGACTAATATGCAACTTAACTTTAACTTATTATTTTACGTGATAGTTTACGTTATAACTAAGAATAGTGTCTTATTGCAGTTTCACACAATTATGCAGCACTTTCTTAGAGTCTGATAAATTAATAATAAAAAAACACATTGTTTACACATTATTCGTCACAATTTATAGACTACATTAACTCAAATGGTTTAGTTCGTTGTAGCCTACGCACTATGTCCGTGTTGTCTAGCAGCTGAATTGCCTCGACATTCACATGTCGGTGAAGTCTGTGTTCGTGGGCTTCAGAAAATTTTTGGATGACGGTGGTGACGAGTTCCATTTTAAGGTCACGGTGGAGGCCGTCATTTCTAATGTACCATGGTGCATTTACAGCATCCCTGAGTACTTTATTTTGGAAATGTTGGATTATTTTGACGTTACTTCAATTAGTACAGCCCCAAAGTTGGATGCCATACGTCCAAATTGGCATAAGAATATGCTTGTATATTATAATTTTATTACGTATTGATAGGCAGGATTTCCTTCCGAGTAACCAATACATACTTTTATAACGTATGTCGAGTTCCTGTCTTTTCTTTTTGACGTGAGATTTCCAACGCAGTTTGGCGTCAAGAGTTATGCCAAGGTATTTGGCTGTATTAGCATAAGGCACATGGAGCGACCTCCTATCTGACCTCCACAACCCAGTTACTGGGTAACATTCTAATCCTTGATAAGACTAGTGGTCAGACTTTTGGACCTCTAGCTACCCATAACGACTGTCAAAGATCCACGAATGACAGCCGGGTCCAACGTCTTAACGTGCTTTCCGAGGCACGGAGGGGTCTCAATATGTAAAGGATGGTCACCCATCTACGAACCGATCGCAGCAAGCATAGCTTAACTTTCAATCAACCCGTGCGGCTGTTATTATTTAGACACGAGTCTCTACTCTCAAAAAGCTGCAACGACCTAATTGGATTTGTCGTCACTTTCGGGATATCCTTGTTTCTATGTAGCTTTGGACGGGCAGGTTAAATTGATTGATTGAATAGACATTACGAATTCCGTTCTATCGCCTATAAATCGCTCCGTGCTACGTGAATAGAGGATTGCGTCATTACCCCGGTTTAACTAGCATTGTTTCATCACAATTCTAGCTTAATCGAGTATCATAGTCGCATTATTGTGACATAATTGTCACGATATTAACACTACGTACAATTTATCATTATTAAATGAATAATATTTATTTTAAAACCCACAATAAATAATTGTGACGGATTTACTGAAACCTGTACGAGCTGTTAACATTTACTTAGAATCAATATAAATATTTAAAGGCTTTAAAAGTTTTAATCGCCAATATTGCATTCATATAAGCGTAAAGCAGTTTTCAGTTTAAAATATCTCATTAATCACCTTTACAGCTAACCAAAAGGTTTTAAATAAAACTGAATAATTAACATCTTTGGGTCAGTGGGTCGTCATAAGGGCGAAGTAGTAGGAGTTGAAGAATTTTATTGATATTACGTTTGGGGGTGTTTTGTGTCCCCTAAAGTGTTAATATAATTATGACCAGTTAGACAATCCGCGGTACTCCTGCTGCTGCATTGCTTATAAATCTCCAGGCTGTGGACATCCAATGGTTTCTTCAGCCTTTAAATAATGTCATTAAGTCCCCCATACCGGCCGGCGTCGCCAGTTTTTTTTTTTTTTTTTCTAAATGTTCACGCAATTAGCGCTGCTCGCTTTTACGAGATTTGCTTAGTAATTAGGGGACGCTATACTCTGTTATTACGATGGTGTGTCTTGTATTCGTAATCAATAAGGAAATTTCTTCCAAGTACTTTGAAAACGTTGATTGTTTCATAAAATGTCATCACTAGCAAAAACTTTTTAATGTAGGGTAGATATAGTTTTTAACCGACTTCAAAAAAAGGAGGAGGGTCTCAATTCAACTGTATTATATATATATATATATATATATATATACTTTTTTTTATGCGTGTTAGCATAGAACTTTTTTCTGGGTGAACCGATCTGGTTGATTCTTCTATTCTTCTTCTTTTATTTGATAGCTGGTGCTTCACATGTGGTCCCATTTAAATTTGATCAAGTTCTGACCAGTAGTTTTTGAGTTATTCTTAATACTGCGCATTTTTTCCACTTAGTTTATATTGATGATGTTTTAATAATTTCCTGTCACTATTATTTACATATCAAGTAATGGTATACGAATTTGTGTGTACCACAACTAAAAAGTGAAAAATTAAAACATTTTTACAAAAAAACAACCGACTTCCAAAAAAATACACTAAAAGACGTGAAAAATAACTTTCATTTCGGAAGTCTGTGGCCAAAAACGAAAATACAAAACCAAAGACACCGACTTCCGAAATTAAAGTTATTTTTCACGACTTTTAGTGTTTTTTTTTTTGTAAAAAAGTTTTTTGTTTCATCATGACGAATCATAATATTCGCTGTTTTCGGACTTGATTTCTAGGAAGTATCCTTGTCAATAGTATTATTTTTTTTTTGTATGCACGTGTTTCTGTGACAAATAAACCTATTTTTCTTTCTTTCTTTCTTTCAGTAGTTTATTACACAGGAAGTGGCACTAGATATTGGTCTAGTGAAAAAAATTGCTGGTTCTGTATCCCCAGTTACAGTTAGCTTCCAATTTTCCGACGATATCCTACTCCCTCGGCTTGATTGGACCGTGAATGCTAACAGTATCGAACTCGTCATTCGGCTATGGATTCATAAAGTTCCCATTCAATCATTACTTGTTTCTCCTAGCAGATAGGTAGGTAGTATGTTTATTATTATAATTTATTGCAAAGCCTTGTTAGAAACTTTCGTAATATTATAATTGGATTGGTGTGCAATGACAAATTCTCTCTTGTAATTATTTTATATTGCGCTTTTTTGGCGGAACGGAACGCAAACAATCTATATAATAAAATCGTAATGAAGTCAAAAATGTACATAAAATATTTTTGAAAAAAGTAGGTGCTACGAGGTCTGCAATGGGAACGATTCTAAAGCCAAAAATATAGTTTTTAGAATTTTTGTCTGTTTGTCTTCTCTGAATGTATGTTCCAAAATCACGCATAGATTTTGTTCACTCCTCCTGTGAGACTATTACCCAGCTTGGACGCCAGATTCAATTCTGTTAACTGTTACTCTCTTTAGGATTTATCCCTAAACTGTAAAATTATATTTATAGTATCAGACTGACTTTATGGAATAAATTAATTATTATTATTAAACTGTGGTACCTTCTAGGCGGGGGGGGGGGGGGGGTGATACTCAGTTGAATCTGAGACCAGCTTTGCTAACGGGGCATAGCCTTCGCAAAGTATGTTTAGTTGACACTACTGGTTCAGCTTATAATTCAGGACCCATTATTCAATCAGCAATGACATATTTGTTGCAGATTGAGATTAGTGAGAAAGTACCAAGTTTTTGAGATGTTTGCTCTTGAGTGTGGACATGAGATAGGTTCTTTTCGATGAACTCTGACTTCTTAACCTATCCTCCCTCTGGCTCAATACCGTCCGATGGGGTAAAAGATTATGATGTAAAATTGCTTTTTTTCTTACTCCCTTCTAGGTTGATGTGAATAGTCACGTCAATTGATTTACTCCTATGAGGCCGCGTCGCCTTTTTTCGCCAGTTTTGGCACGACGAGGTTTAAGCATGACGACATTATCTTATGTGGGTCCACATTAGTACACATTAATGTTTAACTTATCTGAAACTTGTAGCGTGAGGGTCGCGATTCGTTCCTCCAGACTTAAGTCTTCTGTTGCAACAGATGAATATTTATTTTATTTTTGGTGTTATTAGGTAACTGTTCATAAAGGAAGAGCTTGAGTGTTCTAATGTTATGAATAATAGTCTTGTTTAGAAACTGGACTACGTCGATCCTTTTATTCAAGGATGGGCGTAGCTCATGCAAAAGGTTGCCTGCAAAAGTCGAACTTATGTTGTGCAGCCTGCTAGTAAAATTATGCTAGTTATATTCGACCAGTCAAGTAAATTTAGAATGAGCTTTCAAATTATTTGAACTATGTTTTTGTTTGGAAAAAAGTAGTGAAAAATAGGCGCATTGATGTAAAACACGAACGCGTAGAATAAACTTCAGGGGCGTAGCTACAATCGTATCAGCCGTATACGGGGCCCCAAGCTACAGGGGCCCCCACGTGTGTAGTAATAATTCGTAAAATATTACCCAAGACCTCATTCTTATTACATTCTTTTTCTTCATTCTTCTTCTTATAACAGGCCCGTAATAAATGAATACCTACGAGTAGTAACTGTAAGCTATTGGCGCGGCATAACGCACTGAAAATCTAACCTATCCGAATCAGGATGCTCCAATTTTCTATCTTGCTTCGCTTGCTCACATAAAAAAAAAAAGTTACAATGAAAACTTTACCAATCCCGATCCAGAAAACTCCAATATCCGAGCTCGCTACGCTCGCTTTTCAATGAAAACTTACCGAGTTCGGGTTAGAATATCTCAATTATCTACCTCATTACGCTCGCTCTTGCATTTTCTTAGAAAGGGCGCGTTAGTAGTTTAACCTTCTGAATCTGGATGCTATTTTAATTATTTTGTAAATACAAAATATCGCCATTTTCAGCGGCAGTTGGGTAAAAAGGGCCCATAGCATATTTTAACACAGGGTCCCTTCTGATAAACGTAATAACTAAATATAACGCCTTTCCCTCTGCTATGTCCCAATCATCACAGTACCTATCCAAATAAATAATAAACAAACTCGAAACGCGTCGTCTTCGACAATGACAGTAGTGATGTAAGAAAGTCAATAAACTTCTAACTCACGAAGGTAAGTCACTTTTGAATTGTCAAGGGGTCGGTCAGTCAGAAAGATGAAGCTAGTTACCCATTCCAAAGCGTAGTAGGTACCTATGGAGAAGAACCGGCAAGAAACTCCATGGACACTCTTTTAAATCAAAATATGGTTACAAAATATTGATTACATCGTTCATGTTGAAATTATGCATGTGAGAACGATGCACAACGTTAAAAGCGTCCGTAATAAAAAGACAAAAGCAATTCAAATATTAAATAAAATTAAAATAAGCCGTGGGAGCTAATAAATGACCAGTCCCCACTGACGGCGCCCGTTCACTAACATGACGCATGGATCAGCACCATTCAGCTCAACCATTTTGAAGGGAACCTAATGATCCAACACACACGCCACCACCAGCGAGACATAGTACATTATTAAACACACACCAACACATACGCCACCACCAGCGAGACATAGTACATTATTACACACACACCAACACACACACTACACACTTATCCAAGTAATCCAGTGTGCCATTGGACGAACAGTTTAATGGGGCACTGGTTGCTTATTATTATTCATTTAATTTCTTACTAACATTAGGCTAAGTTATACTACTACTAACATTATATGGATGTTTAAATCTGAAATAAAATATTTGAATTTGAATTTGAATTTGAATTACACACAGTAATTAAGTACGATTACTTCTTGAAGAAAGCACAAAAAAAAATAAAAAAAATAATGGATAATGACGTCACATCATGGCCGCGACAATAACGGACGTTTGAACTGTAGTAGATAATTGTTTTATCATTTTTATTTGCAACAAGCTATACTTGGATTTAACTTTTAATACTTTCCTTGTGTTTATATTACTGTCTTTAAGTGATCAAATGAAAAAACAACATGCATATTCTTTATTAGACCTACAACTATGGATAATTATTGTTACTTTAACATGGAACTTAAAATGGAAACCAAAATCAAAATATAGTTTTTCGCTTACCTTGAGTGAATAATATAATACGCTTTTCCAATATTCGAATTAAAAAAGTAAGCGCAGTCGCATATTTCTAACTGAGCTGATTTTGTTTGTTTTACTGTTTGTTTTATGAAAATAAAACCAATATACTATCAAAATCTGGCACAAAAATAAAACTAGCTAACTATCAAATATTCAAAAGTTATCATGGAGCTTTTATGATAAAAATATCTGAAAGTGCAGGGCAGTAAATAGTAGAATAAATTTCCAATATAGGTTTAACCGTAGGATGGCTAGATTTTTACAACTTCAATTTGTAAAATGATCCGTAAATAATAACGTCCTTTTGTTTTTGTATCTATTTGTATACTTAGTTAGCCATTTAATTTAGTCAGTATTAATAGTCGCTAGCCACAGGAACCTGCCTATCCGAGTAGAAAAAGGCCAAAGTTGTTCCTGTGTATATATAAGTCGGACAAAAAGGACACTATTTCCAATTATTGACCTATCGCGATTCTCTTCACGTTTGCCAAGATATTTGAGTCGGTGATCTATCCTCATGTCCAACGCCATTTCAGACTTTATCTAAACGATCACCAACACTGCTTTGTTGCCTCAAGGTCTACTGCCACACATTTACTGACTTCTCAGAGTCCCTAATATAATCTATTGACTCTCTAACAAACAATTTGACGTGTTGTACACTAATTTCAATAAGGCCTTCGATAAAATTCGTCATTCTGTACTAATTCACAAACCAACCACGTATGGTATCATTAAGCCCTTGCTTTAATGGCTGAAATCATATATATCAAAGCGTGAATTTTATTTTGTAACAACAAAATAAAATTCACGCTTTGATATATATGATTTCGATAACGGCTTTCGATCTGCCAGCAATCATTGCATGACTTCCAGTGTCACATCTCCCAGGGGTTACATATTACGAGGTGGGCAAGCTCTTTGAAAGAGTCATTGCAAACCGCCTCGTCGGGCGGCTGGTGCGGGTGGGGCCGGGTTTGGTGGAGAGCCAGTTTGGTTTCCGCAGGGGGCGCTCTACGGTGGACGCCATCATGCGCGTGCGAGCCCTCACGACGGGAGATGCTGTGGCCCGAGGTGGGGTCGTCTTGGCGGTGTCTCTAGACGTCGCCCCTCAATACCCTGCCCTGGAGTTGCATCAGGGAGGCACTCCGGTATCACCGGATGCCGACCTATCTCTGTCATATAGTCGAGGCCTATCTGACGGACAGGGCCGTCACCCCGGTCACCAGGTAGAATGGAACCGGTGAGAGATGTCATGCAGTGTCCCACAGGGATCGGTCCTGGGGCCTCATCTGTGGGGCATCGGGTACGACTGGGTGCTGCGCACCGACCTCCCTAGCGGCGTCAGCATCGTTTGTTACGCTGAAGACACGCTGATCCTGGCGCAGGGGAGGTCGTACCAGGCGGCGGCTGAATTAATGACACGCGGGGTTGCGACAGTCAGTCGTTGAGAGGATCCGGCAATTGGGACTGGAGGTGGCCCTGCACAAGTCCGAGGCCATGTGTTTTCATGGTCCTCGGAACGCGCCACTGTCGGGTTCCCAAATAACGGTAGGAGGGGTTCTCATCGGCGTCGAGTCAACCTAGGACTCGTCCTCAACAGCCGGTGGTGCTTCGTTGAGCATTTCCGACATTTGGATCCCAGACTGGACCGGGCCGGGGCTGCTTTGAAGCGGCTCCTGCCCAATCTAGGGGGTCCAAACGCCTACTGCCGGAGGCTCTACGCGGGGGTCGTACGGTCCATGGCCCTTTACGGGGCACGGGTATGGGCGCGTTCCTAGAGCCTCCGACCAGCCCGCCGGTTGACCGCGTCCCAGAGGGTCATGGCCATCCGGCTGGTCCAGAGATACCGCACGGTCTCCGGCGAAGCGGCGAGCTTCCTTGTCGGATTGCCGCCATGGGATCTGGAGGCAAAAGTTCTCGCGCACATTTGGAAGTGGCGCGAGGAGGCAAAACGCCGGGGCGTAACTCCGCTGCCGCAAGAAATCGCGGCACAGCGGACAGAGCTCCGGCGGGATCTCATGGCGGCATGGAGAATGCGACAGTCGCAACCCAGTGCTGGGCACGCCACAATTGCGGCGGTAAGTTCCGTCTTTGAGGAGTGGCTTGAGAAGCGCCACGGCATCCTCACCTTCCGCCTGACACAGGTCCTCACCCGACATGGCTGTTTCGGGAGGTTCCTGTTTCGGATAAAGCAGGAGGAAACGGCCGGGTGTTATCATTGTGTGGATCGAACGGAGGGCACGGTGGAGCATACGGTGGAGGTCTACCCGGCTTGGATGGAGCACCGCCGTGTCCTCGTGGCGGCAATCGGTGGCGGCAATCTCTCGCGTTCGGCCCTGGTCCAGGCCATGGTACGGAGCGAGAGGGAATGGGAAGCCGTCACCTCCTTCTGCAAAGCAGTAATGCTCGCAAGGGAGGAGGCGGAGCGCGTGAGGATGAGGCAATCGTTGCGCCCTCACACCCCTAGTCGCCACAGGAGGAGACACTCTGGGCGTCGGGAGTCGATTGCCGACTCCCGGCCACCGTAAGCGCGGGCTTGCGGACGGCGAGCAATGGACAGCTCGCCGTCCGGTAAGGACCAGGCCCGGGTCGACGGCGCGTCGTGTTCCACGCGTGCCTCAAAGAGATGTCAGCATCATTGACGGGGTCCGATAGGGCCGATGCCTGCCGGGGTCGCGGATTGTTCGAAAGAGTTACCAGGGCCCTGGCGCACAGGCAACTGAAGGAACACGGGTGGGTTTTCAACAATCGAATCATCGATTGATATCGCGCTTCTACAAGATGATCTGAACAAAGTTGTTGAATGTTGTGAGACTAACAAAATGGATTTAATTTTTGTTTTAATGTTACCATTTATAATTTTTCCACCCTGTGTACTCGGAGTACTTCATAGATCATCAAAAAATACAAGCAGTGGATGCAATTAGGGATCTGGGAGTACTTTTTGATAAAAAAAATACTTTTTGGCCCCCACGTCGAAAATATTAATAAGAATTGAAGCATTCAAAATGTTAGAGTTTGAGCTAAGGACACCAGAGGCTTTAAACAGATTGGTACTAAAATAATGCTGTACGCCTTGTACGAAGCACCACACATAGTTACTTATGGGAGTTCAAAAACAGTTACTGTAGCACTTGCTTTTTCTAGAGGAAAAAGTAAAAACCTGCTCTCCTATAATATGCGTTTCAAATATTTCAAAATGCGACTAGCGAATTGCGTTATCAACTCGAAGAGAAGTTATTGATACCAGGTTTCTCTATAATTGCTTAGAAATAAAATTGACTGCCCAAACCTACTGAGTTTCCTAAAGTTTCGTGGTGCCCCCAGCCCGATATCCGCGAAATTCTATCACACCATTATACCAACCCTTGCGCAGAATGGTTCTGGGAGCTAACTCACCAATGTCACGGCTGCTTAAAATTCTAAACAGTTGCAGTGAACTTAATGATATAGGTACACCATGACAGTATCGTTTTTTTATTATAAAATACTTATTGAATACTCTTCTCACAACCAATAATCTCGCTATTGAATGTAAATTTTAAGCTTTGTTATTTAAATTAAATGATATGATATTTATTACATTGATATATAAATGTTACTGTTATCAATCCGTTTTTTTTAGGTGATATATTGAAAAAAGTGTGCTTTTTCTTTTTAGTGTACCTTTTTAATTATATGGTATAGGTATTTAACAATTTGGTGTATGTTTTATAACTATATTTCCTAGTATCCTGTAAAAGGAATACACGATACAATGAAATTTTCTCGATACAAAAAAAATGCAAAGTTCTATCTAGGTTTATGTTTTTTTGAGCATTAAGGCGTAACGCTTATGAGTTACTCATTGGAGTTTACTATAAAACATAGAAAATAATCATATTAAAGTTTAAGCAGTTTTTGTTTTAATAATACTTTTTATTTAAAAAAGTCGGCATTTCGTTTGGGCACATACGTTATTTTATTCCGAGCACACACACATTATCGCCATCCCTTCTTTTGCCTATCAAAAGTAATGTCATCACTCTCGTTCGTTCATAAATCAGTCGCCCGGTGGGGCTGATTGAGGATGAATCTATGTCTTTTTTTTGCAAATCGGTGCGATCTAATTTACGTGATTTAAATAATTGTGTTTACAGAAAAAGTTAGTAGCTTAGCAAGTCAAGGTAATTATTTAATACAATTAGTGTTGAATAGGTATTTAGACTGTGTGTGTGTATTCTTGTGACTGTGAACAATATATCATTATTTTGCTATTATTATTTCGTGACGACATTCAAATTATTTATGAAAATGGGAAGAAATAAAAAACCAAAACTGAACAGTACCTTCAACGTTAGGAGTATCTGCTGTCTGCACAGGGCAATGAATGAACTCATTCAATAGCAATAAGATGATGATAATAGTGAGTCGAATTCACCACCTTCACTAAAGCATTACCAGCAACAATCTATTCTCGCCTTGCAAAGTAATATTGGGTACCTAAGCATTCTATTTTCTAGAGAAGAACGTCTGTTTTTGTACAACAACTTATAATAATTAATCGTTTACTTATAGAAATAGGCTAAAATAAATTATTATTCGTTTTTAGGTTTAAAATACGTCAAAAATACTTCAATATGTCAAATACTGTCACTACGAATTGTGAAAAAAGGTGAGTCCTTACCCGACTACGGCAAAGCCAAAGCACGGTATGGATTTTAACAGGCTATGTATGTAAATATGTTTATCTGTTTCCTCATAACTCCTCGTCTTATTTGGACAAACGAGATATCGTTGGAAGCGTCATGTTATCCCGCGGATTATAAGCTACATGACGTCCCATAAAATTCAACATGGCAGCTAATAGCGGATGTGAAGTGTTACCGGGTAAAAAAAACAAATATCATGTTTGTTATCTAATAAAAGGTCTTAAAGAGTTCTTTCTGAAAATATATTGGATATCTATAACTAAACCCGAAATAAGATCAAAACAATTATGTTTCACTCAGACTGTTTTCAATAACACTAAACATCCTTCTGAAATGTTATGAAGGCTGCTTAGCAAATTATTGTTATAATATTCCATTTGCTACCTACCCTCAATGATTTCTAACCCCACAATAATTGAAATAAAAAACAAAGTTGAAAACTAAAACCCAACTACGACAAAAATCTGCGCTAAAAATTTTTTTATGTCTTAGTAACAAAATAACATCGGTTTCGGTTTTCATATATAACCGTAACGTAACGTAATTTCTAAAATATATCTCATGTATTATAATTAGGGTATAATTCATACAGATTACCACTGCCATACGAAATCGATCTTGAAGAAAATGTGAATAACTTCCATTTTAATTTTAGTTCATGTACAATGAGCTATTAAGCTAACATAGAGCCTGGCATAAATAGCAATTTCGTTTTTGTTTTTTTTTTCAGGTGTACAAAACTTTTTGGAGTACCTACCTTATGCCGGAAAATCTTTTTTATCTATTTATTACATACATAATACACTGCATGGAATTACTATGCACTTTATAGTTCAAATGGAATGCTTACAAGCACCGAAAAGTCAGTCTTGAAAGAGAAAACTGAACAAGTAGTGTGTTTTTTTTAGTAAGGTGAACATACATTTACTTGAAAGGTAGGACACGATGGAAAAGTTAAGAGTATTACGTTATTGACGGAATGTATGTAATATTAGGTAAGTGAAAACAAATATGTCATTTACCAAGGCAGTGTATGGTGATGGGTGAAATGGTGTTGGACTTTATCAATCTCATATATACCAACATCCATTTTATATAAATAAAGAAGATTAATTAACTATTTTTAATTTCATGTTGTATAATATAAGTATTAACATAAATATTTTGGATATTGATTAAATATTTTGTATAATTTGTCTACTCCATAGATGCATAGTGCCAAAATTTCATAGACCGAGATAAATTAACGTTAGTTAGAACGCACTTTTTTCTTAGATGGTTCCGTCTTTATCTTGCACTTTTAGATTGACAGTTGTGCGACAGTTACAAGAATAATGCTCAGCCAAAGCCCATGCTAAGTAAGGAACCTTTTTAAATTCCGGTCAGTATTTTGTTAATTCCACTTTTGGCCACTGGTTCAGGTTCAGATAAGTTTGTAGCGGTGGCGTGGCGACCGACCACGGAAGATAGAACCGCCACTCCCCGCGTGCGGGGGTAATAAGCCACGCCCATCAAACAATTATTTATTTTCAAGGTAGGGCCTTAATTACTTACTGCCAATCTTTTTACACCTGCAGTCTATGGGTCGACTACAACGCATAACGGGCGCTGTTAGGGTTGCCACGACACTGCGCATCAGGGATGTCCGCAGGGGCACGTATATACGATTTTTACGCAATCATGCGAAAGCGTATCGCCTCCCTGATGAGGCGGGTGCGGGGCAGCGCAAACAGCCTCTGGTCACTGTGGCCGATAAAGCGGAAGGTCAAATACGCAGGCACTGGACCAAAACACAACTATTGCCCTTAAACCGTGCTGAGAAATAGTGTTCTGTTTGTATTAATGTATTATTTATTTGATTAGTTTTGTTGATGACTTTGACATTTCAATTAATTGTAAAATGTATGTACTAACACTAGTTTTCTAAGTTAGTAAGTAAGTAAGTAAGTCTTTATTTGCCTTAAACATGGTATAAAAGGTGTTACAGTTTGGTAATATTAGGTCTTTACCTATGAAATTGCCGTTCTGCAGTACTGGCCATTTCAAATCAAAATAATTTTTGTTTGGCTAAGAATTCTAATTTCAAATTAATTTTATTTTAAAAACATGGTTTTTTTTTTCTAAAAGTAGTCATTTCTTTATTGATTAGTGTTACATTTTCATCGCATTTCAATCTTTTTCGTCATCATGGATACGTTAAAAATTCGAGTAATTATGGAATATGAGTACCGTCGTGGCAGCAACGCGGCACAAGCGGCACGCAACATCAACGACGTTTACGGAGCTAACACTACAAACCAACGCACCACCTGTTATTGGTTTTCTCGCTTCCGTTCTGGAAATTTCGACCTGAAAAATGAACCTCGCGGTCGTCCGAAGACTTTGGTCGACAATGACGAATTAAAGGCGATTGTGGAAGCTGATGATACACAATCTACGGCTGAATTAGCAGCAGCTTTCGACGTTAGCGTCAAAACAATATTGGTCCATTTGCGTCAAATTGGCAAGGTAAAAAAGCTTGACAAATGGGTGCCCCACGAACTCAATGATCGCCAGCGCGAAGTACGCGTCGAGACGTGCCTTGCACTGCTCAACAGACACACAAATGAAGGAATTTTGAACCGCATTGTTACCTGCGATGAAAAATGGATTCTGTTTGATAACCGTAAGCGCTCAGCACGTTGGTTGGATCCTGGTTCAGCACCTAAACAATGCCCTAAACGAAAACTTACCCCTAGAAAAGTGATGGTCACTGTTTGGTGGTCTAGCGCCGGTGTGATTCATCACAGCTTCTTACCAAACGGGGTGAGCATTACTGCAGATGTGTACTGTGAAGAACTGAACACAATGATGGAGAAGCTGGCGCATCTCCAACCAGCATTGGTCAATCGCTCGTCTCCGCTGCTCCTGCACGACAACGCGCGACCTCATACTGCACAGCAGACGGTCTCCAAGTTGCAAGAACTGGGGTTGGAAGCTCTCCGTCATCCGCCCTACTCACCAGACCTTGCGCCTACAGACTACTACTTTTTCCAGAATTTGGATAACTTCTTGGCGGGAAAAAAATTTAATACCCGAGAGGCAGTACAAAATGCCTTTGAAGAATTTGTTGCCTCCCGTCCAGCTGATTTCTTTAAGAAGGGCATCAATAAACTGCCACTGCGATGGCAAAGATGCATTGATTGCATGGGTGATTACTTCGATTAATAGAAATAAAAAATTCATGAAAAAAATTCGTTTAAATTTTTTCATACAAAACGGCAATTTCATAGGTAAAGACCTATTATAATATAGTCCACATGTTTAGCTATACAACATCGTGTATCAATTGCATGCAAAATACTTAGAATTAATTAGTAAGTAGAAATAAAATGTCAAAGCTATAAAACATTCTCCACAATACAATCATCTTATCATAATATTATTTAATGTCAGAAATTAATCTCCACGAACAAAATCAAAAAGTCACAATAAAAGAAAACATTATAAAAGTAAACATTATTCGCAACAGTTCCATAACATTACATAACATAACTTAAAGTAAAAAAAAAGGAAATCAATAAAATCAATCATTATAAAATTAAAAATGTCAAAATTATAAACATTATCGACGTCATTATTTGTGAATTATAATTTAATGTCAAAAAAATCCTTAATGTCATAAAAATTATGTTCATTCAGCCATTTAAAGAGTCTGTTTTTAAAAGAATTAATATTAAATAACAATTTAATTTCCTTTGGAATTTTATTATAAATGCGTACACACAGTTGTTTATGTAATTACTAACAATTTGGAAAGTGATTCCTGTGAAATAAATGATTATGGGAACGAAGTTCCTTATCGCACGGTACGGAGTTGGCGGATAAGGGCTAGGCGAAAAAAAATGTAAGAGTTTTCCGTCAGGACTTTCCGTCACGAGTCTTTCTTTAGTGTAGACGGTTATCCATAGCGCGTATGCTATTGGCTATGCCCAGTCATAGACAATGCGCGCTTATTGGTTCAAGGCAGCCAGTAAGTTCGCACCGGCTAGCGCGGCTGCGCAGGTATAGTTTGTACACGGCATACGCGTCAGCTGTTTCGTAGCGTATTGTGTGTAGTTGTGGACTTATACTTATGTTTATTTTTAACAAAACACGTGCTGCGTAACCTCTTTGCTAATTGTTTGTAAACATTTTTGCTGGTAAATAACTCTTGTTATTGGTTAACATCATCAGTAGTGGCTTAGAAGATAATAAGAATGACGCCAGCTAAGTGTCAGAGTTAAAGTGCAACAAAATGTGAATAATTTATATTCAACCAATTTTTTTTTATATTACTACTTTCTTAGTAGGAAAATAATTGACAAATTGACAAAATTAAAAATTGATAGAATTATTTTTTTGTTATTATTGTCACACATGAATTAAGTACTAAATATTATTAAATCATTTTAATTATAACTATTCTTTTTGGCTTATTAACTTTATAGGAATATGTAAAACCAAAAATGGTGCATGTGGTTTTAGCCTAAAAGTAATTTTTGCATTTACATACGTACAATTTAGGAATGTATTGTTGGCTAACCTAAATAAATAAATATATTGCATTATATATTTACTATATGAATGAAATAAACACAATATAAAAATAATAAAATTATAAAGCCAGTAGGTATTCCTATCCAAGCTTTTTGTATTGGAAAATTCTTATTTAACAATGGCTAATTAACTTCCTATAAAACTCAGTGGGTTACGAAAAAAACTTTCCGACCATTTATTTCACGAAAACAGCCAGAATTCGATTAAGCCCGATTAAGGGATAGCTGAAAACTTCAATTCTGCTGAAAAAAATCCTTTTTATCGAGGCAGCATTATGAAGACGGTAGGTGAAAAGAGTAAATGGTGCGAAATAATCCGAACTCTTAGTTCTTCGCTGCTGAAAACGAATTTATTGCCCCTCGATACTCACACAGGCGGGTTTTATTGACACCTTTAATAACAAACCGACGGGCATATGTATACGGCAGATGCCGATACTGCATTAAATGGTTTCTTTTATACACACTGTGTCGGCATTCGCCGGTGTTTGGTATGTATTATACAGTGCGATATTTTGTGTGTTCAATTTTGTTTTTCATTTGTGCCATTTGCATATCATATTCGAGACTCTGGTGCCTGACAAAAACGCGTGTAACAGCTGTTTGTTATTATTGTGGTCTTCGGAGGCTAGGCTCGTTTACGCTGTTTGTGACTTGGGTACCTCGAAGTTGTGTTTAGTTCATGTAACAATGCCTATCATTAGAAACCACATCGGGTCTGTAGTCACATGAAAACCAATACCTCTCATAGTGACTGTGACCTATTTCGTGGATTACTGTGTTAATACGGTTACATTAAAAACAATAAACAGGAGGTAGGATTGGATACACAACACATAAAATAACAGGCTGGGTAGCAACACAGTGACAAAAACACAAAGGAACTTCAAAAAAATAAACAATACATTCCTGTAAAGCCTAAATAAATAGCCATCGAACAAAAACGGTTTAAATCCTTGAATACGTATACTCTCGACACGAAGAAAATTACATGAAATAAAAAAAGGAGAATTCCAAACTCGGTTTCCGTCCTGATAGAAATTCGCAAAAAAACCATGGAAAAAGCACTGTGTTGTTAAAACTTGCACGTATAACTGAGCGGACTTTTGGTGTATTCGTTAGTCTGTTATCTACCATGCATAACGTAAGCTCTGCAAAACATGTCTGACGAAAGTTGTGTATTTTCGCATTTTCAAACAGGTTGGTGACATTTCTCTTTTATTTAACCAATGAGTCATACATACAGTTTCATAGAATAGTATAGAAACTTTTTATTATATACATCATATAAATCACCGTAATTAACCGTTGTACCGTTGTTCGGTGTAATTCATACACCGTTATAGTGTTGCGTAAGTATATGTGTAAGTTTGTAACAAAATCATGACTGATATAAATACCGGTATATTACATATCGTACTTGTTTCTGTAGAACAAACAGCAGTAATTTTAAGATCTTTTCGCGCCAAGATAGTCAAAAAAATGCACCAATGAAACGAAGACACTTGCCCTCTGGCGGCATTAAGATATTTATACAGGTCTTTCTTCCTCCGGATATAAGGGACTTTTTAAAGCACTTTGGCATACTTAAGTCATTTTTCGACTTTTCTTCAGTTATGCAAAGGTGCGATATAAACAAGCAATCCAGTGATTAACACCTTTTTAACCACAACTGGCGAAATATGGGTGTCCTAAAGTTACACATCTGCCTAACTCTTCGGGAATACAGGCGTGATCATATGTATTTAACACCTTTTTATAAGAACTGGAAATCGCTGATTGAGTCAAAGTAAAAAAAAAAGATCGATTTAATTCGCAAATTATATAATAACGGATATTTTATCATTTGCGAAATGTATTCAATGTAAAATGAGCAGACCAATTTATTCTAGATACCTAAGTAAGTTACATTTTGAATGACAAGTAGGTAAGTTGGTCAACCTCAATAATTATTAAGTTTCGTAATAATTATTTTATCTGTATTTGTAATAAAACAAACGAATATACAGTTATTTTAACGGTAAAGAGAAATAAATATAACTAATAGTTTTTGAGCGCGCTTGTAAACGTCGTGGATAAATTGAAACCATTTTGAAATAACAAATGGGCGATTGAGTACTTTTGCTTTTTTCCTTATGTTCAAGATAAGAAACGGGAAAATACAAAATTCGATCAAGCTCGTTTCAGTTAAAGGTAAAGAGCCCTACTCAAGGGCCTATACTTTTTGTATTAAATTGTCAACGCTCTCTGCAACAGTTATCAAAAATGTATGTCTTACTCTCCTCTTTTAATAGTAGATTCAGTTTCAAAAGCAATTGCTTACTATCTACGCAGTCATTTCTATTACCACCAGGTAATAGTAAAAATAAATAATTTTCACCACCTTACAATCACCACCATCTTACCACCAACACCACCTTACCACTACCACCATCTTACCACCATCACCACCTTAACACCAAAACCACCTTGCCAACACCACCACCACCACCGTGGTTTTTTCTGCCACTTTAGTATTCTTCTTGCTTAAGTTTTCAGAAAAGGTTTCAGGTAGGTAAGCACAGAAAGGTAAGTACAAGTAACTCTGTTTAAATGAAATTGGGTCAGAGCCCCACTTTTGTCCATACCGCGTAAAATAAATGCAACTAGAGGAAGTTGACTTAAACCGCTTGAGGCCACGAATAAATTTGCTTCAAAATCATTTCAGAACACATTTATTTTTCAAAAAGGAAATGTAAACAAAGCCGAACTATGTACCTACCACTTTAAAAATGTTTTATTCAATAGAAGAGAGTTAGGTGGTGGCAAACGTTTCATTATTCTAATGCCTGCGGTGGGCGGTGCCTAGATAGCCCAGGTGTTGCGAAGTAAATGTAAATATTTTATTGTGGAGGCACAAACAGCGCCTGAGAGATCAATAAAATTTGTTTGTTTTGTAAAATGCTCTCTGTTGTCTGCTTTATAGATTGTGAACATGAATTATTCAAATATACGAATGGAGGAATACTAACCAGTCCATTTGTTTTAATGTTACGCCTGATGAAACGTATAACTTTCGGCCTTTTTTTCGCCAATACGATGTTATGTTTATTAAGATATGATTAATTCCGGACTTTGCCAATGTTTGACCATTCGCGTCGTTTTTCTGCCATCCAATATGATCAGTCATTATTGGGTACACAGGATTTTGTAATAATTATACGTGAATATTAATTTGAGTAATCCGTTATGGAAATGGGACAGTTAATTATCAAAAGCAAGAACAAATTGATTTCATTGATTAGATTTTGTATTAGTTTTAATCTTATTTGTTGTATTACCTAGAAGTAACATGATGATGGCACTTTCAATGTTAACTAGAAACGATATACAAAGAATATTTTCAGAATAACCCAGAAACACTACAGAAAAAATAGGTCACCGATGAAAAAACAATCTTAACACGTTTATCCAATCCGCATCCCAGGCCCAAATAAATCCAATCTGAAAAGCACTGATATAACTTAATCAAATACAGACAGAAGGTAGTAAAAAAACCTGCTGAGTATCATTTCCCGAGATTCTTGAGAACCTTAACCGTACTGTTATGGTTAATCGGGATACGTCGGGATTACAGGCAAGTTACAGGCATGCTTAGGTACGTCGGGCAAACATAACGGCGTGAGCTCGAAAACTCAATTACTGACGCCGTTTCAAACATTACCTACGTATATGTAGGGTTACCGCGCGTATCAATATCTTACAGGGATTGGTCATGAAGATATTATACTATTAGGTATAGCGCAAAACAGAAGTTCGATGTAGTTACTTTAGTTATTGCAAGTTTGATACAGCGTCACAAACAGTGTAGATATTATTATTTCATGAGGTCAGACGAAATCACCTTGACATAATTATTCAAAAGTAAAAAGAAATACATTTGTATTGAAAACCACTTCTTTATAGTTTTTTTTTTCACTAGTCTGCCCTGTTTCACTCCTTCCATCTTAGAAATATAGGCATTATGTTTTATTTTTATTCTAAATGAATGAAATTTATTTCTATCTAGATATTTGTAAGGGGCATTGTACACAAATAAAACTAACCAAGAAAACAGCAAAACCAAAACGGCCCATTACAAACAGCCCTATTTGTATAAATCCTTATTTTAGATAATTTCTGCCTCTCCTATTATATCCCACGGCATTGTGTGTGATAGGTAAGCAAACTGTAATAACGTAAATATGTTTACATGAAGACCTTTAGGGCGTTACTCCACGAGACTTTGTAAACTATGCCATGCATTTGACACTGTAATCTGTAAACTTTACTCTATTTGTTTGTTATTACTTCATAATATTTAAGGGCAGTTAGTTTATGTCGACAAAAATGCGTGGCGTAATCGAAAAAATAAGACTGAGACGTATAATTATCTTAAATAAAGAAATGAGCAGCTTCACCACTTTGTATACTTTTAATTAAACATAATCCGCCCGAGGCCAGTAATATTATAGATACTCGTACCTTATCGTCACAAAACATTCATACACTCATACTCCAGACGTATGGTTTATATTAGAATATACCATCAATTTCGTCCGCAAACACATTGAGTCACGTTTGGCGTCCCACATTTTGTTAGGACGTAACTGGGCAGCTCTGATTTAATCCATCATCATCATCATCAGCCTACAGCAGTCCACTGCTGGACGTAGGCCTCTCCTATTGCACGCCATCGCCATTCAACTCGATTTTCGGCAACTCTCATCCAGCTGCTACCAGCCACCCTCCGAAAATCGTCGCTCCACCTAGCCTGAGGGCGTACTACCTTACATTTGCCGATTCGTGGTCTCCACTCAAGAATACGTCTACCCCAACGGTCAATGACATCGGTCATTGGCACTGGTCATGATTTACTGCTTAAATATTATTTTAATAAATTATTTAAGGTTAAAATACTACATAAAATACCCCTCCTGGGAGATACCGCCTTTCCCAGCTCTAAAACAAACTCTTTCATAAAGCTTTACTTGTTAAACTCGTGATTTTTCCACAAAATTAATTTTGCTTTTAGATTTCAATGTAACCAGAAATTAAAACCACAGCCAACCACGTCCGCCCGTTACAGTAAATGAGCTAGTTACTTTTATCTAGTTAGCGTTATCTATGGGCCACTTCGGTTTATATCTGTAGTTTCCAGCTAAGAATAAGCCGTCCCATCCATTTTCCTTCCCATGGGTACGGTGCGGCGATTAAGAGATCATATTAGGTAAATACCGCTTCATGGGGTTTTGTGATCGAAAATGGGGATGCTGCTCGTAGACATGCTGCCCTGAGCTTCGTTCGGCAATCAAGCTAAGTGTTATTTTGCAATACTAAGTAGCTACGATCGGTCACATTTCTAATTACATTTAATAGTTTCAACTAATAACCGTAATTAGAAGTTCCATAAACGAATTCTGATGAGTTCTCTCCTATCTAAATTAGCCTGATCACAAACGTAACCTCTATTCAAACCATCTCGTAAATAGCCTGTGGGTATTGTCCACTTCTGAATACACCGTGTCTCTCCTGATCATTATATTCGCTACTGTAATGGGTTATGACCGTGGCCCATTTCTCTTTCATATATGGTAAACAGACTGGTGATCACAGTATGTAGATGACGGAGAACAGGCGAGTACTCCAATCCCCTGAACAAAGCTCCTTCTTTAGCGTAGGCTATACTATTAAAAAGCAACTGGTCGTCATGAAAATATAACCGCATTTTATTCGCAGTCGTGTGAAAATAAATGCGTTGGATTTTCTTAAAATTTCACTTTTGGCTCGTTGGACGGGCCGAGTCTGCGAGGATGACGTTGCATTATGCATTTTGCTAACGAACGCGTGCTGTGAGAGCCGCGTACGGAAAATTTGAATAGAAAATGTTAAACTGAGCAAAAGTTTTCATGTTTTTACTTAGAGAGCTTCTAAAAGAAACAAGACTTTGAGCTAAGTTGGATGAGCACCGTTGAGCGTGGTTCCGGTACTAAAACACTCTATTAGTATCCATACAGAAAATATACGAAGTGTTACTAAAATCCGCTTTAAACTTTATTTAAAACTTGCACGAAAAACACTGATGAATTCGCAAAGTATCTGGGGACTAATGAAAAGCAATAAATTGGAGCGACTATCACGCTAGGTAAGTACTGCGGTCGCGACATAACAATGATATGTAGTAATGTAGAGGATGAAACATTATTATGCGTTGCACTCCACACATTTACTGATCAATGTATTTCCATCTCTGAACTAAGTTGCTATTACTCATTCGCTATCCACGTGTGGTGATTTTGAATATCATTTGGCAGTGGTTCGTGAACTCCGTGGTAAGCAGTGATGTTCAGGCCGAAATGGAACAATAGCTACACCATGAAATATTTATCTATGTGCTAAACCACACTTACATATTGTGTCGAAGAAGCAGTCAATATAAACAGTATACTAATAACGACAGAACCCAAATATGTCATTGGAAGCAGGCCTGTAGTTATCCTCAGTACTGTTACTAAACATTTCTTGGGAAAATATGCCCAATGCCTACGCTTATTTCCCGTTTCCACTAAGATGAATGACTGGACAATAATTCGAAACGATAGCATAATTACACCAGAGACCGGATAAATCTTAGCCCTCCCTAGAATTGTATCGGTCATCGAGATTGGCGACTAGGTACTAAGTGAAAGTGATGTATTGAGCACTCGCTTTAGATAGGCACTTTGATTCAGCGGGATTACCTACTGGGAATTCTGATTGACGTAGAGGAATATATTTAATCCCACCAAAAACATTTCATGTAAAATGTTGCCAAGGCGACTTCATAAGGTTTGCCCTGTGAAAAAGATATCAGATCTCATGTAGAGCCAAGCTTCTGAATCTACACGGCCTAACTCTACCGACCCTTGCTTCACAAATTCTACATATCAGTAAAAATGTATGGCTTCGCCGTTTCGCGACCGTCGTGGAGGTGATGCGAATATTTAGTTTCTGAAGTAAGTAACGAAACATCCAAGCCATACATTTTTACTGATATGTAGAATTTGTGAAGTTAGGGTCGGTAGAGTTAGGCCGTGTAGATTCAGAAGCTTGGCTCTACATGAGATCTGATATCTTTTTCACAGGGCAAACCTTATGTGGTCGTCTTGGCAACATTTTACATGAAATGTTTTTGGTGGGATTTCAGTTCTTTTTGTAAGTTGCTAGGCACTCTTTTTAGTCTTAATTTTTTTCTTGTTTTTTTTAAGTTTTTCTGGGGGCACGGTAGTGTTTTTTTTGTATACGGAACTTTGTTTACATACCAAATTTCGGCTTTCTAGCACTTCAGGAAGTACCCTAACATTTTGAACTCTCATACAAACTTCCACCCCCCCATTTTCGGGGATGGGGGGCGAAAGTTATAAGTTTATGATTTTTTTTGTTGGTTGTATACTAAACTTAGATTACATACCAAATTTCAGCTTTCTAGCACTTCAGGAAGTAGCCAAACATTTTGATGATCATCAGTGTGTCAGTGTATCAGTGAGTGTGTCAGTGACGTAATCGGTGTATTTTAGATATCAATAAAATCTAAAGTATTAGAGCTATTCAATTGAGACTTTGTATGTTTAATTAGTCTATTATTGATATCATATCCTGGGAATATGAACTATCTGGTACATCGGGAACCAACTCTATGAGGGTTTAAAAAAACGACGAAACACTTCGAGAAAAGGTAGGTAGTGCCCTTGCGCTTCGCTTGGCTCGTCTTGGCGGGGGCACTGCCGTGCCCCCAAAATAATATTTTTTGTTTTGTTTTAGATACTAGTTTTGTTTTAGATACTTTGATACTAGTAATCATGCCTTGAGGTTCAACAACAGTCCTATCTGGTGAACATGAAAGTACAAAACCCAAGCTGTCTATAAAGAGTCTTTATGAGGATTTCTGTAGACACCGTTCCATACAGGGTCTCGTCTGCGGAGTTTCGCTAGCTATTTTACTTTGACCCTGCCATTGGAAGTAGGTTTACCACCAGTACTGTTTCATATATTATCGTACTATATTTCAGTCAATTGTACTGTACAGGGTGGATTTTTGAGATGGGGTAGCAAGGACAGCTACCTTAACCGTTGTAGCTACAGGAAAACGGTCTTAGGAGACTTTCCTTAACTTTTTGAGAAATTTTGAATTACATTCACAGATTTAAAAAAAAATGTACAGTCAGCAGGAAAATGGGCAATTTTCCCAAAAACTTTTTTTTATGCCAGTCGATCATGTTTCATATAAGGATCAAAAACCTCTATGGGACCAACTGAGGTTTAAGTACTAGAAAACTCAGAAATCGCAAAAAAACTTTTCCCATACATTTCGTAGGAAATGAGACTATAAGTTACTGTTTTACCATCGATAAACTGACAGCTACAAAAAAAAGACTAATCGAAATTCAATAAAAAATTATAACTTCTACTTTGGGTATTTCACCCTAAAATTAAAAACTTGAAATTTACATTTGGACTCACCTAGAATTTTTACTTTTGTGCTCTAAGATATGAGGTGCTCAAAATGGTAACCGTTTTGACGTAGGCATAGGTTTACTCGCTTTAGTACAGAGCGGGTAGCAGCTGATAATTTGGAAGGATGAATCCCATAGAGAATCGTGGTAAGTGAATCTTTGAGTTCCTGAACACTGTCGTATTTCTTTTTATAAAGTTCATTTTTTAAATAGCCTCACATAAAAAAATCAAGAGGCGTGAGATCAGGACTGCGAGGTGGCCACGGTATAGGACCATATGTTCCTATCCATTGCCTCCCAAATTGCCGGTTCAAATTAGAATGGGTTTGACGGCTGTTGTGTGGCGGAGCGCCATCTTGTTGGAAATAAACTTTCCACGATTCCGACAGAGGTAATTCAACTAACAGGTTATCAAGATTATCCAAAATTATGTTATTATAAATGTTGGAGTTTAGGGTGCCTTGATAAAATTCCACCCTTACCACTCGGTTTGACATTACACCGCACCAGCAATTAAAAGAGAATCCAACCTGGTTATGGCTTTCCCAATATCTGAGAGGATTTTCTTTCGACCAATAATGGTGGTTTCTCTGGTTGTACATGCCATTATTGGAGAAATTGGTCTCATCAGACCATAGAATGTAGTTTATAAAATTATTGTCCCTGCTGATTTTCCCTCGCAATCATCTGCAAAATGTAAGTCTGCGAATGTTGTCTCCAGAATGTAATGCTTGAACTATTCGTCCCTGCCGATAACATTTGTATCCGTACATCCCCATCTCAAAAATCCACCCTTTATAGTATATAAAAATAATATAGGTAGTACAAAAAATACTACATCTTCGTCGCTAATTCAACTGTCGCTTTTTTTATATTAATTGTGACTGGAATGGAACGCACCTGTAGCGCAGCATGGCGAATTTCAGAACGAAACGCACTCACGGCAACTAAACGTCAACTTTCTGGTTATCATTGTCAATTTGTAGATGAACGCCGCCTGATTTTTGAAGTCCATCTCTCCATTCCTGCAACTTCCGCTTTTACGAAAGATTTATTTCCTTCATGAATATAAAATGTAGAGAAGAAAAAAATAGAGCATCTATTAATCTAATTTAAATGAATTGTTAATTTATTTTAATACGGATCTAAATTGCTCAGATTCCTTTAATTTAAAAATAATAAAATATTAATGGCCAAAACGCAGAGTAATAACAAATACAAATGGAAAAATAAATAATGATTAAAAATAAATGTGACATTGTTTTTTCATAAATTTCTCAACAGTACTATTTCTTCAAGAAAAGGTGGCATGCCTAATAGAAGACAAATTTTTAGCATTGACTGATTATGGACTCGTGTAATCAACTACTTTAATTTATACAAGGTGGAAACGACAATTTAACAATAAATTAAACTGCGCATATAAAGGCTCGTGCACACTGGCGCGGCGCGACAGCTCGACACAAAGGCGCCGCTCGTCGCGCGGCACGCGGTGCCTTCGTGCCACGCTGTCGCGTCGCGCCAGTGTGTACGAGCCTTAATGCCTTTCCCAGTCTGCATACGAAAATTCAATCAAATATATCCAATAGTTGAGTAACTATAGCTAGTCAAAGATTGAAAAAAAAACACCTTTTTTTTTTTTTTGGGTGGGAAATCATCAAATGACCTCTCCCGCTCTGGGCGGAGCGGAAGGGCGTGTCAGACTCTTACTGACTAAAACCCACCCGTGTTCCTTCAGTTGCCTGTGCGCCAGGGCCACGGTAACTCTTTCGAACAATCCGCGACCCCGGCAGGCATCGGCCCTATCGGACCCCGTCAATTATGCTGACATCTCTTTGAAGCGCGCGTGGAACACAAAAAAAAAAAACACCTATTTCAACTATTTAGTTTGTTTGAAAAAAAACACTTTTTTTTAATTTCGATACTAGGATTTATTTGATAGTTCCAAAATACTCATAGGTATTAGTATTACCAGTGTTTCCATTTATTGTCGTATTGTTGTCTCCACATTTCTAATATATCTACGGGATATCCTTCATACATAATACTTGAATGAATTTACGACCGAGTGCCTATTTGGTCGTTTTGATCCACAGTTTCAGTAGCAGGATATTATTTCAGTGTTACAAAGCGTGTCAGTTGATGTTCACATCACATTTGACGATCAATGGTTAGCAAAGGCCGACGTTGTTTTCATTTCACCTGGTGCAATCAATTGTTTGAAAACTTTTATTTACTACATAGACTTGAGTAAATAAGAGCTACTAATGAGTGACTAATTTGAATGATCATCGAATCACCACGAAAATGGTCTCTTCACCATTAGCTTGATCGTAACCGAATGTAAAGTCAGAGAAAATATTTTTTAAGCAAATTAACCATCAATTTAAATTGTCCGTATAATTGTATGAGATGGCTGTTTAACACGGCAAACTGACGTAGGGTGACAATTTGCTTAACATTTAATTATCCTGGCTGTGTTATGTTTTGATGTATCCACGGCAAAAAAACATAAAAAACATAAAAGACCGGCCAAGTGCGAGTCGAACTCGTAAACGAAGGGTTCCGGACCACCGTACAATATATAAGACTACTTTTTTTTAAACCGGTTTCTTCTGTGGGGATTGGGGACCCTCTTTAATTTTTAACTTTATTTTATTTTTATTACTTGTTGTTTTAACGACAATAGAAATACACAATCTATGAAAATCAACTGTCTACCTATTACAGTTCATGAGATACAGCTCACTGATAGACAGACGGACGGGCGGACAGCGGAGGCTTAGTATAATAGGGTTCTTTGGCACCCTTTTGGTACGGAACTCTAAAAAGAGAATGAAGATAACCGCACCAATGTAGACAAGTGTAATTTTATCGAGGTCGAGCTTACCTACTCGAAGCCAGTATACCTGTTCCAAGAACACTCCAAATTCGTCCCAATCTTTTCCCGCAAGCATCGGAATATTCGTTCCATTCCTGCGGTATGTCCTGCGACTTACGTGACCACTGCCACTTCACTTTACCGAATCTTCGAGTTATATTACAGACCGCATTTCTCCGTCAGATCTCATCGTCTCGGCTCGTATACGTTAGAATAATAGAGATTTACGAGTACAATGGTTTCTGATATTTGCTCAAGCCTACCTTATATTATAAATGCGAGAGTGAGCTTGTGTATATATTACGCCAAAGAGATGATCCTGACAATTGTAAAAGTTAATGCAGCTGCAAAAAATAAACGTTATGTAACCATACATAATATTTTCTTATCGTTTATTTTTTTTATATTCAATCAAATCAAAGAATCAAAAGTAACGGGTAGGAAGCTTCCCTGATTTTCAACAACTAATTTGAATACTTAAAAAAAAACTGTTACGGCAACTAAGTTTTTCTCTCTCGAATTTTATCATTTTCTCTACCAGAATTCCGTTTTTTTTAATGCTGTCGCTGCAAACTTGCACTGATTGATTGATGATACATTTTTAGGTATGATTTTTGTTAAACATTTCTGAATAGCTTACTAAAGTTAAAAGATATTTTTTTTTAAATAACGTTTTATTTGACTTAGAAAAATAATCTTGAATCGAAAAGGATTTCTAACGATGAAAAAAAAAACAATCTTGGTTACCGTAACCGTTTTTTTTTTGAACTATTCAAATTAATTGTTGGAAATCAGATGACCCACCTACCCGTTAAATTTGATCCATTGTTTACGGAACATCCTGTAGGTATACAGTGCTTCAAAATATTTTCGAGCACTCTTGAATAGTCGTTAATTTTCAGAAAATAATCGATTATAAGCACTAACACGTGTTTCATTTCAATAGCGGTAATTTCATTATACGTTACGTTGAAAATATCATGAAATAAAAGATATTCCAAAAATCTAATTATCAATTAAAATCGAGCAACCTTGTTGAAATTGCAGTAATTGGATTTTGTTTCACAGCGCGTAGAGTAATCGATTCTAGCACACTATCGAATGGTTAATGTGTATAGACCATGTACCTATCCCTTTTGATAACCTTTCAAGTCTTTCACTAATCCTCATAGTAAATATCTATGAGCTAAACGATTGCCAACATTACATAAAATGAAAGCGATGTTTAAGCAAAGCGATTTTCGGTCGTAAACTTTAGAGATTGTTCACAGTTTGACTAAAAGGTTTAGTTATAACACGAACAAGTTTCGTACACGAATAGTTTACACATGTTCCTATTCCCAAACCCTTCGTTTGGAAAACAAAACTCCGTGGCACAATCCGCGGGACTCCCTAAAATTATTTACCTTTCGTTCCGTTCACTAAATGAGTAGGTTTATTGGATTAAGTCCAGAAAGCTTTGCCCTTAATTGGGGCTTTCCGACAAATAACTTTTCTGTTTTCTCAAACTCGGACAGCTCTTAAATAATGTTCTTGATTAAATTTGTGCACAGAATGAAAATAGCTTATGATAATTACTTATACGTAGTTGAGCTGTAATAGGGAGATACGTTTTGATTGTTTCCATTAATCTAATGCTTATGTAACTAACCATAATATACGAATTTTCCTTTTGTTCTTCATAAATTAAGATAATGTAGAATTTTGTTTTTATAACAGACACATTTTCTGTTGACAAAATACAGGTAAAGCTACGGTTTCCTTGAAGAGCGGTGGCCGCTACATAGCGTCTGCAATTTACCGGCGAATGACGTCACTGGAACGTTATTTATAAAAGTATGTTTTCATAAAGACAGTTTTTTGACACAGTAAAGTCAAACCCCGCTGTCATCATTTTCATGACAGCCGTCACTGCGGCTGTTATATGGCGGTCACCGCTCTTCTATTAAGACGTAGCTTAAAGCTATAACTACGTATTTTGCGTTCTGCGTTTAAATATGTTTTATTCATTATCGGATCAGTCGTCACTTCTAACCGGCCTTAACTAAAACCATTTACTCGGTAGAATTAGATAAATGAAGAATGATTCAATTGTTGCGAATTGCTTACATCCTTCTGGTAATAAAGACTGACACACGTAAACTGCTCCGAATAGAATAGATATTGAATGTTTATATGAACACTTACTCAAATACACAGAGATCTGAACACTTTCAAGTGGTGTGTTTTAATAATATCATTATTATATTGGTTTTATATGTATTAATAGAGTTATAAACACGACAAACCTTGTTCGTACATAATTACTGCATACAATAACCGTGTAATCTTATTACACACGTAATTGAATAGTACAAGTGTGGCGGCCATTCGGGACTTACAAGCGAAAAGCTTTTAGTGCGTACAAAACTACTTATACTCACCTTCCACTTGGTTCACAAAATGAATTTTATCGAGTTAACTCACTAAGAGCTTTAGGGCCAATTTAATCATTTGGTCCAAATGGGATTCGTTATTGGTAAATAAGAAATCGTTACGAGATCGTGAATCTGATACACCTACTAACGCGCAGATCAGTCGATCGGCCCAGTCTTAAAAGGATTTGATTTGGCTTTGTAGCAGGCATAATATTTTTATAGTTAAACATTTGGATAAAAAACCATTTGAAAATGATCTAATAATGGCCATATTTCTTTGCTCCTCATGCTACGTCACAATTTATACATTAATTAATTTTTAAGCAACAGCAAGTCTGTCATTGACTTTGAGGAGAACACAAAGCCTTAATAATAGAATTACGATAATCTCGGACGCCATTTTATGCTTGAAACATCATAAGGAAATATAATTTGGTAGGAAATCATGTATTTTCATCGAGGAAGTGGGAGTTGTGATTACCGGGTAGATCAATCGTCTGATTCCGGGAGTCGTGCGACGAACGTGGAATGAGTGACGGTTCAATGAGTATACATTCACAGTGTGACCTTTCAGTGCCTTGGGAAGCACGTTAGGCTTTCGAACAGCCATATTATTTACCTAATTGTTACGGGCAGTTCCGCAAATCTGAAAGCCGGTATCCTATCTACCAACCGTATGAATCGGATGGAAATTCGCTCCAGCCACAAAACATTCAAGACTGATGAAAACGAGTAAAGTTAGTAAGTGAAGTGACTATATTTTAAAAGTCAAAGTTTATATTATGAATCTATTAGCTAACAGTGTGATCAAAGAAGAAGGCCCTGGCACTAAGCCAATAAGAAGTCACATACCTAAGTTGTTAAAGTCAGTTCAGGAAGCTGCATACAAACGATGAGTTAGCTACGTGTCACTATTGGGCGATAGTTCAGTGCAGTTTTGTTGATCCGATCGTATCGGTCAAAGGTTCCGCCAACCAAAAGTAGGTCACCGACGGAATCTTGTTCCGAATTGTTCCGTTTGACGTTTCCTGTCTCCGACATCGGTCAGCATGTGCAACGGTACCATTTTTTTGCCGGTTCTTCTATTTCTGGTTCGTGTGCACTTTAGTGCGTTTTTGTCGATAAAAAATCTGCCTCCAGATATTTCAGTTGCGTTCTACCGAAAATTTCAGATTGTGAAGAACCAGGAATTTCGGCGCAACGATTCTTTACGTGGTTTGATTGAGTGATATTGACCCACTTCACGGCTGACATTGCTGTTTGTTATCGAGATATTTCTGCTAACGAGAGGTCTATCCATCCTCTTTTGGGATTCATCCGGTTTTAGTCATCAGTCATAAAGACTTTTCAACTTTTCTGTACATTTTAGTTACAAATCTGCAATGTCATCAATATGAATGTCACTTCGCCTAATTTCTTCTCCCAACTTTCCTACCACTCAGCAGTCTAACAGGAAAATACAGGTGTACCTCAGCAGGCGTTGTGAAATCTTATTAAACTTATTCAATGAAGCGAAGCAGTATTACCCTATTGTATGCGGTAAAGGCCATTCACGAGAACATTCTCAGTGGTTCTTATATAAGTTTTTGTAAAGTTGCACGTAGCTATAGGTACTAGGAGTACATAGTGCAGTTATACGACACTGGTGCGCCAATCGCCGCTGATAAAAAGTTCCTGCTGGCTGCACAAACATCCGGGCACGGCACACTCAATTACTAGAGTTTGTAGCACAAGGACTTTCCCACATTCACGTGCTTTCTCGGTTCATTTCCCCTGTAACAGCTTATTAACCTCTTTTCGAGATTGAAACTAATATTTACGCGGAGTAAACGACGTCAAACACTTTAAAATGAACAGTATATTGGTTGTTCTCTTTTATAAAGACACGCGAGTTGTTTTTATGTAAGAGGTGAACGAAATGTCGAGCTCGATGTTTTCGTTGTTTTGCTAACAGAATCGAATGAACATTAGAGCATCTAATATGTTTTTTGTTCTCATCTGTAAGTGAAAGCTTTGTAATTTGAGAAATAAATTTCTTTAACCATAATGAGTCTTTAAATCATACTGAAAGATTCATCGATTCATAAAAAAGAAGCCTCATAAAATAATACAGAATTTCTTCTTTATCTTGTGTTTGAGATTATGTCAATATAAATAAAATTGATACCTATTTATTCATTTGCTCATATTTTGTTAAATGTTATTTATTTTGGGGTTATTCAGAATCAGAATTAGAACTTTATTTGCTATGAATGTAGGTATACAGTTATAAGATGTTGTACATACATTAATGAGATCGGCTACAGCTACCCTACGGCGTGCAAATTATTAAATAAAAAATATATATAAACAAAACAGGAATTAAAGTGAAGTCAATTAATAATATTATAGTCAGTATTTCATGGTCAAATTAAATGATTGACAGAATGCTGATCAGGTAAGTTAAAATCTAGAATTCGATTAAACGATGCGACGCTATACATATACTTATACCGTAACCTATATTGATGTGGCATCTAAGACCAGCACAGACATAGGAAAGCTCAGACAAAGGCTAAATATACAGCGACGAAAATAACGAACTAAAATGTCTTCCATTTTAGGTTTTGTTTAGGCTAAAATGTTGTCGGTATCTCAATAAATATTTATGACATTAAATTCAAATTAGCAATGGGATTAATCTTGATCCCAAATTCGCTTTCATTAGAATTACAGCAATACCGTAGTACGAAGGATAACAGAGCTTAAGTTAATAGGTCACGGTTACGCTATAAGAGTTCGCCCACGAAATTAAAGTCATAGACAATTTCTATTAACCATCATCATCTAACCTTTTACCAACTATGTTGGGGTCAGTTTCCATTCTAACCCGGTGCAGCTAAATACCAGTATTTCGCAAGAAGCGACTGCCTATTGGACCTCCACAACCTAGAAACTGAGTAACATGACACTATGCCTTTTGGTATCTCTGGTTGTCACATTCTGAGTAACTACATACTGCCAAAGCTCTATTAGTGACTGCCAGGGACTCACGAGGTAAAGTGCTTTGCGACGCTTGGAGATGGAGACGTCTCGATATAAAAAGGATGGTCACCAATTTACGGATCAACCTCAGCAAGCGTACCTTGACCTTGATCGATCGTCCCGTGCGACGATTACTTAGCCACGAGCCTCTCCAATTTCTATTAACCATCAAGATATAAACGTTATTGCTTTTAAAGTTTCATGAATAATGTATATAATAAAAAATGGAGATATATTTTGTGCGAGTTCTCAAGCGTATTTCCTGCCTTTCCTTATTTCCCTCGAGATGACTCAAGTTATAGAGGACATAAGTTTGTACCGATATTGGCTAACGTACCTATGTAGCCCTGAAACAGTACAGAATGTATTCGTTCGAATAATGTTATAAAACAGAATGTGGATATAAAATACTTATGGAGTGTAGAGGTACTTAAGCTTTTTATGGCTTGTGATGAAAAGGTTTTGGTAGAAATATTTATAAAAGCAGACAGTGGTACGGTATGCTCACGGTCACCTGACATGATGAATCGTTATTGTATTTTGGACGGGATCAACTGTTTGACGTATCCGCCATTTTACACAATTCGTGAGCGTGCGAAGTAGTCGAGCCAATAATAAAACCTAAAGGAAAGGAAGGGAGGGTAAGGATCGTAACAGGTGGCGTTCTGTGGCTGTTGCCTACCACCATGGCAAGAAGGCGTGATTTTTATATGTAATTATATATATATAGATAAAATCTATCCAATTATCAAAAAAATACGGTAGATCCATGTGTGAATGAGTTGGAGTAGTTGCATGGCTGTACCGAATTATCCGTAAGTACTATTAGAATTAAATAATTTCGCAGTTAAATATAACGTGCGGTCGTGGGATTAGATATGTATCTGCAAAGAAACATGTACAATCTCCCTCTCACAGAAAATGTGTCCGTAACATAATCACAATGCAGATATCATATGATATTTGCTTCTTGCAACACCCACGACTTCCCGTGAAGAAATGAGGTGATCTATTTATAGGCGAGAATTGCGGAACACAGCTATTCGATTGAATGCGTGTTAGGATAGTTATGAATGCTGTTCAGATAGTGACCTTTACTATTTGTTTATCTCGGGAGTAGGTTATTATATTTTTTACGAAAATTACTAATAATATAATTTTCTCTTAGAAATGATCCTGACCCTGATGAAAAATTATCTTCGCAAGGTGACTGATAGCTGTAATACATTCAGCAAAAGAGATAAGTATCCAGGGTCGCCGGATATAGTTAAAGTTTAGTATGAAACCGATGAATGTTTTCAAATGAAATTTTATTTGATAAATGACCAGTTTACCTAGATATTTTAGCTCTTTTACTGACTGTAAGTACATAAAGGAAAACTTTTATTCAGTCAGTTTGATGATGGAGGCATTCAAGCATCAAAAACCTGTTCGCAATATGACAGGCCCGTTTCCTGCAGTTAACTTATGCTCATGGTGCAATAACGTGGTTAGAACACTGACGTTTACCGCTACGATTTTGATCCGAAGTGGCTCCTAACACATTTTTCTTAGTTTTCGCGTGTATTTACGTCGGTATGCTTACGTTGGAAATTGCAGCGTAAACATTACATTACGATCTTCAACAGTATATGAGGAGTGGTCAGCTGTGATTTTTTATTAGATGATATAATGATGATTTATACCATAGTTAGGTTGACTTGCTGTATCCAGATACATTTCGGTCTACGTTGTCATAATACAAGGTATGGATGTACCTATTAAAACTAAAAACAAATGTAAAGTTATCTTTAATGACTTGTTATTTACTTAAGTTTCATATCGTATTTTGTTAGTGTTAAGTATTATAATACTTTAAAATGTGTTTGTAAAGTGTAGGTATGCGTTTGCTGTAACCTAATACTGGAAACCTCTGCTCGTTTTTTTTCGTTTTACCTATGTGAATTTTTGGTAAACTTTTAAGTAATCATTCCTTAACCACAAGTTGCAAGAAAAATCTACAGTGAAAACATTTAACCAACAAAACTCATGCTCATATAATTTTGCTAAAGCAGTTTCATTATTATGAAACTCAAAGTTTCTCCTATGATGTTCTTGTTCTATCGTGGTTGGCGAGTGCAGTTGCAATAGTCCTCAGCCCCACCTGTGACTGCTTCGTTTGCATATTATTAATAATTAGCGCTGATTGTTCTTGTAAAACAACAAACATACGCAGTAAAACGTTTCGACACTATTTAATTAACTGATTGTATACCTACGTGAAAATTAAGCTATCAGAGCTTATAAATTTTCCCCGATGGAATAATTAAATAATTATGATGAAAAGCTTTAATAGTTCGCCTTATATATAAAGTAGGTAAATACTGTACCGTTAATTACGCCGAATTAAAACTTTAAAATAAGGCGTACCCAATTTTAAGGTTTTAATTCGTTTGAACTAACGGTCAAAAAGATCTGTGACATAGGTGTTGGCTCTATTTATCATCCTTTTGGTTGTAAAATATATTACACACGACTACATACCAAGCATACATTACCAATATATGCTGATCTCGCATTATATAGGATTTCCGTACCACAAGAAGTCAACTTATACTGGATATGTAGCCGTGTGTACTTCATTTTATTATTTGGGACATGGTAGGTACTTGAGTTTTTTTAATTATTGATTGCTTGAATATTTAGGTATTTATTAAAATGTATGTAACCATAGTAACGTGTGCTACTATGTTGAAATACTTGAATATTTAAAACATAACTATACGTATATCGTACACCATGAATAAATCAACACACTGAGAACCGATGCTTAGGTAACGAAGCTAATGCCAGAGTCATTTCAAACGGTTCATTCATATTCTCAGTTATACTCGTAGGCTCACAATGCGTCGGCAATGACGTTCTGTATTCGATTTAACCAATCCAAGGGTAGCATAGGGTTGCCATGATCGCGGGTTTGTCCGAAAGGGTTACCGTGGTGCTGGCACACAGGCAATTGTAGGAACACGGGTGGGTTTTAGTCAGTAAAAGTCTGATACGCTCTCCGGCTCTACCCAGAGCGGGAGAAGCTATTTGCTGATTTACCGCCAAAAAAAGAAGAGTGGTATAGGGCATTGCGTCTTAGACTGGTTAGTTTGTACCTTTGTGTACTGAATTCGGGAGTTTAGTAAATCGCTTTACAATTAGTTTGGCAACTGCTGGCAGTAAAAGGAAAAGCATAAGTTTGAGTTGTATTTTGGTGGTTTCCCCTAAGTACGGCAGCCATAAGTTAATTTTAAATTAGTGGCGATTTCACTTTAGCGCTAATCCTACACTAGTATTTCTCTACAAGTTTGCTGTGCCCTAAGTACAGGGTCCACAATGATCATATCTTTTTAAACCTACCACCTAAGTTTATATTGGGATTCAGTACATGATCCTGAACCCCTCCGATTATTAAAAAAAAAATAGATCTGCCATACATTTTTACCATGTAGGTAGGTATTGCACTTTTCTATGAAACAGCAGTTTTTTTTTATTTGATTGACGGTTCATTATTTCTACGCTAAGGTTCTAGAATCATGTGCTGAATTCATGTTTTCAGTTTGCGCGTCAATGTCCCTGCCACCACTTTTTTTTTTTTTTTTGGGTGGGATATCATCAAATGACTTCTCCCGCTCTGGGCGGAACGGAAGGGCGTGTCAGACTCTTACTGACTAAAACTCACCCGTGTTCCTTCAGTTGCCTGTGCGCCAGGGCCACGGTATCACTTTCGAACAAACCCGTGACCCTATATTGAATATTCTATAATACCTACTGATGCTGAACATAACGTATGTAGGCCCCTAAAACATTTATACCTCAAACAATAGAATTGTTTTCTTGGATACAAAAAACCTTTTCGATTAGTTAAATCGAAGACCACGAGACGCGCTGAAAGAAAGTTCTTAGTTCTTATTTGCTCCCGCCGCACGTAACTCTTGCCGCCGCGCCGGCAGCCGCTGCCCGGAAGAGCAACGCAAATAACCCGTTTTGCATTATGAAAATAGAATAGATGAAACAAAAACATGAACCCAAATGTTTGTTCAAAACGCCATCTCATTCATAAGAACAGTTATCCCAGCTTTTAATTAACATTATGGGAATAATGACAACAGGCCAAGCGGTCGCTTTAATGTGTTCGAAATTTGATGCTTTTACATGTAATTTGTTTAATACGAGTAGTATTGTGATTTAAGCTTGAATTGGAAATAAGTTAATTTAATAATCTCTTTGTTATGCGATATATTTGTAGGTATGAAATAGTAGTTTTTTAAAATATAAAATAATAATAAAATATAATTTTAAAAGTAGACATCCTATTTCAGCTGAAGTAATGCGATATTCGATGCTTCACTTTTTGTTAGACTTAATTTCATCGTGACATGAAAACACCAATTTATAGCTATCCTTTTAGATAACCTAAAACAAAACATGTATATAAATAATATACTTAGGTACTTATGTACCCGTTTCAATAAAAAAAATATAAACGACTTTTGAAGTTTTGACGTTTTTCTTTATGTTCCATAATCACTACGAAATAAAAAGAACAATAAAATAAGCACGTGTTTTTTTCCGTACAAAAGCAATCTTTTTCGGAGAGATGTATTTCGGCACCCCTTGACCCCTGCAGACGAAGAAGGAATATCAATCAGCTCAGAAACTTGCTAACTATGTACACAAACCACAATCGCGAATCAAGCATTTATTTACACGGTTATCACATAAGAGTTCTATTAGGTATCTGAAAGGAGAAGCATGTTTTAAAAACATTAGTTAGAGGTAAAAAGCTAAAACGCTGAAAGAAGTTGTATCAAAAGTTCCATTATTCTGTATAACGTTAACTTAAAGTAAATAACCTAGTAAAGAAGCTTCGTATTTTTAAAGTGCACAAGTAACTTTATAATGAGGCTACAAAGGATCATAAGATATCAGCTTCACGACTCCGAATAGCACTCAATGGCGAGGGAGTCATTTACAGCACAGCACCGTACAAAATAAAAAGCGAACATAAACGTATCAAGTTTTTGAGGGAACTAAACGGTGGCGATGTTCAAAAGCCGCTGTGGTGCATGTCTAACACATTAGCGGCTGACTTCAAACTAATCAAGAGCACAGTACCGTTCGCGTTACGCGTTACGATGTTCGTAATTTATTAGCGTTTATTCCCATATAGCAATCTGTAGGGATGCCGTTCTATTACGCAGACTCCGTCGAGCGAGATCCGTGCTCCAGTCGACGCCAAGAGAGGGGACGTACTGGTCGCTCCCACACGACACGACCGCGCTCCCGACTCACCCGAACTCGGCTCGCAGACCTTCCACATTCGTGCTAAAGTGTGTTTACTCGCAAACTTGCTAATTTGTTTGCGAGTTGATTGCATAACAAACCACGGATTTGATGTGTACTTGAACAATTTTTGTGTGAACCGAACTATGGATATTAAAATTACCTGAAAGTTTCATAACTTTCTAAAGGTGAGTATTATCTGATTTGTTGAGTACTACTTTATCGTTACAATAAGGAATTAAAACTTGCGTTTTAACGAATTCAAATTTAAACTTGCTCATCAAAGTTACTTACCTGTTCGTGAACGGTAATGAATCCTCGGGCCGTCGTCCATTCAGTTCAGGTCGGCTGAGACAAACTTTTCATCCGCTATTTAACTAAAGTTTCTCGCAATCGATATCCATTAGAAGTTTACTTTTGCGGCTGATTGAATTTTAAACTCGTAATTTTCTTATAGCATTAATGATGCAAAACCTTAATGATGGCAATAAAATAGGATGATTTGAATATTTTATATTGACAAAAGGCCAAATTTTGATATTGTTTTAAATGGACAAAAAATGCGTTTTATTAAAATTGTTCGCAATAATACAAACCCTATCCTTTGTCCAAATCGATATCGGTTCCTTATTTCCATGCTACTATTTCAAGACAAAAATGACGCGCTTAACAAATTCTATTTTCGATATGACATAATGGAGCGCGTTATGTGTCGTAACACGCAGTACAGCCCTGCAATAAGTCTAAAATAAATCCTCGTAAAGTTCAAAACTGTAAAGAGCAGATGGCGATGAACGGGCGATAGGTGTAACATAAGTACGAGTGTAGTTACGATGACAAGCTTTGACACCCGACACTCGTCAGCGCCCCTATCTCGAGAGTGACAGATAAGTACCATTTGTTAGCCCGAAGCGGAGTGCTCTGCGCTGAAACCGGTGAAAAATCTCACCCAAGCGTGCTCGTTATTGGGGAAATTAATTTCTATCATTATACTAGCTTTGACCGCGGTCGTACTATTAAATTGATTTATAAATCCATTTTTTTAAGCTTTGATCTTCGTCATGTTTTAATAACTACTCCAATTAGTTATGTCGCTCACAAATTCAACAGAAATTCACTTTAAATGTAGGTTAACGGTTTAGATTATTTTTGATAAAAAACCGATAGTGGTCCATTAGTCCGAGCGTGCGGCACAATAACAAACCATTGTTTTAGTTTCTAAAGAACATAAACAATGTTGGTGACATGTTATCGACGGAGATTCACTTACTTAACGAGCACTATTTAACATACTAGCATAACAGTGAGTCGGGTTGTGATGGCCACGAGTCATCCGCGAATTTCCCCTCCATAGCGTTAGAATTATCAGGCTTTATTGGCATTTTGGCCTCATGCGGCTTCTATGTCATGCCAATTCATTTAATATATGGTTATGTTTACGCAAGCCTTATTTTAAGGACAGTCTATGTATATGGAAATAAAACATGGAATATATTATCAGCTATTACCCCGGGAGACTCTTACGATAAAAAAGCTAAAAGGGTTGACTACCAATGGATGCCTACTTACTTAGGATTGCTAAGTTATATGCTACTGTAAGAAACTGCACGGGTTATCCGGATCCTTATAAGTCGCGATATGGATCAAATCCAATGGCGTAGTCGCTTTAGTAACCTCTTTGGGGAAATTGAAGAGTTTGTTTTTGCAATTATGGACGACGTTATCAGGGAAAATATTCTCTGAAATAAGGAAAGTATGTCCAACAAGCCATCTTTTGTTACGGTCTTGAGCTCTTACACGTGTGAGCTTGTCAGTGTCATGAAATCCCGCCCATTCAAAACCGAAGTTTTTATAATATTGTAAGTAGTGCAGGTCCGTAGGTATGCTCGAAGGAAATTCGATCATGAGTTTCGTTTTAAAACTAAATTTGAACTGAGATTGGAATAAAATCTGTTACAGCTTTATTGAGATTCGAAAATGCTTTCTAGAGTACGTATGCACCTATCAAACAAGCAGTACTAAGCCCATTCAGTATTGGACGTAATACGAGGGCAGGTTAATTAGCTAATGTAAATATTGTTACCAATAAACCAGTTTTGCGTGTGTCCGCGCACAGAGCAGTGCCAACTGACGTCACTATACGTACTGTAATCACCAAAGTAGAGCTGAACGATTTACACTGAAAAAGCTTTTCTATATTTCCAAGATGAAGTGCAAAGAAAGTTCTAGATGAAAACAAGGCAGGTATCGCGAAGTGTTTGAGTATTTCTTGGAACTCATAGTATAACCTTATGTTTTATGCAGACTGTTAAAAAAAAAATCCTTTCTATTTGTATGAATACAGAAAAAGGTTTTTTGTAACACTATCTGACGATACACTCAGATAAAATGAAACAACGGACAATTAACAGGTGTTATATAAGAATACAGGTCCATTTTAAGCTTACGCCCAGTGTAATTGTGTTTCAATTATGACGTTATTCAATCTACCACACACCTGTTTTGCGCCGGAGACGTAAGCGAAATTAATAGTCGTATAATAATATCAATAAAAATTACGTTAAATATCCAATTCAAGCGGATAAAAGGCATCATTCACGATTTACTCGTCCGTTTTATGTTCTGGATAATTGTGGCGATTAGGTAGCGCATTCATTTAGATAAGTAATGAAGAGGTATATTTTCTGACTTAATGTAAACGTGATGATATTTATTTGTGGTAGCTTTAGTCCGTTACTTAACAGAAATCTATTCATCCTAGGAACCGCAAATGCATTAAGGCATTATTATGAAAATGCTTTGAATACCAAGTTGACATATGAAAACCAGACTTGAAGTCAGTTTAATTTTAAACCCTACGTTTAAGAAACTTAAAATGTTAGTTCTAGTTATACATTCAATTTCGTGAATGTAAATTTTCTTTAAAATAAGTTCAGCGCGTTCACACAAAATAAAGTAAAACAAACAGATTCCTTAATCAGAAAATAAGACGTGCCGAAAAATAGAGGTTCTGAAACCTGATGACATGTTTGTGATACGTAACCTTCAGTAGTAAACAAGTACATTTGTTAGGAATAGAAAGAGAATACGTAGAAACACATACACAAAGAAATACATAGAAACCATGTATATCCCAACTATGAGTATGTGTATTAGACCCATTTATTAGGCAATAATTATTTACCTTCATTTTACTGCTAAGGATCATTAAGAGTACCTAACTAGCTCGGTTTACTTAGCGACAAGTGTCACAATCTTCCAAGTACGACTTCTCGTTCTGTGTAGGTATAATCCATCTCACAGGGTCCTAATGATGAGGTCTGCAAAGGTTAACCGTCCTTAAATCATAAAAACTCAGTAAAAACTCAAATAAAAAATTATCTACTTAGCAATTTGCTTTATCTGCTCCCGTTTTTTTTGTCTTTCCCTCAGCTGTTGAACCCTTCCAAGTTCTTTATAATGGTTTTGGGGTTTTAGCCAAAGAGCAAGAAATATGTTTGACTAAGTAAAAGCGCGTGAGCTTTTAACTGAAAAGAGTAATGTTGGTACTTTAGTAGGTATTGTTTTTGTCCGTTTTAGCAGTTTGTTACGTCTACTGGCCTATTTTCTTAAACGAGCCATAATCATGAATATAACTCATTTAACATCACGCCTGTATTTCCCCGAAGAGATAGGCAGAACTGTTTCAGTTTTGTTTTTGTCCAGTTTCGCAGTTTGTTACACAATATTAAAGACTCGATCTACCTACACTATCTGGAAACGTCCCGATAGTGTAGGTAGATCGAGTCTTTGATATTGTGTCCCGCTGACACCCGCCGCTTAGAACATGACAAAACAAAAAACCGATTTCAGCGAAATTGAACGAACGGAACGGCTTCCCGTTTATATTTCCGTGGCACTTTATGAACTGTTTCAATAGATTCGAAAAAAAATAGGCTTATAAAAACATATACACACTTGCAGCTGAATTTTCGGTTTTCACATGAATTGAATAAAATATTATAGTTACCCAAATGAAAATTCGAACCGAACTGAAAATTACAGCTTACATAAAAAGACTATTGGGAATTGATTAGCTTATCAACACATTGAATGAACTTTGGTCAAACGTACTTATAAATCAAATTGAACTAAAGGAATCTTTTTTTTGTATCCGTGAAGTACATACAGTAGGTATCTACCAAATTTCTTAATTATTTGTTTTATATATCCTTTACCTCTCTGTACCTACCTTGATTAACGCATTGGTGGGCACGAGAAGAACATGATTATTGTTATTGTAACATCGAAAACCTAATTAAATTAATACACTATGATTTCCATCTTCAAACGATATTAATTATGTGTAGCGAGTAAGTACCTAATGTCATCATAGTGTCTCATTTATAATTCCTAGATTTGCATCATCCCAGAAATATTAGAGAATACTTATTATGAAACGTATAAAGTCTTTAACGTTACGGTTGTGAAGGGAAAATCCAATAATAGATATATCTGCAGTAAATGTAGGTACCTTTATGATAAAAAGGACATAAATGCCAGTATTTAAATAAAAATATTATGTCCACTGAAAGGCCACAAATAAATTGGATCGTGTTACATATGATATTTCTCTGAAAGAAGAACAAAAGAAGGTTGTACAACAGACGTTAAATGATATAAGGCCATGTCAGCCTCCGGAGAATAGTGCAGAAATGATTTCAGCATTAATATAGGGGACAATTAATTGGACTACATTCGCCAGTAGATAAGTGACCTCCATCCTCGAGGGAAGAGCCATTTGTCAACGTAATCATCTTTTCATGGGGCAAGTGAGGGACTATCGCAAACGCACATTCTGTAATCGCACTATTAACCAAAATTACGGGACCTATCTCTGTGTTCGACGAATTTGGGCTGAATCATTTATTTTCGCCTCCTTCCGAGGGCGCCAACATGTCTGTTTTGGTTACAAAGGAATAAATTAGCGGAGAATTGCTGATTGGAAATGAATCCGTATAAGTTAAATGGTGAGATATTACTGAACGCAATTTCAATTCTTGATTTATTACTTCTGTGGAGTACTGTTTTAACTCTTCAAAGGGTTTATTGATTTCTTAGAGTACCAACGTATATCTGCGGATTGCTTTATTTTTATAAGGCAACCTAAGAGCGGCTCCAAGTAAGATAGTTTTCACGTAGATACTTACATAACACATAACATAACATCACGCCTATATTCCCCGAAGGGTTAGGCAGAGGTGTACCTATAGTCCACCCACATTTCGCCAGTTATGTTTTAAGTCCCATGTAATAGGGGGCGAGCCTATTGCCATCAACCGGGCACAAATCCAGACTCCGAGCTGCTACCGAGAAATTCCAGATGGAAAAACCCAAAAACACTTTGCTCGACCCGGGAATCGAACCCAGGACCTCATGCTCAGCAGTAGCGCTATGCGACCACTAGACCAACGAGGCAGTCCTAAGCAATCAGCTCCCTTATACCATCCATGCTGACTGATCTTTTAAACGCTAATGAATATGTCTTATCGTTCGCACCGACACGAGAAAATATCGGAATTTGACTAAACTGTGTACAAATACACCACATAATTATTCAAAATCAGATATCATCACGTCATGTTCAATCTCACAAGCTGTGCCTTCATAGTTGGCTAAATAATAGAGTGCCAGTGACACAGTCACTACTCTAAGTTGCCGGCGCCGGCAGCATTCCCTACATGACAGGTGACTCAATCTATCGCCATCCAGAGACACAACATGTTTAGATTTATTGAACGTTTGTATATTATGTTATACAAGGAATTTGAAGCTAGAATTACTATTCTGAGTGGACATTTGACTAAGAATGACACGAAGAATAAGTAGAAATCAAATTGAACAGGTTTTCTGCTGAAAATTTGGTAAAAGTCACAAAAGGATGGTTCTGAGAATTGTTATTTATTCTCATCAAAAAAAGCAATCGAACGAAAGTAAACATTTCAACAGAAAACCAATTTCAGTTTTTCTACAACTCGTCCTTATCTGGTCGTCTGAAAATAATCAAACAGGAATAATATTAAAATCTCTATAAAAAAGTATTTTTTTATAGAAAGACACACACTCACTGTTATTAAAGGATATGGAGATAAGAAAATTTTCAAATAATTTCTCTGTATCTGAGTTTTACTTCCTGCGAAACGGAAGCTAAGTAATACATATTGATACTTATGTGAACCTCATGTTGGTTCTATATAAATAAAGTTGCAATTCTCTGTTTTATCCAATAATAATTGCTTAGAGACAGATAGAATAAAACAAAAATGATTTCATAAGGGAAATATGATATTTTTATGGCAAACGAAAAAGTAGAGGACAGCTTTAATATATTTCTATTATTCATAGAATCATTTAAATTATGATTTCCAATAAATGTATTATAAACGGAAGTTTAATAAAAGTTTGTATTAATTATTTAATCACCACTACTCAAAACGGTGAAGGAAAAATTAATAGTTTAAAAAACACTAGAAAAACACGCATAAATGCACGTAAAAACAAAAACATAAATTGTTGATCGCTCAAGTTGTCTCTATTTCTGGGCTGAAGTGTAAACTATGTGCTTTTAATTATAATATTTGATTGTAAAAGCGTGGGGCGCTGGAACAGGAAAGACTTTCTTGTTAACAAACACTAATACTAACTTCCTGGCGGAAGCTGCATGAGGTCGCAAAAGAGCATTAGTTACCTTAGATTCCAATACACAGTTAGTAACATACAGGTCGACCTAATAAAAGCGTGTTAAAAACATCGTGAAGAAACGGGTATGTCCTTGATCCGAAAATTCGAAGACATGTGGCATCCACCTGCCGGCACTATGCCCGGATGGTGGATTACGGCCCACTCCCTTTCACAGAGGAGGCCTGTGTCACAACCCTGGGAACATTATAATTTGTGGGCTAATCAGTCGGTTGTTTTTTTTTTTTTTGTAAAAGAAGTTTTTTTTTAAATTGACCCGATATTGCCCCGCAATTGGCGGAGATATCGCATAACAAACATACAAAACCTCCTCTCTTTGAAGTCGGTTAAAAATAGAAATTTAACCTTAAAATGGTATAGAACTCAGAAAACCGGATACACAAACATTGCCAGTGACAATAAAACATTAAATATTGAATGAGGAAAAAGGTCTAAAATGCCTTAAGCTATTGGAGTTTCGCAGTAACAACAAAGGATTATACATAAATAAACGCCATACACCTACGTTAAGTACCTACTTATCTACAAAAAAATAAAAGTAGAACGTGGTTGTTCACTGTAAAATTTTCCTGTGGAAAGTCTCTCTGCATATTATAATTGCTCTGCATATTTGATTAGCTAACGGAATATATTCATTACGTAAGTCCACGGCTGCTGCTGAGCTGCTCGACAGCTTTAAATTCTGTTGCTTTCTTCTATCTGGTGTTAATAATCCCATAAAATGCTATATTGCGTATAGTGTATAACGTGAATTCTGTAAATTCTTGTCTGAATTACACGTTGCGATTTAATTGCTCGCGGCATAACTTGAAGCAACAATAAAAGTTGCAGCGTCGAAACAGTGTTTAGTTAGACGATTCAAGTCATATTTTTAACCGACTTCAAAAAAAGGAGGAGGTTCTCAATTCGACTGTATGTTTTTTTTATCTTTTAACAAACAAAAAGAAGTTCTGTGCTAACGCTCAGACCTTTTTTCTAGGTGAACCGATTTGGATGATTCTTTTTTTATTTGAAAGCTAGTGCTTCACATGTGGTCACATATAAATTGATCAAGTTGTGATCAGCCGTTTTTGAGTTATACTTAATACTCTGCGTATTTTTTCCACTTAGTTTATATTGATGATGTTTTGATAATTTCCTGTCACTGTTATTTACATATCAAGTAGTGGTATACGAATTATATGGAGTAGGTACCACAACTTAAAAGTTAAAAATTAAATCTTTTTTACAAAAAAACAACCGACAAAAATTCAGTTATTATTCACGTTATCATACACAAAAAACGTGAAAAATAACTTTAATTTCGGAAGTCAGTTGTCAAAAACTAAAATACAAAACCAAAGACACCGACTTCCGAAATTAAAATTATTTTTCTTGGAAGTCGATTGTTTTGTTGGTTTAATTTATTGTATGCCACAGGCACAGGCAAGAAATTTGCATCCTTAATTTGGCTTAATTATATCCAGCTATAAATCAATATGAATCGTAGTTTTGTTTTCTAGCTCTTTAAAGTACTACGACAGTATTCACACAGCATAAATCCTGAAAAAAAAAACCTTATAACAGCTAAATCCATACAAAATAAACACGGACAATAGAATAGAAGACTCTCTATTACATATATATATGTATGTATGTATATATGTGAACAGTATCCTTTTTATTCCGATAATACCTGCACATGAATTCCATAGAGCTCAAGTAAAGTCGACAAAAAATTCTGGTTATTAATAAATTCTTATCTGCTTGATCTCAACTAAGAATAGAGCACCCCATCACTTCCCCGAGGTGTTGTAAGAAGCAATTAAGTATTTTTATGAGGTGAACGTGTGGCGGGATCCTTAACCCGGCTGCCAACTCTCGCCATGTTTATGGCGAGATATTATATGATAAACTTGTGCTCGCCTTGTTTATGTCCGTTGCACTTAAAATTTTCATGAGGTTGAAGAGTTACCGAAGACAGTGCGGTGGTAACCTATAGTTAAGTATATTTAAAAAAGAAGCATAATAGGTGAAAAATACCCATCACAAAGCCATCATCTACGTATTATGTAAATCAAAGTATGTAATTTTGTGCAAAAATAATTGCTGGGAAACGACTATTATTTTTGGTGAAAATTCGCGGTTTCTCTGTTTTACGATACGCAATGTAAAGCACGCAAAACGAGCTTATGGGTGCATGCCACGGTACAGACATCGTGGGAGTATTTAAAGTTAATGTTTAAAACTTGTTTCCGTAAAAAAATATTAAGATACGAGTAATAACGGAAAGAACAAGTGACTCTCGGCTTCTTTAAGGATATTTTTACACTCGGTATTATCAAAATGCATATTGGCATATATAGAACAGATTTTTTTTTACAAACAAATGAAGAAAATGATACAGCAAGATCTCAGAAGCGTTATTGGTTCGAAATTCTACTTGTTAATCCGTTAATAAATTGCCCTTAGCTTTCCCTCTAGGTAGGACATTAAGTATTAAAAAAGGCCAACAATAAATTAACAGAATAACTGACCACATTATTTCCTCTCCTGAAAAAAAGAAGCTACAAGTACCTAAACTATTCGCCCTCTGATCACAGCGCCCACGTGGCGTTTCGTCCCTTTTTAGCGCTAACCTATTACATACCTCCACCTCGTTCTATCACCCCGTATTTCTTAAGAGTGCTTCCACTAAATACATAATTGACCTGTATAGGAACGCTCGTAGTATCCACGTCTGTCTTATCTTAATGAACGGAAACTAAGTGGCTGCAACGTAAACAGCGCTGGCACCACTTAAGGACTAAATGCACTCGACGGATAGGTTGTTAGCGCGTTATTAGCCAATCTGGAGACCTGTAATGGATGCTTGTACCTCAAGCTTCCGAGCGGGATTTTTTTTCCTATTATGTTGTGTCCGAACGAGCTATGTGATGTTCTTCAGGAAGGTCAGCTGCGTGGTAGTCGCAACCGGCGTGCTTTTATAACCAGATGTATTGACGTAAACGAAGCAGAAGGAGTATGTTAGGATCGTAGCAAGTGGCCTTCTGTACTTTCTGCCTACCCCACGGGAATAAGGCGTAAGTTTATGTGTACCTCGAGCTTCCAAGCGGTTTTTTTTCTATCCTCTTGTGTCGGCACGAGCCATTTAATGATAGTATTATAAGCATAAACATAATCAGCTCATAACGTTCCCACTGCTGAGACACAGACCTACTCTCTGTGAGAGGGAGTGGGCCATAATCGACCACGCGGGCCCTGTTGGTGGATAGCCCATATTATAATGAAAAGGCAATGGGAAGCCCAGGATGTCTCAAACGTACCGCAGTCACACATAGTTATTAATTTATTTATTTGGGATCACCAACAAAGGATACACTATAAATCACAATAATAAAATAGGTTTTTTTACGTGTGCTCCTTCAATTACAGGATACCACATCATGCACATAATAAAACTAGGTGTAAACACGATAAAAAATAATAAAGATAAAAATAGAGACAACAAATGATTAAATTTGCGGCAATTTAAAAAAAATTTAGAATTGAGTTTTCATATTGCAATTGTTTAGTATAATAATTATTATAATTATTTCACATTTGCTGATTATTGAAGACAGTTATCATAGTTACATACTGCAATAATCAATATTAAAAAATTATAAAAATCAATAATATCAATAACAAATGGTGTTTCATCATGACATTTAGTTACAAGATCACATGATTTAAAGTCACACATTACTAACTTATATGAGGGTGTACAGGCACTTAAAGCTCGTGAACTTGTTTGTGATAATAGTAATGATATGCTGCCCTTACTTTATTATAAAACGTAACGTCTCGCTGTCTGTCTGTATGAGCGCTTATAACTTGAGAACCACTTATCCGATAGCTGATACGGATTGATGATTTTTATTTATTTAATTTATTCATATGTTCTCTGGCCAGGTTTTTAAAGTATATATAAGTAAATCTGGACGAGCTGAGCCGGGAGCACAGCTGGTTAAAAAATAAAAATCATAACAGACAAGCGATCTAGTTCTAAATTGTCCTCTTCATAGTCAACCTAATTTAGTCCAATTTTGGCCACCGCAGTCCTCGAAAACGCTGTCCAATACGTTATCTCGCTTAAAGCACACTAACTAAACGCCGGTTAGACAGCATAATAGTCGAGTAAACAAACTGCCAGCCCATTGCCCGCGAGTGCAATAATAATACGTCTCCCGCAATTAAGTCTTGGAACTTGTTTAAAATGAGAAACATACTTGGTTTTCTTTTATTTAAATGTTGGACAAGTAGAAATATATAAATAAGAGCAAAATTGTGCAATCGGGAGTAATATTGTTCTTCTTTAACTTTTTCCTTCTTTATTTTTTCTTTCTTATATGTTTTTTTTACTTTCTTTCAAACTCAAAGCATTTATTTCAAATAAACCAATTACAGGCACTTTTGAATTGTCAAGGGGTCGCGGTCGGTCAGTCAGAAAGATGAAGCTAGTTGCCCATTCCAAAGCGTAGTAGGTTTAGGTTAGGCTTTGATATTTTAAGAGCATCCACGAGAGAGACCTCGGTGAACAGCTCTTCAATCATCAACATCTTTATGCCATCTTTTTATCACAGCATATTTTCTAGCGCAGCTCGTAATTTGAAGATTTCTAAAATACTTGTAAAGCTAATCGCTTTGTAATCCTTACGTCGTAACATTTACCCACAACGTAAATAACGTTATTTATTCACAAAATGCTGTATAATAATAATCTCCTTGATCCTTGGCTTTCCTTATAAATCTTCAAAACCATAACAAGGTATTCGGGCCCGCGAAATGTTTTAGTAAATGCTGTGTAATTATAATCATTCATTTCATTCATTCATCGAATAAATAAAATGAACTGATATTACGCTGTACTTCAGTTAATAAAACTGTAGGAAAATCTCGATAGAATTTAAATGAAGTGAAGAAAACTTCGTCTAACACATGCAATCCAGAGCACCTGGGTTTCTTGCAATAGATAAGTATGTACTTACTTGTAGTAAAACAGATTTCTATTTATGTTAACATCTATGCAATTTATATCTCTTTGTTCATACAATAAGACTTCATTCGTCCCATCACATCATCGTTAACTCATTCTCCGTGAGTGTATTGTAGTTTTGTCATTAATGAGGGATTTGAGACTTTTTATTAGGTATTGATTAGTTTTAGAAGATTAAAATGTCTTTATCTACCTACTTGTTTAATTTCCATGTAGGTACAGTCAACCGCCCATCAGTAGTAACGCTAGTAGAGATCGTTTACTTTAAAATTGCACGCCCGTCCATTGTTTTTCGCATACTCATTTCAAATACTTGTATAGATTTTTTGTGGAGAGGCGTGCAGTCTTAAATTAAAAGACCTCTACTACGAAAATGACCCTTACTGCTACATAAAAGCGTTGTCAATGTCAATTTTTTACTACTGATGTGCGGTTGACTGTACTTTATTATGGTGGTCATTTCTTAGCTGTCACGGCTTTTTCTATTTTTTAACCGACTTCACAAAAAGGAGGAGGTTCTCAATTCGTCTGTATGTTTTTTTTTTTTTTATGTGTGTTAGTTCATAACTTTTTTCTGGGTGAACCGATTTGGATTGTTCTTTTTTTTATTTGATAGGTGGTGCTTCACATGTGGTCCCATTTAAATTTGATCAAGGTCTGACCAGTAGTTTTTGAGTTATCCTTAATACTGCATATTTTATCCACTTTGTTTATATGGATGATGTGTTAATAATTTCCTGTCACTGTTATTTACACACCAAGTAGTGGTATACGAATTTGTGTGGGGTAGGTACCGCAACTAAAAAGTGAAAAATAAAAACATTTTACAAAAAAACAACCGACTTCCAAAAAAAACACTAAAAGACGTGAAAAATAACTTCAATTTCGGAAGTCGGTGCCTTTGGTTTTGTATTTTCGTTTTCGGCCACCGACTTCCGAAATTGAAGTTATTTTTCACGTCTTTTAGTGTTTTTTTTTTTGGAAGTCGGTGGTTTTTTTATTTTAATTTAATTTAATATTTCAATTGTTTTTGTCTTTTTATTACGGACGCTTTTAACGTTCTGCATCCTTCTCACATGTATAATTTCAACATGAACGATGTAACCAATATTTTGTAACCATATTTTGATATAAAAGAGTGCCCATGGAGTTTCTCGCCCGTTCTTCTCCATAGGTACCTACTACGCTTTGGAATGGGCAACTAGCTTCATCTTTCTGACTGACCGACCCCTTGACAATTCAAAAGTGCCTGTAATTGGTTTATTTGAAATAAATGCTTCGAGTTTTGAGTTTGAGTTTACTTTGAGGTTTCATCAACAAACCAAGCTGTCTGTAAAAGTTGCATGCGGCTGCACCCGTCAAATGCCTCGTGCAGTTCCGATGCCGTTACGCTCAGAAGCGGTGGCTGTAATCTGTCACCGCTTAAGCGCTGAATACAGCACGAAATAAATACACAGCAGTTTCCTATAAGTGGGCAACAATTCGTTGTGTTAAACGTTTCTATGTAGCGTCGCCAAAACGAAGCCAAAACTATTTGGCGCCGTTAATTTGCTGACACAGCTTGAAGCATCAAAAATAAATGGGTCACTCAAGCGTCGGAACAAGTTTACTGCTAGTTCCATATACTGCTAAAACTAATATCATCCGGGAAATATGGCCAATAAAATTTAATTATGGAACATTAGCGATGATGAATCGCCAGCTACGCGGAGCATTTAGCGTAATTATATTGTGATTTAAGAATAATCGCATGATGAATAGGCGCATACCAAGTTCTACTTTTATGAGATTGCTGTTTCATTAATTTAGCTCGTGACTAATAGCTTTGTAGAAATAGCTTAATCCAATAAATTGTATCTTTTAGTTAACAGCGATGGAGCTTCGTGCCTAAATAATAACAGCCGACAGGTCAATCGAATCGTTCCTGGATGGGTAACCAAACATCCATTACATATGGAAACCTCACCGCGCCTCGAAAATCAAGTTAAGAGCGCATACACGGGTCCACTAGCGCCACACGTTTAAAAAAATATTATGTTGTGACTGAGAAGGAATTTTGAAAAACGGCTCAATAAGCGACCTCGGTAAGTGTGTCAAGATTTTTCTAATACCTTTTATAAACTTTCACATTGAGACACGAAGCAACAAAATTCGATCTAAACAAAAGCGGCCACTTTCATTTAGATCGTATTTTGTTGCTTCGTGTCTCAATATGAAAGTTTATAGGTAAAAGGTATTAGAAAAATCTTGACACACTTACCGAGGTCGCTTATTGAGCCGTTATTCAAAATTCCTTCTCAGTCACGACATATTATTTTTTTAAACTTGTGGCGCTAGTGGACCCGTGTATGCGCTCTTAAGCCGTTGGTCCCGGCTGTCGCTCGTATCTTTGACAGTGGTAACTGGCAGTTAGAAGCCCTAAAGTCTGACAACCCGTCTTACCAATGGGTATATCGTGTTACCCAGTAACTGGGTTGTGGAGGTCAGATAGGTATTCGCTTCATGTGAAATACTGGTATTCAGCAACAAACGGTAAGACTTTAAGCCGGCCCTAACATAGGCGGCAGATTGATTGAGGTTACAGCAACGTTAAACATACGAGAAAAAGTTGTTAACAAATGCTAAGACTTTCAAAAAATGTGTTTTAATTAGTGTCGTTCACCCGCCGCAATAACACTGCACGTTTATCTTCAATGCTCGACGACTTAAAACCGCACAGAGATAATTTATACGCCGCGAACTTTCGTAATGGTGAAAACTACACCTTGTTTAGGTGGTCGTAATTTTATATAAAAAATTGTTTACTGGAACAAAATCTTTAATACGAAAGAAGTAAAAATATAAAACCGTATCCATGAGATATTTTCTTTTGGCAAAGTTGTTGGCGTAGGATTGGCTTTGAGAAAAGTTAAGCTGGCAAGGTAATTTCGGTCTTTATTATTTTTCGCAGTAGGAACACCAAAGAGACGCTTCGTCTAAAATAAACGTTATGGCAACCAATCGATTTTTAACTTAGTCTTCTAGACAGATATGTTGTTCTTGGTCTTATTAATTCCTTTTGCAGCTAATGAGTTTATGAGGTAATTAAGATTTTTCGGTTACTCGTAATTTTATTACATTTATAAAGTATCCGAATGAATAAAGTTAGCTTTATTAAGTTGACCCTATTAAATCTACAGGTTACTAAGGTAATTAGGAAGTATGAGGTCGAGTAACGAATAATTTCAAACGTTGATGTTTCAGTTTATAATGAGACGTTATCAGTAAGAGCGGTCCAAAAACAATATTGTCCTGAATCAAAGTGTATTATATTTTTGTGCAACACATATTTACCTACTATAGTTTTCGCTCTTATTAACGTGGTTATTCTGTTAAATTCGTCATCTCGTCGCGATATGAGCTCAATATTGGCTCCTGTTTCAGTCCGAAACTCTTTGGACAAAGCCTATATAGATAAATAACACAGAAAAACCTTTACATACTACGTGGTATAAAATACAAACCCATGAAAACCAAACCATAAGTGTAAAATCACGTCTTGCGTACTAAAACTTACGTTAGCAAAAGATAAAACGAGGTTTTGCACAAAAGACTCGAGCGTGTCATGTTACTCTAAGCATTTAGAAACGGACTCCGAGACAGGGAGATCCGATGTAAGTCCAAGTTAGAGGAATGTTCTGTACTAGGAAGCTCTGCAATAAAAGTCAGTAAGAAACTAGACCAAAATAAAGCCCATGTTACATGCATATAAAGTAATATAAAGCTTAATTCATCGGACCATAAAAAATGAACACTATACACAACAATACAATATAGCACAATATAGGTAACTGAATACAACCCAAGAGTAAAAAAACCAATCGGCCGAAAATTCTTTATTTAGAAAAACCCTATAGCTTTTATAGTTAACCTAATACCTCACGATATGTTCTAGAATTATAAATCCTAATAAGTAACTAGGTATTTTAAGAAATCTTGATTACAGGAAAATAACGTTAATTACTATTTATATCAGATTTAAGCATCTTACGCTACTGAAAGATAATTAAAATGTATGCGTGTAAAGATATCTCGTATCTATTTGTTATTTATAACAGCCACTAATGATTACAACAATATCTTCCTTTATTAACTTTATACTGTTTGTTTTATTTTCTAGAACGAATATCCTCTCATTTGGATTCCGGATGCACAATGCTATTGAAATGACGTCACAACAACATGGGCGTTATCACTCTTCTGTCTCGCCTGAAATGCAGCGTATTTGCATTTCTAATCATTATCCACATACCAATTCTACAAGGAGAAGAACAATCGCAATGTCCAAGCTTAGCAGAGAATCCAATTTGTCCCTGTTATAATTTTAAAGAAGGTAAGTGTCTTCTAACCTCCACAATTAATGCTCTTTAGGATAAATTGGTGTCATTAATGAATACATTTATTTCAGGATTATTTTTGGAGTGCCCCAGCGCAACCCCCGGGGCCGTAAAAAATGTGCTGTCCAAGATAAGGGGAACCATCCAGTCGCTATCAATATATGACTTAGAAATCTCAACGACAGAATTGAACGCTGACATCTTCCCATCAAAAATAAAAATAACTAATCTACAGATTTCGCAGTCGGCGATAAACAAGATAAGCTCTAACGCATTTACATCGCTACGTGACTCGTTAGGATCTTTGAGCATAATTTCCAGTAAATTAAGCAAAATTCCGCATGAATCATTCTTGGAACTTTACAATATTGAGGCACTTGATTTACAGCTCAACGACATCAAAGATATCCAAGCAAACACTTTCAGAAATCTTAAGTTGAAGAAAATCAATTTGAAAGGGAATAAAATAGCTAATATATCAGAAAATGCATTTTACAACTTAGAAGAATCTCTTACGGAAGTGGATATCAGTGAAAATTTTCTTACTATATTTCCTTTGAAACCTCTGGGCAAATTGAATAAACTCAGCAATTTAAGGCTTGCATGGAATAAAATAAACTCAATTCCTGATGATATAGATGTTACAGTGCCAAATCTGCTGACTTTGGATTTAAACTCAAACTATTTTACAAAAATTGAAAGATACTGGTTTAGATGTATGCCCAAAATAAAAACGTTAACATTTTTTAGTAACCAAATTCATCAAATAGATGAAGAAGCATTTTATTCATTAGAAAAACTAGAATCTGTGGACCTGAGTCGTAATAAAATAACAACGCTTGCTAAGAATATATTTCAGAAGAGCTCCAAAATACGTACAATAGATTTGAGTCACAACCACCTCCATCATATAAACGGAGTCTTTTCAAACCTTCATGAACTCTCAGAAATATTTCTTTCCGAAAACAATATTTTGGAGATATCTGATGACGCGTTTGTTAACGCTTTTGGATTAACAGTTCTCAATTTAGAACACAATGCCATTCAAAAATTACATCCAAACTGTTTTTCGTCACTACAAAATTTAACGCAACTGCATATGGGAACAAACTTTTTAAATAAACTTCCTCGTAGTGTATTTCAAAAAAATCGTAAACTTGTAACTTTAAGTCTAGATAATAATGAAATTAATGAATTAGACGAATTAATATTTGAGAAACTTGATGAATTGAAAGAAATTCGTTTGCAAAATAATAAGTTAAGTCAAATCAAAAGAAACGTATTTAGTCCTCTGCCCGGGCTATTAGAACTGCATTTGCAAAATAATGTTGTACAAACCATAGACTCACATGCATTCATAACCCTCAAAAGTCTTCAGCACATTAATTTGCAGGGTAATCATTTAACTACTATCGGAGATGTGTTTCCTAACAGAAATTCGTCCTTGGTTTCTATTCAACTTGGGGCAAATTATTTATCAATGTTAAAAAATAGCTCTCTTAGAGGGCAGATGAACGTGCAAATTATGTGGCTTAGCCAAAATAACATTAAAGTATTAACATCTAATCTTTTCAATGATTTGTTAAATATTCAAAGGCTGTATCTAAAGAATAATAGTATTGTACATATAGAAAATAGAACATTTATGCACTTGAGAAAAATTAAGTTTTTAGATTTAAGTAATAATAAGCTTATTAAGTTATGTAATGAAACATTTTATAAACTTGTAACGTTGGAAGAACTGTACCTCCAAAATAATCATATTAATCAAGTCACCAAAGACACATTTAATTTTTTAACTAAGTTAAAAATTTTAGACTTATCTCACAATGACATCGTCATATTTAATTTTGATATTTCTTCATTGCCGATTAAACAGCTTCGACTAAGTAAGAATTCGATAGCAATAATCGAAGTAGAGTCTCTTAAAAGTTTACCAAACTTAAGTGATCTAGAGATGAATAACAATGATTTGACTTGGGAAGATATTATTCAGGTACAGATACCTGGACTGAAATCCTTGATAATATCAGAAAATAACTTTACGTTGTTGGAAAATAAAACGTTTGCGCATCTCCCTTCATTACAAACGCTGTCACTGGAGCTATCAAATATATCGCAACTGCCACCGACGACATTCATTAAAAATCAGAATCTGCTGAGAATAAATTTAGCTTATAATAATCTGCGAGACTTACATAAAGATGTATTCGCATACACAACAATATTACAAGAACTCAACTTGAAAGGGAATAATTTCACAGATTTTCCTCATCACGCACTTTTTAACGTAACTTCACTAGAAATATTAGATTTGTGTAGCAATCAATTACACAGCGTTGACTTTTTCAAATTCATCGGTTTACAGAATTTACGGTCTCTTAATTTATGTAACAATCGTATTTCTATGTTAAATGGCTTTAATTCTCCCTCCCTTAAAAATCTAGTTACATTAAATTTGAGCAATAATATGTTAACAGTTCTTCCACCGAATTTTTTTCAGCATTCCGTAGGCCTGAAAGAGATTGACTTATCACATAATCTATTCAAAAATATACCTAGCAATGGTTTATCAGAAGCAGTGCTTCCTGCGTTAACAACATTAAACATGTCTTCTAATTCTTTAGTGCAATTATTGCAAACATATCCTTCAAAATTATTTCCGCTATTAGAGGAATTAGTTGTAACAAATACAAACCTAACGATTATCACCAGCAAAGACTTTGAAAATTTCCCATCACTCAAGAGGTTGATATTGTCGCAGAACTCCATAATTCGTTTATCTCCGGGAGCTTTCTCAAAGCTACATAACTTAGAAAAACTTGATTTAAGTCAGAATAAATTAGAAAACATTCCAAGAGAGAGGCTTCAAGGATTGTATTCAACGCGCGTCCTGAACATGTCTCAAAACGTCATCAGAGAACTGGAAGATTTCACATCAGATTTACAGAGTCTACAAAAGTTAGACATTTCATTGAATCATATAACTAGAATAAATAGAGACGTATTCCGAGGACTCCAAAGTCTGACTGAATTGTATTTAAGTGGAAACTGGTTATCAGCTATATCTGCAGACGCATTTCGAAACTTGAATAAGATTTCATTTATTGACTTGAGCCGAAATTACTTTGAAGTAATACAGATGAAAATGCTCACAGTACTAGAAACACAAATCAAAACGATATCTTTTAATGGTAAGATATTAACTCTTTGGTTTTATTTGAATCCTCTGATTTTATTTCCAATAGTCATGCATATTATTACTTTCAGAGAATCCACTAACGTGCAATTGTGAAACACAGGAGGTTTGGCGATGGATGAAAGAACACTATAAAATTGTCATTAAAGGCAGTCGTAACTTGCGTTGTGAACATCCGGAAGATCTTCACGGTTATAGCTTCATCGAATTACCATCCCCGAAACTTTGCGATATACCCATCGTTATCCGCATTGCTATACAAGATATACAGACATATTCGATCATTGTATCTTGGCAGAGCCGTAACCAAACCGGTTTGAATGCATATCAAGTAGCTTATTTTAGCGAGGATCATCCGACTACGGTGAGAAACACGATGGAAATCCAAAAATATTTTCTTTTATGATAGTTTTATGCTAAAAAATTTCACCTGCGTTACTAAAAGCTTATAATTTTGAGTAAACGTTGAATAAAACGTGCACGGCAACCGCTACAACAAACATTTGAATACAAAGGCTGTGTATCACCTCAATGGACCATAAAAAATATTTATGTTTCTCGCCTGTGGATGTTCGACTGTGCTGTGAATCCATTTGAATCTTTCTTTTTACAGTGGCTCATAGGTGCTCAAAACGTTTTTAGTACTCAATTCAAGAGTCGCTTTCGATTTATTAAAACAGCTTTGGTGGCTGTGTTTCTGAAATTTCATTATTTTCACAGATACGAGGGAAAGTTCTCAACGCTACAGCCAGATCAACAAGACTAAATAACTTGACACCGGGGTCTCGATATACGGTTTGTGTGATAGCAGTCGGCAACTTCGGTACTTCAACATCAACAGGATTTTCCGTACCCGACGCACGGATAGCTCTCTCACCTGAAAATACAAGTATAAATAATTTATACTCGGACGAACAAGTTTTCAACCATCTCCGTCCTTTTATGAACGATTCTTTGAGCAGTAAATGTACTAGTGTAAGCACTATCGAAATCTTCGGAGCGGCTGTAGACAGTCCATTCTCCAATACGTACATGGACATTGCGGATATATTAACGAGGAGACTAAGCCTGGTTGTGGGCTGCTGTATTGGATTTATAGTGTTCGTCGTATTGGTGTCCGCGTTAGGGTATATTAAAACTAAGAAGCGTCAGGTAATCGTGAAAGCTGAAGTGCAACAAGCTCCTCAGTATATTTCCTATGACAATTTCAATACTCCCGGTGTAGAGGTTCAGACTACTGACATGGATATCAATACCATAACGGATAAAACGAAAGTACAATGTAAACATGATTGAAATCGGATGTAAATAAAATACTGTTCATAATGTATAATATTGTGTTCAAGTTGGAGAACTTAAAGAGCGGTGAGTGAGGTTATGGATATTTTCCAATATGATTCCCCTATGAGTAAGATGCCACACATGCTGGAATACATCCTTTTATACCTTCATCGCCTTTAAGGTCTCTTCAGGAAGTTTGGCAGATAGGAATGAATTATTACAACTACGAGCTATCAATAACGAAATGTGTGATAATCGAAAAAGTTTTACGTCATCAGGGTACTTTTTTTTTCTTGCTGTAATATAATTTATGTCCTATGTTGTGTTCGAGAAGGTCGTAACATTTTCTTTCTATTAATTATTTACTAACATAAACTTGTCGTATTTATTGCCAGATCGTTTTGGTTACCTAACTTTATGATACGAGTAACTACGCAATCTAGTCTAGACTATTTTCTGTTAGTGTCTTCAATACCAATTATGTTACGGTTTTTTTTTAAATATTTATTTTTGTTTTGGTTTTAAGTGGCAGTCTTTGAGAGGTTATGCTAGCACTGTGCAGCGTGCATAGTTTAATAGTAAAAGCTTATCAAAACGTCTCAGTTCAGTTTAAAACTATTATTATAATTTTGCAGAATATTATAATAACTAACGAACTGAAGTGGAATGTATATAAACAATATGATCAAAGAACACGTACATTTTGAAAGAGATATTACATCTACTATGAATACTATATTAATTTAAATTTTGACTAAACGTTTAACGTTATCTTCGGTTGAAAACATAATAATTTCTATTGTGATTATTATCATAGATCTAAGTATTAAATATTAAGATTTAGGATAAATTTTAAAATATGTTGTGTATAATAAATTCAAATGAGTTACTACTTGATAGTTGTAATGACAGTGTTATAGAAAAAAATATTAACGGTCTCATATTATGGTGTAATAAGTAAAAACGAATATTTATACTCACACATTTCTAAGTATCCATAGTTATAATATTACTAGATAATGTACCGTTAGATTTAAATAACGATTATGTAATAAATAAACGAAGATATCAGACTCAATTTAGCATTATCAAAATAACTGTACCAACCTCTGTTGATATCTGTTTTAAATTCATCACAATCCATTTGAAACTAGTGTAAAGACTGTAGAATTGGTAATAAAACTTTGAAAACATTATTATAAATCTCGTTTCCTATTTTACTGAGCCCCAATTAATCTACATGATTTGTCTACAATCGTAAAACTTTATGAAAGGATCCTCAGAAGTTATGTTGTTCGTAATAGATGTTTCATAAACTTCTATCGACCACGATTACAATATAGTAAAATGTTTAGCTTTTTAAGTATTTGTGAAAATACTGAACAGTAAAATACTACTTACATGATTACAAAGAAACATTACAGTATTGAAGGAAATGTAGGCACTAACATCACATGTATACCTATAAATTTAAAAGGAGATACATACAGAAAAAGCGTCGCCAACCCACGACACATCTCTCTCAAATATTGTACCATCTCTTAGAATATACAAGCACATACATGAGAAACCAATCTAATCTTGAGATAGCATTTCAAGGGTAAATAACCCCGTTATTGACAGCTATTGGGACGCAATCGAATCTTTTTTTTATTGCGAACATATAGTACAATATAAATCTCGTCGAAGGAGTTAACTGTCTTGCGTCCACCTCGAATGCTCTGTCCCTATTAAATGGATTACATGAATAATTCAGCGGCAAGAATCGCGACCAAGATTCTTTGTGGGACTTTTGCTCCCGCCTGCTTTGCGACATTTAAATGATACAAAATACTTCGGCAATAAAGAGGATTCCAACGAAATAGTTAGAATTTCTAATTCATTAACGCCTAATTCATTAAACTTGTAGTTAGCAGAGTTAGCAGAATTTATCTGTTTGAATTACTTTTTAATGCTTAACAGTTTTATCTTCTTGGTCCGAATTACTAAGGATTTTGGTTTTATTTCTGAGTAGGTAGATATTCAGAAGACGATTACATCCGTAAGTATATATAATTCGAGGATAAAGATGAACGAAAATTTAAAAAAAAACATAAACTTAAGTTCTGGTTAGTACCTAATCAAAATGTGATTTTCCAACACAATAAGAAATATTCTGTAACAGAAAAATGAATAGGCATAATAAAAAAAGACAAATAACGCTAGCAATTGCGAAACATTTTAACAGTCTTCTGAATTTCAAGAAAAGTATAAAGATATTCAAAGTGTGGGCGTCTAATGTTTTTATAATGGGTGAGTACATCTGTAAAGTTCCCGTACAGCGCCGGCAGCGCTTACATCCGTTATCCATTAGCTTTACCTAAAAGCGCTAACAGGGCTTCGTGGCATGTAGCCGTTCAGCCATGAAAAACGCAACACTACGTTCTAAATAAATGACTTGGAACATGGAATTGAAAGATTTTATACACTGTGAGGTGATTGCAACCTTAACCACCATGACAACCTAGGAACATAATAAGCGTAAGTATATGGATGGTAAGTACTTTTCTCGTGGCTTTTCCAGTTAATTACGAATATTTAGAAGATACCTTAAAGCAAGATTTGTACTTTGATATTAAGACTGTTGTAGAACAGAATGTTGCCATGCTGTGTCCGTCGTCATAACCTTTTTTTCAGTGAGATAGGTAACATTCTATACAGTGAGAAAATCACTTTCTTTTTCGATGTGCATGGAGCAGAATATTTACCGAATTGTCCACAGCAGAAAGATTAAGCAATCTACTATCGTTTTTTAAATCCTTCGACCTAACTGAAACCTTAAAATATTTCATCACCACTGCTCTCAAAACGTTGAAGGAAAACATCGTGAGGAAACCGGTATGTCCTAGAACCAAAAAATTCGAAGGCATGTGACATTTACCAATCCGCACTGGGCCCGCGTGGTAGATTACGGCCCACTCCCTCTCACAGAGAGGAGGCCTGTGTCTCAGCAGGGGGAACATTACAGGTTGATTATTATTATTATCATAATAACTGAAGCCTTTCGACTTTGGATCGAATATACGAAGTCTTTTTCACATAGTTGAACTATGTACGAGTGCATTTAATCAACATAACTTGCAACTGACGAATGCAGAATAGAATAGAATAGAATAGAATAGAATACTCTTTATTATGTACACCATAAAAATTACAGATATAAAGTAGAAATTTTACATAGGGTGACACAATGGGCGGTCTTATCGCTAAAAGCGATCTTTTACAGACAACCTTTGGATGGATTCAAGGTAGAAGGAGAGACAATAATGCAGGTAGTCAGTGAACCAGCCAGATGAATCGGTGTTTGCAAGCATATTCAAATGGTGGATACGCGACTCGCGCTTTGAACTTTATCAATATCCCGTTATTTTATGCAGCATCCGTTTTTTTTTTTAAATGCTGTACGAAACGAAAGGGAAATCTGTGTTTTATTTAAACGGTTGTACCTATATTAAAACGGTTTTTTAACGGTTAAAACGGTTTAAATAAAACCGTTAAAAAAACCGTTTTAATATAGGTAGCGTAGAAACGCAGAGCGATTTAAATGCCTGGTTGGATACGTATCACTTGATGTAATCTAAATAAGTACATAGTATTATGTAAAACAAAATAAGTCTTGTGTTACGTTTTCTAGTTCACGTCGGTAGTTCTCTCGATTAACAAAAAGAGAATATCGTTATTCATCACTCCGAAATAACCAGCCTTCTGCTCTTTATAAACAAAATTACCTACCTATTTTCAGTATTTTTTTTATATCTTCTATATTGCCATACTACTGCTACTGGTACTTTTCAAGTAATAATAATGATTTATTAATGTATTTATTTTATGTTATTTTTATTGTATTTGGGTGGGTTACAGCTAACAATACAGAACGTAATAGCAAACTTACACCGAGCCATTTACAAGTCTCCACAGTTAACAAAAGAATATTGTTATAGAGTGGATTTAGGGTATTAAAGTTTAAAGGAAATTGAACGTAGTACCTAAATAATAAATATTAAGTGAAAAGGCAGAAATGCATAAGCAACCCCTTTTATTGCAAATTGCTTCCATGTGATAATGTACGCACTATTTACATAAACACACTACTATACATATAGAGCATAGGGCACACATTTACTTGACTCACTGCGACCGGAACAATGATACGCAGTATTGAAACAAAGACGCATTCAGCCGCAAACCCGAATCTCGGCCGAAGTGACCTAAGCAATCGCTTCTCAGAGGTAGGTATATTAGGTAAAGCTCCATTCACACTATAATCACAATACCGATTTCGATTCATTATTATAATTTATAACAAACGCATATCATAATAATCGTGCAAATAATTATGAACACAAACGCACATCATAAAAATTAATGCAAATAATGATTAAAACAAACACACATCATAAAAATTAATGCAAATAATGATTAAAACAAACGTACATCATCATAGCTGTGTTTTTAACGACATAATTATTACCTATTGAATAGTGAATTTATTCTATTGAATTGCTGGTCACAGTTAGCATTTTAAATTAAAATGTACCCTTTTTGTGAAACCGTGTGCTTAAGTATCGGTACAAAATAATGTTAATAAGTCATTGAAGAGCAGTTCCTCTAGTTTCACCGTTCCGACATGCATACAGAGAGACAGACACTATGGAATATGTAGATTGCAATAACAATTTAACGATGATTGATTTCATCTCTCAAAATAAGCTTAAGAATATTATAGACTGGTATGCCTAAGTGTGGACAGGGCTTTAAATGGTTAGTGATTTGCAAGAAATAATACATCCACAATGTGATAAATATTTGTCGTTTTGCTCCTATCCTGAGTAGGTATCATTATTTTCTGAAGAGATCCTTTAAGAGATCAGGAAAGAGATCTATCCAGTTCAGTATAGTATCAAAGTTTTTCCTTCCAAAAATATTTCTGAAAAGAAAACCGGAACAAACTTAAAGGTGGGAGGAGCTTACAGGATTCTTTCAAAGCCCACACATTATGGTGGAATCGTGTGAAACTAACAATTTAGGACAACGCCTGAAAAAGCTAAATATTTCAGGAAAGATTTTCAACTGATATGTACAGTAAGCCGCACGTCGGTGGCTACACTTTGACCTTGAGCTGGCCTCACTTAGTACGTATACGGAGTTTCATGGAAGATAGACACGGACGATTTTTGAATGCAACGATTATTGATCGCGAACTGGATTTACAACTCTCAGTGTTAAGCCGAGCATTGAGAATCCAAGAGAGCGTCAAAAAATACATTATTGGATTTTCAGCTTTCGGCGCTAAGCAGTGCCTTGAAAATACCGAGCGCGAAAAAACTCGCCGCGTTAAAAATTGACAGTGGATACGAGGGCTGAGAGGCCAGCTTATTTATACTTGTTTAGTTTCAACTGAATTGCAGTCTACCGTGGGTAGGTATGTATCTGAGAATGAGTAATATAAAAAAATATGGGAATATTATGGATATTGCTTCACGACAAACTAGAAACTTTTAATTAAAGCAACTGTAACAAAATAGGTAGGTATATGAGTTTCCAGTCTCGCTTCTTGGAAATAATAGTATTTAATATTTATTACTATATAGAATCTAGATCCGATTCCATACGCTGAATGAAACTCCCACACTAATTAAAGTCTTCTCAGTAAATGAAAAATAAAACTAGAATATTATTTTTAGTACGTAACTTTTACATGGGTAGATAATAAAAAGTAAACATTGCGGGATTATATTCTGCGTGCTTCCAATACCAGAAATAGACACTCAGAAATCTGTTTGTAATTAATATTTCAATAATCTTTATCGGTGTGTACCTACCATTTAATTAAATAACCATATATTTTATTATTAATATAATTTACTGACTTTGACTGCCTCGTAGGTCCTGGGTTCGATTCCCGGGCCGGGCAAATTGTTATTGGGTTTTTCCATCTAGAATTTCTCGGTAGCAGCCCGGAGTCTGGACTTGTGCCCGGTTGATGGCAATAGGCTCGCCCCCTATTATATGGGACTGAAACATAACTGCCGAAATGTGGGTGTGCTATAGGTACACCTCTGCCTAACCCTTCGGGGAATACAGGCGTGATGTTATGTTATGTTACGTTACTATAATTTACCGTTTTTTGTGGGTACATTTGCATCACTATCTAGATTAAAATTTATCTATTTATTATTATCTACAAATTATAAATTTAGCAAGAAAGTGTTTTATGACTTATGTGAGGGCAGCACCACCTCCATAACCTATGCGCAATAATAAAAGGAATACAATCAGCCTTTTGTTGTTCATTTGTCATTTAACCTTGACCTCCTGTGACCCACATCCTAGAATGGCCAACTCAAACAATTCAAACAACTCATAATTCAGGTCATCGTCAAACTGTAACACGAGAATGAGGCAAACTTTAAACGACATTAGTACTTTCATAGAAAACTACGAAATTTTTACAGTTTTGTTTGTCGAAGTCCTTTTTGATGTCTGACAACATTGTAGCTAAAGTACTCATGGATTTAGTATATAATACTAAAGGACTACTAAAGGACTTCGACATACAAAGTGCTGTAAAAATTTCGTTGAAGATTTTTGACGCAAGCACCAAACTAGTTGACCGATTCTTTCCGCACTGTTTCTAAACTTTGTATCAAAGTAAATTCTAATAAATATGGCCAGATAAACCATAACCTTGTTTACTGAACATAACATAACATTACGCCTGAGTTCCCTAAAGAGCTAGGCAGAGGTTATATCAATGAATGCCTCTGGCTAAATATGACCTACATTTCTCCAGTTATTTTTATGAACTTTCCTCGACCTATAGCAGATTGTGTTTAGTTCCCACGCAGATAACATTAAATGTAACAAACAATATTAGCATGCCAACGAATGAGCTAAGTTAGAGGAGCTAATGGAACACATCTCGGTTTACTCAGTCCAACACTCGTAATACAATATGGACCCTCATCGTACCTATATGGGTCAAGAGGCCCCTGATGATGTCAGGATATGGCTATTAAAGCTCCACAGTCCACGGCTACATCGTCCCACTTTACATTTCATTTAAATGCTGCGAATGCCGTATTTTTAATTAATCTGTTTGTAATACAATTGATGAGGAATACCAGTGAATTCCGTAGTTATTTAAATCTCTTCCGTATTTTATGTAAATTATTTAACCGATGTGAGCTTTGTTAACGAAGCTGTTACGGCAGATTTTATTTTGATGCAATAAAAAGATAACTATCTTTATTACGTAATACTAAAACGCACATATTATAGTGTATGTGAATTATTAGTACTTTTGGACTTATTTACATAACACTCGAAAAGCCCAATCTCAGTTTTTTTATAATCGTTGTTATCTACTTAATTAAGGAAAAGGCAGGGTTTACGTAGGTATAACATGAAAAACCATCCAAAAATACCTTCATCACCTGAAGACAAAATCAAAATAACTAGCTATTCTAATTTTCATTCCTTCTAAGGCACTATTCCTGGATCTCTGACTACGAATTTAACTTTTAAAACTTCTATCTAAATCACAATATTCAGCATAATAATAAGCTGCTCGGCCCACGCAATCACGTTTCAGATAGTGTCATAAACTCATAACATATTAAATTTCACGAAAATATTTATTTATTCATTTCCTGTCGAGAGGATTCCAAAGGAAACGAAGTATCAGTGTTGAGGGCTATATCCTCATTAACATCCTCGCAAAATACTTGACAGGAAGATATTAAAATTGAAATATCTGTCCCGAAGTTTTAAATTAATTACTTTTGGAAATTTCAAGTTAGTTTGTCCTTTCATATTACATTTTACAAGCTTTTATTTAGTTTTTATTAGTAAGGTACCTTTGAGGATAGGAGTGCCTCAGATTTTACGCTCTATAATATTCATTTAATTTCTCGTCGCGGTGTGGACACTGCATTTTTCCAATGCTTACCTTTGAAGATGAGACCTGATGAAAATTTAATTTTGCTGCAATCAAGGCTTGGTCCTCTTTACAAAGGACACATTTTAAGGCATGCAGTCCGGAGCTGTTTTATATAGTTTTAAGTTTGTGCCATACTTTGCAACAAACAGTGGCGTTATTATGTCTGTTTGATAAAATGGTGAATGAAATTGCAAATTATGAAAGCATAACAAAGTGATCGAAATAAAGGATTTTCTGTTCAATCTTTTGAAAACTAAGTGATTAAAATAACTTCATACTGGCTCAATCGGCGTTCATGCATGCATTTTTTTTATAAGTCTAATTTATATTTTGGAAGCAATTCGCACTTTTTGTCGATATACAATTTAACGAACGATATGACCAGTGGCCACAGTAAGCAATTTTCATTGAAAGTATTACTGCTGCCCTTTGTCTCCAAGAATGCTCTCCCATCAACATACAAACCACTGCAAACATTGCTTAACCTCGCAGATATACAGATTATTACTGTTATTTAGCCAGAAACTCGTTCAAGTCACGTCAATTAATCACTTACGGAGTCAACAGTAGTTCGCTTGTCTCGTTCTCGGCCACGCGGAAGAATTCTCAACATCTTGAGGTCTAGAACAGTTGCCCGTGACGTTTGACCTCGTTTAATACATTAAGCCTTAAGGAATACAATCTCATTCAGGCTTCTTAGTTATTTTGTTTGTTTATTTAATAAATGGCTGGAGATTTCTTTATTTCCAGTGGAAGAGTACTATACTATACTAGAATACTTACTGAATTATATCTAGCACCAATCAAAGTCGTTACATTGATTGGCACTACATATAATTAGTCGTGATGGCCCAGTAGTCGTAATAGCCTTGAATAGCCTAGTGGTTAATACCACGCCTCTCATGCACGAGTTTGTGAGTTCAAATCCTGGCAAGCACCAATGTGACGTTTTCAATTATTCGTATGTAGTTTCCGTGTTTATCTTGGACATTAGTAACATCGGTGAAGGAAAAACATTGTGAGGAAATCTGGACTTATCTATACAAATAAATAAAATTGAAGCTTCTGTTTGTAATGTCAAAATAACAGCTTTTTATATATATATATACCGTGGCCACCTTGTAGTCCTGATCTCATGCCTCTTGATTTTAGTATGTGGGGCTATTAAAAAAATAAATACGACTGTGTTCAGGAACTCACAAGATTCACTTACCACGATACTCTATGGCATTCATCCTTTCACATTATCAGCTGCTACCCGCTCTGTAGTAAAGAGAATAAGCCTATGCCTACGTCAAATCGGCTACTATTCTGAGCACCTCATATCTTAGATAAGTTATTATTTTTTATTTGTTTTTCGATTAGACTTTTTTATAGCTGTCCTTTATCGATGGTAAAACAGCAAGTCGTAGTCTCATTTCCTACGAAATGTATGGGAAAAGATTTTGCGATTTCTGTCTTTTCCTAGCACTCAAACCTCAGTTGGTCCAAAAGAGTTTTTTGATCCTTATATGAAACATGATCGATTGGCATAAAAAAAGTTTTTGTGAAAATACCCATTTTCCTGCTGACTGTACATCTTTTTCAAAATCTGTGAATGCAAATCAAAAATTCTCAAAAAGTTAAGGAAAGTCTCCTAAGACCGTTTTCCTGTAGCTACAACGGTTAAGGTAGCTGCCCTTGCTGCCCCATCTCAAAAATCAATCCTGTATACGGTACTTATAACAAAAAAAACAATTTTTAAATTTTTGTCTGTCTGTCTGTTTTTTCCGGCTAATCTTCGAAACGGCTAGACTAATTTTGATAGGACTTCCACTGGCAGATAGCTGATGTTATAAAGAGTAACATTTTTATCCCGGTAGCATGTTCCCGTGGGAGAATTTCCGACATACACGCGGGCGAAGCCGCGTGCAGAAGCTAGTACTTAATATATAAGTTTGAAATCGCCAACCCGTCCTGAGCAAGCGTGGACATCAATGCTCGTGCCTTCTCTGTATGAGAAGAGGTTTTTGCCCTGCAGTTGGACAATGATAGGCTGTTATGACAGATAACAATCGATGAGACTGACACAATAGTACCTACCTACCTATTGCCTATTGCACCACTTGTTAAAGAATGTAATACTCATGTCAGACAAAGAAAACAGACTGACTAATTGCATTTAATGTTTAATGATACCGCAGCATTTAAAGGTCTCAAAAAGGTTAAGTTTCGGACGTGCTGTTTTTTAATTAAAGCTAAAACTTGGTCCAGTTTCGCACGGACGTAAAAATATCGCGGCGAGATTTTACCGCACACTGGATCTTCAACTCTCGGTGTTGAGCCGAGCGTTCAGAATTTATCAGAGTGCATCCCAGCGCGTCGAAAAAACACACTGTTAACAATTCTCGGCGTTAACGCCGAGAATTGAAAATCCACATTCAACGCTCAACGCTCAATACGCGCGGATTTTCAACGCTCTGCTTATGCAGAGTGTTGAAAATCCAGTGTGCGATAAAATACCGCTGCGATATTGTTACGTCCGTGTGAACGTAAGCTTAATATATATGTATGTGCTTTTTGTACTCCTGTTAAGTTATCGTAATTAATGAATGTAATAATTATAATAATACTGTCATTAGGGAGCTGGATCAAGGGCTTGATTTAGAAAGCAGTATTTGCAGACACAGAGCGTATAGTTAGGAGGTTCCTCATATTAGAAACGTCATAGATTGTTGCGACTTTCCGACTGATATTTATACGAGTAAGTAATAATAAATGAGATCAAAAGGGGAGTTGCTGCCTCGTTGGTCTAGTGGTCGCAAGCGCTATTGCTGGGCATGAGGTCCTGGGTTCGATTCCCGGGTCGGGCAAAGTGTTATTGGGTTTTTCCATCTGGAATTTCTCGGTAGCAGCCCGGTGTCTGGATTTGTGCCCGGTTGATGGCAATATACCCGCCCCCTATTACATGGGACTTAAACATAACTGGCGAAATGTGGGTGTGCTATAGTACACCTCTGCCTAATCCTTCGGGGAATACAGGCGTGATGTTATGTTATGTTATGTTATGTTCAAAAGAGGAATCCGATATTAATATTGTACTGTTTTCCCGCAAATGTGTTGAAAAACGTTGTATGACACACGTGCGGAAATTGGTATTTACAAACTCATGACTATGGTAAGCCCTCGACTTCGTCTCGGGCTTACATTCGTCTACTCGTTTGTAAAAACCAACATAATACACTAGTATCATAAATAAATATAATAATGAAATTTGTATGTATTTAAATGAAATAAAGAAAATAATAATCATTAATGAATACCAACTCGGTGCATAATAAATAATAGATATGTGTAGGTACCTGGGTGAATTATGTCCGTAGGACTTTTCCATTCCTAACATAATTAATGAAATTACTCTGCCTACTGGACACGATGGGTACACAGAATAGCTTTTTGGAAGATACTTAAGTGACAGCATTTCGGCCCATGAAAGAAGATTCTAGATCCATTTACAATGTTATTATGTCCAGTCCAGACACAATAAAAAGTGGGTCTAGAACTTTAATTTTCAACGGTTTCACAACTTAAAGGTGCAAATTAGCAGAAATATTTTTTATTGAATGAAATAAAAACTTGTTCACTTTCATAAAAATGATTATGTACGACTCGCTCCAGGATATGAAATTAAAAACATGAAACGTAGCAGCCGGTAACCTTTGCGTAAATATAAAAGTTAAACGAGGGAAACACGACAGTTTGACGTAGGTACCTACATAAACAGAAATACCTATGCTGGTATAAAAGTGTCATCTTGACACTATTCATACTTACCTTGTGAAGCTTATTTCCACATGCTAACATTAAGTATGAAAAATCCTCCCAAAAAGAATATCCTTTCAAAGAATAATAAAATTGGAGGTGTCCGTTTCAGTTAATTCATAGTTTTTACCTACACTTATAGTATACCACCACTTTAAAATGGACTAAAAATAACACACTGGATAATCCAACTGATTGCGGTTAGATCCATAAAAATATTATATATTACTAGAGGAAATTTTGGCTTAAAAAAACATGAACCACCCGTCAGGTATAAGTCATTTTGTGCAATGATAACCATTGTAAAATAATTATGCTTGTCAAAACGAAGAAGTTCTAAATTCCAAAAATATAAGAACAACCTTAATTGCCGGTCAAGAAAAGCCTTAAAACACGTTGAATATTTTTAAAACGAAAGAGGTATATTACGAAAAAAATTATGAATAACTATATTACTCGTACGACCTACATACCCACTACGACTGACGTACCAAAGTAATTACTTAAACACAAAAGCAAGGTTAAATAAAAAATAGTAATTGTTAAGAGTTATAGTTAAATATGACCCATCTGAAGACTAGATACCTACAAGTATTTATTAGTAGGCCATTGCTACGGCACTCCAGGAACACAAACCAGCACATCAATGAAAACCTCATTCAGAAGGATACAATGAAACGTTTGTATGCAACACAGATGCACATAACGTGTTGGAATGAGTTACAGCTTGATTGAAAAATGGACACACATTGTGGTACAGTATTTATGTACCTACATTCTGCTTGCTTATTGCTATAGAAAATTACCTATCTACATACATTAATATTATAAAGAGGTAAAGTTTGTAAGTTTGTATATACGAGGTAATCTCTGGAAGTACTGGTCCGATTTAGAAAATTCTTATACTGGCAGAAAGCTACACTATTTCAGAGTGCCATAGGGTAAATAAAATAAGAAAATGTATGTTTTATACCAAAATTAACAATAACGCGGGCGAAGCCGCGGGCAGAAGCTAGTCCTAAAATAAACTATGCTTTCCTGAAGCTTAGCAAGTTATAGATAAAATATCTTAATCTAAAATTATGCGATGTTATATCGCACCCTCGTCCTGCAATGTATAGACTGACGCTATCTAAAACGCTGAAATACGTTACGAAATCGCATTTGCATATCTTATATTTTAATCTCTATACACAAAACCATTTATCTTGATGCATTTATAAATCAAAATAAGCTACAATCTTCAAAATATAGATGTTTTATGTTATTTTTTTGCTTGAGATTTTGTGAATTTTCCGAAAAAAATAAGTAATTAAGACACTTCTAAATGTTTTTATATAACCGCAAGCTATTACTTAACTACTTTAACGAAGCGTTTTTCTCAGAATATAAAATTTATTTTATAATTAATAATAAAAAATAAAAAACTGCGAACAAAGCCAGACTTTTCAGATTAAACACCTGGCGGTCTGATTTAAAACCTCAGAACGTTATTCAGTTATGGCTGCTGTTAGAGGACGCCTCTATCATTCATCAGAAAGTGATCCCAGAACGTTACTTTATCTATGACGACGTGCAGCCGAGAGAGGTGTCATCAGAATCATATTTACTTGCATACGAGAGACGGCAAGTACTCATTGCTAATATCCCCGTCGTTTGGCCGATTTCCGTGTAATGTGCGGATCTTATTGCCTCGGCATCTGTGCTTTCCTCATTTATACTATAATTTGCGTCGAGTTGGGAAACACATCACACTAATAGCCCGTATTTTATTAAGGCTATCACATAAATTTTATTTAGGTTTGCGTCAAATTAATTTATAGGTCGTTATTTTAACGCTGTGTAGACGATGTTAAAATTCCTTAGCTGTGTTAAGTCGATGCATAAAAAAATATACTAAGTAGAAAAGAAAAATAAATTGCCCGGACTTAAGGCTCGTGCACACGGGCGCGACGGGACAGCGTGACACAAAGGCACCGCGTGTCGCGCGACGGGCTGCGCCTTTGTGTCGGGCTGTGGCGTCGCGCCTGGTTGCGGGAGGCTTTACTTTTATCTAACAGTGTAACATGCATAACTTTAGTTTTTTACCGTTTATAACATCGTTGTCTTCGTCAGTCATAGAAAAAAATAAGACAAGGCAAAGAACGTGCCTGTAGATACCTAGATGTCATATGACGTAGGTACAGCTGGGAACATCTTCACTATAAAATTCTGAGAGCAAACATCACCAAGGCTGGATAAAATATTTTCTTTGTTACTTTAGTCTATAGTAAAAAAACAATTGCAGGAAAAAACAAAAGTAACTCGTTCACAAAACAAAGGATAGACGGTAAAAAGCGCTGCGAGAGAGTACACACCTCTTAGGTACTTCCTCATCTAAATAAAAGGTGGTGTGGAAACGGTTATCCTGAATACGAAGCTCTTTTTGACCGCGACCAAAAACAAATAAATCAGTGTGGTTTATTTTGCCAGTCGCGTGTCCAATTTGTTTTCGTGAACTAATTCGATAACATTTTAAGCGGAATGAGTAACCAATACGAAGCACCGCCACATGTTCGAGACCGCAAAATTTTGTTAAAAATTATAAATTCTGTATTTCAAAATTAAATCAAAAACTAATGGGTAACATAAAATTTACACAGCCCCGTTTACGTTACCTATATAAATTTACGTGACCGCAATTTAAAGTTTTAATGAGTTAGTTACCCTTAACGTGAAGACGGGATACTGTCGGCATATTAATCATGTTTATTTGGAAACATGTTACGGACAATGTAATACTCTTTCCAGTGTTGTATAAACAATCCGTTAAAGTAATAACCTCCGAAATATACCCACCTCATTAAAAAAAATGGGTTGAGTTTATGAAAATATTAAATATGAAGATATTCTAACAGTATTATACGTACATACAATTTGTAGATACCTCGCAAGGCCGTATCGAAAAGTAAAATTAATGAATATCTAACTTCTTCTTTTATACTACATATTAAAATGTTGTTGCTATAATCTAAAAGCCTATATTTGAGGTTCCATAAACTAATTTAATTATGAAAAAAAAAAATCTTAGAACGTTGCCTATCTTGGGCCTCGTAAGTTTATTTCTAAAGTGATGTAGATAACAAACGCACATTTTTATAGCTTCTGTACCACACGAGGATAGTATATCCTTCAATGTTCATTCAACGTGACGTTCGATGCCCAGCCCCTCGTATTTTAACTATCCCTAAGGACAAGAACAACAAGTTGAAACTAACAGCAAAAATTCGTTACAGAAACTTTGGAAAAACTAAAAGCGGTAGAAATAGAGTCCGTAATTTTTTATCCCATAGAAATGAATCGGTTATACTAACGGTATGATCCTCATATAAATATTTAAGCGGTGTCGCAAGGGAGCTGCGGTACAAAATCAGGTAAGACATCAAAACCAAGGAAAAATCTAAAAGCGGTAGAAATAGGATCAGTATTTTTTTATCCCATAGAAATGAATCGGATATACTAACGGTATGATCCTCATATAAATATTTAAGCGGTGTCACAGGGGAGCTGCGGTAAAAAATCAGGTAAGACATCAAAACCAAGGAAAAATCTAAAAGCGGTAGAAATAGGATCATAAATTATTATCCCATAGAAATGAATCGGATATACTGACGGTATGATCCTCATATAAATATTTAAGCAGTGTCGCAAGGGAGCTGCGGTACAAAATCAGGTAAGACATCAAAACCAAGGATGACAAGTGGTTCCCATGAAAAGGCATAATATATGACATTTGGTGCTGAATGGATATGGAAGTTTTATTTTTCCGAAAGTTTTATTTTGGTTGACAGGTTGACGGTAGTTACTGGTATCATGCATTTAAATACTGTTAGTAAAACGATATATTCAATTGTCATTTTTAATAATTTCCCATCTTTTTTTTTAATATGAACCCTCAAATTTCTGCCAATGTATTTACGCAATGAATTTGCTTAAATTTTATAACTTGTATGTAAGTCAATATCTTTGGAGAAATTGCTCAAGTCCCTTTAATTGATGTTATAGGCTCCAGTTATAATCAATACGTGGAATATACCCGAGCAATGTCGAGTGAAATATTGTTGACAGCCGTGAAAAGTAAATTTATTCCATTACTAAGACACATAATTTCATCACGTTTCTCAAAAACATTACAAGGATTTACGCTACGAGAAAATAAAGCTGCTTTATATTATTTACTAGATCCTAAGGCAACATAAGAGTATTAAAGTTTTTTCATACTTTCAATTTCATTAACCACGTTTACACGATCCTTATATTCAATTTACCTCAGAAAATTAAGTTAATTTGCTATTTTGCGTGAGCGACGACGTCATTAGCGTAAACAATAAATTATTGAAGCCATTACACGAGTCAGGAGGCTGAGCCTGTTCTTAGTAAATACAATAACAAACATGGAGGACGTAACGGGTGAAGTTTTGTTTCTCGACCCAGTGGCCATCCCTTCCCTAACTGAATAACAGCAATAAGAGAGGACCCGTCCTCCGGTGAAATAGGAACTAACTACACAACAATCTAATAAGAAATCGGCGATAAGGAAAACGTTTCATTGACAAAGAATAAATAGACTGCTCGGTTATTTTGCAGCGATAAACATATTACAACGTTAGGTGCCTAATAGACGAACATAACCTAAATGTGATATTTATTTTGTTGTACCGTCACCAAAAAAGATATGATAATAAAACGAAGATAACGTAACATAATGCCGTTATGACAGGACATGTACGATCACCAGAAGTGATAAGTAACCAGGGTCGTCGGATATAGTTGAAATTTAGTAAGAAAGCGTGGATGTTTTCGAATGAAATTTAATTATGATAAATGTACTGTTTGTTTTATATCAATTAAATTAAATTTTATTCGGAAACATCCATCGATTTCTAACTAAACTTCAAAACTATATCCGACGACGATTTATCACTTTTGGTGACGGTACATGTCCTGTCATAACGATATTATGTTACGTTTTCTTGGTTTTATGAACAACGCCATATTGTTTATTAGTGTTTACTTAAGTCTACCTGATTTATGTTCTGGAATAAACAGACCTTGTATATGACACAATTGTATAATTATAATTGAATCAAAACCTGTCAACGTAGGTAGATATGTAGATATAATTTAGTGGTTTCACTTATACATATATACATAGGTAGTTACGTCTAGCTATAGTAATTAAAGTACAGAACAAGTTGTAAAATAACAAGAAATATAAATAAAACAATACACCAATAAGTAAGATTAACTTAAAACCAAGAACGCTCACAGAAAACATTTTCTTAAGTTAACGGCTGTTAATTTACACGGAAAATTGAACATTATTTTTAAGAACGAAATATTTTCCTGCACTCGTGGAATTAATTGAACATTACTTTGCGGGATAAGTAGAATCTAACCGGAAAATTAAGAAGCGTTACTTTACTTTTCTTTAGTACTGTAGAGACTTTAGTCTGCTTGACGTTTCCATGCAACCTCCGCAAGTATTTATACTTACGATACTGGCATAAGATTATGCACTATTATACATACACCGTTTCAAATTTACATACACATATATACATAAACTCACGCCTTGTTCCCATGGGAGTAGGCAGAAACTACAGAACGCTTCTGCTACGTTCCTTACATACTCCTTTTGCCTCGTTTACGTTTGCTCATACACGCACGCCGGTTGCGACTACTACGCACCTACATCCTAATTACGTAACACACTATCTATCACAATCTGAATCATTTTTAAGCCTATTGTTAATCCATTGCTTCATATGTTCGAAAAATTTGTCTGCTCAACAACGTAAATAACGCAATGAATGTTGTTGAAATGTCAAAATGAATCCCATTCCTACTGTTAGTGTGTTACGTAATTACCCCGCTGATCTGATTTCGAATTCAGAAGATAGAAAATAACGGAGACTCAGCTTGAAGTGCTGACAGTGCGCACCGTCATGTAAAATGCCATGGATTAATTTTATTTCGTTTAAACTATTACGCGTTGTATACTGAATATATATTTTATTTACAGCAGCCGGTACTGTTAGCGCGCCCATCGTTAACAGTACCAACTACGAGTAAATCTAATAAGTAGGGAACTAGCGAAGGCGTGTTTTGATCCTTTAAAGCCCGAGGTTAACTGCACAAGACTCTGTAAGTACGACCAACCGAATTCACCAATAATATCTAGCCATTACACCACAATTTCCGACCGCCATTCTTTGGTTAATCGCGAATTTAAGCTTTGACAGGATTTATTTTGAGTCTTCCTTTAACTAACCGTGTTGTATAATTAATAATTTTTATGACATTGTTTTTTACATTATGTAACTACTTTAACTCACACACTAAATTATTACTTGTGAAATTTTTGAAAAATCATTTACTTTTCAATATTTGTAAATATGTGAGCACCATGTATCTATCTCATAATTAATTTACCTGTCATGCGTTATATTTAATTATTTTTACCTATTGTGGTATAGTAATTTTATTCTAGGTGCATCGTCTTCACATATAATTATTATGTATACATAATATTGTAAAACATTTTTAAAAGAGTAACGGTGGAGTTTCTTGCCCATTCTTCTCCATACGAATTTACTTTTCTTTAGTACTGTAGAGACTTTAGTCTGCTTGACGTTTCCATGCAACCTCCGCAAGTATTTATACTTACGATACTGGCATAAGATTATGCACTATTATACATACACTGTTTCAAATTTACATACACATATATACATAAACTCACGCTACCTTTTGGAAGGTGCAACTAGAATCAATTCTATTTTTTTGTAAATTTTGACGTTCAAAAGTGCCTTTTATGTGTCTATTTGAAATAAACGATTTGACTTTGACTTTTGACTTTCCTGTTTCTGTAGGTAAATAATGACTTAAGTGGAACTTAGCAATGAGTCATTTTTATCATCATATTGAAACGATGGACCAAATACACAAATAAGTAAGTAAGGTAACCGCAGAAAGATGGAGGACCTATTTATTATAAGTGGCCCACCTATAAATAGGTCTACAAATAATGGCTCAATAAAATTCCTGATAAGTAATGGATTCCTTGAAAATCCAATTAATGTTCAACACAAGTAAATACTATAATCATTACATAATATCACGGTTGTATTCCCCAAAGGGGTTGGCAGAGTACATCCACATTTCGTCAGTTATAATTAAAACCCCGTTCCGCCATGTAAAGGGGGCGAGCCAAAGGAAAGCAAAAGGTAAAGAAAGTAAATGCTCCTTTCGTTAAATTATATTTTTATTCGTTTTAAAATGTCATAAAGAACGTATAAAAATGTCTTCAGTTATACTTGGCACCTACCTAAAAAAAGCGACCAAGTGCGAGTCGGGCTCGCACACGACCCTTCGTGTGCGAGTACAATATTTAACCTTACATATTTTTTCGTTTCTTGTATTTTTAACTTTTTTATTATCATTCAAATCAAATCAAATCAAAGTATTTTATTTCACATAAATCAACATGGACACTTATGAAACGTCAAAAGCTAGGTGCACGGTTCCAATTGGTTGTTTCCTATGGAGATGAGCCGACAAGAAACTCCACGGTTACTCTTTTATATTTAAGGGGCTTTTACAGTGTTTCAAATTATAGTGTTGTTAGATATGGGAAGACAGTGTAGGCCTGTCAACAAGTAACAGGTACTCAACAAAATATAAAAAGGTCTACAAATCTACAGTCTATAAGTTAGGCCTACAACGTTCTCACATTCACAAAATATAGAAGAATCTTTAAAAAAATAAAAGCCTATTTAAACCAAATGACATGATTGCCATTACAACTGTAATAAATCAGAATTAAAACCTTGTCTACAAAAGCCATAAGTAAAGAGTTGAAATAAGAATTAGAGGTATATAATGTCAAATAATGAGAAGATCATATCAAAGAAGAAAGTAAAAAAACAAAAATACATTTTTTTTTAAAATGAACTTCGTAATTTAGGAACAGTTATTAGACATTTACATAGTGATGCCGTTAATGAGGTACCAGGGAAGCCACATATGCAGAAGGAATTATTGCCAAACTTCCCTGTCTTCAATGTAGTCCTTAATGTTATAATATGCATTTTTGATAAGGATACGTTTAATGTGGGTTTTGAACTTTCCATCGCTAAGTTCTGTAACTGACTTTGGCATATTGTTATGAAATTTGTTCTCATTCTGTTGTTAAAGCGGCCATAGTAGTATTCACTCCGTGAAAATTTTAAGTGTCTACCTATTACGGTTCAAAAGATACAGCCCTGTGACAGACGGATGTACGGACGGACAGTGGAGCCTTAGTAATAGGGTCTCATTGGCATCCTTTGGGTACGGAACCCTAAAAACCATTCCAACATCTGTACAATCACCAACAAAAAGTCGACCGCTCACGTCAGAAGAAAAACAATTTCAACGAACGTCTTAATCGAATCTATACTGAATCTCATTTACGATGTACAAAATCGTCTTTTTCCGTTCTTTATAGCAAAGCAGTTTAGTGATTTAATAGAATTAAAGGCGTACTGTTCTGTAAGTACGTCAGTACAAAACCCAATCAGGCCGGGCTGTTTCTGAGCGCGCTTGATTTGGTTATTGTCGACAATGGGTTTACAGCCAACGAACGACTGCAGTAACATCGTTAGCGATAAAAGTCGTTTGTCAAATAAAACTGTATCGCTTTTAATTTTGCTCGTGATAGTATTATTTGCGTTCAATGGTGGGTTTGAATAGGAACTGTTTTTTGGATGTACGTTCGATACGTTTTTGGTATTAGTAGAGGTTATTAACCGACTTCAAAAAGGAGGAGGTCCTCAATTCGTCTGTATGTTTTTTTGTATGTTCGTTATGCGACATCTCCAGAAATTGTGGATCGATTCCGAAAATTCTTTTTTTAATAGGTAGCGTATCCTCAGGGGTGGTTCCATATAAATTTTATCAACTTTGATTCGGTAGTTTTTCAGTTAGCTTCAATAATACGTATTTTTCCACATAGTGGATATTGTAATTAATAAATTGGTTTCTTTTGGACAAAACAACGCTCTTTTTCCTAAATTCAGACCAATGTTGCATAGAAACAGTAATAACTATAAGTTAATAGGTTCATAACTTATACCTATTATCTACAACCTATAAGTACTTACTAGAAAAAAACTCTTAAAAATTAGTACTTAAAAACTGCCTCAACTTTTATACTTACTTCTTACGTTACACACTTTACTTAATCAAGTTGCATGTATGGTGTAACATAACACTTAGACGAACTTGAAGATATCGTGTGAGCTTCATGTGCAAGGTTTAGAACAACATGGTCAAAGTTTGGTCGTTTATTATGACAGGCTGTGTAAGCTGAGGCAATCTTAGCGCCCCCACGCCCCTAGTCGTCGCCGGAGATGCCCCGGGCGTCGGGAGTCGAAAGCCGATTCCCGACCACGGTAGGCGCGAGCTTGCGGAAAGCGAGCAATGGGTAGATCGCCGTCCAGTAAGGACCAGGCCCGGGTCGTCGGCGTGTTGTGGTCCACGCGCGCCTCAAAGCTATGTCAGCACTCACTGACGGGGTCCGTTAAGGCCGATATGTCCTGAAGGAACACGGGTGGGTTTTAGTCAGTAAAAGTTTAACACGCCCTCTCGCTCCCAGAGCGGGAGCAGTTATTTGATGATTTCACAGCCAAAAAAAAGTCTGTGTAAGCTGTGACCAATGTTGAAAATCTTTTGGTTGATAGAGATTAAGCAGCCGCAGTGATGAAAGTACACCTTTATTCACATTAATTAGTTTTTGTAAAGGGACCTAGACACGCTTTATATTCGACTAATGTGATTCAACAACCTCATATATTCAGTGTCCAGTATCTAATTGTACCATTCATACAAGCTGAGTTAATACTGTTTCAGTAAAATGTTTTTGAAAACATAATATGTAATTTTGTGCTGAAAATTATTTCATTCATAGCTTGAACTACCGTAGACCTCCCACCCTACCGCCACTGCCCCCCCCCCCCCCCCCACCCGCCCCTTTCTGCATCCCCTTTGCCTTTGCCACAGTCGATTGGCAACGAGCGCAAATATGAAGCTAAGCCAGACACAGTGTCAATACGGGCAGGAATAACAGATCAAATCTAAAATTGGCGTGACCGTGAAGTAAATTTTTGGTCAAATAATTGGCATGCGATAATAATTGCCAGAGGATTGGCATTGGCATTGCCATGCCGCTGGTCTATAACTTTTTCGGCAGGTAATTCCTCAAGGTACTAATAATTTTAAAGCCTGAGATGGATGAATGTAAAAGATGATAAACTGAAAAGTGGTATTGTGAAGCCGAATTTATTATTGTGTTGGCCTGGCTTCTGATGAAGAAATAAAGAAAAAGAATTTATTAGGACTTAAAGACATAAACTTGGAACTTGGGGGGATAAGGCATCATTCAATTCAAATAGAGGATAAAAGTAATGTACGCCTATGTATGGCTGTCTTAACACAAGACGCGTGTGAAACTTAATCTCTGATAGATCACGGAAAATGAAAAATCTGATTTATATTGCTATGAAGACGCGTATTTGATGCAAATTTTTCACGATACCGTCCTCGAATCTTTAACCCTATCTTTCCACGATGCATTCACCTATACCTATTTAGTTATTGAAACTGAAGCCAAAGCCTTGCAATTAGCTTAATGGTTCCTTTTGTTTTTACATTTTAATGAAAAGGCCGACATTTCGGAAATAAAATAATTAGTTTTCCGTTTCATTTTTATGGTATTATCATTTTTCTTGTGCCCTTTTTTTGACAGGAACCTTCTCAACTTAATTATGAACCTTTTTTGACTTTATTTATATCAATCAGTATAACGTTTTACCTTTTGATGATATTGTTTTTAAAAACCTCGTGTCTGTATACTCCGGATGGACCACAAATTAGAAGGTTTTGCTAATGGAATGTTGAATCATTTTGTAGAATTTTTCGTTGATGGTTTTTGTACACACATAATTAAGTTAAGTGAATATTTAATATTAAATATGAAAACGAGAAATACGAAATATTATTTGACAAACTTAATTATCCCACACACAAGATAGAAAAACATAACACTCTGAAAGCACTTTCACGGCTGGATGAGTTCTTATTTACTGCAGGTTCAAAGTATAAAGGTGATGGCTACCTTGTAATTAAACACAAACCACCACTAAGTACTACTTAATTAAAAACATTTCGTTGCTTGCACCCTTTGTACAGCCAGGAAAAGAGATTATTTAGCAAATTAACTATCAACTAATGCAGTCTGAGCAGTGGTGGCCCGGTGGTATCGGCCGCGACTTACGAGTTGTATGTCGTGGGTTCAAACCCTGGCAGGCGCTTTACTGTTTGTGTAAATAATTTCATCACCACTGCTCTCAAAACGGTGAAGGAAAACATCGTGAGGAAACCGGCATGTCCTAGAACCAAATATTCGAAGACATGTGACATCTACCAACCCGCACTGGGCCCGCGTGGTAGATTACAGCCCACTATCTCTCACAGAGAGGAGGCCTGTGTCCCAGCAGTGGGAACATTATAGGCTGATTATGTAATGTAGTCTGAATATTCAAATCACAATTGTCTTTCTGTATCAGTCGTATTAAATGGATATAACACGGTTACGTTGTGTTTTAATCTGCTTATTAATACTTATCCCTGACTGAACTATCCACTATCCTCCTGCCCCCCAATTTATTGTGGGGTGGCGCAGCTCCTCTCTATTTCTATACATCTGTATTTAGCCATCATAAAGAATAAGAATAAGAATAAATTTATTTGCTAATTTTACATTCAAGTGGATTGAATTACTAGACCTCACACTAGGATTCCCTGTGTTGTGAGGTCGATCATATTAGTAGTCATCCCCTGGCCCCAATAGCTAGAAGCCATTTCATCTTTCACACAATCCATCCATCGTTTCTTTGGTCTTCCTACCATTATAACCATCCACATTCATACTTAAAACTATAGGCTGAAACCCTAATGTCAGTACACTATCAGACAAATAAAAAGATCTCGATGCATTCTCACCGTTGCAAAGTTTGTTCGTATCAATTCCTATGTGGGCGGTGTTTGATCTCATACCGTGTACATTCTGCACGGTTGCAAAGTGTGCGGGGTCTACATAGAAGCGCAGTAAACCATTGTTGCCGACCGGCCCACAATGGATTCAAGTTTAGTCGATTAAACCTGGCACCAAACACTCGCCACCTACAGAAAAATGCGCGCACAATGGGAATGCTATGCGAGGATTTGTGAGAGCGAAGAATTGTTGAGCACTTTGAGGCGCTGCCATTGTAACTTATTTATTTATTACGCATTCAATACTCGAAGAAAAGGCATTAAAGTAATACCATCCCAACTGGATTAATAGCTATAGGTAGGTACTAGTAAATTAATTCCAACTGTATCTCAGTAAGCGGATTAATCAAACATCAAAAGAAAACGTTTTTGTTCTAATTTATAGAAAAACAATATAACTAAGCATTATAATCTGGTTCTACGAAATTAAGAGGAAAATTGGTCAGAAAAAGTAAACAAGGTGATATGATAAGTAATAGTAAAAATAGTCCTCCAGACCGTATTTCGAGCATGGCGGCTAATCTCAACGGAGACTAGCGTTCGGCGCAGGAGATATTATAGTGCACAAGTGTGTGCGCAGACACAGGTGCACTCTCTCTTCCCTCACTCTCACAGTCTGATGGGACGTCACGCACTCTGACACGACCGGAGAGACTCCAGGCCAAGGACCAACGGCCTAACGCGCTTTCCGAGGCATGGGGGAATCACACTGCCGGCTTTCAAACTCCGGGCTGTTACTAAGAATTTCCTAATGGAAAAACCCAATAACACTTTGCCCGACCAGGGGATCGAACCCAGGACCGCACGCTGAACAATCGCGCTCACGACCACGAGATCTACGGGGCAGTAATACTTAGGTACCTAAATAATATTTAACTTTCTTAAACTTAATATTAGAAGTGGCTAAAGCCCTACGGACAAGGCGGCAGTCGGTCCAGCGAGAGAGAGGACGCAGTTCGAACCCCACTCGTTGCACTTTTGAACTCAATATCACCTGAACCCCACTCTAATCACAACCACATTGAGCCAAGTAAATATTAAAAGTAATATAATAATATGATTAGTTAAAAATGTGATTCGATATCCACTTTTCAGAAGCAGTGTTTTGATTTGAAACTGTTTTTTTCGAACATATTTAACGATTGAAAAATACAGTCATGTTACACAATTTCCACGAAAACATGGGTGCTTACAATATCTAAGTTTAGTACCTACACATTCGGAGATCGAAAACAAATAACCTGGTTCGGGAATGTTCTATAGAAGTTTTTGTTAGTCAGCAATTGTCATCGCAATGGCTATTCACATCGTTTCGATTTAAGGCTCGTACACACCGGCGCGACGCGACGTAGCGTCGCGATTCTGCGATATTATATCCGTAGAGCAATTTCTATGAAAACGCGCGCGACAGTTCACACAGGAGCGACCTGACGCACCGCGACGGCGTCGCGGAGCGACACCAAAGGTACATTTTGTATGGTGTCGCGGCGATATCGCGGCACACCTTTCACACTGGCGCGACGCTACGCCGCGGCCGCTACGCGACGCGGCGCATAGCGGCTGGCTTGCGGCATCTTCAAAGAGGTACATCCTTTGACCGTGCCGCGCAAGAGAGTATAAATGGCGGTGCAAACCATGCTGAGCTCAGCAGTAGTAGACGATCTTCGTCAGAGGACGAAAGCAAAAGCATATATCTATACGTGTTTGCTGAGCGTGGGGTCTTAGCTTCGATTCCCCGGTCGGTCGACATAACCCAACCTAACCTACGTAGGTAGTAGGTACCTAAGCTTGACCACACAAGCACGAACAACTAAACTGGCGAATTCGGCCGTGCTAAGTGACTTAAGCACGGAGGGGTCTAGGTATGTTATGGATGGTCACCCATCCACGGACAGACCTAAGGTAACTTATGGTTTATTTAACGTTTTATTCCTAAATAAAGTAAAATCATAAGCAAAATAGTAAGTCATTGAAATGTGACTCTTATCTCATTGTTTTAATGTATAAATTAGGATGTTTGATGAAATTAACTTCAAACCTTCTAAACAAACAATCATTCTACATTCTAATTTGTACCTTATTGCAGTGGTATAAGATTTACATTGCAATGACTTACTAATGGTTTTGTCGGCGCGCGGCACGCTCAAAGGAATGTACCTTTTTGATGATGCCGCAAGCCAGCCGCTATGCGCCGCGTCGCGTAGCTAGCGCGACGCAACGCCGCGCCGGCGGCGCTAAGCCGCGCCCGCAGCGCTACGTCGCGCGGCGCGACACAAGAGAGTATAAATGGCGGTGCAATCCAAGCTGAGCTCAGTAGTAGACGATCTTCGTCAAAGGACGAAAGCAGATCTGTACGTGTTTGCTGAGCGTGGGGTCCTAGGTTCGATTCCCCGGTCGGTCGACATAACCCAACCCAACCTAACCTAAGTAGGTAGTAGGTACCTAAGCTTGACCACACAAGCACGAACGACGAAACTGGCAAATTCGGACGTGCTAAGTGACTTGTAAGAATTGATTTAAGTAATTTAAGTCGATCGACTGAGTAACGCATTGAGTCAGTAAATTCGAACTGACAGATTCTGCCACCGTACCGAAATAGTTAAAGGTTGCAATGGCAGTATAGTTTGATAATATTCTTCCCGTTGCTATGTTAGTTATTTTGGTATCCTATGTTTATCATAGTTTTGTAAGTACCTAACACATCCACATTACAAATAAATACAGAACACACATTACGAATATACTACAGGTGGTGGTGTACTATAAGTTCACCTCTGACTAACCCTTCGGGGAATACAGGCGTGAATATATGTTATGTTTCAATTCGATTGTAAAATCCTTTTCCACATAGTTGATGCTCAAACAGTTTACTGCCCGCCACAATATCTAACTGAATCGATCGATTTACTTATCTATTGTTTTCAGTGCAACTGCACAGCCCTACATGATCCTAATGAAGTAGTAGTTCCACTATAATTCGAGATAGATGACGCTGATGAAAGCAATTACTTGAGATAATTCAGATTGCATAATGTTCATATTTCTAAGAGGTGTTATTTTATAAAATGCAATACTTTTTATGCCTGTGTTTTACGAACAATTATTAATGCTTATAAACGTAATAAAATAAATTTATTTGCGGGTTACGGGAGGTATGCGGATAGGCGCGGCGCCGCGCGCCAGAGGCCGGGCGGCGGCTTCTCTTTGAAAGAGATGCGCGCGGAGTCCGCGCGTATACAGCGCCTTTTTTACCCGACTGCATAGAAAGGATTGTTTTTATTTTTTTTGCATTATTTTACAATATTGTGCTTTTGGCAGGTGGCAATGATAACAAAAAAAATAGGTACTTATTCCTGCTGTATTAAAAAATGGAAACTATTTTAAAATAAAGGGTATTTTTTTTCAATATTGTGATTTAATTTGATGAGAAATCTAAACAAGCTCGGACTCGATCGTCGATTGATCGGCCGAGTCTTCAGTCTAGCCGACGTTCGAGCTGAACTAAGGTCTGTGGTCTGTGCGCGAGCCGTTACGATCGACAAACAAAAAAATAAACAGAAGAGAAAATGAACATTGAATTGTTAATTAGATTAGTACAGGCGAGGCCTGACCTGTACGATGTGACGTGTGCTACCTACAAAGACAACAGACTAAAAAAACATTTTTACAAAAAAAAACAACCGACTTCAAAAAAAACTAAAGGGTGAAAAATAACTTTAATTTCGGAAGTCGGTGTCTTTGTATCTGTATTTTGTGAAAACGTTTTTATTTTTACTTTTTAGTGGGTCAGTTATTAATAAATCTAAGTTACAATAGCCTAATATCACCACCTTTCATCACCTTTCACAAAATATTCCTTTTCCCGACGCCAGGGACGTTAATTGTTCAGGAGTTCTCCTGTTAAGAACCAAAACACTGGAGCTGATGGTGAAGCCACCATCAGCTCCATTTTACCATATGCATCGTGACGAGCATACATTGCTTAGCAACCATATCAAAATCGAATCGCAACCCGTAAAATACTTATTATTGAGAAGTTCCGGTGACCACCTCTGGTCTTCATCATCAGTTCCACTTCACCGAACGGTGCTTTCCGAGAGCAAATGCACGAGTTACTATAAAAAATACCGAAATCGCTATACGTGTGCCTATAAAAATTGAGGATTTCCCTCGATTTCCATGGGATCCCCTCATCAGATTCTGACTTGGTGACAATGGGACCACCTCGAGAGCATACCCTTTCAAACAAAAAAGAATTTTCAAAATCTGTCCACAATTGAACATGATAACCTCCTCCTTTTTGGAAGTCGGTTAAAAAGACAGGCTATGGAGGCAAGTTGCGACGGAATTGCAATCAACAAGTAAGTACTTACCTACCTACTTACTTTAGATTATGAACAATTTATTATCAAAGTCGGAAATCGGTACCGTAAACTGAGAAATCTATCTCATATTCTGCGGCTTAGGGGAGTAGTCTCAATTTACTAGTAGGTACCAACCGTTCACAAAGCCTAAGTTGCTTTTAGGACCTTGAATCTACCACTAGGTAGGTACGTGGCCCTCTAAAGCCTGGTAGGTACGTATTTTGTTGGCAACTGTTCAATCTTGTTTCCAACTCTTTACCCGTCCTTTCAAAAAGGAGGGTAATGTTTCTCGAGTGTCTGCATGTAGAATGTATGTACCTACCTAGATATTTAACTATAATCAATATCATATGTTGCAATATATTAAAAAAAAAAAAAAAAGACCGCTGGAAATTTTACGTTATTTACATAAAGGTTAGGTACCTATACATAACCGTGAATTAAATAACCGTAAAGGGGCTCGTGGCTAAATATTAACAGCCGCACAGGTCGATCTTCAAGGTTAAGCAACGTTTGCTGAGGTCAGTCCGTGGATGGGTGACCATCCATAACATACCTAGACCCCTGCGTGCCTAAGTCACTTAGCACGGCCGAAATCGCCAGTTTCGACGTTCGTGCTTGTGTGGTCAAGCTTGGGTACCTACTACCTACGTAGGTTAGGTTGGGTAGGGTTATGTCGACCGACCGGGGAATCGAAGCTAAGAACCCACGCTCAGCAAACACGTACAGATATGCTTTTGCTTTCGTCCTCTGACGAAGATCGTCTACTACTGAGCTCAGCATGGTTTGCATCGCCATTTATACTCTCTTGCGCGGCACGGTCAAAGGATGTACCTCTTTGAAGATGCCGCAAGCCAGCCGCTATGCGCGGCGTCGCGTAGCGGGCGCGGCGTAGCGTCGCGCCAGTGTGAAAGGTGTTGCGACGCGATTATATCGCAGAATCGCTACGCGACACGTCGCGCTGTCGCGTCGCGCCAGTGTGTACGAGCCTTTAACGGAAACACAAATTCTTTTCGGGGATAGCATTGTTTGCAGCATGCATTTTTGTTCCAGAATTTGATTTATATTCCACGTTTTGTATGTGCATGCAATTAAACGAGTTTCTTTACAAAAGATAGAAATCAGAACAACTAGAAATTTAAGCGCAATGCCGCCTTGTGTTCGTTGGATGCGAAACGTTTTTCACCAAAAAAAGTATATTCGTTTTCCTTTCAAAAGTGTTGTTTTGTATGCGGAGTTAATTTATAAAGCGGTACAGCCGTGGAGGTTTATTCATAATTAAAGACTTACCTCTTATTCATGCTCTTACAAAAGACCATAAAATTAAACCTGCATATTCGTATACGTCCCCTATTTTTACACGGTACGTGCCCGACGTCATAAATTAGATCTACAAAAAGGGAACATTATGAGCCGCGACGCCAGAGGCTCACCTTTTCTCATTATTCCACATTTTCAGCCCCAAATACGTATAAAATTGGACCTTGTTAAACACAACTTATTAGTATGCATTCAATAATAACAATGACATAATAGGGTACGCGAGAGTAGGATAAATGGTGCATACATAAACAATAATTTTAAAAAGTTCACGAAATCCACACAAATGCAAATATTGTGAAGAAGCCAAAGTAATAAGAAATCGTGACAATAAGCTCTCTGGAGGACGTCGATATGCACCAAAAAGTTGTTATACGAACAAAATTTAATTTTCTTTTCATTGTGATAATAACCGAGTATCAAAACTTAATAAGTCCTTCAATTATAATGGCATTATAAAGAATTTGCCTTCAGCATTTTGTTACATGAGAATGTCTCATTAAAATGTTCGAAGAAAATATCTGGTGGTCTTTAATAAAAATACTCGTGCAGATAAATTTATTGGTCGTCCTCCCGCCGGGAGTACAGTACGAAGCCAATTTAATGTCAATTATAATTTTGAATATTTTTACACAAAGCTTTCGAGATTTTATCTGAGTTTGATAAATAGTAAAAATAGTTTTAATTAGATTTAGGTACATACATTTAAGACGTTCTATTTAAGCAGCTAAAAGTGATGTTTCCGTTTCAGCACGATGACCCAAGGACTTTGGTCGTAGTCCCTCGTGCTTACGACAAGTGTGTGACCACCGATCTTAAACTAGAAGTGCACGGCGTCCGTAATATATGCTCCTCTATATCATTATAATATGTCAGTGACTGCCAACAGACTCTGTTATAACAACGTTCTCACTGTGATTACTCATGTAAAATAATGTGATAGCAGATATTTTACAGTGCAGTTAACTTAAGTGTTACCTTTGTCGTATTTTTGCTAAAACATACCAGTTCAAAGTTATTTCTCAATTTAAAGCGACCGCCCAAAAAGCCTTCGGAAGATAAAAAAGAAATAACATAAAACTAATTGCTGATACCGAACCAAGTAACGGTTACCTGTTAAAATCGTTATGAAATAACAAAGATTTAACCTTATCTTAAAATGGGGTCTGGATTAAAAAGCTCACGAGATAAAAAAAAGCAACGTTTTAATAAGCTGAAAACAAAGTTTTGGTATTAAAATTTCTTCGCTTAAGCAACGCCAGTTAATTCCTGAGATTATTCCTCGGGAAGAAAAAGTTTGCGGGCGCCCGGTATCTCTACCGGCCGCTGCATCTGCTTACCTAACGTAACATACTATTATGACTTCGGAACTAGTTAGTCATTTTATTAGTTTTTCTGGTTTGTTAGTGTTACGGTTATGGTTATATTACTCGTAGATATATACATGTTGAAATCCATCCACAGTGTCTAGGGATCAAGCACATTTTTGCTAGTTACTAAAAATCAGGTTTTTTAAATATATATTTTTGTAACTCCTATGGATAGTTTTTAGTAAATTTCGTCATTTGAAAAGGAAATAGTGTTTGAATTTCGGTCAAGAGATGAAAATCTTCTGTGAAGTGGTATTCCTACATAATCCTTCAATGGAATCAGTAAAATCAGGCCAAATCAGTAAAATTTCTGCCATCGAAGTATGGCAGAAATTTTGGCCTTATTTTACTGATTCAGAAGTGAATGGAATCAATACAAAAGAACGTTATTATGGAGAAAAGACGTCATTTGAGCCGAGAAGGATCAGAACCGTGGGAATGTTGGAAGCTGGTTTCCGGCAACGTGCTGTGGCAATCGCTCTGGGTACTACGCAGAGTGTTATAAGTCGACTTTGGATACGTTACCGCATTACTGGCAGTGTGGCAAAGCGACATGGAGGACGAGCTCGCATCAAATTACTGCTTGACGAAACCAAATGACCAAATGATCAAATGACCGCGATGATGTTGGTTACGAAGCTACATAGACCTTCAGGGATGTTAATAAGCGATCAAACCATAATAAATCGCTTGCATGAAGTTAATATCCGGTCCTGAAGGCCGCTACATACATGTACCACCTATTGAGCCCCGCAATTGCAAACCCCGTTTACAATGGGCTCGTAAACACAGAAATTGGGTAGAAGAAGAGTGGCGTTTTGTGTGTTTATCTGACGAATCTCGCTTTGGTATGAGGCCAGATACTAGACGTACACGGTATTGATGGACCCCTGGATACCGATAACGTTTGAAATCATGCCAGGAAGTCCATGCATACAGTGGTGAATCAATCATGATATGGGCGGGTATTTGGATCGGCGGAAGAACCGAACTGTGTAGTGGACCCAATTTGGTGCTCCATTTATGCTTATATGCATGACAATGCACGTCCACACACTGCTGCCAGAAATGTTGCAAACACACTTGCCGCAGTTAATATGAACGTCCTACCATGATCTGGTCATTCGATAGACTTGAATCCCATTGAGCACGCAGGCTTCAAAGAAGAGTTCTGCCAAATATGGATGCCGTACAAACACCAGAAAATCTTTTTCACCTGTTACAACGGTCGCGGGCAGCCATTCCGCAACGTGATTTGGATGAACTCATATTGAGTATGCCGAATCGCTGCGATTGTGTTATACGCGTTATTGGCGGAAATACAGACTACTATTAGTTTATTTTATGTAATAAAAACCTTTAAAAACTTTTTTTAATCTGTTTATCACATTTTAAAGTCAGGATTAACTAAGGTGAAAAATCCAGCAAAAGGCAAAATCGCGAAGCGTCTTTATTATTGCAAAAGCAGAGAGTAAGTACTTCGTAGAACTACACATACGAAAACATTTTATTTAATCAATCTAAATAGACACTTTAATTTAACAACAGTGCAAAAAATAACATTACCCAACTATAAATATATAAATAATATACATATAGAAACTTTTGATGTGAGTACATAATTATGTACTTTTAAGTCTAAATTTGCTTTATGCAACTGGCCGTTGTCTCGTATTGTACGAATAGTCTAGCTTTTTTTTAAATGCTTTTATTTTCAAACAGAAATAAAAAACCTCTTTTCAGAAAAATCAATAACATTTTTACTTGAATCATTACAATAAATTAATAAGCACATAATTCCTCCTACCCTAATTCTATACAAAATGTCGTGCATTTCTTGTTCGAAAGATAAAGAATACGAAAGCGGAACTAAATAAGCTGCAAAACGCAGCGAGCTGAGGGTCTTGTGAGCTCTTGAATTTAACGTGCAGGACTGCTATCTCTTTTGAAATCAAGGCTTCAATAAACATAAGGGTATTCTCAAAGGCGGTTCGTTTCTTGTGCAGTGCTCCTTTCTATCTATGAAAAAAATGCTTTTTTAAAAATTATATCCCTTCACTGAATGTGCAAATCGATACAGCTTCAAAACCGATGACTAGTTTAGGTGCAATTTGCAATAGGTTTCGAAATCTTATTTAATTCAAGGCATTAGCCTGTCTTTATACACCAACATTGCCAAGAAAAACGTGCAGCTGTAATATAATTTTAAAACAAACACTGTTGTGTGGCGCTACCACAAAACTGTCATAAAAAGCGACCAGATTGAGCTATTTTCATTTATTGTTATCGTTACTTTGAAACCTAAGACGCGGTATTTTTTCAATAAGCTCCGCGGGTTTCCATACAAGTGCTCATAATCTTTTCCCGAAGCTTACCTATATCCTTAGGGCGTTTGCTCTGCCTTTTAAGATTGTGTTTTTATACCGTCCTCCACATAAATACGACCCCTGACAGTCTAGTTTATTTTATACTGAATTCAGTGAAATTGAATTCTACTCTATATCGATAAAGCCAATGCATAAACTCTACTTGCAAATTCTAATAAAAATGTTTACGAAAACGGGTTTAGGCTGTTTCCTTTTCCATACATAAGTAAATACTATACGCTGTGGATATACTCGTAAAACTGATTACATACGTTCTACCTTAAAGAACGAATTTGTTGATTGAAAGTATTGTTTTCATACGCTGATGACTTTAATTGTGACCTCTAAATGTGATTGTTTTCAGTTTTATTTCTGTCAAACAGGTGACCAAATATATTGGGTTACTAGCTTCTGCCCGCGACTTGGTGTGCGTGGTAGTCGTAAGACACCACAATATAGTAAAACAACAACCACATTTTTATAAAACTTTCCTGTTACATACTACGTTTGTAGTTTTGGTCTCAGCAGCCAAAATACGAAGAGAGTCAGGACCAGTGACGATTGTTGGCACTTAGTGCTGGGGGTTCACTCCCTGTCCCTGACAGTGAATACATCATACATACCTATTTATTGACATCTCTTCGTGACTGTTTATAGCTATGTACATAGTTGTTAGTGGACCATTTATTAGCGCAGAGAAAACAAAATAACGAAATAGTTTATTAGTTGGGGAGTCAGACGGAAAGTATTCACTGAGCCTGTCCCCTGTTTCAAATGCGTCTTGTCGGTGAGATAAGGTGACGAGTTGAGGAGTAAAAGTCCAACTTGCGGATAATATTATAATATCACACACGCGTATACATTAGAATGGAACGCAATAAATGTAAAGGTATAAAATGGAGAGTACACTAAAACTACAAATCTACACTTAAACCAGGTGTGTCCCTCGCAATTGGCGACAAAACAGAGAGCGTCGAATAATATATGCGACCCCTCGAACTTAGTTGAGTGTCGCCAGTTTATTACGAGTGCACAAAAGCGCGTAAACTTGTGTTACGCGTCGCCACGTATTTAAGATGCATATACATTTACAACACGTGACGCCACAGTTTCTTCATACCCACACCCACGACGTATTTTTGTATTGGTCTGTATTCTGTATGAAACGTACACTTAAACTTTTCTGCTTTCGAATAACACTACTGTGTCAATTGAATGTCTGGACAAAGGCGACCTTTCCTTTTGATATCTAAACGTTGTTCAAATATCACTCTGTTATTTTTAATAAACCGAACACTATACACCATGTTGGTACAAAAAAAGCTCCTTGTGTACAAACAGTTTTTTTTTTCGCGTACCAATATCTCAATATGCACAATGCAGTTCAAGTAAGGCGCTACACTGACTAATTTATTAAGAATGTTAAACATACAATGGTCAGGGACACACTCTCGCTTGTAGATCTCCGACCCAGTTCGGCTAAATTCGGGTATACCGCTCGAAGAGCGGGGCAACGTTTTTGCTATACTTAACTTGCATAGAAAATGCTCCATCTCACGCGTACGGGGAGCTAGGTGCCTCTCTGTCTTTCCTACGTACAAATTTCGTATGAGACATTTTGTTCATAGGAGCGCTTAGCCGAACGATCAAAATCCGCCCGCCAGACCCTAATATCGCTTTGTTTACATAATCACTACTATAAAATTGTGCTCTGTGTTATGTGTATGTACTTACACTTATAAATGGCTGGGGCCTTGCTAAGATTTTAACATACTGTAAAGTGGAATTGGATAACACAACTTTATGTGAGGGCTCAACGCTCTAGCGGACTAGCGCTCTCTGGTCAGTACTGAGAGCAAGCGAAACACTGTTGTTCGTGTGAGAAGCAGCTCGTCGTGAGGTCGACACCCGCAGCCTTCAGTAGTAATTCCCATTGCTTGCGAAGTTTTTCGTTTTAGTGAATTAATGAACGCCTGCGTTCATATAAACTAACTAATGGCGCAACATTGATACAATGACTGATGCATTCTTACAGATTATTCCTGACAAACAGCTATCACTAAATGAATATGACAGTAGATTGTAAGCACACGGGATTTCTCATTAACAGTCATCTAACCATAGAAATGTATTTTTGTTATAATCAAAGATGACAGAAAAGGCCATAACTTTATGTTTTTCCGTGTACTTTTTACGAACTGTTAATAATTTATAATATTATAACAAAATGTAAAAAAGGAAGCCAAAAAAATATAAATTGTTGGGAACCGAACATATTATGTTTGCATAGCAGTCATCGAACCGCTAAGCTATTTGCTTTGTTGCAAGTTAACTAAAATAGCCGTTCCTAGATTATGTCATGATTGACTGCATAGGTCTTAAAGGTATCTAGCGGGATGATAATAATTTAAAAGGTTACATCTGTAACTATCAGCTATATTTGTTCCCTATTCAGCCCAGTCAAGTAATGGAATAATTTGATTGTTGTCATACACTGGCATATTGTGTTCACTTTCATTTCAGTCTCATTTCCCACGAAATGTATGGGAAGCTTTTTGCTATTTCTGACTTTTCTAGTACGCAAACCTCAGTTAGTCCGACAGAGTTTTTTGATCCTTATAAGAAACTGGATAGATAGACATTTTTTTTTGTGTGAACATTGCCCATTTTCTTGCTGACTGTATTTTGTTCGTCAAAATCTGTGTATGCAGATCAAAATGATTCAAAAAGTTAAGAACAGTCTCCTAATACCGTTTCCTTGTAGCGACAACGATCAAGGTACCTGCTCTTAGTGCCCCATCTCAAAAATACACCCTGCATATGTTATGATTGACTGCTTATCTTTATAAAGGTATAGCGTGATGATAATCATTTAAAAGGTTAAATCTGTAACTATCTGCAATATTTTGGCTCGTCTTTTTACAATTTGAGGTATACTATGAAATAATATGAAGTAATTCAAATCTATTGAAAAAATTAAGAAATAGATTATAAAGTCTTTTGTTAGAGAAAGTCTATTACAGCACTGACGAATTTGTAACTGACATATTAATTGGACTTGTATATTGACATCCTAATTTTATGAATAACAAGCTGACCCGACAGACGTTGTCCTGTCTTAACTATGAATGTCATATGTCGTTTAGTTTTAGTTTTGACTATTGACTAAAACTAAAACTACCGACTCATTTATCAACCGATCCATCTGTGTTAAACGATATTTGCAGCGCGCATTCTGTCAATCGCTGACAGTTATTCCAAACAACTGACAGTTATGTAAAATTAATATTGGCGTTAAGTTTTCTTAAATTTTGTAATGTTCCCAGCAACTTTCTTATTTTTTATATCATAAGATCCTTCTCCTGACAATAACGAACACAACAAAAAAAAAATGTGAAATCGGTCCAGCCGTTTACGCGTGATGTCGTGATCAAGGGAAATAGGGATTCATTTTTATATATATATATAGATTGCTTGAACATTAGTATTTTTTTTTAATTGTATTATTGACTATGATAATTTTATGACACTATTTGATTGTATTTTTGTTGTACCATTTAGTTAAGTATGGTCTAAATTGGATTGTTAATTGGTATATTATTTGCTGTGTGTAATGGACGAATCAATGTAATCAATTGATGCTGTGTGTACGCCCTTCAGGCAAAACATGACTGTCATAATTATAATTTCATGTAACATCTAGCATGCTATGTGTGTATATACTCATGTTTGATACTCATGTACCTCATAGCAAATTGCGTGATAATTTATAGGCTACAGACTAACCACACTTATAATAAATATCTATGCGAAATATAAACAAAATCTATCCGGTAGTTTTTGCGTGATACTGGAACATACATTCAGACAAAAATTAAAAAAAAAAACTGGCATTAGAATCGTTCCCAAACATCGCAAAATTTCTTTAAAAAACAATGTACAGTTTTGTTTTCGCTACGTTTTTATCATTATGTTTAGATAGATAGTCATAAGGTTTTTATTTAACACACATATCGACAACAATCCTACTTATTTTGGCACTCAAAGACGAAGGTATTATGTTCCTTTATAAGATTTAGTTACATAGATATCATTACAAATGAAAAGGCTCATTATTCTTTTAGAATCGATTATAGCATTGAAAGGGATGGCCCGATATACGCAGACAAAGGCTATCTCTGGAAAAGTTCATAATAAACGCTGACGACGGCATATTATAGTAAACTGGTGAATGGAATTACTTGTTATATGACAGTTAGATCTATGTATTATGTTATTTTTGTATACCATACAGGGTTATTGGTAAAACACCAGCAACTTCTTAAGAGGTCTATAGAGGTATGAGGAACAGGGTGTAAAGCTCACTCATACTCTATAGAAAAGGGAGGATCCTCCGACCAGACTGGTGTGGAGTCTGGTGGGCAACTGCCCGACGGTTGATGTCCGGACGTTGTATATATACTAATCGCGCGGTAAACTCTGCTTGCGCGATGCAGGATTTGCGTGACGTCAGTATGACGTGTAGCTCGCATGTGGCGATATTTGATACCGCTACAGGTCATTGTACTCTGTAAATCTGTTTAAAAAAAAAAATGATTTTCCCTACATTTACCTATTTTCGCATAAAACGTTAAAACGTAGGGAACAGCTGATATTTTTTTCGCGTTTTTTGTTTGGTCCATAGTAAAAGTTGTTTATAATGATGAGTACAATAACCCCTTAAGGCGGAACCTTCAAGGTAGCCCGCGAAATTTAAATTTTCTTACGTTTTTTTGCAATTTGCAGGTCACCGTCAGGTTGTATTTTGATTAAAATATGATTCGCAACCATAACAAATGTGGCTTTACAGAATTATAATCATTAGAATCAGCAATACATCTCTATAAGTTCATATTACCCTATTGAATGACTATTTTATGAAATCATGACATTTGAGGGCAATTCTAACTTATGGAGTTGTATTGCTGATTCTAATGATTATAATTCTGTAAAGCCATATTTGATACGGTCGCGAATCATATTTAGATCACCATACAACCTGATACTGATCAGCAACTTGCAAAAAACGTACGAAAATATGAGATTCGCGGGCTATCTTGGCGCATCCCCCTTAATAGGTTGCTGGTGTTTTACCAATAACCCTGTATTGTCTCAGTTATATTGTTACATACCTGCAGCAGATGTGCGAAGTGATATTCAAGCTTCTGCTAACCCAAAACGTCCTTTTCTCCAAACGATCACCTGTCCAGCAGCTAGCATTGTTTTGATTGGCTTTTAAAGTTCATATGAGAATGAGTTGATGATGCTCATGATTTGAGAATTACCTACAACAGAACGACAAAACAACTCTTTACATTCTTGAAATCATTAAGATATTAATATTACAGTCGTAACAGCATCCTTGTCAATAGTTTCGCCCCCTATTACATGGGACTTAAACATAACTGGCGAAATGCGGATGTAGATACTATAGGTACACCTCCGCCGAACCCTTTGGGGATTACAGGAGTGATGTTAAGTTATGTTAAAAGCATTCACCATCATTCTCCCGCCCTTATCCCATGCATCCCAGGATTCTTGTATAATATCAATCTTATCTAATTATTTCACTTCTTTTAGAAAAAATTAAAGTGTCTACCTTAACATATACAACAAAACGAAGCGAACAAAAACATAAAATAAAAATATATATGATACATATTTATAGAATATAATATTCGAGTATATACAGGGTGGCGCAACAATGACGACATTAATTTAACACATGGGTAGGGCTAGTGGCCAGTAACAATAAAAAATATAATAAGAAAGTTTTTGTATTAATTTAATCATTTTATTTTTTTAATAATTAATTTGTATTTTGGTTTATTTTTACTATGGGTGTATTCGTGAAATAAAAATGATTTGATTTGATTTGATTAATGCTGAAATAAACCTTTTCGGCGCTGCCGTGAGGCACACTATTGTTGTTAACACTTTTTTTTTTATATATGTGTTTCACGAATATTTTTTATTGGTACTGGCCACTAGCCTTACCCATGTGTTAAATTAATCTAATAAACTTTGACTAATCGGGAGGCCAGCGCCAGCAGGTGGCGCTCGACAGAATCTATAACATAAAGCTTGACCAAAGTAAAAGCAGAGTTTGTTGTTGGCGGTTAAGCAGTGAACATGTTTAGAAACTGTCGTGCGTTACGTATAGTTGTGTCGTGTGCCTGAAAAAAAAAAATCACTAGTGTGAGTAATTTAATGGTAAATTATAATTTGATTTTAACTGCAAAACGGTTTTTCTATTGCGCAATAACCAACACTACCCATAGTACGCCCACAGTAGTTAAAATATAGCCGACGATAACGAGAGAGACGTACCTTCTTCGTCGTATATGTATATTATATAATTATTAGACAAAATATAAATTATATTTTGATATTTAAAATATTATGAAACACTACAAATCTGTACATTTAGATTTTGCTCCATAATTTCGGCACGTGCTTAGATAACTTTACTTTGAAACTTCGTATTACTTAATGCTAATTTATTTAGGCAGGTGGTGAAATAGGGAGCTAAAGTTACAGGGGATATTTTGACATTTGCCTGTATTTTCTGGTAGCATCGCCATGAGCTGTAAAAACATATTATACTGAAATTGTTTTTAAATTCAATTTTTATCATTTTAATTTCCGAGTTGGAATGAAGTTGAACCTTGTCTTAAATTTCAATATTACCTCAATCTATTTTTTTTAAAGGTTTTATCTAGGTGCCCTAGTTTCTTTTTAAATTAATACAACAAAAGTCATTTAGTCAAACTAGGCTGAGAATCAGCATTTTTCGGACGTCAAAATGACATAAGACAGTCCCCCCAAACGCCCAACCTTCATATAGAGCCAATTCTCCAGCAAGAAACTTTTGCTTTCATGTTCCGATGGCAGAACATCAAGGAAAATTGCTTTTGTATGCATCAGTTTTCCATTAATAGAGATAATGGGGTTAATTGTTTTGCAGTAATTTTCCACACTATATGATCGAGATAAAAGGTCAGGGCCAGTTTTGTTTTCTTTTGTATAGGGAACTTAATCATTCCTTGTATTGATTTACAAAACTGAAGTGGCAGTGGGCGGGGCACGATTCTCGTAGAAGGGATTGAAGAGATGAGGCTTGAGAGATCTAGAGTTATGCCGTGTACCGGAAGGTGCAGTGTGGGTCGGCGCTCCACAACATAGACCGGCGACCTAATGAAGGATGTGGGAATTTACTGGATGCGGGAAGCGCAGGACCGTTCATTGTGGGGATTCTATGTCCAGGAGTAGATGTCATTTGACTGGAATAATAATAACTTCAATCTGACTTTTGGTTGGTTTTCATGATTGGGCCAATCGAACTAACAAATAATCTGCGATAACACCCGTCACATCTTCAAAACAATCTTCTTTAGCCCGATCAATAGTAAACATTTCCTTTATTATAATAAAGCCGTTAAAATCAGTAGAGAACAACAAACAATCAGAGGAACGGTAGTCGCTTCATCGTCCTGCCACTACCCTCATCTTTGCGACTCGACGACAGATCGCTCGAATCAATTTACACTTCGCTTTTCACATCCATTTCAATATTACTTTAAACTTTGTTTGATTCATTCCTGTGAGAAAGGTTAGCTAATGGTTTCCTATTCCTGTGAGAAAGGTTAGCTTAATGTTTTAATTTATTTTGGTTGGGTAAATAATTTGAGACCACAAGATAACACCTTGTTATTTTCCACTTATTATACAGTGTGAGTCTTCATAATGTGCACATATCGAAATGAGGGAAACTAAGCTTAATTTTATCGACGGAAAAAATATTTAAAAAAAAACGAATCAAAAGACGCATAAAAAGGTGTCTCTACCTGCTAAATTATGGTACGTAGCCGAGTGCAAGGCTTTAACAGTTGATAGGAAATGTTGTGATTGAGTTAGAAACAAAGTATTTTTTTCTTTTAGAAAGCTGATACGATGGATAATAATTTAAAGTAATAAAAAAGGGTAGGTAATCGGGGCTTTTATTATGAAATTTAACAATTAATGCAAAAAATTATGAAAAAATATCAGATTTTTGTTTTAAAAAACCCTTAATTCTCAATTGAAAGAGTTTTTTTTTTCTTTAGTTTTTTTTTTATGAGGACGTCGTGTTATTTCCACTCATTACTGAGTTTGCTTCATCTTGATAGATCATTTAGTTTAAAAGTTATACCGATTTGTTTACACAGGGGTCACAGCAACGAACGAGAATTTAAAAAATGCTATAATAATACACTCGAGAGCAATGAATCCGGGTCACTTAAAGAATGTTAAAAATCTCGGAAACTAAAAATGATAGGTTAATGCAATAAATTGTATTTAATAGACAATGTAATACTCCTTAAATGAAAGTAAAAAAAATATGAGTCACCATACATTTTATTAACACAAAATTACATAAAGAAAAAAACTGCTGATCTCTCCTTAAAACAAAAATAGGAAACATGAAATTTTTGAACTTTATTACGATTTTCTTGAATTTTAATACTTCGTATTGCCTCCTCGTGCTTCCATTACTGCGTTTACGCGGTTTGGCATGCTGTACACCAAGTTCCTTATACGATTTTGGGGAATATTCTCCCATTCCTCTGTGAGAGCAATTTTGAGCTCACGAAGCGTGATTGGGGGAGGGTTTCGTTGTTTTACGCATCTGCCTAGCTCGTCCCAAGCATGCTCGATCGGGTTGATATCCGGGCTGCACGCTGGCCACTCCATACGAGTAATGTTCATTTCTTGAAGGTAGTCATTCACAATCCTACCTGTATGAGGTCGGGCATTGTCATGCATAAATATAGCATCCTCACCTAAATTGACCATAAATGGACCAACGTGATCATTGAGGATTTCTTCCACATATCTTACGCTAGTTAAAGAGCCGTTTTCTATGATCACCAGCTCTGTGCGACTTTCAGAAGAAATTCCGGCCCACACAAGTACAGACCCACCACCGTAGGCTACTTTTTCTTCGATGCATGCTTGCTTGAATCTTTCCCCTGGTCTTCGATACACTCTGTGTCTTCCATCGTGCTTGTAGAGCATAAATTTTGATTCGTCGGAGAACATAACTTTTGACCAATCTTCAATACTCCAATTTACGTGGCTCTGGGCATATCTTAGTCTTGAAATACGATGCCCACGCTCCAGTTTAGGGCCGTTTGCAGGTCTAAGGGGTTTTAAGTTAGATTCAGCAAGCCGACGTCTTACTGTCCATGCACTTGGGTTACTTCCTCCGAGGCGTCGAAACTGATTTGTGAGTTCAGTTCCTGTGAGAAAGCGATTTCGAAGCATGGTGTTCACCAAGTATCGGTCTTCTCGTGCTGTGGTACACCTGGTTCTGCCCGTTCCTGGTCTGCGTAGGTTAGAACCAGTTTCTTCGTAACGTCGGAGAACTCTTTGTACTGTTGACAGCGACACACCGACAGTCCTGGCTGTATCGCGCTGACTCCGGCTGGTTTCCAGCATTGTAAGTATTCTGGTGCATTCTTCAGGCGTAAGCGACATAATTTCAGCTTGAATAATGAATATAGAGCACTATCAACATGGTTTATGTACCCACATAAATGACAGATTACAAACAAAAGCAAAACCAAATGCTGTAATTTCGTAGTTCCATCTTCGAAAGTGGCCCTTTTTCAAATTTGATTTTTTTATGATATAACTTTACAATAACTAAGAAGTTTTAATACCTTCATTTAAGGAGTATTACATTGTCTATTAAATACAATTTATTGCATTAACCTAGCATTTTTAGTTTCCGAGATTTTTAGGATTCTTTAAGTGACCCGGATTCATTGCTCTCGAGTGTATTAGGTAAATTATTTTTATTTTTTTAAATATTTTTCATTTCGATATGTGCACATTATGAAGACTCACACTGTATAGACGGTATTATGTTGCCATTAACTCACTTTTAGAAAAAATGCCCTTTTTATGGCCCCTTTTGAATTTAGTGGATTTTCAATTCAGTACGTTTTTTTATGTTTGTTTTGTACATTCTCTATGTTTTAGTATTGTTGGTGAATTTAAAAAAAAACCTGCATAATTATGAAACTGATGAGGAGAGACAGTTGAGGGAAAGTACGCGCAGGAAAGATTTTAAAAGCAAAATAATACCCCAACTTAAGATTGTTCAACATAGTCCTCAATATCAAGCATTTCGGATTTTTAACAGGTTGCTATTGGACTTAAAAACTATAATTTACAAGAGCTTATTTAAGTCAAGACTCAAAGCGCTCCTTTTGGAGAAATGTCTGTATTCGATAGACGATGACATATCAAATCAAATCAAATCCATTTATTTGTCAATGTAGGTGTCGTTAATTACAGGTGTTAACAAGCTTAGGCCATATCTTTACAGGTATCACTACATTCTACCCACAGGGCGTACAAACAATACGTTACAATAATATTAATCAATACATTTAATTATACAATAACAGATTAAATAAAATAAGATAAGTTATTACATTAAATTCAATATTTGTCTATCATGTCAAAAATCATCATATTAAAATCCAAATCAGTCAAGTAAGTATGTCACAATGTATAGGAGATAGATATAACAACATCCTTTCATTATCAATTAGTATTAAACAATTATATCAAAAATTGTCAGATAAGAACTCGTCTGTTGTATAATATGTTTTATCTACCAGTAGTTTAAAAAGAGCCTTTTTGAAATTACTTATGTCGTCCAGTACTTTTATTGCTGTAGGCATCTTGTTATAGATCTTGGGTGCCATTCCCAAAAAACTTTTTGAGTAGAGTGCAGTGTTATGTGGACCAGCACATATATCGTTGTTGCGTCGTTTGGATCTAAATGTTTGAAATAATTGACGGTTACATTTGACAAATACTGCTGTTTCATATATGTACAAACATGGCAGGGTAAGAAGATTATATTTTTTAAATAACGGAGCACAGCTATCAGTTTTTTTCAGTCTGAACATAGCACGTACACATTTCTTTTGCGCTCTAAATGCAATTAATTTATCAGTACTGTTACCCCAGTATATTAGTCCATAACGTAATGTTGATGTCACATAGGCTTTGTACGCTGTCAGAACTATGGAGTCATTTACAATTTTTGATAAATTATACAGCGCATAAGAGTACTGGTTTAGTTTCTTACAAACACTGTCAACATGACACTTCCAGTCAAGTTTACTGTCCAATTGGAGTCCAAGAAATCTAGCAGAATTGGTTTCAGCTATTCTTTGGTTTGCATACAATATATTTAATTTCAGCTGTCTTGCTCTTTGTTGAAATAGCATGATCTGTGTTTTGTCTAAGTTTATTTTTAGTTTATTTTTATGTAGCCAATTTATTATGCAATCTATTGAATTATTTATGTCATATTCGAATGATTCCAAACATTTACATGGGATAATGAGTGTACTATCATCGGCAAATAAAACACTTCGATATTCAATGCATCCCGGTAAATCATTAATGTATATGAGAAATAACAAAGGTCCAAGGACACTTCCTTGGGGTACACCACACACTGTATATCTTACTGTAGACTCATGAGCAACTTCTATCTTAGATGTAGAGGAGATCCTATTTATGATAGTGACTTGTCTTCTTCCACTTAAATAACTTTTTATTAGTCTTAATATATTTCCCCTAACACCGTACCGTTCCAACTTTCCCAGCAGTATTTCATGGTCCACGTGATCAAATGCTTTGGACATATCCATGAATACTGCGGCGATCGGGTTTTTTTGGTCAACATTATTGAGTATGTCCACATGTTGATTTTTGTTTACCTTAGTTAATATGAGACTGGGTATTACTAGTATGTAGTAATGGTATTGACATTTTAATAGTATTGATGGTTTAATTTGTAATGTTATTGATTTTTTATTGTTATTTTTTTTTGTTATTTTCTATAATTTATTGTATTGTGAATGTGTCTTATTTATTTATTTATGATTTAGATTTATTTGTTTAGACACAATGTGAATTGTTCCTGAATAAATTGAATTGAATCGTACGTAGATGTACTATTTGACTGATTACTAATAAAATAAAAAAAGTCCGCTAGCTACCCGGCTTTATTTTTGATTAAAATATTTTTATTTGTTTGTGTGTATTTCTAGTGTAGAAATATTCTGCCAGAACAAAATATTTTACCAGAAAATCTGTGACTTAATCCCAAACCCCACATGAAATACGTTGCTTTTATTCTGACGTTACGTTAGATTGTATTATAACTTTGTTTAGCTCTGACTGTTGAGTTTGAAATTGAAAATTCCTGACCGCTCGAAAGTCTTACAAAACTTAAAATGGACATAAAATATTTTGCGATATCGCAAATAGAAAAATAAAAATGAGTTGGAACCTCAGAACGCTGTATTCTGTAAACATTATATTGATTTATCAAATACCTACCTAACCTATAAGAAACATTATTTTGATAAGGTTAATTAGGACAGCAACTAAGAATTACCTAACTATCTAAACCCTTCTTTTTGCAAAATCTAATAACACAGTCTCTAGACATTCAATGGAAAAAAAATGATTCGATAACACCAATACAAAAACACATTTTTTATACCAAATAAAATATAATTCTAGGTTTAAACGAGACAGGGACAGGACTGCTCCTAAATAAAATACAGCTTATTCAGTAAACGTAAAAATAAATAATGTTTTCACAACAAAAATCCATGATACCGATCTTTAATTGGGTTAGATCTGGGAACAAAGAACAACGTAATTACATTCGCCAGAAATATAGCAAAACAAATAACTACTTCAACGTCAAATTTAGATTGAACCTTCGCTCCCCAGCGACACGAAAGCCTTGGACTTTATTCTTCATCAAAATCGGAATAATTTTCCTTTAAAAAATAAACTACGACTTTTATTAAACTAAATATATATCGGAGTTTCCACGAAAGACACGGGGCAGGTTGGTGTTTCGAAAGCAATTTAATTTGCATGGACATTTAAAAAAACATTTGTCCGTTGGTTTCGGGGAAATTGGGATTTCCCTTGTCTGATTTAATTAGTTCAATTTCGGTTTTGTGAGTATAATTAATTCGTGTATTTTATAACATCATCACGCCAAGGCCGAAACTTATGAGATGTTGATTTTGTGTGAAGAAAAATATTTTTTTTATTGAGCTATTACCTTTTTTCGATAAAAAAAGATCCAGACGTTATTCAAACAAAAACTAAGGATTTAATTTACAAGGAAATTCTCAAGAAACTTAAGTATGTTGAATTTTGATACAAGACGTGGGACGTAACAAGGCTTTAAGTAAAACCACTTGTTATTCACGGTTGGTTCAATAAAACCTCGGAATACTAGCGGTGTTTTCATTTAATTTCAATTATTAAACTATTTCTTCGTTTCGATCGCCAACAGAAATAATTAAAAAGCTCTCAGGAATAAATCATTCGGTTTCCGTTGCAACACTCGCTCAGATGGTTTAATTTACATGGAGGGTGAGTTCCGCTTCGTTCCCGATCTGAGCCAAATTTAACGAGTTGTTGACTGCAGACCTTCAGGAATTATGCTCAGATAGATTATACCATCAATATTTAATTTCTAAACTGTTTTATTCTGAAAATTTATTGTTGTAAATTGTTTATATCACGACTGCTTTTCTCTTCAATCCTTCGCAGGGAAGCGAGTTCACTTAAAGATTACTAAAAATCAGCTTTCAGACTTATTTTGACACAGCAACCGACAAATTATATTGAATTTTGTAGGGCATATTCTTTGAAGATATGAAACTGAACAAAGGTAAGTTCAAAATCTACTTAGTATAAAAATCTTAAATTAATTGACAGACAATACACAGACTTAACCTAGACAGGTCCAGAAGCATGTTACATATTTTGCAGAAGAGTTCCGTTTATAACGAAAGCGAGGTTAGGATTTTTTTACGAGAAATTCATCCCCTGAAGGAAAAGGAAAATAAAAGTTTATAAGGAAGTTCGTAATTTTTTCCGATGGGAAATACCATTGTGCACACGGCTTGTAATAAATAAATAAAAAAATGCAATACCCAAGCATAATTATGTGACCTGTTTAAACTATTGTTATACAATGTGGAATGTGGTGACAACAATACGACAACAAATAAAAACAATGGCAATACTAATGCATAAGAGTATTTTGGAACTATCAAATAGATCCTACTACTACTATTAGCCTGCATCATCCCACTGCTGGGCAAAGGCCTCTCCCCATGACTTCCAGCTCTTTCGAACCAGGGCTAGAGTGGGCCACTGGTCATTTGTTTTGTCTAGCTCGTCCCGCCATCTTCTACGGGGTCTGCCGCGACGCCTTCTGGCTGTGGTTGTTATTTTGGCCCATTGCTCATTGGACATGCGGCAGACGTGGCCAGCCCAGTCCCAGTTCAGCTTAACGGCTTTTGAGCAACGTCAGTAATCTGTGTATTGGAGCGCAGTGTGGTGTTGCGAATACGGTCTGTCAACTTTACGCCTAGAATACTGCTCTCCATTGCACGTTGGCAAACCTTGAGTTTGGACTTTTGAATGTTTGTCGAAGACCAAGTCTGGGATCCATAGGTCAAAATGGGAAGGACGCACATGTCCATAATTTTACGCTTTAGTGACAAAGGAAGGTTTCCTTTCATAAGCTCTTTCATGGACCAGTAGCTCTTCCAGGCACTTTCGGTACTATAGAAAATAAATAGATCCTAGCATCGAAATTAAAAATGTAATTTATTCAAACAAACTAAATAGTTGTGATGGGCTGACTGTGGGTTTTGCCAATCTTTGACTAGCTATAGTAGCTAAACTATTGGATATATTTGATTGAATTTTCGTATATAGTCTGGGAACGGTATGACAAATAGGTACGCAGCTTCATTTATTGTTGTATTGTCATCTCCACCTTGTAGGACCACAAAAATATGCGGCTACGCCAAAAGGCCATACCTACGATTTCAACTCAATATGAAATATTATTACACAGAAAATAAACTTTGTTGAGTAAGTGAAAATAAATGAAAATTGTATTCCCACAAGCCTTTAGAGTAAAATTTACATATCAATGTTTTTACATTTAATTTAACACAGAAGTAAAAAATGCAGCCAAAAAAATACCTTTACAATAAAACCAGATCAGAGCCATATATTATTATTCAATACAAAAAGTTTTACCGTAATATAGAATCGACATGAATGCCGAACCAGCAAATTTTTCGTTGGAAAAATAACGGTCACGTTGGAAAACTCGAAACAAAACAAATCCTCGGGAACGGAACCGATGGCAATAGGTACCTTGTATACGACATACTACCGAATGTTTTTTTTTACTTTTTATTGTATGTATTTATTGATTCGGACAAAGATCTTTGCAATCAAACTTGTAAGAGCTTATCTTTAAGAACATTGACAAAACAAGCCCGTTTCTATTTGCTCGTTCAACTTAAAGAAAAACCCACTCTGAAAAAATAATTTAACTATAAACTAAATACCTAGAATATATTTTCTTTACATCTCATTTTTCATAGGACCGCTAGGAGAATACTTACAAACAAAATGTTCAATCTCTTTACCCGTATAAATCAAAATAAACGGGAAACGCTAAACGCAAATTGACAACTCAACTGTCGCCTGCGATGAGGGTCAGGGGTGGCGTACTTATGAGAGAATCACGTGGACTTAGTTACTTATCACACAAGATTATCCTTTTAACATTATACGGTGAATAATCTCCGTGAAAAGGTGGTGACTGTTAAATATTAATAAGTTGGTTATATCATGTTTATGATGATATTTTTCTCGATCATGTGGCACAGGCAGACAACCCATAAAGATAAAACACAAATTCGTAAAATATATTCCTTGGTTAAACGTAGGTACTGAGGCCGTACTATGACGTGTTAAAGCCATCATTGTTCCAGCGTGAAAGAGAGACGGAGCTATATATGACCGATAGCACTATCACTTTTTCTCAATGGAACCATGATGGTATTAGCACGTCATAGTTAGGCAACAGGTAACCTGAAAGTTACAGAAATGTTTTTTCCAAACTCCACCACTGAAGCTGAGGTAGGTACCTATATGCTGGAGTTTGTATGTAAATGACGACGCGGGCAGAAACTAGTATAGCTGTTAGAAAATCATTACATTGGGTGGACATTATAAGTTTTTAATTAGTTGAAGGTTTTCAGCGCTCATGAAGTATTATATATAGCCAAAAGTAGGCTTAAACTATCCTAAATACTTGCAAAGTAATGACCTATCCTAATAAATCCCTAACTCCCAACGTCGCGTCGTATACAAAATACTTCCACTTTTTCCTTATCTACAACAATATTTAAGCCACTAACAAGATGTCACAGAAGAAAATTGAGCTATTTGGCGTAGAAAATATCCGATACGCTAATATGGCGTCGGTTCCCAAAAGTATCGGATTATGAATTTTTTCCAAATGTGGGTAGATATTGGTATCGTTATGTGATAATATATAGTTTAGGATGACGTATTGTTTGTGGGTGCTCTACTTAGGTAACCTTTTAAGGGTTATGTAAGTACGTAAAATTGTATAATTGTAAGTGGTTAATTTTACATTCTCTAAATACTTTAACTCACATACTAAATTATTACTTGTTAAAATTTTATAAAAATCATCAACTTTTCAATATTTGTAATATGTGGTGAGCACCATGTATCTATTTTTTTTTCCCCTCTCAGGTTGTTTAAATCTTAGTCTGGCAGTTTGAGTAATTTTTGTAGCCTACCCAAATGTCCTTTTTTTGGTATTGTTCGTCGAATCGTTGTGTTCATTAAGTTCTGAGTTGAGCTGCACGATTACTGACAAATGCGTGCACTGACTGGACAGGTCCACTCAATCTGTGTGGTTTTTCCTCAAAAGACCATTTCAGACAAATCTATATGGTCTTCACATGATCTGACCAAGATTATGTCTGGACTTTAAAAGAGACTGTGACCTCTGAGTTTGTTTCGGCCTTTCTTCTTAGAGTAGTCAGAAAGGAAAGCCTACCTCATCTAGTTTTAAAATATGATTGACGTGTAAAAGTGTTTGTACAAACCTATTTACAGAAAAAAATTGTTTTATCATTTATCAAATAATTAATTTACCTGTCATATCTTTATATTTAATTATTTTTACCTATTGTGGTATGGTAATTTTATTCTAGGTGCATCGTCTTCACATATAATTATAGAATTAATGTATACATAATATTGTAAAACATTTTAAAAGAGTAACGGTGGAGTTTCTTGCCCATTCCTCTCCATACGAAACTGTCTTTTGGAAGGGGCGACTTGAATCAATTCTATTTTCCTGTGAATTTGACGTTCAAAAGTGCCTTTTATGTGCCTATTTTTTACTTTGGTAAATCATGTTTAAATCAGCAACTTAGTTAAAAAAATAAACGAAGCTTAATAATGGATTGTGAGGGTCGACTAAGGTAGTCGTACTCACCGAATAAATTGCGAAATTATCTGTTTAGTAATTTTACGGAAACTTAATTAGATAGAAAATAAATACTCTTTGTTATGTAACTACATATATAAATGAAGAAATTTTACATAGGGTGACACAACGGGCGGCAATTTTAGTTGATGAAACAAGAGTGACTCAGTGGCAACACCAAAAATTTTTATAGATGTACCAGCTATAAAGAAAGAGCTTCAAATAGATAGGTAAATACCTAAGGATAAGGTATTCTGTTTTGGCTCATTATAATGACCAAGATGCTCAGAAAAAAACAAAAAACTAAACTATAAACAAAACAGCAAAAAAAAACAACAACTAACTAAACTATTAACTATTTTTCTGTCTTTATCTTTTCATTTTTTTCTAAGTGGTTTATTTATAAATATTGCTTAAAGATAAGAGACGTTTCAACATCAAAAATGTATGAATATGAGTAAACAGTCGCTAATCATTACTGAACTTTAAGCAACTTTTATAAAAATACTAGATGCTTATCACCTAAAATCGAATAAGCTCTAGAGTTTATCTTTTTCATCCACTTGGCATTTCTTTGAAAGTTTTTCATCAGTTTTGATCATATTTTTCTGTGGTGAATATTGTTTATTATTATTACACTCTAGACAAGTAAAGCTTGATATTAAGATGTTAGAATGACCTAATGGTTCGTGCACCCTTCTCTTGAAAATACAAAACTTATATGCGGGTATAAGCCAACTTGTCAAGTTGAAAATATAATAATATAGAAAGAAAGAAAAAACGTTTTTACAAAAAAACAACCGACTTCCAAAAAAAACACTAAAAGACGAAAAAAATAACTTTAATTTCGGTAGTCGGTGTCTTTGGTTTTGTATTTTCGTTTTTGGCCACCGACTTCCGAAATTAAAGTTATTTTTCACGTCTTTTAGTGTTTTTTTTTTAAGTCGGTTGTTTTTTTGTAAAAAAGTTTTTATTTTTCACTTTTTAGTTGCGGTACCTACCCCACACAAATTCGTATACCACTACTTGGTGTGTAAATAACAGTGACAGGAAATTATTAACACATCATCCATATAAACAAAGTGGAAAAAATATGCAGTATTAAGGATAATGCAAAAACTACTGGTCAGACCTTGATCAAATTTAAATGGGACCACATGTGAAGCACCACCTATCAAATAAAAAAAGAATCATCATAATCGGTTCACTCAGAAAAAAGTTATGAGCTAATACACATAAAAAAAAAAACATGCAGACGAATTGAGAACCTCCTCCTTTTTGTGAAGCCGGTTAAAAAATAGGTTTATTCGTCGCAGAAACACGTGCATACAAAAAAGCTCAGATAATAATGAAAAATAAAAACAAACAAAATAGATCTTTAGTCACGAGCACAAAACAGCAATAGTCGACAGCTGCACGTCTTGACTGTGACATTCTAGAAGGCTTCCACTCAGCATGATGCTGATTTTCGGTGGTTACCCAAAATATAATTTATGTTAAAATAAAAAATAACAGACTGCTGTGTTTGCCCTCGTAGATTACGAAAAAGATATTTATACAATAGTGAGACATGTCACAAAGAACTAGTAGGATTGCTATAATAAATATCATATAATTATAACGAGTGGCTATTCAGGTCGTCCTAGAACAGATTATAATTACTCGCTTGTCGTAACGGCCTGTCAGACGTTACCCTGTGATAACCGTCATGAACATTATTTAAGATGGTATTATTTTACGTGATTGACATATTATTATATATACAGTGTTTATTACAGACTAGCATCTGCCCGCGGCTTCGCCCGCGTGTATGTCGGAAATTATGCCACGGAAACGTGCTACCGGGATAAATAGTATCCTATCATCCAAATCCATTCAGCCAAAGGTAAGCCATAGGTAGACAGACAGATAATAAATTCAAACGATCTTTTTTTTTATTAATCAGGTTTTTATGATTCTAAATGTCGAACTTAAAAAAAAAACATTTTAATATTCAAATTAATGATGGTAATCATTAATTTGAAATACTCTAGCGTCGCCATTGACCACGTATTACCTACATATTACCTAAGTTATTTTAAAACTTCAAAGAGTAATAACTTAAGCGGGTGGACCGATATAAATGAAATAAACACTAAAACAAATAATATAACAAGATACGGGTTCTGACTATATTTCCAATTCCTTAAATCTCTTAAAAAGAAGTGCAATTGTTTTTCAATAATGATTTGTATTTTAAAATCATCCCCTATTTTAACCCCTTGGGGATGATTTTTCAAAAACGCAAAAACATATTATTTTTTACTTCTTACCAAAACCATAAATTCAAATTTTTATATCCCTAACTTAGAAATACTAAGTTTCCCATACAAACTTTCATCCCCTATATCACCCCCTTTTAGGATAATTTTTGAACCAAAATGTAGCCTATGTGCATCCCCAGACCTATCTCCTTGCCAAATTTAATCGAAATCCGGTTAGTGGTTTAGGCCTGAAAAGGTAACATACAGACGCACAGACAGACAGACAGTCAGGGTTACTATCTAATTTATAATATTAGTATGGATTGGTACTTACATGAATTTCTTCTTGGATAAGCACATAAAGTATGTCTAGTAAAGGACTACAAAGCTGATCATTAATTTACTCATTGAAAAAAATACAGATTCACAAAGGTGCTATCGCTCAGATTTATAGAACTTACATTTAAACCTACTAACGTTCTAAGACTTTTTGAAAGAGGTGTCACATTCGTTGATATATCAGCGATCGTTAGAGCCATTATCGCAACTGCCGCTGATTCGAATTGTGTGAACGTGAGAATGTATGGCCGGGTGACAGACACCAGTTCGTTTGCAACGAATCATTAGCTTCGGCGATAGCTTATCGCGAGCTCACACACCATCGTCACAGTCTACCCATAATACATCATCCGTGATAACAATGACGTCATGTCGCCTAACAGTCTCTTGGATGCCTCGCCGTCGCGTCTAGTCGTTAAAACAATCGTAATTAAGTCTGTAATTTACGACACGTTACGATTTGACGTTAATTTCATCTTATACAATGACAAGTGATTCGGTGTGTAATTATGCTTTATGTTTCCATTTTATGTATATGTTTCGCTATACACGCGTACGTTCAGCAACAATGCAATAAAACCAGCAATGAGTTCAACTGAGAATAAGAACGCCACTTTTATCTTATCAAGTCTTTTGTCGAAGAAAATCTCATGAATCCGCGCTTTTCATGGCAGTAATAACATTTACTTCGAAAGAAAACAGTTATCCTACTATAAAAACAAAACACAAATGCTTTATGCGAACACATTTTTAGTTACCTAGTAAGATTGTTATAAGAATGCTGCTTCAGTTTCAGAATAATGACGTCGTCAGCAGGGAGATAACTGGATGACACCATAAGAATCGTGTAGTCACGTTCTTAGCGGAATCTTACGACACGTGATGACGTAATGCAAGCTCAACAGGGATCGTCACGACATCTGCTACGTCATTCCGCCAAATGTCATGCCCGTGACGACGCTTGTTCGGCTACGACAGCCGGCAATTATCTAGAGAGTTTTGGATTTTAGGGCTGCTGTACTTTATAGGGCAATGTTTTAATGGATGGCTTTACAGAACATGATAAAATATGATATGCATGCCATCGTCAAAATTAGCTGACAATACTCACTTGTTTTAATTCTACCATTTGTTTTAAGTCATTCGGGTGAAATTAGGAAACTACTTGTTTGATTTGGATAGGATAAAAATAGTTAACGTCAGTCTTTATGTCACGAATACCCATGTTTAGTATTTTTATCTCATGCACGAAGCGACGCACACTTTATTTGTGGTTACCAAGTGCACAAACACGCCGTAAATGTGTGTGTAAGCGCAGGAACTCTCGGTACCGTCCGAGACAACAACGAAGTCGGAAGTGTGTGTGTGTGTTATGTGCTGACGCTACTCGTCCTCACGCAAACATTCACAGCGTGTTTGTATACTTGGTTACCACAAATAAAGCGAGCGTTGCTTCGGGGGATAAAAATACTGTACCCAACTAATGACGAGGATCGAGGCATTCATTTGGGCGTAAAAACAAACTCTCATTCACATAGTAAGGATTTAGTAGTCACTATGGTTAATGAACTAAAAGTTTCCAGACGGTCTTAGAAGTGATAACTTATTGTGAAGTGAATCATTGATAGTTGCCAAAGGCTAAGTTTTGTAAACATTTTGAGCAAAACACACTACATTATATTGTACCTAATATTCATTATTAGTTATTCCACCAAATTTATTCGCTGAAGTACTCTTTGGGGAAACTCATTAAAATATTTCGAACTGTACTAATAACAACACAGCAGGGATCATTTAAATACTATCACATACAGCAGGAAATCCCATCGAAATTGCGAATAAAGATAAATAAAGACAAATATTGGAACAAGTATGTTAATCCCTTAAAGGGTCGAGTTAGATAAAGTCCTTGGGTATCATAGTCCGCGGCTTACATCGGACAGTCTTGATACTATTGGCCACTTAATTCCGCGGATTACAACTGGATTAATATCAAGCACTGCATATGAGAAATACTAATTAATACTCTCCCGCGGAAACTTTCGCTAAATTGAATTGCGCTCTTAGAGGTTGAGTAATGCGAACGGATTGTGAGATTAGATCGATTGAACTCGATTAATTCACCAAGTTGTACCTAATGTCGGTTAGTCTGAGTTATAGCTGAACCTAAAATGGTGGCGCTTGAATGTATTTGGCAGTCTTATTAAATTAGAGATGGAGTTGCTTTAAAGTTCTTCTGGGTATTGACTTCTTTGTGGAGGGTTTACATATTGCTTTTCATTTCTAAAACTATATCTATCGCACTCTATGTATTGCTGAAGAATAACTAAGCTCAAAGCTGCTATATAACACTCGATTTTCCACCAGAACTTAGTTTACCTAATACCCTTTTCATTTCTTTGGTTCATCTCCTGAAAACGCGGCGTTTGGCTGATACACAGTCTAAACAATATAAAAGACATTTAATGTTTAATCAAAGTGCCAAATATGTATGTACGAAATCCCGTTCTTATACCACGTAAACCGTATTTATTTATTTTCGTGAAACAAAAAAATAAAATATGTGCATCTTAACGATACTTTGACAGAAAGCTGAGCGTGGCGAGCCAGGCAGGCGCTCGCGACTTTTGTCACTGAATTATTCATTTAATCCTTTCAATATCGCCGTCTCAACGTATCTAAGTATGAACGAGTTTTTGCTGTTTTTTGTCATTCGTGTCGTATTGGTTATGCGGCATGCCACTTTAACGAGATCAGACAACCGACTTTTTAAACTTTCTTTGCTGTTTATCTTACATAAGTATAAGTTTATTTAACTTATGATGTACGTAAATCATAGCTTATTATAAAACCTCTGCATTTTGTGTGATTTTGTTAGTGATTTAAGATTCGGGTAATATCATTTACTACTAAACTTTATCTACTATTAAAAATACTTTCGTATCTTTCTGAAACCAAGTGGGTATCTAAAAAAAGAAGAAAACATAACCCTTATTTAAATTCCACATCAGAATAAACTTCAGGCAAATAAAACAAATACTTATAATACAACAGTTATGTGTTAGTTTTTCACTTATCCTAAAAACACATTTTCCAGAGCGTTTCTGTTTACGATTCAAAGCACATATTTTATTAGGTGTGTAAACTTTTGTCTGCCCGTTGTCTTTTAGCCTTTATTTATAGTATTTTGTACCTATAACTCTGTATGTGCTTACTGTGATGGGAACAAGCCGGTATGTAGGTTGCGGAATAATATATATTTTGTCCTGAAATAGCGAGTTGTTCGATAGAATATTCTGTTTTGTTTTCTGAGAAATCTAGCGTTAGCCTTTGTGTCTGTAGGTACAGAAGGTTTTATGGAGGTATGTATGTTGTGTTTTCTTTTGATTGGTATTTAGTATAGGATAAAGGGGATTTTCCACTCCGGAAAATTTAAAAAGTAACACTTCTGTGATACAGCTTTTGTTGTATTATAGTACATAAAACAAAATTATTTAATCTAACATTGATGTGATCATTTCAAATTCGCTACTAAAACATTTAACAGCTTACAGCTCATTAAAACAATTTACAATAACTGTAGTGAGTGACATTTCACAATAAACTCAACTATTAATACATAAAGGCTTACAGAAGATGAAGAAACAGGAAAAGACTCATCTAAAAACAGACGGACTCACGAACTGACGTGGCACTAAGCAAAAATAAAAAAATAAGGGTGTCTTAAGGCCTTATCGTATTATTATGATAACGAGAAACCTTTTCCAAGTAAGCATGTGCTCGCCATAAAAAGTTGTCAACGACGTCTACTCGGGAACATTACAATTATCATATTTTTACACAAAAAATATAGTGGACTTCTACCATCATCCCATAAACTCATTATCTCTATCTTAATTGCCCCAAAGTGATTTCTTAGAGCCTTTGATCATTTTATTCAAATAAAAAGAGGGAAACTTCAAACAAAAGGATTGAGAAACAATAATTTTGAGTTCATCAAACTCCATTGTTGTTAATTATACATCAGTTGTTGACTTAATTGTATTTATTAATTTAGTTTTATTTGAGCAACAACCATTAAAAAACATTGATTAACTTTTCATTCACAAATAAACAGAAACGTGATTTATCTGTTGTTATTATTATTCTGTGTGATTTTGTATCATTGCATGATACATTGTGACAAAAGTAATTTTAAAACATTATTCAATATTGGGCTTGCAGACCAAAGAGTAGGTATATCATAAAGATTTGTAAAAAAAATCTGGTTTAGAGCCAAAAGTGAATTTTCTCTTGACCTTCATTTTCATGGAACCTTTCATCGTTATCGGCAAGGTGCTGGTGTACGTCTGTACACCTTTTATAACCCAAACGAACCCTTTGAGGATTTGGAGATTTCTGTACCCTTTATCGGAAGATAAAATAAAAAATAGGTGATATAGTAATGTAAATAGGTTGTGCATGTTTATGACGTGCACGTAGAGATCCGGAAAAATGATAATAGTTACTGAATTACAGCAAAGCAAAAACAATAAAGCTTTACCACCCTAATGTCAATCGCACGTCATAAAACATCAAGGTCTGTACAGGGTTATTTTAAATTGGCTAGCTAAACTCCGCAGAGGCGATGGCTATCTATATCTAATCACGTTTTTTTCTTGGGAGTTCATCTACCTCCGTTAGTATTGTTACTAGAAGTATGAGTATAGAAAAACAGTTTCCTTATGTTTTATCGTGTTCATATAGCGATACCCATCACGTCTGTGAAGTTTACTCAAAAAAAAGTTTTTTTTATACTGAACCTTTAAGTGACTACAATAACTGCGGTCAATGACCCCACAAAAAAACATCATTTATTGTTTTTTTTTTTGTATTTTCATGCTTAGTTATCGATACCCATCGCGTCTGCAGAGTTTATAGCTAGCCAATTGAAAATAACCCTGTATACTATGTGAGAGTTAAACATTTTTAACCTAAGTGCAGTTTTTTCTTTTGGGAAAAGTATTAAATTACAAGGTCGATAATACCTGAACACTTTACGCTTACACTGGACACTTACCTGGACACTTTACGCTTATACTCGGTATATTTATCATATAATAAGTAATCGTTTTGTAAATAATTAATACCTATGTATCGATACTATTAGTCCCATAATAGTACTTTATAGTTACTAAAAGTAACACCAAATAGTTCACTATATACTTTCTCCATTCACTTTTGCAACTATGACCACAACTAAGGAGTACATTTTCTATACTTTTAATTCGATTGCATTTCTCAACGTGTACCCAGGCTTTCATGTATCAAGTGGGCGTAAAACTAGAGCCCGCTGGTTTGTTTGTAAGTCCTGGCGTATAATGCGGTGCCGTTATGCAGAAACACCCGTAACAATAATCATGTCAAGAAAAGCAAACGTAAATTGACGCAAATTGTACTATTTTTATTAAACTTTTCATAATTGGCTGGTGACATTGGTAAAAATATGATTAGATTGTAACGATTGTCTTATTAGTACCCTGAATAGGTAACCATCAGAAGGTTTAAAATTCTCCAAAATTAATCTCTGACCAAACTGAAGCGAATCCCGCGTAGGATTCGTGATAAAATTCGCTCACTCCGATTGTGACAACTAAGGAGGAGTTCAAACTGGAATAGTCGCTTGTGTTACTCGTATTAATTATTTAAATAATCGACGACGTGAGCAATCGAGGCCCTCGTCCCCCGCGGGATTCGCGTCAGTGTGTCCAGAGCTTAACAATTGTAACGATTGCAAAGCAGATAATTAAATAACGACTTCAATTCTCTACCCAAATAATTTATTTCTATCATATTTTAAGTAGTCTCAAACCACCCCCATTTCCCTCAACAATGAAAACTTGCAGATGGAACAATAAATGATGTGGAACAAGGTAAGCCAAACTTGTATTATCTTTGATATTTTTGTGTAGAAACTTTTCAGTTCCCAAGTTTAACAAGTTCCACAGTCCCTGACTAAATACTCAAGAGACATTTAAATCTAAGTCAAGTTTTTCTCTGACTCCGAAGAATTTAATGTTCCCGCTGTCTCGGACCGAAAAACTTTATGTAATTGATGTTATTAATGTTATTTACTCCGTTTCCACTTATTTACTCCTAGTTTAGTTTAAAGCAACTGCCACGCTTTGGTTCAAAGGAAATTAGTTACTTTTTAACTCGAAATAAAATAAAAATAAATAAAAGTTTATTTATGATACTACTAAGATCCTGGAAATGATAGAGCTGCAGATTTAATAAAGCTTCGTAAATTTGAATTTTAAGTACACTTTGTTATCTTGGGTGTCTGCACGACTTCTGGGAATAAGTAGTACCTGGTTTTCTTTTGAGCCCTAACAAATATCCTACTAATATTATCTTATACTTAACAGTTCTTTGTTAACTGGGATTTATTAAAAAAATATCATGTGTTCTGAATGAAAAATTGCCAGGTATGAACCCACTAAAACACATCTAATGGATTTACATTTATCCAGCAATACAGCAACTTGGTTACTCATGCACTTCTTTTTATATTCCTTGAACTGCCCGAAACTACAAAAGCACCGTTTCGCAATACCCTGAAATGTCCGAACGCACGAAACTCACCACTTCAAAATGACAGCGGACCGGTACCCACCTCTTGCGGTCCAGGTTCTTTTGAAAGATGGATAAATGTAGGATATTCTTGCCACAATCTATTATAGAACTCTACCTTTGTGGATTACCCGACTCTCAGTTCTGAATTACCTATCAGTTTTGCATTATACGAGTACCAATACCACCGTTATTTAAATCGGGTAGTACATCAGACCCTACTAATTATAGACCTATTTCAGTACTACCTACCTTTAGTAAAATTTTTGAAAAACTTATTTTGAATCAAATGCAAGGATTTTTTAATAAACACAAATTACTGCATAACAAACAGTTCGGTTTTACGAGGGGTCGTTCGACTACTGATGCCGCTGGAGTTGAACTTTTAGGACATGTTTATGATGCATGGGAGGACAAATGCGATGCTTTGGGAATCTTTTGCGATTTGTCCAAAGCATTCGATTGTGTTCTTCATGAAACATTGATCAGGAAACTGCACCACTACGGAATCCGAAACGCCTCTCTGGATCTTCTTACTTCTTACTTAAGTGATAGAATTCAGAGAGTTGATGTTAATGGAAAAAGATCACCCGGATCGGTAGTAAGAATGGGGGTCCCCCAGGGCTCAATTCTTAGGCCATTTTTATTTCTTATTTATATAAATGACTTGCCTTACCTCATAAAGGATAAACATGATATAGTGTTATTTGCAGACGACACTTCACTTTTATTTGAACTGAAACGTCAGCAGCTGATTACTGACAATGTAAATAGCGCCCTTGCAATAGTAGTTAACTGGTTTAATGTTAATAACCTACTTCTTAACGAGAAAAAAACTAAATGTATTAAGTTTACGATACCTCATGTTAGACAAGTAGAAACTAGTGTTCTCATAAAGGGTGAAGTGCTGAAACCCGAAAATACCACAGTTTTCTTAGGCATAACTTTGGATACCAAGCTTCAATGGGGCCCCCACATAGATAAATTGTCAAAGAAGCTTAGCTCTGCAACATACGCCGTTAGAAAAATTCGTGGTTTAACTGATTTAGAGACAGCCCGTTTAGTATACTTTAGTTATTTTCATAGTGTGATGTCGTACGGTATTCTGTTGTGGGGAAATGCCGCCGATATCCAGACAATTTTCGTTTTACAAAAAAGGGCAATTCGTTCAATCTATAAATTAAGTCCCAGACCTCAGAGATAAATTTAAAGAGATTAATATAATTACTGTGCCTTCTCAGTATATTTATGAAAATCTTTTGTATGCACATAAAAATATTAATCTGTTTAAAAAATACAGTGATATCCACAATATAAATACTAGAAATAAACACAAATTTATTGTTCCTACAACCAGGCTCAAGAAAATAGGTGGCTCGTTTAGATGCCAATGTATACGTTTTTATAATAAACTTCCTAGCCACATTCAAGATCTAAGCTTTAATAAATTCAAATCTTTTATAAAACGGAAACTATGCCAGAAAGCCTATTATACTGTGAAAGACTATATTGAGGACAAAAAGGCTTTGGATTGAGCTGCTCCAATAAATTTACACGGTGAATGTTGATTTTAATTTGCTAGCTATTTTAGACATGAATATTTACTGTAAAAAGTATTATATTATTTTCATTATTGAGAATATGAGGACTATGTGGGTCATTGTTTCAGTTATATTCTTGATCGGGCAGTTTAAGTAGTTTATGCGGCCTACCCAAATGTCCTTTCTTTGGTATTGTTCGTCGAATCGTTGAGCTCCTTAAGTTCTGAGTTGAGCTGCACGGTTACTGATAAATGCGTGTACTGACTGGACAGGTCCACTTAATCTGTGTGGGTCTTTCCTCAAAAGACCATTTCAGACACCAATCTACATGGTTCTCAAACATTATGTCCGATTTTTTTTATATACACATTGACATTGTTGAATTTTATATACACAATGACATGAGTATTTACTTGTAAAGTATTATGTTATTTTAATTATTGTGAATGTGAGGATTATGTGGGTCATTTTTTTTCGCAGTTAATTGTGATCATGATCTGGCAGATTGAGTAATTTATGTGGCCTACCCAAATGTCCTTTCTTTGGTATTGTTCGTCGAATCGTTGAGCTCCTTAAGTCCTGACTTCCTGAGTTGAGCTGCACGATTACTGACAAATGCGTGCACTGACTGGACAGGTCCAGTCAATCTGTGTGGTTCTTTCCTCAAAAGACCATTTCAGATACCAATCTACATGGTCTTCACATGATCTGAGCAAGATTATGTCTGGACTTTAAAAGAGACTGTGACCTCTGAGTTTGTTTCGGCCTTTCTTCTCAGAGTAGTCAGATAGGAAACGCCGACCTCATCTAGTTTAAAAATATGATTGACGTGTAAAAGTGTTTGTACAAACCTACTTGCAGAAATAAAATCATTTATCATTTATCATTTATCACCATGTGAAATTACATTATTAATGATAGTGGTAAAATGGTAATAAATGTGCATTTTACGTTTGTATTACCAGTAATCCTATTCTACTTCCTACTAGTAAAATAATAAATGTAAAAAATTGTGAGGATGGATGAATGTTTGTTATCTCTTTCACGCAAAAACTACTGAATGGATTTGAATGAAATTTAACACACAGATAGTTTATAAACTGGATTAACATAGGATACTTTCAATCTAGATAGTACATTCTCTTGGGATATTTTCTGACATTCATGCGGGCGAAGTTACGGTCACATGCTAGTATTAAATATTTAATACGATAAAAGAGATGATATAAAGTCGCGCCACAATATTTCGGCGCAAAACTCCAAGCAGAACTGTTCCATAAGAGAAAGAAGCGATAACAATATAAAATACTGAATTTTTGAGTGAAACCCATTTGAGTAGCTGCACGATACCGTTCTCAGTTTAGCCCCTAAGGGATAACATTAAATGTTATAGCTCTAAAGCTTCCTCAAAGAATAAGCTTTCGAACTGGGGAAACTCCATCAAAGTCAGTTCACAGGATTAGTTTACACAAGTACATGTAGGAGTCTTGATTGCATTATACTGTAAGGAAAAACTGAGATGAATATGTGGTTTTATTCGTGTGTTAACCCCCCTTCCACACGTCATCATAATATATTAATATTTATAGGAAACGTCGGAGCCGTACGGGAAATTCCGATCACGCATCTTGTAAACGTACATAATACACCTCAAGATTGGACCAGACTTATATTATGAAATTACAATATAGTAAACAAAACAGCAACACATTAATAATGTTTTAAAGGAAAAGTTTCTTTTGTTTTGTTAATATTGATCTCAGTTCCCAATTATGAGTTAATACTACAAAAATGTGTAACCATCTAGTCTTAATAATTATTTATGTCCTTATTTTATTGTTAAATTAATTTAAATAGGTTTTTAATTTTTATATTATAGTGTTAATTTTGTTTTTTTTATAATTTTAATTACATCGTTTTGCTGTGCCCTTTCAGGGTCATATTTTTATACCTAGCTTTAAGCCATCTGTTCTTTTTCTTTCTTTCTTTTAGTCATCTTTTTTATAATATGGCATGCAATAAATGAATATGAATATGAAATTTAAACACCTTCATAAAACGAAACCGTTGGCACACGCGCGTCATATGTTCGATAAAGTTGGACCGAAATGAAGTTTAGAGAAAATGCAAAGTTGTGAAGTCCGCACAATAAAAAAGCTTGCCCCGTCAAAGCTTGCCAGCAACAGCGCGAACTACAAAATCCGATACAAAACAACAAGTCCAAGTTACGTGGCGTAAAGTATGTCCCTCAGGACATATCCGCGAACAAAACTCTAAAATCGCGTCGATATCTTTGTGCAAAAACAAACCCGGCGGCCAGGGGCGGGAGTTGTCATGGAGCCGCGTAGTCAGCGAGAAATGGAGTAACCCATTTTAAACTAGAATGAATTGCACGTCGTGGACTGCAGGTTTGCTGGAATGCTGCCCACTGACAATAGTTTAGGTATCGACACACAGATTCACCAACGTGTTGGCTTTATTGTAGAGAAGCATGCGACAAATATATATATAAAAAAAACCATGATCTATTAGTAAACAAGTGCCACTACTCTATAAAAGACTTCCTATCACTGCAATATAGCTCTCCTCAGTCATGATGCGTTCAGTGGCTCACTGATTTTTACCTACCTTAATTCGTTCCGTTTTATTTTTATCTTTTTTATGTGAATTCTTAATAATTTGTAACAATAATTGTAAATTGACATTTAATTTCAGTGAAACTATTGTTTATCTTAAGGGTGAAACGTAGCTGATCACAATTTAACTATTGAAGACCTGTATTATGTAGCTACATATGATCCACAAAAAGATATTGCATTGAATTGATTTGAATTGACAACCAACATTTGCGATCGTTTATTAAAGGTTTATTAAAGCGATGTTTATCACAAGTTTACTAAAGCAATTTTGTACAGTAGAACTCTCTTTTCTAAAATTCAAAAGAAATGTACTTCCTTTCTCTACTCCAAACTTTACAGACTTGTTATAAGTGTCTGTTACAGGCCTTTTTTAAACATGCCAAGTAAACCAATGCCTTTACAGTATAGGACTGTGGGTTAACGAATCAATGAGCAGCTGATATAGGTAATGTTTCTCTTTAGCATTTTTTTTTCTCTCCGAATTTCACATATAATCACGGTCGAAACGAGCTACGTCACATACCGCTGCAAAAGCAGCCGTGCAATAAGAACCAATTAGGTAAATCCGATCAGCAATTTCCAAAATATCCTAAATTAGTTAGATGAACGTGAAGCTCGTGTGTACGCTGTGGAGCGGCGGCAGACACGCCCCGGTAACTGGGCACAAACTACCGCACCAATATTGACTTTTGCTCCTTGAAACTTCCTCATTATGTCCCTAATTACAATTTTTATTCAAACTTCTCCCTACCGGATTATCCTCACATCATCGGCTATACTCGTAGAAGTGTAGCAAAGAAATTTTTACACACCATAATAGGATGAAGATATTTATAAGAAAGGGTCTCGTGGCTAAATGATAACAGCCGCACGGGTCAATCGAAGGTTAAGCCACGATTGCTTCGGTTGGTTTGTGGATGGGTGGCCATCCAATACATATTGAGACTCCTCCGTGGCTCGGAAAACACACTAAGCCTTTGGTCCCGGCTGTCCTTCGTAGATCTTAGAACAGTCGTTACGGGTAGTCAGAAGCCCAAAAAGTCTGCCAACCAGTCTTACCAAGGGATATCATGTTACCTAGTAACTGGGTGGTGGAGGTCAGATAAGCAGTCGCTCCAAGTAAAGTATTGGTATTCAGCTGGATCCGGTTAGACTGGGAGCCGACCCCAACATAGTTGGCAGAAAGCTAGGCAGACTGTTGAAGATATTTGCACACAATTAGAACTAAATTTCTAATAACGTTGTGTTTGGCGTTCGATGCAAATTTGTAGTAATACAATTTGAATCAGATTCAAACTTACTCTGCTCCAAAGTAATAGACGCTTCCAAACCAATTAGAATATTATAACGCTAGACTATAAGGCTAAACTATAGGGCTAAATCTTTATTTAATCAAATTGTAGTATTGGTTTAGGTGGAATTTGGCCGTGTTTAGCACGGATTTTGCATTCAAATTCTCGCATAACTTAATGTTCACTTAAACTTGGAAAAATAAGAACAAATAAATTCAAAAAAATAATAGTCGTGCATATATATCTATCCATCACTGAGTATCTATAGAGGTATGAGGAACAGGGTGTAAAGCTCACTCATACTCTATGGAAAAGGGAGGATCCTCCAACCAGACAGGTATTGTGTCTGGTGGGAAACTGCCCGACGGTTGATGTCGGGACGTTTGTATATATGCTAGTCGCGCGGTAAACTCTACTTGCGCGATGCAGGATTTGCGTGACGTCATGAAGACATGTAGCACGCATGTGGCGATGTTGATACCGCTACATCCATTGCCATAAACCGAAATAAGAAATACCTACCTTTGAACAGTTACTACCGTGAATAGAAACAAAACAATATGGTGTTAACTACATCCTCTAACAATTTGCGTAAACGATGCCCACGCGCAGATGCCATTGCGTCGTATTACAGCTAGTTAACGCATCCCGCATCTATTTTATCACATCTAATCCGAACTATTTCTGTCCGTACTTAAGCCTGATGTATACGAGATCGCACTAGCGAGATGATTCAAACTTCTTGAGTAAGCATCATCTAATGAGTACCAACGATACATCGTCATTGGTTATTGTGTATAAGTTGTGTATTGTATAAGTATTGACATTGGTAGTATGTTGTAACCCTCAAGAAGTGAGTATCTCGTGTACAACCGCCTTAACCTATCTTCTATACACTGTGTGTTTGTGTCATTATGTCTGGAAACTTCGAACACAATGGACTCCCAATGCTTTCTTGTGCAGTTTGAAGCTAACGATTAATGAATGGACCCGGAACTTAATCTATCTGATCTCTTAATGTGTTGTCACCGCTTCTAACGAAAGAAAATTTTACATTGGTTTAGTTAGCATTACAAGATAAAAGAAATATTAATTATACCCACTAACACAGGTAGCATTCGGGAATATGCTTTTATTTCAGATGCAAAAATTTAATTTCCTGATAAACATGATATCAAAAAAATGTAAAACTACGCTGTGTAGGTTTGAAAAATAAAATATAAATAAGCATACCTACTGCGCATATTTCACAGAATTCGAGATTAAAATCCCTCTTCCTGAATTTCCCTGTATATTTTTTTTCCTTTATTAATAAGAACCAAATAGACTAATAAACAACTTCAACTTATAATTTTACGTGATAGATTACGTTTTTACTAAGAATAGTATCAATTTGCACATTTACACAATTCCATAGCACTTTCTTAGGGTCTGATAAATAATGAATAAAAACACTTTGTTCATGTGTTACATGTATATAGCACAGCATTGTTACTATTATTCATTCACTATTTATACACTACACTAACACAAATGGTTTAGTTCTCTGTAGCCTACGCACTATGTCTAGCAGCTGAATTGCCTCGACATTCACATGTCGGTGAAGTCTGTGTTCGTGGGCTTCAGCAAATTTCTGGATGATAGTGGTGACGAGTTCCATTTAAGGTCACGGTGGAGGTCGTCATTTCTAATGTACCATGGTGCATTTACACCATTCTTGAGTACTTTATTTTAGAATTGATGGATTATTTTAACGTTGCTTCGTTTAGCACAGACCCAAACTTGGATGCCATACGTTCAAATTGGCTTATGCTTTTGGTATTTGGCTGTATTAGCAGGCACTTTTATGCCTTTTATATAGATTGGGTGGTAATCGCAATGTTTGTTAGTGACGTCAATATGTTTGATTTTGGCTCATTCAGTTTGATCTTCTACTTTTGTGTCCAGTCATAAACTTTGTTCACAGCTAGTTGAAGTTTTTGTACTGGTTCTTCGTGGCTTGATCAGCCATAATAGCAGTGTTATCTGTAAAGGTCGTAATGATGTTGTTTTCCAGCTCTGGGATATCACATGTATTGTGTATAGCAAGTACAGGAATGGGCCTAAAACACTTCCTTCTGGCACCCCAGCTTTTATAATTTTTAGCTCGGAATATGCATTCTCTTGCCTTATTCTAAACATTCTGTTACTTATATGTACATATAATTATCATTCTCGAACGTCTGAAAATTCTGGCGGTCGCATGCGTCTGTGTTTAAATGCCAGACCCTCATGCAAAACTTGAAACCTCATGAAATACGATGGCGCAAACTTGCTTGTTTTCGAGTGTTTTTTTCAATAATGTCAGTTATTCTGTGTACCTGGTCTATCGTAGAGTGTTTTTTCCTGAAGCTAAATTGATAACAAGTTTGGTATTAGGTATTTTTCTTTTATTTAGGTCTTGACCGTTTTAATAACAGTTTTTCAAATAGTTTCGATAATACTGGCAACAAGCAAATGGGTATATAATTATGATGATGATTCATGAGTGGTTTCCCAGGCTTCGCAATCATAATGACTTCAGTAACCTTCCATGGCTTAGGCACATGTCTTAACAAAATGCGGCATTAATAAGTCTGGTCAGCTTTACTATGGCTTTGGGCGGGAGGTGTTTTAGTAATTCTCCTCCTAAGAGGTCGTAGGTAACCCGGGGATTTCGTTGTTTTGAATTTCTCTCAGAACTACTTTAGGAGTCACAAGCTGAATTCTTTGACTTTGTGATAACTTTTCACTCTCAATTATTTCTATGGAGCTCTCATTGGGTCGAAAAGTGTTTTCTAAGTATTTGGAAAACCTAAATGCTTTTTATTCATTGCTTATGGCCCATTTTCCGTCGCTGTTTATGATGGGCAGTATTTGCATAATCGGCTTTTTTTAATTTTCTTGTCTCTTTCCAAAGGGAGAAATCCGTTGATTGGTCGTTGGTTAGCTGCACAAGGTTAGTATTCAGGCAGTCATTCTCAAATTGTAGAATTTTCCTCTTTAATCGTTTAGTTAGGTTATTTAGTAATGTTCAATCCCGTGGGCATCTTCTTTGCTGCCACCGCTTTCTTTGCTTTCTTTTCTCAGGTAGTAAAGACACAAATTCATTGGGATAGATATATCCCGCATCCCACGTTTTAACTGTGGCGTGTTATTCCAGGCACGTTTTTTGGATATTAACAACATATTTGTTTACTTCAGAGTTCAGCTGATCCTGATTTTGTAACGGAGTTTTTAGGTCGATAATATTATCTAGATCAAGGGCAAAACGGTCCCAATCTATACGTTTTTATTTTTTATTTTATTATTATTATTATTAATAGACTTATTAACCAGAGTTATATGGCTTTCTCTAAGTAGGATTTTTTGACTAAGTCATACGATAATCGGGGAGTGGTCCGAATTCATGTGAAAACCTTCCTCCTTTGCAAATTCACGTAATTGGTGGATATATTTTTTATTATGATAAAGTCTATAAGGTCCGGTATTTTCTGATAGTCAGTGGGCTAGTATTTTGGTTCGCCTGTGCTCATAACTTCACATTGTGTATCTTTAACTGCATTTAAGAGCTGCCTTTCCTTTGTTTTAGTAAGTCTTGATGCCCAGTGTGTATGCTTGGCATTAAAATAACCGCCTAGGATGAATCTCTGGCTTTTAAGGGAATAAGTTTTAAATCTATTTTAAGTTCCCTTTGTAATGGCACTTAAAATATACACCAAAAAAGGAAGATTCTAAAAATCGACATCAAACGCGAGTCCAATGTAATAACACAAACATCAAATAAACCCAATATTCGATTATATTCCCCAATAATAATTACGTACGCCTCGTCTGCGCGCTAATCACCTAATATTAAGTTGCGCGAAAATAATATTCGTGCACAGCAATGTATCAAATCATGTTATCGCATCTATCTTTAATAGTAAGTAACAATCACTCCAGTAGTCCATTTGATTGATCCTCACCGAATTGGTATCCGGCTTGAGCCAATAAAGATCTTTTTGCCAATTGGATGGGATCAAGGAGCGACCGGGATGTCGGCGACCGGGGCAACACTCGACGCCTCAACTGGATTTTATTTATAAGCTTTACATTTGTTCTTCTTACAAGTCTACCCTATCATATTTAACGGTGGTTAACTGGTAAGTAATCATCTTATAAAATTTACAAAGTTTTATTCAGCCACAAAACCAAAATATGCAGTGTATTTACGATAAAACACGAACACTTCTAAATGGAAATTCCGGAGTAGGTTCGTTAACAAGCCAACTTTATTCATTAGCGTGTATTGTCTACCGAATTTATTCGTCAGGTCGAACACGGCCTAACTCTGACAACATTTTCTGCTCCTTGAGACTTCTCTAAGGCAAATATTTTCATCGAATTTTGTTTATCTTGCAGACACAGAATACTAACTTTACTCGTAATTTAACAAGAGTTTAATAACTTCTTCAACACAGTCTGTTAGACAAATTGTATTTATTGATACATACATGATGCATACATAAAATCACGCCTCCTTCCCATAGAGGTAGGCTGAAACTACAGAACGCCACCTGCTCCGATACTCCTACATACTCCTTTTGCTTCGTTTACGTTTATACATCTGGTCATACATGCACGCCGGTTGCCAGTACTACGCAACTGACCTTTCTGAAGAACATCACTAATATTATGTTCTTCTAAAATTAGGTCGTCCCTTCCACTCACATCTGCCTTGTAAATTCCTTTATTCATTGATTTAACAATTTAATGTAATTGGCTTTCAAATGGTTTGCAAAATTTAACCCTAGATTAATACATAATCATGGTGTTCATAACGATAAGTAACATAAAGCTCTTTGTGGAGGTCCACCCATTCGTATTAATACCGGTTTAATAAACGCCGGCTTTTTGCGGACACGAAATTTGACAACCCTTTGGGTTTTTTTAGATCACAAAGTCCCATTTTATAACATCGTATTTAATATTTTGAGTTTATATAACATTTATTACCTTTTAAGGCCTTTCCTTTATTAAAAGCGATGGTTGAACACGGAGCATGAATTACAAAACCAATGAATGCCTTTGTCTGTGAATTATCTTCTCGTGTTTCTATATTATCAAATCTTTCCACTTAATAGTATCATAATTATATCATCCACTCTTTTAAAAAACTTCGGTTACAAGCAAGATCGTATCTCTCACTATGAGTTACCAGGCCTTTTTTCTTTTTTTTTTGGGTGGGAAATCATCAAATGACCTCTCCCGCTCTGGGCGGAGCGGGAGGGCGTGTCAGACTCTTACTGACTAAAACCCACCCGTGTTCCTTCAGTTGCCTGTGCGCCAGGGCCACGGTAACTCTTTCGAACAATCCGCGACCCCGGCAGGCATCGGCCCTATTGGACCCCGTCAAGTATGCTGACATCTCTTTGAGGCGCGCGTGGAACACAACGCGCCGTCGACCCGGGCCTGGTCCTTACAGGACGGCGAGCTGCCCATTGCTCGTCATCCGCAGGCCCGCGCCTTCGGTGGCTGGGAGTTTGCTATTGACTCCCGACGCCCAGGGTGTCTCTTCCTGCGGCAACTAGGGGCGTGAGGGCGCAATGATTGCCTTTCCCTCACGCGCTTCGCCTCCTCCTTCGCGAGCATTACTGCTTCGCAGAAGGAGGTGGTCCCTCTCGCTCCGTACCATGGCCTGAACCAGGGCCGGACGCGAGAGGTCGCCGCCGCCGATCGCCGCCACGAGGACACGGCGGTGCTCCGCCCAAGCCGGGCAGGCCTCCACCGTATGCTCCACCGTGTCCTCCGGTCGATCCACACAATGACAACACCCGGGCGTTTCCTCCCGCCTTATCCGAAAAAGGAACCTCCCGATGAGTTACCAGCCTGAAACAGTAATTTAGTTTTATTACCACTTCGCAAAAATAAGAAATGTACTAAAACGGTATTCTACCAGCTATATCCGCTGGGACGCTTTTGATCAGTTTGTGAGGTCACCGCAATGCGCCCATGGTATGAATTTCCTACCAAAACGTGTTCAGAGTTTTGCGCCCATGGTGTGAAAGTCATACCAAATTTTTTTGGTTTTATTTTCATCCTTGTTTATCCTTGTATCACCACTATTAAGCAGTACTTTCCAATTCCATGGATTTGGTTTCATACGTTATCTGTTTCCGAACCGTTTGAGATATGACAACCCTAGAAGGAATTAGTCTATGACATTAAAAAATATCATTTTCGCTGTCATTGAACGAGCGACCCATCGTGAGTCTCAACTTTGGATGCTTTTAAATAATTAATATTGTACTGTGGTAAGTGGTTTTGAAGAACTAACACACCATGTTTTTTAAACCATAAAACATATAGGACAACTCTTTTTTTGCTTATTAGAATAAATCTTGTTGGAATCTGTGAAAAAAGTGTCTTTGTTCATCTTAAACAGTCGTCTACAAACGGAAACATCGTATATTCAAATACAACGCACACTTTAATATAGCCCTACTCACTAGCATTCATAAAAAAATACAACGGTCGCAGAATACCAAGAAATGACGCCGCTTATCGGGTGTGTTTACAAACACTCGACGCGCGAGCCGACGCGTAATATGACGTGTACAATGTAGTGGGAATACCTAAGCGCGTGAGTACAATTTAGTGTTAGAAAAGTCTGGTATGCTTTTTATACCAAAAGCGTCCCAGCGGCTAAGTTTTAATAATTTTAAGAAGGCGCTAGGTAGAAAAAAAATGTGGATACAGCGCACCACGGCGGCGCATTTTCTAAACATACGTTTCTTACTCGCTCGTCTGAAAGGCGAGCCGACAACACCGATAAACCTGGAATGGTGTGTAGCAATAAAATACGATGGTACAACCTACACTCATGTTCCTACAAATAAAGAATCATGTATCTTAAACAAAACTACTTAATGATAATGGAATTATAAAAACAGCTTTGTACGCATTTAATTAATTACATATAATAGGTATTAGTTAATTAGATACGTAGGTACATACCTGTGTTGTAAATTGATAAGTACTGAAGCTGTAATATTTCCATTGTTGTGATTTACCCACATAGGTATCATATACACCATCATCATCTTCAGGTATGGAGGTACCTAATTAATGAGGTTCATTCAGCAGTCCGCCCGCCCCCAATCTAAAAGCAAATAACCAGAGTCCATGAAACACGATAAAATAGTCGATAAAACAATAGAAACTAAGTAAACACGCAGATCGCAACTATAGCTAACGAAGAGCGGTGAGTCGGTGCGCGAGCGCAACGGAACTTGTACTACCTGTCTAATGTGCAATAGACACACCCGTGTGTCTCATCAGTGCGCCTCGGAAAAAAACGCTGTACGGTATCGGATTTTTTATTAAATTCTTTTTATGTAAAAAAAAAAACGTAACATACGTACGTTTTCTTTAATGTTTTTTTATTTTTTTATAAGATGAAATAAAATCCTCTGAAACCGTTTGCTTTTTATATATTTTAAAGATTTCGCACCTTTTTATCCATTGATTTTTTATCAAATAATTATATAATAATAATAATAATTTATATGCAATGAAAGGCTAAAACTTGCTAAGGTTAAGTCTTTAGTTTAAAACTATTTTGTTTAATGCCCGCCTCTCTTCACAAAGCGGGTCAGATATGCCCAATGAACTTTATGTGCCTTTCTGAATTAAATGCACCGCAATTATATTTTAAATAGTAACTAATTAACTTCTCATGTTCTGCCTGAACACAGTTAATTGCACTTGATTTTTCAAAAAAGATATGATAAAGAAGATTACCATGACTTTAGAATAACATAAATAAAATAACCTCAAGTGTCGTCAAATACGATATGAACGATTTAACATGTCATCTCGTATCCGACAACATATCGAAAAAGTTGTCGAGACCCACGTAAGTTCCATTCACAGCGATGTTCACGACAAATTCGTCAATGCGACTTTAAAACTTAAAGAATGACAACCTGGTAAACTTTTTGATGATTCTATGAATTATTTATTAACTTTCGAAGAAATTAATGCTGAAAAGCTTGTCAGATTATTTCGTCTTTGTCTTAAGTTCATAGACTTATTTTCATATCTCGGTTTGCAAGTTGCAGGTTGAATTTTAAGAAAGGAGAATGGATAAACTCATTTGAACTGAGCTGACTCGGATGACTGACATTTAGAATATGGCCTGAGTAGGCCATATTCTAAATGAAAATTTAAGAAAAAAAAATACTAAACCGGGGTTAGTAAAATTATTTCTTAAATTCTGCAATATTTGTATGCAGTCTCTAATAATGATTTATCCAGATGTTTTCATAATAAACCTGAAACTAATTCGAATCCAAATGATAAATAATTTTATTTCAGTAAATCGGTTTGTAGAAACACGTCAATCATATTTTTTAAATTACAGGAGGTCGCCGTTTCCTATCTGACTACGTTGAGAAGAAAAGCCGAAACGAACTCACATGCCACAGTCTATTTTAAAGTCCACACATAATCTTGGTCAGATCATGTGAAGTCCATTTAGATTGGTGTCTGAAATTATCTTTTGAGGAAAGACCCACACATATTAAGTGGACCTGTCCAGTCAGTGCACGAATTAGTCAGTAACCGTGCAGCTTAACTCAGAACTTAAGGTGCTCAACGATTCAACGAACAATGCCAAGAATAGGACATTTGGGTAGGCCGCATTAACTACTTAATCAGCCAGACCATGATTAAAACTGAAACTATGACCCACATAGTCCTCACATTCACAATACTCCAAATAATATAATACTTTTTACATTAAATATTCATGCATGAGATAGCATTTTTTTTTTAAATCGACATTCAATGTATAATAGTGTTGGAGCAGCTCAATCCCAAGCCCTTTTCTCCACAATAAAGTCTTTCACAGTATAATAGGTTTTTTGGCATAGTTTCCGCTTTATAAAAGATTTGAATTTATTAAGGCTTAGATCTTGAATGTGGCTAGGAAGCTTATTATAAAAAACGTATACATTGGCATCTAAACGAGCCACCTACTTTCTTGAGCCTGGTTGTAGGCACAACAAATTTTTGTTTGTTCCTAGTATTTATATTATGGATATCACTGTCTTTTTTAAACAGATTAATATTGTTATGTGCATACAAAAGATTTTCATAAATATACTGAGAAGGCACAGTCATTATATTAATCTCTTTAAAGTCTCTGAGTGTCTGGGACTTAATTTATAAATTGAAGAAATTGCCCTATTTTTGTAAAACATAAAATTTCTAAATATTGGCGGTATTTCCCCACAACAGAATACCGTACGCCATCACACTATGCAAATAACTAAAGTATACTAAACGGGCTGTCTCTAAATCAGTTAAATCACGGTTTATTCTAACAGCGTATGCTGCAGAGATAAGCTTTTTTGACAATCTAATCGTATTCATGATTTTATTCTTCAGATGACGTCTTTTAGGTCTCGTCGATGTTATTCCATTACCTCTTGTCAAGTCGAACCAATCCAGCCTACATTCCTCTCATCATTATCATCATTTCAGCGAAAGACATCCACTGCTGGACATAGGCCTACTCCAAACACCGCCACTTCGACCGGTTTTGTACTTCTCGTATCTAGCGAATTCCTGCGGCCTTCAAAAGTCCATCGGTCCACTTTATGGGAAGCCTTCCAAAGCTACATCATCCAGTACGCGGTCGCTACTCCAGAACCTTTCGGCCCACCGGCCCCATCGGCCATCTGTTCTGCGAGCAATGTACCCTGCCCACTGCCACTTACGTTTGACAATCGGGCTATGTCGATTACCTTGATTCTCCTAAGATATATGGATCTCTTCATTGCACATTCGATCACGTAGGGAAGCTGCAAGCATAGCCCTCTTCATTGCCCTTTGGGTGACTTACAGCCTTCCAATGACGCCCATTGTGAGCGATCACGTTTCAGTGCCATAGCTCATCTCTGGCAACACGCACAGGTCAATGACTTTCGTCTTGAGACACTGTGGTATGTGAGTCGAGAAGATATTAGTTATATAATCCTCTAAACTAACATTACCACAAATTCCAAAAAAAATACTTATCTGTTTTAGTTTTCCCCTCATGTATCGATCGAACTTGCTAAGTTTGGTAATAATAGAAAAGTAATTATGTCTCGTTAGCGACAGTTGAGCTGAAGAAAGTTTAGTAGCTACTTGTTGAATTATTTCAGAAAGATGTCTGACCAAGTTTCCAAACCAAAATACGAGTTACATCATTTTTACAAACCTAAATGTGCTAACAGAACTTAAGTCTATTTTTCGTTCTTTACTTTTCTTTTCCTTAACTAGACACATTGCGTAACTGCAAAAGAACCCCGTATTTTTCTGTTCAAAATGACTTAAAGATAACCAGTAAGGAGCCTAATAATAACTTTTAGTAATAAAAGTGAATGAAAAGACGTTCGAAATTGAAGCAAGTTCCTTTGATGTGCGCTGAATCCGTCCCGCCTCATTGCACATTATCCCGACAATTGAACCGTGAAAAGCATCGAACATTTTAAAATTTCTCTATGCACTTTTACTTCAAACTTGCCTGCTAATTACTTGATTAATTACTGCAGATTTTATTAAAATAACGCAAGCAATATTAAATTCCCGGGTAATATTCTGCGGGAAACTCCTTCCAAAGGTATTGTTTGCGTCCCGGCTGTTCTGGTTCATAAAATGTACAATAGGTGTCCTAAAACAACATTACTTAGCTTTTAGAATACAAGTATCTAGTTTGCGTTACAAGTTTCTGAAATAATTAATTATAGTGCCCGTTGTCTGACAACCCAAGAATTATTGGGAAAGTATGTACCAGAGATTTGATAATAAATTGGATACATAACTTTGAACACTAATTCAGTCATATCTGATTAGACTGAAAGCTGACTCTTACAAAGTTAGGATGTCTAACTATGACCTAGACTAGTGCGATTTCAAGAAAAAAACAATAAATTTCTATACATAACACCACTTTATTTATATAAAAGAACAATAAAAGTGCAGGTCCCATAACTCGCGAAGAGCAGTCACTGATATTAGATTTCTTTAAAAAGCACTTAAGAAAGACTTGACGGATCGACCAACAATATCGTAGGACTCATCTCACTGTCTTATAACATTGTAAGTCAACATTACCTAGCCGATATTAAAACGTGGAGTTTGACATAAAGACAGTTTTATTTGATATTATTACATGAGATATGTGAGAATCCATTATTCATGAGCCCGCAAAGTATTAGAGAATAGTTTGTATGCCCACTCTGCTAAAATATATCTAAGTTACCTACCACTTATTTGCTAATACAGCAAGTGAGTCTTTCAAAAGTTATATTAAGTACCTTGTAGCTTCGCTAGACAAGACTGAAGCCATACGTAAGCTGATATAAGACGGTTCACTCGATTGAATGTTCATTTTTGTTTCATTCCACGTGCACTCGACACTGACAAAATTACATAGGAATGTTCATCTGCTCCTTTCATTTCTCTTTTCGATTATTCGGTAGGCGAGTACTTTTGAATAATTTTGTGTTCAGACGTTTCACTTCGAGTGAAAGATGAACAAAATGAACAAAAAAGTTACAGCACTAAAATCTAGGATGCGGACTCCTTTGGTTGGGTGGAACGCACATATTTTGCCTTAAGCGTCACACCAATGAAAGTGAATTTAAATACCTTGTGTAGTAGGTTTATGCATGCTTTTGTTCCCACAACGAGGGTGAGTATGAGTCCAAATACGCAAACATGTGCCGGTGTCGCCTGTGGCTACATACAGCGATAACATATTACGTAACTAAGCTTTAACATCATAACATTGCATAATTACCAATCACTACCTAGTTAGTAAACTAGAATTTAGATATAGAATTGACAGGGTTTTGTACGTATACAAACAAGGAATGAGCAATGATCATCACGTTTGCTCATTGCATATTGGAGAGCACGATGATGAAGTAAGCAAGGAGAAAGGAAGGAAAGTCCTTGTCGTAATCTGTGCTTTCCTATACCTAGTTGATAGAGAAACTAAGGAATTTGCAAGTCACTAGTAAATCGTCATTGGGCAAATACTAGTCGATTTATCAAACGATGATGTGACATTGAATAAACTTATAAATTTACATAACATCACGCCTGTAATCCCCGAAGAGATAGCCAGAGGTGTAGCTATAGTACTGATGCCTACATTTCGGCAGTTATGTTTAAGTCCCATGTAATGAAAGCGAGCCTATTTATTACCATCAACCGGGAATAAATCCATAAGAATTTCCTGATGGAAAAACCGAATAACACTTTGCCCGACTTGGGGTTCGAACCTAAGACATCATGCTTAGCAGTAATGCTTGCAATCACTAGACCAAATAGGCACCGAGGCAATGAGGGACTTTCAAAATATGTCTCTCAAAAGATATAGGTAATCTAATAAAAAACTTTTTTACAAAAAATTAAACCGACGAAAAAAGAAACTGAAAAGCAAAAAATAAATATTTCAGTCTAACCAAGCTCTTAAATTAATGTAAATTACAAATTTTGAGTCGGCGCCAAACATACAAGGCGCCATGAAAACTTATGGCAGCTTGATTGATCGTCGTTAATCGATCTGCGGTTATTGTTTGGCGCCGACTCAAAATTTGTAATTTACATTAATTTAAGAGCTTAGTTAGACTGAAAGCTTTATTTTTTGCTTTTCAGTTTCTTTTTTCGTCGGTTTAATTTTTTGTAAAAAAGTTTTTTATTTCTCGCTTTTCAGTTTCCGTTTCAAATAAATGAAATTATTTATTTATTTAGGACTACCAACAATGGCTTACACTACAGATGTGTTTAAAAAAAACATGAAATGAAAACTTAGTACAGTGGATTAATTAGGTACTTTAAGGTAAACACCACATTACCCAAATTAAATTATGTTAATTGACAACTTGGGTACATGACAACTTTTCAAACAATCTTAATACCGGGGAAAAATATGCTAGATTCAAAAGTCATCATAAAGGTTTCATAACAAATCAGACAAACATTCAAGAATTTTAGATTTCAGCTTAGGGAATCAAAGTGTAAATCGATTAGATCGCTATTACATAGTAAAACCTTGCAAAACCTAGCATATAGACAGTTATATGCTATACCGATTTTCTCTGTGGAGGACGAAGAGTAGTAACAGGTCTACCCGGAATTCATGACGGACGGGGCACGCAAGATATTGAGTGCGAGCAGTGGAGGCTAGTCGATAATTCCTTTATGAAATTTACATAAAAACATTGCGTCGTTTAAACATCTTCATTCTTCTAAAGTGTTGAAGAAATTCAAGCTATTTTTTTTAATAAGAAGATGACTTTTTAGCTATGCCAACAGAAACAGCTAGATGCCAATCAAAGCGTTTTTGAACGTGTTCTAGACGCAAACTATTCGTAGCACAGTGCGGCCGCCACATCATATTACAGTATTCTGCTACATATCAACTACAAAGTGTAAAGTACACTGTCTTATGACAAAAACCCAGCATCTTGGACGCTTTTTTGGGGCTTGTATTTAAACGCCTACTAGAAAAGTGCCTATTTTACTACCAACATACATAAAATAAAATATATGGTATACATAAAAGTAGAAAACGACTTTATGAATTATATGATGAACGGACTTGTATAAACACTGCTGAATTTAATTTATATGTTAAGAATTATTCAAAATTATTTAAAAGAGTTTGCAGTATGGCCAAGTCACGTTATTTGAGTTCAAAAATTAAAAATAGTAGTAATGTAATTAAAATGACATGGAGTATCATTAACAGCGAAACGGGAAGGTCATGCAACCGCTGTAGTAACTACACGCTTGATATTGATGACAATATAATTAATTCAGATTCCCAAGTCGCCGCGGCCTTTGAAAATTTCTTTGCTGATGTTCCCGTATCCACTACTAAATCTCTAAACTCATCACCCACTGCTGCAGAGTCTTTACTTAAGGAAAACGTTCCTGTATGTGATTCTGAATTTCATTTCAAATATGTCACCTGCAAAGATATAATTAAAACCTTTCACACATTAAATGTTAAAAAGACCGCAGATGTATGGGGTAATTCTGTGGACGTTGCTAAGTCCATAATAAACATTGTAGCACCTACTTTAGCTGTTATTTTTAATAATTGTATTGATCGTGGTGAGTTTCCTGATCTTATGAAAAACAGTAAAATAATACCGTTATTTAAATCGGGTAGTACATCAGACCCTACTAATTATAGACCTATTTCAGTACTACCTACCTTTAGTAAAATTTTTGAAAAACTTATTTTGAATCAAATGCAAGGATTTTTTAATAATCACAAATTACTGCATAACAAACAGTTCGGTTTTACGAGGGGTCGTTCGACTACTGATGCCGGAGTTGAACTTTTAGGACATGTTTATGATGCATGGGAGGACAAATGCGATGCTTTGGGAATCTTTTGCGATTTGTCCAAGGCATTCGATTGTGTTCTTCATGAAACATTGATCAGGAAACTGCACCACTACGGAATCCGAAACGCCTCTCTGGATCTTCTTACTTCTTACTTAAGTGATAGGATTCAGAGAGTTGATGTTAATGGAAAAAGATCACCCGGATCGGTAGTAAGAATGGGGGTCCCCCAGGGCTCAATTCTTGGGCCATTTTTATTTCTTATTTATATAAATGACTTGCCTTACCTCATAAAGGATAAACATGATATAGTGTTATTTGCAGACGACACTTCACTTTTATTTAAACTGAAACGTCAGCAGCTGATTACTGACAATGTAAGTAGCGCCCTTGCAATAGTAGTTAACTGGTTTAATGTTAATAACCTACTTCTTAACGAGAAAAAAACTAAATGTATTAAGTTTACGATACCTCATGTCAGACAAGTAGAAACTAGTGTTCTCATAAAGGGTGAAGTGCTGAAACCCGAAAATACCACAGTTTTCTTAGGCATAACTTTGGATACCAAGCTTCAATGGGGCCCCCACATAGATAAATTGTCAAAAAAGCTTAGCTCTGCAGCATACGCCGTTAGAAAAATTCGTGGTTTAACTGATTTAGAGACAGCCCGTTTAGTATACTTTAGTTATTTTCATAGTGTGATGTCGTACGGTATTCTGTTGTGGGGAAATGCCGCCGATATCCAGACAATTTTCGTTTTACAAAAAAGGGCAATTCGTTCTATCTATAAATTAAGTCCCAGACATTCCCTCAGAGATAAATTTAAAGAGATTAATATAATTACTGTGCCTTCTCAGTATATTTATGAAAATCTTTTGTATGCACATAAAAATATTAATCTGTTTAAAAAATACAGTGATATCCTCAATATAAATACTAGAAACAAACACAAATTTATTGTTCCTACAACCAGGCTCAAGAAAATAGGTGGCTCGTTTAGATGCCAATGTATACGTTTTTATAATAAACTTCCTAGCCACATTCAAGATCTAAGTTTTAATAAATTCAAATATTTTATAAAACGGAAACTATGCCAGAAAGCCTATTATACTGTGAAAGACTATATTGAAGAAAAAAAGGCTTGGGATTGAGCTGCTCCAATAAATTTACACGGTGAATGTTAATTTTTATTTTAATTTGCTAGCTATTTTAGACATGAATATTTACTGTAAAAAGTATTATATTATTTTCATTATTGAGAATATGAGGACTGTGTGGCCTACCCAAATGTCCTTTCTTTGGTATTGTTCGTCGAATCGTTGAGCTCCTTAAGTTCTGAGTTGAGCTGCACGGTTACTGACAAATGCGTGCACTGACTGGACAGGTCCACTTAATCTGTGTGGTTCTTTCCTCAAAAGACCATTTCAGACACCAATCTACATGGTTCTCAAACATTATGTCCGATTTTTTTATATACACATTGACATTGTTGAATTTTATATACACAATGACATGAGTATTTACTTGTAAAGTAGTATGTTATTTTAATTATTGTGAATGTGAGGATTATGTGGGTCATTGCTTTTTTTTTCGCAGTTAATTTTTATCATGATCTGGCAGATTGAGTAATTTATGTGGCCTACCCAAATGTCCTTTCTTTGGTATTGTTCGTCGAATCGTTGAGCTCCTTAAGTTCTGACTTCCTGAGTTGAGCTGCACGATTACTGAAAAATGCGTGCACTGACTGGACAGGTCCACTCCATCTGTGTGGTTCTTTCCTCAAAAGACCATTTCAGATACCAATCTACATGGTCTTCACATGATCTGACCAAGATTATGTCTGGACTTTAAAAGAGACTGTGACCTCTGAGTTTGTTTCGGCCTTTCTTCTCAGAGTAGTCAGATAGGAAACGCCGACCTCATCTAGTTTAAAAATATGATTGACGTGTAAAAGTGTTTGTACAAACCTACTTACAGAAATAAAATCATTTATCATTTAACAAATTCGAAATACCTGCCAGAATGGATAAATGCTTATCAAATTGTGTTTCATAAAGTATTGTAGAAATGAACCTATTTTCCTTTCTATTCTATGCCATAAAGATTAATAAACGTCTTTTAATTTCTTACTACCTGCCAAGATAGCTTGACGGAGTCCCGCTTAGCGTGGCTCCTATTTCTGTAACCAACCAAACTTCGGGGTGCCCCTGACGTCGACCGGCGTGGGTTAGGGTTAATAAGCAGGTCGATGGAGCCCCGCTTCGCGGGGCGCCTATTTCTGTCTAAAGGGTTTAAAGGAACCTAACCAACCGAACCTCGGGGTGCCCCTGATGTCGACCGTCTATGGTTAGATTTGGTGAGCATTTATCCATTTTGGTAGGCAATAAGAATATAAATACAACACGTACAATTATTCTGATGAGTGTATAATTATTTTGGAACTTAAGGCGTTGTTCTTTATGCACCTCGGTATAGAGAGGGTTTATTTTATTTGAAGTTAACATATTTTACTTTGGTACTTAGTCTTAGAATGATATTTCCTAGAATTGTTTGTGGTACGTACTTGTAATAAGGAGTGTTCATATCTTGTATGAGTTTATATTTGAGTGCTAGTTTTTGATGGATGACTTTTGCTACCTGATTGTGTCTATGTGTATAGTCTGTTTTAATATTAATATTATTATTATTACTTTGCCTTTAATTATAAGATTATTTGTTCCTGTATATTTAACGTAGTAACACTTCATTGAGTTCAAATACAGTTTTTTTTTTATTTTTGCACCATTCATCATCATCATCATCAGCCTATATTCATCCACTACTGGACGTAAGCCTCTCCTAGTGAACGCCATTGAGCCCGATCCTTGGCTCTCGTCATCCAGTCTCTGCCAGCCGGATTTCGCAAGCCGTCAGTCCACCTGGCCGGCGGGCGCCCCACACTACGTTTGCCTAAACGCGTTCTCCACTCTTGAACTTCAACGAGAGATGTGACCAGCCCATTGGAGCTTCAGCTTGCTTAGTCTTTGGGCTATGTCGATTACCTTGGTTCTCTGGTGGATAACGTCGTTTTGGATTTTATCCTTCAGAGAGACTCCAAGCATAGCTCTCTCCATAGCTCGCTGAGGGACTTTAAACTTATGGACCAGTCTCACCGTGAGTGTCGACGTTTCTACTCCGTAAGTCGTAACCAGTAGGACACACGCGTTGAAGACTGTCGTCTTTGGGCACTGCGGTATAGACGAGGAGAAGACCTGATGAAGTTTACCAAATGCTGCCCATCCCAGCTGAATCCTACTATCGACTTCCCTCTCAAAATTGAGATGGGCCTATAGTTTTTATGTTGAAATTATTATCCCATTTATGTATAGTCACCATCTTTGCCACTTTCCATTTTATAGGCAATATGCCAGAAGTTAAGGATTTGCTGTTTATAGCTGTAATAAATATTACCTTTATTAATTTATAAGCATTTGAATGTTTTGAGTATGCTCTCACTGCTAATATTTAGAACTTCCCTCGACTGCCTTCCGTACCCAACATCACACCCTCTATGACAGTCATACTCCAGCTAGGCTTAAAGTTCTCATCAAGATGAATGAAATAAGCCCAAACACGATCTAACTGCTGTAAGCTGTCGAGGAGCCCTCTAGACTGTCTTCCGTCTCCATCATCAGATGATCTTCAGGTCTCTTTTCTGTTGAAGCATCATTAGAACTACGTATATGTGCCAAGTTTCAACAGAATCCGTTCACAAGGGAACATTCTGTAGGTGAAAAATCATTTAACCCCTATTTTTCTACCCTTAGGGGTGGATTTCGTTTTTCAATTTTAAATGGGACCAACTTTGGGGTATACTCTTTCCATTAAAAAAAGAATCATCAAAATCGGACTACTCGGTAAAAAGTTATGCGTGGTCATACATAAAATATATATATATATATATATTGTGTCGACTTGAGAACCTCCTCCTTTTTTTTTCGTCGGTTAAAAAGTAACATAGAAGTTAGGTATGATATCGATATGCCTAGCTCTTAGATTCAGGTAATATCAATATTTCACACAGATCCAGTACCGTTTGACCTTCTCAACTGTCAGACCTCTGGATATAAGATCAGGGATATTTGCATGAAGGGTTAAGTTAAGGGCCAACGCGATGCCTTAGATATGTGCTCTCTAAAGTACACACGTTGTAGATTCGGAACTGGGGTCATTCACCCAATCCTAAACCCTATCAATATTTTTAACCTCTCTACGAGTATCAATCGGAATTATTGCATTGGGTTATTAATAAACGTCTTTTTCTTTCTTAACGGTACAACCTATACAGGATGTTAAAAGATCCATTATATAGCCGTCAACTACGCATTCTTTACATAAAACTAGGTAAAATATGTTACACTCATTCTTATTACGACTTGAAAAAATCACACTAAGCTAAATATATATAATACTAGCTTCTGCCCGCGGCTTCACCCGCGTGGATGTCGGTATTTTCCCACGGGAACGTGCTACCGGGATAAATAGTATCCTATCATCCAAATCCATTCAGCCGTTAAAGCACGAAAAAGTAACAGACAGACTGACAGATAATAAATGCAAATATTTTTATTAAACAGGTTTTAATGATTCTGAATGTCTAACTAAAAATAATAATAATTAATTTTAATATTATCATCATTCACTTGAAATACTCTAGCGCCGCCATTGACCACGTATTGCCTACATATTAGCTAAGTTATTTTATATTTTTAAATTGTAATAACTTTTAAGCGAGAGGACCGATTTAAATGAAATAAACACTTAAATAAATAATACCTCAAGATATGGGTTCTGAGATTCTGACTGTTTCCAATTCCTTAAAACTCTTAAAAAAGAGGTACAAATTAATTTCAATAACCATGTGATTTTAAAATAATCCTCTATTTTACCCCTTTGGTGGATTGTGTTACAGAAACGCTAAAACAATATATTTTTTATTAAAATAAAATTTTCATATCCCTAACTTAATAAATGCTAAGTTTCCGATAAAAACTTTCGTCCCCTATATGACCCTCTTTTACGATTATTTTTGAGACAATAAGTAGCCTATGTCCTTTGCCAGGAGGCCATCTATCTCCTTGCCAAATTTTATCGAAATCTGTTCAGTGGTTTAGGCGTGAAAAGGTAACATATAGACAGACAGAGTTACTTTCGAATTTATAATATTATTAGTAATTAGTATATTAGTACTAGTATAATTAGTATTATTAGTATGGATTATAATGCGAAGGTTTGTTTGTTCCGCTTTAACGATAAAACGCCTGCACGGATTAGGATGTTTGTCACAAAAGAAGAACATGACATTAGGACATAAGATACTTTTTGCCGACCTCTACGCGGGCGAAGCTGCGGGCAAAAGATAGTAATAATAACATTATAAATGCGGAAGTCACTGACTGCCTGTCTATCCGTCGGTCGGTCTGTTTATTATCTTTTCACGCCTCAACGGTTGGACGGATTACGTTGAAATTTGGCACACAGGTAGACCATGACCTAGGTTAGGATAAAAGATATTTATATTTTTATCCCCATAGTACGTTCCCGTGGGATATTTTCCGACCTCCTCGCGTTCGAAGCCGCGGGCAAAAGCCAACAAGAGGGAGGCGAGTGATAGGAACTTTGTATAGCGATATTTTGAGATTATGCGAGTGTCATTTACAGAGATCGGATATTCGGATGCATATTTACCTAAAGTTATTTTTAGCTATGAAGGTATGGAAGCGGTTTCAAAAAATATTTTTTTTGTAAAAAAATCAGATGCATATTTATTTAAAATTAAATTTTAACCCCCGATACAAATATGTGTATGTACTGTAAGAGGAGGGGTGGTATGTGTTAGTTTAAACAAAAAAAACTTTTCATTTTTTATTAAATTAAGTACTATATCCTGAATGGGCGTAAATATTACCTCGGCTACAAAACTTTAATCACTACCTTTTGATCGCTACGATTTGGTCGGGTTTGATCGGGCTGAAATCTAACGTTAGCGGGATTTTTTCGATACAAAAGCGCATTATATATTAGCCAACATCTCAACTTTAGGTAAATATGCATCCGAATATCCTATCTCTTGTCATTTAATATGACACTCGTAACTAAAGTTCCTCAATTTAATTTAAACTTAACCCGGAATAATATCTTAAATATATTTACAGAAACCTGTGGCAAATATTTACTTAGCAATTAAGCTTGTACAACATGTGTGTAAGCAAATAATTCACTGACGCAAAACACACATCTTATTTAGTTATTCGAACCACAAGAAAGATCGTATCATTAATATGAAGACGTAAATCTGTCCACAACAGGGATCACAAACAGACAACGCTGAATAAAATTTGACAAAGTACTTACAAAGTAAGGAGTATAAACCATCCAATATTTTAGGCTAACTTAATACAGACTTGAATTGTACGAACAACCAGCAATGCTGCAATGGTGCGTAAGACTTGCACTGTTTGTCCTGCCACCGTCAACAGGACGTCAACGAGAAACGAGATTATTCGAACCAAATTTAACGTCCCGTTGAAGCACGTGCAATGGACACGCAGTCATAGTAAATGTATGTATTCTTTATGTATCGCTAGTTCGGCGCCGTCATCTCGTTCTCGTTGACGTCCCGTTGACGTGCCGGTGGACAAACGGCCGGCCCAGCGCCCACTGGCGGCACGGCTCGGCAAGGGATTTTTATGCGACGAATAGAAATATAACTTCATAGTATGACAATAAAATTGGAATTTCAACGGCAACGCTGCCGCGGTTTTCTTTAGGCTTGCCACGACGCACGACGTCCATAAGAATCATCATTGAAATTAAAATTTTGTTGTTATACTTAAAAGTTATATTTTAATTTTCGCATAAAATCCCTTGCCGTCGTGCCGTGCCGCCAGTGGGTGTCGGCCATAGATATCTGTGGTGTCGGTCCTTAGGTTAGGAATGGGCATTTAATGTCCGGTTGCACTAATCCTAAAACACCGCTCAAATTGACACTTCAAAGTCGTTACGACCCATCTCCCATGTTGCAACATCTTTGAAAACCGATCAACTTCTTCTATTAGGTACACACGACTTCATATCAAGCTACACATTTCCAGTATAAGCTGATCTCGCATTATATAGGATTTCAGTACAATGAGAGCTCAGCTTACTCTGGAATGTTATGGCTGGATATGTAGCCGTGTGTACCTACATATTGCCATAATTTGCATATCAGTTGCCTAATCTGGCGTTAGTGTAAACAGACATTATTCAGAAACCAAATATGACTATAGTTAGCTTTGATAACATTGGTTATTCAAAATTTCCAGAAAACAGGTTCCGCAAAAAAACCTAAAAAGAAAATTTCTATCTAAAACCACTTGATCTTTTCAAGATTCGGACCGCTTTTGCGTGGAAGTCGGGAAATCCACCTAATAATATCACAATATTTTCGAAAATCTACATAATATTATCACAGTATTTCCAAGAATCTTCTTAATATTATTACAGTACTTACTTCCGAGATGTTCCCAGAATGAATAAATATGAAAATAAGAACGCCTTAGGTAATTTCATTCCATCATTGAAATGTAGGTATGTAAACTATAAAAACATAATAACGAGAATGTTTATTGTTGTTAACGTGGAGCCCAACTGCGATAACCAAGCTGATAACCTTTAACCATTTCTATTCGGAAACAAACCTATCTTAGTTCCCGTGTGACGTAAATAAAGTGTTTATATCGGTAGTACGATGGTGTCATGGGTTTATGACGTCATAAATCCGGTTCTACGAAAGTGAGTTAACCTGTCTTTGTAAGCTTTGGGCGCAACAGTGTCTTGTGAATATTTAACTTAATTATAAATTATTGTAATCCGAGTTGTAAGGTGACTTTCGTTTTTTTTATGACTGTTTCTGGATGTCGACCGCTTATTAAGGCAGCGTTCACACCAAGCGTATAGTCGGCCGCCGACTGTGAAAACGGGTGAAAAACAAAGGACAATCAGTCGGTGGCTGAGTTGCTGTTTGGACGACGCTCACAGTCGGCGGCCAACTAAACCTATGTACGCTTGGTTTTGTCCGAGGCCCAAGTGGATAATTTATTTTTGAGTTGCAGGATATTTGAAAGACAGACTGATCATGTGGTTTCCGACAGAGAATATACCATCAGATTTCCGGCGGCGTAAATCGTAAAAAAAATTGAGAATGAAATCAAGAAGATGGGCAACTGAATTTTCCTCTGCAAATAATAACAAACTGCAAACACGAATATGACTGGCAAGTTTGGTGATTGCGATAATGTCCATGTATTCTGGGTTTGGAAGAGATTTGTGTTCAGAATAGGACATGACATATATAAGAACTGACAAGAAAATATTGGATTACACCATTATAATAATACAATTATTTTATGCAACTTCTCACACAAAAGTGGCAGTCGGCACTGATAATATAGCGACTACCAAGACCGAATAAACGTAAATCAATAAGAATGACACAGCTGATCGTAAAAGCAAACATTAACAATAACCCCACAGCCTCTTAGCGCACATACTACCATATAATTTTATTAGTCATGATTTATATAGTTTATTGCATGAAAACATCATACCATATAATACCATGAATTAAAAAATATTTCTTAAACTCGAATGTCTCATAGTTCTCAAACGGGCTTAAAGTAGAACTGCAAGCTAAAATACTAGAAGTAGTAGTCGAAACTAAGTCGTACAGTCAATTTAGTATCTACCTGCAATTATTTTTTTTCATGAAAGAAGGTAATCGATAACTTGGACTTGGTATTTTGGGTCCAAGTTATCGATTACGGACATAGAGAAAGAAATATTGTCACAGAAGCACGTGCATACACAAAAGATGGGTAAGCATTCTACCGCTGGACTTGCTTATGCGGGTTGCGATATCGGCGGGGTAATCGAGTAACATACTAACAGTAGGAATGGCTTTTTAACCGACTAAAAAAAGGAGGAGGTTCTCAAGTCGACCCGTATTTTTTTTTATTTTTTATAATTTGACTGTTCAACAACATTCATTGCGTTATTAGCGTTATTGAGTAGACAAATTTTTCGAACGTATGAAGCAATGGATTAGCAATATCCTTCAAAATGATTCGAATTCTTATCAATAGTGAGCACACTATTAATTACTATATACTACTACTACTACACTACACACTACTCTACTTTACACTACAGTACTACACTTACTATTACACTATATGTTATTGTTATAGTGTGCAATTAGGGTCCTGGTCTTTTCCAGTTACTTTGTAAACATACCGACTAGAAAATACCTTCGCAACCAGATTCTCTAGACCAGAAAGACCTAAGAAATAAGCTTAGATGGAACGCCATCTAAGCTTATTTCTTAGGTCTTTCTGGTTCCATTCTGATGGCTGCAATAGATTCTGATGCTTCTTATTGCAACCCTGAGTGACTTTAGTTGGCCAAGATTCCTTACAAGATCCTTCCGTTGGGTCAGAATTTGCTTGCACCAGATACAGATGAGTTCTACGTCGAAATAAAATTACCGGATGGTGTGATTATGCGACCACACGAGACTACCGAAATGTAGACTGTGTCATACAAAATTAAAATCTCCATGGTCGTATCCGCAAATAAGATAATCCCGATCAGCCATGCGGACTTTCGAGTGGTTTGGAAAATGAATTTATTTAAGCAATAATGCACAAACTTGTGGTTTTTAGGGTTCCGTACGTCCTAATGAAAAAACGGAACCCTTGTGTGTCTGTCTGTCTGTTCGTCTGTCACAGACAATTTTCTCCGAATCTACTAGACTGATTAAATTGTTTGGTACACGTACGAATTTGTGTAATCCAAACACGCATGTGTAACGTAAATAAATGAATTTTGAATAAAAGGGTCGCTTTTGGGGGGCATACTTGAAAATTAAAAACAATAGTTATGAAAACTGTACCATGTAACATATCAAATGAAAGGGCTTGTTGTGAGAGTCTCAAACATTATTTTTGTATAATTTTAAAATAAACAGTTCCGAAGTCATTTAAGAAAATATATGAAAATTTACCATTCCTCTACCATATCTCCGAAGCTAAAGAGCCTAACTTTAAAAAAAAATACTGAATTTCGTTCTTTGCTTACAGTTTACAAGAGAACCTATAAGAATTCTATGGTCTTAAAATAACATAGTAAATCTTTCAATATTGCGCGTACAAACTTACAATTGCAATTGGAATGTATGGGAGAGTATGTTTTTCAACTACAATGTCAAGTTTGTTCTTGGGATCTGGGGGTACCGTAGAACCCACGCCAAAAAGAGTTAAAAACAAAAAAAGGGGCACTACCTAACTTTTCTCGAAGCGTTTCGTCGTATTTTCATACCCTCATTGCTTTGGCCTGGATAATGCTAGAGGGCTCAAATTCTCAGGATAAAATGTAGTTCGAAGACTTAAAAAACACACAAAGTTTCATTTTTGAAGCTGTTATACTTTGAATACCTAAAATACGTCGGTTTGCGGCACTGTCTGCAACACTCACTCGTCAAAATCTCTATGGCATTTCCCGAAGTCCTTGAAAGCTGAAATTTGGTATGCACGCTAGGATTTGCACACAAACAACAAAATTAGAAGACATTTTTAACTTTCACTCCCCAACCCTCTTAGAGGGAGGTGGAAGTCTGTATTTGTTACAGATATAGGTATACATTGTTATGAAATCTAGATTAGCATGTACATAAACAACGAAGAAGAAACTCTTTTTCCTTGGCTATGAAGAAAGTAACTGCTGGCGAGCAAGTAATGCACCTGCCATGTTTTGTCTCTGCATCACCCTAAGGTTGACTGGTAGAAAATATCTAAGGCATTAAGTCCGCGTTTGTACAGTATTTTTTTACTTTGCATAGAGTTTTAATAAATAAATAAATACCTTTTTCCCCGACCATGCCAGTAGTAAGGGTTATGATTATAAAATTTCTGTGCTATATCAGTACATTATCACCGCTAAAATAAAAATAAATAAAGCACAGTACAAAAAACTTTTTTGCAAAAAAACAACCGACTTCCAAAAAAAAATAACAAAATCAAAAAAAAAAAAAACGGAAATCGGTGGCAAAAAACTAAAATACAGATCCAAAGACACCGAATTCCGAAATTAAAGTTATTTTTGATTTTGTTGTGTTTTTTTTTTTGGAAGACAGTTGTTTTTTTTTTGTAAAAAAGTTTTTTATATTTCACTTTATAGTGGGTCAGTAATTAATTTGTCCAAGTTACAATAGCCTAATGTCAACTGCTCATAACCTTTTACTAAATATTGCTTTTCCCGATGCAGGGACGTTAATTGTTAAGGAGTTCTCCTGGTAAAAACCAGAAGATTTCACCACATGCATTGTCACGAGCATAAATTACTTAGCAACCATATTCAGGTAATCAAATTGCAACCCGTGAAATGCTTATTACTGAGTAGTTCCGGTGGCCACCTCTGGTATTCATCATCAGGTGCTTGTGGTGCAATGGTGCTTTCCGAGAGCAAATGCACGACTTAGGTACTATAAAAAATACCCAAATCACTATAGGTGTGCCTATAAAATTTAAGGATTTCCGTCGATTTCCATGGAATCCCCTCATCAGATTCTGACTCAGTGACAATGGAACCACTTCGAGAGCATACCAAGTCAAAAAAAAAAAACAAAATCGGTACACAATTGAGGAAGAAAATCAGTGAATATTCATAAAAAAAACATAAATAGAGCCGAACATATAACCTCCTCCTTCTTGGAAGTCGGTTAAAAGGTAACTTCTGAAAATCGTTGAGGAAGTCCCTGACTGTCTATGGTCTCCATCATCAGACCTGTAATGGCACTTATAACGCATATGGGTGCAAAGTTCTCATCAATATAAATGAATTAAGTCCAAACACAAGGTAGCTACTGTAAACCGTTGAGGAGTTCCCTTAACTGTCCTTCGTCTTCATCATGAGACCCCTAATGACAGTCACAACCAATCTAGGTGTCAAGTTCTCATCAATATAAATTAATCAAGCCCAAACACAAGGTAACTGCTGTAAATCGTTGAGGAGTTCCCTCGACTGTCTTTCGGCTCCATCATCAGATAGACTCCAGACCTTCATTAAATTTTAGTGCTTTAAACCACTTAATGAAAAATTAACAAAGGCACTACGATTTTCGAAGGTTTCCCTCGATTTCTCTGGGATGCCATCATCAAATCCTGGTTTCCTTATCATGGGACAACCCTTGGAATATCTACTTTACAAAAAAAAAAATGAATCGTCAAAATCAGTTCATAAACGACGAAGTTATCCGCGAACACATATAAAAATATATAATATTATTCGGTCGAATTCAGAAACCTGCTCCTTTTTTGAAGTCGGTTGAAAAAGAAATGAAATCCCACCAAAAACATTTCATGTAAAGTAGGTTACTACTACCAATACTTACATAATGCTTTCACTGTTAAAAAGTTATCGGATCTAATGTAGAGCCAAGCCTCTAACTCTATAAGGCCTTACTCTACAAACCTTAGATCTTGGTCAAAATACCACTTGGCCAGAGAAAGCCTTAAAGACCAGTGACTTAATTTCTTACCTTATGGTAAGAATGGTGGGATAAATGGGGTTATCCGCATAGGAGTGTCTGTACGACGGCCGCGAAATGGCCAAGCCGTACATTTTGACGAAGATGTAAGATTTGTAAAGTTAAGCCTTGTAGAGTTAGGGGCTTGGCTCTACATTAGATCTGTTAACTTTTTAACAGTGAAATCCTTATTTAAGTCTTGGCAACTTACCAAGCAATGTTTTGGCAGGTAACATATTCATCGTACGGAATCCTCTCCACGCGAGCTCAACTCGCACTTGTCCGGTTTTCTTACTAACTTAGTAACGCTTCCTGGAAAAACACATAATGTGTCTACCTTATTGTAGTGGTGAAAATTCGTCAGTAACTTCCGAGGCTATCCCGAAAACAGACGCCGCGCCGGCGGAAACTTCGCTTTATAATATGTAGTGATAAGCGACTGATGTATTTGGGGTATATTTTCCTTTTGCTTCCGGCTTACTTAAGGAAAGTCGCAAACGTAGTAAGTACATTGTATGATAACTACGCCAAAGGGTTCTGTTTTGTGAAACAAGAAATCGCGTATGACGATCTTGTTTTGTTTCTGTTAATTAATTTGAAACATTTCATGTATTCATTCAGTTTTCTCATCACTTCCTGAGCCAACAAAGAAACAATCTTTTAGTTCGAACGATTGCTCCCAAATCTACCAGATGGAACGAATTTTTCTTTGTTTATACGACGAGCGCCGTGTTGTTTGTCGTGAAAATATAGTAACAATCTACTTTTATAAGAAAACTTCTGCGACTGTTCTAATTGAACGATATTCTTTTATATACAAATACTTAGCTGTTAAGTATATGTTCACCTATTATATCGCTTCTATTTTCTTTCATTCATGTCGCAAATCAATGTTTTACTGAAATTACGGTGCTTTTGTCCCAACTTCCGTAAGACACAATTAGGTATGTCAACGGTAATTTACGGTTTGACTTGCGTGTTTACTTGGATTGCCCGACTATAATAATATAATTGTTTTTGATTTGTTTATTCATTTGGTTTTATTTACTATACAAGATACTCGTGAATGAATACCATCAAAATGCATTTTTTTTTATACATTAGTGATAGTTACCGAATGCATAGGCGCCACCCAGATTAGAACAGAAGCCCTCCGGTTACCCAGATCTTTTGCAGATGGTTTAAACAGACTCCAGAAGTTGAGACCTAATCAACTTCTGGAGAGAGGTGGGCTGGTTTGAATAACCACCGACGGCCGCCATGGCTCACGTACAATGGTCCAATTGAAGGTCTAAGGCCCACTAGCACCGCCAATCACTAAACACGCTTAGCGCTAAACGAGTTTAAAACATAATTCTGTTTCTGTTAATGTTTCAATATGACAGAATTATGTTTAAAACTCGTTTAGCGTTAACGTGTTTAGAGTTGGCAGTGCAAGTGGAACCTTGTGCTGAAACCAAACCTTCTTATATACATCATATAACATTAGTGATAGTTACCTACGTTGGCGATCCTAGTGGAAATAAGAGCACAATCGTGCTTTTTTATTTAAATGTGAAAATATTTGTTTAGAGAACCCTTTATGACTCCAGTTGAAGAATGACAAAGTATAGAAAAACACTGTTTAAGTCTTATAACTATACCATAGGTGGTCACATGATTTCGGAATCAAAAAATATCCTTCTTTGGAATGATTGTAATAAAAGTAATAACATTATATTCTAACTAGCAATTTCTTTTGAATATTGCTGTCGTCAATCTACTTTATGTAACACAATCTGATCCAGACATAATAATATTGATTTATTAATATAATACGAACGATTTGTTGATGTTATTGAAATTGGATTTATCGTATATTTATTGGAGAGCAAACAGTTTTCTATTGAGAAAAGAAAACTCTCAACAGTATCTATTGTGATTCGTAGTTCACTGCTGAACAAAGGTGCTTTTCATAGCTCAAATAGTTCGTTCTTAGTCTCTCACTTACATTCTCTGTATCTGCTTTGGTTTTTATGCGGAGAAACTCCTGCAACTCCACCGCATAAAACTCAGTATGTATTTTAGGCCGGATATTCTCCAAAATTATAAATAATACTTCTCCGGTCAAGCCAAACCTATAACTTCAGCCAACAGCTTGCTGCAGCTGGGCTTCACCTCAAAATATATGTCAACACCAGAACACAATTCAAAACAATCGACCACGTGTCACCATTTCACAGCATAAGCTTTCACAAACACTATGACGTTGAGAAACGTGCCGTCAATTTGCGCCCAAAGTCGTCCCCTGACAACAAGCTAAGCACTTAACGTGAGCTACAGATTAACTCGGCAATACAACACGTGTAAGCCCCGTAAACAAAACTTTTCACCGCCGTGTGAGTTGTGACAAACAAACAAAACCGTCCGTTAAACGTTAACCTTTGATCATAACTACGTGATCTGTTGGGATCTCGGTATCACCCACCCACGAAAGTTTTCACATCGACCCTTTGCTCCGCCGACAATAGGTACTTAATCGATTAAGATACAACCATAAAGAAATTCAGTATACTCGCAAAAATAAAAATAAAATTCTTGGTAATTTCTTAAGCATTTTTGGAATAATCTCCATTTACCAGATACAAAGGACATAGCAACGCTATTTGTTAGGTGTCCGCTTGTCTATGTTGCTATAAACATACCTATATTTTACTACTAGAAATTGGGTACTATTCGACGGATAAAACAATTAACCGCTCCATTAGTCTTGATCAAAGTTGTAAATGTAGCTCTGTGAAATCCTAGGTCCGAACAAAACGTTATTAGGTTTTAGCGTTAAAGAGTTCTTCGTACTAGATAGCACTAGGTACGTTCGTATTGTGATCGGAAAACTTTAATCGGCTCGCCCCTATTACCTAGAAATTAACCCTAATGGCGTCACGTCAGATTACCCAATACTTCGTGGGATTCACAATGTTACCCAGAATCTAAAATTGATTTGTATAATTAATGATAGATCTATTTGATTAATATCCTTTTTATTTTAAGTTTGAATCAGAAATTACGTAATACACTCGAGAGCAATGAATCCGGGTCACTTAAAGAATGTTAAAAATCTCGGAAACTAAAAATGATAGGTTAATGCAATAAATTGTATTTAATAGACAATGTAATACTCCTTAAATGAAAGTAAAAAAAATATGAGTCACTATACATTTTATTAACACAAAATTACATAAAGAAAAAAACTGCTGATCTCTCCTTAAAACAAAAATAGGAAACATGAAATTTTTGAACTTTATTACGATTTTCTTGAATTTTAATACTTCGTATTGCCTCCTCGTGCTTCCATTACTGCGTTTACGCGGTTTGGCATGCTGTACACCAAGTTCCTTATACGATTTTGGGGAATATTCTCCCATTCCTCTGTGAGAGCAATTTTGAGCTCACGAAGCGTGATTGGGGGAGGGTTTCGTTGTTTTACGCATCTGCCTAGCTCGTCCCAAGCATGCTCGATCGGGTTGATATCCGGGCTGCGCGCTGGTCACTCCATACGAGTAATGTTCATCTCTTGAAGGTAGTCATTCACAATCCTACCTGTATGAGGTCGGGCATTGTCATGCATAAATATAGCATCCTCACCTAAATTGACCATAAATGGACCAACGTGATCATTGAGGATTTCTTCCACATATCTTACGCTAGTTAAAGAGCCATTTTCTATGATCACCAGCTCTGTGCGACTTTCAGAAGAAATTCCGGCCCACACAAGTACAGACCCACCACCGTAGGCTACTTTTTCTTCGATGCATGCTTGCTTGAATCTTTCCCCTGGTCTTCGATACACTCTGTGTCTTCCATCGTGCTTGTAGAGCATAAATTTTGATTCGTCGGAGAACATAACTTTTGACCAATCTTCAATACTCCAATTTACGTGGCTCTGGGCATATCTTAGTCTTGAAATACGATGCCCACGCTCCAGTTTAGGGCCGTTTGCAGGTCTAAGGGGTTTTAAGTTAGATTCAGCAAGCCGACGTCTTACTGTCCATGCACTTGGGTTACTTCCTCCGAGGCGTCGAAACTGATTTGTGAGTTCAGTTCCTGTGAGAAAGCGATTTCGAAGCATGGTGTTCACCAAGTATCGGTCTTCTCGTGCTGTGGTACACCTGGTTCTGCCCGTTCCTGGTTTGCGTAGGTTAGAACCAGTTTCTTCGTAACGTCGGAGAACTCTTTGTACTGTTGACAGCGACACACCGACAGTCCTGGCTGTATCGCGCTGACTCCGGCCGGTTTCCAGCATTGTAAGTATTCTGGTGCATTCTTCAGGCGTAAGCGACATAATTTCAGCTTGAATAATGAATATAGAGCACTATCAACATGGTTTATGTACCCACATAAATGACAGATTACAAACAAAAGCAAAACCAAATGCTGTAATTTCGTAGTTCCATCTTCGAAAGTGGCCCTTTTTCAAATTTGTTTTTTTTATGATATAACTTTACAATAACTAAGAAGTTTTAATACCTTCATTTAAGGAGTATTACATTGTCTATTAAATACAATTTATTGCATTAACCTAGCATTTTTAGTTTCCGAGATTTTTAGGATTCTTTAAGTGACCCGGATTCATTGCTCTCGAGTGTATATTAGGTATAAATGTATTAGCTATTTATACACACAACGACATGATACATTTATTTTCTATATTCCCACAATAAAATTATACAAAATTGATAACTTAGTTACCGTTTGGTTTTTATTGCCATACATAAATTCATGTATATTTACCGTACATAAATTCAACGAATTCATTTGTACCGATGGCTGGGCTCTACGCATAAAGTGTGTGACTAAAAAATAGCATCGTTTGCATTTTTGTCGATGTTTACCGATAAAGGTGTTGATACACGGCTGGGTCAAAAGCAGCCAGATGTATTGACTATTGATATCAAGGCTTTGAAATATTATTTTCTTCAAATGTGGTCTAATATTGCCAGCGTTTTGATACTAAGTTAGATCTTTCTTCTAAATAATGTAAATAAATAAATAAATAATAAGCGCTTTTTTCTATTATTTTTGTGAGTCAAGTAGTCAGTATTATTTTGCCGTTGTCCTGCGCCTGATCTCTCTCCGGTCGTGTCGGATTGCCGTCCCATCGAATTAAGAGAGTGAGTGAAAAGTGAGTGCACCTGTGTCTGCGCACATAATTGTGCACTATAATATCAACCGCGCCAAAATACGGCCTGGAGGGCTATTATTATTATTTGATTGTGTCAAGTGTCAAGCACATACATATATTATATATAAATATATTCATGAAACTAAAACAACAACTAATAGCTTCACTGAAATCAGTTGCTCCGTTTCCGTTGTAAGACAACCTTTACCTACATTTTGTTGTATTTTGTTTGTAAATTCGACATGATGAAATATTCATGTCACATTTGCACACAGATCTGGGCGATCAGTCAACCGCGAAATAATGCAAACACGATAAAGTTATGGTTGCTTCGGGGTCCCGAATGTGGTGCCAGTTATCACTTATTTAGTTCGTCTCGGTTGACTTCGGCGGCCATTTTATAAAACTGACAGCAACTGTCAGTTACGTGCACGGTCATTGTGCACTCCTTATAAAGTTACTTTCTTTAAGCTCTGGCATGACTGTCAAAATCTCAGTGATCTTTATTGTCGTTGTAATAAGGTAGTTTTCGAGTTGCTGCTATTGACCAATCTGTCAAAATCACAGTGATTTTTCTATTCGTTGCAATAAAGTTTGCTGCTGTCAGATTGCAGATAGCTGTGAAATAACTGTGAAAGGACTGTGGGCCATTTTTTATGCACTGAAGCAGACAGGTAACAAACTCTCAGTCGGTTCAGCAATCGGGTAATAAACAGTTTTAGACCCTATAGAAAATAATAGGTTGACTAAGTAATTTAGTACCTACACAGTAATTTAGTTTGTTATTAGTTTTAGTTTAGTTACAAGGATGAATTATGTAAAAGTTGTTATTTATGTACCTATATTTAATTTTAATTCTGAATTACCTTGATAATATTTAGTGCATAGTAGGAAAACGGTGACATGAGAAGGTTCTATGTTGTAGATGAAATGTCAGCAGTTTTATTGAAACCTATAAAAAGTATACCGCCAGTCAGTAGTCGCCCTTACTCGTAACCTTTCCTTGTATGTTTGTTACTGTAGCCACACTTCAAAAAACATTGATTAAGTAGGTATCTATTCTACGGTAGGTACTTATCTACTGATGGCACTCTTTTAAAAGAAAGAAATCATGGGCCTTTCGAGCACAATATAATATAGTTATAATAGATATACATATAATAGTAGTATAGGTACATGAGCAGTGGTGGCCCAGTGGTAAGGTTGAGGTAGATGTAGGTTGAGGTTCAAACCCAGACTGGCGCTTTACTTTGTGGAAATTATATTATTCATCACCACTGCTCTCAAAACGGTGAAGGAAAGCATCGTAAGGACACCGGCATATCCTAGAACCAAAACTTTGAACCCGCACTGGGCCCGCGCGGTGGATTACAGCCCACTCCCTCTCGAAAAGAGGTTCCAGCAGTGGGAACATTTAGACTGATTATGTTATGCTATACATATTATAATATACTTTATCATACTGTTGTTTGAGTCTTCGTGTACAATGGAATAAAAGCAGACGGTAAAATAATGTTTTTTTTATTCCTTTAATTTAAACTGCTACAAGGATCTTTTGGCGATTAAATGACGTTGACAGGGGCGCGCTGTTGCTAAACAATTGTTTTGTGAAATATATTGAAAAATCAAAATAGCGGCGTTAGTTCTGATTCATAGAACGTATACAAAATGGAGACGACAATACGACAATAATTAAAAACAATGGATACATAAGATTATTTTGTAAGTATCAAATAAATCCTAACATTTAAATAAATAAAAAAGTTGTATTTTTCAAACAAATTAAATAGTAGAAAGTGATGAACCGACTGGGTTTTGCCGATTTCTGACTAGTTATAGTGATTAAACTATTGGATATATTTTATTGAACACACTGGAAACGTTATTTGATATATCTACGAAGTTTAATTTACTGTCGTATTTTCGTCTCCAACTTGTAGAAACTTAAAGGTCAAAATAGGCTTAATATTGTTTAAATACACGTAGCCTATTAACTGCATCAAAAACCTAATAATGATGGTGTTCATCGTTCAAATTCGATAGGCTGCCAACCACATTCTTGGTAACACAATCTACCCACGTAGAATCCCGCATAATGACTGGGGGCTCGTTTATGCACTGCCAATAACCCCAATATGTAGATGACAGCCAATATGAACACGATATACATAGATACATATAACTACGTCAAAGGCACAATACCTTCTCAAGAATAATATGGCCAAACATTTCCATGGTATTCACACAATGGCCCAAGCTAGAAATTGAAATGGCCACAGTTCTATTTACATTATGCATTCTTGGGAAGAAATTCGCGTCAGTTTAAGAGCCATCAAGAGTAAAAATGTTAAATCTAATCCAATTTAAAAGTCACGTCGACTTCCATCGATTGCAACTATTTCATTAATGTACGTTTTCGTGAATTGTACATTTTTGAAATTCATTAACCAGATGACTACTCTGAATTTTCCAATACATAACATACATATTGATATGCAAATCAGTGCCAATGTCAATGGCATAAGCCTACGTGTTGCCGAAACGCGTATGTGAAATATGTACAGTGAATAAATGTGTAAATAAATAAACAAAACAATGCAGTTGATTGACAATACAACAATGCATATTTATGTTGTTGACAGTGTGGACGATAATTTCGAATCGGCAAAATAAGTAAAAAACAAAACAGTGAAATTGGAGCACGGGAACTTTCAATAGGTTTTGTATTCCAACACATTGGCGATTCTTTTCTTAAATGAAAGATTTTCACTCTGCCCCTTTTTTTTTTGGGTGGGAAATCGTCAAATGACCTCTCCCGCTCTGGGCGGAGCGGAAGGGCGTGTCAGACTGTTACTGACTAAAGCCCACCCGTGTTCCGTCAGTTGCCTGTGCGCCAGGGCCACGGTAACTCTTTCGAACAATCCGCGACCCCGGCAGGCATCGGCCCTATCGGACCCCGTCAATTATGCTGACATCTCTTTGAGGCGCGCGTGGAACACAACGCGCCGTCGACCCGGGCCTTGTACTTACCGGACGGCGAGCTGCCCATTGCTCGCCGTCCGCAGGCCCGCGCCTACGGTGGCCGGGAGTCGGCTATCGACTCCCGACGCTCAGGGTGTCTCCTCCTGCGGCGACTAGGGGCGTGAGGGCGCAATGATTGCCTCTCCCTCACGCGCTCCGCCTCCTCCTTCGCGAGCATTACTGCTTCGCAGAAGGAGGTGACTGCTTCCCATTCCCTCTCGCTCCGTACCATGGACTGAACCAGGGCCGGACGCGAGAGATCGCCGCCGCCGATCGCCGCCACGAGGACACGGCGGTGCTCCGCCCAAGCCGGGCAAACCTCCACCGTATGCTCCACCGTGTCCTCCAGTCGATCCACACAATGACAACACTTCACTCTGCCCCTGTCTTTACACTAATGATTTAATCTTAGTAAGTAGTATTTTTTACTAATAGACAAGGAAAAAGACTGACATTGTCATGCTCAAAGTAAAATACAAAGTAAACCCATCAATGTATTATATAACCTTGAGGGCGCAGCAAGTGGAGCCGTCTAATTTTGTTACGAAGTTACAGGAATCACAGAAAAAGTTGGATAAAAGTGTCACTGGTTGGTGACAGTTACTAGAGTAACTGTCACCAACCAGTGACAGCAGAGCAGAGCCTCGCATCGATGGTTGTGTGGCGGTGGTCTTATGACCAATACAGCAGTTCGTCGTGGACGTGATACGCCACGTCTACGACGAACTGCTATAATCCGGCACAATCCTTATGATATTCAAGCTGCTGAACTAGTACCATGACCACTTCTGGGAATAGCTATTCGTTAAGCTTAATATAAATTCATGAAATCTATAAATATTCAAAGAAGTGCATCTCAAGTCTGTAAAGTGTAAACATTTTTTCCGCTCACATCCATCATACTGTTTACTTCAGGTAGCTATAGAGAAAACGCGGCGTCGTAAAGAAATGTCTTCCCATTTCTGAAGTTAGTTTCCTTTTTACGGAAATACAAGACGTGATCTGTTTGGCCTTAATCCAGTTCTTGCCTTGGATGAAACTGTTGTTTTTCCTTATACAATTATACCCATACAGGATATACGGAGCTTGGGTAACTTATTATGTTCTTATCGAACTATTTTGTTGTAACTCTCCCAACATATTGGCATTTATATAAACGTCTTTTGTCAGGTAAATTAATAGATATAAATAACAACTTCATTTTCTTTCATAAATCTCAGTCGTAATGTCCTCAGTAATACTTGAACAACATAATTAAATGTCAGCGCGTTGCGTACCACGAGGACTTGTTCGTTGGGGCGCGGGAAAAGAGTTCCTGGAAGGAGTTGGGGGACGCCTTTGCCAGGAGTGGAAAAGACCTGGCAAAAAAAAAAGAAGAGAATGAGACGAGAACAAAATTATCAGAAATTCTTATTAAGCACCGTTTAAGTCGTCAAACTTTCATAAAACAAGTATTATTACCAGAAATTGAATATTCGGATGCATATTTACCTAAACTTAATTTTCACCTATGAAAGTATGCGGCTACTTAATTTTTTTTTTAATTCAGGTGTACCAGGAACACCGGGAATGCATAACTAGTCGGGTGTGTAGTATGGAAGTTACGTCTAAAATATATTTCTTAAAAAAACAACCCCGGGATATTGGATTGCATAACCATTCAGATGCACATTTTTTTTAATTACTGTTTAACCCCCGTTGCAAATATGTGTATGTAGGGTGTAAGAGGAGGGGTGTTGTAATGTTTTCGATACAAAAGCGCATTCCATATTAGCCAACATCTCAATTTTAGGTCAATATGCATCCGAATATCCGATCTCTAATTATTACATGATACCTACTTTATTAATATAAATTATCAAAGTTCTAATAAATAAAGCTTCCTATTAACAAGAAATGAATCAACAAGCACTTGTAACTTAATAACCGCTGTCTACGATCCGTAAGAAGGTACTCGTAACAATGATTTCCGCGTTCTTATCAAAGACAACATCGTAACGTACTAATCTAAATTAACGCTTAGTTTCAGAGCAAACTAATCAGTTTTACTGCCAGTAACTTGGTCCCTTCGTCGGTCGGTAACGACTGCTGTAATTTAATTTTTGCCATGATCGCTTCAGCGCAAATCGACTGTCTCTTGTTGCCGATAAAAAAGTTTCGACTCTCATTTAGCGCGAGTCAATACTCGTGTCGATGTTCATTGAAATATATTCTATTTATTTCGATATTTTCGACTTTATTGCTCCGATGGGACTTGAAACTTTTTAAAATATGAGTTCAAGTCTTTGAACTCATTTACACAAATTTTGACTAGGTATCCACTGCTGGTTTTCAGATTTTCCTACAAGAGATAATGTTCTCTCAAAATTCCTTAATAAGCAATTCAGAATATCATTATAAATTCATGCCTATCTACTTATTTTTAGGCAACATCCACTCTCGGTTACTGAAAGCCTGTTCAATTTTCTCATCAGTAAATCTATTGTAAAATCTCGTTTCAGCTGTTCGAATTAGTTTCCCAAAATATCAACAGCCAATAGTATTATTTGACTTGAGATATTGCGATAGATTAAAGAGCGTCCAGTTGCCAGGGTTTACTAAATAACTAAAATATCATTTGATAACAATCCATGTGGACACAAATAGGATTAATCTTATGGATTAAATAAATAAATAGAAACCTAGCAACACAATAAAACAAAAATATCTCAGCTCATTGCTAAACATACCCGAACGACGACCCATAAGAAAAATCCCTAAAGGTTCACTATGAACAAAACGTATTTACTCAAAGAGAAGCTAGTGACGCTCCTCATTCATTGACATACGTGACAATAAGGGATAAGACAAATTAGTGTTGGAAAAGGAGCGGACCGTAATGGATGGTAAAGACGCTATTCTCATGCAGGTTGCGACGCCAAAGCTGCTTGTTAATTTTCCACGTTCCCCTTAATGGTAAAGTAACACACAAAGTTTCCCGCTTGAATCAAAGACGGCAACACTGATTGGGGCGAGGCAGCCGAGCGCATTACATTCTAAACATTGGTATGTCTTTGTCTTGCTGATTAAATGAAAATAATTAAAGGAGTTCTTTGCCTTTATTTAGTCCCGGGCCGCTTGATATAATCCTTACCATGCGGACTCCAATAAATCATTTATTGTCCCCGTACATGACGTAGGAAGGGCACTGAAACTGTTTCAATGGCAAGTTATGCAATATATTTCACGTCAACAAAGTCTCTGTCATTACTACTTGTGTATACCGTAGTAATTGCCGTCTTAACAACTGCTATAAATGTCGTTCGTGGAATCCAGACTTAAGACGTGCCAATACTGGCACAATTGTTGTAGCAAAATTTAACATCCTTAATAAACTCTACTATGACGATCTCTGTACTAAAAACTTGATTGTACCTATGAATATTACATAATAAATGGTGTTCACTTGTAGTATAAGCTATTTATAAATGAATATATTGTGTCTGGACTGTCGTAAATCATGTAAAGCCTTCTTATATCCTTCAAAGGATTTTCCAAAGGTATAAAGTAGGTAGTTGGGTATTTGTCTCAATGAATTCCTAAGCAAGTGCCTTTTATCTATGAATGGCTGGCGCTGTAATAATAACTGAAAATTAGGTATTATAACCCTTGAATATATATTTTTTTCTTGGGATAAGATTATCACTTTCATTTATTCTTTGGAACATAATAAAAAAGAGTAACTTATCATAACATCAGGCCTGTATTCCTCGACGGAGATAATTTAAATAATAATAATAGGAATAGGAAGAAATGAGAATTGTCGTTAAAAATCTGTCTGCTGGTAATAGAATATGACAGAAGATCTTTTATTCAAAAGACCTTGAACCTTGAAATTCTTAGTATTATAATTACGACCGAACCCAAGAACCCATTTCCAATGAAAGACTAATCGTTATTGATGATAGACAGTATAATTCTATCTGTCCTTGAATGTTGTCTCACAATCATCAATAAAGGCTACCAATCTAATGAAAACAATACATATGGTTCTATACATTTCCCTCCGTGCGTTCCGTTACAACCAATATCACTTTAAAAAATAACGTGTAAAATAAGCCTTCTATAAAATAACTTCTTTAAATTTAAATTCTTAAACGACTAGATTAGTAGAGTTATAATTTATATTAAATTAAAAGTCTAAGTAAGTAGTAAATTATACAAGATTTTACTGCATTTTGCTAAACAAATTGTTAACGCTAGCGAGGAGGAATTAAACGTAATTGACAGTTTAACCTGAGAAACCCCAAATCTTGTTGAGGTTACTATTAATTAAGCGTAACTACTCACTGCACTTTTATTTAAACTAAATCTACTGTTAATAAGAACTTAATTTGCTCATATTATTATGGTCAATACGGCATTCATATTAGTTTTTTTGATTTGAAGATTTTGAAGATCATTTTCATATCAAAATCATTTTTCCAATCGGATAGCTCTGTTACGATTTCAAAATCACTTTTTTACACTTTTTGCTTAACGTATGTACAGTCGCCAGCAGTTCAAGCTACACGGACTGTCAAATTTCTCCAAGCGATTTTAAACCTTAAAGTTTTGAAGATTAAGTTCAAAATCGAATGAGAAATGCTGGCGACTGTACTTTCACATGAATCGGACGTTTTAAATGATTATTTATAAAGTGTATTTTTTTAAAGTAAATATTGCTTAGTTAGATACCTTTATCCCTGCAATTCGGATGATAGACCTATTTGTCATCTTTAGTACTTTTGTAACAAAATCTTTCTGGTTTATTTTATTACCTTCATCTAAGTACCTACTACAAAATTTATAACAGGAATCCCAAGAAATCGGTTGCCCAGGCATTTATTAGAAAGTTTTTGGCATTTCCACATTGAATAAATAAATTTTCACATGAAAGGTTGTTTTAGAGATAAATGTGTTTCCTGAATTCATGAAATCCAAGGAAATTTGATTTGAATTGCCCCGTTATCCGCCTACAGAGCGTAAAGATTTATGAATAATAAACTAGACTGCAGCCCTTTGGCGCTACTCGTACAATTTATTTCACTGCTTGAGTCCGGTCGTAGCTCGACTATCAAACAAAACGACTGCCAGATTGCCTTTATAAACAAATTCACTGGGTTGTATTAATTTCGAAAGAGTCGCAAACTCTGCCGGTTAGTAGTTAGGTAACAATATCCCGAAACTGTCTTTGTTAAACAAGCCCAATCCACCATATTTACATTGAAAGTTTTGAATTAGAATATTCCGCCTGAACTTTGTTTAAAATATATAAGCTGGAGGAGGTATAATGCAAAACCAATCGCGATAAAGCGGAAACTTTTGAAATGATACGTACACGTGGCTGATTAGGTATTTACAAACAATTTCGAATGTTACGAATTGTTCGCGGAATAATAATTGTGTTGTTATTTGAGTTAACTGATTTGAAAAGTAGGTTTTTGAGTTTGCTATTGTGAATACGTAAACATGACACGTTGAATAATATGAGGCTACGGATATGCTGCGCATACATATTAATGTTTTCAAAGCAAATTAATTGGATTTGAATTCGAGCATTATTAACTCAAAATAATAAAATATTCCCGTCATAATTTTCGGTCTGATGAAAAAATACTAAACAGAAAACATGGTGTTTCCAATGTATGTTAATTGAATTCATTTCATTTTATACTCTAGCTGAAAGGTCCCTTCCAACCGTTATAACACTGTTTCTTATATCGGACGAAGTATTTGGCAATAATACGGATTTCAATTTCAGATAACGCTAGGAAATACTTGTAATTGTGTATTCAATGTATGATCGGAGCCATATTTGGCACAACAACTGTGGACTGTAAAATTCAATTCTGTTTTAATCTCTTTATATCTAAAAAGCTTGTCCGACCTATTATGTTCATTGGTACAAAGTAGCCAAAATACCCTTTTGAATATTTCAGGTGTTCTATTGATACATTGTTTAAAATACTCTATACCTAATATGTACACCATAAAAATTACATATATAAATGTAGAAATTACTATTGCTATAACTTATTTATATACAGTTTATTTTTATTTTTTATTTTTATATATCTCGGGACCATGGGTCACGGACCTTTGAAAGGCGTACGAGGGGCCGAAGCCAACTCGCAGAGGCCCGTTAGACGCTTTTAATGGAATGAGACACCAATCGACGATTATCCCTGTACGCACTATGCAAGTGCACCCAAGGACAACCCCCGGTTGGTGTAGGACTATTACAGGATATGGAAAGAAATATATTGGATTATGGGTTTGAGTGGCTAAAGTGACTGGTTACCAAGAACTATGGAAGGACTATGGCCCCTGCCTGAACAATATTATATATATACACGAATAAAATGGCAGTAGGTGACTTGCACACTCAATAATGGCCGCCTAGGAACTGCCGCTAGCAAATAGTGAGCGTAGCGATAAGGGGGCAACATGTCCTGAGGGGCTTGAGGAGTGGAGAGGGATTCCACGGCTATCAGGACAATCCCGGAAGTACGGTCAAGATCCCTACCAGCATCTTACTGGAATACTTCCTTTCTCCGAGCACGTTTGCTCTTGCGAATCTCCACTCAAGCCGGCCAATAAATGCAAGAACGAGGTGGGAGCTCTGTTTCTCATCATTGTTCACCCCAGCCGGCCAATAAAGGCAAGCCAGAGGTGAGAAACAAGTCTTCTCCCGTGAGATTGAATTGAACAACAGCTCGCCACATGCTGCCCTGCGGGTTTCTGTATCTCTCTTATTCTGGCTCCTCACCCTAGACCTTTTTCGGCAAAGTAAACTCTACCATTATCTAGAGATCAGATGGTCTCTGTAGATCTGTAGCGATAAAGTTTATTTTGCCGTTTTTGCGATTTTACTTGCGCCCATCTGCGCGCAAGCCCCACCACGACGTCAACGTAAAGAGACGGCGGTGGGGTTATTTTTTATTATTATTATTATGTATTATTGTGTTGTGCTTATTGTGTTGTTGTTTCATTTTGGAGTTTTTATGATTGTTGTTGTTGTTTAATGTAGAATTTATATTATTTACTATTACTAAAATATTTATTTAAATATTGTGTTAATTTATATCAAGGTGGGTTAACCGATTACTAAATGAATAATATTTTTTTGGAAGATGGCACTAATAAGGTTGACAACACTAATCTATGTTTGATGCTAAGTTGGATCGATGGTCATTGATTGTAAGAGATTATTGGCAAATATAAATGTTTTGCAGGAACAAAGCTCAATTCAATATGGTGAGTTTTATTTAAAAAATCATTATTAGGTAAAGCTCACACTATCGATATGCATACTTTGTAAGTTGATGTATTTCAGGCCGTCCAATAACTCGTTGTAATAAAGAAGCCTGCATAATGTTAACGACTTTATAATCACGACAAAAAGTGCCACAAATGCTTCTGGTGAATACCCCAGCCATGTCCTGATAATACTTTAAATAAATTGAGCAATTTAAAACTTTTCTCGGTAATTTAATTTATGTGCTGCCCCTAATTTAAATAACGATCCATCTACATTCTATGGGTTATGAACTTTGACATTATGAAATAATGTCGGAGACGTTAATATTTTATGTAGTGTTCTAAAGTATTGCTGCTTAGTTAATTGAGATAGAACTTGGAACTTTCATTATTAGTAAGCCAAACAGTTGATGATGTTCTTCTTCTTCTTCTTCTTAGCGTCTATGATTCCATTTATCAGCTTTAACAAAGCTTCGACCAAAATTCAGCCACTTCGACAGCGTTATCGTTGGCCTCTCAAAGGTCTTTAATAGTGCAGGTGTTTTTGCATAAAGGGCACGACAAGAGGTAAGGTATCGTTTGCGATGTGGCTCCACACAATTGATGTTATAGGAGTATGCTAGAAACCGACTACCAACCTCGAATTAATTGGTACTCATTACCATGGTCGTTTCAGTAAAAGGTCCCACAGGAGCCTACTTCCTATACATTTACAAGATACTATGACAGCGCAAGATGTGGGCGACGTGGGCCACAGCCCGCGGCATCGCGCCCCGAGGGAGTTCGTACCGCGTGGGCTCGTGACATATGAAGTTTTGGGTCAATTTTACCCTGGCTAGCTAAGCATATTTAAACATTTGGTAAGGAATCAGTAGAGTACGTTCTTAAGAAAGTATTATGAAACCATTACAAGCAAACAGAGAAAGAATGCCGTCAGTAAATATTACGACATTTCTCTCGAGTACCTATCGTAAAATACTCGAAGATATCACTTACAATTTTATGTCGACTCACAAAGACGGCACACTATCATTATAGGGTTGTAATGAGCAGTATTAAATATTTAAAGTGGAAAGTTTTCGTTCCGGAGTTCAGGTTGCTTTAAATATTAAAGTGTAAAAGAGAAAGCAAATAAAGGAGTCCAGCGTAAATTGCAGAATCTCATGCAAGTTAATTAGAACCTGTTGTTTTCAGCGTACAATCACCCTAATGTGAGTCGCAAAACTCGCAAACAATTTAAATGGAGCTGGGAGCTCCTCTCTAAGTAAGACTGAGTATATTTAGAAAAACCATATCTGAAACGAATCCACTTTAGACATTTTCTCCGTACACTGAATACAGTTCATTGCATAAGACAATGTTATTGAACAGTATTCCAATACATTTCCAAGTAGAATGGTAAAATAAAACGTGGCTTCGAGCATTTTATGAACTTTAGAACGAAGGAGTTTCTATGGACTATATTCTGTTACGATAATCGTGATGATAAATGAGATAAAGACATTGTTATCGGCTTATATTACGATGCAGTTGTAATGGAACTTAAATGGAGGATCATCTAGTTTGGATTGGGATATAAGTTGAGTGGACCAAGGTCAATAAATTATATGAATCTGTTTTTTTTTTCATATCATCGCTTTTCGTTGAAAACGTCGTGGTCGCAATAAAAGGATATTTTACAAGGGAAGATAAAGACGGTCTGAAAATCATTGACATCGTCATAGACATTCTCCAAAGTTCTTTATCATTAGAGGCATCTTAGAGCTATGCACGTTTGTTCTACATATACATTACGAGATTTTATACACAACAATTAAATAAAAATAATTAATTATTCTTTATGAGGTTTTCACTGCACGGCGACGATATGTATAAGCTATTTAGTTAATTTACTCCTCAAAAAACATGATAAGTATATAGTCACGTATGAAGAGTTTCTAGACAGGTCGTTAGCCTCTGTAGGTACGATGTTGTTTCATAGTTACAGTAGCTATTATTTTCACGTCACACCTAATGTTTTCGTCTAACAATTTCACAGTTTATTATTTATATTTCAATTATGAAAGCTGCTTCAACTTTCGTTGTTTATAAAAGTTATAATTAGTGGTTAGTGAATTTATATGCATATGTTACCCTAAGGTTCAGAACAAATGGTCTATTCCAAAAGTATGTGATGAAAATGTAAACAAATGTATCAGAAAACGTAGGTACCTAACTGTGGATACCAATTTGTAGTGCCACTTACAAATTGAATGCTTTGATTTGATTATTTGAATACTTTAACCGGAAATTCTAATTACAAATCACATTAAACACATACGCACAGTTGAGGTTAATTTAGAAGTTCCGTTTTCGTCGGTGATTTTTGAATGTTTAATAATATTATTCAGATAATAATTGTTGGAAAAAGTGGTGAGATATAAAGTTGAAGCCTTCAAAATACACTGAATGTGTTACTGTAATGAATGATTGCGTAAGAATTTAACCTGAACAGGGTTTGTTTATTCTTTCATCACATACTTCTGGAACAGACTATACATTTATGCAAACTGAGTCCGACACAGAACGACAAACATTTATGAACGTAATGTATGCGCTTTCATTACAAGAGCGTTCCAAGAATCTTTACATAGGATGCATTTCTCCCAAAAACCTCTTAATGGTTCTTAACAAGTATGGAGTTTCCTCAATCCGAAATGAAACGATAAAGCTCTCTGCAGGTAGATAGGTGATTAGATTAGGTGTGGAGCGAACGAACACATAAGAAGTAATGACATCAGCCCCGGCCCCTTCCCACTTAGCACTTATCCGGTTTCGATTCTTGAATGAGTTTCGTTCTAGCTATATTTTCCCACTTCCACGTTGTACACTCTTGCTGCTGAATTAAGTGAAATAGACATTGGACGTGTTTCACAATAAAATAAAAACATTGTCCAAAAATTGCACCATAGACATTAAACCGGGCCTCAGTAGGATTCCCTGTGTCGTGAGTACCAAGATAAAATATTGTAACTGACTCGTCATTTTAAAAATGGGAAGCAAGGTCAGTGGTGAAGTCTTGGGTTCAATCTCCACATCTCACAAAGCGTTTTTTGGTTATATCATTAGCAGCCCGGACTTGTAAATGCAAGGATTTCTCCAAAGTCATCGACGAAATGTACCTATATGTTCCTACTAAGTTCCCCTCCACACAATCCTTCGGAATATGCGTGCTGGTATATTATTTGCAATATTAAACAAATAAAGAAAAAAAAAAGAAAGAATAAAGTACGACTACACAAATACGACTGCATGCACCCTGATCTAGTCATATAAGACAAGTACCAACGAGCAAAACTGCTAGTCATCCGGAGCAAGCCGTAAAAGTCGACTTAAGGCTCCCGCAGAAAGGCGTGACGCGACTCTAGTAGAACACTTTCTATGAAAACTGTAGGGTATTGTTCTACCAGAATCGCGTCGCCCCGTCGCGTCGCGCCTTTCTGCGGGAGCCTTTAAGGAAAGGGTTACGGCAGTAATAATAATAATAACAGTTCTCCTAGTCGTATTCCGACGCAGCGCCGCGGCGTAAACGGAGTCGGCGACACCTATTATCATTTTCCTTAATGAGCTAACTTCACTCGCGAAACCAAACTTTATTTTGACACCCACAATGGCGTCAATCGAGCGCCTTTTTAATGAAATTTTAATTGATGTTTTAGGACAGTCATTGTCCATGGCGCTACAAGCTTGACTACCGAAAGGTCCGCGTTAGCAGATAACATAAATTTGTGGATAAGTAAAAGGGAGGCTTTGGCCCTGCAGTAGAACTATATATGCTAAATAGATAAATGGGCCATAGTCATGTCAAAGTAGGTATCCATTCGTGGAAGTCACTTTACTCGACACGTAAAAAATATTTATTTAAAGTCACACAAATATGTATCTAACTACCTACTTCTTCTTATGTTCTAGCAAGTAAAAGATAAGAAAAAAGAAGAAGAACCATTAGATCTCTGTTCAACTAGGTACCTAATACATGCTACTGGTGAACAAAAATCCTTTTTAAGCACATGTTTGCCTAAAATCACAATATATTTAAAAAAAAATGCTAATGGTGCCGGTTCTCTCGTACACCGAAATAAACTAAACTATCACAAAAATTTCTTATTTTTTGCTAAGAGAATCTTAAAAGCTATTCTGCAAACAAGATTCTCCAAACTTAAAAACAATTTAGACGCAACTAAAATCGAGATTGATAATCTCTAAGTTGAGTAGACCATATACCAAGATTTGTCGGAAATTAAAATAAAGAGTGAATAAAAGTGAACGAAATGATCCGAAGTGCAAAAAAAACCTGAGTAAATCAAATAATTATCTTTAATTGTATATCAATAATTATTTAAATGAAATACAGGGAGCATAATGGTGGCGTAAAACTATATTATTGTTTATAATTTAATACATTAAGATGCAATAACCTGTATTCGGTAAAGTATTAATGTAACTGCGGCCATATTTTTTTCAATTTTCGATAAGAAAGCAACCTTTAATTTTATTAAAGGCGACAAACTATAGCATTCAAAAGTTGATTCAGGTAGCATAACTATCTTGGTTATTTAGTTTAGCGTAATAAAGCTAATGCGAAAGTATGTTTGTTTGTTACCTTTTCACGCCTAAACCTAAACCACTGGACCGATTATCATGAAATTTTGTAAATACGTTGTCAGGGGTACAAAGCGAAGGAGGAGGCAGAGCGCGTGACGGTGAGGCAATCGTTGAGCCCTCACGCCCCTCACCGCCGCAGGAGGAGACACCCTGGGCATCGGAAGTCGATAGCCGATTCACGGCCACCGTAGGCACGGGCATGCGATCGGTGAGCAATGGGTATATCGCCGTCCAGTAACGAACAGGCCCGATCGACGGCGTGTTGTGATCCACGCGCGCCTCAAAGAGATGTCAGCACTAAATGACGGAGTCCGATGGGGCCGATGCCTGCCGGGGTCGCGTATTGTTCGAAAGAGTTACCGTGACCCTGGCACACAGGCAACTGAAGGAACACGGGTGGGTTTTAGTCAGTAAAAGTCTGACACGCCCTCCCGCTCCGCCCAGAAAGGGAGAAGTTATTTGATAATTTCCCACAAAAAAAAAAAAGGAGTGCAAAAAAAAACATAGGGTACCTTTCATTCAGAAAAAAAATACTGTTGCCGAGGGAAAGAACAATAACTGTCAACGGTCACAATTACTTTAAGACGCTAGACGGACGTGTTTTTCGAATCATGATTCATTTATATTATTAGAAACTTAAGTAATGTGTTAAGATATTTTTTTTTAATTTAATTAATACATTTTGTGAGTCTAGAACTCTAGAGTGAACTCCAACACCGTTTGACCGAACACCATGAAAGTTAGCACATAGGTAATTATATATGTATTGTTAATGGAGATATATATTTTTTTTTTATGGATTTGCAGGATTTTTTCGACCTCCACGCAGGCGAAGCCGCGGGCAAAAGCTAGTTTAGTAATAAAAATGTGATCTCGAGAAAAGATAATCCGGATTTTCGTTCAGTAAGTTAAAAATCTCCGGTATTCTCGCCGCCGTATTAGGAAAGCCCTATCAAGGACATCTTGAATTTGTCTAAGTCTGTCTGTTTGTTATGTCGGGATCAGATAAGCCTCCATAATGATTTCCAAACTCACAAGCATCCAAAACTATCAAGTACTAGTGGAGAACTGTGCTTTGTAAATTTTAGTTCATGACAACTAATTTTATTCTACACCTTTTTAATCGCTGTAAAAATAGTCTGATTTAGTTTGACAACCAACATTTTTGGTGAAAACAGCAAATTCCAAATAGCTTAATTGCCATTTTCACTAAATTGAATAACTAAATGACATTAGTGCTGTCAAACTATATTATAGTTAAGTTGTGTCACTTTAGTCAATTTCAGCACGGGAAACGTCGTTTGACAGGAATAAACTTAATTTAATAAATAGTCTAGTTTAGAGAATTTTGTGACTAAAGAATCCGCACCAACATCTACCTAACCACTGTCCGCATCCTGGGATTGACACGTCAATTAGTTTTGATTGAAATCGTTGGAGTATAATTGATATTTTTAAGCTTTGTACGTGATGGTGGCGTGAATTGTTTTATTTTCCGTAAAGCGACTTAATTGATCGGATCGCGCAAGCACTGCTACATATTTTTCGGCGAAAGTCACATGTCGAAATTTGTTTATTTTATAAATTATTATTCACTACCGACAGCCCCTGGTTCTCACGGTTTATACAGTTGTACTACTTGACAAAACATCGAGCTGTCTTATTATACGTAAAATACGTTTTTTTACAAGAAAAAAAACAAACAACTTAAAAAAAAACACTACAAAGTCAAAAATAACTTTAATTTCGGAAGTCAGTGTTTTTGTATCTGTATTTGGTTTTTTGCCACCGACTTCCGAAATTAAAGCTATTCTTCACTTTGTAGTGTTTTTTTTTAAAGTCGGTTGTTTTTTTTTTGTAAAAGTCGGTCAGTTGTTTGGTGACAATGGGACCACCTCGACAGCATAATCTTTCCAACAAAAAAAAAAACAAAATTGGTCCACAATTAACGGAGAAAACGGTGAACATACATAAAAAAAACATACATAGAGCCGAATATATAACCTCCTCCTTTTTGGAAGTCGGTTAAAAAAGAGGTTTAAGTATTGCAGAAACTTGTACAACTTTTACAGTAAATCTTACATAGGACCTCCTTTTAAGTAAAAGATAATAATTATACCTGTGCTAGGAGATCCCGCTCTCCGATGACAAAATTATGCAATGGTAAAAAAGATTAATACAAATTATAGGGTAGACCGGGGACAATTGTAGGATTGTAAGGTTAATATTATATTCTGAGTTTACTTATAATTTTGAGGCAATTGTGTCAATATTCATTGATACTTTTACCGGATTATGAGTTCGCATTACCTTTAGATGATGAATATTTTGACTTAAGTGGATTGAGAGAATTAGTACAAATGACCCAGACCTTGGGGTTAGTTGTACCAGTGATGTGATGAAATGAAACACAGTGTTCTAAAAAGTAAAGTACACTTTTTGTAATGGTAATATCCAGCAGAACCTCTTTTAATGTTACTACAATCAAAACACAGTAAACTTCATAAATTTAATTAACATAAAAATAGAAAATATAAAACAACATTTTATTAGTAAAAAAATAATGTTAATTATGCACTACAAAACATGGTTATTATGTTTTGTGAGTTAAATATTTGTAACCATAACTACTTATACAAAACACAATGACTTATGACTAATTAGTCAAAACAAAGAAAATTACAAATCAACATATCGTATGGCAAAGCACTTGGATCGATTGTCCCCTTGGTACAATTATCCCCTGGTACAATCGTCCCTGATAAAATATCTATCTTTTTAATTGCTTAGCTATTCAGTTTCACTGGAATAACTAGCATTAACTTTCTTCATTAATCTTACTGTAATTAGCAGATTTCTCGTTTTTTTTATCTCAGTTATAGCAGTAGGTAAATGCGTAATGCTCATTGTTCGTTTGGTCTACCTAGAACCAAGCGATTCCATAAACACTCATTTTCTTCACTACTTGAGCTGCTTTCTTGAATATTTTTATTTTGTCTTGTTTCTCTGTTTTTTGTTTAGATTTAAGTTTATCTTTAGGTTCAGGTTTCATGTTTTTTCTTACTTCTGTAGTGTTTCTTTTTCATTCAATTTCTACTTGTTAAAAAACAAGAGAGTTGGAGTTGGGTTGGGAGTTGGGAGTTGTTAGAGTTGTTGTTTTGTTGTTGTTTGTTGTTGCTGTTCTTGTTGTGTTGTTTGTTGGTGTGTTGTTGTTTATGCTTAAATATTTATATATGAGCCTGAATTATGGTACGATGCGGGGGCTATTCTACCGTGGGGACAGTTGTACCGCTACAACTGTCTCCGAAAAATTCTTACAATAATTGTCCCTACAAGGGCTTTCCAAAATTTAAAAATCTCGTGATTTTGAGCTTGAAACTACTCAACTACAATTACAATGTAAAGCCAACAATAGTAAAAAACCGTTTAAACTGACACTGAGTGAATAATAATGCTTTGATTTTCTGTTATGAATTTATGACTAACAATAATAGATCGAAAAAACTTACTTTGACTGCTCAGAAATTTCACCTCGTCGTCACAAGCGTCCGCCTCAAGACACACGCGCGTAAAGCTGACGGTCTGTCGGTACGCGTTCTAGGCCCCCCCCCGCGGGGACGGGAAAGGGTGTGCGGAGAGTAGATAGAGATATTCCCGATGACACTACCGTACCCTGCTACAACTGTACCCGGTCTACCATACACATAAACCTTCCGTAATAATTGCTCTAAATGGTAGTGAAAACCGTATCAAAATCTGTTGCGTAGTTTATAAGAGTACCGCGGTGACATAGACAGACACGAAAAGCAACTTTAATTCATAATATGTATAACCCCGAAACCGAAACCGAGTTCCGTGTGTACCGAAATAATGTGAACAAGTTACTAAAACGTCAGATTTCCATACAAAAATGTTTAAAAATGCGTTGAGAAAAGTAAAGACAAGCCAAACACTAATGAATCAACACTGAAACGGTCTAAAATCTGACACACCACTTATTTCAACAGCTACACTGAACTTTGATCGGTAACACACAACTACGTGTAACATTACTTGTACCATCTCTCAAAGCTATTTGCACGTCATAAGTGAAGTGCATTAGTTGGTATAAAATAATACTGGTTACATAAACCTGGATATTATTAATGTACATAATATCGCTGCGCACACTCAGCTTTGTCTCTTATTACAGACGGATATTGTTGCCAAAATTTTGCATTTTATTCATATACAGTAATGTATTAGTACATTACTGTGACGCGAATGCCGTGCCTGTGTGTTTTGTTGTGAAATATTGTTTTTGGGACTGAAATGTTGCTGTTATTTGTCTTAATAACCCAGTACTTAAGGTAATGAACATACTGTATCTTTGTATGCAGTTAACTTAAGAGTCCCTCAAATGAATAGATGAAGTTTTTGATCGTGCATCTATTCCATTACCTTCACACGTCTGTCTGTGTCTTTTGTTCAAATTATATCATGGCCAGTTCAACCTATATCTATGCCAAAAACGGTCGCAAAACAACTATAAAATAATTATTTTGCATACTGGATTACCTAACTCAACCCCAACTGTACCAACTTCTAAAGCAAAGTTTATTCATTTAAAAAACCACGAACAGCTAATTAGCTCAAACTTGAGCCTACAAAAGTTCTCAGTGATCCTGCGGCGTGCACATGCACAAAGTTATTGCACAGTATCGGAACAGACTATGTGCAGAATTTTGTTCATGCGGAACCAGTGGACGTACAATGGACGCGATACGGCGCCGGTTTCGCAGGAAATGCTGCCACTGCTGTGCTTCAGCGTAAACTGTGAACGCGACGTGAGCATTGATAACGACCACTCCTGCGGGCTGTATTAAGAACTCCTTTAACTATAGTTAGTTTAAGTAACTTTAGTTAAAAGTTTGCTACTGATTCTTTGTTTTTGAGCTACTGTGATTTCAGCTAAAATGGGGATGTTTTTAGGGTTTCGTATCCAAAGGGTGCCCACGGAACCCTATTACTAAGTCTCCGCTGTCCATCCGTCAGTCTGTCTGTCAGCGGGCTGTATCTCATAAAGCATGTAGACAGTAGAATTTTTTACAGTGTGTATTTCTATATCTTGTCGCTATAACAACAAATAGTAAAATAATATAAAGTTGTAAATTAAAGGGGATCGCCATAAAAGAAACGTGTTTTTTTATTATTTGTAGTGTTAAATATTGTACGATGATACGTAACCCTTCGTGTGCGAGTCCGACTCGCGCTTGGTCGGTTTTTATTTCTAGAATGGTTATTTTTTTTGGCTTGAATTTGAGCGTTCTGTTTCTGGCGAATAACTTGTATGAAAAGTGATCAAAACCCTGTAGGTGCATAGTTAGAATTTTCCTTGTATAACGTTTTACATTAACAAAGAAATTACTTACAAATTCAAGGTTTTTAGAAAAGAGGATCCCCGTGCCGTGGACCTCTCCTAGTGCGGTCCTTTTAAACAAAACACCTGAATTTCAAATTATTCTATCTGAAAAACCTTAAATTTTAGAGGAAAATTAGAAAGCAGTGACTTTAATTTCCCAGACGCAATCTCTGTAACACGATGCGTTTATTTATTTAGTAGTAACAAACCTATTCAGTGAAAGAGTGACCTTATCCGGTAAAATATTTACTTGATCATGGTGTTTGTCCTAGTTTTCTTTGAAATTTTATACTCTATGAAAATATTGATTTTCCAATCCATTTTAATTTAATTTCTAGCCTGTATTGTTACCTCTGCTTGACTGACTTTCCTTTCGGTGCAAGTTCGTTCCGCCATCTTTGTCTTGTTCAGGTCAGTATACTGTTCAATATGTATGTTCTGGTCGAAATTCAACATAGTCGACGGACTCAGCTGTCCATTTGTCCACAAACCATGTTTGTGCCATTGGTAACCCGGAGCAGTAAACTGGTGCACTAGCTTTGTTTGAATATTGATTTCACAGTCAAAGCTTTCAGACGTTTTCAAGTGAGTCATCTGTTGCTAGAATACTGAAACCCCGTCAAATATAGGTACCTGTATAGTCTTCACGAACGCGCGTCAGTCATTGTAATTTAAACCTTACGTCAATGATACAAAAGTCACAAGACGCGCGCTCGTGATTTGCTACTACGAGTACTATACCCACTCTCCCGTAATGGCAATCTTCACACGTCTAATAAAAAGCATTTTATCGAAACGCATGCAGTCACGTATTTCTTTAAAAGTATTGAATAGACTGGATGTGCGTCTTGGAAGAATTGCTCAAAGGTACAAGACTAACCTTTCTCGCTGCTTAGAGTTCTCTATATTTTTTTTCGATGTAAGGATGGACGTGATTTTCTTCTTAGTAGGTATTTTTCGTATACAATTTTATAACATCAAAATACATAAATTAGAGCAGTGGTGCTCCAGTGGCATCGGCCCCAGTTGAGTTGTAGGTCGTAATTTCGAACCCAGGCAGACACTTTACTTAGTGTTTTTAATTTCATCACCACTGCTCTCAAAACGGTGAAGGAAAACATCGGAAGGAAAGGAAAGCGGCATGTTTTAGAACCAAAAATTCAAACACATGTGACATCTACCAACCCGCACTGGGCCCGTGTGATGGATTACGGCCAACTCCCTCTCGGAGAGAGGAGGCCTGTGTCCCAGCAGTGGGAACATTATAGGCTGGTTATGCTTATGCTATTATGATTATCTACTCACACATCCATACATAAACCGCCTTCTTCCCATGGGGGTAGGCGGAAACTACAGAATGCCGCCTGCTACGATCCTTACATACTCCTTTTGCCTCGTTTACATTCATACATCTGGTTATACACGCACGCCGGTTGCAAGTACTACGCAAGTAAGCACGCGCGCGGGCTACGCGGTTATGATTATCTGTCATCAAATATTTAATTGTGTATTCGGTATCTATTATTTGCACCTATTTTGATTTGCGGAAACCAGGTAATTATGGTTCGACAGCTCTGACCACTAGCTTAACTACTACAATCAAAGCACAATATTACAAAATCCGGTATTTCAAAAGTATTCATAATCATAAAATATTGATGCCAACGCATATTTTTTATTGCTCGAACTCGCTGTCCGCAGACCACAGTGCAAAACGTGAAACAGAAAGAAATAGACTCTACCCAATCTTTATTGTTCTGTCTGTCACATGAATTTCACCTTCGGCAGTAAGCATCTCGAAATCGAAAACGTATGCTACACTAAAATGAAATCCTATGAACTACGTGATGTATCTGCTGCAAGGAGATCCGTGTGCGGGGCTTGAGTGAGGAGATAGGCACCTACTGAAGGTACCTTTATCTATGTTGAGGTGTAGAACGACATGACATACATAAGTACATAAACTCACGCCTTTTTTCCGCCCAGTAACAACAGTACGCCACCTAAAAGGACATACATTTTCTTTTATTTAGAATCTGTAAATTGTATGATAGATGTTTTTTCTTTCATACAATTTTCCAAAACCTCCTAATGTGTTTTTCTCCAAACTCAATGATTACCGCAAAGCCACCCCATGAATTTCGCACAAACATGTTCAAATATAAATTATGCAGAATTTAACATCAAACATTTTTGACAGCAGACGTGTGAGTGATCTTTATACGATTTCTTTTCCTTTTGAAGCACGGTGCTCTAAAAATGTTTACATTTCAATCGATTCACATTTGCACAAAAGAATTCAATGTTGAATAGGTGGAGCGATTTTAAACACGATTCACAATAAGCTACAAAGAGGAATAATGCGAATTCTGATTCAGTAAACAAAATCCGTAATCCAAGTAAGAAAAACTAACAGCATATTGTGATAAAAGTCCTTATCTGTGATCTAGTTGTGTCCTATTCAAGGCCGTTTTGGGGCAAAAGGATTTTACGATCCAACGGCCTACGTGGGGCGCCTACTAAAGAATAAAGACGTACAGGATTTTGTACTATCCACATTACGCTAAATGAGAAGGGATGATACAACTACTTTCTGTAACTGACAAGATGAGGATCATCACATGATTTATTACTGCAAACGCTACAAAATGTTGTGAGTTTGGTCGGTTTTTCCTCTATTTCTTGATTTTGATTCACCGGATGTTTTATAAAGATAGTCAATAGAAATCCCTGTTGCATGATTTTGGATTCATGTAAACGTTGAGTTTACGTTTAAGAGCTTCGTAAGTTATAATAACAGAATAAAAAGAGTCATTAAGATTAAATTATGTTATACGAAATATTAAGGAGAGAATTTTATGAAGTATAGCAATGAAGTTTAATGTAACATATATACGTCAATGATGAAATCCATAACCTTCAACTCAACAGGCAGAGTTGACAGACTGATTCAAAGTCAAATTCAAATCATCTGTTTCAAATAGGCACAAAAAAAGGCACTATTGAACGTCAAAATATACAAGAAAATAGAATTGGTTCTAGTTGCCCCTTCCACAAGGTAGTTTCATATGGAGAAGAATATGCAAGAAACTCCACCGTTACTCTTTTAAAATGTGTTACAATATTATGTATACATTAATTATATAATTATATGTTAAGACGATGCACCTAGAATAAAATTACTATACCACAATACTATTATTGATCCAAGCCACAATAGGTAAAACTAACTAAATATAAAGCAAGGACAGGTAAATAAATTATGTGAAAGATACATGGTGATCACATATTTACAACTATTGAAAAGTAGATGATTTTTCTAAAATGTTAGCAAGTAAGTAATAATTTAGTGCGTGAGTTAAATTATTTACAGAATTTAAAATCAATATCATAAAAATATAAATTATACAATTAAATTAACAACCACTTTGATTTTGTCTAGATTCATCGTAATCTGTCTACTTATTGTTAATCTATCTAGGCTTGTCAAGTGCGTCCGATCTAGGGATCAAATGATCAATATTACCCTACAACAGCAACTAGCCTCACTCCTTATTATTAAATTGATTTCGTAATTGAAACCTGCAAAGGCTCTTATGTTCAAGTTTACATTATACCCACATCAATATGGACTATAAAAGCGTATTTTCATTAACTCTACTGCTGCTCACATAAACACGATTAAGACTACCCAAATTAAATACATTATAAAATATATAGGTATAATATAATAAGAATATAGAAAATCAAACATAAATATGAATACATAAATAATAGCATAATTTAATAATAATAAAAATACTTCTAAGAATTTCAGAATAATTACCTACATTGTTACTGTGCAATACCTACATAAAATTAAAATAACTAATACACATACCTAATAATATATATATACATAATTATACACCCAATTAAACACATCTAATAATTTTTAATAATATTGAATTGCTTGAATTGCTGCTTAGCTCCCTTCCTCTCTCCTAATTTGTCTGTGCCCGACAGGGTCCATATTGATCTTTTACTTTTTAGACCATCTATGTAATACATATGGAATGCAATAAAGAATTGAGTATTGAGTATTAAATCTATAAAACAAAGCAAAACCTAAGAAAAAGGCCGAGAATAAGTACCAATACTAACGTAAAGAAAAACCAAAGTTACATAAATAAAACCTCATCTTTCCTACGTTATCACACGCCTTAGCCTCAGATAGCAAGCCGGGCATTTGGAAGCTCAAGACACGTAGCTGTGTGTTCTAGACCTTAGAGCACACGCTACACATAGCCTAGATTCCTAGAATCTTCTACTAGATACGTGTGTCCACGGCTTTCCACACTGTCGTGGATTTGCTTGTTGCTAATCGTTTAAAGCATGTCACCAAGCACTTGGACGCAACACAACGTGCCTGCGAAGAAAATTAGCGGAAAATTCACTCAAAGCTCTGAAATGTCCCCAAGTGTATCAGATAGTTACGTACAGTGGGACCACTGCATTCGAGTATGATAATTTAGTTCAGTATGCTGTTTGATGCGTCCAAATCGAATGTTCTTCAATTTAAGGTAGTGAATGATAAGTTACTGCTAAAAGCTGGTGTTGCGACTACATTTGGTTAAGCTGGGATAGAATAAGCTGTAAGGGTTGCGATATTCTAACGTAGTTGGGTTCCTAGACACCCTGTGGACAATGAATATAATTAGGATAACTAACACTCTATGGTTCACAGTAACACATACTCCATCCTCAGTCTTCTCGTGGGTATTGTAATAAACAAACAAACAACAACAAACCAACAAATTTTATTTGATCAGGACTTAAACCTATTTACAATTATTGTACTTTAAATTAGACTTTACTTAGTGACAAGATACAAGACATGTGCAACTGGGCTTAAACTAGGAGGACGCGCATTTAACTGGTGCTTATAGCACAGGAGTGTGCTATAAGCACCAGTTAAATGCGCGTTAATGGAAAAGGACACTGGCTCCTGTAACACAGGTGCTATACCTAGCGCAGGAGTCAGGGCCTCACTATTTTTGTTGAAAATTATTTATGGCAATAAAGAAATTATTATTATTATAATGGCGCAGTAAGACAGTGTCAGCAGGAATCCAGCAGCTTTCTTTCTTTCTTAAGTCTACTTGCTGGTAAAATGAAGTTCGGGGTCCTTCAAAAACCTGGACTTTGCCGATTGGATAAGTGAAATTGAATTTATTTTGGAGTAACTCATTTACTTGGAAAAAACATCTGAAAGCTAAGCCGTATTACCAAAAATGGCAATTACTTTTGAGAGATTACTTTTTCGTTTTTGCCCTATAACTTGCGGAGGGTATTAAATAAACCCTGAAGCATTTATTGAAATTTGCATAAATATGTCTAGTTAAGAAGTATCTCAAATTCTTCCGTCTTGGAACACGAACTTTCCAAGGAAGTGAACCGTTGAGCAAATGTTTGCGTTATATATCATGTTATTTGGTTCAAAATTAATTCGAACTGAGTATTCATCTTGTTATGAAATCGGATAATTCAAAATGAGTTATGTTCAATTTCCTACCGCCCGAGTTAACTGAGCCTCGCATCGCATGCGAGTAGATCTACTCGTGAAATTTATCTTCTAATTAAGAGTGTTTGCTCATAATTTCATAATTACAGAGATATTACTTCACAATGTGATTTATCACATAATTCATCCATAACAATTTGTCTTGTGTATTGTTCCGTCATAATCTAGGTACCTCAACAGACAGTAGTTCAATTAATAGTTCATGTGTGTTCACGTTCCTGACAAAGTAACTCAAAACCAATATTGTAATAACGGTATGAAGCTAAAACTACAAACTAGCGTTTCGCGGAAAACTTTCGAAAATGAAAGGATTTCGCAAAGATTTTTGGATTAAAGTAAGGGTTAATTTCAGCAGGAAAAGTTTCACATCTCGAAACACGATGAAGTTTCTGACTTGGAGGACTATACAGATAATAGTTGAGTTGAGCAAGTTTAATTACTTACTTGTCGTTTTCAAGAGCGACCGCTGCCGCGGTACAGCCGTGGCGGGCCCGCAGCCTGTGGCGGTGAGCAGTGAGACGGACACCGACATCGGCTTTACATGGAACTACTTCCTACAACACGCATGTGGCCGTGTATAGTACCAATCTACGAAATATAGGTAGGTACAAATGAGTGATTTAGTTATGAATTTGTACATAAACGGAATATAGGTAGGGTTTAAACACGCCTAATCTATACAAATTAAATAGTATATGTAACCACAATACAATGAATATTTTTGAAAAAATTCTAATTATATGTATTGATTTGACTACGACGTGTTGGAACAGTCTTTTTTGTTTTTTTGGTGTGTTAATTCTTCAAATTTTAATGGCCTCTGGGCGGAGCGAAAGGGCGTGTCAGACTCTTACTGACTAAAACCCACCCGTGTTCCTTCAGTTGCCTGTGCGCCAGGGCCACGGTAACTCTTTCGAACAATCCGCGACCCGGGCAGGTGGGAACACTCTGATGCCGGTAGTATAGTTTTTTGAATTTTTGATGTTTGCCTGTTTGTCTGGATGGTTGTTCCGGATTAGCACAAAAACGGCTGAACAAATTTGGATGAAATTTGGCACACAGATCGTTTATAAACTGAGGGTACTTATATTCCGACATCCACGCGGGCGAAGTCGCAGACAAAAGCTAGTACATAATTAGCCCATAATGTTCCCACTGCTGGGACACAGGCCTCCTCTTTGTGAGAAGGAATGAGCCGTAATCCACTACGCGGGCCCAGTGCGGGTTGGTAGATATCACAGTCTTCGGATCTTTGGTTCTAGCAAATGCCGGTTTCCTCACAATGTTTTTCTTCACCTAAAAGCAAGCAAAAGCTAGTGCTGTATAATTATTATAACTGTCGCCTTAGTCTAGTGGTAGGCACCTGAGCATGGAGGGTTCGAAATCCTGGTCCGACCAGGCTTAGCAAATTGTAGTTATGTTTTTTTCATTAGGTAATTCTTAATAGCACCCTGGAGACTGGATTTGTGCAATACCCACAAGGTGGCGATTTAGTCATCTACATCCGGCAAGGGGGTGATTCTACCCGTCACACTAAAAACTTTCGCTATGAAACTCATATCCGATTAGTGAAAAAAAAAACAATTCTTACACAACAGTACTGATTATTTTGATGCATGTGTGAAAAGTTTTTTTTTTTTTTGATATCTAACTAGTGTAGTATTATAGTATTATATAGTGCCTAACACTCTGGGGAATACAGGCATGATAATGAGATGCATGTTATATAATTATAAACGTGTCTGTAAACAGAACATCACCCTAATGGCGTAACTAACTATCTATCACAATCTGAATCATTTTGAAGCCCATTGCTAATACATTGCTTCATATTTTCGAAAAATTTGTCTGCTCAACAACGTAAATAACGCAATGAATGTTGTTGAACTGTCAAAATAAAAGCTATTCCTACTGTTAGTGTGTTAGACAATTATCCCGCTGCTTATGTTTGACAAATAATTTGGTAGTTGCCGTGTTTCTGCAGAATTCGGAGAAAACATTGTTGTATCTAAACTTCTTTGTGACCTTAATTGTCAAACTTAATTTAAAAGTAAAGTATTCCACACGTGTCTGATGGTTTACTGAATCCTGTAAACATACAAAACTTTCTGTTTTAAGTACATAATTCATTTGAAGCGGAAACTTGTTTGTTAGTTGTTCACACAAAGGATTATTTGTTGTTTACTGTCTGAAAGCAATTCACAACTATAATAATTATTAGGTACAAACAAAAACAGGTACTCGTGCCACTAGTTCTTAGAAGGAAAATTTGACGTTAATGTATAACCAGTCCTGTAGAAAGTGCTATTTTGTCACCAGCGGGGTAGTTGCGTAACACACTAACAGTAGGAATAGCTTTCATTTTGATAGTTCAACAACATCCATTTCGTTATTTGCGTTGCTAAGCAGACAAATTTCTTGAACATATGAAGCAATGGATTAGCAAAAGGCTTCAAAATGATTCAGATTGTGATTGATAGTGTGTTACGCCATTAGGGTGCAGTTCTTGTCTAGACTAGACATTTACACCTTCGTCCTTGCTACGACTACTTTAGAATTTCAACAAGACTGAAGCTTAACTTTGAATGTCAACCAAGCGGTCATCGCCACCCTTTTTCAATTAATTAATTAATTCTCGCCTTAAAGTTCAATTCTCAGGTCGAAACACCAATTGTAAACAGTTTTTTCGTTGTGTGTTGAGCACCATTTTTGAGGGAACATATCACTCTGTCCTGCCGAAAACCGGTTTCACATATGTTGCTGAAACAATATAATGCAACATTAGTTTGCCATGAATACGTGGCTTTATTGTTTAATTGGAATAAATACTAAACGAAACAATTGATAATATAGGTGTGACGTCATACTTCTAATGAATTGCGCTTCAAATGAATACTTGATAGAACACCTAAACTGTTTCATATGCGTGGAATTGGAGATCCGACGTTGAGTACAACTGGCTTTGAAATACGGTAGGTCAGGATTGTATTTAGCTTACACAGTCGACCAATCAGAATATGATACGTCACGCGACTCTCGAGTCTCGACAGTCCACTACATCAAAGCACCTAGGTACTTGACTATCACTCCTACTTAATAATTCCCAGTACAGCGCAGTTGCTGTATTATATTATAAACTTCATATGTACAACAATAGAGTATGGAGTACTCTTATATAAGCAGTTTTTTATGAGAAAAGTTTTATATTTTATTTTAGAAAAGTATTTTACGAATTGCGGTCAGCGACCTCGCCCAGACAACCTTCTTCTTCTAGTTAAATCATTGTAAGCCTATCTTAGGTACTGTTACCTATGTTTTCTAAATATTTATATAAAGAGAAGGTTCTGTACATTTGCTTACACGAGAAAATATAATGTTATGTAGGAAGATAGAATACTTAAATGGACAGAATTTCCGTACCTACCTTTAGGTAATTCAGTTTTACATATATATCTATATACAGCATGGCGCTACAATGGTGACATTAATTTAACACATGGGTGGCCTAGTGGCCAGTAACAAAAAAAATATAATAAGCAAGTTTTTGTATTAATTTAATCATTTAATTTTTAATAATTAATTTGTAATTTGGTTTAACTTCAATATGGGTGTATTCCTGAAATAAAAATGATTTGATTTGATTAATGCTGAAATGAACCGTTTTGGCGCAGCCGTGAGGCACACAATGTTGTTTTTAACACATTTTTTTTTGTTATTTGTATTTTGTGTTTCACGAATATTTTTTTATTGTTACTGGCCACTAGCCCTAACCATGTATTAAATTAATGTCGCCCTTGTAGCACTACGCTGTATATAAAAGGAAACCGTGACTGACTGATCTATCAACACATAGCTCAAACCACTGAACGGATTGGACTGAAATCTGGCACACAGATAGATATTATGACATAGGCATCCGCTAAAAAGGGTTTTGGAAATTCAGCCTTTAAGAGGTGAAAAGGGGGGATTTAGTTTGTATGAAATTCTTATTCCTTGACTTAACACACTTGAAACTTGGCACGTGTACATATCTAAGTAAATTATAAAGATTCCCAATTTTTTATTTTTCGAAACTAACTCCGTAAAAGGGGATTTAGGGGGTGGCAATGTTTGTATGGAAGAATTTTAACGCGTGGTCCGATTAACTCAAAAGTCAGTAGGTGCTTATACTTGAGACCAAGACTAGAGAATAACGTGTATGAGAGGTTTTACTGAAATCGTCCCCTGAAGGGGCAATGGGGTTATTAAATTTTTCAGGGCAGTATTTTACTGCGTGGCTTGATTAACTCAAAAAATAGGTATAAATCGACACCTGCAAGGAATAACATTGTAACTAATATTTAGTAACTTTCCAGGAGAGGGCGTCAAAGATTTAAAAAAATCTCTCAGATTTCGGTTAAGTCTTAATGCCAACCAGGCTAGAAAATATGAGTCAATGAGGGAATAGCTACATTTTCCTATCATACTTCTATCCTATCAGACTTAACCAATCTTTGACGCGCTCTCCTGTAAAGTTACTAAATATTAGTTACAATGTTATTCCTTGCAGGTGTCGAAATAGTCTTTAGTTTAAGATATGGAAAGATCCCAAACGATTTTTCAAAACACCACCCCTTTGGAGGAGAAAAGAGGAGATACAGTTTATATGAAAAATCTTATTCCTTTGGTTAATAAACTTGGAATAAAGATAGAAGTAAATAATAAAGATTGGCACTTTTAGTTTTTAAAACAGCACCTCACAGAGGATTAAGGGGGTGTCAAGGTTACTAAGTAAAGGCGCTGTCGAATTAACTCGAAACTCAGTAGGTACTAATACTTAAAATAAAAAAGGATGCGTTTAAGGGTTTTTAAAACCAAGACCTGACGAGGTGGGAAAAAGGGTAAAAATGTTTGGATTTTACTGCTTGCTTCAATTAACTCGAAAATTGGTATAAATAATGTTAAATCGTACAATGGAAACGTACCAAACGCTTTATTTTTAAACAAGCCCTGTCGTTGTGAAAAGGTGTTAAAACAAATTAAAAAAAACTTTTTCCACTGATCTGTTAACCTAAAAATTGGCCCGAATACTTATTAATCTATATCTATAAGTACTACGAGTATAATATAATAAAGCCAAAGATTTTGTTTTTTTGTTTGAACGCGCTAATCTCTGGAACTACCAGTCATAGCCCAATTCTTGAGGAAGGTTATAGGCTATTTAACATCTTCGGGGGAACAAGAAATTTCACGCGGACGAAATCGCGGGCAGAAGCTAGTTTCATACAAAGGTGAAGTCTGTACCTAGTAAATATAAAGAGCTGTGTTCTTCTTTTTCAAAATAATAGGAACGGTCTTTTTTTTGGTGCAAGACCTCCGTCCCCCGGCATTTTTGCTCTGAGGGGTACTTCCCGTATTTTTAAGGACATTAACATTCTAATCTCACAGTTTCAATCTGACAAAAATACCAAAAAATTTGACAAAATTTTGAGATTGATTGTCGCCAAGATGAAGTTGCGACTAGATTTTAATCATTTTTAATAACGGGAATGGCGAAGGCAACTGTTAACATGGCGCCATGTTAACAGTTGCCTTCGCCATTCCCGTGTCATAGCTAATTTCCAACACAAGCTAAGATTTTTTTTAAATAAACAGAGTTCGAGGTTACGTCGGAAACATTTTGAAGGAAGTGATTACGAGGAAATATTTAAGGTTTTAAATTCTGACATTTTCCATGTCAAATACTTGATTTAAAATATTGAAATCACCGAAAACAACAAAATAATGGAATAAAACCCAACTCATGAACGAACACGAAATTAAATGAAGGAACGAAATGTTAAATTTATTGTAGGCCGTAGGGACCTAGCTATGATCACGCCATCTACAATATTAGCTTTGCCCGACTTTACCCATTAGCCTTCTGTTCATTTAAGACGAAATAAAAGCAATAAACAAGTGCCTAGCTCTCAATTTGGCAATAAAAACTCATATCACTTCATTCTAATTCTGGTATCGGTAAATAGGTGATTTCAATTCAGATGTTGTTGCAGGTCGCGGTCAATTTGCGTAACGAATTCACTAGTTAGGCAGTGCGCGTAGTTAATTTAATACAAACGATGGTTAATTGCTCGTGCTGTCCAATGCAGTAAACAGTTAATGAAAACAAAAAATTGCTGAAGAAATTTGCAACATAAATGACCAATGTTAGAATAGACACATAAACTCACGCCTTCTTCCCAAGGGGGCAGGCAGAAACTACACAACGCTACCTGCCACGATCCTTGCATATAATATTATTTATTGTTGTTGTAGTTGTTGGTAGTCATTAGGGGTGAAAGAACGCAGTGGGAAAAAGTACGCAGCGCTGTTTTCTCTGAGGGAGTGGTTGGGCGAATGGCTCTGGTTCCTCGAAAATAAGTGTGCGAGGGCCGTCATATTATGCTTAAGCCGCGGTGTGGTGCGTGTCACTTTTGCGATATAAGATGCAAAAAAAAAAACCATAACATGCCGTCGTTTTATCTACGGGCAAAAGTTTGTGGAAGTGGAGGATGCGTACAAAGTTTTTGTCAATGATAACGTTTTAACCTAACCTCACTGAAATTTGAGCTACTAAGATTTTTTGTTGTAACGGCTGAATGGTGTAAAAGTAACGTTAATTCATCAGGTCTGCGAACTTAACGAGGAATTAAAAAAAATCTATAATCTAATATATAAAAATCTCGTGTCACAGTGTTTGTTACTGAACTCCTCAGAAACGGCTTTACCGATTTTTATGTATTTTTTTGTGTATATTTGGTAGGTCTGAGAATAGATCGTTAAGTATATTTCATACCGCTGCGGGTGAAACCGCGGGGTGCAGCTATTTAGTATCTAAAATTTAAAAAAATACTATCTTTTTTCATAAAATTAACTAAGCTATTTTATTCATATAATAAAAGTAGGTAAGTATTTGTTTTAGAATGCGTCATAAATAAATGCATTATTATATTATAAATGAATGTTAAAGAAAAACTCCAGGGAGACAGTTTGTTTCGGAGCAGAATTGCTGTAAAAAAACGAACAGAAGAGGGAAGAAGTAACCGAAATGCATCATATAATGCGCACTTTTACCCAAACTGGGGCAAAGGTACGCAGCCTGACCAAGGCATATTTTAGCTTGACATACAAAAGACCTTTGATCTATCTTCGAATATTTGTTGCGTTTTAGGGGCCTAATAGTTATGCTACAGATAGCACAAATAAACAATCCTAATATTTTAATAGTATCGGTTCAGTGGTGACAAATAAGAAAAAGTGCGTCCTTTTAAACTGCGTCCGAATTACTGGCACAAATAAAGTTGATCAAAATTGAAAAAGTATTTCTACAACATATAATGTTGTCCGAAGTTTGAATCCTCAGCACATTAATAATTAATTTTAAAAAATAAAAAATAATTTTGTTTTTATTTGTATAAGTTTTATATGCTATTTAGTTATTGAGCCTGTTCAAGATATATATCTTGAACAGGCTCAATAACTAAATAGCAATTACATAACCTGGGGAAGGGCGGAGCATCCTAACACAAGCAAACTATTTGCTTAAAAGGATCCTTTACATTGTAATTAAAATAAGTTATTTAAGTTGATGCAATAAACATTTATTTATTTAATTATTAATTCTTTTTTATTTTAATTATGGTCTTTGTAAAATATTTTTTCAGTTTTATAAATATGATTAATTCAAAAATGTTAGTCGAAAAGCATAGCTTTCCAATTTCGCAAACAAAAATAAAATTGCAACAAAATTCTTTGTTTCATTTCGTGTTTAGAGCTTCAAAACAAAAACATTTACGTTGAAATGGAGCATAACACAGTCTAACATGAACGGGCATACCGTTCGTCCGAGGTATATTCATGCTAACGAATTTACCTGCCATATCGTGCGGCAATCTGCCACCGAATTGTTCGCCGATGCATGTCTGATACAAATATGAAACTGAGAAATGTTTGAACTGTCAATACTACATCGGCTCAGCATATGATCAGCTGCATGCCTAAAGGTATACAGTCAACAAAAGAGTTAGATATACAGGCAAAAATATTCATATTTTACAAAACTGTTTTTTTTATGTCATGTTAGTGTTCCGTACCATTAAATTGAACTCTAAAATGGTCGGTCTGTTGGCACCCCAATGGGTACCCTATTATTAATCCCTCCCCCCTCCGCTGTCCGTCAGTCCGTCTGTGTGTCAGCGGCCTGTATCTTATGAACCGTAATAGGTAGACAGTTGAAATTTTACAACAAAATTCAAATACCCGGGGTACACTGTCTAACCGGAGACCTCAAAGACAATGAAGATATTTTGCCTTGTGGTACGGTACCCTTCGTGTGCGAGTCCGACTCGCACTAGTCTGGTTTTTTCTACAACTGTTCAACCTTAAGACACATGAAAGGGTGATTCCAAACACTGAACTACTCAGGAACCCTCACAACAGTCACAATGCCGTTGTAGGCCCGCTTGCAACACAAATCGCTAAATACGTTTAGCGCTTAACGTATTTAAAACAGCGTTCTTTTACAATCAATCGTTTGAAGATGACGGAGACAGAATGATTACACACATTTCCCCCACTATTTATATACGTTGCATTATTTATATACGCTGTATTTATAAAGTTAAGAGCCATTTAAACGTCAAAAATGTATGGTTAAACAATCACTAATCATTACTTAACTTTATGTAACGTTTATAAATAAACACCTTAGTGATTTGTAGTTCAAGCGGGCCTTAAAGTAGTAGCAAGTTAACTGCCTGTACACTCATAGCTTTGTTTGCCGGTACCTACATTCCACACACGCAACATCGACAAATATTAAATCATCGACGGTTTGTTCCGTTACTCAAACTCCTTTATTGTTTCCTGATCATTTGTTTGGAGGAGCTGCCGGCTTCAGCAGCTAATAATTACTCAGTTCGGTTCAATCTCGCTTAGCTCCCGAACAATGGTTTTTGATTCTAGTTTGTTGGACCGAAGTTATCGGTTCATTCTACAGTCAATAAAAAAACATGGGACTGTTTTATTAGACGCGTTTTTTGTTTTGAAACACGTTATTTTTAATATAATTCATGTGTATTACTAGGTCCAGATAGGGAAATTCAAATGCCTTCAAAATCGTTAAAACAAATTGCTTATGAAGTTTTAGTGTGTTCTTCTAAATACATTAGATGAAGTAGCTGCTCAAGATTCAATATTATTCCGTGCAAATTAGACCATTAAGATTTGGGGTGCTAGCCGAAAAGAGGACAAGTAGAAATGAAGTCAGTACGTCCAATTGGTTAGCATATTTTAATAGCGTCTGGCGTCGAGCCACTGTCGACGACACGCCTTAATGTTTTCCTGTTTCCCCCTAATGTGCCTACTTAACGAACTAAACTTTCTTATCGAACAAACCGACAACTCTCTGCCGAGTTTCAAAGTTTATAAAATATCTATGACCTTTTCTTACGTCGCCGTCGTTCACGAGAAAATGCAGTGAAAGAACTCAGTCAAATTATTAAACATAAATTCTAGTGACATAGTAAGATTAGCAATGTCAGTTTTTTTTTCTAATATGAATCACCTAAAGCAGGTTTTACAGAGCTATACGTACTTAATTTTGGTCTGAAAGTATATGCCTGTACCCTGTAGCCTCCAGGTCTAAAAAACTAAATTGGACAAAGGACTAAAAATTACTCTTTGGGGACGTCACCCGTAGCGATTAACAAAATATATTTGAATAGTTTTTATATCTAGCTCTTCTATAATCACCGAAAGTTTTCTTCTACATTTTTTCACCGTCTGTATAAAACCGAAAATTCGTTCATTCATTATGGACATGGAGATTTAAAAGCATTTCGCATAATAAAAACCCTCTACTTATACCATCGACCGACCTCCGTCTATACAATAAGACAGCTTGATGGATGTGATCACGATGTTTTGTTAAATTCCGCCGAACCTAACGACCAAGGACGCAATTTTATTTATTAAAATGCTGAACGAATAAAATTTCAGCGAAGAAGCCACTTGGGACTAGACTTATAGAAATTTTGTTTGCTTATTTTTAATGATTGATGTTTCACAAAGAAAGATCTCTTAATTGAAGCAAAACACATAGCAAACAATTTTTAGAATTCGAATTATTCATATTGAAAATCAATATTAGTCTCTAACATTAGCATATTGATACGATGCAGTGTGAACATGACACCGTTAATACTTTAATTGATTACGCAAATTAATTTCATAGAATTAGGTTCTATCACACTACGATAATATTATCATACTCGTGCAGGTAGAGCGAATTTAGTATGAAGATTTTTGTGGTAATTATTTTAATCATATTCATACCTAGGTTTTTCAAAATGGAGGACTGTATAAACCAGTGGCGAAGGTTCCATACAACTCGATTCCTACCGGCTTCCCTTTGAAACATGGCACAATCAGTATTCTATAGCCAAACAATCCGGCTTACCTCTTACAAAAATTGACCCTTCGCTACTGGTATACACATCTTTATCAGAAATGGTTCGATACTCTAGTGCAATTTAATAGCTAAAGTTGAGAAACACTTAACAGGTTTCGTTCTGTAAACACTTCATTAGAAAATCCTTTGTTATCCCGTACGTGCAGCATTTTACTGTCGCAGCGTTTTAAAGTAATTGAGTGCAAACAGCAACGTTTACACAAAATGAATTAGCAAAAGTTTTATGCATTTTAGTATTACGTGCATAAATTAAACAAATAACGAGTGTGTGCGATGCTTATCACGACTACATTGTGCCAGGCAATTTTCTGAGCGACTTATATCACCGAGTTACGAGTGTGTTATTCGGTAATATATGGATTTCATTTGGTTAAAAGCTTTATACATTTGCCGTTCCAAACGCATTTTCAGTGGTGATGGCGCCATCATTAAAATTATTCTGTCACGACCAATAAAATTATCAATAAAATCCAGCTCCAATAAAGGCGATTAAAGCGACGAACGCTTTTAAAATATTAAAGTGAAATTAAATTTGTCTCTCCCACGTCGTGACTACGAGGCGATTGGTATTGATATCTCCTAACTTAACCACCCATCAATGATATTACTTTTTACTGAAACTTTATTCATTTAAGACCTCACTACTTTTATCTAGCATGAAAACGTATACCTACCGTTCGAGTCGAAGATCTTATATCTATCTCTACTAGGTATTGCCCCCGGCTTTGTCCGCTTGGATGTAGGAAATATCTGACGGAAACGTAGTACTGAAATTAAAAGTACCCGATGTATTAATCCAGGTTATAAACTATCTGTGTGCCTTTCATCCAAACCCGTTCAGCTGTTTTTGGACCGGAACATATATCCAGACAAACCGACAGAAATTCTAAAAACTACATTTTCGGCATCAGACTCGTTCCCACACCTCGTACAATCACAATTTTTCAAAAATATTCATAATAAAGTACAGGACTTCGTTACTATTTTATTATAGTACATGCATGCATCGTTGGCGCAGAGGATAAGCGATTCACTGCTGCTTTGCGTGTCGCGGGTTCGATTCCCGCACTGAACAAATATTTGTATGATCTACAATTAGTTGTTCCGGGTCTGGTTGTTTGTGTATGTGAGTTTGAATGTTCGTAAAGGCACCCACAATACAGGAGAAATTCCTAGTGTGGAGCAACGTTTATATATTTTTTTTAAATTAAATTAGATGAGAAAGAAGAAAATGGTATGAAAACCCTAATTGCTTAACTAACTATCTATCACAATCTGAATCATTCTGAAGCCTATTGGTAATCCATTGCTTCATATGTTCGAAAATTTTGTCTCCTCAACAACGTAAATAACGCAATGAATGATGTTGAACTGTCAAAATGAAAGCTATTCCTACTGTTAGTGTGTTAGACAAATAATTGATTTGGTAGTTGCCGTGTTTCTGCAGAATTCGGAGAAAACTTTGTTGTATCTAAACTTATTTGTGACCCTAATTGTCAAACTTAATTTAAAAGTAAAGTATTCGACATGAGTCTGATGGTTTACTGAATCCTGTAAAAATACAAAACTTTTTGTTTTAAGTAAATAATTCATTTGAAGTGGAAACTTGTTTGTTAGTTGTTCACACAAAGGATTATTTAATTTTTACTGTCTGAAAGCAATTCACAACTATAATAATTATTAGGTACAAACAAAACAAAATTGTGTTACGCAATTACTCAATACTCAATACTCACTATATTATTGCATTCCATAATGTGTACATAATAACAGTTGGTATGTTAAAACATCGAATCAATTATGGACCCTGTCGGGCACAGCAAAGTTAATTTTTATTAGGAGAGGGCGCTTTTTGATAAGAAAAAAATAATATATATATTAAATTAAAACAGTATCATTTGCTTTTCTGGTATTCATATTTTATTTAAGTTTTTGTATATATGTTATTAATATTATAAATTACAATAAAATAGCAATAAAATAAATATTTAGTTTTTTTGGTCTTGCACCCCGCAGGTTTGCCATAGGTACCTGCTACGCTTTGGAATGGGCAACTACCTTTATCTTTCTGACTGACCGACCCCTTGACTATTCAAAAGGGCCTGTAATTGGTTTATTTGAAATAAACACTTTGAGTTTGAGTTTGAACGAAACTCTACCATTGTTAAATTGGCAACATGGCAAACCAAACAATGGATTAAAAAAAAAAACCTACTACAGTCGCTGCGTTGGCGTATAATAATCCCCATTATTGTTACAATCAATATTACATGCTATTCGTATTCACGATAATTTGATACCTATGAATATTATTACTTCCTCGTAAACACTTGCAATGTATACAGACAGAAATTATAATTAATGGAATATAATCTCTCGGTATTACGGACAAAAAAATAGGGTATCACTATACAAATAGCGTCTAAGCGTAATTATCGGACGAACTAATTAAATTACAGTATCGACAGACAGTTTCATAGAGTTGGGATTGATTAGGCCAGACTAATTTGACAAATCGTGGAACCACATCAGCTATGAATCTAACTGGGCTTCAATACAGGCAGCTATTTATCCGCTAAATTCGAAGCTGAAACTAATTTGAGAGCAAATCCTTCCTGAAATGGAAAGGAATGTTTATTGGCTTAATGAACTTATTCTAAAATGATTAGTTTCCTATTGGAATTTCATTTTGGAATTGACTCTCAGTTCGGAAAGAAATAGGACCAATGGAATTTTCTATTTGCAAATTGTACAAAATATTCGCCCCATAACACAGGCCTAATGTCGTTTTTGGTGAACTATGACTGTACGTGGTACGAATGCACAGTGGTGACCTCTCCGAACGATTTGGGGACCTAATGGAAGCTATAGTTCTTTTGAGTTCACCATAGCAGTGTTTTGTTTTTAATTTATTAACACAACAAAACTAAATTTACATTACCCTTATACTCAGCGCTAAATAAAGATTCGTCACAAGTATTGTGACTGTGTATATACTTTTTATATCTGACAATGTGTTGTGGCAGTGACTAAAGCACCATAGATCAAATTGTATAGAAAAGAATTCACAAGTTATAAATCATGAAGTTGTCGAGATACTGGAAGTTGTTTCAAAGCGATGCTTTCAATCTGTCAGGTTTGTAGCTCAGTACTTCAATATTTGAACTCATTGAACAATACATCGTATGTATAACAATTTATTATCTGTTTTATAAAATAACTATGTTTTTCTTATACGGTCTCTTTCAGGGTGTATCTTCATTAATAATTTTACTATAAATATTCAATAGGTGATCCAGAACTTCATCCAATATTCATGCACTTTTTGGTTACAAGCGATTTAAAGGCGAAAATAAACGTTATCCCCCCTGTTAGATTTAAAGAGTGAGCTTTGCTTTTACTTGTTAAAAGCTTCAAGAACCTTTATTTTGTTTTACATACATATTAGTTTTTCGCGTAGATAAGTAGAAACCTACGTCAGTGGTATTAACTGCTTAAAGTTCAGTATGTTTAGAAAGGCCAGTAATTAATAAAAGTAAATGAAAGGTCCTCTTTGAAAAGCAAGAACATTATGTTTAATAATATTCGTGCTAAATTAAAAGCGGTTTGGCTGTCATGTCAGCCGACCTCCATGAACGAATTCTTAATAATAACAGCAAACATTTATTCTAGAGTGTAACCAAAAAGAACACACAAATTACTTTTATCGAGCTTGAGATTTGAGCGTTTTTAAGCTAGATCTAACCCAAAGATTTCACTTAAATTGCGTTCAATTTCATTAGTCAAATTGAACGACCCATGAACAAATCGCTCAGGAATCTAAACAACGTCAAACATATTCGAAATTACTTCAACCTACCCCTGCGATGTCCTATAAAACTAATCAACGGAACCTTTGAGCATTTACACTTCACTTTTCCATCTACTGTCGGCGGAGTAATTTTGGCTCTTTGATAAACAACATCCGATTGCCTATTTAGTGGAACGCCGCAAAATTTCCGTTTTCCACATATAGGTTCATACATTATTAACATTTGTGATGGCACGGGATAAGGAAAAAACAGGGCAGATATTAAACATGCCATTTAATATTTCTCTCTGATCTCTGAGCAACAATTTTGAGTGTGTCGCCCGCATGTGTGGCATGATTGACGCGTGGCACGGTGCGAACACAAAAATATTGAATATCGATGATAATTTTTGAAACACAATACGATTGAATGTGAAAAAAACGCTTATAAAGAAAATATGAAATAAATGCTCGTCGATATCTGATTATATACATCATTTTGTTTATTGACTTGAAAGTTTTTATGTAAATATGTACTCGAATCTCGGTTATAACGGATACAAATATTTCGACAAATATGTAGTGTAAGAATACTCGTTAATAAGTAATGTTATTTTGATTCACTGATTAATGTTTTGTTACTCAAATTACGTTTTACCTAAAATTATTGTTTTTTAAATGTTGTGTTACATAAATAATAAATTTAAGCACTCGCCATATTTTAAATAGTTGTTACATTGTTGATATAATGGGGCTGGCAAGTGAAAGCTGATCTCCTATGGCGCCACCACTATACGAACCTTTGTCATTAAGTGAGATAAACATTTACACGCTTCGGATTTCTTAATTGCGTTGATTTCTTGACAATTTTCCGATTTAGAACATGTATTCCACTTGGAAAATATGTGAGTTAAAAGAAGATTTAAGAAAAAGAGGCGCCTCTTTACGTGGAATGAAAGCAGACCTAATTGAAGGAATCGCTGACTTTTTCAAAATATTGCGCTGGTTTATGATCTCTGAAAGTGTGATATGCCTTTAGCAAACAAATAATTTATGTATTGTATCAAGGAGTAATACAAGATGGATTAACTATCTGGGGAAGATCTCTAAACCTCCAGTGGGCTCAAAAGGCCTAGACCATTCCATGTGGAGAACATGGCCACACAATGGCGCACATTAATAGAATGTTAAGACGGAAATTCACCATTCATTTGTTTGTTTGTGTATTATGGGCAGTCTGTTTTCTTTTAAGGTTTATTAAATCGCATTATCTTACATTATAGTATAGGCTTTGATTATACAATACCAATGACATTATATAATCAAAGATATTAGGTTATTGATGCAGGTAGGTATAGGTTACGTACAAATAAGAGGAAATAGTTTTTGGCGACCTAGTCAAACTGAAAGTAATAATTTTTAATACCTGAGTATTTACCAATCTTTCATAGTCACTTTCCTTGAAATGTTTGTGACACAATCTCGCCCTGCTTTTAGGCTCAAACTTTACTCACCTTATCGCTTTGAGCCACAATTTTTTAAGTTTCTCATCTCGAGGAAACTGGTGGGCTCCAGTTTCTTTACAATTTGGTACACAACCTCTAGTCATTTCCTCAATATTGTCTCTAATTATGAATTCACTACTAATTCCATACAAAAACTGCTTTGGCGCTAGTAGCGCCACTTTGACAGTTGTCGGCCCCATTATTCAGGATATTTGACTTACTGAGGTAAAGCAGTGCATAATTATAACGTCCGTTAACAGATGGTGTTTCATGCTCCGAACTGCTATAACATAGTACAAAGTTGTGTGCCGTAACAGGCCGTAACGAAAATGTTTGCCAGTTATTGTTCGGCCATTGAAGTGTAAAGTGCTCTAAGTGGAAGAAAATATATTTGATTTATTATACCTTGAGTGTTTTATTTATCTAACAGTAGGTAGTTTGACTTTCGGAAATGAGAACGAATAAATTATAATATATTTTCAACATTATATTCAACGAGCTGATCGGTTGATCCGAAAGGTAAAATTACTTTTTCTGCGAAAAAATATAGGTAGCTTACTTAGTAGAAATCCGTTGGATTCTGTATTTTTGTGATTGACTCAAGTCAAAAAGGAGAATCCCGTCCAATATAAGGCGCCGGCACCCTGTGCCAAACGAAAAGTCCGCTATCACAAGAAAACCTAGTGTATTTGGCGGAGAATTCAATACTTTTCCTATATTGCGAACAATTTGTTTACATTGATTCCCGAGAATTAGTATAAGAAGTGCCGCGACATCCCGCGACATGTAGTGCGACTTTGTCCCCTAGTGAATACGTATTTTCAAAATAAAAAGAGTTTATTATCTATACAGATAAATAAAATTGGAGTGTCTGTTTATAATATTAAAATAACCGCTTTTTACTAAATGCATATGGATGTATACACACTACGTATACCAAAAGAACATTTTTTACAATTTTTGTCTGTCTGTCTGTTTGTTCCGGCTAATCTCCGAAATGGTTGGACCGATTTTGACGGGACTTTCACTGGCAGATAGCTGATGTTATAAAGAGTAACATAGTAATTTTTTTATCCCGGTAGCACGTTCCTGTAGTATAGTTTCCGACGTCCACGCGGGCGAAGCCGTGGCAGCAGGTAGTGAACTATAAAAAAAGAAGTTTATCGTTTGTTTTTAACAAGAAATTACTTCTAACCATATTTAATTACGTGTGTACTATAATCTATAGGTCCTGTGCTTCCCACACACAGCGAATTCCCGCGACATTCACCAGGTCATCGGCCCACCATGAGGGACCTACCTATGTGCAGCAGTGGACTTCTTTGGCTGAACATTGATGATGACTTTTATTTTATAGAAAACGAGTTCGTTTATTAGAACAAAACCTCTTTCCAGTCGAGAGGCACTCATTTATGCCTTGGAACACTTTTAACACGTAAAATTGTCTGTCCTCTTGCAGAACATACGAGTATATGAGTACTATCTACTATAAAGCTACCATTTACTGGGTACGCTTTTATTGACTTGTATGTGCCCTTTTTTATCGTGTGGAAAACCTCATGGATATCCTCCACCCTGGGCGGGTTGGAGGGGTCTGTCAGACTCTTACTGACTAAAACCACACGGTGTTCTTCTACTACCTTTAGCCGGGTGCTGGAGTGCTTGCAGTTGAGAGTAGATCAAGCTCACTCAAATATTGATCTGATGACGGCGCATGTATTAGATCTTTGGGTTCCCTTCAAAATGGTTGAGCTGCACGGTGCTGATCCATGCGTCATGTACGTGAACGGGCGCCGTCGGCGTTTCTTAGTTGCCACGGCTTATTTTAATTATGTTTCTTTTGTCAACTTTTTGCTCTGGACGCTTTTGAACTGCGTGTGTTTCTACATCTTTCTATCTTACTTATATTTGTATAATTGCGTAGTTGTACATGTATATAACTATATAGATGCCACCACATCTCCATAGGTACCCACTACACTTTGGAATGGGCAACTAGCTTCATATTTATTTCGAGTTTTGAGTTCTATTTTAACCACAACATAATAAGCCCAATGGTATGTACAGGACTTCCAATTATTACTTCACAGTTAATTTTTAAAACAAAATGAAAAATCTATCGCACCGAATATCACCATGATCTTACTAAAATAAAAATAAAACGTTTGTATGCACTTGTAAAAATCAAGCAATGAAACAAATACAAATACCTCCCATATTATTATGATACTCTTTGGTACATACTTACTAGATATTTAAACAATACCAATACACAAAAACCGTCGTCCTGTCATAGTCTGTCACGTCCACAGAACATATATATACTCTTAGGGAGGTCACGTCAATACAGAAAAAGGAAACAATAAATGGTCATCGACAATATTCTGGAACTTGAATTGCTGTTGGTACCAACCTCTTTGCCTAAAACATGCGTATAATGTATTTTTTAAATAGTTTTTGCAATGCTGCAAGTCGTAAATATTTTGTAAAACGACATAAAGTTCGGTCAAAATAGACATTCAAGGTTACAATAATTTGCATAGAGCTGAAAATTAGTACGAATGTTGGGAACACCATTATAGGTGAAATCTGAAAAGTCCCCATCGATCCCGTAACTGGAAACAAATATATACAAAGTCAAAGGTCACAAAAACGGGATATCGCACTTTTTTGCAAAATGGTAAGTTTCATTTAAAAAAAACCTTGAGAAAAAATTGTAGAATATAAAAGATGTTCCAATACTTTTTTCCTAAGAGCCGCCGTTTCTGAGATATAAGGTTCAAACAGTTGAAAATTTTGTATTTTTCATAATATGCCATGAATGTACGTTTCCACGCCACCTGTGAGGTAGTGTACATAGCGCGTTTTTTTATTGTGGTTTCCACGGTAGGCCTATTCCACGGTCTAAAGTGATTCTGTTTAAATGGAAAATATAGAATAATAATAAAAAAGTAGTATTAAAAATTATGAAAGCGGTGTAACTTTTAAAAAACTGGGGAAAATTATTCGTCAGAATCATAATCGTCTAATACTTCTGCTTCCTCTTCTTCTTGTTCTTCTTCAATTTTATCAATAAATATTTTAGAATAACTACTATTTTTTACTTTCCTGATATTCGAAATGACAAGTAGAGTGTTTAATACGGGTGAAAATCATCAAGTCCTTTCGACCCTTGTATAACAATCTACTATTCCTTGTATTACCGTTTCAGTGATGTAAACTGATGTATATACGTGGCGTACTTATGCATATTATGAAAACTACAACTTTCTCAACTTTTTGAACCGCTATATGTCAGAAACGGTTGCTCTTAGGAAAAAAAGGTATTGAGATATTTTTATAGATAATTTTATGATCTACAATTTTTATCTGAGCTAATTTTGTGATAAAACTTAACATTTTTCTGAAAAACGCAAAACAATCCACTTTTGTGACCTTGAGTTTTTTTTCCAGGAACGAGATCGATGGGGACTTTTCAGATTTCACTTACACTGGTGCTCCGAACATTCTTACCAATTTTTAGCTCTATGCGATTTTTTGTAGCTTCAGTACTATTTTTAGGTCTACTTTGACTGGAGTAATATTACCATTACGGTGATAAACAGCAAATAGGTACGTACTTACTTTTTCATGTTTGAGGTGCTTAACGTGGTTTTTTTTTACGTACCTACATTCGTAAATGAATTGAAATCTATTGAAATGGGGATGGCACGACGTGTCAGTGGGACATATTGATACAAGAGTACTTTTTTCATGTTTTCAGAAACCCGGAAGTTGTTTTTCATAACAAAAACGGATAATATCTGGTTTAAAAAATAAGAGTAATGTTATGAACTACATTTGGTTGTGACCCGCTGCCCGCAAGCTGGTATGGCCCAAGAACGTTCTCTTTTTCAGAAAATATTATTTAAAATAGTGCGATAGTAACAAAATGTTTTATGTTAGTAAATAAATTTCTATGAAAATTACTTTCACTATTGTATCACTCACATCTGAAGATTACTGCTGGCAGCGGACGCCTACGCCCGTGCCTAATGTTTCAAACAGAATAATTTAATTAGTCTCGCACGAGCGGCCAGAGCTAATTCCAGTCGCGCAAACAGAGGAAAATGGCCAGTTACATATTTGTCAAAACCCGGAAGAAAAATTAACAAAACCCACAGGGACTTAGTACCTACTTACATAGGTACAGGTAGATACTAGAAAATTATTTAAAGCCACCTTACAATTCGATTGTCAATTTTCCTACTCATATAATCAAATTGCAATTCAAATTGTCTTATGTAGAGAGTAGTTGGCAATAAATCTAAAGTAAAAGATCATTGGATCAATTCGATTGCCGATCAAATTGTATGGTGTAGAATAGACTTAATACAACCCCCAACAAGTTTATGTAAAACTATTCGCAGAACAGATAGGTAAGTTCGGTCTCAAGATCACATTTACGCACATACACTATACATGGATAGGTAGGCACCTACTTTTGTTTTGTATGCTGGTGTAGTATAAGAATATGAACTTTCTTACTCAAACATGCGCAGGTCCCTAGGTGATTTACATTGTTTATTTGAGGAACCCTTGTATTTTGTACTATTTTGTCAAGACGTAATACATAAGTAAGTAAGAAAAAACGTTGGTGAACTTGAATTTAATAGTCCCACAGAGCCTCAGAAGCTTGTTTCTCATCAAATAAGAATATTGTAACTATTTGAGAGAAAAGAGACGAATTTAAATAAATAAACAAGCTTGTCTAAATGCGATGATCTCTTTTTCTTACGACGGGCAAAAAAGATCGCGGTTTTATAAAAGTAGTTGGGGAATTCACATCTCTCTTTTCAACATATAATTGAAAAAAAATGGTAAGTAGTACTTTTTCAACATAGATGACCTCCTTACTACTTACCTACTTTCAAAAATACCTGTAAGTAAAAGATATATCAATGAAAAAAATCATTTCAATAATCTCAAACACTCATTAAAAATAAACGTCGATAACAACTTTTCAAACAACTCAATACCACATTTAATTAGCGATCACGAACGATCTCAGAAACAAAAACACATATTTCTGTAAATTCTCTTTCAAGTTAGCGCAGATAATTTGAAAAGTATCTACAGGAGTACATAATGCATAGCTCTGCAGAACTGCAAATCCAATTTCCATTCAGGGTGCCGGGGAATCGAATCTAGACGCCGATTGCGGCCAGGTAGAAGCGAGTTAAATCGGATTTTCACTTTGCCTACATTCTTCCTTGCTAGATAAACTATAAATCCGACCAATTTAGACTTGACCTAATAACGACACTCATGCTGCTCTGTTTGAACGTTTCTACAAAACTTACACGGTTATCGTGACATATATTATTCTTTACACACACACACACACACCTTACACACACCTCTCTTTACACGGTACGCCTCTGCCTAACCCTTGCGGGGAATACAGGCGTGATGTTATGTGTTGTATGTGTATATTATTCTTTTTCAGTGATTAAAAATCATTTTTCTCGCTCTTAGTCCGTTTTTAGCGGGTCAGTATAAATATTCATATATTATGCGACCTTAAGTACGCCTCAAGGGTTCTAATCCTAAGAAACGATTATTTAATAAGCTTCAAAGAAGTTTCTCTCCTAAAAGGCCGTTCGTTAAATGAATCTGACTTTCTTTGTGGCAAGAAAAGGGAATCCCGAAAAAAGTCTCCTCCATTCAGAACGGTTGGTTTACTCTTGGGAGCCAAAAAGTTACCCACGCCCCAAAATCTTCGAGTAGTCATGAAAAAGCAGCTAAATTCGATTTCTATCTTCATGAAAATGGCTTATTCAATTTCAATGCACGGGAGAAGTTTTTATCGTGAAAGTGTTTATCGACATATACGGGTTTAGACAGCTTGCATGGTGCGGAGGGTCGCATAAAGTTAGTTTGTGTTATAATTAATTAACAACGACAACGTAATAAAGGGATAATACTAAAATTAACTTTAGCGTACACACTAACTTTGTGCAGAATAAACATGTTAACCGAGTGCTCTTCTTGAGCAACAACGTATTATAATATGCAGCGTGGAAATTACTGCAGTTAGAAAATATTTATATAAACTATATAAAGGTCAGATTTTCCATTATCCTACTCATCGATCAAAATAAGCTTTACTTACGACTACTTAAAGGGGCTCATGCCTTAAAATAACAGACGCATAGGTCAATCGAAGATTAAGGCGACAATAAGTGCCAGCGACCTTGAGTGAGTGGGAGGAGCATGCGAAACTTTTAAGCGAATACAATTGCACAGAGCGTTAGCGTCAACTCGGACATTGGCCAGCGATGCACTGCCGCCCGTCGCCCGCAAGAGCCCCCGCTTCAACGCGCATCAAGTTTATTCGCAAAAACCACCCACCTTGATTTATCAAACACAATGCAAATGAAAGCCGTATACAAAAATTTGGGTAATTAATTTGTCTTTTAGATGGTGCAGATTTCATGAAAATAAGACCGATACTTTTTGCGTGATTATCGTTTTTGTGTTCGCGTTAGACATTACTTTACAAATTAATTACACTATGTGATAAAAATATAATTTCAAATATTCACATATCAAATTACGAATAAAATAGTCTACTTTATCATATATTTTTTTCAAACAAATAAGACTATTCGTTTAGATGTGATGTTCAATTTGAAATCTTTAAAAGTCGTATATCTACGCCTTAAGTTACGCTTGCCGCGGTCTGTCTGGATGGGTGACCATCCATTGCATACCCAGACTGTACCTCGTACCTCCGTGCCTCGGAAAGCAGGCTAAGCCGTAGGTCCCGACTGTCATTTGTAGATCTTTGACAGTCGTTACGGGTAGTCAGAAACCCGAAAGTCTGACAACTAGGCTTACCAAGGGTATCGTATTACTCAGTAACTGGGTTGTGGAGTTCAGATAGGCAGTCGCTGTATGTAAAATACTGGTATTCAGCCGCATCTGGTTAGACTGGAAGCCGACCCCAGCATAGTTGAGGAAAAAGCTCAGCAGATCACTACATATATATATATATATATATATATACTATACTACACGTACTGCGTAGACCTCCACAGGGAAAACTAATAAAGATATTGGTAGCTAGACCAAAGAAAAGTGCTTTGGATTATTATTTTAAGAATCTCCGTCGACTCAATCTGGCACAAAACTTAAGGTACTTATCTACACAAAAATTAAACGTGCCCCTTAATCTCTGTTTTCCTACCAGCGTTTAAAATGGGGGGGGGGCATAATTTCTAAAGACCTCTTCACAATAATTGTCATACCAAAACAGAGTTACAGGCAGATCCGTTTACAAACAAACCACTCGTACAGCCGAGCGTCTAACGACACAATAATGTGTTCATTACAGTTCATTCTTATTTGGAGCACACAATTATTCGTACAAATGACTCACTCAACCAGTACTGATTCTCATTTGATACAGCTGTTAGAGAATCAATAACCCATGAAATAAACGTTTGTGTTGTCGTACTGAACATTTTGAAGAGTCCCTAATGATGTCAGTGTGCTAGCAATAACTTCATTAGTACTACATTTGCATCGACCACAATAACCGACATACGTTTGGCGTAAATTACTAAATTATGTCCGGCCGACTAACTTTTCATGTAAATTTATACCCTGTAAGTCAAAAATGGTATTAGCTTTCAATGCGTGCGCGCTTCTCTCCTACAATTTCCATCTCCCAGTATAAGTAGAAAGTATAGATATTATGAGCAAAGTCTAACTGAAAACTCTACTTATTATCTCCATCTCCAGTACTCAAATTAGAGCCTTTATTTTTTACAAAGGACAACCCCTAAAATCGAAACGCCCACTCTTTAACACTTTATAACTCAACATCCCTCAATTGACAAAAAATATATTTCGAAGACAAAAAATCCCGTAACCAAATCTAAAATTTCTTTTTTATCGAAACAATCTAAAATTACTTCATAACATTCTTTACTCTATCACTTTGAGTAAACACAGTCGTGTCGAGAATGACACGTGCCGACTTTGTGTCAAAACAAGTATTTGACTTCTACAGTGAGTAATTTATTTTGGAACGATTTGGAAAAAAGGAAAGATATAATCTAATAAAAGGAAAAAAGTCTTCGCGAAAATGGCCCGCGAGGTGTTTGAGGGACCGAACGAAATCAGGTGACTGTCATAAATAAAGGAAAGGCGATTTTATCGATGTATCCAATAAATATTGAGTTAACTTGTATTTGTAAGTATATATCTGTGAGTGTTTTATGTTTACAGCTTTAATCTTTTATAATATGAAAATAAAAAGAAACAGCCTCAATAAATTTAATTGGGTCACAGTTTTCCTTCAAATAAATAATGTTTGCTTCGAAAAATGTATGTAGCAGGTTTGTTAATCCGGGGGTTAAAAGGTGTCTGTGATCACAGTACCCGTAGGCTATGGTCGTGCTTCGTGTCATTAGTTGAGCTCGATATCGATCTTTTAATCTCGCTCGTTACGGGAGCAAGCAGGTTCGGGGGCTGTTCACTCGCTTAGAGGCATTTCTGCTGCAGGCTATATGAACCTACTCATACGCAAGAGAATGAAAATGCGCCCAAAGGGTCGTACTCACTGCGAGCATTCGTTCCGCGAATTTGTTTTGCAAACATTTGTTGCGCGAGCTTTTGTTACCCAACGAACATTATTTCACGAAACGAATATTCGTTCGCGAGCACAGAAATTGTTTTTCTTGTTTGTATTCACGTACCTACTCACCAAACGTATTTTATTATGTAAAACTTATTTATTACTTTCGTCCGTTGCGTAGCAAAAGCTCGCGCAACGAATGTTTGCAAAATAAATTCGCGAAGCGAACGCTGCGGTGAGTACCGTCCATAACATGACATTGGAAGTCACACAGACATACTTAATAATGCAAGACCATTTAAAAACAATTGATACATATCCAAAATAAAGTACTTTGGTACCGACGGTAATATATGAAGGTTAAAAAAATTGGTACCTACTCAAGATCCTGTAATACTGTTAATAACATTAAAATTAGATACCTATTCAAATCAATTTCCACTAACGTGAGTACTTTTCCAGAAACAAGGTAAAGTAACATGAAAGTTATTCTAGCAAAGACCCTACTTATTTCGAAGTTAATTATTCCCTTTATAGTCTTACAAACCAAGTTTGACATTTAAAAGCATATCACCGTAAACGTGCTTACAAACTAAAGTCGTTTTGCCAACCGAGAAAATATTTTGTAAGGTCCTTTTATGAGTGAAGAAGGAAAGTAGATAAAAGTGGAAAGGGCGACTGATGCGAAGGCTCCGAAAGGGTTTAATCAAAGCGAGACTGGCCCTACGACCGGGGATATAGTAAATAGTCCATTCTGAAATCCACACTCTCGAACAAATACCTACCTATAGCTTACATGTTGGCACGATCTTTTTTTTGTTATTCATTTAATATAGTGAAGTGTCTTTGTTAGCTACACAGAAATGTCAGTCAGAGATGGATAATACCTAGTGTGTGTGTGAAATTCGTTGGCCCACAGAATGTACTGAAAAACTGAATATGTCTACTAATTAAATGAATGGATAGGCATTCTAAATAAAATTCACGTCATGTTAATTCAATAAATGGGTTCCGAGAAAAATATGTAAATGACTTAATAATATAATATCATTCTGAAAAATTACAAAAAAATCATATCCGATTCTCTGTGAATGTTCAGAAGCTTATAAATATTTACGAGAGTCGGTGAGTGATCCGCTAATCCTTCGAGTAGGTAGTATTAATCCGCTATCAATATATTCCCCATGCAACATTTCATTTGTATCCGATAAGTGGCTTACCGTCATCGGATATCAGATGGATATGACATCACGCGAACGTGTGTGAACGAGTTTCAGTACATAGGGTTGGTATTTTCACGCATGTTCCGCGGTTATTATCAATAGGATCGTTCTATAAGACAATTTCCTCAGAACAGTAAAATTACTCAATTTTAGGAAAAACCTGCCCATTATTTCTACTTATTTCATTTATCTCTAAAGGCTCGGTTAGACATCTATCAGATTTGTTCGTTAGCCCTTAATCCGTAGGCCTATAAATTCGAGCTATCAATATTTTACTGTATAGTTTTTATAAAATAAAATAAAAAACCCTTTTAAAAACCGTTTTATTTTCTTAGTATAGTGAGCTTGGGTTGAAATTTTGTGTATGTTACTTTTTTACAAATAGGTATACGGTACATTTTATCTATTAGATAACAACCTCGTCGATACAAAGTATACAGCAGACTTTCATTGCTAATACGACGGGTATTGTGCCGTGTCCAAATACCGTTAACATTCGCGACTGCACAGTGCCCAGCCGCTTTGTGAGTAGCACAAGCACCTGCATTCACAATGTCCACTTCACACCGGTTACTTTGTAAACTATGACAAGCTCGAAGGTATAAACTAAACGAACCAAGCGAGATTTATGACGAAAATTCTCACCGTGGCTTCCTAGCTGTATGATGGCAACGTCATATTCTCATCATAATATAATCCTTAACCAAAGCCGTTCCTTGTCTGTCAACTTTATGGGATTCGAAAAAGAATCGCATTGAATTTAATGAGTCCTTTTCTCAATTTGCTTTGGATTAAATAAGTTACAGCACCTACTGATAACCACGAATGCTTAAAGCATTTATGTTAGATATAAGAAACTCTATCATTCAATTGCTGCTGTCATGACGTGTCATTAAAAACAAAACAACGAAAAAACGAGTTTCGAAAACGCTCCAATAATGATAAACCATTCGATTAATAGCTGAACCCTTTAGGATCTTTAATGAAACCTCATTAACCCTCGTGTAATATCGGTAGTCTTTGAAAACGGGCGCACAAATAAACCAAAATTATTGCTTTGGCTTCCACTCATTGCTCTCTTTTCGCTTTATTTTATCGACGTCACAGTTAGGGCGTGAACACACATAATTCCTTTAGCACCACGATCGCCGACTGAGTTGCTTTTCAGAAGCATATAACTAGCTTCACCTTTAAACTTTTTACATCGGAGGTTCATACTTCCGATGTTGAATGGTGAAGTATCTTAAACTGACCACAAACACAAAATAAAAGGTCAGAACAAGAAGAAACAGAGATGCCTTTGTGTTAGTTTTAATGTAAAACTAGAAAGACCTCAGCACTTCACTATTACTTCAAACAAATTTTGGAGGAGCTAATTAAAGCTCTAACACTCCTGTTCTGTCACAAGATTGTCTATTGTCTAAGGAGAATGTATCTCGTGTGTGGCCCAATCCTTATGACTGTAATGCGTCTCAAATGTACTGTTTTTGAATTACATTTTATAGAACATTATTAATCGAAGTGTAAAATCAAGATTAATACTCTTGTCAATGTACCATAATATACTCGTAAATAGGGCAACGAGAAAGTTCGTACTCAACCTCGCAGTCACTAGATGCCTGAGTAGTCATTGGCACAGCTAGGTACCTAAGTATTGCTGCTCTATTTAATCAAGAGTACAAGACGTGTAGCGGTATCAACATCGCCACATGCGAACTACACGTCATACTGACGTCACGCAAATCCTGCATCGCGCAATCAGAGTTTACCGCGCGACTAGCATATATACAACGTCCCGACATCAACCGTCGGGCAGTTGCCCACCAGACACAACACCCGTCTGGTCGGAAGATCCTCCCTTTTCTATAGAGTATGAGTGAACTTTACACCCTGTTCCTCATACCTCTATAGACGTACTAAATTTGCTATATTTATAAAAGTAGTCACTATGCTTAGTGCTTTTATTAGGACAGAAAAAAGTTAAGTATACTTTCCACCTTTTCGACCGAATAATGATGATTTTGTGGTTGAATGATGATGATAATGTACATTATCTTGATTGATGATAATTCAGCGGAAAGGTGTCAACTGCTGGATATATGCCAGGCCCCCAAGCATCTCGTCCGTTCCCGAGTCCTAAAATTAAAAAAAAACACTTATAAATAAAAAACCGGCCAAGTGCGAGTCGGACTCGCGCACGAAGGGTTCCGTACCATTATATATAAAAACGGCAAAAGATCACGTTTGTTATATGCAAGCCCCCTTAAATATTTATTTTATTTTATTTTTTAGTATTTGTTGTTAAAGCGGCAATAGAAATACATCATCGGTGAAAATTTCAACTGTCTAAATATCACGGTTCATGAGACAGACGGACAGACAGACGGACGGACAGCGGAGTCTTAGTAATAGGGTCCCGTTTTACCCTTTGGGTACGCACCCTAAAAACACGTAAATTCAGATAAACCTGGTTCTTATTTAGGTGATTCTCATTTTTATTACGTACGTACGTAAGTATACAAAAAAGCTGATAATGATGTATGAAAAAAAAAAAAAAAAAAAAAAAAAAAAACAAAAAAAAAAAAAAAAAAAAAAAAATGCGTTTATTCGTTGTTACATCCGTACTACAAAATATTTTACTCCTGCCAAACTGTAAAACAGTTTGTTGGCAGATGTAGCTCCCATATACAATTTTAATATTGATGTAAACTATTTGTTAGTATTATATCAATCTTTTACCTAAAACTAAACACACTTATTTTAAACAAAGGCTGACTATAAGCGTAAAGTTAAAACATTTTAAGTTGCGCAACAGAATTTAAATTAATAAAAAAAAAAAGAAAAAAAATTTTTTTTTTTTTTTTGTTAATATAAGCTTATATCAACAAACTTTTTAGGTAAAAGTAACATTTTCTTTTTAACTGCTTCTGCGTAGTAATATAAGTGTTATCACAAGACTCGTTATATTCCTATGCTTGTTTGCTTCATAACTTTAGCTTATAGCAAATCAGGGTCCGGTTGGGTAGTTAGCATAAATCGTGTCTAAGAAATATTAACTTAGGTAGGTACATAAGGGTTCGTGAATTTCGAAGAACGAGAACGATGTTTCATTTTAGAACAAGCTACTCTTCATTTATTAATGTCTGCAACGTTTGGGCTGCTTTATAGAATTTTCCAACAGAACCCTAATTACAACGAAACCTGGAAAAAGAAGTCACGACTGACAAAAAGATCACACAAATAAAACAAATAGCTGTACCTCCAGCTCTAGGCATAGAAGTTACTTAAGAATTAAAACAAAAGTCGTACTAATCAGATTAGTAGTTCTCGATTTACAAGTACACTAATGGAAGAAGGGAGACGCGTTTTCTATTGTGTAAAATTATGCCCTTAAAAGAATATGAATTTCCACTATTTCGAAGATTCGAATGTTTTATATTCATACAAAGTAAAGGCATTGATTGCAATCTATTGGCAAATAAAGTTTTTAGTGCCTTCAAAGTAATTTTAATAGTCATTCCATTACTCTAATACTCTTCGTAGAAATAATAACATAGGATTTTCTAATCACTTATAATGGATGTTTGAATAAATAGAATAATTGCAGAATTATATTCATTTCAAAGCAAATTTAAAGTAATAACAATGGAGTAATTGAGTAAACAAATTAGTAACAACCACAAAGAATCCATTAGTAAGACAGAAAAAAGACAATTATTGGATCAAACAACATCAAAATACACTTTAACAAATAACATTAATAATTATTGTAAGTGTACCTAAATAGAAAAAATATGTACAGCATACAAAAAAAAATAACGAGCGAGCCTTACAGTCGTCGCATATGTGTAACATCTATTCTTTTTTTTTGGGTGGGATATCATTAAATGACTTCTCCCGCTACTCACCCCGACAATGGTGCTGACATCTCTTTGAGGCGCGCGTGGAACACAACGCGCCGTCGACCCGGGCCTGGTCCTTACCGGACGACGAGCTGCCCATTGCTCGTCGTCCGCAAGCCCGCGCCTAAGCTACGGTGGTCGGGAATCGGCTATCGAATCCCGACGCCCAGGGTGTCTCCTCCTGCGGCAACTAGGGGCGTGAGGGCGCAACGATCCTCTTCCTTCGCAAGCATTACTGCTTCGCAGGAGGAGGTGACGGCTTGCCATTCGCTCTCGCTCCGTACCATGGCCTGGACCAGGGCCGGACGCGAGAGATCGCCGCCACGAGGACACGGCGGTGCTCCGCCCAAGCAGGCAGACGTCCACCGTATGCTCCACCGTGTCCTCCAGTCGATCCACACAATGGTAACACCCGGGCGTTTCCTCCCGCCGAAACAGGAACCTCCCGAAACAGCCATGTCCGGTGAAGACCTGCGTCAGGCGGAAGGTCAGGACGCCGTGGCGCCTCTCAAGCCACTCCTCAAAGAGGGGACTTACCGCCGCAATCGTGGCGTGCCCAGTATGTGTAACATCTGACATCTCACCTTGGTAGTATGCAACATTAATATTATATCCTAAAAAAAAAACTGGTATTAATTGAAATGATTTTTCGTAACGGAGAATAATTATTTTATTTTATTAACACTAGGAGTAATGCATTTTATTTATTTTTGTTCAATTTGGGGAAGAGCGGAGACTATAGACTTATGATAACTAAAATAGGAGACACATACGTATGTTTTCAAAGTATTTAAAAACCGTCGAAAAACTGCGTCAATAATAGTAGCACTGTTAGTTGTGGAAAATTTTCGATCTGTGTTCATTTCGAACTAGAGTTCATCATTTAAAAAAGCTATGAGCGGCTCCTAGAACTACCTAAAACGTGAATTTGACGAGACAATATAATGGAGGTTGGATTTGTGCGCGGGCAGTATGATAATTTACGAAAAGTGGATATGGCAGTTTTAGAATTTTTGACAACCAATCCGTTATACACAAGTGCTGAGGTCAGAGGTGTAAAACTTTCTAAGAAAGAACAATACTTTTAATAAGTAGATGCCTACCTACTACCTACATACATTTTCACCATAATAATCATTTCATGATACTAAAAACAGTACCTATATAGGTAATCTCTCTTTCGTCTTGCCTTGATCTTGCTAGTAAAAAGTCAAATAACTATAGACTTGGTAAAACAACTTTAATTCTGAATAAGAAAAAAATTGTTACGTTTCGTATAAACCTATAGAATAAGTGTGTCTGCACAAGTCTACACAAAAGGTGGCATTGTTTTGTTTTGTCAGCGTCGCGACCGCTACCGAGCGGCGGCAGCGACTATCAAACTAGTTTGATAGTCGCTTAGTACATACAATTTGTACGATTTTTAAATATTATAAAAAAAGAACGAAATGTACTTCTTTGAGCAGCGGCATAAATTAACCTCAACATTTAGAAAAAGCTAAATTCTGAAATATTTATTCGAATACTTATTCATTATTACTCACTTGCATTTTGTATCAATGATCTGTACTTTTTTCAGATACTGATTATCAACAGTAAATACGTTTATTAATATAGTTTACACATATAAATTACTTTAGCATACTTCATACACAACACTGTAGGTTAAGCGCACAGCTGATGGGTTCTCCTTCTCCATTTCCCTTTCTCTTTGTCGTCAAACACGCGTACACACTGTTGGCTGACAGTACCAACCTCTCGGAAAATCGGTTGGTACCATCCGACGACCAACTCTAGCACCACGCGCGCTCATTGGTCAAATCAAATAGCGCGCCCTTCCCCGGCTTCCTGTTACACACTTCCGTCCCTTTTCACGAAATCACTCCCACGGATTGCAGGAAAGCGAGAGGAAAGATGTTACACATCAAAAGGCTGACATTACTATATATTATCTATAGCTGCTGACATTTTTTTTTCTTTATCTCTAGTGTTACCGGAACTTATAAAAAATAACGTAAATCAAAATATCCAATCCAGAATGGCGTCATTAAGGATTCTAGGCAGCTGGACCGCTGGCAAAAGAAACGTAATCCAGTTACAAACAGCGTGCCGGTGGCCATACCGTGTACTTAAACACTGGTGTCAGTACACTTAGTAAGTGTCACTCCGATCGTAAGCCACATGATAGCCGTGCTGCCAGTGGCTACTGTAAAACAATATCGGATAAGTGCACCGACATCAATGGGGTTTAATGCCGAGTGCGTAGTCATGGAGTATAGAAATGGAGAGCTTATACACATGTTTTCACATATATCATAATGATAATAAGAAAGTTACAATCGCGATAGCATGGGTTAGATTTGGTCCAACGGATTTCGCCGTCAACAAAAGTGAAAAGAAAAAAAAGTTCCTCAATCGAGAACATAAATGTTGCGGTCACTCCCGGATTGTATACCGACCGCCCCACACATTAATTCTCCAGTTTTTTTACACTCCATGTACGTAGTGCATTGCGTTATTGCCTCGCCTCCCCAGAATTCGTTACACACATCTCCCAAAGGACCCCCACTTGTACAAATCTTGCCACATTCCGTCGACGTGAGAATTCCTTTACCGACTCGAATCTTTTTGGCACAGAGACGTTTTTATGTTCAATCGTTGAGAACCTATTCGAAGGGAAGCGTAAAGATGTTGTATAAACAGCTAAAACTGTATACCTACGAACGATCGCGCACTCGACAGTAATCTACATTATAATAATATGTGCTTTCACATTTGTGCAAACACTGAGCTTTTATAGCAAATGTTCATTTATGCGAACATATAAAAATATTGATATGTAAACACAAAACCAACCAAGTAGTAAAAGACAAGTCATAACAAATCTTCAACGTTGACTTTCCCCGAAAAACCTTTTGAGATCTGTTTTATAAATCTCTCATTCTCACAAATCTTAATGTTTTCTAATAATACCGAACAATAAAGGGACGGAAGATGTCAAAATACACTTTATATAATCCAGTGCCACTTATCGTCTGTCTGTAGCAATAAATCATCAGGCGAAAATAATTCGGACTCGATCGGATGGAAGTGGGTGCCGTTTTGTTTACACATGAAATTGAGTTTTTCGCTAAATAAAATTTGTCCGTGTATTAATTAACTTAGGTACTTGAGCTAACACCGAGCTCGTCAACTACTCGAGCGAGTTATTGTTTACAAAAATGGCTTCATTTTTTAAACGCCGCCTGCGATGGGCACGTAAATAAATTTCTGAATAAGGGAGTCAAGAACGTGAAATGAATATTATTAAAGGATTGTAGGACATTATTTGTCCCAAACATAATACGTTAAGCTAAATAAAGTTAACAATTTACCTTATAGTATAAATATAACTTTCTTAATTTAGCTTCAACCTTCGCATAAACAGCCTTAATTATATCGGTAAAAAGTAAACAGCATTGCGAATTGTCGATAAATCGGAGTGCTGATAACCTCAGGCAGGATATCATTGGCCACAAAACATGACGTAACTTGCCGTCGATTGAACTCCAAACCACTGAATCTCTGCTGTACCGTAACTGTAAACCTGTAACCTTCCGCGACGCGCCCTCGAACCAAAGTGATATTTTGTAAGAGGGCAATCATTCAACCGTTTCATTCTCAGTTTGATTGTTTCTTTTACGATTTCTCTTCCACGTTTCCTTCAATAATGATACTTTTTGGAATCACATACATATTTTTATTGAATGCTTACAAAGATGAAATCATCGCTGAATTTATTACTTAAATAATTTTTGGTGAAAAGATTTTTTGGAATTACTGGAGCTTCGATATGTTGTATTAGGTACTTACAAAACATGCAATCAATGGCACACAATTTTAAATAAACTAGCAAGCAAGTAAACTAGTTAAGTATCTACAGGGCGAGCCTTGTATACCTGTCGGCTACCAAGGGATTCCTTATTTCAAGAGGGGTGACTACGATCACCAATCTGTCTGGAAACAGTGGTGATTATAGCAAAATCCACACTTAAGGTAAGAGAGATCTATTGAACAGTCGACATTTATGCGCTGATAAGAAGATGACGATGTGACTACACTGAATTATAGACTCTAAAATCCGAGCAAAGTAATGACATACTTATCGCTTATTCCTACCATGGTGCGACGCTGTGACGAGCACTCTCTGACACGACTATCAAAAATAATCAAAACTATAATGAGGGAACAATATTTTATCAGTTAATATTGGTTGGATAACACTCAACTAAACTGAAGCGAAATAGTAATTAGGTAGTGCTTAAAAGCCGAATAATTCTGAGTAAACCGTAATCCGTCTAAGGCACCGAAGTAACAATACATGGGTAAATTAACCTGGACCTATATCTGCGGCGGGCATTGGAGCGGTCAGCCTGGCCACCGTTGGTTTAGCAATGATTCTGTATCTCGGCAACATAACATTGTTTCGTTGGAACACTCGGTAGATAAATTTACTTTGAGGTAACGCACTTGCCACATCTCAAACTGCTTCCCTTAACCTAACAGTGCTTTACCAATACGAATAGGTATACAAGCGATATGGTAGGAAGTTATTACAAACGGATATTACTTTATAAATGATAAAGGAAAATATCGTGAGGAAACCGGTATGTCCTACAACCAAAAATTTCGACGACATGTGACATCCACCGACCCGCACTGTGCCCGCTTGGTGGATTAAGGCCCACCCCTCTCGCAGAGAGGATGCCTGTGTCCCAACAGCGGGAACATTATAGGCTGATTATGCTTGTAGGATACTGGAGGAAGTCCAAAATATTCAAGGAAATCACATTACATCTAGTTTTCACGTCTTTTTAGCCAAATTATTGCACAGCCGTAGACAGGATCTCCATTGGCCTGCCGGCCGTACTAAATCCGAAATGAAGAGCAGACAAACTCCTTCAAACATAATAGTGGACTTAAGAAGAGCAGAGTTATTTCAACTGTTAAAATATTTGAGAGCAGAATGGTTCATAGCAAAAGGTTGTGAACCCAGTACCTAATAAAGTTTCTACAGCAGAATTTGAACTAACCAGACGACCTACATAAATAAATAAATAAATTTTATTTGACTAAGTCCGTCTAGTGTTGTTACACATGCCATTTTAACACAAGAAAATTAAATAAAAAAATGTGTCCTTACCTTCTTTTTAGTTTTAATATAATTTTGTATAATAATGAAATAAATATATAATCTGGTTGAAATGCACAGTATTCCACACAACGTAATGTATGAATGTGGTGAGACCATAGGGTGCGAACACTTTCTTCCGCAATAATAAGGTAAAGATTTCCTATAATATAATGCTTCTGAATGTGTCAAATCATTGCAGAAAAACATTTCTGCGCACGGAATATCAATATAATGAGGTCAGAGTGGGAAGCATAATTGAGTCCGTTGAAGAATGTACCTACCCACTCGTAAACCTACACGATTTTTTTTTGTAATGGATATCTACACTTTCAGTTTTACTTTACACATAGGTAGGTACGTACCTAACAATATTTACATGTGAAAAAGGATAAAACTAATAAAATTCACTTCAATCTATCACTCCCTATAGCAAAACACTAAAACGAAAAATAAATTTCTATTTCACTATGGAAAACATTTATTAAAGAATTTCCATAACATTGTTTACTTGTATAGTAATTTTATTCTAGGTGCATCGTCTTCACTTTATATAATTATATAATTAATGTATACAAAATATTGTAAAACATTTTAAAGAGTAGCGGTGGAGTTTCTTGCCCATTCTTCTCCATACGAAACTACCTATTGGAAGCGGCGACTAGAATCAATTCTATTTTAATGTAAATTATGACGTTCAAAAGTTCTTTTTATGTGCCTATTTGAAATAAATGCTTTAACTTTGACTACTTTTTTTATTCCAGGGAAGAAATATCTCTCGATTTCTGAAAACGCAGTTCATGCGAAAATAAAAATATGTTTTTACGAAAAAACAGCGTGAAACAAGTGAAAAGAAAACCATGTTCGGAAACTGCTCAAGGGCAAAACAAAACACGTTACGCCTAGCCGCCTACCAAATCACTTATCAAATTGATTCGCGGAAACTTTGATGGTAAGTACACACTTACTTAATTTAGTTATTTTTGATTAAGAAAGTGGGCAGTTGGGCATTCAAGAATCTCTAGATTTGTTTTTCAGATGCCAAATTCTTGGAATAAACTTTGGCTCTGTATAATAACTCGCTCTCATTTAAATTGATCATTGTTTTTAAACTGTCCAATTGGCGATATTTATAGAAATATTCAGAGTAATTTATAATTAAAAAAAATAGAAATGAGAGGATATTCTTTTACTATGAAGAGCTACGCGGCGTAGGCATTACGTAGCAACTTGCCTACGCAGCCCGTAGCTACGCATGTATCGCGTAGAGGCCTTACGCCGTAGAATTTTATTATTGCAACCGTAGTGATGAGTTTCAATAGAGACTGAAGTCATTTATTTATTTATTTTCCAACTAGCATTTAAACTAGTTGAAAGCACTGTAGTACTTTTTAAAACGCCAAATGCCAAAACTTACGATTTTTTCTTCGAATCAGCAGGTTACGATTAAAAAAACTCCGTTTAAACGAAAAGTATATACCAATAACTTAATGATTTCAATTGTTACTCAGAAATAAAATCCCAAACAATATGGGACGATCACCAAAACGCTGGAAATTTAATAGCTTTTAATATCTTGGTTCAATTTTCTGTTAGCGTACATTAGAGTTACATAAGATTTTACGGCGTACTACTAAAAACTGTCATAAAAACTTCTACTGTCAATGTGCTATAAAATAACAGTAAACTTCGACTACTTTCTTTTATCCTTAATAGTCTTTCACAACAATGAAAACATGAAGCTTGCCGCGACCGGACATTATGTTTGTATCTAAATTTGAATCTTTAATATCACATTTTCCGTTGAACTTCCTTTTTTCCACACGATTTTCATGCTTTTATGGACTTGATTAAGTTATTTTCTAAATTTACTACATTGTATTTTGATACAAAGCAGGTGGCTTCCATGATATGCATTATCTATACATATTATAAATTAAAGTCGCTTTTCGTGTCTGTCTGTGTGACCGCGTTGTTCTTCTAAACTACGCAACGTATTTTGATGCGGTTTTCACCAGCATTTAGAGAATTTATTTCGGAAGGCTTATGTGTATAATAGATTACTATTAATCTACAAATATTTAAAAAAAACTGAGAAAAAACTGGCCGAAGCAAGGGCGGGTCGCTAGTAGATTTATATTTTAATTACTAATCTTCATTAATGTTTATTTATATTTATGTGGCATTATCCGATAAGGAAGTACCTACAAATTATTGTTTTATGGGGGCTTAAAACCATAAAGAAATTGATGAAGCCATAACTCATAGGCTGACGATGACGAAATGGTTTCGAGCTTGTAAGAAAATTTTATTAAAATTCCGTATTAAGTAATCATACTAGCTGAATGGATAAGGATAGGGAGAAAAGAACGCACGTGGATAATTGATCACGTCTTAATGGTAGACGGTGAGGAGGTACCGACACGCACACCGCCAGCGCCGCCGCCCCGCCCCGCAACCGCCCCGCAGTCGCCCCACAACCGCCCTGCAGCCGCGCCGCTACACGTTCCGCACGGCTCACCAGATTAAACTGATCTGTTATTATTTTCCCGACATGTTTCACTTATTCCGCTGTAATAAGTGAACTGAAACATTTTTTTTGTGTTTAAATACACAAAAGAAATCGGTTATTAATGTTATTGTAGTAGGAAATATCATGAACACCACATTATATTTTCGAATCAAAATATTCAAAATCCAATTTCTATTGTTACAGTTAAACTCCTTCTCAATGCATTGCACTTAATTAAATACTAATAGGATTGGAACAAATAGTCAATAATAGGGGCTAGCTAAAGGTTCGGGCAGTCAGCCTACTGCACGTGATTCGGCGGAAACCGTACTGTAATTAATTACTGGGACGAACTAGTAAGGGGTCGAGCACACCTACCTAGCAACTAAACATGAAAACTAAACTAGTCTGAACAAGCCGAAATTCCTTTTGACACAGAAACGCACATTATGTAAGCTCAATTTACTAAACATTAGTAATTTATCAGAGCTGTCTAGTTAGAATATATTTTAGGCAAACATGAAGTCCGTATATAAAAAATTACTACACAGGGATTAATTTTTTATCGAATTTACGGGAGTTCGTGAACTCGGTGTTTAGCCGAAAATATGTTGGTGAAATTCAGAAATGGGCTTCATTTCGATATTGATTGAATACTATACACGATAATTAAGTTATTATCTATCCAGGCGATTACTACAAACAATAATAATTCGCAGTAAGTTCAGTATCCGGTCGTTAAATGGCACATCGCGTTTTGAAAACGTTTGATTTTGTAGAGCGTCGTCTCCGTTTTCGTCACTCATAACCAGTCAAGTGAGACAATCTCCTACAAAAGCTCGATGTGCGATTACAGCCCACGTACTGTACCTACATAATAATGTAGCTCTTATAAAAAAATCGGATAGCACAGTGTGTAGGCAGTCTTACGTCCCAGTGACCACAGCTCGACAGCCCACGATAATGCCTCGACAAACTTACTGATTAAATTTCCGCACTAACCGATTTTAACTATAACTACCCAAACACATCAACCCTTACAACTAATTTCATAAATAAACTCTACTAAATACTGATAGTACAACAAAACCATGTTATGTACACTATGGAACTATGTGTATTGCTCTCGACCCGAAACTATTACGAGCTGTCAAAACCACTGAACTCGTGTCTCTTTGATCAAACCTGTTGATGTCATTCTAACCAATTTCAGTAATCAAGCACAGCATCTTTCTTTAATTTGCTTTATACATACGTTAGCTAGCGACCCGCCCCTGCTTCACACGAGTGCAATGTACTGATGTGCGACATGTCAAAACATCGAGATTTCTAAGTTACATATTAATATATTATTCACATAAACCTTCCGGAATAAATTATCTATACAATAATAATTTTTTTTTTATGTATTTATGCTTCTGTTTACAATATGTACATACTATATGTATACACTGTCAGCTCACCAAGCTGACTCCCAATTATTTTCTAATATTCTAAATACGATATATAGAGTTTGTCTCATAATCTTCTCGCGGAGGTTGCATGGAAACACTAAATAGGCAGTATCTCTACAATACTCAGTACTTACATTATTTATTCATATTCATAATATATTATGTAACAATAATACCTATTAATTGCAAGTCGCAAGCTACAGGATATACAATTCGCTACAGGCCCCAAGAGACGGCTCCAACGAATCAAGATTCATTTCGCGTTGCGAAGCCATTGAAGTTTGCTTTCAGCAACCGTTCGCAAACATTGACAAATATTGTACATCTGTCAAACGACAAAAATATACGGCCAACAATGCAGGCTTGCTGGTGACAGAAACTGTAGCCGCGAGTTGAACCGCGATTTCAGTAAATATAAGGTAGAAGTTTTATGTTGCTTTCATGAATTCGAATTTGATTGATAAATTAAGGCAAACTAAGAAGCGAGAGGCTTTCAAAGCGTCAACAGATTCAAATACTGTATAGCTTCATTGCCTTTGTTTGCATTTGTGGAATACAAATCATGTTGGTCGAAATCAAATGATCATTTAATTTAGTTACGCTGTATAATAAATAACATTTGCTAATCAATTACTAATGTTACCTAGAACTTTCGTTTCTATGTAATATTAAATTTATGTTTGCTCTTTTCCCATCGTTTAATTTTGTGTGAGAAGTCTTCGAATAATAATAATATGTACAAGTATATAAAAAGGAGAGGTGTTGAAGTGATTAAGGTTCAATATTAATTGGAGGACGTCGTAGAAAAACACACACGTCTTTACTGAATGATGATTTATTCCGAACTACTTTAATGAGCAAGACAGACAATTGTATATTTGTACCGAACATACCGCCCACTAAAAGGGATTTTAATACCTTTTACATTTTTTTTTGTAAATTATTAGTAAATTAAATCAATTAACAAAAACAAATCGTGCACTATGACATTAGGTTCACCAAATATTAGATAATGTATAACTATCAGATAAACAACATGGCGTTCCAGATGGACTATAAAATAAGTTTTATCTCACAAAACAAATTGGGAGTTTTTCAAACAACTGTTATTAACTTTAACATAATTATTGTAATAAGGAACTGTTGTCTCTAATATTAACAATTGGTAGAAAACATAGTGTGGAGACTGATCTTTTTACAGTATTTGTACCCATCTTTACGCTATAAACCCTAGTGAATCCATCAGGTCCGGGGGGTTTGTCCACAATCCGTCCTAAAGGCCACGTGCCAGGTGGAAATCCCTCTATTTTGACAGGAAAAATCTGGCCTATATCAAACTCTTCCTGCATTCTTTGCCACTTTGGTCTTTGCTGAAGTCTGGAGAGATACTCGCATTGCCAGCGATGCCAAAAGTTCGATAGTACCCTTTGACAGTGTTGCCAGCGCGATAAGCTTGATAGGGAGATATCTTTCAGGCTCGGTGTGGGTATAGTAATTGGCGACTCTCCAATGAGGAAGTGGCCAGGTGTAAGTACATCCAAATTGTTTAAGTCTGACTCAATAACTGGGCATGAGGACGGGAATTAAGACATGCCTCAACTTGACATAATACGGTGGTCATCTCTTGGTATGTCAAATTCGTATTCATGATGCGTTTGAGGTGGAACTTCATGGATTTGACTCGGGCCTCCCAAGGCCTCCAAAATTTGGGCTATATGCAGTATGAAGTGCCACTGAGTGCCGTCCGCTGCCAGTAGACTGTACAGGTGATCTCCAAATTCAAAGTTTGCTTCTTTAAACGCCTCTGCAAGTGACTTGTTCGCTCCGACGAAATTTCGCCCCGTCACTCCATAAATCACTACATCTTCCACGATGTGATACAAAGCGCCGAAAAGCTGCGATAAAGGCTTCCGACGTCAAATCTCCCACAAGCTCTAAATGAATTGCCTTTGTCGACATGCATATGAAGATGGTGATGTAGGATTTGTTGGTTTTCGCACCTCTGCCTTTGGACATAAGGACATTATAAGGGCAAGCAAAATCAACTCCAATGTGAAGGGATGGCTGTGCAGGGGTTACTCGCGCCTTCGGTAACTCGCCCATTAATTTCGTCTGAGATCTGGCATTAAATTTTGCGCAAGCAAAACACTTATGAAGGTATGTCTTTACTAAACCCTTAACTTTCAGAATCCAGTATCTTGACCTTAGGTAATTTAGCATCAGTTGTACTCCTTCGTGCAGCATCTGTTTGTGAGCATCAGCAATGAGTAAAGAGGTAAGTGGATTTTTGTGGTCTTAGACTATAGGATGCAGATGGTCGTGTTCTAAATAATAAGCGTTTTGTAATCTTCCGCCCACCCTGAGTATCATTTTAGCATCCAGATATGGATTAAGGGTCATCAAACAGCTTGTATTTCTTACTTGATAACTCTCTAATAGGGCTCTAATTTCTTCTTGAAATATAACATCTTGTGTGATTTTTATGCAGATCTGTAGCGAGTCTTCGAGTTCTTCAGTAGTGATCGGCAAATGTACAGGGTGATTTTGTCTTAACCTTAGAAATATTTTTGCATACACGATAGACTTTAGTAATTCCGGTAAATTTTCAATAATTTCAATTTTTCTGTACAAGGAATTTTCTTCGCTTTCTCTTGTGAGGTAAGTATTAATAGTTTTTTTTTTCTTTGTCAGTTTCTTTATTACGGGGGCGCAGCAAGACAGAAAAAAATCAAGTTTCACCCGTGCCTCTTTGCCTACCCCTCTCATCAAACACGACGAAACCAAAACACAATCCCTTCCCGCCAGCAGAAACTTTTCGCCCGGCATATATCTAGGCATTTGAATTTGACTCTTGTGTGTAGTATGTATACGCAAAATAATCAGATGAAACCGCTCTATTCAATGTACCATGATCTACGATTGCTGTGTATATACCTACAAGTAGGTATATTATTCAATATTATTGTATGTCCTTGAATCTGTTACCGATGCTGATGGGTTGTTAAATTGGAGAGTAGACCGACTTGAATGAAATAAAAACTAAATGTTAATTCAAGATACGGCCTTTAAATTTTCGATTCCGAATTGAAAGACAAACTTAACGTTGTACGAGTGTTGTTAGTGTAAATATGGTCCTCTACATTATGTAATATAACTACAAATGAAGGATTACCAGATATTTTCCTGTACCTATTTGTACTGTGAGACCTTGCTTCTTACCACATTTCGTGATTCTAGGTCAACCGGATGTATCTTATGGGTTTTAATTTGTTTGCGAGTGTCAAAATATGCGAAATGAATGACAATTTATGCCAAAATTCTAAGTAATTGTCTTAGAAGCTCGATTTTTTTACAGCTCCAAAGTAATACAGTTCAATTTCAACTTGATACCGCCCGCGCATTCCTCAGAAAAGGGGTCAGACAGATGGATAACAAAGTGATTCTATAAGTGTTTCGATTTTTCCTTTGAGGCACGGAACGCTAAAAAGCAAAGCACTTCTATCAAAGTCCTATACTACATAGTCATGACACTACCTACATGATGATAAAAACAAACTCGATAAACTTGCTTTTTTGACGGTATGAAATCGAATAATTACATGTAATCGCATCAATTACCTTCCGTTTTTTTACTATGAGAAAATGAAATCAATTAAACAAAAATAGCAATCATCTAAGGAAATTTGTTGGACCGCTGTGATCAGCAACTCTAATCCTCGAATGGTTTTTCAATTACAATATTTAAACGAAATATGATCATTGTCCAGTCCCTTTATTTTCAATGAAAATCTTCAGTAGGAAAAACATGTGTTTATTTTGCCTATACTATACTCTAAGCTTGAATTCAGAATCATAGATCATAGTCATGTTTTGGAACTAGAAACTCAAGGCTGACGTGACAAAGTTCAAATTCCAATGTAACCAAATTTTACTAAGGGCCTTCCCAGTTGGACCTCATGACATCTTCGTGGAAAACAGTAATATACCATTATATTTTTTACTTGGTTAACAGTAAAAAATATAATGGTATATTGTGGATATTGCTTTGCAGGATCGTGCAAAGTCAATTAGCAATCGTGTTACCAAGTAAAAAATAATTTTGGTATGGTGGATTTTGCACTGTATTGTGCAAAGTCAAATGGCATGTGTCATGAAAACCGTGAAAACCTATATAAAATGTATTCTGTGTATCCTGCGCGGGGCGCGAGTAGAACAAAGTCCTCGCCGAAAACATTTGTGAAAATAGGCCAATTTCGGAACAAACAGTACATTAGTCGGCTTTACCGACAAAATAATTGGCATATATATAAATGCGTGGCAAAGAAAGTCGAATGTTTATTAGGTTCCTCTTTTGTAACTGTTGAAACTTTAGCTTGAAAAAGCAAGCCGCCTAACTCCACTAATATTATTAGACCAATAACCTACTTATATGTTAAATTTCGAGTTTCATCTTGATTCGGAGGTTGGTCGAAATGGTTCGTCTAAGGTTCCCCTTAGACGGAGCTTGTCAACGAAAGTGGGAGTAAACGGATTTGGATCTTGAGTTTATTTGCAATAAGATCTAAAATCTCCAGCACAAACTCTATGTTGTAAATTTTCTCCGCAAGAAAATCGACCGAAATGCAGAACAATGGCGTTAGTTGTACTATACTAGTCAAAAATCTGTCAAATAAATTTATGTCATCTTGAGTTTTCAAATATCAACATTGAATTATTATAATATTTTTGTTTTATGGTTTAGCCGCGGTATTTATTTAGTTTATCAATTCTTAACGATTTTAATAATCGTTTCGGAGGTGGTTTTATTGTTTTTTTTTCATGTTTTCTATTTCACAGTCTCTTTCCTACAATGTGATAAATTACGAACATATTATTTATGCAAATAAATTATATCCCAGAGCAGCCGAAAATTCAAGCGCAGTCCTCTCGTCTCAACAGAGCGACGGCGACTGATTTGTTAAACAAAAATATGCTTGAAGTTCCCGCAACGTGCGATGGAAGATGACTTCTTCCACGAACTAAAAACGTCGTAAGTGCATAAAGCTTGTAGTCGTAATAAAACTAAAATTAAAAGGAATTTCAAAAAACGCCTCCACAATTTTTTTCGCCTTGTATTAATACAAATATTCATCTAATTTTTATCCTAATAGTCATTAGCATGTTAAGTACAAATTGAAAATACGAGAAAATTAGAGGTAACTTCGTGATGATGTTTTATCGAGAAAATTTTAACATTTTGTGTTTCTGTTCCACAAAAAGTTTGAAAATATCATGTAGTTACTCATATTATTTTTATTTTATACCTAAGTCTTATTAATTTCATGAAAAATCAAATTGAAGATAGGCAATTTTGGTTACTACCCGCTCTTAACATGTGTATTTTTTTTTGTTTCAGGTGTTCCGGACCTTGCCACCAGAATTCGTATTTTCTCAGTTCAGGAGCCAACATTCCTCTCGATGAGACATCTGCTGGATTTTATTGTGACTGTCTGTGGTACCATGCGACGTGGCTTCATATGATTGTCTCTGATTGTCTTTAGATTTCGAAACTGTCGACAACATATCCTTCAAATCACCTACTAAACATGAGTGTAAATCTTCTACCACAAAGTAATCTTCGTTTACGAAATACGGAACATCATTTCGTTCACACTTACGTGTACACTTCACTAAATCTTGATGTGTCGCATTAAACGTTCGCCAATATCCTTCGATACTTTGTAACTTCGTTTCAATATAACCTCTTGTTAATCTTTGCTTCGGACATTTCTTTAAATTACTTTGTGTCTTTTGTAACAGTAAATAAGCATCTTCTAATGAATTAACTAAATGTTGCTGTTCACTAGTTAACGTAACACTCATTGTTTTGTATAGCTATTAGGATATTCTTCTACTTATGATAGTTTCACTGCACTCACAATTCACCTTTTTATTCGTTCGTTAAATTGTTTATTAGTTATATCGCACTTGCAAAATAGGTGCAAAAAACGGCTCAGGAATGCGGCCTATTGATCTCCGATCGCCGGGTCGTCCTTATATTTCATTTCTAATATGAGGCTCGTTTGGACCATATGTTGAAGTGATTAAGGTTCAATATTGATTATAGGACCTCGTAGAAAAACACACACGTCTTTACTGAATGATGATTTATTCCGAACTACTTTAATGTTTTTTTTTTTTCCTAATTGGCAACTCGTAGTTTTGACCACTAAGGTCTTGGCTACTTAACCGGGCAAGCCTGTGGGTGCTAAATTCTTAAATACTAGGTGACCGCACGCTAAGGGCACCCCCTGTGGGGTACAAACCTCGGCTTAGGGCGTCACTGAGGGGAGGGCAGCAAGGTGGGACAGGCTGGATCGAAATTATATTATTATTATCAGGGGAATTTAAAGCTACAGGCTCAGCTACGGCGCGGGCTGGCGCGTCGTCGAGCAAGGGTCGGGGGGCCTACTTTAATGAGCAAGACAGACAATTATATATGTGTACCGAACAAGAGGAAATAATCAAAGAGGAACCAAAAAGTTCGTCCGCATCGCTGTCAACATGAAATATGCCCAAAAGGCTGGCAGCATTGCCACGTTGTATGGCAATGCTGATTCTGTGTTTAGTATAAATAGAAACGATTAAAACGCAAAATAAACTAACCAACACTATGATCCTAACATTTCAGCTAAACGGCGAATTAAAATAGTAATTATGAAATAACCCCTAACCCTTGCCAGTGACTGACAAAAAGTGCTCTACAAAGAACAGTGACTGTTCTTTGTAGAGCACTTTTTGTCGAGGAGTTATAACCTTAAGTTTAAAATGATCTTAGGTATTTATTTAGGGCAACAATCACCCTAAGGATTTAATGCGATTTTCAGTCGCTTTCAAGATCAACCAGCCGCTAACCTTAGGTACTGAAGTTATCTGCAGAAAGAAACAGAATACATAAAAATATTAAAGCCAAACAAATGTGCACCGGTACATAAATAAGATGTATTTAATCGATGTCACAATGACCATCTCTCATTAGAATAGGCTTCAGCGAACACAACTTCCTTTAGAAACTCATCGGTATAATTTTGATTACTGGAATAATTTTGTGATAATGGTGTCATGAAAACAGGAAATTCTTAGCTTCTTCTCACTTGTCGGCACTGCCTATGGGAGAATATCTCTTGCCGAAAGCATAATCAGTCTGTAATGTTCCCACTGCTGGGACGCAGGCCTCCTCTCGCAGAAGTCGCAAGTCTTCAAATTTTTGGTTCTAGAACATGCCGTGTTTCCTCACGGTGTTTTCCTTCATCGTTTTGGGAGCAGTGGTGATGAAACAATTCACACAAAGAAAAGCGCCTATCTGGTAACAATATTATCCAATTATTAACCAATCAACAAGTTCCTAGCCGGGCTGACTGCTCAGATTGTGCCATACGAATTAATTGTGTATCAAATTGACACCGTAACATTTTCGTGTTTTATCCATTTCATACAACTGTCAAAAATGATAGATGTGATTCCAATATACGGGCAATATAAGTTGGTAGTAAATTTGGTAAACAATTAATTACGCTACGTATACGTGACTGCTATTTTATGCACCCTAATATTCAGCTAAAGTCCTGGAGTTCCAAAGTGGCCGGTGATAAATTTGCCTCCATTGAAGAGAAACCTTAGTAACCTACCATCATATAAGAGTTATGGTTTTCTATATATGAATGAATGATTACCATGCCTATTTAGAATGTCGTTTTGTCATTCCGTCAGTTAGCAACAAGATTGATCAAAAACTAATTAAATTGCTTGAAAGTCAGTCGGCGAAGCCTGCAAAGCATTCTAATTCAAGCAGAACTTATTAATAAATTATGTATTAGTATCCTCTGGTAGCCCTTAATCCTCCGCTACAAATGCATTACAAAGCAGTAGGTATATGTATGCTATGTCTAGATAATCTTCCATCCAAGCTCCTTTGCTCTTCCTATACTAATTTAATTATGATAGGAAAAAGCAGGCATATTTTTAATAAATATTACTGACATCTTTTAAGGAAACATCGTGAGGAAAACTGGACTAGGTAATATATATATATATATATATATGTCGGACAAGGTATGTCTCTCTCGCTATTATCAGCCATATTTTAACTACTGTGGGCGTACTATGGGTAATGTTGGTTATTGCACAATAGAAAAACCGTTTGCTGTTCAAATCAAATTATTATTTACGAACAAATTAATCACACTATACTCGTAATAGCGAATCACACACTGTAGGTACATGACACCACTATACGGAACGCGTGACCGTTCCTAGGGTGGAGGTTCTGATCTCCTCGAAGGCGCCCATCAGCGCTCCTCCATCAGCCAGGCTCTGTCATAGCACGAAGTTAGCCGAGTATGCACGGCATCGCGACGGTGCTTCCACCTCCCGGAACTCGTGCTGCGCTTCGTTTAGTGTCCACACTAATGACCGTCTCCGACATATAAGTCTAAAATCGCCAACCCTTCTTGAGCAAGCGTGGTGATCAATGCTCGTGCCTTCTCTGTGTGAGAAGAGGCCTTTACCCTTCTGAGGTACAATAATAGGCTGGTATTAATATAATTATTATAGAGTGAGGCTTTTTCCCATGAGGATTTTTAGGTTTTAAACCAAGCACCATTCCAGCAAAAAGGCGTTAATCAACGCATTATGAAACTAATCAATAAACCTATATGTACCTATTTATTATTAGTCACAACCCCGCAAAACACAATGTTTTGAATTTCACAAATAACCAACTTTCAAGTTTACCACTGGCATGAAGGGTCGCGGTCGGATTTCCTTGTAGAAAACGCAATAATATAAATTAAAGCCATTGTTTGTACAACATTGAATGAGATTGTCTGTTATTTATTGTCAACGATTGGTCGAAATTCAAGTTTTAAAAAGGTTACAATCATTATTATTCTAGATAGTATGTACCTACTGATGGTGCGGTGAAATTGGGGCTACGTCGTCGCTCGGAAGTATTCCCGTTTGAGCACCCAATTTGAGGGCACCTATGCATTGAGCACCAAAGTTATTCCAATTTGAACACCAATCAATATGATAACGTGGTGCTCAAAGGGGAACAAAAAAATAAATTTGACTTTATTCCCCATTGAGCACCTACGGTGCGGTAGCTTCTAGTGATGGGGTGTAATCATATCGATAAAAATCAGCAGTTTTATTGCAGAATGTTATCATTTAATAAAAACATATCATCATTAACATAAAAGTTTACTTAATCACTTATTGTTAATATCATAATAAGTTACTCAATACTCAATTCTTTATTGCGTTCCATATGCAGTTTCCTCAACTTAATTTTATCTATCACCAAACCAATTGTAGGCTGTAACATTAACAAATGTTACAGCCTACAATTGAACACAATTGAAACATTAACAAATGTTACAGCCTAAATTTCATATTATTTATTATGAAGAGTAGTTAAGTTGAGAGGGCCGTAAACGGATGGCGGCGCACGCGCCACCCTTACTGTTCGTCGGGATATCTCGAGTAACCCGAAATACGACGAATGAAACCGAACTATTCCTGAACTTGTTTACGTCTTAACTCGTATTGTTTGCAAAAAAACTATTTACTCTAACGGTGGTGCATACCTCGTGACGAATAGAGTGATAAGATTTTTCGTCGTGTCGAAAATTTTACTGAGTATAAAACGTGAGTGACAAATTTATGTAAACAATGGAGCCCAAACCTGATCCAAGTAATAAACATGCAGCCATAATTAAGCTACACTACCAATAAAAGAGGTGGGCCAGTAATAATATACGAAAAGACAAGAAATAGATAAGCATAAAGAGACTCTATACTGTTGTTATGAGGAAAATGATTTATTTTATTTGTCTTAGGTAAGTGAGGTACCTAGAAAATAACAAAGCCGATTGTGATATTAATAATAATTACTTAGTTTCCTAAAATTAATATGATACTAGAAGTACTGCCAATTTTTATCGATATGTTTTATTATACACCCCGTCACTAGAAGTTACCGCACTGTAGGTGCTCAAAAGGGAATAAAGTTGTTTTTTTTTTTATTGTTGCCCATTGAGCACCAAGCTATTATATTGATTGGTGCTTATATGGGAATACCTTTGATATTCAATGCATATGTGCCCTCGAAATAGGGGCACGTAATGTTCCATGCGTGCCTTGTGGCTTGTCGTGGGATCGGCCGCACTTGGTAATAGGGCCCGTTAGGCATGGCGGGGTACCAGTTGGGGGTGCGGCGAATGTACAACTCTCTTCCGGGCTCCCGACTCATGGTGTTAGAGGGAACGATGCACATGTAGTTTTAGTTGGTAGAAGTCCGACATAACCCTCCGTTCTCCCCAGCCTGAGGGTATCCATGAGAATTTCCCCACGGAAAAAAAATGTACCTACTGATATTTTTGACTTAAATGTAAGCGCTATATTAATTTAAAACTATTTCGCTTTAGTTTATTGACAGTATCTGTTAATTAACTGCCAGTTAATCATTTGTGCCAATGTCAGATTAAAAACTTACACCGAACCAAAATTTATTATACAATATGAAATTGCACACATACGAGTAATACACATTGTATAATTATACAATTATTATTATGGCTTAACACCGCATCCCGCACTAACAATAAACATTTTAACAAAACATAATACCTATTTAATACACATTTATTACACGTTAAAATATCCAGGATTAGTACAATGAGAGGGGCAATTGTTTAGATAGCAAAGGTAACTGGCAGAATTTAACTGTCAGGGAAACTTGACTAATGAAAAAGCACCTGAAGTAGTGCTCACACCGAGCAATTTATTGCGAGCACTTAGCAACCCCCGAGAACACGCGTTAAGTCAGATAGTAAAGTGCCCTCTTGCTTGAACCAACACTTAAAATATTTCTTCTTTATGTCCACGCCGAGCTACACGGTTAAGCGCAATAAAATTTGGTCCAGCGTTTTCTAGGTGCACCTATCGTTGGATACCTACAAATGTCAACGCAACTCCAATGGTTTAAGATGCTGTCATAGATAACTGATACGCCGTAGTCAAACGAATCAGATTTTGGATAGCCTACCTACATAGTATACCATTTTGAGTAGTGTTATCATAGTTGGTAAAGAATGATGCTGAAACAATTGACAGTCTGGTGTCATTTGAGTCTATATCCTTTTTCGTTTATCCAAATATTAAATTCACGAATACTTTCAGAGATATACATATTGAATAAATTACGTTTAATATTAATATTACCTACGCCAAAATCCTTAGGGTGTTAAATCAAAATACAATGAACATTCTCGCATCAATTTACATAATACACGTAGCGTGTACTTGAATTTAAAAATCAGCGACGCAAGATGAGATTGTGAGATAAAGTTATCCCGGGTTTCATCCCGGTTTTATCCCGTATTCGCCGCTCATATGCAAAGTGACGGCCAAGCAGAGCCTGAATCTGACATAAAATGCACGCTAAAGGGCGCACACTAGCAAATATTGTACTTACCTATTCGCAAAGACAACGTAAAATGTATGCATTTCAAACGTCTCCCGCCTTAAATATTCTTTTTAGGTCTCCCATCTTATATATTCTTTTTAGGTATGTTTATCATGTTTTAGAGCGAAACGTTTTGATGTAAGATTTGATTTTATTTGTGTGATGTTGCAAAAGATGCTTTCTATGTCGGCCGATGTTTCTCAAACTGTATCGAAATCAAGTAATAATAAAGTTCTTCCCGTGACACGTAGGTATACGACCGTAGAAGCCCTAACTCCTGCTATTATTTATCTGATTGAGTGTTCTAAGAACATACTTGTTTTCTCAGTTTGTTTGGGTCGGCTTCCAGTCTAAGAGTGAGTTGAGTGTTCCGTTTAACTTTTAACTTTTGCACTTAACACTGAGCTGCAGAATTTTCTAGTAACTGTAAACTTCTACAGTTACAACAATATAATACAATAATCTAACAACAGCAAGGTCAAATTAAATTCGCTAGCGAAACTCCGTAGACGTGATGGGATACCTCAAAAAGATAAAACAAAAAAAAAACAATTTTTGTTTGGTCGATGACCACTGGTAGGTAGTCTAATTTCTTGAAGTATGAGCTAAGAAATCATTTGTTGTTTTTAATATCGTGGACATCAATACCCATTCTGTCTGTGAAGTTTACACATAAATCTATCTATCTATATAATAGGTCTTTACCTATGAAATTGCCGTTTTGTATGAAAAAATTTAAACGAATTTTTTTCATGAATTTTTTATTTGTATTAATCGAAGTAATCACCCATGCAATCAATGCATCTTTGCCATCGCAGTGGCAGTTTATTGATGCCCTTCTTAAAGAAATCAGCTGGACGGGAGGCAACAAATTCTTCAAAGGCATTTTGTACTGCCTCTCGGGTATTATATTTTTTTCCCGCCAAGAAGTTATCCAAATTCTGGAAGAAGTAGTAGTCTGTAGGCGCAAGGTCTGGTGAGTAGGGCGGATGACGGAGAGCTTCCAACCCCAGTTCTTGCAACTTGGAGACCGTCTGCTGTGCAGTATGAGGTCGCGCGTTGTCGTGCAGGACCAGCGGAGACGAGCGATTGACCAATGCTGGTTGGAGATGCGCCAGCTTCTCCATCATTGTGTTCAGTTCTTCACAGTACACATCTGCAGTAATGCTCACCCCGTTTGGTAAGAAGCTGTGATGAATCACACCGGCGCTAGACCACCAAACAGTGACCATCACTTTTCTAGGGGTAAGTTTTCGTTTAGGGCATTGTTTAGGTGCTGAACCAGGATCCAACCAACTTGCTGAGCGCTTACGGTTATCAAACAGAATCCATTTTTCATCGCAGGTAACAATGCGGTTCAAAATTCCTTCATTTGTGTGTCTGTTGAGCAGTGCAAGGCACGTCTCGACGCGTACTTCGCGCTGGCGATCATTGAGTTCGTGGGGCACCCATTTGTCAAGCTTTTTTACCTTGCCAATTTGACGCAAATGGACCAATATTGTTTTGACGCTAACGTCGAAAGCTGCTGCTAATTCAGCCGTAGATTGTGTATCATCAGCTTCCACAATCGCCTTTAATTCGTCATTGTCGACCAAAGTCTTCGGACGACCGCGAGGTTCATTTTTCAGGTCGAAATTTCCAGAACGGAAGCGAGCAAACCAATAACAGGTGGTGCGTTGGTTTGTAGTGTTAGATCCGTAAACGTCGTTGATGTTGCGTGCCGCTTGTGCCGCGTTGCTGCCACGACGGTACTCATATTCCATAATTACTCGAATTTTTAACGTATCCATGATGACGAAAAAGATTGAAATGCGATGAAAATGTAACACTAATCAATAAAAAAATGACTACTTTTAGAAAAAAAAATCCATGTTTTTAAAATAAAATTAATTTGAAATTAGAATTCTTAGCCAAACAAAAATTATTTTGATTTGAAATGGCCAGTACTGCAGAACGGCAATTTCATAGGTAAAGACCTAATAATAGGTCTTTACCTATGAAATTGCCGTTTTGTATGAAAAAATTTAAACGAATTTTTTTCATGAATTTTTTATTTGTATTAATCGAAGTAATCACTCATGCAATCAATGCATCTTTGCCATCGCAGTGGCAGTTTATTGATGCCCTTCTTAAAGAAATCAGCTGGACGGGAGGCAACAAATTCTTCAAAGGCATTTTGTACTGCCTCTCGGGTATTAAATTTTTTTCCCGCCAAGAAGTTATCCAAATTCTGGAAAAAGTAGTAGTCTGTAGGCGCAAGGTCTGGTGAGTAGGGCGGATGACGGAGAGCTTCCAACCCCAGTTCTTGCAACTTGGAGACCGTCTGCTGTGCAGTATGAGGTCGCGCGTTGTCGTGCAGGAGCAGCGGAGACGAGCGATTGACCAATGCTGGTTGGAGATGCGCCAGCTTCTCCATCATTGTGTTCAGTTCTTCACAGTACACATCTGCAGTAATGCTCACCCCGTTTGGTAAGAAGCTGTGATGAATCACACCGGCGCTAGACCACCAAACAGTGACCATCACTTTTCTAGGGGTAAGTTTTCGTTTAGGGCATTGTTTAGGTGCTGAACCAGGATCCAACCAACTTGCTGAGCGCTTACGGTTATCAAACAGAATCCATTTTTCATCGCAGGTAACAATGCGGTTCAAAATTCCTTCATTTGTGTGTCTGTTGAGCAGTGCAAGGCACGTCTCGACGCGTACTTCGCGCTGGCGATCATTGAGTTCGTGGGGCACCCATTTGTCAAGCTTTTTTACCTTGCCAATTTGACGCAAATGGACCAATATTGTTTTGACGCTAACGTCGAAAGCTGCTGCTAATTCAGCCGTAGATTGTGTATCATCAGCTTCCACAATCGCCTTTAATTCGTCATTGTCGACCAAAGTCTTCGGACGACCGCGAGGTTCATTTTTCAGGTCGAAATTTCCAGAACGGAAGCGAGCAAACCAATAACAGGTGGTGCGTTGGTTTGTAGTGTTAGCTCCGTAAACGTCGTTGATGTTGCGTGCCGCTTGTGCCGCGTTGCTGCCACGACGGTACTCATATTCCATAATTACTCGAATTTTTAACGTATCCATGATGACGAAAAAGATTGAAATGCGATGAAAATGTAACACTAATCAATAAAGAAATGACTACTTTTAGAAAAAATAATCCATGTTTTTAAAATAAAATTAATTTAAAATTAGAATTCTTAGCCAAACAAAAATTATTTTGATTTGAAATGGCCAGTACTGCAGAACGGCAATTTCATAGGTAAAGACCTAATATATAAAAATGAATACCTATTTCCCTTGGTCACGCCATCACGCGTGAACGGCTGGACAGATTTAACAAAAAAAATATATGTTTTGTTCTTTATTGTTAGGAGAAGGATCTTATGAAATAAAAAAATAAGGAAGTCGATCGGAACGTTACAAATTTTAAGAAAACTTAACGCCAATATTAATTTTACATAACTGTCAGTTGTTTGAAATAACTGTCAGCGATTTACAAAATGCGTGCTGCAAATATCGTTTAACACAGATAGATCGGTTGATAAATGAGTCGATAGTTTTAGTCAATAGTCAAAACTAAAACTAAAATTATGACATTCATAGTTAAGACAGGACAACGTCTGTCGGGTCAGCTTGTAAATATATAAAATTAAACAACCGCCTGTGGTTGATGACCCAAAAAAGAACTATATATACTTAGTCTGGCCATAAATACTGTTACAGTTAAAAATAAGGAAGATATTACATTTGAATTGGGAATCTGTCATTTTTATACGATTATTCATTGAGTTTTCTAATTTTGGCGCCAATACATTGTACAATATTTTGCGATATTAAAATGGAGTGGGGTGATAAAGAGAACCGAATCGCTGTGATTGCATTACACAAAGTTGGTATGGAGCCAAATGCAATTTTTAAAACTCTCCATACGCTTGGTATTAGTCAAATGTTTGTGTACCGGGCTATTAATAGGTACAATGACACCTCCTCTGTTTGTTGACAGAAAAAGATCTGGCCGTCCACGTAGTGTTCGTACGGAAAAGGTGGTCAAAGCAGTAAGGGAAAGAATTCGAAGAAATCCTGTCCGAAAGCAAAAGATTTTATCTCGGGACATGAAGATAGCACCCAGAACCATGTCGCGTATTTTAAAAGATGACTTAGGACTTGCAGCCTATAAGAGACGCACTGGTAATTTTTTAATTGAGAGCATCTAGAGATTTCCATCGTCCATCTACCTTCTTGCACCTGTATAAGTCCATAATTAGGCCGCAAATCCTTACTATAAAAAATATATCGAAATTATAGAATTAGTCCAACGCAAGTACCTTCGTGCTATGCAATTTAGATGTTTTCTAAAGAAAACATCACATCAATCGCTTCTTAAAAAATACGGCCTGCTTACGTTACAGTCAAGACGAGTCCTCCTTGAGACAATGACGTTATTCAGTGTATGCCGAAACAAGTTTGATTGCCCTGACTTGGTAGCTGGTTTGTGTTATCCGGTTCCTCGGACAGTACATGTACGGGAGGTACGCACCAGGCGACTGTTCGCTACCAGCTTGTCTAGATCCAATGCTGGTGTGCGCTCACCGCTATACCGCTTGGTCGACACATACAATACGTATTTTAGTGCGGTAGACATATTATTCCTAAGCTGGTATAAATTCAAAAATTATATAAGTAAAATTCTAAAGGATTGGCAGTAGGCAACAACACAATACTCAATGTAGGTATTATTATTAATACGCAAGAATTTTGCTTTGTTTTATTTTCTTGAATTTTGTTTTCTCTTGTTTTATTTTTTATTAAATTTTATTTTTATTATTTTTTGTTTGTTACTTCTTTTATAGAATATACCTAGTTTAACCTTCTTTTAACGTCTTTATCATTATTAAGTTAGCCCTGCTACAGTCAACGTTTGCTAACAGCTTGTTTTTATTATATAAAATAGTAATCTGTGGAAAATGTTGTGGGTAGTATATTTGTTAATTTTATTTTTTAAGACTACATTGTTTATGCCTAGTATACTACTGTTTGTTTTCCCAAATATAATAAATAAATAAATAAATTTAACTGATAATTTAAAAAAGAATAGGGTGGTAAAATCGAAACAACTACTGTAGCGGTACGCAAAGGGAGGTCACAGAAAATTTTTGTTTACGGATGAGAAAATCTTTACAATTGAGCAACATTTTAACAAACAAAATGACCGTATTTATGCTCAAAGCTCTAAGGAAGTTTCCCAATTAGTCGACAGAGTGCAACGTGGGCATTATCCGACTTCAGTGATGGTTTGGTGGGGTGTTAGTTATGAAGGAGTGACAGCCATATTTTTGTGAAAAAGGTATCAAAACATCGGCACAAGTGTATCAAGATACCATTCTTGAGAAGGTAATTAAGCCCCTTAACAACACCATGTTCAATAACCAATTATGGTCCTTCCAACAAGACTCGGCGCCGGGTCATAAAGCTCGGTCCACGCAGTCTTAGTTGGAAGTGAACGTTTCGGACTTCATCAGAGCTGAAGGCTGGCCGTCGTCTAGTCCCGATCTTAATTCGCTGGATTATGATTTATGGTCAGTTTTAGAGAGTATGGCTTGCTCTAAACGCCATGATAATTTGGAGTCCCTAAAACAATCCATACGATTGGCAGTGAAGAATTTTCCCATGGAAAGAGTGCGTGCTTCTATTGATAACTGGCCTCAACGTTTAAAGGACTGTATTGCAGCCAATGGAGACCACTCCGAATAAGCTTTTTATATTTTAAATTGTTTTATATTTATGTATTAAACTAACACACTGTAAAAGTAATAAATATTATTTGCAATAAAAATCATATTTTTTTTGTTCGTGACAATATTTATGGCAAGACTAGGTAATATAATTTTTGTTGTAACGATACCCATCACACTGCGGAGTTTCGCTAATGAATTTAACTTGCCTCTGTATATTTATGTAGGTAAGTGTAAATATAAATACTTCACATAAAAATACAAAATAATGATGAAAAACAAAAATGTTTAAAAACTCTACCTGCATCAAAATTTCAAGTGGCCCGTACACGGCTCGCTACACGCGGGGTGCAGGCATACAGGTATAAAGTATTTATTTTTCTCTCATAAATGTAGTTAGATTTTAGTATTACAGCCTGATTGCTCTCTAAAAGCTCTTACGGAAAATGTAAAGTTGTTAACATGATGCCGAGCGCAGTGTATAAGCAACTTAATGTTAGTTTTTACAGGCTATCATTCAATAGTGACTCATGTTTTCAATATTGAATGTTGACAGGTCGACATTTTTTTTAGGTAGGTAAAATGTCCTGATTGCTCAGTAGTTAAGGCCTCTCCTCTCATGCACGAGGTAATGGGTTCAAATCCAGGCAAGTACCAATGTGACTTTGGCTTGGGCATTACTAATATCGGTGAAGGACAAACATCGTGAGGAAATCTGGACTTATCCTACTTCCTACTAATATTATAAATGTGAAAGTTTGTGTGGATGGATGGATAGATGTTTGTTACTCTTTCACGCAAAAACTACTGAACGGATTTGGATGGAATTTGGAACACAGATAGTTTATACACACAGTTTTTATCCCAGTAGTTCGTTCCCGTGGAATAATTCAGACATACACGCGGGCGAAGCCGCGGGCAAAAGCTAGTAGTTAATATACGTAAGTCTACGATCGCCAACCCGTCTTGAGCAAGCGTGGTGATCATGCTCGTGCATTCCCTGTATGAGAAAAGGCCTTACCCCGCAATGGGACAGTAATAGGCTGTAATCATGATTATTATAGGTATTTAACACGTACCTATTGTATTTTTTCTACAGGTTCAATGTGGACAATTACTGCGCAGTACAAGTAGTAATGATATTCACAATATTGCAATATTTCCACAAGCTTTTATTGCAAATTGTGGTAGATTAAGCCCATTCCCTCTCGAAGAGAGGAGGCCTGAGACCCATCAGCGGGAACATTATAAGCTGATTATGATGCCGATCTCCGCGTGTTATGGTTTTTCTGTAAAATTACCACGTATATTTATATTACTAACTAGCTGCTGCCCGCAGCTTCACCTGGGTGGATGTCGGAAATTATCCCACGGGAACGTGCTACCGAGACAAAAAGTAACCTTAGTAACTCCTTATAGCATCAGCTATCTGCCAGTGAAAGTCTCGCTAAAATCGGTTCAGCCGTTTCGGAGATTAGCCAGAACAAACAGACAGACAGTCAGACAAAAAAAAAAGTTATTTTTGTTTATAATTGCCGTACCTATTTAAGTACTTTCATATGCATTTAATAAAAAGCTGTTATTTTGACATTACAAACAGACACTTCAATTTTATTTATTTGTATGAAGGCATGTATAGTTTCATAATAAGTCATATAAAGAACTACGGCGAACTTGATACGGAAAGCGGAGAACTGGGTTTCTTAGAGCAACTTTAATTATGCTCAGATCTTGAATTAGACTATTTTGTGTTTGTTTGAAGATGACACCTAATAACCATAGTTTCTGAAAGCGTTAATATTTAATGAAGCATTTAAATAAGTTATTATATTACCTATACTGACGAATTTTGAATCCGAATAGTGCAATCACATAATTAGAATTAGTATAGGTAATAATATCAAGCAACAAGGGCTTCAATAATAACATAATTATCTATCACCATTCAAAGCGAGTTGTCGACAACAATGCGTTAATACCGTACATTTCAGTATTTGGTTAGCTACAGGCAATCATAGGTATTAGAAATATTGATTTATTCAACTTACATTATTAATACAAATACCTAGATTGAACCAAAATAACAGATATACGGAGTTATAAACGGCATATAAACAATTCCTACAAAAGCTTATTTCTGAAGCAACCCAAAACTTGTATTCCTAAAATAGTAGGGAAATAACGCGTTCGTGTTCCACATTTCCTCCTCTACTGCAATAGCGGAAAACGAAAAGCATTCCAGACATCCACCAGACAGAAAAAGAAAATTTAACCAAAAGTAAATCTCTTAGTAAGTTCAATTTCGCTCTCAAAGTTGCGTGAGAACGAAAATTGCAATAGAACTTACCGAAGAATACATAGATATTCCTTTTGCTTTTAATATCGATTCCACATCGCTCGCATATTGTGTAACCAGGATATCAGAACTGGCAAGAGATGGTTTAGACGTTTATTCTCTAGCGGCTTGCAAATGTTCACTTTAATTAAATATTGCAATCGGACACAACTGGATTGTTAGCTCTGTTGTACACTATAGTCTACGTAAAGCTTAGTCGTACACACGAACAGGGAGAGCTAACATGTTTTATGTTTTCTTTCGCTCGCAGATCAGCGGGGAAGCAATATGTGTATCTGTAATTACAGTTGCAAAGTAACGTCTGTACGTAGTGAGTTGTGCTTTCCGCAGACGACTGCGGTTAAGCGAAATTATGTGTTGTACGTGACCCGCTCCCCGTCGCTAGACAGAACTAATTCTAGATATCCGTTTTTGCAGCTTTGTGCAAACAATTCTCCTTTAAACTCGACCATCGTTTTGTGCAAGTGAACTTGACGAAATTATTTTGCTAGAAATTGTTTCAAGTTTTAATCCGCAGTTCTTAATTAAGGATTTCCTTTTCGAAATACGGAAACAATTTTAAGACGAATCGAACACAGCTTTTGTTTTCAATTCCGTTCAATTATTTGTGTATTGCAAACACTTTTGTTATTATAAGTAAATATAATACTTTTTCGTTTAATAAGAATTACTTTATTTTTAACGTTTCCTACCTATAGAAATATAATAAAATAGGATTTATTAAGTACTAAAGCATTGCCTTCAAAATTAATATCCGTATGAAGGATATGTTACATTGATTATGACATAAGTCTCTGTTTCAGATGCCGCGCTTGTTTTATTGCAATCTATCGGCGCGGGCGGCAGCTGCTCGGCAACACTCCGTAAGGCACGTTATCCACCTTCGCGGTGCAAGAACATTTCTCTCGAACGTTTTATTTCCCGGCTTCGCTGCAATATCGGGGATAATCCCCGTTTCTGCAACTTGTGTTGGCATTTTCTCTTTTTCCGAGAAACCGCACGCCACTACATATCGATAACACATGAAACAAACACAGAATTAGCCGAACGTTGAAACTGTACGCAACTTTTCTCATCTTACATCTGTATACATTACGAAAGGATAACAACAACCATATTTTGGAAAGAATGTTCTGTCCCCTAATAAAAATTCCCTTTATGTACCATAAAATCCCAAAACCCTTTAAGGCAAAAATGGAAGTAAAAACCCGTAGACTCATAAATATGTGACCGCAGTGTCCGAGTGTAGTTGTTCAAAGTTACAACGCGACCAGAAACATAATTATTAAGTTGAAACAAGGACGGGACGGGACAAAATCTTCAAAGCAATAAAGATATCTTGGCGTGAGGTAGCATCGTATAGACTTGAAAACTACTATGTACAGTAAACACTTAATCTTAATTTAAATACATAGTCCGGAGAGTTGGAGGGAAATTATCCTGGATAAATACTACAACTTTTCAGTTTAAGAGAATCTACTTTCTTCTTCTAGCTGACGTGATTAATCCCAGATTTGGTTCGCTTTCGGAACAAGCTAAGGAAATAATTTACTCGGATTGGGTTTCAACAAATAAATTAATACTTCCTGTTCGTTTTATCAAAACGAACCTATATTTAATTTACACTCATTAAGAGCACAATAGATTTAATGTAACAATAGCCAAACCCAACTAGATTTTGTTACAAATATCGATGAACGATAAATTCAGGCTGGTTAATCCTATTAATAATCCAAATGACTGATTATTTATTAATGATAACCGGATATTATTAATAGGTATCTAACGCATTTACAATTCTAACCGTAACATGTACGCCCGTGTCCAGTTTTCAAATTATCTAAAAGTAATTAAAAGATGTGATTCAAAAAGATATAGGCGATCGTTAATAATTACATAATCATTCATAATTACATAATTATTCATAATTACATAATTATTCGTAATTACATAATTATTCAAAATATTACAACAATTGTAGATATCCTGATAAAATTAAGATTTAGCCGCCTGCGATAAGACTTAAAACTAAACCTAGGAAAAGAAAGAAAGAAAGAAAAATATATAGGAAAAGAAAGAAAGAAAGAAAAATAGGTTAATTTGTTCCTGAAACACATGCATCCAAAAAAAAATAATTAGCTCTGGTAACAGTGTAAAATAAGAACAAACAAAATAGATCTATAATCACGAGCACAAAACAGAAATAGTCGATAGCTGCACGTCATGACTGTGACAAGAGAGCTTCCACTCAGCATGATGCTGTGCTATGGGGGACCCACAGCACAGCGCTGATTAGGTAATGAAAATATATTGAGAATAGCCAAGCTTTTTTTTATAATTATTAATCTCATCCTAGTTTATTCCTTCCTTTACAGTTTCCTTTTTTTCCTACTCGTTTATTAGTCAATCTAACGGGAGTTCCTCTAAAGATTCCTACACCATAACTTTAGTACGAACCTACAGAAAAAAACCTTCAAAATATTCGCAAAGCTGCATAAAAAAAAAAACAAGAGAAGTATAATTTCCTTTGCTTGCACCCAAGTTCCGCTGTCCTCGTCACAGAAAGTCGTCTGTTTATGATATGCTGAATAAGGATATAAAAAAATGGTACGTCTGCGTGTGACGTTAGAATTGCAACTGCAGTAAAAATGTGTATTCGTCTTGTGAGCTGTGGAGCATTGCATAAGAAAGGATGCTTTTATATTTTCAGTGGGGCGGCGTGCCCGAGACATGGCCCCACTCTGCCTAGAATTTTAAGGCTTGTTGTTACATTCGCTTTATGCATTCACTTTTATACAACCAGTTAGACTGAGGTGAATGTGAGGCGAATTTTGAACAAGCAAACAAGTTACAACGAGTCTTTTGTTTCTTTGAACGACTTTTTTGTTTTGTACGTCAGACTGGGATTTTGGGGTTAACCCTTCATATTTAATCATTGCACTGGCAATGCCTTAACCTTTAACTCTGAACGAGGATTGATATCCTCACAAGAGCAACACCCAAAAAACATTCTACTTCAGATAAATGCTTAATGAATTTGCCGATTTGACGAGTCACGTCACAACTTTATTTATTTTTATATGTTATTTTTCATTAAATTGTTTACAGCACTTTTGTTCTATCAACATTTTCGTTTAATTTTGTTGACATTGTTTAAAGAATGTACAATATTCTTACATTACACAGTTTGAACCTTCATTTTCTCGGAACTTAAATGTTGGCCATATGGCCAAAGCCTTACTTCAGAATAATAATTTTAATTACTTGGTGAATTAGCACTGTTTGTAAAGGCTTTACGAGCGTATTCTCATTTTTGTAGTGCGAAATTACCTTAATCGTTTAATTTGTAATTAAAAAGTTAAGTAATGTTGGAAATAATGTATAATTATTACAAAGGTATAGCAACCGCTTTATGTAACGAAATGATATACTACATTACTTCAAAGTATCGCATTATGATCATGTCGTAGATTTTTTTGTTATGAAAGCAAATATTATTTACCCATTAAACAGAAAGGTGTTAGTTCGGGAAGATGTTAGATAGACTCATTTGTCAGCTAGGGCGATGCATCCGCTCTGCCATGTAGGAATTCTAATTAAACTTACACAACATTTAGACGAACTTACATAGTGTGGAGCGATGAGCTCGCTGAACTTTGACCGGGTTACTTCACATATGCCAATACGGGATCGTGTCAATACATAGAATATTTGAAAAATCCGGGCCTTGGCCAAATTACGTACACATTACTGTAACTATAAAATATGATTTACAACAGAATGGGAAGCAAAGTTAGGAGAAGAGAAAAAATAAATCTTACCTACTGATATTATAGTTGCAAAAGTTTGACCGTATGTTTGTCACTTAAATAATAAGTATACGAAGTCTAGACTGGTTAAGATGCAATAAAATTTAAAAATTATCTTCAATTAGTGTAAAGATTTTCAATCTGAAAAGCCACAACTATTTCACAGGCACTGAAAGCCTTTGCAGAATACGGTTTTCCATTTAAACAAACAATTTACTTTGATCTAGGTTAGGAACATAAACATTACCTAAAAGACGGAAAATGAACGAGGACAAAAAGAAAATTCACGTTTTAAATTAAAAGAGAATGCAGTCGGGAGCACTCTCAAAGCTGTTTATAATATTACTAGGACGCCCTCGACTTTTTTCCTTTAGAATTTATAATGTAAAGTTTCTAGTTGAACCCTTTAATTTTCTTCTTTTTACTCGACTGCAACACGTTTAAATTAAAAGTTTAAATAAACCCTGTATAGGTGTAATATTTGGAATCAAAAAGTGACTAAGAATTTTGGTTCCATATCATCATCATCATCATCATCATCATCATCATCACCATCACCATCATTGGCAGCCTTATTCCATCCACTGCTGAGTACAGGCCTCCTCCCTGTTGTGTCATCTATAGTATCTATACATACTCGTATTATAAATTAAAGTCGCTTTTCGAGTCTGTCTGTGTGACCGCGTTGTTCTTCTAAACTACGCAACGTATTTTGATGCGGTTTGCACCATCTTTTAGATAATTGTCCCGGATTTTTTATATGTAAAATGCGATCTTATTAAACTTACATATATCTAATAAACTTATCAAGTCGAAAAACGGTGCGAAGCAGGGAGTACGCGCTAGTCAACCAAAAAAATAAGTCACGCCAAAACAATAACTTTCCATTCTTCCGCACCGCAGTCGCTAGTCAGTTTAGAATCTGTAAAGAATGTAAAAGCTGGGAAGACAAATTCCTTTGGAAAAATTCGCGACTTATCTGTCACTTTCACATCATTGCACCGAATAGCCCTAGCTTTGCGATTGATTTTCCTCCCGGCTAGAGCGGAAACTGAAAAAAGTAAAATGTCATAATATTTCCGTGGCCATATTGATTTCGTAAACGATAGCGAAATGCTACTAAAATTCCTTATCAGGAGAATACCTTTTAGTATAATTCTGGTATATTTTTAGTTGAAAAAAAACCTTATTCATAGTTTGGGTATCCATAACATTTAGATGTAGCATAACTACTTCATTAGGATTTTCAATAATAATGTGCTTTATTAGCAACCAACCTACACCACTTAAAAATGACACCATTTTCGTTTCGACGAGTACCTAAGCAAGGTTTGATCTGTGTCGGCAATGCATTACATATATACAAAGCGAAAATGTTATGTAAATCTGTATAATGTACACGTATATTGTAACGTTAATGTATTCGCGATATAATCGAATTTTTCCTTTTCCCGTTAAAATTCGTTTCATGAATAAAGCTGCGTATCCCGCGGGACAGTCATCGGATTCGACTTCTAAATTGGATCGGAGTTTTCTTAGTAGCGATACTTCACCGACTCACCGACTCGCCGTCCGCCTCGATGCGAAGTGAGTGGCGTGACACGCATCGCTTGCCGCGTCTCTACTCATATTACTCGAATAAAAGTGAATAGCCACAAACACTGTGTACGGTTGAGTCGTCTGTGCGACAACCGTGAATTTTGGCTGATTGGTACATCCAATATTTTGATGACAAAGTGGATGTGTTCATTGAAAGCGATAGGTTTTTAGAGGCGATTGTTTTTTTTCTATTTAAGTTATAGCCATTCACTAAAATAGATACGTTTCTATATTCTAAGTTAACTTGAACATAGAACTATATAGCATATATCCATAAATTCCTGCTATTCGAGATATCTCACAACGCGATATGCAGTTCGCTGTCATTATCAAAGCCGTTGTTGCAATTTAATAATTGCGCCATTTTGAAGCTGCCGACTGTGAAGCTATAGCATAGTTATCAACTATTTTAGAAGTGTGTGAAGCGACAAGCGATATAACTATGTAGGAATATACCTATAGGATGTACTCGCACTACGTTAAGTAGGTCGGTACTCAAGTTTTAATTAAACTAAACACTTGATGTAAGAGGTTTGCAGGTATTATCGCGAGCCAGAAAGTTATACGTCTTTTAAGGAAGCAAATCTAATAGAGAAAGGAAGATTTCTTTCTTTGTTTACTTACTCTCCTGGTATCAACCTTTTGTTATTTTTCTCAGAAACCCTGCCTTTATACGTAACTTGAAGATTTTGGTTAAAGAAATGGAGCTTCCCATGGAGTTCCTTTGTCCGTTAAAGTTAGTTAATTAAATGGCCAAGTAATTTCTCTCTCTTTTGATATATTGTGTCCGTGTTTCCTAACAAGAAATAGGTAATCGTCTTTCTTTCCTTTTGATATTTTCAAGTTGATGAGCAGCGTTCTCTTATTGGTATGACCAATCCCATTAACAGCCATGGCGGCTTATAAGAATGATCCTGTGCATAATACAAGTTTGGCATAGTTTATATTGTAAACTAGCTTTTCGCCTGCGACTTCGTGGAAGAAATTCAAATATCGAATTTCTACACAACGCGGTTTGGAATGAGAAATATTGTGTCCTTTTAAATTAGGTCGTTCTAGGTAGTCTTTTTTATATTTATATAGATAGAAGATAAAATCCTTTGAATCAATGAAAAATTCGCTAATGAAGCTAGCTATAGAAGTACCTATGCAGCTTAGGCGCGAAGTGCGAACTACTCAAACATACCGCGCTCACACTGCGTCGCGTGTGTCCGTGCATAACGAATCGAATGCAAAAGTCTTTTTTTGCACATCCTTTTATAATAGGCGTGTGTGGTACCTGGTGGTGGATCACACCGCTTAAAATCTTTGTTCTTCCAATGGTGACGTATTTGTATTCCTCAATTCCACTGATGTAGTCGCGTTCCAATTATTATGATATTTTCAGAAGCCGTCGTAACAAGTCTTCAATAAATGGCGACCTAAAGATATCCACTATATCCATAGATAGAATATTTATTCATAAATCATCATCAATCACATTTAAAATCGCATTTTATATATATATATATATATATATACTAAATACTTTCTCATAACAAACTTCATTCGTTTCGTTGAATACACATAGGCTTACATAAATTATGAAACTACATTCCCACTAAATTCAGCTGAATACGACCAATATTTGTTCAGTCGCGCCTTCCACGATATTACAGACCCATAAGTAAGTTCAACTTAAACAATATACAAAACTTTTGCTAATAGGGAGTCCCAATAATAACAGTAAAAGGTCTCGTTGCTTATCTAGATGGCATATTTGGAGGATATCCAAGCCATTTAGCACAACGCGACAGAAACACCACTTTAGACCCAAAAGCAAATGACGTGAAAACATAGATATTTATGTCCGTCCGTCCGTAGATTACTGTGAACCCACTGGTCTGGTTAACGCTGCGTTTTAAAAGAAAATCTTTAAACTAGCAAAAAGTATTTTTTCGGGTTGAATCTATGGCTTCACTTTATTGGTTTAGGAACAAAATTAATTTGGACTGCAAGCGTTTCTTAAAATACTGTTTTCATACAGCCAGGTATTTGTACCGTGCCCGACGAATAGCGACTGGCTTCATAAATACTTACATTGAGATGTAATACCAGCATTTAAAAAAAAGTAAGATAAAGTTAAGTAAGTAAGTTTAAAGTAAAGAAGATGATGAAATTATATCAAGAAGTGGTATACCCACATAAACTCAGTTAATAACTGCGGTACATAATACGTTAGTAATAAAGCTGGGCAAAAACGTTCTTAATAACGAAGTCTTTTTGAGCTGAAAATATTATACTTTAAACCGTCAGATGGTTGTACCGTATGACAAGGGCACCGGCGACGCGGCGCAGTCAGCCTCCCTAGGGGTTGATTAGTTGCTGGGGGTTCCACCTGACGAGATTAGCATACTGAAATTATACGAAAAAGCCTATTGCTTTAACATGAAATTTTGGTAATAAAGTTAAGAGTATATTGCACGTTACACGCTGTATATGATGAGGCAATTTATCTTGTGATTGAAGTACATTTTTTATGTATAGAACAACATACACGTAATCATAATCATAATCATAAATCATTTATTTGCTACGAAGTTACCGAAGGTCTATTTCTGAATTATATTTATTTAGTTTCTTTTTATTCTAGATTTTATTGAATTTATGGATGTTTCAGTGTTTGCAATGACGCATTTTTTTGTCACCGTGATGTTTCTAAACCGTTTTTAGAGTTTCGTACCACAATAGAAAAAAACGGAACCGTTATAGGATCACCTCGTCTGCCCATCTGTCTGTCAGTCTGTCACGAACGTTTTTCTGAGGAACGCGTGGAGGTATCAAGTTGAAATTAATATCAAATACGAAGGTCTACGGTCCCTTGAAGCTCTACAATAATCAAGCTTCTAAGTCAACGTACTAAAACAGTACGGCCATTTATGCGACATATTTTGATACTCGCAAATAAATGAAAACATATATGGGTTGTTCCCGTTGACCTAGAATCATGAAATTTAGTAAGAAGCAAGATCTCACACTACAAGTAAAGAAAAAAGTCCGAAAATCGTTAATTTGTAGTTTTATCTTTTTTTTTGCGATTAGGAACTTACATTTGCAGTTGAAAAATTGACCATACCTAACGTACGTCGATGTATGGGACAACATGTTTTTCAATATACAATATTAAGTTTGTTTTTGGGATAAATTCATCCCGACTGCGGAACCCTTTATTGTGCGTGGTCCGATACGCACTTGGCTGTTTTTTTTTTTGCTGAAGGAAACCACTGATTGGTACGGGTAACTTATCTGGAAGCTTAAACATTTTGGAAAATATATTTTTCACATGATAAATTCTTTGACTTGCCTAATCTCTTTAAAAATCTACACGTAAATATGAACATAATTTGTACTCGTATGAATACGATTAGAGAGCTCAGCTAAATAATTTGACTTGCTTCGTTACCTGGGATCAAAGAGGTCGGTCATCTTTGCAGGTACATTAAATATTCCATGTGTACATTATATAATATTATGTGCACTTGATTTACATATATTTTGTATTATTTGCTTTACCTACTTAAGCCATAATTTCAGCCTTTTAATTCATTGGGGTAAACTGCCTGACACTCTTACCTATACCTATGTGACTAAAATTCCGTACGTAGCTAAACTATATACTAATTTTTAATTCTACTGCTGCATCAATTCTGAAAGTCGCAAGATTTTCGCAACTTTACTCATAGCGGATACAACTCCTGAACGTAACTTGTCACCACAAAATTGTGGGACGCCTCAACCGTAACGTTTAGCGATTTGTTTGGTAACCATGAATGCTGGATTACCCCAAGTGTTGAAATGAGTCGCAAATGAAACTATATAATTTTGTTCCATATAAGCGTTTTTAATTAATTGGGGCTAACGCAAAGCTGGATTACTACCTTCCCCAATCATTTTGGCTAGCTTTTGAAGGACTATAATATAACTGATCTAGGTTTCTACCTAATTTGTTTTATACTAAGCTTCAATTAAATATTGCTAGCTTTTACCCGCCACTTCGCCCGCGTGAACGTTGGAAAATATCCCACGGCAACGTACTACCGAAATGAAAACTACTCTATGTGTTAATCCAGGTTTTAAACTATCTGGGCGCCAAATTTCATCTAAATCCGTTCAGCCGTTTTTGCGCCAATCCGGAACATACATTCAGACAAACAAATAACAATTCTAAAAACTATATTTTCGTAATCGCCAGACTCGTCCCACATCTCGTAGCAATTAGTGTTTTCAATGTACAGTTTTGAATTCGTTACTACTTTATTATATCGAGTTAAATAAAAATGAATCGCCGAAATGTATGTACACGCATAACTTCTGAACGACTACACTAAATTGGATAATTCTTTTTTTTTTGTTCTTTATTGTCAGGACAAGGTTTGTATATAAGGATATTTTCTTAAAAGTGAGTTAATGAGACAGAAGAGGTAGGTAGGTAGGTAGGGTAAGTCAGTCGGGTAGGTAGGTAGGGTAGGTAGTTAGGTAGGATGGGTAGGTAGGTAGGGTAGGTAGGTAGAGTAGGTAGGTAGGGTACGTAGGTAGGATAGGTAGGTGGGGCAGGTAGGTTACTAGGATACTTAGTTCCTCTCTGTGCGAAGCCAGGCCGGGTACAGCTAGTTTATAAATAAAGATTGGCGTGTTACGCACTAGTACCTAGTTACTCACCCATCGCATTTATAACTTTTAGACGAAGCAAGTTCATAAGATTATGACGAAACCCGAACAAAGTTTCAAAACGGAACCATTCAAATATGTATTCCCAAGGTCAGTTTTGTCCTAGTACTTAGGTACTTACATAACCCGGGCACAACTTCCTAAACGGTGCCTTGATATCATGATTGGTATAAGTTATCGGAATCTCAGATCCCCGTAGGCTCCGAACTCGACGGGTGTCGGGGACGACCAACTTCGCTGTATGATCCGCCATACTTCAGAAATAGCGAACACTTGTTAAGTATTCAGGAGGTAATCCCTCTAACCTCGTTTTATAAACGCTGTTCTATATACGTGATCGTCTAATAGCAAAAATTTGATAGTCTTGACGACTGAATTATAAGGGGAATGTTAGTTGTGAAACTATGTAGGATATCATATTAGTATATAACATAACAAGACGCCTGTATTCTCCGAAGGATTGGGCAGTGGTGCACCTATAAGTAACGCCCACATTTCGCCAGCTCTGTTTTGTTTTTTTTGTATCCTAACTAATATTATAAACGCGAAAGTAAGTTTGTTTGTTTATTCGTAACAAACGAATAAACAAACAAACGTACTTTCGCGTTTATAACAAACAAACAACAACAAACAAACAACAACAAACACAACACACACACAGTAACAAACTCAATCATGCAAAAAGGGCTGGACGGATTTTAATGAAATTTGGCACACAGATAGACCATCACATGGGTAAGGACATAGGTTTTTTTTATCCTAGATCGCAGATGAAGTCGTGGGCAAGAGCTAGTCATTTTATAATAATATGTTGTTATTAGATGTTCTTGTTTGAAGACAAACATGAAACATTTTATCATGAAAATTGCAAATAACGTGGATGAAAGTTCAGCTTTCACTTTGAAACCCAAACCATATTTATGAATTTATAACACAACACGTGCATAGAAATTCTACGTTTTATAACCGGATTGATAGGTCTTTTCGCAATATTTAGGTACATGGGTATTCCTATCCGTTCAATAGTATCAACTATTACTGATAATATTCTTGACTTCCGATCCCACTAATATTATGATTTATAAATAGGTATTTGTTTAGAATTGCTCATATTTCAGTCTGATATTTCTAACATCTTAGCTTGAATGTTGGCAGTCTTTTATTGTCTCGTAGAACAGCTGTACCGATTTTGATAAATGACGTATCATTGAATTCGTATCAGTGTCGCAAGTATCATTGCATTTGTATCAATGTCGACGTCACTAGGGAAAACTGGAGCAAGACGAACATTTTCTATAAATATATGCATGAGGAGACGCTTGTGAAAATACCTGAATGACTTTAAAATGTAAAGTATCTTGTTTGTAGATGCAGTTACCAGGTGTACCTATCTATAGCTAATTCATTATGTCAACTAATGCAGGAGTATTAATAATTATTATTTTACTTCTACTAACAGAAAAATTCCCAGTAGGTACTTATAGATAACAGAGATAAATAAATTAATGTTTTTCATGTTAATAAAGTCCATACTAATAGAGAGATATTACTTTGAGAAATTCATTAAACACCAAGACGCATTATTTAAATTATGTAAGGTAACTTTTTCGTTGATCCCGGAAATGAATTGAATACCTTCGGGTCGCAGGCGTGCTCCAATTATTTAGTCCTGTTATACAATTTATCATTTAAGGAATAAATTTCCTGTTTCTTGTCATAAATATTACAATATAATGCCAGAGCTATAATCTTCAGTAGGTAACCGCGTTTAATCTCGGAAATCACTTAATATCCATTCCTAATATTGTTGAACATAATTAAAAGATCTTAAAAACAACGATCAAATTAAGAAACACATTTATTTAGAAGATATATTCACGAATAAAATACCAACTATGTATTTAGATAATATTCGAATGTGTTTAATTTTCAAGAGCTCCTATTCCGAACAAAGTTGGAATAAAAAATAAACTACAATCTGAAGTAAAAATTTAATGAAACAGGAAAATCAACATGAACATAGTTGAACAATAGAATCGAAAGAATTTTTACGAATGCGTAAAAAGAAAGCTCTGTTAAGTAAGTAACTTAAACGTAAACTTTTAAGTAAAAGTTTGATGTAAGTAGGTTGAATGACGAAAAAGAGAAAAGTAGTATTAAAACTATTTTCTGTAAAAGCTAGAGTTAAACCGATTGGACTGAGCTTAAGCTACCATATCTAAACATAGTATACAAAACTCCAGCAGCTCACATTTAGCTTGTTAACTATCCAGCCATCAAGATCCAAAGCTAAACTGTATCGACCAAAATCGCCTTATTTGTGGGTCACAAGACTCCAACAGAACCAATCTACATAACTGCCAGGGAACCTGAATACCACCTACAACTACGGAAAGCAATTACAACTTACTGTGCATGATGTAGCACACAAGCCTGAAATTACTGAAACCAAAGCGAAATTATACATCTTACTAATACTCTCAAAGTTCTATTGTCTACACTAATTAAGTAACTACTTACAATAAAGCAATCAACTTTTCGTAAAACGTTACTAGAGTGTTCTTACTTTCAAACAAATTAACATTCGTCTAATTTGTACAATTAGAGAGTTCCAGGAGTTAATTTAATTAACGAACAAATAAGTGCTAAACATTTACTTACATGGCGATAGCAAAAACTTTTCCTTGTTCAAAGATATCATTATGTATAATTAGTTAAAAGCCCGTCGCTTCTGAATTTTAATAAGAAACTTTCGAACCGTCGCGTCTTAGTTGTTATAACTTCAGCGTATGCCGTTAAATAGTTCTTTCTCATTTTTCAAAGGAAGTTATTAAACAAGTTCAGATAGCGAACTTAATCTTAAGTATTCTCATTGGTTATGAAACTTGGAGCTACTTAAAGTAAACTTAAAAGTCTAAAAGCACCTTAAGTATGCAGCCCAAAAGGGCCCGAAAAGTTGAGTTCCTGTGTGACATAAACCATAAGCGTAAAAGGAAGGAGACGTGGTGAAAACAAATCTTACATTTTGAGACTCCAAAGTAAAAGCATCTTTGCTCTTTCATAGCTCGTACACCCGTCACCTTTGGAGTGCCTTCTTTTTAATTTATTGTAAATAATTATATTAGACACACGTCAGTAATACACAAGTACGCCAGGTTACTAATGTTTCTAAATTTTTCTTTCGTTGATACTATTCTATAAAACATACCAATATAGAAATGTCTTCAACAGATTCCGGAGGCCGAACCGGTTTTATAAGACATTCTATGTAGGTATATTTTATAGTACAATCAATATAAATTAAGATTTTTTGCGAAAGTATCTACGAGATTTATATGGGCCATGTACAAAAGAAATTGAATTACTTACTATGCCGCTTATAAATGATGGATAAGCAATATCCAGCACACGGAGTTTATTTTATGATGGTCCTAGGGATAACAAAAAATGTGCTTCGCTTACTTAATAAAAAATAAAAGCAATACATTAATACTAAAGTAGTTTGGAGTACCTACATGACTACCTACTTTCTGGACAGGGAATTATAATTTCACAGTGAAGCCGATGCATGTTTAATGCTAGCGTATACTTTATTTTTCATAAAAAACAGTGTAGTAGAGAGTAAATTTATGCTAGAAGATGACAAAAGTTTTACACACATAAGCGTTACTGCTGAGCTTAATCGTGGGTTCGATTCCCAGGTCGGGTAGAGTTTTTGGGGTTTTTTCCATCTGGAATTTCTGAGTAGCAGTCCTGAATCTGCATTTGTGCCCTGTTAATGGCAAAATGATAAGTTATTGTGGAACTTAAAACATAAACTACATCGTCATTAGGTACTGATACAATACATGTCTGTGAAGTTTCGCTAACAATTTAAATAAACACCAAACAACCATCAATACATTAAATTCTGGTGCTGAGTGTAGGTACAATTACAAAATATCATATTTTAAGAATATCATATTTTGGGGAAAGCATATTTTGAGATTAGCATTATATGGGCACGACGGAACCGCAAAAATGTTGGTGTTCTATACCTACGCTTCTTCCTACCCTTTCGGAGAGTACGGGCGTGATGTTATGTGGTTTTAATCTGCTGGGGGGCAGCCAAATTATTCCGTACATGTACACCACTATGGATGTCGAGAACATCCCTAATTTGTTCAATAAGGCATCAAAATAGCGCGTAGTTTCACGCGTGGGGGCTTTGTCCACCGTATTGGGCCTTAATGCCTGCTCGTTAACATCGCATTAAGCCATGAAACACAGCCCTCATTACGGTGAAAGCTACCGATCTTTGTATACTGGCTTTCACTGCCCACCGCTGTCTAAAACTGCTCACTTTTATTCATCTCTACCAGTGTTCCGATACACCCTTTTATAAATTCCTTTTGGCTAATTCTGAACGCATTCATGGGCGTAATTTACAGTGAAATGCTTTTCATTCCATCAGAGTAATTAAAATGTATGTTTTCGCTCTCACATTATTTTATTTATGGCTATCGCAAATTTATGGCTATCGCTAATTTATGGCCATCGCTAATTTAATTTGTGTCTTTCATATGTTTTGAGATGAGCTTTTTCTGTCGAAGTAATTAGATTCAGTTTTTTTTTTACATTACTGGGTATGATAAGGATAGAACTTTCAGTATTTTCCTAATTTCTGAATGCAGTGAGTAGGTACTTGTTACCTCTTTCATTTATTTTTATGGTGTCGCAAAAGTGATTTGTATTATTTTTGTCAAGTTCTATTTCGACGAGACATAGGTAATTGAATTGTATTACAGGTTAATAAAATAGTAAGACAGAGTGTAGTAAAGTTACGAAAACATTTATTAAATACGTTTAACCAATTTTTATAAACAGGATGCTTAAATTAAACTTTTATTTTCTAAATCCTCGGTATAAAATAAACCCGCTGCGATGAATGATTGCGTGATCTGCTGTGACAGACAGCTGCATTCATAATCCTGAAACAAAAAAAAAAACAATCAAGGAACCTGATATTCAGTTAAGAGTACCTATTTATATAGGTTCATCGTATTATGTAGGTACCTGATATTTCTCGAAATCCGGCGTGTGGGATCCATATCCGTAGACCTGTACCACTCAAGTTTCAGCTCCCGTCTTGAGTAGATTAGCCTGCAAAACGTAAAAATATCCATATTTCATCAAATACACTCACGACCTTATTAAATTATTTAAAAGCATTAGGCATTCGAGGAATCCTATTCAGAGCAACGAAAAATCGCTCCGATCATTTCTTTTTATCAAATGCCACTTCGACTCTGGTTATTCCAATTACTTCTATGAAAAACTCCTCGATCTGTCAATTCAGATTCATTCCTTTAAAGATTATTAAATGAAAAACGTTTTATCTTCAATGAATTTAAAAAAGGTTTCAATCATTGTGTGAGCAGTAGAATCTAATCTTGGAAGTGATCATCACCTGATTTTTCTTTTGTAATTTATCGCAAGTTGGACATAGCCAGTCCCCGTCGGGCGGTGAAGTGATTCCTACGCAGGAGAAGTGATACCACTGTAGATGACAGCTGGGCCCGTCGCACCCTATCATCGGGGCATCAGCGATGTACTTCCCGCAAGAACAGAAGTCGGTCTCGCGCTCCGAATAATACGGAGAGTCCTCCGAATTTTGATCGTTGTCTTCCAAGATTTCGTAATTTATCGGCAGAACATGGCACACGTGAGCGGCGTATCGCCACCGCTTTAGCTCGCACTGTTTACACCAAAAACTCTCTGTTCCATGGCGCCAATAAAGATGTTCCAACAAACGTTTGTAGTCAAAGTACATCATTGAACACCCGCCGCACGTGAACGTAGATTTTACAAGGGAACTTTTGGATGTTTTCATTTTGAACTTCAAGTTTATGGCGGAAGTTTAATAATCCTAAACCAGGATCTACCTGCTAGACAAAGTAACGAGCGTGATACTAAAAACAAGAAATGCCCAAATGATGGTAACACTAACAACACTGTAGTCAAAATCATTAAACGATTTAAAACTCTTTAATTTTATACGTGTCAAAGACATATCAGTGAGAGGGGGTGCAATTAACGCACCCTCATTATCAGTAAGTACCTAAATGAGCGACGTTATCGATGAAGTATAATAGCAGCAAATTAGTTAAAGTTAAATTACTTTGAATTACCCAGGACCGCTAGGATAAATGCTAATACTTGCTAATTAGTAACTAACTTTATTTTCCGAGAAACATCAGAGAACATAATAAAAAAATCTACTCCCAAATAATAGAAACGAAGTTGTTATTATGTTGTTTCCAAAAACACAAAAGAAGCGTTACAAATATGTGAAACACGGCAGGAAATAAAGGAATATTTCTCGGTTAAAATATTCCAAGCAAAATAGTAAACTTACACAGGACCTATCCGTGTTTTACGTTGTATTTTCGAAAGGAGACTGAGTGAATAATTTATTTTCGGCGAATACTCGTACGACGGTATTTAATAACCCGTGTTGGCTACGCTATGCTAGTACCTAACATGTTACCTTTCAGTAGCGAAGGCTTCCTTTTTCCTAATTGAAAGTATAGCTGTTCTCTATAGAGTCGTTCTGGTTATCATTTTAAATAGAAAGGACACAAAGAATCGTATGTAAGGGTTAGCATTCACCACCAGTGAAGCGCAGATACGTCTCGTGACCGTATATATATTTAAGTAAAACCTAAAAACAAAAGCCACGAAACGTTTGCTGTTTTCAAACATTTCAGATCTCTAAAGTCGACTGGAACCACTAAGTACTTTCAGTTTTAATGATTCGTCAAATCAATGATAAGTGATACAACTTTTAGATCGAAGGTTAGAAAAGCGGACATTTCTTTGCGCCATTTTACATGACTTCATCGCCTCGCTGGCAGTCAGTCGGTGGGCGCTAACCCTTAAGGCGGCACTTAGATAACAGACGGTCTTTTCAATCGAGGCGGGAGCTTCCTTGTATGTATAGCGTTCATCCCGGCTTTGTCAAAGATATGAATAAGAATAATCTATAACACTTGAATAGCTTTTCAGGTTTAAAGAAAGTATTGGGTTCGTGGAATTTTAAGAAAATTGTTTTGAACGTAACATGAATTTTCGCCTTAGTCTGACGCTTTTCGGTCTTAAGTACGTATTAAAATAAATCACGTTGCCTATCCTTTGTCATGTTTTTTCGCTTAATTTATAATTATCATTTAAATCATATTGTCACACATTTCTGTTAGGTCAAGTCCCAAACGTCCGGGTTCTAACGCAAAATGTCCAGCTTAATTAACTGCGCTATCTTATTTTTGATCTGACAACCCTACTCGGGTCCATCAGCTGCATTTAATGGTTTCTGCTCACAATGGCCAGTATTAACCACACCTCGATATCCGTTGATAGAACTACTTTTATAGACCTTTTGTGAGCGAATGAAGCGGAGAAAGCAACGCGTACTGCCCTTAGAGCTGAGAGCTTTTTTTTGTTCTATTCAGAAATATACATGTACATCATTCTCATACAACGTAGGTACAGTCAGGAAAAGCGGATTGTTGAGCAAACTTGCTGTCACTGTCATTATCACTGGAAATTGTTCGTTATTCAAATTACAACTTTCATTCTTCATCAGTCGTATGAAATTGCTATAACTCAACCAATGTACGACGTTGTGTGTCAATCTGTTAAACAGTACAATTCCTTGATTGTATATACATTAAACATGTCCCTCCAATATGATGCCGTCCACTAACTAAACAGATCTGTAAACCAATAGAACACAGACGAACGGAATGGGGTTTCAATTTTCAAACGCTATTATCTAACTAACCTAACATTAGACTACCATTCCGAAGAGTAAGTTGAGCTTACGTGAGATACCGGATTAACACTAGAAAAGGAATATACAAACAATACATTACCCGACCTGTACCCTAATTGCGGAACACACTTTCAAGCACAATCTAATCCATTGCTTCATATGTTCGAAAAATTCGTCTGCTCAATAACGTAAAAAACGCAATGAATGTTGCTGAACTGTCAAAATGAAAGCCATTGCTACAGTTAGCGTGATACTCAATTACGGGTCGCTGGGTTAATTTAATCACGTTATAATTGTGTCTTTACAGTTCGAGGAGATGGCCTAATGGACGGCTTATTAATCAAATATTTTTATTGTTTCACAAAACAAGATTTAAAAAAAAAATGTGTTCGTTAACAGCTACATTTGTTAAAAAAAAAACTGTGGTTCATTAATAACTTCTTTTCATACGTAAACACTTAATTGTGTCACAATTGTTTCCTAAAGGTACTGCAATATGTGCTAAGTTTAAGAAAAAAGTGTACCTTGCGCAGGTGAAAGGGTCATAGCCGCCGGCACTCGATTAGCCTTCTCACTGACAACGTATATGTATGTAAATTCGCTTGCAAATTTTTAACTTTACAGCGGGCTTTGTTCTACCTTCCGTCAGTTTTCTTTACTTACTTCTTCGCTTCTCCGCGAAAATTTTAAATATAACAAAACTAAGAATCTGCCTTTTGTTATTTAATGACCTTCATATTTTAGAAACGTGTATTTGATAATACGTTTTACAATGTCATAAATATACATGTATGATAGCGGCTTGATATAAAACAATACCTCGTTCAGCAGACAAAGGAAAAAAAACGAAAATCACCGACGAGATCTCGAAGCAATATCAGTTCAGTAACGACAGGACATATCGTCGCGACTGTAAAAACAGTGCGCAAACGGCTGTCCCCAACACGCCTCGACATTTGCCTTGAATACGAATATATCTGCGTCTGACCTCATTCAATATCCTTTTTCCAAGCGAACAATTTTATCGTCTTTGTTATTTCCACCCAATGAACACTAACCCCTCGCAGGGAATGATTGTGACGTGCACACAAAATCTTTTACTTCTTAAACCTTAAACTCGGATATCCATCGGGATTTCTTTTTACTTTGAAAAGTTTTACTACCTTTAGATTAAATTATTAGCTATTCGATTATTAGCTATTCAATTATAAGTTTATCGAAATTCATTCAAACGGAATGTGATTCCCTAAAAGTATGGTAACAGAAAAAAATCTGTGACAGCAATATTTGTGATGTTTCGATAAAAACTACAAACCTTTATAACGTAATAAATGGGAATCGAATGAACCTCAATGGTAGTAACGTGATCAGATTCGCAATATGAAAACTATGAGCAACGAATTTCTTCTCAGTGAAATGCAGCCATTCAGGTACGTGACTCAATATTATCCTCTTAAGTCGATGGATAAATTTATTTCCCCTATATTTTACCAATCCTAGAATTTTCATTGATATAGTGTCAATATAGGTACATTGAAAACATTCGAAACTGCAGTGACTGGACACGTAGATATCCGAGAAATCATTGTATGGCATGACAGTTCAATCGGAGGCGGTATCAATATATAGCATATCAATCGCAGAACAGACCCGTTGAATACTGAGAATACGTTGAAGACTGAATTGTAGAGGAATCTGCAAGCATGTCGTTCTAATGTATCAGGGTTATATCGGCTGAATTTCAAGTTTGCTTCAACACTCTGTGTACCGTAGTTCACAATAACAGAACGTTGCCTAGAAAGTGCAGTTCTTGGAAGTTCACACTGCAAGTATAGTTTACAGAGCCATTCGCGTCGAACAGCTAGTTAAGCAAAGTTAACAACAGTTCATGTCGACTGAATAAGAAAAAGCTGTCGCAACGTCTCCGATGCATTCAATGAAGAAAAAAACTATTATGTTAAGTTATTTTACAGTCGACTGCTCTCTTTCGCAGTGGATGCAGCGCGCGGGCATTCTTCCCAAAGTTGTCGAGAACTTGTGGAGTTCCACACAATTCATCGACATCACCTCGCCTTACTTTGGATTGAGTTTACAAAATTTTGTGTTCGCTCGGTCGATCGTGATTTATTGTTGACTCTGCTCACCGGACTCGCCTTCATAAACATGATGCGCTTTGACAATTTTAAAAGTGGCTCCCACGTTTTGAATACCTAGGCGTAAACAAGGCAGTGTGAATGCTTGTAAATAGAGGTAGATGTACATGTAGATGACATATATGAATCATCGTATTAAACAGTCAACTAATATAGATACTCAAAAACCAAATATTGATCGAAAGTAAGTAGTATTATTCTTTCACTTGATTAAGAATAGATACAAGTACCTCTGTTCTTTAATTTGATATGTTACTGTAATCTCCCAAGATCTACACATGTACAATGCTAATCTCGAGGACGAGGCCAGAGTATGATTAGTGATTAAACGAACTTACCTGTGAGTGAAGTTCTATCATAATTATTATGACAGCCTCATCCGAAGAGATTAGCATTGTACACTTGTAATACCACATAATTATAATGTCGCCTCATACGCACTTTAGCTTAACCTCCTTTAGTTTTTTTTCAGTCTAGTCAGATGCGTTATTCTCGCTGTCAATTTGCCGTCAATACTTCATGAAGTTTAGAGCTGTAACGATACTTAACAGATATTTTAGTACTAGGTGTATACTGAAAAGTAAAGGGAAGGGTGTGTTGCTAATCTCTTTGGACGAGGCGATCATATAATTATGATAGAACTTCGCTTACAGGTAAGTTCGTTTAATCATTAATTATACACTAGCCTCGTCCTCGAGATTAGCTTTGTACACTTGTAGAACTTGATAGATTATAGTAAAATATCAAATGAAAGAATAGAGGTACTTCTACCTATTCTTAATCAAATGAACGAATAATACTACTTATAATTATTATTGTATTATTAAATTTTCACCTTAAACATCATCTTTTAAAAGGTTTAAAATTAACTGACCAGTAGCAGTTTCTATAGTAGTATCTAAAATTCCACTTAACGCTGGCGTGTTTTAAATCCACTGATTAACTTGTAGCGGCATCTAAAACGCAACATGCGAGCTACGCGTCACACTGACGTCACTCAAAATCCTGCATCGCATAAGCAGAGTGTACCGCACATCAACCGTCGGGCAGTTGCCCACCAGACACAACACCCGTCTGGTCGAAGGATCCTCCCTTTCCTATGGAGATGTGAGTGAACTTTATACCCTGTCCCTCATACCTTTATAAACTCTTGAGAAAATACTGCAATACGTGTCTTTTTTTACCCTGATATGTAATTAGTCATATATGTCTGCGGAAGTTATTTGTTAAATGAATGTATCAACAAATTCCACACACATCAGACACACACTACGGGAAACTAACCACAGCTAAAGGAATGAAATAAAACTCCGGGTAAATGTGTATTTGTGTACCTTAGCGGGGAAAATATCTGGTTTATTCTTAAAATGAGGAAGAAAAAACTTAGGCTGTAGGAATCCTAGAAAATTTAATCGGATTGATCAGGGATTTTAGATTGAAATTTCGGGTAGGTAAATAACAATGTTCTGAATTGTAATGTTTACCGATACTTCGTCAGATACACCCCATTACTAAGGCCAGTGATGCATACATTTTCAATGTCGGAAATACGTTAATAAAAAAATACGTTAATAAAATAAATAAGTTAAATTTATCGTATATTTTTGACTAATCGGGACGTTGTTGTAGACTCTGTCGAGCGCCTTCTGGTGGCACTGGCCACCAGAAGGCGCTCGACAGAGTCTACAACATAACGCCCGACCAGAGTAAAAGCAGGGTCGGTGACGGTCAAGCAATGAACACCTTTAGAAACTGTCGCGCGTTCGGTATAGTTGTGTCGTGTACCTACAGTGTGTGATTCGCTAGTATGTTTAATTTGTTCGTAAATTATACGTAATTTGATTTGAACTGTATACAGTTTTTTTATTGCGCAATAACCAACATTACCCATAGTACGCCCACAGTAGTTAAAATATGGCTGATAATAACGAGAGACACGGACCTTCTCCGTCACATATATATATATATATATTTTATTAAATATTTTATATACCAAGTAATCTAACCCAAATAGTAGTATTATCATTGTAGTAGCGGAAGCTGTTACAAACGAAATAGTCCTTCGGGAAATCGTTTGAAGTCAACTTCGCCAAACTGACGTCCAAGAATTTAATAGCCAGAGAAGAACGATAAGTATTTTAAGTACCATACTAAAAACTATGTTAATTGTTTTTTTTTTTTTGATAATTTTGCATGTAACATTTGGTTCAGATAGTAAACATACGGTTTAAAAGAGTTTTAAGAGAGCGATGTCACATGAAATCTATGGTGAAGGGTTGCCATAGGCTCTTCAAAAATAAAGATTAAAAAGCTGGCCACAGAGGCAACTGGCACTACTGGCAGTCTATCATTGTATTTAGCAATGGCTGGAGTGAGAGGGAATTAATTATTTACTCGGATGAAGAACAAGTGTTCTGCTTTCTGAAAGGTAGTCTTAAGGTTGTCTGCAAAAGTCAACCTTATGTTGTGCAGGCTGTTAGTAAAATAGCTCTGGTTCCATTCGAACAGTTAAGCGAATTTAGAATGAGCTTTAAATTTTTTTCCAATGGGTTTCTTGTTTGAAAAAATCTGTGATAGAATAGGCATGGCGCGTTCTAGTAAAGAAACACGAACGCTTGGAATAAACGCAATAATTAAGTATAACTTCGTTTCATCCCATCACCCCCATAGCTATTTCAGTACTATGGTGGGTTCGACCATGAAGGTACTAGGTAGGTACCTCAGCGTTGTTCGATAAAAAAAAAAAATAACAATTTATTGGATTGCTTCAAGAATTGGTGTAACATCATTGAAAAAAATAAGCAGACCAATTCACTGTTAAAGCGTTTATGGCATAAACAACTGATTTATGATGCCTTGAAATATATTTCAGACAATTTAGACTGACCCTGCTTGCAAGGTCTAAACTGGGAGCGTCAGAGATGTTTACATACTTCTTGAAAAACGTAATCTCAGAACCCACTCAATGTCAAGATAAGTAAGTTCCTCTTAACTCAGCGTCTGCAACGTCATTCTCAGCTGAATAAATATACTTAAGCAAGCAAATAGGTACAAATAAATTCCCTGCACAACAACAACATTTTTCTTTATTGGTGTTTGTGAGATGAGGGAATGGTACTCCGCCTATGCGGTTTATGACTTATAACTGCTACTACAACCTATAATATTGGTACGTAATAGAGTATGTAAAGGGTCATCTTTACTCCAAACACTCCGCACTTTCTATCCGCATAGACATAGGCACCCCCCTCCCTCCTCCCCCAGTAGTTGAGGCAAGGAAAATATCTCAACATGAAAATATTTATATATACATCTTAGATACTGTTTACTGAATGGTCAAATACTTAACCACCAATTGAAATGTGAATGAATGAATAAATGATGAATGTGAATGTGATGTATTTGCTTGACAAATAATAAATGATTTTATTTCTGTAAGTAGATTTGTACTAACACTTTTACACATCAAACATAATAATATTTTAAAAACTAGATGAGGTCGTAATTTCCTATCTGACTACTCTAAGGTCACAGTCTCTTTTAAATTCCAGACATAATAATCTTGGTCAAAACATGTAAAGACCATTTAGATTGGTGTCTGAAATCGTTTTTTGAGGAAAGTACCATACAGATTTGAGTGGACCTAACCATTCAGTGCACGCATTTGTAAGGTTTTTTTTAATAATAATTAATGACTAATCGTTTAGCTGTAACTCAATACTTAAGTAGCTCAACCACAAAAAAAGGACATTTGGGTAGGCCGCATAAAGTGCTGAAACTGCCAGATTATCATTAAAACACTGAGACAGAGAAAAAAAATGACCCACACAATTATTGTGAACACACACATTCCCAATAATTAAAATAATAATACTTTTTTTACCTCAATATAATCTTTAACGGTATAAAAGGCTTTCTGGCACAACTTACGTTCAATGATTGATTTGAATTTATTAAGGCTTAGATCTTTAACGTGGCTTGGAAGTTTATTATAAAAGCGTATACATTGACATCTGAACGAGCCACCTATTTTCTTGGCCCTTGTTGTAGGTACAGTGTTTGTTCCTAGTATTTATATAATGGATATAACTGTATTTTTTCAACACATTTATACTTTTATGGGCATGTAATTTTTTTTTTTAAATATACTGAGAAGGCACAGTCATTACAGTTAGCGCCTTAAATTTCTCTCTGAGAGAGTAGTTCTAATATCGCTTCCATTTATATTTAAACACTGTGATGTTCATCTAATTAATGTGGAAATAGGTACCTACTGTAAATGGTTGCAAGAATGAATTTTGTAACTTCTAACGTGGCTACTATAGATTAGATTTCGTGTCGGATCGGTATCGCACTTCCGAAGCTCCGTATTAGCCCGTAAACGTCCAATTCCGATCATAGGACTTTGAATGGCCACTACAATGTTCGGTCACTTTCAATTAGAGACAATACTAGGTGTTACTATTCCAAACCTGAACGCAATTTACCTTTCAATAGGAAACTATTTATCAGTTCGTAATTCACTGATGAAGACGGTCCTGCTTACAAATCGTTTACAGAGATAGAATCTTTTGCGGATGCCAAAACAGATCCGTGGTTGCAGGTTGAAGGATTGTAGATGATGCTGGTCTTCATGTTCTGGGCTGGCTGCGATACCCACGAGAAGAGAGGAGATGCACAGAACTGACAAATAATAACAGATTATGAATGTTCAATATGTGCATGATTTTCAATCGTGTAAATAAATATAAGTGATGGTACTGATAATGTCCACATCGTCAGTTAAAATAACGAGTTTGCAATTAATATTCTAATTAACTGAAAATATATGTGTATTTAATGGTCTCTGCAATAAACATAATCATATTTAATTTAAAAGTTTTTATCCATGCGTAAATAATTACACAAAACAAGAGAAGAGAGAGAGGAGGGTGATAGTTAAAACAGTAGTAACTTTCTTTACGTATTAGTGCCACGTGTCTAAGGTCAGAATAACTAAATAAAATTCTTTAATACAATGTTTTTCTTCATTCTACATTCATTCTTCTTTTTTCAACTCCTAAAGCCGTAAAGCTTTTGTAGACAGGATTTTAATTCAGATTTGTAACAGTTGTAATGGCAATCATGTAATTTGGTCTAAATAGGCTTTTATCTATATATATAAAAAAGAATCCCTATTTCCCTTGGTCACGCCATCACGCGTGAACGGCTGGACCGATTTCACTAAAAAAATTTTTGTTCTCTTCGTCTTTGTCAGGAGAAGGATCTTATGAAATAAAAAAATAAGGAAGTTGATCGGAACGTTACAAAATTTAAGAAAACTTAACGCCAATATTAATTTTACATAACTGTCAGTTGTTTGAAATAACTGTCAGCGATTGACAGAATACGCGCTGCAAATATCGTTTAACACAGATGGATCGATTGATAAATGAGTCGATAGTTTTAGTTTTAGTCAATAGTCAAAACTAAAACTAAACGACATATGACATTAATAGTTAAGACAGGACAACGTCTGTCGGGTCAGCTTGTTTTTATATAGATTCTTCTACCTATATGTTGTGAATGTGGGAACGTTGTAGGCCTAACTTGTAGACTGTAGATTTGTAGACCTTTTTATATTTTGTTGAGTACCTGTTACTTGTTGACAGGCCTACACTGTCCTCCCATATCTATCAACACTGTAATTGGAAACATTGTAAAAGCCCCTTATTTTTAAATGAGCTACCGTGGAGTTTCTTGCAGGCTCTTCTCCATGGGAAACAACCAATTGGAACCGTGTACCTAGCTTTGACGTTTCCCTGTAGGTTTATGTGAAATAAAATATTTTTATTTTGATTTTGATTCATCATTTCGAGAGCAGAGCATTCTTAGAATGGTTGTATTTAATTAGCTAACGTTCCGAACGCATCACAACTTTACTTCATTCAAGGTGAAAGAAAACGTCGTGAGGGAACCAGCGTGTCCTAGAACCGAAAGTTCGATAACATGTGACATCGACGAACCGGCACTGTACCCTCGTGATGGATAACGGCCCACTCCTGCTCACAGAGAGGAGGTCTGTGTCCCAGCAGTGGGAACGTTATAGCCTCGCAGGCTGATTATATATTATATTAAATACAATATTTTTGCGATTATATCTGACGATCGGCGGTGCCGACATTTAGAAGCTCATACTTATGTCTACAGGAGGGGGCCTTTTTTATGGCCTACCTCCTTGGCTTACTTAGCTTTCTTCTTAATCCTGCAAATCGCATCTAAATCCGTCCTATACAATTCATGTTAAGTGAACAGACAGGCATTAGGATAAGGAAAATGTTGCATTTTATTAATGTAAGTAGGAAAAATAGGTAAAACAATCAATCAACTCAGCCTATCGCAGTCCACTGCTGGAAATATTCCTCTCATAGGCTGCGCCACAACACTCTGTCCTCCGCATTATGCATCCAGTCTGTCCCAGCCACATTTTGAAGGTCGTCGGTCCATCTAGCTGGGGGGCGTCCCACACTACGATTACCGATACGCGGTCTCCACTCCAGAGCTCATCTGCTCCACCGGCCATTGGCCCTTCGACAAATATAGCCAGCCCACTGCTACTTCAGCTTGCTTACTCTGCAAGTTATGTCGGTAACTCCGGTTCTTTTCCGGATAATTCCATTCCTGATTTTATCCTTCAAAGAAACTCCGAGCATAGCCCGCTCTATATAACGCTGAGCGACTTTAAATTTGTGGGTCAGCCTGACTGTCAGTGTCCACTTTTTGGGACCATATGTCATATCGAGCGGGACGCACTGGTTGAAGATCTTCGTCTTCAAACATTGCGCGATAGGCGACGAGAAGACTTGACGTAGTTTTTCAAACGTTACCTAACCCAACTGGATCCTCCTGCCGCCTTCTTTCTGAAAGTCGTGTCTACAGAGCTGGATGACTTAGCTAGGTAGACATACTCCTTCACAACATCGAGAAACGACCCGTCGCTGTGGGTTGGACTCGGCAAGACGTGAGAATTGTATATGACTTTCATCTTGTCCAAATACATGCCGAGGCCAACCCGTCGAGAGGCTCCGTTTAGGCTGTGCAGCATCCGGTCTAACTGGTCCAGTGTCTCTGCCATTATGACGATGTCATCGGCAAAGCGAAGGTGTGAGATGTACTCGCCGTTAATGTTGATACCCTGTCCAGTCCAGTCCAGCGTCTTAAAGACGTCTTCCAACGCATTGGTGAACAGTTTCGGGGCTATCATATCCCCTTGTCTCATTCCTCTAAGCAGTTGGATGGGGCGTGTTTTCTGATCCTGGATCTGAACAGTCATCGTAGCAGCGTCATACAAACATCTCAACACTTCGATATAGCACCAGTTAATTCGACATCGTTGCAGAACGGCCAGAACTGCCCATATTTCGATGGAGACGAAGGTGTTCTCGTAGTCCACAAATGCCATACAAAGCGGTTGGTTGTACTCTCCAGTCTTGTGTAAAATTTCCGAACAGTGTGATGTTGTCTACGGTACTGAAGCCTTTTCGAAAGCCGGCGTATTCTGGTGGCTGGAACTCGTTTAGTGTCCTGGCGAGACGGTTCGTGACGACCCTCGAGAACAGCTTGTATACGTAGCTCAGAAATGAGATAGGTCTATAGTACTTCAGCAAGATTTTGTCACCTTTTTTGAAAAGACTCGCTAGGAAAACTATGCTTGAGTGATAATGAACGCATTCATATTTTTTATGTATTTTTTCTACATTACTATTATTAATCAACAAAATCTGCTAGCGCAGCGAGCTCGAAAATTTTTGCACCTTGGAAAGGTTTTGTTGTTATTTCTCATGGGTGCTCCGCACCCACTATTTACCTGTCGTGGGTGTTCGAGGCCCCGAGCATCCACGGAATCGGTGCCTCTGCTGACGATCGCGCTTGTTAATGTCTAGGTAGTGAACGTATATTGATTTAAAATCACAGAAAACAAAGTCTTACCGAACGCAATCCACTGAAATAGCCTATATAAGCCACCGACAAACCCCTTTAAAATAAATATTTATGTTAAAGAAACGTTTTTGTAATAGAGCTCCGACTTTTCTCTTTCAATAAATTTTATAACTATTAAGCTCTCCAAGAGATTACATTAAAAATAAATTGCTGTTTGTGTTTACTTTCAGTAAATTTATACTTTTTTTTTACATTTCTGCTGTAGCTGCAGTTTGTTCGCAGAGGTGAGTACGTACTTGACATTTAAAAACACACTTGAGACTAAATTTTGCACAACGAAATATGTGTACACATAAAATTATTATTGAACGAAAGGTATACCTAGGTAAGAGATAATCACTTAATTCTATCCTTCGTTACAAAACAAGGTATATCTACCTAAGTGTAGTCATGCTCACTCTAATGTCCATGGAGTTTCTTGTCCGTTCTTCTCCATAGGTACCTACTACGCTTTGGAATGGGCAACTAGCTTCATTTTTCTGACTGACTGACCCTTTGACAATTCAAAAGTGCCTGTAATTGGTTTATTTGAAATAAATGCTTTGAGTTTGAGTTTTTTGAGTTTGTCTCGCTGGTGGTGGCGTGTGTGTTGGACCATTAAGTTCCCTTCAAAATGGTTGAGCTGAATCGTGCTGATCCATGCGTCATGTTCGTGAACGGGTGCCGTCAGTGGGAAATGGTCATTTCTTAGCTGCCACGGCTTATTTTAATTTAATTTAATATTTGAATTGTTTTTGTCTTTTTATTACGGACGCTTTTAACATTCTGCATCCTTCTCACATACATAATTTGTAACCATATTTTGATTTAAAAGAGTGTCCATGGAGTTTCTTGCCCGTTCTTCTCCATAGGTACCTACTACGCTTTGGAATGGGCAACTAGCTTCATCTTTCTGACTGACTGACCCCTTGACAATTCAAAAGTGCCTGTACTTAATTGGTTTATTTGAAATAAATGCTTTGAGTTTGAGTTTCTCACGCCAATGCGCGAACATAGTTTTAATGTAAATATTTACGTCTAGATATTCTAACTACTTATCCGGCGGCAGCGATATTCCACTGTCACCCAAGTGCTACATAAGAAAGCTTCTTACTTCTTTATCCGAAAATATAACATAAATGAGATTAACCCGTTAGTGCTGAGGTACCGGAGCAGAGCCCGGAGCCGATGAAATCTCCGCCGCCGCCGGCGCTTAAACGGCATATAAATAACGTTTTATGACATATTAAATTCCGCTAAACGTTAAATATGCCATTCTCATGTTTGAAGTGTTCTCGACGAGAAAAATATTAATTTTCAAAGTACAGAACATACGTTTAAACGACAATTGCAAACCTTCCCCTCGTGTGTGAAAATTCGGAGAACGCGGAACGGTCCAATCTTCATAAAAACTTTATGTTGGAAGTGATTGTTTAAATTATTAATAACCGTTACCGTAACGCGAAAAGATTAAGCTGACGTGTACTTCGGTACATTAAGACTTCGCCGATGATGCTATTATACCCCAAGTGAGATGGGGGCCAAGATATTATTACTAAGAGTTTTGTCTGTCAAAAATCTACGATAAAAAAATTGGTGTAGGTAAGTATGTAAAACTTTGCATTAAGTTTCAGTGCTTGCGGTAACGGAAACAACCATGATAGCTGCTTTATTATCTTAAGGCGCAGATATACGACTTTTAATGATTTCAAATTGAACATCACGTTTAAACGTATAGTCTTATTTGTTTGAAAAAGATATATGATAAACTAGACGATTTTCTTCGTAATTTGATATATGAATATTTGAAATTATATTTTTATAACATAGTGTAATTAATTTGTAAAGTAATGTCTAACGCGAACAGAAAAACGATAATCACACAAAAACTATCGAGCGTATTTTCATGAAATCTGCACCATCTAAAAGACAATTTAATTACCCAAATTTTTGTATACGGTTTTTATTTGTATTGTGTTTGATAAATCAAAGTAGGTTGTTTTTGCGACTAAACTTACTGCGCGTTGAAGCGGGGGCTCTTGCGGGCGACGGGCGGCAGTGCATCGCTGACCAATGTCCGGCAGACGCTAACGCTCTGTGCAATATTATTTGCTTAATAGTTTCGCCTGCTGCTCCCACTCGCTCAAGGTCGCTGGCACTTATTGTCGCCTTAATATGTAACTTGTTTTATTCAATCCTCCAAAAACCACAAACTAAAGAACGAAATGCTTTTAGCAATCCCGATAAGTCATAGCCAAAAATTGCTAGCATATTTTAAAACCACGCTCCACGCTTATATTCTACTTTTCCACATTTATTTTAATATGCGGATTACTGTGTAACAGCGCGATAACACACGTGTGAATCTTCGTAACGACGAATCCATTACCTTTGTGACTACGCCCTAAAAATCTCATTAAATTGCGATTACAGTAAAACTCGTCTCGTCTAGCATATGTAGACTGTATAATCTAATAGGTACTTCTCTGCCACGAGGGCTCCAAATCCCTTTTTTCGTACATCGTAAACGGTAATTTCGACATTGAATATTTTAAGTAAACCTCCTCTCACGTCGAACCAAAAATCCTTAAAATGCTAGAGAGCTATAACAATTTTATGATGCTGCACTTTTATTGATGCCGCCTCTACGACAAATTGGTTTTGTATGAGAAATATTTATCTCCACGTTTGCAGTACTGAAGACGTAGATATAGGAATAATTTAACGAACCCACTTAGTTGACATGCTGATCTGGTGAAACGGGTACAACGTCGAGGGTATAGGTACAAATTGTTTTTATCGTCCCGTCCTTGTCGTTAAAATCTGTACCAGTTAGTTTCTAGGTATAACGAGAGGAAGGTATTGTAAAGTTTGGGTATCCTTTCCTACGACTTCGAGGGAACCGACCCTAATTACTAATCACCAATAGAGCGTTCTACATAACATTCAACAATGTTGAGGTCGCTGGTTCGGAGATCCTACATTATCCCGTAAACTAATTTCAGAAAAAGGAATGTTTTACATAGCTTAGCATATAACATAGCACTTTGATTTTTTATTTAGATTAGTTACCATTCAAGTATTTCGTATAATGTAAGGAATTTTCTGAAGTGATCATAATTTTAAAACAGGTGTTTATTGTTTAAAGCCAGAACAGCCGATCGAGGTAAAACGACGGTATAATTTTTCAGGGTACGGCAATAACTTTAGAGGGCGCGGCCGCAATGTTTAGAAGTGTTCAAGATAATGCCCCGGGTGATTGAAACTTTAGTAGCACAGGTAGCGGCTACCCATGTACGAAATCTTCACAGGTAGAGCAATATTTCAAGATGCTCGTACCCACCAGTTTTATTTTCGTCTGCGTCATCGGTATAGGGGAGATGAAAATCCGAGAAAATCCTTCAGGGACGCCAACATTAGCATATTTATTAGTATCATCCGAGCCGCGTCCGCGCCACGCTACGGATCTGTTATCAATAATGACTTACGCGGAATTACAATAAAATTTATATTGACTTATGGCCGTTATTAAAACCGCCTTGAATCGGCCCGTTATATAGAAATGAGAGCAAACTCAGCAGATACCTAGAAAACGCTTAGAATTTAATTACTTACTTCCAAAGCGAGATGATAAATGATTTATTAACATAAATATAGCGTATTACAGCCATAAGTCTGTTTACGTGGTTAAAATAAACATTGTATTTATTACACTAGACATGGGAGTGTTCTGTTATGAAATATAAGCGAGGTATTACAAAATAATTTGCATCTGCTAATCGTGGAAGCAATGACGTTGTTCCGGCTTTATTAAAGACATATATAGCGGCGGAGAAGTCTGGTCGGGGGGCTCCGGATTCACGGCACGTACTGCTCCACTAGCAGATGTATCTATTATTTTACATAGGTTTTAGAAGCGTAGTTATATTTTGCCTACCGTCGTATTTCATCAATCAATCAATTCATCATTCAATCACGTCTTGCCTAGTAACTCTAGACAAGGTTATTATGGTCGAGACACGTGGTGACAATATGACGCGTTACTATGAATGCCACGTCATCAGCGGTAGCTATGCCTATTGTACTAGTAGGTCAGTATAGGATTTGTGTCAGCAATATTTGATAAACCAACAGGTTTTTACGTAAATAATACGGTTTTATCGGTTTTCGGCATGAGGTCCTGGGTTCGATTCCCGGGTCGGGCAAAGTGTTATTAGGTTTTTCCATCTGGAATTTCTCGGTTGTAGCCCGGAGTCTGGATTTCTACCCGGTTGATGGCAATAGGCTCGCCCCCTATTACATGGGACTTAAAACATAACTGGCGAAATGTGGGTGTGCTATACACCTCTGCCTAACCCTTCGGGGATTACAGGCATGATGTTATGTTATGTGTTATATAAACTGAAAATACTGATGATGATATTCTACTGAAAAGTTAACGTACCAGTGAAGTGTACAAAGCTTAGGTACATAGGTACAATATGTATAGTCTTTTTAGCATATGCATTGAAGTTATTATGCAAATATCAAAAGCCGGTGCAACGAATGGGCACTTATCCTCTCCTTACTCGAAGATCCGCCCACATTTCGTACGCACCAGTTAAGAGCACCCTTTGAAAATTTTGCTTGAAGTTGTGAAGAATATAAAAGATGTTAATTTACTTAAACTTATGAGAAACAAGAGCCTTTAGACGACGGTTTTGGTTCACACTTTATTACACGTAGGTGTTTATTATATTAGACAAGCTGACCCGATAGACGTTGTCCTGTCTTAACTATGAATGTCATATGTCGTTTAGTTTTGACTATTGACTAAAACTAAAACTATCGACTCATTTATCAACCGATCCATCTGTGTTAAACGATATTTGCAGCGCGCATTCTGTCAATCGCTGACAGTTATTTCAAACAACTGACAGTTATGTAAAATTACTATTGGTGTTAAGTTTTCTTAAATTTTGTAACGTTCCGATCAACTTCCTTATTTTTTTATTTCATAAGATCCTTCTCCAGACAATAACGAACACAAGAATTTGTTTTTTGTGAAATCTTTCCAGCCGTTCACGCGTGATGGCGTGACCAAGGGAAATAGGGATTCAATTTTATATATATATAGATATTGAAGTTACCAATTAACTGGTTTCTGAAATTATTGAAAATAGTTATATTCCTTACTAGCTTCTGCTCGCGGCTTCGCCCACGTGGATGACGAAAATTATGGAACATGCTACCGGGACAAAAAGTACCTTATGTCCTTCTCCAGGATGCCATCCGTCTCCTTACCCAATTTGATCGAAATCCGTTCAGTGGTTTAGTCGTATAAAGGTAACATACAGACAGAGTTACTTTTTAATTTATAATATTAATATGGATAAGTAGTGCTGTTAATAAATAGAAGCAAATACACATCTACAATAATCTACATTTTACGTATACGTTCAAAGGACAATCGAGATAAATCGTAGTGATAGCAACGAATTTTGCGCTGCAGCGATGAAAATTGGAAAACCACTATTCCAATAAATCTATTTCAACACATAACATAACATAACGGTTATATCCCCAAATTGTTAGGCAGAGGTGTACCGCACACCAGCACACCCACATTTCGCCAGTTATGTTTAAGTCCCATGTAATAGGGGGCGAGCCTATTGCCATCAACCGGGCACAAATCCACACTTCGGGCTGCTACTCAGAAAAAATCCAGATGGAAAAACTCAATATCACTTTATACCCGACTTGAGAATCGTACCCAGGACCTCATGCTCAGAAGTAGCGCTTGCAACCACTTGTCCATCTATTTCTTATTCAACAAAAATAATAACAGGAGTGATGCCGATGGAAATTAAATCACCAGAGGAAACAAATCAAGCGAAGCAGTGAACGTAAACATATACAAGTGATTGTCGAGCTCGTTCATTCAGTCGTTACATTTAGAACTTTAAGGGCAATCCTCAGCTGTTGCCCGCCAAGTTGCAAATTTTCTTTGGTTTTTCGCAAATTGCAGCTCTGTTTCACGTCGTATTTTTCAGAATATCTCATATGAAAATTCTTAGGTAGCACACATTTTGACGATTGACAAGAAATTGATGAATATTATTCAGTAAATATATCATTCCTACAGTCTCAAATCGTATTTTGATCGAAATACGACGTAAAACAGAGCTGCCAATTGCAAAAAACCAAATAAAATTTGAATTTGGCGGGCTACAGCTGAGGAATCACCTTAAAGTAACTCGGTTGACTTTACCTTTTGTCCAGTGGTCGGTATCATTGTGCGAGCAAGAGGTGGTCGTATGCAAATATAATTGCGGCCCGATGCAACGGACGGGCGCGCATTAGTAGCGCTTTGTGCGCGAATGACTCGGTCCATTTCACACTGCTCTCTGCAAATTAGCCGCTTTCGAGTCTACTGTTAGATACGCCTAGTCGTATTTCTCTAGGTTCCTCTCATATTACTTGAGGGATTATAACTAGTAAAATCATTTTCGTCTGTGTAACGAATACTTAAGGCTTGTAATAATGCCAATAACCTTGAGCATTTGGGCGGAGCTAACGACCAACTAAATCTAAGGACGAGTGCGGGGGTGACGTAGACGCAGTCATTAATCGGACGCCTTATTAATTTATTACAATAAAAATAATACATATTTAAAAAAAGTAACAAAACCAAATCATTTTCCTTTGTATTATTGCAAACCAGTAGATATTTTTTTTATATTCTTTTGATAAAAAACGAAGGAGTAAAATGGTTTCATCTCAATGATTTGGAGGTGATTTTGTGTATTTTTATTTTATTTTGTGATGCCGATAGAAAAATTATGGCTAAACCAAATTACGTATTATATCATGTAGATTACTAACATTTTTTTTCAGATGCAATTTCTCTGTAAATGCCGACGAAAAGTTGCTTCATCTGCATGCTTTTTTCAAGCTTTTTTCGAGAGAGCAGCCTTAAATATTGTTTCTATCGTTTCTCTACATGCTGTTGGCGGGCAGCTTGACTGAAGCTTGAATTATCCCACGCCAGGGCAAAAGCCTCTTCTCATACTGAGAAGGCACGAGCATTATCCACCACGCTTGCTCAAGACGGGTTGGCGGTTTCTAGACGATGTTTTGCTTCACGGAAGTCAGTAATGTCCAAGATAAACTCGGAAAGTACATATGAATTGAAAAAGCCAAAATCTTTGAAAATCCTTTTGCTAATTTATACTTGGCGCATATTAAAATGATTCCTGGCTAATTGCAAAATTAAATTCTAATCATCATTCATATACTTAAGAAATATAAAACAGGTTAGTGTATGGTGCCCATTCAAAGACTTTTTGATCAGCTTTGAGATTGAAAGCTATGCATAAAGCTGACTAAAATTAATCGAACGTCAAACAGTCATTGGAGGATTTCGAAAGCAAATCAAAGGCTAGGAAAGTTTGTCAGTTTTTCAGCTCTGATCCACTGGAAAATAAAACCCAGAGGATTTATTCATGCAGAAATATCATTAACGCCAATGCGAGTCAAACGCGGATCATTTTCCGCGCGAGTGCCGGTTGCTGCACACAAACAGAATCACAGAGTGCGCGCTAAATACGCCCGTGTTCCAATTAACTTTGTCGTAGAAAAAATGCGGAATTAGGAGCGCAACTCACTCTTTGCATTCACCAGAATGTGAACGCGACCATACGAGTGCCACCGCGCGATTTCCGAACCAAGTTAGTTTAAAATTTGTTCTAAATTCAAACGAAGTCGCTCTTTGTAGTTCCCTGTGGACGCGAGATAAGGCTATTTCGGAGTAAATTCTATACTCGTATAAGTATCGTTTCATTGGTTTTAAATTAAATATACTTTGTTTTCTGAACATTCGTTACTATTGGAATCACGTACTGAATACTACTTTAGTAATAGCAAAGTTTATGAAACGTAAAATAAAAATTGAAAACTCGCGTTAATCTTATAAGCATTCATATAACTTCCAACTCGCGAGTTACAAAGACACTTGATTAATTTCATTTTAATCCTTTGGAATTAAATGCGCAGGTACATAGTTTAAGCTCTTAAAGTATTTCTTTTGGGGGCTTTAAAGCTGTCTCTTATCTTGTTACAACGTTTTGGGCACCAAGTGTTAGGTAAATATTTAGCAAAACCTTGTAATCCTTAGGGTTTTTGCTCGTCGGCGCGGCGGTGGGCGGCGCGTCGCCGTCGGCGCGACCCGCGGTATTCCTTTGTCCTACGCTTAGTGAAAACAAGCCCTCTTATCAACACGCTTTGTGCGCAATGATAAATTGTTACCGCAACTTTGCTATTATACCTTTCGTTCTTTACAACTGTTAATTTTGTAAAATGCTGAGATTAGGTTTTGATTGCAGTTGGATCTAGAATAATCTACATAGGAATTTATCCGGCTCTGCTAAGTATTGGTTGGTTTAACCCCGATATCCTATTACGAGAGGTGGATAAGCCACATACAATACATTGCAGGTAGGTAGGTAAGTACATCGTTCACGTCGATTGGATCCACAGGCAACGTAACAGATTGGATGCAAAAATTACAAGCGGGTTTCTTCCTAAATAGCTCGACGTTATTAAACTTACTTTAGATAGAGCTCGTAAAAGTTAGGTACTAGGTACTAAAAAGCGTTTGGATTTGGTTTCTACAGGTTTTCATTACAAACGGCAAAAGATTATCATTTCCAAACATAGTCTTCCTAAACCCTCATACTTATAAACCGACAAAAACGTAGGTTTGTTGTTTATCACCACAAACATGCTACAGAACCTCTTACTCACCTTTTACAAAACTCCAAAAGCAGAAAACCCTATTCCTCACGGAAACCACTAGTAACACCAACATCGGCCAAATTAAACGTTGACTTATTAAAGCAACACGAACTTCCAACTCAATTTGGGCAATGTAAAATATGTCTAATGCTAGTCATAAAATATTATAACCTAACCGCGCCAATCTAACGAAGTTTGGAAGTTTCATCAATTAGCTGGAGCCAACTAGGTCAATCGATCTATCACGCATTGATCTGCGCCTTATAGGCTCATCTAGAACAGAAGTTTCTAATAAATCAAGTGCCACAATTTGTAGCGAAGCAATATATTGTATTTATTCATTTTGTTAAAGTAGGTTGCCAATTCAGTCAAACAGATCTCTGAGGGACTCTCCCGGGTGGGACAATGTCCAACAACTGATAAAATCGCCTCCTTTGACATTGGACGTACCTACACTACTTAGCATGGGATTCCACCTCGAACTGACATATAAACTAGTCAGTCTATTTTGTCAGTGGACAGTCGATAAAGCTAAAGCTACTCAAAGATAAAACTGCTCATCCATAACTCCTCATTTATTTCAACATAATTCCTTAGACGTCTGAGTCGAGAACCACAAAAAGAAAGCCGTGGCCAGGATATAAACAAATAAACATCCGAATTAGTTGTTTGACAGGATGAACAATTTTATGAGCGGAAAATCTGTAGTAGCAAATCTCAGGGAGCTGTGGAGACGTTGTTGTGTGAAAGTGAAAATTTATCCGGAGGGATATCAAAAGTGCTTTTATCTCGCGAGATGACGTAACATTATCGCAATATCCGTGCGTCGGCGCTGTCCCGCGCCCTGAGAATATCAAGAAGATATATTTTCACGGAACAATGCCTCTCCGGTATCTCAATTTTCATTTCCCCTCGGCGGGACATCCGGTGTGATTTGTAGCACGAGATAATATACAAAACGGTGGCTTCGCGGGACGTCCCGGCCTCCCGACACTGCGTCAGCCGAAAATCTAGGCCCTATCTTTATCTCTAATACTTTAACCGGCTTTTTTTATTGAACATCAAGCTGATCCTTTTCCACGACCAATACATAAATATCTTATACTTTTACAACATAATGAAACCATAAGCATTCAAAAGCTCTATCTGCGTTTAATATGTTCTTTTTCAGGTATTTGGGAGAAGTAGATATATATTTATGCATACATTGTACAAGTAGGTAGATGCCTGTTAAAATGACTGTAAAATTAGCTTCCATTCGTAGTCAGTAAATTTTAAAATAGTTATACTTGCAGCCATTTTTCCGATAAGTACTATTCGCTTATTGAATGGTGAAGCGAATTAAATTAATAATTCTGCATTCCATGAACTCACTAGGTACTATTTTCATTTTCAAAACTGTTCACGTAACTTTAGGGTGTCTACATAAATTAAAAGGCTTTTTAGTACTTTAAATCCGGAAGGTTTTTTGTTATTTTTTGTGCTCCTGCTGCATTTTGTAAAACTGAAAACTTTTTCAGTCTGCCTGACACAGGCCATATCTCTAACGGGTGGTAACAATTTGACATTACCACAGAGCCAAAGTAGGTAGTCCAAAACATGAGTTGGTACCATTTTAGTGGAAAATGGAAATCACATTTCAGAGAATTAGAAAAGAAGTATGATGCTTGTTGAAGCAGAAGTTTTAAAAAATCTTTTGAAAGCTGTTTTTGTAAAAGAAATGGTAATTTTATTTCCAAGTATCACTCAAGAAGTACTTAACTTAAAACAATGTTTTTTTCTAAATCTATTTAGAAAACGAAACGAACAGATTACGTTTCTCTGATTATAGGAAATCTATAAATAGGTACCTACTTACTTCATTTAAAAGCTAACTGTCTTAAAATAATAATTATATATATATAATAAATAAAAAATTCGTCCGCATCGTTGTCAACAGGAAAAGTGCCCAAAAGGCTGGCAGCATTGCCACGTAGTATGGCAATGTTAATTATTTGGCCGAAAAATAGGCCAGCCTTCTGGTCACGTGAAGAGTCGACCAACCGCTTGCCAATGTCTCGAAAAACTAAGTGGGCACACGGACCCCATGGCCCTAGAGTTTCAACCCCAAACGACTCGAAAATATAAGTTCCAATAAGATTAGAATATTTGCGCCGTTTGAGGTTTTCCGCACTTGCAGCAGCCACCCCAGCACAGCCTGCCGTGCTAGGAAGATGGGATGGCGCGAGGGAGTCGACACATGTTGCATCTCACACCAAAGGCCGACCTTACAAGGCCTTATAGTCATTCCGTCTGGTCTCTTCCCATTATCGCGTGCCAAGCCATTGGGATCTAGAATAGCTGGCACACCGGCGGTGACAAGAGCACAACGGATGATGTCATTGATGCTGGCGTCCCGTGCTATCCAGCCTGCGCTCCTACTGCAGGATACGCTATGGTGTCTGAGGCAGGAGCCCAGAGCGCCCAGGCGCAGACAAGTAGCAAGCCGGAAGGTGGTATCACGAAGCATAGTGCCTAGGTTGGGTGACGGTATCGCCTGAAGCCAGAGTCCCGATTCCCACTCACCCTCAACCAGAAGGCGGGCACGCTCAGCAGTATTGGTGGACGTATTAATAAGATTATTCTGTACCAACCTGCAGAGCGGTTCATCCCACCGTCTCTGGGAAGGTGGATTCACGGGCTGAACTGTATCCGAGCAATCCAATTTCCAGGCATTCACCGCATCGGTCCAGCACGGCACTTCAGAGTCAACCAAGGAAGGGACTAAAATCCTGTCAACTTTTCAGTGCCGTGGACAGAGGACAGAAACGCTAATATACTGTAATTTTACGGACGACGAGGCCACCAAAACTGATGGGTAGTGTGGCTTGAAGCCACGCTCAGTCGTCCAAAGCCACATTTAAAATGGATGTTAGTGTACTGCGAATGATTTGATAAATTTTGCCCAAGAGCTGTGGTTGCTTCTGTAAAGTGGAAAAGCGTGGAAAATATATAAAATGTGGGCCAATACAACAGTATCTAATCAGGGTCAATGCCGGATGTAAAATTTTGGAGAGTCTGTCCGAAATGTCGTTGAATTTTTAAATTTTTAATAGACGAAGAATTGAGAAAAGCTGTCTTCTAAAATTGGGGAACCTAGGACCACATCGGTTCTAAAAAAAATAAAAAAAAAACTAGAAAAAAGTTCACTGCACCTGCAGTGAACTTTCTAGAATTTTAATTTGTGGAGCTATGGCATTAAATTTCTCCAGAGTCGGGTAGGGTAGGGTAGGGTCTAATTAGTGTCGGTAATGTCAGAAAGGTAAATTTCACATTTTGATGGGGTACGGTCCAGGCCAATAGATTTACATTGCTGTTTGAGAAGTTGTAGGTCTTTCAAAACGATGTCTACATCACCTCCCAGCGTTCCATCATCTAAATACCACACGTAAAATGTTTTATTTCGTTTCTGGATAATTGGATGAATAGCTAAGCTGAAAATGACTGGCCCGAGAGGGTCACTCTGTTAGCATCCTACTGCAGATTCCAAAACATTGTCCTTGTAAAATAATAATTTAGAAGGGTACCTCTAGCATTGCCAAATAAAACCATAAATTTCGGGTAGTTCCTTCTTGACTTCAGCAGTATAAGTACTTACCATTTTGGAGAAAATTTTGTGAAAGGTAATTATGTAACTTAAGCTTTTACGAGTAATCCCCTTACAAAGGCGATGTTTCGAACTTTGTAATTTCCAAATGAAGCTATCTAGTCGAGAAACAAAATGACTTTATTTTTTATTTTAATGAAGATAATTTGTAATAAAACGTTGTTAAAATGAACCTTGTTGCAGAAAGTACCTCAGCCTCATTACTTTTGTATTATTTGAGTTACCGCGGAGCTAATAAAGCGAAGAGTGGAGGAGTTGAAAGCAAAGACGTAAGTACGTACTAAAAATACGAGTAATAGCCGCAGAAGTTTCTGTAACCGTACCTACCTATGTAGTTAAAATAGATTTCTAACAGATTCTAGCTTATTTTACTTGTTTTAAACTTTATTTAAGCTTTATTTCCCTATAGGCCCCTTACCAATACATTTTAAAGTTATTGAGAGCTATTTTTACACGTTTCAAAGACTTTACGAATGGATACGGCTCTGGATGTTGAAAATGTGCCATCTCCGGCCTTTGTATGCGAAATAGAGATAAGTTCCACATCAAAGACTTTGTAACTGGAACTATTGAGTACATTTCTGCCGTAACCACAGTCGTAACCATCAAATGTTTTTAGGGCCCGAATTTATCCAAACATAATGCCTAAGTTGAAGTAGAGGTAAGGCTGTATTCTTATTTAATTTAATACAACTTTCTTTCTTTGTCTTCTTTTCTTCTTTTGCCTTTTTCTTTCTTTTATTTATATATGTATTCTAATACTTGGTTACTTGATTAAAAAGTCTGGTTAAGAATACCTCAAAAACTACACATTAATGACTGAACGGGCTGGTGACCTGTCTGCTGTTAAAGCATAACCTCAGCCTGCTGCAGAGCAGTGTACCGGTCACTCGGAAACAAAGTTAAAAGATAAAAAGTCTCATTTTACCGTTTGTTCACCGCTGTGCTTCCATAGACGAAGCTCTTTATAAGGAACTCTACTAATTAATGTTGCAAAAAAAGACATACCTCCGTTGAAAATACTAATCTATGGTACCCTAATTTTGAAGATATAATGGTAGAGAACGTCCAGTTTAAAATTGCACGCCCCTCCACTGCTTGTGACATACCATTTCAAATGTTTGTATATAAATTTTAGTGGAGGGGCGTACAGTTTTAAATTAGACGATATCTATCTACTTTATACATACGAGTAGGTTCTCGTTTTGCTTTGGTTGAGTATAAATATGTCTTTCTAAGACATACATACAAAACTTAGTGAGGACTGTTGTAGGTTGCAGCATATATAAGTAAACTTTATCTAAGCTTACGGACGGCTAGGCATAGCCATGCAACCACACCTGCGTCCTCACAACTATTCCTATTTTACTCTGCAACAGAAACAAATGTCCTTTACCGCTGTCTAAAATATTTACAGCGGCAAGAAAACCGCAGATCTCTTATCTCTGTCGAAAAATGTCCATAAAAGTATTTTCGTTGGTCGTAAACACTACAATAAAGTTTAGTGGCCACTTACGAGTATGAACGTTTGCAGCGTTACCCTCCGTTGTGACTTCCTCCTAACGCCGCTGTCCACTTTTAATTTATCTAATGTCTCCCTCCTCACATAACACTGCCAGGCTTTCCAAAGAATTTAATGTGCTGTTCAACTTTTGAGGTTTTTGTAACATTACCACCGAAATCTCTCTCTATTTAACATATGTAAGTATAGAAAGGAAACCTTTGCAATAAGTAGGATTGCTACTGAATTTATTTCCCAGGTCGTATTATTATATTTAATCGAAATACATGTGTATAAGCAATTCCCTTTTTTATCTCAAGCTGTCTCGTCAATTCTTCCACTCAACGATCTATCTGTAATTGGATGTCTGCGAGCATATCTCACGGCCTACCATCATAATTCATCTCTAATATACATAAATGTACATAAAACGTACATTACCATCGGCCTCTATGTCCCCTACGTGGAGTTATCTCGAATAAATCTTTGTATTAATGATAAGCGTTATCATTTATCTCATAATTTATAGCAACCTAATAGGGAACGTACGCCCAAAATTCGACGCAGATACGTCGTTATTTAAGCAAATAAATATGAAGGACGCTATTTCCAGGAATAAGATAAAATTGTCGATCTCCCCTCATTCGATAATACTGCTCATGGGTGGAGCGCGCATACTTAGTGTGTCAGTCGGGTTATTTATACTACGCACAGAGAGATTGCGTTTATTAATAAATTAAAAATGTAAAACCGGCCAAGTGCGAGTCGGACTCGCGCACGAAGGATTCCGTAAAATTATCTATAAAAACGGCAAAAAAATCACGTTTGTTGTATGGGAGCCCCCTTAACTATTTATATTATTCTGATTTTTTGTATTTTTTGTTATGCCTAGCGGCAACAGAAATACATCATCTGTGAAAATTTCAACAGTCTAACTATCACGGTTCATGAGATCCAGCCTGGTGACAGACGGACAGACAGACAGACGGACGGACGGACGGCGGAGTCTTAGTAATAGGGTCTCGTTTTACCCATTGGGTACGGAACCCTAAAACTGGAAGTGCTATAGGGCTGGCTGAGGTACTTATTCGACGAGCTCAGATAATCGCGCTCTGTAAAGGCTTTTACAACCTAAATCAGATAAAGTGGGAATTTAATCAAACATTCATCCGGTTTACGTCCAAATACTTAAATTAGAGGATACTGAGTTTGTTAGAGGTTAGTCTGGGGCCCTAAAGTTAAAAGTTTCGCCTAGGACATTTAGTTAGTAGTACCCAGCAGCAGCGGCGGCTCGCTATTATAAACCTGCCAGTATCTAGCCGCAATCTAAGTTTCAATTCTATTTCAGTACAGATCTGAATATAAATTGAATTCGCAGCCACAATGGAGCGAGCATATTGTCCTCCGCAGGACTTTGCTCGCAGAGAACATTTGTGCTCGACAAATTGATTTATTAACCTGGACCGAAATTGCAGACGAAAAATCTATTCGTTTAGCAATAACGAGGTAATAAACCCGTTTGTATATAAATTCTGAACTGCACGGCTTTAAATGGGGTTCTCATTATTTTAAGCTGAATTATTGATTGTATAGAACTACTTTTAAAGCACTGTGTATTTATGTTTGGGTGTATACCCAAACAGATAAATACACAGTGTTTTCCACCCAACCAACCAACCAACCAACCAACGAACCCAACCAACCAATCAACCCAACCAACCAATCAACCAACCAACCAATCTACGTAGGTAGATTGGTTTCTGTTGAGACCTTAAATGTATAGAAAACATTTTTTCTCAAACGATACAAGAAGAATTTATTGGAACACTTCCATAAATACCGGACCTAGGGACGTAACCTAATGAAGTCTAGAAAGCTGACAAATCTTCGTGAAAACCTGCTACAACATGAAAGCCAGGTACAAATAGAATAACGAAAATGAGACCGAATAAGTTAATAAAACAAGAGAGGAATACGCAATTTCAATACAGAAAGAATTCAAGTCTGCCTTATGAGTTGCGCAGAAATCATTCATGTAGGGCAATAACACCCATTTCTACTGGGCGCCACCTCAGTTATTGCCCCGGGATAGGATTATTGGCAAATTGTTCCGTTCGCATTCCGGCCCGACTCGCACATGAAATATTAAGCACCTATGTACCGATAGCGAAACCCTATGTAGTACGTAAGTACTAACACACATCTCGCACACGTATAAATATATGCTGAATGATGTTTGTCCTTGTACAACAAGTTACTGAAACCTCTTATTTCTTTGAATATTTTATCGACATGCTGTAGCGACAAGTATTTCTTTGTATTTCAATAAAGATGTTAAAGGATCAGTTAGGGAAAATCTAAACAAAAATAGTCGGTAGATACCTCTCCAGTGTCGCACAGCATTAGAATGTAAGTAGCTTGAAAACAATTTACTTGACGAAAAGGAATTCTGGAATTTTATAGTTCTATTAAACCTAATCGACAATCATTATGGAACAGCGAACAATAACAGTAGCAGAGGTACTAAAGATAAAACACAGGCAGGTACGTACCTTCTACTGTACGTACTAGTACGTCCCTCGCAGAAGATAAAGCCGAGATTGTACTGGAGAATATTTAAATACGAGCTGAATATTTGCTCTAACTAGGTTGTAACGGTCGATTCCTGCCTCGCGAACGGATGCTAGCGCCCATAAACTGAGAGATAAGGCCCTCGACGCGGATGCTGCCGGGTACCTATGCTCTAACTGACACATTAATGCGTGAAAATCAATTTTCATATGATTTTATACGTTGTAATACAGACCCAGGTATTGTACTGACCGTTATTACGTGATATTACACATAAAAGTTCCCTTCGCACGAATTCTTTAACCTTCTCGGCATTTATGGGTTTTTTCCTATACAGACATTATGTCTTAGAAAATAAAAATACATATTCGTAAACGTATAACATATCGGTAACGATAAGTGTTGTAGCGAGGTACAGGTTCCCTACCAACCTTGATAGCAGTTTTTATTTATTGTTTAGAGGTAATTTAATATTGTGCAAGCAGAATGAGTAGGCCGGTAGTGAAAGTCCGAAGGATCTAGGGATGGCGGCCGAAAGATGAGCGGTGTCCTCATGTCATACAGCAGAACAATCTTAGAGTCAGTGCTGCAACTGACCCTCCACCAAGTAGTGTTAGAGATAGCGCCGTAGCGTCGTACATCAGAAGCGGCCCCCTTTCACTCTGGACATAGTGGTCCGGAGGATTCCGGGTCAAGCCCGGAAGATGAGCGGCGTCCTCACACCATGCAACAGATCAGTCCTGGAGTCAGAGCCACGGCCGGTCCACACCGAATAGTGTCAGAGCTAGGACCGCAGGGTCGAGTAGCTGGGTTGGCCTGGAATGAGAGGCATCCACATCCAAGAGAGGGTCAATCCCCCGCGAGTCACGGCTCACCAGCCTTACGTCAGATATTTCCAGACCTCTTGAGGATTTCTTGAGACTTGAGAACTTTTCTAGGCATGAGGATTTTTTGTCGCTTGAGGACTCCTTGAGGATTTAGGGAAATTAAAACTACAAATATGTAATAAGATCGTAGCTGGTAGGCTCCAGACTCTGTCGCTGTCAGACGCTGTCTTTATTTAGGATTTACTTATACTACACTGAAGTTTTACTTTTTTTTTCTTGTGGTTTCGCACGGGCTATAATTTTTCAGCAACGACGTCCATAAAACGAATGTTTTCTGAAAACGTTTAACAAACTTCAGTTTCGTCTAAACAACTTATATACTATGTAATCAACTTTTTAATCGATTACCTGCCAGTAACAGCATTAGATTGTCAGCTAGTAAATTAATTTAATTTAATTTAGCCAATTTGATGACCAACCTTGGCCTCAATACCGAAACTTTATAACACTGGCATAATATTTTACCTAGCAACAATTTGAAGAAACACATTATTTACATGGATACGTCAAAAATATCAAAAACTATGTGATTTTTTTTTCTTCTTGTGGCTTCTCACGGTTTGTGCATTCAGCCAATGTCACGTTTAGTTTGTTTAATACGAAGAAAAAGGTTTTTTTTAAGTTTAAATTTTGTCTCAAAAAGGACGCGTCCGCCATGTCAATATCAATAAAATTCAGAAAATAATAAGAAACTCTTTGATTATATACCTGAGAAGAAACTAAGCTAATTAAACGTGATATCATAAAGATAATACCACAGCGCAGGATGAAGAACGGAGAAGTTTGTTTTCTTCGAAATTTTCCACGTGTGAGACGAAAATTGTATTTTTCAATCAAAGACATTAAATCATTTACTCAGAGATTTAAGAATAATTTAATGTCTTTGTATTTACTCAATTTTCATATATTTTTTTATGATTTAATAAAAAACGAATTTGACGCCTTTAAATGTCAAACTTAGTGCGAGAGAAATAACATTATAAACGTGAATACATACAGAAAATAATAATGAAGAATTCACATTATATTTTAGACTTTGATACCTACACCGGTATCACAGTCTAAAATATAGTCATACAAAGCATATAAATATTTTTAACTAGCTTTTGCCCGCGGCTTCGCTTGCGTTTATTTAGAATTTGACAATCAATTCGGGTTGTTCGGGCAATTATAGTTAGGAGGATGAAAAACCGATCTATCGACACTCTAGACTTACAATGTATTAGGTACTTAAATAAAAAAATAAAAAACTCTTAGCACACTACTAAAGTTTCTACAATGATTATAATTCAATCATGATTCGAAAGACACGTGGCGCAATCTATTATCAAAAGAACGTTATTGTTGTTTTCCTCGGGAACAGTACTTTATTTCCGGATGAAAGGTACCCTATGTCCGTTTCTGTACACCTGACAACGTATATGCAAATTTTCAGGATGATCGGTACAGTCGTTTAGGCGTGAAAAGGTAACAAACAAACTTACTTTCGCATTTATAATATTACTTAGGAAGTTAGGTTAGTTATGATACATTTGGCTGATCCTTTGGTATTGAATATACTAAAAAGAAAAACTAATACTAATATGGAAGATTATTCTGTATGTACGTGAAGTTAGTAGGTACCTAGCAGGTACTTTCAAATCTTAAATCCCATTTTAATTAACTTTTATTAATTACTAACCTTTTTGCACCTCTAAAATATAAACAAAACAAGTGAAACGAATGTTAAACATTTGAAACTCCCAACTACATCCCGCTGAACAATGCTGCGTTACATTTGAAAGTTACATGAAACATACTAAAATGAAATTAGGTAACCAAGCACATAATTTCCTAAACAGAAATTGTATATCAGGCACACAAAGCTTGTATGCTTTAAACCAAAAATATAGACAATACGGAGAGAGCAACTCCTATTGTGGTCTCACGTCTTTGTTCACCTATCTATGAATCCTATCGCCTCTCCTTATTACATTTGGGCGTACATTCTGCGGATTCAATGGCCGCGGTTTGCCGGGGATGGTACTCAATACAAAATATGCCTTTACCCTTACGATGACAGTGTTTTTACGATTTCAGGAACATATTCGAGGGACTGAAATTTGCTTTTCGAATGAGAGAAGTAGATACCTATTCCTGAACGTATATTCTTGAATTTCGATTAAAGTTGAAACCATTTGTTGTTTTAGTTTAGAGAATGTTTTGTTGACACATACGTGTATCATATTTGTTTACCACGTACCTATCTACCACGTTCATCATATTTCAAATAAATCTAAGAAAAACTAATAAGATAAACAAAAATATTAAGTAGGTAGGTACATAGTTCTGAGGACCTTGTAACGTTTACAACGAAGTAGAAGGAAATGAAAGTCATAAGACGGACCATACGAGTGTGGAGTTCGTTACCAGGACCCATCAGTTCCGGCCATGTTACGAGCCTTCGAATTTGCGTGCAAATAAAATTGCCAGCCACATCGGTATCGAACCGGACTGGACTACCCGAGAGACGGACGTAAAGCGGGGTGGGATATAAAATGTGGACTCGCCCAAGTCATCTCCTGCGGATGTTTGCAAGTAGGGACGTGGACGTATAAACAACCTTTTATGCCGTTAGGACCGAGATTTTTGTAAATAGTTTTGTGTACAAAAAATGTTGCCCTTATGACCTTATTGTATACCTAGACCTACCTAGACTCAAGGTTTCTGTCAATATCTGCGAACCGATTTACAAAGTTTTATTTGTTGATAACGTCTTAAATTTAACTAGGTAACACAATATATTTTAGTCGTTAATTTACTAAATTACGATATAATCACTACAAAATCAATTAAACTAATTGACGTAAGTAGGTATCCAATATATCAAACATAGACTGCAGTTATGGGTCTTATTTTCCCCAATAAGCATAGTTATTTATAGGTAACAACAACACTTTTAAAAGGTACCGATTAAGAACTGATTGGAGAAAAGTTAGTGCTAAAATTCAACACATTAAGTGTTATATAAACAACAAACAAACCGAGTCGTAAAATCTTCAATAGCTTGAAGAGAGGCAAAGAAAATAAAGTCCTGAAATACAAGCTGTTCGCCATTGAACAATACTACCCACCAATTGCGATAATATCTATTCGCCAGTCATACTTTTAGCTGGCGGCGATTCGCCGTGGTCGCGGCAGCAGATTTTATAAGGCATAAACCCTGAGATAGCGGCAGTAAAACTTGGAACTGAGGCAATATGCCAGCTCCCTATTGCCAGTTCCATTGCTTTGTTTTAAACTGACTAGGAGGGCGATACCTACAGCCATGGTATGACGGTATGAACATGCCCCGGTAGACGTAGAACAAATACGATGAAACACATTTCAATGCAAAATCAACGATCATCTTTTGTTTATCAACAACATCAATGTTCGGTCACGCATCTGTGAAAGCGTTTTGCTTCCGTTTGTAGATCCTGTGTAAACAACACACATTGAATAATTTCGTGCTGCTTGTTTATATTTTTTTATTACAAAAGCAAGAAGCGTACGAATAAAAGTAACTAATGTTATAAATGTGTCACCTGAAATATTTATTTCGGAGGAACTATAAAAAATAAGAAATTATTATCAAAGGCGAGAGGCTACCAGCGAAAGCATTATTTGTTCGTAATATTTTGATACCGCAAATATGAAATCATAACTTTTTATGCCAGAACCAAATAGTGTCATCAGTTTCCTGAATGGTCCTAAAGAAGTATCACTCTATTACGGCCGAATAATGCCAACCCTCCCAAATCCGTTTATCGCTACAGTGGTAAGACTCTCTGAGAGACGGTTCAGCCTGTTTAGATACAGTGCACTCGATACACTTCGTTCAAATTGCGAATTTGGGCTCTCTTCGTGCACCATCATACCGAAATAGCCGACAAAAAGAATACTGTGATATTGTTTAACAGAAACCAAGCTCTGGGGAAATTGTTTTATAGTTACGAGTTACGAATTTTGAGCGCTTAGATATTTAACGTTAGTGGTTTGTTCCCTTTTTAGGGTTCCGTACCCAAAGGGTGCCAATGAGACCCTATTACTAAGGCTACGCTGTCCGTCTGTCCGTCCGTCTATCACAGGGTTATATCTTTTGAACCGTTACAGCCTATCAATAGGTACACATTTTTTACAGGGTGTGTACTACTATGGCCGCTATAACAACAAGTAATAAAATAAGGTTAAAAATTAAAGGGGACCCCTTTTATTTCATACAAGAAGGTGTTTTTTCGGCGTTTTTTGCTCGATCTTTGCTAAAGTTTTTTTTTTAATATGTAGCGTTATATACTGCACCCTATAATAATATATGTAACACAGTTTAAATTACTTACAAACTAAATCATTTTGAAGGATATTGCTAATCCATTGCTACCTATGTCCGATCTGCTCCACAATGTAAACAAGGCAATGAATCATGTTGAACTCTCAAAATGAAAACTATTGGTAGTGTTACTTACGCAATTACCCCGCCCGCTGTACGATGGTACGGAACCCCTTGTATGCGACTCCAACTCGCACTTGCCCGCTTTTTATATATTGTTTTTTGCCATATTTACTTATTTTAAACATCGGCAAGTTTTACCTGTAGGTAATTTCCTACATCCTCGCAAGACCTGAAACCATGAAATAATCAAAAATCTAATGGTCGCGCTGTAAAGACGAACAAAAAGTAGAGTATCGGCTAGTATTCCTAACAAATAGTAAGTAATGTATATTGGTTGAAATATAAATGCACAATATACGAAGCGTGACGACAACGATACTAACTCCGGGCTATGTGCGCTCGTAAATTGAGGAAGTAACCGACCACTACCGTTCGAGCCGCGGCCGGGCCTTCGGATTTGGGTACAAATAAAACGAACGTTTTATCAACCGCAGAGTAAAATAGTCGAATAGTGAAATAAATATTTGTAGCACAGAGATGATAAGTTTTAAATTATAAACATAAAACATCTCGCTTTGTTTCTCCGAAGGGTTGGGCAGAGGTGTACTTACTTAGGGGCCGTCCATAAATTACGTGAGGCGATTTTGGTGATTCTTTGACCCTCCCTCCCACCTTGGTGAGATGTCGTGAAATTTGGGTTGAATCTCCCTTATCTCACGTGTGATTTTTCAAAATACGTATTTTTTGTGTAAATACTTTAATCGGTGCTTTATTGGGACGGATTCATTAAAAAAAAAAAATGCTTTATTATTTTTATTTAAGTTTAGTATTTAAGATTACTAAGAACGTAGTCTAGAATCACAGCGACAAAAATGAAGAATAAAATACTTCAACAGGAACTACTAAAATTCGTAAAAGACTTCACTCTAATTCACTCTACGGGGACTCATGTATGGTCTCTGGAACCAACATGTCCATGAGATTTTCAGTAAAAATCATCTGCTCCTTCAACCTGGCTCTGATTTAGCCACTCTACTAAACCGTTGTGGCTTGAACACAGAAGCTCAGTAGCTAGTGAGAAACATGGTTTAATTAATTTACCCAGTTTTCTCGCAATTTTAAACGGCACAAGCGGAAAAAAAATACGTCATATTTACCGAGACCCCCCCTCGCCACCACGTGAGATTGGGTGAGATTCAGCTCGACCCCCTCTCACGTAATTAATGGACGCCCCCTTAAAAGTAGTACACCCGTATTTCTTCAGTTATGTTTAAGTCCCATGTAACAGGGGGCGAGCCTATGGCCATCAACCGGGTACAAATTCAGACTACGGGCTGCTACTGAGAAATTCCCATTAGAAAAACCAAATAACACTTTGCCCGACCTGGGAATCGAACCCAGGACCTCATGCTCAGCATTAGCGCGTGCAACCACTAGACCAACGAGGCGGTCCTAGACCAACGAGGCGGTCCTAGACCAACGAGGCGGTCCTAGACCAACGAGGCGATCCTAGACCAACGAGGCAGGCAGTTTTAAATTATTTGGATGCTAATTAAACATAGTTTATGAAAATTAAGGTTTTAGAAAGAAAAAAAATGGTTACTGTAAATCTAGATTTAAGCCTGGTTTACACGGTCAGATTTAATTCCCTGTGGCATAAGTATGCCACAGGGAATCAAATCTCACCGTGTACGTGTGTGTGTGTGTGTGTGTGTGTGTGTGTGTAACTAAGTACTTTAATGTTGTTTTGTTTTCACTCTAAACAACAATAAAGTAAGTATAAGAGTTTTTTTTATTTTTATTATTAGTTTTTAGGTTGCTATTTTTTTACAAATACCCTGGACCGTACACTAGGAGTCCAGTCTGTTTCAAATTATTTTACACGATAAATCTAATAATTGATGTAATTGATGGACATGGAAATTAGCATTCGGAAATCCGATGATTCTCGAGGGACATTAAGAAAATAGTCGTAGGTACTGTATGGATATTTTATGGTTTCAATTTTATTGTATGCGACAAGCAAGAAACTTGAACGTGTTTAAATGGGGCTTTCCGTACAAAAGTAAATTTTCTAGAAAGAGGTATGTCACCTTTTGATAGCTAAAAAGCATATTGACAAATACTTCATAATGTTTCAGTTAACGTTGCTGATTCAGGTGGAAAGCTATCTGAAACGCCAACACCAGTAGATATTTCTGTAGGTCACATAATTGATTGTTAGATAAAAGACCTAGCCCTTCTGAACTTATTTAAACAACGAACCTGAATTATACTAATTATATCGGCCTGATAGTCGTGATGCTGTTTTAACTAATTAATGTTAAACCGCTGGCCATCACCCTGATAGTTTTTTTTTAAGATTACAGTTACCTACCTTCTTACTTATTCAAATTACAGATCACAACATAAGTTACAAAATCACTTGAGAACAATTTCCATCACTCACCCTGAGAAAATACATGCTCTTCAACCCCATTTATTATATAAATTCATATCATAAACCCCATTTATATTATAAATTGGGTTGAAGGGAGCCGTAAGTTCTTCGCCTCACAAACTCAAATAAAGAAATTTGTGATAGAACGCTCTTCCTATCCTAGTGAGTGGATGGGCTACTTGGGCAGATCTACATACAAATCTTGATATGCCTGACTACGAGTAGGTAAGAAAATAACAGTATGATATACTAAAATAAAAACCGCATATTAGGCTAACATTAATAGTAGATATACAGTATGCCACGGGCACTTACAGTAGGTAAGTAAGTAACGGGATTATCAAGGAAAGGCGTAATTAATATTAATTTAACATAATTATTTATATAGGTAAACGATGCTAATTCTTTTGCATCATGATACTCTCTGTCAGCTTGGAGAGCTGACAGCACGTCATGATGCTGATCCTCTATTCTCTTCTATCCTTCTAAATATGAAAGTGTTTATCTCATCATACATGGCATCAACTTAAAAAAAAATACTAGCAACGGTTTTTACGACTTAACAAAACATCGAGACTTCATTAATATACGTAAGTTTAATATTATTGTATTATACCTACACATAAATCTTGCGGAATAAATTCTGTTAATAAAGGTGAAAACTGCATCAAAATCTGTTACATCATAACTATGAAGAACAACGCGGTCACACAGAGACACACGATTTACCTATAGATTCGCGGAGGTCGGTTGATAAAACCTGTGACAGTACCCACCGACCTAAAAATGAAGCCAACGATATATCCTAGTTGTGCAAAATAAAAGTAAGTTCTAAATAAGATGTGAAGTGCCGAATTATAGGATCGTTCAAATATTATAAGCTCGATTAGTTTTATGGCATAAGGGAATTTGATTTATTCGTCTTTAAGTTGTTGGACTTATCTAACTATTTTGTTCCAGCCGCCAGAGCCCACTTTACTTCCACGTAAAACTCGGATATATACGATTAAAGATTTCATCCTTCGATATTGGACGATCGTAATATTTTAACGATGGCCCGACCCTGCAGCAACTCCTTTGTTTTACTGCCCTTATTTTATTATTTATCGAAACATTTGATATAAAAGAGCCATTATCTAGAAGTTTATGTGATAATTTATCACCCAAACTGCAAATAACAGTTGTAGTAGCGCTTTTTAAAAAGATCAAACATCCTAATGTGTGGGATGAAGTGGATTTTATTATTTTTTCTCCTCTCCTGTAAAGAACTCTACTTTTAAACTTCCTAGTATTTCTTGAGATTTCCAAAATAATAAAAAAAAAATGCTGGTATGCAGATATAAAGAGGTGACTATTGTATATAGTTTGGAGTTCATAAAAACGCTCTATAAAATTTTCATGTTCAAAACAGATTGTTAATGCACTGCTAAGAGATTCTCAAACATAGACCTACATCACACAGATTTGGCACTTAGCACACTTTTACATTAGCTTCACTTGTAATTAAAAAACAATGTAAAAAAATCTTAGAAGTCAATTTTAACCTACCCCCTTGCCTACCTACCTACCTACCCACCTAGCCCTACCCCTAGCCCTAGCTAGGTAGGTAGCTAGCTAGCTACCTACCTAGGTTACCTACCTTATTGTTACCGTCGTAACTTTTGTATTCATACAAAAGTTTAATTTCGATACGACGATTAGTAGTAGGTTAAAATTGACTTCTAATTATGGTATCTTGGATCTAATCTGATGATGGAGTCAGGAAGGTGGATAGTGGAACTCTTCAGAGTCTACTAGTAAACCCCTCGAGTTTGGGCTCATATGATTTGGTTTGACGAGTCCAATACATTGAGCTTATACAACGAGGATCTGATGATGGAGCCCGGAGGTGGATTGTGGAACTCTTCAGAGGCTACTTGTAAACCCCTCGAGTTTGGGCTCATATGATTTGCTTTGACGAGTCCAATACACTGGGCTTATACAACGAGGGTTTGATGATGGAGCCCGGAGGTTATAGTGGAAGTCTTCAGTAGCTCCTAGTAAACCGCTCGAGTTATAACTTCCTTGACTTTAGACTTATCAACAAAATGAAGAATATACTAGTGTAAAAAGTAAAAAAAATAAAAATATAGTTAAAAAAAAAAAAAAACACTGTTATCATGCAAAAAAATGACAGAATACCTAATTAAATAGATTTGCATTATTTCTTCTTACAGCCTCGCCTCTCATACACGAGGTTGTGTTCAAATCCGGGCAAGACTCAATGTGATTTTTTAGTTTATCTTGGACATTACTGACATCATGAGGAAACCTGGACTTAACTATAGTTAATATAAGTCTGAAAGCGCCAACCCGTGTTGAGCAAGCGTGGTGAGAGAAGGCACGAGAATTGATCACCACGCTGCAGGGCAAAGGTCGTCTGTTCATACAGGTACAGATAAGAAAAGACCTTTGCCCTGCAGTGGAACAATAACAGGTATCATTATGTAACACCCTGCATTGTTTGACATTATTTCCATTAGGTAGGTAGGTTAAGTAGGTACGTACCTACTTATATCTTATTATGATAACAATAGTCTGCAAATGCTCACTCACTACTAATATAGGCCTACGCCTACCGCTGACCGCTTTCTTTCGTATATCACAATAATATTAATTCAACGAATAAATACTACAATAACATAAATACCAATTCAAGAATAATATTGTCATTTAATTGTTATAACCTACCAGTTGATGATAGTTATAACATCCAATATTATGTACGTGATCCGTGAGTAAAATTCCGTAGGAAAGCGGAAGACACGTCTTAGTACATTCATAATGACTCAGGGTATTCACTATGTCCTCTATACTCCGACAAAATCAGAACGTGTTGTGTTGTTTTTTTTTTGCGAACTTTGCTTTTCCTATAGACAAGTCGCAAAATACGGAGTTTAGGTACGTACAGTCGGCAACGAAGGTCTGTTGACTTTGATACCCAAGTAAAAATAATACAACAAAATGAATTAATAAATATAATTATGGTGAATATTATATTTATATAAACATTTTGAACTATGTATTGTGTATTTATTTGATTTCTTGTATTGTTATTTTTTATCAACGTATGCTGCTCCGGTTGAAGTCATCACGTCTACCCCGGCTGTCGCTGAAAACTAGCGCTGGGGCTCTGTCTCGCATAGGGTCCTAGCATTATGCTGAGCGATGGCCGATTTGCGTGGTTGTGACGCATATTTTCACCCAACTTGTTTTGTTTTATGTTTGTGTTCCTTCTCTGCATCATATTTACCGAAAATAAACGTGGTAGTTTCTTTCTTTTCTTTCAAGTTTTTTAATGATGGGGTAGTTTAATAACACATGTAAAATTAAAATCGGTAGCCAACTCCTAAAACTGAAAAGCAGTTCCAATACCTAGGAATTTAGGTCAATTTAGATTTAGAATGATGTAGGTACACATAACAGTGTTACCTATTGAAATTTTATTGCTGACCGTACCTCTTGTTTCCTAGGTATATTTGGTGAGGCCTACGTTCTTTTTACAAAATAGGTAATACGCAAAATTTATGTAACAAATATCAGCTTTTATTATACACACGGCTACATATCAAGCTATACATTTCCAGTATGGTGATCTCGCATTGATTTTAGTATACCTAATGACAGGTCAGCTTATACTGGAAATGTATAGCTTGATATGTAGCCGTGTATACAACTCTCGAAGTCGAAACTTTACAATCATATTCATGTATTAGGCAGGTACTTACAAAAACAGGCAGTACCTAGGTAAAATCAAAATCACGTACATAACATAGCATACGTAATCATAACTGACGGCAAAGTTTATGCAGGTAATGGAAACGTGCAATTAATACACAACACGTTGCTGCGTCAGTATTTATTAAAGAACTTTATAAATATGAGTGCATCGTAAAAACTGCACGTAACGAAGTGGTTCCAGTTATCGCGAAAATGACAGAAAATGGAAATCCGGAGATGGCAGTACTGCGTTATTTTTAACTGTGTTTTTATTCAATGTAAGTGTTAAATTCGGTAGGCACCTACGTACTTAATAAATGCTTATCTTGAAAAAAACAATTTTACGGTAATTAATGTTTTCTTCAGATCTGGAAGCAAAAACGATTTCATTGAACGAAGTGATTGCCGCAGAGTCGCAGAAAAAGGAAGCCTTCGAGACCACACTTCCGCAAAAATCAGCAGGTAGGTACCTATACCTAATGTGAAAATTACAACCTAGAGTGGCGGTAACTGCAAACAAAAATACATACCGTAAATAGTCAGAATAATGTGCGGTTGATTCGTCTTGCTAACTTTCGAAGCCTTAGCTCGGAATAGGTTCCTATTATAAAATCAATCGTTGCCCGTTGATCTATAGATGTCGAAAGCGCAACTGTTGAGCATGAGGTCCTGGGTGCGATTCCCAGGTCGAGCAGTGTTATTGTTTTTTTTTAACGTATCTAAACGATTCCATGAGGCTTAAACGTAACTGGTGAAAATAGATAGGTATAGTAACTATAGGTTTTTATATGTATAATATAATTAGGGTGGTCCTTATTCCTATGAAAATTTTTTTTTTCTTTAATTTCTCGGGCACCACATAATTTGATTATTATACATATACCATTTCAGTATTTTTTTTGAAATTTTTAAATGACATTTAAGGGTCGCTACCAAGGTTCGAAGTTTAAATAAAAACTCAAAAAAAAAATATAACTCAAAACTTAGGTTTACTGAGTCCGCTACTTGTAGACGCCATTGCAAATTGAAACACGTTACTATGACTTTACAAATAAAACGCGTGCGCTCTCGTGAATGACTTATTAGAACTGACGTGCGGGGCGGGTTAATCTCGACGCGTCGGTACAGAAGAGGGGTCGACGGGAGGAGGGGACAAGGAGCGATTTCACTTGCACGTAAAATTTGATATAAACACTTAAATGAAACATTAGTGAAACAACCATTTAAGCTGTCCTTCAACGCTTTTTGGAAAAACTTTGAAAGCTGGTAGCGACCTCATCCTACCAAAAGAAAAAAAAAACTTATAATTCAAAACTCGAAAAATAAGGACCACCCTAATATCTACCTCTGCTTAACCCTTCGGGGATACAAGCGTGATGTTATGTTATGTTTATTAAATTTTATTAAATTCCCTACCTACCCAACCAACCTTACCCCCCCCCCCTTGCGTTACCTATTCAATCATTCCTTTTTTAATGTTCATTCATCAACTAAAATCGCTAGGGATGTTTAGTTAATTAATTGACGATGGCGGCACGACGCTTGGGTACTTTGGGCGTAGTTAGTTGTTTGGTTTCTAAGTCATAGACCGTAGGTTCGAATTTTAGTTGTGCTTAGTAAAAATGTGCACATGCCTTTAAATCTATTTTGATTTCTTCATTTTCAGCAGGTACCGACAGACGTTACTCCCTTATCAAACGCCTGAGGTCACCTTTGAGGATAAAAAACTTCCTAGAGTCCAGTTTCTTTCGAGGTAGATATTTGAGAAAATTCGCTCCTTATGTAACGTGTACCTAATCGTATATAATAATAATTATGTATATTTTATTTTTTATTTCAGGTCATACCTCCCTTGTTGGAAATACACTTTCACCACTTAAATATAAAAAGACATATCTGATTAAAAGCCCACTGAAACCGAGAAAGCTGAAACTTATACAAAAATCAAGATACAAACGTAAGAATCAGTCAGCGAAACGTGAACTTAATGGAAATGAGGAGCTCAAACAAAAATATATCCCACTTCTTAAAAGTCTTAGTATGTTGTTTGATAATCTTCTCGATTCAGACTCGAGCGAAGCTTACGGAGTCAAAACAAAGAAATATAAGCGGTATCGATTCTACTCTGAAGAGGCTTTCGAAGTCCCTCGCAGCACACATCGATCCGTTTCAGGAATCACAGAATCAGAGTCGCAAGAAGAGACAGTTACTTTTTCCCCGACTCCCGGCACTGGGACCTCGATTATTACCGAGACTCCCACCACTACCGAGGCTACCACCACGACAGCCAATATTATTACCACTCGTGACTTCAGTGCTTTCAGACAGAATAAGAACATATCCGTATTACTTTCAAGAAATACCTCTAGCGGTCGGCGAGACGATAATGGAATCGGTGAGAGAAGCGGCGCCACACTTCACGGAAACATTAAAGGAAATATCACCAGGCATTATGGAGATCATGAACATGCTGCCGGATGCAGAGAGAATGAGTCCTGTGCAGAAGATGATGAAAAGAATACCCACGGTGCTACACGAAACTGTGCAAGAGGCTTTCGATTACCAAGACCAACCGGAAATGGAAATGATACCGGATTATTTCCAGGAACTAACAGAACCAATAATGAAACCAACTCGCAAACTGAAACCACCGAGGACCACAATCGAAAAAATCAATTCAAAACTGGAAGAAACGAAACAAAAAGCGCAAGAATTCTACAAGAACCTATTCGAAGATTACGAGGATTCATATTATCCAAAGAAGTCAACAAAAACACAGAGTCTGTACAGCCCAAAGAAGCTCGGGAAGAAAGCGTCGTCGATGGCACACACGATAACGCCGGTTATCAACGAATCACTGACGGAGGTAGCCCAATTACCAAAAAAATTCAAAAAGTTCGTACAGGAAATGAAACAATGATGATAATGAATGGCTTGAACTTCACAACAAGTCAATTAAACACTCCAAAGAAAAATTCACCAGTTATGATGATATTTGATGGGTACAGTATAGTAAAACACAAAAATGGTCAGAACAAATTTGCGGAAAAATCTATTCGCATACAATCTTAGTGTTAATGATTTTTAAAGACATTATTTTGTGAAACTTTATATTAGAAGTAGATAAGTATTTTGTACAAATAGTTAATTTTGTAATAAAAAATAAAATTATCGGCGTCCTTTTTTCCCCTTGCCCTTGTGACTTGCTTGCGCCGCCTGTGGCTGTTGATCCACTGGTCTGAAAAAGAAAAAATATAATATGAAGCAAGTTTTTAATAATAATAGGCTTGCTTACATGACACTTAAACATAAGTGGCGAAATGCGAGTACACTAATAGGTACACCTCTGCTTAACTCTTCGGGATTACAAGCTTGATGTTATGAATGTATGTGACAATCCATTTATTTCAGACGACATAGGCCTATAGCTAATACCTATTAAACCTAAACATTTATGTTACATTTAGACTGGTTTTTTTTTTAATGCTACAACCACTATTTTCCTAAGTTAAAGCCTTGCTAGAGACTTTGTACAGATATACAAATAACCTGTATTTTAAATAATACAATTCACGAGCGCGAGTCGTATAACTCTTGACATAAATAGTCAGCCTATAATGTTTCCACCACTGTACACAGGCCTCCTCTCTGTGAGACGGAGTGTACGCATGCCGAGAAGCAATTCCCGTATTTATAAGAAAGTTCGCATTCTAATCTTTCTCAATCTGTCAAAAATACTACTAATTTCCCTAAATTTTGGACATGTTTTTGACATTGATTGTCGTTCAGATGAAATTGCAACTATATTTTAAATGTTTTTAATTACAGGAATTGGCCTTCAGAGATTGTCAGTAATACCAAGGCGTTGCTGACCTTCCTTGAGGAGCTTTGGTGGAAGAATAATTGATTTTGACACCCATATGTAAAACAAGTGCTTGACGTGAAGTTGCAGACACCAGCCCATATGCCTTTACGTATAAACTCAAACTCAAAGCATTTATTTCAAATAAACCAATTACAGGCACTTTTGAATTGTCAAGGGGTTGGTCAGTCAGAAAGATGAAGCTAGTTACCCATTCCAAAGCGTAGTAGGTACCTATGGAGAAGAACTGGCAAGAAACTCCATGGACACTCTTTTAAATCAAAATATGGTGACAAAATATTGATTACATCGTTCATGTTGAAATTATGCATGTGAGAATGATGCAGAAGATGCATAGATTGACATGCGATAATAACAGTTTCCCCTAATGAATGTTCAGCAAAGCAATAATATTTAAGTGGCAAACAAGCCTTTTCCCATATGTATATGTTTCCTAACCACAATTACTTATTATATTGTGCAATTAAAACAATCACCTGTTTTGTCTTGTCTTCAGCTTGGGTATTGATTCACCAATATGCTTCATTACAGCCTCACGAGTAGGGAGATCTGCTTTGACTGGAGAGCCATCTTCATTCTTTAACTGCACTCTGATTCTCCCTCTGAACAATATTTCCTGTATGTAAATAAAGTTAAGTGTTATTTATAATTCAATAAAACACTTAAACCTAACAATTTACTAAGGATGACTATCAGATAGACACAAAATTTTATTATACAGAGTCAATTTGAATTAGCTAGTGAAACTCAGCAGACTTGATGGGTATTGATATAAACATGAAAAAAATAAAAAATTATATTAATATGATGTTATTTTTTTTTGTAGGGTCATCTACCGCAGTTAGTGTATTCACTGAAATATCAGTTAAAAAATCAGGTTTTTTTTTGTGTAAACCTAACAGACCGATAGACGTGATTGGTATTGATATCTTAACATGATAAAACATATTTTTTCAACTCATACTTCATGTAACATAACTAACAGCGGTCGTCTACCCCTAAAAAAAAAGAAATCTTAGTGAAGTTTTAATTTAGTGGGAATTATTTTCAAGTGATGAAGTAACATGTGTGAAGGAAAACATTGTGAGGAAACCGGCATATCTTAGGACCAAAAATTTGAAGACATGTGACATCTACCGACCCGCACTGGGCCTGCATGGGGAATTATGGCCCACTCCCTATCACCGGGAGAAGGCCTGTGTCCCAGCAGTGGAAACATTCTATGCTGATATGCTAGTGTAGCTATTGCATATTTATGCACCTCATTTAACTATTTTTTTAAACCACAAAATAAATTTATTACAAAAAACAAATAGACCACAAAATATTACCTTGCTGGGTTCCCTAGGATACAGCTTGTTCTCTACTCCCACCCTGAGACCAGCAGCTACCAGGACATCTCTGATCTCCTGGTGAGTTGGGTTCTCCACACAGTGAGACTTCGACAGCTTACGACCCTGGGCCAGTGTCTTCTTACTATTCAAGTATGCAGGATAAATACATATCCATCTGTGAAATTAAATGTTGCTTATTAGTATTTCAGCTGGCACTAAACAAGTTCCACTTTCTTAACGTCTAGGACAACGAGTTGTAATTATAAATGTTTAGCTTATTGAATGTATGTTATCATTAGGTTACTTACCTTTCCACGTCGCTGTGTTTCTTTTCTGGATTCCAAGAACTTATCATAGCAGCCATGATCTCTCCTCAAAAAGCCGTTCACGATTTAGCTAATATTTGCCAACACAGTTTCTTTTATTTCTACCAAACGAAGAATTTTAACAGATTTCTATTACAAATAAATACGAATGGAATGGCATTTATGGCATTGACAGTGACATTTCTTTCATTCATGTTCCACGTTAGATTTATTGGCATTTGGAGCTCCGTTTAGAAATTATTGTTCCTATCCAGAAAAACATAATACACATAGGTTTTGTGACCAAAATCCATTAATTATTTAAAGAAATATCAAATAGAAAAAAACAGAGGCAAAAAAAAAACAAAATGCTAGTTTCGTCCCAAAAATGACTATAAAATATAATAATTTTGTCTCACACAATATAAAATGTACTCTGTAGTCTCACACAAGTGTAAAAACTAAAAAGTCACAAGACTCACAAGTGTCACTCTTTCTTTATTAAAAAAAAACCTAACCTACAAAACTAAAGAGTTTTTAAAATAAATTAAATCATTGTTTGTTTGTGCCTTGAATTTGATAAAAAAAAAACAATTCGAACTAAAAGTGCAATAGGTTAAAAAAAAATAACACAGGATAATGTCTCTTTTAGTGGCAACCGATAAATATATTGTAGTAGCAAAAGAACTTCATGTGGATTTCTATGACTATTCAAACCATAAAATTATTGATGTCCCGCTAACTCCCAAGCAAACTGAAAAAGATTATATATCTGATATTGCCGTTTCGAATGATTCCAGTCATTTAGCTGTTGTAACAGCATCATCAAAACAACTGTTAGTTTATGATGTAGTTCACCTGGAACATGAACAAACTTTTAATATACCAAGAAGTGCCAGTAGAATAAGATTCACAGTTGATAATTCACAGATTTTAGTGGCTGATAAAAGTGGCGATGTGCTTATTTATGACATAAAAAAAGAGAATTCTGGCACTAAACTGCTGGGTCACTTGAGTTTACTGTTGGATGTTTTACAGTCAAATGATACACAGTGTGTCATCTCATGTGACAGAGACGAAAAAATAAGAGTTTCTTGCTTTCCTAACACCTACAACATCCAAACTTATTGCTTGGGTCATAAAGAATTTGTGAACCACTTAGAATTTCTGCCTCACAATGATAAATTCTTGACAAGTTCCTCAGGGGATGGTACTATAAAAATCTGGGACTACAGTGAAGGTAGACTGGTTCATACAATAGACACCTCTAGTGATGTGAACGATGATCAATTGAGGCAGAATTTTATAAATATTATGGATGAGGGTGGCATTGAAGTTACTAACTTACCAATTGTACATTATACAGCATCTAAAATAAATGAAAATTTTAGTTTATTGGCTGCAACGGTGCATATGTTCAATGCAGTACTCATTTACACTGTAAATAATATAGATAACCAATATAGCCACAAGATAGAAGAAAAACTAAAATTGCAACGATTCCCAAGTGCAATAAAACTTAACAAAAACACACTTTTTGTGTATGATGACACAGAGTGCACCATCACTGTATACAAATTAGGAGAAACAAATGGAAGGATTTCTGTTGAAGAAAGTAACAGCATAAAAATGTTTGAAAACAAAAATATTGACACTGAAACTGTTGAAAGTCAATTAGAGTCCATCAAAGTTTTATACAAAAGGAAGTTTGATAATGTTCAAGAATATCAAGAAAGAAAAAAACAAAGGCTAGAGAAAACTTCAAAATAATTAAACATTGTTATTTTATTAAAATAATTGTGTAATCCCTTGAAATAGAATTTTATTATGTGGCTTCCACTATGAACATTAACCCTACAAGAGACCACCAGAAATTAACCAATCCCTGTCTCCCCAATGCAAAAAATTTTGGTTGTTAACATAAATATGAGTCCACCCACTTTTCATAGAGCTTGTATGCCATGCCAAATATATTACTAGTGGACCCTCCAGGAGTGTTTCTTCGCATTAGGTTTGAAATCGTGATAAAAAAAGCAGGTGTAGAAAGAGTTTTTTTTTAGGGATATTGTCGCTTTATGTAGGTATCTCCGGGGGCGTATTTCTATGTACTAGAGCGGTGGCGACGTGAAAAAAAAAATTAAGAAAAAGTATAATCGCTCGCTATGATCAGAGAGACAGGAGTAGGGGTATATTATGTTCTGTGGACAGGAGTGTTCAACTTTTTGTTATGAAATTTCCATATCATCATCATCATTTCAGCCGAAAGACGTCCACTGTTGGACATAAGTCTCCTTGAGCACCGTCACTTCGACCGGTTCTGTGTTTCCCGCATCCTGCGGATTCTTGCGGCCTTCACAAGGTCATCGGTCTGCCTTCCAACGCTACTTCTTCCGGTACGCGGCCGCTATTCCAAAACTTTTAATCCCCACCGGCCATCTGTTCTGCGAGCAATGTGCCCTGCCCACTGTCACGTAAGTTTGGCAATTATTCGGGCTATGTCGGTTACCTATCTTGGTTCTCCTGCGGATCTCCATTACGTAGCCCTCATCGAAAACGACCTGGGAACAGACGGAAGCCCAACTAGCAAATTCTTTTTTTTTTCTTATTTTTGAGGTCTTTATGGCTGAGCGATAACGTCACCCTGTAACACCAGCACAATCAACTAGAACTAAAAACAGATAACACTTATTTTAAACTAAAAAATGCCAGTTTGTAGGTACAATATCCTAGCTTGTTCCGATAATGGACAAGCCAGAATAGCATTACACTCTCCAATATCATATTTATTTGTTGGACCAAGTAAGCTAAATCGCAAAGCTTCAATCCGCACAGACTCCATCAAAACATGTTGCAAATCTTCGACTACTCCACATTCTTCACAGTTGGGTGACGTAACCTTTTTCATCAAAAAACCATACTTCTATGATGGAATGTGACCGGAACGAAGTCTTAGTGCCATAACTAAATCACTTCTGCTAAGCAGATTTTGATCAGTCCAACTATACACTGGAAGCTGTGGTTCGATAGTCTTGTACAAAACTTCCTTTTCTGTTGACCTCTGGTTAAAGTTAAATTCATATTTAATCGAGTCATTATTTAAGTCAAGTCGAATAAGCGTATTAGAACGGTAATATAAGTTATATTATATAAATAAAGGTTGTTTTACTTGGCTGTGTAGGTAATGCCTATACAAGAGAGATCACAAGAGAAGAGCCGTATTTAATAAAACGAACTATCAAGAATTAGGGGCGGTATGAGTAACTAACGGTATCAAGCGCAGAGGTTCATAGTTACTTTCAATAAATCCTCGAACAGAAAAGTGCTATGACGTACATAGACAAATCGTTATTTAAATGTTTTTTTTTAAGTAAGTAGGTACTGGTTTCTATCTTTGCCAGCTTTATCAAAAAAAATACGGGTACCTTATTAATATTTTTTAAAGACCTTATAAATGAGGATGTTTTTCAAATATATTGTTAACTTAGTGTCATAACTAGTACCTACTTACAATTTTGAAATAACCAACCATGTTTAGGGTGCACCTACCCTGAAGATGCTCCAATTTTCCTACTTAACTTTTAATCATTACATGCAAGTATATTTGATACTTAATTTCAAACTTCTGAATAACAAGCAATCTTCAAAAACGTGTGTGCTGCAAATTCAAACAGTTATCGTAGCTATTTAGTTCCTTGATTTACGGATACACTTTTGGGTATTTTTCTGAATTGATGAATTTTCGTCACATTTGCCAAAAGGCTCCATCAATCCGACAGATATTTATATAGGTACCTATTCACTATCTGGACATGTGACTATTGCACATAATAACTTTCATTCGCCCAGCCGGACTATCCATATATAAAAGGTCCAAATCTGAGTTTTGAAAGTTGTCAGTTTTTGTGAGAGAGCCCACAATTTCTTCGTCAGATTTGCCTATTTCATTTCCTCCAACACTAAGCATTTCCAACAGTTTATCTCATAGGAATACCTATTCTCCTGGTTTCAGCGTATGAATTGTTATGTCATTATTATTGGTGCCTTGCATTAATCAGCATTGGAATGTTGTATGGCAATGCTGATTCTTTGGCCAAAAAATAGGCCAGCCCTCTGGTCACGCGAAGTCTACCAAACGGCACTCGTGGCCACTCGGACCTCAGAGCGGACCCCGGCCCTAGACTTTCAACACCAAACGGCTCGAACACAATAAGTTCCAATAAGATTGGAATATTTGCGCCGTTTGAGGTATTCCGCATCTGCAGCAGCCGCCCCAGCACAACCCGCCGTGCTAGGAAGATGGGATGGTGCAAGGGTGTCGACAAAAATGTTGCATCCCACACCAAAGGCCGAACTGACAAGGTCTAATAGTCATTCAGTCTGATCTCTTCCCAATATCGCGTGCCAAGCCATTGGGTTCTAGAATAGCTGTCACCCCGGCGGTGACAAGAGCACGACGCATGATGCCATTGATGCTGGCGCGCCGTGCTTATCCGGCCTGCGCTCCTACTGCAGGATAGGTCATGGTGTCCGAGGCAGTAGACCCCTTCACCTCATTGGCAGCGATGCAGAGCCATGCAAGCAGCGCCCAGACACAGACAAGTAGCGAGCCGGATGATGGTGTAACCCAGCATAGTGCCTATATTGGGTAACGGTGGCGCCTGAAGCCCGACTCCCACTCACCCACGGCCAAAAGGCGGGCACGCTCAGCAGTGCATAGAGCATTAGTGGACGTATTAATAAGATTATACCGTACCAACCTACAGAGCGGTTCATCGCAATGTCTCTGGGAAGATGCGTTCACGGGCCGATCTATCCGGGCAAGCCATTGTCCAGACATTCGCCGCATCGGTCAAGCACGGCACTTCAGTCAACCAGGGAAGGGGTTAAAATTTTCCCAGTCAACTTTCAGTGCTGTGGACAGAGGACAGAAACGCCGGTAAGCTAATACTAGTAATTTCACGGATGCCGACGGACGCCACGAAAACGGATGGGTAAGCCACGCTCGGTCTTCCAAAGCCTTTTATTTTATTTTATCTTATCAAAAACGCATCACAATTTAACAATTATATTAGAACATAGGTATTTTTATGTATATTCATGTATATCTTATTAAAATAAGTAAATAAAAATAAAATCATTTTTGTTCAAACTAACATATTCTTTAGTTTAATAAAATGAAAAAAAAAAAAATACACAAATTAATTAATTTGCATGCACTAAACAGGCAAAATATGAACTGTACCACCAACTTTTACAACTAGTAACAGCTATATTTTAATAATTCTTATCTATATAGATAAATAGAATTTGAGTCTTAGAATTTGAATATGTATTTAGTAAAAAGCAGTTATTACAAGCAAGCAAGCAAGTTATACATCCATATTTGTATACACAGTACTTATACCAAAATAACATTTTTTACAATTTTTGTCTGTCTGTCTGTTTGTTCTGGCTAATCTCCGAAACGGCTGGACTGATTTTGGCAGGACTTTCACTGGCAGATAGCTGATGTTATAAGGAGTAACATAGACTACTTTTTTTTATCCCGGTAGTACATTCCTGTAGGATAATTTCCGACGTCCACGCGGGCGAAGCCGCGGGCAGCAGCTAGTCACAAATAAAACACAAAGTCAACCAGGTAATTATTTATTATCTTTGTTACAATTCAAACAAGAAATGTGAAATGTGCAAGTCTTATGAGGTTTTATAAAAATAAATGAAACCTAAGTATTTATTTGAACATTAGTTAAGCTAACAAGTTAATCTAAGCCAATTTCATTACAATAAACAAAAACCTAAAAATCACAATATCACATTTAACTAAACACAACAAGGCATGTTATAACTAAGTTATAAGATTCTGGTATTTTTAATACTTATTGCTTTTTGAGAAGAGCAAAGTTCAACCTGGCAAAAGATTCAAGAAGTTCATCGAACTTTGATATATTTGTATCACTATAATACATATTTAGGTATCTAGTTTTTACAATCGCCGTTATATCTAAATGCAATAAATACATACATTCTGGATCGTTTACGTAATTTACCTAGATTTAAGCACATTAGCAAAGTTGCGGAGCTGAGAGCCAAGACTGTCGATTTCGTTCAATACACTGTCAACTTCATTTTTCAGTTCCATTAAATCAGGCAAATTGTTACAATCCGGTACATTTAGTAGTGTTGTAAATATCTTGTCCCATAATCCAACCTTCATGTACCTAAAAAAGCCATTATATTAATTAGTATCTTGAAAATATAACAGGCTAGTTGCAAGCTGCGTTGCTACATTCCTGTGAAAAAAAAACGACGACAAACATAGATTGATTGTTGAAAATCAAGTTGAATAACTAATTTCTGTCATATAAGGAGTGGTGACGACATAACGACATTAAATGAAAATACGATCCCCACTAGTTAATCAAAACACTTTAAAATGATCAAATTCGGTATTACACCAAAATTCAAAAATCGAATTTTTCAAACAAACTAAATGCGAAAATAATCTAAATTTAACGCAACAGCCTTTATAATATTGTTTATTAACCTCATCTGACCTGTAGCCACTACACTTACGTGTAGTGTACTTATATAGTGTGTGTAGTAGGCACCGTTTATTTGGCGGTCCCTTGTGTGCGTAGTTTCATTCATGTAGGTAAAAAAAAAGGCGCGCGGAACAAATTCCAGCAAAAACCCTAGATGTATTTCTTTCCTTTTCTTGCACAATAAATCTTCCGAATGCGCAAGGAATTACGAACTATTTTTGCCTACACTTACTTTATTTAGACAAAAATGTCGAATTGACAACGTAGCTATCTTCTCAGTTTACGATACGAAAGTGCGTTTGAGTAAACTTTGTTTGCTTAAGATAATACGAATTTTATTGTTATGGTTATTAGGTCTGAATTCAATCAGCAATAATACAATATTGTATTACTTTTGAGTAGCGAGCCGCACATTGTATTTGGTTGTTTTACGCATGTAGGTAAATTAAATTGTTTTAATGTGAATGACCTGATGAACTTGAGTGGCGAAATCGTAATCTATTCACATCATGTGTTAAAATGGTTAAACTAAAAAAATATCCTGCGGCTATACCGTTGATTATAATTTGATAATTTTTGGTATACGTACCACTAACGCGATACCCAGTATGTGGTTTCAATTAATGTCGTATTATCCCCACCAGTCTGTATATAATACAAGTAGGGATTGTTCATAGTTAAAACTCAGATAAAACTCACCTTGGAAGTTTTTTGTCTATATTCCATTGTCCTAAGCGATTAGCTACTTTCATATAACTGCCCATTAAGATCACATGTATTGTACCAGCTAAACAGTACAGATCGGTTTGATACGTCCAAGGCTTTCCTTCCCTCATCTCAGTGCAAGTAAAACCTTCTGTTGAGATTAGCTAGAAAAAATATTTTATTTCAGACATAGTTATTTATCATTAAAATTCAAGAGCCTTTTTAGAATGACATCCATCCTACAAGATCTTCTTTTATGTTCTATTATTTTATGTCTCCTTCTGCAATGAAAACTTACCTCTCTAAAGGTAGTCCCTTCAGGAAACAAGGACATGTCTATAGCGCAACCAAGATCGATTAGTTGTAAAGATGGAGTTCTCCATTCCTGTGTAGGGCTGCAATAAAAAGGAAAAATATATACCTAAAACATATTTTGCACTCCAGTCGCAAAACTGGTATGTAACCAGCTTTTTTGAAACCCTACTATTTCATGAAATCATAATGCTATAAACATTAGAGGCCGTTTCGTATTGCCGCAAAAGAAATATTAACATACTTGTATAGAATGCTAAACTTACATTTTCATCAACAAAAAGTTGTCTGGCTTGATGTCGGCATGAATGATCTGCGCTTTATGGAGATAATGAATTATCGACAACATCTCTGATGTCAGTAGGATGACGATAAATTCATTAATACATTTAGATGTAGCAGCCCTGATTTTATTAGCGACGTCTAAGAGAGATCCATATTTAGAATATTCCGACACGAACAAACTGGCGTTATCTCCTAAAAAGCCCGTCGTTATATCCATGTACCCTGGAAGCTGTACACAAAAATATTAGACAAAATACGACCAATATCAAAAACATTGAATACTAATAGCAAAAATTATTACCATGAATGGGTCTTTTATTCTTGATTTTATTTCCTGACAAATGTAGAATTCCCAAGGTCGACTCGGCTTTTGATATTTCGCGGCTACAGATTTATTACTATGTAAATCAAGACAAAGAAAAACTGCACCGTAATTTCCTTTGCCTAGCTGCTTTTCAATAGATAATTTACTGTGTCCAACACTTATAACACTTGCCAGTTGTAGTTTAGGAACAGATCTCACTTCAACATATCCATCTGCATGAGTTTTATTCGGGAATTTAACATATTCTAGCAGAGAATTCAGAAGTTTTTTACTGAATGGATCAATTAATGCTGGGAATTCAATATCAGCTGGCCTAGGTATGTCACTGGTTTCTACTAAGGATATAGAATGAGTAGATTTAAATGCAGCACACTCCATGGAATTTTCACTATCCACATCCATTCCATATCCATCAGACTGTAAATCTGAATGTCTAGAATAAACTGCTGAGATCCTACTCTCTTTGCTGACAGAGTCTCTGCTATCCTCAGACTGAAATTCAGCTCTGTGCTCAAAGTCCAACTGCCTCTTAGAAATATCTTTTTGTTTGTCAACAGCATGAGACACCTTAGCAGATTGAATAGGTGTTCCTGTTTGTGCAGTCATACCATCTTTACTATCAGAATCAGACATACCAGATGAGGGGGGTATCTGAGCCTGCTCAGGACTGGATACATACAAGTTTTTGTGCATCTTTTGAGAAATACTCGGACTATTTGTGAATTTAGGAGTATTGGCATTATCTTTGGGTTCATTTCTGTTCGAAATGAAGTTTAGATACTGGTTTGAAAAACCAATATCTGGTGAGTTCTGGCCAATCTTCACTGGATTAGGTTGGTCATGTCTCACATTCCTCAGTGCAGATGTAGGACTCTTGTGAATTGATGCTATTTTAGGCACGCTGTTGTTTTTATTTGACACATTTAAATCTGCTGATGTAGCGTTTTCTTGTCTTAAGTGCATCTCAGAAGCCTCTGGTGGGACATTTGCACTATGCGCCGCAGAACTACGGTAATTGCCTTGAGGAGCCTGAGGACTTTGATATATCTGGAACGACTGGTTGTTTTGAGACCCATACCCAGCTGGAGAATTCTCAATCATTTGCTTAGGATGCTGTCTGTATGGATTTTGCATAGCATTAAAGCTTTGGTTGCCTGAATGATTGGGATACATGTTTGAATTGTTATATTGATTATGTACATAGCCCTGTTGGTTGTAGCCTTGGGCAGGAGGTGCAGCTACTGGGCTGGGTCTCTGATAGTACTGTGCATTTTGATATTGTGCCTGATGTGAAGGACTTTGAAAAACTGCTGGTTGCTGCTGTTGGTGTTGTTGCTGTTGGTGTTGTTGCTGCTGCTGTTGGTGTTGTTGCTGCTGCTGTTGTTGCTGCTGCTGCTGTTGTTGTTGTTGATGTTGTTGTTGTTGCTGCTGCTGTTGTTGTTGTTGTTGCTGTTGCTGATTTACATAAATATGCTGTCTATCAGTTTGACTAGGATAATGATAATCCTGACGGCCAGCATAATTCTGTTGAGGACTCATCATTGCATGTCCTGGACTATGATAGCCTACTTGATTGGAGTAGGTTGGACTCTGAAAACCGGGCGGAATGGCATGAGGACTTTGCATGCCAGTGTGTTGCGGACTATGGTAAGCATTAGAATTAGGGCTGACATAGCCCTGCTGTGGCTGCTGATTCATCATCTGGTTATTGGAATAGTTCTGTTGATAACTATAATTTTGCTGGTAGTGTGCTGTATGCATTGACCGTTGCTGTGGAGAGTAGCCATTGTAATTAGATGGCGTAGGCTTTTGGTACTGATGGTCATGCGAGGGGTATGGTGCTGACGTAGACGCAGCGGCTTTGTTTTCCGGCATCTCTCGCTTTTGCGGGTGGATTCTGGCAAACTGTCCATTCAGCAGTCTAGGTTGAGAGGATATTGAACTCCTTTTTGAAGTAGTAGGTTGCTGTGATGGGTCGTTATTATTGTACATAGAGTCGTAGTTTGTTGTGTAGGCAGTAAAATTAGTTCTTGTTGACTGTCCTGAAGAACTAGATCCCGATTTACTGAAATAATTGAAAGCAGTAATGCAAATTTTACCTTTTCTTATTTACATTAGTTGAGATTGAAAAATCTTTCATACCTGTTATATTCTCTTGAAACTTCCATGACTACAGAGAGTCCTGCTCCTTGGTTGTCTACGGTGACATGCTGATCAGTCGCATGTTGTCTAGAACTTTCTTCCCTCTTTGTGAGTCCAACGTCATTATGTTCTATGACGCTCTCATCAATACTAAATTTTGGCACAGATGGAAATTTACTTGACTGATCAATGCAGGAAGGTTTCTTGAATTGAGACATGTTCGGCGTACTAGCATCCCTTATATTGAAATTGAAAACTTGTGTACAGGAAGGCTCTTCATAGTAAGCAGTTTTGTTAACCTAACAACAGGAGATAAAAATTGTGTCAGTTTTAAAAGCAATCATTAGTAACTAACTTACAGGCATTGTACATGTAACATACATTTTGCTGTCCAGCAGTTATAGGCGCTGGAAATTTAGAAGCATTTTCTTTGTCAAGAGGCACAGTTTTCATTTCAGTAAGCTCTTGCTTCGTCTTAGTATTGACAGCCATTGTAATAGATCTATCTTCGTGAATGTCGAAATTGGGAACTTCAAACTGCTGCACTACAGGCTGCACCATTGATGGTTCTATAACATATTGAAAATTAATATTAATTTGTGTTCAATATACTTTTTAAAAACATATAAAAAAATAGTAAAAGATGATTTACCATTGTCATTGAAAAGATTTCTAAGTTCCCATCTGGCTTCTTTGGTGTTTACGGTTACAGAATCGCCAAGGAGATTACCCATCAAACTCCTATTGAATTCTTCCATCAGATTGTTTTTGCCATAATTTGGTACGGCATTCTCATTGCCATAATTATTACTTGAACTGAGCATTTCATTTTCTTTATCAGACATACTTGACCCTGGTTTATAATTTTCATCAACTTTCTTAGCAGTCAGCTCACTAAATTCTTGAGAATCTAAGTTGACTAACACTTTAGGTTCACCAGGTGAATGCATGTTAGTTACTTTTGTGATGTTTTGTAACGTAGGCATTGTCAAAGGCATTAGTTGCCCTAAGTGATCCTGCTCCGTGTCCAAAGCACAATTAGCTAATGTTTCTAAAGCACTGCACTGAGCCAGTGTCTCATTAATATTTTCATAATTTTGTGGAGCTTCAACAACTTCAGTTTTTTCAGTCTTCACTTTTTTCTCTAAATTATATTTTCTAGATCTTATTTCTTCTAAGCTGTATTCTTGGTCATTAACATACACCTGTGAAACATTACAATGTTGTCATGAGCAAAATGGTATAAAATCAATTAATTGAAAAACAATATATTTATATGAGAATGCTAACCTGTGACTTATTATAACAAGGAATTTTAGTTGAATCTGGGGGATCAGGTACACATAGAGGCACAGTAAATGATAAGTCATCCATGCAATAAGGCATGTGATTGGCTGGAAGCCTTAGGACATCATCTTCATCTTCGTATGCTGAAAAAAATATTCAAACACATTTGTAATCAAAGTTCCATAATTATAACACAATAGTCTAGCTGAAAAGATACAAGACTATTAATCTTATGTGAGAATTACTTACGTATAAATGGTAAAGGTTGATGTGGCACAACATTAGTATGTACCATTTTAGTTTTGGGGTTGGTCCATATCCCAACTTCTTTCTGATTTTCAACATTACTACAAGCCTGAACCAAGGACGCTGGACCTGGATCTTCAGCAATAGGGATAGCAGCTTGTGATGTTGATGGAGCATCCTATTTAGAATAATGTTAATGAAAGTATTAAAAACACAATCAAATTGGACACAAATCAGAAATTTATTCAGGGTACACAAGCTATTTCCATCCGTAAAGAACACTTGGTAACATCGTTACTTGTTTGCACACACACCTTAAAATCTTAGTAGCCACCACATATTTAAAATAGAAAAGGCCATCCTGTTGAAATCTACTGTTCATAGTGGATTTTGGTAGAATAGACTATATACAGGGTGACTTGTAATTTGAAGTATTCCTTCCAGGACATGATAGTTTAACCATTTGCAACAATTATGCACCCCATAAAGCCTAGGCGAAAATCATGTAATTCGAGAAAAAAAAATACATTCAGTATGCAAAAATTGGAGCAACTCAATCCCAAGCCTTTTTGTCTTCAATATAATCCTTAACGGTATAAAAGGCTTTCTGGCACAACTTACGTTTAATTAATGATTTGAATTTATTAAGGCTTAGATCTTGAATGTGGCTTGGAAGTTTATTATAAAAGCGTATACATTGCCACGTAAACGAGTCGCCTATTTTTTTGAGCCTTGTTGTAGGTACAACAAATTTGTGTTTATTCCTAGTATTTATATTATGGATATCACTGTATTTTTTAAACAATTTTATATTTTTATGTGCATATAAAAGGTTTTCATAAATATATTGAGAAGGCACAGTCATTACATTAATCTCCTTAAATTTCTCTCTGAGAGATTGTCTCGGACTTAATTTATAAATTGATTGAACAGCTCTTTTCTGCAAAATAAAAATAGTCTGAATGTCGGCGGCATTTCCCCATAACAGAATACCGTACGACATAACACTATGAAAATAGCTAAAGTACACTAAACGGGCTGTCTCTGTGTCGATTACGAATTTTTCTAACAGCGTATGCTGCGGAGCTTAGAGAGTTAATAGACTTCTTCCTTTAACTTTTAACTGTTTAATGTTTTAGAATATCTGAATACATCGAAAGGTTTGTTTAGGTATTGGGTACCTACTAGAATAGCAATGAAGGCTATTTTTTGAGAGTTCAGAGAAGAATGATATTTAGTGACGAAATCCGGGTATTTTTCAAAAATTCATTATCATTTTGTTTTCTCGAATCCCATGAATTTTCGCCTAGGCTTTATGGCGTCACACTATCACATCCTGGAAGAAATACGTCAAATTACAAGTCACCCTGTATATAGGGTTTACTATGGGTACACCTCTGCCTAAACTTTCGGGGAATATAGGCGTGATGTTATGTTATTATAAATGTACTAACATAGTTTTTAAGTCGTTCTACTAACAATATTATGGGCCAAGTATGCCTGAATTAAAAAGATTTTATTTATTATAGAACAAAATGCTCTTTGTTAAGCATGCCATTATGTTAGAGTGGTTCTGAGTAACATACTGTTATTTGGGTTGCTGGCCAACCTTATCTAACTCAATCAATCTGCCTGCCTTTTCCAATTTTGTTGGACTCGGCTTCCAGTCTAACCGGATGCAGCTGAATACCAGTATTTCACATAGAGCGACTGCCTATCTGACCTCCACAACTCAGTTACTGGGTAATACAAAACCCCTTGGTAAGACTGGTTGTCAGACTTTCGGGCTTCTGACTACCTGTAACAACGGCCAAAGACCTACCTACATATGACAGCCAGGACCAATGGTTTAATGTGCTTTCCAAGGCACGGAGGAGTCTAGATATGTAATGGATGTTCACCCATCCACAGACCGACCTCGGCAAGCGTAGCTTAACCTTTGATCGACCCTTGCAGCTGTTATTATTCCGCCACAAGCCCTTCAATATTATCCAACTAATGTTAGTATAATTCAAGATTAGTTAAAACATTAAAGCTCTTACCTCATAAATGTTGACCATCAAATTGGAGTTGGGTAGCCTATTGTCATAGTTGCCTGCTTGTTGTCTCACTACACCAGGAACAGAACTCCTAACACTGTCCCCAACCCTTTGTATAGGCACATTGGCGATATTACGCCGCTTGAACGACTTCAATGATGTTAGAGCCATCCTAGTCTCAGCCAGAGCTGATGCTGCCTTCCTTTTAGTAGGGGAGTCATCATGTAACATTCTTTGGGCAAAGAAGAGTTGAAAGTTCCTGAAAACAATGTGATGGTGAGTGAATGCTAGAAGTTGAAGTGTTGTAAATACATTCTTGTTGAATACAATATTAAGGATTGAATACCAGTCTTAGTTTTATATCACAGCTGAAATTGTAAAAAGAAAACTGCATACATCACGTATCCTTGGCTTGCTGCCAATATTCTGAAATACATTAAATTACTAGAGCCTTGTGAAAAAACTGAACTAAGAGTTCATTCCTATGGTTTTAGTCTAGTGTTAACACTAGACTTAAGGTCATAAGAGGTTAGAATAAAAGGTAGTGGTTAGTGGGTTAACCTCACAACACAAAACTTAATGAAAATGTAAGTTTATCAATCAGTTTGTTTATTTGACAAGCATAGTATGGTTTTATTTGTAAATGTTGCTTAAAGTTAACTAATGATTAGCAACTATTAAACCATACATTTTTTAGTGCATAACTTTTGTGACACTACAATGAGTCTGATAATGCATATCACTGGAATTATCCAGTGATATGCGTTAGCGTTAAATGTTACCATTAAGTAACATTCAAAGGTATGCTGAAAATAGCATAAACAAGCACTTATTCTTTTGACTCCTTCAGCCCTTCCTGTTTAAAATCTCATGGTATTAAACCCCATTTAATTAATAATACATAGGCAAGTGATAACACAAGGCAGAGATGCTGCTTAAAATGACACCCATATTGGTACGTAATATTTACACATAACACTCACATATGTGCCTGCTCCAGTTCATCCAAAGGTTGGGCCTTCGCCTGAAGACCTAACATGTACACCTGATTGGCTTTCTTATAGTCTCCAGACTCCTCGCAGTAGCATGCCCAGGCACGGTAGAATTCTGAGCATTCCACTCCAATACCAGTGTTGTAAAGCCTTTGATATATCTCCAAGGGGTTGGAGAGACAGTCAACCTACAAATTAAACATGACAATATGGCATAAATAATCAAATAACTTGATATTATGTTGAGTTGTTATAACATATTTACATTCTACCAAATTTAAGTAAGTTTTGCAAGGTAATAATTACGTTTGCCAAATTAAATCAATACTAAACAATTAATCAGATTACACTGCAAAGACTAGTTCATTGACTATGTCATTTGAACATAGTGCTTCATATCAGAATCTATTTCCTCTATTGATAATGGGGTTATCAAAATAGTAGAAGCTAATAGATTTAAGTATGTTAATGATTTAGTGCTTGAATTTGATATGTGTCTGGAGCTGCAATACTGAACAGTGGTTAAAAAATTTGGCACTTACATATTTTATCCATAGCTTAACAAATCTCCTATCTTGATAATATTTTTTTTCGTTTTCAAACAGCTGTAGACAGTCTTTTATTAACTTATCAATATGCCCTTCATGTCCATGTTTGGGAAAACACTGCTCAACCCACTGGATGTAATTGAACCAGGGATCCAATGGATCAGTGCCCTGATACAGTCTGATAGCAGCTTCATGTTCTCTGCCGGCGGAATCAAAGAAATAATTGGTTATTTGCGGTTAAAATCACCCAAATCAAGTCTTAATGCTAGCATGCATAGGAAATATCACCACAAAATACCTAAGAAACAAGTCAATATTTTTTTTTGCATATGAATATACTAGGGATAATAAAGATGCCTTTACATTCGTGAGTACATAAAATGAGAGTTAAACGTATAAGTATAAAAATAAGTTAAGAAAAACTTTACTCTTTTTGCAATTGCAGCTGTCTCTGGGCCTCAACATCCGACTGAGCTTGCAACGCTGTACCCAATTGCACAAGGTTTCTACCACCTCTCAGTGGTTGAATGTTTTCTTTACTAACGTCGATGTCCATTGTAGAACTAAAATAGCGCTGAAATATCACAGCATGAGGGATAAACACAGCACACTGAACCACAAATAAGCGATCTTAGAAAATTGGGTTGCGAGCCCGGTTTTATAGTTTTAATTCTTGTACCGCGAAGATGATAGATGTAAACTTAATTTATAAATAGATTAAACATTAAACTACAAGCAATTGTAAATTATTTAAAGTTTTTAGCTTTGAAAATCCGAAAAAAAATTGGCGACTACCAACTGAAGCACCAAAAACTAACCCGAAATTGACATCACTCTATAGAATTTTAGCGTCTATGACAGAATTTGAATTTTCACAAAATAAGTCCGTTACAGTCGTGTCAGAGGTCCCATCACGTAAAAAGAACGCTGGCCGTTTACCGGCTCACTGAGTGATTAATTTAATTCCAGGCTATTCCAAAGTAGTTAGTAGCTAGTAAAGTACCTATTATGATTGTAGAATAAAACGATTACTCTTTTAAAATAAAACAATAGCCTAGTACTTTAGGACGCGAATGTACCCGTGTGTAGACACATTCCCTCCACTAGAAGTCTACTGTCGCTGAGCGTTCTTTTTCGTGACAACTATACAGTGCGTGACTTGCCTAAGACAGCAAGGTAAGCATGGTCAGCGAACAGTTTAAACAAACCACGAATGATAGATAAAACGATACTACGTTCTAAACTTCGTTTTTCTCTAGTAATAAGCATACCTAATGTTTGTTTTTTTTAATGATTACTGAGAAAACCAATCTTCTATGGTACCCCAAAGCCACAAGCTTGAGCCACAGCTCAGAGCAACAACATTAGAATTCAAACAACAGTACAAACGGGGTAAATACGTAACACAATATCATTATGAATGGGTTTCATTTTGACAGTTCAACAACATTCATTGCATTATTTACGTGAGCAGACAAATTTTTCCAACATATGAAGCAATGGATTAGCAATAGACTTCAAAATGATTCAAATTGTGATAAATAGTGTATTACGTAGTTATGGTGCAGTTCTAGCTATATAGTAAAAGTACTCTGTTGTTCTAGCATCAGTAGTTACTATCTACTATTGCTTTCCTCTATGGTTCCAGCTGTCCTCGGTCGAGTCGGATTGCCGTGTCATCATGGAATGGTAAGTATGGGATTAGAAACTGAAAGCTTGTCATAGGTGGCAGGACAGTTTAGTGTCTACAAATCGCCATTGTTTTGTTTATGTTTACTTTTGTGTCGATCACAAATTAAACGATAACTAGTTAAATATGTATGAGACTTGGCACTAGCACTATTAAAGATTTGGGACTAACACGATTAAAAGACGAGGTAAGGAAAAGGGAAGCGTCTACTACTGCTAAAAAAGCAGATTTTGTGGAAAAGCCACAATAAAATATGAACGTTTTATTATCTTGTGTTAACTTGAAGTTCATTTTTTGGTGAGGACTGGAGGCGTACGACAGGAATAACCTGATTAGAGTTAAAAACCTACTCGAAGAGATGATCTTCCTTACTGAAAAACTTCAGAGATTTTAATTCTAGCACTGATCTAATATGATAATATTACACACCCACACCTTTACTATAATTTACATAATATCACACCAGATGTGTCTGTAGGTAAAAAAAATAATAAAACAAAATTAAAAAACCCCCAACGCAAAAATGAAAAGCGAACATTTAAAAAGTCAAAAATAATGCCTATCGTTGAGTCATCAAATTCAATTGAGTAACACCATATATTTTAATTAAGTATAGAAATTGATAGATGGCACGTTAAGGTTTCCTCGTTGAAATGGCGCTATAATGTCGCGGCGGGGTACCGCCGCGCCGCTTATGTAAGTCAGACCCTTCATTCGATTGACTATCTATTAATTTACTAGCATTTCCAACCAACTTGCTTCGATACGATCAATTTTTTGTAAAAAATCTAGATGGGTGTTAAATTGTTAAGTCTGGGAGCGCTATGATTAATGAGTATGCAATCTCCTATTTTAGCTATTTTTTCAACGAGCAAACCTTATCGTGCCATCCATCAATTTCTATACCTAATTAAAATATATGGTGTTATTCAATCGAATTTGATGGCTCAACGATAGGCATTATTTTTGACTTTTTAAATGTTCGCTTTTCTTTTTTGCGTTGGGGGTTTTTTAAATTTTAAATTTAATTTTTATTTTAACATTTTTAAACTTAGTTTAGTTTTGTTTTGTATATGAGTTAACAGTTGTAAGCGGTTTTCAGGTTATATTTGGACACTACATCAAATAGCTTGTTTTGGCATTTACGTAAACCCGTGTAATACTGTGTTATGTCATGAACGAAACCATAGCGCGATCAATCGGTTTTCCAAACACGACATATCTTATTATTTTATGAAGAGTGTTCTAGTGTGCTGGATATCTTGGCTGCAGCATCAGCTCATTGTGTTGCCACCATTGCATTGCATGTAGAATTAAATACTGATCAAAACAAATCCAAACACGACATATCTACTATTACTTTTTCAAGAGTGTACTAGTGTACTAGATATCCTGGCTGCAACATCAGCTCATCATGTTGCCACCATTGTATTGTATTATATGTAGAATTAAATACTGATCAAAACAAAACCAAACACGATAAATCTGCTATTATTTTTTCAAGAGTGTACTGGTGTGCTGGATATCCTGGCTGCAGCATCGGACCAAGAATTCCATAATCTTGCATATTTATATAGCGTACATGGGTTTTTCAAATTTTAGGTCACACATATGTTTGAAAGTAAATTAAATACCCATTATGCGTCTAAGATCCTTGCCGCAGCTAACAAATGAACTGATTACCTTGAAACGGCTGTACCGATTTTGATAAAACATGTCTAAGAACCATCGCTAGAAAATCTGCTTTCAAATAAAAAAAACCGCATTCAAATCAGTTCACAGACACACACACACATAGCGGTCAAACTTATAACACCCCTCTTTTTGTGTCGGGGGTTAAAAAAGGACTTAGTTCTGTGATGATATAGAAACTCATTAAAGTTTCTATGGTTTTAAAATAAAACTGAATGTCATAATTACATTCTGTCAAATACGACTGTAATCTTTTTCCTTGTATTTTGCTGATTAAAACCATTTATTCTAAAGGTTTTATCTTATTCATCAATTTAATCAGCAAAATGTTCTAAATAAAATGGAGACATTCTTACGTCCCGAAAAACTAGACATTGATCCGTCTGACAGCTCCGCCTCGAAGGATTGGGAACACTGGAAGAGGACATTCGAAAGTTTTTTGTCACATTGCGAAAAAGGTACGAAAGATAGTAAAATTATCCTAGACTTACTCATAAATCATGTATCCGCTCGAATTTACTCGTTTATCAGTGAGTGCACCACTTATGAAAAAGCTATTAACACACTCAATCAAATTTTCATCAAAGAAAAACATATAATATATGCTAGACATATGCTGGCAACAAGAAAGCAACAGAGTGAAGAAAATATCGATGCATTTATACAGGTACTAAAATTAATGGCAAAAGACTGCAAATTTGAAAAAGTGGATGCTGAAACGAATAAACATGATAGTATAAGAGATGCATTTATTTCTGGCATCAAGTCAAACAAAATAAGACAACGATTACTTGAAAATCTGTCATTAACACTCGACCAAGCCTACAATCAGGCCTTATCGTTAGAAATGGCCGAATTGAGCTCACAAAACTACAATACTGCAAATATAAGTGTTGTTCAAAGTTTAAAAGAAGACAAGGAACCTATAGCAGCAGCGTTTACTAAGCGAAAGTGTTTCTTCTGTGGAGGGCGTGTGCATCCTAGAAAGGATTGTCCAGCTGTCGATGCCAACTGCCAGATTTGTGATAAGAAGGGACACTATGCTAATGTATGTCGAAGCAAGAAACTTAATACTGTTGCGGTTCTAGGTAAGCAAGATACAAACAATAACAGTTCTGCATGTATTGTAGCAGCATCACCAGATTCTTTGAAGAAAGCAACTGTAACAGCCTACATCCAAGGAATTCGTGCCCAAGCATTAATTGATACGGGCAGTTCTATCAGCTTTATGAATGAAGCCTTCTTTAAACTGTGTCGACTAAAGAAGAGATCTTGTAACCAAACGATTTCAATGGCTTCAACTACACTGACATCTCAAGTAGAGGGACAAACCTGCGTCTCGGCTAAAATTGGAGATCATAATTATGAAGGTCTGAATTTACTTATTGTAAAAAACCTGTGCGCTGATCTTATTATTGGTCATGACATACTAGAGAAGCATTCTTCACTTGAGTTCTGTTTTGGAGGTTCAAAAGATCCAATTAAGGTATGCAGTGTTGCTGCAGCAACTGTACCTGCTGTTCCTTTGTTTTCGAATGTTTCTCCCGAATGCAAGCCTGTCGCCATAAAATCTCGAAAATACAGTGAGGATGACAAAAAGTTTATTGGAGATGAAATAAGAAAACTTTTGGCTAAAGGAATTATTGAAGAAAGTATGTCACCCTGGAGAGCTCAAGTCCTCATTTCACAGAATATTAATCATAAGAAACGTCTCGTTATCGATTATTCTCGAACAATAAATAGGTACACACATTTAGATGCATACCCACTTCCAAACATAGAAGAAATGGTGACACAGATTTCAAAATATCGTGTGTTTAGCGCTATAGACTTACAAAGCGCATATCATCAAGTCCCGATTCTGCCAAAGGAGCGTCACTTTACTGCTTTTGAAGCACTTGGAAATCTTTACCAATTTCGGCGTATTCCATTTGGTGTCACTAACGGAGTGTCAAGTTTCCAAAGAACCATAGACTGGGTTATTCGCAAAGAAGAGCTTAAAGGAACGTATGCGTATTTAGATGACATCACGGTATGTGGAATAAAGCAGGAGGAACATGATGAAAACCTTAACAGATTTTTAGCAGCAGCTCAAAAATATGGATTAACTCTCAATAAAGAAAAGAGTAAGTTTTCTCAAAAGTCTATTAATATTCTGGGATACAATGTAGAGAACCACGTTATTAAGCCAGACGAGGAACGCTTAAGACCACTGTTGAGTTTGCCACCACCATGCGACGTTCCATCACTGAGAAGAACAATAGGAATGTTTGCGCATTACAGTAAATGGATCCCAAATTTCTCAGAAAGAATTCATGCTCTCGCTCATACACAAATATTTCCATTGAAAAATGAATTAGTTCAAAGTTTTGAAAGACTAAAATCTGATATTGCAAAATCAGCTGTTCACGCTATCGATCACAATGCACCATTCACTGTGGAAACAGATGCATCCAATCATTCCATCGCAGCAACTTTGTCACAATGCAATCGACCGGTTGCATTTTTTTCCAGAATGCTAAATAATAGCGAACTCAACCACTCAGCTATAGAGAAAGAAGCTTACGCTATAGTGGAATCGTTAAGGAAATGGCGTCATTTTCTCATTGGCAAATCATTTCGTCTCATTACTGACCAACGATCTGTATCATTCATGTTTGATAATAAACTGACAAGCAAAATAAAGAATGAGAAAATACAGCGATGGCGCTTGGACTTAGCACCTTTCAAGTACGACATAGTGTACCGTCCCGGAAAGCAGAATGATGTGGCTGACGCACTTTCACGAGTTTGTGCTTCGGTACCGGTACGAACTGAGAAACTAAAATCATTGCACGAAGCTTTATGTCACCCAGGAATAACGCGCATGAATCACTGGGTAAAGTCTAAAAAATTGCCTTTTTCTACTGAAGAAATTAGGAATATGACGAATTCCTGTCGGATATGTTCTGAAATAAAACCAAAATTCTATAGATCTGACTTACCAGATCCAATTTTAATAAAAGCTACTTCTCCTATGGAAAGATTAAGCATTGACTTTAAAGGTCCTGTACCATCTAATACAAGATATAAATATATATTGACTGTAATCGATGAATATTCACGTTTTCCGTTTGCGTTCCCGTGCGCCGATATGAGTTCTACAACGGTCATAAAACATTTGAATGAGATATTCATGTTGTTTGGTATGCCATCTTACCTTCATTCGGATCGAGGAACTTCATTCATATCGGCAGAAGTAAAGAATTTCTTGAATTCACGAGGCATTGCTTCTAGTAGAACCACTCCGTACAATCCAAGAGGAAATGGCCAAGTGGAACGTTTTAATGGAACTTTATGGAAATCAATACAATTGGCTCTACGTTCACGCAATCTAGTAATAGAAAATTGGGAACAAGTTCTACCTCAAGCTTTACATTCAATACGGTCTTTGCTGTGTACAGCTACTCAATGTACGCCACATGAACGGATGTTTACGCATACAAGGCGATCATCGAATGGAGTCTCTATACCTACTTGGTTGGCAGAATCAGAACATGTGCTAATGCGAAAATTTAACCGTAACAATAAATATCAACCAGTCGTTGAGGAAGTGACGTTACTTCATGTAAATCCGGATTATTCCTATGTGCGACTAGCAGATGGTCGAGAAACAACTATCTCTAATCGACACCTAGCACCATTAGGACAAGATAGTGAGATAATCCAGGAAACATCTGAAGTACTTAATGAGACCCGAGATTCAGTCAACACTAACGAAGACGAATTCTACGATTCTCGAAGTATGAACGAAGAAGAGGAACAGCAACAATTGACAGATCACCTAACAGTAGAAACCGATCACACGGCTACTGACAATCCAGCTACTGTTCAAGGGACGTCCACTAGAAATCGAAGGCTTCCAGACCGCTACAGAGACTACGTTCTATACTGAATCGTCCTCTTTAAGCCTGGAAGAATGTGATGATATAGAAACTCATTAAAGTTTCTATGGTTTTAAAATAAAACTGAATGTCATAATTACATTCTGTCAAATACGACTGTAATCTTTTTCCTTGTATTTTGCTGATTAAAACCATTTATTCTAAAGGTTTTATCTTATTCATCAAGTTCTTTTGGGAGCATCACCTGTACACAAATCTCTGCCATACAAGTATTCAGATTTAAAAAGAATAGCACTTCTTAACAAAATATCGGGTTGCCATTTTTTTTTAGTGGAGCTTTTCTCACTATTTTCGTCTTTTATCATCACGGATTTTCTGTTCCGTGTTTATCATCTTTATCACAAATACATGGGCCCCTGTTTTTTTTGCAGTCAACACCTGCACAACGGGGAATATTTATTAGGTGTAAAAGAAATCTTTTGTTTACAAAAAATGTATGGATAGTGACAGCTAGCTGTCAAATTCTTGGACCAACGATAGCAGCGACATCTTAAGTATGCAAGCAGTTTTTATCCCCATTAGTATGTACAGTTGCCAGTACATCAAGTTACCACAAACTGTCAGATTTTCTCATTCGATTTTAAATTTAATAACATTGGTTTAAAATCGTTAAGAGAAATTTGACAGGTTCGTGTAGCTTGATCTACTGGCGACTGTACTATAAAGCGTGCCATCTACATACTATTACTATAATAAATAAACATAAAATACATCGGACAATATGAGTGTCTAGGGAGGGAAAAGGGAGCGCACCTGTGTTACACACACAGTGACTCATGACGACACACAGATTTTGAAATCGCCAAAGAGTCGCCCGTAGGCGACTAAAGTCGCCACGTCTAGCATAACACTTAATGCCATAGTGTAACTACTCTTAATTCCCAGAGCACTTATCTAGGTTTCTTTGAGTAGAAAAGGGTCACCATGATCGAAGGCTTTATTATGATTACCTCGTTTCGTAAGGTTGAAGCCAGGATGCCTGCGAAATTCAAATTTTCTTACGTTTTTCGCAATTTGCAGGTCAGTGTCAGGTTGTATGTTGAACAAAATAAATAAAATTCGCAACCGCAACAACTTAGTAGATTAGCATTCACAAGCTTCTTACCGTTCCTTGCATTTACATTTTATGAAAACACAAAGGAGAATGGGCATTTTGTACTATCGGCGGCCAGTAACGAAACCTGTGCCAAATGAAAGTCCAACTACTAATGGACGTTACGCTGTAAGTCATTTGGAGAAAAAAATATTAAATGTAAATAATGTATGGAGCGATATCGTAATAAAGTAGATTTTTATATATTTATAGGTGTATTTTATGCTGGTGCATTAACTTAATAAAGTACTACCCCTACCCAACTAATTAACTTAAGAGCGTGACGACGGGTGAATTGTCCATACAAACGTAATTCCCATATTATTTATAATTTCAGCATATTTCCACCATATTATGCTGATATTCGGATTTAGACAGTATTTATCTAGGTTCCTACATCTTTCTTATTTTTTTAAACTTATCTAAAATGAAGTTTGAGTGAATTGCATTTCACATATTTTTACAGCGTAAATGACATGTTTTCATATTGTTTTTTCTGTATTATGACCAACAATATTTGCAATATTGTTTCTGCAGAAACATAGATTACATTATCAAATTACAAATTATCGACAAAAAAATCGTAAAACATTAAATTTTCATTCATCATTTTAGGAAATACGGAACACATTCAAATTCATCATAGTTTTGCGATAGCTAGTAGTGCCATCTCGTGTCAAGGAAACATCAATGTGTGCGTTATCGTATTGCTCACGCACGATAGCTTCTGTGTGTATCGCTGCACTCTTCTAGCGCAGCGGGCACGCGAGGCGCGGGCGGGGTGGTTGTTGTCAGTGTCACGATTTACCATCTACACGTTGGCCCATCATGCTCCATTATAAGCCACAGAATGTCTATATTACAACGATACGTTTACGCAAATGACGGTAGTTCAAATGTTCTGATAATAGTATACGTATACTGTGGCGTACATTGGCTTACGCTGCCACAGAACATAATTATATACACTGTGCTATATATCAGCTGTGCTGTGCGTGCGTGCATAATTATTATTGTTGTTTGCAAATTGTATTGTTATATTTTTCAGACACTCCCTATTGACCTGTGCTATGAACTTGAATTTAGATTTTGCTTTTGAATAATTGGTATCGAGTAACCTATATTCTTACGACCATTGTTTTGTTTACGGACTTGGAAATTTATTTACGAATTGGTGGTTTGGTTGCTTTGCCGACATGGACTGCGAACGTTGGGATGTATCTCACAGTAAGTATAAGTGTTTATCACGTTTCGATGCATATTTAAAAAAAAAAATGAATTTATAAAAATCTATAAAGTAAGGGCACAACTAAATAAAGGTTTATTTAAAAAATCCTTGTTTTTTTGTTATTATTCTTAGCTCAGAACGATATGAATTTACGGACAATAAAAAAGACAAATATTCCAGTTATGTATATTTACGTGATAAATATAAATGATTGGAATATTTGTCTTTTACTAATACCTACCGACTTTTCATAACACTTTTATTATTTGCCTTGTATTCATTATTCACTAAGTAATAACAATATTTGAAGTTTCTTAGAAGGAATACAGAAATAACACAGAAGAAGCCTTACTTTTTTTATGTAGACAACATCCTAAAGGAAATAAATAAACATAATACACAGGCTTAGAATAAATAAAGACAATAATAATAAATATCCCAACAATTTTATAGGTAAGTATTTACGCGACGTGCGTCTGACAACTCTAGCGCCGTTCGTCAGTTGATTTGCCCGCCAGGCCACGCGCGCACGCCATGCACGCCACGCCACAATTGCGGCGGTAAGTCCCCTCTTTGAGAAGTGGCTTGAGAGGCGCCACGGCGTCGTCACCTTCCGCCTGACGCAGGTCCTCACCGGACATGGCTGTTTCGGGGGGTTCCTGTTTCGGATAAGGCGGGAGGAAACGCCCAAGTGTTGGCATTGTGTGGATCGACCGGAGGACACGGTGGAGCATACGGTGGAGGTCTGCCCAGCTTGGGCGGAGCACCGCCATGTCCTCGTGGCGGCGATCGGCGGCGGCGATCTCTCGCGTCCGGCCCTGGTACAGGCCATGGTACGGAGCGAGAGGGAATGGGAAGCCGTCACCTCCTTCTGCGAAGCAGTAATGCTCGCGAAGGAGGAGGCCGAGCGCGTGAGGGTGCGGCAATCGTTGTGCCCTCACGCCCCTAGTCGCCGCAGGAGGAGACACCCTGGGCGGCGGGAGTCGATTGCCGACTCCCGGCCACCGTAGGCGCGGGCTTGCGGACGGCGAGCAATGGGCAGCTCGCCGTCCCGTAAGGACCAGGCCCGGGTCGACGGCGCGTCGTGTTTCTCGAGTGCCTCAAAGATATGTCAGCATCATTGATGGGGTCGGATAGGGCCGATGCCTGCCGGGATCGCGGATTGTTCGAAAGAGTTACCGTTGCCCTGGCGCACAGGCAACTGAAGGAACACGGGTGGGTTTTAGTTAGTAAGAGTCTGACACGCCCTTCCGCTCCACCCAGAGCGGGAGAGGACACTCGATGATGTCCCACCCAAAAAAAAAAAAAAAAAGGCCACGCTCGTTAACAATGTATAGGATTAGGTATCACGTATCTGATTTGCTAGATTTTCTCTACAAGGCCTAGATATCGAGAGTTTATCCTAATATGTTGAGATATCGGCATAGTAAAGAAATTTCCAAAAAATGTATTACTAGTCTGTACATTCACATTCATTTTTTTTGGATTCTCTAAAGTAGTGGACAAAAATAAAGGAAACAATGAACATAGGTACTTAGGTACATAAGTTCATTGTTTCCTTTATTTTTATTTATATTGTTTTTATTTTTTTATATTTATTATTAAACTTAGGTTTACTAATAAATATAAATATCTTCGACTCGAGACGTTATGAATGAATAGTAAGTACAGCTAATAAGAGCTGTCACTCACACACACATTGCTGCGCACCGCGTCTGTCCCCCGCTCGCCGCACGCCTTCTTTTATCAAACAGAGATAGCGATATTCAACGAATTTTGCACTTGTCTCGAATTGTGAGTTGCAAGCGATGTTCGTGGGACCCTTAATAAAGTATCAAGTGTCACTGCTATCAGTGCCCTGTGTTGGCTTGCTGTAATCTGTGCACTGTGTCTGTGTGTCAGTCATGTACTCATGTCAAAAGTGACAATGAGTAACTCCAAATTGCAATATTGTTGACAGAATATTGGTTCTGGATAATAATTTTACGAATGTCTTTTTGTCATAATACTATTTAAATGACATTTTTGTTCTAATGAATAGAAGACACTGTCATGGAATTGCGTTTCAAGTGCTAAAATACAAATTGTTAAAAAAAAACGCCAGTTTGTTAATTTGAACACCATACCTTATTTTAGAATTCTCCATATAGTATTTACAGAAGTAACCAGGATGGCGCTTCGTTTGCAAATAGAGAAGCAAAAAAAGCAAGAAGAGATGCGTCGCTTAATGGCTGAACGGAAAAAGAAGCATATTAAGCCCACAAAAATTGATAACCCTCTTGCAAAGTATAACAACACTGGACAGTTAATGTGTATACTTTGCAACTCAGTAGTGCGGTCGGAACATGTGTGGCTAGTACACATGAATAGTAAACAACACAGAGAGAGTGTTGAAAAGGCCAAAAAGTTAAAGGAATTGACTAATAATTTCACTGTTGGGAAGATAAAACATAAAAGTGGGAGTCCCCTCAGTGACACACCACCTGAAAAAAGGTTGAAAGGAATTCTGAAAAATGCTGAGACACAAATGCCTCCGATTCCTAAAAATACTGCACCTCAAGTAATTTCATTCCACGATGAAGAAATCAAAAGGACTCCTTTGAACCTTTCTACTCCAGCTCTTAGTAATGAAGGTTTGTAATGTAATGTAGTCAACATTATTTTTAAACTATAGATTATTCCTATTTGGAACTTGTGTCATGTGTGTATTAACTGTTCTACAGCTACTAACAGAAGAGCTAAGATATAGAAACTATTTCTTGATATTAGTTCTCTAGATAACTGGGCCATTAGCCAAAGTTTTGTGACAGTTGACTATATTTACCTGCTCATTTTCTCAATATTATCAGCAGCCCATAACAACACTTGAACATGGTCTGATCTGATTGAGCAAATTAAGAAGATCAGGGAAGAAGCCTTTGCAATCACAGGATACTTATGATCATTAAATATTAGATGACTTTTACAACAATAAAACTTTCAGATGTTCCAGCAACCAGTACATCAGAAGTAGATGGTGCACAAGGACCAGAACAGCCTATTCCAGAAGGTTTCTTTGATGATCCTATTCTAGATGCCAAGGTATGAATTATTTTTAAAAAATACCTCTACTTTGGATCTTTTATTTAAATTAGGGTTATATACAACCCCATTAACGGTTATGCAATAACACATTAAAACTTAAACTACTGTTGCCTTACATGCATAAATAACATGAATTAAACATTTACATAAATCTTATTCAGTAAACCGTAAGTAACAAAGTTATTGCCCAAATAAATTCTCAAAGGATTCATGGATGTACTCAATCATATCGGAAGCTACCATACTCCGTCCTTTAACTGCAAAAGCTTTCTCATTACACAATCTTATCAATCGACTTGCAGCATAGCATGACAGAGATGAAGCTAGTAAAACCTTATCTTCACAGGTCTCTATCTCAAATTTATCTTGGTTAGCTAAGGTCCAGTTCATCATAATAGCAATAGCTCCTGAGAGCAAGTCCCCTTGTCCACCACATCTTCTTCCAGAACCACCAATATTTGATTTCCATTGAACGCCAGGATCTACACTGAACACTTCATCTATTGGTCCTTTCTTAAATACGGTCACATATTTGCCCAAATGGCTCAACCCAGAAGGCCCATTTATTTTGGCACAAAGCCTATCAAACTCTATTTTATTTGGAGTTAATATTACTGGGGACATGAATTCTTTTAATAAATGTATCTTTTCAGTAATCAAAAACAATCCATCGGCATCAATAAGTAGTGGGATCCTCTTTTCTCTTATGACCTCTATTAGTTCTGTAACTACATGGAATGTTTCTTTCTGTCTTCCTAGCCCTGGTCCTATGACTACTGCATGGAGTCTCTCAAGCCACTGTGATATTTCTGTCACAGCATTTGGAAAGTCTAATAAAGGATGCACTATTAACTCTGGACTGTAAGACTTTATTACAGTGGCTGAATCTTTAGTACAGAATACATGACTCAAGTCTGCCCCAACCTGCAAACATATAATATTTATATATTCTCAGCAAATATTTATATTAAGATTCTATTCTAATACCAAATAACAGAAACACTAACTCTTAATGCACTTATTCCAGCAAAGTATGGTGCACCTGTATATTCAAATGATCCTCCAATAACTCCTATTCTTCCTGCTTGACCTTTATGGCTACTGAGGTCCAAAGGTGGAATGCACGCTTTAACGTTTTTTAACATGCATGAATCTTCCATTATTTTATGTGCACTACTCATGGATCTCAAATTATTTAAAGAAAAGTACTTTAATGTTTTTGGCGGATAAACTTGTGTCATTAACATCGATACTTGGTAACAAAGAGTGGTTAGCAATTAAACAACTACACTGTTGACTTGAAATCTTGGTCTTCGGATCAAAAAATAAATAAACCTATTTTTCAAATAGAGATGTCAAAATAAATGTCAAGTCACTTTTATTGCGTTCCAGGTTCCACGGTTTTCCGTTCGCAACATCTGTAACATTTTTATTAAGCTATGTTTTAGTTTATTAGCCGTCGAGTTGGAAGTCCATATTTTCAGCCGACTTCCAAAAAGGATGAGGTTATAATATGTTCGCCGCATTTTTTTTTAATTATGTATGTTCACCGATTTCTCCGTCAATTGTGAACCGATTTTGAAAATTCTTTTGTTGTTTGAAAGGGCATGCTCTCGAGGTGGTTCCATTGTCACCAAGTCAGAATCTGATGAGCGGATCCCATGGAAATCGAGGGAATCTTCAAATTTTATAGGCACACCTACAGCAATTTGGGTATTTTTTATAGTAACTCGTGCATTTGCTCTCGGAAAGCACCATTTGGTGAAGTGGAACTGATGATGAAGACCAGAGGTGGCCACCGGAACTACTCATTTTACAGGTTGCGATTCGATTACTTTAATATGGTTGCTAAGCAATTTATGCTCATCACAATGCATATGGTGAAATAGAGCTGATGGTGGCTTCACCATCAGCTCCAGTTCTTCTGGTTTTTACCAGGAGAACTCCTCAACAATTGACGTCCATGCATCGAGAAAAGCAATATTTTGCAAAAGGTGATGAGCAGTTGACATTAGTCTATTGTTACTTAGTTATGTAAACTAAAATAATAAACAGGAATAGATTGAAATAACTATTTATTGTAAATCAAAATAATTAAGATTGTAGGTAGAGGTACCAATTCAATAAAATGGAACATTTTAATAGTTAAAAGTAAAGATACTGCAATTCTGCAAATTAAAAGTAACAGTTTTTTTTTTTATTTGGCAACGTTATAGTTGCATAGAGTTGAGTTTGATTATCTGGGGTTAAGGTTTCTGTTTCGGTGGCGGATTGAGAAGGAACAACGCTGAACGTTGGTAACTCTGATCGGCTTTCTGTATATGTACACTGTGCGTCGTTGGAAGTGGATGGGTGAGACCAAGGATCCGAGGTCGAATTCAGACTTATTATTTCCACTATACGCTTACAGATTTTCGACTTATTTTCTATTGAGTCTTCAATATAGCCTTCTGCAACCGTATTGGACTTCCACCCGCCGCCGTGACGTTTTAAAGTGGTGAGATCGGCTCCGGAATCAGCCAAGAGCGTTGCCGAAGTTCTCCGAAAGCAGTGACCCGTGTATAGCTGAGGCTCTTCCAGTTTTAAGAAAGTGGCAATTTCTCGCGGTATAACACCTATTTTATTTACTCCCATAGGCTGTCTTGAGCATTTATTATTATGGTATTTTATGAAAAATCGGTCGGTTTTTATATTGGCTGGACGTAAATTTTGGTATTTTTCTACAATAGTTACATATTCTTCGCGTACGATAAAAGACCTGTCAAGGTTCGTCGTCGTATTTTTCAATTTTACTAACAGTAATTTATCTGAATGCTTTTCGATATTATTAACTGTTAGCTGTAATAGCTCGTTATTGCGACACGCTCCACTAATTCCTATGATCAGTACAACCTGTAATGAAAATATTACGTAATTAATATGCATAATTTAACATTTACATATCGTAATAAATTTTTTAACAGTATTGCTAAGCCAGACTAGGATTCATTGCGCCTCCAAAAATTTGTAGTAGGCAGTAAGTACCTTTTTACATAACAGTCTACACACAAATTTTAATAACTAACAACATAGATTCATAGGTGCCACTTACTTTAGCGGCAAGAAAATTGCAGTCCGGAGCTTCATTAAGATTTTTTTCTATGTGAAGGGCCGTGAAAATTTTGGACTTTTTAGCCTTATGCCCAACTGACATTCGTTTTAAAAAAGATACGAGTTTTGCGTATGTTTCAATATGCATGTTATGTTTTGTTTTTAAAGTAGCATTCAACATCATTTTTAACCAAAATAATCATAATAAGATTTATCATCAATTTTAAACAGTTTTTCCCTTCTTTACGACACAACGAAGCAATCAATACATCAACGTAATTTTGAATAGACGTTGTGGGAACTGACTGGCATAGAACAGGACACTGAATACGAACGAAACTGCTGTAGTAAAAAAAATTGGCAAAAAAAATGCATCTGAGTGCGTAGGCGCAACGCAGCAAATGCTGCGATTGGCCGATGCCACGATACTCAGTCCCTTTCCTACAATTCTCTGTATTGCTAGTAGCATAGTTATGGGTATATAGGGTGTCCGACTTGATGTGTAGCCGTGTGTACAAACCTACATATAGAAATAAAATAATTTATCATCCCTGCGTTGAAATTTAAGGAGGGTTATTTAAAAAAAATAACAGATATTTCCTACACAAAAGTGCTATACCTACGCGGTCAAAGTGTATGGAGCAACTTTTTTTTTTTTAATAACCGCTGTATAATTTCATCGAAGGGGTGCAGAATCATGTACTGAAGCCATGGTAACAGGTTATGCGTCGATGTCCCTGACACCCTGTATATAATATTAAGAGCGCTTACACGGGTCCACTAGCGCCACTCCTTTAAAAAATATTATCTCGTGACTGAGAAATAATTTTGAAAAACGGCTTAATTAGCGACCTCGGTAAAGGTGTCTAGAATTTTCTAATACCTTTTATAAACTTTCATATTGAGACACGAAGCAACAACATACGATCTAAATGAATGTGGCCGCTTTTGTTTAGATCGATTTCGCAAATGGAGTTTTTTTCAAAATTCCTTCTAAGTCACGAGATATTTTTTTATTAGGAGTGGCGCTAGTGGACCCGTGTAAGCACTCTTAAGCTTTTACAGCAATTTTCATGTGTGTTTAAAACTTTGAAGTGCTTTTCTGTAAAATTTGACTTTTACCTAAGGGATTATTCGTAGGGACCGTCGATTTGATGTTTCGAGAAAATGTCACGCAACTCAAATGTTCACTGTTGGTCGTGTTCTTACAATTTGTGATACAAAGTCCGGTGGTAGCCTACAAAACAATATTACTTGGACACTCTTCACGCACGCGTATCTATACATAAACTAACAAAAAATAACTTGAATCACCCTTTTCAGGTACGGAATATTGAATATAAAGACCCAATTGAAGAGGAATGGGATAAGTTTCAGAAGGAAATAAAGGAAGAAGCAACCGCATCAGCAGAAATTATTGCTGGAGAGCAGGAAGAAGCAACAGCTGAAAGACAAATTGATGAAATCGATGAACAAATCAGGATTTGGTCAAAGTTGGTATAATTCTATTAAGGTGAAAGCGCTGGGATAGCGATATTCGTGGGCTACCCTAGCGCATCCCCTTTAATTACAATCGCTTAGGGAGAAATCTTGATGACTTACCTGTATTTATTTTTATAGAGTTTTAGACCTGGAGTTAAAAAAGGATGAGACTAAAAAAACAAAACAAGACATGGAAAAAATGAGTGAAGACGACCATGGAGATTCAGATAATGAAGATGATATTGATGAATTCTTAGACTGGCGAGCGAAAAAGTCGTATACTTAAAACACTCTGTCATATTATAATGTACATTTATTTAGACGAGATTTCACATACGGTTGAGGTTTTATTTATACCATTCGTCGAAAATAGTGGCGATCAGAACTCCAATCGAATGAGACTTAATCACTAGGGTTCTGCCTCTGAAATTGATTGGTGACCTGTCTAATAGAAAACAAATTGTTAGGCTTGATAGTTAATTAAGCTTGGAAGAGTCTGTTGAATATGTTGTACCACAGGGTGGTATTTTAGGCCGCACCCTGTTTCTTATAAAATAGGTCTGGTTTTTTTTTTAGGTACCTACCTATAAAGTTGTAGTAAAATTTCTTTGCCCGTACTGTTTGTAGGTATCTGGCTGGTTGTGATACCATTAAATAGATGACATTTAAAAAAATAAAAAGTAATAACGATTACACGCTATTTTTCTATTGTTTTTCTGTCCGCCAAAATGAGCGAATCTAACTTCGATCAATAATAGCACTAGATTCAGGATCAAGAACAAAAACAAGTCGCTGAAGTGGCCACGTTTACACAAACATAAACATCTACATGTCATACTACCAACTATAGAAAAAGGTTTTATAATATTAACAACATCAGTTCATTATAAACTTTAACACTCAAGCACAAAGTTTAATTACGATTGCAAAATATTTATATGTAAGTCCATAGATAAAAGATTAGTCTCACTGCGCTCGACTAGATACCGCTCTATCCAAAAACAATAGCTCCGTGAATGCGGCAACTCATTATTGTAGTGTGTGTAAGACATCGCCACTTGACATTTTGTCAGTTGACATTGACTACTAGTGTGCGTGAAGATTGTGTTACCAGCTGCTCAACTGCTACCCTAGTTAATGGGAAAAATATTTTATGCTGTGGTCTATTAGTTATAAATAATGTAGCTCAGAAAATACTTAAAACTGAACAATAAATTAAAAGCGAATGTATAAATATATTTGTGTATACGTTAGGTGTAGGTTTCTTCTTTATAAAATGAAAGGTAGGTATGTATAACAATGATTAGAAGATAAAAAAATATAATGAATTAATTATTAAAAATGATTCTAATGTGTTCTCTCACGTATCTTTCATCCCCTCGAATAATTTTTTCGCAAATATTTTTGATGTACAGACACGAAGTTTACATTTCATGAACATGAGTCGAAATACGAAAAATAAAGTTGGTTTTCCCGTAGTAAGTCAATCAGCTGATTGCGCATTTTTTTTATGGGAAGACGGTTTTTTTTTAAAAAAACGGTCTATGTTCCTTGGGGAAAGTTGTTCAGTTTCATGGATAGAATCACCCCTTGAAATAGTGTCAGTAAACATTTTTACCTTATGTGTATAGATTACAAAAATAAACATTAAATAATTTATAGAACTAGGTTAAGTATATAATAACTAGGTTAGATAAATGAAATAGGTTATATAATAAAATACAAAAACCAATTAATTCACATTATAAAAATCTCATTCACGGGGAACTTGATTCTTGTATACGCGGCAACACTGAATGGCGTTTACGGTTCATGTTATTTTATGTTGAAATTTTGAAATTATACGATACATAATGATGGTATGTGATCCCAGTGTCCTTCTTATTTCTTGTAGTATTATTTTTATACAGTTTCACTATGAAAACTGGCATTTTACTTCGAATTATGCCCAAAATTTAATAAAACATTTGGCACATACACGTCACACACAGCTTGCAGGGTGACTGGCTCGGGTACGCCGATTTCGGCGTAGTATTTTTTGCCGCATTTGACAAGTACTCCGGCGGTATCTAGTCGAGCGCAGCGAGACTAATCATTTATCTATGTGTAAGTCCTTCTGTCATCGGAGAAATGTAAAAGCAATGGACAGCGAGAGTCCGCGAAAGCTGCTTCAAAACGTGGGATTTCGTTTTAAAAAATCTCAATCCAATCGGAAGGTTCTTGGAGCGTAATGAAATATCAGCTTGGAGAGCTAAGTACTTGCATGCAGTGGATAAAAATAATGAATCTCCCCAGCCCCGGCCCATAATTAATTTAGATGAGACCTATATTCACTCTTCGCATACATCGGGTAAATGTTGGCAAGGAGAGGGTGAAGACGGAGTATTGGAGCCTGTATCGAAAGGGCAAAGATATATTATTGTTCATGCGGGAGGAGATACTGGATTTGTTATAAATGCACTACTTGTGTTTAAATCAAACACAAAAAGTGGTGATTATCATGACGAGATGAATAGTACCAACTTTAAAAAGTGGGTTACTGAAAAACTTGTGACTAATTTACGAGAGCCATCCATAATAGTGATGGATAATGCTCCTTATCACCGTATTTGTGTGAATAAAGTCCCAAATACGAAATCCTTAAAAAAAGATATGCAATTATGGTTGACCCAAAATAAAATTGACTACGGAGAGAATTTGACTAAACCTCCGCTTTTAGAAATAATTAAGAGAAACAAGCCTGAACCTGTATATGAGATTGAAAAAATTTTAGAAGACAATAGACACAAATGCTTATAATTACCACCTTATCACTGTGATCTCAATCCCATTGAACACATATGGAGCACGATGAAAAGAAAAGTTGCTGATGTAAATATTGAGCACAAAAATGCTGAAATTCCCCGCCTAGTTAGAGAAGTTTTTGACGCTATTACAGTTCATGAGTGGGCACAGCATTGTAAACACGTTCGCAGGTTAGAAGGAGAATACTTAAAACATGATTTGTATTTAGATAAACCTTTTATTATAGAAGTGGTAAGTGACACTGAAACCGAAAGCGATAGTGATAATGATGATAGTGGTACGGAAATAAGCGGAGTATGGCCTCACAACCAGGATGAAGTTGTGTATGGGCAGGTTCATCTAAAGATCACAATTACTGTAAACCTGGTTTTCAATAAATTATTGTAAAGCAATTTGTTTTTTTTGTATTACACTATACTACCACTAGGTACCACTGCTAATTATAATTAGTCAAATCTGGTGTTAGGGGTTAGGTACGGTTTACCGTGGCCCTGGCGCACAGGCAACTGAAGGAACACGGGTGGGTTTTAGTCAGTAAGAGTCTGACACGCCCTTCCGCTCCGCCCAGAGCGGGAGAGGTCATTTGATGATTTCCCACCCAAAAAAAGGGGTTAGGTACGGTCATAAATAAATGCTAGATATCCAGGTATCTCTTGCAGGGTAGTGTACATACTTAACTTCGCATTAAATGAAAGTTGTATCCCCCCCGTGGAACATTTTATCTGCTGAATTTCCACTTCATTGGATTACTTTTTAGATAAAGCCATTGTTTATTGCTGAGACTAAACTGTTAGCGTACCTACGTAACTGTAAATTATCAAATTCTTTTTATTTTTTTTATATAGGTACAAGCTGACCCGACAGACGTTGTCCTGTCTTAACTATGAATGTCCTAGTGTCGTTTAGTTTTAGTTTTGACTATTCACTAAAACTAAAACTATCGACTCATTTATCAACCGATCCATCTGTGTTATACGATATTTGCAGCGCACATTCTGTCAATCGCTGACAGTTCTTTCAAACAACTGACAGTTATGTAAAATTAATATTGGCTTTAGGTTTTCTTAAATTTTATAACGTTCCGATCAAATTCCTTATTTTTTTAATTCATAAGATCTTTCTCCTGAAAATAAGGAACACAACAAAAAAAATGTGATATCGGTCCAGCCGTTCACGCGTGATGGCGTGACCAAGGGAAATAGGGATTCATTTTTGTATATACGAGGGCGGCACTGAAAATTTCGGGAATCAAGGAAGTGACACAACATTACTATTTAAAAATGTATTTATTGCTTTTCGAAGTATTCTCCGCGAAATTTGACACATTTTTCCATACGATGGAACCAATCATTGAAGCAACCATTCCATTCGGAAGTTGGGGTCTCCAAAATGGCCGTTTTGTAGGCGTCCACAGCTTCTTCAGGTGATGAAAATCTCTGTCCACGCAATTTATTCTTTATTTTAGGGAAAGTATAGAAATCATTAGGGCTTAGGTCGGGGCTCTACGGCGGATGGTCTAATAATTCTATGTTTTCTTGCTCTAAAACTCTTTTGTTCTGTGCGCGGTGTGAGAACTCGCATTGTCGTGATGGAGGATGATGCGGCGGTTGCAGTTCTCTTTACGGAGTTCAGAAACGACCTGTGGCAAACAAATGCTAGCATACCATTCTGCATTAACCGTTCTTTGTCCCTCAAGAGGAATAGTCGTAACATGGCCGGTTTTGGAGACAAACGTGGCCACCATTTTTTTTTGCAACATTCCGTGAACCGACAAGTTTTGTTGGTTTTAACTCATTTTCGAACACCCAAACTCGTGACTGGTTTTTTGTTTCGGGTTCGTACGCGTATATCCAGGATTCGTCACCTGATACGATGTTGTATACAGCATTTGAGGATCCTGCGTGGAATCTTTCGAGAGTTCTGATGCACCAAGTAACGCGAGCCGCTTTTTGCTCTTCACAGAGCGAATGCGGTATCCATCGGGAAAACGACTTTTTTACACCTAATTGTTCATGCAAGATTATTTGTATTTGACTCATGCCAATGTCTAAAGTTGCCTGAATTTCGCAGTAGTTATGTCACATGTCGATCTTAATCAGCTTACGTACAGCATCAACGTTTTCTTGGGTGACTGCAGTTTTTGGATGACCTTGACGGGGATCATCACTGAGCTTGACACGTCCACGTTGAAATTCAGCAAACCAGCGATAAATTGTGGTTTTGGATGGGGCTTCATCACCAAATGCAGAAATCATCCGGTCAACACACTGTTTTTGTGTTAAACCACTTCGAAAGTCATAATAAATCATCGCTCTTGAATTTTCTCGAGTCAATTCCATTTTCTCAACGACTAAACAAGTTTGACAAAACCTTGTGACAAGACCGAGAATCTTTTTTTAAATAAATAAATGGTATTCGATTTTTAAAACCAAGGAGTTTTCAATTAAAAAGATTTTAATATGACAGGAACAGTGGAAATATTCCAATCCCGATACTTTTAGTGCAGTCCTCGTATAGATCATTGTTTTTAATTTGTAAAAACTGTAATTCTTATTTAACGATTATGTCTAATGTGAAATTTCCTTCTTGAAAACTTACTCAATTTTGGGCACCTTATATTAATTAGCAACACTGAATCGACGGTGCCGCCCTCTTTCAGTTCACAGATAAGTTGGTAGGAGCATACTCAAAGTCAAAGTCGACATGACAACTTTCTGACGGGGTGCGGCTTCCAATCCGAGAAGCGAGAGACTTCACTCATGAGTTCAAATTAGTGTTGGCAAGAGTTTTTATTTGTAAAACATAGGTATTGGTCATCAGGCCAGGCTTCATACAAAAATGCCCATCATTCTTAATGTATTTACAGAATTAATAAAATCATCAATATAACTCTCGCAACAAGCATTTTCAATGTACACACGGCTTCATATCATGATATACATTTCCAGTATAAGCTGACCTCTCATTTTACGGAAATCTTATACAATACGAAATCAGCTAAAACTGGAAATGTGTAGCTTGATGTAGCCGTGTATACATGAATTTATCTCTAAACTTTACAATGGCAATAAGCTTAAAAATTACCGGGAAAACATCTTTATTGATCCAATACCCTCGCGGGTAACCGAAATTGTCACTGGTCAATATCTGTGTTGAGGAATTGAGATTTTGACATCGCTGGCGAGTCGCCGACGATGAAGGCCACTGCCCTAAGTGCGCGCAAAATAAGTCTGCGCACATTTTTGACCTTCAGGCGCTGTTAGCACTTTCGGTATAATGACGGCGATTATTTAATTTGGAAAACACGGAACACCGCCTACTCTCTTGACACCTGATATAAATGTCGAGATGGCGGCAATCGATTGTTTCCGATTTCGGACGTACGCACTATAGCATAACGGCTGGCTGGTATAATCAGACAATAGACTACTAGATTCAGACTACTTCAGATAGAGGCGGTGGTGATGGCGGACTACCATCGGAGACATCGGACTGCTGCTATTAGTTGACATTAATTTCGGTGGCGATGGCGGACAGTTTGACGGTAATATTGCATGTACTACTAAGTCCTTTCACAGTTAGTGATTCACAAAAAACTCATCTCACTTTACCACTCAGTCATAACTCATAACCTTGCACTCGCCATAAAAATATGTATAAAAAAAAACCTTGCACTCAGCTCAGCAAATTTTTTTTTTTTTGTATCTTTGTGGCCTGGTTGCTAAGACCTTTTAGCTAAGTCTTTAGTTAGCTCAGCTCTAGTAGCGACTTGACCACAGAGTACTTAAACATGACATTGGACATGACGGACTTGACAGTTATGGCCGGATGACATTCATTCATTACATGAATGATTCGACATTTGTTTGACAGCAAAAAATAAAATTTGTTTTGTGCTTGTTGTTTTCATGATTTTTTTATTATTATCGCACTTCTCTTTAAATTTCAATATTGATTAAACGTAAATTCTCAAGACGTTAACTTTTACTAAAATGGCAAGTGAAGACACTGTACAGTTTCGGCAGTTTATAGGTCGACTGCAGAGAGAAGAGCAAAGGCCGGCTGCATTAAATGATATCAAAAACTTATTTGCTTTCAAGCCTGCTGGTGAAGCTATCACTACAATAAGAGATGTTGGAATATCCAAAATCGTTCAATGTCTCAACGTCTCAAACGCGTATGTCACCCTTTCCTAGATTTCTCCTTGTTTTATTTACCTGCTTTTTGGACTAACTGTATCACTTTTAAGTTGTTAACATTTTACAGATCTCATGTAGACTTAACATGCGATGTCTTAAGAACATGTTTCGAGAAGTTTCAAGCTGGAGATGTGGTGAAAAATTTCACAAGTCATATCATGTACTTGCTTCGTCATGAAAAAAGTTGTGTGCGGAGACTTGCTATTGATCAAGTCAGTAATATACTGTTATTTCTGTTGGGAACAAAAAATAAGAGTTAATAATGATTTTTAATAATTTTCGTGATTGATGATACTATTATATTTACAGGTTCGGAAGGCGGTTTCTACTGACCCCAACTTACTGCCTGTACCACAGTATATTGATGTGTTTGTTGCTACAGCGCAACTAGTCAGTGATACAGATGGAGGTGTAGCCAATGAAGCTGTTTTGATAACTTCAAATTTACCAGTTGAGGCTTATCCTAAAGTTTTAGAGGAAATGCGTATTGCACTTCAGTACAACAGCAGCAGCAAGTGTAATGTTTTTGAGGTAGTTACTCATCTGGCAATTTTATAAAAACACCTATCTAAATAGATCCCTTTCCTCCAAGTATCTTGAATCATTGATTGATTAGGTATATTAGACAAGAGCTTTATTTTTTCAGGTTGTTGTACATATCTCAACAAAATCTTATGAGCTGTTTAAGCTATGTGCTGACTTGAAATATGTTGATTTCATGGTATCAGAATTGCATACAGATGATGTACTGTACCAAGTGAACATACTGGAATTGTTATCAAGATTGGTAGTCAAACCTCATGGCATCAATTATCTAATGAAAAATGGAGAACTTTCGAGGATTTTGGGCTATGTTACAGAGCTAAAAACTAATCCACTTCGTGGATTATTAATACCAGGTACTATTTTAACATTTTGATAAAATTGTAATAATCATATTATTATCAACTTGCTGTAAAAAGGTCTGAAATAATTAGTGTCGATAGCACCTTTGAGCTGATTTGGTTGACTGGCTGAATTTATGAACTTAAAAAGTTTTTATTGTCTTCAGGTTACATGAAGTTCTTTGGATGCATTGCCCACAGCTACCCAAAAGAAATTTTCGAAAAACATTCTGTTGTTTTTGATACATTATTTGAAACAATTCAATCTGGTGATAAAACTAATTTGCCAGTTGCTCTGGATACTTTAGGATTTATTGGCACAACTGTGGAAGGAAAATTATGCTTAGCTGCACTAGGTATGTATGCTACAGTTCTGCATGTATATTCTCATATGTGTAGGCAAACAACATTTAAATAAAATATATATATTTTTTTGTAGGCAGTAAGTATACTCAAGCTGTTGATAGTGTGAGTCAGCTCATCAGAAACAGTGACAGTGATATCAAGATACGCGCTTTACACTGTTTTGCTGGGCTAATGAGCATAGAAAAAGATCCAGCAGTACGGGCCATTAATGCCACCCCAGGCCCTACACAAATGGTTTCAACTCCTGTAGACCACAGGGTCACATTAATGACCCGCGAATGGTTCAGGACATTGGATTCTAAACCTATGGAAACTTTATTTGATATCTGCAAAAATCCATTTCCTGATATAAAACAAGCTGCATTTGTACTATTGGATGCTGTTTGTCAACACCAATGGGGTGAAGAAATGGTAGCTCGAGCTGCAGGTAATTTATTGTTATTAATTTAATTAAGCCACATATTTATGTAGGTATTATGTTGTAGTAACTTTAGTTAGATTATAAAATCTGCTGGAATCAATGATGTGTAGGGAAATCTACTACTAGTTGTAGTATCTACTACTAATGTACTAATCTACTAGTCTACTGATTCTTGATGTGTTGACAATGAGTGCAAGTATTTTTACCTAAAGTGATTTAAAAAACAATAACTTTAGAGGTTGAATAATTTGAAATTAAACCATTTTTAGTTTCAAAAGTTTAATCATATGTTTTACTTTATTTTACTAAAGAATACAAAACATAAGAATATTAAATAAATTGTGGAGGTCAAATACAGTAATTAAAAATAGATCTTAACAAATAAATAAATTATATTCCTACTTTGCAGGTTTTATTGAATTCCTTCTGGATCGGTCAACAGTTTACACAAAAGAAACCAATGAAGCAAAGTATGACATTATCAAGAGGTTGGCTCATTCACCTGCATTTGATACTGTGATTGTAGGGAGACTTCATATGTATGTTGAACAAGGTCCATTTTATTCTGAAAGTCAGTTGGAAGTGGCAATTGAAGAAGGAGACTGAATAATGTAACTAAAAAAGTGTTTGTGGGGGTAAATACGCGACTTTTATTGTAACAATTTCAATACACTTCTATAGGAAAATAAGACATTCGTAAATGTGATTCATGGCAAAATATATTTTTATAAGGGGGGGGGGGGGGGGACAAAGGAATTGTGGTAGACGCTGCATAATAGTGGTTTATATTTGGCACTCGAGTGTTATGACATTGTTATTATATTTGTTGAATTTAAATGATACGAGATGCGTTTTGGTTTCAATAAAAAATGTCACTTTATAATTCAGTACATAATAAAAATTATCTCCTTCTTTTATTTTTCTTTGATGTTTCTGTATTCACAGATTTCCTTTTAGTTGCCTTTTTTTTGCTGCCACCGCCGTACTTAGCAGCTAAATCATCAATAAAGGAGTCTATTTGTTGAGCCCTTGATTTTTGTTTTTGTTGTATCATCAGTTCTAGGCTATTAGGGCCTGTAAAAAAACAAAAATAATGAATACTCGTAAACATTAAAATATGTGTTAGTATTTTACATAAACACTAAACATTATGCCTGTATTCCCCGAAGGGTTAGACAGAGGTGTACCATGTGTGCACCCACATTTCGCCAATTATGTTTTATTTCCATATAATAGTGGGCGAGCATATTGCTATCAAACAGGCACAAATCCAGGCTGCTACTGAGAAATTCCAGATGAAACAATCCAATATCACTTTGGCTGACCTGGAAATCGCACCCACAACCTCATGCTTAGCAATAGCACTTGTGACAGTAACCCAATGAGGTAGTCAATATAAGATATGTAAAATAAATAAATTATATACCTGAATCCATTTGTAACTCCTTTTGCATTTCTTCAGCTAGTTTAGCTTCCCTCTCCTCTTTAGCGATTCTTCTGAGTCGCTTTTTAGCTGGCTCATTAGTAAATATTTTGTATTCCGGTACTTCTCCAGTCTTTATCATTTCCTAAAATGCAATTATCCATTTGTAATTTTGTACATTGATGAATCTTTATGTTTGGATAAAATATTAAAAGCTATTAATAACTGTTTAAAATTTTGTCTCTTAAATTTTAATAATTGTAATATAAATACAAAATATAATCAGATTATGAAATGTTAAAAACCAAATACCAAAATACCAATGACGAAATTAAGTGCTTTGATTTCATACTATTTAATAAACTTTAATTTGTAGTAAGTTAACACACAGTTAGCAAAGAAGTTACTAAACTGTTAATGGTTAGTTTAACAGATATTTTAAAAGAAAATTGCATCTTTACATTGAGAAGCTCCCTAATTCTTGGTTCTTGGTCAGTTCTTGCAAATTGTACATGGTCCACAATGTAATTCATGTCACCCTTGGCAGTTAAATAAACTTGCTTGATGTCCTCTTTTTCCACTGCTGAGCCTGTGAAATGATAAATTTGGTACCCATACAAAGTAGGTTATTTTTTTTTCTTAAATTACAACAAATACAAATTGCCTGAATTCACCAAAGGGTTAGGCAGAGGTGTAGCTATAGTTCACCCACAGTTTGCCAGTTATGTTTCAAGTCCCTTAAAATAGGGGGTGAGCCATTTCCATCAACACAAATTCAGGGAATCCAATTTTAGGTTTTTTTATACTTACCAACATATTCTTTCTCATAAGCCCTAATGTCTTCATCAGTGATTTTCTTAAACAAGACTCGCCAGTAACCTGACCAGTCTCGATCAATAATAACATTAAAGTCTTCATCATCTACACATTTAGTCTCATCATATAGGGTCCTCTTGTCTTTATCAGTGAGAATGGCATGGATACTTCCCAAAACTTTGAATTTCTCTGTTGCTTCAAGTTTTTCATCTTCTTCTACTCTATCTGGATGTACTTTCAGTGACAAGCGGTGATATGCCTTTTTGACTGCAATTAAAAGTGATATTTACATAAATTCTATTAACATGTAGGTACTATAATGAAATATATTTATATTATTAATTTTACTATCACTCTTTTAATAAGCAGTCTTTTAAAGCCAGCCATATCAGCAACAGACAGCAAAATGTCATGGGCTGTCATGAAGAAACTGGATTATTAAACTTAAAGTTTAAAATATTATTTATTCGACAGTCCTTATATACCTTCTTTGTCTGAGGCAGTTTCAGAAATTTGTAAAACTTCATATAGGTTCGAGGTTTGGAAGTATTTTTCACACAATTCTAGGAGACCCATATCGCCGTTTTACAAAGGTGAGATGAAAGGAAAGCAAGTGTTAATTCGAATTTCTGAATATCAATAATCTACCAACAAACGCGCCAATTTAACCGGTAAGTAAACCGGGTAATCTAACTTACAGCGCATGCCAAAATGACGTTTTTTGAAGTGTTGCCAGATGTGAAAGTGTTCTATGCTTAGATTCATCTACGATGCCATGCATGGAAATAATAGGTACAGTCCGATACGGATCTAAATGAACGTGGTGAAATAGAGAACTAACATGCGTACTGAGGGTGACATTTTCCTTCCTGGGCTAACTAGTCGCGAGTTCGCGACTAGTTAGCGACGCTGTCGCAAACTACCGATCGCTAAATATTAAGGTGAATCCTTAGTTTTAGCCCACAAAATTCAAAATTTCTTTAGTTTTTTTGCAAATTGCAGTTCTGGTTTACGTCGTATGTTGGTCAAAATGCGATTCGCGCCTATGGGAATTATATATTTATCGAATAATAATCATCAATTTCAAAACAATCGTCAAATTCAAAGAAGATTTGAATTTGCCGGGCAACAACGGTAATACCGGCGTGGCCGACATATCTATGCCAGCCGCGCCGGTATTACCGATTTTAAGTGTACTACGCATGGTTCCATGATATTTTATTTTAGCAATATCTTATTGAGTAGAGTTTAAAAAGTTAAGCTAACCAGCTTCGGTTACACGCAGCAGTTTGCACGCGCAAATAGGCTGCTGCTTGTAGCTGAAGCTTAAGTTCGCTTCATTTCAACGACCGAACGAGAGGATAAACAAAGACAAAGTAAACTTTATTAACTTTGCTTTCCCGGAGATGTGTGGATTCCATCTAAAACCTCGAAGCCTTAGGAGTATTTACGGAATGAGGCATGGATTCACATTAGTTTCACCCATACGGTCACCATAATTTTACTTTTTATCGGTGTGAATTAATCTTGGTAAAATCCCTCTGCTTTTACCAGATATCTAGGGATTCCAATTTTATCCATGACTTTATCTACATACTATGTCACAATTGTATGTAGTGCATTGTGTGGCCATCACTTTTATGCCGCGTTTCCACGGCCCATGAACTGATAAGCTGCGCCAGGCGTAGTAACGCCTGTCAATGCCTGTTGCGGCCCGTGCCAAACATTGCCATATAAATAAATCAAAAAGAAATGTGCCCGTGCAGGCCGTACAGGCCGCGACAGGTGCCCCCGCACCGCGCCAGACCTCCCCGCCGTGCCTTTGAACTTACCGACTCCCGACAAATCGGACGGGCGGCGATGGGCTGTCGCAGGCCTCATCGGATGCGACGCTTCCCACGGCGCGCGGCGTGCCCGTCTGGCCGGTCTGGCCTGGCGCGGCGCAGCCTGTGAGAAAGCGGCCGTGGCGTGCGGCACCAAGCTCTCGATTTTACACAAAAAATAACTACTTTGGGTTGGTACCTTAAGATCTTCTCGTGTCGGCACGAACTACATATTTTAATATGAGAAAAGATCATGTCTTGGTTGCTATTTGAGTTTTGCCGCGTTTTGCGCTCGGACGTGTCTATGTTCGATTCGGTCTTAATAATAATAATAAATATTTTATATTTCTAAATGTTTTTCATGTGTTTAGAAAATATTTACACAACAGAATGAGTATTACTGAATGAGGCATTTAGTGACTTTATCGATTTTCACCTTATTTTCATCCTTGGTCATCATACTTTAGTTTTTGTCGGAGTGAATTAGTCTTGTTGTTGAATCTTTTTTTTAAGTAAATGTCTTGTAGGAAACTATTTACAAAAACGGATACGGAAAAAAACACAAAGGCCGCGCTAAAAGACATCTTGAGCTATGGGTGTTTTATCTAATTTAATAACGTAATAATAATAAAAATAATCAAGTCACATGCAATACATAAGAGAGATTTATTAAAATTGTTTAAGCTATTTAGTGATATAAAAAGTAGGTACATACGAGTATCAATTTGAGTCTATTCTTCCCATCAAATTGGTTAATTACATCGTCGATAAGACAATCAAAGGTGAGTGTTCAGCAGAGCCAAAATGTCGACCCTCCTTCATTGTCGACCTTAGCCATGTCTTTGTATGCTGCAAATGCTGCAATGTTGGAAAGCTTCTTTCACTGTGGCTTCTTTCTACTGTAGCAATAGATACAGGTGGACAAGCAAATATTTTGTACAGCGTGTGCAAAGTAGGTTATTCACATCTGGGACAAACAGACAACGCATGTAGTATTAAAGATGTGAATACTTAAATAAGAATAAGGAATCTTACAATTCAAAGCATTTAACAGAATATTTCATTCACAACCTGATGATGACTTTTCTGATAGGTTCGATCAATTTGAGACTAAAATAATGTCGATTTTAACCAATATGTCCCAAACACAAACTGATAAATTGGACAAAATATCTCAACAAGTTTCTACAATAACAAACCAAATTTCTCAAATTAAAATTACTACAGATCAACTTTCTTTGGAACAAAATAGGGTGAAGAATGAATTAACCAAATTGGAATCTTCAAAACTTGATTTGGTGTATAAAATTGCTAACTTGACAAATGACGTTGATAACTTGAAAGCTTCAACTTCTGGCAATACACAGTCTACAGTACAGTATCTTTCCCCATGAAAACATGATCTCTGAGATCCATGAGCGCTTCCAACGAGAAAAAAACATAGTCGTGAGTGACTTACAAGAAATTAACTCTGGAGATTCGGCCGAAAGAAGCAAATACGATAAACAAGAAGTTATAAAAATCATTAAGTTAGCTGACCCGAATTGTCTTGAGCCTCCGAAATGTTTTCGATTGGATAAATATAACAGTAACAAATCGCGTCCCATAAAAAATTGTTTTGCTTCTGCGGATACAGCTAAATCAATACTACGCAATAAAAATAACATTTATAAAGAGATTCAAAACATCAAATGTTACTCCGACCAAACACCACTACAGAAAGAAGAATTGTTAAAATTACGCGTTGAACTAAATAAAAGAACAGAAGAAGGCGAGGAAAACCTTGCTATCAAATATATTACGGGTGTTCACAAAATCATCTAAAATCCACCAAAAAACTGACGCAAACTGAAGTTAACCGAAGAGATACACCCCTAAGTAATCTCACATACCAATTATCGAATACTCATACTAATGTTATCAACAATAAGAAATCCCTGAAATGTTTATACGCTAAAGTACGAAGTATAGTCAGCCCAGGGGAAATAGATGAACAGTACCCTAATTACGTAACACACTATCTATCACAACCTGCATCATTTTGAAGCCTATTGCTAATCCATTGCTCCATATGTTCGAAAAATTTGTCGGCTCAACAACGTAAATAACGCAATGAATGTTGTTGAACTGTCAAAATGAAACCCATTCCTATTGTTAGTGTGTTACGTAATTACCCTGCTGAAATGTATAATCCAATCTGTCCCAAGCACTTTACACCTAATATTACTGACCGAAACATGGATAGAATGTGACTCTGAAGCTGAGAGTGTTATGCTATCGGACTACACCCACTACTACAATTACCGCACCAGTGGTAGAGGAGGGGGCGTCTCGATTTACGTACATACCACTCTTCAGCACAATCTCATCGAAGAACTATGTGAAAATGACAACCATTTTCTATGGATTTATCTCAACAGATTTACCTTAGACATTGGTGTTATTTACAAGCCGGAGAGAACGAACAATGATAATTTTCTAGAAACATACTCGCTGCAGCTGCAAAAACAAAAACGGGCAGTTTTATTCGGAGATTTCAACTACAACTTGCTGAAAATGAGCCAAGTAACCACCAACTACAAAATGATGCTGTAAGAAAATGGATTTGAAATTATGAATAAAATAAACCCTACATTTTGTACAAGAGAGACACAGAGTACTAAAACAATCCTTGACCATGTCAGCACCAATCTCAAGAATAACAAATTCCATCTAGCCGTTGTAAATTCCGCGATTTCTGATCACAAACATTTATATCTAGAAATACATAAACACAAACCAGAAAACATGAATAAAATTACATACACTACTATGGATTATGATAAACTATAGAAGACAGTGGATCAGGTACTTTTCCAGGATGATGGTTTGAAATACGAACAACTTGAGGGAAAACTAACAAAAGCGGTAAAACAAAGCAGGATTATCAAAACAAAAATACAAAACCCACCAAAATCGGACTGGATCAACAAAAATATTATCAATTCAATTAACAGACGAAACCAAATATTAAGTGCCCGCTATACGACAGCATTCGAAGAAAGGAAAGAAGAGGATGAAAACATAGAGACAGAATTGTTAAAAGCAAAAAAGGAAGTCCGAGAAAAAATACAAGATGCTAAAAGTAGATACTATTACAAAGCTTTCAAAAATTGTAATATAAAACCACTTAAAATGTGGCAATTAATTAACTCTTTGAACCTAAACAAAAAAAAACAAAAAATAGCATTGTCCCATCCAAACTTGAGACGCAATCGGGATGTATTACCGAAGTATCTGATGTATAGAACTGCTTTACCTCCTTCTTTGCCAATATAGGTGCTGTCTTAGCTAATAAAATACCACTCAAATATCACGATAGTGGAGCATACAAACAGCTGTACAGCAATAAAATTGAATTTAAATATACTGACCTATCAGAATTTGCCCCTGCTTCCTTAATTGAAGTTAGTAAGATAATCGACAACCTAAATACGAATACGACAACTGGTCTCGATGGCATATCTTGCAAGTCTCTTAAATGTGTTAAAAATCTAGTACTTGAGAAGTTAACTACCTGCATTAACCATTGCCCTAAATCTGGATATTTTCCTGATTCCCTCAAGATACCTAAAGTGAGCCCAATTTTTAAACCTGGAAATAAATCTGTCCCGGTTAATTATCGCCCTATCTCGGTAATACCAGTGATTTCTAAAATTTTCGAAATTTAAAAATATAATAGCTATAATCGTTTGGAAAGATATTTGAGCTTTAATAACTTCTTCTACCATCAACAGTATGGCTTCCGCTCCAAATCAAATTTACACTATCTGCCTGTATAGACCTTGTAACTAACCTGAAATGTAAAATAGACAAAAAACAAATAGCTCTTAGTATATTTATAGATTTTAAAAAGGCGTTCGACACGATAAGCCACAAACTTCTTCTTCAAAAACTACATGATATTGGCATTAAAGAAATTGCACATAAAATAATTGAATCATACCTCTCTAATAGATACCAGACAGTTAAAATTGGTGAGCCCAAAAGCACCCCTGAATTAATAACATACGGGTTTCCACAAGGTTCCCTTCTTGGGCCCTTGCTTTTCTTAAAATACATTAAAAATATAAAAGACCTAAACTTAGCTGCAGATGTAACGCTATACGCTGATGACACCTGTCTCTTTTACTTTGGCAATAAAATTCAAGCAATCTTTAGTCGAGCCCAAGAAGACCTTATTACCTTATTTACTTGGTTTCGATATAATTTGCTAACCATGTGACTAAGACCAACTTTATGATATTTAGTGCTAAAAATTACACGTTAATAATGAACCGTTAACTAAAGTAGAATCAGTAAAATACCTTGGTCTAATCTTAGATAAACACCTTATCTGGAAGCCACACTTGGACAAAATGCGTTCAAAATTATCATCATTGATGGGGACACTACGAGGTACCGTCCGTTGCTTTCTCAAAGCAGTAAAGTACATAATTTATAATTCCCTTGTAAAATCCCACCTGACCCACTTAATTGAAGTCTAGGGCTATGCAGCTAAAACTAACTTACAAAATTTACAAATCGCTCAAAATAAAATCATTAAATTACTTTTTCATATTAATTACTTAACGCCAACCGAAACAGTTTTTCATAAAACCAAATTAATGACAATTGCTCAAATATATAAATTCCATACCTGCATCCTTATACGGAGGATACTGACAAAATATACACATTCGTAAATAGTTTTTACTAAAAATGCGCAAATTCAGACCCGGTTACTGAGAAATGCTAACGATATTTGCCTATACAGTAGACCTAGCAACCAACTACGGTACGAGAAATGTTAAGTATGAGGGTGCCAAAATGTATAACGAATTGCCGAAAGACATTAAGGAAATACAATCTTTTCCCCTATTTAAAATTCCACATAATGAAAAGTTTCTAATTATCTTAGTGTAAGTATTTCGAATATTTACATATACTTTAATATTAATAATAAAATCTATACGAGTATAGTTACGTGTGCAGAACAAATACAATAACGAATACTTAATGTAAAATTAAAACGAAGTCTAAATAAAAAATAAAATAAAAACATTAAAAACTTAACTATTATGCTTTCAATAGCAACTATGTTGTCATAGTTGCTATTGAAAGCAATTGTGTTCAGAATTTCAGATACGTAATATGGACTCAATGGTCTCAATATTTAAAAAAAAAATACCTTCTAAACTCGATCTCTTACAGCATAGTTTTTTTTTTACTAACGTAATAATACACTCCTACCAACTTATCTGTAAAATGGCGAAAATTGGAACTACGGCCGTCATGTTGAAATGTAATTCGATTGTCAGTGTTTACTACATTCGGGTTCTCTGGTTGTTTTGTCGTGATATTGCTGAATTTATAAATTTAAGTATGCTATTAAAAGTGATGCTCGAAACATTATTCTAAAGGTTAAAACCTTATTTGAAGAAGAAGCTCGGGCGGGGTCTCCTATTAATCCATTTAATCAAATATACAAACGAATTTCGGCAGCGACAGGTTAGTGTTGTCAACTTTGTTGTTATTAATTACCCGATACTTAACTAATTATAAGTCCACGAAATAATCGTTTCTATTCTTGCTGCAGGTTAGCGTAACGGTAACGTATATCTATTAGGTAACCTGCTAAGTGAGTGAGCCAACTAACCTGCCAGATTTCAAATTTCTGCTAACTTTTATTTTATTATCTTATATTTCAGGTGTGAGTCAAGGACTAATTTAAAAAAATTCGGAAACCAGGCAAGGAGAGAAAATGTAATAGTGGATTTGTGCATGTTGATAATTTTGACATGGGAGTTATACGGAGGAAAGTACATGAATTTTATTGTGCTAAAAAAGAGGTCCCTACTGTTAAAAAGCTTCTAGAGGTCTTTAAAGACAAATATAAATTACACAGGACAGCGAAAGAGTCTGCGAAAGCTGCTTCCCATGGTGGGATTTTGTTTAAAAAATCTCAATCCAATCGGAAGGTTCTTATGGAGCGTAATGAAATATCAGCTTGGAGAGCTAAGTACTTGGATGCAGTGTATAAAAATAATAAATCTCCCCAGCCCCGGCCCATAATTTCTTTAGATGAGACCTATATTCACTCTTCGCATACATCGGGTAAATGTTGGCAAGGAGAGGGTGATGCCGGAGTATTGGAGCCTGTATCGAAAGGGCAAAGATATATTATTGTTCATGCGGAAGGAGATACTGGATTTGTTACAAATGCACTACTTGTGTTTAAATCAAACACAAAAAGTAGTGATTATCATGACGAGATGAATAGTACCAACTTTAAAAAGTGGGTTATTGAAAAACTTGTGCCTAATTTACGAGAGCCATCCATAATAGTAATGGATAATGCTCCTTATCACCGTATTTGTGTGAATAAAGTCCCAAATACGAATTCCTTAAAAAAAGATATGCAATTATGGTTGACCCAAAATAAAATTGACTACGGAGAGAATTTGACTAAACATCAGCTTTTAGAAATAATTAAGAGAAACAAGCCTGAACCTGTATATGAGATTGAAAAAAATTTAGAAGACAATAGACACAAATGCTTATATTTACCACCACTGTGATCTCAATCCCATTGAACTCATATGGAGCACAAAGAAAAGAAAAGTTGCTGATGTAAATATTGAGCACAAAAATGCTGAAATTCCCCGCCTAGTTAGAGAAGTTTTTGACGCTATTACAGTTCATGAGTGGGCACAGCATTGTAAACACGTTCGCAGGTTAGAAGGAGAATACTTAAAACATGATTTGTATTTAGATAAACCTTTTATTATAGAAATGGTAAGTGACACTGAAACCGAAAGCGATAGTGATAATGATGATAGTGGTACGGAAATAAGCGGAGTATGGCCTCACAACCAGGATGAAGTTGTGTATGCAGGTTCATCTAAAGATTACAATTTCTGTAAACCTGGTTTTCAATAAATTATTGTAAAGCAATTTGTTTTTTTTTTATTACACTACACTACCACTAGGTACCACTGCTAATTATAATTAGTCAAATCTGGTGTTAGGGGTTAGGTACGGTCATAACTAAATGCTAGACATCCAGATACCTCTTGCAGGGTAGTGTACCTACTTAATAAATAAATAATAATAAAATTGTTTATTTATCCCAATAAATAATACACACAGACACAGTTCATAACAATGCGACAAGAGTACAGTGAGCATAAAAACATAACTTGTGTACAGAAAATTTAGGTTTACAAAAAGAAAAAAAGTCTATGCATACAAGAAATAATGAACCCTGTCTCTTAAACTAGGAAACCTGTATCTTAAGAGACAGTGCTCGGCCAAAATTTAAATTTTATAAAACTAAGTATACAGGAGTGAAAGTGTGATGATCTACCAGTACAAATGAATATTAATATTAATCAAATATGTGAGAGTAATGAGGTGCGTGTGTGTGTGAGACGGGAAAGGGAGAGTGTAAAATGTTTATGTGTGTGTGAGTGTGAGTATTATGTCAAGCGAAATATGTTACTAGTAAAGACTCTGTTTTAATATAGTCCTGCTGTTTGAGCCACTCAGAGGTTTTTTATTTGACATTAAATTTATTTAGGTCTATTATGTCTAGTTCTTTCTGTATTCTTTTGAAAACATGATGGCTTAAGACATAGTATTGACGTCTTGCAAATGAGGTTTTGTACTGTACACCTGGGGGAACATATGTACGCTTTCTTGGATTAGATAGAGGTAAGCGAGCATGTATCCTCAGGACAGATTGGAGGATAAACAGCTGCCGTACCGTTAGCACTTTGCAATCAGCGTAAAGTTGTGCTGTAGGGTATCTGTAGGGTTCCCTTAACATAACTTTAAGTACAGCCCTTTGGGACCTTTCTGCTCTCATAAGATAGGGCTTCGCGGCTCCACCCCATACAGATAGACAGTAACTAATAATAGACTGGCATAGACTCAAGTACACCATTTTTAGAATGTCAGAACTGGCGGATTCTCGGAGAGATTTGAAAATATGAATCAGATGAAGTGTTCGAGAAGTTAAGGTATCTAGTTGTTTGTCCCATTTTAGTCCATCGTCTATATGCACACCCAAGTATTTGACACTGTTTGCTCTGGGAATGGGAGGGCATGAGCACGAGACTAGCTGATTCTGGCATGAGTGAGCCATTATTGTGAAACTAATGGGAGGTTTGGAGTTGGACCGGATCGCAAAGGCTATGTAATACGTCTTTTTTAGGTTTAATGTCAGCAAGTTAAGGTCAAGCCAGTTCATGATTGAAGACATTGCAAATTCGGCCTTTCGTTTCACATCCTCCCATGAGGGCCCATCAACCAGAATCGCTGTGTCATCTGAATACGCATAGATTTTACAGGCTGGTATTGACATTCTACAAAGATCATCTATGTAAATTTGAAAAAGGGTGGGGCCTAGAATGCTTCCCTGGGGGACACCGTACTGCACAAACTCTTCGTCACTGAAGCTAGAGCCAATCTTTACCAGTTGAGTGCGATTCCTCAGGTAATCTTTGAAGATTTCCAAAGCTATACCACGTACACCCAAAAACTCCAACTTGGATATTAGTTTGGGAACAGAAACTGTGTCGAAGGCTTTTGACAGGTCCAAAAATATACCAAGGCACTTTTTTCTACTGTCCAGAGTCTTGGCAATTGATAAATAAGATAAAACCTTTAGAATAAATGGTTTTAATCAGCAAAATACAAGGAAAAAGATTACAGTCGTATTTGACAGAATGTAATTATGACATTCAATTTTATTTTAAAACCATAGAAACTTTAATGAGTTTCTATATCATCACATTCTTCCAGGCTTAAAAGAGGATGATTCAGTATAGAACGTAGTCTCCGTAGCGGTCTGGAAGCCTTCGATTTCTAGTGGACGTCCCTTGAACAGTAGCTGGATTGTCAGTAGCCGTGTGATCGGTTTCTACTGTTAGGTGATCTGTCAACTGTTGCTGTTCCTCTTCTTCGTTCATACTTCGAGAATCGTAGAAGTCGTCTTCGTTAGTGTTGACTGAATCTCGGGTCTCATTAAGTACTTCAGATGTTTCCTGGATTATCTCACTATCTTGTCCTAATGGTGCTAAGTGTCGATTAGAGATAGTTGTTTCTCGACCGGATCCGGATTATTCCTATGTGCGACTTGCATATGCAAGTCGCACATAGGAATAATCCGGATTTACATGAAGTAACGTCACTTCCTCAACGACTGGTTGATATTTATTGTTACGGTTAAATTTTCGCATTAGCACATGTTCTGATTCTGCCAACCAAGTAGGTATAGAGACTCCATTCGATGATTGCCTTGTATGCGTAAACATCCGTTCATGCGGCGTACATTGAGTAGTACACAGCAAAGACCGTATTGAATGTAAAGCTTGAAGCAGAACTTGTTCCCAATTTTCTGTTACTAGATTGCGTGAACGTAGAGCCGATTGTATTGATTTCCATAAAGTTCCATTAAAACGTTCCACTTGGCCATTTCCTCTTGGATTGTACGGAGTGGTTCTACTAGAAGCAATGCCTCGTGAATTCAAGAAATTATTTAGTTCTGCCGATATGAATGAAGTTCCTCGATCCGAATGAAGGTAAGATGGCATACCAAACAACATAAATATCTCATTCGAATGTTTTATGACCGTTGTAGAACTCATATCGGCGCACGGGAACGCAAACCGAAAACGTGAATATTCATCGATTACAGTTAATATATATTTATTTCTTGTATTAGATGGTACAGGACCTTTAAAGTCAATGCTTAATCTTTCCATAGGAGAAGTAGCTTTTATTAAAATTGGATCTGGTAAGTCAGATCTATAGAATTTCGATTTTATTTCAGAACATATCCGACAGGAATTCGTCATATTCCTAATTTCTTTAGTAGAAAAAGGCAAATTTTTAGACTTTACCCAGTGATTCATGCGCGTTATTCCTGGGTGACACAAAGCTTCGTGCAATGATTTTAGTTTCTCAGTTCGTACCGGTACCGAAGCACAAACTCGTGAAAGTGCGTCAGCCACATCATTCTACTTTCCGGGACGGTACACTATGTCGTACTTGAAAGGTGCTAAGTCTAAGCGCCATCGCTGTATTTTCTCATTCTTTATTTTGCTTGTCAGTTTATTATCAAACATGAATGATACAGATCGTTGGTCAGTAATGAGACGAAATGATTTGCCAATGAGAAAATGACGCCATTTCCTTAACGATTCCACTATAGCGTAAGCTTCTTTCTCTATAGCTGAGTGGTTGAGTTCGCTATTATTTAGCGTTCTGGAAAAAAATGCAACCGGTCGATTGCATTGTGACAAAGTTGCTGCGATGGAATGATTGGATGCATCTGTTTCCACAGTGAATCATCAGTGTGTGTGTGTGTGTGAGTGTGTTTCATTGTGATCGATAGCGTGAACAGCTGATTTTGCAATATCAGATTTTAGTCTTTCGAAACTTTGAACTAATTCATTTTTCAATGGAAATATTTGTGTATGAGCGAGAGCATGAAGTCTTTCTGAGAAATTTGGGATCCATTTACTGTAAGGCGCAAACATACCTATTGCTCTTCTCAGTGATGGAACGTCGCATGGTGGTGGCAAACTCAACAGTGGTCTTAAGCGTTCCTCGTCTGGCTTAATAACGTGGTTCTCTACATTGTATCCCAGAATATTAATAGACTTTTGGGAAAACTTACTCTTTTCTTTATTGAGAGTTAATCCATATTTTTGAGCTGCTGCAAAAAATCTGTTAAGGTTTTCATCATGTTCCTCCTGCTTTATTCCACATACCGTGATGTCATCTAAATACGCATACGTTCCTTTAAGCTCTTCTTTGCGAATAACCCAGTCTATGGTTCTTTGGAAACTTGACACTCCGTTAGTGACACCAAATGGAATACGCCGAAATTGGTAAAGATTTCCAAGTGCTTCAAAAGCAGTAAAGTGACGCTCCTTTGGCAGAATCGGGACTTGATGATATGCGCTTTGTAAGTCTATAGCGCTAAACACACGATATTTTGAAATCTGTGTCACCATTTCTTCTATGTTTGGAAGTGGGTATGCATCTAAATGTGTGTATCTATTTATTGTTCGAGAATAATCGATAACGAGACGTTTCTTATGATTAGTATTCTGTGAAATGAGGACTTGAGCTCTCCAGGGTGACATACTTTCTTCAATATTTCCTTTAGCCAAAAGTTTTCTTATTTCATCTCCAATAAACTTTTTATCATCCTCACTGTATTTTCGAGATTTTATGGCGATAGGCTTGCATTCGGGAGAAACATTCGAAAACAAAGGAACAGCAGGTACAGTTGCTGCAGCAACACTGCATACCTTAATTGGATCTTTTGATCCTCCAAAACAGAACTCAAGTGAAGAATGCTTCTCTAGTATGTCATGACCAATAATAAGATCAGCGCACAGGTTTTTTACAATAAGTAAATTCAGACCTTCATAATTATGATCTCCAATTTTAGTCGAGACGCAGGTTTGTCCCTCTACTTGAGATGTCAGTGTAGTTGAAGCCATTGAAATCGTTTGGTTACAAGATCTCTTCTTTAGTCGACACAATTTAAAGAAGGCTTCATTCATAAAGCTGATAGAACTGCCCGTATCAATTAATGCTTGGGCACGAATTCCTTGGATGTAGGCTGTTACAGTTGCTTTCTTCAAAGAATCCGGTGATGCTGCTACAATACATGCAGAACTGTTATTGTTTGTATCTTGCTTATCTAGAACCGCAACAGTATTAAGTTTCTTGCTTCGACATACATTAGCATAGTATTGTGATGTTTCTATATCATCACAACAATAGATTGAGTTAGGTCCAAAACTGCATCTTCAGTGGAAACTCCTGACCGGAAGCCGTACTGATTGTCCGCTATAATATTGTATTTATCGAGAAAGCTTCTAAGATTTTGATTAAGAATCTTCTCGAGGATTTTAGAGAGCGACGACAGTACTGATATCGACCTATATTTATCGACACAGGTTCTGTTCCCGCCCTTAAAAATTGGGTGGACTATGGCTCTCTTCAGAGAATCTGCAAAAACTCCGGTCTCAATGCAAAGATTGCAGATGTATGTGTGATACTTAACTCCGCATTAAATGAAAGTTGTATCCCCCCGTGGAACATTTTATCTGCTGAATTTCCACTTCATTGGATTACTTTTTAAATACAGCCATTGTTTATTGATGAGAGACTAAACTGTTAGCGTACCTACGTAACTGTAAATTATCAAATTCATTTTATTTATTTTATTATTTTTATATAGGTATCATTGTTTTTAATTTGCAAAAACTGTAATTCATAATGATAAGTGATAAATGATTTTATTTCTGTAAGTAGGTTTATACAAACAGTTTTACACGTCAATCATATTTTTAAAACTAGATGAGATCGGCGTTTCCTATCTGACTACTCTGACAAGAAAGGCCGAAACAAACTCAGAGGTCACAGTCTCTTTTAAAGTCCAGACATAATCTTGGTCAGAAGACCATGTAGATTTATGTCTGAAATGGTCTTTTTAGGAAAAACCACACAGAATGAGTGGACCTGTCCAGTCAGTGCACGCATTTGTCACTAATCGTGGAGCTCAACTCAGAACTTAAGAGCTCAACCACTCGACGAACAATACTAAAGAAAGGACATTTGGGTAGGCCGCATAAAGCACTCAAACTGCCAGATTATCATTGAAACTACCTGAGAAAATGAAAAAATAAAATAAAAAATAAAAGTTACCTACATAGTCCCCACATTCATAATAAATAAATAATAATACTATACTTCACAAAGTAAATTGTCATGACATTGTACCTATATATAATAATTATCAAAATGTCAAAATTTATGTAAAATAAAAAATATTGCAAAAAAATAAATTATAAAAAAAAAACATTCAGTATGCAAAAATTGGAGCAACTCAATCCCAAGCCTTTTTGTCCTCAATATAATCCTTAACGGTATAAAAGGCTTTCTGGCACAACTTACGTTTAATTAATGATTTGAATAAACGATTATCTCTAATGTGAAATTTCCTTCTTGAAAACTTACTAAATTTTGGGCACCTTATATTAATTAGCAACACTGAATCGACTGTGCCGTCCTCCTTCAGTTCACAGATAGGAGTTATTGACTAACAATATTGTTCCATCACTTCAAACATACTGTTCCGATACTCGTTCCAAAGAACGTTTATATGCATGCGACCAGTGTTTCTCATTCTAAGTGAATAATTGTGTTCTGTTTTGAGAAATAAATGTCTTAAACCATATATTTTATAACCTCATTGGAATATTTATAATCAGCTAAATATATTTCTTTTACTTTTTGGTTACAGTCACAGCAGTCACATATATTTCAGTGTAGTCAGATGTTTTCTCTCTATGATAAGCGTAGAATGAGTAAGAAGGCTTTACGCTATACCATCCGGCTCTGTTTTGAATGCCTGCCATTTTGCAGAGTTCCAGAATCCTGGGTCCATAGAAGGGCTTCGTTAGCATGTCAGTAAGCTGCCGAGTTGCAGGGACTTTGCATACTTTTAATATGCCATCTGTAACACATTCTCGTATAAAGAACGATATTATATGTATGTGTTTTGTCCGGAGATGACATGCATGCGATGGATTCTTGGCTAGCCTGATTGCAGACTCATTGTCGATGCATAAGCTTGTTGGCCAATCCTCATCTGTGATGTCTTTCAAGATCCTTTTTAGCCATATGATCTGTCGTGCAGTTTCACTGGCAGCGACTATCTCTGCTTTGGTTGACGAAATAGCAACGGTAGATTGTCATTTGCTCTGCTATGAAATTAGTCCTCCAGCAAACAAACATAGCATAGCATTCCAGTAGTGAAGCGCCCTGTGCTGTGGTCACCACCATGATCGGCATCGCTGTAGCAGTCTAAGCCAAGAGTTTCATCGTTTATATAAACTATTCCTTTGTCTATAATGCCTTTCAGATAGCGTAAGATTCGCTTGGCAGTTATGATATCGTCCTTTGTACGATTATCAAGATTGCGTGACACAACACTTATAGCGTAAGCTATATCTGGTCTTGTCGCAGTCATGAGGTCAACTAGTGCTCCCACTACATGACGATACGGGAAAGCCGTAGTGCTTTCTTGTTCTTTCTTACTAGCATTCGACTTTAGTATTAGTGTTGCAACAGGTTTACAGTTTTTCATGCCGAATCTTTCAAGAATTAGTTTGGTGTACGTTTTCTCATGAAGAAAAATAGAACTGTCTAACTTCTTCTCTATTTCCATTTCCAAATAATAGCTAGCTGATTTAACAGTTATATTAAACCGTTTTTAGCTCTTCCAAGAAGGTTTTTGTTTCCTTGTCGTTTGTCGAAGCAAAAAGTCCATCGTCGACATAAAGTGCTAAAACAATCTTAGTTTAGCCTCTTTTTCTAATGAACAGACAAGGGTCTGTTTTGCTCTGTTTAAAACCAATTTCTATGATTTAGTCTGTAATACATCGATTCCAACAGTGTGGCGCCTGTTTTAATCCATAAAGACTCTTTTTCAGTTTAAAAACAAGTTTTGGATCAGATACGTCTGTGTAGCCTTCTGGAAGCTTCATATAAAAGTCTTCGTCTAAGATTCAATATAGGAAGGCGGTTGATACGTCAAATTGGGCCAGACACATCTTTTCCGCAGCAGCAACACTTAGAACTGCTTTTATAGACTGCTTTTTGCTACAGGGCTAAAAGTCTCAAAAAAGTCTAGTCCTTCCTTTTGAGAATATCCCTTGATCACTAATCTGGCCATAGACTTGTCTACAGTACCGTCAGGGTTGGTCTGGTTGCGTTGATCTTGAATATCCATTTGCAAGGAATAGGCATTCTGCCTTTTGGTAATTCAACCAGTTTCCAGGGCTCATTCTCCTTTATCGAAACAATTTCATTATTGACGGCCTCTTGCCATTTGTCCCTATCAGCTGTGCTATTCTGTAACAATCTCACCGTGAACACGTATGTGAAGTGAGCGCGGACTGAGCTGTCAGTGTCATCCCACTCATGCTAGGGACTGACCAAGCATAACATTTACAATCATAATCGAGATTTTAATAATATTTTATAAGCTAAATCTATTGATCATTTTATATTAAGTAGGTACTTATTTCATAGCTAATATTTAAGTGTCTAAACATTAGGTACTATTTTGGGGGGTATTAAAATAAAAAAGTACCTACTTAGAACAGAAATTCGGTGAGAAACTCAATGTGGTGTTTTTGCCTAGATTAGGCGCCTGAGGCGCGAGCGCGGCACGCACGTACAATAAACAAACAAAATATAACACACGTTTAAGACAGCTACTGAAGAAAATGCGCATCGACATTGTTTGTTATTTTATTTATTTAACCATTTAACCATTATTTTTATTTTTTACTATAAACCCAATGTGGAATGATTAGGTAAGTAAACGCAATGCCATGACCCAATCGCGATGTCATGTGGTTTGAAGAAGCGATTGTGGATCGAGTCGAGTAAAGCCTGTGCGACGTTGTTCAGCGTTGTTATTATCCCAAATATATTCAATTCAAGAGTTCAAATGACACTCGCGGATCGCGCTCGCTTCAGCTAGTCGAGGTAATGCTACGGCAATCGGGTGAAGTGATAAGATCACGCCGCGCTTGCGCGTTAGGCACTGTCGTTATCAAATTGAGTTTATTTTTTTACTTTTTTATATTATGTAAGTATGAACCTTAATGTCAGCCGATGCCTTAAATGCAATCCGATATCTAGCGTGATGAGATGCGCTACTACCTATAAGTACGATTTGTGTAATTAATTATGTGTACATAACTAGTCGTTGCCAATAATAGGTACAAGAATATTCATCAAATGAACGTCATCAATACCTACCTACCTACTATGACAATATTCAACGGTTAAACTTTACTGCAACTTGCGCAGCGCACCTTGCGCCGAAGTGGTGTCGCTATGGCAACCGCCGCGTGATTTCTATAGCTAACGAGAATCGGGTGATGTGAGCTGAGCACGCGACTGCGCAGAAGACAGAAGACGCTGTCATTCTCATCACATTGTTTTTTTTTTTTTACTCTCCGCTACCGAAGTCCATGTCCCTAAGCCTGTTCGTATTCGAGTTCCGAGACAGTAATTTTATTAGTACCTACTTGCCTACTTATTCATTTTAATGCTTTTAGATATTTTGTACCTACATTTAAAACGTAGGTTCAGTGCCAACCTATATTTTGTTTGCAATAATTATAAAGATTTCCTTTATTAACTAAGTACTTACCAACCACGTAATTAACATGCAATACGTCACGCATGCGCAGTAGGAGCCTTATGCAAATGCTATACCTACCAATGTATGTTAAGTACAGCTGCCTAGGTAGGTAGGTACTACAAAGCATCTTCTTGTAGTCTGAGCATAGGTATGTACTTACCTACATAGTTTAATACATGTACGATTGGTGTAATTAGGTACCTACCAAATCATTAAAATAAAAAAGACGTGTGTGATGTTTACCTACATAATTATCTAGTCGTTGCCAATAATAAAAGAATATTCATCAAATGATCATCATCAATACCTACCTACCTACTATGACAATATTCAACGGTTAAACTTTACTGCAACTTGCGCAGCGCACCTTGCGCCGAAGTGGTGTCGCTATGGCAACCGCCGCGTGATTTTTATAGCTAACGAGAATCGGGTGATGTGAGCCGAGCACGCGACTGCGCAGAAGACACTGTCATTCATCAACAGTAATTTTATTAATACATGTACGATGGGTGTAATTAGGTACCAAATCATTAAAATAAAAAAGACGTGCGTGATGTTTACCTACATAATTATCTAGTCGTTGCCAATAATAAAAGAATATTCATCAAATGATCATCATCAATACCTACCTACCTACTGTGACAATATTCAACGGTTAAACTTTACTGCAACTTGCGCAGCGCACCTTGCGCCGAAGTGGTGTCGCTATGGCAACCGCCGCGTGATTTCTATAGCTAACGAGAATCGGGTGATGTGAGCCGGGCACGCGACTGCGCAGAAGACACTATCATTCATCAACAGTAATTTTATTAATACATGTACCTACGATGGGTGTAATTAGGTACCAAATCATTAAAATAAAAAAAGACGTGCGTGATGTTTACCTACATAATTATCAAGTCGTTGCCAATAATAAAAGAATATTCATCAAATGATCATCACCAATACCTACCTACCTACTATGACAATATTTAACGGTTAAACTTTACTGCAACTTGCGCAGCGCACCTTGCGCCGAAGTGGTGTCGCTATGGCAACCGCCGCGTGATTTCTATAGCTAACGAGAATCGGGTGATGTGAGCCGGGCACGCGACTGCGCAGAAGACACTGTCATTCATCAACAGTAATTTTATGAATACATGTACGATGGGTGTAATTAGGTACCAAATCATTAAAATAAAAAAAGACGTGTGTGATGTTTACCTACATAATTATCTAGTCGTTGCCAATAATAAAAGAATATTCATCAAATGATCATCATCAATACCTACCTACCTACTATGACAATATTCAACGGTTAAACTTCACTGCAACTTGCGCAGCGCACCTTGCGCCGAAGTGGTGTCGCTATGGCAACCGCCGCGTGATTTCTATAGCTAACGAGAATCGGGTGATGTGAGCTGAGCACGCGACTGCGCAGAAGACAGAAGACGCTGTCATTCTCATCACATTGTTTTTTTTTTTTTACTCTCCGCTACCGAAGTCCATGTCCCTAAGCCTGTTCGTATTCGAGTTCCGAGACAGTAATTTTATTAGTACCTACTTGCCTACTTATTCATTTTAATGCTTTTAGATATTTTGTACCTACATTTAAAACGTAGGTTCAGTGCCAACCTATATTTTGTTTGCAATAATTATAAAGATTTCCTTTATTAACTAAGTACTTACCAACCACGTAATTAACATGCAATACGTCACGCATGCGCAGTAGGAGCCTTATGCAAATGCTATACCTACCAATGTATGTTAAGTACAGCTGCCTAGGTAGGTAGGTACTACAAAGCATCTTCTTGTAGTCTGAGCATAGGTATGTACTTACCTACATAGTTTAATACATGTACGATTGGTGTAATTAGGTACCTACCAAATCATTAAAATAAAAAAGACGTGTGTGATGTTTACCTACATAATTATCTAGTCGTTGCCAATAATAAAAGAATATTCATCAAATGATCATCATCAATACCTACCTACCTACTATGACAATATTCAACGGTTAAACTTTACTGCAACTTGCGCAGCGCACCTTGCGCCGAAGTGGTGTCGCTATGGCAACCGCCGCGTGATTTTTATAGCTAACGAGAATCGGGTGATGTGAGCCGAGCACGCGACTGCGCAGAAGACACTGTCATTCATCAACAGTAATTTTATTAATACATGTACGATGGGTGTAATTAGGTACCAAATCATTAAAATAAAAAAGACGTGCGTGATGTTTACCTACATAATTATCTAGTCGTTGCCAATAATAAAAGAATATTCATCTAATGATCATCATCAATACCTACCTACCTACTGTGACAATATTCAACGGTTAAACTTTACTGCAACTTGCGCAGCGCACCTTGCGCCGAAGTGGTGTCGCTATGGCAACCGCCGCGTGATTTCTATAGCTAACGAGAATCGGGTGATGTGAGCCGAGCACGCGACTGCGCAGAAGACACTATCATTCATCAACAGTAATTTTATTAATACATGTACCTACGATGGGTGTAATTAGGTACCAAATCATTAAAATAAAAAAAGACGTGCGTGATGTTTACCTACATAATTATCAAGTCGTTGCCAATAATAAAAGAATATTCATCAAATGATCATCACCAATACCTACCTACCTACTATGACAATATTTAACGGTTAAACTTTACTGCAACTTGCGCAGCGCACCTTGCGCCGAAGTGGTGTCGCTATGGCAACCGCCGCGTGATTTCTATAGCTAACGAGAATCGGGTGATGTGAGCCGGGCACGCGACTGCGCAGAAGACACTGTCATTCATCAACAGTAATTTTATGAATACATGTACGATGGGTGTAATTAGGTACCAAATCATTAAAATAAAAAAAGACGTGTGTGATGTTTACCTACATAATTATCTAGTCGTTGCCAATAATAAAAGAATATTCATCAAATGATCATCATCAATACCTACCTACCTACTATGACAATATTCAACGGTTAAACTTCACTGCAACTTGCGCAGCGCACCTTGCGCCGAAGTGGTGTCGCTATGGCAACCGCCGCGTGATTTCTATAGCTAACGAGAATCGGGTGATGTGAGCTGAGCACGCGACTGCGCAGAAGACAGAAGACGCTGTCATTCTCATCACATTGTTTTTTTTTTTTTACTCTCCGCTACCGAAGTCCATGTCCCTAAGCCTGTTCGTATTCGAGTTCCGAGACAGTAATTTTATTAGTACCTACTTGCCTACTTATTCATTTTAATGCTTTTAGATATTTTGTACCTACATTTAAAACGTAGGTTCAGTGCCAACCTATATTTTGTTTGCAATAATTATAAAGATTTCCTTTATTAACTAAGTACTTACCAACCACGTAATTAACATGGAATACGTCACGCATGCGCAGTAGGAGCCTTATGCAAATGCTATACCTACCAATGTATGTTAAGTACAGCTGCCTAGGTAGGTAGGTACTACAAAGCATCTTCTTGTAGTCTGAGCATAGGTATGTACTTACCTACAGTTTAATACATGTACGATTGGTGTAATTAGGTACCTACCAAATCATTAAAATAAAAAAGACGTGTGTGATGTTTACCTACATAATTATCTAGTCGTTGCCAATAATAAAAGAATATTCATCAAATGATCATCATCAATACCTACCTACCTACTATGACAATATTCAACGGTTAAACTTTACTGCAACTTGCGCAGCGCACCTTGCGCCGAAGTGGTGTCGCTATGGCAACCGCCGCGTGATTTTTATAGCTAACGAGAATCGGGTGATGTGAGCCGAGCACGCGACTGCGCAGAAGACACTGTCATTCATCAACAGTAATTTTATTAATACATGTACGATGGGTGTAATTAGGTACCAAATCATTAAAATAAAAAAGACGTGCGTGATGTTTACCTACATAATTATCTAGTCGTTGCCAATAATAAAAGAATATTCATCAAATGATCATCATCAATACCTACCTACCTACTGTGACAATATTCAACGGTTAAACTTTACTGCAACTTGCGCAGCGCACCTTGCGCCGAAGTGGTGTCGCTATGGCAACCGCCGCGTGATTTCTATAGCTAACGAGAATCGGGTGATGTGAGCCGAGCACGCGACTGCGCAGAAGACACTATCATTCATCAACAGTAATTTTATTAATACATGTACCTACGATGGGTGTAATTAGGTACCAAATCATTAAAATAAAAAAAGACGTGCGTGATGTTTACCTACATAATTATCAAGTCGTTGCCAATAATAAAAGAATATTCATCAAATGATCATCACCAATACCTACCTACCTACTATGACAATATTTAACGGTTAAACTTTACTGCAACTTGCGCAGCGCACCTTGCGCCGAAGTGGTGTCGCTATGGCAACCGCCGCGTGATTTCTATAGCTAACGAGAATCGGGTGATGTGAGCCGGGCACGCGACTGCGCAGAAGACACTGTCATTCATCAACAGTAATTTTATGAATACATGTACGATGGGTGTAATTAGGTACCAAATCATTAAAATAAAAAAAGACGTGTGTGATGTTTACCTACATAATTATCTAGTCGTTGCCAATAATAAAAGAATATTCATCAAATGATCATCATCAATACCTACCTACCTACTATGACAATATTCAACGGTTAAACTTCACTGCAACTTGCGCAGCGCACCTTGCGCCGAAGTGGTGTCGCTATGGCAACCGCCGCGTGATTTCTATAGCTAACGAGAATCGGGTGATGTGAGCTGAGCACGCGACTGCGCAGAAGACAGAAGACGCTGTCATTCTCATCACATTGTTTTTTTTTTTTTACTCTCCGCTACCGAAGTCCATGTCCCTAAGCCTGTTCGTATTCGAGTTCCGAGACAGTAATTTTATTAGTACCTACTTGCCTACTTATTCATTTTAATGCTTTTAGATATTTTGTACCTACATTTAAAACGTAGGTTCAGTGCCAACCTATATTTTGTTTGCAATAATTATAAAGATTTCCTTTATTAACTAAGTACTTACCAACCACGTAATTAACATGGAATACGTCACGCATGCGCAGTAGGAGCCTTATGCAAATGCTATACCTACCAATGTATGTTAAGTACAGCTGCCTAGGTAGGTAGGTACTACAAAGCATCTTCTTGTAGTCTGAGCATAGGTATGTACTTACCTACAGTTTAATACATGTACGATTGGTGTAATTAGGTACCTACCAAATCATTAAAATAAAAAAGACGTGTGTGATGTTTACCTACATAATTATCTAGTCGTTGCCAATAATAAAAGAATATTCATCAAATGATCATCATCAATACCTACCTACCTACTATGACAATATTCAACGGTTAAACTTTACTGCAACTTGCGCAGCGCACCTTGCGCCGAAGTGGTGTCGCTATGGCAACCGCCGCGTGATTTTTATAGCTAACGAGAATCGGGTGATGTGAGCCGAGCACGCGACTGCGCAGAAGACACTGTCATTCATCAACAGTAATTTTATTAATACATGTACGATGGGTGTAATTAGGTACCAAATCATTAAAATAAAAAAGACGTGCGTGATGTTTACCTACATAATTATCTAGTCGTTGCCAATAATAAAAGAATATTCATCAAATGATCATCATCAATACCTACCTACCTACTGTGACAATATTCAACGGTTAAACTTTACTGCAACTTGCGCAGCGCACCTTGCGCCGAAGTGGTGTCGCTATGGCAACCGCCGCGTGATTTCTATAGCTAACGAGAATCGGGTGATGTGAGCCGAGCACGCGACTGCGCAGAAGACACTATCATTCATCAACAGTAATTTTATTAATACATGTACCTACGATGGGTGTAATTAGGTACCAAATCATTAAAATAAAAAAAGACGTGTGTGATGTTTACCTACATAATTATCTAGTCGTTGCCAATAATAAAAGAATATTCATCAAATGATCATCATCAATACCTACCTACCTACTATGACAATATTCAACGGTTAAACTTCACTGCAACTTGCGCAGCGCACCTTGCGCCGAAGTGGTGTCGCTATGGCAACCGCCGCGTGATTTCTATAGCTAACGAGAATCGCGTGATGTGAGCCGAGCACGCGACTGCGCAGAAGACACTGTCATTCATCAACAGTAATTTTATTAGTACCTACTTGCCTACCTATTCATTTTAATGCTTTTAGATATTTTGTACCTACATTTAAAACGTAGGTTCAGTGTCAACCTATATTTTATTTGCAATAATTATACTGATTTCCTTTATTAACTAAGTACTTACCAACCACTTATTTAACATGCAACGCCTCACGCATGCGCAGTAAGAACCTTTTGCAAATGCAATACCTACCAATGTCTGTTAAGTACAGCTGCCTAGGTAGGTACCTACTACAAAGTATCTTCTCGTAGTCTAAGCATAGGTAGGTACCTACTTACCTACATAGTTTGATAACATTAAGTATGATCATAATGTCAGCCGATAGCGTGATGAGATGCGCTACCTACTACCTATATGTACGATTGGTGTAAATAAGTCCTAAAACATTAAAATAAAAAAGATGTGCGTGATGTTTACCTACATATCTAGTCGTTGCCGATAATAAAAGAATATTCATCAAAATCATCATTATCAATACCTACCTACTTTGACAATATTCAACATTAAAGGCTCGTACACACTGGCGCGACGCGACAGCCCGCCACAAAGGCGCCGCCCGTCGCGCTGTACGCGGTGCCTTTGTGTACGCTGTCGCGTCGCGCCAGTGTGTACGAGCCTTAATGCTACTTGCGCAGCGCAGCAGCGCGCCGAAGTGGTGTCGCTATGGCAACCACCGCGTGATTTCTTTAGGTAGGTACCTAACGAGAATCGGGTGACGTGAGCTGAGCACGCGACTGCGCAGAAGACTCTGTCATTCTCATCACATTCGAGTTTATTTTTCAATTTTCAGCCTTTGAATGTCATCTCTACAAGCATTGACGTATTCGGGCTTATAGGCAAATAAGTATGTACTTACCTATTTATTTCAATGCTTTTAGGTTATCAATTCAAACCATTTTTATTAATTTTAAATGTCAGTTTAGTAATTAGTACCTACATTTAGTTTACAACAAATGGATATTACTTGACAGGTGAGATTGAGCAACTTCATAAAATAGTGATAGGCAAGTATTCAGTGATTGGTGTATTGTTCGTTTACATACTACGTAAAAAGCACATAAGTATTTTTTTAATACCCCGTCATCTAGATAAAACGCAGTACAAGATACAATCCCTATTACAACATGAATATTTAGGCATATCAATAATCTAGGTATGGGTGCTGTTAAGACACACACAAATTGCTTTTCTCTTGCTATCAAGAAATTTAAATTATTCTATTTATTCATGTATTTGTTTCTATATTAGGTCTGTATTATTATTATTATAGGCATGTTTACTTTAATCTGATAGAATAATGTAAGTATGTGTAGGTCGCTAATACGATAATACGTCTACGCTTCGCTCCTGTCGCAGGTCTGCTGGAAGAAATTTCTAATGATATAGGTAAGCAGATGTTACTTTTTTCTATTCAATCTTTATGTATTTTACTTTATTAAGTGTTTAGTGTGTACATAAATAAATGAAATTTATTCATTTGTATCACATCAAAAAAAGTTGGCTAATAATGGTTTTTTCTACTGAGCTTCTTCTGCTGCTTCTCGGGGTTCAACTTCTTGATGCCGCGAGGATCGGAGGGTCGTGTGATGTGTTGGCTGCATTAGCTGTAAACCATGGTAATTATTTATTACTAAGTATTTGAGGTAAGTACTTCATTCCTACACTCATTCTAGTATATTTTTTTAAATCAATTGAACCACCTACATAGTATAAAATTGACATTATCATCAGAACCACACGCAGAATCACCTGCAGATAATTTTGTACTTTTAATAAGTATAGCGGTATGATTTATTCTTAATACAATAAAAGATCAGCATCTGACTCAACAAAATCAATCACATGGGCCATTATTATTCCTTTATTTTGAGTACAATGAGTTGCTATATTTCTTAATTCCATGCTCCATGCCTGTCGTCATGGCCCAACTTATTTGCTCCCTATTATGTTTATCAAAAATAGTCTGTAAAATATTAATACAATACCTCAGACGGCCACGATTGACAGACAGCCAGGATTGATGAGATCAAATCAAGTAGAGGTGGTGTTCCTTTATTGTCTTCAGTTTCTTTAGTACCTTGGCAACCGCAGGGTTGAATAGGTTCATCAGCTGAGAGGTAGAATAATATATCAGATTAATAAAATTTACTTGCATCTTTTTTTTACTGAACCTATGTTGTCCCACAGCTGGGCAAAGGTCTCCCACATAATTTTCCTTTTGCTGTGCCTTACTCCGGCCAATCGGTCAGGAACGAATCCAAATCGTCATGGCGGTAACAAATGGTATATCATTAATTTTTTGTACGGCTTCTTGCCAAAAACGATGGTATGGTTAACCTGTTGTACAGAATGCGCGATAGTAAAAAAAATATACTGTTTCAGTCAGTGTATTTTCGTTGAGGTTGGAGTTAACTCCTCTCTCATCAGCATGTTGAGCTGGAACAAATGACACTCGAATTAAACTTGGTCTAAGTACTATGGAAAGTTAATTGAAAAAAAAAAGGACTTTGTTAAAGAGTTAAAAGTTTGAGTTTCAGAAAAATATATGGGGAATATTACTTAAAATTATAATAATGAGATGAACTTATCTAGTATAAATGAATAATAACAAGAATTACTTGATTTATTATAATTATTTTGACTGGTCCAAATGCTAGTAAATGACAACTCTAACATTCCTATTTTAAGTGAACCGGGAATTATATAGAAAAAAATATATTATTACTACTAATATCACACAAATACCCATAAGTCAGACAGCCAAATTAAATTTGCCAATAGCTCACACCTGGTATGGTCTGACAGACTCTTAGAAGCTCGACTATGTAAAAAGCAATGCTGGCAAAGAAACTTGAGTGGATTGGACTGAAATATTTATTAAACAATATTAGCAGGTACTTAGTTATTGATAACGTACGGACCTTTGTAAGCTTTAGCGACTATTCTTATGGTAATTTCCTCGGCCGAAAACAATGAAGGATAAGACTAACTTGGCGCCAATACTTTTCAAATCTCATAGATGTATCTTTTCAAAGTGTATCTTGCACACACATAGCTTGTGAAGATCTCCCATAAGACGACCCAATGACCCGCTTAATCACTGTTAATGCTCAGAAACCACTTTTTGCGTCCGATCTCACTAACAGGAAACGTTTGCATTTTCATCGTTTCGTAAGACAACTATGTTCGATAAAACACTTGCATCTTGCACTGCCAATGCAAAATAATACACTTTAAAATCACTGAGCAGCTATGAATGGAAATTAATCAACGGAAACTATTCGACCAGCCACAAAACAAGAAAACAAAACTTTTCATGAAAAAATCACAAACAAACTTCGAACGAAAACCGCCTAAATTTGACAGATAGTAACATTCCTATTGGTGCGTTCCGAATTGCATTGTAATCGATTTGAGTCATAAGCACCCAAATCGATTACAGTGTAATTCACTCAGTGCTTACACCTGTTCCGAATTAGCGTGAGCGCGATAACGTTGTCCCGTGAATCGTCATAGATGACGTCATGACATGCGCCATCTTGCGATAACGCCGACCATGGCCTTATAATGGGGATACGCCAAGGTAGCCCGCGAAATTCATTTTTTTCTACGTTTTTCGCAATTTGCAGGTCAGTATAAGGTTGCATGATGATCTAAACATGATTCGCGATCTTATCAAATATTTGTTTAAAGAATTATGATAATAAAAATCATCAATACATCGCACTAAGTACATATTACCCTATTGAATGTCTATTTCATGAAATCATGACATTTGAGGCCAATTCTAACTTAAGGAGTAGTATTGCTGATTCTAATGATTATTTATTTATTTACACAACACTTCTATCATAACAGGATATCCCAAAGCGATAGGGTGGTACTTAGCTTATGCTTATTTTACAAATAGTAACACTAATGGTATGCTGTTATTCTTGCGAATTATTATTATAATTATGTAAGGCCATACTTGTTACAATCATGAATCATATTTTAATCAACATACAACCGGACATTGCACTGCAAATTGCAAAAAACATAAGTAAATTTGAATTTCGCGGGTTACCGTAGCGCATCCCACTTAAGTTTTGACTAATCTGTGATTAATAATATCTTAGAGATAAAGTTCCGGTGTTTCGAAAAACAGAATTTAAAATTCTTGTTGGTAACACTGGTGGCTCGCGTCACAACGGTCCAAGTTCCAAATATATCTGCAATTTAAGCTCTAAATAAATTATTGATTGTTTGAATTTAGTATGTATCTACTTTGATTATGTTTGTCAGTGACAATAAAGGTAATTAATTATTAATTTTCAAATCATCCATAACCAAGCATAAAGATTACTAAACTTCACGATTTATGGGGAAACGGAGTCACTGGAACGTTCCACTAAAAAAAAAAACATAATTTTGTAAATAGTTCCAAAAATTATCTACCGCTATAAAAAAACAAATGAAATCAGATAGAATAACATAATCCGTCACTAATTGGACATAATTTTTTTCTCGTTTCCACAGGAAACGAAACTTAATTACAACACAACCGTTACTTTAGGGCTGGAAAACTGTTCTTTTGATTGTCAATGTCAAATTTAGGCGGTTTTCGTTTGAAGTTTGTTTGTGATTTTTTCATGAATAGTTTTGTTTTCTTGTTTTGTGGCTGGTCGAATAGTTTCCGTTGATTAATTTCCATTCATAGCTGCTCAGTGATTTTAAAGTGTATTATTTTGCATTGGCAGTGCAAGATGCAAGTGTTTTATCGAACATAGTTGTCTTACGAAACGATGAAAATGCAAACGTTTCCTGTTAATGAGATCGGACGCAAAAAGTGGCTTCTGAGCATTAACAGTGCTTAAGCGGGTCATTGGGTCGTCTTATGGGAGATCTTCACAAGCTATGTGTGTGCAAGATACACTTTGAAAAGATACATCTATGAGATTTGAAAAGTATTGGCGCCAAGTTAGTCTTATCCTTCATTGTTTTCGGCCGAGGAAATTACCATAAGAATAGTCGCTAAAGTTTACAAAGGTCCGTACGTTATCAATAACTAAGTACCTGCTAATATTGTTTAATAAATATTTCAGTCCAATCCACTCAAGTTTCTTTGCCAGCATTGCTTTTTACATAGTTGAGCTTCTAAGAGTCTGTCAGACCATACCAGGTGTGAGCTATTGGCAAATTTAATTTGGCTGTCTGACTTATGGGTATTTGTGTGATATTAGTAGTAATAATATATTTTTTTCTATATAATTGCCGGTTCACATAAAATAGGAATGTTAGAGTTGTCATTTACTAGCATTTGGACCAGTCAAAATAATTATAATAAATCAAGTAATTCTTGTTATTATTCATTTATACTAGATAAGTTCATCTCATTATTATAATTTTAAGTAATATTCCCCATATATTTTTCTGAAACTCAAACTTTTAACTCTTTAACAAAGTCCTTTTTTTTCAATTAACTTTCCATAGTACTTAGACCAAGTTTAATTCGAGTGTCATTTGTTCCAGCTCAACATGCTGATGAGAGAGGAGTTAACTCCAACCTCAACGAAAATACACTGACTGAAACAGTATATTTTTTTTACTATCGCGCATCCTGTACAACAGGTTCACCATACCATCGTTTTTGGCAAGAAGCCATACAAAGAATTAATGATATACCATTTGTTACCGCCATGACGATTTGGACTCGTTCCTGACCGATTGGGCGGAGTAAGGCACAGCAAAAGGAAAATTATGTGGGAGACCTTTGCCCAGCTGTGGGACAACATAGGTTCAGTAAAAAAAAGATGCAATATTAATATTAATATAATATTAATAATATTAATATTAATCTGATATATTATTCTACCTCTCAGCTGATGAACCTATTCAACCCTGCGGTTGCCAAAGTACTAAAGAAACTGAAGACAATAAAGGAACACCACCTCTACTTGATTTGATCTCATCAATCCTGGCTGTCGGTCAATCATGGCCGTCTGAGGTATTGTATTAATATTTCACAGACTATTTTTGATAAACATAAGCAAATAAGTTGGGACATGACAGGCATGGAGCATGGAATTAAGAAATATAGCAACTCATTGTACTCAAAATAAAGGAATAATAATGGCCCATGTGATTGATTTTGTTGAGTCAGATGCTGATCTTTTATTGTATTAAGAATAAATCATACCGCTATACTTATTAAAAGTACAAAATTATCTGCAGGTGATTCTGCGTGTGGTTCTGATGATAATGTCAATTTTATACTAGGTGGTTCAATTGATTTAAAAAAATATACTAGAATGAGTGTAGAAATGAAGTACTTACATCAAATACTTAGTAATAAATAATTACCATGGTTTACAGCTAATGCAGCCGACACATCACACGACCCTCCGATCCTCGCGGCATCAAGAAGTTGAACCCCGAGAAGCAGCAGAAGAAGCTCAGTAGAAAAAACCATTATTAGCCAACTTTTTTTGATGTGATACAAATGAATAAATTTCATTTATTTATGTACACACTAAACACTTAATAAAGTAAAATACATAAAGATTGAATAGAAAAAAGTAACATCTGCTTACCTATATCATTAGAAATTTCTTCCAGCAGACCTGCGACAGGAGCGAAGCGTAGACGTATTATCGTATTAGCGACCTACACATACTTACATTATTCTATCAGATTAAAGTAAACATGCCTATAATAATAATAATACAGACCTAATATAGAAACAAATACATGAATAAATAGAATAATTTAAATTTCTTGATAGCAAGAGAAAAGCAATTTGTGTGTGTCTTAACAGCACCCATACCTAGATTATTGATATGCCTAAATATTTATGTTGTAATAGGGATTGTATCTTGTACTGCGTTTTATCTAGATGACGGGGTATTAAAAAAATACGTATGTGCTTTTTACGTATTATGTAAACGAACAATACACCAACCACTGAATACTTGCCTATCACTATTTTATGAAGTTGCTCAATCTCACCTGTCAAGTAATATCCATTTGTTGTAAACTAAATGTAGGTACTAATTACTAAACTGACATTTAAAATTAATAAAAATGGTTTGAATTGATAACCTAGAAGCATTGAAATAAATAGGTAAGTACATACTTATTTGCCTATAAGCCCGAATACGTCAATGCTTGTAGAGATGACATTCAAAGGCTGAAAATTGAAAAATAAACTAGAATGTGATGAGAATGACAGAGTCTTCTGCGCAGTCGCGTGCTCAGCCACGTCACCCGATTCTCGTTAGGTACCTAAAGAAATCACGCGGTGGTTGCCATAGCGACACCACTTCGGCGCGCTGCTGCGCTGCGCAAGTAGCATTAATGTTGAATATTGTCAAAGTAGGTAGGTATTGATAATGATGATTTTGATGAATATTCTTTTATTATCGGCAACGACTAGATATGTAGGTAAACATCACGCACATCTTTTTAACCGACTTCACAAAAAGGAGGAGGTTCTCAATTCGTCTGTATGTTTTTTTTTTTTTTTTTTTTTTTTTTTTTTTTTTTTTATGTGTGTTAGCTCATAACTTTTTTCTGGGTGAACCGATTTGGATGATTCTTTTTTTATTTGATAGGTGGTGCTTCACATGTGGTCCCATTTAAATTTGATCAAGGTCGGACCAGTAGTTTTTGAGTTATCCTTAATACTGCATATTTTTTCCACTTAGTTTATATGGATGATGTGCTAATAATTTCCTATCACTGTTATTTACACACCAAGTAGTGGTATACGAATTTTTGTGGGGTAGGTACCGCAACTAAAAAGTGAAAAATAAAAACTTTTTTACAAAAAAACAACCGACTTCTAAAAAAAAACACTAAAAGACGTGAAAAATAACTTTAATTTCGGAAGTCGGTGGCCAAACACGAAAATAAAAAAACCAAAGGCACCGACTTCCGAAATTAAAGTTATTTTTCACGTCTTTTAGTGTTTTTTTTTAGAAGTCGGTTGTTTTTTTGTAAAAAAGTTTTTTTATTTTAATGTTTTAGGACTTATTTACACCAATCGTACATATAGGTAGTAGCGCATCTCATCACGCTATCGGCTGACATTATGATCATACTTAATGTTATCAAACTATGTAGGTAAGTAGGTACCTACCTATGCTTAGACTACGAGAAGATACTTTGTAGTAGGTACCTACCTAGGCAGCTGTACTTAACAGACATTGGTAGGTATTGCATTTGCAAAAGGTTCTTACTGCGCATGCGTGAGGCGTTGCATGTTAAATAAGTGGTTGGTAAGTACTTAGTTAATAAAGGAAATCAGTATAATTATTGCAAATAAAATATAGGTTGGCACTGAACCTACGTTTTAAATGTAGGTACAAAATATCTAAAAGCATTAAAATGAATAGGTAGGCAAGTAGGTACTAATAAAATTACTGTTGATGAATGACAGTGTCTTCTGCGCAGTCGCGTGCTCGGCTCACATCACGCGATTCTCGTTAGCTATAGAAATCACGCGGCGGTTGCCATAGCGACACCACTTCGGCGCAAGGTGCGCTGCGCAAGTTGCAGTAAAGTTTAACCGTTGAATATTGTCACAGTAGGTAGGTAGGTATTGATGACGTTCATTTGATGAATATTCTTGTACCTATTATTGGCAACGACTAGTTATGTACACATAATTAATTACACAAATCGTACTTATAGGTAGTAGCGCATCTCATCACGCTAGGTATAGGATTGCATTTAAGTCATCGGCTGACATTAAGGTTCATACTTACATAATATAAAAAAGTAAAAAAATAAACTCAATTTGATAACGACAGTGCCTAACGCGCAAGCGCGGCGTGATCTTATCACTTCACCCGATTGCCGTAGCGTTACCTCGACTAGCTGAAGCGAGCGCGATCCGCGAGTGTCATTTGAACTCTTGAATTGAATAGATTTGGGATAATAACAACGCTGAACAACGTCGCACAGGCTTTACTCGACTCGATCCACAATCGCTTCTTCAAACCACATGACATCGCGATTGGGTCATGGAATTGCGTTTACTTACCTAATCATTCCACATTGGGTTTATAGTAAAATAACAAACAATGTCGATGCGCATTTTCTTCAGTAGCTGTCTTAAACGTGTGTTATATTTTGTTTGTTTATTGTACGTGCGTGCCGCGCTCGCGCCTCAGGCGCCTAATCTAGGCAAAAAAACCACATTGAGTTTCTCACCGAATTTCTGTTCTAAGTAGGTACTTTTTTATTTTAATACCCTCCAAAATAGTACCTAATGTTTAGACACTTATATATTAGCTATGAAATAAGTACCTACTTAATATAAAATGATCAATAGATTTAGCTTATAAAATATTATTATAATCTCGATTATGATTGTAAATGTTATGCTTGGTCACTCCCTAGCATCAGTGGGATGACACTGACAGCTCACTCCCCGCAAGTGATCACGGTGAGATTTTTTTACAGAATCGACAAGCTGCTCTGGACATAGCCGCTTTAAAGGTTGTAGGTTCATCACTGGGAACACTCAATATCATGTTGCAGATATAATCTTTGTATCGACTCGGAGTTTTGAGATTAGTCCGGTCTCTAAGAGTATTTTACTTTCGCGTTCAAATTCATCTTGAAAGAGGTCCTCGTTATTTTCGGCTTCCTCACCTTCAGATTCTACAGTGTCATGAAACTGTTCACTCTTCGATGTCGATCTGATTTTGCTCTGCTGGAACATTATGCTCCTCTTGTGCATCTCACTCTACATGAACTTCCTGATCATTGATACCATTAAAGTGTGATGTCATTTGATGTGATGATGAATCATTTGTAGATGGTGGGCTGTTCTGGGTATCATTCTATAGGTACCATGATTTCCTGAAATCACTCTTGTTGAAAATCTGGTAGCCCGTATTGATATATTATGTTAGTTGAGGTTTAAGGTTGAGGATCATTCGGTGCGTCTTTCTTGCTAGAGTATCTCTTCCAACGTCACATTTCTAGATCACATCAATTTGTGATTGATTTTATCCCAAATCCTGTATCCTTCATCACCATCGTAACCAATTAATATTCTTTTTTGAGCTTTCTTGTCTAGCTTCTTGCGATTGATTTAGGAATGTGGGCGTACCATTTGCCACCAATGATTCTCAGGTGTTTGATACCCGGTTTCATTCCATGCCATAACTCATAGGGAGATTTTCCTTGTACACTTGACGAGCCAGTCCGATTTAGGATGTACGCTGCAGTATTAATGAGCTTTGCTCAAAGACCTCGAGGTATCTCTTCATGAGCATGCATCATCGCTCGTGTTGCTTCTACTACTGTCCGATTCTCTCTTACAACGCAGCCAGCTCGTTCGTGAGTATGGGGCATCGTCAGTCTCTGTTTTATGCTATGTTCATACAGGATCTTTTGAAATTGTTCATTATCAAATTCTCCACCGTTAACGCTCAAGATTTTTTTTACAGTGTGACCTGCAGTTTTGACTTCAGCTAGCCTTTGTTTGAGCTTTATCCATGCTTCAGACTTCTGTTTCAGGAAATATATGTAACGATAGCGAGTAAAGTCATCCTTGAACATTAAAAAATACCTAAACTTTTGCATTGAATATGCAATAGGTCCACATATGTCGCTATGGATCAGCTCAGCTGGTTGAGTTGCTCTTATCCTTGTACCAAACTTTTGCCTATGGGCCTTTCCATACACTCAGCCTTCGCACAGATCTGTTTGAATGCCTTCCACTTTTAATCCGAACTCTTTCTTTATGATCTGTTTCACGTGTCTCTTATTTTAATGAGCAAGGCTCTCGTGATAAACTTGTCTAGGATTAGTCATTTACATATTAATTTCAGGTTTCGGCGACAGACAATCAAGTTTCAGCTTGTAAAGTCCGCCATTTCTCTGCCTTGTTTCTATTAACTTAACGGTACCATCTACTTTCAGTGTACACTTGTCTGGCGTCGACTCAAAAGATCGTGTAGAACGCGCGGTCGTGTGCAGCAAGAACGGAAAAAAGGATCATTTTTATATTTGGGACGTACCAAACATCTTTAAGTAGAATTTGCTGTCGTCTTCCACAGATATCAGCCTCAGAACGGATGTTTACTCTTTCCTAATGTTTGTACGGTGTGACCATTGGCTGCTGTCACTGTGTGTTGGCCTTTGAAGTATACAAATGTCTCTAAAAAATCACCTCTATTCGTAACATGGCTTGTCGCACCGTTGTCTACTAACCAATTCTCTTTATCTGCCACTTGAGTGTTTCCTATGGCCAAGACCTGTAGGGTGGCCTTGACTGTGGTCGCCTCTTTGGGTGGCCTTCCGTCAGCAATCCATTTCCTACACTGTCTTACTCTTTCTTCTTTTTGCCTTTTGCAGTTTTCATCAATAGTGCTTCATTGGTGCTGTCATTTACGGTTATGTTCAGTAAGGTTTTTTCATGGGCACATGGACACATTTGGGTAGTTAGATTTTCTAGTTCTGTCTTTCTTAGTCATAAGTAACCAACTTAATTTAAAGGCGAAGAACTCTGCTGGTAAAGTATCCAAAATCTTGCTGATCTGTAGCATGTCTGGTAATTTTGAATCTAACTGACCATTTAACTCATGCCAGTTATTCATCAGTGAAGAAATATGATTCGCCATACCATATTCTGGTTCTTTCTTGTAACTGAAGAATCGAAGACATAGATCATAGCTTTTATCTTCACTACTTTCTCCATATAATCTATTTAGTTCTTCCCATACCTCTTATGAACTTGTAAGACGCATGACGTGATTCAGAGTTTTATCTGTCATATTTCTCGTAATTACAACTAAGGCTGCACGGACAATATTCATGAATTCTTGCCAATCGTTTTTATATTTAGCTTGCTTAGCTTCTGCTGCAGGTGTTTGTGGTGTTCGATGCAATAATTGCAATCGACCACGTGTGCTGACATAACGATCCAATACGGCCGCACTGAATGCGCCGCGAGCTCAGTGCATGACGGACAGCGACCGGGTGCATTCAGTTCCATCATTTTGCTTATTCTAGCGATAGTTTAGCGTAAACGTTTAGTTGTTAGCTCTCAGCAATAAACCCTTTAAAGTTAATTGAGTGTTTAACTTAGCAGCGTAACAATCCCACCAGGTACCACTTAGGTCGCGCCCCTACATTTTGGGCCTTCGAGCCTATACAAGGACTTCGCGGTCGAACTTTAGTTTTTCGGGACTGACGGTCGGGAAGTGAACTTGAACAGAACTAGTAACATTTTGTATTGCAGTTTTACTTAGCTTAGCTTAGCAGTGACTGGTGTTAGCAGCGAGACTTTAGAAGTCACTTTAGCGGCAGTATGTTGAGTTGGAGTGCTCAATATACTCTCTCAGCGGTATCAGCAACAGCGGTGCTCGGGGAGTACCGTTCCAGCAGCAGTGAGTTCACAGCTCACACTAGCGACACCAGCGGCAGCGGATCACTGACGTGGGGAGCAACCCGCTTCAGGATAGCAGCGACAAAGGACTCTTACAAGTAAGATCGTTCAATTTTCTAACACAAGCAGCGAGATGGAGAGCCTTTATTTTCTTCTATCAGAGATTGCGGAGGGCATTAGAAAACTCCTTATCAATTTTAAAAAGGATAGCGTAGAGCGTGAGACGTTAGATTACTGTAAGCGTAAACTCGAGTTACTTGAGAAGTACTGGAGGGACTTTCAAGTGAATCATGAAAAGATTCTACCTTTTGAACAGACGAATCATAAATATTTTACCAAGTCTGAATTTGAGAGTACGAACCAGCATTATTTAACAGCTAAAGAGCTTATTAGTAAATATAAAGAAGAGTTGATGCAACAAGATCAGAAATCATCGTATCTTCCTCAACCACCCCAGCGAGAGGCGGCCGGAACTTCAGCGTATCAGCCGGGACCGCCAGCAACAGCAGCAGCGACTCCGACCTTCGAGTCAAGAGGGTCCAACAGGAAGCTTGACGATATGCTTCATAAGCAGTCGATCAATTTTAGAGCGTTTCTTAGAGTCGTCGACAATATTGATGTTGAAACTATTGTTGACAAGTGGGAGTTCGAAGACGCCCTTCGAAACCTACACAGTCGGTGGATTACCATTGATGACCTTCATTGGGAAATCATTGGTGAATCGGGGGAAAATGTAGTAGGGGATTATGAATATAACATCACCAAGCACGAGCGAACTTTTAACAGCTTGAGAAAAGCTATTAACTCAAAAATGTGGTTAACATCCTATCGGGAGAAATCTACTCCTGAAATGGATATTCCTGTATTTACAGGCGTTCACCAGCAATGGATGCCTTTTAAGGATCTATTTAGCGAAGCGATTCACAAGAACAACGCTTTATCAAACGCTCAAAAATTCAATACCTTAAAGGCAAGTTAAAAGGCGAAGCCGAGCCTTTGATTCAGCACCTTCCAATCAGCACCGATAATTATAACATTTTTTGGAAAATTCTAAATCCTCGATTTGATAACAAGAGGGTTATCTTTACAGCGCACGCCAATATGTTCCTGAATATTCCCAACATACAGCAGCAATCGTTTTCAGCGTTTAAAAAGATGCATGACGCAACGTTAGAGAGTCTTCACGGCGTCAAAAATGTAGGTGCGGATGTTAGCATGTGGGGCCCTCTAATTGCGTATATTATGGCGCAAATGCTGGATAGTGATTCTTATTCCGAGTATATAGACTCGTTACAGAACCCTAGAGAGCTACCAGTTCTACAGGAATACTTAGATTTTCTAGAAAATAAATTCACTAGTCTAGTAACATCTCGTCGACGACAAGACACCATGCAAAAATTGCAGCAATCTCAGCAGTAAACGGGTTCTTCAACATCGTTTCAAAACAATCGAAAATTCAGCAATTATCATAAATCCGTCCGATTTATGATAATTGCTGAATTTATAATAATTCAAAGAACTCAAAAGCAATGCACATGCAGGAAATCAAATGCCCTCATTGTTTTGCAGAGCATAATTTATACAATTGCGTAAAGTTTCTTCAAATGCCAAAGGAAATGAAACTTAAAACCCTCAAACAACTGAAATGTTGTTTTAATTGCATTTTGAATAATAATGGCAAAAAATGCCATTCCAAGAAACGATGCCTCACGTGTTCTGGCAGGCATCATACTTTATTTCATGATTGTTTTGCTGATGCCCAGTAAAATAATACAAATGATGAAAAGCTTAAGCAAGAAGAGCATTCAAAGCAAAGCAGTGGCAATGGTGTTCACGCATCTCAGCAAAATCTCACCGAGATTCTATTAGCTACAGCGTTAGTGAGGGTGACAGCAGCAGATAGCACGCAGCATGTCCTGAGGGCTCTCATTGATCAGGGCTCACAGGTATCGTTGATTACAGAGAAGGCAGCTCAACAGTTAGGTTTAAAACGACAGTATTTTTATGGAGCGGTTTCCGGAATAGCAGAAAAGGAATCTAACTGTACGGGCAAGCTAAGCATTATATGCCAGTCTATGTATAATAGCTTTAATTTCCATATGGATGTTTTGATTATAAAAAGTCTAATCAAAAACTTACCAAATCGATCATTGGAAAAGCCTACGTGGTCGCATTTAGAACATATTAATTTAGCGGATCCAGAGTTCAATACAAGTCGTCCAGTGGACTTGTTACTCGGGGCAGACGCCTTTATTTTATTTTTTAATTTTTTGGGTGGGAAGTCATCAAATGACGTCTCCCGCTCTGGGCGGAGCGGAAGGGCGTGTCAGACTCTTATTGACTAAAACCCACCCGTGTTCCTTCAGTTGCCTGTGCGCCAGGGCCACGGTAACTCTTCCGAACAATCCGCGACCCCGGCAGGCATCGGCCCTATCGGACCCCGTCAAGTATGCTGACATCTCTTTGAGGCGCGCGTGGAACACAACGCGCCATCGATCCGGGCCTGGTCCTTACCGGGCGGCGGGCTGCCCATTGCTCGCCGTCCGCAGGCCCACGCCTACGGTGGCCGGGAGTCGGCTATCGACTCCCGACGCCCAGGGTGTCTCCTCCTGCGGCGACTAGGGGCGTGAGGGCGCAATGATTCCTTCTCCCTCACGCGCTCCGCCTCCTTCTTCGCGAGCATTACTGCTTCGCAGAAGGAGGTGACTGCTTCCCATTCCGGGGCAGACGCCTATGCTCTTATCATGCTTGATGGTTTGATAAGACGTGCTGATACGTCTACGCTCTTAGCTCAGCAAACACATCTAGGATGGTTACTGTGTGGAATCGTAAAGCCACAGTTCTATTGTAACGTCATCTTAAATAATATAGCGGATATTCATAAATTTTGGCAAATTGAGGATATTAACCAGCAAAATGAAATATCAGCGGAAGATCAACAATGCGCCGAGTATTGCGTAAAAACAACAAAACGTCTGGAAAGCGGTTGTTATGAAATTAGTTAGTTAGTTTAGTTTAGTTGCCGATGAAGCCGCAAGCGAGCGAAAGGCTAGGATCGTCAAAGGAAATAGCACTAGCACAATTAAAGAATCTAGAGAAAAAGCTTAGCAGGCAAGAATCTCTAGCTCAGCAATATAAGCAATTCTTAAGCGAATATGAAGAGTTGGGGCACATGAAATTAGCAACTGTTAGCAGCGAGCGGAATCCTCCACCACGAAGTTACGTGTCGTATTTAATGCATCCGCAAAGACCTCTTCGGGACTTAGTCTCAATGACATCATGTATCGTGGACCTAACCTGCAGCAAGATCTACAGGCACTGCTACTCAAGTGGAGATAATATCGATACGTGTTCTCTGCCGATATCGAAAAAATGTATCGGCAAATACTAGTTAGCGAAGCGGATCAAAAGCTTCAACAAATCTTTTGGAGAGCACAGACTGGACAGCCAACCAGAGCATACCAGTTAACATCAGTAGTACTAGTCGCAGCTAAAACAAGATTAGTACCGAACAGCAAGATAGTATCCCTTCCTAGATTAGAGCTATGTGCAGCGGAACTTTTATCCAGGTTATTTACAAAAGTAGCCACTAGCGTGGAAGCCTTTTGTAGCGAATAGAGTGAAGAAACAACTAATGGAGCATACGTTGTGGTGGCGAGGCCCAGCTTGGTTATCGACACATTTCTTTAAGCCAAAGCGAGAGCAAGCAGAGTATACGACGGCAGAAGAGGTCCGGAAGCAAGTCATAACCGTCCAAAACAGCAATCCTGAAAAAAGCGTAATTGACGATTTATTAGATCGTCACAGTTCATTCATAAAAATAAATCGCATCGTAGCATGGCTATTATGTGCACTTGCGCCGACAATATATTAGCGCCCGCTGGGTTGGTAGCATAGCAGTTCAGTAGCGTTGATGGTGTGGCTCGATAGTAACATTGTGTCTCTTCGAATTGATAAGGCACAGTCATGCTTAAGTAGCTCTCTTTGCTCTCGGACTCGTGGCCTTTGCTCGTGTCAGTAAGTACAACTACTGCGTCCTTCAATCTTCGCCAACCATCAGCTAGGTGAAGGTAGCATTATAATGTAGGGGATGCGTAGGTACTTTCATTGCGTTAACCCTTTCAGGTAGGTATTATAAAGAGGCTTTAGTCCGTCTCTTGTTAGACTTTTTGAACTGCAAAAGCTTATAGTACTTGCCTAGATATCTTGCCACCTACTACCTAGTATGTATTTAATTTAAAAAAAAAGGGTTTGGTCGGGGGACCCCCATCAGGAACGAAGTTCCTTACGCGATACTCATATATTATAATAGAAAGAGGCAGAGAGAGAGAGACAGAGAGAGAAAATCGCACGGTGGGAGAATAACTCTTTTTCCTTATGTGACGATTTCTACCAGTCTACTCCTACCGCAAGCCGCGTTAGGGAACTACGTTCCAAAAATTTAAAACTAAACTTGCCATGAAATGGGCTGTCTGTGAGGCTGTGTAGTGGGTGGCAAGACATACAACCTCTACAAGTTGCAACTGTATAGATATCTTTTGTTTAATAACAAAATCTCTGGCATTTTGACAGCTATATAGTCAAGTTTTATCAGATTTTGGTATTTATTGAATCTGATACATTTCTTTGCATTATTTACATGGATACTATTAAACTTGCTTCCGGTGATAATACAAATTCTATATCTCCAAGGCATGTACCTCACACGAAACAAGATCAAGCAGAAGATGGTAAGCAATCGCCCAGATGTGAAGATCATGAGACAGCAACTGCTATTAAAGAAGTGAGACAGGTTGAAATTACGCCACAGATGATTGAAGATAATGAAGCTAAAATGAAGGAAAGAATAGCTCAGTGTAAAAATATTATTGAGTCATTAAAGATTGAACTTAATGAAGAAAAATCTAAATTGGAAAAGCAAAATCAAAATTCTGTACGTCCTCCTGATTTTCCCTCGAGATCCACTACTAGTAATTATCAGTGTATTTCCACATCTAATATGTTTGTGGGGGACCTTTCATATACCACCAACATGTATAGTGAGTGTGTAGACAGCAAGCTTAACTGTGATGAAAACTTAATGGAATATGAAAAACAACTTAAAAAATATCAGAATACTCTCAATCTTGCACAAATTGAAAAGAAAAATGCTATTAGAAAACAAATGTTAGCTAAAGCTTATCGACTGAAGCTATTAGAAGTAGAAAATCAATGCAATATTGAACTGCTAAGGGTCAAGCAAAGCTTACAATGTTTGGAACCATTACAAATTATCGCAAGTAAGTGGAAAACTAATATTGATGAAATGTATGACATAAATAGTTTTGAGCTGATACCCAGATACCCAGAACTTATTGCAAATTCAAGTAGTGAGATTGCCACTTATGAATTGGAAATAAAAGAGGCCATAGAACGAATTGAAACTCAAGACGAATCTGTTTTATTAGATTGAAAAACAAAAATATGAGCTATTTTTGCGAGATTTTGTTTTATTTTTAGAAGGATGTCCCAATCCACTTTTACATTATTGTTTGAAATTCAAATGAGAAAATAAAAATAAACTATTTATACTTGTGTGTCTATTACAAGAAATGTACAGTCGCCAGCAAGAAACTGTCAAATTTCTCCAAACGATTTTAAACCTTATTATGTTAATGGTGAGCCTTCAAATTAGGGAGTAACGACCGATCGGCGAGCGGATCTCGAGTGTTATAGGTATTAATTCATCACTAGCTTCTGCCCGCGACTTCGTACGCGTGGAAGTCGTAAGACACCGCAATTATACTAAAATAACAGCCACATTTTTATAAAATTTTCCCTACTACGTTTGTAGTTTTGGTCTCAGCACCCAAAATGTGAAGAGAGTCAGGACTGGTGACGCGGGAGCAAGCAACGAACAGCTGTCCGTGAGAGAAGCAGCTCGTCCAGAGGTCGACGCCCGCAGCCTTCAGTAGTATTTCCCATTGCTTGCGAAGTTTTTCGTTTTTAGTGAATTATTGATCGCCTGTGTTTCCGTATATAGGGTTCTAATGGCACAACACTGATACACTGACTGATGCTTTCTTTTATTTTTATTATAACCAAAGATGACAGAAGAGGCCTAAACTGTCTCTCTTATTTATAAAAAAGTTGCTTAAAATCAAGAAACGTTTAGCGTCAAAATTGTATGGTTAAACAGACGCTAATCATTACTAAACTTTGAACAACGTTTATAAATAAGGGGGTACATGTTTTTCTGTGTACGTTTTAGGAACTATCATAATATAATTTAATAGTAAAAAAAATTTGTAAAGTAAAATATATAATTTAGTACATAATGTAAAAACCGCCCAAGTGCGTGTCGGACCATACACAATGAAGGGTTCCGTAGATGGGATGAATTTATCCCAAAACGTCGATATACGTCACAGTCAATTGTCCAACTGCAAAATAATATAAGATTGTAATCGAAAAACATTTTTTTTTAATGTGATATAATTTTAAATTAACAAAATCTCTTCTCTCTTGCCAAATTTCATGATTCTAGGTCACTGGATAGTATTCTATAGGTTTTGATTTATTTGCGAGTATCGAAATATTTAGCGTTGTGTTTTTGCGTAGAAGCTTGATTTTTTAGAGCTCCAAGGGACCGTAGATCTGATCTATGTATTTGATATTAATTTCAAACTTGATACCTCTACGCGTTCCTGAGAAAAATGATCTTGACAGACAGAGATACGAACGGTCGGACGGACCACGAAGTGATCCTATAAGGGTTCCGATTTTTCTTTTATACGGATCCCAAAAAGGAAGTACGAGTATTTCAATTGTTGGGAATCGAACATAGGTTTACAAAGCAGTCGTCGAACCGGTAAGCTACTTGCGGTGTTGAAAGTTAACTAAAATAGCCGTTCTTATACCTATGTCGTGGTTGACTACATAGCTTCTTAGCGGTATAGCGGGATGATACAAAATACAAAAATACAAAATAGTTTATTATGATAAATAGAAAATTACGTTATATTTAAAAGTGTTTGGAGCCTCCTTTTAAGCAAACAATGCCTGTTAGAAGGTTCCGCTCTTTCACATCGTTGTCGTACACATAAACTACTAATGTTAATATAGTGTACTGTGACCTAAATGTGCAATGCCAGTACATTTTACTGTATTTAGCTTAAATTTACTAATCTTAAGAAAATAAAAATAAAAATCTATAAGTAAAGTTGCAATTTAAATTCTTAAAAGTAAAAATAAAATTTATAAACCTTATAAACTTATTCCCAGTTAGTGCATGTGATGTGATGTGGTAAGTAGTGCGGTGTTATCTGTGGTATGTGGTGAGGCTCGCGATGTGGTGTGAAGTTTGGCTTCGTCCGTGGTGAGTTGTGAGGTGTATGGTGTGTGGTATGATGTGATGTGATGTGATGTGGTGTGGTGTGGTACGGTGTGGTGTGGTGTGGTGCGGTGTGGTGTGTGTGATGAGGTGTCTGGTGTAGTATGGTGTGTGGGTGTGTGGTGTTTTAAGTTATGGTATATAGTATATGAGATATATTTCGGCTCCTCAACGTGTTCCAGGAGTGCCTCGGTTTCCTCATTGGTAAATGATTTTATCCAGTCTATTATATTTTTTTTTTATAATTTAGTAGGTAAAGTCTAACTATCTACTATATTCATTCCCTATTCAGCCCAGTGAAGTAATGGAATAATTCGACTGTTGTCAACTTGTCATACACTGGTATATTCTATTCTCACCCATTTTTTTCAGTCTTATTTACTACGTCATGTATGGGAAGTTTTTTGCGAATTCTGACTTTTCCAGTAGGTACTCAAACCTCAGTAGGTCCAATACAGTTTTTTGATCCTTATAAGAAACAGGATAGATTGCCTACTACATAAAAAAAAGCCCTTTTCTTGCTAACTGTATTTTTTTTTCAAAATCTATCAATGCTGATCAAAGTGTTTCAAATAGTTAAGAACTGTCTCATAAGACCGTTTTCTTCTAGTGACAACGATCAAGTTACCTGCCCTTATTGTCCCATCTCAATAATCCATCCTGTATATGTCATGATTGACTGCATAGCTCCATAAAGATATAGCGTGATAATATAATATATATATATATATTAGAAAGGTTATATCTGTAACTATTTACAATATTATAACCTTTGGCTCGTCTTTTTTCAATTTGCGGTAAACTATAGAAGAATACGAAAGTAAAGCAATATTGCTCACCTCTCATAGCATATAGCGAGATAATGTATAGCCTACAGACTGACCAGACTTATAGGCAATATCTATGGAAAATTTAAACAAAATCTATCTGGTAGTTTTTGCGTGATGCATCCGGTAGATTTTGAAACACAGACAACTTTTTGAACATACATTCAGCCAACAGACAAAACTTCTAAAAAAAATATTTTTGGCTTTACAATCAAAGAGATTTAAGATAGATACAATAGAGAGGCTATGCGAAGAAATGTCATAGAAAAACTGTGATCCCACGTCTCAGTGATGCCATCTAGCATAATATAGCAAAATTAGAGCGGCTACTGGGAACATTTTCATACAAACTTTGATCTCGAGCGTCAGTAACACCATCTAGCGTTGAATAGCAAACATACGAATTAAAGAATAATGGGCAACTTTATATGGATCGTGGGCCCAGTGTTGTAGATGAAAAATGAAAATCCGAATAAGCTTAGCATTTTATTCTATGGCAGCATTACTCTAAAGATTCAAATAAAAAAGTTACAGCGGTTCCTAAAGTCCAATAATTACCGTTACAAATAAATGCTAATATTATGGCCTCAAGATGCATATAATTATGCATTCCGACTGGCAACATGTAAGTACAATTATTATATCTACACCACAGACTACATAGTATCAGACGACCCACTCTCATAGAGAGAAAATGGTTACTTAAAGATTGTCAAAAGTTGGAAGTTTAGAACACGACCGTTCTTTTTAAAAAAATAAGTTATTGAATTTGGCAAAGGCTCACACAGAAAGCCTCAATTACCCCGTTCTATTGTATTCAAATCTCAATTTATTTTTTGCTGTTAGCAGTTAAAATCCAATGAGGTCTTAAATGAGCTCATCGGTAACTTATTAATTACAGGGAACTACTGAGAAATATGTAAATAAAACACAATAAATATTTATTCAAGTTTTTATTTTACATTTAATAAATGCCTTAAGTTGCAGTCTCTGAAGAGATTTTCCATTTTTCATTTTTTTATTAAGTACGAACCTTCATCAACTTTTGTGGGTATTCCAGAGGTGATTTCATCGGCCGAAAACAATGATGGATGAGAACCAAGTTTGATCCAATACTTCTCACTGATGAACGTATTTTCTAAGTCTTTTGGGCACACAGAGTTTTGAAATTCTTGGGCGCTTAAGCTGTGAAAATAATCACTGCTCAGAAGCCACTTTTTGAGTCTTATTTTACTAACAGGAAACTGATGCATTTTACCGTCCTTTCGTTTATTTCCCGCAATGTCCGATACAACACTTGTTGTACATCTTTCACTACCGATGCAAAATATAACAGTTTAATCACTGAGAGGTTTAATAACTACGGAAATTAATCAACGCAGAATTCACTTGATCAACAACAAAACTTGTAAAAGTTTGAAAACTACCTACATTTGACAATGGAATTTGTAAATTGTCTATGGTTTTGGCACTGGGCGTAAGAGGGGTGATGAATGAGAGAAGGGGACGAGGAGACCTGTCCTGCTCTATTCTTCCAACCATAGAGTATACGGTTGAAATTTTTTGTTCTAAGTTTGCGTGCCGTGATCTACACGTTGCCAGTCCGAATGCATTTTTCTCTTCTATATGAATCCTACTTATGTGAATATGTCCCGCTCGCTCCTGTACTATCGATAAAGATCGCTACCTGCACTCGCGCTGACCGGGTTTCAACAATACCAGTGCGTGTTCTGTTCTGCTCAATCCTGAGTATTCCTTTTTTTGTCCATTTCTAATAGTTCACTTAAGCTATTAATAATTCATTAAACAACGAAAATGTATAAACATTATTTATTGGCGTTGTTAGGTCATAATATTAGCATTTGTAACGGTAATTATTGGACTTTTGAACTTGAAATTTTAGACTTTTTTAAGTTCCGCAGCATACGCTGTTAGAAAAATTCATAATTTAACCGACACAGAGACACCCCGTTTAGTGTACTTTAGCTATTTTCATAGTTTTATGTCGTACGGTATTCTGTTATTGGGAAATACCGCCGACATTCAGACTATTTTTATTTGGCAGAAAAGAGTTGTTCGATCAACTTATAAATTAAGTCCGACACAATCTCTCAGAGAAAAATTTAAGGAGATTAATGTAATGACTGTGCCTTCTCAATATATTTATGAAAATCTTTTACATGCTCATAAAAATATAAAATTGTTTAAAAATACAGTGATATGCATAATATAAATAGTAGGAATAAACACAAATTTGTTGTACCTACAACAAGGCTCAAAAAATAGGTGGCTCGTTAAGGTGTCAATGTATACGCTTTTATAATAGACTTCCAAGCCACGTTCAAGATCTAAGCCTTAATAAATTCAAATCATTAATTAAACGTAAGTTGTGCCAGAAAGCCTTTTACACCGTTAAGGATCATATTGAGGGCAAAAAGGAGTTGCTCCAATTTTTGCATACTGAATGTTTTTTTTAATACCATTACCATTTCAGACACAAATCTACATGGTCTTCACATGATCTGACCAAGATTATGTCTGGACTTTAAAAGAGACTGTGACCTCTGAGTTTGTTTCGGCCTTTCTTCTCAGAGTAGTCAGTTATGAAACGCCGACCTCATCTAGTTTTAAAAATATAATTGACGTGTAAAAGTGTTTGTACAAACCTACTTACAGAAATAAAATCATTTATCATTTACCACTGTAACTTTATTATTTGATTCATTAAAGCAATGCTGCAATAGAATAAAATGTTGAGCTTATTCAGATCTTCATTTTAAGACGGGTAAGAAAGTGCTACAACACTGGGCCCATTGTGCCCGTTCTTCTTTAATAAAATATCCTGTGGTAGTGATGTTACCATTTAGATATCAAGGTATCGATAATAATGATAAAAGTTACAAAGACATTTTTTTTTCACATTTTATTATATTCAAACAAATACAAAAAAAAATTGGCAATAAAATGATCAGTAGTTTCAATGTTTACAAGTTATTTATTTACATACAAATGACTAAATTATAATTATTATCGTCTAATGACCCAGTGTCAGACTGCTGATCACGAGGTCGTGGGTTTGATTCCCACAGGACACAAATATTTATGTGATGAATATAAGTTTTTGTTAGTCTGGGTGTTTCTTATGTATTATAAGTATTTACAAAAAAAAAACGTATAAATATTACATCCATTTTCTAGTACCCATAGTACAACTCTGCTTAGCGAGTTTAAAACAAAAAAAAAAAACAATTCTGAAATAAAAATAAGCCAAGCTGCAATAAGCAAACAGATGACCAGTCCTTACTGACGGCATCCGTTCACGAATATGATGTATCGATCAGCACCATTCAGCTCTACCAATTTGAAGGGAACTTAATGATCCGACACACACGCCACCACCAGCGAGACATTTGATTGAGCATGACATACTCTCAGCCGCCAGGGCACATTCAAGTCAATGAAAGACGAACTAGTAAATTCGTAAATCGTAGCTTTATGTGCTACATATGCTATGCAATTATGCATTATTAAGAGATTGGATATATATAATGCAAAGATAGTTTTTACAATCTTCAGCAGCTCGCAACAGTATTTTCGAATGCTAATCAATTAATTTATGCGCCCCTCTGGAGCAGGACCAGCGTTGAGCCAAGCATCTTTGTCAACGATGTAATCCCCCAACTTATAATATGCTTGGCTGCATAGTGTGCGTTATAAACAAGATTTAAATTTAGTTTCATTCAGTTGGAGTATGTGGGGAGGTATTTTATTGTAACATTTTAAACAGTACCCCATTAAGGATGAGTCTGCTTTAGCCAGTGTGAAACCTGGTTGAACCAATTAGTCCCTATTTTTAGTCAAATAGTTGTGACTTTCACCTCTTTTACTGAAAATATTTTATTTTTTCCTTACGTACATGATGTTTTCATAGATATATGGACAAGGTACCGTCATGATTTTAGTATCTTTAAACAGTTCTCTTAGAGAATCCAGCCTGCGGAGGCAATATATTGCTCTGATGGCTCTTTTATGCAAAATAAAAATAGACTCGATTTCTGCAGCCCGTCCCCATAGTAAAAAAAATACCGTAAGCCATGATACTATGAAAGTAACTGAAATATACTAGCCGCGCGGTATCTACATTAATAAATTGACGTCTTTTTATTTCGGTTTTTTCTTCGAGCATAATTTTGACGAAGCAGTTGGAAGCCAATTTTCTTCTCTACGGTCTATTTGAACAAACCGTATCCACTTTTCACGTTCTACTTTATTTACATTCGAAAACCCAAAATATCAGAAAACTACTTGAACGAATAATAGTTGTTCCTTTATTGCATCTAAATTAAATTATATAATTATGTTCAAACCGTATTATATTTTAAGAGTTATTTATTATTTACCTCATTAAATATTATCGATAATAAAATCGATAAGCAACATCACATCTCTACAAGGCTAGTAAAGCTATTCCGCAATAGAGGGCGTTTATTCAAAAATTAGCAAATGTTCTAGTTCTTTAGATGAAAATTATTTAATTCTAATTACTGAGTAATTTTAAAAAATAAGTACGTAAATAAACCGAAGTTAGGTCTAGTCGTTTTACCATAACGAGATTTGCAATATTGCAATATTGCAAATCTCGTTAAATGCTCGTTAGATGCGTAAATCAGCATATTTTCATAGAAAATATTTTTATTTTGTCTTGAGTAGTCTTGATATGCAGGCGTACCAAACTAGACTGAGCGACTTTTGTCCACTAGAACAAATGTATCGGATTACGATTTTGTTCGTTATGTCCCGTCTATTGTTATAATAATTTAATGTCTTTGATTACAATCAATTCCAGACCTCACAATGATTACTTAAAAATTAAAAAACAACATACCTACAGTTTAGACTTTGCTACGATTTTATTATAAGTATGTATATCTCGGTCACGCACAAGTCAAGCAATAACCAACTACCAATCTGCTAACTAATTTGTAGCGTCACCTAGCTAACTCTTAATCCACGGATCCACGGTTAAGCCGTGGATCCGCCACGGAAGCTTCCTCCTTAGCAAGTCATCCTATTCGGTGTTAAGGTTGCCTTTCCACCAGAAATGTGCTAAGCTGCGTAGCGATGGAAGTGTAATATATCAACCAATAGGAACGTTTGCTTATCATAACGTAGCTTGGCTTTGCTCTGGTGGTAAAGGGTTCAACTAAGCTATGTAAGTTTTTAACACAAAGCGCTTCTGTTCTTCGTACCATGTCTTACCCGCTCTACTAAACCCTTAACTCTGGTGGAAACACTAACCCTATTATGAGACTTCGCGCGAATTAAAGATTTCGAATTTGAAATAGATAGTTTCGCAGCTTAGCTTCACCGCTTAACTACGTCGCACATCACCTTTGGTGGAAAAGCAGTCTTAACCTTTTAACAAACCTACACACATAACTAAGGTTCCTAACTATTCATAAAAACAGCATAACAATCAAAGTTTATACAAAATATATTTACGAATAATAAAAATATACCTCATGGTTTGAAAATTTGCACACTGGCAATCAAATCAATTACCAAAAACGGGTGTGAAACTCTGACTTCAATAAATCAAAAGCCGAAGAGGACCTCCACAGTGGACCACACACATCGAGGCACGCGCTTCGAATGCTGCTGATTTTTTATTCTCGCCGCTTGGGACTCGATCGTGTTCACTCGGCGCTGCTCGGCACCCGGTCGGCAAGCTCCCGCACTGACAACACACACGTCTGCCTGCGCCCGCGCCCGTTCAGTTAGGAACTTGAACTTTATTTTAATAAGATTCCAATTTGTCAATTATAGGGCATCGCATGAACCAAACAGGTTTGACTCCTTTACACCTTGTATCTTTATGAGTTTCATTTAAAAAGTGCTTTTGAATACCTAACTTGTTGAAGTGGATACAATGCTAAGATTAACAGATTTTGTATTCTACTGGTATATCTTTGGCTACTATATATTGACTATAGGGACTTCAAAATGTTTATTTTTTTACATGCAAAAAAAGTTGAGAGTCCATGAATGTTGTAGATTTTTTGGCTTATGAGAATGATGACTTTTTTAAAGAAAGTGCTTGGTTTTTCCTGTAAGGAGACTGGATTTGTATTTGACAAAATATTTATAACCATTTTGATTGTTAACCAAATAACCGCGTGCGCTAGCTAGGTATAGGCATTCCATATCGATCCTGCTGGAGACAGAAAAGATATAGGAATAGGGAATCGCAATTTTTTGTCTAATAATCTATCTGCAAGCATTGATCTCATGTCTAATGAATTATTCTTGGAAAAAATTACCTAAGTTTCGTGAATAAAATATAGATATACCTGTAATATGCACCCTGAAATTATAAATGCAGGTATTTATTGATTTTCAAACTCACCAAGTTCTTTTTCTTTTAAAGAAGTTCTTGATTTTTATGGGCATTTTATTGATCAAAATTTATAACCCTAGATTAATTTACTAATTACAGTTTATTGACCCACATGATCCCATTTAAACACCTGAAACGCTCTGAAAAATGTTGACCAGTCATCTTACATCGTTATGAAGAAAATTATAATTTTCTTGGAAATGGTTCTAAGCTTACGTAAGATCACTTCTAAGATTATTCAATTTGAGGGACCCATGCTCGAATTGTGGTACGGTAGGTATCGTACTTTAATTATTATTTTAATGTCAACTATAAAACAAAGGATAGTTAATTCAATATATTATAATGTGTTAAAAATCAGACATTACTACGCTCCGGTAGCTACGCGCCAGCGATACGAAAGTATGCAAAGTATTTTGGCCAAGCAAGTTTTCGATTCTGCATCTCTGCAACCTTTAAACTTTGATGTTTTTTTTCGACGGAGTCTGGAATTTAAGCGAATTCCATGTCCCTGGAAAGATATCTTAAGTATTTTAATCCATCTCTGACTAATTGCATCCAGTGTTTAAATAAATAAGGAGGTCTGAAGTGGAAAAGAGGATATTAGTCATTAGGTATCCTTTTTAATATGCAGTGCGCCATGCGTTCACAGGAAACCTTGTTTGTTGTCGGAGTAGGGAGATATCTCACTTCACCCGCGGCGTTGGTCGACACGGCACCGGTCTATGTGTACGAGCTCGAGAGTTTTATGGAAGAGTAAACAATTTAAAACACTACACGCCGGGCGTATTGGTCCAGCACTCTCCTCCATTAGCCTCAGCCGACACCTCGCGTCGCCGGTCCTTTGACGAAAATGATGTTTGTTCACAAGCGCAGTGACGAAGGTGCGGGCGCGACACTCGTTCACCACTTGGTACAGTTTGCTTTAGCTGCCTTACAGAGGATGGTAATCGGCTTGTCGATCTTGTTTAGTTGTGTATGTATGGGTAAGTACATGCTTTTTATATTAACGTTTTCTTGGACAGATTAAGGTTTTTTTTTCAGTGGAATTTAAGGCAGTTATTGAAAACAGGATTTAAACAAAGGCTTTGAGGATATCAAATCTTGTTATGGTAGGTACACCTACCGCTGACACTGAAACACTGTTTTAAGGCTCCTTCAAACAGGCGCGACACTCGATGTGAATCGCCCGCGACACAAAGGCACCGCTCGTCGCGCGACAAGCGGTACCTTTGTATCGCGTGCGTTTCGCGTCGCATGCCGCGCCTCTTTGAAGGAGCGTTTACTAGAACGAAAATATAAAGCCTACAATAGTAAATTAATTGTACCTATGTCTGCTTACAGTATTAAATAAAAGTTCCGCACCCATCTTCAATAGTTTTGAAAACATCTATTGAATCTGTCACCCCAGAGTTTTTATTCCCTAACAGCAACGGAATATATCTTTAAAATATTTAAAACCGCCTTAAATGCTTTTAAAACAGATATTTTAATGCAAAAACATGGAGTATGTTTACTTTTCAAAATTCCTGTCGAACACAGATCCGTTTGGAGTTATGAATGAGTGGTTCAAGTTATGGCCGTTACAATAACATCCCATGGTTATTGGGTTAGTTTATTGTATGCGAACGTTAGCATTGTGTTGGAAGTCTCCGCTATCAGGTTCGGCGCCAGAATTAGTGTAGGTAATTACAGTCATTACACAATCTGTACCTCTTTGTTGTGGTTACTTCCTGCCCTTCCTTATTGACCAGTTTTTGCATTTTGGCATCAATAGTTCAATATGACTCAGGCCGTCAATAATTAAATCTGGGTTGAGATTTCTGTTACAAATCACAACAAAAAAAAAAATGCTGATTCATACATTTTGACCGCGTAGGTATTTTACTTTTCTATGAAAAAGCTGTTTTTTTTTTTTTAAACTTGCGCAAAATTTCTACGCCAGGGGGTTTAGAATGATGTGCTGAATTGATGGTTACAGTTTGCGCGCTGATGTGCCATCCTGTATAATACGAACAATTTAAGTTAAACAACCTGTTTTCCTAAGTATCAATATTACATATACTTTCAGATTACTCCTGAAAAACATTTCAAGCTAACCTTAAAAAAGTTTTATTAAATAAAAATAATGAATCATTTACGAGCTCTTCCCACGGGTATCATTATAAGCCTCGTAGTTATGTATGAAGTTGCCGCACAAATTAATGAGTTATTAGAATTGAAACAAAAGTACCTAACAAAGCCGAAAGAATGAAACACAAAAGGTTGGCACAGGTTGCTCTTGTCCTAGTTAATGGTTGCAGACCGGGAAAAAGTTGTCGTCATCGGCTATCTTCTGAGGTAGGTAAAGAAGGAAGTTACCAATCGTCACCTATCTTATCAGTGGTTCGCAGCGCAAATCTTTGTGCGTGAGGTGCGAGCACGTCGCGTTCGCACCCTTTCTGTTAAAAGTTTCTCATGGGTATTTTCTGGGTACGATCGATAAGGATGTGTGAAAGTCTGTCGGCATTCTTATTTTAACGTTTGCTCATTTTTGTGAACCATGCTAAACATTAGGCACTTTCGTAACAGTTGGGAAAATATTGTCTATGCGTCTCGTAGGCGCAAACGTGAAAAATAAAAATAAATGAATAAAAGACCCACATATCAAAGAATTCTTTAGTTATCAAGGATTAGTTATCAAGCTTAATGCTCAGTGAAAATATTTTCTTGGTTGTGTAAGCGATAAACCAAAACAAGCGGGGTGTCAACGAAACGAATCTTGTGCTTTACGTATAACTTACGGGCTGGTTATGCAGATTATGCATTTTATTACGCAAATTTAGTGTTGTTGCTTACGAATTACCCCAAATAGAAGCTTTGTCTTTTGCATTTACATAAACAAAAACTCCCTTTTCTCCACTTCTTCATTTTTGCTTTTTACGGGAGCGGGGGTTTATTTTAGCTGAATTTAATGGAACCTTTGCTATATCAAAGGTAGGCATACAGGTACTAGCATTGTAATGCTTTTTGCTTTAGCTATTATGTACTCATGAGGATAACGGAGCAACTTTTTGTAAATACCATGGCAGGTATGGGGATTTAACTTGACATTTAGACTTTGTTAAACAGGTCATAAGTTAAATAGACCGCGATATACAGGTAAATTCCCGTTTCGTGTAGCAAGTGCTTATGGAACGCGACAGTTTCAAACTTAGGCCGAACGAAGATGATTTTGAAATGAGTAGATAGGTATCTACTTACAGGTGTAAGAAGTAGGTACTAGGTACCTATTATTAGGTATTTGGATTCGTCCTGTATTAGTGCTTTTCATGAATAAGGTGGAATGAGAGTAAAACCTACCTATGCCAATTGCCAAGACAATTTATTAGTTATTTCATATCAGAAGTTTTTATTGCAATAATATGATACTAGCTTCTGCCCGCGACTACGTTCGCGTGAAATTTATCGTTTGAACGTAAAATATATTCTGTAGCTGTGCTGTGCCCCGTTACTTCGTTTTCGCTTAACGTTCTTTCTGTCTTTTTTTTATTTTTGCTAGGCTCCTAAGAGTCGTAGTGTGATGTTACATACACCTAGAACCTTCCTCAAGAATTAGGCTATCAAATGCAAAAAATATTGTTTCAAATCCGACCGGTAGTTCCAGAGATTAGCGCGTTCAAACAAACTCTTCAGCTTTGTCATATTAGTGTATGGATTAATAATAATATTTTTTATAATAATAATTTTTAATATTAATAATAATAATTTATTTCACTATCAAAGTACAACAAAAATTTAATTTTACATTTTTTACAAAATTAAAATTTTCTTAAATATGTCTAATGGTTGTACTGCAGTTCATAATAGGTGATCTACCAACTCCCAAACTAAGTCAACCTTGTATTTTGGAAGTTGGTGGTTCTTATGGTGCAGGACTTACATAGACACAACCTTGTAGCCTAATATAAGGATCATATTCCCATGCCGATTTCGGCTACGGTGACCATTTCTATTTTTATCGGCTATAGGTTATGAGCGTATGCTCTTACTGCAATTATTCATTGGACGTAGGTATCAGTTCTATTAGGTACACCTCTCAGCTCTGACTCAACGTTGACAAACAATTAATCTTTGATCAATGGGGTTGAGCCAATATGAGACTGCGATACTGATATCCCATTGAGTTAATGAGGCTGCTATAAAGAGATGTGCGTAATCCTTTGTTAGTATCGTCTTACTGATAATGTTTCAGTTAAAATTATACTGGGTCTATTATGTAGGTAAGTATAACTTTAGATATTTGATACTTGAAATTTTGCGATTTATAGAAGACTTAGGGTTTAGGGTTTAGGGTTTAGGGTTTCTTGAATTATGTACATTTACTTCGAGCCTGTGCTACTCGCAGTGTCCAAGTTTAGACCTGAAAAGTCAAAGTCAAAGTCAAAGTTAAATCATTTATTTCAAATAGGCACATAAAAGGCACTTTTGAACGTCAAAATTTACAAAAAAATAGAATTGATTCTAGTTGCCCCTTCCAAAAGGTAGTTTCGTATGGAGAAGAATGGGCAAGAAACTCCACCGTTACTCTTTTAAAAATGTTTTACAATATTATGTATACATTAATTATATGTGAAGACGATGCACCTAGAATAAAATTACTATACCACAATAGGTAAAAAATAATTAAATATAACGCATGACAGGTAAATTAATTATGAGATAGATACATGATGCTCACATATTTACAAATAAGTATTGAAAAGTAAATGATTTTTCCAAAATTTCACAAGTAATAATTTAGTGTGTGAGTTAAAGTAGTTACATATTGTAAAAAATAATGTCATAAAAATTATAAATTAAACAATTAAATTAGAGACAGAGACTTTAGCAGTCCCCCAACATTTGTATTGTAGGCACCTACAGCACATTATACAAGGTAACATCCTCAATAATAGAAGTGTTGTTAGGTTTGTCCGATTACGACTTCATGGGATTTCCTGTAAAAGTAGGTCGCAAATAGGTAAATCATAGCGATAATTAACTCATAACATACACATAACATCACGCCTGTATTCGCCGAAGGGTAAGGCAGAGGTGTACCTATAGCACACCCACATTTCGCCAGTTATGTTTAAGTCCCATGTAATAGGGGGCGAGCCTATTGCCATCAACCGGGCACAAATCCAGACTCCGGGCTGCTACCGAGAAATTCCAGATGGAAAACCCCGATAACACTTAGCTCGACCCGGGAATCGAACCCAGGACCTCATGCTCAGCGGTAGCGCTTGCGACCACTAGACCAACGAGGCAGTCAACGACGAGCGACGAGGTAATTAACTCATGTTTTTTGAAATATTTTGTTCACAACAATGAGAAGCTATAGGTACTCGTATGGCGTTTTTGGACACTCTACTCACACAAATCACAAAACACTGAGTAATCGTAACTAAATGGAAAATCCATACTTACGTACATTTAACACCATGCCTATTATCGCCTTCTTATTCATATATTTAAGGAGGATAAATAGAGCAATTTATAGAACACACAAATGTCATTGTAGGTACCTTATGATTATGAATGAAGATACACATTTGAAGCCTCGTGATTCGCGGTTTCTTCCATGTTTCCAGTAAGATCTCCGTGTCTTATGACTTTGGTTCCGATGCGGAGACAAAGGGTCATTAGCTGCTCAATAAGTGGTTTGTGAGACCGCATATAGGTTATTCAAATACAAATCAACACGGGTCTGTTCTAGATCGCTGTTTGATCTGAGAACACAATTTGTAGCTTATTCAGAGTGACAGATATTTCAACATTCGCTCTGATAATATTATGAATCGAAATTTCGAGGATGTTTGGACCTATTCTAAACGTCGAGTGTATAATTTTTTGTAAAAAATCGAAGCATATTTAAATTTTGATCCTATTTGGGTTTCAGAACGGATTACTTCTATATTATGTCATACGGAAGTTATGAATTCTTGAATAGGTATGCCAGACCACTCGAAAAAATAGAGAAGTTGAAATAAATGGAAACGTATTCAACCTTCCATTTGCAACTGATCGAGCGACAAGTTATTCGCTAGCCTGCAGTCCATGCCGTCTATTACTGCATTCAATATAAAATTCTTGAGACTTTCAAAATTTTCAGCTGTAACATCAAATCAGTATTACTACGAATAATTCGTGCATTCTGTTATTAATTTTGTGGATACCTTCAGTTTTTAACAAATTGTGGCTTACAATTCCTCCAAGAGTAATAATTAACGGGTAGTTGCAATTTTTTTTATGACATCAATATTTTTTATGCAAGTGGGATAGTGACAATAGGTCGGTAAGTGACGATCAGTTTTCATGACGCGGACGAAGCGAAAGCGAGATGTGAATGCAATGCGCTGTGGGTAGCGGCGCGGCGGTGCGCGGCGTTCGGTGGTGGTGGCGGCTGGGCGGTGAGCAAGGGATGCAGGCCGGGCTCGGTGGTGCACGGCGATCGGACCGGGCTGCGGCAGCCGGCTCTCAGTGTCGCTCAAATCGCGGCGCGCGTTGGTCGTGCGTCGAGCGCGTGTGGAGTGATGTCTGCGAGATGAGGCTGTCGCTGGTGCTACTGTGGCTGGGCGCGGCGGCGGCATGCGGCCCGAGCCGCGGCTACACCCGCCGTCAGGGCGCGCGCCGCATTACACCCCTGGTCTTCGGCCAGCACGACCCTAACATTAGTGAGAACAAGAACACGGCCAGTGGACCTCCTGAGGGTCGCATCACCAGAGACGACGATAGGTTCAAAGACTTAGTGCCGAATTATAATCCGGACATCGACTTTAGGGATGATGAGGGTACCGGTGCCGATCGCCTCATGACACAGGTGAGTTTTCACAATTTCCCATGAATTTTCCTCTTATTCTGAATTAACGCTAAACTTCTGAGCCGACGGACTAGTGCAGCGATTTAGGAACTTCTGTTCCGAATGTTTAATGGGCAGTGCAATAGTATGCTGTCCCGGTTTAATCGTTGGAAGTTGTCTTGCAAAACAATGGATTTCATGAAGTGTCCGCTGTTTTGAAAACAGCTCCTTAGTGCGCGAGCAGGGACAATCGGCGATGTAAACATTACGCGCGTGGAACAATGGAAACAAATTGCGGGCGTTACGGTAGCTTCGTAGCGAGTGTTCCGATTGTAGCACTGCAATTACACAGGCTTTGTCAACAAATATTTTGACTCTGTGACTAATGGATGAATGATGAATTCTTTACAATTTCGTTGCCAGTTTCGGTAAATATATGGCAGTCATAAAATTTGGTGTCGAAGGCATTCAGTATCGTGGGTTGTCATTCATGATGCTTTGTATAAATATAAAGACAACTTACAGAAAACTTGTTGTTGAGGGTTGCTACATTGTACTGTATCTTGGTTCGCTTCAGCATTACGCATTAGAACAAAGGTGAATCGTTTTTTATTTTATACGCACCAATAATTCATTAAGCATATCCTGGATTGCTTTAAAACTACCTTCTTTTGTGGAGGATTCAATCTTATTGTGAATATTTAAGATTATAGGAGAACTGGTGATGCGCATTTTGTAACTATGTGTTTATTGTACGGGTTCTACTTTTATACCGCACAAAAATATTTATGTATCAAACTATTTAGCTACGTTAAGAGTTCAAACTGTTTACAATTGAATGTTTATAGAACGCGCAGCGCCTTTGAATCGCGTCGATAGAATTATTTGATAATAGTATTTTTAACGGCGTATTATTATCAATTTTTAAACGGTAGATAACTTTGCACATGGCCTTCTGATAGGATATCAAAAATATGTTTTGATAAATTACACTCAGAATAGACCTTACTGTAATAAGTAAAATGTTGAAGCATGTAAAAACTAGGAAGAAATCTCTTAAAAAAAATATTGATTAATTATGTCACTAGAAAATTTTATTCAGGCACCACAATTAAAAAAACTTAGCAATTTAATTAAAATTTTGTTTCTTGAGTAAGATGTAAACATCACAATCTTCGGATTGAATTTTCAGTCGTTCCGTGCTATGTGATGTGTTAGTGACCCATGAGGCGGGTCTATTCCGCCTGAGCCCACGTGTAGCTATAAAAATCGGCTTAAAAGATTGCAGTAGTATATACCTACTATACATAGTAGATAAAGATCTTGAATGTTTGTCGCCTACGATCAACATACTAACCTATTTCTTTCAGTTGACTCACAACAGAAAGATAAACCAGAGCCATTTTCCTGTCTTTTCTTTTCTTGTCATACAAATCATACAATTTTGAACATGATACTGGGTTGCAAGGCTTAAAAACTTTACTGGAAGGTCTCTTTTTCTAACACTGTAACGTCTGGGTCAAGTTTACAGTTGTTAATCCAAGTTTCAGTAGTTTCCCGCTCAAACCCGGTCAGGTGAAACAAACTATCGATAAATGCGGAACTATGTTGGTACTTAATCTTGAAACCGCGCTTGGCATTGCTGGGTTAGTAGCTTAGTAGTTGACAAATTGTACAGTGTTGTAGTGGCAGGCTGCCAACTACTTTTAGCTAACTTTACAACTTCCACGGCGTAATAAGCAGTTAATTAACGACTTCCTTTTAACCTTACATTTTCTGTTTTCCTCCTTAAAAAAATATTTGGATATTCGTCTTTTTTTAAATTGTCTATTAAATAGTAGTAGGTGCGTCGATTCGTCCTAAATACTTATAAATAGAGAAGTGCCTACGGTGTACAATATTTACGGACTCGTTATAATAGTTTACATGAGTAATTGACAATCGCGGTTAGCAAATAAGTACATCGTGCGTATCGTCAAAGAAACCGCGCGGATTCCTGCGAAGCAACGCTGTGCTGGTTAGCGTACCTATGTACCTAGGTCTGCGTGGGTCTATGTGGCTATATACTTAAATATAAAAGATAAAGTACTAATCTTTCCGTCTCAAAGCAATCTCGTGAAGCACTAAATCGATGGAACCCGTGAATGACTCGCCGTTACGTTTACAGTAAAGTACCTAAGTTGGTTCACCCGAATGCGTTTGTCTTGAATTTCCCACGGTAAGCATTGAGTTGGATAATTTGTGCCTATATATATATTTTTTTAAAGGAGATTGAATGAATTGGACATCGCTATCTGAAATCTTAACATTAGGAATCACATTAAGGCACAGCTTAGTTGAAACAGGTTTAGTTTGAACAGAGAGGCTACGCAGTAGGTACCTATGTACCTAGGCTAGACAAAACTATTGAAGATTGGCTCATCGCTTGAGCTCGGGAACATCCATTGCTGAACATGAACATCCTTTTGAAGCCCTCATATAAGTTGATATGTTGGAATTTTGCCAGAATAACCACACTGAGGAAAACTGATTTGTGAATTCATCCCTTAAAAAGATAATTCTTGTAAGACTGAATCTGAATCTATACAAATAAATAAAATGGAAGTGTCTGTTTGTAATGTCAAAATAGCAGCTTGCATATGAAAGTTTAAACGGTACTTATAATAAAAAAAACTATTTTTTTTTTTTTTGTATATCTGTCTTGTTTGCTTGTTCCGGCTAATCTCCGAAACGGCTGGACCGATTTTGACAGGACTTTCACTGGCAGATAGCTGATGTTATAAGGAGTAACATAGACTACTTTTGTCCTGGTATCATGGTAGCATGTTCCCGCGGGATAATTTCCGACATCCACGAGGGTGAAGCCGCAGGCAGGAAAAAATTAAGAAAGTAAAATAAATAAAGAAAAATTGTTTATTCTGCACAAACAAGACGTACATTACAAAAACATAGACAAAATTCATACCAATAATAAAAAGTAAAAGCCTCTTACTCAAAACGTTAAAAGTTAAAAGCTATTTTAAAATAAGGGTAGTCAAGCTGACAAAATGCATTGATAATTGTCGGTCTAATGATTCACTCAGAAGCACTGAACGGAAGCCGTTTCCTGTAAATTGTTTATGAATGAAATCAATTTTAGGAATAAAGTTCTGTTGCTCAATTAATGTTTCTTAAGATACCTATAGGTAAACGTTGGAATTTGCTACCAAATTATACTGGATTTAAATACATTTTTAAAAGACGATAGATACTTAGGAAATTTAATGTCATAAACATTTTAAATAAAAGTAATTGTTTCAAAAAATCTGTACCGAAATTACTTCCAAGGCATACAAATTAAATATGTAAAATGTTTCTTAAATAAACAATGAGGGTTATTAAAAATATAGGCAAATGTTTTAAGCACGATTCCTTTTATCTAAATCGTGAAAAGAACTCACTATTTAATTAACGCTAATAATGTACGCAATAAAGCCTCCTGCAGACAGGTGCGGCCCGTCGGTGTGACGCGATTCTGGTAGAACTAATTCCTTGAGGCTTTCCTAAAAATTGTTCTACTAGAGTCGCGTCGCGCTGCACCGTCGCGCCGTTTGTGGGAGCCTTTATATAGTACATAGTTCATGCGTCAGTTGCAAAACTGTGCAAGTACTAATACCCATAACTTGCTATAAATCATATTTACACCTATTGTTTGTCTATCCATAAAGTATGACAACAAGTTTATTCTGTATTTAGTAGGAAAATCGGTCAGTGGCTGGAAAACTCATATTTCAGCCTTCAGCAAAGCCGATGGACAAGTATGTGTTTGTCCTCGCTCTAATGGCTTGTCAAACATGTGCGCGTGTTGACAAACAAATTCACCATCCGAGCTATACAGTATACAGTTACTGGTACTATGTGGGTCAGATGTGACATTCAATACTAAAAGGTCACTACATAATTGATGCTTTCATACATCGTGTAAACAGTCCTCAAGTAAGTACCGAGATGTAGATAAGATATAATAAAGTAACATCAACTAAACCGTAAACATAAATATTCTTGGTTGCGCTAAAATATTACATTTACATTTTATATGTTTGCACATGATACGTTGCTACGGACTCAAGTAATCCGTCGTTATTTATCTCAGAAAGTGGAGTGCTAGTAAAGTAGTAACTAGTAGACGTAATATAGTAACACAAAAAAAAAAAAAAATGCAAATCCATAAAATTACATTCTGCCTAAATTTGCTACGTGTCTTAGATGCGTCTGCGACGCGTAGCGTTAAATGGGGTGAAAAATCGAAAATAGTTCTTATGATCTAAAAAAAAAGTAATCTAAAATAATGTAAAATAAATATTAATTTAAATGATGTTGCTTCTTCTATATGTGAGAAACTCACAATGTATTAAGTATTTACAAAAAAAAAAACTATGCCGCTTCTTAACTATGCTTCTTCTGTATTCTGTTAAGAGAAGGGAGAACGTGGTACTATCGATTAGTTATCGATTATAATCGATTTATGTATTATTTATACTTTGTGTAGTATCTGTTAAGTAAATATTTGTGTCTAAAGTCTAAAATACATTAAACAATGACCATATTTATTTACAAAGTGAGTTAGCATTAGCACCTGTCAGATTACTACAGTAAATTCCGACTGAAAGTACCTTCCTAGTAAAAAAAACATTTGGGTACAACTGTACATGATACAATATGACTCAATATGTATAATTAACATACAGAGATAGAAGGTAGAAGAGTATACCTACACGGAAATTGAATAACAATGTAGTAATCATTTCTAAAATTATGAAATTCCTTATTATTCCACATAGAAGATACGATTGTGGTCAGAACGAGACATGTGTAATTACACGTCATACACCATTCTGTCACCAACCAGAATAGGTTCCAATTCAGGTTGCATGACGTGGGAAAAAAAGAATCCCGTAACAAAATTTTGTATGACATGTTTATCGTATGTGCTATTTCTAAGCCAACAGTTCGATGTAATGTCAATCCACTGTAATAAGGACGTCGTCAAAATGATTTAGCGTTCTAGACAAGGTGTTTACAATCAGTGCCCAAACACAAACTCAATACGGCTTAACGTCATCACACATAGTCAACCCAAATCCTGAAATAGTGTTGAAGTGTTCAAGGATACTATTGTTTGAGCGAGTATTTGTAAATAATGAGTCAAGACCGCGAGTTGATTGCATAGCAAATATTTTAATGGGCGTAGGTATCTTTAGGCGGAATCCAGTTATATGCAGATAATAATCGGTTGAAGGAATGTACGGACGATCAGGCGCGAGTGTGTGCGTGGAAGAAAGGCCGGCGCGAATCCGGCGTCGGTCATGTTATGTGCTCGCCGCGGGCAGCACATAGTCGGAGCCGAGCTGAGCAGCCTTGCATTCGTAAAAATCTCCAAACCGGTTCGATGCGCCTCCATTACTTTCTTTCTGCCTCCACCGAGCCTCCCATTTAACTCGGGCCCACTTTTTATCAGGAATCGGTATCTCCGTCTAATAGTATTATTTATTTCTCATAAATAAGAGGGAATATAAGTAAAGTTAATGCGCACGGGAAGCGGTACATTACATGCCAGATGCTTCACAGATAAATGTGTTATGCTCTTTCCGTCGGTTGTTGTGTTGCGTAACGTGCGCGGTGACAGCTCGGGATTTATGCCACAGCTTCCACCAGCTTGTAATCTTTATTTACAAACAATTGCCCAGATTTACATCATCACCGTAGTGAAATATTAAATGGTACGCAAGTCCACACTTTATGAATTTTGCGCAAGTATACAAGTCATACAAGTAAATATTGCAATACTTAATACACATTATATATGGTGACGCTAAGCCTCGGTGAGTGACTGTATAGTCGTCAACTATTCCATAATTTATTTCAAACTTAAACCTATAATGATATTCTACCACGTGAAAAGGAATATGTCGGTATTCCAGAGTGAAAATGGTTTAGCAATTGCCTGGTAGGCTAGCCAGTAAACCGCAGAATAGGCGCAGAACCACACCGCTTGCTCTCCTCCGATTCCAATCGGAATTACTTACCATTTTATGTAAGTTTTTATTTAATATTTTATATCCCTGGACGCGAATAAGCCGAAGGAGTAAGAAGGGGTGCGGCGCAGGCGCGGGGGTTGAGGGACATAAATATCTCGGTGATTTATGGGCAAGGCGGTCGCGGGATAGGTCAGCATTATTCAATTTCGTATTTGAGGCTCGAGTTACAATGAGCTTTTACTGCGCTGCGCGCGCGCAGATAGCGTAGCAATCCCACCCGTCACACTCGCTTTTGTTATCTACTTTTTAAACCCTATTGTAATCCGGAGATTAGCCTCGTGTTTAACATTCTCTTAAATAACGAAAACATTAATTAACACGGCATTTCTATATTTGTAGAACTGTTAGGAATTAACCTTAATTTTAAAAGCATGTTCTCAAGCCGAGCGGTACCTAATTAAGTAGGTATGTAAATAGTTGGGTAAATCAAATAAACGTTTTATATGATGGCACCGTTTTAAACTTACTTAATTATCGATTGTTAATATTGATTTAATTTCATTGCCTGATACGCTAAAGTGGTTTAATTTGTTAGCGGCAAAGACACCGCCGACCAAATTAGATGCTTTTCGGCTTATTAGCGCAGGATAAAAAACGGAACGAGACCCGATCGCTTTGTGAATAATTGACCATAATCAAATTAATCCTAAGATTCTACGGTGGGTTTACAACGTTGTAAAATGTTATAAAGACCTCCTAACAGCCGTATTATAACAACGCGTTTTTATCAACGGCGCGCGGCGCTCGCACTATCTACCTCTCAAACCTACTAGTTTACAACTATTAAAAAGTTATAACTTTTCATACATGAAAAAAGTATTTTACGATAGGATTATTCTGATGTTTCCACACTGAGTGATTTTCGGATAGTAAACATCATATTCGGATTGGTTCTTGTTTGAAATTACATCTGGCAGGTTATTGAGATTAATAAAATAAACATTTCTGATGTTAGCAAAGTTTTTCTGTCAGCCTCAAGGCGTCGATGTGAAATTCGGATATACGCTTACCGCGAAATCGCTTTTTTATGAGCCATGTTACACTGAATGATATGCGTGTATTGGATTAATAAAAACGAGGATGCACAATTTGTTAATTTTCTAACGTCCTTCATTAAAATCCTAAACTAAAAATTTCAGATGATGACTCAGTGTAAGTAAGTAGGTGCGCATCTGATGGGATGAAACAACTGGTTTTCAGCTGAACGTAAACACAATGCTGTTATAAATCCAAAAGAACGCAAAATACATCACTATTAATTTATTGACTAGGTATTGTTTTCATAATTTGCGTCGGATCATCGGCACTGAGCTCCTTTGCAGCAGTCATTCCTAAAGTTCCTTTCATACCGGACTATCGACTGTTTCTGATAATTAATTTCTTCAACGCCTGTTTGAAATCGGATACACACAATTAATTGTTAACGCAGAATATCCTCAGCCTGTCCTTATTTACCGAGTATAATCATTCTTGTATGTTGTAACACCACGTGGATGCGACGTTATTTTTAGCTTCTATTGTTTACGACGCTGTGTTTGATTTAAAATGATCTTGAAAAGTGGACACACAGGCTTTATGAAAATGTTTTGTCTAAGTAAGTGCATTATGATTTGTGTCCTTTCGAAGTACTACATACAGTGAATTATAATTGTTCATATAGAAGCCCTTTAACGTTCGCAAGTTGTCGGCGGACACTTGTTCAAACACACGCCAAACTGTTCAAGTGATAGGTCTTTGAACCTCGCCCGTGTTTGCGGTTTGTTTTATATAGTTGCTTCTTAAGGTGGCGATAAATTAACGATTTGCATTTCTCTCACAAACGTAAACAGTCGTGATGTATGTAAACACAAGTGTGCTAATACCTTAACATAAATCAGACATTTAGTGAGCACTGCACAATGTATGAGTAGTTGTAGCTTGTTCTGTCGGAACACTTGTCGGATAAACAAACCTTGGTGAAATGTAGTCGTATACTCGGAAAATCTTATAATGGCCGTGTATGACTTATTGTAGATTCAGTAATAATCTTGTAAGTAGGAACTTACTTTACAGATTATCCAACAAGGAAAACGTACAAATGACAATTGATAATGCTTTTATGTCATGTTTGTGCCCTATCATTTGCTACAATACCATATTATGTAAGTGCAACTTACGTGTACTGGACAGTTGAATGCGGTAATAGAAACATTTAGTAGTTTGTGCAGTAATACAAATTATTTATTGCTTAGGAGATGGAAAATCTTGCTGAGTGTTAATTTATTCCGTTAACTAGCCGCTTGCGAGCCTCGTTAGATAAACATAAACGCACAGGTTATCCATTGGAACAACTAATTACATAATCTTTGAGTTCAATACAGAATGAAAATGAAAACCATGAACACAAAATACAATTTTCATTTGATTCGTGTATTTTTCAGGAAATCGTACTTAAACTCGAATTTTCTTAATCTAACGACCGCTTTTCCTTATCAGATAAAGGGTGCTTTGGTTTTTTTTAATCTCTTGGCTGTATTAAAAAAGCTAAGTAAAACGATATTCAATTAACGAAATTATGCCAAAGCAACGAAAAATAATTCAAATAAAAAACAATCCATTTAATACTATGGGGCTCACGGATTTGTAGAATACTATGTTGACTATCCTTTTATATATTTTTTTTCATATCATTTCAACTAAAAGAAAACCGAGTGGGTCGTCGCAAAAAGCGGTCCCCAGTGTTTGCGTGAGTGTCGTGTGTCTCCGACGTTCGTTTGTTTTAATTACTGCTGCAAATATTTGTCAGCTAGCTGTTTGTGGTTATCTTAGCGTTATCTGTCAAACCTCAGTCAATGCTAAGAGGCACGGGCTACGCCACTACAAACATAATACAACGACCTGCTTTATGATTGTTCCTCTCTCCTCCTAGATAATAGGCTACGCCCTGCTCCTTCCTATTTAATAATAGAGGACAGTAATTTATCTATCCATGTACTATAATTCGTTTGCAATATATTATATGTGGTTGCGATATTGAATCAAACATATTATATTTCGGAATTAGTGTCGGCTACAGATTAAGGGAATATGAATAATGTTATTTCACTTTTGACCTCTTTCCGAGACGATTTTAATATGATATTTTATTATGTTTATTCACTTAAGTATTAGTTATGGATGAATGAATAAGATTTAGAAAATATGCTCAGGAAACACAATTTCCTCGATTCTATTAAATCGTAAGTTAATATGGTGTAGCGTACCTAATTATTAACACATAAACACATAACATCACGCCTGTAGTCCCCGAAGGGTTAGGCAGAGGTGTACGTATAGTATACCCACATTTCGCCAGTTATGTTTTAAGTCCCATGTAATAGGGGGCGAGCCTATTGCCTAATTATTTGTAAAACTAAAATCAAAGTTTTTCCCACGAACTGCTAAGTTAGCTTTTTTTCAATGTTACCTCACGACTATATGACCGCGTTGTTCTTCTGCAACGGATTTTAATGCGGTTTCCATTATAATTTATTGATTTTATTTCGGAAGCTTTAATTGTACCATATATTAATAATATATTACACTAACTAATACAAAATAAATCTTGGTATTTTGTCAAGTCGAACGCTAGTTAAGGATAACCTGATTTTAATAAAAAAAAATATCAATCATAAACTTCGAGTTAGAGGTCGTGAAAATATACAAAAAGTACTCCACTCGATTTCTACGTAAGTATTAAGTATTTTAGAAGCTTACCATGTTCTAAAAATACTGTTTTTAGAAGGAACCGGTTCCGTGTCCATAACTATTCCGTATGATGAAACATTAGCCGCCACAATTTATAGATGATTACTTTGGCATCATCAGTAAAGAGTTTTGGTACATCTCGCTCGATCGTAAATCTAAGGGATTTTCTATAGGTTATGTAGAGAAATGGGCCATTGTTAAAAATAAACGTTGTAGGATCTTAGGAAGGATAAACCGAGGCATAATTTCGAAAGAACTACTTGAAAGGTTTTTCCTGTACGAGTAGATACAAAGCGGTGACCTGCAAACTGTGAAGGCACTTATTTTACCTATACCTACAATATTAGTAGGCATTGCGTCAGTAATACAGATTACCTACTTTATTAGCCAATTCATTGATTAGGTTTTTCCACGTAGCACTCTTTATATCTATACTATATCAATATTCTATAGAGGTAAACTTTATGAGTTTATATGTATGGGGTAATCTTCTGAACTGCTGATCCGATTCTGAAAATTCTTTCACGAATGGGAGGCTACAGTATTATTGTAGTATCATAGGATATAATTTATGTAAAAACAGGAAATTCACGCGGGCGAAGTCGCGGGTACAAGCTAGTTAAGTAATTAAGGCGCTTCCCTGACCAAACGACCTTAAGCGTTCGGTCCTTCTCTGTCCCGTCGCTGAGTCTCGCTCTGTCTCGCTCCCTCCGCACGCTCATTTATCATAAAATTCACAAAAATAATGAAATTATTTGAATAAAAAAAGACAAGTAAAGTTTTAAAATAAAATAAAACGTGCATTATTTAGATTTTTAAATTATCTATCCATTAGTGTAATCCTCAAATGAATAGAACGTCACCTTTAGCAAAAGATGCATGCAGTCAATAATTTTAGTCACTTTTTTACAAGGAGATTTTAGATGTATTTATAACACATAAAAACAAATCAGAACGTGCAATATGATGATAGGATATCGAACATTAATAATGTGCTTTTAGATGTAGTTTATTACCCATAGTGAATGAGTTAATAGCCTCTGAATAACGCACTATGACAAGGTTTTGGTCGGGGTACCGCCTTAATAGGCAGCATACATACCTACCTTTTGTACATTAGGTACCTGTTCCTTTCCTGTAACTTATGACGTCAGACAGCAGGCGCCAACATCAATGAAAAGTCCAAATGTATTGTTGGAGTGTGTTTATGTAAGATTGTTCGCATAATATCGAAATGTTTGAGCTTTAAAGTGCAATCCGTTTTGAGCTTATCGATGGATTTCGTTGATTTATTGCGATCCCTTCCTTGGTTTTATACGACGTTATGATATATTGACTATGAAATGTTAGTGCTGGGGTGATTCAACCGTATGAACTATCTCTTACGAAGTTATGAATTAACCATGTCTACTTACCAGTTCCTAATAGTGACCAGTGGGTAAACTGATGTGCTTTAAAAAAATCCAATGCTCATTTTGTTTTGCTGTATTCGGGGCAGTGGATGCGAGTCTCCATTCATTGATAATTTTATTGAAAATTTTACAAGTTACTTCATTTCCTCTCAACATCACTACATCATCATTTGCTGAATCAAAAACGTAATTACTAATTCTCCAAGTCAATAATGATAGACAACGATTAATGTACTTAAATTTCGAGTAAAAGCGGTCCGTAAAGGCTTAAGTGGCCGTAAAAATCAGGCAGGGCCAGAACTCGGCGTGTCGATCGGCACTTAAATCTTACACCCAATAAAAGTGCACGTTGGACCTGCACAGGCCCGTAATTGGTCCTGCTGTACGATTACGCTCACAAGCGCGATCAGCTCGGACAATACATTTACGATTCTCATTGGTCTCATTTAATGACGTGTGACAAGTACATGTAAAGAACAATGAGCATGTAATTGAGATTTTTACAATGTACCAAGATTTTCGCAATATATTGGCGTTGGGAAGTTCATGTGAGTGTTGTTGCGGCTTTCAATCAGTTTTTGCTGTATGTAATTTCCCAAGATAGCGTGAGGACATAAAACTTAACAACTCATAGATCAGAGTCTTTTACAAAATCTACGTGATTTTCCACGTGACACAATACTACGACATCAAATGTTTTTTTTATTTTATAAATGTGACTATTTCTGGTTTATTGTTGTAACCTTACGCTTAACAGCTTAAAACAGCATGCACTGTTGATTGCACCGAATGAAAAGCTTCGGTTGTTGAGAGCTAGATCGCGACGCGCGCGCATGTCTACGAGCCGAGGCCCGAGGCGCCGCGGGACGCCCCCCCCGTGCCTCAAGCCGCCATCACTTTTATTTATATTTATTTACCTTCCCTTCATTCAACGAGGGCCGCCCTTTCGGCCCTTTTTGTCGCACCGTAATACGCCCGATACAAATATTGTGAAAGAGCCTGCGGTTTGGGTGAATTTATTGTGCTACGATTTGATGTAGCACCGATGACGCCCGCGTTCTGGAAAGGACGGCTTTTAAATATACATCGGTTAGGTTAATGACAAAAAGGTTGAGTTTTTGTGTCTTTTGCTATACTGCACTGAGAGAAAGCCGAATGCTACAGTTTAAGATTTGCCTTACGCGTAGGAGTCCGTGTGTAGGTAACCTTACTGCAGTCAAATCAGTATTTGTTGTACCTGTTATAAGTAGTAGAAGTACCTACATCTAGATAAACTATGCATAATTCATGAGTTTTTTTTTGACATTTGTAACTTCCACAACATAAATTCCGTAGCGTCGCGTCGTAGCGCTGTAAAACAATTCGTAGCATTTGCAGCACCTCTCATAAATTATAGTTACATATTACCCCGACTTGATACTAATGTCGATGACCATAATTTATTCGAATATTACTAGAAAACAATGCAAAGATAAATCACTACAAATTGTTTAAAGTAAAGATCAAATCTTCACTCCATCTGTGACGCGGCGGCGACGTTCACGTGCATCAGTTATCTATCATGATAAATGGCGTATTTATTTATCCGACGAGCCTAAATAGCTATGGTAATATTGGCCCTACAACAGCACAAAAGGTAACAAAACACAAAAGTTGAAAAAGGTAAACCGCACTATTTACAAAGTGGCTAGCGAGGACCACACAGCCACAATCGAGCCGCGCGTGCGACTCAGCCGCTTCACAATAAAAAAAATCGTTCCCAGCATAGATCTTTTTCGGTTATACATCTCGCATTTTGGTGGTGTGATTTGTGACGTTCGGAAATGTTAATGGCACGTCCTGTTGATTTCCTTTTGCGGTCTTATTATTTGGAGTTAATGTAGCAGATTGAAAACCTGAAATATTTCTTGAAATCGGTTGAATGTATTTAGTTTAAAGTGTAGTAGGAAGTGGTACTGGGTACGCGGAATATGTTAGAAACGCAAATTGTTTGGCTGCGCGCGCCGGCCGTTGTTTACGCGATCACGGCGCGCCAGCGCATCGTTGACGGACGATTAACAGAAGTTGCCAGTCTTTGACACCGCGGCCGCACCCGGCCTCCAACTCGGCTGAGTTTGAGAACAAACTATTTTTAGTTAGTTATTTGGTTAATAGGTATAAGTATTGTTTTCTTATTTATTTCGGGTTCTTTCCTATCCTTAGCTAGATTATGTTGTGTGATAGGTCGGTCATTTCATGATTCTTTTGCGTAGATGCCTTCAGGAATATTTAAAAAAAATGTCAATGGATTCATATTCAATTTCTTCTTCGAAAACGCCGCTAGAAACTGATTTCAGTGCGAAGCTTCTGGAATACGGATAACATCAGCTGAAATATTGTCTGATTACGACCTAGTGAAAAAACTAACCTGTTTCAATCAGATGTGTCTTTGGAACTGATTAACAGAAATGCATTTAGTTTACGATATTGCAAGTTTTACAATTACAAATGAAGGACTGCGTCTTGCAAGCTCTGCTCTGTAGCTTTCTCTCTGACATTGAATCTTTGAAGCATTGGAACTCTTGCGCACTGCCTCGCATATCAAGTATATTCGTGCGGCTCATTACACACGTGTTTTCGGTAGGTACACGTTATTAGCTGCGTTTACACATGCACACATGCGCTACTTTGGGGTACATCTAATTGAACGTAGGCGCGGCGGCGGCGGCGGGCGGCCTAACCTAATTTACATTAATGCAAACGAGGAGCATTGTTCAGGTGTGAAACGCCAGTGTCAACACACGGCCTCTACTCAAATAGTTTATTAGCTCCACCCAGCCGTGTTCTGGTGGACAGACCTTTGTAATACTGACAGCCCTCCAAAGACACGCATACTTAACGCTTAAATATGACTATTCAAGACGTCGCAGCCACATCTAATATACATACTGACATATATAAATAACATACATACATACACACAATAATGTTAAATATTTAACGTGAGAATGTATTAGATTCCTTACACGGATATTACACTTCAGGTATCAGCTTTCACTTCTGTTGAACATCGAATTCTAATTCAATTAAAAGGCAAATATACAGCTATCGGAATGGTTCAACACATCATTTATGTGAAGTTTATTAAGAAGGCGTAATGAGGCATTTACACATTATTTTATTTTCTTATGCCTAACACCTATACTTCGACAATTCCACAAAATGCACTGACGATTTTACGACCGCTTTACATCTGCTTTATAGGACCGTTTAAGAGACGATTTAACGCCTATAAATGTTTTTGATTGTATGCGACAAATTGTGATGGTCAGGGTGTGTCGAGGTCGTTGACTGAGGTCCGTTGCGGTCAGCTGAAACACTAGAAGATCGTAGCGGTCACCAGTTTGTGTGACAGACGAGGCACTGACGCAGCGGTCAGCACGCGCGGCGCACTCAACCGCGCTGTGGTCGACACTACGTCCGCACCAACCGTTCCACTGTCGCCGTCGTCGTCCAGCTGTTTACTTTGTTTTTGGCACACATTGGACTTTGGCAAATATTTTCATGTTAACTATTTACCAACAACACAAATCAAAAAGCCCGTATAACTTATTACTTCCTTAATATTCAGGAACCTTCTACTATTCAATCAACCCTAAAATTATTACATTGAAAATATATTTTTAACAATGCACGTTAATCAGATGGCAACGTCTTGCATAAAATGACGTCACTAAAGAAACAATGGTTGATCATAAATTATAGTGACAATCTGTCACATCGGAAATTAATCTCACCATGTCGAGTGTCATGTATATCGCAGTGGTCCGTCCGTAATAACATATAAAAAATTACCGATTGAGACCTCGTCGGAAGGTAAAGTGCATTCTTGTGTTAGTTGGTTGAAATCAATTCGCGGGAATGTGCGAATGTGAGTGAGCACGCCAGTTGTTATTGTACCCATCACAGCGAGCAGTAACATCCCGCTCGTGAATCATGCTTTTGTCTCGGCAAGAAATTATCATAGTAAATTATGTATTTACTATTGTATATCATATCAAATGACTCGCAAAAAATAAATGACGACTTTCACTATCGGTAGTGCGGTTCGACGTAACAATTTAAATGTGAAATAGATATGGAAATGAGGTAGTATTCTGAATGCTATTGAGTCATATCAAAGTTGTAATGCCGTTATATCGTAGGTGTGTGAAGCTCTGATTGTAAATAAAAGAAATACAACTAGTGTTTTACCACTAGGTCGAATTATATGAAAGCTTGCTTAGTAATTTTCAATAATTGGGAGGGATAAGGAAAAACCCTACGCTGAAAACGGTCGAGGACACGGCTTCACTGGAATTCATTTGTTTACTCTATCATACCATAATTTATATTCGTACATATGGCTCGCGTATACAAGCTTTGATAAGCTTTTATCAAGATCCTATATTAGTAACAAGAATTATAAGTAATTTGTTTACTTTTTGGAATAATCATATACAAATGTATAATTTTGGCTCCAAATACCTATCATAAAAATATGAGTGTAGGCGATTAACTGTTTTACAAACTGTGGTTGAATTTAAGAGAAAATATGTAACTAAATTGATTCAAGAATCGATTACTTTAAAAGTCGATACAGTAAACTAGGGCATTGTCCATATAAATTATTATATACTGTCAATAATTTTTTACAAGGTAGCCAAAACTAGACGAATGTGCGCTTCTACGACGACCGTGAACAGAGCACACGGTTGCGCTCGAGTTCAAGGGAAGTAGGCACGAGAGAACGTTTTATGGGCAATATTTGCTGACGTATAACTATCTCTATAGTATACGTTCTACTCAGTATTTCCACTCACTACATCGTTCAGCACACTTTTACTACTTGTTAAGAATGTTTGACCGTTTCTCGTATGAATCACATGTACCTAATTTCAGGAATGTTCCCCTTTACGTATTCGTCCTATATCGCCTCACCTACTTTTGCTCAACATGTTTACACGATAGGATTTTTTTTTCCCAGCAGTTTTCATTTGGAATTTCGATTGGTGTAACAAACGACTCCGCCCTGCAGGCTATGGTATTAAAAAAATATTTTCAATTATCATAAAATCATTCAATTTCACTTATTACATTTTCGTTTGTTGTTAAAATGGCTTCACGAGCATGTAATTGGTTTTCTTTATGGGTCGGTTGTTTATATGGGAAGGTATTGATGCGAGCCTTCGTATGCTTCGAGCGTTTATGATCCGCTCCCGCACCAGAAAATGTTCGGGAACAAGTACCTATTGCGTAATAAATTAGTAATGCAGGGAAGTTATTTACTAAATGAAAGTATCTGTAAACTTGAACTGGAATTGTATCCGCGCCATTGTAGCTGAACAATGGTTAAATCAATGGTACTTTATTAGTGAAAACTATCGGGCTACAGAATTGTTCGTTTAAAGGTGAGATACGCGCTTGTCGGCTGTACGAACGGAAGGTACATTACAATTGGTCGCTAAAGCCTAATGGTGATGCAACTCGTTATTGTGATGAAATCTACTGATGGCACTGCTAGTCGTTGGTACTTAGTTGTTGCAATACATCTACGGTCTACACTATGTATGTGCACATCTCTTTATATGCTACACCTGTTTGTTAGTATAATGGTATATATAATCCTTCGTTGTTGAAACGATGTACCTTTCCAGTATTTGCAAACGTATTCAATGAGAATAGCGCCCCTTACTTAAGGTTTTATGTACATTAACCTATGACATCCGTATAAATCGCCACTGAGTGGGTAGCTTAGCGTGAATGTATTGATATAAGACTGCGCGTTTGACATAACGCTTATTTACGAACTACCGTGCAATAGAAAGGCATTCGTATTGTAACGTTGGCTATATGTATAGGTTCGTGGTTGGCGCATGTGAAGACTCAACCGCATGCGATTTGTTCTCACGCGGTTTGTATTCCTGTCCCGCTCCCTCTCAAGAAAAATATGCCTCGTGAGTCTCACTCATTTTGAGATTTAAGTCGCATTCATTGTTTTTGATGTTGTGCATTATTTACATGTTACATTTCGACTAGTATTTTTCAATGTACCAAGCGTTTCTTCAGCATTGTTTCCACTGAAAACAATGACTTGTATTTTCCGCTGGTCAAAAACATAAATTACAGGCGGCGTCGAAATGAGTTAGGTACCTACTTCCTGAAATCCCTTACCAGTCAGTACATGTTTTAAATTGATTTACCTTGAAATGGTAATGACGTGCAAATGTGAAACGTAATACTTTCAATGCTTTGGTGTTTTTCTTTCTGTAGTTGTATTTAGGTAAGCTGAGCCGGTGTTATTTGGTCTAGCGACGATTGTCCCCGGCGGAACAATGCTTGGGTTCGTTCGCGATTAATAAACTTAAGGGGTATAATTGTAACCCCACGGCCGGTATGTTCACGTCATTATTTTGACTATGAACGATCGACTTCGTGCCTCCGATAAGGCACACTCCACTCAGTCGTGATTGTGTTTTATTGTTATTGAAACTGTCGCGGGAAAGTTGAACTTCCTTCTTTGCAAATGATAACATCAATTCATATAACAACGTCTTGCCTCTTTTGTTTTTCTTAAAATATAAAATAAATAAACGTGGGATAGTTTTCTTGGGTTTTAATTTAGGTGCTGTAGAAGATGCGATTATTTAGCGAGGGAGATAAAGCCTCGCAGATGCAAGCTATTTGTGATTCCCAATGAGACGTAAATACAAAGTTATTGGTCATTGTTTTAATACTACGGCCGGTGCACCGGTCATTACTATTAAAATGCGCGATGCGTTGACCTGAAATGTGCTCACAGATATCTGTAAATGCTCAAACTAGTTCAAAGCATATTGACCGACACTGCTACTTTTACACGCCATTAGAAATCAGGGCTTCTTCTAATTCTTACATCTATTTTTGTGTCAAGTAGGCACATTTCCAAGAGTTTCATAAATATTACATAATTTAAACCTATGGCGTTAATTTATCAAACAACAGAAATAGGTACCGAAAAACCTAATTAATTAAGTTAACCTTAGGTATAATTGAAAAAAGGAAAAAATATTTAATACTTACTACAAACTACATACAAAACTAACAAAAAATTCAACTGTTCTTTACTGGTTACTGGTAATTGTTTTTTTTTTTTATCACAATTATAACACCGTGACAGACTCATCCAAGGCGGTGTTATAAGTAACAATGTCCACACAAATTTACAACAAAAAAAATGCCCGTAAGTAAAATTACAAAGAATTATATAAGTATACTAATATAATAATTATAAACATGACAACGTTTATGATATCAGACCTCTTTCAAGTACTATCTGTACCATTTGAATGAATCCTGGCCTTCTAACATGTAGGTATAGTAAATGTCCTCGTATGATTTTTAGACATCATTTGTGTTCTTTGTGTTCAGAAACTAAATTGCCTAATTAGCACGGTCATAAAGGTTTGCGTAACCGAAGATAATAGTGTACCTAGTACTATCAGGTACTGGTATTTTACCTACATATCTTGAGTAATACCATACAAAATATTTAGCTATTAGAATTATTGGTTGAATGAACTAGCTACTCGCCATTATGTAACTTCGTATGGACATATTTATTATTGACCAACTTAATTGCTTCGGCTAAAGTTCTCGAGGTTTAAGGAGACAAGGCGACTACAAATAAAACAACAGTTAACTATAATTATCACCTGACACGGTTCAGGAGTGGTCAGGAGTCACTATTACATGATTTACAATAAACCTATAACCTCTGCTCTTTACAACATTGTTTGCACATGAGAATAATTCGATATAATAACTGAAGGATTTTTTCAAACGGCATTGCCATTTATTTATTTTAAAACTACAGTTGCAACAACGATTATTTTTGCAGAACATAAACAAATATGAGCAACACTTCGTTGTCAAAAAACAATCATTTATCAGTTATACTTGTTTGCACGAAGATGCGACGTTGGGTACCAAATCCTTAAGGCGTGGTCGAATTAAATTTGAAATCGCAGAATTATCTCGGGTCGGTTTGTAAGCGCAGTCGCAGTGTTTGGTGGCAATAAATTATCGCGTCGGAACACAAAAGATGGCATTGTGAAGTCGACACGGCGACGTCTGATAACGATCGCACGCGGGAACCGTCGCGCGCGCACCCTCCCGCCACCGCTACGGCCTACGACACTAGCTGCTAGGCGCAGGATCTTACAAATGTTCAAAATTGGAACAAAGTTAAGTATAATGTTTAAGGAATACGAGTATAAAACTATAGATGAAAGAAAAGTCGTTCATCTGTTTAAAAAAAAGTGCTACGAAATAATGGCGTAGCACTCGGAAGATATTTAAATAATTACTACTTACTTCACTGCACTCTTTAGAAATTAATAAAGCCAGCACTGCAAAGGAATTTTCCCCTTAACTCTACGCTCTAAGGAACTGGAAACGAAAAGACGTAAGAAAATATCTCCTTGGACTTGAAAACACATACATATTCAACATTAATGTGATCATGAAAAAGTTAATGGTGAATGTTTGATTTATCACGAGGCTCGGCGCAAGCGGTCCGCGACCCGGCTGTTCAGACGACACGCTTTTGTGTCGCCGTCGTCGTTTTATGTCCAATTAATTTAAATAATAGCTGCCTCCCGACCTACCTGCCTGCGACTACTGCGACCGTGGTCGCATGTCGTGAGCGTCGTGACGACAACCGGCAACCGTCACATGTTCTACTTCATTTTCTACTCATTTGTTAGAAATGTTGTGATGATAGCTTGTCAATCATCAACCTCCTTAATTTTTGTTTACATTAATTTCGTGATGAATATTACAGTATATAAGGACTCAAATGTTAATGACAGAGTTCCTAATACGTGTAACAAAATTTGTTATCTCAAGGCTCAAAAACTAAAATGAGCCGACTGAAAGGTAGTAAACTTTTCTAGTAAGATCACAAAAGCTTGTTCTTATTCATATATGCAGTCCATTATGACCCTAAATAGTTATAAAGCGCTCTAGACTTTCAAATTAGCATGTCTTCAAAAGTGGATTGATCGCTCAAAAGCCGTTCATTGTGTTCTCTAAGGGGGACATTTGTCTACCATTATTATCTCGGGCCGGTTTTTTCATGTACCTGCCTACATGGCGCCTAACTATTCATATTCAAATTAGTGTTTCTTGTTGGGTAATTTTTAACATTTATTTACAATTGTGTAATCCGATCACTTGGAAGATAAATTGAATGAGTCTGTGTAAGCGAGATAAATTGATGCTTTCCATACCACAATCGGGCGTTAATAATGATATCGAGTTCCAATACAGTGCATTGGAGAAGCGGATACCGAACCGAGGGGAAACTGAGATTTTATACGAAGTTATTATTAGAGATGGGCCTGACTATGACTTCGGCCGACTAGCCGACTAGCCGACTAGTCGGCTGCAAAATGGCCATTTAATCGACAGACTAGTCGGCTTTCCCGACTAGTCCGCGACTAGTCGGTACATCACTAATAATTATGTATACAGGCCAAACCAATCATTGCTTTCGGTTGAATTCGGGTGACATCGGCAATGTTCGTGATTACGCTTTCGGCTCGTAGATGCCCCGTAGCGTCCGGCGGCCAGATCTAAGTCTAATTCATTATTATTAGGTCAAAGGAAGAGTTCCTATTTCTAAGTAGTAAACCTATTTCTTGCCACTTGTTTGTTATAGTTTCTTCTTTTTTGTTAGAAGTATTAGTTAATTTTATTTTATATAATTTCTGGATCTAAGTCCAATTAATTAATGGCCCAAACGAAGGGTTCCTATTCCTTCCTATCCTATTCTAAATTGCACTGAAAGTAAACTGTAAAACTCATTCTATAATAAAAAATAATAACAGTAACGATTTAAATTTCATTTCAATCACCCTCTTTTAAATTTTTAAGCATATTAATACGAGTAAAAATGGGCTGACTAGTCGGCGGTTTTGCCGACTAGTCGCTGACTAGTGGCCAACTACTAATATGGCCGACTAGTCGGCTTTCCCGACTAGTCGGTACATCACTAGTTATTATGTGTCTCACGAACACGTCATTTATATACCTACTGATCTTTGAGGAATTTGGTTTAGGTAAGGCATGATTATGACCAATAGAAACGCCGAAGCCAGGCGGGTTTCCCGATGATGGCAGTGCTCCGGGCCGGCTGGCCGGGTCAGGCAGCTTATTCATTAACGCTCAGTTCCTCCCACCGGCGTCGGTCATTTTACTTTATTTATGGCCGGCGACTCGAGGTGAGACCCCAATTTCGCATGCGCCTGTGGCTTGATAATTATACCCTAGCTGCGTCTGAAAAAGGTCGCTGTTTTATATTGAATATGAATAACTCCCCATTATACCCTTGGATACTATATACCTAACGTTTGTGGTTAGCTATGTAGGTTACTTTAAGACTGTGACTATACAGGATGTCATTTTCATTTGAGGTTTTTGAGTCATTCTGGCCTTACTTTTCTAATGAAAAGAGGCGTTTGCAGAAATTGTTATCGTGTAGGATTGCACTTCGAAAATCTTGAGCTAAATAATAGGCAAAAAGTTGATAAAGTTTAAAATATGTTTATTTTTTTATTTTAGCGGCATCTTGAACACGTCACTTAAACTTGCTTGTTTGTTACGTAATAAACCATACGACACATCTTTAGATTCCACATAAAACTCTTTTAAATTTTAATCTAGATTACTGTTATAAAATCATGGAACAAGCTTCTAAAACCATCATACATTTATAACCAGCAAGTTAGTTGAGTATGTAGAGTCTTGCTTTATACGCAATTCTATCCCAACTAAGTTGTAATAAGCTAGAACTAACCATACATAAATATTCAATTTTTCAACACATCGCACTCGATATATTATGGGCGTATTTAATAACCGGTTAATGTATGTATGCAATTTTTTATCCCTATAATGCGTTTGCCTCACAGGTAATCGTTTATCGCAGAACATGAATACTAAACGTCCTATTTATTTCTACCAATAAAATAAGTCAAACTCGACGGAAACTTGTAATGGGTACGTATGTATGTATGTATATTTTATGGATAGTAATACTCTTAAATAGATAAGTTCAAGAATAAAATGATATTTGATGTAGTCGATGATGCGTGGAGCTTTTACGTAGCGCGCGTAGCAAAGCTTGTATTACCGTCGAATAACGTGAAATTGAAATTAATATAGCTTCGGATGGAAAATAAAACAATCATGCTATATAGTCTTAAGTTTTGTTTGACGACGTGGAAACAGAACGGTGCGGTCGCAAATCTAGCGCTTGTGAAAATGAAGGACAGCCTCGTGACGGGTGTCAACTAGCCGCAGACTACGTGATCAGCATGTTTTTGTGGGCAAGTTTCTTACACACAAAATGTATGTAACATTGCAAATACCCATTCGAGAAAACTGCCAAACATATAAGAAACTTATATAGCCATAAAAACCGGTGAAGATAACGTTACAAATGAAACAAATATTTTTCTTGGTACACAAGCATGAATTTATTAAAGATATCGAAGGTCCAAACACAAGAAGGTCGAAGGATGTGGTGGCAAAAAGCTCTCTCATGTCCGCGATGTCGAGATAACATTAAACTGAGCATTTGTTATCCTTATCTCATGTTGGAGCGTGGCTAATGTGGCTGGAGGCAGATACACCCGATCGATTTATGTCGCCCTGGCACCCACGACAAATTGATAATTAATTTTCCAACGATGTGTTTGATGGTGCCGAATTATTTTGCGAGGTCGTTCATAATGCTTTATTTTAAATGGCGATCAGCATTAAACAGGTTTAAGAAACGTAAATGTTTATATCTACTAAATTAATAAATCGTGCGGCCGCTTCTCGCTTGCTCACAATGACATTCGACTGATGTTCCAGCGTACCTATGCATTGTTCACAAGATAAGCCGCATTAATTCTCGGTCATGCCACCTGATCGAGTTAATGTTTATTCTTTATGAAATATTTTCTATGTACTTTAAGTTCGCGTTGTCTAAATGAATTTTCAGTGACTTTCGTAGTGAAAAAAAAACCCATAACAGCACAGTACTTGGGTTGTTAAACCACATATTTGTAATTAAAACACTTTTTCCATTTTTACTTCATAACTTTTGTAGGTACTGCAAAACAGGCCTGGGAAAGCTAAATCTTAAACGTAAATCTTCACAGCACGTAGAAGTGACACATTAAAAGGTTATATGCAATCAAAAAGTAATGTCCCGCGCAGCTATTCTCACGCCCTCGCGCCAGCGCACACAAAAGCCTCATCTAATGGACGCCCATTGATAAAAACAGTTACTACCTCAAAATAAATAACAACACGCGACTCTCGAACGAATTATCTCGCGGTCTTTATGATAACCATTTGGAGGTCCTGTGACATGTCCTACAAAAAACAAATGAATCATGTTTCGATAATGCGTCATCACATTAGAATAATATTTCAATAATGTGTTTGTACAAAGCTGTCTATTTAAAGTGTTTTACGATCGTTGTCGCTGAATTCCACGCAAGTAGTGATGCGGAAACGACCGCAACATCTTAGTCCCACGTCAAATTGTCTCTTCAATAAATCATCAATAGATTTGATGCGCGTTACTACAACATGTAAACCAATATTCCATGAAACTCGGCCAAGATATGTTTTACAGATCGAAAAAGCAGATTCGAATCCTTTTGTTTATATTTAAGGTTTATAATTGTAGTTGCATGTCAGATTAATGCCGTAAGGTTTTAGTTGAAAAAAAACAAAAACCCTCTATCGTCGGGTAATTTTGTAAAATTGTCGGGAGACATCGGTTTTTATTTCGACCCAAAACAATCTAAAAACGTTCGATCTTTTGTGTAATACGACACTAACCGCGGACGCCAGCCTGACACGACAGCGGTCAAAGCGCCCAGATTTAGAAATATAGGTATGCCATTTTATATTGGTATAGATAACGCACCTTCTGATAGTAAAATAACTAGCTTAAAAGTTTTTTATATCAAAACAAAGCAACAAAAGAAAAAGACTTATCAGCACCTTAGATACAGTAGTCGTTTCACACTGATTATTTGAAATAAAAAGACATGTGTCATAAAAATATGCGTGCCGAGCGACACATCGCCCCACAAGCCCACAATGTGTCTGGTAAGCGCCGCTCTAATCCTTTAAAACAATGCTAATGGATCTACGTGAAGTCCACCGCCTTAAGTCCTGTCAACGTATTTAAACATTCGACCGATCGCCTTAACGCTTCGCTCGCCACCAATAAAGTTGACACTAAATTAGAACTTTTATTTATTTTCTACCCGAAAGCACAAAATTGTAAATAAATATTTTATTATACTTGTTCACTGGACGCATTTTAGTGTGAGCGATGAACACGGGTTCACGTCAAAACATCTTTATCGGGTTATTTGTCTTATAAAATATTATCAAGAGGCTCCTCGGGACCGTCAGCAAAAGAGGACGTATAGTGTGATACGTGTGCGGCTGTTTACTTTACGCCCACGTGATGTGGTCACCTCGCTTTGGGGCGAGGGATAAACAATGAGAGAGGCGATTGCTCGTCAATGGTGTAACAAAGATGGTTTATTTTTCTTTTAAGTTGAGATCTCGATGAGAATAGGTTGTTAGGTGTGAATCATAGCGGCAGACCGTACCGCGGAGATTATGCGTGAGCCGCGCATCGGCGCGTACCAAATCCGACGCGACAAGCAGAATTATCAAGTTTTGATGTACTGATAAATCAATAACTCATTTCGATAACAGAGATGCGCCGAGAATCCGCTTTTAATGTTTATGTTTTAGATTTAGATTGAGCTTTGATGTTAGCTGAAGACAGACCATTATTTTGTTTGGAGATTTTGGATGTTTATATGCATGAATAATATGAATAAAGTATCCAATATATACTTAGTTTTATCTATTAGACCTCTGACTGATCATATGATAGTCGAGATAGTGGCGGCGGCGCAGCGCCAAGTTAAAAGCTCTGAACCGGTCGCGTCGGAAGGGGCGGGCATCGCCTCCCGCAATCACGTACTTGTAGCGTTTTCATCACCTGCTCGCTAAAAGTGACGTAATTACGGATGCAAATCGATCAACAGCAGTTATCGAGTCGACGAGGGTTGACGCTGGAAATTAGCGTGATACGCCAGTTAATGTTTATAGCCTTCCGTGATTTAGCGAAAATGGTATTTACGACGATATAGCGACATGCGCAGTTATGAGCTACTTCTAACCCCTTTTCAGTTGTATACTGATGATTTATATTTTCTCATAATGATGTGGCTTTTGAAGTTTACATTATTTATAAGCTACGCGGAACCTATAAGAAACGATACCTAACCTAACAGCTGCAGGCACACCTTAATAAAATCACGTCTATCTTTCATGACAAGTAATCTGATGTTCCATACTAGAGCTGAATCACAATTATGTTTTTGTTATTTAATAGCAATTAAAGTACTGATAAAACAGCAACTGGTTGCTAAATCACTAAACTCTCTTTTTGATTGTTTACATATATTCTATCTACAAGGAGTTGCTCATTCTTCTTCATATATGTCTTGACTTTCTTCTCTTTTGCAACATCTTAAAAAACAATGTTATATTAGAATCACTATGCAAAGAGAACGGTGAAAACAAAGGATAAATATACGAAGTTGATCGATGTCGGAAGCGTGGATTCCATCGCTCATTCGGATGACTTGCAACTAGTGAGCATGCTCTCATTGACTCCGCTATTGACCTCGCGTCAGCCAGACTTAGTGATCACAATAATATAAATTATGGTATTACATGCGTCTCGTGGGTATTAAGAACTGTAAACATACAATAACATAATATAAAACAGAACTTAACAGATCGGCCCCTGGGGTAAAGAACAACGTACGAGCAACGAGCAAGCGTAACTGGAACCAATTATTTGTAAATAAGATGGTCCATTGTCATCTGCTTGGTACTTTTCCTCAATGAAGATTTTACGATTTACGAAATACATGCGTGAATTCAAAGGTACATTATGTTAATCACAAAGCCAATACACATTCCTCGTGCAGGGAATGCAGCTAGTTATAATGTAACATGTATGACAACGGCTTGTAAGCAAATGGTGATGTAAATAGTTGTTATTCAACGTATTCTAACACAGGTAGAAAAGTAAACTTCGTTGTGTCTGGTAAGACACTTGCTCCAGTTGAGTGAATGAAGTGTAAAGTTTCATTAACAGAGGTCTGTGGCCCAAGCAAATACCGCATATCGGTGTCTTGTTTCAAAAGTTTTTTTCCAACATAGTGAAAGGCGCCCGCGTCTCCTTAAAAGCCTTGTGGACTGTATTCGTTAGCGCGCCTTTACATACGGAATATAGCCCTCAATGGGAAAAAACCTCTCAAAAATGAATACAAGTGTGTATAAGCCATATTTGTTTGAATCCTTAATTGATCATGGACTGAAGTTTGGCTAACATCTTGTCTAAATAAGATAAATTCTCTTCATGACGCTTGTTTTTCTATTCGTAAATTCTTTATTGAAGTTTGACATCGACATAAACTAAATAAAGGTTTGCATTTCGCCTAAAGCAAGAGAGAGATAAATGTTTGCCTAAAGCAAGAGAGAGAGATAAATGTTTAAGAAAGTTTCATGACATGATGAGTTCTTACTCACAAATAGAATTTGCTAACGAGTTGAAGCGATTATGGCTGGGAACACTTCATAGTATATTAGAGACGAGTGTCTGTGAGGGAATGTATGTGTTACCGCGCCCTGGCCCCACATTGCACTGACGACAGCCGCATTAAGACAACAAAGAGTGATATTTTTCGTGGACAAACATTAAAGGGCTTTGAACATGACAGACAGGTGATGCACCCACACGATGCATATTTATGATGTGTTCGACAGCTAGTACGACACTAGGAATTATGGTCAGCCAATATTTGTAGTGTTTACGTGCACACACCGCAGTGAATATCCATGGGGCCAATGATATTGTAAAGAATCTTTACGCGTGAATAGCGGCGACTTACAAAATGAATAAGATATATATCTAATAAATAAATAAGACTGTAAGTAATTGGGCAAGTAATCAACACAATCCGTGGTCTGCTACATCGGGTCGTATCTGTGCTATATAATTACGTAGTCAATCTAATACAGGTTATAAAAAAGTAAAAAAACAAAATGGCCGCCTTGGCTAGTGATTCACAAGTTGCGGTTTCTCTGACTATTTGTGACTGAACAAAACGATCTGTGAGAAATCATTCATGGTCCCTCCCAGCACAACCATCCACCAATCCGAAAAAAATATTTCATTGCCATAAAGACAAGGTGTTATTCTGATACAAGGGATATTATGCCGACTAATTTGTACTTTGCAGAGTCGAAAATGTTATTTAGCTTTGACTCAACCATACGTTTTCGGAACGCGTTATTTCTGCAGGTACCTAAGTATGATGGGAAATAAGGCAGGCTATAAAAATCGAGCATTAAGTGGTCTTATTTTAACTTAAATGATTTTGTGTGCCGTTTAAGACGTCGGACGGACTAAACAGATCTGCAACAATAATATATGTACTCGGTCCGTCACTAAATTTGAATGTTTACACTTTTAAAATGTTGGCATTGTTACTGTTTTGGTTAATACAGGCAATTTTATTTTTAATATTTTTTGGCAAGTTTATAAGAATGCTTTAAAAGTTAGTCGTACCTACACATTCATACTTTGAGATACAGGTAACTCGTCTAAGGTGCCTACGTGAACCCTTACCCAACACCCTCGCGTAGAAATCTTTTGGGTTCGCGTGAACAAAATGAACAGTCGGCATTACAAAAAAATGCCCTTAAACTATTTGTTGTGGTTTCCACAAAAAGACAAAAAACGGGACATCAAAAACCAGTCAGCATTGGTCGGCTTTTCGACTCCAGTGGCCTTGTAGAAAAAATCATGTGTTAAGGAATGTAAAGAGCCATTTAATTATCCTAATATATTGTTATGGTCGCAGAGGTAGGTTATAAATTAGCGGCAAGTCCGAGCTAGGACGAGGTGGCGAATGGGGCCGCGCCATGGCGATGGCGACTGCTTGTATGGGAGAACCATTTAGATAATATGAGAGATAGGAGTTTAGCGACATAATATTTTATCTACAATGTATTTGTTTAAGTGGTATTCAGGATGTGCTAGTATCTAATAATCCCCGTGCGTGCGCTTTCACAGCGCGGTCGCAGACAGCACTCGGCGTTCTCACGTTACTGCAGCCGCTGTTTCAGTGCGATGATCCTGAGAGTTTTTATTCCATTTTTACCTCAGTTCCATCGAGCGGCCTTCATTATGCGTCCGCAAGTGCTTCGGTCGCCACCGGTTCAGGTAGCTTGGAGTTTCGCTTCAAAACTTGACCTTAGGTATTCGATACGCTTGTTATATTTTTTGTTAATCAATATAATTGAATATGAGCTTTTGATGTGGTGTAATTTGATAATTTGCGAAAATAAATTTACGTAAATTGACTTGGTCGTAAAAACTGGTTTAATATTCGAATCTTATTGGATGTGTAAGTTCATGTATACATACATATGTACGTGCATACCGAGTTGATGATAATCGTGATATTAGGGTATGTAGGTATCGACCGGGACAGGGTGAGGTGTCGGAGGCAGGGCCCCCCGCTGCGCGTGAGCATTGTGATCGACAGCTTGTTTACTAAAAATATGCATAATGAATTTATAATAGCCTATCGGGCCTGCCACGTCGCCTCGCCCCTCCGTGCCCATATGAGGTCTGCGTGGTCTACCTCTTTAGATATGAATGCACAAATCGATACCTGCCTACAGTTTCATACAAAGGTGACCATATGTTAGGAATGAACAGTTAAATAGTCTTGGAAATGGCCCACTAATTCAAATGAAGACAGATTTATTGAAAAAATAATACCTTCTAAAGATATTTAACTCATATTATTGAAGGTTGCCAGAGAAAGAATGTTGGTGTTACGATGGTGAGAGATGCTTAATTGCGCCACCGATGTGTTCCCACGTTTAAATGCAGCAAGTGTTTGTACAAGCATTTAGCATTCGATTGTTTTAGTGCGGACCGAGACGTCTGCGGAGAAGCAAACATTGAGCTTCCTGAGCGTGCAGCACCGTCCCCTCCCCTCTCCCCCGCACTTCACGCCGATGTCTTCGTCTCTCTGATTACAGATACTTCGCTAAAGATTAAGCTTATTAAACAAGACAATTACCTTATAAAATAAACACTTTCAGCAAGAAAAGCGAACCCAGCATAAGGAATTTTAATGCCGTGAAATGTCAAAAAATAAAAGCATCGCGGACGATGCTAAATATGTCGCAGTTCTCGCAACTCTTTATTAGGCGGTTGAACCGTTCGTAGAAGTAATTATATACGGTGCTTCAAACTATCTGTCGCATGAATGTGGTCGACTACACCAGCCAGGCGGGGCGCCCGCCTCGGTTCCTAGCCTCGATTCGTTACGTCAATCTCCAATTTTTTTCACATTGAAATCTGCATAGAGTGAGTTGACATCTCGCAACAAAGCCGCCACGCGGTGCGCCGCGCTTTGTCCGCATTTCTTTATAAATATTTTGACATTTCCCTCATTCGTCCCGCGGAGCTGGTCCACAAACAAATCCGTGTGGATCCTTTTGTGCAGCGTGTGTAATTTGATTTATTCTTTGACGACAAACGTCCGACATCCTGTGTTGTGAGGCGATGGCGTTGGGGCGGCGACATTTGTCGATTTGTTAGCACATCTATTGGTATTTTCTTTAGTAGGTGTAAACAAAAAGTTTCGCATGTCTTTAGCGCGTCGATATTGTTTCTTAGAGCTGCATTGAGTGCGCACTCCACTTACAGACCTTTTAGGTGGTCGACGCAAATTGCGATGTAAATATTAGATATCATGATGTTTGCCGAGGGCTGTTAACACGTGGGGCTTGAATTGTTACAATATGCACTAACATTCGCGTTCCTTTGAATTCTGTAAATTCTGCGAGCTTTAGTAAACGCTTACGATGTTGAATCATTGTTTATGTCTGGGCGTCTACAATTTTTGCATGCAAGGAGTATACTGAGATATATCTAGCTAGGATCATGTTGTACACTGTCTTACGTAAATGTTATTGAAAATGTAGCATTCCTATTCATTGCACTTCATCGTACTATTTCTGCAGCTCCGTTTTGTTAGAAGCTTCCGCCTAATATAACAAAGACTGATCTTTAAAGTCGCAAATTTCAGAGATGCAAGGAGAAGCTGAACACGTTGGCGATCAGCGTGATGAACCAGTGGCCGGGTGTTCGCCTGCGGGTCATCGAGGGCTGGGACGAGGAGAACTCGCACCTGGAGCACTCGCTGCACTACGAGGGCCGCGCCGTGGATCTCACCACCAGTGACCGCGACCGCGCCAAGTACGGCATGCTGGCTCGGCTGGCGGTGGAGGCCGGCTTCGACTGGGTCTTCTATGAGAGCCGCTCGTACATACACTGCTCCGTCAAAACAGGTACTTATTAAGTTCTAATTTTTCAGGTAAATATAAAAATAATTGTTAGGCCTCATTCAATTCAAAGGGTGTAACGGGCCTCTGCGAGCTGGCTTTGGCCCCTCGTACGCATTCCAAAGGCCCGGGTCCTCAAGGTCCCAATAAAGGTCAGAGACAAAAATAATAACAATAATAGAAAAAAAATATAAGTTGTATTCAAAAAAGGCTAATACATGACATAAGAGCCCGAAGCGCTAGATTTTTACAAATACTCTGAACCCTACTCTAGGAATTCCTGTGTCCTGGGATAATAAAGTGTTAAATATCACGAGTTGAATGATAAGTCTCAACAAATTATCCATTGTAGCAAAGCCTTACGAGCTCCAAGCTGCGAGGCGCACCGACCGATAAAGAATTTAATTACATTTTTACAGTTACTAAAGTCATCTAGGAATATTTAACAGCAGAATATTAAAAACATTTTAATAAACTGGAGATACATGTAATACCTTATTTTTAAGAAAGCAAAAAGCAAAGCAATTTCCATAAATCGAACAGAATACTAATCGTAAATAATAAAATGCTAAATTTATTAATACAGATATAGATAATACTTGTAAAACATAATCATAAATGTTATTCATAAGAGCGCTGCCTATTTCGAAATGCACACATATGCGTTTAAGTCTTTTGTATGGCGGCGCGACGCCGCTCCATATTTGGCCCTATTTGAGGAAAAACTATTTTGTTTCTGCTCAAACAACTGCATGTTTCCACAATACTTCTTAGGTTTTAGTAGTTCAAACTGGACCGGAATAATGAAAAACGAAGTTTTCAAAATAAGGTTTATAAAAATGGGAAAATTATTTACTTTTCAATTTGCGGGTCCCATATGCTCAATATGTTTATTAACGTATCGGTTTAGTACTATTTTGCTAATTTGATGTCGTATGACATCAAATTAGCAAAATAGTACTAAACCTAACAGGAAAATGCAGTATTTCTTGATTTATTGTTTGCTTTCTTTAGTAAACAAACGAGATTATGTCATTGTAACCTACGTATATTATGTTCATGGTTTTTCCGAAAAGAAAATCGACAAGAATATTAATGTTAAATCATGACTGTAGACATAGCATGTTATTGTAACTTGATATTAGTGATATTTCACTAATGTAAAGCATACTTGTCGAGGGAAAACTGTGGTTTCCCTGAACGTGTTTACATTAATCTACATTTAACGTTGACTTCTTAGGTGCAAAAAATTGTCACGCGGGGAAAGCCGAGTGTTTATGAATTACGGGTACATAACTGTACAATGCGGGCTACAGGCTTCGGGACGGGCCAAATATATAGTTGAACTTTACAAGAAGAATGCATCTCAGACAGCTTCCCGCGCCCGCGCCCCGGCGGTGTCGATCAAACGAACGAACGAGCCTCTTGTTAGCATCCCTCTCTTTCACACTCGCGGAGAAAACTATAACCGTCTCTCGCGCACGCGGCCGCATCGCAGCCAATCCCCCACTTCTATAATTACACCGGTGATTCAATGGCTACTTATATCTATATATATGTATACGGCATAACGATGAGAGAAGCGCGTATTTATATGTATGCTTGTGTTTTTAGATATTATGGAGGCATTCCGGCGCGTTCGCATAGTTCCAATTAATTTTGCAGATGGGTCTATAAGAGGCTCAGTGTTCAGGCCCAAGAGCAAAAGTTTTGAATGTGCGTAACGTGGCTAACAATATCTTACAAGAGTAATGAAGTTTCAAGAATTTATCTTTGTTTTTTTACTCCAATGAATTACTAATTTTATTTACAATACTGTAAGACGTGTATTTATCTTATCTTCCTATTTATCTTCCAAATGTTTAGAGAATAACTAATTGTATTAGCTATCCATTCTTTCTTAAGTATTTCTGCACCCCTCAACGGCCTTTGCCAGAAAGTTTAAAAGATATTAATTTTGGATCTTATTCACTTTGTATTATTTATTTAATGTTTCGAAATATTAGGTATTTATTGTACAAGGTGTGTACAGAGACCTTTAATTGCTTTCTACTAAATGAATAGGATACAAAATTATTAAACAAGTTTGTTAATTAATTTTGTTCCAATGTATAGTGATTACATCGTTGATGAATAATTAAAGTTCCGCAAAAGCTATTATCTTTAAATATGCGAATTATTAATCGAATGCAAGAAGAAATTTTTGACCCTAGTGATCCATCCGCCCAGTGATTATACTTCCTAACTCTTACGGAGTTACCTCGATGGAAAAGATAACTCGGTGCATCCCCCCTGGGTGGAAGTATAAAGTGTACCTCCGGTCGATGACACACCACACGTAAGTTGGACTTTCCAAAAAACAAGGTTTCAAGAATCCTACTTTCGTAGCCTTTAGTGAAGTAGGTCTCTATAAGCTTTCTAAAGGAGCGGGTTCCTTCCTCACATCAAAGGATCACTAATATAATCGATGTCTTAAATTTTAATTCATGTCTATAATCTGCGTTATTTTTTTAATAAGGTAAACATAGTACTTATCTTACCTATTTACCGGTTTTCGCGGCCGTCAAAATCGTTTGTTGTGTGTTTAGAATATGAAAACTAATTCTAGTCAAAACTTGTAGTAGCTTGTTTGTAGTTTACTATAAATGCAGCATTTTTAAGCTAAAAGCTTTATCTAAGGTAAGGATATATTTCTCGAAAAAACGATCATGTGCCTACGCCCTATAGCGGCACCGAATTAAAGTCGTAAATTTATAAAAAAAGATATCTAAAGTCATCCTAAACCGATAAAGTGCAGTCATTGTTTCAAAAGCTCGACCACTGATATCCGACGGAGTCTCCCGCGGTCGCAGGCAATTTGTTTCAATGTTTATTCATTTATTCCGGCGTTTTGTACGATCCGAGTCTTTTAGTATTAATTTGGATCTTATAAATAATTAATGTGCTTTGTGTAGGTATGTGTGTTGCGGTCGTGGCTCTCTGTTGGTCGCGGTCAAGGCCGGATCGCGCACGACCATCCTCCGCTCCTTACGCTCTCCCCTTCAATATAAAAATCTTCGTCAACCTGCTGTATTTCATTAAAATAATCTATCGTAAAGCCATGTGCTCCACTCGCATTCGAATAGTACAATACTATTTGTTTATGAGTTAATAAATCGATTTTTATTTAGATTTTACATCACACAGTATTTTTTATGCTTTTCGAGATATCTTATTGATAAATGAAATGAACGTTAAAGTTCTTTGTGAATATTTTTAGCTCTCAACTGTAGATTGGTTAAGTCAATTAACACAAACTCAATAGAGCACAATTCATCAAACAATACTATTGTAAACTATTTTTACCAATAGAAATTCAAAGAATAATCATGAATATTTAGAGGCAGGAACATTTTTCACTCTATCACATAGGATGAAAAAGAGACAGAGAAAACCTTGCCCATTATAAATGCTCGTATATTAAATTCAAGCATTCAGTGATCAACTCGGCGCCAATAAAACTATGCCGAGCGTAATTTTTTTGTGTTGGACTCGATTAATTGATTTTCATTGGTCGGCGATGATTGTTTTTTTATTCCGATCATTGACTTATGGTATTTATAATAACGTCATCAGTTTAGGCGTGCACTTAGACAAACGATACAGTCGAACTAGATTTACTTGTGTCCAAATTTGTCGCCTACAACAGGATCTCAACACAGACATAATTCGTTTATTCGACATGTTTTGTGATTGTGTTGATAAACGACAACATTTTATTACGCCAAGAAGCCATTGTAATTTATCAATTATAACATCAGTTACTATAAATTAACCTGATGCTTGGCACAAGCTAGTTGTGCAACATAACATTCTTAAGTAAGACATTAATAGAGCAATGTTTTATGGATCAAACTAGATTCGTTCGTTCATATTTTCTCTTTTTGCGACTATTAAGAATTCTTTGAAGCCGACGGCAGAATAAAACGACTTGTTCGGTTAAATTATGACTATTGGACTTGTTTACCATTATGGGGACATAGAATCGATGTAGATTTTTATCAGGACAAGTGTATAATGCTTCTGAATCCGTTCTACGAATCGAAACAATGCTGCGGGCATAGTGTAGAAACAGTTAAAGTCCTACACAGAAGAGGCTCGCGGTAAATGGGGCGTGACCGCCGGCGACCGGACAGGTCACGACTCACTACATGTCACCACCCTGGGTTGGACTGAAGGACGAATTTTTATAGGATACGGACATGAAGTTTTATGGAGATGCTTCCTACGTTGCGTAGGAATGTTATAAAGAATCATTTGAATGTATTTAAGGAACATGTTTGGAAATTATAATTGAATCCAAAACGGGGCTATTGACGTGTCGATTCTCAGGTATTTACTCGTAATGTAGGGTATCATTGTCAGGTGCTAAAGTCCCCATTGAGAATACTTAACGAGCACTTACCGTTTTAACGTAGCCTTCACTTTGGATTTTATCTTTGGATTCCTACGTGTGAATCCTCTCTCAATTGCGGAAAGGAAAAGTTATAGGTAATTCAAATGTTTAAATGATACCCCAGGGAAATTAAAATTTTGTTAATTTCTAATGTAATCTAAATGAATGTTATAAAATAAAGACTAATAGGCAATAAAAATAAAATGTCCTCTAATTGGTTTGGTTTTGATCATATATTTTTTGTTTTTCTTTCTATACTTGTCGCAACAGCATAAATGCTGAAAACAGAATGATTGCCTAATTTAATTAATTAATTTAATGGCCCAGACGCAGAAAATTAGCAAGTTAGTTAGGCATCGGCAATGTTTGAGACGATTTGGCATTAACCACAAATTAAGTGATAGGTAGGTACTAGAATTTAAAATAGGCTTAAGTTCAACGCGAAGCGTTAACTTAATCCGAAGTAATCGCGGTAATAGTAGGACCTAGTCAACTAACTTTAAAACGAGCTTTTATACAAAAGCTCTTGACTACACGACAAAAGAAGAGAAGACTAATGTTGTATTAAACACGCTAATTAGGTCGCGGCGTTATCAAAATAAACTGACCGTACGTAAACGTGCAAGATGTTACACGGATAAACCAAACTTTGTATTAACTTTGTGTTATTGAAGAAATAAAGACACAATTAGATATGATCAAATAAAATCGATTAAGAGACGTCCGAAATTTTTGATCAAATCTATGAATTGATCAGATGTGCTGACCACAGAATTGATGAAGAAGACGAGCAATATTTTTTATCAGCAGTGAGGTAGAGGATAGAAGCGTGAGTGAGCGATGTTGCGCGGTTCAGCGCGCGCGGGGCATGCGTGCGAAAGACTCGGGGTGTGACACCCGAGACGCCACATCCCGGAAGACTGTGGCCGAACCCCGCGAGGTTCCCACACCCGCTAGCCTGATACCAATTACCGATCAATTTATGAAATGTATAAGCGAAAAGGCGAGGCTCACTTCGCGACACAGTGTTAGATCTATAATTAGGCTGTATATGCTTTAGGATTTGACAACCATACATTGTGCTACCTTTTTTTGGTTTTTATATTAGCAATAGCAATTCTTAACATCTTTGAAACCCCTCAACCTTGACTGAGAAAATTGGGGAGTTTGTAAAATTGAGTGAGGGTTAAATGTAATGCGAATACAGAATTCTTGATCGAGTGATCAAGAATTTAAGAAGAATAAGAAAGCAGAAGTTAATAATTTGATTGAGTGAGTACTAGAAATAGTAGCTACTCAATCAGATTCTTAACTTCTGTGCACAGTACTTACCTACCTACATCTTCATTAAGCCCTGTTTTCTTAAATCCAATAGGCAATTGTTTTACCAGTGTAAAACCATCTTTATCAATTTCCAAAGTAATAAAGCGACTTGTAATGATAGGGTTGACTTATCCATGTCGATAAAAAACTCGACTAAAACAATAAAGTTAAAAAAGCGAATTCTAATTAATATTAGCTTTTACAAAACGAGTTTCCCTCGCTTTTATGTAAGTTAACAAGCCGGACATTTTTATTTTGTGCCCATTAACATTAATTTGCGGGTAAATATTTAACATTGACATAGTGTGCAGCTTACATGCAGTCATATTTTATCAGGCAAGCGTATAATTTTATATTAATCATATTTCAATTTTACTTTCACACCCAGTTTCGTTTTATACCTCAGTAAAGGGCCTTAACGTCGTCAATTCAGAACTGGTGGGCAATAAATTCAAACGTTAAGATCTTAGTACCACATTACAATCCTAGACGCTACATATTGCATCAGAGTCAGTGTCGCTTACTTGGCGTTTAAATCATTCTGCTACTGCGCCGATAGAACGTACACACAAGTGAATTACGAATTGGCTAGATCAGACTTTGGAGAGGCAGCTTTATAAATATTAATTTATTGAAAGACTAATACGTTTAATGTGTTTATCTTCCTACCGTTTAAACATATAAATATGTAGATATTTATTCTTATTACATACCAGTATGAATCTTTCAATGTGAATGCTTATTTTATATTCCAAATATTTGAATACTGCTTAAAAATAATTCAGCGTGACAAAATCAAACAGTGCGAGATGCAGCTACAAAATATGTTTATCATATTGACAACTTGTTGTACCTACTTACATCTTTTTGGAAAATTTCATACTGATCAGTAGGTACGATTTTAAAACGTTTTCTCACGCTTGCCACTAACCACAGATAAAATAAACCTTCCCATATTTATTTATTTTCTTTTTACATTGTAAGATACGGCGCGCGTTCAGCCGGCGCATGAATCATAACCGGCGCGGTTTGGCATTTGCATGACCACGCGACGGCTAATTGCAATTCTACACGATATAAATCAGATATAGTTCTACTGATCCCATGCGAGCTTCTCGATAGCCTTACATCGCCCAACAATAAAAGGTTGCGGCGGCCGACAAAACCCTATCGATAACATTACTTTTTTATCGACTGTAGCCGAGCTTTTAGATCTGATGATGCGCTTCTGACAAATGTTGAGGTTTCATAATCGTGTAGCTGTTAGAAAAAAAACAGAAAAAGCGTCACATTTCGCTGGTTCGACATATCATCCATCGAAGAGATAAATTATTAATAGGTAGTGTCACGTGCTTTGTCGAGTTGGTAATGTATGGTCACGCGCGGCCGGCGCAGGCCGGACGGCGGGGCCCGGCGCGCGCGCCGCCTAGCTCTCCCGGTGGTCCCCGCGGGGCGGGGTCTGCGCGGCCACTCGGCTGCGCCGGCGCACCGGCCCCGCGCCCCCCTCCCTCGCGACCGCGCCGCTTATCGCCGCATCTTCAGCCTAATGTTACTTACGTCACTATGAAATCGCGTGTGACTGGTTTTAAGGCTTTGGATTCGTTAACTTTGAAGCTTAATAAGGTCGGGAATTAAAACTTAGATAAAATCTTCCGCACGTATGTTTGGACATTTTATATACGGACAGAATTATTTAGCCGGGTACATAATATGATTAGGCGAGTATATATGTTTTTTTACTGTTCACTGAAATCCAATGAAACTGCCATAAAAACCCATACCCTATGCCAGTAAATAAAATACCCACACAAGTAACTTACCCACAAACTGAATAAATCTGCACCCCACCTAAATTGTAAAAAAACGCAAAGGTGTCCGACGCCTATTCACTAACTCGTGTGATGTGTTCACCGGACAACAAACGCATGTTGACAATAAGCGCTTGACTTTGAGCAAAATCTAATTTGTGTAGTTATTGTGTAATGCGATCCGCTCCAAACCCATCGCTTTGAGAACAGCTTGTGAACAAGGATCGACTGAATTTATCGGTCGGTTACACAACAAATCAAAATTTAACGAGTTCGCGCAAACCAGAGGTTTTGAAGGGTATCTTTAGCCGTGCTCATTTGTGCGTGTAATTGCACCACCCACTGTAACTGTAACTTAAGTTAAAAATATGGACGGTTAGGTAATACAATTGTTATAACGTAACAGTGGCGGCTGTACTCTGAACACGTTTAAACTTGGGTTTAAAGTTAAGCCATTTTTATTTACCTTTTGGATACCATTAAGTTGCACGTAAATAGACACTTTTTTGCTATAGCAACCAAAAATCCTATTCCTAACGAATTAAAAGATTATGTACAGGTACAGTTTAAGCTGGATGAGGATTTAAATAAATAGTATTAGCTAAACTACAAACAAAGATCAGCAAATCAGGATTCTGTGTCATTTTTTGGCCTTAGTTTTTTCGCACAAACAATGAGTGAAAGGATTTCGCAAAACGGATTGAATTAACTTATCTAACGCTTAAAAAGTTTGTTCAAGAGATTACGGCTCCTATTTCCAGGAAAACTTTTCTTCATTATTGAATTTGGTAGACGGATAATAAATATCTGTGTAACATTGGAGCCGGTCCGAGCCAATAGTGGGTTTAAGTAAAAGACAAACTCGAGCACAGTGGTTGGTACGAGTAGGTTATTCTTGCCGATAACCTGGGCACAGTGGGAGCTGTCCGCGATTCTCTTTTGTTTCGTATCTTATCCGATTTTAATTACGGGCGTAGAGAAATCTCGTTATTCCTTAAAGGGATATGACTACTCCGAGCTAATTTACTATCGTCCCTTGCACGATTTTATGTTCTCTATTTTATTTTATAGCCTTTGGTTCACGGGATGTAGGCATAGCAAATGCGTAGCATGACGGACTCGTGAATGAAAATGCTTTCTTTAAAGATTTATACTAACGTAAGCGACATTAATTAATTTCATTAAATTCTTTTGTTGTCTATTCCAGAGTCATCTGTGGGTACAGGAGCCGGTTGCTTCCCTGGAGGAAGCATGGTGTACACAGTGAATGGTCCCCATGATATCGCTACGATACGAAGAGGAGACAAAGTGTTGTCAGCTTCTGATGATGGCAAAATGATATATTCCGAGGTAGGTTACAAACAACATGAACCTAAAGTCCAGAATACCAAGAACATCATGCACACCAACTTAGTGGCCCTCAACTTCACCTAAACTTACCTACTTATATCGAACTTTTGGATAATTGGATATGGAATGATTGTTTTTGATCTGAAAAGTTTTCTTCACAAAGTTATTGTCTTATTTTCAGGTGTTGACATTCATCGACCGCGATCCGAATACAACGCGGCAGTTTATCGAAGTGACGGCAGAGAACGGTGTGACGATCACGACGACGCCGTCACATCTGCTGCTGCTAGCGGCCGCCGAAGGCTGGCGGGAGGCGTTTGCATCCGACGTGGAGGTCGGCGATGTGCTCCTCACGAGGGGGCGGGCTGACGTCATGCGGCCGTCCAGGATCGTGAAGACCCGGATGTTGTCGAAGCGCGGCGTGTACGCGCCACTGACGAGGACCGGCACCATCATAGTGGACGACGCGCTGGCGTCGTGCTATGCGCTGGTCCGGAGCCACTCGCTGGCGCACGCCGCCATGGCGCCACTCCGGTGGATGTCGCGGTGGAGCGCCTCCAGTGAGCTCCCGCGCGGCGTCCACTGGTACGCGAACGTTCTGTACTCATTCGGGGACTTCGTGTTACCGTCCTCGTACAGGTATCGCTAGCAGTGAGTGTGTGCCGACAATGAGTGGTCGCTGTGAGTATAAACCGCACGCAGGACGTGCACAAGGACACTGTTGTAAATATCGGTCGTGTAAATAGTAGAGTGAGTATGACAGACAATGATATGTAAATACTTAGGTCGCGAACATTAAAATGTTTAATATTATACATATGCTCGCCGTTAACGAGCTTTACTTACCCTCATTGGAATTTATTTATTAAGTAGTTTTAGGAACTTTTTGCAAATTTTGCATATTATTTAGTTAACTTACGAATATTTTTTTGTAAATTGTATCGGTATTGTTATTCTGCACAATGCAGAAATACTTAAATGTATGCGCTTATGTTATTTTAAGTAACTGTATAAAGATTATGGATAAAATTAATTCACTTCTTTAGCAAATCCGAAGAATAATATTTCTACAATGCAATGCAAATGTTTTGATTGCAACTTGCAACAGTGCACAGTATTCGTATTCTAGGAACGATATTCAGCTGTAACCAGACATTCCATAACTCTAATCCTTTGTCTCCTTACACACGTTAGAAATGATGAAATTGTGATCTTGGTACCTAAAAACGTGCCTTAAGATTTTTATTTATTGTTATTTATAAGCTAGGTGTCTATTTATGAATTGACGAAAGTATTTAGGTCTAACTTATTCTATTATGTCTGATACCGTCTGTATTTCTAAGTGCTTTAACTATTTATTTAATACCTACTCTTATCCTTCCAAGTTTTCTTTTCAACGCTTGACATCGTAAATGTTTCCTTTGATTTCAGATCGTCTTTTTTATCTCTAATAATGCATGAGTTTTTCTCAAGCTTTAACTTGATGATAATACCTATTAATAATAAACATGTATGCAGTAGCTACTGTAGTATCGGTGGACACTAAACTTATTATTAGTCGACGTCGCGTTGAAGCGTCACGCGTCACCATGAGCGGCGACTCTTATAGATCATTTGTTAGATCTTGAACTGAAGTATGGGTTCCTATAGATTGAATTTAGTGGAATGTTGTAAGACTTGTGAGTGCAACGGTAATTTTTAGAAATAATTTCTAGGACAAGATTGTTTGAATTATTTATTATACATTCACATCTATGCTAATTGCTAAATGATTGTTGTCAGCGACAAACGTTAACTAAAACTATATATTATAAAATAGTGATTAGTGCTTATGTAGACGATACTAACAAATTTTATAGGTACATACATAAATCGGAAAGCTTTAACTAATATTTGGACAATACATTTATGCCATATTAATATAACTTAGTTTAAAAAACTAAATGCTATACAGTGGATGTAACAGTGCAGCCCTTTCAGTGTATATCGATGAAGAGTTTTATTTATAATTTGATATCATAATATGTTGACAGTCACCGTGGCATTCGTAGGTGTGTGTACATCTTTTGGAGTTCGAATATATCATAGTTTTACATAATTATCATAGTGCTTTACTTACCATTGTTTTCTTCTCAATCAAATAAAATATGGTCGTCATTAGGTTAACTAACACACGTTACAGTAACAGACTATTTATTTTTGCAAATTAAGTTTGACTTTTCGCCTACTACATCTTGTATTTAGTTTTTCTCAGTGTACGTTCTGACGGTGGATATTTGGAATTAAGTACTTCCTACCAATCACATGATTTGTACTAACACGCAATTACAACGCAAAAAATGTAAAACACAAATACTTACTCACTACTAAGTTGTATGTCATTGTGACGTCAGAATGAAGTTGCCACTATGGATTTTAGCAAGTTCGTCATAGAATGTATGGAATTCGGTAGATATTTTAATCAAACAGTATATCATTCGTGACTGATCATGATCGTTGTACCTTTTATTCATGTTTGTAAGGTAAAAAAAACAATATTGTTGTAAAAAATAATGTTGGTATCAAATTTTATCATAAAAAGAAATAGTCTGAATGTAAGTTTTTTGTTTAGTATTTGTTAATAACGGTGGATAACATTCACCGACCAAGTATAACGGTACATCTGTTTACTTTTAAACTAAAAAAAATAGAACTGTTAGAATGTTGTAAATTGACAGTACTAGATTCCAAATTGCATCCATATTACTTATTTAATTTATGTTTAACATCATAAAAATAACTTCTTTTCTATTTTCTTATCTCGTTATCTGTTTTTGTTTTGTTGGTGTGTGTGAAATAATGATCATTATCCAATAAAATGAGTGGAAAGACCATCTAATTATTTAATTGGGTAATGATCATTATAAAATTTTAGTCCCGTTTACATTTAGTATTCCATGTTCTTTTTAATATAAGATTCCGATTAGGGATTACGCTTTCTAAGAAGAACTTAAAAAAATGTATTTTTGAAAAAGAAAGTATTTTTGAAAAAAAATGTACTTTCTACATATATGTATCGTCATTGTGTGTAGTGGTGTTAGAATCTAAATGACGAACCAAATCAAGCTGAAAAACAGAAATGTTATGGACCCAAAAAACAACACTTACCCAAACCATTATATGAATTCTTTAAATCAAACCATTGTTTTTTTTTTTATATTGTTGATAGGCCTATATTTTCTGTGCTTCTATTATGGTGCTCAGGAAATTCTAGTAAATATGTACTATATGATATTCAAATCCATAATAATACTAAGAACTTAAAGCTTCTAAAATAATTTTGCTTGACCATACAAATAAGTGAAATTGCTCGCTATGTAAATTACAATGATACGTAAGAATTATGCTTTTACACTATTTATTTATTGACGTTATATTTGTATTAATATAAAGCCTTCAGGCCCCACGAGTTTATAATGGAAAAATGTATATTTTAGAGCTTCTTGTAAAGAAAGAAAATGTTGAGGACATTATTTGATGTACCACTGTCGTATTATCAAAATGTATTATAATATCAAAATAAATAAAATGTTGGCTTTGTGGAAAATGGCTTTTGTTTTTTTGTAATGGTTCATTTTTACAAAGCGTCTGACGAGCATCTGAAAATGTACACGTCTTGTACAGTCAAGTCTTTATATCTTCGTCAGTTTTCCAAATTCTTCCCTTCATCAAGTCAGAACGCATAATACCGTTTGAAACTACGGCACCGAGCAGACCATTGCATGTAACACTATATTTATTACTTGATGATAACAAAGATCAAAATAGCATACACCTTTGAGCAATGTCGAGTTGAAATCAACCTAAAACCTTTTTAATGGCCTGGCCATTTTATGAAATATAAAACATTTCTTTTATATTTAAATTTTATTTTCAGAATCTGTCTGTGTCTCATTTTTAATTCTGTCTGACATGTAAAGAAGATGGCTGTAAATCATTCTGAAGACCTGCGGTATTACCATTACGGCGCAATTTACAATAACGCAGCTTCTATGGTGCAATGAGCAGACAAAAATAGCCCTTACGGTGACGTACTAGACTCGCTTGTCACCTACGCCAGTGTCATTTGAATCACCTAAGGGTAACGTGCTCACGAAGAATAATTTAATTATGCCGGTTTGTGCCGTCAATTTGTATCGCAATTATGTGGGAAAACCGTATAATAACACCAAGATCACTTTTCATGCATAAGTTTTGTTATATAATCACTATTTACTCAGAAAACCCGTTATTTTTATTCAATACTTTGTAGGATACTCTGATTAGCCGGTGTTGTCAGTTTATTACTAGGGCGATTTGGCGAAACTATGGGAGACAAATTACAAATATCATTACATCTTCGTAAATCATAAAATGATGCAATAGTATTTATCAGATTCACTGGGGAATTCAGAAATACCGGTGATTGTTTTCAACATCACCAAACAAGCCTGTTATTTGTTATTGTGCAAATATTTACAAATAAGATGTCACCATAATTGTAAATCAGATAACGTAGCCCAGGCAATAAAATCAAAGAGAAAACTATTCCGAAAATAAACACAAAGAGATGGGTTTTGATCTATAAATTACTGTATTTATTTTTTTCATTGTATTTTGGCGTTACTAAATTAAATTAAACACAAATCCACAAAATGATTACTTACTTACTTATTTTGTTTAACCTTCACCTTAATATATAATGGAAGAAAAGTAAGTTAATAATTTGGAACAGGCATCCTTAAACACGCACATCCTGACAGTTTGACTATACTATGTACACGAGTGGTACTCACACATAATCGCGCAATTGGAGACGGATTTGGAGCGTTGTTTGTTTACATTACTCAATCTAGACAGGTATATAATCAAAAAATTGGTACTAACTAATGTAAAAAAATACCAAGAGGACATGGTATTAAAGGAAGTTTAGTTGCATCTACCTGACCTAAGAAAAACATTCTGCTAGTCCAGACCATTTGCCAAACATGCTGATTTGTGTGCTAATGATGATAACAACAACCGTTGTACATACATATCAGGGCCGTGCCCGGGACATGACAGGGCCGTGGCACACTCAACGCAGGTACTGAAGCTCCGTTCATCGCCGCCGCACAGTGGAACGAATGTATGGGAGAAGTTGGACATGGCATCCTAGAAAAATAGTTCTAATTTTGAAAAACGAATAATACCATCGTATTAAGTCATCTAATGCCTTCAAAACTTGTTCTGTCAAATTTCATTCTATCTGTCGTATTTCGGGAGTTATTTGAGAATAAGTAAAATTTTACTGTGAAAATTAATGTATCGAGCTCTCTGCCGCCTGATTCCGGCCTAGTTCTAAGTTGTATTTACTATCATAATACGTATAGCACAAGAAAAGAAAGAAAAATAGGTGAAAGCTACATTTACTGCTAAGACATAGGGTGCGCCAAACTTCTGCCTCCTGAATCTGGTCCTGTTTCAAGCTGTGGTCTTTACTATCATAATACACACACCTAGAGCCTCATTTAGTGCTTGACACATGGTGCGCTAAACGTACACCTTGTGATATGTAGGGTGATAAATAATATAGAAAAAAAAGGGAAATTATATGTGCGGCAACAAAAGTTTTCTTTAGCACCTGCAACCTAGCGTCTTTTTTTATATGTAGGCGACGAGTTAATAGAACAGCTTCAATTATATTAATTCATCATCTTTACTATTCCAACAGAATATCAAAAAACCAGCGTCAATTTACGAGCGTAAATTAATATGACTCCGAGCTACCGATAAATATATTTACTTCTGAATTGATAACTCAAGTGACTAATGTTGTAAGTGAGCTACTAAGCGAGCTCGGGACTTAGGGCACCCCGACTCGGACAGGTTAGGTTAGAAGGGAATGGCGGGGTCTTTTAGACCCCGCCATCCCCTTCGTGGTTATTTTTTTAAACCACCCAGAAGTAGGAGCCCCGCTAAGCGGGGCTCCTTCGACTACGCTTGTCATTATTCATAATGCGCGGGCATTATGAATAATGCCCCTATTTATTATTTGGTCCATAACGTTGCTTAAGAATTATCACCATGCTGCGTCATATTAACAGTAGCTCGTTTTACAATATATATTCGCTTGAAAACCATTTATTAGACGCTAAAAGTTTATCGCTTACCTATTAATTATTTAGACAACTAAATATATTTGAAGACGAGAATGACATTTTAAACAAGCTGCCTTAATTAGCACCCAAAAAAAAAGACTTTTTTATACGAGTATACTTGTCGTGGAAAACGATATCGTTTAATTAAATGGTTGCTCATTTGATTATTGTAGTACCAAGGCAGTGGTAAACACCGTGACGTCAGTTGTTATTCTAATGGCGGCACGTGGACAGAGTCGTGTTGGAGAGTGGGGTTGATGCGGAGTTCACTTTGAATTCGGACACCAACCGGGTCACTCCTCTAAAACGATTATTAAAGTGATATTGTTATTCAACTATTGCATTAGTTATTATTCTCTATTACCTACACAATGAACCCTGTACCCCCTAATCAAGATAATGACGACGCTATCGCTTAGCCATCGCTGGTGCCGTCATATTTATTAACTTCATAGAGAAATATTATAATAACCACAACCTAAGAATATTTAATAATCAAATTTTAATCATCCTCCTCATTATCATCTTCGTCATCACTATTCAATTCAGATTCGGAATCTATATTTGCTAAATTATTGACATCAACAAATTTGGTGTCATTCTTTTCGGAATGCGTTAGGTCATAAAATTCCGTAAAAGAATATTCTTTGTCGAACTTATTTATTGCTGGACGAATGCTTGTAAGTAGTGGATCAGACGATAATAAAAGATTGCGCATAATATCTTCATTACATGAGATACTACTGCATTTTCGAGAATGCCCCTCTCTATATTTTAGAAAATCTTTGTTTCCAGTCTTAGATGCCTCTTCAGACAGAAATCCAATGGGTATAATTGACAAATTCTGAACTAAGTCTGTCCCGTTTATTAGAAGTTTATGAAGAGAAGAAGGCATGTAATACCATGGGTACAAAGCCACGTAAGGTTTAGCAGTATCAAAGCAGAAATCTCTGAATTTAATGAAATTTATCTTCTGCCCTGATGAAATACACTGCAAGATCACACAGGTTTTCTCAATAGCTCAGCGTCTATTCCCGTAAGTTCAGCAGATTTAGCGTGGTTTTCAGAAAATCGCTTTGCCGAGTTGCCATTGTTGGTAGATCCACAAACTTGTTTCACAACCTCGAGAAGTAAGCCCGTTTCTCTTTTTACAGCCTCTTGGATCCTTCTTTTACTCTTATCAACTTCCCTTTTTGCCACATCACCCTTCGCTTGTCAAAACTTTGTCTAATTTATAGGAAATATGTAGAAAATATTCCATTAACCCAAACCAAGCTTGAAGAGAGCTTAAGCCGTATTTGTAGGTATATGTTCTCGTTTACTGGTTTCCCTTTTACCAAATCCACATTATTAATTTCTTTAGGACTAGCCTTGCATATTTCACATACTGAAGCTGGTGTATCAGATATACTAGAATGAATTTTACCATCAATCATTGTCAACAGCACTAATTCCATAAGTGATGTTAAATGGCATTAAGGCCTTAATCTTAGCTTCAATTTCAGCCGGCTTTGTCTGTACATTTTCTTTACAGTTGTTTTCCCAAATTATAACATTGCTTGAAGCGAGCCGCAGAGGCAAAAGACTTATCATGAAGTTACTAGCCAAATTACTTAGCTCAGTTCTACTCCTTCTTTGATGATAAACGCTTTGGCTGGATGATTCATCAAATCACCATTTGCTGGTTAAAACCAGCTATTGATTGAATCAACAGATGTTTTTAAAGAACTTAAAAGTCTTCTCGTGCACGTCCATCAGAGCTTAAATTTTTATTTGCAGAGTTTTCTGTAACTGTCAGATATTCTTTGCCTGGATAGCACTTCACTTTTTCTTTAACGATTTGTTTTAACTGGGGTATTTTAATTTCTTGATTGTTAAAATCTTGAAGTATATTTTGTAGAGCCATTTTGATAAATTCATCGAGGCATACAGAGCCAATACTTTCAAAGGTGTAATTTCCCTAACCTGAATTGTATTCCCATAAATAAAGGCTTTAATTTTAGAGGCCTCCTCTGGATTTTCCATTATGTATTTCATTATATCCACTGTGACGATTTCTCCTGCTTTTCTAAGCACCCATTCAGCCGAAAACACGATTTCAGCTCTGCTGCTGCTACCACTGCATCCAATAGCATCTTCAGTGCGTCTTCTTTTTGCCGGTTACCAAGATCCTCATAGCATCTACGAGAACTAGTATTTGTGCAGGTTGAAGCATCTGATTTAGCCGGGGAAGTCATATGCTCGATATCTTCCCTTACATTTTCTGTAGAAGCCTACTTTTTTGTTTTGTTTCTTTGGAAATTTTGGCCACTGAATTGCATCTTGCAGCCACTCTTCGTATTTTGTTACGGAACATATCCGTGCTTCTTCCAGATTGTGTCCATTTGCAAAAATGCGTTAGCAAAATCGACAACACCCGGTCTTTTAAACTTGATTCGGAACTATTACATAGTTGTACAGAACTATTCTCTTTTAAAACACTGAACAAGTAGTTATAGTCGCGTAAATCATTATGTGCGCGTGCACATAAAGCAACGTAAAGTTCAAGATTCGCAGTATTTGGAAAATTCATTTCGAGATTAGCGTGACTATACTGATTTTAAAGCTACTTATGGTGACTTATTTATACTATATCCAGGTACCCTCATTGATTGATTAATATGACACGGTCCTATTTGCTGATGAGGCATGGTAAATTAGTTTATTTCAAGCAGTTTGTTAGTGCTCATTACTGCATTAGTTATTCTGTGTAAACCATTAAGTAAACATTTCTATCATTTATAACCTATGTCTCCTTTAATTGGGTTCTCAGGAAAGTTATTTTTTGTATCGATACTCTTTATATATATTCCTCAATACAGTCCATGTGTCAATCATATTATTATAAAGCTAACGAAACCAGTATACTTAAAATAATAAGGAAAAAATGTTTTTGATAAAAATATATATATCAACCTGTATGTCAGAAGGTGCACGATTGGCGCACCATGTGTCTTAGCACTAATTGCAGATCTTAGTATGTGTATTATAATAGTAAAGACCACAACTTGAAACAGGACCAGATTCAGGAGGCAGAGAGCTCGACTCAGTAAAATAATACATCACCCTATGTCAGAAGGTGCACGTTTGGCGCACTAAATGTCTTAGCATTAAATGCAACTCTTGGTATATGTATTATGATAGTAAAGACCACAACTTGAAATAGGATCAGATTCAGGAGGCAGAGAGCTTGATTCAGTAAAATAATACATCACCCTATGTGTCAGAAGGTGCACGTTTGGCGCACCAAATGTCTTAGCACTCTTGGTATGTATATTATGATAGTAAAGACCACAACTTGAAATAGGATCAGATTCAGGAGGTAGAGAGCTCGATTCAATAAAAAAAATACATCACACTATATGTCAGAAGGTGCACGTTTGTCGCACCATGTGTCTTAGCAGTATATGTAGCTTTTGCTATGGGTAATACGATAGTAAAGCCCTCAGCTTGAAACGAGGCCGGAATCAGGCGGCAAAGAGCTCGACACAGTCATTTTAATAGTACCTAATATTTAAAAAAGAAATACGTGAGATAGAAAGTTTATCATAACAAGTTTTGAAGGCATTTGATAACTTAATACGATGGTATTATTCGTTTTTCAAATTGAGACATTTTTCTCTGAAATGGCTATGCTCAACCTCTCCCATACATTCGTTCTCCGCCGCGGACGTGTGTGAACGAGTTCATATAAAATGTATACCGATATTTTTTTTGAGCTCCTAACGGAGCACGGTCCATCTGGCCTGATATGTGTGGATATAACTTAAAGCGCTTCCCCGACCAAACGACCTTGAACGTTCGGTCCTTCTCTGTCCCGTTGCTGAGGCTCGCTCTGTCTCGCTCCCTGCGCACGCTCTTTTATCATAGAATTCACAAAAAAAAAGAAATATTTTAATAAAAAAAGACAAGCGATGTTTTGAAATAAAATAAAACGTGTATTATTTAGATTTTTAAATTATCTATCCATTAGTTACTTCTTTGAACATATGTTTTTGAAGTTTTTTGACATTATATACAAGGTATTATATTATATTTACTTCAACAATAGAATAATATTTACAATTAAAATATGAAAAACTAACCTAACTATCCATTAGTGTAAACCTCAAATTAATAGAACGTCACGTTTAGCAAAAGATGCATGCAATCAATAATTTTAGTCACTTTTTTACGAGGAGATTTTAAATGTATTTATAACATATACAATAAAAACAATAAAAACAAATAAGAACGTGTAATGTGATGATAGGATATAATGTGCTTTTAGATGTAGTTTATTATCCATAGTGAATGAGTTAATAGCCTCTGAATAACGCACTATGGCAAGGATTTGGTCGGGGTACCGCCTTAAGAGGTGTATCTAAGTACCTATCAACGGCCAGTATCACGCTTGACGTAATATTAGGTCGAGCCTAATATTAGAGCAACTCTGTTCGGATTGCAAATCTATTAACGATAGTTTGTTTGTCTATCGCTTTGAAGCGCGGAAATAACACGTTTCCCGTAGCTGACTAAGGTTAGTAATTCATTTCATTGTTATTGTGTGTGTCTGTCTGTTACACACCAGTTTTGGAATAAACATAGGTACTACTACTAAATAAAAACATCCGTTTATATTGTTGGTAGGATAACTTATAATTTATGTACATGCCTATGTAAGCTTCGTTTACATAATTTCTGTTGATTGCCTTATAATAGCATTTCCATGCATATATCCTAGCTGTACCCGCGACTTCGTTCGCGTGGATGTCGGAAAACAATAATGTGTCTCTTTACTAATTCTTTTTCTAAAATAGAATTATTCTGTTGAATGACAATTTCATAAAATATCAATCAATAGGATTATATGAACTTAGAGGGTTGTATTGATGATTTTAATGATTATAATTCTGTAAATACATACTTGTTACGATCGCGAATCCTATTTTGTTAAAAATACAACCTGACACTGAACTGCAAATTGAATTTCGCGGGCAACCTGGCGCTTCCCCCTAAATATTATTTTAATTAAGCTTACAATCGACTTCCATTCACTAAGTGGAGACGGTATTTACACCACTGGAAGTCGGTTGCATGAAGTCTCAAATAATTAAATAAAATATTTACAAAATAATCTGGACACCAATCAACAAGATTTAGTTACATTATAACCAAAATCTAACAAAAATCATTTATTATTTCATTCGAGACACACTGAGGAAAAATTTGTTACGGATCAACTTAATTTCAATCTGCTGAAAAATGATTCCATATTTTTCTCTTATTAATTTTCCCAAAGTTTTGACCTACTTTTAAATTCTCATAAATAAGTCAATCCGGTGAAACGACAATAGATCCTTGACTTTCATTTAGAATCCAATTTCATAAGATTTTTCCAGTAAAATATCAAAAGGCTCGGTGACTGAAAAGGTATGCTTTATTATCTCGTTAAGGTTGAACTAGTCGCGGACTCGAACTCACTGGTGGGCGTGGCCAAAAAGCACGCCGTGTCACCTGGCATCGTGTCCGACAGAGATAGTGTCAGTGATGAGCAGTTAGACGTCACTCTACTGGCAGAACGTCTATTTCGCACGCACACAAACATCGATATTTTAATTCGTAGTAAAACGAACGCGTTAAAAATTACTGAAAGTCCTTTGTAAAATCGAGTTTTATGAAAAAAAAAACACTGCATAAATCACTTACAAATAAAGTTTATTGAACTCTTCGATAATTGAGTTTGGTCGGTGTTGACTTTTTTTTTGAGATTTTATATTTCTTTTATTAATTATTGACGCCCAGAGTTACGTTAAAATTAGCAAGAAAAACAACACAACTTGGCTCATAACTTTTTAATGGCTTTTTATTCTAAAATTCTGTTTTCGCACAGACAACATGAATAATGAGACAAAACGATATCATGTTTAACTTTAGATTTACAATGGCGAACAGTGGAGTAATACCCTCCCGAAAGTATGGAAAAAATATCGACTAGTGCAACCTTAAGCTTAAGAGCCAAAAAACCCTTCTGAGAAATACACATAATTTTACTATTGCTAATAAGGATACTGTACATATGACATCGATATTGGATATAGTTATTATTAGCATAATGTACACGCAACGGTAGGCAGAGGTGTAGGGCACCCACTTATTAGTATTTTATAATTTAACTATAAATAATAATACCAGCCTATTACTGCCTCACTGCAGTGCAAAGAGCTTTTCATATACAGAGAAGGTACGAGCATTGATCACAACGCTTGGTCAAGACGGGTTGGCGATATTAACTATATGTGCAGGTTTCCTCACGGCGCGGCGTTTTCCTTTCACTGTTATCAGTAATATTCAAGATAAACTCAGAAAATATACATGAATTTTAAAATCACATTGGTATTTGCCCGGATCTAAACCCACAACCTCGTGCATGAGAAGCGAGGCTTTAACCACTGGGCCATCACATCATTAACATCCATACTGTAACCAACATACAGATAGATACAGAAAGATTCCCCATTTTCTTCGTCGGCCGCATTATCGCTAATCATCGAGTGAGATAGGTGAGTCTACCAATTAGAAAAATAAATACCTACATCATTATTTTAATATAGTAGTTTGCTAAACTACTATCGGGCATAGCAAAAAACACTAAAAGACGTGAAAAATAACTTTAATTTCGGAAGTCGGTGCCTTTGGTTTTGTATTTTCGTGTTTGGCCACCGACTTCCGAAATTAAAGTTATTTTTCACGTCTTTTAGTGTTTTTTTTGGAAGTCGGTTGTTTTTTTGTAAAAAAGTTTTTATTATTCACTTTTTAGTTGCGGTACCTACCCCACACAAATTCGTATACCACTACTTGGTGTGTAAATAACAGTGACAGGAAATTATTAACACATCATCCATATAAACTAAGTGGATAAAATCTGCAGTATTAAGGATAACTCAAAAACTACTAGTCAGACCTTGATCAAATTTAAATGGGACCACATGTGAAGCACCACCTATCAAATAAAAAAAGAATCATCCAAATCGGTTCACCCAGAAAAAAGTTATGAGCTAACACACATAAAAAAAAAAAAAAAAAAAAAAAAAAAAAAAAAACATACAGACGAATTGAGAACCTCCTCCTTTTTGTGAAGTCGGTTAAAAATAAGGGAGTTAGGAGAGAGTAAGCATTTGTTAACTATATAACATAGTAATTTTATATAGCTTATTCTCTCCTAACTCACTTATTTTGCTGTGCCCGACCCATATGATCTAATTATAAGTTTACCAGTTAAGAATACCTTCATGTGGAATGCAATAAAAGTATTGAGTATTGAGAAATAAATACATGGTGGAAAATCCAATGCTTCATTTCAGGGGAAAATAGATATATTCTTATTCTTAAATGAAGATAACGGAAGAATGATGGTTCGGATTTTACACAAAAGAAACTTCATTTTATTATTTTCATGATTGTGGTATTATTTTATTCCAAATCAACTTATATTAAATTCCATTACTAAAATAAATGGCACTTAATGTATCTCTATGAAAACTTTGACATGTTTATTACTGATTAGTCTCACAGTCAGACCACTAAATTGTCCCAGTGGGAGTCGTTTAATATTATTTTTCTGGTACACTACACAAACAAATAAACTAACTTAGCGACAACTCTCAACTAAGTTACATTATTAGCTTACAATTCCGTTTTCCTTCGCGCTTCCTATTCTAAATAAATGAATGTTTTATTAAAGTGTAAGGCTGAGATCACAGACGACCCATATACTCTACAGCATTTTTTTGCCTTATGTGACCATCTACTGTATAATATGTGACTTATATCGATAGAGCTCTAGACGTAGTCAAAGGTAATTTATTGTAACGCCTTAGTCTGACTCCATGATGAACGATCACCATTTTGAGACATTTTGTACAGAATTGTTACAATTCCGTTTGACCGATTTAGCTATTTGAAGCACCTACCTAGGTATCTACAAAAGGGAATAGCTAACGAGAAATACGTCACTATTTCGAGACATAGGTAGATCCAATGAACGCTGCAGATTTTGTGGAAATTGGTAGGTGACGGCTACAAACGGAAACTTATCGGTATTGCAAATTGATATTGTGTGTGGAAATCCTAACTATGTAAGTTGTACCTCAGGCTGTTCCAATTTCAAAGTATCGACTATTTGTTAATCAATTTGTAGCGTCGCCTCCCTGTAACTTTGTGTCCGTGCTTCTGTGTTTGATAATTTGATTATACTGCATGCGCTACATTTGGTAAGAGATAAGTACTTTAAATACAAGACTAGCGACCCATCCCTGCTTCACACGGATTTACAATGGGACAAAACATCGATATTTCTTTATTATATGCCTGTTTAATATTAATCCTTACTAATATTATAAATTCGAAAGTAACTCTGTCTGTATGTTACCATTTCACGCTTAAACCACTGAATGAATCTCGATAAAATTTGGCAAGGAGATAAATGGCATCCTGGGGAAATACGTGCCAGGCTACTTTTGTGTGTGTGAATATGTGTATGTGTGTGTGTGTGATGTGTGTGTATGTGGTGGAGCACCTCTGCCTAACCCTTCGGGGAATACAGGCGTGATGTGATGTTATGTTATGTTTTATAGATGTTAAAGATAATGGACTGACTGGCAAAATATCTGCTAGTAACGTAGACATGCATACACTGTCTTAAAAAAAAAGCCCTACACTGTCCTCCCATATCTATCAACACTAATTTGAAACATTGTAAAAGCCCCTTATTTTTAAAAGAGTAACCGTGGAGTTTCTTGCCGGCTCTTCTCCATAAGAAACAACCAATTGGAACCGTGGACCTAGCTTCTGACGTGTCATAAGTGCCCTTGTATAGGTTAAATGTGAAATAAAATATTTTGATTCTGATTGATTTTGATATTGAACGTGAATAATTTAATTTAGCTTATGAGTTTTTTTTTCTTTCTATTTAATTCCAACCCTAGGTCAAATTAAGATTTGATCTAGGGTTGGAATTCTGTTTGATATAGGATAGATATGATGGCATCGCCTTCTTTGATACCTAATATATACCAAGGTTTTCGATTATTGTGGTTTGGTTAGTGAGTACGGTGAGTTTCTTTATCTGAATCTATAGAACTCTTTGTATATCTATAAAGTCGCTTTTCGGGTCTGTCTGTGTGATCGCGTTACCTCCTCTAAACCACGCAACGGATTTTGATGTGGTTTTTACCAACATTTACAGTTTTTTTTTTTCCGGAAGGTTTATATGTACTTATATTACATTAATTTTAAACTTACATTTAATAAAGAAATCCCGATACTTTGTTAATTTGTAAAAACCGTGCGAAGCAAGTGCATAGAATCGGGTTCCAACAGAAACCCTCATAACAGAATCCAACGAAATAATTGGAACGTAGTTAACATTGCTGTAACTTTTATCTTGCTGAAAACCTTTAATTCGATAGAACACAATGTTTAATTAATTTTACTGCTTCCCACAACAATAGCCTTTCAATAAATATTAAAAAGGAACTTAAAATAAAAATGAATGTTTAACTACAGCTACTTACAACATAAAGGAGCAGTAGGAAAATATAAAAAAAAACTGATAAAGTTTGTATTAACTGCGTGATAATTGCATAACACACTAACAGTAGGAATAGCTTTCATTTTGACAGTTCAACAACATTCGTTGCGTTATTTACGTTGTTGAGCAGACAAATTTTTCGAACATATTATGAAGCCATGGATTAGCAATAGGCTTCAAAATGATTCAGATTGAGATTGATAGTGTGTTACGCAATTATGGTGCTGTTGTTAGCAGTCCATTTAGAAATTATCAAATGAAAAAAATAAAAGGGAACAAAATAACGAGAACGGTTTCCTTAGAAGCTTTATTCTTGCCGCTTTTACTCAATGATCGCGCTTAATTTATGTCTACTTTACGGCTTCTGCTTCTTATAATTAATTTCATTTTACTTTTAAATATCGAGCTTCGTGTAAGTTCCATTACGGTTCCCAAATTCAGAGGCAAAAATATTGCGCTCCACAGCGCAGAGATGGATAACATTCGTCTTAAAGTAGTCGCCACCATCCCGTTACCGCGTGGTACTGTGGATCTTTGTGAACGTTCATCAGTATTATTTCAGGCTCGAGTGGGAGCGCACGTTATTTTCCTGGATTTTATTTTTGGAAATTTAATTGTATAGTACTTCCAAACATCTGTTGAACCTGTTAATTAAATTGACAATAACTTTTCGCGAACTCTTTAATTATTGACGCCACGTTTTTCGCCAAGTTAAAATCACTGCCAAGTTTTCATAGTAACTCATTGACCCTAAAGTTTTTGTACAAGTGAAATTTCAAGAGATGCTATTAATCTAATAGACTGGTTTACAGAATGGTGATTTTCACGTATTCAGTGTATGTAAGGTGAGTTTTTCACATTTATCACTTGGTTGACATTGATGATGTTTTTACCAGTCACAAAAGAATTTCCTCTTCGAAAACGAATGAGCTTTTTAGCCAATGTATGTTTATCATTATGATAAATTGTGTACCGAAAATATTGACATCAAAATATGTTAGCCTTACTTACGGTATTCTTTATTCGTTAGCTTAATTTAAATGTTTTATTTTACATAATTAAGAACGTTGAACGTTGTGTAAGTACCCGCATAATAAGCATGTTTTGTACAGTATTCAAAAATGGTAGAGTCCCTTGTTATTTTAGGTATACGTGGCAGGTAAGTCTTGTATTTCGCATATAATTGTAATACGTTTTAAGTTCGAAGGAGCAAAAGTAATTATTTTAGACTTTTAACGGGATGAGTAGGAAAGTAGGATGTAGGTACTTCATGTTCGGCTATACGAATAGGTAGCTACTGATATTGATTTCAATAACGTGTGAAGACTTGTATTATTAACTTTGTGAAGGTCTTGTATTTAATGTAACTTTAAATTGTGTTCAGGTTTAGTTACGAAACTTTATTTTTATGAACAGCCTGTATAAGATTTTATAAGTTCTGTTCTGTATTAAGAGCAGCCGGACTTATGTTAGCCAATTAATGGGATGTTTCTACTATGTTTTAATTATAATTTTTATATTTGAGACATACATAATGCATGATGACAAGATAATGTAGGGGGCGGAAGTAACAAGAAAACTGTAATCAATCTTGATGTCACTTGTAAATATTTTTTTTAATATAGGCTGTAACGCTATGTGTCAGTTTATCAGCAATAAGTACCAGCCTTCGATTTAATGCATGAACAGTACCATGATCGACAGGAATCTGTCTTTCAAAATCAAAAAAACAATAACTTCAGTGAATTGGATGTGTAACAGCACCTCAATTGCGTATCACATGTTCAGTCACAATCCAAAGGATTTTGAAGGAAATGCCTAATCCATGGTTTCATTTCTTTGATAAATTCGTCCGCTCGACAACGTAGATAGCGCAATGAATATTGTTGAACTGTCAAAATGAAAGCATTGTCATTAATAATAATAATAGTTAGAAAGTTCATGCAGTTAGAGGAAGAAAACACACCCTCATCTTAAATATACACCACACGCTGCATTTACTTGGCTTTGGCCCATAAATTTAGCTAAAACCAGCCTAAGAGCTGAGAAAAAAAACACTCCCAAAAATAATAATAATCTTTATTACAAAAGAAAGTGGTTATATCTTTATAAGTGTGTTACACAATTACCCCGCAGTATTGTCAGGTCAGGTGATATCTGCCTTGTTTTAAGTACGATGCACGCTCATAACCAATTACCTAGATAGTTTCTATTCTGAACGTCATTCATGTCAAACTCAGGAATTAAGTTATCCAAACTTCAAAGTTTTAACCGAGGCTTACTGTGTCTGACAACTGAAAAACTCTAACATAAATAACTTTAGCATCAAACACACTATTATATTAGTTAGTACTTAATTCCTTCTAAACAATATTAGTAAAGTAGGGCAAGTTGTTCAAGGACTCGTTCCCGTCAATTGCACTTTCTTTCATACATTTCAGCATGTGGGGAAAATGTTTGTATTTTTTATGTTTTTGACATATACTCGTATTTCGCATTGTCAGTTATATGAATAATAATTATTTTGGTAGGTCTGTTTTCAAACTGGAAAACAATAAATGTGTAAAATGATTTAACCGCACGCATCAAAAAAGGCAGAATATAACCTGAAAGCATGTTGGCCTACCTTTACGGGGTGACAGGGATTTCGAAGCGCAAACTGATACCATGAATTCAGCACAAGATTCTAGAGCCCCTTTTAAGCTATTGCATAGCTTCTATCGAGGGCCTTGAGCGCGGGGACCGGAGCCAGAAATTCCGTAACGAAAAAAACCTCACGCTCCCCACTCCGACGGGCACGGAGATGTGGCTTGAAGGCCGTGCATTGTCTAACGTCGTTTCTTTTCGGCAGTCTTCGACACGGTGTTTGTGTGCGTGCAACTAGACGTATTGTACGACTCTACGAAGCTCGCACGAATCGAGACGAGCTGCTCCGAAATCGGACGAATACATAAGCAGCTGTTTATGAGAAAGTATATAGGTGTATAGGTATTTATCAAAAAGTGTAACTTGAATTAATATTTGTTTCCATTTACTTTCGTACCATTTATCATTTACCAGTCGGACACCATACATTTATTATAATCACCACTATCTTAAAACTCAATATCCCAATATCTCGGAAACGGCTGGGAATATCAAAATTCTGACCAAATTCCCCCCCCCCCCCCTATAACCCCTCTCTCAAATAGTACATACATACAGACAAGCCCCTTTGACCCCCCTTTTTTGACCCCTCTTTTTCCACCCCAATATTAAGTTGTATTATATTTATTTATATTTAAATCAATCCCACTTATATATGATCCCGGGACCCCCCCGCGTCACCCCTTTTGACCAACCCCTCCACCCGTCCAGGGCTACTTCACCCCCCCGGGTCTTAACTTTTGAACCGGAGGTCGTAGAGGTATCGAGTTTGGGGTCTTTGGAATCGGCAGTAAAGGGCCTATCTTTTGGCCCCGATAAGGTTAGGGTAAAGCGCCCCATTTTAAATTTATTTTAGATTTAAAATTTTTAAATTCTTATTTCTTATTCTTATACAAAATGCTATGCAATAGCTTTACCGCGGCAGTCCCCGAGTGCCACACGTCTTTTTTTTCTTTGGTGGGATAATCATCAAAATAATGACTTCTCCCGCTCAGGGCGGAGCGGAAGGGCGTGTCAGACTTTTACTGACTAAAACCCACCCGTGTTCCTTCAGTTGCCCAGTAACTCTTTCGAACAATCCGCGACCCCGGCCCTGTCAGACCCCGTCGATTATGCTGACATCTCTTTGAGGCGCGCGTGGAACACAACGCGCCGTCGACCCGGGCCTGGTCCTTACCGGCCGGCGAGCTGATTCCAGACTCCCTAGCGTAGAAATTTTTAGACGGATATCAAAAAAGAAACTGTTGTTTTGTGAAAAGCGCAATACCTACGCGGACAAAAAATATGGCAGAGCAATTTTTTTTGAATAACCTTTCGAAATATTTCAAGGCAGGGCCGTTCAGAATCGATATCCCTGTGACCCTGTATTTGGTATCGAAGATTGGAATATTATTTTACAAGTACAAATAGTACAATATCTTCCTATCAATATCAACCTCAGAAAACTGTGATTACCCTTCCTACAACTAGGTCCTAGTTCGTACCCCTAGCGTTGGTAATACAAGCGTAAAGTAATAAATTATGAAAACTACTAAACATGCATATTCAAATTAATTGTCACCCCATGGGGTAAGCGTGTTAGCTACATGGAGTAAAATCAGAATAATGATGGTTATACAACGTGGTCGCTATGTCGCATGGTTAATTTTCGCAACACACTGATGATTTATTTACACTGTTCGCCACAAAAAAGTAAAACTTAGCGCATGAATATCGCTATATGTTGAACGTACGTGTAACGACCTTTGTCAGGAAAGCAATATAACCATTTTAGAAATAACTACCTTAAGATTTCATCCACAAAACCAATCTCACGAGTACGACACATTGAAAATACTGTTTTAGACATTTATTTAAAACTGCGAGGCCATATCACTCGCTCTCGCTAAAATAATACGTCAATCCATCAATTGCGGTGAAACTGCTCATCTTGAATAGAAAAACGGTGAATAAATCTTCAAATACTTTAGTGACAAAACTGACAGAAAAAATCAAAGGAGAACCTCAACAGTGATTTGTAAGTAGCAGGCAGTTGAATATGATGATCGGAGCGGAAGGCGTATAAACCAATGTTACCATGTGACTTAAAAAGTATAAATTCATGCTTAAAATAGAATAGAAAGTCCGTTAAATGTGTGTATCGCCTCAAGCCCAGACTGTCACGTCTTTACCCTGCCTTTTGGGTACTGATATCTCTGATGTACCTACACTTATTGGGTCACATAGGCTCAGACTGCAATGTACTTCGTGTAAAATCAGAAGTACTTTCGATATTTCACAAGAAGTTCTAACGGAATTGATATATTGGTAGAGACTCATAAAAGGCTTTATTTTTTCTTATAAGTTTCTTAGTCGATGGGCTCAAGAGTCTATCTATCTTAGTTTCGTAACAACAAGGCAATATCTCGTAACTTGACACCTACGATCGATTGACGAGGATATGAGTTAACTTCGAACAAGAGATAGAGCACACCTCTTCCGGTTTTGTTAGCACTTACACTTATTTTCAAAGCACTCTCGTTTCTTCCTGGAAGCGTTAATAGCTAACGGATATATCTCAGAGAATAAGAACGACATTCATTAGCTCTATCGGACGTTTGGCAATGTGTTTCCAAACATACGTTTCCGATTTATGAGTAAATTTATCGCCGCACCGGCTGCGGCATCGAGCGAAAAACAGTGACGAAACCCACACGCTTCTTGATAAATACGAACGCGTGTAATGGCATGAGAAGTGCTATAGCGTGGAACGAATATACTCAAACAACCGCAGATTTCGGATACGTAGGTTCGTAAATTCATCGTCGATCCTTAACTTAGTAGCAACATAATTTCTCATAGAATTACGATATAAACAAACCAATACATAACGTTAATTCTTTTATGTTTCAAATAACTCAGTGTTTGTGATAATAATATATTTTGATGATGGGGAAATTTATTGGAAAATGCAAAAAGTCTGACGTAAACACGTCATAAAGCTGGGTTATTTATCGTGTGGAGGTATTAAGGAGATAAATAAGTGGTGGTCATAGAATTTATTAGGAACGAAACTTGCTTTGCTTACGTGTATTTGTTGTTTTTTTATTTATTTCTATATAATAAACTGGCGTTGATGAGGATCATTATTTTATGTTCCGTCATTCTACTAGTCAAAAAAATACGGCTACTCCTAAGTTCCTGCAACACGTACATGCTAATTACATAACCGTCCATTTTCGTTCTTTGAGTAGTTGACGTTTCATGGCGCTTTTCATTTCCTGTTGTGTCAAATATTGGCGGTCTACGAACCCACTTTACTGGATGAAATAAGAAATGACGTCAATTTTAACAAAATTTATAAAAGAGGAAGGTTCTCAATTCGATCGTATTTAGTGTTTCGTGCCAAAATTGGATCAAGTGTGCACTTATGTTACCACTTTAATGTCTATCAGTCCACAGTCGATGATCTTAGAAAATAATTTAATAAAATGAATTTAGTAAGGAATAGAACGTGGTGGTCTACCTAAAAAACTAGGTATTAAAGGTAATTTTTAATTTTGGTTTAACAGGTCCTTCGCTTTTTTAGGACGCAGCGATCCTTAAAAAAGAGAGACTTGTAAAATTACATTTATTTCGAAAAAAACATTTACTAGAAAAACGCTCAAGAAAACTCAGTAACGATCTTTGTTTTGCGTTTGTAGACAGCACAAAACTCGTAATTTATTTTTCCGTACCGTATTGATATATAAAATACAAATGGCTCCTAGCTTCCTACTCGGTTAAAAAATATATTTAGTTCACAAGCGAGTAAAGAAACACAAAATACTTATGAAAGCAAGTGATCGTACAAAACACACTTTTATACTAGATCATGGAAAAAAACCTTAGATTAAAATACACCCATAATATTTTACGCAACAATATGCGTACGAAATGAATACAATCTATTTCGAAAGTAATCTCTGTGATTTATAGTTAACATTGGCAAACGTTCATTCGTGACGAGGGGAAAGTCCCTAATCTAAACGTTAGATAATAATAATGTAGGTTATCATAATCAGACGGGTCAACCGCAGGGAGGGTTCTATATAAATACTTATGTCATAAACCCCAGTTAATAAAGGATTTTCTTGTAGAGCTTTATGTTCTACTTTAGGCTCGTTAGTTATATCTGTTACACCTGATTTTCACCAATACGACCAACAATTTACAGAAAGCTTTGTTTGGACTTTGTAAAGCTCTCTGTAAATCATTTGTTGACCGTACAGATATAGAATGAACAAGTTTAAGTTTTTATTTATTTATTTCTAAAACGCTTAGCCTATTTTATTTACAGTATGGTTTTCACCACACGACGAAAACCTCTCATGGTTTATCTGTGTGCTGGCGAGCCGTTCATTTAAATTTTACAAACATGTTAATTACTATGATGATGCTGTTGAATATTTTGTTTAATATAGCTATGTAGAAGTGTACACTACAGTCCTTTTTGGGATTAGTCATATGTTGTCTTTTCTAAATTAAGTCCGTGTACAAATTAGCCCGACGTAAGTTAGCCGCACTGTATAAGCTTTCACGTTTCTGTAAGTTCCAATGTGGACGCATACATCATACTTTGTTGATGTACAATGCGCGCCTCATGCATTGACTTAGGTGACAACAAAAATAGACATTTAAAACTTTCCACGGTCTTAAGAAGTTGCACCTATGTACAGTCACAAATCGACAGTAATTTATTTGATTGTTTACAATTTGTGTTCCATAATACTATATAAACATTGAGTATTGTGTTGCTACAATTAAGTACCCGATATGTAATTTGTTTTGTGGCTACACATGGCAGCATTGATACAATATTATGGAATAAACATTGTAGCCAATTAAATGTTTTTTGCCAATGTATGTATGTTTTAGAGGTTGACTGTACCTGATTACATACAAAAATTACCTATATATTGAAGTGAAAAGGAATTTCTTTTCAGTCTCTCAGAACAATTGCCCTGTAGGACTTTAGGGATAAAAGGGTCGAGGCACTCGAAATCCAAGCCATTTTGTCCCCTACTTATTTGAACACCCAACACAGTATACCGTTTTCTTTTTTTGTTTAAAGTGAAAAGCAGTCTTTTTTTTATCATTCGTCAAATTTCTTGTGTAGTAGGTGTAGCTACTTTCTCACATTCAAATCTGTAGTGCTATTAATTAAATCTATTTCTCTCGACCTTTGAAGTTGTTGATTCTTTGATATCTATTTCAAGAAGACGATATAGTTTATATATTATTTCACTCGTCTCCTTTTCAACACTTGATGTTGAAAAGGAGACGAGTGAAATAATGGATCAACACACAATTAAGTACATACCATCTTTCACATAAATGTTTGTCATTCTCAGTATTTTTCCTATAATTCAGTTGTTTTGTGCTCGTTACTTTCTATTATTTTGCCGTATTGGAACGAATGCCAGATAAATATGTAATCGTTCTGACATCTGATAGTGGCATTTTCTGAATGCTTCTTATCATATGTGCACAGGTCAGTTATATTCAATTTTGAATATTTCTTACAAATAATAGTAAACATACCCAATACAACGAAAAAACCTTTCAGTGACGACACCATTAACGCAGTAGCTAAATGATAAGGGTCGGGGTCTCGATCTCCGCATGAAATTCATGTTTGTTTGGTGTACACATACTTGTTTCGAGTCTTGACGTTTACGTGCGTGATCTCTGTTGATAAACGTCCCTAAGAAACAGGAAAATGTAGTGTGATGATGCGTCAAATTTCCCTTTTGTCCCTCAAAAGGGTCAGTGACATATTGGCGTAGCATCGCATCGTCGTAGCCGCGTAGCATGCACCTACGAAAAACGTATTTAAGACAATGAAGAAAGAAATTCTGTAGCTTATGTTAAGCTAGTGAGATGATGACAAGTGTCGAATTTCTCTTGTGTCATTCAAAATCGAAGCCAAATTGGTCAGTGTCATAGTGGCGTAGCGTCGTAGCGGCGTAGCATGAATCTACGAAAAAAGCATTCTAGAGAATACAGAAAGAAAATTCCGTAGCTTATGTTAATCTATTGGGATGATGACTGTAATTTAGTCTTAAATCCTTAAAAAGGATCAGTAACATTGGCAGAGCATCGCTGCGTCGTAGCCGCGTAGCATGCATCTACGAAAAAAGTTTTCAAGGGAATTTAGACTAAAAATCCGTAGCTTCTGTTGTAGTTTCAGTAACAAATTAAAATGTGATTTAATAGGTATGTTAATGATGTTCATGTTGATATTAAAATAAGTAACATCTATTTTTCAGGCGCTTTGCCTGATATGAAATGTTTACATCGAATAGAAATTATTAGTCAAGATGCGGATGATTTACGATTTGGGCTTTATTAGAATCCCTCGAGTTAGTAAGTATTTGCATAGTATGAATGGAAAATCAATATCTTGGACTGAATCGTGATCTCAATCAGAGTTCCCCAATCAGTCTCAATTTATCACCGTCTAATTTATCTACAATTGTAGATAAATTATATTATACTAGTTTCTGCCTGCGGCTTCACCCGCTTGGATGTCGGAAATTATGCCACGGGTTATTGCTTAGGCGTGTATATGTTTAGTTACTTTCGAATTTATAATATTAAGTATGGATTATCATAAAGACCATCGGAATTTCAAGAATAAACTTTAGATTGAATATTGTATATATTTTGCTTTACCACTTACACGAATATTAGAGGCAAAGTAAAATATCAGTAGAGATAATATCTTGTTTTACTACATAAAGTACGATGTTATATCGCACATTTATATTAATAAAAACCACAAACCTGTATCATCTGGGGTTTCTATGAAGCTTGCTAGTGTATCGGCGCGATATTATTTAAGTTTTCACTTACGTATGTAGTTACAAGTAGCAAGAGAGAGATTTATTGTAGAACTTTTTCTTTTATGGTCTTTAAAATAAAAACGAAACGAAGAGTGTACGTTCGGTCTATTTGGAGTATTTCCACATGGTATTGGCGTAACTGTATGGTGTTTTTAAGTAGGAAATTGTAGTTATTTTATGATCGGAGTGGGATAAAGATGATTTTCAACTAGTTTATGCCCGTGCCTGCGCCCGTATGGAGTTCGGAAATTATCCCACAGGAACAGAACTATCGGGATAAAAAGCATCCTATGTCCTAACCCCTGTGTGCCAAAATTTCATCGAAATCTGTTCAGCCGTTAAGACGTGAAAGCGTAACAAACAAACAAACTCACTTTCGAATTTATAATGTGAGTTAGGATAAACATACATGGTCAGATACATGCACTGCTAGCTCCACAATTTAAAACATTTTAAACTGCGTTTCACCTGCTACGGAGCTGCAATAGGGGACAATTTTAGACCAATTACATACATTATCTCCGGAACCGTAAACATGTTGATGACATAAAAAATATGATTGGGCCAGCACCAGCCTACAATAATATAAACACACGACATACATGTACAAAATTATATCAATACTAGCATTTGCCCAAGGCTTCTCCCGCGTAGAGGTCAGAATTTTTACCATGGGAACGTATTACCGGGACAAATAGTATCCAATGTCCTAACCCAGGTCATGGTGTACGTGTGCCATTTACCATTTATATTGGCATTAGTATGGATATGCTTCAGCATTAACCTGTTATCAACTTGTAACGAATTATTTCACACATTGTATTCAAAAGAAAGAAAGAAAAGAGAGAAAGAAAGAAAAATAGGTTTATTTGTCACAGAAACACGGAAAAGGGAAAAGGGATTGCCTATTTTCAACCAGACTAACTGGACCGATTTAAACCCACGTGAACGGGCTAAATCGGATTTTCTAAAAAGGCCTTGTAGGTACCTATAACCCGCTATACTTACAGTTGATAACCCGTTTTGCAAACAAATGGGTAACATTGTCATTAGTATTTGAGATGTATGTGGTAGTTACCACCTTTATTTACTGTTTATGGAAATCATTTCTAAAGGACCAAATGTCCTCATGCCTCGTTTACTCAAACGATCCTTTGCTATGCTCTCACTAATACAAACCAACCTTGTTACTGTATTGTACATATTACCTACTAGGGTAGGTGATTATTGAATACAATGTTTAGACAAATATACCTACTTATGAGTTAAGTACCTTTAAGTAACCCCGTCTAATTTAATCAAAGGCATTATAATTGACCTGGAACCTAATTAATCAAGAAACGAATTAAAATGTTGTTACACATATGATACGTAATCTGAGCGTATAGCCCGCGCGCGTGCTACGTCGGTAGCAAGCATATTTTAGTTTTTTCAAAACCACATACCGTAAAGCATTCAATTGGGTCAAAGTTTCATGCAAACTAAGTCGCTGGCTCAACCCAGTGTTAGCTGTACCTAGAAGTTCAACAAACTTTGTGCATCGTAACTAAACTGTAAATTATCACTATATATTACAAATGTTGACATGTGAATAAACTGTGCCCTAGAGGCAAAACATTTATCATAGAATTATCCTAACATTACTCAACCATGTTCGAAAAAACTTTTCATTCAATTCACGTATGTCACAATACGTGCACTGATACGATATCTCGTGTCTGCCAAAATTAATTTGCTTATCGTCTGAAATTAAATAGTTATGCGTACTTAAGCGTGTTATTAGATACGTATATCTACTATGTAGACATTGGACATGCAATCGTGTATATGTCGCGTTCAGTTAGCATCATACGTTATCGTGTTTCGTACACGTTATGGATTTTTAAGTTCCACGTTCCGTGCGAACATTGACAACGCTAAAGGCTTATTGAAGAAAATACATCTATGACGAAGTTATAATTTGGAATGTAGCTTATAGCGTATAGAGTGATGGCTGAGCCTATATTTTTTAGCGACCCGCCCCGGGTACGCACGGGTGCAATGTAGTTACTAATTTGGTGTCAGTGTGGAGTGATTAATAATATTATTATTATGATTATATTACTAATACTCGTAATCTAATACCGTAATATATTATGCTATTGTATATATCTTTATATACAATGTTTACAGCTGTTTTACCTCCTGCTGCTGTGCTGTCTGGAATATGCCTACCCAATGATAGCCAAAGTGGTCTATATCGATCCCCATTGTTAGATGTTACACTTTGAAATCTGTGATTTTTAATGATATGCTCTAAAGGACAATTTTGATCTAAATTAAGTGCACAACGTATCTAACGTATTTAATTGTTTAAAATAGCTTCGTAAATAACCCATTATTTGTAAAAGATAAAAATAGTTACTGTGGGTTATCCTTAGGAAATAGATATATGCCATCGTGCATTTTTTTATAGATCTTTTTAAGATATACAATTCCGTTGTACATTATTTTGATCTGTCTCGTAAGGTTTAGCCAGCGTTTACAATGTAAGCGCACAAAAATATGTTTTTTACGACATCACATTACAAATCCTTGAAATTCTCGGCTTTTCTCTACTATAATATGCATGTAATATACATATAAACTTTCCTCTTGAATCAGTCTGTATATTGATGAAAACCGCAATAAAATCTGTTGCGTAGTTTAAAGTACCTAAGCGTACAGACTCGAAAAGCGACTTTGTTTTATACTTTGTATGTAGAGATAGGAGGTAACCATACCATACCATACCCAAAAAAACCCCCCACCATACCATAAAAACCCATATTATGGAAAAAAAATGGTGGTTTCATGTAAGTCTCTTAATGCGCCTAAATACCAGTATTGTTATCGTCATGTCTACTAGCTACAGGCATGTTGTAGGTAGCCAGTGTTTGCCATGGTTGTTTGCGATCGATTCCCAATTTCGTCCGTTGTCAAAGGAACACCTATGATTGTACAGACAGTCGGAATTGTCACAAATTGCAATTAGTTTGCGGAAGTCCGACGCCAGTCGTCTCCTGATTTACGTTTTTTGACTGGCAGATAAAACGTACGACTTACAAAGCAGATACAACTTACGAAGCATTAACAAGCTTTCATGATTCATAGGATGTTAGGTATTAGTACATAATAGCTTATAAATATTTGTAGTAGCCCTCAAATTGAGAGCCAAAACTTAAAAGATCCGAAAATATTTATGTTCTATATCAGTACCTACCTAATTACACTGGGTAGCAGGAGAATAAAATTTAGATACGAAAAATATGCTAGACGACGGATGTCTAGCCCAGTTCTTATCATTTACGATTTGTTTTATTTATTACGAAATTCATAGAACCGATGGAGCATGTCCAGTGGAATTATACCATTCAGATAAGATTACCTACCTGTTCTAATTCAAGCGAACATGTTTTATTTTATCCTCCGATCAATTACTGTTCACGTAAAATATGTTTTATGAATTATGGATTAACATACATTATCATAATTTATTGGCATCAATGTTATTTCAGTGCTGTTCAGTTTGCTGAAAATATACAATAGATAGAGAAAAGATAGCGAGACTGTTATTGTTTTGTGCAAGACGTAGTTACCAGTATATATGGTCAATAGATTAATCCTCGTATGTCAATAATCTAAGAAGGGGTATTCTAGTATAAGTCTCTTTGTTTGTCAATTATACATTCATTGACTTAAAATGTGGATCATGTACACAAACATATTTAAATATTTTCATTGGGAATTAAAAATTCTCATATAATAAATCCTCTTCCCCTCCCACAGAGGAGAATTTCGTCCCATCAGTGTTACGTCCTTACATAATTATGAAATAGGCGTTTTGACTAACTGGCCACTTTGGTTTCAAATATGTGGCGTTTGGTTAGGAATTCTAAATTCAAATTTATTTCTAATTTAGGCTTTGTACTTGTGTTTCTAATTTAGTGGTTCATTTGTTTTGGCGCCCTTTGATTTTTATTTCACATAGTTCTGTTCACAATATAGGTATAAAACTTAAAATATCGCGTAATTTACGAATACGAGTTCCACTGTGGCACCCAGCGCTGCAGAAACAGTTCGAAGGATTAATCATATGTATGGGGGAAGCTACTGTAACAGAAAACACACTAAGTTTTTAGTTGCAACGTTTTCGTTCTGGAAATTTTGACCTACAGAACAAACACCGTGAACGGCCGGAGACCCTAGTTGACAATAATCAGCGTTAAACTAATAGACCTGAACGACTCAATTTAAAAACTCCAAAAAGTCGCAATTTTAAATACCTGCAAAATAGTTGGGAAGTTCATGCAAATGGAGGAAAATTAAATTACCCCTCTTAACATTAATTCTACTTGATCACCACACATGCTATATTAACTTGGGCCCGTTAATGTAGCTCAAACTAGCCAAAGTAGCTTGGCTAGTTTAAGTAGTAGAAACAAAATTTGTTTACCAAAAATAATAATAATAAAATGTTTTATTGACATAAAAAAGGTGTAACATTTTCATTTGAAGCCCTCAGCTCCTGTGCTAGGTGGTACATGTGTTACAGGAGTCAGTGTCTTCATCCGTTTTTTGGAACATTAACAATTTATGCAATAAAATTAAAGTAACGTAAAACGAAGGGAATTTAGTGCATGGAAGCTCTTGAGTGGAGTGTGTGTGTATGAGTGTTGTTTTGTGTGTATGTATATGTGTGTGAATGTGAGTGGTTGAGCTTGGTGACTGGACTTTGGGTTACATCTGAGACTTTGTTTCTTAATTTGCTATTTAATTAACACATGTATTGTTCTTTAAGTAAGTTTTCCGTCTGTGCGTAGTCCATGTGTGAAGCCATGTGTTTAGTTCCATCTTAGTTTTATGTTTGGTTAGTGGGTTGATATTGAGAATTTTGTTTACTTTATTATAAATACAAGAAGCTAACAATGAAAAATTAAAAGTCATCGTGGAAGCGGCTCCATTGCAAACCACGTCAGAGTTAGCGGCAGGCGTCGGTGTGAGTGATAAAACAATTTTAATTCACATGAAACGAATTGAAAAAGTCAAAGAGGTCGAAAAATGGGTACCGCATGAATTGGGGGAAGCACAGAAACAAACAAGCGTCGAGTGCTGCGTTACATTACTTAACCGTCACAATAACGAGGTGATTTTGAATCGTATCGTTACTTGTGATGAAAAATGGATCCTTTACGATAAACGGAAACGCTCATCACAATGGTTGAACCCGGGAGAACTGGCTAAATCCTACCCCAAGCGAAAGTTTACTCAGAACAAGGTACTGGTAAGTGTCTGGTTGACAGTGCTGGTGTCATCCTCTACAGCTTCCTAAGATCTGGCCAGACGATTACGGCAGATCTGTTTTATCAGCAATGGAAAACCATGATGGAAAAGCTATGCGTTAAACAACCGAGACTGGTCAATTGCCCTAGCCCCAGGACAACGCTAGACCATACACTGCACAACAGACGGTCGCTAAATTATAGGAGCTGTGATTGGAATGTTTCCGACACCCACCGGCCACCACACTCACCGGACCTTGTTTCAACTGATTACCAGTTTTTCCGGAATTTGGGCAATTTCTTGCGAAGAAAAAAAATCTATTCCGATGAAGTAATCAAAACTGCCGTCAAAGATTTTATTGGTTCTCGCTCCCACATTTTTTTCAGCAAAGGACTCAATGAACTACCTTAAAAATGGCTAAAGTGCACAGATAACAATGGTGCATACTTTAACTGAATAAATATACAATTTGAAATTAAAAAAATATATGTTTTTTTTCGTATAAAAAGCCAATTTCATATGTAAGGACCTAAAGTGGCATATATCATCTGGGTTTGGGTCATCATTAAATGTCCGTAAATGTCCACTTTTCAAGCCCAGTGAGCACCCAAACCCTCGAGACCGGTACACTAAGAGGTCCTAAGGTCCTTAAGAGGCTTAAATTAATGGTGATATCTTGGTACATATGTACAATACAATCAGCTGCGTGAAGGAGGTAACAATGTCCAAGTTCTCTTGTAACTATTTAAAAGTTTAGAATAATAACTAAGGAACTTTTGAGGACTATAAACTCAATGACGGTAACCTACTTTCTTCATCATCGGACGTCTCGATCCAGACCATAAACTTGTAAAAAATCTGGAATATGAAATATACTGAAATACTTCTAAAACAACATTTCTAGCAGTGTTTCAATATATTTCAAAAATATTATGCTAAATTAATTTTAACGTTTAATATATCTTTAAGATTGTTTGTAGTTCATTACAAAAAACAATTCCACATATTTCTCTTTAATCATCTGTTAGATGAATCTTCAAACAAATATGTTGAAATCACTTTCACAACAAGACATATCACAGAATCTATTTTTATTTTCGCTGTCGTATCAGTTTGTTACTTTTTTATTCCAATATTTCTTTATTGGACGCTTTACTAGCTTCTATGAAATTATTATGACAGGCATTCGACGTTTTATGGACGTTCAATGTCTGACGCTTCGAGGCTTGTGTTATTATAGAGTTGGGCCAATGGAAATGTGTGGAAATCCTAAAACCAAACTGAATATCTGGATATAGATGAGTATAGCTACAAACTGTACCTAAGCCTGTACGAATATTAAATTTAGCGTTATTCTAAAAATATACCATTTATTCAGGGTTCGAAAACGGAATCCTGTATGTATCATCAGGATAAAAGGATATATAATAGTACTTAATTACCTTTTACAAATCCTCGGCAAATAAATCTCTACAACTTATCGCAACCCTCTATTTCGCAACATATTTTCCGAAAGCGACTGAATATAGCAACCCTGTCTGGGCCAACAGAATTTAATCTGCGGTTATTTAAGCTCCATTTGACCTCTACCATAATAAAAATAGATACTGAAATTGAAAAACCAATAACTAGGATTTTCTTCGAATCCGCATCAAATAGAGATGCTTCTGAATGGAAGATTGTTAGGGAGGAAATGACGTATCTACTGTATACAATTAGTATTCTCAGATCCGTGGAAAAATTTGCGCATTAGCACGTCATTCGTTAAACTGTCTACAGACGATTAAAAATACGCGCCGTTTAACAGATGGGTACAAAGACAGAGCATATTTGATTCACTGTCTATCTTTCGTTAAACCCCTAAAGTAAACAAACAGAGTGAAAATAGAGTAATATCTTTAGCTTTACACAGTGTGCACGTTTTCTTTAGTGCAAATACGTATGTGTATATACAGGTTGGTAGGAATATTAACGCGCAAACTGTAACCATGAATTCAGCACATGATTCTAGACGTCCTAGCGTAGAAATTTTCCGTCGGTTATAAAAAAAATCTGCTGTTTCATAGAAAAGTGCAAAACCTACGCGGTCAAATTCTATGGAACAGCAAATTTTGTTTTTAAATAACCCACGAAAATTAGTTCAGAATCACGTACTGAATTTTAGGGTTCAGAATCATGTACTGAATCCATGGAAACAGGTTGCGCGTCGATGTCCCTGCCACCCTGTATACATCTTGTTTTGTAGGTACCTACATGCTTTCAGACCAGAATGAATTCAAATTTTGTTTTCGTGATCAAAATAACGTCTTGTTTTGTATAAGGTAACAAAGCGCAAGCATGCATATACTTTATTTCGTCGGATATTTTGACGTTTGCTACCTCATACATAATTCACCCTTATTTGCTTATTCAAGCACTTTATTCCCTTTGTCAAACAAGTACACCATTTAGTAAAGTAGTTGCACGTAAGTGATACTGTGTTTTTGCAAAACAAAGACGTAAATTCAATATTTAGAGTGTGTCAATGCCAGATCAATAACCTTTGTTTAATATATATAGGTATAATTGGTTAGCAATCTATAATTACACAGCCCGATAGATTCTTACATTTGAGTTACGTGATTTATGGTCAACTGCATAACTGAATTTACGATACGCCTCTCGTTGTATAGAAGTTTTGACCTCTAGGGTACTGTTACTTACCTAAGAGGAGCGGGGACCAAATGTCAAGTACTTTTAGTTTGGACCGCCACCGCTACCGATAGATTGGGGGTGTCTCCCTATTGGTCTGGCAGGTCTCTTCAGCTAGATGTTGTACGGATAATCCAACAAAGGGGTTCGAACATTTATGTATGGGACCTGGCAAAGGTACCATACCTACCCGCCATTTTGAAGAAAAAAATGGTGGTTTAGACGGCCAGTGATAATATTACCTTGACGGTAGCCTCTCATGAAGTTACTTCATTAATCTATATATATAAAAATGAATCCCTATTTCCCTTGGTCACGCCATCACGCGTGAACGGCTGGACCGATTTCACATTTTTTTTTTTGCTGTGTTAGTTATTGTCAGGAGAAGAATCTTATGAAATAAAAAAATAAGGAAGTTGATCGGAACGTTACAAAATTTAAGAAAACTTAACGCCAATATTAATTTTACTTAACTGTCAGTTGTTTGAAATAACTATCAGCGATTGACAGAATGCGCGCTGCAAATATCGTTTAACACACATGGATCGGTTGATAAATGAGTCGATAGTTTTAGTTTTAGTCAATAGTCAAAACTAAGATTAAACGACATATGACATTCATAGTTAAGACAGGACAACGTCTGTCGGGTCAGCTTGTCAGCAATATTTTGCGGCCGTATTTTTCTTAATCATAAAAAAAAACTAATAGTTTTCTACCACATAATATAATATCATATTAATCATAATCATAAATCTTTATCTCAACATCATATTACAGTCACTTGTTAATAGAATGTACAATATTAAATACAGAAAGGTGCCATAGATCGGCACACCCAAATACTCCGAAATATGTATTTTATTCCGAATTTCCTTTATTTTATGCACCTACTTTCTAAGCAAATAACGATTATGATTATGAAAAATAAACATTTATACGAACTAAGAATGATGTTGCACCGAGGATGCTGCCCTGTTGAACGCCGTACTGGTTAGGGAATCGTCGCTAATACAATTATATACTTAGTAGTTTGTGTTCTGCCAGACAATTAGTAGTCTATGAATAATTGATGTGGTCGACTTCTTACTCCCATATTGTCTAACTTTTTCATCAAAATAGGAACAGATACTATGTCAAATGCTTTAGCTAAATCTAGGTAAAAGGCTAAGATCTTTTTTTTATTAGTAGGTATAAAAACTCGCGTACTTCCACACAGGTCAATCATATTCTATGCATATTAAGTAGACACCTCACTTGGCCTGTTTCTGTCATTCGCTCCCATCCAGACGCTTCATTTACCTTCGTCACTAACTTGTCAAACTCGAAAACTCAATTAAATATTTTTACCTAAGTACGTAATTTTTTGATTTGATAACTTCAGGCAATTGAGTTATGGGCAGTCAGGGTAAATATTAAATTCTCGTTCATTTTAAGGTTTCCATACCCAATGGGCGCCAACGGGACCCTTTTTCAAGCCTATGCCATGTGACAGTCTGTCTGGTGTCAGGCCTATATATTTTCAACTTTTATAGGCAGCGTGTAGTTTCACACGTAGGTACTCATTTGTTACTGTGACCTCATGGAAAATAATTGAAATAAGGTTAACTATAAAAAACTTGAAGGTTACTTATTGTGCGAGTCCAACTCGCACTTGGCCGATTTTTTTCCTAATAATACAAGAGCAGGTTTCCAATATTCTTAGAGGAAAGCTATGTTAGTGCTTCAAGTTGTTACTGCGTCCCTAAAGGTTTATTGCGACATATTATTTCCTCTGAACAATATTCCTGATATTGGTTTTATGAGAGTTTTACCTTGAACCTTGATTCGCAATAAGACAAAGGTGCGCCAACGTACAACATGTGGCGATAAATGAACAAATATCGTTATGCCATTCAGGTGTTTTGTTCAGGAACTTTGAAATAGATTAGTTATCAGAATATTGTTTCGAATATTGTAATAAACTCCTACTATAAAATATATATCTTATTTTCGTATACTTATACAATGTTCAAACTTCGATAACGACGTTATCTTTTACGTCATATCAAATGAGGCAACGTTTGAGAGCTTAAAAAGTGTGTGTTTTTATAAAACGATAGTTTTACTAAAGTATGTTCGTTGCACATGAATTGAAATAATTTATTTATTTATTAATAACTAACTTATATAAATTTACATTTTGCACCACAAATACAAGTTATCGAGCAATATTAGTAATTACACATACAATCATAACATTTGGTTAAATTACATAAAACTAGACAAAATTAAATGAAATTAGACTGAAAGTAAGATAACAGACAGTAACTATCTCTACATTCAAGATAAATTCGTCCAGCATTTCCAAATCCCGTTACAGAATTCTTGTCTCCAAGATTTATTCCTGCTCAAATACGAATTCTCTGTACCCAAGTAAATAGATTCTCTTTCAATCTTCTGCAGCTTGAAAACCTTATGGAAAAAAAATATGAAAATCCTAATTATCGACTGAGAACCTTTTCATTTTGAAAGAGTGTAGTATTATGTAATTTTAGAATGACTAAATCACGCAATATGATGACAAGCTAATTTATTAGAATCCATGTTTTCTTACGGCCATTAAACCAGTCGAGTCAACACACAGGTAATGTGCGACTAGGAAGTAAAAGTAATAAAGCAATGGCTAACGCCCATAATTTGTAAGAACAAATGGGACAAATGAACCGAACTAGCAATTTTTGCAACATTGTCTATTTGTTCCCTCTGGATTGCAGATCTGACTTTAGATGATTTTCCCAGAAAATATTTGATTGAGATTAATGTGTGATTTTTTTCTTATCATTTGGTGAACACTACAGCTGTAATGGGCCTCTCAACGACAAAATGAAATTAGGAAATTGGCATAATGACCAAGAGACAAGAGTTTTTAAAGAGATATATAATTTCAATGGCCATTACCAAGTTTTCCCTTGTTTAAAGATGAAAAATTAATCTGCCAAAAGCAAGGATACTTTTTGGAACAAAAAGAAATTGCTATATCAAAGTTAAACGTTATTAAGAAATCCGCTCAGCGGTAACTATTTCCATAAATTAATAACTAGAACCACATAGACAATTAGTCTCTCAGTCTCTCTCAGTGCACGTGCATATTAACATCCCTTTGGGCGTGCTATCACACACAAGAGCTTAAAAACGAAACGAGCTTTTTGAGCCCCACTTACAGCTCTATATACCCCGTGAAGCAATTTGGGTGAGCAACATAGCGCACAGAATATAAGTCTGTATCCTCTGAACAAACCATTATTAGTACGTTTGATAACTGTAGCAATTACGACGAAGAATTCCTTAAGTTTAATAAAAAAGAAATTGCATTCGTATCTAGGTGAACCCGGAGCTAAAAATTAAAGTAAGATAGTTTTATTACACTCATTTATTGAAGACGGTTGAGACAAGGTAGATACATACCTATACCTATAGCTTGCGTAATCAATGTTCCGTTCTGTAATAAATTTTGTGATAGTGTAATTACTAGTTTTAATTATACTGCCAACGGTGTCAGACCATGTTTCAGTCTGGTAAAGCTTTTGTACATATACGTTCGAGTTTATTGAAGTTTCAGACAATGTTCTACTTTTTTATTAGACTTTGCAATTCTGAATTGTTTACTTACTGTAACGACACGTTTCGTAATTTCATATTTAAATGACAGATTTTCAATAAGAAGACCACTCGGTGTCACAAATAAATGTTATTTACAATCTTGTTACGTATCCTACGTGAGATATTTCTATAGTTATATGCTTTCAACAGTTATATCCTATTGAAAATAAAATGAATTATCTGTGAAAATGCCTTTAAAAATATCAAATAATACCAATAATTAATAATAATTTAATAATACCATATATAATATCTTTATATTAGTATCAGCGTATATAGCTGGTATTTACATAATTATATTAAAGCAGAATAATTAAATCGCTAACGTAATTAGGTCCGACAATACCCGACAGTTTTTTTTGTACTTTTCATGGCATATTGCTATATTTCAAGGATTCTGTCGGTTCTTAGTTTAAAACGAGTTCGTTTTATAATTTGACATTTCCGCCACACACATTTTGAATGTAGATGTGGTATGTGTGTTCAGGACTTGAAACCATTCTATTTTAAAACAGGCACGGAGGGAGATTTAGTTTTCTCATTCCGCACTGCATTAGCACTCAGCGGATTCGTTGATATTCGTAGTAGAAATTAAAACGTATTAATGTAACAGGAGGGGGAAATAATATTTTTTTTGTTTCGTTATTTAATTTCCATTAATACACTAAAGCATAATGAAGCATCGCCTATGTTTACAACAAAAATGTTCTTTATCATATTATTTAAAGGAATACCTAATTATTTTGGTTATGAAGAAAACTAAATTATACATACTATGTTTATTTTCCATAAACTTATGACGATTATTTACCAATTCATATATTTACAAATGTTTTTTTTTTTTTTTGATGTTGTATGAACGTAAACGAGGTATAAAGAGTATTTAAGGACTGTAGCAGGTGGCGTTCTGTAGTTTCTGCTTACCCCCATGGCAAGAAAGCGTGAGTTTATGTATGTGTATGTGTATTTACCTGTAATGTATCAAAAAACAAAATAATGTGTGTGTGTGTGTACGTGTTTAATGTATGTATTGTGTTGTTTTGCCTAACATTTCGGGGCTTACAGGTGTTATGTTATGTTTATTGGGCACACCCAAATACTCCGAAATATTTATTCCGAATTTCGATGTTTCGAATTTCAAAAGTCCGAATTCCATACTACCGAAGAATTATAATGTCTATTATTAAAAAACACGAAATAAATTTTACCGAAAGTCTTTAATGCGATTTGTTTGTTTTCCGATTTTCATACCTTCCATGAATCTACCTAATGCTCAATGAGTTCTCGGTTCAAAAAACGACACTCCGATTTTCAATACTTCTAATAAACTGCTAAAATTAGGATTCTGATTCAATTAGTATATTATTCAGTTACGTATATAATTATATTCAAAATCTATATGTAACGTTAAATCTAATTCTAAACGTCTACTATGTTATTCATATTTGTGTATTAATATTAGTTTTTTGTGTTTTCTTCTCCTTATATACATATACCTGCGTCGGGTACCATCTACCGTTATTGAATCCTTTGGTTTAGGTTAGGTTAGAACAGCGGCCATTAATGCCAGATCCCCTATATAGTTGGTGAATCACTTGGGTTAGGTTAGGTTAGAACTGTGACCATTAAAGCGCGAAGGCGAGCGAGCGAAGCGACCGTGCCGCGGCAGTGGCCGCCGAGCGCCAGGTCCCCTCTATTGTTGGTGAATCATTTATCATATAGTTTATTTCGGAATTCTAATTGATCGGTACTTTAATAATCGGATTTCGTATTTTTGATGTTTCGAAATATCATTAAGTCGGACGTTTTGTTATTCGATTTATTGAAACTCGGTATTCTGGGAATAGTAATTATAAGCGTTAGTAATATTGAAATTTTGGAATTATAGAAATAGGATGAATGATAAATCGGAGTTGTTATATTAGGAATTTCGAACCATTCGGATTTATAAAAATCGATATTTTGAAATTCGTATTTGTGACTGACGGAATAAAGTTTTTCGTGTTTATGTAGTGTACCCATATTTATTACTCTACCATATCAAGAAGTAAAAGTGAATGTCTTTATCCTTAATCGTTTTAATAATATAATTTTATTTCATTTCCAATCATCTCACAAAAATATTTTGTTAACTTTGGGGATGGAAATCGAAAGTTAATAAAAGTATTACTGTATATTATGAACATGTCAAATCTCAATAGACGATGATATCAGTACATTTTGTGTAGAAGGTTAAATCGATTCAGTGACGTGTTCGATGTCCCTGAATGCTTGTGGTTGTCGTAGAGCCAAGCCGCAGCCTGCGGCGTCACAAATGCAATTATCTAAGCACTTTGTCTTAGGCGCGTCTGTAAGTGTCTATTAGCAAGAGAATTGTAATGAATGCGAGATTTTCAATGACGTTGTTCCAGGAATAAACAAATGACGATAGACTGTACTGATGTTATTTTGAAGAAATCGCTCTGAAATACCCAGAGATTAAAAAGTAAAATTTTATCAGTCAAAAAAACAAAATGCTTTTGAGATATATGAAATTGGGATTCCTGAAGTCCTTTTTAGCTTAGTAATCATCCGGAACAGTGAATAAATGCTGAACATTTTCACAATCGGATGAATCAAGCGAATCTATACGGAAAAATAAAATTGTAGTGCCTGTTTGTAATATTAAAATAACCGCTTTTTACTATATGCATATGGATGTATACACGGTGCATATACCAAAATATATTTTTATACAATTTTTGTCTGTCTGTCTGTTTGTTCCGGCTAATCTCCGAAACGGCTGGACCGATTTTGTCGGGACTTTCACTGTCAGATAGCTGATGTTATAAGGAGTAATATAGGCTTTTTATCACTGTAGCACGTTCCTGTAGGATAATTTTCTGCGTCCACGCGGGCGAAGCCGCGGGCAGCAGCCAGTCTAAACCTGAAAAAATCTTGTCGACAAATGACCGAATGTTCAGTTTGTTTGGATTCTAATTGTGCTTGGAATTTGAATGAAGTAAAGCGAGGGGCTAATACCCTATTTCCTCTCACTACTTGAAAGGATTATATCGCCCTGTGCTGATAAATTCCTACTAATTAATATTATAAATGTGAAAGTTTGTGAGGATGGATGGATGGATGGATGTTTGTTACTCTTTCACGCAAAAACTACAGAACGGATTTGGATGAAATTTGGAACACAGATAGTCTATAACCTAGATTAACACGTAGGATACTTTTTATCCCGGTAGTTCGTTCTCATGGGATAATTTCTGACATCCACACGGGCCATGCCGCGGGCTAAAGCTATAGTACTTTATCTGATAGCAACTCTTAACTGCCTTCTCTTATAATTTTTGTAGCATAATAAATTACTTTGATATAAAATAGTACTCTACGGCTAAAGCTCTTTATTTCCCTAAGATAAGTTCTCTTTGCTGATTAGAAAAAGTGCCAGAATTTATGACTCTATGAAAGCAAAATCTATTCGCGAGAAATTGTACCAGCAAACAGTAATAAACAACGAGAGAGAATCATAATTCAAGTGGTTATTTTTTCCCACGTTACGCATCCAACGTTTAGTGTGCTTTGATTCCAAACTTACTCAAGGAAATTGAATGTCAACAAACGATAACTTTGTTCGAGTGCTTCCATTGTGGTCAAAGGAATATTCTTTCTCCGGTAAAGAAAATATTCCCAGTCAGTTTCTGTTTGATTTTCCGCACATACCTATGATTCCATACCTATCAGTGTACCGTATGTACGTAGCACTTAGATGAAGATATTTTGGAGTTCATAACTTTGTTTCACTAATGTTATTTTACGTGTATGTACTTAGGTACTTGGGGGTTATGTTAATAAGGAAGGTAATTGTTCTAAATACATTCATAGGTACGTTTCTCGCTACTAGGGCTCGGGTTACATGCAGCTCACCGGCCGGTAAGGACAGGCCCGAGTCGACGGCGCGTTGTGTACCACGCGCGCCTCAAAGAGATGTCAGCATAATTGACGGGGTCTGATAGGGCCGATGCCTGCCGGGGTCGCGGATCGTTCGAAAGAGTTACCGTGGCCCTGGCGCACAGGCAACTGAATGAACACGGGTGGGTTTTAATCAGTAAAAGTCTGACACGCCCTTCCGCTCCGCCCAGAGAGGGAGAGGTCATTTGATAATTTCACACCACAAAAAAAAAGTGCTGTGTTTATATTAAAATTTGTGCTCTGAGGGTTGCACGTTAATACCTATATCTACCTAAATTTATTGACTAGCTTTTGCCCGCGGCTGCGCACGCGTGGATTTCGGATAATATCCCATGGCAACGTACTACCGGGATTAAAAATACCCTATGTGTTAATCACAGATTATAAACTATCTGTGAGCCAAATTTCATCCAAATCTGTTCAGCCGTTTTTGCGCCAATCCAGAACATACATCCAGACTTGCAAATAGGCTAACGGACAAACATTTTTAGTTACTATTTTATTATATGTATATCTAGATGTTTGCCTAACGCTGTGTTAATATCAACAAAAACATCAGGCCTGTGGAATTTGAAAATTAATTGTTTGGTGGAAACGACATTAATTTCCGGCCTCCCATGAAATATTTGGCATCTAAATTTCCGCGGTCTGTTTTCCGGAAAATAATTTAAAAAAAAGTACCATCACAAGACCTGACATCCAATAAAATAAATTCACGCGCTCTCGCTTTTTTAAACGTGAATTGATTTATATGCTGTCCACCTCATTAACCCTTTTTGGTAAAGTTCATATTCATGGTTACTTAATAGTCCCCTATTTTGTAAACTTTGCTTAAAGTTACGTAGTGATCAAACGTCAGCTTTATCATAAATATTATTGGACGTTTAAACGCATATTAACTTTAAGCAACGTCTATAATAGACGTATGTGTTTAAAATATACGCTTTAGGATTCCCAGTGTAATTCAAAATTATAAATAGGCCGTTAAGCCTTACATCTTAATGCAAAATGTTGAACCTTGCTAATGGTTTAGGTAAGCTAATATTGCCATAGCTAAGTGCTCAGTTATTATTATGCCTGCTCGCAAAATATGTGCATGCGATTATAACTTTGTGTAACGAGCTGCTGCGTGTACGTGTGTTATGTGTGTCATGTACTTAATGAAGATTACTCGTTGGTATCAACTAAAAACAAATTTTAGTAATTACTATTACATAACTATTTGAAACTTTCAATTTCAAACCTTATTTTGTTATAGAATTTTAAAAATGTTGTTATTAAACTTTTTCAGATAAAGTATTGCAATGAGAGCGAAATTGCCAGAAGTCAAATTAATTTGAACTGTTACGCAATTCTTTGATGTTCCAGTTTCACAAACATATTTTTTAGAAAATATTCCTCCATTCTGTATTCCTTATAATACTATATTCTATAATTCTATATTTTGTGAATGTGAGAACGTTGTAGACCTAACTTGTACATTGTAGTACCTGTTACTTGTTGACAGGCCTACACTGTCCTCCCATACCTAATAACACTGTAATTTGAAAACATTGTAAACGCCACTTATTTTTAAAAGAGTGACCGTGGTGTTTCTTGCCAGCTCTTCTCCAACGGAAACGACCAATTGAACCGTGCACCTAGCTTCTGTCATTTCATAAGTGCCCATGTAGGTTTATATGAAATAAAATATTTTGAGTTTAATTTTAGATAAACTCAAAATAGTGTTTATTTATTTATTTATTTATTTTATTATTTATGTACACACAGTAAAATAGATACAGATACGGCATATTAGTATTAAGTACAAAGGTACTGCTTATTTCTTAAGAAATTTCTTCCAGCAGACCTGCGAAAGGAGAAATGAAAAAGAAATGTAGACAATAGTGTGTGAAAACATGAAGAGAAGAATTTGATTGGTGACGTCTTAAACTAGAATATTAAATATACTTACATATAATACAAAAATAAATAACAATAACATATACTTAAATAAATACATAATGCTAAAATAAATAAACGTATATATAAATATATAAATTCTCACAGTTAAGTGGAAAGGTAATGCTCTTTTACTCGGTATTTGAAATGAGAAATATCTTTTAAATCTCGAATGCTAGGCGGGAGTGCGTTCCATAATCTTACAGCATGAACAGAGAAGGAATAAGAATAGTAGCTTGTTTTATGAGGATGGGATTTGAGGAGGGATCTAAGATGAGATCTACACGGTGCGTCGCTAGGGCGAGCGTAAGAAAATCGCTCACGCAGGTAGGAAGGATAAGACGGGTTGTGTAAGATGTTGAAGAGGAGACATAAAATCCGAGTGTTCCTGCGAAAGCGGATCGGGAGCCACTTGAGTTCCTTGCGAAGGTGAGAAACATGGTCATACTTTCGCAGACCAAAAACAAAGCGAATGCACAAGTTTTGCAAGCGCTCAAGCTTGTTTAATAGCTCCTCAGTAGCATCCAAGTAGCAGGCGTCAGCATAATCTATAATCGGCTGAATAAGTGTCTGTGCCAAAGAAATTTTTGTCTTCAAGGGCAGGAGACTTTGAAGGCATTTCAGCGAATGAAAGGAGAAATGTACCTTTCGACTGACCTCATTGACCTGAGCACGCCACGAAAGATTGGAATCTATAATTACACCCAAATCTTTGGCTGTTTCGGTATAGGCAATCAGAACACCACCGAGATATAAAGGCATCAGAGATGCAACATCAGCCGCATTGCGAACGAATCTGCTACCTATGATCATGGCCTGGGATTTAGTTGGGTTAACTTGCAAACCAAAAGACTGTGCCCAAGCGCTGATACAAGCCAGGTCATGATTCATTGCAGCAATTGCAGAACCCGCGTCTGCTACAGTAAAATGTCTATATAGCTGCAAGTCATCTGCGTAGAGATGGAAACTAGAAGAGATTACTCTGGTAACAAAGTTTATGAAAATTGAAAAGAGGAGAGGAGAGAGAACGCTACCCTGAGGAACTCCCTCCGTGAGGCTACACCAATCAGAGAAAGACTCCTCAAGGTGAACACACTGAGAGCGGCCCCGAAGATAAGAACTGAACCAGGCTAGGGCGGAAGAAGAGAAATTGACAGATGTGAGGATACCAAGTAAGATGTCGAAATCCACTGAGTTAAAGGCGCTACTAAAGTCAAGCATTACAAGTACAGTAAGGGACTTATTCTCCATTGCCCAGCGGATGTCGTCAGTTACTTTCAAAAGCGCGGATACAGTACTGTGACCTGGGCGAAAACCGGATTGAAAACGGGATATTATCGAGTTTGACGTCAAGAAAAATGATAATTGTCTATGAACTATATGCTCAAAAACTTTAGAGAGAAATGGGAGAATAGAAATAGGTCTAAAGTGGGTTACTAAAGAAGGATCGCTAGTTTTCGGTAGCGGTATAATGTGCGCCTGTTTCCAAACTGACGGAAAGGAGCAAGAGGAAAATGAGTGATTGAAGATGTGAGTGAGAACAGGAAGTAAAGAGGGAAGGATAAGAGATACCATTCTTGAACACAACTTATCATTACCGACTGCTGAAGAAGTAATCGCAAGTACAGATTTCTTGACGTCATCCTCAGTAGCATCGCTAAGCTTAAAGCTAGAACATTGCGGTAACGGCAAACTAGCAAGGCTCTCCAGTGTCGCAGCTTTGACAGACGGATCAAGAGAAAAGGGAAGGGTAGAGAAATGCTTATTGAGATCATTGAGGTTCACATCTTTACACTGGTTAGTAGGTGATTTGCCTATGCCTACAGATTTGAGAAATTTCCATACATCGGAAGAACTGCGATTATTGAGTTGATCGTGGAAATAGCGCCTCTTAGCATCTTGACACAGATGACTGCAGCGATTACGTAAGGATTTGTAGAAAGACAGATTCAGCTCTGAAGGTCTGCGCTTATATCTGCTCTTAGCTTTATCCCTGCGAGCCATAAGCTCTTTAATTTTTAGCGTTATCCATGGTGCAGGGTTATGTCTTACTTTGACACGTCGGATAGGGGCATGCTGATCATACAAGTCGAGAACGGTTGTGTTAAAGCAATCCACCTTACGGTCGATGTCATCGTACTCGACCAGACGGGTCCAGTCGATATCGCTGGCATCACGTTGCAAAGCCTCTAGATTTATGCCTTTGTAGTTACGGAGATATAAGAGCTGGGACTTACGCTTGGGAACGCGGATACGATACGAGAGATAAATGAGATCGTGATAAGAAAAGGTGGCCGTAAGTTGACCATGGTAAGAAACATTATTAGGAGAGGAAACAATCATCAGATCTAGAAAAGAAGGTGAACAATTAGGAAAATAGTGAGTTGCAGAAAGAGGCAAAACTTGAAGATTGAAAGCAGACAAGAGTGAAAGGAGTTTAAGAGAGCGAGAGTCATTTTTAATCAAGCAAGTATTAAAGTCACCCATTAAAATAACGTGCTCATACATAGGGCAAAGATCATTGAGAGTGGAGTCAAGGGAATTGAAGTAGTCAATGTGAAGATTAGGACTGTAGAGCACTGCAAGCAAAACTTTTGTGTGATGCACTGTAATCTCGAGAAACAAGTATTCAGCCGACTCAGAATACCGTGAAGGAGATGAACTGACCACCTTGTATGGTAAGTCAGCACGCAGGTACACAGCAACACCTCCCCCACCTTTGCCAGTCCTATCGTTGCGGATCAAGACGAAGCCAGGGAGTGAATATTGAGTAGAGAGGAGAGATGGCTTCAGAAAAGATTCTGATATCAATAAAGCATCTAGGTGAGAACTACTAAAGGATGCCAGAAGGTCAGAATAGTGACCAGGAACACTCTGAGCATTTATGTGTGCTATATGCAGATTCTTAGGATCATTGGAAAAAAGAGAAGAGATTTTATCATGTAAAGTTAGTGGTATGGAAGAGTCACTGTCCGCACTAACAAAACTAGCAGATGAAGAGCACGAGAAGAAGCTGTCGTTAAGATCAGCTACATCATCCATGAGTTTAGCTAAATTATAATATAAATATAAAAATAATATAAATATCTAAAATACAAGTGTAAAAATAATTTAAAAACCGTTAAATACTAAAACACTAATATAGATTTTCCTTTGACCAGAAAAACCTCCCCCACTCGCTGGCATATTGGCAGAATTTTTACAATAATAACTAACAAAGTAACACAAATTAGTAAACAAAATAATGGGTAATGAAAGAGAAATAGGATACAAAGTGATAATAATAAAAATAAAAACAATTGATACACACTTCCAACTGTACGAGAAATGGAACGTGACGCGATGACGGATAATGAGAAGGAACAGTGACATTGACATCTGTCACTACGTAATTCCGTCAAATAGATTGTAAATTGTAAACTTACCGGCAATATTTTAATAAACAAAAGTAAAATGTTTAGAGGTGAGATAAATAAAAATTACATAAATAACTACCGGCTCAAGATTATCAATTATGAAAGTGATCATGCAAAGCGGCCAAGTTGAGAAGTAGTAAAGTAAATGGACTGACAAAAACAATTGCAATGAGTGTGCTACTTGCGCAGACGCGTCTTCCTCGTTCTCCTACCGGGAGTAGCCGACGTTGCGACACTAGGAGACACAGGTTCTTCAGATTGCACCGAATCCTGGATGTCGACCGAAGAAGACGGGAATTTAGATATCAGATCGTGAAGTTCGCCTGCCGTTTCGATCTTCCGGCGGGATTTGTCTGGGCAAATAACAACAATCTTGCCTTCCAAGGACCAGCAATTTGGCATACCGAAATGCTTACGAGCAGCTGCAAACACACGATGCCGAACTTGTGTCAAGAACTCGGAGATGGTGATACCAGTACCCTTGAGAGCTTTCTTGCTATCCCATACAAGCTGTCGGTGCTCCATTTTGAAGAATCGCACTAGTATGGGTCGGGCCTTCTGCTGTGAGAATCCGAGTCTATGACAAACATGGATCATATTTTTGTCCTTACAAACCTCTGACAATTTAATTTGGTTGGATATGATGTTGTGGACCACATCAAGTAACTTTTCATCATCCCTCTCTGGCACACCATGGAACAGCAGGACCTTTCTTCGCATGATGGTTTCATGCCTATCAAACCCAGCAGCAAGCAGCTCAGTTTGAGTTTTTAATGTAGAAAGTGCTTGACAAACAAACAACTTAAACTCGGAGAACTCACGTGCGATGGTTGCAATGTCTGGTGAAGCTGATGCGGTACCAGTGGTAGCCTGCTGCAATTTTGCTTCATAATCCCTCATTCGGGAACCAAACAACTGCGCGAGGTCTTCCAGGCTGGCAGCAAGTTTTGTGTCCATGTTCAGTGTAGTTTTGTGCATGAAAGTGAACCAGGTACAAGTGCCACAGACTTGATAACAATAGATAGCAGGTGTGGGGGGGTCTAAAATTAGATGAACTGATTTATATCATTAATAAATATAAATAACTATTTTAAAACTTATTTGATCAAGAGCACACAAAAAATTATGTTAGTGCTATGTCTACCCACAAAGGAAAAAGTGTTTTCTTTTTGTTTGTTTTTTTTTCGCTGAAAACCAGCGCTGGGGCTCTGTTTCGCATAGGGTCGTAGCATTATGCTGAATAATTGCCGTTTTGCGTGGATGTGACGCATATTTTCCCCCAACTCGTTTATTTTTTTTGTATTTGTGTGTTTTTTCTTTGCGTCATGTTTACCGCAAATAAACGTATTTTCTTTCTTTCTTCTTTCTGATTCCATCATATAGCCCGGTACTCTTTCAGAATATTATAGTAAAAATATTTATTGAAGCACGATATCATACCGATATTCAATCGTGGGTTAAGTAGTGGTGTAGCTATATACTCTGATACCCCCGCTACCACCGAAACACTAAGACCCCTCTCTAGAGACTGACTAGTAGGTACCCAGTAAATATTAGTTTGTTCCGAGAACGGACAACGACATAACACTTAATTTGACCAAATATTTCAACCCTGAACCTAAGGTCGGCTGCATCTATTGCGTTATGTTTAATTATTTGTACCTATTGTGGTATCGTAATTTTATTCTAGGTGCATCGTCTTCACATATAATGAATGTATACATAATATTGTAAAACATTTTTAAAAGAGTAACGGTGGAGTTTCTTGCCCATTCTTCTCCATACGAAACTACCTTTTGGAAGGGGCAACTAGAATCAATTCAATTTTTTTGTAAATTTTGACGTTTATAGTGCCTTTTATGTGCCTATTTGAAATAAGTGATTTGACTTTGACTTTGATCCAGATTCCAATCTCTAGCACTGCTTTTTCGTTTCCCAAGAACATTTAAATACAACATAGATAAACCAATGTAATAGTGAGTTCGAGGAAAATATACGACGTTCTAATATCAACATATTTCCTAATCTAAAAGTCAATAGGGAAAGTTCAGGATAACATTCGTGGGAGCATTGCAAATCAATAAGCTACCCAATTGAATTTATTCAGTCTTTTCTAACATAATCGTGGTAATAGATTTAACGTTTTCTTTTCTTGAAATGTGACTCAGAAAGCCTAGTTAGACTAATCTAAGACATTTGCTGCATTGAAATACGTTACAAAAGCGTCATTCATGCTATGTAATCGGGGACTAATTCTAAACAAATATTATAAAGAGAAAAGATTTGTTTTTTTGTATGTTTGTTTGTTACGCTTTCACGTTAAAATGGCTGAACGGATTTTGATGAAATTTGGCACATGGGTAGACCATGACTTGAATTACGACATAGGATACTTCTCATCCTGATATTCCCACGGCTACTTGGTACACAGTCGCCGTTGTCAATACCTAACAATATTTATACAAGTTTTAAAGCCTGTATGGACCTACGGTACTCAGCTGTTGGGCTACACCAGCCATCATTATCAGTCATATTATTTGATATGATATGTTTTTGTAATTTCCTGTTTTATGCCTGTTTAGGCATACAACGGGAAATTCATATTGTTGGTGTGTAAAGTACCCAATGTTTCGATAATTAAATCTAGTCCCATGTAATGGTGCTGCTAGCCCTAGATTATTTTTCTGAAAGAGTGATTGCTTTTCTTTCTTATAGGGAAAAAGTCTGCGCTTGCCGTCATAATCCACAGCACCTACAACTAACCGCCGACAGACGGATCATCGACAAGAGTTTACTTCGACGGTACTCTTCGCCGACAGGACTCTTCGCCAACAGGGCTCATCAGCGACGCATTAAATATTTTAGCGATAATTGTATTAGATGAGCTTTAAAATGCAAGGGCAGGGTGGGATGCAAGAGCAAGCGAAGCGAGCTCGGGACATGGGGCACCCCGAGTCGGACAGGTTAGGTTAGAAGGGGGTGGCGGGGTCTGAAAGCCATCCCCTATGTGGTTATTTTTTTTTACCACCCAGAAGTAGGCGCCCCGCGAAGCGGGCTCCGTCGACTACGCCTTATTATTATCGGAGATAAGTTGCGTCGCTAATGAGTCGTTGTCTTTGTCAGCGAAGAGTTCTGTCGGCGGAGTGTCCTGTCGGCGAAGAGTCCCGTTGAAGTAAAGTCTTGTCGGTGATCAGTCTATCGGCGTAGTGTCTGTCGGCATTTAGTTGTACACTCTCATAATCCGAGTTTAGAATACAAACTAAATTTGTTATTGTTGCAGTCCCTTTTATAAGAGTATCAAATGACTTTGTTTTTACACAAAAACAACGTTGTTTGTTGTTAAACAACTGATTTACAAAAGTCAGTTGTTTATTTGTACTCCCACTGCTCGAGAGTTCAAGTAAAACTAAAAGTTGCTATAGTGTAGGTTGTATTTAGAAAGTTTTCAAACTACGGAGAGAAATAATATTGAACATTCAGTTAAGAAAGCCTGCTCTTTTTAGTAAACAATATGTTGAGTATATAGCGTACTCATTGATTAACACACCATTTCTTCAAGCGTCAGACTGAGATACATTTTGAGACGAAATATAGTTAGATTTTTGTTGGAAAGTACCTAATTTTAAAGTAATTACTTGATTTGAAAGCATGCAAACATAGGTAACGTTTAGGTACACAGCTACATAATATCAAGCTGTACCTTTCCAGTTTAGGTAGCCTCGCATTGTATAGGCTTTTCGTACAATGAGAAGTCAGCTTGTACTGGAAATGTATAGCTCGATATGTAGCCGTGCTTACCTATAAGCATATCTTTAGACACGACGGCTGCTTTTCCAACAGTTTCAATTCGAACTGCTCCGAATTAAATTCATGTTTCAGTTAGGTGCGTCTATCAGTTGCGAGTATCCAAAGCTATGTAAAACAAAACTTGTTCGGCTCTTCATAGTTATGTTAATGACCAAATTACATTTCTGTGAAGTCCTTTTAGATTATTATCATCACGCTATACCTTCATGGAACTAAGCAGTCAATCATGAGTTTATAACTTATACAGGATGGATTTTTGTGATGGCGCAATAAAGGACCTTATTCGTTGTTGCTACAAGAAAACGGTCTTAGGAGACTGTTCTCAACTTTATGAAACATTTTAATCTGCGTCCACGGAATTTGAAAAAAATATACTATTATTGTATCTTTGGTTATAATAAAAATAAATATCTATGGTTAGGTGACTGTTAATGAGAAATCCCGTGTATTATATTATTTTAGTGATAGATTTTCGTCAGGAATAATCTGTAAGAATTCATCAGTCAGTGTTGCGCCATTAGGTAGTACATGCAGGAACGCAGGCGTTCATTAATTCACCAAAAACGAAAAACTTCGCAAGCAACGGGAAATCCTACTGAAGGCTGCGGGTTTCGACCTCAGGACGAGCTGCTTCTCTCACGGACAGCTGTACGTCGCTTGCTCCCGCGTCACCAATCCTGACTCTCTTCATATTTTGGCTGCTGAGACCAAAACTACAAACGTAGCATAAAAATGTGGCTGAATATTTTAGTTAATTGTGTTGTCTTACGACTTCCACACGAAGCTACGAGTAGTTGCAAAATAAACAGTGAGTTTAAAAGTAACGTGTAATGCAATTAGGGTTTTCTCACACTTTCTCTATTCCGCATCGTTTCCAGTTGCGTCTCAGCAGCAGTTTTTTTTTGTTGTTTGACTTGGGTTTGCTCTTGATTCTAGTCTAGGTCAGAGATGACAAAGACAAATTCGACGATGGAGTGAGCTTACCCAGAAGAAGCCTGTTCACTCTCACTTTGAAGAGATTTGTTCGGACACACAGATGTAGTTAGAGAGTTCCATTAAAAAACTCTCGGTATATCTGTTGCTAAATTCCACAACGATAGCAGTATTTGATACAGTCGATGAAAACACACTCAGAACTTTTATCAGATAGAGCTGGAGCACCTACATATCTTTGTGTCTATGGAAACTGCATTCAAACTAATCAATAGTTCACAAATTAGTTTCTTCACTTGTACACAATTTCCATTTAGAAACAATGTACAATGGTAAGGGTTCCTGTTGATTCCAATGTTCCTTATTCTTCTTTGCTTGTCAATAAAACAAATCATTTTCAGCTCACTATATCGCTCATTTGGAGAAACAACGACGTAACTGGTGCTTTTCAAATATAACAGGAGAGTGATTTAAATTGGATATTTTTTTTGTAGTGGGGTTCTACATTTCAGAAGGAGACGGTAAAGGCTAGTTCTGAAATGTTGATAAATCCCAATACATATTAAATATTTCACTCGTCTGCTCCTCTGAAAATTTGTTCGAGCACAAATATCAACAACTGATTTTTGGGAAAAATTACATTTACGTCGATGTTTCTCCAAATGAGCGATATTGTAGCGATCTCTTTCCTTATCAGGAGATCAACTTATTCATACTAGTAGGACTCAAACTAAAATCTTATGATCCTGTCACTGATACACTCTTTATAATAAGGAACCAACTCAAACTCAAACCCAAAGCATTTAAGTATTTCAATGAAAACAATTACAAGCACTTTTGAATTGTCAAGGAGTCCGTCAGTTAGAAATATAAAGCTAGTTGCCCGTTCCGAAGCGTACTAGGTATCTATGAAGAAGAACGAGGAAGAAACTCCAACTCGACACAGTGCCTTGTGTATAAAGTCAAATAAGTACGTATGGGATCGCTTCATTTACCAACGTAGTAGGTATCAGACTCACACGTCTGATGCCTGTTCTATTTCATGCCCAAAAGATGATGTTGTCACGTACTTATTTGTCAGTGCTCCAATTTTCCATTTATTCCTTGCAGAAGATCCGGCGACAAATTCCACAGTTACCTACGATTTATAAAAAAATATTTTCTACATTAATCGGCTAAAGGTTTATTATTAAAAACCGGCCAAGTGTGTGTCGGACCACGCACAATGAAGTGTTCCGTAGTTGGGATGAATTATCTCAAGAACAAACTGACATCGATATACATCACGCTCAATTCTCCGACCGTAAATGTAAGCACGTAATCGCAAAAAAAGAAATTGTTTATGTGATAAAACTACCTCATTGGTCATTGGTTGGGACTGCCTCGTTGGTCTAGTGGTCGCAAGCGCTACTGCTGAGCATGAGGTCCTGGGTTCGATTCCCGGGTCGGCAAAGTGTTATTGGGTTTTTCCATCTGGATTTTCTCGGTAGCAGCCCGGAGTCTGGATTTGTGCCCGGTTGATGGCAAAAGGCTCGCCCCCTATTACATGGGACTTAAACATAACTGGCGAAATGTGGGTGTGCTATAGGTACACCTCTGCCTAACCCTTTGGGGAATACAGGCGTGATGTTATGTAGTATGTGTGTAGTAGTATAAAACTACCTACAGATTAATTATTTTCGGCCTTTTTCCTTTACTTGTGCTGTGAGACCTTGCTTCTTGCCAAATTTCTTGATTCTAGGTCAACGGGAAGTACCCTATAGGTTTAGATTTATTTGCTAGAATGGCCATATTTTTTTACTGTGTTGACTTTGAGAAGCTTGATTTTCTAGATCTCAAAAGAACCGTAGACCTACGTATTTGATATTAATTTTAATTCGATACTCTCCACGCGTTCCTGAGAAAAAGGGTATTGACAGACTGACAGACAGACGGACGGACGGACAACGAAGTGATTCTATAAGGGTGCCGATCTTTTCTTTTGAGATACGGGACCCTAAAAAATACGGGATATCTTTTTTTAGCTCACCAATTTTAATTACAACCTTAAAGGTTTCGTAATCCGAGTTGATGGAAATCACGGATTATTTATACCTATTGGTGCCTACACATCAAGGTTTTTCACGGTCGATTAAATTGCAAAGGGTTATAGGAGCACGATGCTGAGGTACATAAATTATGAAGATTATTTATTTTTACGGAAACTTTTGTTAAATAGCTACATATACCTGTAGCTAAGTCCTCAGTAACTAACTACTATGCTACCTACAAAGTTTATTCTTATGAAGTATCCTCCAGTTTCGATTAACTTTTTTGTAAACGACAAAAGATTGAACTGAACAAAATACAAGAATAGCCAGATGAAATGAGTCCTGTTCAAACATGAAACCCTCCCACTTAATCTTTTAAGCTTTGGAGCGTGTTCCAATGAAACACAGAGATTAGGGAATATAAATAAAATAAATTACTATTTATTTACTTGTTTAGTACGAGCCTGTTACTTTACAACAGTCTAGAAAATCAAGCCGAACTCTCATCCCGGTTATTTAAAACTTTAATTTACTCAATTTAAATAATATAAGTAATCAAAAACTTATATTATTTATTCGAGGAAATGCTATATCTGGGGCTCCTAATATTAAAGGTACAACTCAATTTCCAAATCCTCCAATTATAATAGGTATAACTATAAAAAAAAATATAATAAAAGCATGGGCTGTAACAATAGTATTATAAATTTGATCATCTCCAATTAAAGATCCGGGGTTTCCTAATTCAGCACGAATTAATAATCTTAATGAAGTTCCTACTATTCCTGCTCAAATTCCAAAAATAAAAAATTATGTTCCAATATCTTTATGATTTGTTGGATTGATCTTTTGATATTACTTTACATCAAAATGAGAGTACCTACTTATCGTATTATTTACAACCGACATTAACTTCATATAAACATGGATGTCCCAACAGATTTGGTGGACTGAGATTTGTACCTAATTACCTGCACGAAAATAATGATCAAGCTGTTTAGATTTAGTTCTGGAGCAGCGGAGTAATTGCGTAACATACTAACAGTAGGAACGGCTTTCATTTTGACAGTTCAACAACATTCATTGCGTTATTTACGTTGTTGAACAGACAAATTTTTCGAAAATAATAAGTAATGGATTATCAATATCCTTTAAAATTATTCAGATTGTGATTGATAGTGTGTTACGCATATGGTGCTGGTTCTAGATTATAGATACAAAGCAAGTAGGCAAGTTTCTGGTTAAGTTTGTATCCTACCTAGACCACCGTGATCGTGATGTGTGTGTGAGTTTAGTTTGAGTGAGTGAGTCTAGTATGGTGAGTGAGTGAGTGAGTGAGTGGGTGTGTTGAGTGAGTGTGAGTGTGAGTGGTGAGTGGGGTTTATAAGTTTATAAAGCCGAGAAGATACAATTATATCAACACGTGTGAAGATAATTTCTACTAAAGAAATTATGAGATATTTTAGAGCATAGGTAATCCGGAAGCTCTCATAATATTATGGTTTGTACAGAATATCAGAAATCCTAACCAATACTTTGGAATAAAAGCGTTTGTGGATTTTGCATGTTTAAAGGTATAGTCACCAAAAGTGATAATTAACCAGGGTCGTCGATATAGTTGTAGTTTAGTAAGAAACCGATGAATGTTTTCGAATAAAATTTAATTTAATTAATAGAAATCAAACAGGTAATTTATCAAATTAAATTTCATTCGAAAACAACCATCGGTTTCTTACTAAACTTCAACCAACCGACGACTCTGGTTACTTATCTCTTTTGGTAACTGTACCTAACTAGTTTTTACACATGACTGATTGTAGATGATAGTTTTCTCGATAAAAAATATTCAGAAAGCAAGGAAGACAACTGCGAGCCAATAAGGTGACGCTTACCTATCTGTTTCATGCAACAAAAAATATGTCATCAATTATTATTTAGAATACACTTTTTTATGAGATATTGAACGCAATAAAAAAACTAGGATTGACAAAGGAAAAAGTTGTTTGTAAGGGTATTTTTAAAATTATAGAGATAGAGTTTTTTATGACTTTTCAGTATATTTTACGAATCGGTTTATTTTCTATTTAATCTCAAAAGTAACATTTTACGACGCAATTCAGCAACTATAAATTAATAAGTAGGTATTTGCTCGAGATCTAACAATTCAAGATTATTGTAGGACGCAAAAGTCGAAGCCATAAATAACTGATCAATTGAAATAAGGTTTTTGTTTCATAATTATAATATTACAAAATACTCTTCATATTTCGTCATCGATTTTTTTTTAGGAACAATGTGATATCAATGATACGAACTCAATCAATTTGCATCTTGTAGGTATATATGTATGTAGGTATAGAGGTAGGTACTACTATAATTATGGTTTTCTCCATACTATGACGTGTGACCTCATTACCTTCACCATGATACCGAGTTATGAATAGATTGACGAATGTATACCTCTAACAAATGCTAAAACATTTATGAAAACAATAACGCTTCAATCTACATTTCATTCAGCTCGGTATATAGTACGAAATTTGATAGAGAAATACGAGATTTCCTTGTTTACCAATCAGAGTTTCCAGCGGCTATTAATTTGAATTTTGTTGTTTTGTTGATGGTCTTGTTTTTGCATCAGACTACATAAATAACGGAAACAGAAACAACCAGAGGCCCCAGCAGGAACGCGCGACGTAAATTCGACTGCAAAAACATAGTGTACTTATTTATATATATTTTATTTACAACACCTGTTTTTACACCCTCCTATGTTTTACAAATAAAAACTTTGACTTGGACTTTGAACTATTTTATAGCAATTAGGTTAACATTATTGTGACAAGCACAATTAGTATCACCCATAGATATGAATAAAGTCTTGAAAATAAGTCAATAGTATGTGCGAAACAAGTAGGTATATTTTCAATTACCCGCCTCCGCGCCGTAGCCGCGTTTTTCGCCGGCTATCACTGAAAACCAGCGCTGGGGCTCTGTCTCGCATGGGTCGTAGCATTATGCTGAGCGATTGCCATTTTGCGTGGATGTGACGCATATTTTCCCCCAACTCGTTTTTTTTTTTTGTATATGTGTGTTTTTTCTTTGCGTCATGTTTACTGCAAATAAACGTATTTTCTTTATTTTTTTTCAATTTTAAAATCGTTCGAATTTACGTTACGTTTCGGTACTCCGCGCGTTTGTGCTAGACGCACGGAGTGGTACATGACACACGTCACTCACTCAATTCAACAAACAGCTAAAGAGGCACGCAAGCGGGAAAAGAGTTACGTTTCCATAACATTTAGACAGAGATAAATATCATAAACTCCTAACTAAACCAATAAAATGTTAAATGTGTTTGAAAATGTTCGCACGATAAAGCAAAAAGGCACCCGTATTTTGTAAAAAAAAAACATATGAGTGTGGCCAAAGTTTTTAGATCTATTTGTCGAAACTTTTACCTAAGGGACAAAGTCTTTCAATATAACCCGAATAAAAATATTTGAACAAAATAAACTAAAATCGGAGTGCCTACCAGCATACGATGAGGGTATTGAGAATAACTCCAAAAAAACAGATTCACTTATTAAAAATGCCTAACTTGCAATGACGAAGAAATGATTAAAATGCCTCTCCAGTACAACAAAGCTAGATGTAAAATCCCTAGGAGTTTTTTTTTTTAATTTAGGTATATGTTCGTATCGCATTTACCAAGTCCGACGTCCGCAATAATTTATATTGATGTAATAAAACAAGGGTAAATCGATTTTTGATTCCCTCATTAACGCGTATCTTCTGTGACTTCTTCAACGAGTGAACGCTTCATCTGAACAGTGAGCAATAATGACGTCATCGAGCCACTGACCCATTTATTTTACTATTGTGATCATAAAACACAGGAAAGTGATAGATATCCTTCAGCTAGCTATTTATTGGATGCCCTTATCTTGACGAGCAGCCATGTATCTTTCTGTTAATAATACCGGCCTACTATCTTCATGACATCATTTATCATTTCCAATAAAGAAAAATTGTTTTTCTGTCTTATTTATTTAATAAACCAGGTTTCGTTTCTGAATGGTTTTGAGTTTCAGGCCTGAAATCTATATATCGGTCATCGATCTTTTACAGACAGATGTTATAATTTTTTTCCAAAAAGGGAAAAAACAGTTAGTTATCAAAAAATAGAACTTTGTCTGCTCTCATATTGTCTGTCTTACAATAACAGTTTTACTTACTTTTTACACAAAACCGAAACCTTATAAAAAGCATTGTGTGTGTTATGTATCCATAAAATATATTTTCAAAGCTTTCTCACTTTTTATCCACCGCAGTAATCCTCCTATAAAACTCTACTACATTGTTGGCAATACTGACAACTTTTTATACCAAGTACTTTAGTTTTATGTCCAACGCTGGGCAAAGGTTACATCCGACCATTACCTCGGCATCCACTGTTTGAAGTTGTGGGACAATACTGGTTCACCTCCACAGGTTTTATGTCTAAGATATGGCCATACCGTTAACTTTGGAGGTTTACTCTCGTTCAACGGGATTTACAGCTTTGATTCCGCTATTATTTTAAATTGTAGGCATTTGGATGGATTTAGTTTGTAACACACATACACATACCTACATAAACGCACGTCTCTTTCCCATGGGGGTAGGCAAAAACTAGAAAAGACAGAACGCCACCTGCTACGATCCTTTTTCTGATACTCCTTTTTCTTTATACACGAACGTATTCTTCTGGATATATGCTAGTTAGATAGTGTGTTGAAAACATAATACAATTAATTTGATATGATAGAAAAAAAACAAGAAGATACCTCTAAAAAAATATTTTAACGATTAAAAACCATACTAATATATTAGGTTGGGGAAAAAGTCTTTTCGCATTATAGTATGTATGAACTTGTAATAAAATCTCTTTGGCTATATATACTATTTGTATCTGGTTTTGGTATCATTGAAAGTTTAAATTTTAAAGAACATAATTCGAAATTCAAATTAGGAAAATGTGTGATTTTCATTTGTTTTTCGTACTGTCAAGATGAGTGAATTTAATGAAGAAATTCGATACATTTTAAAATTTTACTACAAAAAAGGTAAAAAAGCAACGCAAGGCGCGCAAAAAATTTGGGATGTCTATGGACCTAGTGCATTGTCTGTGAGAGTAGCACAAATTTGGTTTAAGCGTTTTCAATCCGGAAATTTTGATGTCAAAGATGCACGTCGCTCTGGTCGCCCTATTATGGATAAAACGGATGCCATTTTTGAAAAAGTGGAGCCAGATCGGCATATCAGTAGTTACGACGTAGCTGAAGAACTGGGAATTGACCACAAAACAGTTTTGGCACATTTGAAAAAAACTGGGTACACAAAAAAGCTCGTTATTTGGGTACCTCACGAGCTCACTGAAAGAAACCTAATGAACCGTGTACTCATTTGTGACTCTTTATTACGACGTAATGAAACCGAACCATTTTTGAAGAAGCTGATAACTGGTGATGAAAAGTGGATCACGTACGACAAGAATGTGCGAAAAAGGTCGTGGTCAAAGGCCGGTCAGGCTTCACAGACTGTGGCGAAACCCGGGTTAACTCGCAACAAGGTGATGCTGTGTGTGTGGTGGGATTGGAAGGGCATTATTCATTATGAGCTGTTACCACCAGGCAGGACCATCGATTCTGAACTCTACTGCGAACAACTGATGAGATTAAAGCAAGAAGTTGAGAGAAAGCGGCCGGAATTAATCAACAGAAGGGGTGTGGTTTTTCATCATGATAACGCTAGACCTCACACATCTTTAGCCACTCAGCAAAAATTAAGAGAGTTTGGCTGGGAGGTGTTAATGCATCCGCCGTATAGTACTGACCTTGCACCTTCAGATTTCCACCTGTTTCGGTCTCTTCAGAATTCTTTAGGCAGTGTCAGGTTAACATCACGAGAGGACTGCCAAAACCACTTGTCGCGGTATTTTGATCAGAAGTCCCAAAAATTCTATAGCAATGGGATCATGTTCCTACCTACAAGATGGCAAAAAGTTATCGAACAAAATGGTACATATATACTTTAGTTAAATGTAAATAAACTATATAAAAAAATGCTTTGAATTTTCTTAAAAAATGCGAAGAAACTTTTTCCCCTACTTTTTCAAATGTACATGCAAACATTGAGATCTTTGTCAGATTATTCTACAAGTAACATACTAACGTAATAGTGTTTTAATTTTTTAGTCCAATGAATAGATTTTTTGTAAATCCATAATTTCTTCATATTTTGCAATAAATTACCAGTGTTGTGTCATCGCGCGTGTCTTTCTTTTCTATGCAATCCAACAGTGACCGCGCTTTAGCTCTTGTAAGCCTCTTAATGTAGTCTGTTAATTCTCGGTTCTTGTCTGATGAATGAAATCGCATCGCACGAAATGATCCATGTAGGTATGATTTGATTTTTCAAGGTGTTTATATTAATAAAGATCACATAACATAACAAACAATAGTAACATATGTGTTTACGAATGATCTTTTTCTATTTGTACACAAATCGTGATTGATTCTGTTACATAGGCTATACCTATTTCCCCTTAACAAACATTAAAACATGTTTTTATTATCATAATTTCCGTTGGACATTAATTAACTTGTTTATACACATACATAACATCACGCCTGTATTCCCCGAAGGGTTAGGCAGAGGTGTACCTATAGCACACCCACATTTCGCCAGTTATGTTTGAGTCCCATGTAATAGGGGGCGAGCCTATTGCCATCAACCGGGCAAAAATTCAGACTCCGGGCTGCTACCGAGAAATTCCAGGTAGAAAAACCCGATAACACTTAACTTGTTTATATACTTCGTTAAAGTACTCGGTATGTGCAAGTTTTAGTATGGACTCACATTACCTATTTAGTGTTTAAGTTACAAAATGTAAATGTAAATGTCGGCTAGTAAGAAATGATCCATGTAAATGTTATGATAGTATCTGCATTTTTGTATTAGCTGAGTAAGGAATAACCTGGTTTCTTTATTTCTGTGTGTGAGGCTGGGTTTATCCACGATCTCGCGGCCACCATTTACAGTGTCATTATTGTCCCCATAAAAAGAAGTAGAGGAATAAAACCCCGAAGAAATTTTATTACTTATAAAACTTCTCGTTCTTAGTTTTTTTAGTTCGTATAAGAACTAAAAAACACACACTAACACGGTGAAGATGAAATGGAAGAATAAGTGCGGGACTCGCTTTCATAGCATTAACAGATTAAACTCAACTGAAACGATTTTTTCCATGGTTCCCTCTTACGGCTTAATAATCGTAAAAAAAACATTATAATAGTAGAACATGATAACTGTATCGTAACATTAGGTAATGCGTCACATTAAAGCTTCTTAGTACCTAATTCACCCAGATTGGTAAAAGCGCAATGGTAGAATTATTACGTTTTCTAATCTTAACTGCAGTCGTTAGTCTTCAATATATCGTAAAATTTTGTAATACATTGTAGGGCGTCCATAACCGAGATTATTATGTTCGTTCGAAAGTGAGTTATAAACACAATAATAACACCTAAGTAAATGCTATAGTCCTCCAGACCGTATTCCGGCAATGGCGCGGGCGGCCAATCTCAACGGAGACTAGCCTTCGGCGCGGGAGATATTACTTATAGTGCAGAAGTGTGTGCGCAGACACAGGTGCACTCTCTCTTCCCTCACTTTCCTAGTCCGATGGGAGGACAATCCGACACGACCGGAGAGAGATCAGGCGCAGGACCAACGACTTAACGTGCTTTCCGAGGCACGGGGGTATCACACCGCCAACTTCCAAACTCCGGGCTGTTACTAAGAAATTCCTAGTGGAAAAACCCAATAACACTTTGCCCGACCTAGGAAGCGAAGCAGTCGAGCTTGCAATCACGAGACCAACGGGGCAGTCACCTACATGAATATCTATTGAAGGGTTTCCTTTAATTAGTCTGGTCTGGATAGAAATGAGGTCATTATTATACTGTTATAATATTACCTGTGGCATATCCTACGGAAGAGACCTTGTAGATGCTATTGCTACTACATACCTACTAGGTACAGCTAGATAGATACTACTTCAATGACTAAATTTAAAAAACAAAAATTGTATACCTTAGCTATAAGTAAAAGAGATTAATGTATGATATGATTAATAGAGAGTAAGTAGATTGATTTTTATTCAGAAGGGTGCAGATTTCGGATTAATTTGGTCTTGCATTTCGATTCACCGGAATCTTTTTTATAGGTAGTCATCAGAAGGGCTATCCATAGCTATAATTTTAACTGAATATATCGCAAAACAATATAACATATCATAAACAAAAAGCATTTAGATCCACCGAATTCATTCATATTAAAACTAATCATTTAGAAATAGATGTCTTCGTTCGGAAAATAACGCATTTTTCCAATACGAGATTATGGCGCTTATCCTTCGTTGATCTTATGTGGGTGATAATGATAAGGCAGAAGGCTGTTGTATAGAAAAAACGAATACTTGGGAGAGGAATGTAAGCTTTATAGGTTAACCGTTTGTAAAGCCCACGTGACTTCAGAGCTTCGACGTAGGACGAGAAGGTGCTAGTTACCTACTTATTTTTGTAACAAAGTCTAAGGATAGTATTTTTGATAGAAAATAGATTCTTTTTATTTTTGTGCGAAGTCGTGCGGACGTACATTTGCACCTAGCTGACGGAATGTCAGAGGACATGCGATATTGATACCCAATGCCACATCCCTGTCTTTTAGAACATCATACTTAAACTTAGGTGCATAATAACGTAACACCACGCCTGTTTTTCCCGAAGGAGCAGGCAGAAGTGTAAGTCTAACAGTCCCATATTTCGCCAGTTATACTTACCTGAGTTCTATGCAGGTACCTAAGAGGGTAAATAGTCAATGGAACGCAGAAAAATAGTCCGGTTATTCAAAAAGTTTGTACAGCGTTACATGAAGTTTAAACCCGTTCATTTATCACTTCCCAGTACGACACGAAGATTTGTCAAAGGATTTTGCGTTCGAGAACCGATAAAACGTTTTGCGTCATTCTTGCTCCGTATTCAACGTCCAGCATTCAGTCGTGAATAAATATTGGTCTCAGAAATAAGCATTCTTATCAAGTGAAGTTTTGTAAAAATATTTTCAATTAAGAACTTTTACTAGTTAACAGAGAGCTGTTGCTAGTGGAAATAATTGAAGGCTTACGTTAAAGTTTTACGCCTACATAGCTATTCACAACCATTCGACAGGTTGTGGAATCGAAAATGACACATTTTCGATTACAGATAATAATGGTAAAATTGAATGGCGATTGTTTATTTGTTTAAACTGACAAAATTTTCGTTTTTTTTTTTTATTTGTGTACAACCGTTATAGGACTCTATTGATAACATTGATTGAAGTTCAATTCGGCACGGAAGCATATCAAACGGTTGTCAATAGCATAAATTAATCCGAAAAACTTGCTTATGAAAGTCAATACCGACTTAATGTCCAGCGTAGCCACGTACCTCTTGTAGCGAAATAAAAAAGGAAAATTACCACTTTAACTTCTATAATTTATTAGTATAAAAAAAATCGAATCGAAATAAAATATAAAATGATAAAAGTAAATATTAGTTATTAAAACAGTTGCAGAACAGGTAAATTGGCCTAACCGAAATGAGAGTACGAGAAAACTTAAGGTACGAGTATATCGGATGGTTAATCTTTGTTACGTATTTGGTTTCCGAACTAGGGAATCGATTGCAAATTGCAATCAGTTTTTAGGTTTGTTCCCGCTAAATTACGCAAACTTTCAAATGAATATTATCTTAAAGATTACCTAAGTTATCCCGATAGAAAAACAGTCATGGTTAAAGATCAACTATCATTCGAATGTAAAACCTACACATGTCAACGACTAAATATAAAAGGGATGGTTTCTTGGATTCTGACGAACCGTAGCCTCGAAGAAATGCACGCATCGAAGGAATCGCAGGTGACACGGCGATCAAGTGTCGCGGCTCAGAAATGACTTGCCAGTTTCGAACTTCAAGGATTCAATGCGGCTGGTAACAGCGACCAAACAGCTTGCAAGCCTCGTGTACAGTCCGGTAACTGGAAAAAGGGCCGGAAGCAGCCCTTTTTAACTGGTTCTACACCTACGTGACAAATAAAATAGGGTATTACACAAGAGAAAAGGCTAAAACTTCCGTTAACAAAGAAAATAAGGAAAATTACATACCAGGTTCGAAGAAATATTATAACATTTGTGTAAAGATAAAAAACTTGGTTGACTGTGAACCAATTGCGGTAGTAAGATTAGGTATTAGACATGAAAGAAACTGCTCGACTCTAATAGGATTGGTAAGAGGGAAATTTATAAAAGTCGACCTGAAACCTTTCTAATTTTCTGCAACTGAAGTTTTTTTCTAATAATTAAAAGGGTCTTCTGTGCGTAAAAAATTGAAAAAGATCAGAATGAAATTAGATGGTCAGTTATATGATAGGTTGCAAACGCAGAGGTCACGCGTCGCATTTCCAACAAAAATAAAAAATAGGAGGGTAATAACCCTATAAGAGGGTTGCAACTGTACAAGAATGACAACTATATCAGAGAGTGACAACTCTATAAGAGTGACAACCCTAAAAGAATGACAGCTCTGTAGGAATTAAATAGAATAGCCCATATAACTTAACCTAGTAAACCTAGTCGATAACCTACATAAACCTAAATAAATCTAATAAATGACATCGAAGTGCAGCAGATACAGAATAAATTCGAATGTTGCCCTTCAATTTAGACGTTATCAGTGCGAGCTCCAGTTGCGTCCACTAGATCTACGAGTAATCTAAGAACTAACGACTTAGGACATAGGGATTCCATAAATATATACAAGAACAAAAAATAAAATACGACTACAGACAAAGTAACGACTTCAGTCAAAGAAACGTCTTGAGCAAACGAAACCGCTTCAGTCAAAGAAACGACTTACATAAGTCAAAGATACGACTTGACCCAAAGAAACGACTTAAGACAAAGAAACAGGATATATTTTATGTGCTATTGTCCGGAATGGACAGAATCACAGTCCTGGAAGACATAGTGGTCCTAGAGACGACCCTAGTCACACGGCATTTAATAAAGCGAGGATCTAATATCTCTGTAATAATCGAATAAAGCTGCTCCAGAGGACCTGGAGCACTTTCGTCTCCATACAGTGTCACCAACGTTGAGAGTGACAGCCGAACGGTTCGTATTCTATGCTCGAGTATTAGAAAGCCGTAGAAAGATTGTCAGCGACTTTCGCATAAACCCCGGCAAAGGAAGAAATATTCCCTAAACGACGACGACGTCGACGTGTGTTGAGCCCGACTTTCAGCTAAATTGGCGCATTGAGTCTGACTATTCGCATGGGTAGAATCGATAAGGACTTCACTACCAAACATAAGGAAGTTTGGTGTAAAACTTGGACTGGCTCACCAATAGAACTACCTCATCTGCCATTGTCAGCGACGAGGCCCTGTCTACTACGCTCTAGGGCGCAATTGGTGTGAGAACTGCTGCGCGCGCCCTTTCACTATAGGCAACGTAAAGTTTACTAGGTCACAAATTAAAAATTAACGAGATTTTGTTCCTTATAATGTTTATCTGTTTCTAATTAGTTTATCTAGCTCAGTTTCGTTATTAGTTTTCATATTCTGATCTAATAAGACTAATTAAAGAAAGTTTGCAAAGGAATTTTGAATAATAGAAGGATTGTCGTATAATTTTATTACGTAACTTGAAAATTTGATTTTTTGTTTATGTAAATATTTTGATAATTTTAGTCTCAAAGGATAGAATTATGTATAAAACTAATATTCCAGTTGGATTCTTGTACGAGTAAATCGGACAACGCGTTTAGAAGTTATTAAGAAATTCGTGTAAGGAAAAAAATGTCTACGAAATGTTTATTGTTTAAAGATATGTTAAATAATGTTGTTGAACATGATTAAGGCATATACAGTAAACATTAATTATTAAAAATTGTAAGAATTTAAAATATGTTAAAATACAGGCTCCAAAGATTTTGATTTAGGGAAATTCGCGAGTAAAATAGGCTCAAAATACGCGAACTTCTGTGAGGTATTGTAGGCCCGTATAGAAGTCATGCCATTTGTTGGCATTGGGTCAGTCGCAACACGGTTGTCGAAAAGGCAACAACAAGAAAGAAGCCCAAGTCTGCCATGTTAGATCACAACGAAGACAAAACCAAAAAATATTACTTACACAAATCTGCTTGTACGCAGTTGGAAAGTGACGATATTAAGTGATATGGCTGATAGAGGAATGGTACGGCAACACAAAGGCAAAGGAACCAGCTGAGCTAAGAATAAAAAAGAAATAGAAAGTAAGTAGCAAACAACCGAGCCAAAGAGAGTTTACCTTTGGTGACGACGCCGCGGTGCTTAAACATTCACATATCAAACACACACTACGAGAAACTAACTACAGCTACCTACAGGTATGAAATAAAATTCGGGATAAATATGTATTTTTGGGAGGAAATAAAAGAGTTAATTATTGGGTATAATTACAAAGTTATTCTCTTAAATTACATCGCACAAGCTACACATTAAAGCAAAGAACATAAACTTCATTAAGCTCGTTCGTTGTCCAATCGCATATTCATGGTTACTATCCAGAGAATTAATCGCATCGTCGTTGGTCCGTGGGACCGGAGAAGAGAATTCTGTTCAATGCCAGAACCTGAAAATGGCAATAAAGACATAGAGATTAAAATTGCTAGGAAGGAGCACCACACACGAAATAACGAAAAATATATATGTCAGTATTAATTAAATACCTATCTAGAATTGTTAGTAAGTACCTACTTACTTTTTACTTCGGGCGCCATTTATTTATTTTTATTTTAGATGGGTTTGCTCTTGACTCTAGTCTAGGTCAGAGATGACAAAGACAAAGTCGACGATGGAGTGAGCTTACCCAGAAGAAGCCTGTTCACTCTCAATTTGAAGAGATTTGGGTTGTATGCGGTCGGAAAAAAAAGGCGCAGGTAGAGAATTCCACTCTTTTGCTGTGCGCATTATAAAAGATGTTTGGAAGCGCTTAGTGCGAATTGGTGGAATAGCAACTAGGTAGGGATGGTAACTTGCAGTGCGCCTAGATGTCCGATGGTAGAAGGGGGCCGGTGGAATAAGGTCGTGGTATTTTGTAGCGAAATAAAAAGTTTCTTCGACGGCTGTGTTGCGACCAGTATACTATTGTATTCTTTGTTTGCGGCTGACCCAGTACGTTTTTTTTATATGTATGGCATCTCGTAGTTGACCGTGACTACTTAACCGGACTATCCTGTGGCTGCCTTAAGCGAACTCAAAGAATCCAGCCAAGGGCGGTTTCTTACATAACTAAGCGACTGCATGCTAAGGGCACCCCCTGTGAGGTACGGACCTCGGCTTAGGGCTTCGCTGACGGGAGGACAGCAAGGTGGGACAGGCTGGATCGAATTTTGATAATTATTATTGTCGCGGAAATTTAAAGCTACAGGCTCAGCTACGGCATGGGCTGGCACTTCGTCGAGCAAGGGTCGGAGGGGGGACCCAGTACCAACAAATGGCACGCCTTTTATACGGTTCTACATAACCAAATAGAGGTTCGCGTATTATGAGCCCATTTTACTCGCGAATTTCCCGAGGCCGAACTCTTTGGAGCCTTTATTTTAATATAATATTTTTATCATAAATCGTTACAATTTTTATACTGCAGGGTGACCTCGGCGGTTGCAACCTAGTCCATATAACTGATCATCAATTTTCATTGTGAAGTTTTTTTTCAATAATCAAAAGGCTCTACGTCGAAATGGGAAAAAAAAACCAGAATGAAAATTGATGGCCAATTATATAAAATAGGTTGCAACCGTAGAGGTCACGCTGCACTCTGTTGTGTCTATAGTAAACCTTTTGGCTTGTGTGACATCATACACTTTAAGGCCCGCTTGCACCTTAAATCACTTAATACGTTTAGCGACAATCGAATTGAAAACATTGTTCTATTTTTGTCAATTGTTTGAAGAAGATTTATATATATTTAGCGCTAAACGCAATCAGTAATTAGTGGTACGAGTAGGCCTAAGTCTATGATGAACATTAATTATCTATGATTTTAAGTTTCAGCTTTATTCAATTGAAGATGAAAGTACGAGTTCCAAATTATTAAACCTGAAATATAAATATCTAAACTAAAGTCGTAAATCTTAATCTAGAGTCGTCTAGACACGGTAATTAATGTTTAATCATAAACTTCGTGTTTTAGGTCTTTAGAGAGATAAAAATAGCAAGACCAAGTAGATACCAAAAGTAAAATATAATCAGGAATGATTTCGTTCGTTTTTTCGTTTCGTTTTCGATGTTTCGGTGATACGGCTGCTAAAATTGGACGTTAAATCGCGGTAGACACGCTTTTAGCTAGAAGTGCCAGCCGCCTTCATTTTAGAAAGTGTATAGTGCCGTTCCATTCTGAACGATTAAATTTCCTCTTTGTTTCAGATGAGGGCGCGGTGAGCTGTGAGAATGAGTCGGAACTCGAGCGTGGCCGACTCCAATGGAGAACTCAGAATATTGCTAGTAGTGACCGTTATCATCGGTTTACTTCTTATGTTCTCCCTGCTTATGTGCTACGCTTGTGTCCTCAAACGACTGTGCTGCGGAACTCCAAGGGAACGAGCGAAGAATGTGGGCTGTGCGCGGAGAACCGAGAGCTACCCTATGGGTGACGTCACTCTACTCTCGCAACCGACGGAGAGCGAGCGCGTCTAGCCATCAAATATAGCGTTACGAGGTTTTTTAGACGCGTGGCCATAATCGGAACTAACGCCGCCATCTTGTTTTTTGAATACATTTCTAGTGACATTTCACTACACAATTGCACAAATGTTTGTTAACAGCGCTCCCCTGTCAACGTCATTTGAGCGCCAAAAGATCCTTGTAGCAGTGTAAGAACATAGTAATCAAAATAATGTGACCGCAGGACAACATTTATACTACAATAATTCAATCTAAATGTGGAGTAATAAAATAATATATCACGTTTAGATACCATTAACTATGTTGAGTAATTGCCCTCTTATATAATCCCGAAAATAAGGGTAATTTCTTTATTTGCTAACGTTATTCTTAGTTCTGACACAAAACTAATCAGTGGTTTATGGTATTAAATCAATCTAATACTAATTTATACTGCATTTCAAAGACTGATTTAGGTATCTACTCTGTTGCCTGGTTTTATCGGACGATCATCGTTTATATTGTTTAGCGTTTTATAACTTCTATTTATATTTAAATTCTATATAAGTGGGTTATTCTTTTTTGTTTGTAAGTAAAGTATACAATAATACAATACAGGCCGATAAACGAACAGCAAAAGTGGCTCTACTCTCAATTATTTTATATATTCTCTAAATATGTTCTGTAATATATTTTTAATCAAATGTTCCTAGCTTAACATAACAATATGTACCTAGGTATATCTGTTGGGCTAAGCGTTTTTTAAAGTGTTTTTTATGAACCATCTGAAAAACATACGTACATGTCTACATATATCTATTCAATTTAATGTTTAATTTAATTAGAGTTTTTTTCTACATTAGCATTAAAACATAAATTATGTAATTGTTGGTGTTAACATGGTGTAAATTCTATTGTTGTCTTGTACAGTTGCTTTAAACTTCTGAACATAATATGTACCTTCCTAAGTAGAGACTTACCTACTTCTCTATCTGTTATCCTGTAAACATAAGTTATCTACGTATGTATAATAGAATAGACATTTACCGACTTTTGATATAATGTATGGTGTTGAAAAGTGGAACAGTAAGAAATAAAATATTACCCACTCGCTGTAGCAGCGTGTTTGGTTCTCCTTATTTTTAAAACATTTTAAATATTAACAGTTTGTACTGTACGTTATGTTGATGGGATCCAAAATCAATCATTACTTCACCAGTAGGCAGCAAGTTTATCACTAAAACAATCAACAAACTTTTAAAAAAACCAGTGGCGACCCTGAGAAAATAATGGTAAAATGCTGGTAAATATTTAAGCCATTTAAATCTTATTCCGTAAGTTCCTACTAAAATAGTTAGTGCCTAAATTAATTGTTGAAGAATATAGCTTCATATTAAATGTATTAACTTGCAAATTTCGTTCCTGAAACTTTGCCATTACCAATTCATAATTTGACCAACAACTTGGGAAACTCTCCACACTTTGCCGGCACAAGTTTGCATTGGAATACCTAGATATTCAACGAAAACTGAAATATAAGGCAGATGTGTAAGTGGAAATGCTGGGAAAGAACGTCCTTGAAAGGTATAAACTGATCTTATTGATGAAGCAATTACATGCGTAGTTTTGAAACTGGCGCGCATGAACGGAGTAAACGTAAACAAAATAATCAAAAGGAGTATCGCAAAGCGTTCTGTTGTTACTGTCTATGTACCTACTCCAATAGGAACTAGGCGTGAGTTTGTGGACAAGAAAGTTTTTGAAATATAATAAGAATCGATTTCTACAAAGATAACATCATCAAGGGTTTTTCACAAATTTTAACGTTGCTACGAGCTACGAGGTAACCTACGCGGCTACGGTTCGCTGGCTCTACGTGGCGCGTAGCGCTTAGTCGTAGACCCTATCTGCGTCACTTTAATAAATTAATATGTTAATTCGTCAGTGGTCATTTCCGTTTATTCTTAGAACAGTAATGTGTAGGTAGCTGTAGCATATTTCATCACGGTAATTTATGGGTACGATTTCAAGAAATGATTTGTGTAGCAAACTTATTTACGTCTGCTCCATAAAACCAGCTGCAGTATATATCCACCTATATGGTAATATAAATAAAAAATTCTAACCCTTTCTACTTGGATTTTTTAACTAATCAAGCCTTGAAAAATATTATTTATAAGACGCCATTATTATTTATTGTTCATGACTCCTTGGAAATCTCCGTTAGGTAGGTAGGTACGTGTGGACGGTTCTGTTAAGCTAATTTTTTGCATAGGATTTAGCCGTTTGTGTTGTCAGTGACATAATAGGTATCATCACGGAATTAGTAGGAAGTAAGTGTTATGATTAATTTAAGCTCCTTGGGTTTCATGCATATTATGTTAAGCTATCAACCGAGGCCATGGCGCGCCTTAAGGCGAAAGCGTCAGGGTAGCCCGCGAAATACAAATTTTCTTACGTTTTTTGCAATTTGCAGATCTGTATCAGGATGTTTGTTGATCTCAAAATATTTATTTATAGAATTATAATCATAAAAATCATAAATACATCTCTCCAACTTTTTAATACCCCATTGAATGACCATTTCATGGAATCATGACATTTGAGGCCAATGCTAAATTAAGGAATTGTTTTGCTGATTCTAAAGATTATAATTCTGTCAAGCCATATTTGTTACGGTCGCGAATCATATTTTAATCAACATACAACCTGAAACTGACCTGCAAATTGCAAAAAACGCAAGTAAATTTGAATTTCGCGGGCTACCTCAGCGCATCCCCCTTAAACAGATACGAAACTTAGCGCACCTAAACTTAAGCTTCCCACTAGTTTTGACAGATCAAGTGTAAGTTTACCATATTAATACCTACGGGAAGAACTGCTCGATTTTGCAATTAATTTTATAACGCATAAACATTTCGAGTAGTTATTTATAACAAAATCGTAGCGAAGTCAAAACTGTACATTGAATATTATTTTTAAGAATTTTTGCGATATATGGGAAAAATATAATTAGCCAAAAATATAATTTTTGTCTGTTTGTCTGAATGTATATTCCAGAATCACGCAAAAACAACCGCATAGGTTTTATTAAAATTTTACTTAGATATTCCCTCTAAGTCTGGTCAGTCTGTAGTCTATAAATTATTACGCTTTTTGCTATAGGGGATGAGCAATATTGCTTTATGTTGGTATTCTTCTACAGTTTACTGAAAATTGTGAAAAGACGAGGCAGAAGGTTAGAATGTTGCAACTTTTTACAGATTTAACCTTTTAATCGATTATAATCACGCTATACTTGTATGGAGCTAAGCAGTCAATCATGACAATATAATATATAGGGTCGATTTTTGAGATGGTTCAATGAGGACAGGTGCCTTAACCGTTGTCGCTACAAGAGAACGGTCTTAGAGGACTGTCCTTAACTTTTTGAAGTATTTTGATATGTTATCACGGATTTTGAAAAAAAAATACAGCTAGCACGAATATGGGCAATTTTCGCAAAAAAATATTTCACGCCAGTCGATCCTTTTTCTTATAAGGATCAAAAAATAAATAAATCAACTTCCCATTGCGTAGGAAACAAAGACATTAAATTATTATAACAATAGACGGGACATAACGAACAAAATCGTAATCCGATACATTTGTCCTACTGGACAAAAGTCGCTCAGGCTAGTGTGGTACGCCTGCATGTCAAGACTACTCAAAACTGTCAAGTCGCATTCGTGTCCACCAAAATAAAAATATTTTCTAAGAAAATATGCTGATTTACGCATTGCGATATTGCAAATCTCGTTAAGGTAAAACGACTGGACCTAACTTCGGTATATTTTCGTACTTATTTTTTTAAATTACTCAGTAATTAGAATGAAATTAATTTTGCTATCCAAAGCTAGATGGTGTTACTGACGCTCGAGATCAAAGTTTGTATGAAAATGTTCCCAGTAGCCGCTCTAATTTTGCTATATTATGCTAGATGGCATCACAGACGTGGGATCACAGTTTTTCTATGACATTTCTTCGCATAGCCTCTCTATCTATCTTAAATCTCTTTGGTAGGAAATGAGACTGAGACAAGAGAGAACAAAATACCAATGTATGACAACAGTCTAATTATTCCATTAGGTACTTCACTGGTTTGAATAGGGAACGAATAATTATATCAGATAGTTACAGATTTAACCTTTTAAATGATTATCATCCCGCTATACTTTTAAGGAGGTAAGCAGTCAATCATGACAAAGTATAAGAACGTTTATAATATTTTAGTCAACATTCAGCAAAGCAAATAGCTTAATAGTTTGACGAATGCTTTGCAAACCTATGTTCGATTCCTAACAATTAATATTTTTATGTTTCCATTTTTTTACTTTTTTTTTGTGGCTCCGCACGTTTTGTATTTTTACATTTTGTTATATATTATTATTAGGTCCTTACATATGAAATTGATGTCTTATATGTAAAAAGCAAAACTACACATACCTACATGTTTACACACACATTACATGTATAAAAAAAAAAAAAACAATCAAAGTAGGTACCGTTGTGATCTATGCACTTTTGCCATTTTATAGGGAGTACATCGATTCCTTTGCAACCAGGCCATAAATACTTATAAAAAACTAAAAAATAAGGAATCCCGTGTTAACAATCTACTGTTACCTATATTATTTTAGTGATACTCGTAGCTACAAAGAAAAATAGGTTTAATTTCACAGAAGCACTGATGATGAATGATCTGTAAGAATGCATCAGTCAGTGTATCAGTGCTGTCTCATTACGTAGTAATAGTAGGTACTCGTATAAGCAGGAACGCAAGCTTTCATTATTTTACTAAAAACGAAAAACTTCGCAAGCAATGGGCTATTACTACTGAAGGCTCGACCTCGGGACGAGCTGCTTCTCACACGGATGACGGACAACTGTATGTTGCTTGCTCCCGCGTCACCAGTCTTGACTCTCTTCATATTTTAGCTGCTGAGACCATAACTCCAAACGTAGTAGGTATACAGGAAAGTTTTATAAAAATGTGGCTGTTAGTTTATTATATTGTGGTGTCTTACGACTTCCACGCGAACGAGGTCGCGAGCAGAACCTAGTTGAAGAAGCTGGATGTAAAGCGTTCAGAGAGTGAAAGTTGACACCATTTAGAGCATTTCTTAGACGAAGTCGGTTTTATTCATAGATATCAGAAATAATGTTTTTTAAATTTCTATGGTTTTATTTTTAATTTTGACTGCTATTTTTAAGTTTTTTTAGGTAACTTAAAAATAAAAAAACAGACTTCGTCTTAGACATGTATGGCTCAAAATTCTCTAAATGGTGTCAACTATCACCCTCTTAAGGCTTTGCACCCAGCTTCCAAACATGTGTGCGTTACCCCAGCAAAATAATGTCGAAAATAGTCATTTAAATCTTATAGGTAATTAGTTGTCCAGTCGCAGCCGATTAAAGAACAAATACAAAATAAGGTGCAACATTTAACTCGTCTAGACAACTAATTATATAGGCAGCTAATATTTGTTTCAATATTCCCCTTAAAAAAAAGCGGCCAAGTGCGAGTCGGACTCGCCCATGAACGGTTCCGTAGAAGTTTACGATTTATGACGTATTAAAAAAAAACTACTTACAAGATCTCGTTCAAATCAATTTTCGATGGAACTCTACATAGTAATGTACATCATATTTTTTTTTTAGTTTTATCATTCTCTTATTTTAGAAGTTACAGGGGGGGGGGACAGATTTTACCACTTTGGAAGTGTCTCTCGCGCAAACTATTCAGTTTAGAAAAAAACGTTTAGAAACCTCAATATCATTTTTGAAGACCTATCCATAGATACCCCACACGTATGTGTTTAATGAAAAAAAAATTGAGTTTCAGTTCTAAGTATGGGGAACCCTCAAATTTATTGTATTTTTTCTATTTTTGTGTGAAAATCTTAATGCGGTTCACCGAATACATCTACTTACCAAGTTTCAACAGTATAGTTCTTATAGTTTCGGAAAAAAGTGGCTGTGACATACGGACGGACAGACAGACAGATAGACATGATGAATCCATAAGGGTTCCGTTTTTTGCCATTTGGCTACAGAACCCTAAAAAAAGGTCTGGCTGCGGTAACGTTATAAACGTTACCCCAGCAGGAAATGTTTTTGTGAAATAACTAATATCTAAACTATAAGTGCAACAAATTTAAAAATGTGCGCAACTATTCCAGAAGCTGGACAACTAATTATCTAGGTATAAGATTTAAATGACTTAATAATTACAGCCAGAGACATTCAGGTGACGGCGATTTGTACCTATTGTTGCACAGCAGTATGTTGTTAACAGCAACTTGCCATGGTAGGTCTAAATGACCGGTAGGTACATGGAAGACCCAAAGGAGCCATGGGAATTAAAATAACCGGCAATAAATACCTTTATCCGATTGTGCGCCTCCGGACAATATGACCCGCTGGTCATACCGCTGTGCGGTGGACCGCTATTACTTTTCAGAATACTGTTGAAGCTTGGTCGGATACGGTGCAATAAGGAGGCCGCTCTTTCTCATGATAGCATGAAAGCATCCATAGACATACCAGACGTACTACAGCACCTATCTTGGCAACTCCACAAACAACCTAAAAGCGTTATTATATTGGACACGTAGGGCATTGAGTGTCCGCTGAGTACAGCTAACCCACAGGGTACAAGAACTAAACTATTGGCAGTATGCCCTGAACATAGTGCACTTCACCTCATGCGGGCACCGTTTAAACCTGCGAGCCAGCATGTTCCCACGAACAGTCAACGCGCTTCGTTACCTCTCAACTTTCACCTAATGAGCGAGGTCCTTCTTGACCCAGTGACTCAAGTGCTTAACCTACGTCGCTTTATTAAACGTTACTATTTAGTGTAACAGATGGGACGGTGTCGTCTTTAAAATTCCGCGGTTTGAATACCAGCATAGGCCAAGGCATACTCCTCAGGTCTCCTGACAAGCTTCCGTAAACCACTAATTGCAGGACTCACATCATATCAGCATAGCTTAAATTGTTAACAGTGGTGCCATCAATAGTAGCCGACTGCAGTGCTACTGAGACCCTTAATCAACTCATTGATGTACAGGTTGAAGACCCACTGTCTTACACCACACCCAACCTGTACTCATCGGACTCAACGTTCGTCCACCTTACAACATTGACATGATTGTTATACCAGTAATCAAGAACATTAATGCTCTCCTCGGGGAGTGAGCTAGCCCTCAGCTTTACGCAAAGATGCTTTAATAAGACACCAAATCGAAAGCTTTCGATAAATCAAGGAAGCATCCATAAACGTGTAGTAGCTATAATTATTTGTAGCCTTTATGAAATAACTTGTTCAAACTAGTTGGTACCTACTATAAGTTTCGTCTCTGTATCTTAGGTAAAATCAATGCTGTTCTTGATAACTAGGTACTTACCATTTCTTATTTTTTTTTTTTTGGGTGGGAAATCATCAAATGACCTCTCCCGCTCTGGGCGGAGCGGAAGGGCGTGTCAGACTCTTACTGACTAAAACCCACCCGTGTACCTTCAGTTGCCTGTGCGCCAGGCCCACGGTAACTCTTTCGAACAATCCGCGACCCCGGCAGGCATCGGCCCTGTCGGTGCCGGTGTCGGTGTACCTAGTTATCATGAAAAGCATTGAGTTTGGGTCAAGGGATGGAAAAAATCAGTTTTTCTTATATATTTTTTCTTCTATAGTTAGGTAAGGAACTTAATGTGTTTTTAAATAACTGTAGAAGAAGAATAGGGTTAGGTAGGCATAGTACAGACATTTTTTTTTGTCAGCCCACTAGGTGCTAACAAAAAAAATACCCACAATTGGGCAATGGCATCCCCTTTCTCCTAGATCTCTCTTGAATGGGTATGTGGGGCAAACATAGCCAGATATTTTGCAATATCTGGCCGTGTTTGCCCCACATTCGAGAGAGACGTCTATTTCCGTGTTAGCGCATACATCCATTAATCGAGAATAGCAGGTGGCTGAATTTTATGAACTAAATATTATAATATATATCGCTCATTTGGAGAAACAACGACGTAACTGGTGCTTTTCAAATATAACAGGAGAGTGATTTAAATTGGATATTTTATTGTAATGGGGTTCAACATTTCAGAACGAGACGGTAAAGTCTAGTTCTGGAATGTTGATAAATCCCAATACATATTAAATATTTCACTCGTCTGCTCCTCTGAAAATTTGTTCGAGCACAAATATCAACAACAAATTTTTGGGAAAAATTACATTTACGTCATTGTTTCTCCAAATGAGCGAATATGTTGATTGTTGACCATGCGAAAGCTAACTTGAGCAAATTTGGTATGAGTTTCTGTTTTTTTTTTTACTTGTGTTTGGTATCAGTAGATAGTGTAGGCGTCGGGATAAGATGTTTCTGGTAAAAACCAGTTAATTGGGAAAAGGGAAGATCTTATCTGACCGAAGAAATAAGTTAACCGGAACGGATCCAGAGATTTATAAGTTGTCTATTTGGGTATGACCGGAATACTAAGATGGGCACAATACTTGATGTTAGTTACACAACTTAAGTGGAGTTATTTTAAAACATGTTGCTGACATACAAATAAAAACTCAACTGTAACGAAACAAGTGTTTATTTCCGTGTGACCGTGGTCCCTCCCGTAGTCTTGGAAGGTACCACAGGTATTTTTTTTACCCGTGGTCTCTCTGAGAAATACAATGCTGCCGAATTAAAATTGTACTTAAGTCAAGTCATAATACAGTCAAAGTCATTATTCATAATTAAAGAATATAAATAAAGAATTACAGGATGAAAAAATCACGAATATATTTGTAACATTGTTAAGAAGTTGTTCAACAAAAACACCTTGTTATCTCTCTGTGCGGTTCTACTGCTTTTACCTAAAGAAATGATTGAAGCGGGGTGAGAATATATTTCTTCTGAATATGCAGAAATTTTCAATATGCAAAAATTATAAATTACATTAAAAAATTTGTTTGCGACCCAAATATATTAACATGATAAGGGTTTTTGGTGTAAGGCACCGCAAAAAAACTTGCGGAAGGATTTCATTAAAGGATTAACAAAGCAATGAATAAAAACACAATTAACATAATCCGACTGTTAAATAAAAACTAATCGACAGCAATCAGATAAGCATTTTAAAAAATACAACTGTAAAACTCTCAAAACAGATTATATTGACTTACGACGCAATTCAACATATTATTGTACAATTAATCACTGGTGAAATTTGATTAGGTCATGCCCTTGAGAAACTATGATAATTTAAACTAATTAATAAGACTGAAGAGATGCTGACGCTACAAGGTTTTTGTTCAACAACTTCTTCTCAATGTTACAAATATATTCATGATTTTCTCATCCTGTGATTCGTTATTTGTATTCTTTAATTATGAATAATACCTTTGACTGTATTATGACATGACCTAGGTACAACTTTAATCCGGCAGCATTGTATTTCTCGAAGGAACAATACCTTCCGCGGTCTACGGGAGGGACTACCATTTTAATTCGTCAGCATGGTATTTCTCCGAGGAACCACGAGTAAAAAAATACCCGTGGTACCTTCCAGGGACTACGGGAGGGACCACGGGTCCCACACGTTTATTTCCATTTATTAGAAAACAGCAAACTGTTAAAGGCACTATTATTATTGACATTCGTTTTCTTTAACAAACCCTTTAAGGCAACTCCTTATTATCACAAAGTTATAAGTTTCAAAAATAAATTGTTTTCGACAAAAAAATAAATAGACTCTTGGACTCTATGCATATTATCAATAAAAAATTATAATTATGTTCTTATACAAATCAATTCCTGCCCAATCTAAACTTTTAGAACATTCAATTTACATATATTAGTGTATCTTCTTTTTCATATACTTAACCCATAAAAATATCTAATTCATTTTCGCTTTTAATTTGGGATTGCCACTTTATAATTCTGTTACAAAGACTTGGTCCAACATGAATAACAATAAAAAATAAGTAATAGAAATCTACATACATTTTCTCTTATCACATTGAACATATACAGACGTTTATCGCTTGCTCTATCGTCATTATCAGCTTAAGTTTATTTGGCAGATAAATAAAAAAATCTGCAGTAGTATAAACATGTTATCTATTTCACAAAAGAAGGAGCAAGTCAGTGTTATGTTAGAATGGAATAAAGACGAAAGGCAATAGAAAATGTGTTTTGGCACATTATTGGGCTTCGAAAAGAAATAATTCATTTTATAATTTGATGACCATATTATAAGCCGTGGACGCCATATACTTTACTTTTATATACGAATACCACCAGTTACCATACCAATAGTTAAATTTCTATACTCAGTATAATCTTTATCAAAGCCCAATAAAAGTAACCGTTTCATGATTATGTACAAACAATAAGACACGGCGACTATATAACATCTATGGCGTATAACTCTGTTCCCTAAGTACCCCATGCACCATAGTTCTCAGCGACTGTGGCTTACAGTATTCTTCGAGCCAGTTGAAAACGCCCGCTGAAAACTCCGCGAAGTTATTCGTAGGCACCGACTCGAATGACTCGAATAGCTTGTCCATTATACCCTGGAACTGAATGAAAAGCATGTTTTTATCTCAGAATGTCAGATTTAGTAAAATATGTAGGCACAATGGTTAAATTATGTTATTCAAACAATAATTGTTGGAATAAATGGTGAGATATAAAGTTGAAACCTTCTAAATACAGATGAATGTATTACTAATTCGTTCCCTTTAGTGAGCTACTGCGTTTTGACGTTCAAAAGTGCCTTTTATGTGCCTATTTGAAATAAATGATTTGACTTTGCGTTGGAATTGAACGTTGACAGGGTTTGTTTACATTTTCATCAGACACTTTTGGTACAAACTATAGATAAAAATATAGTGTACACTGTACAGTGTTTGTGTTTATTGTATTTTCTATTCATATCTTAGTTTCAAAACAGATATCAATTACAAACTTTAAGTAAGTATAATCGTTTGTATAAGTTAAAATAATTGAGTTATGCAATACTGCCTACCAGTTCTGTCATGAAAAATTAAGTTTACCTTTACAAGGAAAATATTTTGTTTATGTTGATAACAATGTTTATTTTTATCTTCTCTTCGCGTATTCCGCAGAGCCTTAAGACTAGAGTCTTCAATCAGTGTGTCCTGCCTGTTATGACTTACGGAGCAGAAACGTGGACAGTCACGATACGACTGGTCCATAAATTCAAGGTCGCTCAGCGAGCTATGGAACGAGCTATGCTTGGAGTCTCTTTGAGGGATAGAATCCGGAATGAGGTGATCCAGCAGAGAACCAAAGTTGTTGACATAGCTCACAGAATAAGCAAGTTGAAATGGCAGTGGGCCGGCCATATTAGCCGTAGAACTGATGACCGTTGGGGTAGACGTGTCCTTGAGTGGAGACCACGAATCGGCAAACGTAAGGAAGGTCGGCCTTAGGTTAGATGGAACGAGGATCTTCGCAGGGTGGCTGGTAGCAGCTGGATGAGAGTTGCCGAGAATCGAGCTAAATGGCGTGTAATTGGAGAGACTTATGTGCAGCAGTGGACTGCTGTAGGCTGATAATGATGATAACATTTTTTTAATTCTGTGATGGTATACAAGTTTAATTATTTGCGAGTTTAGTTATGTTTGAGAACTTGTTTGTTAGGCAAACTTCAATCCTAAGTTGACTGGCTTAAGAATGAAGTTTTGGAAAACCCTTTCCTCAATAGTTCCTAAATATTTTTACCATGACTTTATATTCAGTGGTTTAGGCTATTCTTTGTGTGTCATGCAGTTGATCAGCGTTCACATAACTCTGTTTTGACTAGCGACCCACACCTGCTAATTTGCTGAGATTTTGAGATTTATTTATTATATGCTAGTGCTATATTAATGCAACAGACAAACCTTCCGCAATATATTCTATAAATTATGGTGAAAATCGCATCAAAACCCGTTGAGCAGTTTATAAGAACAACGCGGTCACACGGAGTGCACGAAAACCGTATTTATTTTATAATACGTAAAGATAAATATAGATAACAGTGATATTCTATAGCAATTCCTATGACTACAACGAAGCCCGAAAGTACAGCTATCTTCTAAATAATGCGTAATTTTTATACTTACAACTTGGAATTTATCCTGATCAGTAAGCCTCTGTTCATTATGGCCGGGAACCGAGTGCTGTGCCTTAACAATCTGCTCGTAGTTAGCCTGCATTATGCGCAGTGCCACCACATCTTTACGCAAGGCATTCCGTTCGTCCTCCTGCCTTCGTCGCTGTTGCAGTAAGTATTGGATGTAGTCTATGGATTTTTGGAGTACCTGGAATTATGGTAATGAGTTTTTAATCACTAAAAATACTTTGTGAAATCGAACTTATCTATCCAACTATCCCAATGGTGTTGATGCATTAAAAAAGCTTCCAAGAGTGGCGAGGCCTGAATTTACATCCAGTGGACCCTGGCAGCTCCACTACCACGTAGCTGACTAAATTAGCCAGGTACAGGGCTTCAGAGTATTTTCATAAAGTTCGAACCGATACGAAAGAAGAATGCCGTTGAAAGAACCTATGAATACAATTTTTTTTTCAAACTCAAAACTCAAAGCAAACCAAATAAACCAATTACGCCTGTAATTGGTTTATTTGAAATAAATGCTTTCTTTCTTCTTTTTCTTATTCTTTCTTAAATCTTTCTGCTTGGTTTACTTTTGAATTGTCAAGGGGTCGGTCCGTCTGAAAAATTAGGCTAGTTGCCGAAAACACCTCAAGTAATACTCAACAAATCTGTACAGACTTGTTTAAAAATCATTAACCTTGTTTGACTTTAAAGTTTACTATCACTAATACACTATTTATATTTACTATGTTCGAGGTTAACAAGACATGTGCGTGGACACATGTCAGCAAATTTGTTTGTTATTAAATTAGGCTAACACGATCTGCCACTGGCTTAACACGTGCTTAAAACTTGGCAAGCGATGGTTTCTGTAACTACTCTGCCCTGTAACAAAGTAAGGGGGAACACAATCGACAGGGTCGCTTCGTGCTAATATTGGACACTCGAGGCTTCTGTAAAGAGACCCTGAGAAGGAGGTAGCGTGTAGTCTTCACAAGCTATCGTCCACCCAAGAGTGGGTATTGTGGGAAACAGCTTTGTTTTCCCTACAGGACGTGCCAATATCAACCACCGCTATACATCTTATCGAAGATCCAGCATCTATTTAAAACTAATATACCATATGCTTAAACAGGTGGAAGTATCCTTATTATCCCCAAACCCCCTATCGCCTAAAAACACGCGGATTTTCACACGATAAAAAGCAGATTACATAGATTTGATACCGAAACAACATTGAACCACCTCTCCTTCCTAACTTTGTCAAATTCTAATTTGCCTAGTAACCTATAGCATAATATATCATTTATGATAGCGAACTTAGGTCTAGCACGTGCTTGCCGCATGCTACTTCAAGAGGTGTCACTGGCCTCCATATCAATTCCGCGACAAGACAGCAAAATAAGACTGTACAGTAAAATATCTAGATAGGAATATAACTAGTTAAGCATAACCTTTCATCAAAAAAAAACGACTGAATAAAATATCCGGTATATTAGCTAAGTCAAATGGCGTAATTTTTTTTTTTAAATTACGTTCGTCTAACTTTTAAATTTAAAAGTTATTCGCGTTGAATAAATTATTATGCAACACGAATAACACAGAAAAGGAATTGCAACGATTTATAAATAGCACAGCAAATTTTACGCAAGCAAGCTACATCGTAATAACGCAATATAGTCAATATTGAGTATTGATTAGTAGCAAGGTCTGTAACACAAAATTGTGAGATAACCTTCGCCATATAAATACGAACTGATAAGAAACTTACGGCTGCTTTACTTGGCTTGTACCCTGATGCGTCGGTCTGCTGGCAAGTCGGCACTAAGTCCTGAAGAGAATCGTAGCCCTTCTTTATGGCATCCCTTCTTTTCTGTTCTGCCTGGAACAAAAAAAAGAACATTGTAACGCTACTACTCAATCTATGTTTTTATCGTGCATGCAGTGATTGGTTTGCCAAAAAAGCTCCTTCGACCAAACCTTGACAAGTATTTGCTCTTCACTGCGTCCTTTTTTTACAGGAAGATGTCGTCTTAGCTTAGCGTTTATCTTCGACTATTCTGTTACCCTTACGGTCAGTTATATCAACCACTTACAGACCAAAAACCCTAGAGTATAATTATGACACTGGAGAATGCGCAATATTCTGATATACGAGTTCACATACTCTATACTTTTGCCATGTATCCTGATGGTTCCTTGCTGCTGCTCAATGCTGTTTGTCATCAGTTTTGCTTTCTCCTTGTCCATTGATAGTCCTACTTGAATGCTTCCTTCTGCAAGCTCTTGCAACATCTTTTGTAGTATGAGATGGTTATCAGAAATTAAGACTAAGTCATCTGCAAATCGAATCTTCCATTAATATAATGCCATATTCTTGCCAGTCCATGGTTCTATATACCTCATCCAAGACTGCCGAGAAGGTCTTCGGGGTTAATGGGTTGCCTTATCTTACTCCTTTAAGAATCGGAAATTCTTCTCCTACAGTTTCGAGTTTTATTTGAGCTGTAGAATTTGTGTATATATTTTTAATGATTCGGATATACTTCTGTTCTATCCCTTGGTGTTTTAAAGCTTTCCAAATGCTGTTGTGGTCCTAATGACCTAATGAATCAAAAGCTTTACTATAGTCTACGAATGCTAGGAAGCTATACGATTTTTTTGTATTCTTGTTTTTTCTATTAGTTGTTTATTTGAAGGCATGTGGTCTGTCGTTGAAAAACCTGCTCTGAAACCTGCCTGTTCCTCGGGTTGCTGTTCGTCGAGTTTTACTAATGTTTTTTTTTTTTAAACACTTTGTACTTTGAAATTAAACTTTCGTTTTTGTCGCCTTTTTGGTGTATTAGTACTAGTACAGCCTTGGTCCATTGGGCAGGAATATTTTCAGAGGTCAAAAGTGTATTGAAAAGATACCACATTAAATTTCTTGTAGGTTTTCAGGTGAGATTGTTTTAAGAGCTTCATTAGTTACGTAATCAGGGCCTGGCGCTTTCCCATCGTTTTGCGTATGGATTGCAAATTCTATTTCCGATTTTATGGTGGAAAGTCTTCATTATCGTTGGCTAAAATTATCGATTTCTTCTTCTTTGTGTTGGATAGAGTACAGGTTTCTGTACTAATCGCTAGTTGCTGACATGATGAGCTTTCTAGCGGTTTGAATTCTTCTAAACTTGTTCTTTATGCAAGTGATCCAGTATTTTTTATTACCTAGTTCTTTTAAGGCTTTTCTGATGCCTCCTGTTTTTGCTATGTGGTTGTTTATGCCTTGTATTTTTTTTAATATTTATTTCCTTTTTAAGGCTGCGACTATTTCTTTGCTAATTTTAGTCATTTCTGCCTTTGACCTTCTTCCGTTTAAACAAGTATTTTCTTAGTTGAAGGAGCATTTTTGATGTTTTGCTGATGGTCTTTAACTGTTTGTTTCTGTTTTCTTTTTACGAAAGCTTTATCGAGGAATGAATCGTACAGATATTGTATTTCACTTGTGGCTTGACTAGACTCTTGCGATGGCTTGCTAAAGTTTATTTGTAGATTTCTTGACGTTCCTTCAAATTATGTTCTGGTTTTAGGAGGATCGTTAACGTGCAGTGTTACTCTCACCATTTTATGGTTAGTACTGAAGTTTAAGCAGTTGATTATGCTCACATCATGGAATGGTTTGGGGTAGTTTGTTGCTATGTAGTCTATTTCATTTTTGTACTTTTTGTCAGGGGAGGACCAAGTGCAATGTGTTTTGGATTATTTTTAAAGAAAATGTTCAAGTATGGTATGATTCAAACTTAATGGCGGCTGTGAAGTGCGCTATTCACTGCGCAGTGCCTCACCCCTCATCCCCGCTGACACGTGAATTGGTTACTGCGCAGAGACTTGCCTCATGTTACGAGCCGCCATTAAGTTTAAATCGTACTTTAACAAAGGTTATTTTCCAGTACTAGGTCTATCATTCTCTGCCCATTGTTATTTCTGTTACTTATACCGAACTTGTTAATGACTCTATGCTCGTAAGGTTTCTGTGTTCCTATTTTTCCATTGAAATCCTCCATGACTAAAACTTTTTTGTGTGTATTTTGAAGTTTTTGCTAGTTCTTTGTAGAATATGTATTTGTCTTGTTTTTTTGCCATCTCTGTTGGGGCGTATATTTGTTCGTCCACATACCTATCCCCAATCCGCAGCGGGAGATGTCTACGCAGTCCATCCGCTTTCCGTGCAATAAAGGAAGAAGGAGAGAGAAAGTGTGAGGAGAAAATGGCATGCCAACACAAAATTTATTGGGACCAATATCTCGGAGAAGCTGCTCCGGATATTAGTCCCAATAAATTTTGTCCCACCTTAGGCCCACTTTCACCACAAATCATTAAATGAATTTAGCGCTAAACGGGTTTAGAATATCATCGAGACAGAATGATGTACACACATCAACACGGTCTAGGGATATTTCATACTCAATTAAATAACTCGAAAAGTACTGGCCGCATGGGAATCTTTTATATACCGATTTGTTTGTAATTTATCTCAGACTAATTCCAAATTCCAATTTTTGAAAATTCTTTTGTTTCGGTGGCATAAAAATGTCTTGATGTGTAGGAGAGGGAATTTTCATTTGTGCGAAATTTAGAAAACAATACGAATTACGTTTAGTTACAGTTTTTTTTCATTTTTAAACGAAAGATAAAGTTAAAATTGAGGTATTGTAGCCATGCAACGCCAACATTTGACGAGGGCGGAGATGTTACGAGCTGTGGGAATGCTGGAAGCTGGGTCTGTTCAGCGTAATGTTGCTGAGGCCATAGGGACCCACCAAAATGTAATTTCAAGATTGTGGACACGCTATCGTGCCACAGATGAAGTAGCGGAGAGGCACCGGGGGCCAAGTCGCATCACTACCCCCAGACAAGACCGATTTTTGCAAATTACTGCGCGAGCTCAACCAAATGCAACGGCGACTCAATTGGTCCAAAGGCTGCGAGTGGAACACCAAGTGCTTGTAAGTGACCAAACTGTAAGAAGGCGACTGCTTGAAAGCAATCTACGCTCTCGTAGACCACTCCGGGTCCCACCTTTACGGAGAGGCAATCGTGGACGACGATTAAAATGGGTTCGGAACCACGTGGACTGGGGCCGTGAGCAATGGTCCAATGTGCTGTTCACGGATGAATCCAGGTTCGGCTTCCATCCAGATTCACGACGGACGCGTGTTTGGCGAGTTCCTGGACGATGGAGCCGTCTTCAGAACCCTCAGGAAGTTCACCCATACCAAGGAGGAACAATTATGGTTTGGGCAGGAATTCGTCTTGAGGACGGACGGATCTCGTTTGGGTGCGGAGCAATATGACGGCAGAACGATACGTCCAACAGGTGCTGGGGCCCGTAATCTTGCCCCACAGAACACAAATGGGGCAAGATTTCCTGCTCATGCACGACAATGCCCGGGCACACACGGCGAGAACGGTAGCAGCATGGTTACATACACACAATGTTAGGGCCTTAGACTGGCCTGCTCAATCGCCAGATCTAAATCCCATTGAGCATGCGTGGGATATGCTGCAAAGAAGAGCTCTGAAGGAAGTTCCTGAAAATCTGGCTACAGAAGATTAACTTTTTGCGCACCTCAGAAGGACATGGGACAATATTCCGCAGCAAGACATTGACAACCTTATTCTGAGCATGCCGAATCGTTGCCGATGTGTTATGAACATCATGGGCGCTTTCTCAGACTACTAACTTCAAGTTTATAAACACAAATTAAATGATTTTTCTATTTTTTTCAGTTTTTACTCACAAATTAAAAGTTAATTCATATACGGTTTCCGTCTATGCTTCATTTTTTTTCCATAAAATCCTGAAATTTTAATCTAAGTACCTTAACCATTATAAAAAAAAATGGTAGAATATTAAATAACGTATCTTTTAAATATATACATGTCATATAAATAATTAACACATTGATAGTAATTTGCTTTTTAAAAAATATCCCTAGACCGTGTTGATGTGTGTATTATATGTTTAGCATTTTTTTATTTGTGGTGCAAGCGTTAGTCAGTTTTTGGCGTAAAAGGCGACACTGGCAGGTATTAGAAGAGAAAATAAATAAAATAAAATAAAATTAGAAAAAGTGCCAAGTCCATGTGGATCTTGTTCACATAATTTATTCATATTATTCATCTTTTCTATTTTTATGTATGGGTTTATTTATTTGTATAATCTAATGGATGGATGGATTCATAAAATGGTCTTTTCTAATTAATACGGGGGCATTTGAAATATACATGTATTTTACATGTTATTTTCAATGCTACTCAGGGGTGGTCCTGTATAAATTTTATTAACTTTACTTAATACACATTTTTTCCACATAGTGTATGTCACTGTTATTTACATAGCAAGTAGTGGTATACGAATTTGTGTGGGATTCCATAACTTAGGTTAGCATAACTAAAAAGTGAAATAATAAAAACTTTTTTACAAAAAGTAAACAATACTTAATCAACTTCCAAAGAAAAACATCACAAAGTCGGTGGCGAAAAAACGAAAAAATTAAACCAAAGACATCAACTTTTTTTTTGGAAGTTGGTTTTTTTTTTACTAAAAAACTTTTTTCTTTTCTAATTTGATGGATATATTCATATTTGTTTTATTAGGTGGATGGATATTTATAATTGTTTATCTTTTGTTAATAAATGGATAGATAGTTTATAGTAAAGTTTTACCTGAGTATGGGCTTCTCGCCTCCTTTCCTTAAAACTAAGTGCGGACGCCTTGTTGTCACCACTATCATCTTCATCTTCTGTAATGTCAAAAAGAGTTACAAAAAAATTATAACAATCAATTTAATCCGTATTCATATTTGCAATGACCATAGTAAACATAAGAAAAGAAGTTATAAGAGTACACAGTGTTTTACTGGGCCAGCATTTCAGCAAGCTGTTTACAATGTGGAAACACAGCAATACAACTCAATCTGTAATGTTCTCATGATGTGAGTAGGTTTTGGAATTTACATAATAATATGGGTCAGAGGGTCGTCTCAGGGGCGGCATTTCACATAAGTGGACAACAATTGAGTTTTAAGTTAGCTATTTATAGAAGGCACTTATTTACATAAAGTATTTTTATGTTGCATCTGATAACAAAGATCACAAAGATGTTCGGGTACAAGATCTGAGAAATCTTCAGGTCTTAATGGTTTCAGTCTTTAGAGATTTATGATTAGATTTGAGACTGATGAGAGTCCATTATCAATACAATTTAAGATTAATAAGTAATACTTTGTTCTTTCACTTACCTGTGTTCTGGTTTGACGACGACGGTGTCTGGTGTATATTTTGGATTGAACCATTGCTACCACATCGAGGATACATTATAAAAATATTTATTTACTAAAAATCTGCTGATAAACTAATCTATGAAATGATAGTAAGAACTTAAAACTAAAATTGAATTAAAACTAGGTTAGCGATGCAAGCAAGAAACTAAAAATCAACATGACACTATTTAAAGAATTTGCATATTGATATAAATTTAAAGCGCTGCTTGTAAACAATTACGCACTTTATTTTCACCTCGCTATTCCATTCCGTTCCATTGATTCCATGACAATTAATGGAATGACGACAGATGACATAACAATGACAATTGACATTCAAAGTCAAAAATAACGTCAAATTGACAAAGATTTGCGCAAACGGTGTTGTCAGCCCTAAAACTCACTATTATATTATAAAGATTTGTGGGAGACAAGTGCCTTATAATAAAAGGCGCAAGCTACGTGTGTGTGTTTAGAAACATGTAACGTTTTGTAGCCTTAAGCCCCGCAAAGCCCCCGGTTCTGACGGAATCACCAATAAGGTGTTCCAACTTTTCCTTGCCCACCTGATCATGCTAATGACCACCATCTTCAATGGTGCCATGAGCAATAACATCTTCCCCCAAGCGTGGAAACAGGCCACTGTCATCGGTATTCCCAAGCCGGGCAAGCCTAAATCTGCTCCCTCCAGCTACCGCCCCATCAGTCTACTCAATGTCCTCGGCAAAATCTACGAGAGGCTTATTTATAATAATAATAATAATAAGTTTGTGCATGGGCGAGCCGTATCCGGCGGTATAAGCGGCGGGTTGATCGGTACACGCAGAATCGCATGTTCCAGAGCGATGAGCGATGGGTGTATAGAGCTTGGGAGCGACCTGAACAAAATGTGACGGACGAGTGCCGCCCGGATGATGCCACCACGAGTACATTCTGTCGCAGCATCTGGTCAGTGCCGGTCTGTCACGTTGAAGCTGACTGGATACGGGATGTCGGGCGGGCGTATGAAACTGTACCAGAAATGGATGCAGTCCTAATTACGCTATTAGACGTCGCCAGAGCAGTCCGTCCGTTACCGAATTGGAAATCACCGGGACCGAACGGATTGCACAACTTTTAACAGTTATCTTTAGAGTCTGGGTCGCTTCCGCAGTTTCTAACAACAGGCGTTACCCACCTCCTCCATAAGTCAGGTAGTCCCACGGATCCCAAGAATTATAGACCGATCACTTGTTTGTCGACGGTGTATAAACTTCTTACATCCATTTTGAGAGCGAAAATTAATACGCACATTGAAAGTAACTCGATTATGTCGGCCTCTCAAAATGGATGTAGGAACGGGTCCCGCGGTACTAAGGAGCTACTCCTCACCGATATGGCCATTAGCCAACAGGTTCGTCGATCCGGCAAGGATCTCTCGACATGCTGGATAGATTATAAGAAGGCCTACGACTCGGTGCCACATACATGGCTCATGAGGGTGCTGGAGTTGTACAAGATAGATACAACTCTACGCACCTACCTTAGATCGTGTATGGGGTAATGGAGAACGGTTCTTCGCTATCCAGGGTGTCGACAGATCCAGGCGAATGATGAGCCTGTATGGAATAAACGGGGAATATTTCAGGGCGACAGTTTGAGTCCACTTTGGTTCTGCTTAGCCCTGAATCCTCTAAGCACACTACTGGAGGATTCAGGTCTAGGCTACCGGTTGAGGAGAGGTGGTCAGGTCATATCTCATCTCCTCTACATGGATGACTTGAAACTCTTTGCCCCCAAGAAATTGCAAATGATGGAGCTACTGAAGGTAACTGAAACTTTCAGTAGCACCGTCAGGATGGAATCTGGTGTGGACAAATGTGCAGTCATGCATGTAAAGCGAGGTGAGATTATGGAACCCGAGGGAATTCAACTTTCGGATTCCATACACTTTAGATCCCTCTCTTCATCCGAAAGCTATAAGTATTTGGGTATGTCAGAAGCGTTAGGCATCAATGTTGCTGACATGAAGCAATCGCTGAAGGAGCGGTTCTTTGGTCGCCTGAAGAAGGTATTAATTAGTCTTCTTTCAGGCGGAAACAAGGTGCGCGCCTTCAACGGTTGGGTCATGCCAGTATTGATGTACTCTTTCGGCATACTCAAATAGACTCAGACCGAACTCGTCGCCCTGGATAGGAGGGTCCGTACACTGCTCACCGCAAACCGGATGCATCACCCACGATCATCGGTGATGAGACTGTACATACCGCGGAAGTACGGGGGTCGAAGCTTTTTAAATGCAAAGACCCTCCACAACCACGAACTGTGCAGTCTCAGGGAATATTTTTTAAAAGCCGAAGTGGGTATGTACCGTGATGTGGTAGCAGTGGACAAGGGCCTCACCCCGCTTTCCATGGCTAAAGAGAACTGGCGCAAACCTGTGGTACTTACTACCGATGACCGCAAGGAAGTATGGCAAAGCAAGGAGCTACACGGACGCTTTTATCGGGCTCTTCACGAGCCCGGTGTAGATTTGTTAGCGTCCGTATCCTGGCTACATTTTGGTGACCTTTTCGGGGAAACTGACGGTTTCGTCTGTGTTTCTCTCTTCAGAGAAACAGGACATAATTGAATCTAATAACAGATGAGCTGTTCATCAATTTAAACCATTTGAACTCAGATTAAGTATGTCTAGAGTCGTATAATAGGCATGGTTCATGTTTATAAAAACGTTGTTAGGTATCTGAAAATCATTTCGAGGAATTGGTGACTGATTTCTGCGGATCTAAATATTTAAAAATATTCTGAAAATTTAAATGTCTGTTTTACAAATAAAATAAAATAATACCCTTGTTTTCATGTTTTTACTCTTTATATAAATCCCTCCCTCTCTGAAATTAAAAATATTTAAGTACTTTATTGATTCTTCTTAAAAAACTTGGCAGCTCAACCTTTGCCATTTATAAAGGACTCACAGTCCTTTATAAATGGCAAAGGTAGATAAATCATAAATTACATTTATTTCTATAAATGGGTTCAAAAAACACTTTTACTCGTCAAAATAAATTTATGTTTTTAAAACAGATATGTTCAGTGTTTCCTAACTGATTACTCTGAGAAGAACGACCGAAACAAAGTCATAGGTCACAGTCTTTTATAAAGTCCAGACATAATCTTGGTCAAGCCATATGAGGACCATGCATGTTAATGTAGTATGCCTTTTTTATTAAATTTTTTTGGTGAGACATCATCAATTGACCTCTCCCGCTCTGGGCGGAGCGGGAGGGCGTGTCAAACTCTTACTGACTAAAACCCACCCGTGTTCCTTCAGTTGCCTGTGCGCCAGGGCCACGGTAACTCTTTCTAACAATCTGCGACCCCGGCTGACATCGGCTCTATCGGACCCCGTCAATTATGTTGACATCTCTTTGAAGCGCGCGTGGAACACAACGCGCCGTCGACCCGGGCCTGGTCCTTACTGGACGGCAAGCTGTCCATTGCTCGCCGTCCGCAAGCCCGCGCCTACGGTGGCCGGGAGTCGGCTATCGACTCCCGACGCTCAGAGTGTCTCCTCCTGCGGCGACTAGGGGTGTGAGGGCGCAACGATTGCCTCACCCTCACGCGCTCCGCCTCCTCCCTTGCGAGCATTACTACTTCGCAGAAGGAGGTGACGGCTTCCCATTCCCTCTAGCTCCGTACCATGGCCTGGATCAGGGCTGGACGCGAGAGATCGCCGCTGCCAATCTCCACCACGAGGACACGGCGGTGCTCCGCTCAAGCCTCTTCAAGGCAGCCCCGGCCCGCTCCAGTCTGGGAGCCAAACGTCGGAAATGCTCAACAAAATTCCACCGGCTGTCGAGGACGACACCCAGGTATTTCATCGTCGACTCGACGCCGATGTGAACCCCTTCTGCCGTTATTTGGGAACCTGACAGTGGATGCAGGTTAATGCCTGAGATGGTCTTTTGAGGAGAGAACCATACAGATTTGAGTGGACCTCAAGTCCCTCAGACAGATGCATTCAATGTCGTTGTACATGTTAAATGCGAGGCATCTTGGGGGCTCTACGTTTGTATAAAGTGATTATAGGTTATTCGGTATTATTATTATAGGTATTTTGATTTCTGTTGATTCGATTTCAGAAAAAAATATATACAAAAAACAAAAGTACAGTCGCCAGCACATCAACTTACCACAAACTGTCAGATTTCCTCTTTCCATTTTGAACCTAACCATCAAAATTTTAAGGTTTAAAATCATTTGGAGAATTTTGACAGTTTCATGTAGCTTGACCTGCCGGCGACTGTACAAATATGTACAAAATGTGATAGGGTGATATTTCTTTTTTGCTCTCAAATATAGAAAATGGAAAATGGAACTTAAAAATATTTTGGTGATTAGATTTACCTAAATTAGGTATATGGGACGGTTTATGTGTAAGTAGTTTTATTTTTATTTAACTGACCCGACAGTCGTTGTCGACTGTCCTGTCCAAATTTCAATAATTCATACAAAAATTCCATAGACAAAACCATTTTCCCTTTTTCAATTTTAGGGCATTTTATCCAATAGTTGTTTCTTAAGGGGGATGCGCCAAGGTAGCCCGTGAAAATCAAATTTTGTTACGTTTTTTGCAATTTGCAGTTCAGTATCAGGTTGCATGGTGATCTTAATTTGATTCGCGACCATATCAACTAAGGCTTTACAGAATTATAATCATTAGAATCAGCAATACAACTCCTTAAGTTAGAATTGCCCTCAAATGTCATGATTTCATGAAATAGTTATTCAATAGGGTAATATGAACTTATAGAGATGTATTGCTGATTCCAATGATTATAATTCTGTAAAGCCTTAGTTGATACGGTCGCGAATCATATTTTAATCAAAATACAACCTAACAGTGACCTGCAAATTGCAATAAAAACTTTTTTACAAAAAAACAACCGACTTCCAAAAAAAACACTAAAAGACGTGAAAAATAACTTTAATTTCGGAAGTCGGTGTCTTTGGTGTTATATTTTCGATTTTGGCCACCGACTTCCGAAATAAAAGTTATTTTTCACGTCTTTTAGTGTTTTTTTTGGAAGTCGGTTGTTTTTTTGTAAAAAAGTTTTTATTTTTCACTTTTTAGTTGCGGTACCTACCCCACACAAATTCGTATACCACTTCTTGGTGTGTAAATAACAATGACAGGAAATGATTAACACATCATCCATATAAACTACGTGGAAAAATATGCAGTATTAAGGATAACTCAAAAACTACTGGTCAGACCCGGATCAAATTTAAATGGGACCACATGTAAAGCACCACCTATCAAATAAAAAAAGAATCATCCAAATCGGTCCACCCAGAAAAAAGTTATGAGCTAACACACATAAAAAAAAAAAAAAAAAAAACATACAGGGGAATTGAGAACCTCCTCCTTTTTGTGAAGTCGGTTAAAAAACGTAACATAATTTGAATTTCGCGGGCTACCTTGAAGGTTCCGCCTTAAATACCTTATTCGAACTACAACGCTTCTTCAGCCGTTCATAGGTGATGCGCTTATCAACGACCAGCATTTAATTTTTATATATAATTTAATTATGAGGAGTATTACAAAAATGTACATAGATGCATGATTTTCTCGTTAAAATTAAATACTATTCGTTAGTATAAATAACAAGGTTGTGCCAAGGTTGCTGATGAGGTTAAGGGTGATGACCAGGTTTACGCTCGCGCTGCATGCTGGTGATCGGGATACCCGTTGCCTTGGATGCGTTCTAAAGGTTGCGGAAGTGATAATGATGACGTCACGCTGAAATAGGTGCACGTAGGCTACGCTGACGTTCATACGTAAAGCTTTTATAATAATAAGTCTTATTATATAAATTTCAGTCGCTTTTTGTCGAAGCTAATTAAACAACATTTCACATAATATCTAAAGTTCCCATGAAAACTTATACTGCGGTGGATCAAGATCGTTTAGTCGCCGCAATCGCAACATCATGGTGCGAGCGAGTGAAAAGATGTGAAAGATGGTATCGCTGACGTAACTAGCCGCGCATTAGGTGCATAAAAATACCTAAGTTAGCATAGCGCTGAAATGTAAGAGGACTCATTTAAAGAAGATAATAAAACATCGTAAGATTGTTACTCAAGTCTTTTGCCATAAAATCTAATTTTACAGCAGCTATTGTGGTATACATATATTCAGTCTAAACCAACCGATTTTTTAAATTAATTTTTTATTGTAAATTAAAACTAAAATCCGGAATCGCGTCGCGTCTCACCATCGCGTCATAATCTTGGTCAAGCCATATGAGGACCATGCAGGTTAATGTAGTATGTCTTTTTTATTGAATTTTTTTTGTGTGGGAAATCATCAAATGACCTCTCCCGCTCTGGGCGGAGCGGAAGGGCGTGTCAGACTCTTACTGACTAAAACCCACCCGTGTTCCTTCATTTGCCTGTGCGCCAGGGCCACGGTAACTCTTTCGAACAATCCGCAACCCCGGCAGGCATTGGCCCTATCGGACCCCGTCAATGATGCTGACATCTCTTTGAGGCGCGCGTGGAACACGACGCGCCGTCGACCCGGGCCTGGTCCTTACCGGACGGCGAACTGCCCGTCGCTCGCCGTCCGCTAGCCCGCGCCTACGGTGGCCGGGAATCGGCAATCGACTCCCGACGCCCATTGTTTCTCACCCTGCGGTGACTAGGGGCGTGAGGGCGCAACGATTGCCTCACCCTCACGCGCTCCGCCTTCTCCTTCGCGAGCATTACTGCTTCGCAGAAGGAGGTGACGGCTTCCCATTCCCTCTCGCTCCGTACCAAGGCCTGGACCAGGGCCGGTCGCGAGAGATTGCCGCCGCCGATCGCCGCTACGAGGACACGGCGGTGCGCCGCCCAAGCCGGGCAGACCTCCACCGTATGCTCCACCGTGTCCTCCGGTCGATCCACACAATGATAACACCCGGGCGTTTCCTCCCGCCTTATCCGAAACAGGAACCTCCCGAAACAGCCATGTCCGGTAAGGACCTGCGTCAGGCGGAAGGTGAGGACGCCGTGGCGCCTCTCAAGCCACTCCTCAAAGAGGGGACTTACCACCGCAATTGTGGCGTGCCCAGCGCTGGGTTGCGACAGTCGCTTTAAGCGCTTAACGGGGCTGCGCTAAGGTAGCCCGAAAATTCAAATTTTCTTACGTTTTTTGCAATTTGCAGGTGAGTATCAGTTTATAAGTTAATCTAAATATGATTTGCGGCCGTAACAAATATTTATTAATAGAACTAAAGTCATAAAAATCATCAATACATCTCTCTTAGTTCATATTACCCTATTGAACTAACTTACGGAGTTGTATTGCTGATTCTTACCATTATAATTATGTAAAGCCAAATTTGTTACGGCCGCAAATCATATTTTAATCAATATACAACCTGACACTGACCTGCAAATTGCAGAAAACGTAAGTAAATTTTAATTTCGCGGGATTCTTAGCGCATCCCCCTTAAGTTAGGCGTGAAACGTCAGTTAGTTATCTGAGGTGTGCTAAGCATAGCCTGACGAATGAAGAACTTAGTTCATTCGAAATCGTATTCATTCACTCATTTCATCCGTGTCTATTCCATGATCTATGTATCCAAGTAAAAAAAAGAATATTTTTTGTGAAAGCGTAGCGCATTTGTGACTACTGCGTCTAATTATAATTTTGTTTTTGAAGATAATCACGATTTAATTAACAAAAGATGTGCATGAATTCTTCAGTGGGTGAATTGTTTGCAATATTATGATAGTTTCAATATGCAATCCGTAAAAATCATACTTAATTTCTCAAGCGATTAGGTACCGATCTAGTCATCCATGGCCACCATTTTAGAATTTACTCGGTGGTGCTCTCAAGTAATTTATTTTTGTTGTATGAAAAAGATGCAATGGTTTTATTGAAACTGTAACTATTTTGGCCATTAGTTCTTTACCTTTTTGTTTAAATAAGTCACGGATTGCATTTGTAACAAGAAATCGTATATTTTTGAATTTTATGAGAGTGACTCCATATACTAGCTTAGTTTTCAGGAATATCTAAGTGAAGACTAAATTGGTGGCAAAATGGTGTCGACGAGGCAAATGAGCAGCGTCGGTGGTAGCAATGGATGTAGTGACGGTGCAGGTCCCTCTCACGCGGAGCCCGTGGCGGTGTCCCGCGTCACTCGTCACTCCAGCACCTTGATGCCGGGAGGTTCCTCGCCCCACGCTAGTACCTCCAAATGCCTTTTAGTGCCTGCCCCCAAGACTTACACTACAACTATACTTGATTTGCCAGTTGAAGTCATTGAGAAGATTATTGGCTATACGGGCTTCAAAAGTGTCTCACAAATTAGAATGGTTAATATTTTTATATGGTTGATTACTCTTAAGCATTTAGGCAGAAACAAATAATTGCAGTACTGGGTTTTGTATTAGATTATTTTTTTCTTTTATTGAAATGATTACTATCATTTATTAACATGTACATGAAGTTTTCCCATTTCTATAGCATTAAGACCAGCTAATGTCTAAACCTTCTTTTAAGTAAGATAATTGATAAAACTACATATTGAATTCGAACAGACTTCCGATGTAAGCAAGATTACATTCAATATGAATTTTAAATTTCCAATTGAATTTCTATTAGGTTGTGAACTTACTGTTTAGTATTTTAATATTTTGTGGAATAATAATGTTTTCTTCCAATGCTTAGCTATTCTTTCACCAAAATAGATAGGTACTAATTCAACCTTAAAATGTTAGTCACTTAGACCATGTATGTGTGCATTATTTTCCTGTTGTGCTTACTGACATACATTAAAAGCATTGGTATACCTAATCTACAACATACAGTTTTGCTGATGTAATTTTGAGAAGTAACTTCTTGCATTCAAAGTTTCATGTAATTTAGCACTCCCTATTATATTAGTAATAGCTGTGTCTTCACATGAATCACGGTAAGCCATTGGTCCTGGCCGACATTCATGGATCTTTGACAATTGTTACGGATCCTCGGAAGCCTGAAAGTCCGACAACCAGTCTTACCAAAGGCTATCAGATTACCCAGTTATTGGGTTGTGGAGGTCAGATAGACAGTCGCTCCATGTAAAATATTAAGCTGCATCTGGTTAGACTGGAAGCCAACCCAACGTACTTGGGAAAAGGCAGGCAGATAATGATGTCTTCACAGGATTCAGTTCTCATTTTATTTGCAGGTTAACCGTCAGTTCAATTCTGTATGTAGCAGTTTATTGAACTCCACATTTCAACGGTTACAAAACCAGATGTTGCATAGATTTCAATCAATCAAAGCTAAGATGCCTCGCCGAGAATCTGCCCGTAGGAGTCACCCTCTGGCTTGCGAGTCGGACATCATTGAAACTTTGCACATGAGACTAAGTCTTCTACAAATGACTTTTGGAAAACACATTGAGAGGAAACATTGCTGTTTCTTCCCAGGAGAGGTAAGCATCTTTTCTTTAGATAAGTAGGTAACTTTAATTTTGATATAAGCTTATTGGTTTCTACTTGTTCAAGTTATTAAACGATTAAGCCACAGATTCATTGGGGATTTGGGTCTTAAAACCTGCAGAGATGGTCATATTTATTTTAGAGAATTTGTCATCTCTTATCTTTTCTGTCATACTGGTATTTTAACCCTGGCTGTCCTGCTAGTAAAATGGAGTTGTGTTAGTAAGTACTTATAGTATTCTTAGGTCTCTTATTTTTATATCCTAACAGGAGCATTCAATGTTCAGTATTCAATTTTGAGCAGTAAAAGTGGTTATTTTCTTAAGGTATTGACTAAGTTATCTACTTCTAATGAACCTACAATTTAAAAGTTTAGTTGATTATGTCAATTGACTGGTATGAGTTTTTGAAATGCTTGAAGTTATTTTTATACCATAACGGTATTTATTCAATGTTGAGCAGTAAAAGTGGTTGTTTTCTTAAGTTATCAACAAAGTTATCTACTATTATTACACCTAAAATTAAGAAGTTTAGTTGTTTATGTGAACTGATTTGTATGAATATTTGAAATGCTTGAAGTACTTGAAACTTTAGTAAGTTCAGAAAACACAGAAGTGTGAATCATGGGTTAATCATGTGGTTCATGTAATTGTATTGGTAATTATTAGTTGTAATTATCTGTACCGGTTTGTGCAATGTGAATACTGATTAGGCTGAATTGCATGCATATTTTTTTTGTCTTGTGAATATATCTAACACATGGTTAAAACTAGCAGCTGCCTATCCACCTAATGACCTAAGCATGTTTAATAAAAAGACGTTTATAATATTATAAAATTTATTAATAATACGAAAAGAGTTTCGCGTCCTTCGAAAGGAGAGAATTTCCAAACGAGTCTCGTAGGCGTGAAGGCTCCTGCACACAGGCGCGACGCGACAGCACGACACAAAGGCGCCGCTCGTCGCGTGGTACGCGGTGCCTTTGTGTACGCTGTCGCGTCGCGCCAGTGTGTACGAGACTCGCCTCGAAAATTACACTCATCAGTGAGAACCAATAATTCACCCAAGATCATGTCATAGAGACTTCTCAGGCGATTTTCTCGAACTGCCATGTGATTCGAAAATTCAAAATAGGTAGGTACAAGTTTTTGTTTACGGTTCCAAACTTCAAAGCCGATTTGATTCTCGCTTTACCTTACGCGGGTGGTGTAAGTAAACACGAGTCAACTTAATCTCCTTTCGATAATCGCTTATTCGAGGTAAGTAACTCCTCGTGTGAGTGTCAATGAGCCTTAAGTCCGCAATCGTGCTACCACGGAGGTGACTTCGCGGTTTTTACGCAATGCTTTTTGCTCATGTTTTCTATACATACCTAGGTACCTACCAAGCTAAAGTACGCGCCGCGGTCGCTGTTGCGGCCTTTTTCATTTTGTTTCTTTGTCAGCACATCCTAAATTTAAGAAAGTAGAAACGAATTAGATGTTGCTATTGTAATTATTGTTCGAGTTTCGTACAATTAACAATATAGATCGATTTTAAAACGTCACTCCAGGGTCTTCTAAATATTTTTAGCTTACGTAACTATGTAGTTACATATCTTACCGTTGATATCGTAGGTAGAACTAGAATCTGTTTATCACAAAGAGTGGGCCGCCGCTGTTTACTGTGGAGCCATTTCTTTCTAACTTTGACAGACCTAATAGTTTTGGATTTCGGTAGCCCCTAGCAGGGGTCTTGAAAGCCTGGAGCAGGGCTGGATTAGCCTCGGAGCAGGTGTAGCAAATGCTACAGGCCCCGCACGGGCCTTGGACCTACCAAAAAACAAACATACTAGGTACGATAGGTCCAAAGGAATATGAATGGTCAAAAGAAATTAACCTCTCCGAGGCGGGTTGCTAAAAATCTATTTCTGTATGAATTGTTGAAAGAACGTCTCTGAGGCAGGGTGCTATGATTTTTTATTTGTAAAACTGGTGTTTTATTTTATCTCCTCATTTTTAGCCCTTGGTGTGTGCCCTTGGGTTGTGGAATTTGCTATACAGGCGTCACAGAAAATGCAAACAATTTACTCTGGCGACATCGATCAATTTATACTTTATGAATGCATCAAAATGCAAACTGATTTTTACTTAATTCAGAGAGTAAAAATAACGTTGTCTCTTGTGGTCTGGTCTAAAAATAGACTCCCAAATCGGCTACTGCGTTTACGGGACGGTAGCACGTGTATCGTACTACGTGGCGTCAAAGGAAAATGTGCCATCAGTCACTTACGATAACTAATCTAACTGCTGAGCTTGCTGCCTGACATAAAACCACTGATGAGGTTTAGTCACTTGCTTTTTAGTCCATGCTGCAAGCAATAATTTTGTTTCCCAAGCAACTGTTAACAGCTTTTATAGGTAATTTAAGGTTTGTTTTAAAGTTTTAATTACCGAAAATGATGATTACGTAACGGTTTGCATAAGAAAAACAGGGTTCAGCCGCGGGCTACGGTGCACCTTGGTGGGAGGATAGCAACCAATTTTAGAACGCAGTTGCTTGGAAACATAACTACTTAACCAACACTACCAACCAACCATGGGCATGAATAACGAATACGCGTCTACTTTAGTACTTCAGCTACTTTTACAAGTCTACTAGATTCGGAAACCATCTCAAATATCCGTGCTTCCAATCCAATTGTTAACTTCCAAATTCGGCGACATCGTGCTACACCAACAGCGTTATCGAAAGAAAAGATAAACCAACGTCAAACCACAGAAAACGTGCACAAAAATAGCGTAACAAGATAGTAATAGTGGATATCTAACCGCCGAATTCCTGTAGTAGCATTTTGTGTGCTAGAACCATACTATTAGCTACCGGGTAGGTGCCTAGCTAGTAAAAAGATACGAACTGCTTTTATTATTCTCTATTTTGCCAGGAACCACAGCTTGAATGCTTCGAATCTCTTGGTTTAGTTCATGATAATACGACATGGTCAGAAAATGAGATGTCACCAAACAGGTTATCACCTTTTGGGATACGGGCTTCGCTTTAAGTTCTTACCGGATATTTACTTGGCTAGCAAGAATATGGTATGCGTAGTGTTGGTAAATTCCTGAGAATATTGTCCTAGCGAGAACTTTACTGGTAAGTTCTCGAGAATATTATTTTGGAAGAGAATTTAAAAATTGGCTGTTTATTGCATCGATCTATTTTTATAGTAATGATTAATTTGAGTGAATCTAAACGTTTTACGAAGTTGACGTCACAATAATCTACTCGACAACTTAAATTCTAAGTCAACTTCTTCTTCGTGTCGCTGGCACGTCTTTTCTCAAATTTTGTTGGCCCAAAACTTCGCCACTTCCACGGCGTCATTGGTGGCAGCGCAGAGGTCACTTTGACTGCAGGTTTTGGAACACAGATTGCAAGATAGAAGGTGGAGCATAGTTTGCGACATTCTCAGTAAATAAATTGTCTTAAATTTTCGTAAGGTATTAATGTTAAATTAGAATTTCTGCATTAAAACAAATTTAGGGGTTTATATAAAAACGATGATTGAAGTTAAGAGACGTTTAAAACTTTAAACGTCAAAAATTTATGGTTAAACAGTCGCTAATCATTACTTAACTTTAAGCAATGTTTATAAATAAAGGGGTTAATGTTTTACAAATAAGCACCATCAAGATTATGTATAAAAAAAAACCTTATGGGAAAGCTAAATAATTAAAAACAAAATAATTACTTTGGTAACGCGATTTTTTTGGAACAGACATTGATTTTTTAATTACATTTATTGTCTCCCTTGCCCATCATAACTAACTACTACTTTTAAATTATTTCAATTTTAAATTCTCATGTTCGGAGAATATTCTCCGTCCAAATGAATATTGCATAATATTCTCGATCGGAGAACATTCTCCGAGAGAGAATATGCTAGGTATGCGTATGCGATGCACCAACTCAGCCCTGCTTATGGCCTTGTATGCACTTTTATTGTATACTAGCTTCTGCCCGCGCCTTCGCCCGCGTGGATGTCGGATATTATCCCACAGGAACGTGCGACCTGGACAAAAAGCCTATGTCCTTCCCCAGGATGCCATCTATCTCCTTGCCAAATTTTATCGAAATCCGTTCAGTGGTTTAGGCGTGAAAAGGTAATTAGCATACAGACAGGGTTAGTTTCGAATTTATAATAAAATTGTGGTACCTATGTAGTGGCTCTCGAAGTTGTATTAATTATAGATTAACTGTTGCCAGCGTCTTTACAGGAACCTCTCAATCCGTCAATTATCTTGGGCGGAATTATAAATAATCTTTCTCTCAAAAAATTTTAACGCATTGAGTTTGAAGCTTACGGTTTTCGTATTATATCGTAAACTCCTCCCGTAAGATGGAAAATAATGAATTGCTAAAATAAACAGTTCCGTGTTGCTGCGATTTTATCCTGAAAAAAGATCTTGGTATTGCAATGTCGTTCGCAAATTACTAATGAAGCTCATGCAGGGACACAAATATGCTACAAGATATCAATACGGGACATAAGCGTCGTAATTTCGATCATTGCATCGTTTGGCGTCGAAATTTTGTCTATCACACGTCACGGAAATAACCTACAAACCACATGGACTCATGAAGCGAGCTCAGTGCTCATATAAGACATCCCGCGTCGACTCTGGACCTTACGCCACATAAGAATACGAGGATAATAATAAAATACAAGCATAAAGATGTCAATAGGGTCAAAACGTCTGCTTGCTTGCGTCTGGTTTTGGAAAACTTAGGCAAGCAGACATTTTGATACTACTTTAAGATTTCCAGGACACGATTTATTGAAGCTGAATAGAATCCATATTTACGGAATTAGGAACTAACTTGTATTAACTAAAATAGACTACTTAAAATATTTAAGTGATTACATAAAAATGATAAATTATGCATAGTCATAATAAAAAACAAAACAAACAAAAATTGCTCTATCATACCTACAAATTAATACTTTTGTAAACAATAATATAAACCCGTTTCATTATCTTTATTATAGATATTAGATGAAGTATACAGTATTCTGTCATACTTAAAAACCACTACAAAACTGGCAAGACCTTACAAGGTGACTGATGAACTCTTTGATTTGACCACAATGGCTATGGAATACTTTAAAGAACACATTGAACCAGCCTTGCCAGAGATTACTTACTTTGGTACAGATTTCTTTGATATTACTACAGCCTTTTCACGTAAGTATTGTCACACTTTTATTTATTTGACCCAAGCACAAGAACCAAAATAATTTCCTTATACTATGAAGATTCTTATCACTTTACTTGAAAAATCGTTTAACATACATACATGTTAAATTTATTTCAGCTGGCGAAAGCAGTAAATCGTACATATGTTTGGATTCGCCGCCACCGAGCGGTTTTGAGTCGTCTTCGTCGCAGCAGGTTGGTGCGAACGTGTCGGAGCGTCGTATGTCTTCTGTCAATAATATGTACATGGAGGAGAGTCTCCCGCCGTCCCCGCCGCCGCCGCAGAGCAATATGGTGCTGAGGAAACGGATACATCGCATTAAACAAGGGATGAAAAAGTAAGAGGCAATTTGTACATGCTAAGTGTAGTTTTTAACTTATTGAAAAGCGGCAGCAGCACTTTAATTAATTAAGCCTAATGCAGCTGGATATTTTATCAGTCTTCTAACTTGGGTTATCGGTTATCACACCTGCATCATTGGCATTCAGTGTGGCCAAGCTGTGTCAGGTCGAGGCTCATGCTGTTGGCAATTCAGCTCAAACAGCAAACTGCTTCAACAGCCGTTGGTCCGTCTTATCTATGATTGCTTACACTGCAAGCTATTGTTTGTAACGCAGAGGCAAAAAGCAATTCTTCTGCCGAAACTGACATTCTAAACGTAAGCTTTTTTTCCCCAAAATGCGTTATTTTCACAAAACTATCATCTGATTACACAAAGCACAAGGATAAACAAATAAGTTATTTTATATATCGTTTTTAATTGTAATTGAATTCTTTCATCTTCAGGTACAACGATCAGCTGTCGGCTCTGCGCAGTGATCTTCGCAGTTGCAAGCGCAAAACTGCCCTTCAACAGAAACAAATTGCCGAGCAACAGAAGCAGATTGCCGAGCAACAAAAACAGACTTTGGAATACGCCAATCGTCTTGATGATTATGATAAGAAGAATGAAGAAACAAGCCGCAAGTTTCAAACTTTGTTGCAGGTAAAAATGTAGTATTGGTATGTAGTATATTTATTTATATATTTTATGGAAAAACTAAAATGGGCTTTTGGCGATAGCTAAAGGTTCGTCAACTGCCTATATCGTAATTATATATTAATTTGTTAATGAACCATCACACACGATTTATGATCGCTGTGATTGACGAACGGTGTCTTGGTTAATATTTATTTACCGTTAGTTATCGCCACAGATCCATCCATTTGTTTCGTGTGCGCGTCACTTACATTTTATACAAAATGAACTGACCGTACCCATAACTTACCTGTGCTATGTAATATGTAGTTGCGCTATATGAAAGTAATTTTTATTTTTTTTATTTACATAATATTGTTTAGATTTGTTTTCTTTATTTTTTGTCTGCCTTCTCATATTAGTATGTTACGAATAATTGATTTATTTCTTTTTACAGGAGTTAAACAAGTGTAAAACTGAGCTACAATACTGGCGGTCCCGCTCCCCGGCCGTCCCGCCGCTGTGTGCCGAGTGCGGCGCCTCGCTGCGACTGTCGCCGGCCCCCTCACTAGCACAGGTAAATAAAATCATCGACGTTCATCGTTCAAAAAGGCTGTATTACTAGTCACAAAACTTAAAGGCAGCTCTTACGTATCAGTATCGCTCGTCTGCGGTCGATAGAAAAGTTTAACCTTTTCGCAGCTATGTCGTAGCTGAGATTTTTTGCCCAAATATGGTGACATGCATGTGCAAAAAAATTACTTTGCAATTTTTCAACGTTTTATACAATTTCAGTGGGCGGCCGGCACAAGTTCCGAGCCAACGGAGTGTGAAGTGACCGCAGCCGACGCGGAGGTGGTCGCCGCTACCAGCGCCGTACCCGAGCCCACCGCGGAGTTGCCGCGCGCTGAAGTCAAACCTGAAACGAAGACTAAACCGGAACCTAAATCCGAGTGCAAGTCCAAACCTGAATTGAAAGTGGAGACGACAACGAAATGTAAACCTGAGCTTAAAGCCGAAACCAGTAGTAAGTGTAAACCGGAGCCGAAAGCGGAGACCAGTGCGAGCGAGTGCACGGCGTCCACGCCGCCCACGCGCCGCCGCGCCTCGGCCGACGCGGGCGGCGCCACGCCCGAGCGCAAGAAGCGCCGCCTCACGCGTCCGCGCAAGCTGTGAGCTGCGCGTGCGCTGGCCTACCTGTGACGCTCCATGCCAATAGAGCTGGGTGGCACGTTCTCGAATCTTTGGTGAGTTGGATCATTCTTGTTACATCTGCGGCCCGATGTTATGACAAAAAGAGGACCCTGAACTTATCGCGCGATTATTTGCGCAATATTTATGTTATTATTTATTTTTCGCCACATATCCACTTTAAATAAAATTGACAGTGGATTGATGCACGTTATACATGCGCTCATACATGTGCTTGACTTATTGATCTGTGTTGATTGCTCATGGTATATCCGATCAAGCTTTCTTTTTATTCATTGGAATTAAAAGTATATAATATATTCTGGTTTTACAAATAATTTTCTTTGAAAATATCATTATGCACAACTAGTATCTAATATCGGGCATCTAATGCTAGGTGCAGTCTTTCGGGGTCCGTGAAATCGCTAAAATGAACTGAATAGGTATACCTATTCTTTTATGATTATTTGCTTTGCGTGGTTTATACGCGAATATGGTAGTTTAATGGAGGCAATCATATTGGTGTACAATCCAATAAAAAAATGAGTGTGTTGGAAAGTTGTGTGTTGATAGTGTTAGCATTGAATGTTATATTTGGAGCGGGGTCTCCTAGTAAACCCAACCCGCCTTTGGCGCGGGCTCACCTAGACCTGAGCGTTGTTGAGTAATAATAAAACTTTGTGTACGTACGACGATCCGCAGCCAGTAAACATTAATCTGGAGTCCATTATAAAATCGCATTCACTCATAGTAAGTATAAAAGTATTTTATAGATTTATTGAAATTTTGTAGTATTTAAAATTGGTTTCTGTCTCGGAATATGATAATACTTGCTACCTATGCACATAATAATTTTTGGTTACTGACCAAACGGAGTATTGCTTTGATTTTGTAATTTGTGAAACAACTTTATTCTCTATGATAAATTTATTGCATGCATAGTTAATATTATTGTTTAATAAATTGCAAGATTATGTTGTAGAAAGTTTTTCTGAAACTTAGTTGTAATTTCTAATAGTTTGATTGATTTGCAATTTACTGCTGAGTTGACAAAGATATTGGGCCAACCGTGAACAAACTAAAAAATATTTGTTTATGTTATCTTAATAATCATTTAAGCTCACTTAATATATCTATTCTTAAAAAATGTAAATGTTATAGACATGTAAGAAAAATAGCAATCTATTCGCATCGTTTATTAGCGACGCGCTATTTTCCTGCAGTTACGATAAAATTACAATTTCTGCCTAATTTAACAAACTTGACCTTATAAACATCATGCAGGATAATTTTTAATTACATTTAATAAGGCAGAAATTGTAAGACATTACAGCACTGTCATTGCAAAAATAACTGATTCCCCACTAGATTAGTTTAAGGAAAAGGATAAATGTATGTTCAATATATATTTTTCTATATTTCCTACATTTTGAGGCCACGTCCATATGAAAGTCAACCGGCGACTGTGTGCCAGCGTTACGCAGTTTACTGCTTTACCATACATACTCTTTTTTTTTTTCGCTTTCAACCGAGAATACGCTATTAAGGAGCCTGCTTATACAATCTTCGGCTGACTATTTTAAATAAGCGATTGTTTTTTTTTTTTTTGGTTTGTTTACGGTATGTCATGGGTTCAGACGCATGCATATATTGTTCAGGGCAGTATTCATATACCAAATGGCTAAATAGATTTCTTTATGATGAGTATGATGTGTTATAAATTATAAAACGTTTATAAATGACTTAAGTACTGGTCAATCCTACAATTGGGTCTTTGAGGTGAAGCTAGGAAAATGTTTGTAGTTTATTTATTACTTTAAACTATTTCATTTTATATTTTGGTATCGAAGAACGCAGGTTGCTTACACAACTTAAACGATAGCTCCTGTCAAGTTTAACAAGAAGACAATTTAGTTAATTCTTAGTTCACCTCAAATATGCAATTAACTTATTCTGTTAAACTTATGTTTGAGTGAAACAGTGTAACTTCTAAATGACGTTCACAGCATCGGTATTAGTCGTCGGTAGCGCTAAAACGGGTGCTGTGGTGGTTATTCAGAGTGGTACAAATAGTTCTAGTTTATTATAGGTTTTACAGCCCTGATAATTTTAGTTTAGTAAAATAGGTTTTGAAAAATGAATGCGAATGGAGATGACGGTTGAATGTTGTGTTTATTTGTAAATATTCTAAAAGTAAAATCACATGTGTAATGTACAAACGAATATATTTACGATTGTGTAAATATACAACAGTGTAAATGAAATATTTTTGTGACATGGTGTACAGTTAGGTGAAAGTAGATGTGGCATAAAGCTATTTTCCATACATTGTGTTTAAGAGATGTGCTCATGGGGCTTCACAAAATTCTTGCATCATGTCACTTAACAATTTACAAACATATCAGCCAAATTCATCGAGTCATCATCGTGCAGGTTACCGAAACTATAAGCACATAGTTCACTATTGTATTCTGTATCAAATACGCACAAGTACTACATATACATATTTATATTGACAGATTCATTTATTTAATTTGCTGTTTGTGAGTCATTCACCTTTAATTGCGTTTGTGGTTTCCAAGCTACATTATTATGTACATAATATTCTTAGTGCATATAGTATATAAATATTTCCGATGTTTTTTACATATAGAAATCACGAGTACAAATTATTTTTCGTTATAATGCCACCAAGGCTTCTATGTTTCGAGTGCAGTTGTAATATTGCTGGTTTAAAACATCCTTTTTACTTAGTTGTTATAACAATTTAATATTCTTCGAACAATACAAAATAATGACTATTATGTAATAAAAAACTACTAAACCTATAGGTGTATCTAAAGCATATTACTCATGTGAAAAAACTCAAACTCACCTATTGGACAATAAGAAATGTTAGTTACCACTTGTCTGCTACAGTAGCGAACATGCAGTAGAAAAACTATTAAATGAAACTGTTGACGACTACCATAGTAGTGTGCTCACATTAAAATACACTTAAGTGTATGTGGGAATAAAACGATAATGCATGTTCACAGTATGACAATGCTACTCTCGTTTGACACCTTTGCCATGTTATATTTGTGTATATAGATACAATTGTACATACTATGTATGCCGTGTGTAGGACTGTAGGTTGTTTCACATTCTTAGAGTTGTAAGGCAAGTTATAAAATAAAAAGTACACAGATTATTTTTTAATTTTTATTTTCTATTTGATTCTTATTTGAGTGAAACGAAATCTGGGGTATGTTTGCAAAGACGCAGGAACGAGTACCTCAGCCTGAGTTTTGCTGACTCGACGCGGGACTTAGCTAGCTCTGTCGGCCGTGTAATTATGTACATTTATATGTAATGTTCATTCGATGGGTATGATGTTTCAACGAACTAATAACGAAGTTTATAAAGTAACGCTTAACATTCTCGGAAACTCGGTACATATTTATTGGACTATTTTCTTTTATAATTTATTTAAATGTTAATTTCCTATTAAAGGTGAATGTTACAAATGAGTTTATTATCATTTAGACAATTATTAGAGTACATTCTGTACATAATAACATACTAGGTTAAGTAGTCCACTTGAAATGATTTTCGAAGTGCATGCAACGTTGACAGACGACCTATATTCATTTTATTGGTCGCGTGGGACTAGCTCTTGTCATGTTACAAATGATTAAAATGTATAATAATACTAATTATCTTATATTAAAATAATAATTTCGTGTCGAGTTTATCTTTGAAAGTGTTCCATTATTCTTAAGTTGAAGATTGTAAGAAATAAAGCAACTGTATTGTATCTGAAAGAAAATTGGGAAGTTTAATGTATGATAAATATACTAATATGGTAAAACGATGTCATGTATGTGTTGTAGAGCTTAATGAACTTAAATTTTAGAATGTTACTTTAGATGAGAAAACGATTCGAAGTGAACATAATTGTGCCTAAATCAGTTAAGTACTTAATGTCATTGAAATTTAATGTGTGGACCGTTATAAGACATTACGGTCTTGTGTACAATATAAACATTATATTATGTATTTTAATCACAATCTCTTCTAACGATGCAGGACCCTTACTAAATATGTAAAACAAACTTTGATAATGTATGTCTACAATAACTAGCTATTTATGGGCAGTAAAAAAACTGTGTTGTCGTCAATTTTGGTTAAAATCACTGCATTCATTGTAATTTTACCTTATGATCCATAAAACCTTAAAATAACGAGATACTTACTTTAGATATGTGTAACATATTATTCCGAACAATTATATAAATATTTCAGACGAAAGGCATATAAACGCCTATAGTACTGATAAAAACATACTTCATAACAGGGTCCCCGAAACGATCAATTGCAATTGTCAGTATTTACTTGATTGATACAAATAGATGCGTAAATTGATCGTCTACCAAATGCAATTGAAACGATTGACAATATTACTATAATAGCAATTGATCGTTTCGGGAACCCTTTAATCCTACACTTTTCGTGGGATTTAAATCATATTATTATGTACTACTGCAATTTTTCTTTAAACCCTTTCAATATTCTATTTTTCTTCAATCAATAGTGCAATACGTGAATATATCCATTCAATGGTGTTATTTTGGCAAAATGTGCAGTTTTTATTCTTCGAAACTTTAAAATAGATGCGATAGGGCTGTAAATTAAGGTATAAAATAACGTTGTTAGAAAAGAAAATGATTTCCTGCCAAGTGCAGTAAATGCATTACAGGAGATGTGCTCTGGCAAGTGTGTACAACCAGCAAGACTGTCAATTGCTGTAGATATTCTCTTTATAATAGTTATATGATATAGTATTTTTATTAGACAAAAATACAATAAATGTGTGAAGTCCAATTACATATGTCTTTTTTTTTCGATAACTCCCAACATACTAGATCATTTTCATCTACACTTTTTTTTATCATTAAACGTCCTTGAATCAGCCTGCACATAATATCAGGCGGTTGCTGACAGACGATAGTAATGTTGTAGGTAATGCTCAATGCATTTCTAGCATCTAATTTGAAGGTGCTGCACTGACAAAGAGCGTGGATAGTAACGTCTTGTTAGATAGGGTTTCCCTTAAACATGATTTCTTGTTGTTACCAACGAGGTATGTAGACAGACTTATGAGCATTAGAAATCAATTCATTATGTTCTTCAGAAATGTCAGGTGCGTAGTGCTCGCAACCGGCGTGCGTGTATGACCTGGAACGTAAACGAAGCATAAAGAGTTTGATGTAAGGATCGTAGCAGGTGGCCTTCTGTAGTGTCTGCCATGGGGTCTATGAAGACGGCGTGAGTTTATGTATGTATAAATATCGCAAAATACTGCTATTTGTAAATTCGTAGTTTCTATAAGATTTACTGAGGTGTGATCCTATCCTTGACTTTAGCAAAAATCGAAATTTGGCAAGCTTTACCATAAATGGATACTATTGCATCTTTACTACCTACGTGATCACCTCATTGGTCACAAAATGCGTTCATCGTAACTTTCGAAAGCTCTAAATATCAAGCCGAGTGATTCTCAATATGGACATTTAACATAACATCACGTCTGTATAATCCTCGGAGGGTTAGGCAGCGGTGTACCTGTAGTACACTCACATTTCAACACTATTGCCATCAACCGGGCACAAATTTAGACTCCAAGCTGCTACTGAGGAATTCCTCGCAGAAACACCCAATAACACGTTACCTGAGCTAGGAATGGAACCCTCATGCTAAGCAGTAGATCTTGCTCTTGGCTGAGATAGGGGCACGTGCCCCTGTGACCCCCCCCCCCCCCCCCTGAATCTGCCCTTGTCGTCGTTTATGATAGTGGTGTAGGATAATATACCTTTTTTATTTCTGCCCACCAATACGACCTGTTTAAGGGGTGTTTGATATTTTATTAAATTTGCGTTCAATAGGATTATCCTACTAATATTATAAATGTGGAAGTTTGTGAGGATGGATGGATGTTTGTTACTCTTTCACGCAAAAACTACTAAACGGATATGGATAGAATTTGGAACGCATATAGTTTATAACATACAATATACAAATACATACCGGTTACGGTCGCGAATCATATTTTGTTCAACATACAACCTGACACTGACCTGCAAAATGCAAAAACCGTAAGAAATTTTGCATATCGCGGGCAACCAGGCGCTTCCGCCATTAATAAAAATTAGTGTAAACACTGACCAGACTGCCTTGTTGTTCAAGTTGGCAAGCGCGACTACTGAGCATGGTGTCCTGGATTTGATCGCAGGGCAAGCAGAGTTAATTACATTTTCCAATTGGAATTTCTCAGTAAAAGCTTCGGTAATCTAGATCGGTCGGATCGGATCGGTATTATGATTACTATAATTAATTCCAAAATTGACCCTTTAAGACTTATCTACATATCTGGCTATAATATTATTAATTGACTTCATTATAATTTCTGTTTTGTTTGTTGACATTCCTTTGTTAATGTATTTTTTTTTTAAATTATGTAATAATTTGCACGCCGTAAGGTAGACTGTAGCCGATCTATTTAATTTATGTATAACACCTTATACCTGTACCTACAATCATAGCAAATAAAGTTCTGATTCTGATTCTAGATTTGTGCCCGGATGGCAGCCTAATTTACACTGTACGATTTAATTGTCTGAGGCATACCATAAAGCCTGATATACACGGTGTGATATAATTGCCTGTAACATACCATAAGTTGATGTCCGTGACTACCGCAGGACCACCAACGCCAATCGCTTTCATATTTGGTAAATAATTAGTACACAATTGGTACTAATTAGTACTTGAACAACAAAATTGGTACCTTAGTAGTTTTAGAGGAAATCGTCTTTGAAGGTGGTCCTGCGGTAGTCACGCTCCCTTCAGCAGAACCACCACGAGCGCCGAAACAAACAAACAAAACAAATAATTAGTACCCATAAATGTGATTAATTTCTTAAAAAAATAGAACTGAAACATTTGTATTTACCGAGAAATCAACGATGATAACTTTCGCGGCTTCGTTCAGCAGGACCATGACTTTGAATGTAGATTCCAGGTTTCAGGAGCGTGTCGCTTTCCTCAAACCTACATAGAAAATTAGTACCCTGCAAGATAAAATAGTACCCAAAATTCCAAATTAGTACTCAAGTAGTTTACGAGATATACTATGCCGTTGGTAGGCACGGTGTTAAATTTTCATTTCATGATTTCCCTATTAAAAACTCGTGATTTCTTCCAAAATTCATACAAAAATTAGTACCTACTCTTAAAGAAATGATAGTGACCAAAAATTCAGATTCCTAAGTGGTGTATTTTAAGAGAAATTAGCTTTCATTACCTTTCCATATTAAATCTCCGCGTATAACCCGACCAAATTAAGTTGTCAATGGTATTGAGCTGTTTAGGAGATGTACACTCGTGCACATAAATTTATGGATGTCGGAATAATATTAACAACAGTTCAATATCTATAATTTTAATACCAACTGTATACCTATATAGGTACATATTAAGGAAAAAATAAAACCTATCGTTACCCATGGCCTGTGATACCTGTGTTAACCTTTTGAACGCCACGGTCGGATATAGCCGACAAACGAAAACGTGCCAAACACGCCACCGTCGTTTACAGCCGACAATAAAACGACATATTTTAGGTAAAACAAATATACTAAATTAAGTTTTCTGTGTTTCGTTTTCCTATTATTTAAAACTACATTAATGAAATATTGTAAAATGGCAAAAAGATATGTTCATTACTTACATTTCAGTAGAAAAAACAATCATCAAAAATTGCTAATCGAAATCCGTAAAAAAAGTTCTTCACGCCACAGTCGTCAAGACACGACAGTTAGTGATGGGTAAGTAAGGTACCTTATATTTCAAATTTATTAAATATTTTATTAGAAGTAGCTTACAATTACTTCAATTTTTTTTTTAATGACCACTATGCGTATCTGAATTTTCCCAATGCATAATATTTATAAAATTGTGGAAAAATAAAACATAATTGATATCCATAGATCGATAGTTTATTGTCCACTCCGCCCATCCCTACGTAAAAGCGCATAAACAGTAACCTATACGCCACAGTCGGGAATAGACGGCAAGCGGTGACGTCATTAGCGCTACGGGAGAAATAAATAAGAAATACCTATCGCTCTTTAATTATATTCATTTAACATCACAGAAGGTAGGTACTTACAATACAGAAAAACAATTATTTAATTACCCTACCTACCCACGACATTAACCTTTTGAACGCCAGAGCGTAAACGCACCGGCGCACAGTGGGCTGAAATCAGCGTTTCATAGACATTCAAATCATTTTTTTGAAAGTGTATATTTTTTTTCACATGGAATGATAGAGGAGACCAGTCATGCACAAAAATATATATTTCTTGAAATGGGTACGTAAACGGAAGTCTAGGAATATTTTCTTTAAAAATTTGTATGGAGACAACATTAAAAAATAAGATAACTCTGCTATCGAACAATTGGCCCTAATTCCCTGGTATTAATACTTGAGTTATTTTGGATTTTTTGACATACTCGGTATCACGGCCGCAGGTGCGCTTTTTTTTTTAAAATTTAGATACCTTTTTTATTTATTTTTTGGTTTATGTGGCAATTTCGTTGGACCTATTTGGGTTAACATACATGAATATGATCGGAACAATTAACTACAACAGATTTATTAAAAAAAAAAAAAAGTGTCAATTTTGATGGACCAGTTTGACTTAACATTGTCTAATGTAATCCAAATATTATTTATATTAATATACATTTTTTTTAAAACACGTCATATACCTACATCGTTTGTAAAACAGGTTAAAAATGGCGTATTTATTGAATTAATAATACAATGTAACTAGCATCATTTCTTAGAATCAAAAGAAAATAAAACTTAACTACCCTCATAATTATACCGGTTAATTATTACTCATTAGCGGTTAATGGCTTACATATTCAAATAAGTGCACTGTATAATATAATCAAATACGTGAAACAGATTAGCTAATGTATGTACGTATGATTTGAGTAACTATTACCCAATTATATTACTATTTCGTTGAATCATTAACCAAACATGTTCGTGAGGGTAGTTAAGTTCGATTTTTGTTAATGGCGTAAACTATAAAAGAGAAGTGCATTCAAATTGCAAATCAAATACTCTTTAAGCGTAGAAAGTACAACAACAATAATGGATAGCATTGTGACAAACCTTGATTTGTTCGTTATTTTAAAAAATTCCGAAGGCATCCGTGATTATCAACATTTATTTCAAAATGTAGTTTCTCGGTTGACGCATAGTTTATCAGAAGAAGATTGTGTTACTTTAAAAGAATTTTGCCGAAAATTTACAAGAGCCGTTATAAAACGTTGGCAATCGGCACACCGGAAAATTGATAATTTTCGAAGAGAATACGGAAGCTGGCTCGAGGCTGAGATTGATTGGCCGAGCTGTATCAAAGAAAATCTTCACGAGAATGCAACTAATATAGCTCATGAAGAATGCCCTGGTACATCAGTTTCTGAGAAGCCATCAACATCAACATGTGGAACGATGACGAAGAGAAAAATTAGCTCTCGGATGCCTTTTGAAGAATTGGGAACGAAGCAAAAAAAAAGCCGGAGTGGTGATCTAATGGACCGTAATTCGACGGAACTTGTATATGCAGCTGTATCCAAATTGAAAGATGGTCGAAACCGTTTTGCATCTATTATTGAATATTAAGCAAAACATCCAGAAGCAATCGACCAATTTCAAGACATGATAAAGAAACCACCTCACAGAGAGATTTTTACTGCTCAAAAGGCTCTTGGTTTATTGTTATCCCTCAAACTGTCAAAATGGCAATACATTACATTGAGAGAGTCAGCTATTCGAGAGGGTCTTAATAATTTATACCCTTCTTACTATAGAGTGCAGCAAGAAAAGAAAGAGTGCTACCTAGCTCAATGTGACTCCATTACAGTAACAGACTCCTCAGCAAAAATTACGCTGCAGGCTTTGTTGGATTTAACAGTGAAAAGAATCATGAAATGTTTACCGCAAGATCTTCATGAAAAAAAAACTAATATTAATATCTAAGTGGGATTTTAAGCATCCAGCCAGAGTAGATACAAGCAGAAGGTGGAATCAACGCAAAACACTGACGATGATGACTCGAGTATCTTCATGACCTCATTGGTACCACTGAAAATGACATGTGAAGAAGAGACAGTATGGGAGAACCCAAAGCCTTGCTCAGTTTCATTATGTCGGCCAGTGCAATTCTTTATTGTTAAGGAGAGCGAAGCAGTAGTGAAAGAAGAAAAAAGAAAAATGGACGCCGAAATATCAGCACTTCGACCTACTGAATGTGACAGCAATACTGTTCGACATAAGCTTATGCTGACCATGATGGATCTTGGAATTTCTTCTCTACATGCACGCATCAACATGATGGAATGTTTCCTGCATATTGCCTACAGACTGGATGTTAAAGTTTGGTCTTGTAAAACCAAAGCTCAACAGGATTCAAGAGATGCAAGAAAGAAGATCATCCAAAATTATGATTTAAGGAAGAAATGAATCTGCTCATCGATATGGTTAAGCAAGGTCACGGAACTACCAATGACGGCAACACTGCAAGAAGATTCTTTGAGTTTCCAGAAAAAACTGCTGCCATCACTGGACTAGACGAAGAACTGATCCGCAGATTTGCAATAATTTTACATCTGGTGAACATATTAGGGTTGAGAAATTCTAAGAATATACGTACAAGACTGCTGAAAGATATGTGGCATTATATTATTGGTACTATATGTCGTCAACAGTACACAAAGTCATGGCTTCTCAGACACTGCTTCATGGATCTGACATCATCAACCAGAATAAAATTGTACCAATCGGAAAGCTTTCTAAAGAGGCATCGGAAGCTTGTAACAAAAATTTCAGGAGGTTCCGAGAGCACCACTCTCGGAAGAAAAGCAGAGTGAATTCCTACGAAGATATTTCAAATTTTTTTCTTCTTTCATCTGATCCACTTATTTCACCAGTAAGACCTCCGATGGATTCTTCGAAAAAAAAATGTTTTTTTTTTTCGAAGAAACATTAACTTTGCTGGAGCTACCTGAATCTGATTCTTCTGACTTAGAGGTTGTAAACGTTTCCCAGATATAATCTAACTCTGAGTTAGACTCAGATAATGATATTGATGATTGATGAACGAATTAGTTTTGTTGTATTTTGTATATTTCAGTGTTTCTAATTTTCATTTCATTTTTGTTTATTTATTTTGAAGCTTCTGTATTTTTCTTTGTGATAAACTAATAAAAATACCACTTTTTTGTGTTAATTTTAATAATTATTTGGATTCTAGACTTAAATGCAAACTGATCCACCAAAATTGACACATATCTAAAATTTTAAATTATTTTTATTATTTTATTTACGAGTTTAAAAAAAAAAAAAAACTTAGTAGTTAATTGTTCCGATCATATTCATGTATGTATGTTAAGCCAAATTGGTCCAACGAAATTGCCACATAAACCAAAAAATAAAATAAAAATGCATCTACATTATTTTTTAAAAAAGCGCACCTGAAGCCGTGATACTGAGTATGTCAAAAAATCCAAAATAATTCAAGGATTAATCCCCTAGAAGGGAATTAGGGCCAATTGTGCGATAGCAGAGTTATCTTATTTTTTAATGTTGTCTCCATACAAATTTTTGAAGAAAAAATTCTCAGACTTCCGTTTACGTACCCATTTCATGAAAAATATATTTTTAGGCATGTAATTAGTCTTCTCGGGTATTTTATGTGAAAAAAAATGACACTTTAAAAAATATATTTAAATAATAATAATAATAATAACGTTTATTGGACAAAATCAGAACTTAGCCTACTACAGTTTCAATACTAAAAACATAACATATCACAGGCTTCTAACCTAAATGAACTCCTGATTTCCAAACTAGGTAAAAACCTGTATCTTGGAAAACAGTGCTGAATGTCTATGAAACGCTGATTTCAGCCCACTGTGCGGCGCCCCTTCTACGCCAAGCCACAAATTCACCGCATATACCCACAAATAAATAGGGATTCCAACATTTTATCGATAAGTTATCGATAACCCTGCACGGTATATGTAATAACAAATTTGACTGTATCGAACTTACAAGTAAGTTGTGTTACAAGGTGCCCCGCAGTGTTATTTTAAGGGGGGTGCGCGTGCCTCAACTGTTCCACACGGATATATGTCGTACTAATGCTGGGGAACGAGCACCTCTTCGCCGTCTTGTTGATGCATACAACGCGCGTTTCATGGACCTTGATATATTTTATCTATCTAAGCAGGTATTTAAGAAAATGGCACTGGATATTTTGTCCGCAGAGTAAATTGTGTAACATGAGGCAATCTCAGCGCTAATATGACAATGATTCTTTTGTTTTGTTTTGTTTATCGCTTTATATTATCACTTCTTTTATCACTTCTTTTAATTTTTAGTTAATTCGTAGACAATGGTGTGGGTTGCATGTTTGTCAATTCCTAGCTTAAGTAATTTTCTGTATTTTTTAACATGTAACTGTTTTTTGTCCCTAATAAATAAATAAATAAATAACCAATTAATCACTGGTTTACATAGAGGATTCTCTTAAATTTTTAAGCTTTCCATTCTGGAAGCCCATTCTACATTTTTCTGGTATAATAAACAAAACTGAATCCAGACCTAAACTTTAGATAATTCGTTTGAATGTGTCAAAACATTAAAGTCTTCCTAGAATGCCGCGCATTAGGAAATTTTGAATATTATGGATACTGTCAATACGGGTCAGAGGTTTGTGCAATTTTTGCCTTTGTCGTCGATGCAGTAGATTACTTATTACTAATTGGAATGAATATTACGTATCTGGTAAAGCAGGGATGTTTTGAATTTGGAATGAACTCTTGTCCCGAACTGTTTCGTGCTCCTCGACATAAGGCACTCTAGTTGGTCCAGTGACTAGTTTTGATAGACCATAATTTATTATGTCTCTAAACCTGTAGGGAACTGATCCGACTAATAATACTGATTACCCACCTGCTACATAAATTATGAAGCTACCTAAGCTATAAGGTTAGTTTAGCTAAATACAGTTAAACCAAAAAAGTTACGCGCTTTGGTCACCGTGTTTCCGAATTAGCACGGACGTCGTACCACAAGGTTACCTTGTAAGTTTTCTACAGCTGCGCTTTGTAGCAGTGCACCTATCATTGCGTATTTGAATGAAGTTTTCTCTCTGTCGAGTTACTTAATCCGGTTGCACTCGTCATCTGTCACTCAAAAGTTATGAAACATTCTTTAAAATTGCATAGTGGTTATCATCAGCCTACAGCAGCAGACCTCTGCTGGCATAGGCCTCTCGTATTGTACGCAATTCAACTCGATTTTCTGCAACTTAACCAGCTGCTACCAGCCACTCTGCGAAGATTGTCGCTCCACCTAGCCTGAGGGCATCCTACCTTACGTTTGCTGATTCGCGATCACCACTCAAGGACACGTTTACCCCAACGGTCATCGGCTCTACGGCTAATATGGCCGGCTCATTGCCACTTCAGCTTGCTTACTCTGTGAGCTAAGTCGACAACTTTGGTTCTCTATCCGGATTCGAACCCTTTAAGCATAGCCCGTTCCACAGCTCACTAAGCGACCTTGAATTTATGAACCTGTCGTACTGTGAGTGTCTACGTTTCGGCTCCGTAAGTCATAAAAGGCAAGACGCTCTGACTGAAGACCTTAGTCTTTAGGCTCTGTGTAATGCGCGACGAGAAGACTCAACGAAGCTTCACAAACTCGGCCGAGCCCAACTGAATAAACCTATCACAAAGTTGTTCTTACCAAACTGAACTTTGCCCGATATAAACGTATTCTCGATCAACGTTGAGGCATTGCCATTGACAGCAATCGGTCCCGGACTGTCGGGGGTCCGAACACGTCTCGGCAACGTTATTAACGGGAAGTAAGTGTTCAGATATTTTTGGTCAGTTGGTGTGTATAGAAATTATTGACAAGCATCTGCTCAGATATTCATGAAGTAATGAATGTTCAGATATTAATGGTAACTTGTAGTATATAGAATTTATTGACATTTTAAATTGTTCAGAAGTATTTCGTTAGCTTGTCTGCTACAATACATCTGACGGCGACTGTACAACAAAAAGATGCAAGATCTTGAAAAAAAAAAAGGGTTAGGATTCATTTTTTATCTCGTTTTATAACTGATTTTTTAGACAATTAAGTAAAGTACCTATGGGGAAGTACAAAATTTTGTTGAGTTAATTATAATTAACATAGATTTTTTATAAATGAAAATGCTTTTTTTTTTGTTTCATTATAGAGATCGTCTAATTTAAAACTACACGGCCCGCCACTAAAATTTGTATACAAACATTTGAAATGTGCGTACAACTAGCAGTGGAGGGGCAATTTAAATTCTTCTTTCTTTTCTTTCTTTCTTTTAAAAAAAAAAAAACAAAAAAAAAAAGTTGCCCCACACTAGGAATTTCTTCTGTATTGTGGGTGCGTTTACAAACATTCAAACTCACATACACAAACAGCCAAACCCGGAACAACTACTTGTAGATCATACAAATATTTGTTCTCTACCCCACTTGTCCCTATTTCCTGTTGATGTCAATGCCGCTTCCTTCCCAGTTCAGCGTCTTAAACATAATTATCCTCCAATATGTTAGAGAACAATTTCGGGGAAATTACGTCCCCTTGTCACCCCTTGAAGCAGAGGGATATGTTTAGTTTGCTGGTCTTGGGTTTGGATGGTAATTGTCGCGTTTCACGAAGACATCTCAGCACTTGAATGTCTCGCCAGTCGACTTGGCATCGCTGGAGAGACTCCTAAACAGACCAGTGCTCTGTTTATCAAAACTTACAAGTCTACATGTTAACAAGTTACACTTTACAAGGAAGTTTTTATGTGTTCGTGTAAATTACGTTTTTCAAATAAAATCTACAGGGTTTGTAAAATTGAACGCTTGTATATTTTACTAGTAAGTTCTAAAATCAAAAAATTATGCCGCCATAATCTTTTCCCGCCCGTTTTTTGTATGTTTTTTAATTGATGCTCCTATAGTATACGAATATAGTAATACGCATGGCTGAATGGTATATTGTCTGTGCCTAATAATGCATACACCATGCATGTTAGAAACAGCATGGTATTGAACTCGTGTTGAACTCCGGTTCTATTGGTATTAACCCAACCAATGTAGAGCAATTTGTAATATTAATTTGGTTGACAGGGCGTAGTTTTTGTTTGAATTTCTTTCTAAATGGCTACCCACACTGTTAATTAAATGTTCCGATTTTTCAGCTTTAAGTCGAAACCTTTCGTTAAATTCATAGGTCATCTCCGTATGACCGTAGTCAATTCTTCTTTTATATGTTCTCGGTTCCGTTATTCTAATATTTTCTTCATCACTAGAATCACTTGACCACATTTAAAAAAAGAAAATCGGATTTTAAATTTGACTGCGACACAATGCGCGACACTCGTAAACTTGTAAGACGGAATGTAGAGTCGCCGGACACTCTCAGGATTTGTCATGATTTTCTACAAGTTGTAACTTACAAAGGATTTTTTAATGAACAAAATCATGAATACAAGTGTAAAAACATGCTTGTGAAATAAATAACGACAGTTGTAACCCGTAAATTACACGTGTTGTTGTGATAAACACATATTTCTAGTAATGAGAATTTTTACAGGAAAAATGCTTGTAATACAAGACTTGTAAGTTTTGATAAACAGGGCACAGGTCTCGATTGAGTCAAACGTTTTCTTAAAGTCCACAAACGCAAGACATGGGGTCGATTATACTCTTAGACTTCTGTATATTTTTTCGCACTGTGTGGATGTGGTCTACCGTGCTGTATTTTCCCCGATAGCCGGCCTGCTATGGTGGCTGAAACTCGTAGAGTCTTCCCGCTAGACGATTCGTGACGATGCTTGAAAACAACTTAGATACGTTGCTAAGAAGCGAAATGGGTCTGTACTTGTAATTCTTTAGATGGGCGTAGAAGTGGTAATCTTTAATTTTCTAACCATGGTAATTCAAAATAGACAAGTACTTATAGAAATATTGTCTATTTGACAAGTGATTTGAGAGTTACCCACCGATCGACCAATTTGAGAGTTGTTACAACCCCATGGTTGTAACAACTCACAAATACGCATATTTTTGGGTCCTAGGTTACTTTCGTCAGTTAGCAAAATAAATTAATTAACTAGCAAAACTTTCAAAATATTTCCATTTATCTATCGATATGACGTCGACCAATATTTCGTAAAATAATATAATATTATGTTTAATCAGTTATTGCCAAGCTTACGTCCATCAATAGTGTAGTTCACCCTAACTCAATCGGTTGACAGTGCCAGCGGGATAAAGTGTTACATGGCGCAGCGAAGTAGGGGCAAAATATGAATCTGAGCTGAAGACTGTCGAGCGCGTGATCGCGAGTTCGAATCCTGCAGCACAACTGCGAACCTAACACAAGCTCAATACCAGTTTGAGTTATTACAACGCGAATAGGCAGTGCCGGCGTTAGGGTAGGGCACACTGGGTGACCGCCCAGGGTGCCGCAGGTAAAGGGGTGCCGAAGGGGCTGTGACTAGGCACCCCTTCACCTCTGGCGTCTACAGAGTACTTTTGTTTTAGTTCGTTTGGAGTTAGAAAACAATAAAAAATGTTGAGCTCGTTTCGCCTTTATGAATGGACAAAAAATAACCTAGGCGGAGTGCTAAAATTTTTCGCCCCTTCTCTCCAAGAGGGAAGACCCACCTCCGAACTTTCGCTCAGGGCGCCTGTAATGTTAAAACCGGCACTGGGAATAGGAACAAGTAATGTGTAATCCGAATTACTAGCAGTAGCTTACTACCAAATGTTTTATAGTTTTGGGTTTCGTCAATAATCAAACCCGCATACCCGCACTGAAATCGAAAGCGAGAGCACTCCGCAATAAACCATTTCAGTTGCTCGCATAACTTTCATAATAATAATATGATATTATTATTATACATAAATGCTCGACTGAAGCTTCCATATACCTATTCCTAACGTTGTCATAACACTGCATTTCTGCGTACACGCCAAAATACAGGGTTGCCGGTAAATCTTGATTAAATATTTACCAACATATCTTCAAGGACTAAGGCATATAATAAGCCCTACATATTAAATGTACTAAAATTTGACTCCACACGTTTATAGTCCGGAAAACTACACACCGAAAACAGGTGACGTGCTTTCATTATAGGCAGGGGAATTTATAAGCGAGGGAAATCGGTGGCCGCGCACAGTTGTCTGTCGCAGTGTCGCGACGTCCACGTCGCCTTGCTATCGAACGCGATACACACGCTGGTTTTATCGTGATAGTATTTGTAAACAATAGGTGCTTAAACATGAATTTTATTTATTAAAAAACTAAAGTTTATAAGTTTTGGGGATACAAGTGATTAGTTCAGTGACAAAATGCAAGTGGTTGCAGCTACAATATTTGTGTTCGTGCTTTTGCAAGGTATGTAGATTATAGCAATTAAATCAGTTACATTGATTTATTTTATTTGGAAAAAATGCATGACTTTATAAATTGAGGAATACATATGCGAACGTAATCGATTGTTAATGACTAGCATTTCACATTATTATTTGCCTTAAAAATACTGAAAAATCGCCAGGTAGAGACCAAACCCCTCCAAAAAAATTGCTCTATAATTAAATGCAGCAGTAGAACAAGTGAAACTATTATTAGACTTACTTAAATCCTATTTAATGGCAGTTTGAGACTTGAGACTACTAATACTTTCAAATTCTAAGCTTTTTGTAAATTATCTTAATACATAAAAATATTGTGAAGGCATGCATGATAGTTACAAAAAAGGTCATTCTTCATTTTAATTTAAACATACTTAATTTTCTTCCTTATTCCCGATGGTCTTTTGAATAATTGACGCATCGCGATTCATGGAATACCTACCCAGTTAGTTCTAATAACTTCAAACAGGTACGTTAGTGGTCCTGATAAGGTTGGACTAAGGAGGTTAATGTGTCAATATATCTAGACGCCTTTCCGGCTCCTGGAACTTTAACGGTGACATTATTATTTAGCTCGTGTTATTATTTTCAGTTACCTATAAACTGCTCTTTCAGTGTCAGTAGGTAAATAATAGGTTGATTATGTACTTGTTAAGTATGTGCAATTGGTTTTTCTAGTTGACTTAATGCCGGCTTCGAACATTGCTCTCTACCACAGATAACGGTTGTCTCTTCCTATAAGCTATTTTCAAAATTTGTAGGTCCTGCTGGGATCCTTCTTTGGGTCTTCTGTAAGTTTTTTTGCAAAAGGGAATCTTACATCATGTGGGCTGGTAGAAAAATGACTCTGGTTGCATTCGACCACTCAAGCGAATTTAGAATTGGTTTATAAATGAAAAAAGAGAATACGTCTCTTTTGTTTGGTTATTGTTTAGCAACGAATAAAAAAATAGCAATCATGTTATTTGCAGGTAGGTAGCCTTCCTATATATGTGGGAAAAAACCCCTTGTATAACAATTACATATTAATCATGCAATACTAATTTTACTATGTTATTGAGCGTCATTAGGTATTTTTATTAGGTTTCTGGTTTTACAGCAGATAAATAAATAAACAGGATGTTGACATGACAGTTATTTATTGTTGGTACGTACTTTCCTGGATTTACATACACAAACACATAAACTCACGCCTTCTTCCCATGGGGGTAGGCAGAAACTACAGAACGCCACTTTCGATCCTTACATACTCCATTCGCCTCGTTTTTCTGGATTTCTACTAAAGAATCCAAATGTTTGTTCAACTAACTAATTCATTAAACTAACTATGTAGGTACCGTCAACTTTGGCATCTTTACTTTCCATGAACAACTTTACCCATTAGTTAAGTACTGTACTTAGATAGCTCTAGGTTACTAAAAATCTGTTACAAATAGTTGATTTTTCTACTTTTCTATCGCTTTGATATTAAATGGTAGCAACCGTTTTTTTTTGATATGACTGCTTTACGATGCGACAAGCGACTCTGCGCCCGCGTCGTTGACTCGTTGCTCTGCATGGCTGCACTAGCGGCTGCGTCGCTACCGGCCAGTGAGAGGCATTCCACACGAACATGTTTATTTGTTCCCAAATAAATATAACAAAACATCACGCCTGTAATCCCCGAAGGGTTACGCAGAAGTGTACTTACAGTACCTACACCCATATTTCGCTAGTTATGTTTTAGTCTCATGAATTATATTAATTTGTTGTGATGCAATTTCTTTTTTTTTAAACTTCGTTTATTATTGGATTGATGACTTCATAGGCTTACCAAATGCTATGCTCTACAAATTGATCCAGATCATAATTCTTTGTTCAGGTAAAACGGTAATTAAAAGAAATATTCGAAGCCGGAAGGACAATACTCTTGACGTCATTTATTATTTAATTCCGCAGATGCAATGTTTACTATCACTTAACCAAAGGCTATATAAGAGGTGTTAAATATGAGAAAGGGAAAGTAATTTGCGCTGCCTACATTGTTTTGCAACGGAGAGTAGTACCCACTTCCAACGTTTGCCGAGATAATGTAAACTTAAATGGATTGTTTAGGTTCTACAATTCTCTAGAAATAAAGTTATGTAAGTAATTCTTGGTCCAGATTTTTCTGTAGCTACCTACCTAGGTATAAGCCTAGATTACTTAGCCATAGCACACGCATGAGCGTTACAATACTAAAGAGAAAGTTCGGACAGAAAATCTTAGCAGCTATAATAAACACTAGGCTGTAGGTATGTATGTGTATTGTTAGGTTTTATTATACCGACTCAGGTAATCTACCATTATTATACCTAGGTACTTACATACAGGGTGTAAAAAGACCCATTACATGGCTGTCAACTATGCATTCTGTACCTACATCAAACTAAGTAAAATTTCACAAAAATAATTGCATGGAAACCACTTTAAAACACGCAAAACATTGTGCTTATTGGTGCATGCAACGATACAGGGGTCGTGGGGGTATTTAAACTTGTGTTATAGGGTAAGTATAACATAACGTTAAAAACTTGTTTTCGTACAAAAAACAGTAAAAGTTGGAATTTAGACCTTCAATATGTCCGTAACCAGTAGGTTCCCAGGTAGACATGGTCCAGTACAAAAAAAAAAATACAATGGCGGGGAGTGACTCTCGGCTTCGTTAAGTGTCTTTTTACATCCGTTATATTAAAAAAAATACAAGTAGGCAGGTAGGCATGTAGGTAGCTGTAGTCTAACTAATGGCTCTGCTGAGCGTTCTAATAGGTATTTCCTAACATGATCTATTTAATCCGATAAGTCGGCTTAATAAATTATATAACCAGGTTGATAGTGTAGGTAAGTAGGTAGGTACCTAACTAGGCTACCTATCAGTTTCGAAGTTACCTTCTACATAAGCATGGTGCAATAGATCTTAAGAGATACAAATTGGTGAGTATCTGTCACTTCTACTTTTTAATAACCTACCTGATAGAATATAACCCATAAAGGTACATGGTTAGTTTTCAACGACCTGCCAAATTTTCTGAGATGATTTAGAATCATGTATTTTCAATTTATGAAACATAAAAGTATAGGTAATTTTTTTTACAACATTTTTAGTTCTGGCCGCTTCTAAAAACGTGTGGAAATCAATTCAGTTCAACAACCCAGACTTCAAGCGTATAGAAGTAGGTAAGTACTTGTAACATAATTAATAATTCACGCATTATTGTATTGGTTCCCGTCCGTCCGTCATCGGCCGGAACATGGGTCATCTACGCATCCCTACCTTTCACGACGCACCCGGTCCCTTTCTTTGATTTGAATTGTTACTTTAAGTTTCAAATGTTTAGTTTGATATTTTAATCGTCGTGAATTCCTACTTAGTATATCACTTTTATCAAAACATCGTACTTAGTAATAGTTGTAAAATATTTTTTAGTTTTACATAAGTACTTAAATTTAAAATATTATCGATTCTGAATCATCTCTGAAAATTTAGAAGGTCTTTGAAAACTAACCCTGTATAGGAACTCTACTCGTATTTAATTAATCGTGAAATGAGAACTTGTAATTTTATTGGTTTTACTTGTTTGAGTAGGTAAATGCTGTTGTAAATTGATTGCCATTATTGCCGATAATTGGCCAATTAGTGCCGTAAGGCGCCTAATTGAATAAAATAGGGAAATATTTAATTAGGTAATTCTCTAAAAACTTATTGATCTGATCATCGCTTTTTAATCTTCATATGATGACCGCTTTTTTAAATAAATGAGCCTCGTTTTTACTGTCTGGCCTTTTTTTTAAGTTGATCGCAGTAACTAGGCTTGGGCACATCACGAAAATACGATCATAGGACACTCCGACTAAATGGTTTAGGTTATGTGAGAATATGACCAAACACACGCGAGCCGAGCCAGCGAGCCGAGCGGCACATGCAAGTCGGTCGCAGTTTCTAGACTAGGGCAAATCACAAAAAAACGATCTAGTAGGTTGGTAATTTGGTATTTTTAGGAAACAAAAATGGGTATTATTTGGTGTTCGATTAAATACATGCCATTAGAAACATAACATATCTCTTTGCAAAATACCTATAAAAAGGTAGAAAAAGCTATAAAAAGTTAGGCAACTACGCTACCTACTGCTATTAGGTATACCTACTGAAAATTCCGAACTTTAGTTACCAACTCCTGAAAAGCTTACCGCCGCTTTTGGAACATACGTACATACCTACCTTGTACTCGTACATCAATATCTGTACCTAGTCAAAGGTCGTGAAGATGCAGAATTTCGAATGAAACACGTAGTAAGGTATCGATTTATCAATTCGCTGAATAATCTCCAAAATTGCAAACTTGATCTTCCGTCAAAAGGCACGCAATCGTGAACAACATGATAACACGCAGGTTTTAAATATATACTTACGAGTAATAAGGCTTTTAGAAAATCGTCAAGTCGTTGTTGATAGATAGATTCAGATATTCAAAACTTTGTAGTTCGGTGTTCGATTAAGGTATATTCTAGGCATAGATAAACCTCCCTAATAGGTTATTTATATAGCCATAAGTTTTTATGGATATCTATTTTATTACTTAACCTACATACCTATCTCATTACAAATTTTTACCACCTAAGTAGGTATACATAATTTTACAAAGACTTTTTTTAAGGAAGTGCCGTAGGTAGAGCTTGTCCACTCTAAAATGACGCGCCCCACAAGATGTTGTGAGTGCAAATATTAATAACGACACTTCATAGAGCATTGACTATTCCTTGAACAGTTGATCTGTATGCGAACATCGCAGTCGACTCGACGCGTGATAAATCCGACAACGTGCTCTGTATGATGGAACAAGATCTGATGTCCGCTCTCTCGCGCGTTCAAGACGATAATGACTAGTTGGACAACAAATCCTGTGCTCCTAAGTTGGAGTCTAACCGGCATCTGATTGACCTGACCAATTACAATGGTGTTTTTATGTGTATTGCGTCCATATTTGAAATTTGCTTGTGTGCGTAAATGCGGTAGTGGGGCGCGTCATTTCAGAGTGGACAAGCTCTACTAGGTAGATGCATTATGTAGGTTCCTAAGTTACAATTTTGTATGGGACATAAATTGAGATACTTAATTAAAACTAGAAGGAACTAAAGAAAATTCAAATGCCACGGTTTTGCGATATTTTTATGTTAATTAAGTTTATTGCTTGTAAAATGAGGGTTTACCTTGACATGAAGATAAAAACCCCAAATGTTTATAAGCCTTTAGATCATTGAAACGCGACTGTAACATGAAAATGCGAAATACTGAAACATCTGCTGTAGGTAGCTCCGGGCGTTACGCGCTTCCTGTCATACCTATTATAAGAAGTACTAGGTACCTAAATACCTAGGTACTAATACCTTTTATTTTGCGTTGGATTCCTCATGGATTTCCTCCGCTCTGGGGTGTGCGAAGGGGTCTATTAGATTTTTTACTGATTCAAACCACACGGTGTTCATCAAATGTCTTGACAAACAAAATTCATGCCATCCATGGCGGGCGACCAAGACTACAGTTCGCGCAAAACTTTATGAGCCCTCTGAACTTAGGCCCGAGAACAAAACCGCGCATGGTACAGTTGAGTCTTGAGTGAGAGTAAGAAAGTTCCCTCGGACACCTATATTATGCATACTGCGCAGCCACTCGCGTGCAACTTCCGAGAGCTCATAAAGTTTTGCGCGAACTTTACTTACCTAGCTAACTTCTTTAACTTATTATAATAGAAATGTTATCAATTATGCTACCGCCTCGTTGGTCCAGTGGTCGCAAGGGATTCTGCTGAGCCTGAGATCCTGGGTTTGATTCCCGGGTCGAGCAAAGTATTATTCGGTTTTTCCATCTGGGATATTTCAGTATCAGCCCGGAGTCTGGATTTGTGCCCGGTTGATGGAAATAGGCTCGCCCTCTATTACATGGGGCTTAAACATAACTGGCGTAATGTGGGTGTACTATAGGTACACCTCTGCCTAACCCTTCGGGGAATACACGCGTGATGTTATCAAATGTAGTAAAAAATTTTTTTTTGCAGAAACTGGCTGGCTGGTGGCTGGCTGGCTGGCTGGCCTTTGTGTAAACTTTATATTCTATGTTCAGTGATCAGTGCCTGTCCAGCCACAATGGCAAGTTATGCTGAATAAGATAAATTACTTTGATATAAGTACCTATATACATTACTCAAGTACTTACACTGAGGTAAATAGGTACCTATGTAATATTGTACCTACATACATAGGTACTGAAATTCTAGCTATGGTTATAGATCTTAATCTTATTTACTACTTCAACGTGAATACCGTGAATAATAATTGAGTGTCTGAATCAAACAAATATTAGATGAATATACACACCTGATACCTACTTATGTACCTACATATTGCGCATGTCTATAGGCATGTAGGTCCTTATGTACAATATTTTTTGTTGTTCAAATTCGAGTAGATTTAATTTTTTACTTCGGTTAAAAATACCGGTGCTGAGCTAGTCAGGGTGTAAGGATTTGGGCACGCCACAATTGCGGCGGTAAGTCCCCTCTTTGAGGAGTGGCTTGAGAGGCGCCACGACGTCCTCACCTTCCACCTGACGCAGGTCCTCACCGGACATAGCTGTTTCGGGAGGTTCCTGTTTCGGATAAGGCGGGAGGAAACGCCCGGGTGTTGGCATAGTGTGGATCGACCGGAGGACACGGTGGAGCATACGGTGGAGGTTTGCCCAGCTTGGGTGGAGCACCGCTTTGTCCTCGTGGCGGCGATCGGCGGAGGCGATCTCTCGCGTCTGGCCCTGGTACAGGCCATGGTACGGAGCGAGAGGGAATGGGAAGCCGTCACTTCCTTCTGCGCAGCAGTAATGCTCGCGAAGGAGGAGGCAGAGCGCGTGAGGGTGCGGCAATTGTTGCGCCCTCACGCCCCTAGTCGCCGCAGGAGGAGACACCCTGGGCGTCGGGAGTCAATTGCCGACTCCCGGCCACCGTAGGCGCGGGCTTGCGGATGGCGAGCAATGGGCAGCTCACCATCCGGTAAGGACCAGGCCCGGATCGACGGCGCGTCGTGTTCCACGCGCGCCTCAAAGAGATGTCAGCATCATTGAAGGGGTCCGATAGGGCCGATGCCTGCCGGGGTCGCGGATTGTTCGAAAGAGTTACCGTGGCCCTGGCGCACAGGCAACTGAAGGAACACGGGTGGGTTTTAGTCAGTAAGAGTCTGACACGTCCTTCCGCTCCGCCCAGAGCGGGAGAGGTCATTTGATGATTTCCCACCCAAAAAAAAAAAAAAAAAGGGTGTAAGGATTCAATAATAGACTATGAATAAATATGTTTATTTGTGCCACTATTATGTGCAACATGCATTTTCCAGAACAAAATTTCAAATTCCCATGCATCTAATATACAGGATATTATATTGTTGCAGGGACTTCTACATAAGTAATAATATAGCTCCTACTTATGATTGAGTCATATTTACTTTAATAATAGACATAACTACAGAGAATTATGTAGTGTGTACTATGTGAAGTACCTATGTAAGTACCTACTCATAATTGAATTTTACTTGTTTGCTTGATCGTTACCCTAACGAGATGATTCTGTCGCGTCATGTAGACACGTAAGCTTGTACTTAAGTTATTTACGCTAGATACTAAATTAAATAACTAACTAACTATATATGCTATATGCTCTTTTTACTTTTTGTATTTTACCATTTTTTTATACCACGTGTTTAAGCAAATAAATATTATTCTATTCTATTCTATACCAGCTACTTACGGGATGGCTCAATAAAATACCAGCTTACTGTACTTGACTCGGTGGAACGAAAAGCAAAAAGGCTCATAGGCTAAGAGGCGCTGGTGGCCAGGCTTCACAGCCTGGCTCATCGGCGTAATGTCGCTTTCCTGTCTGTCTTCTACAGACTATACTTCGGAGAGCGTGTGCAGGAGGTCCACTACCTGATTCCACAATCTCGCTTTCAGTACCGGACTACCAGACGTACTGTAGAGTACCATCCGAACTTGGTCCATATACCGACTAGTCGTACCTATAGAGTTATGAGGACCAGGGTGTAAAGCTCACTCATACTCTATGGAAAAGGGAGGATCCTCTGACCAGACGGGTGTTGTGTCTGGTGGGCAATTGCCCGACACCCGACGATTGATGTCGGGACGTTGTATATATGCTAGCTGCGCGGTAAACTGCTTGCGCGATGCAGGATTTTTCGTGACGTCAGTGTGACGTGTAGCTCGCATGTGGCGATATAGATACCTCTACATTACTCAGCGTTTCAACTCCACATTTATTAGGCCAAAGTGTAGACATCTCTGCCAGCGTCTGTGTTCCCTTCGACGTATAACCCGGTCTTCAAAGCAAAAGTGAACCGGTATCTTCTTGGCTTGCTTGTTCCACCGTAGACTTCATCCGTCGCTTTCCACCAGGCGAGATCAAGGTCAAGAGCAGGCTCATTTACCAATAAAAAAATACAATAAAAACTTTTTTACAAAAAAACAACCGACTTCCAAAAAAAACACTAAAAGACGTGAAAAATAACTTTAATTTCGGTAGTCGGTGTCTTTGGTTTTGTATTTTCGTTTTTGGCCACCGACTTCCGAAATTAAAGTTATTTTTCACGTCTTTTAGTGTTTTTTTTGGAAGTCTGTTGTTTTTTTGTAAAAAAGTTTTTATTTTTCACTTTTTAGTTGCGGGGTACCTACCCCACACAAATTCTTATACCACTACTTTGTGTGTAAATAACAGTGAAAGGAAATTAATAACACATCCATATAAACTAAGTGGAAAAAATATGCAGTATTAAGGCGGTACCCCGACCAAAACCTTGTCATAGTGCGTTATTCAGAGGCTATTAACTCATTCGCTATGGGTAATAAACTACATCTAAAGCACATTATTAATGTTCGATATCCTATCATCACATTGCACGTTCTTATTTGTTTTTATGTGTTATAAATACATCTAAAATCTCCTTGTAAAAAAGTGACTAAAATTATTGATTGCATGCATCTTTTGCTAAAGGTGACGTTCTATTCATTTGAGGATTACATTAATGGATAGATAATTTAAAAATCTAAATAATACACGTTTTATTTTATTTTTAAACTTAACTTGTCTTTTTTTATTTAAATAATTTCATTATTTTTGTGAATTTTATGATAAATGAGCGTGCGGAGGGAGCGAGACAGAGCGAGAGTCAGCGACGGGACCGAGAAGGACCGAATGCTCAAGGTCGTTTGGTCAGGGAAGCGCCTTAAGGATAACTCAAAAACTACTGGTCAGACCTTGATCAAATTTAAATGGGACCACATGTGAAGCACCACCTATCAAATAAAAAAAGAATCATCCAAATCGGTTCACCCAGAAAAGTTATGAGATAACACACATAAAAAAAAAAAAACATACAGACGAATTGAGAACCTCCTCCTTTTTGTGAAGTCGGTTAAAAACAAAAGGACACACAGGCGTCGAAGTATCCGGATCCGCATTCGGAATCGTGCCCAGAAGACTGGCAGCATTGCCACGTTGAATGGCAATGCTAAATCTTTGGCCAAATAACAAGTCGGCCCTTTGTTTAAATCAGTCATCGTTTCATTAATAATTTATTTATGATTTTTTATTTATATCCCCTATTACATGAGACTTAAACATAACTGGCGAAATGTGGGTGTAATATATGTAGCTACACCTCTGCCTAACCCTACAGGCGTGATGTTATGTTATAATGAGCAAAGGCACATTATGAAAGTGATGGTGGTGGTGGAATAGTGCAAGCTATAAGGCTTTCCAATGTTTTCCTTTACCTACTATTATTTCCTATACGTATGAGTAGGTGGGTACAGTCAAATGGGTTGAATAGGGATGCAGGGGTGAAACGAGAGGAAACTTTCAAAGGGATTTTAACATTGAAATAATATAGTTAGTTGCCAAAAAGGACTCTAATGTGTTAACTGTGTTTTAGATATCGATTTAGTGCCCTTGTTGGCAACAAACTATATTATTTCAATGTTAAAATCTCTTTTAAAGTTTCGTTCCGATTCCGATTCCCTGCATCCCTATTCACCCCGTTTGACGGCACCTACCTAATTTCTTTGAATTGAATACTTAATATTGAAACGTTAGTTAGGTACGTAGGTACCGAATCTTTATCTCCCAAACTTTACATAGCCTACTAACAGTCAAGAGAGTGAGCGAGCAAAGAGCACCCACAGATTCATAATTTAGGAGCACCGTTAAAATGACACAAAAAAGCTCTATGGAAAAACCTTGCATCTTTTTCCCGAACTTTACAAGGTGAATTAAGACTACGTGTCAATGATCCGTGTGGTCAATGGTAATCAGAACCTATTTTATAAATAAAACTATCGACCCGCCCCTGCTCCGCTCGGTTTTTTACGACTTGACAAAACATTGAGATTTCATCATTACATGTATATACTTACGCATAAACCATTCGGAATGAATTCTCTTAATGATGGTGAACACCGCATAAAAATCCGTTGCGGAGTTTAAAATAATAACGCGGTCACACAGACAGATATGAAAAGCGACTTTAATTAATAATATGTATACATATAGTAGTATACTCGTATAGATATAAATATGCCACTCGCTGTTTGAGGTGCCTATTCATGCTTTTTCTAAACATTGTGGTTACATGGAAGCGGAGGTTCATGATGACGTTGAGTTACTGCTTGCTACCGGACACAACGTTAAAAAAAACAAATCCGTGAGTGGATACTTACTATCTCGATCATTTTAACTTTTATTCTTATGAAAAACTGACATAGGTATCCATAAAAACAATAGTGATAACTTGGCCTTATCCATATTAATATTAAAATTAGGTACTTTAGTACCTAATAGTAATTATAATTATACTGGGTAGTTTTGGAAGAAGTCCAAATACAAGGAGTTAGCTTTACCTACCTACATTTAACTTAGGTATGTAGGTACAGGTACCTATAGCTTTTAAATTCGAATGAACATAAAGGAAAATATAAATTTCAGGCATATTACTAAACAACTAGTCTGTCATATAAACGCGACACTCATTCGTTGCAGGCATCTAACTTATTTATCAGTTCTTGAAAATGACAAATCGATTAATAAGTAATGACATAGTTACTGGAAAATCGCATGCTACGTAGTGATAAAAACAGTAATTATTTGTTTTTTTATTTGTATTTCTACTGTGAACTTGGTTTTAATTAATATAATTAGAAATATGGTTTACTAGTGTGAGCAAGTTTTAAATAAAATATATATCAGTACCGTCAAACGGGGTGAATAGGGATGCAGGGGTGAATCGCAATCGGTAGCAATTTCCCATTTGGTTGCGAACTTTTTAGTTTTTAGTGAATTAATGAACACCTGCGTTCCTGCATATTATACTACCTAGTTGGCATAAGACTTACACTGACTGATGCATTCTTACATATTATTCCTGACGAACAGCTATCACTAAAATAATATTATAACAGTACCTAGATTGTAAACGCACGGGATTTCTCATTAAAAGTTACCTAACCATAGGTAAGTAGGTATTTATTTTTATTATAACCAAAGATGACAGATTAAGAGGCCTAAACCCAAGGTTTTTCTGTGTACCTACGTTCTACAAAGTATTATATCGACGGCTGCAAAGTATATACGGTTAAATCATGATTTTACGGGAGGGGGTTTGAAACGCAAAGCTGTGATAGTTAATAGAAGAACAAAAGTATATCCGTCTGTACCAAGAAAATGGTTAAGTGGGTGTCTTCATCTAAGTACTTCGTACAAAAAAGTAAAACAAATGCGTCAACTTCCATTTATTATATCTGCTTCTACGCGGGACTTCATAATTACTTAAGCTTATAATAATTTTAAATATTAAATCAGCTATCCTATGTAGTTTATATTGTTGATTGCTATAATAAATAAAGGTACTTAATAATTTTCCTCATTTAACTATTATTTGTAACCGCCGACATGACTTATTATTGTTGTTGCACGATTAAAATAACCAAATTTGGGCGGTGACTGACTGATATCTTTGTTTAAAACAGGTGAACGCGCCGACTTTCCGACGTAAGGGTTACCAACCCTACTATATAATATAGTATCCTACTATAGATATTAGCGGCTAAAATACAATGCTTCAAAAAAAAAAAAATGTATCTGAAACTACTACCTATATTTTCGATGAAATTTAAAAATACATTGTTTTATTAAAATAAGTGTAGCTAAAACGAAACGCAGCCGTAATCTGTTGAGGGCAGCCACTATGGAGGGCAGCTAAAATATAAATTGCTCTTGAGGGCAGCCAAAATATAAACTGCCAAAGACGGCAGCCAAAATATAAATTGCCAATTATTCAGAAATAAATTTTAATCAGTACTAAAATTCTGTGCTGCTAAATCTACTGCTGAAAAATGGCAAATATATGAGCAACTTCAACTTTTACTGAGCGCATATTTTCAGTGATGATTTCATACAAAATGGCGAGATGAGCGCAATAGGGCCAGTATTAATCTCGTGGTTTCTTGTAACCATAATTTATTTTAGAATTTAATAATAGTTATGAGACATTTAAAAAAACCCTGTTATAAATTCTATATTTTTACAGTCAATGGCTTCAAAAATACTATATTTGATATAAAAAAAAGTTGGCAACTCTGTCTGACGTACTAATGGTATATGTCCGTGTCTACTTCGTCGCTTTGTGAAAAAAAGGTGTAGTTGTTTTTATACATATACGTGACTTAATATTAGTAAAAATTGAGAATTAATCAGAGAAAAATATCCTATGATAAAACAAAGAATTCTGAGTCGTATTAAGAAAAAAAGTAAATTTCGTACAAAGTGCAGTTGACTCTTTGTTTTTTCCTGCTTTCGATTTAATAATACATATGTATAACGGAATGTAAAAAATGTAGCATAACAAATCTCAATTGTTGGGAATCGAACATAGGTTTGCAAAGCATTCGTTGAACTTTTCAGTTATTTGCTTTGTTGCAAATTGACTAAAATAGCCGTTCTTAAATTATATCATGATTGAGTGCGGGATGATAATCATTTATAATATTAAATCTATAACTATCTGCTATATTCATTCCATATCCAACCCAGTGAAGTAATAGAATAATTCGACTGTTGTCATCACGGAGTATCTTGTTTCTATACTCCGTGGTTGTCATACACTTGTTGTGTTCTCTCTCATCTCAGTCTCATTTCCTACGAAATGTATGATAAGATTATTGCAATTTCTGACTTTTCTAGTACTCAAACCTCTGTGGTCTCATAGTTTTTTGATCCTTATTAGAAACAGGATCAACTAGCATCAAATATTTTTTTGTGAAAATTGCATTTTTTCATGTTGACTGTAATTTACATATTTTTTTTAAATCTGTGAGGGCAGATCAATATGTTTCAAAAAGATAAGAACAGTCTCGTAAGACCGTTTTCTTGTAGTGACAACAGGGGGCTAAGTCTACTAATTTACAAACGTCACAATGGTCTTTGCATTGTTAGTTTTTGACAGATTTTGTATGGCAAATCTGTCAAAAACTCACAATGCAGAGACCATTGTGACGTTTGTAAATTGGTAGACTTGGCCCCCTGGTATGATACCTGCCCTTATTGCCCCATCTCAAAAATCCACCCTGTAAGTATATTTCGTGATTGACTGCTTAGCTCAATAATGGTATAGCGTGATTATAATCGTTTAAAAGGTTAAATCTGTAAAAAATGCAATATTCTAACCTTTTGGTTGGTCTTTACAATTTTCGGTAAACTGTAGAAGAATACGAACATATAGCATACAGCAATATAGCGTGATAATTTATAGCCTAAATACAGACCAGAGTTATAGGGAATATCTATGCGTAATTTGAACAAAATCTATTCGGTAGTTTTTGCGTGAGGAATCACGCAAAAAGTACCGCATAGATTTAAGGATGTCATACATTCAGACAAACAGACACAAATTCAAAAATTATATTTTCCGCATTAGAATCGTTCCCAGACCTCGCAAAAAATACTTAAAAAAAAAACAGTCAATGTACGGTATTGATTTCGCTGCGATTTTATTACATAATTATGTAGATTTAACGAGTAGGTAATTATTTAAATGAAATCAAGTTCTTTAGCATTTTACATAATGAAGCGCACTGTCAGCTCTTTTAGCTGACTCGCTATTATTTTCTACTCTTCTAAATTCGAAATAGTGTCTATCTAATAATATGTATTAAGCCATCAACTTTAAAATACTCGCGGAGGTTGCATGGAAACGCCATGTAGGCTAGTTAGGCTAGACTCTACAGTACCTACATACCTACGTTCAAATCATACGGATACTCAACGAACTACGGATTGTTGGGCATAAATAGCCGTGTATAGCCTAGATCACGATTGATTACTAATTAATAGTGAGTTCTTTGCATCCGTTACGAGGTGTCACGTGTCAAATTTATTATAATATTTTATGACAACTAATAAATTACAATGGATTATTTATAAGGCAGGTTATAATCCTAACACAATACAAATAATCATTAATTTTAATATGTCACATGGCGTTAAGCACGTGTCTTGCATGATACGAGTATTTAATCATGAATGAAAGAACTCATGTCTTCATCATCATTCATGTCGTCATCAGACTTTACCTAGATTTAGTAGGTATATGTAGTTATATTGGATCCGGGAACCTTTCAATGTTATTTCAACATGCGACTAAAAATCACGCATTTTTAGTTAAGTGACTGTTGCCATACAGAATACGTAATAAGTCAAAAATATCATGACTTCGTAAGTGAATAGAAAAATGGTCGGAAAATCCGTTGGCAAGAAATTATAGCATTTTCAGTGTATATAGTTACGTTTTTTACATAGGTAGGAGCCGGAGGTAGGCAAAAACTGTATAGTTATTGAAAAGTCTTAATGACTATGTTTTTTTAAATAAACCTAATAAGTATGACTTGAAAATATGAGTGTACGACTAAACGCCGACACACACTACGCCGACAGACTGATCACCGACAAGACTTTACTTCGACGGGACTCTTCGCCGACAGGATACTTCGCCGACAGGACTCTTCGCCGACAGGACTCTTCGCCGACAGGGCTCATCAGCGACGCAACTTATCTCCGATAATAATAAGGCTTAGTCGACGGAGCCCCACTTCGCGGAGCTCCAACTATTCGGTGGTTTAAAAAAAATAACCAATGGGTATTACCCTTCTAACCTAACCTGTCCGAGTCGGAGTGCCCCAAGTCACGAGCTGGCTTCGCTCGCTCTTGCATCTCATCCCACCCTTGCATTTTGAAGCTCATCTAATAAAATTATCGCTAAAATATTTAATGCGTCGCTGATGAGCCCTATCGGCGAAGAGTCCTGTCGGCGAAGAGTCCCGTCGAAGTAAAGTCTTGTCGGTGGTCAATCTGTCGGCGTAGTGTCTGTCGGCGTTTAGGAGTAAAGTGTGAAAATATGTTGTTAAGACATGAAAATGAATACGAAAATTCTTAGAAGCTGCTTATAAAATACTGTTAAAGAAAAAATTTACCTACGGGTTTAAAATAAGTAGTTAGGTATTACGAAATAGAGTTATCTATAGCTATGTAAGAAAAAAAATGTATATTAAATAGATATAGATACGTAAGTAGGCACCTCATTATACACATACGTATGTACACGAAGGTAAGTACCTATAATAAATTACAATAGAGATGATTGTCTTGCAGATCATCCAGATATGAACATATTTGCGGAATAGAACAATAGCTAATTATTAAGTTTTACAGACAAATAAATTATTGGTTGGTGGAGGTGATTAATGAGCTTTGAACTCCACCAAAATTGGTAGTAGGTGCTGACGAATATTCTTTGAAAAGAGAACATTGTTTTTTTGAAACATAAGTGACAAAGTGTGTACCATTAAAAGAACATAACAGGACTACCTATTAAGTCACTTAATTTTCGTATAACGTAACAGCCATGTATGTAGACCGTAATTAATATTAGGAATATAAAAATAATTACACTGATTTCATAGTTTGGTGCCCAAACATGTTAAAGTATTGGAACTAAAATGTTTTTAGGGTGCTTCATGAAGATTTGAAATCATATGTGGTGGACTTAATAACGCGAACGGTAGATGCACCTAAGTAGGTACGTATTTACCTTACCTAAGGTTGTAATGTAGGTAAACAAATTAATTTTGACATGTTTTGGGCTACGGTAGGTATAAACTACTCAATCTAGGTGTCGTTTACTCTTTGTACCGTACTGAAAATACATACAAAATCCAAGGTAACTATGTTAAAAAGCAAGCTAAGTAGGTCATCATTCTCCTACCCTCATCCCAATTTATGTTTTCACCCATAATTCTTTATAAGTTGTCATCTCGGTAGTCACCCCCTGTCTAGTCATAACATCTTTCACACAGTCAATCCATCGTTTCGTTGGTCTTTCTCTACTCATAAGGCGCTGCCCAACGACGACACCGAAAATGCACAGTTTTTTGTCGCACAGTTAAGCGTATTGGTACATATTACAAGCCAGAAAATAATTGAGTGTACTGTTAAATGTTCAAAGAAACGACGAATTCAAAAAAAAATCATTAAAAAAAAAATGTGTCATGTTAAAACAAACGTAAAATAGAGTTCCAAAAAATATTTTCGTTGCATTATTCTCAATATTTCGAGCGCTAACTATCATATTTTATGTAATGATAATAAAGGGAATTCAGTCAACTAAAGAAATACCCTAAAAATTATTCCACTGAACCGTGCATTTATATTTTAAATTACTTTTATTTTGGTGGTCATTCGATTCAACTAACATCAAACGCATCGCTGTTTTGAACTTAATTTTTTGCCGCGATGCGCTTTTGTCAATTACCAAAGAAATTGCTTCTTACCGCGCCTTAAAGCTATCTACGTTCACACTTTACTACAAAATTTTCCTCACAACATTTTCTGATAACCGATTTCCACACAACTTTTCAGTCACTAGTGCCACTTTCAGACATCTTCCTCTTATATATAATATCTCATTTCTTATTCTATCCATTCGAGTAACACCACACATCCCTCATAGGATTCTCAGATTGATGTGTGTTGTTACTTCGGGTAGGAACGGTAAAAAAAATATCAAGAGAAAGAGATGTTAATTCCACCCTGTCGGCATTACTTGCAGTTGCAGCGCCGGACATGAGTCGACTTGCTTTCCTGAAAAAAGGGGAAATATCTCAAATCTACAGGAGCCCATAATACAACCTATTTCAGGCAGATATGAGAAGACATGGCTACTGATTTTCTTTCACTATTACTTATTTAATTCAATTGCACAGCTGTTCAGCTGATTGCAGCTAGTTGTAGCGATAAAATAATAAATTAGGTTACCTATACAAAATAATGATCGTCGTTATTCAACGTGCATGCTGTAAAACGGGTTTGAAATCGTTGTAAACCTAGAAAATAGCCTTGCCTTCAAAAACAATTTGGTCTGACGTTGGTCAGTTGGCATGCTAATTAATGTATGATACCTCTTCAGATATGTACATAGATAGGGTCCGAGATAATCACTATACCATTGTGTATTACTATGATGCATCCTCAGAGATATTAGAGCTTGCTTTATGAAACAAAGACTGTATTATTGACAATTTTATGGTGCTTAAATCAATGTCATAAATGTTAAGAAATTTATTTTGAATAAAAGTACGTTAAGGAAAAATTACCATCTTCACTAGATTTCGAAAAATTCGCTACGGTATCAAATATTCAATTTTTACACATTTTAGTATTTTGTATTGCCACTACGAGCTGTTATATACGGTTTGGCATGCTTTCCACCAGATCTCCGAGCCGATGCTGAGGAATATTCTCCCATTCCTCTACCAGTGCTTCTTTCAGTTCACGAAGCGTGATTAGAGGGGAATTTCGCTGGCGTACACGTCGTTCCAGGCATGCTTGATGGGGTTCAAGTCTGGGCTGCGTGCTGGACACTCCATGCGTGTGATAGCGACATATTCAAGGTAGTCAAACACTATCCGAGCTGTATGGGACGAGCGTTATTTTGCATAAAGATGGCGTTCGAAGAAATTCCAGCCCACACGTGTATGGAGCCTCCGGCGTATGGCACTTTCTCTTCAAAGCAAGTTAGGTTATAGCTCTCTCCTGGTCTTCTGTAGACTTTTTACCTTCCATCGTGCGTATATAGCATGAACCTCGACTCGTCCGATAACATTACTCTTGACCAGCCATCCAGAGTCCAATTTATGTGTTTTCCAGCGTAACTCAGCCTGAATTTCGATATTGCCTTTTAAGTTTTGTACCATTTACAGGTCTAAATAGCTTGAACTTTGCTTCAGCAAGACGCCGCCTCACTGTACATGTGCTCGGATTGCTCCCTCCAGCACGTAGAAGGTGATTTTTGACTTCAACAGCCGTTTTAAATCGATTTCTCAACATTGTTGACACCATATTTCGATCCTCCCGCGATGTCGTGCACCTTGTTCGGCCTGTCCCTGGTCTGCGAATATTGGATCCAGTCTCTTCAAATCGCTGGAGGACTCTTTGAACGGTTGATAGCGACCACCAACAACCAACCAACCAACAGTTCTCGCTGTATAACGCTGACTGCGCCTTCAAGCATTGTCAGAATCCTGGTACACTCTTCAGGGGTTAGTTGCATGTTTTTAATTGAATTAGATCAGAATAATGAATTTCTGCACAGGAAATGCATATTTATAAACAGAAACAAAATGTAAAACAAAAGGTTTCAAGGTTGTTCAAAATTTAAAGTCTTTAATTTTATTTATGGTTGCTTCTTCTTATATTTGTAATGAAATAAACTTTAATTCAGTTTTTTTTTTAAAAAGGATTATTCAAATTTATTAGAAGTAATCGTATTCTTTATAACCGACCCGCTTTCTTTGCGGGCTAGTGTACATAACATCTAAAGAGAAAATACATTGGACAGAAGCTGCTTATAAACTAGAAGTAAAATTTACTTCAAAAAAAAGTACTTCAAGTAACTGAAAAAAAAATGTTTCAGAAATCTTCCTGTTACGTAGGTACCTAAGTACTTAGGTGGGTACTGACTGTGGGAATGATATAATCAAACCAAAATGACAATACAAATATAAATAAGTAGTGCTTTTTTACACGACAATAGCCAGAATTATTTGAAACAAAATTGTTGTAAATATACGAGTAACATAATTATATGTAAATGTGTCGTAATTACGAAATAATATCTATTATGTGAATTCATAATCATTATACTTAGTAACTGAGGTTGAACAGTTTTTTGAATGTCAGCTGATGTCGTAATTCATTTTTATTAAGACTTTACTTGACAAAGCGTAAATCCACATTTGGGTTGGTAAGTAGGCGAAAACTGCAGTGTTGCAAAAGAACTTGAAATCGTTTGTTTGCCAATAATTCCTTTAACGTTCATTGCCTGCAGTTTCAACATACTTTAGTGCAAAATATTTATTAATTGATTCAGATGCATGTGCTAAACGACATTAAATGTTGAATGCAGTTTAAATGTTATAATTATACGAAAATTGGCGCTGCACGCTTGGATCCGACGACCATAAAAAGAATTTATGTCAGTTGGACTAGAACCAAGAGCAATCAAAGCTTTTATATTTACGTTTGTTATATTGAAATAAACCAAAGCGTTTGATTTAAAGGAATCATTTCGTGTAACTACATTGGAGGCATGAAGGTCAACCATGCATTGAAAGCTGACGTAAAAATATGATCAGTTTTCACTTGCCTGCCCTAACACCTGTCATGCCAAACGATAACACAATTAGTAATTTTTGAAATTGTAAGCGCACATCGCATTAATTTTATAACTTGTTTTTATAATACGTGGAAAATGTCGTGGGTTATACATTTACTCACTCTGTAGCTCAAATTTTGTGTAATATTGTAACTGTTTATTTTCACAAATAAAGAAAAGAAAGATAAGTACCAAAGCCTCGTTATTACTTATAAGTTATAAGTGGGGTCCAGACTCCTACAATTTTTCTGTATTTATTAAAAATATTGTTAAATATTTATATAGATTTGACGCATATAAGCATTGCATTAGCAACTTTGGCGATTTTTAATGTAATCGGGGATGACGACTTTCTTGTTTTAGGGTTTTTACATTTCCAAATTACACAGAAACGAAGTCGAGTTTTTTTAGTTTTTTAAATTACTGTATTTTTTTATATACCCAGTGTCACTCTCGCAGTAAATACGAATCTAACGATACCTCTCAAGCTAAAATCCATCAAGCCGTTCAGGCTGCAGAGCGTGCCAAACAATTATACATACATACATACTCTCGAAAAACATAACCCTCCTTCTGGCGCAGTCGGGTAATAAGTAAGCCTCGTAATTACTTACAAGATACAAGTAATGAGGGGCTTTTGTCACGAGCCTTTCCCAAATATGCTGGGGTCAACTTCCAGCAGTCTAATCGGATGCAGCTGAATATCAGTATTTTACATAGAGCGACTGCTTAACTGGCCTCCACAACCCAGTTAGATACTGGGTAACACGATATCCAGTGCTAAGACTGGTTGTCAGACTTTCGGCCTTTTGACTAACCCGTAGATAACGCCTGTCAAAGATCTACTATCCGAATGACTTTTGGGACTATCGGCTTGACGTGCTTTCCGATGCATAGAGGGGTCTGAGTATGTAATGGATGATGGTCACCCATTTACGAATCCACGGCGGCAAGCTTAGATTCACCTTCTGGAAAATATTTATGCAGGTGATCACGTCACATAGATAAAATTGTTAAGAAGTCTTGTTATACCCTCCTATTCTTACTAAAAATAAAAAGGGTTTCATTTCCAGTGCTACTGTTGTTATGGTTGTTAGCATAGACGAACAAAATAAGTCGGACGGAACTCCGCTAAAACAAAACTAAGTCCCGTTTATGTGTGAATATATTTATTTGTGAGTGTTGCCGTTTGCGCGCGTAGTGGCCGACGGTCGCCCGCCGTCGCGGCGTCGCGTGTCGTCCGAGTAATGTGTGAATATGTGCGTACAGTGGCCTATACCTGTAGCCTATACGTACAGCGAGCTGGCCGACTTGAGTGACACAGTTTTTTGGTAGCGAGAATCTGTCAGACTTTTTGTGTTCATCCATGATTGCTAATAAACATGTAGCGGCATCTACAAAGCCTTATGTGAGCTACGCGTCACACTGACGTCACGCAAAATCCTGCATCGCGCAAGCAGTCTACCTACCGAGCAACTAGCATATACGTATACAACGTCCCGACGTCAAACGTCGGGCAGATGCCCACCAGACACAGCACCCATCTGGTCGGAGGATCCTCCATTTTCCATAGAGTATGAGTGAACTTTACACCCTGTTTCTTATACCTCAATACACGCTTAGGTATTATTAGACGCGTACTCCGCTGACACCTGCATTTTACCACGCCACTAAGCACTTCCTAAAAATGGACTCTAATGCATGGGGTAATAAGATTGATTGACAGAACAAGGTTCCATTTAATAAAATAAAATAGACGTTTGTAGAGCTCTGCTGTGGAATAATAATCAATCTCCACTTATTTATTATTCCTAGACCGTACCTATCGTTCCACTCTTACTTCATTGCGCATCGACATTATAGTGATTGTTATAAAATATTATTACTATGAAAGAAGTAACTAAGTGTTAAAATTACGTAGGCACGTGTATTGTAAACGTGTTACATATCTGATTTTTTATGCTCTAAGGAGTTTCTAAAATAATTTTCATATGTTTTTATTTTAAAGTAGAGTAAATTCTGTACTTACTGTACTTATAGATTTTAGGTTACTTAATCAAAAGGATATATATAATTATATATATATATATATATATTGAAAGCCGAGACAATAGTGCTCAGCTTTGCACTGTTTCGTATATGTACAATGTAGGTAGTTAACAATTGTTAAACAAATGTTCTTTATGGCATTTGTTTCACTAACAACAGAATACAGGTGTGCGGCACCTATCTCTTAATTACTCATAATTCATACCATATCTAGTGTCATAGAGTGTGTTACAACAATCAATGCAAATAAAATACCCAATGACGAATAACGTAATATTTGTACATGTACCGTAAAACGGGGTGAATAGGAACGGCAGGGGTGAATCGTAACGAAACTTTAAAAGGGATTTTAACATTGAAATATTATAGTCTGTCGCCAAAAAGGACTCTAACGTGTATACTGTATTATAATTAACGATTACGTGTCCCTGTTGGCAACAAATTATATTATTTAAATGTTAAAATTCCTTTTAAAGTTTCGTTACGATTCACCCCTGCCGTTCCTATTCACCCCGTTTTACCGGTACCTCTTTAAGATATCCTGATCGATAAACCATTTATAGGAAAGTTATGAATATGATGCATATTGCGCTATCATCACAAAATGAATCATTCACACACGCAAGAATGCTTATGAAATCTAGTTCACATTGTCACAAACATGTTTCTTTGTACCTAAACATGTTGTTGACAACCCTGCGCAGGCGCAATGTGCTTCGCCCGTCACCAAAACATAAGAATTATGTCTTCATCTGTATGCAAACCAGGTGTTCTGTCAGTGGTGCAGTCTGAGAGGTCATCGCCGGCTGAACTTGACTAACGGACCTCCGTTCCTACCTTCTACGAAAACAATTACATATAAGTATCATATAGGTAATAGTTTACGACAAAAAATTAATGGCTAGAAGTTTTAGTTACAATTTATAGACCTAGATCTATGGTAATAAACGTCTATTATTTACTTTGTCTCGTTTACTTACATTAATGGTGTTTCTTATCACCGAGGTGTTATTTAACAGCAGGTACCAGTGGAACGTTTCCAGAAAAATCTTATTGCATTCGAGAGTCACGATTGCTCAAACGCAGCCTTTATGGACTGTCGTCTTCACGAGCGGAGATAATCGTAGCTATCTTAAAATGTTGTCAAGTCGTGCACCACGACACCCACTTTTACTTTTATTTTTGGTACTTTAGCATAATTTTTTATCTAGGTAGGTACTCTATACTGTCATAGAACTTATGTGATGAACTGATAGACAGACAATGAAGTAGAGAACTAGGAACCCCAACAAATTGTAATTTAAATTATTTAAGTACCTACATAAAATAAATACATATTAAATTAATTTAAATGATCAAAAACTGAGTTAATTTAGAATGTCTTTTATTTGTTCGTTTAAGCAATTTAGTTTAAATTTTGAAACAATGATGACCTTCTGGAAGAGGCGTGTGGCAAAATCTTGACGTCACAAGTTCCTTATGTAAGTAGGTAGGTATGTCATATATATTTTCTCACCAGTATATATGAATTACCCCTTCTCATTTACCTACGTCATGTATTACTGCCGTGGCGGGTAATTAATTAATTATGTCGTGTTGATATTTGTAATTAACAAATTCGTCCGTCATTTTGACAAATCGCCATCTTCGCTGATCCGTAAAAGCGCTTTTCTAGTAGGTAATGATATGAAACTGATTCACCCACTATGGCAAATGATGTAGAGCCCATACCTTAAGGAGTACCCACCGTTAAAGGTGGTTTGTCATTGACAAACCGAGGGAGATAAATGATAAAAGATGCCTTGACCTACATACCCTCGGAGCGAGACCTTGTAATTGCCAAAAGAAGCGCTTTCGCAAATGTCGAGAAGATAGACGAGAGCCAATGGATTCCATTCCATCATCCGCAAATAAACTGCCTCACTCCTGAGCAGAATAAGAGGCAGTCAAAATAGTATCCTGAAGGCTGTGGCAGCAGACACTTCCTCTGCCATAATAAGGCAATTTGTGAGAAGACTTATACCCTAGTTTCCATTTCTTGTTGTGTCTAGTTGACAAGGTGGTCTTCTCATTAATTCGTATTTAGTTTTAGTTACTAACAATAGTGTTTTAAGTGCAAACCTGTTACTAACAATTTAAGGATATTTTTAGGTGTCCGAAATAAAATGATTTTATTTATTTAATGGACCGTGGACTGTCTTTGAGGATGCCAAAGAGGGACAAAGTGGACGAGACAGCTGAAGGCGAACTGCCAGTAGTCTAGATCATATGACATGCCAGGTTACAGAATTTGTGGGATCCCAAGAATGTAGATATAGGGAACGCCAACAATCATACCGGGCCGGCACCGACGACTGGCGCGGCGCCGGCGCAGTCTTCAGCGCCAAGTATTCATTTCTATTCGGATTTAAAACCAATTAGACGAATCTCTGAACATATAATTTCAAGATGAAAGAGATACATGTCTCCTGTGAATTTCCTGTCTACAGTCACGGTCGTAAATCACGAAAACACGTTAGTAATGCCAATATGCGTGTCGTGACAATCGCTGAACATAATAAAGCCAGGCACATAATAACTACGCTATTTAATTCATGAGTTCATGCCGTGTATTTGTATTTGCCGTGCCGTGTACGAAAGATTGATTGTTTTACTACTGCACTGACGTAGTCAGACGAGTTATAAGCCTAGTTCTCATAACATTTGCGGTTCAACAAAATTATCCATGAAATAATGCAAATAAAACTGTCATTCGATAACTGGTACCCAATCATGACAATTTTATATGATTAGGGAATTACTATTGAAATATCAAACTAAATTACACATAACGCTACAAATTGTTCGGTAAATAAAGTAAATTGAAGTTTTCTTTTGTACCTAATGATTTGTTTGAAGTCTGTATGTAAGCTGTACCTACCTACCTATATTTTGAAGCAGATTCTTTAAAGGAGTGTTATCGGGTTTTTCCATCTGGAATTTCTCGGTAGCAGCCCGGAGTCTAGATTTGTGCCCGGTTGATGGCAATAGGCTCGCCCCCTATTACATGGGACTTAAACATAACTGGCGAAATGTGGGTGTGCTATAGGTACACCTCTGCCTAACCCTTCGGGGAATACAGGCGTGATGTGATGTTATGTTCTTTAAAGGCTCGTGCACACTGGCGCGACGCGACAGCGTACACAAAGGCACCGCGTGCCTTTGTGTCACGCTATCGCGTCGCGCTAGTGTGCACGAGCTTTTAGCCTAATTGGAAGCTTTAATCAGTCTCTTTATTCTTTTACTCCTTTTTTGATTGCTTAACAAGTTAAAGCTTTAGGTTTAGGTACTCTCGTTCTATTTGTTGATTTAAACCGGCATCCTCACTGTCTTAGAGATAGCTGGTTGCCAGCGACAGAGGAATTGTACTAGATGATACCTTATCAAGAGGTTAATGATCGCTTCTATCAGTCGATAACTTTGAGTAATAAGCAATATAACAAGAACGACTATAGTTACACGAAGGAGCATTATTCTAAGGATATAAACAACATATTCAAAGCTTCATTATTGCTAAATTAATCCGTCAGTAACATTATTATCATCTCACCACTAGAACTGTCACGTAGTTGTTAAAACATTATAAATAGGTACCGATGTTTCTACACCCTCTTACTATAAGTTCAATATATTTTTTAAACGTCCGAAAGTTAGGTCACGAACCCTGTAATTAAAAGAACGTTGATATTGGTAAGACCTCCTTGATAATGAACGCAAACATTGAACAGTCGCCAACGCGACGCCAAGGCGAGATAATAACCATGTAACTACAATAGTGCCGCATAACAGTAACACACAATAGAATAACACCTATATTCTTTTGGCATGGTCTAAGTATACCCAAACTGATTCAGGGACCTTCGCTGCTTCTATGCCAATTAGCGAATTAAAACAATGCGAAACCGTACGAAGCGTTTCACATCGCGTCGTAGCTAAAGACAATCGGCTTTTATGTCCATTGAGAACGTTCATCCTTTACATCGGACACGCCGTAAATAATGAACAATATTGTCATTGTATGTATATTCGGACTTTCAAAAGCCACAGCCTGGTGAGTGAAAGCGTGGCTTCGCATAGGCATGCCCACAATTGACCTTGTTCCTCTAATCCATGCAGTGCAACAGGATTCCCACCCACCGCCTCAAAGTGTAATACAATTGTCTCTCATATGCCCATGAGCATTGGCACTTGTAAAAGGTCGCTATAGCTATTATTGTCTTGATTAATTTATTTTTATCAATGAGTTTGACACGCGTCACTAGTTGTTACGGTATAATTTTGTTTACATAGATTCAATTTGTAATTTAGTGAACCTTAATGTTAAACAACCGTGAATTTTATTTATCAGGTATTAAAATGCAAACTGAGCAATACAATGTCAGGATTCACATGACTGTTAACTGGCTGCTTTATCTTACGATTTATCTTTTGGAAGGCGGTAAAAGAAAAATATAATATAACATTTTCCTAGTGTACTTATTATAATTCACGGCCTCCAGTTACATCTCTGGGTCGCCGAAAAAGTGGTGGAAAAAAAAGATTGATTGAAACCTTGAGCCGCTGTCACAAGGTGAATAAGAACTTATGAAGACATCGTACTCTTCAAGGCGATATCTTTGTAACTGTAGCAACTTGGCCATCTACATCCTTATCACCTTAACCATTTTATAGCTGTACAAACCCTTTCCTTCCTGAACTGATCCCGTTTTGATTGAGAGCCATATTTGGACTAAAGCTATGATAAATTCTACCTTGTTCATTACCGATTCTATCAAAGTAGTAGACTCCTAAATTGTTGGTATCCGACTTCCGATACCGACATTTATGGAAGCGTAATAAATTGCAAACGTTGAAATCCTTGCAGAAGATGGTATAGTAGCATTGCCAACGATAACCCCTAATCGTAGTGAAGTCAAAACTGGACTTGAATAATATTTTGTTGAACACATTTGCTCAAAAAATGCATTTTCAACACATTTGCTCAAAAAATGCATTTACGGTGCCTGTATACATTGTTCGAAAGTTTAAAATTACGCACTATACAACGGAGCGTGCGGTAAAATAGGTACTCACACTTAGGTAAATGTTTTACCGTATGCTCCGTTGTATAACGCAGTGCGTATCCTTTACTGTTTACTTTTAATTTCCGTAAAAATATATATATGTATAAGAATTCCACCAAGGAGTTTCACATTACGAGAATAAATAAGCTGAATAATCGAACCTCATTGGAAGCGCTTTTGCTCAATACGTGTGTTTCGCTTTAATACTAAAGAGAAAATGAGACGAAAGATGTAGTTCTAATTTTCACCATGCGCCACACAAAGGGTGCCACATCCCTTTGCTAATTCGCGCCATTCGACTTTCTGACTGAAATTTATGAACAAAATAATAACATGAGTTCAAGCGAGGAATCCGATGTTAATATGGAAACCACTCCACCTGATATCTTGAATGAGGTGCAAATTGCAGAACATGGTCTCTTGCCGCCGCCAAAATCGCGAGAGGCTATTTAATGATTTTCAATAATTTTATATCATGAAAGACTCGAAGAAATACTCAATGATTCTCTGAAAGCGTTTTGATGGCTTATTTCAATGAATTACGTGTGAAGATAATTTCTTATTTGCTATCTATTAAAAATAGTCTAATGAAAAAGTTTGTTTAATTATCTGTTGTAGGTACTGTTTTCTCGCAAGTGTTCAAAACCGTTGTAGGATACACGTGCGGAAATTGGTATTTGGAAACTCGTGACTATGGTAAGCCCGAGACGTCGGCGTCGTCTACTAGTTTGTAAAGACCAACTTACCGCATTAGTATCATAATTAACTACTTATTTTAGTCTTTTGCGCGGTCTGGGAACGATTCTAATGACAAAATTTATGTTTGTCTGAATGTATGTTCCAGCATCATGCAAAAACTACCGGATAGATTGTTAAAATTTTGCATAGATATTCCCTATAAGTCTGATCAGTTTGTAGGCTATAAATTATCACGCTATTTGCTATGGGGGATGAGCAATATCGCAATTTCTTCGTATTCTTCTATAGTTTACCGCAAATTGTAAAAAGACGAGTCAAAATATTGCAGATAGTTACAGATTTAACCCTTTAAATGTTTATCATCACGCTATACCTTTATGGAACTATACAGTCAATTATCATGACTCATGACTCATGACATATACGGGGTGGATTTTTCAGATTGGTCAGTAACGGCAGGTACCTTAATCGTTGTCGCTACAAGAAAACAGTCTTAGGAGACTGTTCTTAACTTTTTGCAAAATTTAAATCTGCAGTCACATTAAAAAAATAATTAAGTACAGTCAGTAAGAAAATGGGCAATTTTCACAAACAACTAGGTATATTTAATGCCGATCTAACCTGTTTATTATAATAATCAAAAATATCTATCGGACTAACTGAGGTTTGAGTAGGTATTAGAAAAGTCAGAAATCCCAAAAAAATAAACTTTCTATATATTTCGTAGGAAATGAGACTGTGATGAGAAATGATGGTTGGTTTCCTTTGGAAATTGTCAGTTGAAGCCATGTGGGGAAATTCAGTTCATGCAGGAATACTATTGGAAAATGGAGGACGATTATCGCGGAAGTGCAAACGTGGAAATACAGATCGCCCCTTGACTCCTAGATCACACTTTAAATTTATGAATGCTGATGTTCTTGACTTTCCTATATGCATTGCACTTAATTGCCTTCGGAAATGGTTTTCCGTCATATTATAATGGACGTGACCGTAATCAAACCAAGACCCCTCGTGTATATCAACCGGTTGTCTGTGTGTGTTGTATTCAGGAAACCCATGGACCATTTGATAATAAGTATAATGACAATGTTCCGTTGTTAGAGGTACACAAAGGCAAAACACGCTTGAACTGGGTTCGACCGTTAAATACCTGCTATTTATATGTAGGTATTACGTAGGTACCTCTTGTACAAGTGTAGGTACATTATTAAAATAATAAGTCCAATGGATGTATCTACTACTCTCTTAACTTTTCTGTTCCTTTCCAGTACTTAGTAGCTTCTCGTTGATGCTTTAGCTTCAGTAACAAATTGTCATACCATTTAACTATCTACACATTAAAAAACCTTTTTTAACTCATTTCCGTCTCTCTATAAACGACTTCAATAAAAAGGAGGAGGTTCTCAATTCGACTGTATTTTTTTTATGCGTTACTCCAGATTTTTTTCTAGGTTCACCGATTTTGATGATACTTTTTTTATTTGAACGCTGGTGCTTTTCATGTGTTGCAATATAAATTTGATCAAGATCTGACCAGCATTTTTTGAGTTATCCTTACTAATGCGTATTTGTTTCCACTTAGTTTATATTGATGATGTTTTAATGATTTCCTGTCACTGTTATTTACATACTAAGTAGTGGTATATGAATTTGTGTGGGGTAGGTACCACGACTAAAAAGTGAAAAATAAAAACTTTTTTACAAAAAAACAACCGACTTCCAAAATACAAAAAAAAAGTGAAAAATTACTTTAATTTCGGAAGTCGGTGGCGAAAAACGAAAATACAAAACCAAAGACACCGACTTCCGAAATTAAAGCAATTTTTCACTTTTTTTGTGTTTTTGGAAGTCGGTTGTTTTTTTGTAAAAAAGTTTTTTATTATTTATAAATACTTTATTCACGCATGTATTTCAGCGTTTTTAACATGCGTATTGTTAGGTTTGGCACGGTAGTTTATCTCTATTCGTTTTTATGAAGGAAAGATAACATATACATATGCATAAACACCCATAAACCTTTCAAGCGTATGAAATTGAAGTCTTAAGATTCTTATGAAACCTTGTTAAATACATGTCTACTTTAATTTATAACTGCTAACAATATTATATTTTATTATTTTGTTTTATTACAGAGCTGACGCATGGCGAAGAGTTTGGCTACGATGGAAGTATCGGTAAGAATCAATTAAATATGTACGAGTGTTTCGAGGCTATCACGCAAAAACTTTGTGGAATGTTAACGTTCACTATTTGCTCTATTAAATTACGATTGGAGTATCGCTGTCATAAATCGTTTTTTTTGAATGACCAATCGTCTTGTATGCCGATTACTTACGATATATTAGATAAGTAGGTACGTAATATAATGCTACAGGCTTAGATATAAGAAAGAAGATTTCTATGGCTACGGCCTATCACTAGGTATAGTAAATCCAGTCTCTACTGTGATCTATGGCTTTAGAAAGGTAGAGAGGAAGCATTTGAAAGATTTATTAGAGTTTCTCCCGTTAATATTATAGGAAATAGACATACTGGACACCTGTGTAGGCTGTGGTCGATGTGAACCACCTCCTATTATTAATTAACAGAAATCAATTTCCTTGCCCGATTTTCATTATATAAGCAGCAGCTGCATTATCTACCCGTAAATATCACAGCGTTTTGTGGGACTGTAGGTACCTACTATTAAGGGATAAGTATTTAATACCACCATGCTAAGTAGTCAAGTAGTTTTTCCGCTATCACGAAAAACGTGTAGGGTAGTTGGGCGTAAACTACCCTAACCCATTTTGGGACTATCTATAAGGTCTGGTAAGGTGATTGGGTGCTAGCCTATAACATTTAGTTATATTTAAGGAAGCTGTATAGAGTCATGCTCATGACTCATGAATAGTTATGACTAAATTGCTAACAGAACAGATTCGGGCTCCCTGTGGTGGTATAAATCTGTAACTGCCTTAGCAATCTTGTTTTAGATTTCTCTTGTGGTGGTGTTGTCACACAAAAAGCATCATAGTAGGTATAGCCCTTGGCCCAACTTGCTTGTTGCGATTAGAAGAAAATCAGCATGAACACAATACCTAATTCTATTATGAAACCGGGTACACATTGTTTTACCAAAAACAATGTAATTGCCATACTTCCACTGTGGTTTTTATGGCGAGCTCGAATTAACTCCACCTAATATTGCTGAATTATTCGTGAATAGAATGCAATTGACAAGGTTATATTTAATTAATGCTTGGTAATTATATACTACGTTACTACTAACTACTGCGTTTATAGATTAGATTAGACTACAGATCTAATAATAAAAATACCGCGCAGTTTACTGTTTTTATAGATTTAGTTTAGTTCTACTTGTAAATAAAAATGCCACTGCATTGCGTGTGATTTAAAATCGGATATCTAATTGTTTTGAAAGTTATCGCACTGCCGGAATGAAGGCTATAGATACCTACATAAGTTATTTGCGTGTAAAAAAAACGTTAAAGAACGGAACACTTTTTGCTGGTACATAACTTGGACTCTATTTACGCAATATTAAGTGGCGGATAGGAGCAACAAATTAGAACTGGCACACAGCTAAACACAATTGTTTCCATTGTAGGTCCTGAATACTGGGGCGAGAGGTACCGGGAGTGTGCGGGCAAGCACCAGAGCCCGATCAACATCAACGTGCTTCGAGTAAAGCAGGTCACACTACCCGACCTTGTACTCGTGGGCTTCGACGATTCCATTGATGATGTACACGTCACTAACAATGGACACACAGGTAAGAAGGTTTCGCACATGAAGGTGTTAAGACATAGGTACACTTACGCACAACGAAATACGCCATTGTGCTGCCGTATAAATACGGTTCCCAAAGAATGTGAACAAGCAAACACAGTGGATGCTGTACAAGGCAGTTGAAGGTTGCGCTTTAACGCAAGCGCCCAGCTCAAACACATAGCAACTTTTTTGGAGGACTTAATGGATCAAGTGCATGAGCAACTTGTTCCTCTTTGGACCTAATTGCAACCGTGACTGATCCAAAGTGGAATCTTCGTGATATCATGCATTTTACTTGTTTTAAAACAGCGTACCTATTAGCCTGAGATGATGTCTGTTTTCGACTCGTATTTATTATGTCTCTTACATATGGTTGCATGCCGCCGGACCCACTTTGAATTAACTTGATGCATGACTAACATCCTATGGGCGATGGAATCATGCTTTTTGTTGTATAACTGATGAATTGGTTATTAAATGTACGTACCTACCTACTGTGACGTAAATATTTGATACCACACTTTTATTGAAGCTACGGCCTCTCACAATTCATTGCTAATTTTGCTTAAGGGGAATGCGCTAAGATAGCTCACGAAATTCAAATTTACTTACGTTTTTTACAATAGGTCAGTGTCCTAGGTTGTATGTTGATTACCATGTGATTCGCGGCCGTAACAAATATGGCTTTACAGAATTATAATCATTAGAATCAGCAATACAACTCCTTAAGATAGAATTGGCCTCAAATGTCAAGATTTCATGAAATAGTCGTCCAATAGGGTAATATGAACTTATAGAGATGTATTGATGATTTTTGTGAATATAATTCTATACATACATATATGTTACGGCCGCGAATCATATTTAGATCAACATACAACCTGATACTGACCTACAAAATGCAAAAAACGTAAGAAAATTTGAATTTGGTGGGCTACCCTGGCGCTTCCCCCTTAAGGATTAAGAGGTCTCCACGCATTGGTTTTCACATTCTGTCAGTCACGCGTCTGGGGTAATCTATGGTTTAAGCAAATCTGGATGCGAGTATTCCAACTTTACCACATAAACTAGACATTTTATTTCACAACACTAAGGTTTCGATACAGCAGAGCTCTCTGCAAACTGTTGCAGGCATAGGACGATTTCTCTCCGTTGATTTCTATTGTAATTTTTTATGTTTTTTTTTATTGATTTTAAAATTAGCGTGTAAATAGTATCGCATTGATAATAGATAAGCGAAGTTCACGCCTATCACGGTACAAGTTTAAATGGGGTCAAGGTTCAATACAACTTTACGAAACTTGTTGTAGAGCAAGCAAATGTCATCTCCTTTGGTAGGTTAGGTAGTAAAAAGCTGGAGGTCTACCCCCTAAGCACGAAATCCGGCATACGATTATTTTGGAGCCCGAAGTAAGAATGAATGATAACACGATTTGACTGTTGTCCCTCCTCGCGAAGTGTTTTTGCTCGTTCGAAAAATTTAATTTGTCACTTGTTTTGACGAATCATCTACTTTAGGACGGGCCCGTATTTTTAACCGACTTCCAAAAAGGAGGAGGTTATATGTTCGGCTGTATGTATGTTTTTTATTTTTTTATGTAGCTATTTTCACCGATTTCTTCGTCAATTGTCAATTGATTATGAAAATTCTTTTCTGGTTTGAAAGGGTATGCTCTCGAGGTGGTCCCATTGTCACCAAGTCAGAATCTGATGAGGGGATCCCATGGAAATCGAGGGAAATCATCAAATTTTATAGTCACACCTATAGCGATTTGGGTATTTTTTTATAGTAACTCGTGCATTTGCTTTCGGAAAGCACCATTTGGTGAAGTGGAACTCATGATGAAGACCAGAGGTGGCCACCGGAACTACTCATTGTGGTTGCGATTCGATTACGTTAATATGGTTGCTTAGTAAGTTAAGCTTATCGCAATACATTATGGTGAAATGGAGCTAATGGTGGCTTCACCAGCTTCTTCAGCTCCAGTTCTTCTCGTTTTTACCAGGAGAACTCCTCAACAATTAACGTCCCTGCATCAGGAAAAACAATATTTTGTAAAAGGTGATGAGCAGTTGAAATTAGGCTTTTGTAACTTAGATAAATTAATGATTGACCAACTAAAAAGTTAAAAATGAAAAACATTTTTACAAAAAAAAAAACACTTCAAAGTGAAAATTAACTTTTATTTCGGAAATCGGTGGCAAAAAACTAAAATACAGATCGAAAGACACCGACTTCCGAAATTAAAGTTATTTTTCACTTTGTAGTGTTTTTTTTAGAAGTCAACTGTTTTTATTTTTTTTGTAAAAAAGTTTTTATTTAACGGACTTAGAGAGCATAGACCCCCAGCTAAGAACTTTAGGAGACGACATAAATAACATCAAGTCTGTATTCCCTGAAGGGGTCGGCATGCAGAGGTGTACTATACCTACCCCAATTTCGCACGTCCATGTAGGTAATAGGGACCTAATAACGTTTTGCCCAACCTGGGACTAAAACCCGAACAGAAAATTCAGCAGACGCGCTTGCGTGATTTTTAAAACAGTAGCTGCAATCAATTCTAGACAAGTCGCATCTCAATATGAGAGTAATGGACTTTAAAGGTATTTTTTTCCGTAGTTTTGATTGAGGTGAAGAACGAGCCCCACCCACGAGTGAGAGGAGGCCCCCTCGACGGTGACTACATATTCAGCCAAATGCACTTCCACTGGGGAGACAATGACACCTTCGGCTCCGAAGACAAGATTAACCATAGAAGGTGAGATCATAATTTACGAATAACATTTACAAATGAACTATTCAGAAAAACCAGTCCTTTACAAACAAGGTATTATTGTATTTTTTTTTAAATATTGAAGATAAAATATCGTATTTTTATACTTCGTGCAAACAATCAAAAAGTGGCAGATAAGACATATTTTACACATCGTGGTTTTGTAATTTTTACGACTTTACTTTTTCGGGATAATTTCAAGGTAGGTGTAAAATGATGTGTGCTAGTCGTATCTATTATTTACTTTTGTTCTTGTTTTTTTTCAGTTTCCCAATGGAACTGCACATGGTGTTCTTCAAAGAGCAGTACCAGTCAGCAACCGAGGCTGTGAAACATTCGGACGGCTTAACTGTGCTCGCATTCTTTTATGAGGTTAGTTTTACACGTTACTTAGGCTACAGTGAAGCTACGTCATTACTGTTCATTTATTTTTAGCTCGATGAGGAGAGTACCTACCTAGGTCTAAATCTTCAAATTCAAAGATACTCTCGGGATCTTTTTATGTAGGGTTTTGCCTTCCTTATCTGCAAGAATACCCATACTGTTCAGCTTATCTATACTGTGTATTATAGGTTCTAAAGCCACTTTAAAACATCTAATTCCACGGTCTAGATCCCGTGAGTCTACTAATAGAAGCAACTTATCACAGCATGCACGTGCAAATTAATAGCATTGATCGATAGTAGTTCGTTGGCTGCCAAATGTGATGATATGATAACGGCTAGATAATTACAATGTATTTCATGGCTAATTAATCACGTTTGGCAATCTGCCGCCCGTCGGCTCTTATGCATTGAGCGAATGAAAATAAGATGCTTAGGTACCTACGACCATAAATTCATTGTTTCAGCTGATTAGGAACGTAGGTACTAAATATAGCAATCAGTTCTGTTCTCTTTTGCACTTTTTGTAGATCTAGGTACTTTTTATTACAGTACATTCAACCGTAGTTTTAGAATAGAACATACCTACCTACCTAATCAGTTTCGGGTGCTAGCCGTGACTTCCGAATCCAAAGTCACGGTCAATGTTAGAAAGTGAATGAGAGTTACGGTACGGTAGTTTTGTTTCGAGCCCTAAATTCTACTGATTTGGATCATCAGTATTTTTTTGTTGTATATTGACAAAAATTCTATTTTTGTCTCGCATGTTTTTTATGGTAGTCGTTTAGACATAGGTGTAGCTTCCTACTTACAATGGTACAAGTAGTTTCTGGATGATAGTATATTGTCTTTGGGATTAGGAGTCTTAGGACAAGCGCGAGCATATTTTTTTAAACATTACTTGCAACTTGATGAAACAATATGAACCTTGGACGGCAGATTACTGCCACCAACCACCACAATTGAAAATTCGTCTCACCTTGGAGGACAAACGGCGCTTACAAGATACGAAAACCTACGAAATCCTTCTGAAATCTATTTTCGATAACTATTACGCGAAATACCTCTCACTCAATGATTAGTCATAAAATCTTAAGAACCATAGCTTGTTTTTTCCTTGGGGAAATCCTCATGGGTACCCTCCGTCTGGGGAGAACGGAGGGTTCGGTCGAACTCCTATCGACTAAAATTCCACCGATCCTTCTACTACCATGTGTCGGGGGCGGGTCTCCAAGGGAAACAATCTCCCGGGGGAGATACTTGTAGGTACATTCACCGCACCCCCGAATGGTATCAGCCCGCCATGTTCAGCAGGCCCCATCACCAACTGCGGCCGCTCCCACGTCCTCTCATTAAGGCGCGCATGGAACACTGCGTGCCACCTCGTTGGGTATGACTGTTCGAGCGACGGCACAGCGCCAATCGCGACATATGCGCATCCGCTAAAAAAAAAATTTAAGAAGCCTACCCCTACACGGGTTACATAGGTACCGAGGTACGCGTTAAAATTAATTGGAAGGTTGTATGAGGATTGAGTCGCGGAGACAGGTAGTCTTTTTATTACAAGCTTGCTTCGTTCGTATGTTTCCAGTTACTCTCTTTGTCATTACAGCAAACGTTCAATTTGTTTTCTAACTAAACATTAAACCATTCCAGTTGGATCGTCACCAGCATCCTGCCTACGACGACATAACGTCAGCGCTGGTGAACGTCACAGAACCTCACACCAGCGTGGTGATGAGCCATCCATTCTCTTTCCTCAACATCTTGCCGTACGATCTAAAGAGATATTTCACGTACAAAGGATCGTTGACCACGCCACCTTGCTCCGAAGTCGTCATCTGGCTTGACTTTGAACAACCAATCAGGCTAACACATGAACAGGTGAGAAAGTATTTTTTCTAAAGAAAATTTAGAAGCCTACGTCCTATAGACTCGCTAGAATAGAATAGAATAAAATACTCTTTATTATTTATGTACACCATAAAAATTACAGTACAGAGACAGATTAGAGTAGATTGGTTGACATTATATTATGAGTGGCGATAATGCATAATCAGCCTATAATGTTCCCACTGCTGGGACTCAGGCCTCCTCTCATTGAGAGGGAATGGGCTGTAATCTATCCCACGCGGGCCCAGTGCGGGTTAGTAGATGTCATATGTCTTCGAATTTTTGGTTCTAGGACATGCCGGTTTCCTCACGATGTTTTCCTTCACCGTTTTGAGAGCAGTAGTGATTAAATTATTTACACAAAGTAAAGCGCCTGCCTGGGTTCGAACCCAGTGGCGATAATAACCATGCAATATGTCGTTTTTTTTTATAATAAACTCTTTGGATCATTAAGACTATGGTTTTTCCACCATTGTTGCAGATAAAGATGTATATTGTATACTAGTAGGTACAATATACCTACGTATTTTTTTTTAATAACACACCTTTTTTTTGCTAATAGCTGCAACATGACAACCATTACTTTCTTTAGTGCAATTGCAGATATTACTCCCACGCGCTTTCGTATGACGCAAATAGTTAACTTTAAAGTAATTTACATTAGAAAGGACCTAGTAACTCTCGACAACTGCACACATTGTTAATAAGCAATTCAGTGGGCATACATGGGAATACTGAGGCGAAAATGATGTGCCATTATATAACTTTATGTACAAACATAGACAGACGTGCACGCGTCACGTGACACATGGTAATTACAAAACGTGTTATGTTCACAGATAGAGGCATTCAGAGAGATAAGATCATCGCACGGAAAGATCACGCACAACTTCAGGCCGATACAGCCAATCGGTGACCGGGTAGTGTTCTACAATATTGACAACAACTACTATGTGTACAATGAGATCGAAGATCATGAAGAAACCACAACTCTCAGACCATCAAGGAGGAAAAAGGGTCGCAACAATGCTCACAGCATAGTTCCTACAGTTTTATATACAATCAGCTTTACTTTAATGATGTTGTTCAGCTTGTGATAATCTTTAAAAACCCTTGTTTACTCAGCTACATACAGCTACCTAATATTTTGTTATTGTTAGAATTTGTATAGTAGTAGGATTTTGTTACTAAACAATGTCACTAATTTAATATTTTTATTTAATATTTGTTGCATGTAAGTATCTGATGTAGAAGGATGAACTGTGCTTTAAGAAAAATATATTTATAATAATTACCTAATAATAAACTAAGCAGGTACGCTGCATAATTTATGTAAAATGTAAGTACATGCTTATATATTTTCTTATTAGAACTGGAAATTTGTATTGGTTAGATGAGTGGGTAACTACTCTTTGATGTTATCTTTAGGCTTCCTGTACATGACGCAGGAACCGCATCGACGCGGTGCCGGACCGCATGTTTGTGTATACGAATGAATATCGCGCATGCGCCGCACCGCTGCCGTAGCGTCGCCGCGCCGTAACCGCGTGAACACCGCATTGATGCCGAGTTTTAAATATTAATGGAACAATCACAGTTCAGGAAAGCTTTGCCAAAGAAACTGTAAGGACATTACAAAAGTTTTTACACTAATTCTGAGATATTCAAAAAACCTTTGCTTCGTAATTTAAAGAAATTACGAAGCAAAGTTTAATACACACACAAGTCACAGTACAGTTTAAGTTTCGACAATGGTGTCACGTGCTTTTTTGAAGAAATAAGTTTCTTTCAAAAACGCACGTGATATTCACCTTTGTCTTCTCTGCAGGCTTAACCAGGATGTACCCAAAATTTTGTCTTATGTCTATGAATTTGTTTCTGTCTGCGTTTATAAATGTAAAACATAAGTAACACTTTGTTTTTTTTTGGTTAAAGTTAACATCTTACGGTATATCAATATTTAAATGATAAGCAGGCGTCTTGACAGTTTCGGTGGCAATGCTTTATCGTTGCGTTACTATTTAAAACTCGGCATCAATGCGGTGTACAAGCGGTTACCGCGCGGCGACGTTGGTTCGGCGCATGCGCCATATTCATTCGTATACACAGACCTTGCGGTCCGGCGCCGGTGCGGCTCAGGCGTCATGTACAGGAGGCTCTAAGCTTCCTAGATGTGTAAACTTTTCGACCCAGTGTTTATTAGCGAATTGAGAATGAAGTGAAATATGTTATTGGCCAGTCATCATTAACACTAATTATGCTTTCAAGCACATTTTGGGTAGGTAAATTGTGCAACATCTGAAACTGTTGACTGCCAAGTCAATTGGTTCTACCCAGAATACAGGACATACCTTATTTAACCCTAGTTTTAGCCTAACTATACACCATTAGATAAATTTTATTGTAAATTTTGATGACTGAGATAGTTAATTTTGTTTCTAACAAGGAATATACAATTGTACACTATTTATTGTATTCTGTGATATTAAACTAATTGTGAGTGTGAAATTAAAGTTCTGTGTAATAAATTTCACAAATAAAATTCATCGACCCGTTTTTATTTATGCCCAAAAAGTTTGTCTCAACCAGCACCCTAATTATGTAACACACTATCTATAACAATCTGAATCATTTTGAAGCCTATTGCTAATCCATTGCTTCATGTGTTCGAAAAATTTGTCTGCTCGTCAACATAAAAAACGCAATGAATGTTGTTGAACTGTCAAAATGAAACCCGTTCCTATTGTTAGAGTGTTACGTTATTACCCCGCTGATCCAACTGAACTCAAAAACTTCACAGAACAATATTATAGAATTAAAAAGAAATATTGTCCCATATTGGTTTTACTTAAACATAACTTACAATTTATACCATTCATACTTCATCAAATGTATTTGAAAATTGTTCAGTCCTCTTCAGTAGCTCTATTATCAGTCATAGTGACCATGGCTCCCAAATTATCTTCACTGCCTTGTTTTAGTCTCTCCCATATCAATTCTGCTATTGCTTTTTGTGTTCTTCTCTCTAGTTTCTCTAACTTCTTCGCTACATCTCTCTTGAGATCCCAGTCTGGTTTTCGTGGTGCTAAACTTGAAATGTCCAGGTCTTGTAAATCTATCTGAAATTGCAGAAATGATTACCATTAGTTGTTTAATTATTATTTCTACAGAATATGTCATATAGTCGGCAGTGGTAGTCCAGTGGTATCTGCCCCGACTTACAAGTTGTAGGTTGTGAGTTCGAACCCAGGCAGGCACTTTACTTTGTGTATTTAAGTTTATCACCACTGCTCTCAAAACGGTGAAAGAAAACATTGTGAGGAAACGGGCATATCCTAGAACCCAAAATTCAAAGACGTTACATCCACCAAACTGTACTGGGCCCGTGTGGTGGATTACAGCACACTCCCTCACCGAGAGGAGGCCTGTGTCCCAGCAGTGGGAAAATAAAAGGCTGATTAGATAATGCATGTATGTCTCATAGACTGCAAAAATAAATAAGCTTTGAATGAACTAGTAGCAGCCGTGCCATTAAGTGAAGAAAATTGTCTGAGGAAGAACTATCACCATATTGATTTCTGCCACTAAGCACATTCATATCGTCACATCCACGGCAAACTTACGAATCTGCAGTTTTAGTGAAATCGATATTTAGATGAAAAACTGTACCTAATGTGGTACTACACACCGTGGAAAATTTACGTATTTCTATCTCTGACGGATCCAGAATTCAAATTGTTCGATCCTGCGGATGTTATGTTTAAGATATCGTTGATGTTTGATTTCAAAACGCTCCCATGTAAAATGAATTTTGTGCAGTTTCGTAAGTTTGCCGTGGATGTGACGATATGTTCTAGTTTGAAGTGTTTGGGTGTCAATGTACCTAATTGTAATCAGCCACATGAGACATTACAGCTTTGATTCTGAGATAGTGCAAAACTGTGACACAACTTGTGTGGCAGGTGCCTGTAGGGAGGGGTGACCACTTATCAGATAGGTCATTGTCTTATTTGTTATCTAATAACATAAAAAAAATACTATTACATTCATTTCGGAGAAGGCATCACATAGGCAAGAATGGAAAACTATGGAGACTATTCAGACTAAATACAAAATAAAATTAAAGTTCACCTACTTCATATATTATTATAGAAAGTAAAAATGGAGTAGAGGTTTTAAGGACCTAGTAATAACTTGTGATTTACCTTTTCTTTGCCTGCTTCAAGTAAATCCTTAACCTCAGCCTCTACGGCAGCAGGTTCTGCATCATCTAATTTGGCTTCTTGCAGTGATTCATCCTGTGGCTTATAACTTCTGAATTTGGGTCTGTAATTTAAAAAAATATGGCAAATTAGAAAAATAAAAATGCTAGCAGTAAGTACATAGCACAGTTTTAAAATAGTATAAATTTTCGTTTTTGAACAATGGTTAGTTATGTTTGGAGAACCCTTATATTCTAACGACACAAGGCTGGCCCCAAATCGAAACAAGTCTTGTTTGTTTGTGTTCCAGTCTACCACAAACAAAACATAACCTCAATATTTTCCCAACTGAAAAGATACTCACTTGGGAAGTGGTACAAACTCACTGGGCGTATCATTTGAAGAACTTTCATTAGTAGGATTTTTGCGCTTAAGGTTTTTAAGTCTTTCTTTCCTCTTGAGAGCTTGTTCTTCTAAACTGCCAACACCTTCCGCCGTATCCATGATAACCATAACGTTACCGAGACGTATTAATTTATGCGTATTATGCAAAACTGGTAATATTAAAATACCAGCATTGCCTTTCGAAATTCAGTTAGAATAACATCAGGTAATGTGATTCTCAGAAATCTCAAAATAGTAGAATTTACGTTTGCCTTTTGACACATTGATGATGACAGCAAACCCTTGTCAATGGAAAATGACATTGAAGTTTTAGTCCACAGACATAAGTGACCATAATAAATATCTCATTCCAGTACTCCGGTAGCTGATTGAGACAAATTAAAATGTATGAAATGCTCGGAAGTTCTGCACTACACTATAAGTCCGATAAATCTAACCCGAACTATTATCGGGGATTGAACTAGCGCCAGATTGATCGTCTCAGGTCCCCCTAATCAAACTCAAACTCAGCATAACATTATGGGTAGCTCAGATGGATTTTCAGTAAGCATTTTCAGCACGACAACTTGATAGCTGTGTAGGAGGCATGGTAACTCATAACCATTTCTCGCTGATGGTGACACACGCGTAACCTCGTAACCATCAGCGAGACATTTGAGTGAGCATGACATACCCTCAACTGCCATACTGCCATGCTCTTTCAAGTCAAACTATGGAATTAGTATGTAATTTACAGTACAAGTCAAACTCACATCATAATAACATAATATAGCGTTTACAAAATAGAAAACATACATTTAAATAACACTAAACTATAGTTTTAATGTATTTGAGTGGTGAATACACATTTACTACCAAAAAGAAAGAAATCATGAATACCTACCTATTGAAGTCTTCATCAAATAAAACAAGTAAAAATAAAACAGTAAGTTCGTAATGTCAAAAGAAAGAGAAGCATCTTTTTCAAATACTAGATTATTATTATGCTTGTCTACATAGTGTGCGTTTTTAATTTCGTCTCATTTGGTTGAAGAATATCCCCATAATAGACCATTTTTAACCTATAGAATGTCTGAATAAACCATTTAACTAGCCTCGCATGATTATACTCCTCTGAATGCAAACCGTCCCAAACAATTAATCTATCAAGCCTTAAATATGTTGTGATTGCTTTCTAGTCTACCCGGATGCATCTGAATACCAGTATTTTACATGCAGCCATCTGATCTGACCTCCACAACCCAGTTACTGGTTAACACGATATCCATTTGTAAGACTAGTTGTCAGACTTTTGGGCTTCTGACTACTCAACTTTTGATTAACTCAATCTATGGTCGTTCCGTGCGGCTGTTATAGCATTTACATTATAAAGTATCGATACGTTTTGTTCTTGAGTAAGTTGAACTGTTTGCAGTGCAGTTGGAAGCATGGTCTACCTCGTCCCCCCCGCACTAAAAGTAATCAAAGACATATAAAAGTAAATGTTTTTCCTAGCTCAACGACCAACCGACCACCTTGGTATCGGTTTACCTCCCCCCACTCACGGTTCAGAGAACTTCCAACTCTTGACTGACGACCTGACCAACCTTCTCGGCTTGAGTGACTCTGTTATCATAGCGGGGGATCTCAATGCCAAACATCACGCCTGCAATAGTACCAGAATCTCCACCCGAGGAAGACACTTGTTCGACCTCTGTCCCGTTCTAAATTTCGATGTCATCGCACCCGATGACTCCCACCCATTTCCCCCTCGCGGTTGACCAGACCCCTGACGTGCTCGATGTGTCACTTCTAAAGAATATCAATCTACGATTGGATTCTATAGAAGTGATACACGAACTTAATTCTGACCACCGTCCAGTTGTGCTAAAACTAGCCCCTCGCATAGGTCTCCCCGATCCCGACCAATCCCCCTCGACCAAAATGGTAACGGACTGGAGGAAAGTAAGCGAACGCCTGAAATCCAACACGTCCCCTCACTTAAGACTCCATCCCCGATCACTTTGACTCTATCGCTGACACGACGGCCGCGATCGACTCACTCATTGGACACGTACAATCAGTCCTGAACGATTGTTCAAGGGAAGTTCCAGCGACGGGTGACCGTCGCTGGAAATTGAATGATGACTGAGAAGAACGCGGCTGTCCGTGCGTACAGCAGCTTTCCCTGCAACGCGAACCGAGCCCATATGCGCTACTTACAGCGAGCTGTAAGGACACGCGTAGCGGAGCATCGGGAAACGGGCTGGGATGAGATGTTGAGCGAGCTAGAGCCTACCCACCTAGCATTCTGGGAGCTTTAGAGGAAACTCAAATCCCGAGAAGTAGCCCCTATGCCCCTCTTGATCCGCCCAGACAATACCATCGCTTTCGATGATGCCGACTAGGCCGAGTGCCTTGCCGACAGTCTTGAGGCCCAATGTTCGCCCAGCTCTCAACCTGTAGACCAAGCTCACCTCACTGAGGTCGAAGCCGAAGTCGAAAGGAGAGCCTCCCTCCCCCCGTAGAAGACCCCAAGTTCCCTCTGCCCCCGTCACCCCTGACGAAGTGCACGAACTCATTAAGGGCGTTAAGCCCCACAAAGCCCCCGGTTCTGATGGAATCACCAATAAGGTGTTCCAGGTTTTCCCTGCCCACCTGATCATGCTAATAACCACCATCTTCAATAGTGCCATGAGCAATAACATCTTCCCCCAAGCGTGGAAACAGGCCACTGTCATCGGTATTCCCAAGCCGGGCAAGCCTAAATCCGCTCCCTCCAGCTACCGCCCCATCAGTCTACTCAATGTCCTCGGCAAGGTCTATGAGAGGCTTATTTATAAGCGCCTCAGAGACTATGCCGAGACAAAGGGTCTTATCCCCGACGAGCAGTTCGGTTTTTGAACCCATCACTCGTGCGTCCAACAGGTCCACCGTATCACCGAACACATAAGTGTTGGTTTCCAACGTGGTTTGTTGACGGGTGCTGTTTTCTTCGACATAGCGAAAGCGTTCGACAAAGTCTGGCACAATGGCTTATTATATAAGCTATACAAACTTAAAGTGCCAGATCGTCTCGTGCTCATCTTGCGAGACTTTTTGTCGAACCGCATCGAAGGAGCGCTATGCTCCCCCGTCCCATCCGCGCCGGAGTCCCTCGGGGCTCCGTGCTCACCCCTCTCATTTTCACGCTATTCACCAGCGATATCCCGAAAAGTAAAAAGGCTCAGTTAGCTCTGTTCGCAGACGATACGGCCATTTACTATACCGGCCTCAGTCAGGATGCGATATCTCGCACTCTGCAAACCTCGGTCAACCAACTCGGTGACTGGTTTAGAAAGTGGAGAATCGAAGTCAATCCCGACAAGAGTCAAGCGGTTCTCTTTTCGAAACCGCGACTCAGTCCCGCCCCCCCCCCCCCCCCCGTCCGATCACCATGTTCGGCAAGCCTATCCCTTGGGAGAAGCGAGCCAAATACCTGGATGTCGTATTGGACAAACACCTCTCCTTCGGTGAGCACATAAAGCAGGCACGTTCGCGCGCCGCTTTCGCTCTCGGTAGACTCCACTTCCTATTGAATGCACGCAGCAAATTGTCACTGAAGTGCAAATTGCGCATTTACACAGCGTGCATTCGCCCAATCATGACCTACGCGAGTGTGGTTTTCGCACACACGAAACCCCGCCACATCCATAGGATGCAGGCCCTCCAAAACCGGTTCCTCCGTAGGGCAACCGACTCCCCTTGGTTCGTTCGCAACGAGATCCTCCATCTCGATCTTAAAATCCCCACTATCAGTCAATTCATTCATGAAGCGCATTTCCAAGCGTTTCTTTGATTCCGCAGCCTCCCATCGCAACACCCTCTGGTTGTCAAGGCTGCCAGTTATATGACCTCCCGTATCAGTCATACCCGCCGTCCAAGGCATATCCTCACCGACCCCGATGACCCCATAACCCTCCTCCTCCTGGCGGAGCAGTAGGGCCACCGTACAGTGCACAAACACAGACCGCCATCGTTCCGACCTCGCCGCCGAGGTCCAACGCGACGCCCCCGACGTAATTGTCCCCCCCCCCCCCGACCCTTGCTCGACGAAGCGCCAGCCCGCGCCGTAGCTGAGCCTGTAGCTTTAAATTCCCCCGATATTAATAATTTTCTAAATTCGATCCAGCCTGTCCCACCTTGCTGCCCTCCCCTCAGTGAAGCTCTAAGCCGAGGCTCGTACCCCACAGGGGGTGCCCTTAGCGTGCGGTCACCTAGAATTTAAGTAATTCGCCCCTGGCTGGAGGCTTTAAGTTAGTAGCTTAAGGCACCACAGGATATACCGGTTAAGTAGCCAGGACCTCAGAGGTCACAACTACGAGTTCCCATGTTAGGAAAAAAAAATAGCTCAACGAATCCCATGCTCGACGAAGTGCCAGCTCGCGGCGTAGCTGAGCCTGTAGCTTTAAATTCCCCCGATATTAATCATTTTCTAAATTCGATCCAGCCTGTCCCACCTTGCTGTCCTCCCCCCAACGACGCCCTAAGCCGAGGTCCGTACCCCATAGGGGGTGCCGATAGCGTGCAGTCGCTTGGTAATATAAGAAATTGGCCCCTGGCTAGAGGCTTTGAGTTAGCTTGAGGCAACTACAGGATAGTTCGGTTAAGTAGTGACGACCTCTCATGGTCACGTGAGATAACATACCAAAAAAAAAACTTGAGAGGTGTCAAGGGACACCCGGATGGAAAGAGGTTCCATTTAAAAAATAATAAAAAAAACAATAAAAAAAAAAATAACTGGCTTGCTTTCTATGAGAGAGAGAGAGAGAGACAGACAGAGAAACACGCGCAGCAGGCGTAGCACAAGCACCGTCTTGTCGACGGAAGAATAGACAAAAATGACGTTTCGTGAAGACAGTACTACGGCAGCAAAGTAGAAAGAGTCAACTGCACTTTTTACGAAATTCAGTAATTTATTAACGTTTCATTTATTTTGCTTATATCTCGAAAATCCTATCGCAAAAATAATGAAAATTTCAACCCCCTTTATGGAACCCTTAAACCCCTACAACTCAACATGTAGGTATTAATTTTTCACATTTTCCATACAAAAAGTGAAAAATTCCTTTTTTCTTTTCCATTTTTATACTTTGTGGCCGTCGAGTAAAAAGTTTTCTACCGTCTTTAGCATGGCGATAAAAAAATCAATTTGTCTTTACTACCTTAGACAACTGTCTTCTGAAATAGTCTACATTAAAAAGGACCTAGACAACGATCGGCAGAAACGAAAGACAAAATGACAGATTTTAGAAGGATTTTTACGGTGCGATGTCAAAAATCTCAGAATAATAACTAAAGCATAGAAGGAAGGCTAAAATAGCAACAGAACTCAATATATTTGGTTCATTTTGACTTATGGAGGCTGCTGATATGTTAGAGAAGGATACGCATACAAAAGACATTTCGAAATTTTGTAGGTTGTCACTACTTTTATTCTGAATAATGATGTGACACACGCACTTTCAACGTCGATAAATTTATCGATGACATGCATTAATTGCCAAAATGAATGTCTGTGATGGGATATATTAACCTTTCTTGAAATATATAAGTTTTAGAAAAAATCATGAACAATGAGCACAGGGAGTTGTTAATCTTATAATAATTCAACAGATTTTACGGGAAAAGTAAATTAATTTTAAGATTCGACTATTTGTTACAGCTTAAGCTCTAAGTTTAAAATGTAATGGAGGACATTTTAAGTAGAACAGGTAGTTACAGTCGAAGTTCATAAGTGCAGACCCTTCATTAACTTGTAAGTCTGAAAAATAAAAAAAATAACAAGTAAGTATATATAGTGGGTATAAAATTATGTTTGTATTTACAATAATAATGTCCAATCAGATATAGCTTTGATATTGTTTACAATAGCTACTCATTATTTAAAAAAAGTATAATGAGACGTTCATGGACCACGATGATAGACCACATGATGAAGTCAAGTCCAATAATTTATTACATTATACAGGGTGGCAGAGACATCGACGCACAACCTGCTACATATTTAATACATGATTCTGAACCTCCCTGCGTTGAAATTAATGAACTCCATTTGTGGTTGGGTTTTTAACAAATGGGGTAAATCATTAATATATACTAAAAAGAGAAAAGGACCCAATATCGAACCTTGTGGTACAAGCCATATCAAGCTTACTTCCATCTGCCTGTTAAAAATCAAGACAAAAAATGGGCTCCATGAAAATCATAACGAGCTGATCACTGACATGATTACGATTTTTTCCATCATCGGATGAAGAATGTCTCTAAAGATGCACATGTTACATTCTCATTTGGATAAATTTAAAGATAGTACGGGGGCTTATTCGGAAGAACAAGGGGAACGCTTCCATCAAGATATAATGGAATTTGAGAGACGTTACCAAAGCCAGTATACTGAAAGCACGATGGGGGACTATATTTGGGGTTTAATAAGAGAAACTTCTACTGAATATGACAGGAAAAGTAATACCTACTGTTCATTTTTAAACATTTGGACTCTATTTTAATACTACTATTGTAAGAATGAATCATAAATGGATGTTCGGTATCTTTTAATAAATCATCTCTATGTCCATTTTTTATGTATTTTCATTGATTTGAAATTTGAAATTTTTTACACATAAAAGCAAATTCAGAACTATTTTTTGTTCTTATTCTTATTTCTAGATATAATAGCAAAACAAATAAGGTAGGTATGTATAACCCGTGCGCAAAAATGCTGTAGACTGGTGTTTTGTAGGAACCGCATCTTCTCTAAGTCGTCTCCATTTTGCAGTTTCATTAATCATAAATGAATCCAAAGTTAAATGCTTGGAGCAAATGTAACTATGCTTCTTTGGAGTCCAATTTCTTCTACCAATGCGATTTACCAATTCATTTTATTTCACATCGTCTTTAAGAAATCTGTAAAATAAAAGTATCGACAACATTATTTACGTCACCCTCAGATCAAGTAAAAAAAGGTAGATAACGCGCGGCCTTTGTTGTTAGTGAAGCCACAAAACTCAGCTCCTCCAAGTAAACACACGCGCTCACGCACACACGTGCATCAAACTAAGCTCTTTTTCGTTAGTATCTCATGAGGCGCCGTGCAGTAAGTTTGCCTACAAAATGCCGTCCTGTGTAATTAAATGGTGCAAAAACAATACAAAAGTGAACAAAAAGTCTGAAGGAATATCGTTTCACACGTAAGAACACATAAAACTATATTTTTTTTTGTCATTCCAACACTATTTGAGGTTATTCGGAACAGATAATGTCAATGTCCCGAAATGACGTACCGGGAGAGTGTTGCTAGTAGTTCTTATTTCTATTAGCCCAAAATGTGGGTAAGTAAATTGTAGGCAGTAATAGAAAAATAATTAAGTAGAGAGTGGACAGAACGTTGTTTTTTTTTAATCACGGCATTTTATCTTACATTAATTGAAGTCAAGGTAAATATTTATTTTGTAATTTGTTTATGTTTTTGTTTAAATTCTTGAGTACTATATACCTTCTGTTTTACTATGAAATATTATGGTTTTAGGTTTCCAAGGAACATTTTAATAAGAGATGAATGGGTAGCTGCTATAAGACTGGGCCGAAATGAACACAATGGCAACCATCCTTATTTAGTGTGGTTTGTTTTTAACTCATTAATTCCGTTTTTTTTTTTTGTATTAAGATATTTTTTCAAATATATAATTGTTTTACTTTTTGTTGTATTTTTTCTCCCTGCTCACATACCCCTGGACTATCTATTTATAAAGTGATAAAAACGTGTGAAAATTCAATGAGATGTTGAACGTAGGAAATACGTTTAGCATATCTTTGATTTTTTAACGTTAAGGAATATTGTTTCCGGTAAATGTAAAAATATAAACAAACAAACAGACAGATTTACTTTTGCATTCGCATAATACCTATTTTTATTATTACGTAATATTTAGGGACTTTAAAAAAAAAGTGGCAACTCTTATTTGACTCACACGTAGTTAAAAAAATGGTTGCAGTTTTCTATTCCACGTGCGGTATCTACCTTTTTTTACTTGATCTGAGACGTCCCCATGTATATTTAAAATAACCTCAAAGTAATTTCCGAATAGTCGCTAAAACTTCTACTGAAATAGGTAGTTATTACGTTTGCTATCCGCTACAAAGTGATTCAGCAAAACTTGTTTTATATTTATATTCGGTTATCAGCTCGCTTCGACGAATAATTTGACAAAAACTTACCGATGGAAAGTCAACAATTGTTCGTTATTTTCTTTTCATGAAGAATGGGACTTGCAGCCTCCAAAAGCCTCCAACCACACAAGACATTATGCCACAGAGTCCACACACTCACTATATATATTTATACAAAGAATTCGTGCAATCTAACAACAGAATTATTATAAAAATATCATGCAACCATGGGAGTTTATTAAAAACTCATGAACAATGAACACGCGAACAAGTCAAATTGTTCAGTGACCGTACTGTCACACTCCGAAGCAAAGTACTACCGAATTTGGCCGGGTTGATGTGAAACCTATAGAACCAAATGACAAGTCATCTTGTGACAAGCCCAAAAAAATAAAACAAGGTGTGAATCATTTATCTCATTCTTACATCCTTTTTCTTGGCATAAGATACAACGAGACTAAAAGCAGTTACTGAATTTTTATTTTAGCCTTCTATGCTTTAGTTATTGTTCTGAGTCAAAAATAGAGAAACGAAATGTCACTTTGTATGGGAATAGCCGTCTCTATTCTTCGAAGAGTTAGATAGCGTCATGCTAAGCCGGCAGGCCGCACATCTTACAACTATAGCAAAAAGTGTCGTTACAACTGTTGGTCTTAATTTTTTCCGTCTAGCCCCCTTTCACAACGCGCGATTAGGAACTTCGTTCCAAAAATAATTCAATGAAAGTAAAGACGGTTTTGTTCGTACTTTCGTAGAATTAAGCGTATAGTTCTACGCAAGCGCAAGGGCCACAGAGTAATTTTATATGTAGATTAGGGCACGGGTTCAGATAATATCACCATAATTATCACTTGCACAATTTACAGATGTTCTAAAAATGTATGGAACCTGGGTGAGGTCATTGTACACTATACTTAAAAATAGGGAAACACATTTAAAACAGTTCTTAATTGTCCAATTACTTTAAAATGACTTTGTTTACTGGCAAAACACAAGAACTTACAACACACAACAAAAACCCGTCGTGGCGGTAAGCTGTCATTTTAATTGATTAATGACGTTTAAATGTCTATTCCTGTGCAGGATACGGGTCGACAACGGGTGGACATCATGAACTATACCTTCATGATCGTTGTAACCAACGACAAGATTAAAGTGATTGAAGTGACATTGTTGTGATGGCTGACAGTTCTCTTTTTATGATCAATGGTCGATCTATGGTTTACTGTCATTGTTTTTAATCACAGAGTAACTAAATCGGAAGTTGAACTTCGTTTTTTTTTTTTGATAAATATCAATGAACTCCCACAACAACACATTTAAATGAATTTTCTGTATTTTTTCCGAATTCTACGGATTATTGATTATTCTCTTTTTTTTATTGAGGTAGTGTACAGTCGCCAGCACATCAAGTTACCACAAACTTAAACACCCCTCGCACACTCATTGACTCTCACCCACACACCCATTCACCCTACACTCACCACATTAACTCAACATCCCAATTCATATCCCGTGCTGTTTAATTTTTGTATCATAAATTTTGTCTTTTTTATTATTTTATTTTATTATTAATTAACTAACTCTAAATTAACTAACTTAACTTTACCTTTTATGCACTTGCATTGGAACATCATTCCATTCTGTATCTGGAGAGGGGAGTTGTTAGCTGCGCTACAGTTTATACTTTTGCAGCTATCATCGTTTTAATTTTTGTACTTTGTGTTGTGTTCCAAAATAAAAGTTAATTATTAAAAAATAAAAACACTCAGATTTTCTCATTAGATTTTGAACTTTACAATCAACATTTTAAGGTTTTAAAATCGTTTGAAGAAATTTGACAGTTTCGTGTAGCTTGACCTGCTGGCGACTGTACATAGACCTTGGTTCGTTTTGAAACATCTCCATTGAAGTTATCATATCAATCTGTTCTTGGCTTTGCAAATAAAAGCTATTGTGACCATAGACATTAAAGACTATTCTGACACTGACAGTTCGTTTCGTTCATACGATTTGGCGGGAATAACAAATGATTTTAAATTCTTTCGTTTCTTGCTCGTGTTAATTAGATAACAAAAATTGCTAAAATAATCAATTTGACTGCGTACTGCTGCTGATAATTAATAAAATACTAATAACTGTTTCCAAGTGGTAAAACCAGCAGTCGATGACTCGAGCAAATTATTCGTTTGTTCGTCTGTGGTGGGAGGTGAAGACGTAAAATAAGCCAATCTTCTATTCTTGCAATGGAGGTAAGTAAGCACGCTTGTTCTATAGTGTTCTGTTGATAAATTGTAAGTCATTTATGAAATGTAGCATATGAACGCGGCGTAGCTATCACTATACCGACGGGGCCAGCATCAAATGATTACAACCATTTTATTTTAGTAGGTACCTATTATGTATGGATGTATATTTTGTATGCGTAAGTGAGGGTTAGAGTACCTAATGTCCCAATCAATGATGCTTATGTTTATTAATTTTCTTTGACATTATATATCTATTTATAGTGTAGGCTTACCCCGCGTTCTATTCAAAAGCGATCGTACAGCAAGCGATCACGCGAATACGCCGTCGTCGCGGTCATACCTAATATAGATCACTGTTTTTGTTCGAAAAATCGGAAAGCGACCTCTGTCGGCGCGGCCACGCGTTCAGGTCCACCGAACTAAAAGTGACCTAATATGTCACTTTTAGTTCACCATGAGCATAATATTATTATGATCATGGTGCACATGTACGACGTGATGATCGTTTCTAAATAAGACGAGGCCTTGGAGGATAGGTAGGTAGGAGAACATTTATTTTCATCTACCTCGGTATCGGTACATATACATACCTACTTCCATTTAGACGGTATTGGAAGGACAAGTCATACTTATGACGTTTATTGAGAGCCCGTCAGGGTATATATGTTCTGTGATTGAGAGTTACTGCCTCGTTGGTCTAGCTCACGGTCGCATGCGCTACTGCTGAGCTATGCTGTTCCTGGGTTTGATTCCCGGGTCGGGTAAAGTGTTATTGAGCTTTTCTATCTGCAATTTCTCAGTAGCAGCCCGGAGTCTGGATATGTGCCCGGTTTATGACAATAGACTCGCCCCTTAATACCTACATGGTAATTTAAACATAACTACACCTTCACCTCTGCCCAACCCTTTGGGGAATACAGGCGTGATTTTATGCTTTGTTACCTAACAAAACATAAAAGTAAAGTTTACTTAAACTTTTGTAACTGGGTCTTTTCAACACGGCCCCAAAGCCGTGCCAAATGACGTGATTTTGAACTCGTGCGGATCGGGGGTTTCGCATCTACCCGATGGGACGGCAATCAGACAAGACCGGAGAGAGATCAGGCGCAGGACCAACGGTTAAACTGCGTGCTTTCTGAGGCACGGGGTATCCCACCGCCAACTTCCAAACTCCAGGCTGTTACTGAGAAATTCGTAATGGAAAAACCAATAACAATAACACTTTGCCCGACCTGGGAATCGAACCCAGGACCCCACGCTCAGCAGTCGCGCTTGCGACCACGAGACCAACGGGGCATCCACTAACTGATGAAAGACATTTGAAAGGATCTTTGGCAAAATGTAGGTTCAACGAAGTGCGAGAGCATCCCGATAAGTTTTTTAAATTACTACAGAATGTCTATACCTACTTTTTACAAGCTTTTCTTTAACTTGCAAATGCAATGTATGTATGTTGGTCCTGGTGGAATCTTGCAACTGAATTTAAAATAAGTTATCGTCAATCGATGGAGCTGAAATTTACGAAATTTCAGCTCCATCGATTGACGATAACTTATTTTACACGCTTATTTGGATTACAATGCATTTTTATGATGCATGACCCAGGATTGGCTCCAGATGAAGGATCTTCATAACGGTCACCGGTGCAGACGCATTTAATTATGTTAGTTTCTTCTAAAGTCCACTATGACCTGGCTGCTGCACCCAGGATTGGCTCCAGTCGAGGTAACTCCTCAACGGTCAACAGCACAGACATAAAATTTTATGTACCTACGCATACAAATTGTGATAGCTCGTCCTAAAGTTTACCATAATCTGGCTGCTGCTCCCAGGACTGGCTCCATACGAGAGAACTCTTCAGTGGTCAACAGTTCAGGCACGAAATGTTGTATAAGTATTAATTAAATTATGATGGTTGGTTCTAATTGGACAGTGCCGTCGTTAGGGTAGGGCGCCGCTGGGTGACCGCCGAGGGTGCCAGAGGTAAAGGGCTGCCGAAGGGGCTGTGACTAGGATCTCCTTCACTTCACCTCTGGCGCCTGCAGATTACTTTTGTTTTAGTTTGTTTGGAATCAGAAAACCAAAAAATATATATTGAAATCTCTTCGCTTGCTCTAGCATCCGACATTCTCTGAATTCTCAAAATTTTCTGCTTATGCTGACAAAATAACTCCTATTTCTTTGCGAATGGACAAAAAAAAAACCTCTAGGAGTGCTGAAATTGTTCGCCCCTCTCTACTCTCCAAGAGGGGAGAGGGTGTCGCCAAAATTTCGGTCAGGGCGTCTGTAATGTTAAAACCGGCACTGTATTTGTAGGAAGGCAGTTAGTAAATACTTACTATTTAGTAAATATTTATTTTGCAGTCAAGTTGTTCCTTAATTATGTATGTTTAATCTCTAAGGGGTGTTGTAATAAAATAAACTCATAATTAGTATGCAAATAATAATATATTTACACATTGTAATATAAGAGGTACTTATAATAATGTATGACTCTATAACATTCTTTATCGACGACACAAACGGTACAATTTATTACTAACTTACATTGGTCATAAAACTAATTAACTCAAGACTTCTTGGTAAGCAATCAGTAAGTGTAAAAAAATATTCTACAGGGTACCTATAGATCATCTACGAGTAAATAAAACTTGAGCATTCACAAAAATTTCGGTACATTTTTTTTTACGGTATCTACCCTAGGTGGATGGGCGCCCAGTTACAAATTAGATTAGGTATTCATACCTTATTTATACTGGCGTTATCTACCGTTATCTTTCGTTCTATTACCACGATACTTAATAATTTTTAAGTAAATAAGTATCGAAAATTAATAAGTATCGTTATAAAAATTATTTTATAGAACCTTATGTGGGTCAGGGGGTAACATAATTAACCATATTATTATTTACGTAATGATTTACCTCAAATGTTTGAAAGTATGATTCTACAGGATCTGCATTTTCATATGAATTTATAGCCTTCTAATTAACAGAAATAATGTAAAATGTATTCGTCATTTGTAAGAATTCTAAGATCTAAGTAACTCATACTCATAAAATACTTACTTATGATATAAAGCTAGACTTATAATTACGAGTACTTAACAATGTTGTAATTACGGGTCTACATTAGCTGCTTTTTCAATAACAAGTTCGTCAAAAATGCTTTTTAAAAATAATTGCAATACTGACAAAGGCAATAAAACATTGATACTATTGCTAGCACAAGAGTCAAACGGCTCGTGGTAAACGACAATTAAATATCAACTACCTTCCTATCTTCAACTTATAGGTATATCTTCAGTTAGCACCTGGATCCGGCTTTTATATTTTGAGCAAACCAGATGCCGATATAACATTATTTTTCATGAAATATATTATACCTAAGCCTTTTTAGACCTACGAGATAAACTCGCGTATGTCGCAAGATAATATTTATATTAAAATAAATATCTTTGCAAAAATCCTAGCAATAATCCGGTATTGGAGACTAAGAAAGATTTTTGTAATGATTCGTGCTAGTTGTGAGGTTCATTTCTTGGAGTTTTAAATTAAGTAATAAGCATATTAATTTCTAAGTATTTCAACTTGTACGTACCTAATCAGTTAAAATAGATTAATGAATCGGCTGCATCATAACATTACTATCATTGTTCTCTTAATTATACTACTTATGGCAGTTCGTAAAATAGATTAAAGTAAAATAAATAATAATTATCTTAAACTATTATAAAACGGTTGTGGAAGACGGAGATAGGGGCGTGCTGTAATTTTTTTGTAAATACATAATGTTTCAGCATTTCTTTGGTTATTTTATGTTATAGAAGGTATGTGATTGTTTAAATATTGTGTTTTTAAATTAATAACGTTTCTGACCCCATTTTGGTAATACTTAAGAATACCTTGTTGGCTTTAAAAGTAACAATATAATTTTGAGTTCAAAACTTTTCTAATGATCAAACTAAAAAGTACTTTTCACTAATTATTATTACTTTTAACCTTAAATGACTTATATAAGTGGTCTTACATGTCTCCGACTGTCAAATGGTAATCTGTTGGAAATATTGTTATTTACCAATACACCATGGTTCAAAGACAAAACCTTCGATACAATATTTAAATCTTCTTGATTCCGTCCATTTAAACCATTCTGTACTAACAATTGTTTTAATTCTGTATCTGCATTGTACTGATTTTGTGCATTTATCGGAAAGAAACGATTTGCATGAGTTGGGTTAAAAGAGGTAAACGGATTATAATTTTGATTTTGATTATGATTGTTTAACCCAAAATTACCGACTCCATTATCGTGACGGAAAACACGATGGTTTTGTTTTTGTTGACTATACTGATCAGGTCTTACTTGATTAAAATTGTTTCCTTGGTGAAAGGTTTGACCAGAGTTGGGATGTAGAAAATTACTTATTCCTTGCGGCAAATGATTTTCTTGTAATGGAAACTGATCGGGCTGCTGGCTGTGTAAATGAATAAGAAAATCAACAGCCTCACGATTAGGCAACTGCTGATTTGTTACTGTGCTGCTCGGTTGTAAAGGTACACTGGGTTGAATTGATACGCTATTTGATCTTGTTTGCATATTGTGATTTATGAACTGGTTTTGAGGAATATTTTTCTGGACTTGAAAATTATTCACAGAGCCCTGTTCCTGAAATTTGTGGGAATTTAAAAGAAGTTGTTGCCGCTGTGCTTCTTTTTGTTGCAAAAGATATTGCTGTTTCCTAAGGAGTTCCTCTTGTTGTCTTTGTTGTTGTTGTAAAAGATAGAGCTGCTCTTCGAGGATTCTTTGCTTTTCTTCAAGCTGTCTTTGTAATTCTAACTGTTGGTTTATATATTCCGATTGGGGTATATGATTTAAACTAACGCTAGGAATTAGTTGACCTAAGGATTGAGATTGTGAAACTCCAGATGCCAAATTTGTAGCGGGTAGCGGTCGCATAAAGTGGTGTTGACTGTTCGTTTGCTGATAAAGTGGTATCACTTTTTTTGGTAGGCCTTGTGGATCTTGATGAACTGTAAACGCTGCAACTAAAGGAGCTTGATATACTTGTACATCACGTTGATTTACTTCTTCTATGTTTTCTCCATCATCATTGTGGGTCGGTTTCGGAGTAGTGGTCGTTGTTGTAGTGGTAGTTGTCGTTGTAGTTGTAGAAATTACAGGTTTCAGTGTGGGTTTCTTAGTACTGACTGAGCTTTCCGTGCTTAATTTAGAGGAACTGGCTATACTTCTCGTTTGTAAAAAATTGTCGCTCGCCCTTGTTTGGAATATTTCGGGAAATGGTGCTGACGTTGGTAAAGTCGCTGTTACTTGACTTTCAACATTACCTGTAGTAGTGCTCAGAATAGAAATATTGTTGTCAACAATTGCTGGTGTGTTGGTACTATTACTAGTAAAAGCAGATTGTCCATTAACGATGAATGAATGAATCTGTATTCCGTCTTTGTCGGTTTGAGCGGCGGGATCAGCTTCAACGGTTGTATATGCATCTGAATCTAAGCCAGTCGTTTCATCGAGCTCCGATCCTGTAGTTGAATCTTCAAGATCACTAAGAGCTTTTAGTAAGGCCTTTCTTATGTACGGATCCAACCGCACCGACGGTTTAGGCTCTATAGTATTAAACTTGTCATTGTAACCATCAGTAGTAGTATCTTCAGCCAAACCCAACGAAAACAGAGAAAGGAGCATTAACGCCAACATCTGAAAAGTAAGAAAAAAAAACAATTAATGAACATGTTGTGCAATAATCAAAAATAAAGAAAAGCAGCCATGTTAAGTGGACTATCTTGAATTCTGCTCGCAGGTATTTAATTTGTATTCGATATAGTACAACTAAATCAAATCTGTTTGTAAGGATAACGTACCTACATGAAAATTCAAATTCTATAACCTATAACCATTGGTTTATGAAAAACTACATTGCCAAAATTTCCATAAAATGGAGAGCTGCATTTAGGAAGTCTCCAATCCCGCGCGTTCAATAGCACGTGATTACGATAGCTATTGATACTTCCACATTTCCAACATCTTATGTTTTTACACATAGTAGTGCCATGTTCAGTTACACTGTTTGTGTGATGTTGAACAATGGCTGTGTTCTTATGGATCAATTACACAACGTGAATAGGTACTATTTTCTGACGTAGATCGATGATGCCGAAAGTATTTAAATGTATGACTGCAGGTGTCTCTTTGATTGAGACTTAAATAAAAGCCTAGTGATGCGCAGCCTAATTGGGAAACACTATCAATCACAACCTGAATCATTTTGAAAGATATTGCTAATCCATTGCTTCATATGTTAGAAAAATGTGTGCGCTCAACAATGTACCTAAATAACGCAATTAATGTTTGTTGAACTATCAAAATGAAAGCCATTACTACTGTTAGTATGTTACGCAATTAACCCGCAGGTCAGTATAATATGAAGTCTAGTTAGGCAGGTGCCTACTTTCCAGAATCAATAAAAGTAAGAAAATATAGTTGCATGGTTGGATATTTAATCATTTTCATAAGAATGACCTAATGAGGTCATTTATGTAGAAACAACATTATTATAGTAGCTAAGCAAGGGTAGTTATAAAAAATGTTCAAATAATTAATGACGTTAATTTAATGAGTTTTGCAAAACTTATAATTTATTGAATCTTTTGTTGGATACGCGTGCTTAGTTAAACATAAAGCAATTGTGTTGCGTATGCGTGACCCCTGAAATATGCAAACATGCGTTGATACACACATCAATCATTTTACCATCCAATAATTAATCTTATTGTAATGTTTCTATTGTACCGTAAGTGTTGAAGTGTACATAATTACTCGAACATGGAAGGGAGCATGACATTTCAGTTAGCATTTACGCATATGTCTATCTTAGATTGAAATTGTCTTGGAGCTAAAGCTGGTTTTCTTTAACAATTAAGTGATTAAAAACTACACACATGCACATAGCCGAATGGTGACCGCAGACGTTGAAATTGTTTGCAAAGAAGATTGAAGACGTTTTATAGGTTAAAGTTAATCAAATATTAGATATATATAACTTAATGAGGTTCTGGTACCTACTTAAGTACACTTATAGCAATTTGATTCTATTACCAACACAGATATATAACCTACCTATAATATAAATGTAGTTACGTTATAATTTCACCAAAATTGACTAGCCATTATATCATCAAGTCATGATTTTTGCATATATGGTTATATAATAACAACTATTAAATAATATGTAAGATAAAGAAATGTTTGTAGACGAATTTTTCGTGAGCTTCCTCACTCAGTAGGTAAGAGATCTGTATCATTTTCCAACCAATTACTTCCGAAGAGGGTCACGAGAGGCTGCAAGTTGCAATACATAATGAGAGCTACCTATTGTTTCAGTGTATCAAGTGATTCTATTTTATTTTAACTACTGAACAAGTATTTTATGAGATCTTCTCACAAAAAGGAATAGCTGAGCAGAGTAGGTACACAAAGACGAATTATGTTGCCTACATATTTAATAATCAATGTTTAAGTTTGTTTTTGTATAGCATAATGAATAGAAAAAAAAATTGTAGGTCTGTACGTTATCCATTTTCAAAAGTTCTCACTGATCATATTGGTCTCATTTAGGTCAGTGCATACTTGCATACGATGCGATGAAAATGGTAAAGGTCCTGCTGTCTATGGCCTATAGAAAGTTAGACCACTCAGCCAAAGGTCAAGATATTGGCCATTGCTTTGTTTATAGCTCAAGCTAGCGACCGAGGCAACTTTTTATTTAGATACAGATATTTATAGAGCATTTTACCTTTATCGTCTAATAGAGGGTTAAATTAAATTCAACAGCGAAACTCCGCTGACGTCATGGGTGATGGGATCTAAACATGGTAAAACAACTTTTTTTTTTTTTCTAAACTCATACTTCAAATAACTAAGCAACCGTTGACCAAAAAAACCATCAAATCATATTTTTTCGTTTTATCAAGTTTAGTTATCGATATTCATCATGTTTGCGCAGTTTCTGTAGTCGCTAATTTATCGTAGACATTGATAGGCTCGAGAGAATTATCGAAATTTCAATGGAAGCCGGCGAACACTTGCAAAAGTTATGAGCCGTCAGAATCATCACTTTCACCGGACATAATTCACGGAGAGACGTCTCTCGGCGAATGTCAAATTCAATAACGTACCTTTGGCACACCTACACATGAGCGAAAACGGTGACATAAGCTTGAGCCTCAACGACACACGCTTCTCGTGCATACTTAACATATTACCTACTTTTATCTAAATATGTGGGAAAACCTGCAATACCCACCTACTTGCAGTAAAACAGAGGTTAAATAATACAATTAGAACGTAAACATTTACTTTATTTATGTAACCATTTATGTAAGTACACATATATTGTATAAAAAGACAAGTAGAAAAGAACAGAAAAATAGTTACAAAGGTGATGCTTATTTCCAAAGAAACCTCTTCCAGCATACCTGCGATAGGAAAGTACTTGTGTAACAGTAAAAGAGAAAATAAAATACATAAAATCAAAAACAATTTACTTAATAAAATAAAACAAATAATATGAGAATATACTTACATACATACATACAAAAATGCATACTTCTAACATAAATATCACTAGAATAATGTACTTATTTAAAATAATAAATACGTATGCAACTACGACTAAGTGGAAAAATAGTGTTCTTTCACTCTTCTTAAAAAAAACTGCAACGGTTTGGCAGCCCCTAATGTCAGGCGGAAGTGAATTCCACAACCGTACCGCGTGCACAGTGAAGGTGTAGGAGTAGAAGTCAGTGGAGCGGGGAGGGGAGTTAAGGAGGTTTCTAAGATGCGACCTACAAGGCGCATCTGAAGCATGGGCGTAGGAAGAGTGCTCCCGCAGATAGGATGGCGTTTTAGGATTGTGAAGGAGGTTGAATAGCAGACACAATATCCGAGAGTTCCTGCGAAGTCGAATGTTTTGTGTGTGAAATGTCGAATTTATCTAAACTGTGTAGGTGTACTTATTATACCGTATACGTACTCGTATACCTAAATTACCTACGGACCTTTATAATCTTGTTGATTGCATTTCTGAATATTTTCATTTTTGCAAAACATTCAATTAATTTCCCAGTTTTGTAATTTAATGGTAAATAGCCTTACATATTGTTGTTCCAGTAACCTCTTATGGCTCATAGACAAATAGATAGGCAATGAAACGTGAAATTTCAGTAAAAAAATAACTTTAGGATAGTTATTATTTGAATGTAATAGAATTTTTGTACACGTAGATACTATTAACTGTTATTTCAGTGTAACACGCTAGTAAGGTGCACAATAAAACGGATAAGCGTATCTCTCTACGCTTTCAAATTGGAAAGATCTTGTCCAAACCGGTATCTTACAATTTTCCTCAATTACTTGATAGATCGGTTTTCTATTTAGTGCGACCTTCTGAATGATAAGTGGTAGCTACATAATTATATTTAATCTCAATCAATCAATGGAACATGAAATATGAATTTATTTATTCGCACCCAGATATAACACGTTTTGAGAGTAATTTACCTTCTTACATACTAGATAGAATACACTTCCTATCTAATGTTCGACATAACGTTATTTGTAAAACTATGACAAATATCTTCCTAATTATTCCTAAACTATCCGGATGCGGAAATCGTCGGAAGCATTTTAGAATTAGAATGGTTTCACACGCGTTTATGTCCGCAAATCGCAGCGACTATGAAATCTAATTCAGGTCAACTCCTGCATTTATAATTTTGATTTTATTTACTTCTCAATAAAATAACCTAAATAAAATACTCTTTGCCAGTAAGTAAGATCTAGCTAATAGCAATACCTACTTATATAATGCAACTTCCAAGTTTTTTGCATTCTTTAGAAACATACGTAGGTACTAAGTAGGTAGGTATATCAGGTTGGCAGTTTTACAACTAAAGATTTTTGCGAACCTCTACAAAAGCTTTAGCGAGTAAGTAATTACATAATGTATGTTGTTTGTTGCTTGTCGTTTCGGTAAAAAGAGCCCGGAGCAACTTTAAACGATGTGCCTGTTATTCGGTATCAAAGGTCGGACGTGAAGTCGTGAACACTTCTTATGTCAAAACAACGTCGTCAATACATTTCTCTTGATGCAGTCACGTATGAAATCTCTATAATAACGACTGATGAAGTTAATACTTTAGCTGTGTTCAATTACAGTCTGATCTACTACAGTATTGAAGAAATCAATAAACTGTTCTTGGAAAAGTTGTTAAAGCGGTTGCCTACTTTCTTATTAGGAAAACTGTTTGACTACGTTTTTTCCACATAAACGTAAAGCATGACGTTATATAATATGGTTTACAACAAGTCAAAGTTTACCTACATTACATAAGGAAGTACTAACTAAGTGCGAGCGATGAGCAGTATTGGTGAAACCTCCTAGTCGACTTGAAATCGTGTACTTGACCCGCCATTGCACCCTTGCTAGCAAACGCTACCGATGAATATCTAAACATACCTTCTGGGTATACTTTCGTCTTGTTTACGCACATATAAGTAATTTCACTTTCCCATAGAATAATGGTTTTACAGGCCTTCTTCAAAATAAATAATGTTTAATGATTTAGCCAGTAAACGAAAACTTAGAAGATGGGATGTTGATGCGCAGAGGTCACTGACATTCCATAAAAACATATATAAATATGTACTCAATCTCCGCAGTTACTAGCATCTCGTGTGACTGACCGGTCCCAGATTGTCGTTTGTTTTTGTCGCGTTCCTCCTACGTGATGCACTCAAGTTAGTGTGGGAACTGACACACCGAAGCCGGTTCTAACTTCCAGAAATAGGTATTATTTTATTATGCCTATGACCAAATCAACAACACTGTTTAAGCACAATGGCACGTAATTATATAAGGCGCTATTGTCAACAAATATGAAATTCGCTTTCTATGGTTGGCAAATATTAGTTAGTTACATCAAAGGATTTGGTATTCGTCGTGCACGTATCGATTATTATCTATTGACGACGTACTCATCTCATCGAAGCTTTGAATGCGCTGTTGAATGGGTCGGACTGGATTTCCTCTTAAAATGTATAAATTGACACTAATCATTAGTTACCCGGCTTTGTAATGTCTATTTAAACGTGCGAAGCGACGTGTTATGTCTTCAATAGGGCTGTAAAATAGCTTTAGGTTACACTATTGAGGTTGATTTTTTGGCTACCACATTTTAACATATTAATTTATATACCTATGAACCAAAACCTTGACCCGTAATACAGGTTTTTCCTAGAATGGGGGTCATTGATAATTTATTTTGTACCAGGCTATTTGCAGTGTCACTCTGCATCTGTGTACTTTTTATCTCAAATAAATTATAAATTACTTACGAAATCGGAACAGTTTATTACCTCTTTCGAGATTTTTCCGTACACAGGGCAATCGGCAATGGTTCTTTAGAACGGACTACTACTACGAAACTACTTATCACTATCACTTCACATCTATACAGATAAATAAAATTGGAGTGTCTGTTTGTAATATTGAAATAACCGCTTTTTACTAAATGCATATTGATATAAACACGGTACAATTATAGCAAAATATTTATTTTTACAATTTTTGTCTGTGTATCTGTCTGTCTGTTTGTTCCGGCTAATCTCCGAAACGGCTGGACCGATTTCGACGGGAGTTTCACTGGCAGGTAGCTGATGTTATAAGGAGCAATATAGGCTTATTATCCCGGTAGCACGTTCCTGTAAGATAATTTCCGATGTACACGCGGGCAAAGCCGCGGGCTGCAGCTAGTTATAAATAAGAAACAAAGTCGGCGCCGCGTCTGTCTGTATATCGCGGTAAACTCAAAAACTACTGAACGGATTTTCATACGGTTTTCACCAATAGACGGAGTGATTCATTAGGAAGGTTTAAATGTATAATTTATTAAGGATTTGTGTAAATTGGCTGAAACATGACAATGATTGTTGAAGATGTCGGAAAAAAGTATGCCTCCTGGGAGATTTACTGGTGCGCGCCGCGTAAACGTTGGATGAAATTTAGCACACTGATAGTTTATAACCTGGATTAACACATAAGTTACATTAAATCCCGGTAATACGTTCCCGTAGGATATTTTCCGAATATCACGCTGGCGAAGCCGCGGCCAAAAGCTAGTCTCTAATTAATACTTAGTTTCTTTTCTCATACTGCCCCATCTCACCACCACTGAATCACCTATGTACCTATGTAGGTAAATCTATCTGCCACGGTTTCGAACCAGGAATTTAAACTTATTAATTAAAAGTCTAAACTAAGGTGGAATCGTTTGCCACTAACAAAACCTGCTTGTTTTATCACCGAAAAAGTAATGGATATCATTATTTACCTACTGAGCTAATAGAACTTTAAATTCAAATAACATACGTGTTTTTTGGTATGTTAATTAATATCGACGTATAAGAAGATAGAAAAAACATTGTGCAACGCCCAAGTCTGTGCCTTGTACCCTTCTTTTTGTAGATCATGGTGCTCCAAAACTATCGCAATCCTTATATGCGATGACGTTGCACTATTCGAACAGTAATGTTCAATTGTACGATGTTGGGCATATCAAATTCGTTTATTACAGTTATCGATTACACGGAAACGACCTGCGGCTTAAACCAATTATTCTGTAGGCGTCGGCGAGTATTGTGCAAGTAAATAACATGGTCGAAGTTCCAATGCCTGTGATAATTATCATAAGAGCAGTGACCGCCACGAGCTCTGCGTGACACCCGCCTTGATGCTATTATTTTCGAAACAAGAACAATTATTCTTTATTGCTGTAACGGCCTATGATTTGATTTATCATTGCGCAACTCTACACATGTATTGTTCTGAAACAATTCCATATAAACTAATTTAACAAATTGCTACCTGTCTTTTACATTGTTAATGTTATTATATTAATTCGTTATTCGAGATGGTCATTTGTGGAGAAAGTGGCTAAACAGAAATATATTTTAAAATTTATTGTTGGTGCATAATATTTTTTAGTTATTAGAATACCAGTTTATTTGGGGAAAGCCTTGTATATCTATGAATATATTCAGAGACTCGTAATAGTATATTTAGACGACAGAAAATATTAAATTATACTTATAATACTAATTAATTTATTAAAAAAAAATATATATTAATTTATTAATTTATTTAATTTAGGTACAGGATTTTGTAGTACATGAGGGACTTACAAAGTATGCATTATTATTGATATGGCGTAAGTACAATAAATTGTTGGCTCTATCGTTGCTCTCCTAGCTAGTTCACTGACTGTGTAATCTGTATTTAGGAGAGACAGTTTCGACTCCCAATTTGAGGATCACAAAATTCATGTTTTATGCTTTCAAAGAAACAATACACAAAAGGAAAAAAATAAGACAATTAAAATTAAATAAGACAAATTGGAATGAGGAGTGTCTCAGTGTGGTGAGTCGAGTGAGTGCTTGTGTGTGTGTGTGTGTGTATGAGTGTGTGAATTTGAATCATAGGAAATACGGTAACTTTCACTCTCGTCGCAGGTTGTATTCAGGAGGAATACACGGAGGCCGAGTTTGCATAAAGTAGGAACATCTTTTTACAGGAGTAGAAAGAGATTAATACTTATATATCAATATATTTATTTAATAATGATTTACAATACATTTGAAAACTTTCTATTGATATATTTATTGCAAAAAGAACGCGGAAACCTTTTCACATTCATCTATGCTTTCGAAGCTTTATGACATGTCATAATAGCAAAATGTTCCATAGTGAACGCGGTTTAGTAATAACGTTTTTATCGGTACATAGTACAATGCGCTTCCATTCCGACACAGCAGAATTCCGGGAAATCCGGAATAGTTATATAGACACACATGTGCATTCTGTTTATATGTGTATGTAATCGTAATTACTTAGTGATGATTTTAATTTTCCTTAAGTAGATAATAGGAAAATCTGCTGGATTAGGTATCATCTAATGATGATACCAGCACAGGCATGGCATGCTATCAGCACATAAAATATTTAAAAATACTTATTTGTATTGCTGTAAATATGTACGTAATATACCTAGGTGTCTTATTGTAGATATTTATAGCGAAATAAGATGCCGTGCGAAATTGATTACAAAATGCTTTGACGTTTGTGGTGTACCACAACGTATTCAATTTTCTATGTCGTTACTTAGACCACATACTCGTAGATATGGTAGAGTCTGTTTTCATACTTTGTTTAAATAATTTTACCTGGGTATGAATGTATGTCGTCATTTAAGGACAAACTAAATGTAGTTATGTAACAGGGTTAACTTCAGGTTTTGTCAGAGCGTGCCGCCTTACAAAATGCGTTTTATCCACCTTAGTAGGTTTGAGGTCTTGAAGGCAATTTATGTTGTCGTGGACTCCTTTAAAGGTATCCTACTTCAAAACGTCCAGTCTATGAGGCACTTCCAGTTATTATGTACATAATAATAATAAAAATCTTTATTGATACAAAAACCTTACTTGATTAACTAAAGGTCATACGGGAAACCCTGACTCCTAAACTAGGTGATCCTGTGACTTAGGAGTCAGTAAAACTTACCTACTATGTCTGGATTCAGGGTCAGCTAGGTGAAGGTTAGGTCAAGCCTATGCATATGTCAAGACTTCAATGATAACTAATTACGCCAGCATAAACGATCATTGTCGCCAGCGTTATTGTGAGTACTTACGGGACTAAAGCCTAAGTAGGGGTGTTGCTGTTTATATCGGTGTAACAATGTACGACAATGCGAGTCAGTAGCTTACTACGATAGGTTTCTCTTTCGCCGTAACTTATTGTAATTTTACATAAATAATAATTAACAAATGTGCCTGGGGCAACGTGCGTTATGTGTGTTCACAAAATTTCTTGCGAAATGGCTTATACAAGTCTCTCAAGTTTGGTTTCTCTCAAGAAACCAAAATTAATAAATATTTTCCGCTAAAATCACGCCTATGACCATTATGTTTAGCGACAAAGGTGCATTGTCGTTGCAATATTATTACCGTATTCTGGAAAGAAAGTGTACTTAGTTTGTATTGTGGCTCACGTTCAGGCACTTGGACGGCGTCTTTTGTTTACTTGACAAAGTATGAATGCAGACTACGTTGAGCTTATTTCGTGAGTCTACATCGCTCTCCCTCCGTGACTCGCGATGCATGCACTCACTGCACTATTATATGACAAGTAATTTCCAAATGTTGATATTCATCTGTGTAAGAACGCGAAATCAGTGGTTTGTATAATCTCTCGGCAAAATGTGCTGGGAACTCATCCTCATATTGATTCTCCAAGTAATATGACCTGTAAAGTAACATGTAACGAGGCTTGATGCAGCTATTAGGTATGAACAATAAATGTTTTGATAATTGAAACGGTTTTAAATTTTCATTAATTGTTATTGCAGTAGTTATTAGAGTATGGTAGATCCTATTCTGGAGATGGAATGGGCTCTAAATTAGCACATCCATGCAGCTTATTTTGCTGACGTTTTTGTTTTAATGTACCCAGGTAAGAAAACTCATAAGCACTTGGTTGAAACTAACCAAACCTTGTTATAGCTGACCTCGATCTGACCCAATTAAATAAGATAACGTATAATTTGAAAATTCAATCATCTTTGAGCCGTACTGTGTTATTGTGAACATGCTGGTTGTAGCAAACAGAAGAAATCCGCAATGCAATATGAGGAAGTTAATCCTATTGGATTACAACAACAACATTTTGAACATTACATATTCAAATTGCTATACGTAAAAGCATAACTGAGTGACTAATGTGGTTCACAAACCTGTCATTATGCGGATATTAAGATAATTTACACGCAATCTGAGATGTTACGAGTATGTTGGAATTAAGCATTCATGAATTGTGAAGTTCGTGAACTGTAAAGTCTATTTATATGTCTCAAAATTAAAATAATATGTACGTAAATAACAAGTTATACCAAACTAATTAATAAAAATAACAAAATTATATCCTAACTTAATTAAAACTATACACAAAATAAAATATGGCGTTGAAAAATTCATCCGCATCGCTGTCGACTGGTAATGTAAGTACCCAAGAGACGGTATTGCCACGCTGAATGGCAATGCTTACCTCTGGCCAAGGCGAAGCCAGCCCTTGGGTCATGGAAAGTTTCAACCAGCCGTTTGGAGATTTCGTTGAACAAACCATGAGCACTCGGACCCCACAGCCCGAGGTTTTCAACCCCAAACGGTTCAAAAATATATTTACCGATAAGGTTTGGTTAGTAGTAACAGACCGGTGATCTCCTTCTGTGAAACCGTCATTGCACGGAAGGAGGCTGCGGAAAGGTTGAGGGAAGTCGAGACCACTCTCCCTATCCGCAGCAGACGTGCTGGGCGGCGACAGAGGGCGAATAACGCCCTCTTCCAGCCCCCATAAACGGGTTCAGAGGGACGGTGGACCTGGGGACGTCCGGCGCCCCTCATATAATAGGATTCGAGGCGGGCGGCGGCGCGTAGTGTTCCCCGCGCGCCCATATTGGACGTCGCGGGGGGAGTTTTACACCTCACTCTCCCCGCGGACTTGAGGAGGCCCGCAGAGGCGGGCCGGCACTAGCCGGGGATCGTGGAAGGCGCACAAGTTCCCATGATCCCCGGTGCTAGTGTGGGAAGGGAACACTGGGGTGGTTTTTAGTCAGTAAGAGTCTGACACACCCCTCCGCACCCCTGGGCGGAGACATCCATGAGGATCTTCCACCTCGGAACAGAAAAAAAAAGTAGTAAAAGACGAGTTAAGTAAATTGTTCTGTACTACTCTGCAGAGCGGCTCATCCCACCGTTACTTGAAAGATGGATTGTCAGATGGATCTGAAATCAGGCAAGCTTGTCTCCAGGTATCCATAGCCTCGGTGAAGCACGGCACATCAAAATTAATCAGTGAAAAAATTCTCAGTGTCGTGGACCGAGGATATGAAAGGCCGAGGCCTCCCATACAAATGGGAAGAGTTGCTTGTGCCCAAGCTCGGCCGTCCATGGCCACATAGAAAATCGAAATCAATGTATGCAGTATAATTTGATCCATTTTCTCTAAAAGGTGAGTGTGGTTCCAAAAATGGGAAGCGCGAAGGAAATATTTGAATTTAGGGCCGAAACAGCAATAACGGACTAAGGTTATGGCCGAATGCATGTTAATTTGGAACAATCTTTCCAAGACGTCATAGAAATTTTGTTTTTTTTCCTCAATAAAAACGGGAAAGGCATTCTCAAAGATTGGAGACCTAAGGAGAAGAAGAGAGCTTTTTTCAATGATTTTGATTTCATGAGCATTATTGCGTTAAATTTGGGAACTGTCAGATGTCTGTCAGTACTTTCCGCTAAGTATAGTTAGTTCACTTTTCAAAAGGTTGAGATCAAGGCTAATGGAATGAAGTTCATTTTCTAAGAATTTCTACATCCCCCAAGGTTCCATCATCAAGATAACCAAACGTTAAATTTGGAATTTAGTTGCGAAGAATTAAGTAAATGGCTAAACTATAAATTACTGGCCCGAGGGGGTCACCTTCCGACAGCTAACAGCAGATCCCAGAAGACAATGGGACATATGCCGCCAGCCCTGTTAAGCAGGGCGCATAGATTGGCCCCGTACAGAACGTCGATGACGGCCTCGTTCACCTTGCCGGAGAGCATTAGGTTAATCTGAGCCGTAAGCTCCTTCAAGAGCAACTCACCAGCTGCCCTGCAGCTGCCTGAACAGATAAGGTGCTGAGAACTCAGTCTATTGAGGCCGCCAGCGGATCCGCTTCGGAAGGAGCAAACGGCTGTGACCAACTCTCGGCCAGTAATGGTGAGCGAGTGATTATCCGGATCAGGGGGATCGGGAAAAGAAGGCCATCCGCTGGGGCATGGTGTTTGCTCTCCAGAGCTGCGAGTGTTTCTGGAGAACACGGTGCCACCACTGCTAAAAAGAATCCTGGCTGCTCCGCTAATGTCATCTTCCCCTGACTTAGATTCTACCAGATGGGATATACCTCTTGAAGAGGTATATGTCTGTGTCAGGAATATTGAATCTAAATTATGAGCTGAAATATTACAGTTTTCTTTAATTAATTCGTGCAGTTAACGTATTTTTGGGTGCCAAATTATTTTGTACAAGTAGACTTCTGTAAGGGAAGGGGAGCACTTTGCGAGTTCTCCCGGGTGGCAAGACGAACGCAACCTGCTAGGTGTTGATTCACTAGAGGCCTAGCGCCTTGGGGAACTCGCTTCAAAACAGGAACCGAGTTTTTGAACTTTGAAAGAGTTTTCCAAAACGGGTCAGAAGTGGGTGTAGCTGGTGTTGTCGGTGTAGTTGTTGAGACAGGGTTTGAGGTGAGTGCATTTGGTGGTCTAAGCACCTTTCCAATATGCACATTCAGACCCCGCTTACCTTTAAAAAACCATGCCTGGGTACACAGCGGACATCTCTCCAGGATGGTCAGTGATGTAACTGTAAAGTAGGTTTGAATTAATGTATTCAATGTTGATGGTTTTATTTATTAAATAACTAGGCGATACAGCAGCGGCAGCTGCACCATTATTGGGTTTGTTGCATAACTTTAATTTAATCACAGTAGTTAACTACATGGGCTTTATGGGAATACCATTTTAATTCATTTCGAATATTCAAATGTCAATATTAAATTTAAACAGTAGCGATCGACGTGTTCCCAATTAATAGAAAATGCCTACTATTGCATATAGCATTTGATTTTTCTCCAAACTTGTAAATACATCGAGAACCGTGCCAACCGTCTTCTGTGAGAAAAATAGCGTAGCGATCAATCACGTACGCCAGCAATCTCGATCTGCTATGCCTGAAAGAAATCTCTGTAACGCATATCTGTTGTAGGGGTTCAGATCTTCGGACTAGTGCTTCGAATATTAGTATGCTCCGACGTCGACACTCCGAGACACGTTGAATTTTTATAGCTATGAACGACCGCCACAAATATAAACATGCACTTGTTTTCAATGAACTTTCTTTTAAAAAGAAATACCTGCTTTGACAAACTAACGTCATTAGACGCCAGTGAAAGTTTACGTCATCACAACGCGCAGAATTTGCGCAAATTACCTCTTGTGTTGTGTTTAGTGTTCGTACGTTGCACTTTTCCGCTGCGAGGGAAATGAGATTCTTCGCTAATGCTGTGGAAAGGGTATTTAAATACACATACACACGTTAAGTAAATACCTCTTAAATGGTTTGTTGTTGCGGGAAAACCGTGTGTTTAGGGAAATATTCATCAAGGTATTTGATGAGAAACATACTTATTGTGTAATATTTCAAAGAGACTACATTATGTAAACTATCAATTATCTACTTACAAGTTTATTTGGAATGTAATCTATGGCATTTAAAGTTGCGTTTATTTTAAATTGCTTCTAGTTTTTAGACCGGGTCATGATTGAAAAACGATTCATATGACACGTACCTTTGTGAGAATCCTGGCGCTATATTATCATAATATTGATTCAAAAGGTCAGGTTTAGCACAATGCTTCAAACTTGTAGGCGGCAAAATTGTTTTAGATGTGCAAATTGCTGCTTAATGAAAACGTGAATTAATTCCTGTGTCAAAGGTTTAGCTTGGATGATGGACAATTAGACTTGGTACTTTTAATAATATTATTTTATTTCACACTAGCTGCCTCGACAGACGTTTTCCTGTCCAAATTTCAATAGGTCATATAAAAAAATTATAAAATATTCCGGGAACTTTTCCAATATTTTCTTTCCTTAAAATCCTAACTCGGATTAATACGAACATATTAAAGTATAAAATAGCCAAATCAGTCCAGTATTTTACAAGTGATGCACTTACTAAGGAGCAGCATTTCATTTTTATTTATTTAATAATATACCTAATCTTTCTCTGCTACGTAGCTAATAGGTCCAGCAAGCTGTTTGATGGTCACTGCATTGAGAACTATACCTAGATCCCTAGTTCCTAGTTAGTGTAGTTGGTTGCTTAGGTACCCCTAAACAAATTATGTGATAGAGAATAGTTAGCTACTGCTACTGCTATGCGGAAACTACCATGTAATCCTCACAACACGTCTCTGATTGAAATATCTGGGAAGTCAATAACATAATGAGCGCATGCCACCTTTCTTTGCATCGCGTTTTTTGTGTAAGTTTCCTTTTACGCGTAAGATCTGTATTACTAGGAATTATAAATACATTACCTAAGCTGATAACGATAGAAAGGTAGGTGCGAAAAAAAAAATAAGTCAATGTCCCACGCCTGGCTAAAGTAATTCGTCTTACCTATGAACTCTCGCTTAAATCGACACAAACCTAAATATTTTTAAATAGGACGATGGGAATTCCTTGCTAACCAACAAAGAACTTTCTTTATAAAAGTCGCATCGCGAAATCTCTATTACATTGATTTCATCACTGTTCGGTTTTTTCAATTACATAATTCATTTTTCGTAATAATACACTGCAGAGATCACTACCGGCAGAACCGTAAAACGAAAGCTCCTTTACTGAATGCGGCGCGGTCAGTCAACGCGTTTACAACTTGCTGCGTAATCATCTCATCAATGAACAGCATTCCTCACACGTGCACAATTCGCGTAAAATATTTTTGTTACTAGGTAAGTACATTGTAACACCGTGGGAAACCTAACAGAAATATTTCAAATAATAACTTGTACCTACAATCCAAGTGCCTTTAGCAGATATATCCATGGATAGCTTGCGACATTACATTAATTATGACCCAGTCATGAATGAGCATTGTTTTGCGTCCTCGAATTGTTTACAACCTTCTTATTACACCGTATCTGGTGCGATTTGCAATATTTTGTTTGTACGTAGGTACGTGTCAGTTACTCATTGTCTTTTGTTGCGGTCTAATTAATACCGATAGAGCGATAAAAGTCAACGATTCATTGAGAACAATGTGGGATTTTAGGTTATAATTAGTGTGAACATTTTTTTATCCGTACCGTATTTATTGCAATGTAACAAACTGAGAAAAAATATTTCGATATATTAAATACAGAATACCAATAAGTAAATAAGTACAATCTGTTCTGTTACCTGTTATGGATACTTGTTTTGTTTTTTTACTGTTAAGAAAATTAATGTTAAGACAATTTTCGCAATCTGAGGTAGTACAAACCCTTAAAATCTGTAAACCGTAAATTCACTTGGACATTCCACGACATAATGCATGACCTTCTTGCTAATTAGAAACTACAGAAGATCGCGGGGATGATCTGGATGAGACTCACACACACCAGCGCAGTGGGGTAAATGCATAACACACTAACAGTAGGAATGGGTTTCATTTTGACAGTTCAACAACATTCATTGCGTTATTTACGTTGTTGAGCAGACAAAGTTGTCGAACATATGAAGCAATGGATTAGCAATAGGTTTCAAAATGATTCAGATTGTGAGTGATAGTGTTATGCAATTAGAGTGCAGCGGGCTTAGCATGACGCTGTCTATTTCTTCGAAGAATAGACACGGCTATTTCCATACAAAGTGACATTTCCTTTCTCCATTTTTGACATCGCACCTCCAAAATCTGTCATTTGGTCTTTCGTTTCTACCGATCGTTGTCTAGGTCCTTTTTAATGTAGACTATTTCAGAAGACAGTTGTCTAAGGTAGTGAACACCATTTGATATTTTAATCGCCATGCCAAAGACAGTCGAATACTTTTTACTCGACGGCCACATAGTATAAAAATGGAATGAAAAAATGATTATTTTTCATTTTTTGTATGGACAATGTGAAATATTATTACCTACATGTTGAGTTTTAGTAGTTTAAAGATTCCATACAGGGGATCGAAATTTTCATTATTTTTACGATAGGACACGCCATTTTCGAGATATAAGCAAAATAAAAGAAAAACGTGAATAAATTATAGAACTTCATAAACAGTGCAGTTGAGACAGTACGAACGTGCAGTTGAATCGTGACGACGGCAGCAAAGTAGAAAGATTCAACTGCACGTTCGTACTGTCTTTACGAAACGTCATTTTTCTCTATTCTTCCGTCGACAAAACGGTGCTTGTGCTAAGCCTGCAGGGAAGCATAATGACACATATGGGAGGAGACCTTTACTTAGCAGCGGATGGAGCAAGGCTGCTAATTATGATGATGATGGTGTATTAGCAATAAATTGCCAATTAGCCAATGGTCTAGATCTATTCTTTGGCTATAGATCCGCAGAATCAACAACTCCTAATTTATTTAGATTCGTTTATTAGACGAGTATGATAATGAATCGATGCTATGTTACGAAATATTTTTGCGCATAGAGCCTCAAAGCCTCTATATTTTATGTAAATCAAAGGATTATTTACGTAATTCTTAACTAAACTTTCTACTCGGCAATCAATTTATTTAATTACTCTGTCATTCGAATCTCGGTAGTATTGTCTATTTGCTCGAAACTTCGCGGTGCATTTGAATAATTCTTTGAAAGTCTTTGCATAAAGTAATCATTTCCGCTTAATCTATTTCCATATAAAATTGGTATTCCCACCATCATCATCAACAATATTTTCATTTGTCAACATGTTTTCATTAGGTAGGTCTTTTTAGCGATCCGTACCCAAAGGGTGCCAACGGGACCCTATTACTAAGGCTTCGCTGTCCGTCCGTCCGTCCGTCTATCATGGAGCTGTATCTTTGGAACCGTACCGTAAAACAGGGTGAATAGGAACGCAGGGGTGAATCGTAACGAAACTTTAAAAGGGATTTTAACATTGAAATATTATAGTCTGTCGCCAAAAAGGACTCTTAATGTGTATACTGTATTATAGTTAACCGATTACGTGCCCCTGATGGCAACAAATTATATTATTTAAATGTTAAAATTCCTTTTAAAGTTTCGTTACGATTCACCCCTGCGTTCCTATTCACCCCGTTTTACCGGTACTAGGTAGACACTTGAATTTTTCACAGAGTGTTTACTACTAATGGCCGCTATAACAACAAATATACTCGTATAATATAACAACACAAAAGTTAAGAATTAAAGGGGGTAACTACTAATACAAGAAACGTGTTTATTTCTTGATAAAGTATCTATTTACATAAATATGTAGTGTTAAATATTGTATGATGGTACGGAACCATTCGTGTGCAAGTCCGACTGGCACTTGGTCGTTTTTTTAGAAATTAAACTATTCAAATACTGTGCATGAGTTGGTTCTTGACAATTTAATCATGTTTTCGCCAGCTTTATTATTCGTAATGAAATATTTAAATATTTTGTTTTGTTTAGATAATAAATATATACCTGCCCATTATGTGACTACTGTGTTTCTACTTTTATATCTGTAATTTTTATGGTGTACATAATAAAGAGTATTCTATTCTATTCTTGACATTTTTGAGAAGAGTAAATTTGAATTTTTTGCTATTGTGGCATCCAAAAATGTCAACATGTTTTCGTTAATGACCCCAATGATATCTATGTCAAGATTTCAAGCAATTATTATTTTTCATTCATTGTTTTTTTAGCCATTAAATATTTTATGTGTAAAAATTGTATCAGGCTTTAATTATGCATCTTAATGAATATAAATTGGAGCATTAATTAGAATGAACATAATTTCAGTAATTCAACACCGTAGATAAAAATCCAGAATCACATTTTTTGATGAAACTTTTTTGCGTGAAGCTTAATTCTGTCTCACACAAATTTATTTTTGGTTCGGTTTTTTAACCAAACCAAAACAAGTGTTGCTAAAGCTCGTTGGCTACGCTGACGAGTTTGCGTGTTTGAAATCACAAGTGGTGTGATGTCATGAAATTTATGTCTTAGTATTATCTAAGCTAAAGAGATCACACAATCTTTCTCTTCCTCATAGCTATCGAGGAGTGATGTCATGTATCATTTAAATGTAAGAGTGACCGTCGTAACAAGTACCTACAATTAGTAGGCGTTCTAATAATAGACGTACTTATCTAAACCACCCACTATGAACATTACAATTGAATAAGCACTAACTCCGCCCTTGTGTATGTTACTCTAAATATCATCACATTGGCGAATGCATATCGTTATATAATTCAAAATTATACAATGAGTAACTGATTTTTTTTAGCGTAAGCGATCGCCTAGAGCAGATGTATAACGAAATTGTCTACCCAGCAAAGGTCATGCCCCGTAATCAAAGGAAACAATACGTATATAGACGGGTATCTAGGGTACACATCATTTATCAAACATCAAAAGAATTTGATTTGAATTGTTGTTATTCTAGCGTTGTTTATCTGTAATCAATCAATGAACTTCATTTAGTATCGTGACCCTAAGAATATTTTGAAAATAAATTAATGTAAACCATACCAGCCCTATCTACTTGATTTGTAGGTAATAAGTAAGCTCAGAAAAGTTTAAATAAAGTATGTAATATAATGTTCTAATTTGTTTAGAATTGATCAATAAATTGATATGCAATTAACAAGTAAGATAGTAGATAGGTAGCAGTAGGTGTGTGTGTCTGCATGAAATCTCCTCGCACTTACAACATCTTTGTTTTGATTACTAAATGAGTCCTACCTTTTGCATAATCTATATAATATTTAGAAATATTGATTACTAATATCGTAACTCATTAGAGCAAATTACACAAGAAAACTGTGGTAAATTGGTGGAAAATATTAGATTAAATTAAGCCATAGCTCGAAGTGCATATGATAATCTCAGCAACGAGAAATTATTCAACAATGATCCATAAGATTTCAATGACTAATTATAAGAATTGTGTAAAATAGCACTTAGAAATTACGAACAAAGTGAGTATCAAGTAAGATTATGTGAAGAGTTGTTCATCTATTAGCTTTCACTGTCCCACGGTCAAAAGTAAAGACTGAGCCATGAAACGGCATTGCATTGTGATGATTCAGCTTATCGGTCAGATCTTAGTTGACTCGAAATATGAATTCCTTAATATACTCGTAGATGTAGTCTGACATGATAGAAATTAAGTACTTTTACTACTTTCTGCCCAGAAAACAATAAATGTACTGATTGTTTAAAAATGACTCAAATTGTCTTCAGACTGGTATGCAAATGGTATCAAGCGATTGATTCCATGTTTTTTTTGCAAACTATAATTTGAATCTACCTAGTGATTTATCGTTTATTTGTAATATTTGCACTGTTTGAGAACAATTTCGTAAAAAGTTTTTTGTTTGGTATATAATAATAATAAATACAGGTTGGATTTTTTAGATGGGGCAGCGAGTCCAGCTACTTTAACCGTTGTAGCTACAGGAAAACGGTCTTAGGACAAACTTTGATTTGCATTCACAGATTTTGAAAAAAATGTACAGTCAGCAGGAAAATAGGCAATTTTCACAAAAAAAACTTTTTTTTATGCCGAACGATCATGTTTCATATAAGGATCAAAACCTCTTTTGGACCAACTGAGGTTTGAGTACTAGAAAAATCAGAAATCGCAAAAAACTTTTCCCATACATTTCGTAGGAAATGAGACTTACAACTTACTGTTTTACCATCGATAAACTGACAGATAGAAAAAAATATCGAAAAACAAATGAAAAATAAGAACTTAATTAATTAATTAACTAACTTGACTATTACTTAACTTAACTTAATTAATTAACTTAATTACTTATTTTCAAAATTTCTCAAACAGTTAAGGAAAGTCTCTTCCTATAGCTACAACGGTTAAGATATCCCCATATCAAAAATCCACCCAGTATAAATCATCAATTCTTGGAGTGTCTGCACCTAGTGTTTGTCTAGCGTGGGCTGTGTACTTTATGCTGCGTCTACGCCTCGAGGACGCTACGTAGGCGCGCATAGGCCGCGTAGGCCCGGTCGTTTCGGTGAACTGAGTGTTTTGTCAACGAAATTGTATTTTGTCCTATTTCTCTTTTTAACCGACTTCAAAAAAGGAGGAGGTTTCTCAATTCGACCGTATAATTTTTTTTATGTGTGTTCGCGGATAACTTCGGCGTTTATGAACCGATTTTGATGATTCTTTTTATAATTTTAATTTGCTTTGACTGTAATCCTGTACCGTCTGTACCTTGTCATGTTGAGAAGAAAACGGACCAACCTGCGGCGTCAACGCGGCGACAAAGTGACCTGATTCCTAGTAGGTAACTTTTATAATGATTTACAAACTTTAAACTAACTGTAACTGTATTTTCATCATGCATGCGTATTCGTATCGTGCGTTTCGTAATCTGGATTGAATATATATCAAAATAGTGATGAATATTTAAATCAAGCAATGGTTTTTATTGGAAAGATTTTGTGAAAAACACATATAAAATGTTAATTAAGTTTCGTGTTATATGAGGTGACACCATCTGTTACACATAACCTCAGCGTTGCCTACTTCATTAATTATGTTCGCGAGCTAACGATGACCAAGTTTTGTTATTTGCATATTATTGGCTAAGGACAGATTTTATTTGTATAGTAAGAAACTCCTTTATCCACATTCTCTGTACTTTTTTGATTAGTAAACGATATTTTCTTGACCTCTTCTACCCGTTCAGCCTGTAAAGGCATAAGCAGGTACGGCTGGATGCAGCTAGTTTCGACTAATAATTCGTAAATAATAAAGAAGAACCCACACAAGCAAATATCATCGTAGTGACTATACAAATATTTTAACAAAGCAGTTTATTTTATAACCTACTTACATTACAAGATTAATTCAACTTTAGCGTGAAATGCCATCTTAACAGCCAGTTTAACAGCAGTTAGAACAAGTGGAAAGTTTATCATAAACAAAAGCTACGCGCCTCAAGTCACAGCTCAAGTCATCTGTCGGTCGTTCGCTGTCGAGTCTCGGTCTAGACGTAGAAACTGGAAATGATGTGAAATGATTCAAAATTTCACCGATAAGCGGCTGCAGTCGTTACACGTGTGGCTCGGCAACGAATGATGAATCCTTAATAGCCATCATTCTCTTCCGACGATTCATGTAAACGAGCGCACCGCATCATCACTCACCAGTTGCGTCATTCGGGGAAAGTGCATTGATGAATTTATTGTTTAAATATTATATTTAAATAATTTCACACGCTGTGGGATATAGAATATTCTAGACGGTAACGCATCATTAATACGTAATTTGAGTTAACTCGCTTTATTATTCACAGTCATACGCGAGAGAGTAAACTTGATTTTAATTTCGCACTCACTGCTGGTGAGCTTGTGAAACGCCCAGATAAATTGAAGATGTCTTAAGGAATAAAATATATTGTGTACTACAATAAGTATAATATAGTCATAAAATCAGACCCTTTAGGTACTTGGTTTCAATGAAATGTCCAAAAGCACCACTTAGACCGTAATCGTTCTTAATAGTAGATTGAGAGAAAGGGGCATTCAATTTGCAATGATATGGCGCATAGGTACTTAGACTAATTTAATTTAAGTTTCCGTACCTAAATATCCCAGTAACTGCATGGTTTGAAATAGTGCTTTAAAACCGTTGCACGCTATGTACCTATAATAACCGTCAACAATAAGACATACTCGACTTAAAATCTATTACTTCACATAAACATAAATATTCAAACAGTGTGAGAGCCGCATGCCAATTTCCGCATTATAGTCTACGTTAAATCCATTCAAAAGTGCTTGCATAGGGACGCAGTCATTTACATGACAGATGACCATCTTAGTAATAAAGAGATAAAGAACATAGACGTAACTACAGCTTCATTTTTATACGAACTCAATCGTTAGTTAATCGCAATGTAGCTTTTACTTGACATGAATAATAATAGAAAATAGTGATGTGCAATATGGTGAAAGGTTCTGTTCACATTATAAAGATCATCAATGTGATTTTCACATTTAAGAGAAAACAATTTATGAATCTTGCAAGTGGTTACGTAATTTATGTTAAATGAAATTGATGGAGACTTTCAATTTGAGGATCATTTTATTAATGGAGGTTAAGAGAAAATAATTTCTCCTTGAATTAAATAGCTTGCATTCGTCGCACTTACTGCTGTCAATTATAATTATTAAACTGCGAAGTTTCAAGTGAAAATATTGAACCTAATTTCATACAGACGTCATATCTACTTCCATTCACAAGCGTTTTCTCCTTAATAGAATCAGTAAAGTCTTCTATCACTCAAAATTAATAAAGTGAAAAATAATATCAATGATGGGCTAATTTAAATACCAAAGCGGGCGGGGAAATCCAACAAAAATATTTCTTCATGCATAAAAATTCACGCATCCACTCATAAAGTTCACGCACAATTACGGCCTAACTTGAACAACACTGCTTAACGTATAATAAATGAACACCGGTACTCACTGGGCGCATCTTGCCGGCTCTTGAAGAACACTTGTAGCACTATGTTACAGCAACGTGTGTGTCGACGACGACGGCAAGGTGGTTGTCGCACGTGTGAATGCGGCCCGGTATCTGCGTGCACTGCGCCTGCGTGAGAACACCGCGCTCTGTCGACTACCGCAGTTGTTGCGCCGGCGAATCACCCAAACAGCCACTGATTGTATATAATATGACGTCCGTTATACCACAAGGATGTTGTCACTATGTCATTATGTATATATGGACAAACTGCCTGTAGGCATCGCATAAACGGAAACTGGAAATAAAAGAGTTGATAAACATTTTCGTTGGGTCATATTAGATCGTTTATCAATAGTTCACTACCTAGTCTTTCCACGAGGAATAATGAGTTCATCACTTGAAGCTGTGTATGGTAGCAATTTGTAAATGTATAGAATAGTAGTTATCCACACGAGTATCTAGTGATTAGCCCACGGCCTAAGATCAACATAGTAACCTATTACCCTTACTTGATTCTTGCAACTTTCATGGAAAATTAGTAGCTAACAGTAAAAAGCAAGTAGGTGCTTATTTCGTAGTTCCCAGATTATCGTGGATATTTACTTGCAATAAAAAAAAACCTTTCGTCTAGTTATATTAGAAAACATTGTTGAAATATCTCACCCATAGTTAGATTGAGATACAGGAACCTACATGGCATTTTGCCTCCAGGACCAGGGGTTGCTGATCGCAATGCTTTAGTGACCTGTTACATTTTAAATTTTATAATAGTAGATTATATTCACTAAGGGGATACAGCAGTGTTTAGCCACTGTACATGTCACGCGAACTAAAATGAATTCTGAGTGTAACGAAAGATTCCAGTGCTCCCGAGTGCAGCGTCCAGACAGCTCCAGAGTCCAGAGTTAACTCCTGACTACTCCTGAGCAAAGCCAGGGAGCCAAAACACCTGTATCCTCGAGGAGAATACTCTACTTTTCACATATTCTGCAAGGTAGATAATAAAAACCAATTCGATATTCGAAGTATGTAACTTTCTTTTTAAATAAATTCCTAATTCATTTTTAGTTGAGTTTCAAATTCAAATCATATTATTGACCAGCGGATTATAATGAAATTTAGTACCTACAATGTTATTGCCTGGCTATAAGGGCTATAATGGCTTACTTTAGGTTAGTCTTTCATGGCATTATCGAGCAGGTGGTTTGAAAAACCGATTGTAGCTTTGACCTGCTTATAAAGTATCCTTAGACTCAACACACGCTGTGACATCACACGATGAGTGTGCGTACCTTTACTTGTACTATAATGTATTCAGTGGCATAACGAAATAGGAAATACGCCCTATAGCAATTAGGTAGAGCATGGCGTCAACGCAGGTTTATCTCAGTGATTGCACAATATCGGGACCTTAAACGTGAAGGTGCAGCGCGTCTGGGATGTTTGCTGAAGCGCGCACTGATGGTTTCCAGGCCATCATGCGCAAAAAAGCAGCTTCCCTGCTAGCCCGTATACGGGGTAGCAACAACGCCATTCTGAACGCAATAGCTGTACGTTGTGACCGTCCCTTTCAGAATATGTGGGTCATGTCTTGTGTGGGTGTGGCGAGTCATGTCAAATAAAAATTTACTAGGTTAAGGTTTCTATGGGTCTATGCCACCCGAAATAAAGTTTTATTATTATTATATATAAACTGCACAAACGTTAGGTAAACACTGGTGCCGATTCTCTTGTCACAAAATTCTCTAAACTAGACTTTAGTTTATTGCTGTCAAACGACGATTCCTTATTCTGAAATTGACTAAAGTGACACAACTTAACTATATTTTAGTTTGACAGTACTAAGATGGCACTGAGTTATTAGTTTATTGAAAATGGCAATTTTGCTATTCTGAATTTGAAGGTTTTCACTTTAAATTTTGGTTGTCTAACTAAATCTGGCTATTTTTAATCGCGATTAAAAAGGTGTGGAATAAAATTAGTTGTCATAAACTAAAATTCACCACAACAACTCGACTTCAGGTGCAAAAACAGTACTGTATCTTTTTTATTTTGCTTATATTTCGAAAACGGTGTATCCTATCGCAAAAATAATGAAAATTTCGACCCCCTTTATGTAACCCTTAAACCCCTAAAACTCTACATGTAGGTAATATTTTTTTCATATTTTCCGTACAAAAAGTGAAAAATTCCATATAAAACACGTCGAGGCTGCCCCCCATGCTTGCCTCCAGCTCGTAAAAAAATCACAGGGTAGGGCTAACAAGTACCACTTGGAGTCGCGATTGTCAAATTAAATTTTAGTTGCGTCAAAATATTTTTTTAATGTAGAGATATTTTTTTGCAGAATAGCGTTAAGATTCTCATAGCCAAAAGTAAGGAATTTTAGTGATAGTTTAGTTAGTTTAATTCGGTGTACAAGAGAATCGGCACCACTGTAACGGAAGCCAACGCTTTCGCATAAAATGAATATGTTGTTCCTAACTAAGGATAAGGACAAAACACGTTTGCCCGGTAGGTATTATTGTTTTGTAAAAGAATTTTTCTTCGTTTTGTGTTAATTCAGTGTGTAAAAGCATCAACCCGTACTAGATTATTACGACTAAACACCTGTAAATCTTAAGTGCAAACAAAAGCAAAACATACGCAATCCTCGTCAAGTGAATTCGGTACGCCTATGTAACATTGTCATTGCATTTTCTCGTGTAACTCCACTGAACACTACAAAGACAGTGTTAAAGATGTATGACTAATACGAATAAAATGAGTGTGAAGCTAAATTATGTCAAATGCGAAATACACGTGCCTACTTTGTCAGAACTGTTATACATAAGTACCTAATAACAATAAAGTATTTTACGTTTAGAATAAAGGATAAACTTGGCTTGGATAATGAACTTCGCACCGAACGTAACTGAAAGCTAGAAAGTCGTTTTAAACGGCCCTATAACCTTGTCACTTCCCAGCTTTCATGCCCTGTTGAGTAGCTCCATCTTTACCACTTTTCTCGGTTCTTTGCATCCTCAGTGGCAGCTTTGTAAGCTATCGCCATCAGTCGATGTTTTGGGTATTTTGGTACAGTCAGCAAAAGAGATAAGTAAACCAACTGGTCATTTATCAAATTAAATTTCATTCGAAAACATTCATCGATACTTATCTCTTTTCCTGACTGTACATATGTCATAGTGATGTTTGTTCTTACCCAAAATAATTGCTAAACCTTATGGTATAGATACGGCTGGCGTAAATAATGCCCTTGAGAAAGCGGCTAAGTTGGACTCTTATTATTATTAAATACACAATAGTATGTATTTTATAATAATACGAGACCAACTTAGCTGCTTTCTCTGCAGCAAAACGTATAACGAATATATAAATATAAATACAGCAGCGGTACATAATTAAACTTCAGAATTATTTTATAATTCTATCATGTCGATTACATTTTAATTTTTCGAGAAAAGTGGTGGAATAAAATGTTTGTTGTATTTATTCGGGGTCAAAGCGCAGCAACCGTGGGGTGCGGCGCGTCGGCCGCGGGTTCGCAATGTATGGACTTTCTTTTCCGTAACCTTAAACCGGGTCCATAGAGCACAGGCGGGCGAGAGCGAGTCTTTACGCGACAATCGAGATTTGTTTGAAAGTTCTAGCGGTTCGAAAGGATCACATTTTGTTGATCTAGAGTCGGAAGTGATTCCGGTCCTATTTACATGTCTCTGACTATCTTGAGGACCGGTTCTCAGAACGATGACATAATTTATAGGAATGTTGAAATAACTCTCAAAACATTTGCAATATTCTCAAAACACCTGATATGAAATTAAATATTGAGAATAAGCACGAGTTTTACCTATAATATTGAGGTGCGTTATTTTGACAAGACTTTCTTCAACAAGTGATCGTGGCTGTCACAATCAATGTAAACAATGTATTTGTTTCAATATCGAAAATAATTGGTGCGTCGTGCGTGTATTCTATTCCTTGTTTGTAGCGCGATGTCTGGCTCAGACGCTCTCTACACTACGCAACCCTTGTCTGTGTAGGTACTCGTGCTGGCACTATTAAGTAAAGCCTGAGCGGTAAGATTCTACCAGCTCCAGGACCGGATATCACTGTTATTGCAGAGCATCATTAATTTCCATAAACAATTTCCGGTTACGTTAACTTTACCAAAACCTGAATATTTATTTAGATTTCTGTTCTAATCTAATGTTGCTACTTGCTAGTATCAAAGTTGTAGCCGAAAGCAAGTGTATGTATAGTAAATTAAAAATCACTAATCATAAAAAAAACTATTACATGCAATCCTGCATAACAAACGTTAAAGGGAATTATTATATAAATTACCTTTATTTTACTTTACTCAACAAGTCTTATTTATACCTACCAAGTTCACTAGCTATTATATTATAATTATATCTTATTATTGACATTCCTCCAGAGCAACATAATATCCGTTTCCAAAAAAACATAAATTAACTACTTAGGTATTTTATTTAGTATTTAAATATTTTGAGAAAGTATACTTTTTTGAATAAGTGTTTACGTGACTTTTTGTTTAGATTTTAAAATACAAACACTACTTATTTAAATTATAAATTACTTGTTTACGTGGTTTCATGATATTAGCAATTTAAACCAAATGACAACGTAAAGACACGAAAGTCATTCGATCAGGCAGATTTTAACCTATAATGACTAAATCAAAGGTGACCTTTAGGTGAAGTCTCGGTGAGTTCTTCTTCTCATACCATGCCTGTCCAACTATTAAATATTAGACACCTAGGGGCCTAGACGAAAACTTTTCTGATAGCGTTAACGCCAGACGCTAACGTCAAAATGTATGGCAATGACATTACCTGTGGAAAGGACACGTAATTTCACGTGTTAAGCAAATGTCAACTCCATACAATTTGATTTTCCGTTGGCGTTAACGCTTACAGAAAAAGGATTTTGTCTAGAGGGCCTTTTCAGCATAAAGCCACCTAATGAAATGATTCAAAAATTTGCAAACTGTTTGTGTTTACAAAATTAAAACTCATTAGGTATCGATAGGAATTTTTAGGAAATCGCATGAACCATTGTTTTGGTTAAGTAGAAACCAAGAGAGAGTTTATTTGACGCAAATGTTTCGTCACATTTCAAGCAGGCACCAATCAACGAATGACAAATTGAAATCTAAAATTATTTGTTAACTCACGATCCTGTCAATAGAGATATCACATAACAATTAATCATTCATTTGATGGGCTCGCCGCAAACTGCCTCTAAACATGATTGGTCATTTGTGTGAAAAATGTTTACTGAATCTTCGCTTTGTCACATTAAAGCTTAGTTTACATGTTTACTTTTATTAATAGACAAAACTAAGATGTAAAATTATATGATTATTGGAGGGTGTTATTTATTTATTGCTCACTAGCAATAAATAAATAACACAAGCACTGCACTGTTATTAGAGACACTTCTCTAATAAACATATTATCGTTTTACATTTTATTTGGATTCCATTAGTTCAGTCGAGAAAAGATGGCGTCACAATTTCTCGTGGGCCCAAATGCATTAAAATTACAGCCCATGTCATCTCAATCATGCCACAATATTGGAGGCATGGATGCAATTAATAAAAGTTAACATTAGATGATTATATTAGTGTAGCATGAAAATTCTTCGATAACGCTTGTTTACCTACATTTTCGTACCTAGATAAGTATTGTCGTGTTCTTGAGTCTTGACTTGTCACAGAAGTAATAAACTACATTAAAAAAAAAACAATTTAACCACGGCCAATGATAAACAGTATATTTTATGAATGAACTCTTGGTCGATTCTTTCTTTTCTTTTGTTGCAGACACACTTGACGGAAGTGTCGGTGTTTTTACAGTTTTATTGTAATTTCGTCATAGTACGAGGCTTTCTCCGGGTGTGTCATTTAGGTACATACATGCGCATATTTTTGTTTGCTTTACAGATTTCACCATAAGTCGTACGTACCCACGCGAGACCCGCTGTCTCGAGGGTATAAGAACAATTAGAGACTCATCAATGAACTGTTTACATTGCACTTAGCGCCACGTAGTACTCGACACAATCGCAGGTTACGAAATACTTATAGCGTGTAATGCCCGAAGGGCTGTTGGCATTCCAATTGCAGTGTAACAATAATGTGTGTCATGAATTCATGATATTATAGAGTCGGTTTTGCAAAGTGTTATAATATATGAGCTAATGATAAGCGTTAAATCAAGATTTATTAACGGTAAATTATAAAAAAAGCATTTAACCTTAATAGTTTAATTAGGGAGTTAGTACTTACTTATTTATTTTAAACTTCGGAAATTTTGTAACAGTAAATCTTACCAACAGTAAATGCATGCTTGATCAGCATAATAAATAAAGGAAATTACACGGAACCATCAAGTTCCACTTGACATAGAAATAAATTCAAACGATGATCTACTAGCTCTACTTTGTCATAATCATTTATAACAAAGTTATTGTGTAGTTTGTCTACTTGTTTAAATTACGCGTGAATTCGTAATATTAACAATAATGTATGTAATAACACTTTACCTACATAGCCAAGAAATAAAAATACGAAATGCTTGAGAATGAGATGATTGCTCATAGTTACCGCATAATGAGATGTTAGAGGCTAATAAATAGCTTAACATTGTAGAATATACATACATAGTAAGTACCTGTGTATAGGTATATGTATTATATATGTATTATCTTCGGCTTTTTAAGTATTGCTTTCTCGCCTATTCACATCGAGATTTTTATATTGTTGCTGACAATGACCCTCAGGGATACACACGTTTGACTTTCCGTCATATACCAATGATAGTTGCATTATGTAGTACCTAAGTTGCTAAGTGCACACCCTACCTATAATGTTTTTATACATAGTGTTCATTAATACGCGTTGAACAAAAACTTAAATAAAATTAATACAAATTCCTATTCCTAATCAATACAGCCGTATCGTCGATTGTGGACAGGTGGATCACCAAATAGGTATAGTGGCTATATGTAGGTATGCATATATATTTAGGTAAGTATCGTGAACCTGTTCTTTGTTGAAAGTTCATCGTAATACAATGGGTGCATCTGCAGTTATTGTATAAGCGGCGCGCGTGGGCGATGAAATGTGTTGTGTAATGTTTTGATTGTATTCAAAATGTCTAAAATAGACTTCATAATAAATAATCTGAATGCTTAGCAACTTCAATCAAGGACAAGTCAAAAGTCAAAGTCAAATCATATATTTCAAATAGGCACATAAAAGGCACTTTTGAACGTCAAAATTTACAAAAAACGAGAATTGTTTCTAGTTGCCCCTTCCAAAAGGTAGTTTCGTATGGAGAAGAATGGGCAAGAAACTCCACCGTTACTCTTTTAAAAATGTTTTACTACATGATGTATACATTATTACAGAATAAAATTACTATACCACAACAGGTAAAAAGAATTAAATATAACGTAATGACAGGTAATTTAATTATGAGATAGATACATGGTGCTCACATATTTACAAATATTGAAAAGTAACTTATTTTTCCAAAATCAAGTCCGAGATATATTGGATTTGTGGTAAATATTGCCAAATAATGCTGTCACTTCATCTGAAAATGACAGTTAGTTTATTTTATTAAGTCTTGGCTTTAAATAGTAGTTAGGTACCCTCTAGCAATGCTGCGTAGATAATTAATGGTGTCACTAAATCAACAGCGGGAACATGAATCCAACCAGTTTGCCCCATTAAAATATCTCATTTCTACTAAGAAGGGCTATTAAATAGTTAAATAAAAATGTGGATACAGGTTTAAATGTAATTTAGTTCGTAAGTGATATATCACAATAAAACACTTAGTAGTAGTCATTTTAAACTTTATTCATCCATCCTTTCACAGTGCAATGTTCACTTACCTACAAATTAAATAAGGCTAAAATTCGTGAAATAGTAATTTTCTTAAGTTAAGTTATTACAATTTGCGGTTTTTTAATTATTTTTTACCAACTTGATAAGTACTTCCTTTAATTCAAACTTTTTACGACACAAGACAACGAAATACTCGAAAGTTACAGTACTTACTATGGCTTTTTTATCGTTATTAATTAGATAACAAATGGGGAAAGAGCAGCAACTAGAATCTTCGACTTTTTGACCCAGATTCGATATGAAATCAGAAAGAGTGAAACAATTACTGCTAATTATAATGGTCAGGTATAAGTACACAATGATTAGTGCTTATATCAAGTTAATTTCTGGTAGACTAGTAAGTTTAATAAAGGTCAAGGTAAAATTAAATTTGCAGATAAAAGTTAACACATTGTTTATTGATTGTTCAGGCAAGCTAAACTTAATGAGAGGGTAATAATAATCATTTAGGTGGGATGATGATACTTATACCCAGTAATTTTAACATTTACGACCAAACACCGGGAAGCACATTCTTCAGAGCAATTTTTACTATTATTAGATATGATAATTTTATGTCATTGTATTTTATTGGTTGGCACTAATATTAATTATTTTAATACCCAATTTCACATGAAATTCATAAATACTAGGTATCTAAGTGAGGAATAAAACATAAGTTAAGTTACTGGATAGGTATTCTAGATAGAAATGTTCTGTATTTATAAATTCATAACGCTTTCGATGTATTTCGAAGCATAATCTATTGGTTATAAATGCATACTGATCTATTTCCCTTAGACCTGTGGGAAAAAAATTTTCTTGAGTTTTCATTGTCACTTCGGAACTCATCAATTTTATGATAAAAGACCTCTTCCACGATCGTCATTTGTATTTATTTGCTGTCCCAAATCAATCCAAGAGATATATGGCGAGAAGGGGGGGTAACTACCGAGATGACGACTAATAGAGAAGTATGGAAGAAGAGTACATGTTGCGCGGACCCCCAAATAAATTGGGGTAAGGTCTACAGAATGACGACATAATCAAACCAAAGTTCAACGTTTATAAATGCAGAAAAATAGTAGATTGTTATTCAAGGGCCTAAAATTACCCATTATATACGAGGTATATAGTTTTACTTCCGAGCTGTAGCGAGGGAGTAACTAGAAACCGAGTTATAATGGGTTTTTAGCGCCGTGTGTTACACTCTACTATTCACAACGATTGCGAGAATATAAAATGATCCAATACAATATTAATTAATTTTCTTTTTTTGTTATTTCTTCTGTAGCCGCAACACAATGCACGCATTCTACCGAAGAGATCGCCGCTTTTAGTTCAATTTTCAAAAATAAAATGTTCTTCTTTTTTATGAAACAGTAAAACTTATGAATAAAAACTTTTTCATTTTTGTAGGCTCGTTGAGTCGTTGGTAACAGACAAATATAAAATAAAAAATCTTTTTCCCCTATAGGAAAATATGCTATTTTATTCCCGCCGCAACAATGACGGACTTTTTTGAGCAAGAGGAGTGAAAATGTACATAGTATACGTACAGTTGGAATATTTATCGACAGTGTTTGCTACGTGTAAAACCTATAGCTGGTATCTACTGAGCGTTTGTCAAGGGTGCTACGTAGAGTAGTTGCGCTAGGTTGTTTCTTGCGTACTTGCCCCGCAGTGGGGCCCCGTGTCCTTGCCTTCCCCAGAGTGACTCCCACGTCTCGTGATGCTTTCGGACGCTTTCTGCTGAATTAAGACGATGCTCCTGCAAAATCATTAAGGGAATATTTCAAAAACACGGCCAAGTGCGTGTCACATCACGCACGATGAAGGGTTCCGTAGTTGGGGTGAATTTATCCCCAAGAACCAACTTAACATTGTAGTTGAAAAACATGTTCGCATACGTTCCAACTGCAAAAGTAAGTTGGTCGACTATTACTCGTAAACTTTTAAAGCCTACTTAGCTGTGATAGTTTTCCTTTTAATTTCGTGAATTTTGTACTGCTGTGATTTTTTTCGCATATCCAATAGCAACCATTTAACTGGCCCCTGCCAGTTAAATGCACATACATAACACAAACAACAATATACAGACAAACACAACACAACAACACAAATGTTATAGACAAGTGTTCCCCCCTCCCTAGGGGGGAACACTTGTCTATAACGAAAATGATCAATTTAAAGCCTCAGAGTCCTGAGGTAAGCTGCGGATGGACAGACAGACATGGCGAAACTATAAGAGTTCGTTGTTGACTACGGAACCCTAAAAATGAGCGCAAATTTTGGTATACTATATAAAGTGCCGCTTCAAAAATTTACCTCTTGTTGAATACACTTTACTTTCATTTGATTCTTCAGTTCCCTCAAGTAGTCCATATTGACCGACTCGCGCCACCTGCAAAAAGCGCGCACGTATTTCTGTATTGTATATACCTATATTTTTATTACAACTGTGGACATATAAAAATAAAACCGCCTATCAGCTTAAGGCTAAACCGGCCTACGACTATTTCTTTATCAATATTAAAGATCACCATAACAAAAGCATATTGTAAAGAGGTCATGGTTCAAAATCAAAGTGAAATACATTACCATTTATCAGAATTACGTAGTTACTCATCGATAACTATGTCGAGGTGTCAACGATCATTATCAACAACTGACGGTCTTAAGGCGCACGTCACCGGTCTAATGAAAGCCGTTAATCTTGGTGTCGTATGGACCCCAACAGATAGAAAGCCGTGATGCAACCTCTGCCTTACCGGATTGGTGACCAAACATTGGCTACCGTTAGATATGTAACTCGAACCATCGCACCGGAAACGTATTCGTAAAATATTTATGAGGTAGGTAAACACGGAATGTTCAAGATCAAACATCAATTTAGAGTTCACAGATGGTGCTGTATCTAAGAGTTATTTTAACAGAGTGTGAGAGAGTTATTTTTAGTAAAAAATAGAACAGCAGTTTTGTTTCGTGTATTACATAATATCAACGACCAATAATCCAGTAGTATTCCTGTTTTCCTCAGAATTGCATTCCGCCGTATCTTCACGTTGACGTCGTGGTGGGGCTTGCACGCTCCTGAAATATAGGTCTGTACCCGTAGAGTTTACTTTGCCGAAACAGGTCTAGGGTGAGGAGCCAGACCAAGAGAGATACAGAAGCCCGCAGGGCAGCATGTGGTGAGCTGTTGGGCAGGAGCGACTCCACGGACCCTATCTCCCGGGAGAAGTCTTGTTCCTCACCTCTGGCTTGCCTTTATTGGCCGGCTGGAGTGAACAATGACGAGGAACAGAGCTCCCACCTCTTTCTTGCCTTTATTGGCCGGCTAGAGTGGATATTCGCAAGAGCAAACGTGCTCGGAAGAAGGAAGTATTCCAGTAAGATGCTGGTAGGGATCTTGACCATATTTCCGGGATTGTCCTGATAGCCGTAGGTTACCTCTCCACTCCTCAAAAGCACCTCAGGACATGTTGCCCCTTTGTCGCTACGGCACTATGTGCTAGCGACCGTTTTCGGGGGCCCATTATTGAGTGTGCAAGTCACCCCCTGCCATTTTATCTGTGTATTTTATATAAAACATTGGTCAGGCAGGGGCCATAGTCATTTCATAGTCCTAGATAACCAGTCCACTTAAGCTACCCTAATCCATAGTCCAATATCGTTGTGTCCATATCCTGCCATAGTCCTACACCAACCGGGGGATGTCCTTGGGTGCACTTGTGTAGTCCGAACAGGGATAATCGTCGGTTGGTGCCTCATTTCATTAAAAAAATCTAACGGGGCTCTGCGAGTTGGCTTCGGCCCCTCGTATACTTCCAAAGGTCCGGGATGCCAGGGTCCCGACAAATGTCAAGAGAGGTAAAAATAATAATACAACCTAATACATTGCACTAGGTAATCAATTCTCATAAAAACCATGAGACACTACATTTATACCCAAGTAAACAGACGAGGGAATTTCCGAATCGCGGCTCATAATTCAATATTACAAATATTACAATATGATTTACGAAAAAAAGTGTTACGACATCCGCTGACATTTTACACGCGAATAAATTTACGATACGGGAAAACGTGTCACGCAACTGTGTAAGCCTTCGGCAAATTACTTACCTACGTTAGTAAAAAGTCTATAAGCAATGCTTCAGACTTTATGAACCCAGTGAATCTAAGCGATATGTTAAACGGGTCAGATGCCGTGATCTTATAAATTAAATTCTATTATTTCTTTAACCTTGGTTAGGTTCCATTATGCGCAAAGAGTCATATAGAAGTTAAAGTTATCGATGAAAATATTGCGAATTCATGCCATGATTGGATCACAGCACAGAGAATAGGTACCTAGTCATCACTAAATACTAACAATGGTATTTATTAGTTTCATACGTACTGACACAATTGATCCGCTTGTCTTGTGACATCGCTCGACGGCAGTGTGCGTGCGCCGACGCGACGTCTCCTAGCCAAAAGCGGCACCAGTTCCACGCCGCCTGTTACGTGTAAAATAGCAGTCTCAGGCGTAGGCTTTTTCTCAGCAACATCTACAGTTTCTCCACTGTCATAACTATCATCAAGTATTAATTTTGTCACTTTATCGCCATTGGATAGTCTCTTAACAAATCTGGTTTTCTTTGGACTTCGTCGGCCTTCTCCAATACCACCGGCACCGTAAGAAACTTCGTGTTGAACTTTTACGTCTAGACTAAATCTCTTTTGTTCTGGAAATTTTGGACTGCCAGTGTATTTAATATTTGGTAACTTTTCAACATTTGGCGGTTTTACATTTTCCTTATTAGGGATATCTTCTCTGAAATCATCGTCTCCCTTTACTTTGGGTAAAGTAAGTGAAGATTTCTCGTTGCGCCTGTTATCCCGATCCATTTTCGTAAAAATTTCATTGTCGGTCCAGCCCTGTAGTAAAAACATAAAAATATATTTTAAAATGTCTTTTATGAATATTTTTATCTTTATTTGAATACGGACCATAGACTTAGAGAAATTTAGCCCAACATTTCGGGGGTTCCTCCATATAGTGCCTCCTGGCCCTGGTTTACCCCATGGACCTTCCATGGCATGCTGAAAGTATTAAATATATTGTTTTATATCTACTATACATTTTAATTTTAAAATAATGTTGTTACCATTTTGCGTTCATATTCCAAATTCTTTTTCTTTTCTTCTCTTACGGCTTTCTTTTTTTTAGTAACCATCTCATCTGAAATATCAATGTTATGTTATGTGATAAGACAAGCAAATTTTAAATGTCATATAATTAACGTAGCTCAGACATCTATAAGGCATAGACTTCCTCATAATTTATGTAACAAACAAATCTTCCATCGTTAGTAATTTATGCAAAGGTTTTTCTAAGCGTAGACCTAGAAATATTTATCATATTTATTATAATGATGTAGGAGTGAAAGTATATGAGATTATCCTTTTATGTTTAAGTTTCTTAATAACGTAAAAGACAATTTCTTCGTTTTGCAAATTTGAAGACTTACTCGTAAGTTATGACGAATTGGAGTTAAGTACGCAGTGTATTATGTCATCGTATGATTGTGACCATTGTTAGTTTATAATCTATCTCGCGAGATTAGAAACTATCGAAAAAAATTAAACTGCAACAAACCATTTACAATTTAATGAATTAGTTTTCAATAGTTTATAATCTATCTATGGGAAACCGAAAAATTGTGAACTGGTATCAAACTTGCATGTTACGGAACGCACCTTGCGCTAATACTATATAGCCAAGCAACTGCGGCCAACTTGGAAGTCCCCCCCCGACCCTTGCTCGACGACGCGCCAGCCCGCGCCGTAGCTGAGCCTGTAGCTTTAAATTCCCCAGTATAATAATAATATAATTTAGATCCAGCCTGTCCCATCTTGCTGCCCTCCCCTCAGTGACGCCCTAAGCCGAGGTTCGTACCCCACAGGGGGTGCCCTTAGCGTGCGGTCACCTAAATTTAAGTATTGTTCGCCCCTGGCTGGAGGCTTTAAGTTAGTAGCTTAAGGCACCCACAGGTTTGCCCGGTTAAGTAGCCAGGACCTTAGTGGTCACAACTACGAGCTGCCCAATAGGAAAAAAAAAAAAAAAAAAAAAAAAAACCAACTTGGAAGTAGCGCTCGCCGGCCGCTAACGCGGCACCGTTCGCTTTGCTCGCTCGGCTCACGTGTGGTTGGTCACGATTCTAGTCTAACCTAACCCAAATGGTCGGGGTGCCCTGGCTTAGTTACTGCGCATAATTCGGCTACCGCCAAGACCGACTAGTCAGGGACGGTTCACAAAATTACGGTTGATAAAATCGGTCAGATTGTGAACTCTGTCGGTAAGTGCAGGTTCGTTCACAATTTGAAGGTTGGACATGGATAGACTATAAACTATCGAACATTAATACGTTATATTGTAAGCAGTATGGTATCTACAGTTCACAATTTATTGACAGTTTACAATCTCTCAAGATTGATTATAAACCAATGGTGTTCACTATCATACGATGACATATACAGGGTGGCAGGGACAGCGACGCGCAAACTGTAACCATGAATTCAGCATGTGATTCTAGACCCCCTAGCGTAAAAAATGATCGTAGGTTATTGAAAAAAAAGTGTTGTTTCATAGAAAAATGCAATACCTACACGGTGAAAATGTATGGAACAGCAATTTATTTTTAAATAACCGACTGATAATTTCAACGCAGGAGCGTTCAAAATCATGTACTGAATCCATGGTAACTCAAACTCAAAGCATTTATTTCAATTAAACCATTTACAGGCACTTTTGAATTGTCAAAGAATCAGTCAGTTAGTCAGAAAACTGAAGCTAGTAGCCCGTTCCAAAACGTAGATCTCTATGGAGAAGAACGGGCAAGAAACTCCAAGGACACTCTTTTTAAATCAAGTTTTTTATCAGTTTGTGCGTTGATGTACTTACCTACCAACCTGTATATAAAACAGGCTGTAAAACATCCTTACCATTGAAGTTCTGTGCATACCTATATTTAAAAAGTAATGTCTCTTAAATACACAATCTTACTTAAATGTACCTAATATCTGTTTGTAGTTCTGTTGTTCGTGTGGTGATTGTTTGTATCGTATGTCGTTGTCAACACTCTTGCGCAGCGGCTCGGCGTAGCACAGCTGCGGGTCTTCTCGCAACTTCACCGGGGTCTGCCTCTGTCTGCGGAGAGGCGACGTGGCCCACCTGCGACACGCCTCGTACAGTGATACCCCCTGGACAAGAACAGAAATAATATTGTATGACGATCATGGTCTGGAATGGCCTGGTAGCAGAGCTCCTCAGAAAATTCTAGTCCTCTATAAAAATCATACATATAAAATTACAGTGTTTAAAGAAAACTTTCTTGTAGATTATTTTCATCCAAACGTAACAATCCATCTATATTAGGTATGTCATTTGTGACCTACAAAATCATAAAGCCTATATTTAAATAACCATCCCAATCAGCTATGGTGTCGATATGTTGTCAATTAGGCTTGATCGCTTCGCCATAACAAAGGCAATCAAATGAATTTTTCATACAGAAAATTAATGGAAACAATCGACAAACAAAATTTACATGCTTGATACCATGATTAACCTGCCAGCCAGCAATCAGTTTTGTAATAACATCGTGTCGTATAATTATGTCGATTACATTAAAGGAACGTGGACAAGTTTTAAAAGAGAGGAAATTACTGATGATGAAAATACAAAATACCTTAAATGTATGTCAACAAATTTCACATCCTCGATACGGCAGAAGCAGTCATTCGCAATTTTTTTATACATCTTCGTTTCGTAACGCTACAGTGTGGTCCCACCTTAATAACATTCAAGTAATGAATGACCCTTTACCTTATATAGATTTATAGCCATGGGTCAATCGCCATATGCAACTATTTTTATGTACCGATTAATTAAGTAAGTAATCAGATAACCTGTACTATTACTGAGATTAAGAAACGACGTCAACTATCCATGTAAGTTATTATACGTATAATTTTCTATGAAATTCGTGGCATTCAGAGCATGCATCGTAGTTGTACACGTGTAACGTGTATCAATGACTTGAGGTCACGCACGAAACAAAATAGGTCATTCAAGTTGTTTTTCGCCTTCACCTTTCGTTATGAATTATTAGTTTAGCGATGAACAGAATAGTTTATTTGCTACTTTTGCATAATTTCACAAATTGACTAACATCTTGCATCTAATTAAGAAACTTTTGTTGACAACATAATAATTCGCCACATGATTAACGAGGCATATTTTACAATTTGCTTGTTAGTTCAAAATGTTGAGCGAGACTTATCAAAGCAATTTGCATTAAGTAAGATTTAAATACAGATCTCATAATCATTAATAGACAAATAATTGTTTCAATTACACGCTTGTTTTGATCAGTCAGGCATGCAATTTTTTTTTTTTTTTTTTTTTTGGTTTATGGCTTCGCACGGTTTGTGCATTTAGCCAATGTCACGTTTAGTTAGTATGAATAAAACAAAGTTAGGGAAACGAAAATATCATTATTAAAAATTATAACGGGATTTAGGATAGGACGGATACATCTATAGGATCAGTATTATTTAAATACAGTGATATAATAAAGGATAATGAGCTAAATACAATGACGAAAAATTACAACTTAATATTATTTAAAGTAATGAATGAGACTATGCATTTATATACAGGAAAGCTATTTGTGCAAAGTAAAGAAAGTATTGAGGTAGGAAAAGGAGTACGGAGAGACAAGAGGTTACTGAGAAAGGATGAACGGTCATATAAAGGACAGGAGAAAAAAATGTGATCTAAGTCGCCTACGTCTGCGCCACACAGGCAAATGGGGTCGTTGATAATATGAAGTTTGGCAAGATGGGCGGGAGAGCAGACATGACCCAGTCTCATCCGTATTAGAATGGAGGTCTCCATCTTGCCAAACTTTGCCCTGCTAAACCACGGTTTTTCCGGAACGTCGGGTTGAATAAGTGAGAAATAACGACCCTTCGATTTGCTTCCGATATCCCAAGCCACCTTCCAGGTGTCCCGAAGAAAAGTCTTTGGTAACGTCACGAGGTCACAGCAAAAATTAGTATACGGAACAAAGTCCCCACACTGCACCGCATCACCGGCGAGTGTATCAGCCACTTCATTGCCATGGATTCCAGCATGAGCCGGGATCCACCCAAATTGTAGTGAATTACCCTCTGAGATGGTTCTGTACGCAAATTCTCTTATTAAATAAATTATAGGCAACTGCGATTTGTGTTCGAATGGGGATTTATTGATGGCTAGAAGAGCACTTTGGGAATCAGTAAAAATAATAGTTTTTTTGAGCTTTAAAACACGGATATATTCTATGGCCTTTAAAATGCCGAAACATTCCCCCGTAAAAACAGAAGTCTCTGGAGGCAGTTTTATTTTTTGTACGATGTTGTATTGGGAATGGTAAGTACCTATTCCAACACAACCCGTCGGAGAACGCTTGGCAGCGTCCGTAAATATATGGTGGTACTCTAAGTGTTCAGCTAAAAAATTATTAAAACTTAAATGGCAATCGGCATCTGATTTACTTACACAGTTATATTTTATGATGGGACTGAATTGTAAACTCTCATAGCTACTATTAAATAGGGGAAGTTTATTGGAGCGGTGAATAGGGGAAGAAAGAGAAAGGAATTTTTTATAGCTTACAACTAAACAAGGAGCACGTTTATGGGACCAGTAATTTGAAGATTCAATTTGCAACACTAAAGAGTCCAATTTGGGAATGAGAGGATGGGTTGAGATCTGAAGAATCCGGAACAAATATTTGTCAGATAAGAATTGTCTTCTAAGATATAAAGGAGCTTCCCCGCATTCTACTTGGAGTGCATTAATGGGACTAGACTTCATGGCACCCGAAATAATGCGTAATGCCTTAGACTGGATGCGATCCAATTTTTTAAAAGCCATAACACTAGCAGGTTCTAAAACGAACAAACCATAATCCAGAGTGCTTCTGATGATTGCGTTGTAAACGAGTTTCAAAGAAAAGGGATGGGCACCCCACCACACACCAGAGAGGCATCTAAGCATGTTAAGGTGATTTTCACATTTGTTGACAATATAATCACAATGAGGAACACCACTTAATTTAGAATCGATTATTAAACCCAGGTATCTGAATTTATCTTTTACTGGAATAGGTATTTCCTTATAAAAGAGATTTACTTCGGGAATATTTCTCTTCCGGGTGAATAAAACAGCTGCGCTTTTAGACGTGGATAAATCCAAACCGTTTAGATGTAACCATGACTCTAAAGTAGTTAAAGCAGAATTGATAACAAAGGTAGCTTGTTCAACAGATTGGCTTGAAGAATACAATAACAAATCGTCGGCATATTGAAGGACCTTAACATGGTTAGTCAAGGAGGAGTCCAAATCAAATGTATAAATATTGTATAGAAGGGGACTCAGCACAGAACCCTGTGGGAGACCTCTCCACACAAGACGAGATACCTCATGATCTCCTATTAACATGTTAACAGAGCGTTCACTCAGGATATTAATAATGAAATTGGACAAATTTAATGGGACTTGTAAGGCTATTAATTTATTTTGTAAAACTGATAAGACAACATTATCATAAGCTGCATTAATATCAAGGAAAACTGCAACGGTAGAATGGTTGTTAGAGAAGGATAACCGAATATCGGACGTGAAAATACTTAAACAGTCAGTTGTACTTTTACCTTTTCTAAAACCATATTGTGATTCTGCCAAAAGACCCTTACTTTCAACATACCATTCTAAGCGATTTTTAATTACGTGTTCCGCTAGTTTCATTAGAATTGAAGACAAAACTATGGGACGGTATGAAGAAACATCAGATGAAATTTTATTTGGTTTAAGGAATGGCAACACCATTTGACGTTTCCATTCAACAGGGATGTTACCTGTATTCATAATAGAATTAATAAGCTGTAGATAATATCTGAGGATGTCATCATTTAAATTAGCAAAAAAGGAATACGGTATGCCATCAATGCCTGGCGCAGAATCCTTAGTTTTATGAATAACACCCTTTAATTCAGTGAGAGTGAATGGAAGACCTAGCGTCGTATGGGTGTCTTGGATATTGGATACGAGAGACAGGTTAAGGTTAATACCCTCAGGAACAAAAGGAGGAGCTAATTTATCTAAAAATTTACTGGCTAAAGAATCGGGTATAGGAGAAGGGTTGTTATAAATGGACCTAAATCTACGAATATTGCGCCAGACAATCGTAGGGTGAGTATTCGGTGAAATTGATGAGCAAAATGTACGCCAAGATTCGAATTTTTTCTTCTTAAAAACTTTATAAGTTTCATTTATTAAGTTAGTAACTATATCAAAATTAACATCAGACATATGAAGGTTATAATTGTATTCAGCCTCTTTACGTTTGTTAATCAATTCTGTGCACTCTGAGTCCCACCACGGAGGCGAAGGGATTGCAGTAATATTGTTATTTTTTACAGGAAATACTTCATCTGCCGCTGCAATTAAAATGAGTGCTAAAGCTTCAGCACAACTATTTTCATTGCCATCAGAAATAACAGGCAAGGAGCAAAGTTTTCCGTCTACAATGTTTCTAAATTTGTCCCAGTCATTACAATTTCTATTAGGAAGTTTATGTTTTAAGCTTGATCTCCTTAATGGTGTATTTGATTTGGGAAGAGGATAAGAAATAACTATTGGAAAATGATCACTACCATACGTAGAGGTTAGAGTATGCCAAGTTAATGAAGAGGCTAAGTTTGGAGAACAGATAGAAAGGTCGATTGCGCTTCGGTTCTGATTGGGATCTGAACGACGTGTGGCAGCTCCTGAGTTCAAGATGCATAAGTTATGTAAGTCTATTATATCTAGTAATTCATCGCCATAACAATTAGAAGTTGAACAACCCCATGATTGGTGATGGCAATTAAAGTCTCCCAATATTAAGAATGGCTTTGGAAGAAAGGAAAAAAGATTATTAATTTCTTGAAGAACAGAAGAAGAAGGGTGAGGAATGTAAATAGAAACAAGACAAGTATGATGCACTTTAATAGCTACAATTGAAATTTCCTCACTATGAGGAGGCAAGGTAATAATAGAGAAAGGGATAGAATTCTTAATAAGTATAGCTACTCCACCATACCCATCAGATCTATCCTCTCTAATGGTTAAATAACCGTTAATTTTAAAAATATGACTAGGTTTGAGCCAAGTCTCTGCTAAAGCAAAGGCAAATGGCTCATGTTTATTTAAAAGATATATAACATCACTCTTTTTGCTTATGAGACTGCGGCAGTTCCACTGGATTATTTTGGATGTGTTGTCCATTATGGATGGAGTGAGAAACATTAAAAGAAGGGGCAACGTTGGACGGTGAAATGTTGAACTGAGACAGAAGATTGTGTAATGCGCAAAGAAAATCGTTTATGGAAAAATTTGTGTCTTTTGTTTCATTAATATGATTATTAGAAAAACCACAACCATTTGATGGTTGAGGAATGTCAAAATCTTTAATAATGGCATTGTGAGCCACCTTATTATAACCTTGTACAGATTTGGGAGGAGAGCGTGGTTTGAGAAAGACAGTCTTTTTATAGCTACTTGAAGCGGGCATTCTATTAGCTGAAGAGATTGACGGAGAATCTGCAAATTTTTTGGAAGGTGAAGATAAAAGTGTATCAGCATATGATTTAGTTACAGGTGCATATACTTTAGCTGCTTCAGCATAAGATACTGAACTTTGTGCCATGTATGATTTAATTAATTTTTGCCTAGAAAATTCTGGGCAAGACTTATTAGTAGCATAGTGATAACCCGAGCAAAGGCAGCAAGATGCACTTTCTTGTTCTCTTTCGCAACTGTCCCCAGTGTGGCCTTGGCCACATTTATAACAACGAGGTTTCGACCTGCACTGAATTTTAGTGTGACCAAAACGACAGCAACTGAAGCACTGTACTGTGGGGAAAATATATAAATCTACAGGTAATGCATTATAACACATAAAAATCCTTTTTGGTAGAACCTGCCCATCAAAGGTAACAACTATGGATTGGGATGGTTTCCAAAGAGTTGTACCATCAACAATGGTTTTAAAATTGAGGCGTCTGACTTTTAAAATTGGACCGCAACCAATTGGTACTGTTATATTATCAATAACTTCCTCCGGAGACCATTCCGCAGGAACACCACGCACTAAACCCATTCTAGTAACATTAAAAGTAGGTATAAAAGCTTTATAATTATATGTCTCAAGACTATTGTTCGCAATAAAGGAATTTGCGTCCAGGAAATTTGAAAAAGATAGGGATATTTTATTGCGCCCTATTTTTTTGACGCTACCATTTATTACATTTTGAAAGGCATTGTGTTTTAAGAACTTGCCAAATGTGATTGGGTGCAATGTCGTTCCATCATCTGGTGAAATGGTTTTTTTTTGAACATGAATTACAAACGGTGAGCTGTCAGTTTTATCATAAGTTTTTCGACCTATCTGGGTGGGAACAATTATGGACGGAGCAGGAACATCAGATATTGTATTATTAGGCACATCGGTGGAAACAATAATTTCGGTGCAGTTAGGCTGTAATGTAGTAATTGGTGTTGAGTCCGTGCAACCACAACCCGAAGACTCAGAACCGTGGTTTTTACGGGTACGGCGGCGTTTATTGCAGTGTTTGCAAACATGCACACGACTTCTTTTTAAGTGACGAGCCGAAGACGACCCATCGGTATCCATGCCCGATTCATTAGAAATAGTAACATAATTGCCTGCCGGGGGCACAAAGACCCCCGGGTCAGGCGGCTCGTTCATTTTCCCGCTAAATAACAAAAAAGAAACTTACCACTATCGAAGAAACTAAATAAAACTAGAATGAAAATACAAGTAAAAGAAAATAGAACACTAAAAACTACAACTACTGATCTTATAAAACAGGTTTTTTTTTAATTTTAAAATTAATCTCAAAAAGGACGCGTCCACCAAGTTGAAGTTTCCCGCGCTTTTTCCGATATGAGGCATGCAATTATTATTACTTACAATGAGTGAGTTCAGAGATGATCAACCTTGTTTTTTTTTTTTCTGGAATGCAACCGACCCCCTACACGCTTCGCTACAATGCTTGATACGCGCTACGGTACAGTGCGTGCTACGCGACATTGTTTGCTACGCGCTACGCTAGTGCGTGCTACGCGCTACACTGTAGCGGTATCAACATCGCCACATGCGAACTACACGTCATACTGACGTCACGCAAATCCTGCATCGCGCAAGCAGAGTTTACCGCGCGACTAGCATATATACAACGTCCCGACATCAACCGTCGGGCAGTTGCCCGCCAGACAAACACTCGTCTGGTCGGAGGATCCTCCCTTTTCCATAGAGTATGAGTGAGCTTTACACCCTGTTCCTCATACCTCTATAACACTATTACTTGAAAGTCAAAGTCAAATCATTTATTTCAAATAGGCACATAAAAGGCACTTGAATGTCAAAATTTAAAAAAAAAAAAAGAATTGATTCTAGTTGCCCCGTCCAAAAGGTAGTTTCGTATGGAGAAGAATGGGCAAGAAACTCCACCGTTACTCTTTTAGAAATGTTTTACAATATTATGTATACATTAATTATATGTGAAGACGATGCCCCTAGAATAAAATTACTATACCACTTGCTTCGCGATACGCTATTCGGCGCCTATTCGAGTCGTACCTCCGATTGCGCATTTTTTTATAATACTTTTAGATTTATAATAGACCTTATATATTGTATATGGTCTATTTATTCATGCACGAAACCCACCACCCCCACAGAATGGTTTTTTTTTGTATGGCTAAGTATGTTATTTATAAAATTAAATAATCTAAAATTTCTTGACACACATAATAAATACTGACTCCTTCTTATTTTTTAACATCTATGACGCTAGTTTCTGCGTAGTATTTACTGTCATCGAAGCGGTCGGTGCAGAAGGACGACGCGGGGATTTTGTGATAATCAAAAGTGTAGAGCGCAAGCGCGCATGCACCACCACCCTCGCGCGCGTCTTCTGTACCGCACGGTCCGCCTGTCGCACCGCACGCGCCTTTGCAAACAAGCGTCGGGTTTCGTATCAACCAGGAGTACCAAAACATGGAGGTGTGCTAAGGGCAACGTCATTGGGTTTTCTGTAGGTAAGGAAATTCTCAGAATCAGCGTGTACCTACAACAGTAGGTATGTCAACGACTGCCTATCTCTGCTAAGTCTTTTGACTAAAATTCGCGCTACGCACTTAGACTTCTTAAAGTTCACATCTGTACGAGTAGGTAGGTACACAACCAACAAACAGCTGACGGATGCGACTCGACGCTCGCTCGTAATAGTTGACATGAGAGTTTGAGTTGTACCAGTCAGCTGTTTATTTGTACTTACGTAGTTTACAGATGTGAAGGAACTGTAGATTAGGATTTGTTTTAATTGCACTTAGGTTCGTGTTCGTAAAATTTTAAGGAGGGAATTTAATAATGTGCCTACTTAGGTTTAGGTGGTTTTGTAATGTAAATTCACATTCATTATTATTGTAACCGATAAGCTATTAAAATAAGACTAGATCGAGTTGAAAATGTACCAACGTAGGTAGACTTCAACCTACGTTGGTACATTTTTAACATCTTCACGCCTGCATTCCCCTAAGAGATAGGCAGAGGTGTATTTTCGTGCATCCACTACAGTTCACCGACCGGTGAACTGCCCTAACAATATCGGGCGGGTGTTTGCGTCAGGCACCACAGAGAATGTGGTCGAGCGGACACACATGTCATGACGTGCGAATACAACCTCACCAACACGCTGCCCAACAGAGAATAGACAAGACGCCTCGACAACGACCGTCGCGACGCGACGCTACGAAGCGACGCGACGACGATGCGGGCACCGCACCCACGCCTCCGCCTTTGACCGTCGGGGCGGGTCATTCATAAAATAGGGAGTACGGGTTTTATGAAATATGTATCAAGAAATTTTTAAATTATAATAATAACGTAAAAAAATAACATTGTTATGGCATCTTTACCACCTATAGATGTTTCTCTTAAAATATATGTATTTCGTGTATGAATAGATATTTTATTTATTTATTGTAAGAGAGCTCTTACAATAAATCAATCTAAGAGTATAAAACCAGGTGACCCGACAGACGTTGTCCTGTCCAGATTTCGATAATTCGTACAAAAAAGGACCGAATTTGGAGATTTACGGGAAACTTTACCAAGTTTTCTTTCCATAAAACCCTGATAAAGACTATTACGAAAATTTAAAAACAAAAAAAAAATGCCTAATCGGTCGGATGCGTTTACCAGCGAACAGCATTTCATATGCTGCAGGGGGGTATGCAGGCAGGGGCGATAGTTAAAATGGAGGTTTACTGCTGTAGGCATTGCGATTTCAATGTCGTAGACACTTTCTCTCTTGCTCGTATGTAATTAAGACGTTAACTGTTAATCACAACCATTGTTGGTAAACAGATAGACAATTAAGGCGGTACCCCGACCAAAACCTTGTCACAGTGCGTTATTCAGAGACTATTAACTCATTCACTATGGGTAATAAACTACATCTAAAAGCATATTATTAATGTTCGATATTCTATCATCACATTGCACGTTCTTATTTGTTTTTATGTGTTATAAATACATCCAAAATCTCCTTGTAAAAAAGTGACAAAAATTATTGATTGCATGCATCTTTTGCTAAAGGTGACGTTCTATTCATTTGAGGATTACAATAATGGATAGATAATTAAAAAATCTAAATAATACACGTTTTATTTTATTTTAAAACTTCACTTGTCTTTTTTTATTCAAATAATTTCATTATTTTTGTGAATTTTATGATAAATGAGCGTGCGGAGGGAACGAGACAGAGCGAGACTCAGCGACGGGACAGAGAAGGACCGAACGCTCAAGGTCGTTTGGTCAGGGAAGCGCCTTAAAGAAAGATGTTATTAACGCGTACATTTATACGTAATTATACGTAAGTATAATCTGTTCTTCTATAGTATAAATATTCAAAACATAAAAGCTAAGTTGATTCAGGTAAACCTACTTGTAGCTGACGCATAGAGGAATATCTTGCTATTGCTAACGGAAAGCTTTCCAAACTACTGTTAAACGTATACCTCTCCCAATTTAGGAATTGTAGAACTGAATTGGCTGTAAATAATTATAGCGCCTGTAGGAAGCTACCTCGCACTACTGACGCTGCAGTTCGGACTGCAAATACTACAAATTAGGACGTATATTGTCACGACATATATTTACGACAACTTATATTTGTATTTGAACTCGATCATGTTAATATTGCACATACCCTTAATTCGTCTTCGGGAAAGATTCCTTTGTCTCGGAGGTTGGTAAATCGTACGCCTCGAGGGTTTGGAGCGCCGCCGCCCGCACGCCCCCACGGCTGGTATGTCGCCAGTTCTTCACGAGCCTGTAGTTAAAATATAATAGGTTTGTTCCACTTAAAATAAATGTAATTCGAAAAGACTGTCTAAGCTAGATTGGTTTTCCTTCATAGGAGCATTTAATTAACGACAGATTCATACTAGTCCGTGCTCTACTTTACAATGATGTTGTTGTACCTATTTATTTAATTACAATGATAAAATCGCCTACATTTTTACGCATTTTTACCAACGTCTTGGACATTCCTAGGATCTGAACGCAGTCACCTTTCGATCAATCACGTTAGCCTTTAAGCTATTGTCGCTTAAACATTAATAGTAGGTATTTGAAACATTATATCATTAATATGATGTTATGAAGAGGCTGGTGCCGCACCTCTTATTTCATCAGTCGGGTGGGAGGCACAGATATAAATCTTATGGTGGAGGTGTCATCATTGTTACTGCGTTATCGTGTTTCTTGGGAAAATTACGCATATTTAGAAATATTTCTAACAAAAATGTTTGACTTTGTCAACCATTCTATTAATTACAACATCAGGTTGGATAGATCCGCTGGACAATCGGTACTTAACATACATTATCAATAACCACACTAGTTAAATGGAAGATTTTATCATACCAAATTGTATTGTGTAACTGTTAAGGGCAAAGACCAAGAGCACAAAAGGTTAGACGAGTAACGAATACGTTTGTTAAATGAGCCTATTATAACAGACTAAGTACCTATTATTTACTTGCAACCAAAGATAATTAAATTACTCTTAAACTTTCCATGTCGAAAACTGTTTAGTTTTCTGCATTGCAATTTTGAATCAGTTACCAATAGAAATGATTATTTATTGGCAGTTACAGCGAACAGACGAACACCCGGCTAGCCGTCAGTTGCTGTTATTGTTACGTCTATCTAATTATCAAAAACGCAATACCAGTCAGCCAATGTATCGTGGGTATAAATTTTTTGGGCACAGTTTTATTTAAAAAGTAGGTAGGCTACAATATTCCATTACAGCTTTTTTTATAAGTAGGTATCACTGTAAGAAGGCATAATAACCGTTATTTTTCCCTTTTAAACAGCTTCATTTGGCTATTATGATAACAATACCAGTCTATTACTGCCCCAATGCAGGGCACAGGCCTCTTCTCATACAGAGAAGGCATGAGCATTGATCACCACGCCTACTCAAGACGGGTTGGAGAGTTCAGACTTATGCTAACTACACACATCAAGTGTCTAGGGATCAAGGTATTATTTTTTAAATATTTAATTGCCCTATCGAAATTAAATGTCTATTTAGATTCATTAAATCAAACATTTACGTATGTATAGATCGACGAAGTACCTACTCTCTGCTTTTGCATTAATGAAGCGTTTTCGCGATTTTTGCTGATGCTGTATTTTTCACCTAAGTAATCCTGACATTAAAATGTGATCAAAGTTAAAGTTTTTAAAGATTTTATTGTGTAAAATAAATAATTAGTAGTCTATAGTTCCGCCGCTAACGCGTATAACACAGTCGCAGCGACTCGTCATACTCAATATAAGTTCATCCAAATCATGTTGAGGAAAGGCCGCCCACATCCGTTGTAACAGGCGAAAAAGATTTTTCTGGTGTGTTTACGGCATCCATATGTTGTTTACGGCGTCCTCAATGGGATTCAAATCTGTCGATTGAGCAGGCCATGGTAGGACGTTAATATTAGCTGCAGCAAATTTGTTTGCAACGACTGGCAGCTTTTGGACGTGCATTATCATGCATAAGCAGAAATGAAGCACGAAATTGGGTCCGCAAAGGAATAACAACATCTGATACAACCTTTTCATCGTAAATTTTGCATTGAGATTGCCTCTAATCCAAATCAGTTCGATCCTTCCGCCGATCCAAATACCCGCCCATAATATCATTATTGTTCCACCATTTTATGCATGAACTTCCTGGCATAATTTTAAACGTTTTTGGCATCCAGGTGTCCTCCAATACACGGAGAAAAAAGAGACCACTAGAAATTAAAAAATTGTTTTGTATTTTACGAAAAAACTAAGTTTTAATATTAAATACAAAAGTTTTGCTGTTTTCGCAACCATTACTGTTTTTTAGCAAAACCTTAGTATTCGTAATTGTAATTCCTAAAAGTCAGCTTTAGTAAATGTAGGATATTACATATTTTTATAGTTATCGCAAATTATAGTAAATATTATTAAAGTTTTGTAATTTTTGCAAACCTACGTAATATATATTCTAAAGGTCATTTGTAGTTTCAAGAAATGGTTTTAGTACATGGCAACATTACAAACTTTTGTGATATATATTAACTACATGATTATATTTACAAATGATTTACTTGAAATTACTAACGTATTTCTTAAAATAATAATCCAAGTAACCATTTTGTAATACCATGTGGTACAAGCACAGGGGCATTCGCCATTGTACGCCATTTCGAGTTTGCGCGTGAGACGAGTGACAAGTTGCTACACTCAAAAATAACGTCAAAAGGAAATAAAATGTCATCGTTTTAGTACAATTATGCCCAATTTATTCATAACCATGGATGTGCCAAAGCGATCAAGTTTTCTTCTAGTTCCAGTGTTTCAAATTAGTGAAAAAGTGAATTTACTAGTTTTTGGTAAAATGGTTAATGTCACCAGGGATCTTTTAGGAAATTGGAGTCTCAGTGACTACGTTAATTGCACCAGTGCCTAGCAGCATAAATGTTCTATCTAACATGACTTCTTATGTAACACCTCGTTGGTGTCTTGATTAGATCATATATTTTAGGAATTGTAACTATTTGTGGTCGTCCAAAACAAAAGGGACCTTTGCGGGAGACGCTCAAATCTATATACAATATATACATCGATAAGTATTGATGCAAAAAACTGAAGCGTCCCTTTTAATTTGAACGATCCCTTTTTTGTGTAATTACTCGTATGTAAAGTTAAGTAAGTAACTATTATTATTTTATTATTAATAAATAAAATCAGAGAAATTAAATGAGTATTTCATTGAATAAACACAGGAAACATTGATACCAATTTTTAGTTTTAAGAGCTGGATAGTAATATCGGAAATGATGACGTCATAGACAAAAAATAACTGTTTTGTAATTTTAGGAGATTAATAGTTATATCGGAAATGATGACGTTATAGGTAAATATATATTTTTAGTTTATTTACTGTTTTAGTTTTAGTAATTTATCTAGTTTAGTAATTATAAGTAAAGACCCATACAGATTGTGGTAAAAGAGGGGTCGAAAGAGATTTTTTAAGAGGTGAATCTATACGTCTTTATGAGCAAAAATTACGGTACTCACAATGACAGATAGAATCACCTCCTAAAATCTCTTTCGATACCTCTGTTTCAACACTCCGTATGGGTCTTTATCAATAATTACTAAACTAGATAAATTACTAATACTAAAGCAGTAAATAAACAAAAAAAAATGTATTTACCTATGATGTCATCATTTTCGATATAACTATTAAGCTCTTAAAATTACAAAACCGTTAGTTTTTGTCTATGACGTCACAATTTCCGATATTACTATCAAGCTCTTAAAATTACAAAACAGTTAGTTATATCTATGACGTCATCATTTTCGATATTACTATCAAACTCTTAAAATTACAAAACAGTTAGTTTTTGTCTATGACGTCATCATTTTCGATATTACTATCAAGCTCTTAAAATTACAAAACAGTTCATGATTTCGTTTTTACTAAAACACTCTCTTAATTATTACAGGGCATTTGTTGTCCTCGGATTTATGAATATTTTAGTAAAAATTAATGTATTTTTGTCAGATTTTTTCTCCGTGTACCGTGTGCGTCAATTATCTGGCCTCAAACCAAAGCGAGATTCGTCAGAAAAAGCCACAAAGCGATTTCTTATGGTTTGATCGCTTACATCCCTGAAGAGCTATGAAGCCTCGTAACCAACATCATCGCGATCATTGTACGATTTCGTCGAGCAGTAATTTGTATGTAACGATCTTTTCTGCGTGTGGTGATACGAGCTTGTCCTATAAGTAGCTCTGCCATGCTGCCAGTGATGCAGTAATGTGTCCAAAGTCGACTTATAACCTCCTTATAACACTCTGCGTAGTGCCAAGAGCGATTGCCACAGCACGTTGTCGAGTACCAGCTTCCAACATTCCCACGGCTCTCATCATGTCTTCTCGGCTCAAATTTCAAATTCAAAAACTATTCCCTTTTCAAATGACGCAATTTACTAAAAAAAAAAGTATCCATGGGAGTTACAAAAAATATAATTAAAAAACCTGATTTTTAGTTACTAGCAAGAAAGTGCTTGATCCATAGACACTTTTGATGTGTGTATAAGTCCAGGTTTCCTCACGATGTTTTCCTTTACCGATGGCAGTTATGTCCACTATGTGTTGCATACGAATTGTAGAAGTCACATTGGTATCACGACATACCTGCCGCTGTTGTTCGCGCTGGTCCCTTGCCCTCCGCTCCCTTGTCTCGCGCGCGATCCTCTCGCCCTCCGCCCTTGTCTGCTCGGCACGACGTCGCTCTCGCGCTCGACGTCGGAGTGACCCTGACGTCGGGACGCTTAGCCTCCTGTACACAGCGTTTTATTCAGACTTGCCTGCATGCTGGTGAAACTTTTAGCCAAACTTTTAGTAAATTTACTTACAACATATTTCAAAAGCCTTAAAATCTTTCGAGTCGTATTTATTCAGTCGCGAAGAGATTCGTAGAATTTATTATGTAATAAAATAGGAACTCCGCCCCTAAGAAGACCCACTGACCATATTAAGTAATAATTGTATTTTGACTTGTCGGGTACCTACTTAGTAGGTCGGATAACCTCATAATCTATATGCTTTAGTGCAATTTAAATTGATTAAATTCCGATTCATAATTTAATAGAATAATGTTATATGGCTATTATTTCCAAATTATGAAATTGATCGATTATCAAACACTGTGTATGTTTTTCATTACGTAGGTATTCTGAAATTCCTTACTTATTTAGAAAGCACAAGATTTGTCTACAGACCATAAAACGATATCTTACCTACGCAATCTTCGAGAGTGCAAAGCAAACATTTAAACTATGGTTTCACTAAACCCAACAACTAATTTCATATCACATAACTGAGCACGCAACAGATTCTGACAAGTATGAACGCAGGGAGGAATGAGCACACACTGAAGATAATCATTTCAGGTATCCGGTAGTCACTGAACGGCTTTCCGCCAACCACTGAAAGCGTCTTGCGAAGTTGCCGCCCGCGCCGTTTCAACTGAAACTGTGCACTGTCGTGAACGTTTCCATTGAATTATGGTATCACTGCGTGATAAGCATAAATTATGATACCAATTTTTCATTCTGAAATCGTTTGCGGAATTTATTTTCTTTTGCTGTGTAATGCTTTGTTTATAAACCATAATCCATTACAAAAAAAAAAAAACGAAACAAGAAAACAAAAGACGAAAACATACAAAAACAATGAGAGAAGTTGTACAGTCAGCAATGAAAGTCGATTAACCTCTTGAATCCCGCGTAATGAGACAATGATTATCTATGGTGTCTCGCTCGATATCGCGATCTCGGGTCTCAAAGAGCCCTGTAACTTTTACATATCATCTAAATCGATAAAAAATTATTCGAAACATTGCTTTTCTGCATTTCACGTACCTAATAGCTAACTCTTTAACATTTTATATAAGTAGATATAATATTTTTCATGAATATTTTTCTCAATAATTAATATTGAAAGAACGCTGACTACCTACTTACTATAGTTATAGTACCTACCTATTTGAATAAGCGATATCAATTACATAACAGTATAATTCAAAGATGCTTGGAAAAAGTCTCGTTTTCAAAAGCGTGACGCAATTTCATTAAAATATTCGGGTGTATTGATAACGGATACTTCTGTTAACGTTTTCAATAGTCATGTAAAATTCAACTCCAATTTTCTACGTGCAACGTTCTTCACGGTTTTAATTATTCAGTCATGACGTGCTTCTTAATGTCAGCTAACTATGCCATCTGTAGGGCTCTGGAAAATGAAGTTGGAACGATTTTATTACCTACAAGTAGGTACCTACTTAGAATCTTTCGAAAGCAAGTTAATTCCTATAAGCTTTTATAAATGGGATATCTATCTACTTATAGCTAGGAGTTACAATTTAACGTAGACTGTAATGGAATGTAGGGCCACATAAACTCGTCGACGGTAATGTAATGTAGGCCCACATAAACTTTAATAACGTTTGATTTAAAGACGCTCAGAATGTTGTTGTTTTGAGTAGTGTTAGGAAATTCACCCGCGGTAAGGAGACCAGTGTAGCAACATTTTAAAAGTTTTATGGTCAAAAGATAGACGAAACTCATTATTTGAGGGTACTACTCACTGCACTTCTTCCAAAGTACCTAGGTTATGATCTAAAACAAACCCAACTTATCCACTCACCTTACAAATCGTAGGTAATGCAATGTATTATTTAACTGCCACTAGTTTCCACAAAGGCGTATGGAATGTAACTGATTCTTGATAGGTTTTCAGTTTTGACTAGAATATTCTTGCAAATCACCAGTAGCGATTAAGCGCTTTGTTGTACCTTAACTTCATATTAATAGGCTTCAAGTAGGTCGTTTCATTGTTAGTATTTCTACGTGCGAACGATTTTTAAACATGAAAAGATTTTTAACGACTTGTAGATAGGTACTATCCAAAAATCAGAGGCAAACTAAACCAAGACTGGCGATTTCGAATGAAGTAGAAATGATCAAAACACGAGTAAGCATTATACATGGCCTTCGCAAAAAGTTACTAAAACAAAGATACGGCTACTTATCGTTACTCAATAAGAAACGGCAGAAAACCTATGCAAATTTAGCAAATTTACATTTCGCGATATCACGTTTGTCTCCTATGTCTAATATAGGAGCAATAAATATTACTTTGAAGGTAATCAAATGCCACGAAGTTAAAGCGCACAACAAAAATACTTGCAAAAAATAACGCAACTACCGCACGTAGGTACTATCCCCGTATTTTTACTAATCTTCTATATTTAAATCAAGTAAAAGAAGCTATTCTAATTACGTGATATCTACACTTTCCTGATACATAAAGAACGTAGACACTTTGTAATTAACTCGCCGCAGTTAAGGGTGTCCTACCCATCGGAGAGTTGCTCGAATTGCATCTTTATTGCGTTTGAATAGGGTTCATTATTGGGTGTAACCATAGTTACTTTTCGCCATGTATTATTGGGGTACTTTGTATAGTGTAGTAGGTCATATACATTTTTCATGTCACTTTGAGCTGGCATTCGGTTCGTCCTGGCGGTGCCGGGCGCGGACCGATCGATTGCCGCAAACGCGTGGCTACGAATCCTATTGCATTCATTCATATACATAGCTTGCAGGCAGAAAAGTGCCTCGGGTGCCGTGAAAATGGGTCACCAATAAAATTGTCTGTAAAGTATGCTGATCATTTTACGACTTTGTCAAGGACGCCACCACTGCTATTAACGTTTGCGTGCGTCCTTGCAAGTATCGATGTTGCGTTATGTCTAGAAGGGTAAGTTGTAAACAAAAGTTCTGCATTGTTGTTTGCAAAATGTAATGTCCTTTAGTGTGAATTATAAAAATGAATTGAAATAAAACAGTATTTTGTAACTAATGTTTATATTAAAAATTATTCATGATTTACCATTTTACAGAATAATAATATTTACAAACGTATGTCCTATGAAAGTATGTCTACATACATATAAATAAACTTCATTGACTCCCATTTTTAACATTTTTAATGTACAAAAAAAACATACACCTCCATCTCCATTTATTGGATTGGCTGACACAGCGATCAAGGTATGAAATAAGTTCGTCCATTACAGTGCGTTTCCAATAGATACACAATTAACTGAATCGCTTGCATCTCCACGCTCCGTGGTTCCGCTTAAAAAGCATTTCCACAACAATTAAAAGTGATAAAGTGTTGCGTGTGAACCTATATTTAAAACGAGTTTTCACACACAAATTATAAATTTGGTGCGGTGACTAATCGTATTTTGGACGGCATAAACGTACAAAGGAAACGCATGCTTCATTTACTTGATAATAACGTGTAATCGCTTTCCTCTTGGAGTCTGTAACTGTTGGAGACCTTTACTTAACAATTTAGAAAGGTGGTTTTGTCGGAGCTTATTTCATGTAGTTTCAGTCGCTATGTCAGCCTTACTAATTTACCTTATTAATGACTAATATTTTGTTAAATATTAATAATTTCAAGAAAAAAGTTTTAAGAATACTGCGCTTATGGTGCATAATTTTTGCGGTACTCTGATACTTCATTTGTCTATATAAACCTCTGTTACACTGAATATATTTAGTTGTTAGTATTATTTACAATTGTAACGTACTAATTGGCTAACCGATGTTTACATTCTGCCTCAATATGTAGTGCGGCGTCGTAAAATACTTACAATTTAATACTAGGTCAGAATATAACATACACCGTAGTATGCAACGTGTACTCTAAAGAAATTGAGGTAATTGGTTTTGAAGATAAAACACGGGTAACTTATCCAATGACTCTCAGTATTTACACATCATAAAATACATACAGTTAGAAACAAACGAACACCAACTTGTGAAATCAAAGTGTAAGCAATTTTGTGATAATCGTCGATAGCGTATTTTGCAGAAACAGGTACTAAATGTCTATACCTACATAAAGATTGCACGATACAAACAACAGTTGAGCATATTTATATAAGCAGTACACGTATATACATATAGCGTACAGTATTTGGTAACGAGTAGTCATACACGCTCCCTGGCAGCGATAGCTTCGCGCTAGTCGTAGATACTTCATGGTGTCACAAAACTCACAGAAAATTATCTTAAAATAAATCAGGTCACACAAGTGAAGGACACAAAGTACAATATGTATATAATATCAATACCAATAAAATATATATACTTTAACATTATGTAATATATAATTACTTGACAATCAGTTCTACTGATTACAATAATATAACAACAATCTACATAGTGTTTTATATAGTGTATAGTAGAAATTATTATGTTTATTTTATCAGGGCACATGGTATAGCTTGACGTATAATATCTACGATATATGTCGCCATGTTGGCTCAATTCACTCTCATATACAAAACGTTCACTCGCGACGCGCCGAGCCCGGCGGCGGCGACCGGGCACGGCTGAACACCGATCACTCATACATTACTAAAAATTAATTGTCCATCGCCATTATATCCCTTACAAAAAGGTATCCAGAATTCTGTGGGTCTAGCGTTTGTACCTTTAAGTAACATTAAAGGAGGCGCTCGACATGGAAAGAGAACTCTTTCAAAGTACTCTTGGGATCACGTGTAGACGCGCTGCAACGTGAAGGAAAAACTACTTCGACGATCGGTTTCGAAGCCTCACCATGGGATGGGAGGCGGTAGAACTGTGGATGCCTTTCATGGAATATATTAGTTATTTTGGTGCGCGTACTGTGGTAGTTGAGTACTATTTGATCCTGTTGAGCACGAGGTCGGTGGTGACGACGAGTCCCTTCTGGTAGGGCGAGTCCACCAGCTCGGCGGCCAGGCGCGCGGCCTCGGCGCCGTGCTTGCGCGCCAGGAAGCGCGTCTGCTCCAGGCCGCGCGACTTGTGCACCAGCTCGTACGCCTTCTCCACGTCGCCGGGCTCTTGGAACCGCCTCATTATCATCGGGTTCAGTTCTGGATACTGGAATGGAACGGAAATTATTCAACCAAATGCAAATATTGCTATCGTAAATACGTGATAAAGTGGACTGTGAAATTTGGAAAATATTAGACTGAGAATACTGGTCATGCGAATAGTATATTCGTGTCACTGTTCATTATAATGCCAAATAACATTGCTCCAACATTTCTATGAATCAACAATCAACACATATGAATCCGTTACGATAATTACTAATTTATTTTATGCTTCAAATATCAATTATCGTGGACACTTCAAAATGTCGTAAACATTTTTAAGAGTCGTACTACGATTTTATTTTAGACCATATTTTCCGGCGCCGTATTTGTACGAATCAAAGGATAATCTCTTATAACTTAGTTTATTTTGCTGTTGCAAACAGATGCATGTTGCGCTAAAGTGCTAGAAAACGCTGAGCGAGGTTACTACGAGTGACACCAGGATCAATTGTCAAGCTAGTAGATGGAAAAGTTAAGTACTATCGTACTCGAGCTTCCATAAAGTACGATATTACTTAACAATTCCATGCACTATAGCTCGAAAGTGGATGCCGATCGGTGACGGATGCCATTGTGTTCGATTCACTCTCTTTCATTTGGCGAACTAGCCTTAATATCAGAAACTGTTTTGGATAGTTAAGAAATATCAAATGTGTCCGTTGCTTTAATTTAATTTCAATCGAATGTAGTCAATCTACCTAGCCTTTTTCCAACAATGTTGGGTCTGCTTCCAGTCTAACCCAGTAACTGGGTAATACGATACCCCTTGGTAAGACTGGTTGTCAGACTTTCGGGCTTCTGACTATCCATAACGATTGTCAAAGATCCACGAATGACAGCCGGGACCAAAGACTTAACGTGCTTTCCGGGGCACGGAGGGATATTGGTATGTATAAAGATGGCCACCCATCCACGGACCAACCGCAGCAAGCGTAGCTTAACCTGATCGATCGACCCGTGCGGGTGTTATTACTTAGCCACAAGCCCCACAATCGAATGTAGTCATACACAGAAATATATTTTACGAGGCTGTTGGTTCTTAGGATAACAATGTATGGCACCAGAGCAATGTCCTTTTAGCAAAATCGTTTCTTATAAGTTAACTTATAATCAGAGATTGGATATTCGGATGCATATTTACCTAAAGTTAATTTTTGAGCTGTGAAAATATGGAAGCGACTTCTTTAAAATATTTTTTTGGAAAAAACAAAAAACCCGGGATGCCAGAAGCACCGGGAATGCATAACTAGTCGGTGTATGGTATAGAAACGAATTCTTAAAAAACTATGTATTTAAAAAAAAAACCCCGAGATTCTTGGATTGCATAACTATTCAGATGCGTATTTATTTAAAACTAGCTGTGCCCGCGACTTCGTCCGCGTGGAATAGTGTCTTTGGGTACTTTTTAATTATTTTATAAATAAGAAACGTATAAATACTATAATGAGCTATTTGCCCCCCCCCCCCCCGCGCCACCCCCGCGCGGCTGCACAGCGCTCATTGTGTACTCCGCGGTGCTTGGCAAGTTTGTTACTCGCGTTAACTTCAGTTTCACATTTTGTAATGACTCCGTAAATGTTACATCAGAATAGCTCTAATATTTTGTGTCTTATCGCAAACTTATAAAACATTCACATAAACCTTACATATTTCCATACAAACTTTCATCCCCTATTCCCTACTGTTATTTTACGCCCTTGAGGGTAAAACTTTTACAAACTTTGAATGTCATATTTATTTATATCGAATCACCAGCCTAAAAATAAGTTTCAAGCTTCTAGCTCTAAAAATTACGATTCTTCCATACAACTTTTCATCCCCCCCTTTCAACCGCTTACAACCCTTTCTTCGCATTAAAAAGTGGCCTATGTCCTTTCTCAGGCTCTAGACTACCTGTGTACCAAATTTCATTTAAATCGGTTCAGATTAATAAGGATAAGGATAAGGATTAATGTTTAACCCCCGATGCAACTATGTGTATGTAGGGAGTGTGATGTGTGTTAGTTAAAACAAACAAAAAACATATTTTTATTCGATACAAAAGCGCATTCCGTATTAGCCAACATCTCAACTTTAGGTGAATATGCATCCGAATATGCGATCTCTGTTTATAGTAGATGCTAGCTAGACCGAGAATATAAAAATAAAGCTTCAAAACACTTTCATAACTTTCATTTTTATTATTTTTATGACGTGCGAATAAAGAATTTCATCTTCATTTCGCGTCGTAATCGTCACAACTCACAACCGGCTGTCGTAGTGGTTAAAACGTGTATATGTTTGCAATATGGTGCAAATGGTTCGGCTGTGGCCCAACGTGTGTATTGCGAAAACGAATATTTTTGCGCAAGTATGTGTTTAAACACCAGCTATGGTCGTGAGTATGTAAAGTTAAGGTAGGGCAACCGGTTTCACATTATTTAGTTGAATTTAAACGCTCACATCTCGCACTGAGAAATTCGAAATATCTATGTGTCGAACTGAGACATCATTGGAATTAGGTATGTAGGTCAAGTACCCGCATATTCAAGCTATTTAAAACTTAGATTTCGCCTTATATTTTTAGTAACCGACGACGTTCTCTAATTAATATTAAACTATTCAACATTATTATTAACAGTGGTTCTTATTTATCCTGCTTAACTAGGTATTTGAAGTAGATAACGGCACGGCTACCGCTGTTGCTGAGCTACGTTACTCGAATTCGATTCCCAGTTTCGATCAAAAATACTATATTATAGATAAAGGATTACGAACAAAAACTCATTGCTCGACTACGGACTAGCCCCGATTTATAGGTAGTATATATTGTACATTTATGTTCTTAATTCTTTTTAAAAGGTTTTAAATATCCACAACTTCAGTTTATTATATGCCTTACAACTCGAACATAAAGTTGAATTATGTTTGCGATATATTCATATTTAGGACTGTCTATCATCGGAAAAAATGATTTAAATAAAATCGCTCGACACTTGAACAAGTCATTTTGAATTAAGTACATAAAATCATTTATTCTAAAATAAAAATTTATATCTAAGGAATTGAGTTGAAAAAAATATGTTGGTAATTGGTTATGCGTATTAAAATAAACGCAATATGGCCTTATTTTTCGGATTTTTGAGTCGCTAATCTTGAATCTAGTGTATTCTTGATCGAAGATTTCCATACAAAATGAATATTTGTATGGCCCATAGGTAGTTATACCGGTTCTGACTATTTGCGCACGTGAGTTACAAAGGATTTTTTTTTGGTACAAAACACTTCTGCAACAGGCTATTGCTAGTGTTGTTAAATTCGTGAACAGTTTTTTTTTATTTATTTATTAGGAAACCACATGAGGACAACAATTTATATATTTTTTAAAATAAATTGCATAAATTAAATTGTATCTCCAAAAACATAGATTCAGAAACAAAATAAAAAATCCAAATTACCTTTTCACATGCAAACAGCACGGGTGCGGTCGCCAGTCCAAGTTTGAGGTCAGCGGCGGTGGGTTTGCCCATTGCCTGCGCTGAAGATACGAAGTCTAGCAGATCGTCCACCAGTTGGAAGGACAAGCCGAGGTTGCGGCCATATTGGAATGCTAGCTCGCACGTACTCTCGTCAGCGCCGCTTAGGAGGGCCACCTAGAAATTGGGATAATTTATAGTAGGTACTCGGGACCAATACGTATGCATCTACTTAGCCGATGGCGTGTCCCTGCATAGAGGAAGAATACAGTGCAGTCGAAGTAGTAAGTCACGGATTGAGTGCTGCGGCATTTGCGGCAGCTAAGATTTGTGAAAATAAGGAAATTAGAATAGAAGAAATAAAAAGTATTTGTTGGGGCTCTCACAAGAAGAGCACAAACTAAATAGAATAACACAATCAAGGAAAAAAAACAAAAAGTCCTGTAAAAATTCCGTTAGTTATTTACGTTTTTTTTTTGCGGCTTATTGGATAAACCTTTGAATCTATGCTTTGAATGTACTGAAAGAGGTAACTAGTAGCTTCGCGTGAATATAAACATTTTACAGTGTCAGGTTGAGGTCTAACGGACGCTGTATTCAAAGTCTTCGAATACCTCTTATAACTTTTTGTATATTCTTTAAAGAATGAGAGCTACTCAAATCCACTGTTAGATACACTCAGTAAAGTAGTAATCGTAATTATACAATTACTTACGAAATATTGCAAAACTATATATGCTTTTTGGCTTATTATTCGTTAAAATTTTGATACACATTATTTGATTATGCGCGATTTTGCGCAAACTATATCGAACATAAAAAAATAGACTAATATTATTTCATTCATATTAATTATTTTAGATGTTATTAACGCTGTGGGATAAACTGTAGAATCCATTTGAATTGTGCTTCCTTAATATTATTTTTTAATCGTAGTGTGCCACAAAATTGCAGTTTTTAAACTAGGTAGGTACTACTGCTAATAAAGGTAATAGGAAAACAAAACAACAAGTGACGGGTGAAATAATTTCTAAAGGCTCCATTCAAATAACATTCTTCACATTTGCAAACGAGGCTTGCTTCCTTATAAGTTCTAATAAGCATAATTCCGTAATTAGAATAACATTACACATGAATAATGAGAATATTACCGCTTTGACTGAGTTGGCGATGAGCGAGGCCGTCTTCCTGTAAGTCTTGGTGAGGTAATGCGCGAACCGTTCGTTCTCAGTCTCCTTGCTGCCCAGCTGCATGAACTCGCCCTGTACGAGGTCTGTCACCACCTGGAAATAGACAACATATCACTGTTGTATCTGATCATAATATTAAAGGCCTCGAGAATCTTATGAGGTGTTGTATGCTGAACTATAATGGCCGCAGTCAAAGCGAATAACGTACATTTTGCTTTTACGTACGTACCAGCCCGTCATACAATACAATGCAATGTACATTTTGCAAAATGTATATATGATTCAGAATCAAATCATATCTCCCACGGCTTGATCGACCGCCCATTATGTCACCCTATGTAAATTTTCTACATTTATATCTCTATTTTTTATGGTGTACATAATAAAGAGTATTCTATTCTATTCAATCTTGATCTAGCATATATCATCACCTAAGCAGTATGTACTATGACGAGCAAGGTGCTTCGTTATCGATTAGGTAGGTGTTGCATTTTACGAATGCGCCGTGTGACATTTGTATGATGGTGGTGCAAATTGAATAATGCAACAAGATTCATTAAAAAATAAGCAAAATTGAAGGGCATTCATGGATATTGAACTTTACCCGCAAGCCATAGCAAGGACAGACAAAGTTAATTAACAGACCCGTAATACATCAGTAATGTCTTGCACCTAACGTATAACTATGTTGCGCTACTTTTTGCAGACAATATGATAAAAGTAAACTGTTTGATAATAATTACTGAAAAACAATAAAAACTGTCAGCATCATTGCCCTTGACCACGTATTAGGATAATTGCAAGAACCTAGGTCGTTATGTTCCTAAGGTCGTTCGCACATCATACACGATGACTAGATTTTTTTAGGCAGGCAATGCAAATAAAATCTAAGGGAAATGTGATCTAATTGGGAAGAATTATTTGTACTTTATAGTTAACTAGCTTCTGCCCGCGACTTCGACCGCATGAAATTTCTTGTTCCCCCCACCCACCCCGTCCCATCGCATACTTCGTTTTCGCTTAGCGTTATTTCTTACTTTTTGGTCGGCTCGTATGAGTTCTGGCGTGACGGTACATAGCCTATAGCCTTCCTCAAGAATTAGGCTATCAATTGCAAAAAGATTTTTTCAAATCCGTTCCAGAGATTTACAAACAAACTCTTCAGATTTATTATTAGTAGTATATAGATTTCACGCAAGCAGTTGGTATTCAGAGCATACTTATACTATACTCTGTCCACTAGGTTATTCACTTTTTGACAGATGGAACTGGTTATTGTAGCAACGTAACACATCGAATAATGATTTTTTGCTGACGAATAAAAAATGATGCGGTTTCTATGCCTGTTTATTATTATTAAATACAATATCGTACAGGATAAATTTTTCATCACAAGTAGCGATACTATTTAAAATCCCCTCGTTATTGTGGCGGTTGAGTGTAACGCAGCACTCGACGCGTGTTTGTTGGTGTGCTTTACTCAGTTCATGCGGTACCCATTTTTCGAGCTTTTTCACTTTCCAGTTTGTTTCAAGTGAAATAAATTTGTTTTATCACTCACACCGAAGCCTGCCGCTAACTCTGACGTGGTTTGCGATGGATCCGCTTCCACGATCACTTTTAATTTTTCATGTCAACGGGGGTTCTCCGGCCGTCCACGGTGTTTGTTCTGTAGATCAAAATTTCCAGAACGAAAACGTTGGAACCAAAACCGTACCGTGTTTTCTTTTACAGTAGCTTCCCCATAGACATAATTAATCCTTCGAGCTGTTTCTGCAGCGCTAACGCCACGGTGAAACTCGTATTCGTAAATAACGCGATATTTTAAGTTTTCCATATTGTGAACAGAACGATGTCAAAGAAAAATCAAATAGCGCGAAAACAAATGAATCGCTAAATTGTTAACACAAATACACACACAAAAAAAAATGAATTTCTGCAAACGCCAGATATTTGAGAGCAATGTGGCCAGTTCCACAAAACACCTTCTTCTTTAAAAAAAAAAATAGGTATTTAAGGCCCACTTGCATGAGAAACTTAACTCTGAGTTAGTTGCTAACACGAGGTTAAATTGACAATATTGTATGACAAACTGTCAATTTAACTTCGTGTTAGCAACTAACTCTGAGTTAAGTTTTCACGCAAGTGGGCCTAAGATTGTTTAATTTATATATTTTCTTAATCTATGAGTGGATGCTAGATTTTTCTATACTGATTTCTAGACTGATTACTTATGACATAGTTTTAAGTAATTTTTTAACACAAGTTTTGTTTTATACTTTATGTATGTTAGTTTGTAAGTTATATGTCTATGGGCCATTTTGACTGAAATAAATGTTTTATTATTATTACGTAAATGATTATTTTCGATTTATTCATTTGAAGCGAATACCCATCACTTAGTACGATAGAATGTAGAAGGAAAACAAGTTTTTTTTTAATGTAAAAACTGATATATTTGCGGTATTATAATGTCTGTAAGAACTCATAAATAAGATAAGGCAGTTTACATATTTATTTTATTACGCATTTTAGAGCTAACTTTTACGTAATCAAGAACAGTTACGTTCTAAGGCAGCTGTCAAAAAGTGAACCACCTAGTGGACAGAGTATAATTGCTTACTTATTTTTATACAACAACTTATTTCTATTATTTTCATAAATTTTACAAGTTTTCGACATTCATGATATTTATCCAAACGATAATAGCACTCATTAGAGTGTAATTTGAATAGTGTCATTATTCAAATGCTATCATTATTCAAGTACTCAAATTCAAATACGAACGTCATCACGGCAAATATATCAAAATATTTCGAAACACTGAATTTATAATTTCCACAATGCTAATAGTCAGAGTTATAAATTCCACAGTTTTTTTTTTTAATGTAGCGTATAATGAATGGTTGCTCGTGCATTTCACTCTTTAGATTATTAAAACACTCAAAAGTTAATGCCATACTGCATAGACAACATTATAAAACTTCACAGTGAGATTTCAATACTTTTCGATCATGATCATAAATGGAGTAATTGCTTTATGGCGTTCCAGTAGGAGGATAAATAAATAAATAAATAAAAGTATTATTATAATAGAGCAAACATTTAAAATAAAATTCGTTCAACAAAATTATTTATGTTGCAAAACAAATAATTAGTGTTAGTTATAGTTGTTTATTGGGACGATTAAAATCATTGGAACATAGTGCACAGCATTATTACCATCGCACCTAAGAAGGCCGACAGGATGAATAGTTTTAATGAATATTCTAACCGAACATTCGACCCCAATTGAGCATGCGTGTGCGCACGAACACTCAAAAGGTTGTATTAAAGTAATGGTTGTGCTACTACTTGAGACTTTGTTTGGGAATAGCTCGATATAATGACGAAACGCAATACTAATGTTAGATGTAAACATTTTATTATATCAAGCACTTCGGCGTTTATTGTATGGTGCCACATTCAATAGTAGGAAACTAATAATTCCACTCAATTTTCATCACTAAACATCTTTGTCAGAATTTTTGAGGTAGTCTGTAGGATTTAATCATCCAAAAATAGGATAAGCAAAAAAAGGCATAAATGAACTGGTCTTGCTTAGTTGTACGCTATGATGCCTATGTAGAATAATATCCCTAATTTGGAGTTTTTGAGCCTTCAGTATCAATAGGCTTTGGAAGGGTCCTTCAAAGGCATCATTGAAATCTTATTGATATATTTTATTTTGTGAAGCTTCCTTACGTTTTGAATATGAGGCTTTTGGCTACTTTTTATTAGTGTATGTATTTTGTCTAGTTTTTTTTAAGGTGCGTCTTGTTTGTGCAGAATATTTTTTTTTTCTTTCTTTTTTTATATAAACATCAGCGGCAAACAAAACCGGGTACAAAACCGTTACAATAAAATAATGGGTAACATCTGAAATTCCTTCAACACTAGTGCACCGCCCCTTGAATATTAATTAGATCGATAAGACTTGCGTAACAGCTGTATAATGTCCAGTAACATAATGTTAAGGCACAGATTATATATTGCACAGATACTATGTATTGGTCGATCGGTCATCCATGATTAGTGCATCCGCAATGCGCAATGTTCGTTTATTAAGAAAACGAACTTAACTTTACTGAAAATTTTGAGTAAACCCACACGGGATCCGTGTACGAACAATTCATTTATGAAGCAATGAGGCAAGAAGTATAACAGTGCATACGTCAAAGCTGTATAATTATGCCTGAAGCGACGAAATCGAGCGAATACTATGTATTTGCGCCATCCTCCACTCAATTAATAAGCAGTAAAGGATATGCACAGATATTTCAAAGTAAGATAAGATCCGACATTTGCCATTGCTTGCACCATGATGCCTGTTCTAGATATTTGGCAGGCCGACCTAGTATCTAATGTGCTCTATAAAACAGTGACCCACCAAGATGATGGGCTATCGTTGCCAAACCTCATTTAGCTAGGAGCCTCGCGAATTTGTATAGTACCTAATGCGCGATAATGAAGTAGTTACCTGGCTGAGCACGAGTGTGACGTCATCGCTGCGCAAGCGAGCTATCATCATCGACGCCACGGCGAGGATGAAGTCGCCGGCCATCGCCACCTGGAAACAATGTTATGCAGATGTTAATTTCTGTAACTACATCTAAAAATACACATAAACAAGGAAAAGAAAATATAATAGATATATAAATATAATGTAACTTCCATCTAAAATAGATGGAGCCGGCGCCGGCGTTGCCGGACTACTAAAGAATCACCGATAAAAACTCAAAGATCAAGGATTCTCTTGCAGTCTTGACAACGTGGTGCTGATAATGAGATTATAACAACGTAACTTTATCAAACAAACAAACAACCAAACATTATTATCAACCTCATTTAGACATAAACCTCTCCTGCAATCTCCCATCAAAATGGTTTTCAATATTCCTTCTAACATTGACACATTGACAGAACTTCAGTGATCAATCAATCAACTCAGCCTATCGCAGTTCTATCCAGTATAGGCAGCAAGTTGCGCCACGACACTTTTATACGTACGCTTAATTAATAATAATTTAAACTATATCTACACACGTCGCGTGATTATCGTTTGAAACGTTCGTGTGCAGGGGAAAGTGAGTGACATTATCGCATATAGCATGTATTCATAATTATAATATTACTGCAACACACGCAGAGAAAACATATTGTTTGGGAAAACTTAAGGAGAAAATGAGTTATTAAATTACCGAGTTTTATGCCTGTTTAGTCAAATAATTTAGTGAATAAATAATCATACTTTTAATTGAAGCCAAAACATCATTTTGAGTAACAATAAACTGTAAAAACTTAGCACCTAACAACAATACTTATAGCTTTTTCCTACTCGTACGAGTAAATTATAGGTACATTTAAAATTCAACAATATTGTTTGAGTTTTCCTCCATAGCTGCTAATATCCTCTTGTGATAACAGTATGAATAAATACAATATTATCAAGTGTGATTCACATATTAAACCATCTATGTTACATATAATATTAGGTATTACATAAATACATGCTGGTCTAGTCACTAATCTTGTAATTTTCATTTTGGAACTTGGTTAACCGATTAAGTAATCTGAGCAGCAGTGACGAATGCCGAATAAACACTCATAAGAACTATTACGTTTTTCGTGGTGACGAATGTCACTGAACACAACAAATAGAGCTGCAAAACAGCATCATTGGCAACAAGCACAGCTGCTGTAAATAACATAGATTGTAATAAATGTATCGATGGCGCTCATTTCTCCAGTTGTTGGCAAGAATGTCGAGAAAGTTGTGATGCGGTGTTCGGTCGCATACTAATGGCAGCGCGGACGTTTCGCCGGCGGCGCGCGCGCTGCTTCCGAGTGTGGGCGCGCGGGACCTCGCAGCCGACGGAGACCGACCACAAACCGCCTCTCATTAAATCACTGGACACTTGTTAGCCTACATCCAGTTGCCAGGTTTAATACGCCGACTTACCCACTATATAGGACTATTCAATATAATTATGCAGCGTTGAATCGATGCAACAAATACAATTAAAAAAAATAAAGAGAATTTCGATCTTCAATACACACAATCAATCAACTAAATCATCACTTTAGATGGGTACCTATTACATACTCTACATTGAATACTGCTCACTTATATGCAACAACAGTAAAATGGCTCATTACGGCTGAACAGTTTAATTACGTTGATCAATAGCAAGCACAGACTTCGATTTGGCTCATGCGAATTTCTTTTCTAATTATTGGTATTTAAAAACATAATATACGATCATAAAGCTTGTGAAACCGACTACGGACGCTAACGTTTTACCATCATTAATAAAAAAATGGGTTTGGTTGATTACAATTTCATTTGGTTAAAATACTTCTTTAATCAATGTTTAATAGATACTATATAATAAATTAACAATAATATTCTGATATAATTGAAATTGCTTCAAATCTTGTAAGATGCTTCGAAAAATAAATTGAAAACTGGCAACTATTAATAATACAACAGACTGTACCGAAAAAATTGTTTGTTTATAAAATCTAAACTTGCTTTGGGAACGCCTATATTGGCATACCTAATTATAATTGGCGAATGTCCTTGACCACCCAATAATATTGGTCGCACAAGAGCTCATTGCCATCTAAGTGAAGGAAATCAAAAAATGTGAAAGTGGTCGGCTGATGACGCGATGCGTATTTCCATAAGGTGGTATGAATGAAGGCATCCGGCGACGGGTCCGGTTTGATGTCGATGACACACAAATATCACAATCAAATGTTAGTTAATTAAATATCGATGTAATTAGGTACCCATAACTATTTGTACTGACATACGCACGTGACTGAATTAATGTGGGACTTATAAATAAAATTCGTCTCGTTCTATTTCCAAAACAAACATTTTTAGCAGCGTTTTTAAGATTGAAAGACTGATCGCTGTGATCGCACATTGTAACCTGACGTTACTTTTGGATTATAAATTGAAACCAGTGTTTTTTTAATTGATAACACTAAAATTATACTTTAGAGCTTAAAACTATTTAAGTAATCTTTTCGATAGATGCAAAAACCTTTTATTGGGTACTATTCAAATATTAGTCGGAATTTTCACCTATTACGTGCACACCCATGCACCATGGGAATGTTGGGAGTAATTTTACGTAACGTTAAGATGTAACTGTGACTTGTTGGGCGGAAAAGGGACGGACCGTTCAGGCGTTTTCAAAATTAAATTACTTACCGTAATTATCACTAGCTAATCAGTAATTTTTTAATCCTCAGGAATAGAATTAATTCAAAGTACAATTTTAATTTCATCTAATTTTGTCTACTTTTATTAAATTAATATATATGTGTATGATTGTACGTGTAACCACTAGTATAGACCGATAACTTGTATGTGTGGTACAAACTGTAAATATAAGTTGGTTATTAATAAATAAATAAATTATATAAAATATGTGGCAGAGGATAAATTTAAACGTTTCGAAACAATTATTTATTTCCTGTCGAATTTACTAGTTGATTGCAGTATCATTGCATTTATTCGTGCGTTTGAAGGTAAACATAAATATACTTTTCAGAGGACCACATAATAAAATTAGGATTTGGTTATTAGATTACTTTAATAAGACTAGTTTATACGCTATATGATTTTATAATAAATGATGTAAAGTGTAGATCAGTAACATAAGCAACGGGACTACATACGGGAGTGGCCGCGCGTATCGTACGCGCTTGGTTGCGCAAATCGGTGCACGCGTTAGCACACTTTCTGTACGCTAACCGGGCTAAAAACGCATCCATTACGTGCGCGAGCCGGACCGCCACAAGTGCATTGACGATACGCTCGCGATGTGTCGTGACACTCACATCCGTGAACCAGTTTCATGTTTCATTAATTACAGGAAAAATTTAGCAGCCCAGAATGGGTACAGGAAAAAGCACTACGCTCTTTTTACAATTTCAATGTAGCCTGTAGGTTCATGTTCAATGATCACATTGCGCGCCGCATTTTCTGAGAAAATGATTGGCATACATGCAAAAATATATGCAACTCCCATGATAAGAGTGAAAGGCTTTCACAAGAACGTGTTGAAAGTCTGCCCAACGTGAGCCACATGAATAATTTACCAGAAAAATCTCTACGATTTCACGCCAACTTAATTCCGAATGCGTTGTAGTTTCTATTCTGTAATTCATTTACACCCATACATTGTAATGCAAGTTCGCACCTCACATGAATTACTAAACTATTGAACACTTGATATTGTTCTCATGTTCCTGAAAGTACGAGATTCCAGCGATAAAGTGGCCGCAGTAGTAACTGCTTTCAATCTGAATATTCTAGGGTCGAATGCAAAATTTATAATATTAAATCCCTTTTCAAGGCGACTCGGTGTCAGTCACCCCGGTAACAATAAAACTTTTCCTCATTGGATGCAAAAAATAAATAAAGCCATTTACTTCGTGCTGAAAAAGTTTCCGCATTTTCATAACTCGTAAATGAAGCGGTCCATATAGGGAATCGTATCATCAGCGGGGAATACCGTGACAGATAAGGTTAAAGATAGTTTCATCAATATTTATTAAACGCGGAACTCGTCGCCATGTACAATTTACTTTTTACTTTGAGGGTAGCAATTGTCCTGCGCGACAGCCGAAGGCCGTCATCAGCGTCTGTCGAATAATTGCGACATGATTTCTTGAAGCGGATCTCGTATAACTGGATGTATGCAGTCGGCTGCATTTCGCAAGGCAGCCTTGACAGTGGGCAGGTGGTGGTGGCGATGGCGGCGGCCGGCGGACGGAAGGTGAATGTGGCGGGATCTATGTCACGCGGCCGGCCTTGACTCCCCCCTCATCCTTCTCACAACACCAGCCATTTGGAGATCGGCTACCGAAACAGCCGCGTCGCGTAACGTTCCGTAACCCGACTCTATCCGTTTTGTACCATTCAACTGAAATTAATAAATGCGTCTCTAAAGACATCGAAGTCCCAGATAAGTTTTTATTACTAGTAACATAGAAGTCACACTTGTTTTCCATGACAGATAAGTCTAGTGAGTGATACGACTACCCAGGGAAGGTGGTACTTAGGTGGTTTGAGTACAATATATTATGAAACTGAAAATCAAAGACGACGTAACTATGTAAACGTAAATTCCTATATTATGAGCCCACAGTTTAATAACATACAACGACTTATTATTAAGATAAATCTAAGTTAGTACGCTAGCAATCAACGTGATCGATACACGTTCGTATTACAGGTGTTCGAGGTATTTCGTATCGAGTGAGTGGAAGGTCCGCCGGTTTCGACACCGGCGGCCATCTAGTGGTCGTGGCGATCAGTGGTCGTCGGGTGGGCCATCGTTTCAACATACGTCGGATTGTGGGCACGTGTATCCGTCAAAAACCGGTTTTTGTAATAATGGCTAACTGTGTAATCTGCGTGTCATCAAAGGCACCGTAATTGTAAAGGACGTGATAATTGACTGTTGCTAAAAGTAATGTGTCATTTACCAGCATCTCTTCATACACTCAATTACAGAGCTATCATATAATACATTTTATACAAGACATCTATTAAGACTTAAATTATGGAGAAATGTCCTTGATTTACCGGTTTAATCTGGCATTTCGTTGTACCCAACACTAGAGTTAGTTTAGTAATTCCACTTAGACGTGTACCACACAATTCTTCCTACGTATACTCTGTCAATAAGCCAAAGTAAACTCTACACTCAAAGATATGGGGATAAACGCTGTGACCTTGACTCAGAACCATCAAGGCTGTTGGCTCTCGTACTGGGCTATACACTTGTTTGAAAATAAATCATTAACTAATAAATAAAAATTGCATCATTCTTTTCTCTAGTACCTACTACGTTGTTTATAAAGTTGTATTTGCTTTGTTTCGCTTAGGCTTGAAATAATGGAATTGCCTAAACATCGGCATAAAGGCCTAATCATGAGACTGTTGGGTTCGTTGCGCGCGGGCCGCGGCGTGGTCGCGCGTCCGACCTACATCCCCCCGCACCTACTTACGACTCCCCGCAAACTACAGTTACAAAGACCAGTTTTTACTTTACACTCTTTAATACACACCGCGGTAGGTCACTTAAGGAAAGTGTTGGACGATTTTGCTTTCAACGGATCATTCGGTCATAATATCAATTTAAAGAAAGTAATAGTTCACTGACTTTTGAATCATGTAAATTAATTTAATAATATTGTAGATATAAAAACAAGTCTCATACGACGGCGTCTAGACTGCGTTTGACCGCGTAACGTATGTAAATAGTGTAGCGAGTGAGCAGTGAGCGTTGTCACTGCAGGTGCGCCGCGCTCTACGAAAGACATCAACGCGTGTCCTGCGATATGGATTTTATTTAACCACCTACATTTTATATACGTAACTCTTATCTGAATATAATAAATTATATAATGATAAATGAATAAATTATAAATAGAATTAGATGTAATTATATTTATAATTTATAAATTAATTTGTTTATGACGATACAACTTAATTCAATTTCGATGATGACATTCTTATAAATATTTCTACATTCCTACGTGATTTATGTGTGAAACATTGTCATTTCAAATCAATGCCTACAAATGCACAGTAAATCAAAAGAATTGGACAGCGGCATCTCCGAGCATCTTATTATTGGGAAATATTAACTGGAACCAATACCTTACAACACCGAATATGAGGAAATTTCTTGACACAAAAGTTAAGATAAAACAAAAATAAATTACATAATCGACCTTATCTTACAAAGGCAATAAGAAATTGGGGATAAAAAACTTGCATTGAAAACATTGTTTTATTTCTCAGTTGGTTATGAAAAATACTTGTCACACGAAAAAACTGAGATGCAGCTTTTAAGAATTATGAACTCAAGTTGACTGACCTTTGTTTAGTACCTATCTTAATAGCAGGAGATGAGATAAATGCATAAATTATTCATGAAGACTATACCTTCCGTTTCTTTGTAGGTTTAATTATCGTTAAATTTGAATTCGTGACATTTCTGTAAGTGCTGTCATTATGTTGGAATATCACCTCACGTTTACTTCCTTAACAATTTACTTGACAAAGAGACAACTGAAGTAACAACGTATTCTTCTTTCTACGAAAATTCAATTTATATTTTTTTTGTTTAAGGTTTTAGTTCTGATGGAAGATAAGAATTTTGCACGATGTGCACGATTGAATTGCTAATCAATTAATTGACCCCGAAACATAAGGTTTTATTGAATTACTATATTCTGCGAGGTCGGAGTACCTATTTTGGTATTAAGACGGCGTACCTACAAACAGAAAATATTCGTCGGAACAAAGACGTGTTGGATACATCTGTTTCCGAAAAAAGAGTACCACTTTAGAAAATGTGTTGAAGTTATGTGGTACGTAGACTACGTAGTGCTTTTTATTGTCAAGTTTGCCATTAGCCTATTTTCCATCTTTCAAAAAAATTCGCTACGTTAATACACAAAGGCCACTATTACAGAAGCCATTAATCGCCCTACACATTAAAGGCAATTATAGGACTGTACTGTGTTATGCATGGAACCTTTACTCGGTTTAAAAATGTAATAATATGAGAAATGACTACGTGAATGTTTTATGACATGCGATGATTTACAAGTACAACTTTATTTAAATGTTTAAATTAAGTAATAACCACCTTCAATATTGATTGGTAAGATCATTTAATTAATCTTCGTATATATAAAAAACATTTTTTGTTCGTTAGTCTCGCTAAAACTCAAAAACGGCTTAACCGATTTGAATAACTTTTGTTTTGTTCGCATTAGTAAAGAAAATAAAAGATAAAGCAACGCATGCCGAGCATTAGCTAGTCTTTTATATAAATCAATATCAATTGCCAATCATTTTTGTCCGCGCATCACTTCTAAGCGGGTGCACCTATTTGGCTAATTATTTGTTGCGTTTGTAATTGTCAGGACAAAGTTTAAATGAAAGAAAATTTTCGGAAAATTCACCGGGAAAGTCGGAAATTTCGATGCTATTTTTGTATGAAATTCACCCCGGGCGACGCCGGGCACGAACAGCTTGTATGTTCATAAAGCAATTATGATGTTAACTTGACGTCCTTAGATTAACTAGTTATACGTAGCAGACGATTCATGAATTTTATTAGATGCACACCTACAACATTATGGACACTTAATATGTTAAATACAACGTCCAATTGAAAGAATTGTAAACCTGAAAAGTGGTCATTGTACTCATCAGTATGAACAACTTTTACAATGGGACCAAAAGAGCTGTTCCATACATTTTGGGGTTTATTTATAAACGTTGCTTATACCCATACATTGTTGGTGCTTAAACGGCTCTTAAATTTAATCGACGTTTAATAAAGAGGTAAATGTTCACGTAACTAGACAAAATGTAGGAACAAATGATTATTTCTTTCGAGATTTCAGTTTGGGTCCCATAATGGTTTATAATTATGAGTACAATTTCTCCTTTTCAGGTTCAGTTATTTCAAGTACACCTTGGATAACATATTTTATTTAGATGTTGATTTCGTATATATAATCATTAGAATACCTACTATGTCGGAAGAATAAACTAGGTTCATAGTTTTGTCTGATGCAGAAAGCATTCAGCAAATTTATATACAAGCACACCACACAATATCCGTACCTTTATATTTTTGCCGGAAATTAATTAGACATTTTATATCTACATTAATACAATAATTATGTTAAATGCTTCGTGTTGAAGAATTCAAAGTAATTTCGTATTACAGTAAGTGAAAGGTTTTCATGTTCCAAGTAACAAGATCTCCAAATTTTTATAGGAAATTTCTTTATCCTCGAATTAATTTCTTGAGGAAAATCAGTTCGAATGATACTTGTAACATTTTGAATAAAAGCCCATTTGAAGTCAAGGAAGTAGTTTTGTTCCTTTGTTCATCGAAAAGGAAAAGCATAATTTTTTCGTTTTGCTTATTGAGAGGGTCGGCTTTGTGAGAGCAACTTGCATTGTGTGCCCATTAGCAATGCCAATAAAGCACACGACCAGTTTCCTTTGCATATTTACTAATGGCAATTTCTAACTTCACATGGACGGAATGCAGCTTGACCTTCGTAAAGCCTATGGAAACTAGATTTCCACAATATGATAGTCTCCATTACGTAGAAGGGATTACGATTATATTTCATGTTACAAGGACGAGACTGTATGTATGTTGTACAGGTATAGTCTAGGTATTTAATACTCTGATTCTCATTAACAAAGTATGCATGTCCTGCTATTATTTACGTAATTTGTAATTAATACATGTTTTGTAGTACCGTAATTTTGTAGTACAGTAATGATCTTTTTTTCTAACATAGACCGTAAATCGGAAAGATCGATAGAAATAAAGTCAATACTTGTAGCATATGATTTCATCTAGTATCGATAATCGAGTGAATGTTACGCTAGTACACATTGGAACACCTGACATCCGCTGATGTTGATAGATGACGAAATTGAATTGAGCCCCGGGTCCCGCGCCCCGCGCCTTCCTCCCCGGTGAAAGCTACTAGAGACCCCGCGCCCCAAAGCCCGCGTCGACACAAGTCCTTCCAACAACATTTCGTCGATCAACTAATAATTTATATTTAGAAAGCAATCCGATTTATTCGAGTTCAAAGCGAACGATTCTAAATTTGACCTCGCTGATTTACTTACTACTAGCTGTGTCCCGCGGCTTCACCCGTATAAGTCTCGATCTTGTGGGAAAATCGAGAGATAAAGAGTATCCTATGTTCTAATCCAGGTCATGGCCTACCCATGTGCCAAATTTCATCCAAATCCGTTCAGCCGTTTTAGAATGAAAACGTAACAAACAAACATACAAAAAATTAAATCTTTTCTATTTATTAGTTTAGATCTATCTATTTCTGAATTTCTTAATCACATAGAGTATATGAATAACATTCAAATTTGACCTCGCCAGTTTTCTTGGATTCTATTAATAACAAAATATGTGACAAATGCTTTAAACTAATTTACATTATAAAAATGCCTTTGAAAATCAATTCAAGTGGTTTGAACTTTTAAACAGGGTGTTAAGTTAAACGAGGGACATACTTTAAGGAAGTGTAGTACCGTACTCATGAAAATGAACAACTTTTGCTAGACCAACTCTGAAATATGAGAAATGATATGAAAATAACTAAATAAGATAGTTTAGCTTAAGCTAATTTTTAAATATTTTATATTGTAATCTGTGGAGAACGTAGTGGGTAGCATAATTATTTAAAATAGTATATTTAAGATATTATGACTGTTGTTATTGTGCTACTGTTTGTTTTTCCTTAAATAAATAAATAAAAGATTAATTTAATTCGATTATCGAACTCCAAAATCAGCTATATCAAATAGTATGGTAATGTCAGATAGTCAATACAAACCGTTGTTGCATCAGACTACGGGTTTGGGCGCAGGTGAGATTACAGAGAGACAGGTATCGCCGCCGCCGCACGACAAATCTGTCGAATGTTATTATATTACCACGAGGGCCCCACCTACGTAGGTAGTACATTATATTACAAATGTCACACAAGCAGGCTACCATAGGTCTTACCCAGACATTTTGGTATGTCCAACATTTTTACATAAATTCCAAGCGCGTACGCTCTGCATTTAAACTCGTCATTCCATAGCACAGCTCAGACAAGGTGAACAATAAGGTCCGCGACATATTCTGAACAATGGTCGCAGATACGATAGGAATCGGAAATTCACTACTGACGTTGTTGAAGACTCCTACCTATTGTCGTACAACACTATACAATACCATTCTTTTATAGAGCAGGAATACATACATATTTGAAACGCACCGCGGTTGCAGCGGTCGTTGACCGAATAAGGTCCTTTGTCGAAAAGCTATTCGATTGCATAATAGTCTTAAATCCTTAATCGTAATACCCATTGACACACAGAGGCCGCAATCAAACGAATTATAAGAGATTTTGTCCACGTAACAGCAATGTAAACATTCCACATCCGTGCACAGCAACATGGTCGTAAATGAGTTAAATACAAACAGACGCGCCCTGTTACCATGATACCATATTTACATAAAACGTATGCATACATACGTATATGGTAGGTAAGTTCAGACGGTACTAACACCAACATTTGGCTGTTTGAATTATATAACTCAAATACAGATTATTAGATCCCAAATTAGTATTAGCGAACTGTGACAACATCCGCTAGTGCCCACCTAACGAGACAACGGGTTAAATGAACTTGGGTACCTACTGAAGATCATAAAAGAAAAAAAGGAAAGAAAGAAAATACGTTTATCACAAATTATTTTCATAGAGACTTATTTCAGAAGTTTGTTTTGAAGTATTGTTTGAAATAAATTACAAAATAACTACGATTATACTATAACTTCATTATTTTATTTAATCGATCCGATTCTAATGATGTTAAAATTATACACATTAATTATTTAATTCCATCATTTAGCGTCATACTACTTGAGTCTCGAGGTCGCGATATCGATCGAGACACAATAGATAATCATTGTGTCGCATTACGCGGGATTCATCAAGAGGTTAATATAAAAAATGACAATAATGAATTCGGACTATAAAATCCGTGAATAAAAGGCAAAGGTCGTGCCGACCTAAATTGCACAACCTTCATCGTTTAATGGGACATTCTCGCCATCATGCCATTAGATGAAGAACACAACGTACGATTAAATGCATTGTAGATTCATAAAACGTTTCACACTGAAGATTACACCGCCGGAAGATGTAATCGCAGGATAGGCATTTGTTCGTGAAGGACGAAGGCAAACGCAATCTGCTTACAAGTAGATATTAACAGATAACCAGTAATGTACAATGAAATAAAAGCATTCAGCACCCGTAGCTAACACGAGATTCGAAGCAATAACTAAATCGAGTTAAATGCTTTGTTCTACACTAATTTCTATTCAAATCACATCGATTCTTTGTTAAGACATCTCGACCATAAGGAACTATGCAGGAATATATTTCTATAATACAAAGATTTCAAACCATAGGACGAAATTCAAAACCTATACTAATATTGGTTGTTATGTTGTGACAATACTTACGAAAATTGCCTTGACCAATCTAACAGCTATAATAGCTTCAACAAATATATTCATTTAAAGAGGGAAATATTGCACAATGACCGTGTCACAAACGTCATTCAACGCGCCGAGCTTCTGTTTACGGCCATTCAATACTCTGAATACACATAACAAGATAACAATGATTTGTGGAAATTATCTGATAACGTGGACCATATACCTACTTTATAAACATATGTAAAGATAAAAATACTATGATTTATAACGTTTATTAATAGAAGGTTTATGAAAAAGGTAGGTTAATGATACTGAATTTATTATCGACACACATTAAGTTATAGGTACTACAAACAGTTAATTATAAAATACTAGCTGACCTAGCAGACGTTGTCCATCCTGTCCAAATATCAATAGTTCAGACAAAAATATTATAGAAAATAGTAAGTTCCGTTTTTTCCTGAATTTGAAACTTTTCCGGGAATAATTTCCATTTTTTTATGTCCTTATAAACATAATTAGGTCTATTACGAACATTTTAAAACAAAACATAGCCACATCGGTCCAGTCGTTCTCAAGTGATGCGCTTACCAACGAACAGCATTTAATTTTTATTTATATAGAGGTTTGACTGTCAATTTTTAATTATGAATGTAAAATACTCCAGAGTTATCAAAAAAAAAAGCCGGTATCAACATTTTATTGGTGCGATGAGGCCGCGAGGTACTTTCACCGAGGGTCGCTCGCCTTTTGGCCCAGTGCGAGTAGGTGAGGCTTGTCTCACGCAGCCACTAACAACACGACTACTACGCAGCTCAATCGATGCTGCCTTATAGCTACGTCTCACCCATTCATAAAGTGAAAGAATAGCCGTACACATGATAGCAATCATTATTTTGATTATCCCGTCGACGCAGATGTCTCGGACTACTTCCCACAGATTATATTCATATTATATGTTTAGGGCAACAACCTGGACTTGGTGAAGTTTATTAAATTTGGTATAACACAAAGTGGGTCAAGCCGAGAACAGGTTTACTTAAGTGTGTATATTCATTGATTGAATTATAAAACGAGTGTTTATCTAAACATAGAAACCACCAACTAGAATAAAGTAAAATATTGTTCTACGGTTCTGTACATTTAATTAAGCTAAGATCACCTTAGGTTCTTTGCTCAACTGTTAAATAAGATAGTCTTTAATCTATAAATAAAATATCATTGGAATGGATTTTTCAAACGTGATTTATTGAATAATTACAAGCAGGTCATCCCAAAACCAGCTTTCTACAGTCACGTTGAAAACGAAATTGAATATGACGAACGTATCTACGAAGTTCAATATTTGCACAACAAATGGGTAAATAATGTGTGCCGACTTAAAGCTTACACTAATATTGCTAGAGACAACACGCGTTTAATTTTTTTGACTGGTATGTCGGTACTAAAACTATGCTATTATTAATGGTTCACTGAAAACGGGCGAGACCGTAGAATATTGAAATATTGAATTCACATATTCATTGAAAGTTGGGTTATGATTTTACCTTGACAATATCTATTTATATATACGTGAGTGGTTTTTAGAATACGATTTAATGGAACGCGTAATGAATAGCGTGAATCGTGATCTTAACCCAGATTTTGCTGACAAGCAGCTAACCAAAACTCAATACGATTGTACGTAGTCGCTCGAATGTATTCTTTATCCACGGTTAGTAAAAATGACTGTTGGTATACAGGGAGGCAGGGACATCGACGCACAAACTGTAACCATGGTTTCAGAACATGATTCTAGAACCGCGTAGCATAGAAATTTTTCGTAGGTTATAAAAAAATATCTGTTGTTTCATAGAAAAGTGATATACTCGTACTGTCAAAATGTATGGCACAGCAATTTTTTTTTAAATGGCCGACGAAAAATTTCAGCTTAAGCAAATGGTTAAGTGGTTCGCGAAATGGCTACTAAAAAATAAAACGAATGAAATGGCACTATTAATCAATATTTATAGTGACGCACGTAATCGATCAGGAATTCGGCACCGCCTTAGCAACAGACATAATGACAGACAACACACAACCGCTCCTTATTTATGTACTTAGCCCATTTGCACTTTCCATTCGGCTCGTGATCGAGAAGACATGGCACACATATTAATCAGTGTTCGGTTTATCCCAATACAATAGGCTACCTACTAACATAGAGCAGAACTAGTACTACTTATTCGTTCTATTTACAGTATCGTATACAATGACAAGTTTATATGTTAGGTACTTCAAATCGGCATGCAACAGGTCTGTCAAGCATTAAAATAATCATCTTAATAATGACTGATTGTATATTCACATCACGCTTGGAATTTCCTGATGAATTCGATTCTAAAGGCGTGATAAAATACAAATACCTCACTTGTTGAAAACTGTTTCAGTAATGCTTTTTGACTTTTGCCTGAATTTGGATATAGGAACCTAATTGAGGATTGCAACTTTTATTTATTTTCCAATATTTCTGACTGTTCAAACCTGTTAAAATTCTTAAGTTGGGTCGTCATAACACTTTTACACATTTGGCGTTATGTTATTAGTCAAAGTGAATTCTAAATATAATCTGAATACCCACGTTTAATTCATCGCAAATATAATAAAACATGTTTGCAAAGTATGTATAAAATCACAAATATGATAGATGTGGTAAGCAATCCCTTGTGTATACTAATTAAGTTAATTTAAATGTACACACACGTAGTTACGACAGACTTTGCGTCAATCTACATAAGATAACCACAAGATCGCTGTCATAAGACGATCACTTCCATAAATATAGATTCATTCGTATTCTATAGGAACAATTCTGAAGACATGCCTAAGTGCTATTTTTATACACTTAAGCACTCTTATGGCTACATTACATACAACCATAAATGTTGGATAACGATAAATCTATTGTCTTGAGAATAAGCGCTTGCGTGTCGCTTTAAAGCGATTTCTGTAAAATATCCTCAACACGTTACTAGTTATTTATGACACTAGTGCGGTAAGTTGGTTTTTACAAACGAGTAGACGAATGTAAGCCCGAGACGAAGTTGAGGGCTTACCATAGTCACGAGTTTGTAAATACTAATTTCCGCACGTGTGTCATACAACGTTTTTCAACACATTTACGAGAAAACAGTACAATAATATCGGATTCCTCGCTGGAATATTATTTTGATTTTAAATATCAGTCGGAAAGTCGCAACAATCTTTGACGTTTCCAATATGAAATTGGCGCGAATTTGCAAATGGCGCCACGTACGCGTGGTGAAAATTAGAACTACATATTTCGTCTCATTTTCTCTTTAGTATTAAAGTGAGACAAACACATTGAGCAAAAGCGCTTCCAAGGAGGTTCGATTATTCAGCTTATTTATTCTCGTAATGTGAAACTCCTTGGTGGAATTCTTATATATCTTTTATGGAAATTATATATAAACCGTAAAGGATACGCACGGCGTTATACAACCGAGTATGCGGTAAAATAGGTACTTAGGTGTGAGTACCTATTTTACCGCACGTTCCGTTGTAAGGTGCGTAATTTTTAACTTTCGAACAATGTATACAAGCAACGTAAATGCATTTTTTGAGCAAATGTGTTGAAAACAATATTAACTGCCCTGCTCAGGAGATGGATTGAAGTTGAATGTCACGGAGAAATAACGTTACAAAGAAAAATCCAACCGTATATTCTCAAACTGTACGTTCGATTGAATTAACGCTTAGGATACCCTATTACAATTATTTAATGAGAGCTTTGTCTATGTAATCTTTTTGTTTTTGGTAATTTAGAATTTAATAAATAACGAAATAAAGGTGATAATCGAATAAGAATATGGTCTGTATAATCTACACTTATTATGATATCAAATGTCATAGAAATTCGTTTTTAACCATTTTGAATATTCATTAAAGATAAAGCTACTAATCGAACTAAAGCAACTACATAACTATTGTATTACTAAAACTTGGGAACAAGACGTAAGTTTCTTGTTGGTAGGTGCGGCATTAAAAGTTAAGAAATAGAGAAAAAGGTATTTGCCTCTTTACACACAGCTAGCGTATCTGGCACAATCTCAGAGCTATGTTGACAATACCGATGAATAAATTTAGAAAAAATACCTTCTTGTGATTCCAGAGCACGTTGACGGAGGGTTTCCCGCGGCGGAAATCGCTCTGGTCAATGACGTCATCGTGTATGAGCGACGCCGAGTGGATCATCTCGCTGATCATCGCCACTTGCCGCTGTGACGGCTGCAATGCACTGCGCCACAACATTGCACATTAACATATTGGATGTTACATACATTCCCAAAGATTATGGTGTGAATTAATAGTTTAGTCAATGTCATGGCAGAAAACTGCCACTTGGCTGAAAACTAAGTACTAGAAATAAAGGTAAGCATTCAGCAGTAAAGGAATCCCTTTGCTCCACAGTATGACGAAAACAAAGGGCTGTATGGGACGGATCGATTTTGTCGATTATCTAAACTCATGTGACGTGACATATCTAACTCTATATGTAATCTTACATACAGAGTTAAATTTGTCACGAAAAAAAAATTAAGAAAGAAAAGAAGCAGAAGAAGAAGAAGAAGCTTTAAAACACATCTTTATGAAACAATGTAACTAAACCAACTTTACTCAAACAGTGTCTTTAGATCTTTCAACGGTTTGACGTGGTTGATCAAACTATGGACAGATGTATACCAAACACGTTTTGCTAATAAAAAGCTGATCGTTAAGTTTTTCCAACTAGTTTTACGTGAATGTAATACTTCAGACAATATGTAATGTTTCACGCTCTTCGAATCAGTAGTGACGTGGAATATTGGACATAAGGTCCATAATTTATAACTTTGACGAGAATAATAGAAACAAGTTGCAGAAGCTTACGACTTGAGACTGTATTGGTAAAGAGAAATCTAGTCTGTGATTTAAAGTTTATTCAGTACATTCACATAATATAACAAGAAACTATCAATTGTATTGTTTTATTTTACTGCATCTATGTATACATTTATAAATTAATGTCGCTTTCCGTGTCTGTCTTTGTGAAAGCATTGTTCTTCTGAACTACACAATTGATCATCTGATCATTTAGAAAAATTACTCTGGAAGGTTTATGCGTAAAACACAATAATATTAAATTTACATGTAATAAAAAAATCATGATGTTTTGACAAGTCTTATAAACCGTGCGAAGCAACAGACAATAAATGGCTTTATTGAATTCGTCGAAATTAATCGAAACAAAAATGAATTCAAATCATGCTCTACCGGCGAAAAACTAGACTCATACAATGACAATACAATGAAAAACAAAATAATTACTCAGTACCTAACAAATATGAACAAAAAGTACCTAATGCGTATTGCCTTCGTGGTTACGAGTAAAACAGGAGCGTTGCACCGTTAGCCATGAATGCACCCGAACCGGATAATTACGTATGTTAAAACTACTCAACCGAGATTTTGTTACAACATTTACTTACATACGTTAACTGACATGGAACTAGTGTCAATTGTAACTTGAATACAATATTGCTTTTTGTTTTATTATTTATTGCAAATAACCGTCTGTTTCTAAGAATATGATGCTTCTTACGTCTATGATTTTCAGTATTATACAATTTCAGTATAGAATGGTCACCTGATAAAGAAGCTCTTCCGAAATTGTATTAAAAATAGATTATAAATACTGAACTTAGAATCATGCTGCTAAGCTTATGATTGATGTTCAGAGTCAGAAACAGCAACTTATCTTTTTAGAATGTAAACCTTTAGCTGTAACGCTATTCAAGAGAAATTACTGACTGTTCAGAGACCACATTTAAGATTTATACTAGTAATAAACACTTTGCCTTTATATTTCTTTTATTATTTGACCTGTGAACAACTTTTAAAATTAAAATATCACGTTCTTGATATTTATCGTTTTAATGAGTAAGAAAAATAATAAAGACAGCTATTGCATCAATAAGTTAGAAAAGCCTTGGTTAGCGGTTTGGTTGCGCTTGCGCATACCACGCGATGTGCGAGATAGTTCGTCTGAAGGTTTCGGAAGACGTGTAGTAGATAACACACCTTCACCCACCCATACCTACTATATACACTATGTAGGTATACATTAAACAATCTTTTATTTTTTAATTTAGGTTGGTATTTTTTATTCGTGTCCAGGTATCTTGTAACTATTAATTACCTCTCTTAGCTAGATCACGGTCAGCTGATTATTATTCGTAGGTAAATTTATCGATCAGTAGTTCGCGTTGCGTGTTAAAATATTTAACATTTATTCTCATCATGTAAGGGCGGATCGCGGCAAACCACAGGAAGCACGTGAACTCAATGCCTGAATAGGATATTTACTATTTATTTATTGTAATTATTTGCACTGAATGCAAAAATAGGACTGTTTTTAGAAGTCCAGATTTTCCTTAAGATAGAAATATATTCCTACACGTCTTCTCGTCACGACTTATGTGAGACAGACATAGGAAAACCAACAAAAAGTCAACCCTTTTTATTTTTATTTAATTTACAAGTAAGTAAGCATGTTCTTCAACAATTGTTTGAGTTTAAGCTTATAATAAACCACAAAGAATATAATAGCACGTTTGTTTTCAAGAACAATGAAGTGCATACCCATTATTATGCAATTATAATGTTACTGATTAGAATAATACACTAAGAATCAGACTAGTTGTTATTATAAAGAGAATCTACTACGTTATAATCTTCTTCAATATAATTATATCCGACCGTTGAGTAAAACCTTCGATTTAATGCAATAAATGGTCTCGCGATATGTGACGACATAAAGACCTTTGAAAAATCGTTTGTTCAAGGTCCTCGGCGAGACATTGAACTATGGAGCGTACGGTCTGATGACCGAACGCAATCCCAAAGTGTTGGCAAACAGATACTGTTAGGCAACAAGTTCAATGAATTAAGCGAAAGGCTAGGAAATAAAAGTTTAGATATCAGATACGGTCAGACTTCCACTTTACAAACAATAGTTCGTTTCGTCTTGTTTAACATTTCTGATATAGAACAGACTTCATAGATTATTTCAGATCCTAAACGTAAAATGTTCCCTTTAAACACCTCGTGCGCAAGTAGTAATGAGAATAATTTTGGCAAAAGCTGGTATCATATTATTGTTATAGACTGCCTTTTCGCCACATTAACACTGAATACTATGCCGATGTACATAACTCCTGGCGATGGGGTTGGTCTTCATTTTTAACGTCAATTATACTGTGGGACACTTTTGCACTTTGACTCTCATAATTCCAAGTCCATCATTAAGATAAGACAAATTTTAATTATAATTTTTTCATTCAAGATTTAATTTGTACATAAAATAGGTGGCTAAATTAACATTGAAACAATAAATTTGAAGCACAACGTGATAAAACATTGTTTACGCTCATAATGCTTGTGGTTGTTATTACAAAGGAACATTGTGGGTTGACCCCAGACTTTTCTAACTTTCTTTACTTTCTTACCACTACGCGTGTTCGTGATGCAGCACATTGTTTCATAAAAGAATTTATTATTAGTTAGTAGCCTACAAATTATTTTAACAATGATACACAATAGATGAAATGATAATACATTTTAAGTTTTTTATTTCTAGAGACAACCGACTGTCACGTATTTTTGCAGTTATGATATAGCTATATATTTGTATATCCAAGATCATTGTCCTTAAACAAAATATTACAGAAGCACGTCTGCATGCCTTGACTCATAGTCGTGAATAAGATAAATGTATATTTCAAGAGCACATACCTGTTTTCTCCATAGACGTGGTAGTTGACGGCTCTCGCCATAAGTATCGCGACCATCGGCCTGAGCGCCTTGCCCTGGCCATCGAAGTAGTATGTGGCTATGGTGTTCAGTTCTGGTTGGTTGGTGTTACGCTCCAGCTCCTGTCGGGCAGAGGGGCTACAGTCGAGTTGGGATCACATCTAACAAAAATATCACAATAGTGAGATAATATTTAAACAAGAGAGCGCATACTGCATTTGATTTTATTTTAAATTCCATTCAACAACAGGGTTGTTCCAATATTATGTCTTAACACAATTATTTCGTTTAGTTCCTGATTAAAATATAAGGTTACCTACCTTTATTTGCCAAGTAGTCGACTATGACAGGCGAACAATAGAAAACATTTAAATTATTCAATGAAATCATGTTTCAAATTACATATGGGGCTCAAGTTTATAACAACATCAGATAACATTACGAGTACAGATAAGAAAACTGTAAGCAGTGCTATGCATCATGATGCGCAAGAGCATTTTCTGTTAGCTGTACAATAAGGTACCTACAGCATAACGCATACTAATAGGGAATATGTCTCGTGTAATAGCTTAATCTACCATCGTCACGCTGATAAATATCTCTAGGTTAAAATATGAACTAGAATTGAAGAACAAGATAACCGACTGAACCAGCACTGTGCATTGATATTGATATACTGTCATACAGATTACGATAATTTCTTACATAAATTGTACACTTTCTTGACGCTAATATTAGATTTCAAGAAACCGTATAGGTTTTATTGACAATTTCACTACGTAGACATATGAGTCATCTGATAAAGTGAGACATTTCTCTTTCTTTCACTTTCTATATTCACTAAATATCATAAACCTGCTAATAAGCGCACATTTATACATTCCAACCAATGTCCCAACTAATATAATGAAGCATAATTACATGTGCTACGCGTTCGTAGCAGTTGCTACGAATTTTATTTAAACATTCCATTGACCATTTATTAAGAATGTGTGTCATATTTTATCAGTCAATTGCTCTATTTTCTTATTAGTAATCTCTCAAAATACGTATAACTTAGATCGTGAACATCATAATTATAGTATTTCGCATATTAGCTGGAACTTACAAGGATAAGCTAAGAACGAATTCTTGTCGTACGAAATGGTTGATTATGCGCCGTATCTATTAAAAGAGAATCAGACTTCTTCTGACATATTAACTAAATTATTTAAATAAATATGTTTTGAAGTAGTTTGCGTACAAAAGAATGTTATAAAATACGTAATTAGCATTTTCAAATACCCATAACTAATAAGTCTTCTAGCCTGACTACGACGCTCTTTATGTGAGTCTAATTACTGTCTAAATGACAATTGCAACAATAAAACAAATGAAACCTAATTGCGTTCATTAGCTAATGGTGAACATTACAAAAAATAAACATCTAATACCTGGAAAACATAATGAGAACCGCTGCATTGCTTCGCCGTAGCCTAGTAATTAGAAACACTTTTGTTACTTAGTTATAGTGAATTCACGCTCTTGATTTTATCGGTCGCAATGAAGTCAGATTCTTTAACGGTCTGAATAGTATGTACGACATATATCTTATTACAGTACAGCTAATTAAATTATCTACAATGTACTGCGACGTGAACTTAAGTTTCTCCTAATTTATACCACTGTGTAAAAAATTGGTAGGTGCTAATTATTATTAATTTATTATACACGGTGTTACAACAGATATAGTTTACAACTACCTGAAGGATTCGGTTGCAGGTTTCAGCCAGCGGTGTGGTAACCACCATAGACTGCATATTGTCGCAAGTGTCCTCTAACTACAGCGGACAATGCGACTTTTACCATTGCCCTTCAGTCGTGATTATTGAACATCAATTTCAGTGTTTCACTGACGAAGACTGTATGCAGGCATATCAATTTAAATTCTGATGACCTATATTTTCAGTAAGTCATTTATGAAATAAAAACTGGATTTTATAAATCTGTAAACACTTTTGAGTGGGTATTACCTATTTCATTTAATGATCATCGATGTAAGGTCACTGTCAATTTCTGTGATTATGATAATAGGCTATGATACAAGCCCACATAATCATTCATTTATATCTACATAGTAAAATCGCCGGATAACTTAAGAGTTTTGTAAGTTTTACGAAATAATCAAGTAGGCGCACCCATCATTGCAAACTTCCGTAGATAAATAACATAAGGCCCCGCTTTGGTAATACTGGAAACAGTCAGGGACATGTCGGACATAACAATACATAATAATAAGTATGTTAACAGTTATGTACCAATTTACCTACCATACATTCATTTTAAGCTTACTAAAAATGAATGTTGTCTTAACAATAATATTAAATCACACTTACCAAGCTTTTCCAATACGATACCATTAAATTAAAATGACATGCTGATGTAGGTATGGCCTATGGGTGTGGCGCAAAATATTCATAATCATATCCCCTCTAAGAGTTTTCTACTCTTTTGCAACAAATATCTATTCTGACATTGAGATTCGTTGGCAAAGATATTAAAAATTCAGTGAAATATAACTTCGTTAAATTAAGATGAAACTCCTAAAATATATGAATCGAAAACGTGTCGTGATAAGTAATTAAGATTAAGGTTTTGAATATGCTAAATATAGTAGTAAATATTGGATGAATGGATCCTTCACCATCCGTTGTTGACCGAACACATTCAAAACGTCACGCAGTCAGTCTATTGCGAAATCCGAGGACTGTACCTACGTTTCTACGCACCTACATAGTGAGATTCACCTTCTACTAGAGTGCTGAGTATGCGTAGTAGCACCACAGCTTAATGACAAGACAAAGATATACAAACCCTGGCACATTCAAATAATGTGCATGGTGTATTCAAGTCTATTCGAACTCTGTCAAGGCTAGTCCAAATGATTCCTAAACTGAACTTGACGTTTCCGCAGTCCGGGAGAAACGTAACTGAACCGACTAACCTACAATTTTGTATTTACATCTGCATGTCAAGTTGAAGTTATCTATTTGGGCTTAATTTTGTCAATGGTTTTAGACGCATGTAGTAGCAATAATTAAAGTATCAAAAAAAAAGATAATTATAATTGAATTGACCTTTCAAGATATTATGACGAAAATTTAGACCCGACTCCATTTTGTATAGAACGTGCTGACTCAAAAAAGTTAAAATAAGTATGCGATGAGTGTGACCCGGTCAAGGTCAATCCCTTTCTTATTTTAATCGCATAGGTAGCCACGGAATTTCATAATATTCTACAATTGAATAAAATGAAAACCCGTTTACTGAAAAAAGGGTTTCAAATCAGAATTCAAAATTATCCGACTCCTACGATTATGTTGATAACCCAGGAATATGACGTAGAACAGTGACGTTCGCCATTAGCGTCACTCACTATTAGGCTGCCTAGGTTTTTCCATATATAAACTTCTAGATACAGGAAGATTTCCAGCCCCTGAAAATGTCTGACCTAGACAATATTTTATGCCTTAGCAATAAATTGTGTAAATGACGAGTCAATGTCGTATTTCCACATTACGTTTTGGTTACTCATACTTTGTTGCAGTTATGATTAGAGTACCTTTATTAAGTTTATTTGCGCTTAACTAAGATAATTCCAAAACAATCACCTTGCTACCGGTAAAACCAACAATGACATGTTATTTCCAATTGATCGGAAACTCCAGTTGTTGTGAAACATTGAATGTCACAGGGACGATCTAATTAGATTTATTTAAGACGTATCTTGGTGCAAAATTATATCATTATGACGTGTAATTCCCTGCTAATATTTTATATACATTGAGTCATTATTTTATGGAAACTCCGAACAAGCAAAACTGTCGAGTAGTAACATCAATTAAATCCTTGATGCCAAAAATATTGCACATCTCGTGAACAGCATTCTTGAATAGCTGTTTAGCATATTCCTATATTTTAATTTCAGTAAAACTACAGCCAGTAACGGAAACTAAGTAATGAGAATACTTGTTAGTTGTTTTTGCGTACCGGGTCTGGAAACAAGGTCAATGTTCAAGTTTAGCGCTGTTCCACGCCACACTTTCCATTTCCCACTCATTGCTTAGCACTGCGAGACCCATTAATTACGAAAATGACTATACTCGGGGCCAAGTCATTTTGCAAATAATGTAAACAAGACGCCAAACAATTTGTGGTAAGTTTAACACTCTTGGTTGACAGTTTTAAACTCTAGGAACACAATTTGAAGTACACTAACATTTTCTGGTAAATGAACCTACCCGTTTTTTTAAGGTTTCAAGTTTATCTTAGCTTATTTTTGTACTAAACATGAGTACCGTTACCGATGTTAATGGAATTTGGCAGAGATAGACTAACTCGTAGTATGACTGACAGTTCGGATGAATGAAATTCTGTCTGGTCTACTGTTACGTTATTTCAAACGTACTTACGTGCAAAATCTATAGTCTGACCAAGATTGGAAACCCAAACATAAACAGAAAAGTCGCTAACGCGAAGATTTTTAATCGCCGATATTTGCGATAAGCTAAATCCTACTTTTGCGAGTCTAACATTTTCATAACACAAATAAACAAGATCTTCATATCTCTAACCAGAAGTCTTATCGTTAATCTGTGCTTTTACTCCTAGTTGAAAAATCTTACCAAAAATGGATATAAACGTTTATTAAGTAATAATTTATATTTTTTTTAGATTCATTAATCTCTTACATAACACAAATAAACAAGATCTTCTTCGTATCTCTAAACAGAAGGCTTATCGTTAATCAGTTTTGTATCTATTACTCGTTGATAGATCTTACCAAAGATGGATTTAAAAATAGAAATCAGTCTATATAGCCACAGACGTGAAGGAAATGATCGTGTAGAAATATCAGCTTGCCAGTACAGCATTCACACAGGGGCCTAGTTTTAGACGAGTTTTCCAAACAGAAAGTAGGCAAACGAGCACTGGCATCACAAACGGCGATGATACGGTAAGACCGATGTCACTAAACCTTACTGATCAACATTCTATATTATTTACTTAACAATAAGTCTTTTTGCCAGTATTTAATTATTTGTCAACAATACGGTCTTACAACATCTGAGTACTTACATAAGTAAACACTAAAGATTCTTACATTAAATAAATATTTAGAATAAACAAAATGAACCAGGAATGATTTCCTCGCAACACCAATGCAAAAGAGGGATATCGAATCGCTATTGAGTTCGCCAACGTAAATACGCTTTGACTTAAGTGCATTGCAACGTTTTGCAATATCGTTGTCAAAAGTTCAGTTGAGCCAAATGCGCAACCATACAACACCGTCGAGGTTGCCGGCTTCGAGCACAATACAGAGGATGTCATTAATTTTTGTGTTTATTAACTGCTTTAAGGTCAATTTCTGCCATTACAGTCTAGCACTTTCATGCTCCAGTGCACATAGTCACTTAAAACATAATTTATGTGTGTGACATTTTTTGACAATAGAGAGGTCTATGCTTGTGATGGTAACTTGCAAAGGATTATAATAATGATAAAAGTGAAATTAAAAATGACCCCAACAAAAACCTCCAAAAACAGCTGAACAGTTTTTTTTTGTTGCCAATTTCTCTCTCGATCAAGTCACCTTTGAAACAAAACATTAAAAAAAACGTGTCAGCCTTTTGGGAGCTACGATGCCGCAAACAGACACAGATACACACGTTAAACTTATAACATACCCCTCTTTTTCCGTCGGGGGTTCAAAATGACCAAATTGAATGAAACCTACAGTTGAATAATTCTGCAATAGAAACAAACGAAGGCGAAATGGTATGTACCAATGTTACATTTCCCAAACAATTCGTAGTGGGGATCTCCGGTTTAAGTCGCAATGCATTCATTACGACTAGGTTAAGCGCACTGGAACCTAGCAAACTGTGTAATTCAGTGCATAATTCACGTTACGGTTAGCAGTATTGTGTACCACAGATCTCAATTACCGCCGATGCGCGAATTGCACAACCAGAACTGACCAACGTGCTAACACGTCGTGACTTTGACACAATTGTCGATCAATGGACACAGTGCCGACCAATGGGCTCGTAAAGTGTTCCCTTTTTATATCACGGCCTATGATACAATGAATGACACATTGATCAGTCTACTTTGGTCGGTTACTCGTTGTTTATGATAATTATTATAAAGTCAATCAGATGCTACTCTACTGAATACAGTCACCACATATTGTGTCATCGTCTATAATTCTGTATTCTAATTGTTAAACTTGTCTACTCACAGAAGTAATTAATATTTTGAATGGGTGTTTATTACAACAATAAATGCAAAGTTTTCGAGTAGGCAAGTAACTGGTATTATGAAAAATTCAATTATGGTAATAATTAAATAAAGTATGCGCAATCTTAATAAATACTATTAAGTTTATAAAAAAAACATGTTTATAGTGTTGGTACTGCATTTTCGACGCAATAAAAGAGGCAAGAACAAAGTTGCGTTCGCGAGTCCATTAATCATAAACTTTTTTGGTAATTCAGTTTCAGAGAATGGCTATAAATTACTTTGTACTTACGGATCTGATGTCTTCATATATTCCGTTGAGGTCGTCTTCCAGTAAGCGGTAGGGGTCGACGATCTGTGTGCCGTAGTCTGGTAGCGAGCCTGTGCTTGTGCTCTGTAGGCTGGAGGCAAGGCGGCGCACCAGCCCGCCAGTGGCGGCAGCGCTGAAACCACCTGACCCGCAGGCGGGCCCGCATGTTGTGACTCTCTGTAATAAACAATTTTTCTATCAATACACGAAACAAAGTACTACTTATGCTGCGTGGCTTGATGTCAACTAAAGACTCTAAGAGAAACCCAATGCCGGCCTCACATCCTGGACTAACGCTTATCCCCAATCTCTGTATTACGATATTATTCGGCATTACACCTATTCCACATTTTTAACGTCTTTGTAATCAATTGCAGATTTGTGGTGCGTTCAAACAGCAAGCAGTGGGTGAGTGTCCAACAAGTCACGAAGGGTGCGCCAGGTGCCCTTAACTAAGTGGTAGCGTCGACGGCGGCAGTGACCGCGATACGCGGGTTTCGCAATTCCGTTTATGCAACTGCAAGCGAGTGCAGTTCGCGCCCGATGGGCTGCGACCGGCCGCGCGTTGCAAAACCACCACACGTTCAACCGACGCACGTATGTGCCCGCAAGTACCAGTCCATAGATGGACGCGTTTGCGGTTATAAATTAAGAGAAAACAATTAACTAAACCATACTTTAGACTTCATTACGTCATACAGATTTTAAGCTTCTATTCTACCTGATAGATATTTATGCGCAGTTGTTCGCTGTGGCACTGCGTGTGTCGCTGTTCATGAAAGTTACTGTTTTTGTTCTTCAACAGAGATCTAGATAAATAATCCATCATTACATCAACCGTAAACCCTTGTAGCTACTTTCATTTTATTGCTTGGTTACATAAAATTAAATACTGAAGCGTGGGTGGCTAGCAAGTAGACGTGTGCATATTAATGTTAACCTAAGTACTGAACCGTATTTTTTCGAATTATGTTTAAATACTGGTGTTAAAAACAGGTCTGAGCTATATTTAAGAAATAGTGAATGACTAAGCGTGAATTGAACATTAATCTCAGAGCCATTCTCCGGCATTGCAAGGCTCGTGATGGCGCTGGCGGGAGGTAGGATCAATGTTGCAATTTTAAAATCTAATGCATTATTAGTAAACGTAGTTCTAGCTGTGAATATAGACTTCAAGGTTCTTGTGCTAATATTTCTCTTGCCACAGAAGCAACAAAAAGGCATAGCGGTTTGGTTGATGTCGTCATTTTATAAACTGTCTTTTTTTTAAGCACGGTTGAGAACATGCTTTTAATCTGGGTTATAATACCTACTCAGATTAGGCTAACTATTTGTGGTCAAAATATAAATCGTCTAACAGTTAAACGCTAAGCTCTATCAACCTGCCAGATTAAAGACGGTGAACTCATTTGACATCAAGTGTACTTTTACAAAAAAATGATGGGATAACATGGAGAAAATAAATCATTTACGAAAATTTCCACAGAGTCAAGTTCATAACTATGCGGACTAAATACCGATAAGTATTTACCATTTCCTTCCATTGTTTACATCGATCAGAACTTATATAACGCAATATGTAACATGGAATTAAAAATAAACGTATTAGTGGAACCGTTTCGACAACATCCTTAATTCGCAGCGACGTCTGATGCGTAGCATAATAATTACTTCCATACGATTTCACACACGTTAGCACGGTAAAGGATGGCTTCATTGAAGTTTTCAGGGAACTTAATGAGTAGAGACTATTTTAGAGGGGAATTAAATATCTTGTAACAGGCAATATTATGGCATAGGAACTAATAGGGCGGGGATTTTTTTTCAGATTTTATAGGTATAAAGTTGTAGTAAAGTCTCTTTGGCTGTACTATTTGTATCGGGCTGATTTTGATACCATTAAATAGATGGCATTTAAAAAAAGAAGAGTAAAAACGATTTCCCGTTTCAATTGTTTTTCTGTCCGCCAAAATGAGTACGAAAGTGAGTACTAAACTAAGCGATTCGATACATTTTGAACTTTTATTACAAAATAGGGAAAATGCGACGCAATCCGCGAAAAAAATATGTGATGTCTCCAGTATCAGTAAGAGTAGCACAAAGTTGATTAAAGCGTTTTCAGTCCGGGAACTTTGATATCAAAGATGCAGTTCGCTCTGATCGCCCTGTTACGGATAAAGTCAACGCCATTTTTGAAAAAGTGGAGCAATATCTGCATACTTGTAGTTACGACTTAGCTGAAGAGTTAGGGGTTGACCACAAAACAGTTTTGACCCATTTGAAAAAGTCTGGGTAAACAAAAAACTTCGATATTTGGGTGCCACACGACCCCTTACGTCTTGAATTTGTATATAATATACGAAAGAACTTATTCCCCGACATAGTATTTCTTTGAACCAGATCCTATGCTGATTTCAAATTACGTTAAGGGGGATGTTAAGTTAAGTTAGGACTGGCCCTTAAGTTAGAATTGGCCTCAAATGTCATGATTTCATGAAATAGTCATTCAATAGGGTAATATAAACTTAGAGAGATGTATTGATGATTTTTATGATTATAATTCTATAAATAAATACTTGATACAGCCGCAATCTAAACCCGACACTGATCTGCAAATAGCAAAAAAACGTATTATATTCGTAATTTTAATTTCGCAGGCTACCCTAACGCTTTCGCCATAAAGTAGGTAAATTGTAGGTACCTTGAAATTTATAAAAAGTCTAAACATAAATAAGGATCAACATGACTACAAAAGACAACAAGCTACATTACTATTTACTACCGATAATAAATTAAAAATGAGTTTACATTGCTACCTCAATTTGTTCGAAGTCAGGATTGCAGTGCTACGCCGTAGCAGGTCAACTGAGTTTTCTGTTTTTAAAAGTAATTTGCAAATGTGGAAGATGCACATTATTTCTATTATTCATATCTGTCACAGCGCAATTACTTAATTTATTACATTTAATAATATCAAACATACAAATAAATAAATAAAAAATGTGCTTGAAAAATTACTACTTAAGCGAGTGTAGAAAATGTAAGTACTTACATGCTAAAATTACTGACTTTTCAAGGGAATACCTTAGCAAATGTTTCTCAAAAAAACTACGTAGGTATATCGTATTTAAATAAATTGATAAATGTATTCAAAAGCACTTTTGAAGCACATCTTAGTAGCTATTTCCTTTAATATTTAAATATTTTGGTCTTGACCTACGGCCATAGGTAATAAATAAAATGAAATACAATTTATCAGAGTAATGACCATTTCCTACTAAAAAATAAATAAAAATAACGATAACCACAGTTGACCTTTAGGCTAAGGTAGCTTTCAATTCTTTTCAGGAAGGCGATTTACGTGTGTCACAATAAATAAATGTGAGTGTATACGTTCCAAAACCTTGGTAAAGCTGTTGATTCACTGGTCTTTCACCCATTCCATATTACTAATGAACCCGGAACAGACAATACATAATTCATACTTTAAATGTTGCTTGCAATTACTACCTATAATGCTAAATATTTTACCTACCTATACGGTTTTACTAATCAATTATATTAAGCAACCCTACTCAATTAAATTGAGTAAGTACTGAACGACGTTCTTAATGACGTCAATGCGCGATAATTCTAAGTATTTTCACGCTTACGTGTAATGTCAATATGTGAACTTCTTTTCATTAACAAGGAAAAATCTCATTAAAAACGCCTACTTCATTATTCTATACGCCATTTTCATTATTTTCGATTAAACATTACATAAAATGTATCGAAAGGCTACGTAAATGACAAGTTCGTGAAAAATTAAATACAGAAATCATAATATCCGCGTTCAATGTAAATGATGAACAACATTGTCGCACGTAAAATTGCATGTGTTACTGGGCGCACATAACAATTAAAACACGATAGAAAGTGAGCGTTTCGAACACTCTTGCGCATCGATCGACACTGTTCTTAAAATAGAAGTGAACACCAATTGACACGTACATTAGATTGATATATAGCTGTTACGTGGACAATCCGACACATTATGTCGACATAAAGGGGGCGCTTAATTAGTTCTCTTATTTGGATATTACTAACTTACAAAGATTGTGCTTATTAACCTTTAGACGGTATTAAACCTATGTTATCTCATTGGACACTATTTACTAGTCATCATCATCTGTCTAGCCTCTTCCCAAATATGTTGAGGTGGCTTCCAGTCTAACCGGATGCAGCAGTATACTAGTATTTATTTATTTATTTATTAACTCATCATCACTATCATTACAGGGATTTCCTAATTCAATAGCGTGGCCATAATTACAATTTTATTATTTACTATAACATATAATATACATCGTGGTCTTTGTGAACTCACTCAGAGAACAAGTAAAAAGATCTATGCTGTCTGCTACGTCATTAAGTACGCGCAAGGTACGCGTTATAGGGGCTTTACTCAGTAAATTGGTCCTACTACTGGGCACCACCAATAGACGTGGCCGTCGCCTTCGCAATACATAATTGTCGGGCACACACAGGTTTATTTCTTTCAATATACCTGGGTTTGAAGTCTTGCCACGCAATAATTTAAAAATATAGGTAGGAAGAGCTATGGCCCTCCTTGTTTCCAACTTATTGTATCCCACCATGCCTATAACAAACAAAGTTGGATATATCAATGGATAAAATGAATATACACCATACCACCTTAGATACAGAAACCTAGTAAATTTATTTTGTATACGCTCCAGCATGAGACTGTATCATGCCGCGTGCATATCATGAAGCGTCATTTAACATGAAGCGTTTGCCTATCTGACCTCCACAACCCAGTAGCTGGGTAGCATGATACCCAAAACCTCAACACTGTATAGTGTATTTACTAGTCTGTACTAGTATTATAAAGAGGTAAAATTTGTTTATTTCTTTGTATGTGGGGGTAATCTCTGGAACTTCCAGTCGGATTTGAAAAAATATTTTTGCATTCGATAGCCCAATTATTGAGGAAGGCTATATGCTATTTAACATCACGCTATGACTCTTAAAAAGACGAGCAAAAATAAAAAAAAGTCAGAACGAACGCGAAACGAAAACGAAGTAATAGCGCGGGCAGGAGATGCGATGCGACGGGTTGGGTCGGGGGAACAAGAAATTTCACGCAGACGAAGTCGCGACCAGAAGCTAGTATAAAGATAACATTACTTAATCTGCTCTAGCATAACACCAGCAAGTTTCCTCCGTCGAATTATTATCAACAAAATAAACAGCAGACAGATAGATTTGAAAATTACCTAACTTTAATTAACTTTTTGTGGTAAGTCTGAAAATGGTACTGATTTAGAAGGTGTACCTAAGTTTTAACCGCAAAAACAACAAAATGGTGTGTCTTAAAAGGAATAAAAGTAATATTTCCTTTATATAGCCATGTGCCGAAAACAGAATAACAGTAGGTATGCTATCATAGAATATTCCTAATTTGTATTCTATGCTCCCAAGTAATATGCAGAACTATAGTTAAAATGTAAACTACTTGTAATCACATGCTAATAATTGCTCAAAAATTAGTAGATTTACGTTCCAAGGACTTGAATGACGCAGACCAGTTCAAATTACAATAAAACTTGCACGTGCGAAAAAATTAAAAATTATTTGTACTAGTAAATTATTCAATGTCCAATTATTTACCTAATCACATAAAGAAAATGTTTAATTGACCGAGCGAACGCGAAGCGTCTCCGTTTCAGCTTGGGCAAAAATGCTTTCGTATGTGCGGATGTCTGGCTGTAATTATCAGGTCGCATTTCTCAATCGATTCTCGTGAAAGTTTGACAAAGTTCGATAATTATATGGAATATTTTTGTCGTTACAGTTTTTCGAAATTTTTCAAAATGACGCAGTTATAGGGATTGAAAACGTAATAAAAAACATATTTCGGCCATTTCGCGCTAGTAGCGCGCTTTTTGTTTTAAGAATTTTGTTTTAAGGTGAACAAAAACAAAAAAACAGTTTTAAGCTATGCAAAGACAGACTCGCGAGATCTATGGCTCACAGAGCCACTAGTTTATTTAATAACGTATTACATTCATTAATCGGTTGAAGGCCACTGAACCAGACATTACATTGATATTACGTCTGGGGACGTTTAGTGCCCCGGAAAGTATTAATATAAGGTTTGTATGTAGTAGTATTTCTATTTCGCAAAGGGCTAAATAGTTGAATACTAAACTGATGAATCACGCCACAGCTGCAATAGATTATGTGGGATCATTGTGTTCCCAACATGACTGCTGACCCAAACTAAGCTAAATTATTAGGATATAAGTACCTACATGAATTCTGATATATCTTTTGTTAAACTGGGAAACTGTAACCTTGTTTATAACATTATAATACTCTTTTCAAAAGGGTCATTCTAATTTCCGACCGATTTTTTACTATAATGATATCTAAATTACTAATACGAGTAGACTTCGTTATAATTCAGGTATAGAAAAATAAGCATAATTTATAATAAACAAGAATAATTATAATTATAACCTAACATGAATTTCTCGTACCTATAGCGTAGTAAAAAGCACATAAACGTACTTGTGAACGTAGTTGCGCATGTTCACGCGTGTAAAAGACATCAACGCATCATCTGCGCAGGCGCAAACTTATCGTGATTCTTGTGTGAATAATTCAGTACTTAAGTTTAAACATGCTATTATCTAGAAATTTTATGCTCTTCACACCGCAAATAGATAAAAGGATGTTTAACACAAACATTAATTACACTTGGCACATGGTATCTTTCATGTAATCATCAAAAGTCCGATGACGATCAAACTTCATCATTTTACTACAATGCGGCAAGTCAATAATAGATATAGGTATTTGACTGGGGTTATCCAAGCTGTGGACGTGTTCGTGGCCACTAGATTCATATCTTCATAAAATACTACTTAATCATCTCTGAACAAATTGACTAGTGCATGCAACCACCTTCGCCTGGGTCGAAAAGGGTCAATATCATTCTCTATGACGGCTCCAAGCGCAATTACTCCTAGGCATGCGATCTTATTGCATAACATGACCCCAATCTGTCTAGACATTTAAAAACATGTACTTTTGGCATCCTTTGTTCTTCCAAGATTTAGGATAGGGTAGCTATCTGCCTCGGCAGGCAGAAAATTATAATAATTTCTTTCACGGGTATTTTCTCGCCTGAGACAATGCCTATTCTAAGGGATGTTGGCAAAACTGAGACTACAATAAACATAACAAATTGAAGAACTTTTGTTATTTTAGTTCATAAGCTGTGTCCCATTTTATTTAAATAACAATTTTAATTGGCGCACGATCAAATTAATTGTAACCTTATTTATATTACGTGTCAACAACAATCGACAGTATTATTGGACACTATTCGTACCGACCTCGACAGTATGCGTGTTTATAAGTTGGTAAGGTTGGTACCAGCAATAAGTGCAGCCACAGAGCATGGTATACCAAGGTCGTAACTGCACCCACTGGCAGTAATGATCACAGGTGCAATTAGCCTCCACCGATCTGTGGCGAGAGGCATGTCGGTCGAAGACGCGCCCGCCTCGCTAGGTTATGAATCAAGGACGTATTTAACAGGAACAACTGGTTATAAATGTGTGTAGGTACTATTGAACTTTTGGGATATATATTAGAATACATTTTGTGCCGTAAGAAAGCTGGAATTTGATTGGATGGAACACTTGAAGTAAGATATAAAATGATGTTCGATCAAGTTGAAAAGCTAGGGTTTTGGTAGAGCTTATATTCAGTGTGAACTGTGATAAGCAGCGTTTTATAGTGGAATCAGATAAATAAACCCACATCGTGACGAATGTAGCTGAAATTGATTAGGTTCGGAAAGAGAACTCATTCATTTGGTGCATTTTAGAAGATGCCTCTATCTATTCGTTTTGGTCTGCAATAAAAAGGCATGGTTATAGGTTTTTTCCGAATATATAATCTTACATTCCGAAGTGTTCATACTCTTGTAGAATTTAAGGTACGGCTGGTCGTTGTCTACATAATTATGTTTCATGAGTCATTTGGACGTGAAGCGAGTCTATAAGAGTCTATAAGAGTTTCACAGAGCTGAACCTCTGACCTTAAGAGTTGGTAAGTATAGATTATGTTTTGACAAGTTTTTAATTAAATTACTTCATTATATGAGAACCGATAACGACATTTAAGTGCAAACAATCAATTAATCAAACGATTTTATTCAATAGGTGTTGCGTGTTAATAGTCAATATACAAAAGATAAGAGTACCTAATATCCACGATATAAGTGGGTGTGCAACGCAAAAGTAATTAAAGGTCAATAAATTAAGTCATTTTAATAAATGTACCAATAACAAACGAATTATAAAGAATTTAACGTTCGCTTAAAATGCTGTAACAAATTCTACAAAATAAGTCTTGTTTTGGTTTCAACTGGCTTAATCTTAAGTTGGACAACTCAAGAACAAAAATATTAAATATCTTGTAAGATACGCATAGTCTTCGTTAGAACAGATAGTATATGTTTAGATACCTAGATAGTGGACGAACACGTGTATTACAAGAGCTTTGTACGTAAACATTGTCATTTTTTGGCAACTCATACAAAATTAGACGCCGTTGGTAAAAATAGCAATAGATAATATTCCATGTATGTATTTATATCACAACAGTCAATCATGTTGTAACTAGGCGAGTAGTTACTTTTATAAGCCCCATCTGTTGAAATGCGATGATAAGTGCGACATAAACCTCAGCTTTACTACTTATTGATTTGATAACATTATCTTATCTCATTTCCTATTCATAATAGAATGGTTCGATGAATAACAACGGTGTTTATTTCTATTTGACTACAAAATAATGCTCAAGACCTACTTAATTTATAAACGTTGAAAATCTTCACAAATTCATCAATGTATTGCTACTTCTGCTCAAAAAGCGCTTCAATTTGAAAAGCGACAGATTAACTCCAATTTGAAGAGTTGGATGGATTGTGTGCAAGATGAATTGATTGATTATAGTTATGTTTAGAAAGGAAGTGAATTCTGAAATAACGGCTAATACGAGTATAGAAGAAGTATGGATAAACAGGTCGTGTTGCGCAGACTCCAAATAAATTTTGCAGGAGGCTGATGAAGCAACTAGAAAATCTACACTAACTCAAATCTTCTCGAAGTTAATCCAACTTATCTAACGGATCATACACAGTATTTATACAGCAAAAAGATTACACACAGCGACCCTGAGTTTATCTGTAGAATGCCGTGGAGCAGTCATGATGTGACGATTATACACTTTCGGGCGTAATTGTCTGTGCTTACAGATTGCAATCAACGCCAACGTACGCAACAAGGACGCGGCGACTATGCTTCAAAATGATAATCTGTCAGTTGATGTAAATACTATATCAGAAAAGTTTGTGCTGTATAACTGTGCATCAAAGCTAAACCTTCTTCTAAACAACATAATTATTTTGTTCTTTTAAGACGAACACTTCGGCTTACAAGACCTTATGATGGAGTAACCCCAGAAAAAGCAACTCAAACTGAGTGTTAAACAAGGGTAAAGGTAATTAATAAATTAGACCTTGTAGTCTTGCATGTTGTGAAGGGTTTTTAAGAAAAGCAAAATATCCTTGATAACTTCGTTTGACAAAAAATGACTTGAAATAAATGTAGCGCGTTATCTTCAGAACAACGAACTTTGTTTATTTTCGTTTTAGGAATCGATATTCAATTGCTTATACGAAAACAAATTTTACTGGTAACTATAAAGTTTCTCCTCTTCACTGTAATAACTTAAGGTTGGCATTGGTTTACGATTTCGCGGATCCATCGGAAATATCACGGATGTAAATTATAAAGCACCTCCAATTTACTCAAGCTAACATTTCAGGCCACCATTCTACATTTCTAACCATGCAGGCACGTTCATGAATTTACTGAATGTTATTCTGTTTTGTTATAACCGCAGTAGCACAGACATCTTAAAATGTGTACTCATCGCACTTCCAAATTCCTGTAAAACATTAAAACTTTACCAGTTATTCTCTTGATAAATGAGTCTTTAAATGATTGTATGTAGCCTTTTTGTTTGTTTGTAGATAGGTACTTATGGTTTTTGTTAATAAACTCGCGTGCTTCACTACTTGGTGCGTAAGTTCTTGTTCGTATTGCTAATAGTCACAATACGAACTTACTAAGATTGATATAGAGATAGTTACCCGGTGCATGTACGCAAATTATTATTTCATTTTGATCTAAAACGTGCTTCTAATTTATATCCCGATTTATCACCTCAACCAGTAACGAACTCAGTAATGATTGCTGAATGTGGCGATGTGTGGTGTTCATTATGAGTAATCTGGACTTACTCAATCCATAACTAAGTTAAATACTAGTAACGAAACATAGTTCTCTTATCAAGTAACAACGTCACGTGCGCAAGCTACGGCAATTAATATTGCCTCGAGAGACAACGTTGATGAGTTCATTGTTTGCAAGTGGTGACCGAAACGCCATTGCTCAATTGTACCAGCCTAAGCATGCAACGCTTGCAAGGACTTTGGATCATCGGTGAGCACTTCTGTAAATACCGCTTAGCACTTGGTAGTTTCAGTGCTTACAACAGTTACAACCAAGAGAAACGGACTTTAGATAGTGTGTATCATTTAAATAATACATATTAAATTGAACCTTTAGAATAAGGCCAAGATCCGAACTCTTTTTAGTGGCTTAAATCGTTACAAAAATAATCAAATAAAATATTCACAAGGCCGTGGTCATTGCATGTCACAATCCTAGCCCACGTCAAGTCTTTTATAAAAACTGCGCAACTTGCATTAAAAACTCAAGACGACCGCAGTAAATATGCGTTAACTTATTGCGAAAATAAAAATGGGTTTTTAATTTGTACTGCAATATAAAATATTTCACTTGTGTCAAACATAATGTTCTCGTCCCGCCCGTGATCCTCGAAAGGCTGGGCAGAGGTGTGCGTTACACAGAGACACCCACGGTTCGACTATTGTGGGTTGGTATTAGGTTCTATTCATCCAGGGCGAGTCAATTGCTATTTATCGGAAAAGCTTGATCTGAGAATGTCATCGGGGAAAATCTACAAACTAATGGGAATTAAACGCAAACAATTTTTTTGATCCTTATCTATAGGAGTTGGGCAGAAAATGTTTGTGGGATTTCAAGACGAAACCAGAATCTGTAGATCGGGAATCATGTGGACTAGCTAGACCAGACTGGCGGTTTGATCCATTTGTGATTTATAATTATTATTTTGTTATATGCAATAACATTTGCAGATATGTTATCTGTTACAAAATTCAGTCGATGGCAGCAAACACAACATTCGGCTTTCTATGCCCTTTTGTATTGTCATCACGTAATTTAGGATTGAAGTAAATGTTGTAAGTCGAAAATAACATATGCTACATCGTGTGTATTGCCGCAAACTCTTATACAATGATGTCGACTGAACAAATAGTTGTGTGTTCCGCATTTCTACTGAGCTTCATTTACGCAGGAGGTTACGTACGGTGCGATTCAGTCGACCGATTCATCTACCTAATAAACGATTGTAGTGTAAAACCAATTCAAATCTGGAATCCTTGTTTAGGGCCGTAGAGGTCTGCAATCTGACATCTAGAAAACCCTCATTCAAACATACATCCATCTACTTTCCTATGCTAGACGAAAAGTTAGAGGCACGCAACATCGAAGAAATGGCGTTGAACGATGATGTCTCGCGGCAAACGGGGTCAATGCTCGCCAAATGGACTAGAATAAAAATAAGAAAGGCTATAGCACTCCTTCGACAGGTTACTTACCCAGTTTTCGCGCTATTAAAAATTCAACGAATCGTCACACAACTTTCACTAGCCGTGTGCCAGTGCATGCGTCTAGAGATTGCCATCATAGGTAAAGCTAAAGATACGCGTACGCCAATGACCACTATGACTTGTCCAATCAAGATTTCAGATAAGGTAATAATACTTAATACCTTCTTACTACGCGTTTTCGACAAAAGCTTGCAAATAGAGATAGGTTATGGATAAAGAAATCGGCCAGTAATTCAATTGCAATTGAAGGAATTAATGAAATATTAATGCGAATAATAATTGTTGCTTAGAAAGTTCTATACGAGTCGTCGAGATTGGACATTGCATGCTCGCACGCTGCGCGAGAAAGCAAGACGGCGCGCGTTCCCAACTAACAAGTACTGTTGATATTTTGATGTGGTGTTAGGACCTTGACGTTGGTATATGAAGGACGCGCATAGTATTAAAATTCTGATGGGTCTATCTGAACGAGGTCTTTAAATGTGCATTCTAGAGAGCATATTTATCGGGAACATTACTAAATGAAGTGGAGCATTTATTTTGTGGCAAAGATTCCGGAATTTATGATCACACACTGCTTGACCTAAAAAATGTTAACATGAAGCATTGCGTCAAATGAGGTCAGGGTCAATTAGCGTAAACGGGATTGATACTGCTTATATGGGATTAATAAACTGATAACACAGCATTACTTAAATGCTTTCACCGTACTAATGAACCGACAAATAGATACTAATGAATCGTTGCTAATAGAGCAGTGAGTGTAGGTAATTGTCGTACATCCAAAACAACCTCTTATATTGATTTAATTCCAAACAGAGCTTTGCTTTGTTTGATGAAAGTAAAAGTCGCGAATATCTTTGCTTACGGTGAAAATCATCCGACAAACCCAACAAACCTGTGCCGCGAGCGAAGCGACCCACTGGTCACCGACTTACGAAGATTTCACTTTTAACATTTCCAATGACTGACCCTACTTCACCACATAACTTAACAAGTAATTTAGACGCTTACAAGACAATTTCTAATTGCATCTTGTGTCAGAAAATTCATATTACTCATTTGATTAGTTAGATCAGCTGACAAAGAGAGGTTAGTTAATCTGTCATGCTGTTATGTAAAAAGGCATAACATTGTTGAATAGCATGACACAAAAAACAATTGTACAAAATGAAATATTAAATAATCATTTTAATAATATAAGCTAACCTGCTAAATTAATGAACTAAATACATCAAAACTGAAATTTTAATTGTCTAACCTGACATGTCTTTCCAAATATTCGCAATGGAGATGGTCCGGGAGGTTTGAGTTTCACAAATACAGTTTGCTTTCGAACTTTATGTCCGAATTGACACAATAACTTATCTTGAACACGAGCACAGAGCCTACTCGAACTTAAACACGCCATAGCTACAACTGCAACGAAACGCTTGAGAATATGAACTGCATAACACACGCAGCATACAGGCATTCGCCATTTCCCCCCCACTTTTAGACAGCTGATTGTCAAGTGTCAAGTCGCCATGGCTTTCAATGTTACCATTACCAAAATAAAAAATTGACCAGGGTTCTAAGGCAAAAACTTTTTCCTTCAATAATAAAAAAAATATTGAGAAAAGACATTGACACCAAATAAAAAGGTATTTTAATAATGTCATAATTATTCTTTAGGATAAGCTTCAATTTTAAATAGGTAACGAGGCTTATCCTCAGCGGTGGATGGAGCAAGGCTGTTAATGACGATGATGATGATAAACAACCAGACATATTCTAACAATCTGAGGCGTCTTTCAAGCGCGGGAATGGTTTAGCATGGTTTTCAATCTAGGTAGGTTTTATAACAATTACAAAAATAAAATATAGCCTATTCAAATCATAACTCGATGTCAAATTTTGAGATTGGACCTTTTTCGATAACTTGAAATTAAAGTAAAAGGATCAGTCTCATCAGTAGATTAAGATCAGAGACTATAACTCGCTTTGAAAATTCAGAGGGGTGATTGCGTAACACATTAGCAGTAGGAATGGCTTTCATTTTGACAGTTCAACAACATTCATTATTGAACAGACAAATTTTTCGAACATATGAAGCAATAGCAATAGGTTTCAAAATTACTCAGACATAGAATACATAGTGTGTTCCGCAATTAGGGTGCTGAAGACAACTCTGCGAAAATAGTGATATAGTCGTGATGCAACATGCCGCTTTAAGCACGCGATAACACTGATGTTATAGATAAGCAAGCAGTGAAGCGGTTGTGCTTTGCAACCATCCTTTGCAAAGTCGGTAAAATCTGAGGAAATTCGAAATCATAATTTGGTAACACTGTTACAAACTATCAGAAATAGGTTTTTTTTTAAGACGTCAAAAAGCAGTGTTTTTCTGAAATCGATATTTTCACACAACATGATGTTCTTTAATTAACATTCGCTAGAAATAAATACTTAATTGTAACCGTCAGGAAAACGTGTGCATACCAGCTAATGTCACCAGATGTAAATTCAAAGGTTTCTCATGCCATGCATAGTCTGTGATGCCCTGTCAGTCACAGAGTACTTACATTATACTTGCTGTCAGTGTCACTGTCAAGTCAGACTGCTGTGCCCTGCCAGATAACCTAAAAATAATAATTTATCAACTGCTACTTGGCTATTGTTTTTGATTTTACTATTGTTGGCCAAAAACGACGATATGATACCACGCCTAACACATGTAGTACAACTTATGAAAAATGTGGAAAGGAATTTATTTCATATATTTGGATACCCACCCAAAGGTAAATAAAAAAACGAAGTCTCAGTATCTATTCAGACGCATGGCTTAACAAGCAAAATAAGCGATAAAACCGCTTATAATCTCAAGTAATTTGTTGTGTTCGAGTCAATAAACCTAGAGTAATACTTGGATTTAATGTTCAACATCCCATGACAAAAAATTTGGGCCACAGCTTAGAAGAGAACGTGTTCACAACAGTACCCATTATTATCTTAGTGTAATTGATGCAAAACAAATAAATGGAGCAAACAAGTAACCCTGTGGTGCCCAAGAGACAGGACTCGAAAAGGCGTCCGAAAACTAGATGGGAAGACGATATCTGTTTATCCCTGGGGCAGTGGGGCCATACTGGACCACAGTTGCAGAAGACAAAGCACAATGGAGACAGGTGGAGGAGGCCTATGCCAAAATTTTTAATGAGCTTGTTCATAAAATAAAACACACAAATGAATGAGCAAACTACTGTAGTTCTTTTAATTGGAAACAGTCTGAGCTTAACTAAATGGACACAGTTAATGGTATTGAAACCCTACTTAAATTAAAACTAGGTAAATTGATATTATGTGCATTGCCATATTCGAATAATTTGAATGCCGAAGAAAATGATAGCATTTTTTGTTTAAACAACTTAATGCATATTTTGACATATCGTCATAGTGACCGTTTATTGTATTTGGATACTAACAATTTTGTTAGAGATTTTGTATTGATTCGGGAACATAGTATGTTTCTTCTCAAGAAAAGTCAACCTGTATTAGCTTACAATATACACGCAGTTATTGATAATTTAACTGAGACTAGGTTAAGTGACGAAACAGTATTATCTAGTACTTCTATTAATACTGTAATTGGTTGTCATACCCGATTGCACTTAACTTAAAAATAAGTTTAATTTCGGAAGTCGGTGGCCAAAAACGAAAATACTAAAGCAAAGACACCGACTTCCGAAATTAAACTTATTTTTAAGTTAAGTGCAATCGGGTATGACGACTTTCTTGTTTTAGGGTTTTTACATTTCCAAATTACACAGAAACGCAGTCGGGTTTTTTAGTTTTTTAAATTACTCTTTATTTTCTTACTTCTTTGACATAATTTCATTATTTGACATTATATACCTCAGATTCTTATTTCAACTCCTTATTTATGGCTTTTGTGGATAGGATTTTGAATCTGATTTTTTACAGTTGTAATGGCAATCATGTCATTTGGTCTAAATAGGCTTTTATTTTTATATGGATTCTTCTATATTTTGTGAATGTGAGAACATTGTAGGCCTAACTTGTAGACTGTAGATTTTTGGACCTTTTTATATTTTGTTGAGTACCTGTTAGTTGTTCACAGGCCTACACTGTCCTCCCATATCTATCAACACTGTAATTAGAAACATTATAAAAGCCTCTAATTTTTAAAAGAGTAACCATGGAGTTTCTTGCCGGCTCTTCTCCATAGAAAACAACCAATTGGAACCATGCACCTAGCTTCTGACGTTTCATAAGTGCCCATGTTGGTTTATGTGAAATAAAATATTTTGATTTGATCTGAAAAGACAAATCGAACTTCGGGACATATTATGATGCTTTTGGCCCAATTACTCTCTGCTAACAAACAATGTACCCAAAGTTCGAAAATATAAAACTTTATTATCATTAAATTGACACACACTTTACTAAATATACTACTTTTGTTCTAGAGCTAGCATTGGCTTACGTCCATCAGAAGAAACCTGCCACTCCCCCCAGAAAGTTCTCAATCAAGGACATAGTTGGAGACGGGTTGTTATTGGCTGTACCCAAATTCCGTAGAACTATTGAAAGAAAGTTAAAGAGAAAATTTGGAACCCCCGAATATGTCTATAAAATGCTTGTACCTAAAAGTTACATCAAAGTGTGCCAAAACTGTGGACATCATCATGAGAAAGGAAGACTGTGTGGTACGCCTTTGTCTTATTAAATTTCAAAGCCTTTCAAAACCTACAAAATGTGTTCATTATACTTCTTCAACTTATCTGGTAATAAAGTCTAATATGGAGAATTATGTTTTTTCAGAACATTGCTACACCAAAGTAAAAAAAGAAACAGAAGAAATTCAAGCCACAATAAAGGAAAAGCTTGGTATAAATCCAGTTGAACATGATGTTGTTGTATTGTATCAAGGAGAAACCCTTCCAGATGAGGTAATAAAAAGTCTGCTTTATGTATATCAATAAGTATAACTTGTGAGATTACATCACTATTGGTGCCGATTCTCTTGTACACCGAACTAAACTATCACTAAAATTCCTTACTTTTGGCTATGAGAATCTTAAAGCTATTCTGCAATAAAATATCTCTAAATTTAAAAATCATTTTGACGCAACTAAAATTTAATTTGACAATCGCGACTCCACATGGTACTTGTTTGCCCTACGCCGTGAATTTTTTTTAGAGCTGGAGGCGCGCGTGGGTGGCAGCCTCGGCGTGTTTTCTAAGGAATTTTTCACTTTTGTATGGAAAATATAAAAAAAAAAAAATACCTAAGTACATGTAGAGTTCTACGGGTATAAGGGTTTCATAAAGGGGGTCGAAATTTTCTATATTTTTGCGATAGGACACACAGTTTTAAAGATTTAACCAAAAAAAAAAAAAATACAGTACTGCTTTTGCCCCTGAAGTCGAGTCGAAGTGTGTTGTGGTGAATCTTAGTTCATGACAACTAATTTTATTCCACACCTTTTTAATCGCGATTAAAAATAGCCAGATTTAGTTAGGACAACCAAAATTTTAGGTGAAAAACGTCAAATTCAGAATAGCAGAATTGCCATTTTCACTAGACTACTAAATCAGTAGCATCTTAGTGCTGTCAAACTAAAATATACTTAGTTAAGTTGTGTCACTTTAGCCTATTTCAGAATGATAAATCGTCTTTTGACAGGAATAAACAAAATTTTTGTGATTTTTTGTCTAGTTTAGAGAATTTTGTGACAAGAGAATCGGCACCATTGTGGGGTAGAGCAATCATGGCAAAGTATCTACGTAGCATCATCATGACCTGTTTTTCACTGTATTGATCTACCTCAGAATGCATACAAAACCAACTTTGCTCATACATGCATACAATAGGATTATTCCCACCTGTCCCCGAACGGGGACAGATGGGAATTTGTGTGTCACCTGTCCCCGATCTTATAAATGGGGACAGATGGGAATTAAAAGTTTTAAAAGATTTTTTATCTACTCTTGAAATGTTTTTTAATAAAAAATATATTCTGGAAACTGATTACTATCGTGCTCAGCTGTGGCATGAACAGATTTTCAATAGGAATAACGTGGTAGGCATTAGGCAAGCGATAGAGACGGAATGGTGTTGAAACTTGTTTTTTTTACAGGAATGAATAAAACTGCAACTGGTGGTCAAAAATTATCAAGTCAACAAATATTAGTCTTTTACAGTAGTTTTGCTGAGGGTTACGTAAATAGTTATTGTTATACATTTTTGTTCTTTAAAATCAGTTTAACCATTACTTAAAAGAAAATGCTGGGCAGTCTTTGGGGACTGCCGATAGCAGTGAAAACTAAGTAACTTGTGAATTGTATCGTCAAAGCGTGCGGTGACGATGACGCGAGTTCCATGATTTTTGTTCACCCAAAAAGTGCTCAACGCTCTTAAAGAAGTTTTCACTTCAAAAATATTTTTGGAACTATTTCTATTATCAATAATAACAATCAATACAAAACTATGCGTAAGCCGTTAGATGGCACTGGACTTAAAATTAAGATACTACTTTTCTCTCGGCCTCCTTCAACCAGCGCATGTAAGTTTACAAAATAGTTTAAATCTAATATATAAAAACCTCGTGTCACGGTGTTGTGGTCGCAGTCCTCCGAAACGGCTCGTCCGATTTTTATGTTTATTTTTTATTTATATTTGGTAGGTATTTAAGAGAATAGGTCGTAAAGTATATTTCATACCGCTTCCACGGCATCGATACTTATGCGGGTGAAACCGCGGGGCGCAGCTAATAATCATATTAATTCTTCGTTCGTTATTCGTTTCTTTGTTTATTTTTTTTATTTAACTAGATCTGTGATAAATAAAAAAAATCTAATACAAATTTCTACAATATACATACTTTTTAAATATAAATCAACAACATTTATTATAATGAGACGTACCTAAACAAATTCTACTTTGTGGTTATGTATGCTGTGATTTAAAGAAATTTAAATAACGATATAACCCTCGATAAAACTACTGTGAAATACTGTAATATTTGTTGACTTTATTAAATAAATTGACCAGCAGATGTCGTTTTATTCATTCCTGTAAAAAAAAACAAGTTCCAACAGCGTTCTGTACCCATCGTGCGCCTGATCGCGATAGTACTCAGTTTTCAGAATAGAAGGAGATTGGGCGATTCAACCCTGAAGCCCAATAGCGTTAAGATATATAGGTACCAATGAAAAGATCTCTTCAAGGGGAATATTTCGTGATATGACGAGTTCTCTTGATTGTCAGTCAGTGAGGAGCTACAGAGCTCTAAATAGGTATGAGTAAGAAAGTATTTTTGAAATTCAGGTAGGTATTGCGTCAATTATTTCTGAGCCTTGCAAACGTCATCTTTTAAGCCTATTTGCCTTTCAAACATGGCCTCTTAGACTCGTATGTCGGTTTTGGAATAATGTTTCTAAGAGTCGGTTAGGATTGTTAGGAATAATGTTAAACCTGCCGAAACTCTCAATACCGTCAAGATATATTTCATTGCAAAGATCTCGTTTAGAAGAACGTTTGTTACTACTACGACTTGACAGAATTATTAGTTTTTTCGGCGTTCAATCGTCCTAAATGTGACGTTAACAATTAGTTATCTATTAAGTAAATAACATAAATTCCAATCGATAAAGCCACTTTAAATGTGGAAGTTTTTCCATTAATCTAGAAGCAGCAGCATAAATGCTCCAGTTTTTTGCAATGAAGTACAAAATTGTATTACTTATATTTTATTTATCTTGATCCCCAAGTCATGTCAATTGCCGTCCCATCCAAATTAATTTCAGTACCTAACAAATGTTTCTCTTAAATTGCACTATGCATTGATATATCACATAGGTATGGCTATTGGGCGCCAAGAACATTCCTTAACTACGGTGCCCAAGTTGTCACCTATTTAGGTCATTAACTCCGAACTGACAAAAAATTAGCAAGTCGTGTTATTAGCAAAGGTTCTCCTTGAAAAGCTTTTTCCATTGGTGTATACCTTATGGCTATTGGACGCTAAGAATTCCCTAACTTCGGTGCCCAAGTTGTCACCGACTTAGGGTCATTAACTCCGAACTGACTAACAATTGGCAAAAGTCGTGTGAATAGCAAAGGTTTTCCTTGAAAGTTCTTTCCATTGGCGTATATATTATGGCTATTGGGCGCCAAGAATTCCTTAACTTCGGTGCCAAAGTTGTCACCTACTTAAGTCATTAGCTCCGAACTCACTAATAATTTGTGAAAATCGTGTTAGTAGCAAAGGTTCTATTTGAAAAGCTCTATCCATTGGTATATATCTTAAGGCTATTGGGCTTCAGGGAAGAAACCACCGTTCGGTGCCCATTATACTTTTGGCATTTTATTCAGTGCTTCATTGATATAAATGAATGAGGGCAAAATAGCATTGCCAATTTATGGAAAGTACAATGTATTGTTTTCGTTTTAGCCCAAAGAATTCTGGAAAGGCAAAAGAATTATTGAGATGAAAAAAGAAAGGCCACAATGGTTCAGCAAAAATCTTCTTGAAAAGACAACACAGAAGCCATCCAAATCAACTGATGTCAAACCTACAGATTTAGCTTAGCCATTTAAAGGAAAGTAGGTTTAATAAGTAATTGTATTTAGTACTATCAATTCAATAAATAAATAAAATAGAAAGTACAAAAATAATTAATTTTATTTTTCTTTTGATATAGGTTGCTATTGGAACAGATGCATAAGTTCGAAAAATTCACTAAGGTTGAAAGTATCTACACAAATAGACCTTACCGCTTTATGTCGTGACATTCAGCCAGGTGATAAAGCAATAACGAGGTCGACTATACATCATTATAACACTTTTATCATAATTTTATACAATATGTTTAATAATATTATTTTATTACCTAATTTGTGGATTACCTAACACATATTTCATCATGTTCAGAATAAAGAAAACAAAAATCATAAAATTAAATGGTGCAACACAGTTTGATATGTAAGTGTATGAGAAACCTTAAGCAGTCTACACACCAAACCCGCCGATCCGCCGACACAAGTTGTGTCGGCAGGTTTATTTCAAAAGAATCATGTCGGCGACTTGCACCCACCCGCGCGTGTCGACGACTCCATGCTTTATAACTTTGAAAATTCCAACACTTTCAGATAATAATATATCATCAAATTATTCATGAGGATTGGTCTTGGAAACTAGACATATTTTAATTCTACAAAAATAGCCTAATGCAGTGTTGATTGCAATGAGTATTCATAGAAAATTTATTGTAATATTCATTAATTAAAAGATAGATTATGGTACTATGGATGTTGGTGGAATTTTGTATACTAAGACAACTTAATTTGAATAATATATTTACTTAGTTAAAACTTTGTAAATGAACCATTAAGTACTAATAAAAACGATTAAATAATATTATCAAAAGAATTAGGAACATGGTCAAAGTTATCAGTAATGGAGTCAGGTTCAGATTCACCTAGAAAGTGACTTTCAACATGAGACTGGAACTCGTTAAATGCAATTTCTTTTTGGAATGTTTGTCCACACATTGGACAAATTTTATCACAAGCTTCATCAGTAGTATCCTTTTCACTTTCTTCTAAAATACTTTTTTTATAAGCTGATGTGTTTAATTCACTAAAGTTGTTATTGTATGTACTGGAATCTGCTGGTGTGGCCCAATTGGCTAGACTATCACTTGTTTCTATCTCCTTATGTTCTGATGTAATAACTTTAGCTTTATTTGCAATGCATGTAGGACACTTGTATCCTTCTGAAAATAATAAAAGCATGCATTATTGAATAAGTTGATAATTAAAAAAAAGTGGCCAAGTGCAAGTCAAACTCGCACACAAAGGGTTCTTTAGACTACTGTACAATATTCAACACTAGAGCAAAAAACATCGAAAAAAAAACATGTTTCTTATATGAAAATATTTTTTTATTATTTTACATTATAGTGGCTATAGTAGTACATACTTTGAATTTTTTAATTTTATTGTCTACCTATTACATTTCAAAAGATACAGCCCTGTGACAGATGGACGGACGGGCAGCAGAGCCTTGGTAATAGGGTTTATTTGGCACCCTTTTGATATGGAACCCTAAAAATTTGCTTTAACACTCTGTAATGAATAGTCACACAACATTTTCAGATGGAGAACAATAAATTGGTTGTGTTATTTTTTACCTTGTAATATAGTCTCAACTCTTGATATAATCAATTTTAAGTCAGTTTCCTGCTGTGCTAGTTCCTTTTTCAAACTCTGTAGTTTCTCCGTTTGACAGTGAATTTCTTTGAGAGAATCTGTAGCTGGGTCTTCAATATAAGTAAAGCCAATAGAATCAACATTCAGAAGATCATCATCCATATCCTGCAGCTGTGCCATCTGCTCATATTGTTCAACTAATTGAGACTTTTCTTGAATATAGCTATTTATTAATTTTAGAGATATTTCCTCCAGACTTGATTCGGAATACTTTTCTTGATAGTTTGCACTATTTTTTGGAGTACTATGAATATATGTGTTTGTGCGTAGTAAGGGCTGTTTGTTATAGTCTTTATTTGTGGACTTATCAGGTCCTTTTATAGTAGATATTTTATTCCACAAGTTTTTGTTTTCACATTGCACCATAAATACATGATGCATAAGTTTAGACTTTTGTTTATTAAGTTCTGCAATTTTCTGGTGCAGAATTACTTTTTCATCTTCTTGTAGTGGGACGTATGGTGAGCACTCAGTAGCCTTTACCACATCAAGTTTTAATCGCATATTATCAGTTTCTAATGAGTTTATTCTTCTTTGCAGCAAAAGACATCGATCTCTCATAGCGTGAAGAGCCAATTCATGAACGCTGATATTATTACAATCCGCTTTTAATGTTGTTTGGAAAGTAGAATCATTGTTAAAACTGACTATGGATGAGGACTCCATAGTTTTGTCTACGAACTTCAATTCAGTCTTCAGCCATTGAAAAAAGTTCGTAACAAAAAGTGTGTTACCGTAGTAGTTTATCCGGAATTCTTTAAATATCAATGGACTAAGAAAGATAACAAAAACATCGTAAAAAATAAGATTACTACGTGTTTGGTTTATTTCGTATAATATAGTTTTATGTACGCGTACAACTTGACTGACACTTACGACAATGACACTAGTGACAGATAGAAGTGAGGACAGCTGAAAATCTGTGATGCAAATCAACACAAAATCTTTTTATTGTTTATGGTTACAATTATTTGTTGCCAGCTTGAAGAATAATCACAGAGAATAATGCAGGGTGACTAGTAATTTGACGTATTCCTTCCGGACAGCCAAAGGCGGCTTTACCTATGGTGCAAGGTGTGCAGCGTACACGGGCTCAGGGTCTTAGGGAGCGCCGAGTGCCTCTCGCGACTCCTACAAAGAGCATGCGCCACGACCCAGCGCCCGCGTCATGGCCGACGCCGGGGGCGGTACCAAAGCAAGGTGTGGCACGAGCGCCTTCTTTACTCTACACAATAACTGTTATTTCACCATGAAATCACCCTTAAAACAGATAATTAAAGATTATATTGGCATAGTGTCCCATCAAACCAAAGGTACGTGCCGGCGGCACCTGTTTTGATTTTTGACCGAGCGTGCGCGATGCGCGAGCTTAGCATCTCCGTTTCAGCTTGAGCAAAAATGCTTTCGTATGTCCGGATAGCTGTTCTCCCGTATAGGTCGCATTTCTCAACCGATTCTCGTGAAATTTTGTGACCAGGTTCGATAATTTAATGGATTTTTTTGTTGATTCAATTCTTCGAATTTTTTCATAATGGCGCAGTAATGGGGGTCGAAAACGTAAAAAAAAAACATAACAGGTACAGTATGAAGGTCTTATAATTAATATGAGGCGGCTACGTGTTTTGTCATTTAAGGAGTACAAAATTAGTTGCACTAGACAGACAATACGAAAAAAAAAAATAAGTACAATGTCAAAATTTAAATTTAATTCAAAATCAAAGTGTTGAAAATTAAATACAATTTGAGTAAGACATAAAGAGAAAAACAAATTAATACGCACAATCAGAATTCTGTAAAAGCAAAAGTATCGTTTAAAAAAACTTTTTTACAAAAAACAAAACAACCGACTTCATAAAAAAAACACTACAAAGTGAAAAATTACTTTAATTTCGGAAGTCGGTGTCTTTGGATCTGTTTTTTAGTTTTTTGCCACCGACTTCCGAAATTAAAGTAATTTATCACTTTGTAGTGTTTTTTTTATGAAGGCGGCTGTTTTTTTTCTGTAAAAAAGTTTTTTATTTTTCACTTTATAGTGAGTCAGCTATTAATTTACAATAGCCTAATGTCAACTACTCATCACCTTTTACAAAATATTCCTTTTCCCGATGCAGGGACGTTAATTATTGAGGAGTTCTTCTGGTAAGAACCAAAAGAACTGGAGCTGATGGTAAAGCCACCATCAGCACCATTTCACCATATTCATTGTGACGAGCATAAATTGCTTAGTAACCATATTAGAGTAATCGAATCGTAACCCGTGAAATACTTATAATTGAGTAGTTCCGGTGGCCTCTGGTCTTCATCATCAGTTCCACTTCACCGAATGGTGCTTTCCGAGAGCAAATGCACGAGTTACTATAAAAAATACCCAAATCGCTATAGGCGTGCTTGTAAAATTTGAAGATTTCCCTCGATTTCCATGGGATCCTTTCATCAGATTCTGACTTGGTGACAATGGGACCACCTCGAGAGTATACCCTTTCAAACAAAAAAAGAATTTTGCAATTCCGTCTATATATGACGGAGTTATGCCCGAACATACATAAAAAAAATAAAAATATATAAACATCCGAATTGATAACCTCCTCCTTTTTGAAAAGTCGGTTAAAAAATCATCTACGCTGTAATAGCACTTCTTTGGTAATAACCCCTGAAGGGACTTTTTAAATTTGTATAAAGGCATCATCTTAACCAGCCTATATCGTTCCCACTACTGGGGCACAGGCCTCCTCTCTGTGAGAAGGCAGAAGGTCTAAAGGCCATGGACCTAATATACAAACTGGACTGAGCTCTCCAAAAATCGTATCATACAAAAATGAACCACAACTGCTACATAGATTTTAGGTTTACTTTTGTTATGCTATCTTAGCCGAGGCAAAACGAGCCGAGAGAGATAGTCAGAGCAGAGGCCGTTTTATCCCTTTTTCTCAATTGTCAGAAAATAAAAATGTTATAGATGGTAGAAAATATTTCACTAACTGCAAGTAAAATAAGTAACGTATAAATATTTTTAGCTTTTAGATTAGTTTTAAATAATTTTATCTAGAGGTTTACAATCTGTACATAGTAGTAAATAATTTAATTTAAATAAAATAATCAAAATAATAATTGTTTGGTAGTTATCATAAAATTACTCTTGTAACTATAATTTGACATGCGAATGACTTTTTCTATTATTTTGTGAAGACGCATCGCATTTAAACTTTTAGCTACGGTTCTTTTGTAATTTTTATGGTGGAAATGGTGGAAAAGTGTTGTATCAAAACATTTCATATATATTAATGGCGGTTAATATTAATTTTATTTAAAAAAAAACGAATAAACTTTTATCAATTTAAACCAAATACAATTTTAAACTTAAAAAAAAACTTCTTGATTTAAATAATGATTTTATAACAATATTACGAAAAGATTGTTATCACGACGGCTGCTTGAGACGGAGTGAGGGGCGAGTACTGGCTGCACCCTCCTTTTATGGATGCCACCGCACGGTAGTTTTAAAATAACGTTTATACGCTAATACGGCCTCTCCTGACGTGTGGTTGACCTCAGCCACATTGTCCAGGTGATGGTCCTTGTTCGCTGCAGTCACGACCTTCGGCAAGTGGACTCGGGCAACGCGAAGGGCTCATGTCTTCAATGGCTGCATCAGTAATTGATGGACCCTGGTGTGTGTCTGCATCTCCACGACTTGAGTGGTCTTCACAGCTAGTTGCACGGGTAGACGGTGCTGCGAGACTATCCTCTTCAGCTAAAAATGAGAGAATAGCACTTCTTGATAATATTCTTATTACTTAATCAAAACCGATGTCTGTTGTAATAAAATACAACACATCTAGACGGAGGCACCCAGTTAGCACGTCTCGGCAGAGCTATCGCTCAATGCCCTTATAAATAACCTGAGACGGAGGCACCCAGTTAGCACGTCTCGGCAGAGCCATCGCTCCATGCCCTTACAACCATTATGCACATAAAGTAAACAGACGGAGGCACCCAGTTAGCACGTCTCAGCAGAGCCATCGCTCAATGCCCTTACAACCATTATGCACATAAAGTAAACAGACGGAGGCACCCAGTTAGCACGTCTCGGCAGAGCCATCGCTCAATGCCCTTACAACCATTATGCACATAAAGTAAACAGACGGAGGCACCCAGTTAGCACGTCTCGGCAGAGCCATCGCTCAATGCCCTTATATACAATCACTATGCAACTCTTAGATAGAAAAGTAAATACCAAAATCTACTTACTATCAAAGAACGTGGCGCACGACTCGGGGGTCCACTCTCCTCGCCAAGCAACCATGTGCTCGGCGGCAGCCTGAGTGACTTTACCATATGAACCACTTAACAACTGTAGCTCGTATCGATCGTGGGGAAGGGTTTTCACCACACGATATGGCCCTCGCATTCCCGAGTCCAGCTTGCCTGTAACTTGAGAAGTTTTTACAACAAACACATTATCATTTAGGTTGAACGTACGCTTGACCTTCCGATTCCTATTAACGTATTCATCTTGTTTAAGTCTATTCTGGTCAAGTAGTTCGCTAGCACGCTGTCTTTGTAACTCTCTTGACCCCTCGCGATTCGGTCGCACGTCATCAACAGCGACGTCGCGAACAAGTGATCTTATGACTGGCGTGACTGCTTCAACACCAATAAGCAACTGTAAAGGTGAGATCCGAGTGGTCTTGTGTTTAGTGCAGTTGATAACAAGCTGCATTTTCCACAAAGCATCTGACCATTTACTCTCTGGTTTAGATGCCTCTATGCGTAACATATTGAGCAAAGTACGACAGTAGCGTTCGACCTGACCGTTTTCACTATGCATCTCAGGTGTTACAAAATGAATTGCGCTACCCATTTCAGAAACCCAACCCTGAAAACTAGCACTCTCAAACATTCGTCCTCTATCACACACAATAAGTTTGGGAGTGCCAAATAGGGAAACAGCGTTTTGAAAACATTTGTTTTAATTCGTTGGAATCTTGCCTTTTTATCGCATAAAACAAACAATACTTAGAGTAGGCATCTACAATAAGAAGTACATACTTTTTCTCATTTGAAATAGGTAGTGGACCTAATACGTCCATGTGCACCGTATTAAATGGGGTATCTGGCTTATGCCATAATGAAATCGGATAATGAGGAGCCCTAGGAACTTTCTTGGATGAAAGGCACATCAAACAATGACCTACGTATTTCCTTACAAAGGCATAGAGCCCTGGGAACCAAAAATGACGCAGAATTAGGTCAATGGTCTTATCCGCACATATATGTGCATGCTGGTCATGGAAAACTCTTAGGAGACTTAATCGGTGTCCTTTGGGAATAAAGCATAGTAGCTTTGGGTCCTGGCCCGTGGGGGTGTATTTATAATACAGCAGATCGTTACGAACAACATACCGCGAAGAGTCTAGTTCGTTATTGTTGACTCTGTCAATCAACGTACGGGTTTCCTCATCAGCAGATTGAGTAATCTGTGCCCAGTTCTTCGGCCTAGTTATTTGAAGGACATCAACAGGATTTCGACTTAGGTAATCGGCGTGCTGCATCATAACGCCCTTTCTATATTCTATCGTAAAGTTGAAATCCTGCATGTATATCCACCAACGCGCGACACGTGGTTAAAGATCTTTTTTTCGTTCCGTTAGTTTAAGCGCGTTACAGTCCGTCACAATTTTAAACGTAATACCCAACAAATAGTGGCGAAAGTGTTGTAGAGCTTTAATAATCGCGAGCGTCTCAAGCTCATAGGAATGGTATCGTGGTTCGGCGCCTTGCGTAGTTTTACTAAAATACGCCACTACTCGGCGTTTACCATTTTCATGCACCTGAATAAGAACCGCGCCGTAACCAATAGAACTCGCGTCCGTATGCAACTCGGTTGGTAATAACGGGTCAAAAATAGCAAGCACAGGTTCACTTGTAAGACAACGCACTAGGTATTTACGCGAGTTTTCTTGTTCTTCGCCCCAGTGAAATTTAACGTTACTCCGTGTTAAACAAGCAATGGGCGCCGTCTTAGATGCATAGTCGGGTATGTAGCGGCGAAAATACCCTGCCAAACCGAGTAGCTGGCGAACCTGTTTTACGTTTGTGGGCACAGGGGAGTCAATTAAAACCTTAATTTTTTGTTCGCTCGGTCTAACCTGACCCTCAGAGATAGTTCGACCTAGGTACTCAACCTCTGTAGCCACAAATGTACTTTTCTTTAAGTTAATAGAAAACCCCGCAGACGTAAGTGTTTGTAATACCTCGCGTACGTTCTCGATTGCTTCATCGATAGAAGACGCCATCAATAATACGTCATCAATAAATATGAGGGCTTTACCGGACTCTATTAGTGATTTAAGCGTATTCGTGATTATTCGTTGATATACGACTGGCGCGTTCGCGAGACCAAACGGCATTTTTAAATATTCGTAGTGACCTTCGGGGGTCACGAAAGCGGTCTTCGCTACAGAGTCGCTGTCCAACCTAATTTGGTAGATGCCTGTCGCCATGTCTAAACAGCTGAAGAACTTGCTCTTATCAAGGCGATCAATATGATCTTCTATCAAGGGTAGTGGATAGCGATCTTTCACGGTAACCGCGTTCAACGCGCGGTAATCAACGCACATGCGATCTTTTCCGTCTTTTTTCTTGACAAGAATAATCGGACTTGCGTATGGAGAGTTGGACTCGCGTATTATTTTCTTGTCTAGCAAGTCTTTTACGATATCACGCACTTTAAATTTTTCGTCGATTGAAAGCCTGTATGGCCTATAACAAATCGGTGTCTCACTAGTCAACTCAATGCGCATATTACCAGTCGTGACTGTTGTTAAGGCAGTCCCAATAATAAAAAAATCCTTAAACTGATTTACGACTGACATAATTTTTTCACGATCGCTACCTTCAAGCGGTGTGTTAACCGAAAATTCTTCATTTGAGTTGATGAGCAACACATTTTGACCAACAGAACTAGGAATTCGAGTTATACGTTGTTAATTGTTTGCACGAATATACGTTACCCCCTCGCGGTTCAAAACATCCGTACCTATTAGTACTGGCACGTTTATGCATTTTAAGGGAACGACAAAAAGATCCACCTCTAATGAGATATCGCAAAATTCTATAACTAATGTTACGCGGCTATTACGTTCAATATTTTGATCACCTATTCCACGTAATACTTGATATGTGGGTAGTCGGGTACACTTAAAATATTTTAGCACCGATTCTGAAATAAGTGAAACCCGCGATTCGCTGTCTATGAGTACGTCGGTAGGTATACTCGTACCTTGTATAACGGCCGTTGTGACATCACTGTCTGTTGATGCGCCTTTCAACTCGAAACAAAAATTAACGTTGTTTTTATTACGCGTTTCAGATCTTTGTTTAGCAAAACAGACAGAGGCGTCATGGCCTGGCTTTTTACAAAATTAACACGGCCCTTTAGGTTTTGTTTCAGTTGATTCATCGGATTTAACAGTTTTCGATTGTTTAGGGCACGCGCGCTGCAAGTGACCCACACTACCGCAAGAGAAACACGTTATTTCGCGATTTATATTATTATGTGGTCGTTTTCGAGAGTTTCGGTCAAACTGTTTACTTTGGGAATATTTCACAGAGGTTACAGATGAGTTGGGTTTCGGTTTGGTATAAATAGAAAAGAATTCAACAAGATCTTTGGTCGTTAAATGAGCGTTAGTCGCAGCGGCACGTATTTGTGCGTCAGTTACACCACGTATGATGATCGCGACCGTTAAATCATCGCTTAACCCTCTAACAATATTTAATCTCAATATGGAGCGCCTAGCGTATTCTGCATACGTGGAAAACTTGTCAGAATTAGTACTCATGACGTCAAACAAGATATTTGCAACATCAATTCTTCGTGAGCAAAGCGGCTTAAATTCGATCTTAAAGTTAGACCAGGTACGGTCGTTTGTGACCCAGTCGTTTAACCAACTACGAGCATCTCCCTGCAGGCAGTTAGCAATCCGGGATAAACACTCGTTGTCGTCCCATCCATTAATGTAACGTGCCCTTTCAACCTCTTCACACCAAGAATCGATATCATGTATGCTGGGATCGAAGTTTGAAATATAATAATGGTTCGATCTGACCTTGGTTAACGCACTCAATGCTCCAATGAGGCGATCTGTAGCATCCAGTGACGTCGAAGTACTAGCAAGCGATTCTCCAACGATGCTGGTGTTTGACTTAGGCACCGCTGATTGTGGCTCCTGTGGCGAGGACGCGATGATCTGCCCAGGCGCCACAATGGCACGTGCTTCCGGAGCCGTTGGCACCGCCACGGTGCTAGTTGCGGGTAGGCTGGTGTTTTCTAGCGCGGTCAGGCGCGCCAGAATAGCTCCAAGGGTTTCTTGGAGTTCGGGTGTATCACTATTTTGATCGCGCCTATTTCTACCTCTATTACGAGTGGTAGCTCTTTCGGACATGATTCAAAAGCTTTTCGCACGACACAGCAAATAAGATAGGCAATGGAGCCTATCCCACTTCTGATAATGGCGGTTAATATTAATTTTATTAAAAAAAAAACGAAATTAACGAATAAACTTTTATCAATTTAAACCAAATACAATTTTAAACTTAAAAAAAAACTTCTTGATTTAAATAATGATTTTATAACAATATTACGAAAAGATTGTTATTACGACGGCTGCTTGAGACGGAGTGAGGGGCGAGTACTTTTTTTTACACTATTGGGCAACTCATAGTTATGACCACTAAGGTCCTGGCTACTTAACCGGGCAAGCCTGTGGGTGCCTTAAGCTACTAACTTAAAGCCTCCAGCCAGGGGCGAAAATTCTTAAAAATTAGGTGACCGCATGCTAAGGGCACCCCCTGTGGGGTACGAACCTCGGCTTAGGGCGTCACTGAGGGGAGGGCAGCAAGATGGGACAGGCTGGATCGAGATTATATTATTATTAACAGGGGAATTTAAAACTACAGGCTCAGCTACGGCGCGGGTTGGCGCGTCGTCGAGGAAGGGTCGGGGGGGGGGACAATTACGTCGGGGGCGTCGCGTAGGACCTCGGCGGCGAGGTCGGAACGATGGCGGTCTGTTCTTGTGTACTGTACTGGTGGCCCTACTGCTCTCCTGGAGGAGGGTTATGGGGTCATCGGGGTCGGACAGGGCATGCCTTGGACGGCGGGTACGACTAATGCGGGAGGGGGTATATCTGGCAGCCTCGACAACCAGAGGGTTGCGATGTGAGGCCGCGGAGTCGAAGAAGCGCTTGGAAATGCGCTTCATGAACTATCGAGATGGAGGATCTCGTTCCGAACGAACCAAGGGGAGCCGGTTGCCCTACGGAGGAACCGGTTTTGGAGGGTCTGCATCCTATGGATGTGGTGGGGTTTCGAGTGTGCGAAAACCAAGCTCGCGTAGGTCATGATTGGCCGAATCCACGCTGTGTAAATGCGCAATTTGCACTTGAGTGACAATTTGCTGCGTGCATTCAATAGGGAGTGGAGTCTACCGAGAGCGAAAGCGGCGCGCGAACGCGCCTGCTTTATGTGCTCACCGAGTCTATGGTCCAGAGTGACACCCAAGTATTTGGCTCGCTTCTCCCAAGGGATAGGCTTGCCGAACATGGTGATCGGACGGGGGGGGGGGGGGGTTGAGGCTCGGTTTCGAAAATAGAACCGCTTGACTCTTATCGGGATTGACTTCGATTCTCCACTTCCTAAACCAGTCACCGAGTTGGTTGACTGTGGTTTGGAGAGTGCGAGATATCGCGTCGGGGCTTTCGCCGGTGTAGTAAATGGCCGTATCGTCTGCGAACAGAGCCAACTGAGCCCTTTTACTTTTGGGGATATCGCTGGTGAATAGCGTGAAAATGAGAGGGGCGAGCACGGAGCCCTGAGGGACTCCGGCGCGAATGGGACGGGGGGAGGATAGCGCTCCTTCGATGCGGAATCGGAAGGTGCGGTTCGACAAAAAGTCTCGCAGGATGAGCACGAGACGATCTGGCACTTTAAGTTTGTATAGCTTATATAATAAGCCATTGTGCCAGACTTTGTCGAACGCTGTCGCTATATCGAAGAAAACAGCACCCGTCAACGAACCACGTTGGAAGCCAACGCTTATGTGTTCGACGATACGGTGGACCTGTTGGACGCACGAGTGTTGGGTTCGGAAACCGAACTGCTCATTGGGAATGAGACCTTTTGTCTCGGCATAGTCTCTGAGACGCTTATAAATAAGCCTCTCATAGATCTTGCCGATGACATTGAGGAGACTGATGGGGCGGTAGCTGGAGGGAGCGGATTTAGGCTTGCCCAGCTTGGGAATGCCGATGACAGTGGCCTGTTTCCACGCTTGGGGGAAGATGTTATTGCTCATGGCACCATTGAAGATGGTGGTCATTAGCATGATCAGGTGGGCAGGGAAAAGTTGGAACACCTTATTGGTCATTCCATCAGAACCGGGGGCTTTACGGGGCTTAAGGCCCTTTTTGAGCTCTTGCACTTTGTCGGGGGTGACGGGAGGCAGAGGGCACTCGGGGTCTTCTACGGGGGGGAGGGAGGCTCTCCTTTCGACTTCGGCGTCGACCTCAGAGAGGTGAGCTTGGTCTACAGGTTGAGAGCTGGGCGAACATTGGGCCTCAAGACTGTCGGCTAGGCACTCGGCCTTGTCGACATCATCGAAAGCGATGGTATTGTCTGGGCGGATCAAGGGGGGCATAGGGGCTACTTCTCGGGATTTGAGTTTCCTCTGAAGCTCCCAGAATGCTAGGTGGGTAGGCTCTAGCTCGCTCAACATCTCATCCCAGCCCGTTTCCCGATGCTCCGCTACGCGTGTCCTTACAGCTCGCTGTAAGTAGCGCATATGGGCTCGGTTCGCGTCGCAGGGAAAGTTGCTGTACGCACGGACAGCCGCGTTCTTCTCAGTCATCAGTTCAAGTACATCGTCCGGCAACTTCCAGCGACGGTCGTCCGTCGCTGGAACTTCCCTTGAACAATCGTTCAGGACTGATTGTACGTGTCCAGTGAATGAGTCGATCGCAGCCGTCGTGTCAGCGATAGAGTCGAAGAGGTCGGGGATGGAGTCTAGGTGGGGGGACGTGTTGGATTTCAGGCGTTCGCTTACTTTCCTCCAGTCCGTTACCACTTTTGTGGAGGGGGGTTGATCGGGGTTGGGGAGGCCTACGCGAGGGGCTAGCTTAAGCACAACTGGTCGGTGGTCAGATGATAGTTCGTGTATCACCTCTATAGAATCCAACCGTAGGTTGATATTCTTTAAAAGTGATACATCGAGCACGTCAGGGGTGTGGTCAACCGAGTGGGGGAAATGAGTGGGAGTCATCGGGGCGATGACATCGAAATTTAGAGGGGTACAGAGGTCGAACAAGTGTCTCCCTCGGGTAGAGATTCTGGTACTATTCCAGGCGTGAAGTTTGGCGTTGAGATCCCCCGCTATGATAACGGAGTCACTCAGGCCGAGGAGTAAGGTCAGGTCGTCAGTCAAGAGTTGGAAGTTCTCTGATTGGTTCGTAGGGGGGAGGTAGACCGATACCAAGGTGATCGGTTGGTGACCTGTCATGCCTAGCCGGCAAATGGAGACTTCTAGTCGTGAGAGGGGGGGCGGGTCCAAGGGGATGCAGTAGAGGGATTTTTTGTAATAAATGAGGGTACCACCCTTGTGACACCGAGTCCTGTCGTTTCGAACAACCCGATAGTTCGCTATCGACGGCGTTCGCATGTGGGGTTTTAGAAATGTCTCCTGTACGAGGAGGACATCGATCTGGTGGTCGCGGAGGAAGGTACAGATTTCGTCGCGCTGACCTTGGATGCCATTGGCATTGAAGTAACCTAACTTTAGGGATCGGGGTTTTAGACGCGTGAGGATTCCGTTATCCATTAGTGGGATTGGGGGAGTTGACGAAGGACTGGAGCGCGTGCGTAATATCCGGGTACGCGTTGTATATGCATTGAATGGCGTAAAGGTTACCGGCATTTCTGGCGGCAACGATTTCATTGGCCATTTGACGGGCGCGAGGGGTGAGGAAGGCAGTGAATGTGCCTGAGATCACGTTGAACGGATCCGTGGGGTTGGGGCCTACAGCCACGGGTGTGGTTGAGGAAGGAACGGGCGCAACTGGGGCGGGGGTAGTGGCTTTAGGAGCCGGGGGGTTGATTGCGAGGGGCTCGGGTGCGCGCGCGGGCGCGGGCGCGGGTGCGGGCGCGGCCGCGAGCGCGTGTGCGCGAATGCGGGGGTCCATCTGATGAGCAACGGGGGAGGAGGGGGGGGTTGGTTACGTACCAGGGCCGGGAAGGCCTGTTGGTGCTGGGATAAGTTCCAAGCGTTGGGTCTCTGGGGACTCAGGCGCTCGGGAAGTTGAGTGGAGGGGGCTTCCCTTACCTGACGAGCGTCCGTACGCTTCGTCAGCTTCGGGTTTGTTGCCTTAGCGGCTTTGGGGCAGCCACGGTAATTGGGTGGATGCCCGGAGAGGCCACACAGCACACAGCTGGGTGGTTCCGTGCAGAGGGTATGGTCCTTGGGACGGGAGCACTCGGAAGTGCCATGCCCACCCAGGCACTTGACGCACCTGGGTGTGGCATGGCAATTCTTTTGTGAATGGCCGTATAACTAGGGGCGAGTACTGGCTGCACCCTCCTTTTATAGATGCCACCGCACGGTAGTTTTAAAATAACGTTTATACGCTAATAATATATATTTTTCATTTCATTTCACATATCGTAACATTTCATTCATTGGTAAGGAATTACAAAGATTTTGCTCAATAACAATATGTAGTATGACCATGCTCTAGAAGTTTCGTAGACGGAAGAAACCAACGCTTTAGTGTATTTCTGATTAAAACTATTAATATAATGCGTATAATAAATACAATTTGCACCTATGTATCGCATGATTGAAATAGCATTATTTTTATGTTGGTTACAGCTTTCCATCATATGTAGAAATGAAGCAAAAATGGTTGGATGTAATTCCCGAATCACAAACAATTACCAAAAATTCTGTTGTGTGCAACCTTAATTTCAAGCCGGCAGATTTTATATTGGTTTACTTATTTGAAATAAATGCTACGAGTTTGAATTTGAAAAAATTATTGTCACACACACTTAGTTTTATTTCCCTTTACTTCATTTAAATAGCTTGCCTATTTCATCATAAACCACGTATACGTGATCATATTTGATGATTTAACACAAGACATGTGTCTCATCAACAATATTGTAATCTAGGTATCATAACTTCTTTTTTAAAACATGGGTACATGCACGATTCAACACCGACATAGTATACAACAGGCACACGCTAGGAAATAATAATTTCAAAGGGTCGCCGTTATCGAAATCGATAAGGAGGACTATATTTATATAGCATACAACAATGTCAGTTTCAAATAATCAGCTTTCGAGAAAAAGTCTTTTCCGATATGTATAGTTTTTAAAGGTTTAATTTTCTTTTTTTTCATAAATTATTATTTCACTATTTGAACATCAAATAGTGAATTAATAATTTATTACGAAAAAAAAATGAAATGAAGTTACTTACAATGAAGTTAAGTAAGTTACAAACTATAGAGGTATGAGGAACAGGGTGTAAGGCTCACTCATACCTCCATAGAAAAGGGAGGATCCTCAGACCAGACGGGTGTTGTGTACTCTGCTTGCGCGATGGAGGATTTGCATGACGTCATTGTGACGTGTAGCTCGCATGTGGCGGTGTAGATACCGCTACAAAACAATAATTTGAAATCACTTAGTATCAACCGGACACAAATTATCTCCTTCAAAACGAACTTTCCTGTCTGTTAAAAAAATTTTTGGTCACCCTATTAGAAAGAGATGAAAGCCTCGGTATGCATTATCTCTCTCTGCTCGTTTTTTTGGTACGAGAGCTCAGTCCAATTTGTATATTAAGTCCATGTTAGAGGCATACATTTAATAATATCTGGTATTTTTTTATAAATATTAGGTTGGGGAAAAAGTCTTTTCGCATTATAGTATGTATGAACTTGTAATAAAATCTCTTTGGCTATACTATTTGTATCTGGCTGGTTTTGGTAACATTGAAAGTTTAAATTTTATAGAACACAAATTCAAATTAGGAAAATGTGTGATTTGCATTTCTTTTTCGTACTGTCAAGCAAGATGAGTGAATCTAATGAAGAAATTCGATACTTTTTAAAATTTTACTACGAAAAAGGTAAAAAATGCAACGCAAGCCGCGAAAAAAAATTGCGATAATTATGGACCTAGTGCAGTATCTGTGAGAGTAGCACAAATTTGGTTTAAGCGTTTTCAATCCGGAAATTTTGATGTCAAAGATGCACGTCGCTCTGGTCGCCCTATTACCTTCGATCAATAATAGCACTAGATTCCCGATAAGCGCTTCGAAAACGGCCCGAAAAATAAGAGCACAATGACCATTGTGCTCTTATTTCAAATTAGTATTGTCCAAACATAGCCAACATTAAGACGTCAAAATGCCACAGTGCGCGTTCAAAAGTTATATAAATAACCACCGTAACACCAAGATTTTGGAAGGAATATCTTAATTTTCGCCTTAATTTTCACAATCATACGGTTACCGAATTATACACGTCTATCCTCCAGTGCTGATCCTGCAGTGACTCCGCTATAAGGACATTATCATCGGCGAATCGTAAGTGTGAGATGTACTCGCCCATTTATGTTTATGCCCGTTCCTTTCCAGTCCAGAGTCTTAAACATATCTTCCAGGGCGCCAGTAAACAGTTTCGGGGATATGACATCCTCCTGTCTCACTCCCCTGCGCAGCTGCGCAGGGGAGTGACCGGCACCGGCAGATTAAACATATCCAGCTGGATATGTTTAATCTGCCGGTTCTGTACTTAAACGGTCATATTCGCGGCGTCATACAAGCATCTCATCACATTGACGTATCGCCAGTCTAGTTGGCATCGCTGCAGGGACTCGAGCACAGCCCAGGTCTCAACAGAGTCAAAGGCTTTCTCATAGTCCACAAAATCAAGACACGGGGCTGGTTATACTCGTCGGTCTTCTGTATAACCTGCTGCACTATGTTGATGTGGTCTACGGTCCCGTAACCCGATCGAAACCGGGCCTGCTCTGGAGGTTGAAACTCATTAAGGAGCGTTTAATCTCCTTTTTAACCGACTTCATAAAAGGAGGAGGTTTTTTGAAGAATAATAACTACAGTGCCTCTGTTCCATGCTTTTGGAGTTCTCCCATCGTTCAGAACAGAGTTAAACAGCTTCTGGAGCTCTCAAAGTACAGGTCTCTCTCTCTACTGCTTTCAAGAGGTCCGAGGTAACCCCGGGGCCGTTCCATTTTTTAAGCTGTTTGAGGGCTATCTCGATCTCGTCAGGACTGACTTCCAGCAGGTCATCGGTGCAGCGTCGGATCAATGTGGCTCGGAAATCTTCACTGCTAGGTTTGGGTCATACAGCATGCGCGTCGTATAGTCAGCCATAGAAGTCCTCAATCTCGGAGAGAATATCCGGCCCTGAGGTATCGGTATTACCAGAAGATGTTTTAAGCTTCGTCAGATGGGGCCTCGTCAATTGCTGCGCGAAGATTTTGGACCCCCGATTTTGCTCTATAGCCTTTTCTATTCGGCAAGTGTTAGAGCATAGGAGATCCCGTCGCACCAGCTTGCTGATATTTCGATTGAGAGCCTGCTTTTCCGACGAAGCGGAATGTACGTCATTCCACCTTTCATTCATAAGCGGAAGAGTTTCCGCCGAGAGTTTGGACTTCGTACCAGTACGTTGCAGCTGACAGAACTTTGACCGTTGTTCCCTTAGGATTCACACCACTTGGGCCTCATCGACGTTACTCGTGGTTTCCAGAGCACAAAATAGGTTTTCCAGATGAAGTTGGAACTTTTTTGATCCCACAACGGTTTGGAACTGGTAAGGTCGGAGCGTAGACTTCAGCAAACGGGATCTTTCTAGCTTAAAGTTGATATTCAGAGAGCGTCGTAGGAGGCGATGGTTACTTCCGGTATTAAACCTGTTGACCACAGAGACGTCTCTGAATATGTACTTTTTATCCGTCATGATGAAACCTATCTCGTTCTTTGTCACATTATCAGGGCTTTGCCACGTCCACTTTCTTTGGAACTGCTTCTTAGAGCTCCTCTTTCTCCAAAAAGTTGAAGAGCATTTGGCCCCTGTTGGTCCTGCTTCCATAAGCGTGTGGACCAACTTTCGATTCGCTGCTATTCCGTACTGGGAGCTTCAGCGTTAAAGTCTCCCATGACAACGTTGTAGTCCGTCTTCGTGGTCTTGTGATGAGCTGAAGAGATGTCTTCATACATTTCTTCTACTGCGTCACCTGAGTGTGCCGACGTCGGTGCGTAAACCTGTATGACCTTAAGGCTATACCTTTCAGTCAGTTTAAGTATGAGGTACGCTACCCTGTCGACACACTGGAGATCTCAACAACGCTGTCAGTGAGGAGTTTATGTAAGAGGAACCCGACGCCACCTTGGGATTGTTGGTCTGCACCCTCTCGGTAATACATAAGGTGGCCCGACCCTACAGTTATGGTGTCCTCACCCTCTCTTCGGACTTTTCAAAACCCCAGAATACGCCACCTTATCCTTGCCAGTTTCGTTTCGAGCTGCTCTAAGTGGTCATCCAGCCTGAGCATTCGTCCGTTGTACGCTGCCAAAGTCAGTTGTGGGTGGTGGCCTACCGTAGCCCGGGGATTCTTCGCACTAGGGCATGCATTTCCGGGATACCGGAATTGCCTTGCTCGAAGCAGGCCATAATCAAAGTGAAGTTGCTCGACGACTAAATTTGAGCCGCTACTCTGTTTGTCGTGTGTACCAGAGGTTTCAAGAGACCGGTGGCTACATTCGACGACGATAGATCGCGGTGTTCACCAACAGGACGTCCATCTGAGTTGATGATTATTTTGAAATCATTACTGCCGGGCGGAATGGACTCCAATGCAGTTTTAAAATTATGCACATAGGTATGATTTAAGGCTCCTACAAACAGGCACGACACGTGACTCAAAGGCACTGCTCGTCGCGCGTTGAGCGGCGCCTTTGTGTTGCACTGTCGCGTCGCGCCTGTCTGTGGGAGCTTTTACGGCATGAGTTAACGTTAGTAAAATTTCGGGTCAATACATGTCGTTACCTACGTGTTTCAACATTACGTAATGAAAAGTTTTTGTTGAACACTGATAGAGTGACGCAATTGCGATGAAACTAAAACTACTTAAATATAACTCCGAGTTACACACGATATTTGAGTATAAACGTAAACCATACACCGCGGTAAGTACCACGGTTTCATACTTTTTACGTGATAGTCTAACAACCAGACAAAAATTCCAAAAATGAAAGAAATGTCATCTGTTGGTTAGATATTCTTTAGCACGCCAACTTTTTTTAAAAATATTTTCAATGTACAGAAACGCCTCGTCTACAGAATTATTATATGTATAGATTGAGGATCTTCTCGATGGCGAAGTAACATTTCCCTACAAAAAGCCATTCTCGGGCCATGATCACTGGGTAAGAGGGCCTTGCACACGTTGAACGTGATAGGGATGAATTCTGTGTCGTTTCACAGTACCTACGAATCTACGATGTACCACAGATGTCGGAATCCCTGACATTCTTGACATGCGACTAATTCTTGTCATTGGATTGTCATGTAGCATCTGAACTTCGACTCTAAGGTCTGGAATGCTCGGTCTACCTTCCCTAGCTCCTATATTTCTACCTTCTGCATAAGTGGAGTGTACACGTTGAAATACTCTGTAATCCGGATAGCGTTCCCGATTACGATATCGCTCTCGATACACTCTTGCAGCTTGGCGTGCATTTCCGTTACAAAACCCGTAAATGAAATGCATATCTGCATAATCATGGCTATTGTAGGTAGCCGTACTCAGGTCAAACAGTGTTCAAATCACAGGTAAAAACAAAGTCCAAGTAATACAATCCAAATTACGTTAAAGAATAATTGATGAACACCGAATTAAGTATACGAGCGCAGTCACAAGCTGGTAGCGAATTAATAAAAATTCTACATTTCTACGTGTGCCGGCGTCATCTTGTTATTGTTTGCGACCTGTTCCAACTGTTTCTTTTGTTTCCCTTCCCCTGCACATTCCTAGCTAGGACAAATAACATGACTCATGAGATAAGAAAAGGTTTTCTTCGTACATTATACAACCAATGCATAGGGCCTGAAATCAAATCGCTACTAAGCAGCCACAAATGAAAATTTGAAACTTAGAAAATTGTAAAAGTTCGACCGACCTCCTTGTTAATAAAATTTTCTAACTTTTAAACTACCTAATAAGAATATCCCAGTAATTCATACCTCCAAAGAATCTCCATGACTTGCGCAAGTTTTTCTAATATTTACGTGGTCAACACAGTGTAGGTAGGTACCTACTTTATACTATCCTACTGAAATCAACTTTCGCTAGTTTAACTTTTTCTCATGAAAATCGCTCTAAAATAGAGTATTTTTTTGCCAGTCCGAAGCCTTAGGTTTTTTTCTTATTGAACACATGTTTTCTAGCTGCGTAAAAGTATTAGGTACCTCGGGAAGACCGCTAAATAGTCAGTCATGAAAAAAAATATTATTACCTAGCCTTGATATTTTTTTTTAAATGTTTTTTTCTTTGAACAATACATGAGAACTGATTGAAAAAAAATGGTCATACATTATGAATCGTAAAAAAATCTCAGGGTTAAAAAGTTTGGAAATGACCTTGCCAACGCCCCTATTCGATTTGAAACATACCTACTTCCAGGGACAGCCTGTATAGCAAAAAACAAGTTTTATTTTTCCAAAATACAAAATTTTTGTTCGGCAATAATTTCAATAACTCGCTCGCTAGCCCGCGCGGGTCTTACGCTGACGTTATCTGAAGCTCGAAGTTTTACGCTTACGCGTCTGACGCTCGAAGTCCCAGCTAGCCCCTACCGTAGACCAAGCGCTAAGATGTTTACACATCAACAAGATTTAGAATTTAAATTTAGTACCGATTTTGGTCACGCGCCGAAAGATCCTTGTTTTGTTGAATATAAGGCTGCCTCTGTCTCTGAATAACACATTACTTGGCTAACTGCTTTCACTCTCGCTTTGGCTAAGATTAACCGGCTTAAGTCTATCTCGTTTACACAGAGTACTTTTTGAATGAACTCTCTAGGACATACTTACTCTATGTCGGTGGAACAATCAGAACTGAATGTCTATGGTATTGTTATCTTTTTTTTAGTCTGCGCGCTGTCTTCTGCTTGCACGTCACGTCAATCAGTATTTAGTCTGTGATCACAGAGTACTACAGTCAGTTTTGAGTTTATTATCACTCAGTAGTCATAATAATTCCAATTCAATAGTGGCGTTTCATTCATTGCTACGCCTCTCGATTTTTATTTACTTTGTGCTAGCAAAATTGTCCGCTTTATTTTGCTACTTTGTCTTTACTCCGAATGTTTTGATATGGCTTCATCAAATCATCAGTCATCTGTACTTTATTATGTGTATCTGTGAGTGATTCCAAAGCAGAAATAGGGTCGGTACGGATATTATGGCGATGAGACAGCCAATTCATTGAATAACTACTTGCATCGTTTAAAGTTTTTGTGAAACAGTGATTCATACTCCGGCCAATATCTAAACAAGCAGATTTCAGTGTAAGTAATTTTTATAAGTCGCTTGATTTCCGTAAACTTTCAGATTATTGTCTCAAATGATGTCAATGACAAGTTTTTATGTTCAAAATAAAGTAAGACGGAATACTTTTCAAATCAAAAAGTATTTCGTATTTTCTTTTGTTACTAATTCTCATAAAGCATTTGTACTAGTTAAGACTGCTTGTTGTGTTTTTAACTTTTAGATTGCATTTAGATTTAGATGGTCCCAATCCAAATTATTTGAGCAAACAACATTGATTAATAAACTTCGTAGCCTATTTTCCTATTAAACCTATTATAAGAAAAACAACTTACTAAAGATATTGACAACAATCAATGGATAGCTGTTCTATATGTATAAATAAACAAATGATAAGATTTTCTATAGATATTTTGCCTCAAGGTTGGGATGTCATTAGCCACTTCTCCCTGAAGCTATACTTATGCATTTTTTTTGCATTACACTAACTTTCCACATTGACAAATAAAAAGACAAATCCCAATTTGTAGTACTTGACCGCCCTATTAAGAACTAGCATTTGTTCCACTAAGAAAGTATTGAACATTTACAACTAAGCACAAACATTTCTAAGCATTTTGGATTTAATGTACCACTTTCTCTATCATTGACCTAGATTTTGTTTTCATTTGGCTACTACCTGTGCAATTTCTAGTTAATTGTAAAAATCTCTTGATGGCTATTATTCATGAATCAAAATAATATTTCATTGTGTTTAAAAAAATATGACTATGGATGGACCTGTATAAAACCAGCTAATCCTAAATTGTATTTGTGCTGCAGAGAGAAATTTGTAGTCTTTAAAAAAATGTAGCCCATGAATTGTTTATTGTTGCCACAAGTACTATATTTAACTTAATTTTTGAAGCTGTTCTAATTATCGAAATGTGTAATAAGTTTGCAAAAAAAAATGTTGCCTAAGTTTTGGTCTTAAACATTTTCCGTAGGTACCTTTAAAATCTAAACTTGCTACAGGCTGGGTAATCTGATTATTAGTCAAGTTAGTCTAAAATCAAATTGACTTACTTCTAAGATCCTGGATCCTGAAATATCATTCAAAATGCGTACTTACTTATTTTGATAGTGATTTTCAGTATAATACTTTAAAACTTTGAAATATACTTGGATAACCCCAGAAGTTATAATATTATTTGTATAACCAGTTAATTGGTGAGTCAGGAAGTTGGCCTTTATTTTAATAGCCTCTAGGGATCACTTGCAAAGTAAGTTATCAGTAACTTACGTATGAGTAAATGTATTTATATTGCAAAAACATTATTGATTAATAATATAAAACATGAAAAAATAGTCTGTACAGGTTTTGAAATTTACCTCTATAGTTTAGAAGATGTCTAACTATACATTTTTTGTACTATGCCTATGGCATGAGCAATATTCTAATTATTGGCAGAGACAACATCTGCTGAACATATTTCCAACAACTGTGTTTATTTTGAGTGTTGGAATTGTTACCATCAGGTTGCCCTCATTATTGTGAAACATCAATTAAATCGTGGTTTAATTAAGCAAGGGACTGCCAGCACTGTTAGGCATTGCCACGTTGTATGGCATTCGGACCCCACGGTTGTTGTTGTTATTAAAGTTCTTTTTTTTTTTTCCTTTAAATTGTTGAGTTTGTATCTAAAGTGAATATGTACACAATTATTAAATAAAAAACCGGCCAAGTGCGTGTCGGATCACGCTCAATGAAGGGTTCAGTAGTTGGGATGAATTTATCTCAAGAACAAACTTAACATTGTAGTTGAAAAACTTATTCTCTCATACATTCTAACTGCAAATGAAGTTTGTACACACAAATACATAATATTGAGATATTTAACATGTTATTTTAAGACCATAGACTTCTTAAATCTAGAAATATAGAACTAGTATATGATTTTTTTCAAAATTTTAAGTTCAGTAGTGTCAGAGATAAGGGAGGGAGAATGGTAAATTTTCATCTATTTTCTTAAATAACTTTAAAATATTTATTTTAAAATTATAAAAATGTATATTGGAGCCTCATAGCAAGCCCTTTCATTAGATATATCACATGGTACATTTGCAAAACTTTTTCTTATTTCCCAGTCCAAAAGCAACCCTTATAAAATGCATTTATTGTCAATTACCTGTCTGAGTTTGTGTCACAGAAATTCATAAGTGTACCAAATTTCAACCTGATTGGTATGGACCAAAATCTGATGGAATGGAATCTAATGGTAGATTCGGAGCAAATTGGCTGTGACAGACGGACTGACAGACACACATGTGATCCATTAAGGGTTCCGTTTTTCCATTTGGATGTATGGAACTAAAAATATAGATGCTTATTGTTTAAAGTATTTGAATGCTGAAGAATATAACAAAAATTGTTATGGCAGTAAACTCTCAACCTCATTCATTTTGATTACTTAAATACAAACAACAAAAAGCAAAATAAATAAGAATTTTAATAATCCTATGTAAAAATCCAGCCAACTATATGTTTCTAATTCCTGGAACAGTTTGTTTAAGTGTTAAACTTTTTCTCATAACATTATCTTGTATGAACAGCACTTATACTTTTGTTTATCACAAGTGACTCATCCCACTAGTTACAACACTTACAGAATATTATCTTATTCACTACAAATTATTAAATAAATGCTAAATGTGCATCCAAATATTGCATGTTCACAATTCTTTCAAAAGTAAAAGTAGATCTTTACATAATAGTATAATAAAATAGTAATAAAGTCGAAACTGTGCACTGAATATTTTTGAAAAAAAAAGTAAGTGATTGCTATGAGGTTTGGGAACGAGTCTAATGCGCAAAATATTAGAATTTTTGTCTGGATTGCATGTTCAGGATTGGCGCAAAAATGGCTGAACGTATTTGGATGCAATTGGACGCACATATAGTTTTTAACCTGGATTAACACGTAGGGCAATTTTAAACCCGGTAGTACGTACAGGTGGGATATTTTCCGACATCCACGCTGGCTAAGCCGCGGGCAAAAGCTAGTAAAGTATAAAATAATATTATATAGTTTATATTATGTAACAGACTACGGACAGATTATTTAGTTTTCCAAGCAGTTACTTATAATATCAAATTGCCAAAATAATTTCGTAAAATTATCAGTGCATTTGCAGGTTATTTCTATATAAATTTACAATACGTAAGCAGATTTGTGGTAGCTTCCACCTATAAGTACAAAACTTCATATAATGACGCCACGTTAAATCTTGTTTTGCTTCCTCTTTGACATAATTATGTCTCGAGAAAAGCGCGCACGCTATGCTAAGGCGGTGTGCACATTGGAAAGTCTTCGATGTGTTGAAGGGTTTTTTAACGTAGCTGTGTTTGTCCGAATTATTCACTTAAATAAAAAGTGGACCCTTTCATGTTTTCGTTATCTTTGATACATTATCATTACATCCGGAATGAAATGCGGATGCGTCTGCGTCGCACCCAGATCTCTTTGGTAATAGCTTATTGTATGTGGTTCAAGTCATGGGCAATAACTCGTTTACTAATTCCAATGTTTATGGATGATCACACGCAGTGTTTGAAATTAAAGAGCATTCAAGTACCGTTCCGTTATAGAATTTTTGCATGAAGTAGGTAGGGGTACAGTAGGCGCCTATCTACGGAGTTAACGAGCACTTATAATATTTTATCATGAAATTAAGTATTTATAACGTCAACGTTGTATTCGTAAACAGTTCCTTTATCACCATCAACAAGGCGTGTTCGTAGGCGTTCACAACTTCGCACGAGTACGGTATATCGCTCCACTTTCGTTCCTTGCACCGCGTGCCTGTGTACCCATGCCCACACGTTGGTGCGGTGACCGGTGACCTGTTTAACTCATGACATGATGTGCTCAATTGTTTTAGTCTTCAAACATCGCTGACTCGTGTTTTGACAATATTCGCGACGACCATAGAATGTTACTTACTCATTACTCACGTTTGTGTTAAATAAGCAATCTGCATCGTTTGACCTACTTACTTAAACTTATGGGTAGATAAACATATCCATATGACGCGTTACTACTGCCAATCATAATCTACACCAATTAAGTATGTACTTTAAATATTAATAACGCTTATCGTGTAGGTATATTTGGAAGCTATATGTAATTAGGTAAATATTATATTATTTCAATTTCGCGACAATTAATTAATTAATATTTATTGCAACAAAGCGGGGAAAAACCATAAAATAAATATACCTAATACATGAATAATATTGGTGTTGTAGGTTGGTAGATATGTACTACGTTGGCTATCGCTATAAATTACAAATTACAATAGACACATTTTATTGTTCGTACTCAGTTCACTGTGAGTGCCTCTTGGATGCATGTTCTTTTATTATTCTAAAAAGACAGAGAAAAATAAAGTTTAAAAATATATACTTATACATATACAAGTTGTTTTGTTGGACGAGATCTTGGTACATGCTCGACGAATTGCTAAACAGGTAACTTTATTAATTTTATACTTATTGGTCACCTAAACTAACTTTTGGAATGTATGTAGTATGCCTACAACAATACATATGCATATTACAATTCAACAAAAAGCTCTGTTTTCAATGTTGCTAATCACAGTTTCAAACTTTCCCTTCCCTATAATGTGGAAACCGGCCTAGTTTATCCGGAGACGATTCTATCCTTCATCGTGTGAATATTTTTACAAACATATTGACTCTCAGACCGGATATTTTTGGTAATCTTACTCCCACGTTGATATGCACAGGACTGTTGCGGGCTCAGCGGTTTCTGTTTTATTTATAAGTATGTCTACATATATGCCGATCTAGAAATAAATACAAACGGGATAAAACTGCCCGGATCAGCAGCGTATTTTGCGCAAGAGTTCAATTATTTTTACGCACGAAGTCAGCACGGTTTGCAGAGACAGCACTATCCCAAGGAGTGTCGACTCGGTTAAATGTTTATAGGCCGTAGACTTCGCCCGTATAGGTAAATCGTTTAGCGGTAATGTTTTGCTGAGCATAAACATCGATGTCGGTTACGTTGTGAAAGTTGTGGTCTCAGGTTCTTTTTATAAGAATCATCATTTTCCTGCCCTTTTATTTGGAGTCGTCGCAACATATTTTTTTCTTCCATTCTTCTCTATTCAAATCAAATCAAAATATTTTATTTCACATAAACCAACATGGGCACTTATGAAACGTCAGAAGCTAGGGGCACGGTTCCAATTGGTTGTTTCCTATGGAGAAGAGCCGGCAAGAAACACCACGGTTACTCTTTTAAAAATAAGGGGCTTTTACAATGTTTCCAATTACAGTGTTGATAGATATGGGAGGACAGTGTAGGCCTGTCAACAAGTAACAGGTACTCAACAAAATATAAAAAGGTCAACAAATCTACAGTCTACAAGTTAGGTCTACAATGTTCCCACATTCACAAAATATAGAAGAATCTATATAAAAATAAAAGTCTATTTAGACTAAATGACATGATTGCCATTACTAATGTAACAAATCGGAATCAAAATCCTATCCACAAAAGTTTAGTTTATCCACAACACATTAGTCGTCAACTCGTCATCTCGTATATACTCTATGTCTCGGGCAGTCGTCCCCTTTATAGACGTATCATCTTCCGCACAGTTCATCTATCGTTTCTTTGGTCTTATAGCCATCCACATTCATACTCAAAACTTTCCTCGCGACATTTTCCTCATTCCTGAGCAATTCGGGACAGAACTTAAAAAAAAAACTGACATATCACTTTACCAGTTAGGTACCAGCACAACTCTACCTCGCAGACTTGGCCGTGATGTGACTGGTCAATCGATGATAGTTGTTAGTACCTATTGGGTCCGTTACTTACTGGTCAAGCGATCCATGCCATGCGTATCAATAAGCCTAGTTGATGCACTTTCATTTCATTCATAATTGGAGCTACAACTACTTGCTAATTTAATAACTCACTGCTAATTTTCTAGCTGTATTGTTAACATTGCTGGTCAACCTTTCAGGTAGTCAGCTTACGCTTTTGTGACCTTTTCTCGTTCTTTATACGACTTTATGGTTAGACATGTATCACATACAGCATATAGTATTTCCAAACTATCTTCTGAGCAGGTTATCGACTTTTAACCCAACAAACAAGTCTGTACCTACCAAACGGACAAAAGAATCAATAAAAACTGTTACAAAATCGACACATCATAGTTAGAAAAAGTCTTTTCCCCAACAGCCTATTAGGTTTCGGCGAACTTACGTTCATTGGTCAAAAGCTGCTATTGAACTGCTGTAGGAACATATTTTTGGTACGGTCAGCAACGAAAGTCTACTACATAACAAAAGGGGACTTACCATAGAACAAATAATTCACCCAGTTGGTACATATCTTATTATAACTTCATACCCGCAGTTCGATAAACAATGCCTTAATGTAGGCATGTTTTTAACCACAATCATGTAGAAAATATACTGTTTACTGACCATAATCAAGACTAAGTTTACTAATAAGTATAGAATTACTAAGCCAATATCTTACATATTGTGGTCAGAATAGGTACCTACCCTACGGTGAGAAGAGCACACATCAAAAATAAATAATTACGAACTAATAAGTAGGGAAATAACAGTATATTCTGAAGTGTGTGGGTAATGAATACAAATTGTTCTCAATCCCACTGATTTCAATGTTCTTATTCAATTAATCATGACACTTCTTTCAGCGCTGCGCTGGCAGAGCTAATTACCAGTGCAGCAAAGTATTTTTCGAGATAATTGTTTTCCCAGACATGTCTGATTGCTTGATGTTAGTTACTTTTTAGGCATTGCACATACATAGTGGGCAAGCATTTGGTCCACGTTTTGTAACATTAGCGTGATATTTCGAGGTGCATTACATGTCAAGGAATGTTCGAGTACTCACTGCAATTATAACTTCTCCACGTACGCGTACGTACAAGTCAACAACATTATCCATTTTCTGTATCCTATTTTAAGACCAGTTCTAATCATCCAGTTGGTACAAAGTCAAAGCTTTTCTTGTTTGCGGTAGGTAAACATAAACGCACTCGACAAACATGCTACATACCTAGCCACAATTCCACAAACCTACCTAAAGATAAGTGTTTAATAAAATGATTCATAAAATGTACAATAGCAGTTTAGTAATAAGTTTAACATACAGAAACTGCTTATTATATTTTGTGTGGTGCGTCGTAAGCATCCACATGGACCGCAGAATATTGTAATGCAGGTAAAGCTTAAGGGGACTACATGACCTAAACGCAAATTTATAATGCTTAAAAATATATGACCCACTGCAGTAACCAAAATCAGAAAAATATATGATATTCTTCTGGATATATGCTATAGTTAGATAGTGTGTTGAAAACATAATACAATTAACTAGATAAGATAGAAAAAAATCACGAAGATACCCCTAAAAAAAAATTTTAACGGTTAAAAACAATACTAATATACATGCAAACATTCAGATTTTTTGTCAGATTATTTTACAAGTAACATACTAACGTAATAGTGTTTTAATTTTTTAGTCCAATGAATAGATTTTTTGTAAATCCATAATTGCTTCATATTTTGCAATAAATTACCAGCGTTGTGTCATCGCGCGTCTCTTTCTTTTCTATTGCAATCCGACAGTGACCGCGCTTAAGGCGCTTCCCTGACCAAACGACCTTGAGCGTTCGGTCCTTCTCTGTCCCGTCGCTGAGTCTCGCTCTGTCTCGCTCCCTCCGCACGCTCATTTATCATAAAATTCACAAAAATAATGAAATTACTTGAATATAAAAAGACAAGTGAAGTTTTAAAATAAAATAAAACGTGTATTATTTAGATTTTTAAATTATCTATCCATTAGTGTAATCCTCAAATGAATAGAACGTCACCTTTAGCAAGAGATGCATGCAATCAATAATTTTAGTCACTTTTTTAGAAGGAGATTTCAGATGAATTTATAACACATAAAAAAAAATAAGAACGTGCAATGTGATGATAGAATATCGAACATTAATAATATGCTTTTAGATGTAGTTTATTACCCATAGTGAATGAGTTAATAGCCTCTGAATAACGCACTTTGACAAGATTTTGGTCGGGGTACCGCCTTAAGCTCTTGTAAGCCTCTTAAAATCAAAACGGGCAATATGCGTGCTAAAGTAGTCGGCCTAGCGTATTTAATATACATATACATCGACGCGCAAACTGAAACCATGAATTTAATAACCGACGAAAACTTTCAAAGCAGAGGGGTTCAGAAACCATGGTATCAGGTTGTGCGCGGATGTCCCTGCCACCCTATATTATTTAAATTCTATTACTATTTTATTTAAAATACAGCAAAAAAATAACCTGTTTGAATTAATTAATACTTATTCTATTCCTCGTCTTGTCAGCCAGTAACAGTGTTAATAGACTTTCGTTGCTAACCATAAAGGCTCGTACACACTGGCGCGACGCGACAGCGTACACAAACGCACCGCGTGCCGCACGACGCGACGAGTGGCGCCTTTGTGTCGTGCTGTCGCGTCAACGCCTGTGTGTACGAGCCTTAACACAGTACTAACTCGTACCTAGAAAAAGCCCAGTCTTTGAAGTATCCATTTTTTTTTTCTAGCCTTTTTCGGACAATATTATTTTATTTTGTTCCATTCGGGAAACTTCAATTAACTTATGCAGCGTTTTTGAACAATATAAAATTGAAGGCCATTTACAAGTTTCCACTGATAAACACTAAAAATAAACACAAGAAAAAACACCGGTCGGTACAAAATACCTATTAGTAACATAAATAAGGAAATAATTACATGATCGTTAAATACAAACTAAAAATCATTTAGACGCAAACAATTATTACTGTTCCATAGAGAAGATTTTCACCAACAAATACTTAAGCCGAAAAACACTGGTATTCCACCTGTATACGCATGCTTTTTAGACCTTTCAAAGGCTTTTGATATGGTGTGCTATGATAAGTTATGGGATAAGTTGCGATGCGAGACGAAATTGTCACATGATGTTATGTCGCTGTTTGAATATTGGTACAGTCATCAGCAGAACGGTGTCAGTTAGACAGGGTCGCATTCGGATGTATACAGGTTGGAGTGCGGCGTGAGGGGTTAACCTCACCGCGTCTCTTCAACCTGTATATGAACTAGTTGATTGGGGAGCTCAGCAGCACTAAAGTTCTATTGATGGGGTTTGTGTAAACAACATCAGTTATGCGGATGGTATGGTGCTGTTGAACCCTTCGCTCTCTCAACTTCGTAAACTGTTGAGCATATGTGAAACTTACGCGGGTCCTTCGCGTCAGTTTCATGGGCTCAGATATAATCCAAAGAAGAGTGAATACATGATCTTTAAAGCGGGTGCTAAAAGTTACTCATCTGTACCTCCTGTGACTCTGCGGATCACTTTGGAACAGGGTAAATCAGTTCAAGTATCTGGGTCACTGAGGATTTGTCTGATAATGCGGACATTGAGAGGGAACGTAGGGCGTTGTCTGTCCGGTGCAACATGTTGACTCGCAGGTTTGCGCGTTGTTCTTCGCAGGTGAAGGTAACCCTGTTCAAGGCGTACTGCCAGACTTTCTACACGTGTAGCTTGTGGACCAACTTCACTCAGCGGGCGTACAATGCTCTACGTGTCCGGTACAACAACGCGTTAAGGATTCTGTTGGGGCGGCCACGGTTTTGTAGCGCGTCAGCGATGTTCGCTGAGGCTAGAACCGATGATTTCCACGGTATAAGTAGAAAAAGGAGTGCGTTGCTTCTGCGTCGCACAGTGGTTCGAAATCGACGCTCCGTGGACATTGAAATCAAAATTTCTTTAGACGAGAAATAAAAATCGGAATGGCTTTATTTCAGTATTATTTATAATATTTGGTAATATGACAGCTATAGACAGCACCATCTCCGAAAAAAAAAATATTTAATATTTTTTTGTATGAAGAAAAACACAAAAGTCGTTTTTTCTCATAACTTAATAAAACTTAAAGCCTGCGGCTTACATGGGGTGTTGTCCTACATGAGGCGATTCCGAAATGCTATAACACGCACACCCATGCGCGCCGCTTCACTCACAGCAGAGTGTTGAATTTCGAGAAATTCAGTTAGAGATTTTTACGTTGATTTATGTGTGATCTTGAAAATATACAAAGTAATTGACTTTAGTTTGCTAATTTGATTAGTTATAATGAGAAATAATGGAATATACAATATAAAAATACTAAAAAAAACACTCAAATTGAGACTCATTTACAATATAAATAGATTTTGCAATCTTTCTTATAATAATTTAATTCGGTGTTAGTAGATACACAGTTTGACTTCTTAATTAACATTAAAAAAAAAAGTACAAAAACTTATAACTAATACAGAAAAATACTAAGAATAAGCAATTGTATAATTGAGAAATATATTATTTCACCACTTCACTCAGAGCAGAGTAATGAACTTCAAGAAATTCAGTGGATTTCTCGAAGGAATTTAATACTATATTATTTGATATCTTTGGGATAGGTGCACATACCAATGGGCAACGATAATTACATAGTAATGATTGTTTGATGTAAGCTGTTCGTAATCTCAAGTTTAGCAGGAAATCAATGCTTAATGCATGCTAATTAACTTATGATGGTAATTTAGTCTCATCTCATTAGTGCATGTTGCAAATATTGTTAACGAGTTAAGATACATTAGTTAAGGGCTATTTTTACGAAGTGTTTAACTAACTACTATTAATTAAGATACGATTAAGAGGGTACTTTTATATAAATAGGGACAACATCGTCAAAATCATTAGTTTTTGTCAGCAACTGTTCGCGCTATAACATTAACTTCTTGCTTACGTACTTACTTATTATCATGGAAGGATTTTATACAAATTTGGACATATTCATATTTGTGAAAACAAAAAGTTGCTTTTCGCAGCCTAGTATTTTGTTAGAAGCACTTCTAACCAAAGCGACAAATTTGTCTGAAGAAGAACAAAAAAAATTAAAACAGTTTTGTCAAGTGTATATGTGTGTTTTGCATAGAAATTGGAAATCGTGTAATCGAACAATGCATACATTTGTCAAGAAGTATGAGACATGGCTAGAAAAAGAGATCAAATGGCCCAACTTCATTAAAGACAGATTTGTACAAAGTGAAGAAATTGGATTGGTATCAATCGACTCTGTTACTGATACTGTTGAACCTTCAACCTCAAGTGCTAGTGGTATAAATGATGGTGCATCCACGTCCAAAGTAACTACATGTACTGTTAGCACTACAACACTAAAAAGGAGCCCAAGAAAACCTTTCTCAGAATTATGCCAAAAACAGAAGAAGAGAAGAATAGAAGAACTTTTAACGCACGACTCTCAGGAACTTGCATATGCTACTGCAGTGAGATGTGGTGAGGAGAATGAGGACGTGAAAGATTTAATAAAATATATTACCGAGCATCCTGAAAAAGCAGCACAGATCAAGAATTTTTTGAAAGGCAAGACAACTACTAACAAGTATTCAGCAGAGAAAGCGTTGGGTATATTTATTTCTTTGAAATTGTCGAAGTGGCAGTATATAACTTTAAGGGAAACTGCGAAAGAAAGTGGTGTAGATTTGTACCCATCATATTATTCGGTTTTAAATGCCAAGAAGGCATGCTATCCTCCTGAGAGCGATATTGAAGTGACCGAACGAGGAGTTAAAGTAAAACTTCAAGCTATTTTGGACATCACTGTCACTCGACTTGCCAAAACATTAAACTTGGACCATTTGCAAGATAAAGAACTGATCTTAATCTGCAAATGGGGCTTCGATGGTGCGTCAAATCAAAGCAACTACAAGCAATGCATGAATGCAGATGAAGACGACTCTAGTGTTTTTATGAGCTCTTTTGTACCCTTGCAATTGATGTGTGGTGAGGATTTGGTCTGGGAAAACCCAAAACCTTCTTCTACAATGCTTTGCAGACCAATTTATTTCAAGTTTGTCAGCGAAAATAAGTTGGACATGAAGGAGGAAATGGGTTTGATCGATGCTGAAATTAAAGCATTGAAGCCATCTATCATTGAAAATAATATACAAGTTAAACATTCAATGTTAATGACCATGATAGATGGCAAAATAACGTCTCACCTGTCACAAACCTCTATGCAAACATGTGACATCTGTAAAGCTGTACCAAGTGAAATGAATGATTTGGAGAAGATTCACATGTAAGTTGAATATTGGAAATGTATGTTATTTTTTTTTATTTTTTTCTTATTGAAAAACACTTTTAACCTTTTTATTCATATTTTAGGAAATCTGTATCATCTGATATTTACAAGTACGGTTTGTCGACTTTGCATGCATGGATCAGATCCATGGAATGCCTGCTGCATATCGCTTACCGATTAGATTTTAAAAAATGGCAAGCCAGAGATGAAGCTAGTAAAGCAGCTTTGAAAAGTCGCAAACAGACGATACAGCGAAAATTTCGAGAGGAAATGGGACTCCTGGTGGATATCGTAAAACAAGGTTAGTTGATTTATTTATTTTGTATAATATCAAAGGGTTTTTTAGTTAGTGTAATACTATAAAACTTATCTTATAATGTTCTCATATCAGTATTTTTTATATAAAGGTGCTGGGACCACGAATGATGGCAACACGGCTAGAAAATTTTTCCAGTGTCCTGAGAAGACTGCAAATATCACTGGATTGAGTCAGGAGCTCATCCAAAAATTCGCAACTATTCTCCGTGTTGTATCATCAGGACAGTCTATTAATATTGATTTGTTTGCCAATTATCTCGACGAAACTGCGCAGCTGTATGTGGAACTGTATGGCTGGTATTTCATGCCTTCCAGTATCCACAAACTTCTGCTGCATGGAGCTGAAATAATAAAACATTTCAACATTTTGCCTATAGGAAAGCTATCAGAAGAGGCATCTGAGGCCCGAAACAAAGATTTTAGAAAACTCAGGGAACATCATACGCGGAAATTTTGTCGCAGAGCGACAAACCATGACATCTTTAATGGTTTCATCGTATCCTCAGACCCATATTTGTCAAGCATTCGACCTAAACTGACAAATAAGAGTAGAAATGATTTAACTGAAGAAATGAAGTCTCTTCTTTTAATTGACCCGGATACCATGGATAAGGAAAACATTGAATTTGTTGAGGTGCCAAGTATGATGGATTCTGATTTTGAATTCTTTGATAGCGATGACGAAACTCAGTAGACAAAATTTTAATGTTTGATGTTTTTGTGTAAATTTTATATATTTCTCAATTATACAATTGCTTATTCTTAGTATTTTTCTGTATTAGTTATAAGTTTTTGTACTTTTTTTTTTTAATACTTACTTACTTTTTTTTTTTTTTTTTTTATTCATAAGTTCACATATAAATTACATAGAAGTGACATCAGTACAGAGTTACATATTAAAATTATTAAGCAAATATTAAACTATGCCTAAAATAAATCTAGTGTAGGTATAACTTATATAATATATTGGATAAAGGCCTAATGAAAAACAATAGCGACCTGCCTGATGTAGGTTTATTCAAACCTGTGTTTCAGGCCTTCACGTAACAACGCTGAGTGTTTTATTGGACTATTAAATTAATGTACATAGAGCTAGCATTGATACATAATAATTATATTATTAAATAAAAATTGCCTTAACATTAATAAACTTATTGCATGATTTCTAGCAATTTTTCAGTGTCTGAGTAATTTAATGTCGCTAAGTATTCACTTAACATTTCACTACATTTTTTACAATTTACACTATATATACTTAGAGACTTATTGATTTTATTATATAAGAACGGACCTAAAAAAACATAAAATTTATTTATAAAAGTATGTCTAGTTTGAGGCTTTATGCAAACTAAGTCTTTTCTTCTCTTATGTATAGGTATGGGGGTATAAGGGAGATTGCTATGCTGGTGTAATACTATCTTTAATATAAATAGTTGACGCACAGTTAAAACCTTACATGCCGTATAAAGCTCGTATGTGGGAAATCTAAATGGGCGAAAGGTGGCTACCTTAAGGATAGCTCTCTGCGCACGTTCTAATGGTAGTAGGATTGTTTTTGCAGCCCCTCCCCATGAAGTTATGCAATATGTAAGAATGGATTGACACAAAGCTAAATAGACCTGTTTAATTAATTTGTAGTCCGTTATATATCGTAAATTCTTAAAAATGTATATTAATTTACGCATTCGAGTGCATAATAAATCAATGTGTTTACGGAAGTTCAGATTTGTGTCAATCGTCACACCAAGATATTTCATATGATCGGCTTTTGCTAAAGTAGGACAATTACATGCATTGTCAGCGTACTTGCCGCACTTATGCGCATAAATGTTTATGTTAGTAGTTGGCAGGTTAGTATTTCTCATAGTGAATAAAATGTGTTTAGTTTTTTCTGCATTTAGTGTTAGGAGATTTTCATGTAGCCAATTAGACACTATATTAAAACCGTTCTGGGCTTGTTTATACACCTCCTCTCGAGACTTGTCTGAAAACAATAGAGCTGTGTCATCTGCATAAGACATTATGACACCATTTTGGAGTGTTAAGCTGCACAGGTCATTAATATATACTAGGAATAAAGTAGGACCCAATATACTACCTTGTGGTATTCCGTAATTACTATTTCGAAGCTCAGAACTGACGTACTGACCAATTTTTACACATTGTTCGCGGTCTCTTAAATAATCAGAAAGCAGTGTAAGCGTTGTTCCTCTTATTCCGAGTCTTTCAAGCTTGCCCAATAATAAAGGACAGGAAATTGTGTCAAAGGCCTTGGCGAGGTCTAGGAAGATCCCAATGGAGTGCATGCCCTGATCCAAATTAGTTGTTATATAATCCGTCATTTGATGTACTGCTTGATTAGTTGATTTTTTGGGCCTAAAGCCAAATTGTCTATCCGAAAGCAATTTGTTATCCTCTAGATATTTCATTAATCTAATATTAATGATTTTCTCTAAGATCTTGGAGAGCCCTGTTAAAACTGAAATGGGTCTGTAGTTGTTAACACATTTTTTGTCACCAGATTTATATACAGGAGTAACCACTGCTTTTTTAAGCGACTTAGGGAATACACCATTAGTTAAGCATAACTGAAAAATATGAGTTAGCGGCGGAGCAAGGAGGTATTTGAAATGTTTAAGTATGTTGTTTGATATGTCGTCCCACCCAACCGCGCAAACGTCCTTTAATCCAGAAATGATTGTTAATACTTCATCGACATCCGTATCTAGTAAGACAAAAGATTTGAGTCTGGGGAAAGATTTAGGTTGGTTTTGAGAGAAAGAACCTCTAGATTGTATGGTCTTTTCTGCTAAGGTTTTGCCTACGTTAGAAAAATAGTAATTAACTATATTTGTTGATTCTATTGGGTTGTTCTCTATAGTCAATAAGTCAAGTGGAGGTTCAAGTTGTTTTGATCTAAATGTATTTGTTTTTATAAATTTCCAAATAAGTTTACTATTTTTGCCTGCTTTCTGCAGTTCTTTTCTGTCATATTCATTTTTTATTTTTTTCAGAAGGTTGTTGCAGAAGTTTCTATATCTTTTATAAGTAATGGAAAGAATTTCATTTTCAGGCTCAAGTTTGAACTTTATGTGAAGTTTGTCTCTATGCCTAATACATCGAACAAGTCCGGGTGTAATCCAAGGTTTAATGCACTTGTACTTCCTTGGCGTTATTTTGGCGACTGTATGCTTTATTATTGCAGAGTGAAGTGAATTTATAAAATAATTAATAGCAAAGTTTGCATCGGTGGAATTATAAACTGGGTCAAAATTAATATTACGTATGTCTTTTTCGAGGTGTGTCATGTTGACATTGGTATAGCTGCGTAAACATTTTTTTCTTGGTAAAGAAACTTGTAATATTAGTAAAACTGCTTGGTGATCAGTAAGCGAAGAGTTAGTAACAAATGTTTTGGCTGGTTTATTTGTTTTTATAATGAAATGATCTAAGCATGAACCACTTTGATGCGTGGGGTGGTAATGAGCTGGCAAGAGTCCGTGGAATGAGCAGATATTAACATAGTTATGTGCATGAATGTCCATTTTCCCGGAAGCAATGTTGATATTAATGTCCCCCATTAGAATTATGTGTTTAAAAGTTGTAAGACTTTGTAACTGTACATTTAGTGAATCTAAGAAATTTGCGACATTTTGAGAAGGTGGTCTGTATATAGCCATAACTACCGTATCTGTATTAATTTTAATGAGTAAGCAATTACAATTTTGTAGCAAAGGTTCTTCTACAGTTGTACTTAAATTATTGTTGACAAATACAACTAAACCATCATTCTGGTTGATGTTTCTGTTGGTTTTATGCGAAACATATCCGTCTAAAGATGGTAAAACAGTGGTTTGGTTTGACAACCAACATTCTGTTAGGACGATAATGTCGCAACTTATACCCAGGTTCTGTAGCAATATTTCAAAACCATTTATATTTCGATTTATGCTGCGAATATTTTGTGTGAGAAAGGTCAGCGGTTTCTCTCCCAAGGGAAAGTGGTGCTTACACTCATCAATATTACAATTTATAACTTCAGACACAGAAAATTGATCTAGGTCCTTAAGTAATTGATCAGTCATGATAAACAAACACCCAATAAATATAAACAAACAAAAACTACTACTAGTGTGCTTAAAGGATAGGTTAATAGGTAGCGCTCTTAGGCGCCTTCATAATCTATGGAATGGATATAGCTGTCCTCGGCATATTTCCGTGCAGGACAATTTACATCACCAGTTTTATGATCACTTTTCCTATTAAAACGTTTGCACGTCGCACAGTTTGGTGGACTGGACTTTGTGCAGCATTCCTTAAAAGTGTGGCCAGTCTCTCCGCAGTGATTACACGTCGGGTTAGTGTCACGGCAGAACTTGGCCGCGTGTCCAAACTGCTGGCAGTTGAAACACCGAGTAACGATCGTGAAATCTCGAACTGGGCATGACGTCCAATTGATGAATATTCGTCCTTGATTGACTAGGATCTTCCTGATGCTAGCTGGCACTTCTAGAATAAAATTGCAATTAGGGAGGTCTTTTTTCCCAGATTTATGGCTCAATTTTATTTGTTCTTCAAACGACTCACGAGTTGTATTGGTCAACTTATCTGAGAGGTTTTGCTCGTAGATGCAATCCAAAACCTCCTTATCAGTCAGGGCTACCGGGACTCCAATAACAGTGATTCTTGGGCGCCGCTTTGATGGTTCTTCAATCTTAAGGCCCGAAGAGACGAGTTTTTCTAAGCTTCTGAGCTTTTGAATGTCCTCTTTGGAGTCGGTACTGATAAGAACACCTCCATTTTTTACTTTCTTAAGGCCACGGACATGTAGTTTAAGTTCCCCGGGCGAAATAATTTTCTGTACGAGAGACTTGGTATCGTCACTAGATTTGGTTTTGTCGCTGGGATATATGGCAACTGAGCTTAAATTTGCTGGGCGCACAAAATTATCCGAGCCTTTTTTGACCATATTAGCGTACGAAGCGGGTTCTGTCGGCTTTGAAATGCCTTCAACTACCTCTTTGAACTGTAGGAGAGAGTTCGCGATGTTCTGTTGTTGCTGTAAGTGCTGAACGGAACTATGGGCTTGAATCGTTTTTTGCTTTAAGGCTTGATATAAGACAGCCATCTGAGATGCGCCATGTGAGACACTACGGCAAAGATTGGCTACACGTACCTTTTGGTCTGCGTTCATTTTTCCCTCAGCAACTAAACTGCATACTTCATTTAGGATTTTTTCTATGGACCCCATCCATTTCTGTACCTCCGGCGTAGAAATAACTTCGGCTGGTAGCTCATGTTCCAAGGGAGGTTGTGGCTTTGGGTCTACAGGCTGGAAATCTTGAGTTGGTGTCGGCGGAGGACTTCGCGTCACTAGCTGGCTACGGCCAAACGGGCTAGATCCAGTGTTAGACATATCTAACACAGAAACACTATATATCTTTAAAAATACTTTAGCTCATTCTTACACAACGCAAGTAACCTCGTAATGCTCACTCGTGACACACTTATATCACTGACGACGCAATTATTTCTAACAAATATATTTATAATTAATTAATAGTATCATAATAAGCTAAGCAAGATACGTCCGCGCGGTAAGAAGGCGCGATAACTAAGAATTAATTAAGAATTAATGTTAATTAAGAAGTCAAACTGTGTATCTACTAACACCGAATTAAATTATTATAAGAAAGATTGCAAAATCTATTTATATTGTAAATGAGTCTCAATTTGAGTGTTTTTTTTAGTATTTTTATATTGTATATTCCATTATTTCTCATTATAACTAATCAAATTAGCAAATTAAAGTCAATTACTTTGTATATTTTCAAGATCACACATAAATCAACGTAAAAATCTCTAACTGAATTTCTCGAAATTCAACACTCTGCTGTGAGTGAAGCGGCGCGCATGGGTGTGCGTGTTATAGCATTTCGGAATCGCCTCATGTAGGACAACACCCCATGTAAGCCGCAGGCTTTAAGTTTTATTAAGTTATGAGAAAAAACGACTTTTGTGTTTTTCTTCATACAAAAAAATATTAAATATTTTTTTTTTCGGAGATGGTGCTGTCTATAGCTGTCATATTACCAAATATTATAAATAATACTGAAATAAAGCCATTCCGATTTTTATTTCTCGTCTAAAGAAATTTTGATTTCAATGTCCACGGAGCGTCGATTTCGAACCACTGTGCGTCGTTGCCGTGGCAGGGCTCGAATGGGCTCCTGAGTGTGTTGTCCGAGCGGTGGGACTCTCCTGTTTTGCGGAGGTGGCTGCAGCTGCATGCAAGCGCCTTTTTTTTTGGGTGGGTAATCATCAAACGACCTCTCCCGCTCTGGGCGGAGCGGAAGGGCGTGTCAGACTCTTACTGACTAAAACCCACCCGTGTTCCTTCAGTCGCCTGTGCGCCAGGGCCCCGGTAACTCTTCAATCCGCGACCCCGGCAGACATGGGGCCTATCGGACCCCGTCAATGATACTGACATCTCTTAGAGGCGCGCGTGGAACACGCCGCGCCGTCGACCCGGGCCTGGTCCTTACCGGACGCCGAGCTGCCCATTGCTCGCCGTCCGCAAGCCCGCGCCTACGGTGGCCGGGAGTCGGCAATCGACTCCCGACGCCCAGAGTGTCTCCTCCTGCGGCGACTAGGGGCGTGAGGGCGCAACGATTGCCTCACCCTCACGCGCTCCGCCTCCTTCTTCACGAGCATTACTGCCTCGCAGAAGGAGGTGATGGCTTCCCATTCCCTCTCGCTCCGTACCATGGCCTGGACCAGGGCCGGACGCGAGAGATCGCCGCCGCCGATCGCTGCCACGAAGACACGGCGGTGCTCCGCCCAAGCCGGACAGACCTCCACCGTATGCTCCACCGTGTCCTCCGGTCGATCCACACAATGACCACACCCGGGCGTTTCCTCCCGCCTTATCCGAAACAGGAACCTCTCGAAACAGCCATGTCCGGTGAGGACGCCGCGCCGTGGCGCCTCTCAAGCCACTCCTCAAAGAGGGGACTTACCGGCGCAATTGTGGCGTGCCCAATTTGTTGTATTACCTAGAAGTAACATAATCATGATGAATTGATTTCATTGATTAGATTTTGTATTCGTTTTAACGCCAAGCGCCTGCGAGTGTTATACAATGTAATAATATGTGTATTATTTATTAATTTTGATTTTATGTTTTTATTTAATTTTAATTCTGATTTTGACTTTAATTTTATAACTTTGAAATTTTATTTTATCTTGTACTATGGCTTGCGTAAAATTTACTTATGGATATTGATCTGAAATAAATGATTTGATGTGATTGAATAGGTATATCCAAATCATGTTCACCAGACAGTTTATTAAAACTTCTGCTCGCACGGATTAGAAACGAATTCTGCCTGTACGCGGACTTGGAATGCAGGAATTACAAGCTAGATTTGCGTAACATTTTGTGTCGGGCAAACTATATTGGGGTCGGCTTCCGGTTGAACCGGATGCAGCTCATGCAGCTGAATACCAGCATTTTATATAGAGCGACTGCCTATCTGACCTCCACCACACAGTTACTGGGTGCACTGACTTATAAAAAGTCAGTGGGGTAATACGATACCCCTTGGTAAGAGTGGTCAGACTTTCAGGCTTTTGACGACCCGTTACGACTGTAAAAGATCGACCAATGACAGGTAGGCGGGACCAACGGTTTAACGTTCTTTCAAAGGCACGGAGGGGTCTCGGTAAGTAAAGATGGTCACCCATCCACGGAACGACCGCGACAAGCGTGGCTTAACCGAATCGATCAACCCGTGCGGCTGTTATTACCAGTGATCGGAGTAGGTAGATTGAACTGGGGTCATTGATCCGAAACGTATATATTACTATGGACATTCCTCCGGAATTGGTGGATTATTAAAAAAAAACCGGAACTTATGTAGGAATTGTATTCTGCCAGAGTGGAAGGAGTCATTTGATGATTTGCCATCCTCAAAAAAAAGGTAGGAATTGTAATAAAATGAGCAATTTTATTCTTTATTATTCTTCCTATTTCTTTTTTGTCACGATTTGACAAAACCCAACGACCAATCAGAACAAAGGATCATGGGTGGTACAATAACCGGTTATCAGAACAATGCGTACGCCCGCCGGAAATACTAAATCCGGAAATACCGGAATTACTTTCCGGAAAAATGGCTTATCCATGTTATTCTTTCTGTGTGCATTTATGATACAAGTACTAAAAATCAATCTACCTACTCCGATCACTGGTTATTACCTAGCCATGAGCCCCTCCATATTTTCCCGAGCATCTATATTTTTTGTAACGCATGAACATTTTACATACACATAAATTCACCCCTTCTTTCCATGAACATTTTATTGCATCAATATCACAAGTTGTCTCCACTGTAGATTTAAATTGTAAATGTTTTTTTTTTTATACTCCAATAAGTATATACACACATGAATGTTATCATATCAACAATTCGTGCCCTGCCTCGTATTGTAATAAACATATTGGTGAACTGACAATATGCCGTCTCGTGGTCTGTAATACCGTCCCCACGACAATTTTCAAAATCTTCACTTAGTATTTTATGAACCATGAATATAAATTGTAATATGAGTAAAAACACACAATAATATTAATTTACAAATAAATCATTAGCTAAGAAAAACAATCCCGCACTGTCTATGATGATAATAGATGTAGACAATGGAATAGACGAAACCGATAAACATTCATGCTACTTCCCTTCTACTCATTTAGTGATTTGATATAATTATTTAAATTATAAAACGTTGTAGTCCAAGCTGTTATTTTTTTACTTCAGTAAACGTTTGTAGGCAAAATTATCTAAATTATAAAACGTAGTACCTACCTACAAGCTGTTATTTTTTTACTTTATTAAAAGTTTGTAGGCAAACCATACATTTGGTAGAATATAAGGAAGTTCTTTTGTTAACACTAACATTGTGCAGTTTAACAAATGTAGGTACCTATTTGTCTTGCTTTCTTTCTTTAGATGCATAATCCATGGTTTTTATTTTCAGGTAAAATTCAGCAGCAAGCACTGTTCCGCAATAATTGTAGGAAAAACTGCAACGGAATCGGATTTGAATGCCTATTGTGACGTAAACACGCCAAAACAATAGTTTTGTTATGGAGATACGTCATATTGCGTGAACTGAAGTCGAGATGTGGTCGGTGCTACTGCTAAGCGTTTTGTTTGCTCACGTGAGCATTAATTATGCACTGCTGGAAGGCCCCAATGTCTGCACAAGACAAGAATCGTGAGTATAGTTTATTTATCTATTGGTTGAGCCACTTTAATCTATCCATTCGATTAAAAAAAAAAATTGTCTTCGAAACTTATTTGTGAAAACGTTCATCATGAAATGAACCAGACTAGCCAGCTACTCACCTGGAGTTGTTACATACTTAATTGGCTTGTAATGAACTGATTTCTAGGTCAAAGATGCAAATTAGAATTTCACGGATACCATGAAATGGTTTTGGGGCATGAAATCTAAGACTTGCCTACTTTAGTTACTAATAACAGATATACCTGACTGTGAAATTAAATAAATAACGGAAAATGAATGCGTAACATACTATCAATCATAATCTGAATCATTTTGAAGCCTATTGCTAAATCCATTGCTTCATATGTTCGAAATATTTGTCTGCTCAACAACGTAAATAACGCAATGAATGTTGTTGAACTGTCAAAATGAAAGCCATTTACTACTGTTAGTGTGTTACGCAAATACCCCGCTGGATAAGTTTTGCACCTCTATTCCTCTTTTCAGACATTGCAAGGGCTCTGAAAAACTCTTGGATTTTTATTATTGCATCCTTACAAAAGGTTTTTATTGTTGAAAATGTGAGACACTCGATGGTACTTATTTATTTGGAAAAGAATTTCTTATTATTAGCAAATCGAAATGAAATAAATAACTCACATAAGCAGTGGTCTCATAATGTGTTGCGATTGTTGCGAAATGCATAAAGCACATTGTATGAAATATGGACAAGTTATTAAAGAAAACCTGAATCTTGTTTGAAGAAGTTGTGTCAATTCACCAAAGTAATAAGTTCCAATTGGGTAGGTATAGGTTCACCTCCATAGACTAGGCTAATAGGTCACACGGATCTATAACACGCTAGTTAGTTACGTTAGTTTTTTTTAATAAACTAAGGCTTTGTAGACTTATTGTTTATAGGTATGTTGATTGTGTAGCTCTTAAGTTTATAAATAATTAAATAATAATAAATAATGTTTATTTATCCAAAGTAATACATAGCACACACACAGCTTGAGCACAGAAAATTATCTTTATTCATTAAGGGGCTTACAAGAGCTAAAGCGCGGTCACTGTCGGATTGCATAGAAACGAAAGAGACGCGCGATGACAACGCTGGTAATTTATTGCAAAATATGAAGCAAATATGGATTTACAAAAAATCTATTCATTGGACTAAAAAAAAAAACACTATTACGTTAGTATGTTGCTTGTAGAATATTCTGACAAAAAATCTGAATGTTTGCATGTATATTAATATGGTTTTTAATAGTAAAAAAAAAAAAAAATGAGGTATCTTCGTGATTTTTTTCGATCATATAAAGTTAATTGTAACTAGCATATATCCTGCAGAATAACATATATTTTTCTGATTTTGGTTACTGCAGTGGATCATATATTTTTAGGCATTATAAATTTGCGTTTAGGTCATGTAGTCCCCTTAATGCAACTTCTGATGATTCATAAGTTTCAGTTAATTACGGCACTGTCACAGAATATATAAGCTATTGAACGTACACAGATAATAATGTTGTTCAATAAACGAGAAACGCATAGATCTTGTATAAAAAAAACGCATTATTTAGTTTAATAGATGGCTTTAATTTTACAGGCGTATTGAACTGATATTGATAAGCGCATTGTTTTGTACTATCAGTTTTAAATTGTTCATTAAATGTTTTAACAATCATCAACGATGCCGGTGCCAATTTTTTTTTTTTTTTGTTTGGCCGTTGGTTTCGTTTTCCTCCGATTGCTGGTTTTATCAACAAAATGGTTATAGTGTTTTTATTATTCAATTAGTCGATTGTTAAAGTAGGTTATAAAACTGTTGCATAATGAGGGGTATTAAAACACGAGTGTGTTTAAATACTGTAGGCGAGGTTTTTAATAGTATCACACAAGTGTTTTAATACCTAGTTATGTGCAGTTTCATACATTACTTTATCTACTCTCATACTTTCATTGGGATTGAACCTACTAAATAAAAGATCAAAGTTTCCCCACGAAATTCAGTAAAACAAAACGTATGAATAGCGCCAAAACCCAGCAAATCAATGTGCATGCGCAATAGCGGGCGCTGCCACAGAAAAGTAAAAATTGGAATCAAAACTTTTTGTAATACTATAAAAATGGCGCGCCCCGAATATGCGTTCTATTAGAAAAAAAATATTGATGGAAACTCCTTGTAGATCGGGTTGAAAAGTTTTGAAACCAAAAAAATAATAGTTCCTACCTGGGTTGAAACCCATTGGAAAAGGAAGAGAATATAACAAAAATGAAAGGAAAATAATTTACGGGCGATCGAGATCTGAGGTTGGGAAGTGGAAGGGGGTGAGTTTTTAAGGGTAAAAAACGGTTTATCTCGATTTCCGGCAAAACTACAAATCCTATGGAAAAAAAGTTCAATGGCAAAGTTGTAGGTAATGAAAAGATCTACAACTTTTGTATTTACACTTAATTCACATAAGCTCAAAAAATATGTGAAAAATTAAAATAACCAAGATTTCGGATTTTTATATTTATCTTTAACAAAAAAAAAAACACGAAATTTGGTGAAAATCTATCTTTTATACCTATCTTTTATATGTCCCGAACACACTGTATTTTTTTTGATTTAATATACTTATTTTTTCACCTTACTTTGACTTAATATCGAAAAAGCACCCTAATTTTCAATCGAAAATTCTCACGTCAAAATGGGTATCATTTAAGCTATCACCAATTTAATTAGTTTTGTGTTTCTTAAATAATAGGGTTTGTCCTCAAAATAGTAGATCTGTCACCAAAATGTAGTCACCAAACAATGCAAAATCAGTTCCACAATAAATCACCTAAAATCCTGAGATATAAGGTCTAGTACCAAATAAATGTTTTTGTATGTATTATAATAGGTGTGTCCTAATAAGTATTTCAACAATAATGAGGCGTAGCCGACGGAGTCCCGCTTCGCGGGACTCCTACTTCTGGGCGGTTTAAAAAAAAATAACCACGAAGGGGACGGCGGGGTCTTTCAGACCCCGCCGTCCCCTTCTAACCTAACCTGTCCGAGTCGGGGTGCCCCAAGTTGTACCAAATACCTGGGAACAATTTATTTGGTGACAGATCTACCATTCTGAGCACAGAGCTATTATTTAAGTAACAAAACTTGAGAACGAAAATATTTCGTGGCGATAGATGTATTTATTAGGTGATACAACTTGATGACAAATATAAATTTTGGTGATAGAAAATATAGATCCCCGTCAAAATCTCTGCTTTTTTAAAAAAGTTGGAGGGTTTTTTGTTAGTTGAAATATCTACTTTCTGATGGTGTACAAAAAAATACATTACTATGGTAAATGTTCTCAGAAAATGCAAGAAACGAAAAAAACTCGAATCCGAAAATTTTCCGTAGGTCGCTCAGGTATAAAATTAATATTTAATAAGACATCTATTTTGAGAAAGTTGTAGAATCTTTAATTTTACGATATGAGAGTAGATAAAGTTAATTATTGATTAAGAGCGCATACACGGGTCCACTAGCGCCACTCCTTTAAAAAAATATTATCGCGTGACCGAGAAGGAATTTTGAAAAACGGCTCAATAAGCGACCTCGGTAAGTGTGTCTAGAATTTTCTAATACCTTTTATTAACTTTCATATTGAGACACGAAGCAACAAAATACGATCTAAATGAATGTGGCCGCTTTTGTTTAGATCGTATTTTGATTGAGCCGTTTTTCAAAATTCCTTCTCAATCACGGGATAATATTTTTTTTAAAGGAGTGGCTCTAGTGGACCCATGTATGCGCTCTTAATAGACCATTGTTTGCCCTGATTGTCATATTTTATTTTTATTAGTTATTTAAAAAAAAGAGTTGCTATGATAATAAAATGGAGGTAATTAATAATTAAAACCACGGATATCGAGGGATATGACTTGGAGGCGTGGCACATGTCGCCTCCGTTTGGTCAAACTGACCCTAAATACGCGCGACGGCATGGCAGTGAGCACCGTTTAGTCATATGTTTGCATCGGAACGTGTAGTGTGATTTCGTATTTTTACGAAATGCCGAATTGTTCCGTCCTTGTTTGCAAAATCACACAATTATAACAAGCCTTAGGACAAGTGACTTGTCTTACCACCGATATGTAAAAAATCACAGCATTAATTATAATATTTAAGTATTTTACAAATTATCTAGTTATGAAATATTTTTGACATGCGACAGCCTTTGCCTAGTGACTGACGCATGTCAAAACGATTCATTAGTGGTGCGCTGCGCTGAGATATGGATATCGATAATTTTTAGTTGCTCTAATAAGAAAATAAGAAATCTCTAATAAGAAATTATATAGGTATTAAGAATCTGTTATACAAGAATTAATACATTTTATTTCAGTTTCCCGAAAGATCCAGAAATTAAACATAAATGGGTAGATGCAAAATGCAGGAAAAATAATTAGTTTCCCTCATAAAATTTCAAGTGAATTCAAAGTTCATAAAGACGTTGCTAGTCCCAAAATTTCTTAGACACTTTATCAATACAAATATTTTCTCATCAACTGATTTTCACCAGTTTGAGCAAAACCCGATGGATAATCATAATATCCCAGTGACAAAATATGTGATGGAATAAAATATAGATATTTGCTTACATTTTTTGGTTAAGAATGTAACATCTAAATTATGAAAGCGGCAGATATAATGTTCAATAAGTACCTATTTGAATTGTTGTTTTATGTGCGATAGTTGAACAGTTTTAATTTGAAGTCAGAGAGAAACTGAAGAAATTGATTTACTTAAATGTCATTTGCAAACGAAAGTGTTATATTTTTACTTGATTTGTTTTTATTGGTGATTTAATATTCCACATCGAAAAGCAGAAAAATAAATGGTTGTCAGTAAAGTCGGTTTACGGACGATAATTTTACGTGATATCGTCATCGGCTCAGGCGGAACGTGACAATGAGACATGTTTTTTCGTGCTTGTTATCACGTCAATAAACGATACAAAATACGTCCCAAAAACACCTCTTTTTGCAGTCAGTTTTCATCGATATTTTTTTTTATCGATCAAATATTTATACCCCTCTTCCCTAGTTGATGCTAGAGTTGATGTGTGCATTCAGTGACTGTGTTTAGACTTTCTAGGGCCCGCCCCTTTTGAGCTTATGTGCAATAAAATAGTACATAAGTGTTACGCATATTTTCTTGTTTGTGTGCGAAAAAAGCATCACGTGTGCCGTATCTATTTCTTTTGTTTATGTGTGAGTTTCAGGAGTGGGGAAAAGGTGGCGACACTTAAACTTGAGCAAATATAGAGTGAAGGCATATCTCTCGGATATCTATGATTAAAACTGTAGGTTGATTACTGATTTAAATTATTTTATGGTAGCACTACAAAGTGGTTTTACAATCTCAGTCAGCAGCCGCTGATTTAAAAAACAAATCCAATGGGATAGATCTTTGTTGGTTTTGTAAGTGATATATTATATTGTTTGATAACTGACAAGTCATCAATCTGATTATTGTTTGATTAAAACTGCTAGACTAAAAACTATATATTTAAAATTTTCTGTTACAAATATAATGTTGTTGTTACATCAAATTAGTTATAAAGTCCTTATTTTTTTTTGTGCATAGATTCACAACGGTCAAGTTTGTACGCACGTAACATACAATAGAGTACTTACTTTGATACTAATTGTTCAGCATGATCAAAATACAGAATTGCTTTACAGTAAGAATAGCAGCCGCAAGTTGTAAATTAATGATTTATGTGTGTAGTGTGTTACATTAGTCATATTTATATTTAATTATATAAATGTTAAATGAATAGGCAAACTCACTTTATTACATTTTATTTATAATTTTCCTAAATTATTTTTAATTACCAGCGTACTTTGACAAATGAATGGGATTTGGTAGCACTATCCTTTCAACGCGTGTATGAAGTTTTAAACGCTGAGTGATGCTGACTATTGAATTTTTTTCTACAATCTGTACCTATACTCGAAAGGTTTAGGTAGTTAAATAAAGCTAAACAAATCGTAAAAAGGGTTTTTTATAGTTGACACTTTCTTGTTTAAAAATACGTTACAACAAAATTAAAGTTATTTGCGATTTATACGATAGTTTCCTCTTTTATTAATGTATGTTAAACTTTATACGTAAACTATACTCTTCGTACATGTAATTGCTTAAGCACAATTTTGTTGTTAGAATTATAAAATAGTATAATGTTTTGTAATCTGTCTATTGTAAAGAGCCCTAAAAGACAGGTTCCCTAAACCTTTTAGAAAATACAACGAATTAGATAACGTTGCTAAATTGAAGAGTACGCCTGTGACGTAGTATGGCAACTGAAGTAGCAGTAGGTATAACGTTTAGTCGGTTAACCAGATTGCTTATAAGTTGTGGATGAATTAGAAAAAATGTTATATGGTGTCACTGTATTGCGGCTGCCACCATACCACTGGTAGCGCAATTCAATTGAGTTAATATGGGCTCAAGCTAAAGGGTTTGTAGCCGAGAAAAATAAAACTTTAAAATGTCTGACATATACATTCTTTTGCCAGAGGCTTTAGCTAATGTGACTGCTGAGAATTGGAAAAGTTGCGAGGGTCATGTAATAAAAGAAGAACAGAAAATGTTTAAATTAGACAGAATAATTGATGATACCACTGAACGCTTTAATAATAATGTGACAGATAGTTCCTCAAATTCAGATTCAGAATAGAGCCTATTCTTATGAAACTCATAATAATATGATTTTAACATTTGAAATAAAAGGTTTAACATCTATGAGTCACGTGTTTTTTTTTGTTTACCTTTATTTAACTACCTAAACCTTTCGAGTACAGTTATGTGCTAGAGCTGTACTGTTTTCGAATCTACATGCAACTACTGGTCTTGTCTACATGCAAAATTCTTAGAAACTCACATCCGTTTTATGACGGAGTTGTTGGCATGTCACGTACCTACTTATATTTTTATACATTTGTATAAATTGAGAAAAGCAATTCTTTCCATAGTACGTTCTTTGTTACCATATATTGGTTCAGTGACGGCCTGTTTATTATTTACTTTTGAATGCTGGGGCGACTGATTGTTGCTTGATCAGTGTCGTTACTCATCGGGTCAGTTAACTTTATTGAGTTTTCCGTCCCGTGCCTCGTTACGTCCACTTGTTGACGATTGTGAACATAACAGTTCAATGTTACTATTATCGATATCCGTTGCTGTATAATTTATCAGTTGACAGTGAACGTTAAGACTGCAATGCTCTGTTTTCCCTATATCTCTCACTTGAGTCATTAGTTATATGAGACAGAAGCTATTGATTCAGATAATATAGACAGTAGAACAATGTCAATAGGACTTAAACATAACTGGCGAAATGTGGGTATACTATAGTACACCTCTGCCTAACCCTTCGGGGTAACAAGGCGTGATGTTATGATATGTAGGACAATGTCCGTAAGCATCTCTCGATCATTCTAGGTAGGTGCATCACACATCTGCACCGAAAACAATTTTCCTGTAATTACATTGTGACACTTGTGAGAAATACATTACGTAGTTAATTTTATTAGCAATAATTATATTTTTCCAGATACACAACAACGATACGGGTATCAGAGAAACAGCCATACCAAGTGAAAGAGTACACATGGTGCTTCAATGTGCCGCCTAAATGTTCGAAATACAAGATTAAGTTTCGGGAGGTGTTCAAGACTCAGACGCTGGTGAAATATAGGCCAGTTGAGGAGTGCTGTGCGGGGTACGCTCCTGATTCTCAAGGGGAGCAGTGTGTGCCGGTGTGCGTGGAGTCCTGCGTCCACGGCAAGTGCGTGGCGCCCAATACATGTGCTTGTGCGCACGGCTACGGAGGCCCCGCCTGCGACATATGTAAGCTACGTTTTTATATACAATAGCGTAGCGAGTTCCCCGTACTCAACTACGGTTATGAATAACGCTGTAAACAGGATGTTGCTAATGTGGTGCTGCTGTCACATTCGCGAGTTCACATGGATAGTAGCAGCCGTAAATAACGAATGCCGTTTTCAGTTTTAATTAGGAACTAGCTATATTTTATTTTGCAATGTTGTTCGTATTACATTTGGACCATCGTAATAAAACTGATGGGTTGAAAGCTCACTTGGTGTACATAAACGAAAGTTAGACCTCTATATCTTCCTCAGATATTTGATACTTACAGTTCTACGGTAGCACAATTTATTTTGTTCTCTGAAATCGCAATCTGAGTAAAGACTCCCGTAGACAGGCACGACGCGACTCTTGTAGAACAATTTCCAAGAAGTTTTTATAGAAATTGTTCTACTAGAGTCGTGTGATAAACTCAGATTGCGATTTCAGAGAACAACCTTAAAAAAGAAATTGTACTTAATTGTGTGAATCAAAAAGTCAATCGATCGGAAAGCCTATAAAATTTTATAGTTACTGTAAATAAATAAAGTGTGCCGTTACTTTTTTATAGTCGGATGAAGATTTAATGAAGAGTGGAATGTTTAGTCTGAAAAAGTTATTCGAAAACCGGCGATATGCTCTACATAGCTCATTTCAAAAACAATGCCTCGGTTTGTTGACGATGTAGGTCTTTTTAGCGTGCCTAAACTGTACATTTGGTACACATTGTCAGAAAAACGTGACAATTATAATACGCCAATAGGTACAAAGATTGTATAAGTCATCGATATTTCACGGTCGTGCGACAACGGAAAGTATGAATCATGTATATAAAAATCTTACTGGCAAAAACAAAGTGACTACCTATTTTAAAATAAATACTTTTTTGTTAACGAAGCATGTAGCGGAAACAATTGACGTAAATACGAATATGCACTGGCTCCTAATGTTTATTTATTTAAAATATATTTGTGTAAGCAAACCAACGCTTACCCTGAAAAAATATACAAATATTAGCCCATCCGAATATTGCTTTTTGTAAACAAAACCTAGTGCCGTTATGAATGGACGGCACTGATAAAACAGTAAGTTAATAATCTATAACCATGTTTTTCGGCAGTAACAGCCATTTGAAGTTCCTAGTTTACTTTTTAAGACAGAGGTAACGAACTTTTTCTAAGCTTAACTCGCAACAACATTTACCTATTTGTGCTAAACATGACGCAAAGAAAAAAAAAACAGCTAGGGTAAAATATGCGTCACATCCACGGAGAACAGCCAACGATCAGCATAATGCTGAGACACTATGTGAGGGTGTACAAGTTCTTAATCTATTCATAAATATAATATAATATTCCTAATGACAACATTATTGCAGCCTGTCCCGACGGAAAATGGGGACGGAACTGTCAGAACGAGTGCAGTTGCATGAATGGTGGTACTTGCGAGCCTTTGACCGGTAAGTGCGCGTGCACTGCCGGCTGGCGAGGCGATGCGTGCGAGCGGGCTTGCGCGCCGCCCACCTACGGCGACAACTGCGACGAACTCTGCCAGTGCAAGAATAACGGGACCTGCGACCCTGCTAACGGAGCCTGTAACTGTCTGCAAGGATTCACTGGACCTTTGTAAGTTTATGACTGATACATTTCGTATCTAAGGCGCTTTCATTTCTTGCGCAGAGCAGTGGTGGCCCAGCGGTAACAGCCCCGACTTAAGAGTTGTAGGTCGTTTGTGCAATTTACTTCATCACCACTGCTCTCAAAACGGTGTAGTAAAGTATCGTGAGGAAACGGGCATGACCTAGAACCAAAAATTCGCAGACTTATGGACCTCCTTATGGATTTCGTCTCATAGAGAGGAGGCCTGTGTCCCAGCAGTGGGAACGTTATAGGCTGATTATGTTTCATTTTTTGATAGTCAGCCAAAAACCTCTTCCCCGTGACGAAGACATTAGGCGTTACAGAGGCTTCGCCAGAGCAGAAGTTGGCATTTCATTATAACTTCACCGAGCGTAAACAATAAATGTTGGACGGAAAAAGCAGCCTTATGGAGAAAGTTATTGATTTTACCAAAAAAAATTTTTTGGTCTTTGTTTCTTTCCAGTCTTTATTAGAATGTTTCTTTATTTATAAAAGTTTACAGCCGTCTTAAAAACTTTATTCCACAAAACCGCTTTCGCGGTGTGTCTGTGGGAACAGACCATGTCCGTCTCTAATTTACTCTCATTTAATTCATATAGATAACAATAATTAGTCTATCGGTGGCAATATGCACTGTGTATTATGAAACAGGATCCCTAATGTTTATAGTTCTCGCTACTAATAACTATCTTATTACACATGCGTCGGATATTTGGATAACATTTGGCGATGATGTTAAGCTAAATATTACGTACGCATCATATTAAGACGAAACCGCCAGTGTAGCCCGCGAATTTAAATTTTCTTACGTTTTTGCAGTTTGCAAGTCAGTGTCAGTTTAATACATATTTATTACGGTAGTGAATCATATTTTGATCAACATACCTACAACCTAACACTGACTTGCAAATTAAATAAAACTAAAAAAAAAAAATCGCGGGCAACCTTAGCGGATCCTCCTTGAGCAGCTGTCTTGTCGTTGTTGCAGATGTGAAGAAGAATGTCCGAAGGATGAGCCGTGCCCGGAAAGGTGTCGTTGCCAAAATGGTGGAAAATGCACTTTTATATTAACTTGTGACTGCCAATCGGGGTGGACTGGGGAAGTTTGTGCTAACAAGTACGTAAAAATAACATTTTCCAAAGGTTTTTTCTTTTAAGTGTTGATGCAGATGTTCCTAATGTACTGTCACCATTTTTAGATGTCCAGCGGGTAGATGGGGTCCGAAATGTGAGAAGACATGTGAATGTGCGAATGGAGCTGGATGTCATCATGTGACTGGCCGCTGTCAGTGTGAAGCTGGATTTACTGGGGAAAAGGTAGCTATAACACAAGGAAATTACCCACTATCATAGTTAAACACTACCCATCTTATTGCTAAACACGATCTAACTTTAGTCCGAGCCTAAATATTCGAGCCAGTTTTTGTATTTCGAACTTGACAACCTAAGATTGGGCTAAGTTGTCAGTTTTGTAAAAGGAAGTGTATTTCGATTTCTGTTATGTTCTTATTTCGAAAACAGGTTCGATTATTTAAAACATGACTAAAGAAAAACCTTGTTTTGTAATAAGACCATATAGGTCTGCCTGGCTAATGGATTATCATTATCACAGACTGAAAATGGCCGTGACCTCTCTCCATCTATAGGTTAGAAGGACCTTTGTTTTCGTAACTACCTATGTCCCAGTGATTAACTGATAACATAATATCACGCCTGTTTTACCCGTAGGGTTTGGCAGAGGTGTACCTATTAAAAGTATACCCCTTTTTCGCCAGTTATGTTTTAGTCTCATTTAATAGGGGACTAGCTTATTACCGTCAACTGGGCACAAAGACGGCTGCGATTGAGAAATTCCTGAAAGAAACACCCAATACTACAGTGATGTGTGATAATTTTTGCGTACATATTGTTTAACTAGCTTTTGCCCGCAGCTTCGCCCGCGTGGATTTCGGATATTATCCGACGGGAACGTACTACCGGGATAAAAAGTATCCTCCGTGTTAATCCAAATTCCATCCAAATCCGTTCAACAGTTTTTGCGTGAAAGAGTAACAAACATCCATCCATCCTTCCATCCATCCTCACAAACTTTCACATTTATAATATTAGTAGAATTAGTAGGATGACCGTGACTTACACCACATTTTTGTTTCAGTGCCTTGAAATCTGCTCCGTTGGTACTTGGGGCGTGGATTGCTCTCGCGAATGCAACTGCGAGCACAACGGTGAATGTTCGGCTAAGGATGGATCGTGTACATGCAAGCCGGGTTGGACTGGAGACCAGTGCCAGAAGCGAGCCTGTCCGCCTAACAAGTGGAGTGCCAACTGCGATCGCGACTGCGAGTGTGACCCTAATACAACTGACATGTAAATATTATTTTACTATCTTTTGCCCGCGGCTTCGCCCACTTGGAGGTCGGAAATTATCCCACGGAAACGTGCTACCGGAAAAATTATGTCCTAATTTTAACCCAGGCCATGGTCTATCCGTATGCCAAATTTCATCAAAATCCATTGAGCCGTTAAAGCGTAAATAGGTAACAGACTGACGGACAGTTACTATCGCATTTACAATATTAAATGAATATTTTCACGATACAGTATTGTCCTATTGTAGAGCGGAGACCTCCTGTTGCTGGTGGTTCTTGTTTTTGAATGAAACTATAGTGGACTGTATAAAATAGGTATAATGCAAAAGGCGGTACAGGTAACAGAGACAATGACGGATGACCGTTCGCTACAGATTTTTCTGATCGAGTAAAAGTGACGCGCGAGCGGCGGCGTCGGTCCCTCCCATTGGCTCTCGCCGCCTAGTCGTCCCACACGTCTCCCGCACCCCGCGTTCGTCTCCCGCGGACCGTGTCCGCGCGTGGACACCTCCCTTTTTCGTTTCCGCACACTTCTACTCTCAGAGTCCTTTCAACAATAATGTAATTACATCAAATATTTCAATATTAGGATGTCACTTCACTTGAAGTGTTTGTACAAATATTAAACACTTCGCGTTAAAAAATAAATCTTCTTTGAAGATATATAAGGCATATTTTGTTTTGGCTGAATAACTTAAATATTTAGACTAATACTCCAGTTGAAGTGCCAGCAAGAAACTCGTGTTAGTCTGTAGCTGATAATTGCTAATTGTGTACGTTTTCGCTGGAAAAGATATGCTCCAATGAAATTAATTGTACATGGGTAGATATATTTCTGATAAAAAATTAAAATGCGGTATGCTATGGGATTCGATAAATGATAAATGATTTTATTTCTGTAAATAGGTTTGTACAAACACTTTTACACGTCAATCATATTTTCAAAACTAGATGAGGTCGGTGTTTCCTATCTGACTACTCTGAGAAGAAAAGCCGAAACAAACTCAGAGGTCACAGTCTCTTTTAAAGTCCAGACATAATCTTGGTCAGATCATGATTGTGAAGACCATGTAGATTTGTGTCTGAAATGGTCTCCTGAGGAAAAACCACACAGATTGAGTGGACCTGTCCAGTCAGTGCACGCATTTGTCAGTAATCGTGCAGCTCAACTCAGAACTTAAGGAGCTCAACGATTCGACGAACAATACCAAAGAAAGGACATTTGGGTAGCCCACAAAAATTACTCAAACTGTCAGATTATGATTAAAACTAGCTGAGAGGGAAACCAAAAGCAACAATGACCCACATAGTCTTCACATTCACAAAATTAAAATAATAATCATAAAATAATATTCATATACCACTTCCCCCAGGGTTTTTACTAATAGGTTTATCCAGAATTGTGTCAAATGATGTGTTAATATACAAACGTTTGTATTATTTTTCTGTTTTAAATATCACCAATCAAATTATATTCCACAACATTGAGTACAGAGCAGTGGTGGCCCGGTGATAATGGCCGCGACTTACGAGTTGTCGTAGATTCGAAAGAAAGAAAAACATTTTAGTTGGGACACGCACATGAAAACCAAACAAAAAAAAGTAAATAAAATATAAAAAAGGAGCATTTAAAACTAACAAAACTAACTTAGAAACAACAATAAACAAGTAAAAATAAAAGACCTGTGCGAGGCCAAAAAGGCTCTATCTCAGCCTAATGCTGGGATATTTAAAAAATTAATAAATACCGCAGCGCTGGTATTCTGATAGGGCCCACTGTGATACCACGGACATACCTACGGACATCCATAAATCCCACTAGGGGATTTTTTATTTTTATTAATAATAAATAGTAAGAATAAGAAAATAAAGCAAAAATTGTTTAAAATAAAAATACACAAATATATAAATAAAAACCATGATTATATTGAATTAAGATCGACCCCCGCCCGACGCTTCAACATCACTTATCTATGTTATAGACTGTTGTTTATAGTCTATGTAAAGCGATGAGACGCGGGCGCAGCGACCGGCTGTCAATATAAAAGATAATTTGTGAATGAGTTTAATTTTATGAAAACAAAGTAGTGATACAAATAAAACAATGAGTGACTAGAAAGTGGTGCAGATAAATAATGTTAAGTATAGTGGTGTGTATGACTGACTGTGTTGTGTTGTGAAAGTCGGAACAAAAATATTTAATCACCGAGCAAACGAGGTAAATCATGCTGCCAAGTCACCAATACCGAACCGAACTTAGACAAGCGCTTTACTTTTTGTAAATTATTTCATCATCACTGCTCTCAAAACGGCGAAAGAAAACATCGTGATGAAACCGGCATGTCTGGGAACCAAAAATTGGAAGACATATTACATCTACCAACGTCCACTGGGCCCGCGTGGTAGATTACGGCCCATTCTCTCTAGCCCCAGCAGCCCCAGCATTGGAAACATTTTAGACTGATTATGCTATTATGTTGAATACAGTCGATGATACCGTCGTCTGTTTCACATATACCTGTGTTAGATAAAGGTTCGGCTTTGTAGAGACTAGGCCAAACTGACCTGATTGAGCCTGGTAATCTATAGTCGGAAAATCGTTTAGCAGAATGACACACCACGTCAATGTGACGGGCTGTAGCAGTAAACAGAATATAGCACTAGACAAGTCACTAAAAAAGGAAGAAAGAAAAATACTTATTTTATTTGGGACTCGCACAGGAAATATAAAAAATAAAAAAAGAACATTAAATGTAAAAAAATCATGAAAACAATAAAAAAAGAATATTAAAACTTTTAAGTTTATTTAGGATCAAAACTAACAAAAAAAGAGAAGACCAGTGCGAGGCCAAAAAGGCTCCTATCTCAGCGTGATGCTGTGATATTGAAAAAAAAAACAACAAATACCGCAGCGCTGGTATTCTAATAGTAACAGAGCCCTCCACTAAAAATAATGCTCAATTTACATTGCCGCAGAACGGAATAGAATCGAAGTTTTGTTATGAAATTGTACAAAGCAAAAAGAGCTTTATGTCAATTGTATAACGTACAAACTAGATAGTACGAGCCAAAAAAAAGGCCACGCGTCTTCCGGAGAATTCCCGCGCAGGCTCGGGAATTCCCGCAGCTAACCGTTCGTATGTAATTTGAACGTTACACTATGGACATAAAGTTTATTATGCTCTGTATAATTCTTTCAGAACCCTTCGATTTTATTCCGTTCCGCGCCAATATGCAAATTGAGCCTAAAGAGACGAGGACTTACTTATAAGATCCCAGTAGCAAGAGTAAACTACACAGAAATATATTTTCTCTATATCCTTCGCATATGCAAACTTTTTGTCTGACCCTACTTGTAAGCCAACAACTGGAGCCCAACAAAAGGGCACGGTACAATTTCTTTGGAAAGTATTACCCGACTATATTAGGTAGTACCAGTTTACATAAGTGGCTTATGACAGTTGTGATTTGAATTAACGCATAAAGTTGATAGTCAATATGCTTTTCAAACATTTTCTCTCGCTGTAAATTATCGTTTGTTTCTCAGGTGTGATCCTTGGACGGGTGCATGCGAGTGCTCTGCGGGTTGGGCCGGTGAGTCCTGTGAGCGACAGTGCCCACTTTTGACCTACGGCAAAGGCTGTCGTTCTACATGCCGCTGTGAAAACAGTGGACTGTGTTCCCCTGTTAATGGTAATTATACCTTCACTAGGATCTCCCAATCTCTTCCTTATACCTTATTTCTTCTTAATTTTGAGAACTGAGCATGCATGTTTTATCACGTTTAGATATCGACATCACGGTTGCGAAGTTTCGCTAGCTAATTTAATTTGACCTAGTAGATGTGTGGTTGACTGTAGATGTAACTCGTTGGGTTAACAGTTTTAAAAACTTGTTAGATCTTAATTATTGAAGGTAACTGTGTAAATAATTCATTTATCTACACAGGATCGTGTCTATGCGCGCCGGGCTACCGCGGTATTCGGTGCGAGGAGACGTGTCCGTATCCATACTACGGCGATAACTGCTCTGACACCTGCGACTGTTACAACAACGCCACCTGTTCCCCTGAGACTGGGCTCTGCGACTGCAAACCTGGGCAAGTATTTCTTTAAGTATCGGTCGGTTTAGAATGCGCATTCTATCCCTACTCTTATTGACGCCAATTCTAACTTAAGGAGTTGAATTGCTGATTCTTATGATTATAATTCTGTAAAGCCATATTTGTTACGGTCGCGAATCATATTTTAATCGAAATACAAGCTGACAGTGACTTGCAAATTGCAAAAAAAACGTAACAAAATTTGAATTTCGCGGGATACTAGCGCATCCCCCTTAATGGAAAACAAGCCGACGGCCCTATCCACAGAGTACATTATATATAGGGATCCTATCCAAACAATGGGCCGACTTAATTTAGATTGCTAAGAAGATTGATGTTCCCGCCGCCTATGGACATCTGCAATACCAGATGCGATGCTTAGTAAATTTACAGATGTTTTCCTTCAAAAAATACCCAAACTATGTCCTGCCTGAAGGCATACAAAATTGAAATATCCCATGTGCCTGTAATTTTACTGGCACTATCCATACGCTCAGCTGCCTTACTATGACGTGCTAATGCCATTATGGTTCCATTGAGAAAAAGGGATAGTGCTATCGATCATATATAGCTCCGTCTCTCTTTCACGCTGGAACAATGATGGCTTTATCACGTTATAGTACAGTCAGCGTCAAATAGTTAGTGACACTCATGGTATTCAAATAAATAGACGCAACCAAAAAGTCAATAATATCGGTACAAACAAAGTTTCCTTAATGTTGTCAACAATATAATCGCTCAAAAGGTCGAGACGTTTAAAATGTCATATAGATCGGTTCAGTCAAACCGCCATAAATATGGTTACAGTCATCTCGCCAATGGTATCCAAGCATTATAAGTATTCAAAAATATGGAACACATTAGAAAAATAAACTTTACTTCTATATATTTTAAATATTATGTCTCACGTCAACATTTCACAAAATGAAAGGGATAGAAACTTCTGCTGTCCTTTTCATTTTAAGCATGACGTCATAGACATGTCTTTTGTTTTGTAAATAATTTCGTGCATAGCCGTTTACGATACTTATATTGTAAGCAATAAATAGCTGACTGGAAATAGATGTAAACCTCATTGATAATGAGTATGAGTATATATATCTCATAGAGCAAGAGTGCTTATCATGATTCAATAACATGTAATACGAAATAATTTCGTATTGAATTTAACTTCTGTACTTAATAAAAATGATCACATTCCGTATTAACGACAAAATTAGCACTTTCGAACGTACAGAACACTAAAAACTCTCATCGGGTGTAAAAATAAACATAAACATTTTTGCTCTAATTATCTTTATTTTTTTTAACTAAAATCGTGTATAGCCACCGTCTGCTAGAATTACTTCAGAAGGACGTCTTCGCATGGATTGTACCGCATCATAGCAAAGATTGTCTCCTCTCATGGACTCCCAAACTTCTTCGACGTGAGTCCTTAAATTTGCGGTGGTTCGTGCTCGAGTACTGTCCCATACCTGAACCATTTTGCCCCACAAATTTTCGATCGGATTTAGGTCGGGACTATGAGGCGGCATCGAAATTAACTCCAGGTCCATGTTACCATCCAAGTAATTTGGAACGACTCTGGAGTTGTGCACGGAACTGTTATCTTGGACAAACCTAATCCTTTCATGGGGAAAAAAATCCTGCCTGTTGGAAGCAAAACGTTTTCGAGGATGTCTTTGTATCGGGGGCCATTCATTCTTCCTCCCACTTCGACTAACTCTCCTGGTCCGCTTTGGGTCATGCAACCCCAAAATCCTAAGGTGATTCGGCCACTGCGGTTGTTAGGGAGGACATTTCTTTTATCATACCTTGTGTTAGATGTTCGGTATAGAGATAAGCGTCCCTGAGGGCCTAGACAAAGTAACATTCGATTAGCGATGACGCTAGTAGAAAAGTTAAAATGTATGGGGTTGACATAAGCTATCGAAATGTCACGTGATCATAGGTCAACGAATAAAAATTAGCTAGACAATGTTAACAACATTCGATTATGAAATGAATCGACAGCGTCGAAAGATTAGGTACTTCCACAGAGATGCATAGCCAAGGGACACTTTTTGACGAGCGTTATCGTTAGTTTTTGGAATCATTAGCGAAAGCGATAGCGATTGTAGAAATAGAATCGCTCCGAAGCGAATGCCATTTGTCTAGGCCCTCTGGGCAGACAAACAAAAAACTTTTTCTTCTACAAAGATCACATTATCAAAATTGAAATTTAAATAATATCGTGCGAATTGTAAACGCTGTGCTTTAAGCTTCGGTGTTAATATATACTTTTTAGCAGGAATACGATGGCGTAACCCATGTTCTCGCAGGCGTCGTCTTATTGTGCTCTGTGATGTACTTAATTCCACAGACATACTCCTGGAGTTTATAAATCGATTGCTAATAGCTCGCTGCACTATATTTCTGTCTTGATTTGTACTCGTTTGACGTGGACGACCAAATGAAACACGGTTTTGCAATGCACCATCACTTTGCCATCTCTCTAGCCAACGGTATACGGTGTTTCTCTAAATAAAAGAAAGAAGAAGAATCTGAAGAGATCCGAATAATCGCAGTTATCGAATCAAGGCACCAGAAGGCGTCAATTCCATAGAAAATACTCGTACGCCGCACATGCACGATTCTGCCCGAACGATTAAAAAACCTAACGTCCGACCAGGATGCACGGGCAGTGCGTCGGGTCGTCCCGACGACCGTTCAAGTAACCAAATCGGGTACCTGAAGGCGCACTCGCAATACAATTTCTATGTAGCGATGCACACATTCAGTTCGCTCGTACGGTTTTGTCTCCAGAAGTCCAGGTCGCCTTGGCCATCGTGCGGCGCGGACGTACGTGGTGCTAATTAATTGTCGAAAGGTATCCCGTATGTTTATGGAACATACGTCATGACGACTTAAACAATACAATCAATCGTCTGTATGCGGGACTCCTCCGATCAGGTTTCCGAATTGGAGAATCGGATCAGGTACATACCTGACATGTGCGGCCGCCCTTACAAGCTAGTTTATTTTTCTTATGTTTTCCATATTTTTGACCACTTAAAATGCTTGGATCCATTGGCGAGATGACTGTAACCATATGTATGGCGCTTTGATTGAACCGATTTATATGACATTTTAAATGTCTCGACCTTTTGAGCGAATATATTGTTGACAACAATAAGGAAACTTTGTTTGTACCGATGTTATTGGCTTTTTGGTTGCGTCTATTTATTTGGATACCCTGAGTGTCACTAACTATTTGACGCTGACTGTACGGCCTCAGACCGTAACACAGCAAGGCTGCTTGTTGGTTTATGTGTGAATTAATAATTAACTAATCACATTACAGGATAATTTATTCAGCAAAAGTTACTCGTACCCGGCCTAATATTACTTGAGAGCATTATCCTTATTTACACCTACGTCCAATGTTGAACTCCGTTAAGCTGAGTAATTTGTTTTATCTCATCCTGGTAATAAAACTGATAATGTTTTATTTAATGTTTAATTTTATTGTGACAGATGATAGCACAGTAACCCATGACCTTATACAGTTAATCTTTTATAAACATTGCATCACTTGGCATGTGCTTTTGTTGTGATCATTTTAGTGTTTATGTGTCACTAAAATGAAATGTATGATAACCACAGGAAACGCACTTTGTGCACATTGATTCTCATAAAATCTTTTAATTTTATTTAAGACTTGTTTACAAAGCGTGGTGCTTATGCATAGGCGTTTATGCTTTGTCGATAAATGTAGCAAACATTTAAAATTTTGCTTCACTAGAATAATGTTGTATTAGAATTACCAATGATGGGGTATTGCGTATACATAATATAGATATACTTTGCATGTGTGCGTGAATGCAGTGGAGACGCCTTTCGAAAGAAAGAAAGCACGCTTGCTACAACAATATTAGTATTAAACTTACTTTGTTCCAACTTACAATGTTGTACATTTTAAATCTATTGCATGTTATAATTTTTATATGTATTCGTTTTGTGTTGCAGGTATGAAGGTCTCAAGTGCGATCGCCCATGCAACGGTAAAACGTTCGGATTGAACTGTCGGCAACCATGTCATTGTGAAAATGACGCTCCTTGCAATCCTGTTAACGGTATGTATAATGGCGCTCACTTTAGATGATTGAATGATTTACTTCTCAGAATAAGATTTAGCGACATTATTGGATGGTGCAATATACCACTCTGCTCGACAAGATTTTGTCAAATATCAGCTGACTTGGCGGGATATTCCGAATTACGTGGTGAAATTCAGGAATTTACATCATTTTTCCACATTCGATTTTTTTAAGAAACTTGTCTTATTGTAGCTATTTTACACAATACGTTTGATTATACATATATTCAGTTTAAAGCGAAAGTTGTGTAAAATAGGTATTACTACACATATCTATAAGGTAGGCAATTAGATTCACTGAAAATATGTAGGTATGTCTCATTGCTGGCGAGAGTACTACCGCATCCCTCGCGGAAAGTAACAGGCTTTTCGCTGAGAATATTGCACTTGTGCCTTCTACAGTGGCAGTGTTATATCTCTTAAGGTTTTACCTGAATTATAAACATTAAACATAACATCACGCCTGTATTCCCCGAAGGGTTAGGCAGAGGTGTACCTATAGCACACCCACATTTCGCCAGTTATGTTTAAGTCCCATGTAATAGGGGGCGAGCCTATTGCCATCAACCGGGCACAAATCCAGACTCCGGGCTGCTACCGAGAAATTCCAGATGGAAAAACCCCAATAACATTTGCCCGACCCGGGAATCGACCCCAGGACCTCATGCTCGGCAATAGCGCTTGCGACTACTAGACCAACGAGGCAGACAAACCTGAATTATATTAAATATTTTTTGTATGTAATAATGTACGGTGCAAGCTTGCCTAAACCCTAGCGACTGTGTGGCAGGCGAGTGCGTGTGCGGCGCGGGCTACGCGGGCGCGCGCTGCGGCCGGCGCTGCGCGGCGGGCACGTTCGGGCTGGCGTGCGCGCACCGCTGCGACTGCTCCGAGCACGCGCGCGGCTGCCACCACGTCACCGGCCAGTGCATCTGCGAAAGCGCCTGGAGAGGTCAGACATCACTTGTTATATTATTCATTGCTTGAAGGCCAATTCCCGTAACTAAAAACGTTCGCGCCACAGGCATGCGGCGGAATCATAAATCTTTATTTATTTATTTATCTCAACATCATATTACAGACTCTGGTTGATAAAATACACAATCTTAAAAATAGAAGGAGGGATGTTAAAGGAATTTTGCGAAGTATGTAACAATAACTAGTTCCACCTTTTCCCGCGGAACTTCTTTCGTGAGCGGGACTCTGGTCGCGATCTCATCTCAGCGACAATTAATATAAAAAGTGAAATAAAATATTCTAGGTTCTTATGGGGCGTGGCCAATGGAAATTAGAGGTGTTGCGCTACATCGGAACTATCGCCGCCATCTTCCTTTTCAATACACATCACAAAACAATCGCACAAATTTGTACCCTGTGTGTTTACCAACACAGCGCCCCCTACAACGTCATTCGAGTGCCAAAATAAAATGTTGCAGTGTATTTTTTGACAGATTGAGATTGAGATCAGAATGCAAACCTTTTTTAAAATACGGGAATTGACCTTCTAAAACACTCACGCTTGTTGACCACTATACCACTACACCTGCGGGGTAATTACGCAACACACTAACAGTAGGAATGGGTTTCATTTTGACAGTTCAACAACATTCATTGCGTTATTAACGTTGTTGAGCAGACACATTTTTCGAACATATGAATCAATGGATTAGCAAGAGGCTTCAAAATGATTCAGATTGTGATAGTGTGTTACGTAATTAGGGTGGTGGTCGTAAGTGAAGATGCGGTCGACAACGGTGCAAGCAACTTGATTGTTGAGCAGAATGACTATCAACTTAAAATTACCGTAAATTTCAAACACAACTGTGCTGTGTCATTCTCTGCTAGTCGTATGAAATAGTTATAGCAAAATTTCAACAATCAAGTTATCTCACTCAATAGTCAACCGCTCTATAATGGTAAATGTATGTTATCGCAGCCTGTTTTCGTTTCGTAAGCAGTAAAGTTTTCATAATTCAAGTGACGTCTACGAAATCTAAAGAGGTATGTCCTCAAAGAAAAAACAATATCCTAAAGTATTGATAGAATCCTGTAGGTTTAGAATTTAGTTATTTATAAGATAATGTTTTTGATCCAGGCCTTGCTAGGATGGGTACGTATAATCAAAATAATAATTTACTATAATGTTTTTTTATTTTTAACTTAATGACAGATTTGTTTGGGGCCACCATTTTATACGACACTTTGTGTGACAACAATAACAATACAATAATCATGGGCGATGAAGACAGAATCATTATGAACAGGAACATTACTAGATGGGGCGAGACGTTCCAAACGATTCACTCGAAAGGCGGAAAAAAAGACGTCATGACATCCGAATTCAACAATGACACACGAGAATACGATAGGGACTTCGATAGATACGCAATGTTGAACGAAGTTATGTCCGAAGAACACAATCACTTAAATCAGATACCTGTTCGAAACTGCGCTTCCTGGAATTCAAAAAAAGAACACACCGAATCTAACGTCGTCATACCGTTGGTAACGCATGCTCTTAGTAGCTTAAACGTGCCCAGTGGCAGAGCTATAGTAGCATTGGTCAGTGAAATGAACCCTCAATATGATAGTGCAGCGATATGGGAAGTATCTATCAATGAAGGACAAACCTACGTGAATAAGTTATCTTCAGCAGTATTAAATAAACCCGTAACCCGTAATACACAATAAATATTAGTTAATATATGCCTAGTTTTTGTTCTTCTTATCTGTAATAAATAAAACGAGATTGCGTTTGTTGATGTTTATGTTTTGATGAACTATTACATCAAACATTTACGTATAGGCGATCTGGAGTGTGTAGTATTATCAAGTGCTTTCAAATCAAAATTATTCCTTTTATCAGATCCTCTTTAAAATAAATTCAATTGTCTGCACTAGCTATACTTAGGTACTTATTACTAAGGAAGGGGTCCCAAACCTTTGACCTAGACCAAACCTGGTTTTATTTTTATCATCATCGTCAAGGAATCACCTCAACTCATACACACGTATCCAGTACAGGTTATTTAATGTCTTACTAAACCAAACAGACAGTCACCAAACATTGTCATTGAAGGCTTCAATAATGAACATTATTCGCCAACAATAATTTAAATAAATCAACATTTGGGGAGATTTTGAGTCAAACAAATTATGTGAAATAAAATAAATAAATAATTGTGTTTTCTAAATGTCGTGTTTTACATAAGTAAGTATACAAAAATGCGTTGTATTATGCTTAATGTGGTCTATCTGTTCTATTAAGCCTTCATAAATCACAACATGGTTCGATACAAAAAAGAAACGAAAAGAGCGCAGCGGGCAATTTTCAAAGTTGGAGCTAGACTTCCCTTTCGATTCCTTTCTGCACAAGTTTACAAAAATAGGATGTCCTGAAAGTCAGTCAGATATTTTTATTAAAAATAAACACTCAGTTGAAATAGAAGAATGACTCGTCAAAATGAAAACGCAGGAAGGGTAAGGGATTCCTATAACCCCTTGTTTAATACCAGTTTTCTCACAAATTCTATTGCTTCCTTGGTTCATTCATCTAAAACACGGCAAACACGGCTCTTTCCATCTACCAGAAGCCCAAAAGTGGTTTTAAGGTCTCTGTGAGTAAATGGCTAATAACTATGAATTATGACGCAACTGAAAAATTATTGGTTCCTTTAACTTGGCATTACTAACTTACACATTATCTCACATAAAACTACAAACACTACAACACCTACACAAATCAACTCACACTTGCACACAACACACACTTGCACACAACACCCACTCAAATACAGTCTTGAAAGTTTCCGTTATCGTTATGTTATTTGAATTACATTACGTTGTTTTTTTCATATTATTTGTATTTTTTCTTTCGTATATTTTAATTCTCTTCAGTCTCATAAAAGCACCCAATGTAAGCTTCTACATATGAAGCGTCGTGGGGCCCTGGTGACTTGTGCCACAGGCGTTGTTTGCAATGCCCATTTCAGGCACCAGTCACTCACAAATGTAAACTTACCCTTAAGGCGGAACCTTCAGGGTGGGCCGCGAAATTCAAATTTTGTTACGTTTTTTTTTGCAATTTGCAGGTCACTGTCAGGTTGTATTTTGATTAAAATATGATTCGCGACCGTAACAAATGTGACTTTACAGAATTATCAATCAATCAATCAATCATTTTATTTCAGGCAACTGAGGGCCCATACATAAAATACACACATTTACATTTAATAAAACAAAAATAATAAACTAATACATAATTTTAAACCCTATAACATAAATATAACTACACACGCAATGTTGGCGGCGTCGTGTTTCGCTGCGTGGTGTCGCGTAACCGTCCTCGGAAACGTCGATACACGACACCCTTCGGCCAAAAGTCCTCCTTCATGCAGGCCTGTAGATGGTGGGTTGGAACTCGCACCACGAATGACTTAAAGTTGATATTGTGGCGCGATTCCAACCTTGTAACCCTCAGAGTCCAGTTGGTCTTCACTTTGACGTACTGCACGACTTCCTCAGTTGTAGTGGAGTGATGCAGACGCGAAAGGTACAGCTGCGTCGTAGGCACAGCAGGACGCAGCAGCATGTTGGGTCCACTCGGTGCGGTACCACACAGGTTACGGGAACAGGGCTTCTTCATCTTTTTTCTTTTTCTTTTTCTTTTTATCATCATTAGAATCACCAATACATCTCTATAAGTTCATATTACCCTATTGAATGACTATTTCATGAAATCATGACATTAGAGGGCAATTCTAACTTTTAGAGTTGTATTGCTGATTCTAATGATTATAATTCTATAAAGCCATATTTGATACAGTCGCGAATCATATTTGGATCACCATAAGTACAACCTGATACTGACCTGCAAATTGCAAAAAACGTAACAAAATTTGAATTTCGCGGGCTACCTTGGCGCGTCTCCCCTAAGCTAGTTTTAAGCACTACTACTGTACATTTGTGAAAAAAAAACTTATATAGGCGGATGTATCGGTTCAAAGTGAACAGGGAACTTGATTGCTGAGCAGATTGACACACTACATACGTCAATTTGCCGTGTTATAACCATTATATACAACTGATACAGAAACAGTTGAGATTTTAATTTACGGACAGTTTAAATTGATAGTCAGTTTGCTTATCAATCAAGTTTCTTGAATTTACCTGTAGGTAACCGAAAACAAAATTCGGGTCGCTCCACTTTCGGCATGACTTTGTTCCTGTTTCGTACAAATGTGCCACAACTGCCTCAAAACTGTTGCCTGGACAAAAGTCGCTGGCGAGGACAAGCCATGTATTGAAGACTGAGTGCCAGACCCGGATTGGCCAATTGGGGAAGTCGGGCAAATGTCTGATGGGCCGGTGTGGCCAATTGACGGTCGACTTTAGATTGCTATTTAAAAAAAAAATGCATTGCGATACATCGATTCAAATAACGTTCTCTATTGTCAAGTCGAGGACCTAATTAATTTTAGTTATCGTCGTTGGACATAAAAAGGTACAGCGGTAATTCGACGGATGGGGTTGCAAACATGCAAGGCCCGAGGCCGCCAGTATAATGGGTTTTCTTCCTGGCTTTACAAAGAATCTACAGGACAAATTTATGTGTGGTGCTATTCACATGTATTGAATTTAGTATGGCTACAATTTAAATGCTAACCAAAATATTTTTTAGCCCCTAAGACTAAGTACCAAGTAAAATATGTTAACTTCAAATAAAATAAACCCACTCTATACCGAGGTGCGTAAAGAACAACGTTTTAAGTTTCAAAATAATTATACACTCATCAGAATAATTGTACGTGTTGTATTTATATTCATTTTGCCTACCAAAATTAATAAATGCTCACCAAATCTTGTTTAAGTGGCTCACCAAAAATAAATTTGCTTCAAAATGCAAGGGTGGGATGGAATGTAAGAGCGAGCGAAGCGAGCTCGGGCCTTGGGGCACTCCGATTCGGACAGGTTAGGTTAGAACCCTTCGTGGTTTTTTTTTTTTAAACCACCCAGATTTAGGAGCCCCGCGAAGGGGGGCTCCGTCGACTACGTCTTATAAATAAAAAAGGAAAATAGGTTCATTTCTACAATACTTTATGAAACACAATTTGGTGAGCATTTATCCATTCTGGTGTACACAATTTGGTGAGTATTTCGAATTTGTTGGTAGTAAAATAGGTACTTATCTGGTAGGCGTTTAAACACAAGCCATTTAGTATTAGGAGATACTACTAAAGCTGTAGGTAATTCAAAGTGTTTCATTATTTAGCTTCCTGAATGACGTGACTATATTTCTTCGCGAATCTTACTAACGTATGGATATCTGGGAACAAACTAAAGATATACTAAAATATTTGACTCTCAACTATTCGAGAAACACGTTGGTCTTAAGATACAGCTTTGAAGAAAATTTTTGGTTCATTCTCAAACTTGTATTCGGTTTCAAATGTAACGTTTATAATAACTTTAGCCAAACTGCAGCAAAATGTAAAATTTAAGCCAGAAGTATGGGCTTCTGGCTTAAATTTTAAATTTTGATAAAAATCTTCTTTTTTTTTTGTGAATTGCTTTCGCTTTCACATGAGTGAAAGCGAAAGCATACTTGGAATCATTGTGCAACTACGAAACAGTGATCATAGCCAAAACCTTTTTAAGAATATTTTGAAGTTACAGATGATTTTGTTACTTGGGCCAATGAATAGTTTAACAAATTTGAAGACTGACATAGAAGTTCAACCAAAATTTCCTAAAAAAGACTTAGCATAAATCAGCCTATAATGTTCCCACTGCTGGGAAAAGGCCTCCTTCTCTGTGAGAGGGAGTGGGCCGTAATCCACCACGCGGGCCCAGTGCGGGTTGATAGATGTGTTCGAGTTAATGGGTCTAGAACATGCCGGTTACCTCACGATGTTTTCCTTTACCGTTTTGAGAGCAGTGGTGATGAAATAATTTACACAAAGAAAAAAAAAACTTAGGAAAAGGAAATTGATACCAGGTGAGATGGCACAGGATGAAGTAATCTCTGATGTATTCCATGAATACAAGGTAGTGTTCATAACATTATTTTCGACACAGTTACGCAGCGCCTGGATCACCTTTTTCTCGCAAATGGACCACTGTACGATGATTGCTCGTGTCTAGATCCCAGGCGATTCCCTGACATACGTAATAATAAACTTCACTCCGGTGAACTAGATGAGTTAAATGGGCACTTATTGAAATTTGATAAGACAGCTACAGGTGAAAATTTGCGGACTCAATTGAATAATTTGGTATTGCATTGGGGTACCTAAACTTAAAACCACTGAATTAGAAGATTATAAAATATTCTTGGAAGAGAATGGCAGTGAAGGTAAAGAAGAAATGTCTTTAGAAAAAGAAAACCAAGAAGAAGAATGGTTTGTACACACGGCGACATATCAAGCTATACATTTCCAGTTTTAGCTGACCTCGCATTGTATAGGCTTTTCGTACAATGAGAAGTGAGCTTATACTGGAAATGTATAGCTTGATGTTTGTCGTGCGTACCATTATTGCACGCCCTACATGCAAAAATTGCGCCATTAGCTGCTTCAAAATTTTGCATAAATACACATCTATCAATACAGGCCGTCCATTGTATATTTTGTAGTGATTGATTTATGTTTTGTTATGTATTTTGTGGTGTACAATAAAGAATATGTAAATAAATAAATCTATTGCCTACAATTTATTGGACTAGCGTTCAAATTTCTGCTAACGTTATCATTGATTTAACCTCTGATAATTTAAATTCTTTCATGATAATGGCTGTAGAAAAAGATCTATTGATGAATTTAGATAGCAAAGACATCGACGTTCCATCCTCCATCTGCGCGCGGCTAGCGCGCGCCTTCACTTTCGTTGCGCCTTTAAGTTTTGATAAAGTAGCCGAGAGCAGTGAGCTTCTTCGGAAGTCATTGACTAACTAAAATTGTTAAAATTTAAAATATATACCTACACAAAAAAAAAATCGTAGTTTTCCTTTCTCGTAGTGGGCCGACCGTTTCTAAAATGCATGGGCCGGTTTCTGGTCCCAGTCCAGGCCGCTGAGTGCCTTTCTAGATAAGGCATTTTTCGTCTTAATACTGTACGCAGAGGCGCTCCACGTATCTAAAATCACGCGTAGTTACAGTTACGCGAGTGAGCGTGTGCATGTTTTTCTGTTTATATATCTCAATGCTTTAAATAGAGTATAGGGAGTATGTTCAATGAATTAATATGAAAAGGATAACATTTATTGTGTGTCATCAGCGGGTTAATTCCCGTATTTGTAAGAACGGTCACATTCTAATTTCAGTTTCAATAAAAAAAAAAAAAAACTTTTTAAATATCCCATATTTACCTAAATTTTCTACAAGTTTCTGATTGTCTCTAAGATGCGCTTGCGCATGTTGTTTCAATAGAGATATCTCAATAGAGTATAGGGAGTAGTGTTAAATGAATTTACATTTATTGCGTTCCATCAGGTGTGCGCTGCGAGACGCAGTGCGCGGAAGGTCGTTACGGCGAGAATTGCTCAGAGAAGTGTCCGTGCGGCAACAATTCGTCGTGCGACGCGTCGAGCGGGCGCTGCGTGTGTTCAGCCGGCTGGACGGGTGACAACTGCACCACGCCTTGCGCGCCCGGGACTTACGGCGCCGGATGCACGCAGCTCTGCCCCGAGTCGACAGCTGGTAACTTAACTTGAATTCAGAATACAAACGCAATAACGAACATGATAAAGTTTATATTCCATTGGTGCTAAAAACTATTTAGGACCTTTTTATCTCAAATGGTCACAAAAAATTCAATACAGATAAAACCTAAAAGGTAATATGCATATTTCTGAAGATAGACGAACATTGCCGTGGCCTATACTTTTGCTGGGAGATCTGTACGTAACTCGAATGTAGATACTTAAGGTTGGTATAGCACTGTCTTCTTTTTTACGAATTTCCGATGTACTTTTTCCTTTCATCATTGAGCTGAAAGGCGTCCTCTGCTAGTCACAGCCTCCACTAAGCATAGCCACAACGACCGGTCCTGTGCTTCCTGCATACGGCGTATTCCGTCTAACTTAACCATGCTATCGGTAGGCCTACTCACTTTACTCCGTACAGTTACCAACAAAAAAATCGATCCGATCGTATTGAGTGTTTACAGACTTTTGAAATGGTCAAATACGATTACACAAGCAGTAAACTTCCATCAGTGTGTATGTTCGCGGTAAAAGTTTGTAAACTAATTGCTAATAATGCTTTTACGTAACAATGTTATCGTTTGCTAGGTAACACGACGTGTGACCCCGTAACGGGTATGTATAGCTGTCCGAGTGGTTTCACGGGCGTCACGTGCGAGTACCCGTGTTCGCTTGGAACCTTCGGCGTCGGATGCAAGGAGAAGTGCAAATGTATGCATGGCGCTGATTGCCATCATGTTACCGGTGAGTTGTTTTCTGTTTTTTTTTATTATTTTACTATACAAAACAAACAAAGAGTGAAAAAAAGGTGGTCTTGTTTGAGTTTTAGATTTCGGACGGAACAGTTTCAGAACTTCGATATTCAGACAAAATTCTAGTCTTTACCATGGTTTTAGTTTCTAGGGGCATCCAAAAAATTACATTGCGCCTGCGCAAGCATATTCACTTATCTCCGTGTTAGAGCTACCATACCATACATACATGTTCAGTTCTTCCTTCAGATCATATAGTAGTCAAATAGGAAACGCCGACCTCATCTAGTTTAAAAAATATGATTGATGTGTAAAAGTGTTTGTACAAACCTACGTATAAAAATAAAATCATTTATCATATAGCCTGATCGTAATCCGTTCTATATTATGCTTTCTGTTACGGCACCAAGACCGATCGCCAATAGTAGCCGGAGCGATCACTCTCCGAAGCTAATCGTTTAAAAACTGATGCGATCGTTTAACGCATGCGTGGCGTCCAGTCCGTTCTGATCCGTTCAGGGACAAAATGTCCAAATCCCAAAATGTCCAATGGTCAAAATGTCCAATTCCCAAAATGTCCAATGGTCAAAATGTCCAATTCCCAAAATGTCCAATGGTCAAAATGTCCAATTCCCAAAATGTCCAATCTTTTAGAATGTAGCAAATTTGTTCAATAACTCATCAAAGCGCTTTTAAATACTTATGACAAACCATAAATACAAAATACTGAAAGAATCAAAATATGTTTTATTTTTAAGTAACAAATTAAAAGACCAGAGCAGACCACAACATACCCGATATCACTATTTTTGTCATAATGTAATTTAAAAAATACAATAATCAACATCATAATTTGTATAGTTTTATATAACCAAGGTAAGACATAAAAATACTTTATGTCCTACCTTGCTTAGTCAAGCAAGCAATAATATAATCAACAAAAAACATATTTATAATCATCAAGTATTTTTTTATTAATATGTTAATAATCAACATAATTATTTTTATGATGTATGTAATAGTAATATAATATACCACATTACGTTTTACTTTTTAAACAAGATGTATCAAAAAATCATTTTTTTTTCAAACATTGTTGTAATATGAGATCTTTGATTCGTAATTTTATAAAATTTGTACCAAGGAGAGAACTTTGGCTAGGACATGTACATTCCCAGAAAATCTCTGAGATGTATATAAATAATAATAATAATAAAATTTTATTCAAAAATATAAGGTTATAACGTTACATACAGCTTTTCTTAAATCTATGTCAAGTTCACACATGATTTGTGCCTGAATTAGGTAATCCTGTGTTTCAGGCGTTTGGAGGTAATATTAATTGATTAAATAATCACATATCATAATAATCTTATTGGTACATAAATGTAAAAAGGTATATAAAATTATAGTATCTTAACTTAACTAACTAATCAAAAAATAACAATAATACAAACAATATTTACTTTAGCACTAATAATAACTTCTCTGTATCTTCATAGGACATATTTTGAAGAGTTTCCATAAGGATTTTCTTGCAGTTACTATGATTAAAGGAGTAGATGCTTCCTTTTTTATTTAGCCTGTTATAGAGTAGCGGTCCGAGGTACATATACAATTTGGCTGTGAAAGCATGATTTGTACTTTGTTGAGGGCAAACTATATCTTTCCGTCTCCTTTTAGTAAATTCAGTGCTGTATGGAAGTGCTGCGTGTTGTTTTAGTACCGTGCTCATTATAAATAACTGTCGAACTGTTAGTACTTCACAAGATTTATACAGGAGTTTAGTGGGGAATAGGAAAGGGCGGCAAGTAGCCACCTTAAGAATAGCTAATTGAGCTCTTTCAATGGGCAATAACAAAGTTTTACTTGCCCCACCTCATGAAGTAATACAGTAAGTCAAAATTGACTGACAAAGAGCAAAGTATACTTGCCTAATTATTTTTGGATTTGCAATAAATAAAAACATGTAACAGACATTGATTTATAGAATTAATTTGTATTGTAGACATACAAAAATAAAATTGAAAATGTTTGACATGTGTTGTGAGAAAAATGGAGACATAATGACATTAATGTCATCTTTCAATAACCTAAAACCGGGATATTTTATGATTGAAAACGACCCTTCCGACATAGTGTATGTCAAAATAAAACGATCGGAAATCGGAAGTACACTGGACAAGTAGATTTTATTAATCGAACTAGGATATTATTACATGTTTCCATTAGTAACACATTAGAAATAGGATGAGTTAATAATACAGCGTTACCTTTTTATAATTATATTTAATATTGTTGTATTTACGGTTTCACATAAATTTCAGATCCATTCTGATTTCAGAACGCATGTTGTCAGGACGCTTCCATAGTGAGGCCATAACGACAACAATGGCAATAGTTGAAAAACTTTAATTTGTGTGTACAACTAAGATAACCTTCTTAAATTTACAGATTAATATTTTTCCTAAATTCAGTGTATTTTTCCCCGTTTTTTGATATAATGTACAAGTGCTAGCCAAAAATGAAACATATCCTTTGCTACATTTTCAAAGATTGGACATTTTGGAAGTTAGACATTTTGGGAATTGGACATTTTGAGGATTGGACATTTTGACCATTGGATATTTTGGACATTGGAAATTTTTGGATTTGGACATTTTGACACTGTTGGACATTTTGCTCCTGCACGTTTTGTTCGATTGCTCCATATTATTAAATTTCGCCTTAAAAACTGTACATTATTTAGTAGAAAAGTATAGATCCCAGCTGTTTTCCCGCAGGCTCGTGCCAGTGTCAAGCGGGCTGGCGCGGCGAGCGCTGCGAGGCGGCGTGCGGCGCCGGCTGGTGGGGCGCGGCCTGCTCGCAGCCGTGCCGCTGCGCGCCGCGCGCCGCCTGCCGCCACAGCGACGGCTACTGCCGCTGTCCGCCCGGCTACACCGGCCAGTACTGCACGCAGTGTGCGTATACCCGTCTCCTTTACTTCTACCCACCGCTGAGTGTGGCACAGTCTAGCGACAGAACTATTCGCCGGCTGGTGGGGCGCGGCCTGCTCGCAGCCGTGCCGCTGCGCGCCGCGCGCCGCCTGCCGCCACAGCGACGGCTACTGCCGCTGTCCGCCCGGCTACACCGGCCAGTACTGCACGCAGTGTGCGTATACCCGTCTCCTTTACTTCTACCCACCGCTGAGTGTGGCACAGTCTAGCGACAGAACTATTCGCCGGCTGGTGGGGCGCGGCCTGCTCGCAGCCGTGCCGCTGCGCGCCGCGCGCCGCCTGCCGCCACAGCGACGGCTACTGCCGCTGTCCGCCCGGCTACACCGGCCAGTACTGCACGCAGTGTGCGTATACCCGTCTCCTTTACTTCTACCCACCGCTGAGTGTGGCACAGTCTAGCGACAGAACTATTCGCCGGCTGGTGGGGCGCGGCCTGCTCGCAGCCGTGCCGCTGCGCGCCGCGCGCCGCCTGCCGCCACAGCGACGGCTACTGCCGCTGTCCGCCCGGCTACACCGGCCAGTACTGCACGCAGTGTGCGTATACCCGTCTCCTTTACTTCTACCCACCGCTGAGTGTGGCACAGTCTAGCGACAGAACTATTCGCCGGCTGGTGGGGCGCGGCCTGCTCGCAGCCGTGCCGCTGCGCGCCGCGCGCCGCCTGCCGCCACAGCGACGGCTACTGCCGCTGTCCGCCCGGCTACACCGGCCAGTACTGCACGCAGTGTGCGTATACCCGTCTCCTTTACTTCTACCCACCGCTGAGTGTGGCACAGTCTAGCGACAGAACTATTCGCCGGCTGGTGGGGCGCGGCCTGCTCGCAGACGTGCCGCTGCGCGCCGCGCGCCGCCTGCCGCCACAGCGACGGCTACTGCCGCTGTCCGCCCGGCTACACCGGCCAGTACTGCACGCAGTGTGCGTATACCCGTCTCCTTTACTTCTACCCACCGCTGAGTGTGGCACAGTCTAGCGACAGAACTATTCGCCGGCTGGTGGGGCGCGGCCTGCTCGCAGCCGTGCCGCTGCGCGCCGCGCGCCGCCTGCCGCCACAGCGACGGCTACTGCCGCTGTCCGCCCGGCTACACCGGCCAGTACTGCACGCAGTGTGCGTATACCCGTCTCCTTTACTTCTACCCACCGCTGAGTGTGGCACAGTCTAGCGACAGAACTATTCGCCGGCTGGTGGGGCGCGGCCTGCTCGCAGCCGTGCCGCTGCGCGCCGCGCGCCGCCTGCCGCCACAGCGACGGCTACTGCCGCTGTCCGCCCGGCTACACCGGCCAGTACTGCACGCAGTGTGCGTATACCCGTCTCCTTTACTTCTACCCACCGCTGAGTGTGGCACAGTCTAGCGACAGAACTATTCGCCGGCTGGTGGGGCGCGGCCTGCTCGCAGCCGTGCCGCTGCGCGCCGCGCGCCGCCTGCCGCCACAGCGACGGCTACTGCCGCTGTCCGCCCGGCTACACCGGCCAGTACTGCACGCAGTGTGCGTATACCCGTCTCCTTTACTTCTACCCACCGCTGAGTGTGGCACAGTCTAGCGACAGAACTATTCGCCGGCTGGTGGGGCGCGGCCTGCTCGCAGCCGTGCCGCTGCGCGCCGCGCGCCGCCTGCCGCCACAGCGACGGCTACTGCCGCTGTCCGCCCGGCTACACCGGCCAGTACTGCACGCAGTGTGCGTATACCCGTCTCCTTTACTTCTACCCACCGCTGAGTGTGGCACAGTCTAGCGACAGAACTATTCGCCGGCTGGTGGGGCGCGGCCTGCTCGCAGCCGTGCCGCTGCGCGCCGCGCGCCGCCTGCCGCCACAGCGACGGCTACTGCCGCTGTCCGCCCGGCTACACCGGCCAGTACTGCACGCAGTGTGCGTATACCCGTCTCCTTTACTTCTACCCACCGCTGAGTGTGGCACAGTCTAGCGACAGAACTATTCGCCGGCTGGTGGGGCGCGGCCTGCTCGCAGCCGTGCCGCTGCGCGCCGCGCGCCGCCTGCCGCCACAGCGACGGCTACTGCCGCTGTCCGCCCGGCTACACCGGCCAGTACTGCACGCAGTGTGCGTATACCCGTCTCCTTTACTTCTACCCACCGCTGAGTGTGGCACAGTCTAGCGACAGAACTATTCGCCGGCTGGTGGGGCGCGGCCTGCTCGCAGCCGTGCCGCTGCGCGCCGCGCGCCGCCTGCCGCCACAGCGACGGCTACTGCCGCTGTCCGCCCGGCTACACCGGCCAGTACTGCACGCAGTGTGCGTATACCCGTCTCCTTTACTTCTACCCACCGCTGAGTGTGGCACAGTCTAGCGACAGAACTATTCGCCGGCTGGTGGGGCGCGGCCTGCTCGCAGCCGTGCCGCTGCGCGCCGCGCGCCGCCTGCCGCCACAGCGACGGCTACTGCCGCTGTCCGCCCGGCTACACCGGCCAGTACTGCACGCAGTGTGCGTATACCCGTCTCCTTTACTTCTACCCACCGCTGAGTGTGGCACAGTCTAGCGACAGAACTATTCGCCGGCTGGTGGGGCGCGGCCTGCTCGCAGCCGTGCCGCTGCGCGCCGCGCGCCGCCTGCCGCCACAGCGACGGCTACTGCCGCTGTCCGCCCGGCTACACCGGCCAGTACTGCACGCAGTGTGCGTATACCCGTCTCCTTTACTTCTACCCACCGCTGAGTGTGGCACAGTCTAGCGACAGAACTATTCGCCGGCTGGTGGGGCGCGGCCTGCTCGCAGCCGTGCCGCTGCGCGCCGCGCGCCGCCTGCCGCCACAGCGACGGCTACTGCCGCTGTCCGCCCGGCTACACCGGCCAGTACTGCACGCAGTGTGCGTATACCCGTCTCCTTTACTTCTACCCACCGCTGAGTGTGGCACAGTCTAACGACAGAACTATTCGCCGGCTGGTGGGACGCGGCCTGCTCGCAGCCGTGCGTGTACCCGGCCTCCACGTCATTTTTTTTTTACTTCTAGAGAGAGAACTATATTCGGTCGCTCATAGTGATGTTGTCGAATAAGCTGACATCGTCTCTAGAAGCTCGGTGCGACAAATAAGTGAAGGGATGGTCATACAAACTGAAGCTGGAAGTATAATCCACATCCAAGAAATTTCAACTTATTTTCATCCTTGATAATTTTCGAGGGTGCTGATGCCGAAAATTAGGTTGAAATTAAAGTGCAAGATGGCGGGCAAAATTCTACTTACAATTTCAACAAATAAAAAATTAAATTTCAACACAAAATTAAATTTTTGTAGCGAATTAAAAACAGGTTTACATGACAATATTATGAAGTATAATTTTATTTCAACAGTTTGTCCTGAGGGTTACTTCGGGGACCACTGCATGTCGCCTTGCAACTGTTCTTCGGAAGGTAACTGGGTATGCGACCCGGTTGTTGGATGTATCTGCCATCGCGGCTTCATTGGAGACCACTGCGATACACACGCCAGTGACGCTATAGTTACTGGAATTGATACGCGTAAGTCCAATTTATTATTAGCTTTCGTGGTAACAAGCTGACAAGTAAGCGTCCACTCGCTAGCATCGCACGGAACACTGGTGCGTTAAAATGCTAAAAAATTAAATCTTTTTCAGACAGTTTTTATCTTCCTATGTGAAATAATGTTTATTGCAATCACAAGGTGTTCACTGTAAGGCGACGATAACATCGCACCTGTTTTTCCCCGAAGGGTAAGGCTGAGGTGTACCTATAGTGCACCCACAGTTCCCCAGTTACGTTTAAGTCCCATAAACGAGGGAAAAAAAATAGTGAATATGGTCGCTTAATACAATAGAGCTGCTTATTACACAATTATGTTTCGGTTTTCAATACAAGTACAACATTTAGTACGACCGTACTCTATTCGACCTTATTGACGAGTTTATTTATAGGGACACTTCTTTATAAAATTCCAACAGGATACTTTAACTAAAACTTTCGTCCACAAAGGCTACTACAGTTTTATAAAATGTGTTTATATTTTTTAGGATCATCGAGTTCCGGTTTGACAGTGGTAATGGTGATACTAGCGTTCATCTGCGCCGCTACAGCAATACTGGTGTTGATGTACTATCGCAAGCGTGTGCGCAACCTCAAGCGAGAGATCGCGCACGTACATTACACTGCAGACCCTAACTCACAGCCTGGTAAGCATGATTAAGTTTTTAATTAATTAAGTAAAAAAAAAAGAAATGAAAGACGTTTATTTGGCACAGCCGTATGCAAGAAACACATAAAACAAAATAAAAAAGTAAGATGTTTGAAGCTTTACCCAATTTCCATAGAAAATACGTTTATTTTGAAGTATTGTAATTTTCATTTCATTTGGAAGGAGGAGAATTTGTCTGAAACCATTTTAGTTATAGGACCTTTTTATGCTGTTTATGAATAAGATGGTTAGGTAATATTTTACCTATTGAACGCCACTGTCTGCTATAGCCAACCAATTAAAAAGTGCTCTGGACACCAACTGCATTGTACCAATGGTTCAGTTAACTAAATATAATATTTGTGCGATTTTTTGAATGATTTATTTCACATCAAATCATCTGATATTTTTGTATTGTCCGATGCAATACCCAAGGAAATCCACGAACCATTAATGTAACCCATACGTTTGTATTACACAGAACAACAACACTTCGACAACCCAGTGTATTCGTTCCAAGGCTCGACCCGTAGCGACGACTCAACCACTCTGCTCAACAACGGCACACACATACTCAACAACTTGGGCCCGGGAAGTAAACTGAACAACACTACCATGGAGAAACTGAGGATGAAGGCTTCTAGTTCTTCTGATAGTAAGTAGAAGCAACTTTTTATGTTTTTTGTTTTCTGGCTTACAGGCAATGCTGATCGTAAAATGTTAGATATTGGTGGTAACAAATGAGCTTGTCAAGGAAGTTATTACTGGTTGTCGCTTACATTGCATTGGTGTAAAGTTTTTGGAGTTGTCTTTTGTTATACTCTGTCCTCTAGGTTATTCACTTTTTGACAGCTGCCTTAGAACGTAACTGTTCCAGATTACGTAAAAGTTAACTTTAAAATGCGTAATAAAATAAATATGTAAACTGCCTTATATTATTGAATTATCTTATTTGTGTCTTCTTCCAGACGTAATACCGTAAACGTATCAGTTTTTATAACAAAAAAAAGATAATTGTTAAATTAATAAATATATATGTAGTTACATTCTATCGTGCTAAGTGATGGGATCGAATGTAGTCGCTACAAATGAATAAATCGAAAATAATCATTACATACATACAGAATCAGTATAGAAAAACCTTGCATCCAGTCAAATATCAATAAAATATATAAATTAAACAATCCTAAATACCTATATATTTTGCAAAAAAGACAATGTATTTATTTTTCTGGTTTTGTACATCGAAAATGAAACAACCAAATAAATATTTCCTGGTTTATTTCACATAAAAACGTACCTATTTATTATTCGTCGACTTCCGACATGGAACTTTCATCTGATGACGAGTTTTCGCCTAAATTTATTATGATCGGTTATTGCTCTCTTATATTGTTGAAAGTCACATCTCTATCCCGATCGGATACTAATAATCGTATAGTCCTTTCCACTACACTTGATACATTTTCAGGCGTCACTTGATTACAAGAATCCTCGTAATCTTGCGAACGCCAGAGTTCTACGCACGCACAAAGTTAACACGGAGGAATACAGTGTACTCAATTCGACGTATTTAAATGGGGAAAACAGTCAGCATACAGAAAAGATGTGATTAGCACAGGCCTCAAACTCAAACTCAAACTAAAAGCATTTATTTAGTCAAGGGTTCGGTCAGTCAGAAAGATGAAGCTAGTTGCCCATTCCAAAGCGTTGTAGGTACCTATGGAGAAGAACGGGCAAGAAACTCCATGGACACTCTTTTAAATCAAAATATGGTTACAAAATATTGGTTACATCGTTCATGTTGAAATTATGCATGTGAGAACGATGCAGAACGTTAAAAGTGTCCGTAAATAAATTAAAATAAGTCGTGGCAGCTAAGAAATGACCAGTCCATACCGCCGGCGCCCGTGCGAGTCATATATGTGAACAAAATAGCAACAAATGGGAAACAAAATGAATATGTAGTAAACCCCATATTTATGTGTATATACTGCAGCACAATTGATACGACAAACAAGTGATACTTTATTTTTACACAAATTTTTGGTATGCGAAACCGCATTTCGTAATTCGCAGAACCTGCGAAATTAAAATTAAATTAAACGAAGCGGCTAATTTATATTGTTTTGTATTTAATAATAATAAACACAGGCATAGAATCCGCACCATTTTATATTCGACAAGAGAAAATCGATAATCGGTACTACATACAAATTAAAGTGTCAATAATCGAATCGATAATTGAAATGTTACGTTGCTGCAATCACCAGCTCCATTCGTCAAAAATCGGATAACCTAGTGGACAGAGTATAAGGTTCCTAATTGTCAAAGACATTCAGAATTTTGGTAGGTTTTAAAGCCAAAAGCCGTTGAATGAATTTATGTCCTTGTAAATTTTCCATGGTCAAATCTTTTTAACAGACTAAGGATGTATGGACCGGGCTGTTGCAAATATGAATAATAAACAACAACTGTGTCTACTAAACTAGCAGATGAACAAAAGACATAACTTATTCATGATATTAAAACTCTCTTTATTTGGCGAGGTAATAAGTTGTTGCTCAATCAAAAATGCTAATTAATGCTATTTTAATTTCAAGGCTACGACCCGATGCCATCTTTGAAGAACAAAGACGCAGATGCGAACAATCCCAACTTGTACCAACAATTTGAAGATGACAATAAATTGGACCATGTATACGATGAGATCAAACATAAGGAGGGATATGGTAAATATTACTTGATTTTGGTTTGTTTATAAAGTAGAAATCATAAAACAAAGTCTGTAAACTAAAAAAAAAATTAAAATTTTCAATAATAATGAAGCACACTTTGATAATGGTTACTTCATTTCAGAAATGGAATACGATCGGCTAAACTACACGCCGCCTGCTAACAAATGGAAGCCGCACTATCAGCGCATGAACAACGGCTTGCCCGCCACCAGCGCGCAGGCGCGCGCCGCGTCGCCCGCGTCGCCCACGCCGCCCACGCCGCCCACGCCGCCCATCCCGCCGCTGCCCAAACTGAACATCGTCCCTCCGCCGCCCCCCAAGAGGGACGACGAACCTCGAGACATACCAGAACCACCGACACGAGAGGAGCTCCCAACAGTCCCGTTAGAGCTAACGCCAAGCGACGAAGAAAATGATTCGCCGCTACCCTGACATAAACAGTGGGTGAAGTTCAGAGATAATTAATACCACTAGCAATTTTTTTTTTGAAATCGTACCCAACGTACGTATTAAACTTAAGCTATGACAAAATGAAAATTTATTTTAAGAAAAAATTTATGTCTAAAAATATTTTGATAATAATCTTTTAAAATGGTCCGTAGTTATGTTAGATTAGATGTGGACATTATCTATAAGTGAAGTCTTGGAGTGATCTCGTTTACTCTTTTGTGCGAACCTTAGAACATAGTTATAGTATCGTATATTCAATATTAAACGTGAAACTCACACGTGATGGGTATCGATATTTAATGATGATGAAACATACCTATCACGTTTGTAAAGTTCGCCAGTTAATTTAATTTAAGCTTGTATAGTTCAGGAATATAACCGTGAATACAAAAATATGTGTTGTGTATGATAATAAGCAATAAAACTAAATGCTCCCCCATGCATGCTCATTAATGCTCAGTTTTAAAAGATTAAATGGTTTTCATACCGCGTGTTGTCACTATTTCTTATTGATTGGTGAGGAGAGCAATTTATCAGAAATTTTGATTTATATAAAACATACGACGGGTTCGTCTCACAACAATTCGCATTGATTCACATTTTCCTGCTACATTTTAATCCTTGAAAAGACCCAATGCGCTGTTCTTTAAAATTTTGTACTTCTCTTTTAAAAATCTGCCGATTTCAACTCTTTTATAGTGACTGACTTAATTTAATTTGAATTGTATAGCTAAAATAGGGTCACCCCACCGCGGTAGGAAAACTATTATTTCACGGTGTATGACGTAGGATAAGCATATTTGTATAGCAATATGTAAGTAAAACAGTATTTAGTTTTAATTAATTAAGAGCAATTGTAATTGTATCGTGATTTTGACTGTACTGTGCGTAAAGGTATGAAGAGGAATGTTTTATATTAAATGCCATATAATGATGTTATCGTAAAGTTGAGGGTCGTTAGTTTATTTTTGTAATATATAATTATGGTTGTACTAGACGTGTTCAAATTAAAATAATAGAATACGTAGGTATAATTCAAGAGTAAAGTTCGATTATTTACATATCACAAAGAAAATCACACAGCATAGGGCCTATGCTTATGTCGCTATTTATCAATTATACTAATATTTGAACAGCTGTAAGGCATATAATTTATAAAAAAATTAGGCATTATTTAAATCTTACATTTAATTCGTATATTTATGGAAGTAAGTTAATATTTTCTCCAGCAAACATTTATATATTTACCGTATTGCATCATAATTATTCATCGGAATATAGTGCTTCAAATAATAATATTTTTGCCATGCATTGTCATCAATTCATCATGTTTATAAACAATAATTGCCAACAGTATGAGGTAGATTCTATTGTTCTGTACCGATACTACAAAAATATAAACTGTTTTGAAGTCCGTAGGCGGAGCTTATAAACTTATTGCAAACAATGCACTTGTTATATTTGCAGAAAGCCGTAAAATGTACAATAGATAGTGTGAATTATTAAGCGTAGTGTGTGGCCTACAGGTTTCAGAACAATAACCTTGGTCTGAACCAATAGGTTTGGAATGCTCACATCAATGTAAATATTTTTCTCGTAGTATTTCATGTCTTATGTTGCCAGTAAGTAATTAAGCATATTTCACTGTTCTTGTTCATTCTTTTGTCGCATGTGGAAAATACTCAAATACTTTACATTCCACTCGTTTACATTTATGCGCTTTACAATTACTTTTAATATTTATTTACAATTGTTTACATATTTTTTTTGATACTTCGCTATTTTTATTATTTTGAAGTGTTAATTTTATTTACCTTTTAAACTTTAAATAATTTGTTTACATATTTTAAATTGCAACTATTATTTACTTTGGATTTTTAGGAACGTTATTATTTTTTCGATATGGCAAGATATTAACGATTTATCGACCTTTATTGTGATACATTTCTAACATTGTTTATGGTATCTATATTTTTTTAGAATCATTATAGAATTAACTCAAAACTAGGTGTGTTCAAATGTTAACCTTGAGTATAGGTTTTATTGAAAAAGAGTCTCCTTTAAAAAATATTGGAAAATTAATATTATCTTATGACGTTTAGAATCTGAAAATGTTGCTCAAGAAGTGCCAAATTCTTGTATTTTACGAAATTTGCGACTATTATTATGCGCAGCTGGCAATAAATTTCTTATTGTTTAAATTATAGTATATTTTATGACTAAGAGCCGTCTATTTTCTATGTATAGCACACGCATTGTTTTTAACTGTCGAAAAATAAATTAGGGTTTTATTGGATAAAGCTTGCTGTTACAGTGTGTATTGTATTATTTTGCATTTTGAAAATCACCAGAAATGGTCGAAACATATTTATCACAATTAATTAATTTTAAATTGTTATTATATATCACAATCATTATTGAATTATGTCTCACTATGGAACTTTCTTAGCATTTTTAACATAACTTTCAAACCCCCGCTTATTGAGTGGTTTAAAAAGAATCTTCACAGTATACGAATTGATAAATTGGTTTTTGACTTTACGCTTTAAACCCACTAACAGTAGCACGAATGCAATCAAGAATAATAGTATAAAATTGTCAGTACGTATCTCAACAATATGAAATATCTGACAATAAATAAAATTATGTAGCTTTTTATTTAAAAGATACAAATAGATAAGAGTTATTTAACTAGATAGACTAAAATATTTCTAATATATTAATTGTCAAGATTACAGTAAGATTGATGTATTATGAAAATGCGGAGCACCTTAAAGTGTTATCTAAGAAGTTAAGAATAACGTTTGTGATATATTGTATTAAGCTACTCAAAAATAAACGAACTTTCATTATTAGTATGTAATCTTATTTCGGTATCCTCATGACCACTTTGACTTACTTTAAACAATATAATTGGTTTATAACGCTGTGACGTTAAATATTATCACAGATGTATGATCGTAACAATAGCGCGTGTCTTTATTGATTGAACAAACAGACGTAAACCAATTGTATGGAGAATTAAAAGGACGGCCATTCCAAACTCAACGAGTATGTCTGCGTGTCTGAAAAAGGTCGGTGGTGATACGTTAGATTCTCCAAGTGTTAAAATCAGTGCATCATGAAAATATCAGTGATTATTACAACTATACTGGTCGCGCAGGTGCGTTAATATTGATAGTTAAAATAAACACACACGATGTTGCAAAATGTACATGTAAGTATTAACGATCTTTTATTAATTCCAGGTGTCGGCCTCATTTTTCGATGTATTTCACGGCGCGGTACTATCAGTCCAAAGTAGTTTTGGAAAACTTTTAAGTGACGTAGTAACCGATGTCAAAGAAACTGTAGACTGCACTTTATTGGCGTTGGAACACGTTCTATCTTTGACCCACGACGCAACTACACGTTATTATGACAAATGTGGAAGTGTAACTAATAAAACTGATTCAGTCAGTGAAGCTCGGCAAGATGCAAGTGTGTCAAAAGTAGAAGTGACATTTAATTTACCGAATAATTCGGAATATCTACAAAAGATGATACCTGATGCAATAGATGCAAGAATTAATGAAACATTTTCACAGGTTCTTGGCAATTATAAATCTCATGATAATGTACTAAGTATTGAAAATGTGTTTGCTAAGGAATCTGAACAATTAGCTGGTGTTAGTGTTTTAGTAAAAAAGGAATTGGATAAATTGTCCCATGAAGTAACTACTGATGTAAAGAAAATAGAGAAGCAAAAGGATTCAGAACCTTCTGTAGATACCATTTTACAGGAAATAAAAGTTTTAGAAAAAAGAGAACAAAACACAAAAAATAATTCAGAAGCAAGGGAGATTCATCAAGTAATTGATCAAATTTTAGGCAAATTAGATGCAATTGAAGCGACTGAAGCTAACGAGAATATTAAACTTGATGAAATCCTAAAAGATTTAGAAAATAATTCAAAAAATAGTTTTGTGGGTTTAAGGCTACAATTTGAAGAATGGAAAGAAGAAGAGTCTAGACATTTAAGTGAAATAAAGAGTAAAATAGATGAGCACGAGAAAATATTCGATCATCCGGGGTCATATAATGGGCACGGATCTAATCACCCACAACCTGGTTTATTTTATATAGACATGAATAGAGATGATGTTAAGTCTATTAAAAAATCTCAAGAAATATCCAATGATAACACCACCCAGGCCAAGGAGAAATTTGACAACAATACGAGCTCAAGGACGGTTGGAGATAGTAACGACAAATCATTAATATCGGTTGCAAATGAACCATCTTTTCAAAACAATACATTTAACGAAAGTGGACTGAATGGCACCGCAATAACAAGAACAAGTAAAGATGGTTGGATGGATGGCACAGGAAGCCCCTTTGGAAATAAGATAATTCATCCGTTCGAAAATCCTACCGCAGTTGGATATAATGAACTTGCAACTTTATCTCCAAATCAGTCCACAACTTTGCAAAATAATCCAACGAAAAATTATACGAATGAGATGGTGGCGAATACTACATTAGGGATTATTAACAGTGCAACTGTAAATGAGACTATTCCGGCAGTTGACTTACTTGCGGATTTAGATAAACAAGAATCGACGTTTGTCACTGCAAATGAACCCACAACAATCTTATCTACAAATGAAAACAATTCGAATGAAACAGTGACCTTGAGTAATCTATTACAGTCACCAAAAATCACAGCAATAAAAGACGAGATACTTCCAGTCAAAAGAAATACGGACTCAGGAAATAGGGAATCATATGATTCCGCTATAAATAATGACACCGTTATTATAAGTACAGCCGAAACAGAGGAGACAACGATGACTTTTACGTTTCAAAGTAATAATAATTCGAATGATACAGTGATCAGTATAACAGCCAATTCATTGGTTGAAAACACATCTGTAAATGCAACTAGTTCTGAAAACATGAAATCCTCAACTTCAGCAATAAAGGAACTCGTACCTACTCTTGAAACGTTTGACATAATAACATCAAATGATACCATGCTAACGAGTACATCATCCCCTATAAACTTTAGCACACCCATAAATGTAACGATTCTACCAACTGAATCCAGTACGGCTACTGTTAATGAAGAATCTTCAACAGTTATAGCCAAAATAATTAATGATAATGATACCAATCACAGCATGTTACCGAGTACTTCTAAACCAAATTTAGAAAGTACACCAATAAGTGAGACTACTCAACCCGAAGACACCACATTGGCTTCTGCTATAGACCAATCCACAACTGAAATATATGACACTACACGAATGAGTACTTCTTTACCAATTGTCGAAAACATATCTGTAAGTGTGACTATTTATCCCGAAGAAACCGGTAAAACTTCTGATAATGAAAAATCTTCAGCAATTACAACGAAATTAGTCAATGACAATGATTCGAATATCACCATGATAACTAGTGTTTCTTCACCAATAGTAGAAAACACATCAGTAGGTTGGACTGTTAAATCCGAAGAAACCACTACAGTTTCTGGTAATGAGGAATTTTCAAATGATTCGAATGGAAGCATGATAACAAGTGCTTCTTTGCCAATTATCGAAAGCACAGTTATAAATAAGATTATTAAACCCGACGAAACCGCTACGGCTTACAGTAACAAAGAATTTTCAACGGAGACTACATCGGAATTGACAACAACTTCAATAATAGTAAATGGAAATTATAGTGATATCACAATAACCAGTACACCAACCCCAATAATAAAGACGTCTGAAAGTGAGACTATTCAAGCTATAGACACAACTACAGTTTCTACAACTGCAAAGAGTCCTAGCGAAACTCCAAACACAGCAGATGATGATGATTCGAGTACTGCCGTGGTAACGATGGCACCAGAAACGATTTCAAAAAGTATACCCCAAGAAAATTTTACTGCAGCCAAAAATTATGAAACTTCATCGACTACAAATTCACCAATAACATCTCCGGCTACGTTAATAGACACTGATTCTAATACTGATGCTATAACTAGTACAGCATTCCCGACGGCAAAAATCTCAACGGTAAGCGAAACAATTGACCCAGTGGAAAGTACTACGTTTACTGAAAATGTAGAACCTTCAGTCTTGTCTACAACACCTGTTACGAGTCCAGACGTAGTTATTTCAATTGACACCCTGACGAGTACTACAGAGAACGCGGGCAGCGCAGTTGTAAACGAAATTATTCAAACAAATGAGATCTCTAAGGCTTCTTTAGAACAAGAGTTTTCAACGTCTACAACTAAACAATCAGCGATAATTGTGATAGCAAGTACAATATTCTCGCCAACTGAAAGCATACCTAGAAGTGAAATAATACCGGCTTCTAGAAATGAAGAGGATTTGAAGAACTCACCGACATTAGAAGCAAATACATCAAGGACTCCAGAAATCTTAAATAGCCCTGATCTGAATTTCATGGGAAGGAGGCAACCATTGACGATTACAGAAAGCGCTCCGGTAAACAGAGAATGGTTGACATCAAATACGCCTAAGCAACAAAACTATAATACAAACGGAGCACCAAGAAATAGTGATGAGTTTAATGCTTCGATATCATTAAGCGATCATTTATTCCAAACAAGACAACCACTTATTAATCCTGATGTTCCAATGTACGGCCAAGCAGTGCCTCCTATTACAAGAAGCTTGTTTAACGGCGCTCCGAAGTTGTTGACTCCCGATAGGCTGATTCCTAGTGTTCCCAATCAGCGACCTAAAATTGAAAACGTCGAGCTACAAAAAGCTGCGTTTGAGTTTTTTGATTCTGCGGATGAACGATTATCACATTCGGATTCGCCATTTGGCCCTGTGGAAGATATTCTTAAAGTAGCTAATATACCTTCAACGCTTTCAATAACGAATGCTCCAAGGAAACTCATAGATCCGCAAAAAGCGAACTACGAAAATCCTTCATATGTGCCAACACCTAAATATCCAATAGGTCCGCCTTATTCTTTTGATAATGGAGCCCCTGCGAACACTTACAGACCACAGGGCTTAACTACACATAGACCGAAAAAAACAGCTGCTCGTGTAAATAATTATAAAAGCCCACCCATGGACTATTCTTTGTTTCATACACCACCTAGGAACTCGGAAGCACATCAGCGTGCTTTGAAAGAAGCTCGACAACTCATTGCGAACAGTAAACGATCAGAACGCATTATTAATAATATTATGAAAAACAGAAACAAATTCAATGCAAAAAGTGTATTCGGGTAAATGAAATTACTTATATAGTCTTTTATTCTCTTCAACATATTCCATAAAAGATGTGTTAAAAATTAGCGCTCCATTGTGGATATTAGTTCCACCGCTGCACCGTGGTCTAGGTTGACTACCACGGTACCGTACGCTTTGTGTCCAAGTGGCTTTCTGTGTTGACCCAGCTGATAGCGAGCGCCCGTTTGGAGATTTTTCTCTAACTTTATTATTATTTAGTGTTGATTTTTTTGCATTTATTCTTGAAAATACAGTAAAACAATGATGGTCAAACTGGGTGATTCAATGGAAATTATTATAAACATCATACTTTTTGTCTTTAGGACATTTCCGAATGCGAATTATTTAAAATACTTAAGCCTAAGATACTTACTTACTTTGATAGACTTTGGAAAATAATTTATTATAGAAAGGGCAAGAAAAGAAAATTCTATATATAACGATTTTATTAACAATATAAATAAGTACTTACAAACTTATACTTCTACAATTGAGCTGCGCTACTCTACTGCGAGCAGTCAATGTGTGTTAGGTATATCTTAATTATTATATTAGATTAATAATGATTTACAGGGTACTATACTATGCACCAGTACTTTTCTATTCGTTTATTGACAGTTATAATATGTACGTATAGCCGAATATTTAAACGCTGTAAAAGAGGCAATATTTTTATGCAAGTGTGTGTGTAATGTTGTATAACGTATAAATGGTCTACAAGCACCACCTAGTTTTATATCTTTCAGTCGTGCTGATAAGACAAGTGTTAAAGTTTATTGCTTAACCTGATTACTTGATCGAGTGGAAACTTATGGCCGTAGATTTCTATTGAGTAGCTTTTCAATATTCGACTATAGCCTCGCATTTCATTAGTGACTTTACAACATGCGGTAGTATATTCACTCACCTATGAGTCTATGATACCTATCATCATAATTTCATTTTGTTTCATCTCAGTACAATAAGCTTTAAATCTTAATGTTTTATATTCGTTATTTATTTTTGTACATATTTTTTTTAATTTGGTAATTTATTGTGTATTGTTCATATTCAATTAATAAATAGTTTCAATTCCTGTCCAAAAGTTTGGCACGGTCATTGCTCGAACGCGTGCCTCAAATATAATTATTATATTAATTTTATTTACAGTAACTATAATATAATATAACAAACGTACATAATCAACACAAAAGCTTTAAACTTAATGTCAATAACATAACAGATATCAACTAAGGTAGGTACATAACATCAATTTGGTAAAGGTAAAGCACATGTAGGTACTTGTAACATAAATTGTGTGTGTGTTCCCTATACAAAATCACTCGGTATATCAAATAACCAGTAGCAGAAATAAAGAAGGTACGGATTTTAAAATTGAGCAATTATCTTCTTAAATTAAATCATTATCTTGTACTTATTATCATAAGGATATTTTTCTTCACACTGGTCTTGTAAATCGTTACAATATTCATGAGTATATTAACCGAATCTCGTTCTTTCAAAGCCAACAATAAAATTGTTTTATAAATACGTTACTGTATTTCATAGGTTTCAAATACTATTTTTTTCTTATAAATAATAAAATCGATATTCTTATTTTAAAGTACATGTTCTATTCTACGACAAATTATAGTAATGTTCTTAGAAATAGAAGAGTCGGAAGAATATCTATAGTTGATAGTTGTAGCATGATTTCAAGACCTCACTACCTATAGTGCCTATGAATTCCTTAAAATTACTTTTGATTTCGATGTCTACATTTAGCACTAATGTTGACGATTGTGTAGGTCTGTTATAAAATTCTTACATGAACAAGCGAGGTGCTATAAGCAGACTTGTTGGGCTATTGCTCTGGGATGAGCTTAGATAATGGTGCTACTACATTATGTATGCTAATTAGCTAAATGACGTTTTTGAACACAGATACATTTACCATGGTGGTGTTTCGTTCATTTTCTTATTCCTATTCATAGAGACTATAATATCTCTAGATGATTTTATGAAGTCGCTGTAGGTTGTGATACTATTATGCAATTATTAGAAATAGCTACAGAAAACAATTGCTACATTTATTGTCACATAAGACGTTGGTATGAGCAATTTGAAATGCTCTTGAATTGTTGTATGGGAGAACAGATGAGTGAGTATGGATATGTGCTAATACTAATGTTGGGTGCAAGAGTAGATATTATGAAAAGATATGAAAGTACTTATGTTTATACGTAAACTTTAAAGAGATATAGTTACGTGTCGTGGAATAGAACACGTTCCGGGCGGGACGGGTGTGCGTTGGGTCTTGTAATGCAACGGCGACGCAATATGTTCTACGGTGTTACTGTCACTTGTTCACGAAAATCTTTAAGAAATGCCAATATTGTACATGCCATAGGTCTACCTATAACACAGACACTAAATAGTTGTTTTTCGATTTTACCAAAATCGATTTTCCCAAACAAATCACTGCACCTTTTAAAGACACCGTTGCTTATATAATTATTGAATAACCATACTATAAGACATGTCTATAGGAAATATGACGTCAGTCTAGTCAGTTCAGACGTTATTTATAATAAGTTTCGTTTTTGGGTAGAAGTCCTAAGATTTCAACCGTAATAAAGCCATTACGTTAAACCATTAAACCATTTTGCCATTAAAGGTAGGTCATTGCTTTTTTTTCGCAGTTAATTTTAATCATGATCTGGCAGATTGAGTAATTTATGTGGCCTACCCAAATGTCCTTTCTTTGGTATTGTTCGTCGAATCGTTGAGCTCCCTAAGTCCTGACTTCCTGAGTTGAGCTGCACGATTACTGACAAATGCGTGCACTGACTGGACAGGTCCACTCAATCTGTGTGGTTCTTTTCTCAAAAGACCATTTCAGATACCAATCTACATGGTCTTCACATGATCTGACCAAGATTATGTCTGGACTTTAAAAGAGACTGTGACCTCTGAGTTTGTTTCGGCCTTTCTTCTCAGAGTAGTCAGATAGGAAACGCCGACCTCATCTAGTTTAAAAATATGATTGACGTGTAAAAGTGTTTGTACAAACCTACTTACAGAAATAAAATCATTTATCATTTATCATTTATCAAGTGTACAACAAGTCATCAGTTTTGTTATATGTTAATAAAACTTGCTATAGGTACTGACGTCATACTTTCATACACATGTGAAGTCAAGATTTCCATATTACGAAGGTGGCGGACACCGCACTAGCGACGAGGTAGCATACTGGTTGAAATGCTTGTCTATGGGCACTCGGTCGTCGTATAGTGTGGGCGCCTGCAGGATGATGCCTGCCGTGCCCACTAATACAGCTAGCGTGAAGATCCACAGGAATAAACGGTCAAGCACCATGGCTACGTATTTCCAATCCTCTTTAACCTGTTCATAAAAAAAGTCATTTTTAAAATGTTTCGGTCAAAACTAAAAATACTTACTTCGGCGATCGTTCATGTTTTTTCCATGCAGCTTTAAATACTTTTAGCTGATTATAGTGTCCGTACGCTACAGTAGAGTATTCTTGTGATGATGAAACCTTTACGTAGGTACCTACGTCTTTTCAACTGGTAATGTTGCAATATTTCTCGAAAATATGCAAGTAGGCACCATTTAACTGGATTATGGCGATGAAGATGTTTGTAATAATATCAAATCTTATTGCATCGTTAAGCCCTCGATACAGGGTTGGTTTGTAAGCAATGCTTGGCTGTTGCGACGCTATTTATCTTTAGTACCCGTTAGGTAAACGAAATGAAGAAAGAGTACCATTTTTTTAGGGGGATAATGGTTCTTTATTTGCTATTTATTTAGTCTTCACTGCATTTTTAAGACATGAAAATCCAACTTTTAAAATATAAGTTGCAACAGAATAATAATAATTTATTTAGGTACATAAAGGTTTTGTAGTACATTAGGGAGTTACAAATTAGGTATGCATTATTAATTACATGGTATAGGTACAACGAATTGTTGGGTGAATCGCTGCTCTTCTAGCTAGATTACTGAGTAATCTGTATTAAGAGAGAAGAATATTTTTGTAAGAGCGTGAAAGGACTTTCACAAGAATTATTATGAAAAATCTCACCTTAGTAGAATCCTCGAGCATCCTAGTATGTTCTGCGATGAATCGCACGCAGAAGCATGTTTTGTGTACTTCTGGCGGACAGGCGGAGTGGCTGAAGCCGGGTGGCGGGTCGGGCACGGGGCTAAGGGTCTCATCTTCGGGGGCTAGTCCTCCTGCCAGCCCCCCAGATAGACCCGCACCCAGCCCTGCACCCCCTTCACTCGACCCGTGCACCAGGCAGCTGCCGCCGAATCTATTGCTGTCACCCATCCTATACCGTATATTTTTTTAAATGTCTGATTAATGATAACTGGTTCGCCTGCTCCTATGGAGCTGTTTAAGTATAGGTAGGTATTTCTCCACTTTTAGGTATAATAATCACCCAGATTAGTAATTCGATAGTATTTTCAAGAACATCCTTGCAACAGGCTTTTTGTCTCACGATCTGGGTACGCAGCAGCTATCGTCAAACAATTGTGAGCAAATACTTCTACCCAGAATGCACCTGTCTACTAATCAGCACCTGGCGTTTATTCTTATTAAAACGTAACATAACATAACATCACGCCTGTATTCCCCGAAGGGATAGGCAGAGGTGTACCTATAGCACACCCACATTTCGCCAGTTATGTTTAAGGCCCATGTAATAGGGGGCGAGCCTATTGCCACCAACCGGGCACAAATCCAGACTCCGGGCTGCTACCGAGAAATTCCGGATGGAAAAACACAATAACACTTTGCCAGACCCGGGAATCGAATCCAGGACCTCATGCTCAGCAGTAGCGCTTGCGACCACAAGACCAACGAGGCAGTCTATTCGAGGGAGTTTATTCTTATTCTATATACTTATCACACGTAAATACACATATTTTCTATAACAAAATCTTACCCAGAATTGAGGTAGGTAGTGTGTGTAAGGTCTTCTTTGCTAGGCGTCCTTGTGAGTGGCCGAGGAGGCGGCGCAGCAGGCGGTGGCCATGCGCCGGGCGCGCAGCAGTCGTCATCTGCCGCTGCCAGTCGGTACGGGTACAGAGGTCTCGCCGTGCCACCGCACCGCACCACTACGCCGCACGCCGTATACCGCGATCTGTGGTCACAGATACCAAATACGTAAAGAAGGCCGGCGAGCGAAAACGAAAACATAGCGACTGCAAGCGCACTCGCGACTGGCATTGGCATAAATATCTTTGTAAATTACATGCATAGACCTGTGCGTGCGCCTGTTCACGGTATGGGGCCCGAATTTCGTACCTACCTACATAATCCGTGCTATACTCGTAATCGGATTAATATACGATACTCTAATCTGATTATTGACTACCAGACAGAACTTCGATACATTGGAGTTAAGTAAGTTTTCTGAAAACAGATACAACGTATAATCTGTTTACTTTGCAAGTACGTACTTGTGAAAGCCAGTAAATGTAAAAGGAAAATAAAGTGCAAGCAAATGAATATGCAAAACGCTCTTCAATCGCTCACTATCATTCAAATTGTTGGCTTTATTCTCTGTGAAACTGCAGTACCTAAAAGTACCGGGAATGAAACGGGATTTGTAAATTCGGTTAAATCTTATTGTTATTACTTACCAGTTTCACCACCTAATCTTGTTAAAAGGATTAGGTAATTAAAGAAACCCACGAATAACGAATACTCATATCCAATGAGAGTGCTATGCAGCTACGAAACGTGCTACGGGGCGTCGTTCGTAGTAGATAACCTTTGGTTATCATCAATAATAATGATTTGATTTACAATTCAGTTAGCGTCGCAATATTGCGACTTGGTTGTTGAGGCCTGACCAAGGCCAGGGTCCAGGGACCGAAATATTTATTATTTTTACACAAAAAGTACTTCTCACTATGCCGCTACGCCGTAGCCCGTAGAAATAGCTATGCTGAGATGCAGCTATGATCAGCCTATACAATCCACTTTCACTTTAAATGTATTTAAAACATTACTATCTGCTTTGATTTGTGTTTACATTTAAATGTTATAGTAGTGCTAGAGCAAAAATAAACAATAAGAATCGAACGCGTTTTTGTTTGTTTTAAAAGTAATGAACTTTGGTTACGGCGGGACCGGTCAATAAATCCTAAACAATCTGTATGTGACCCAGTTCCAAATATTCCAAAGCCTACTGTCAAATATTTACATACCTACACATTAATACTATATAGGAAGTATGCAGTATGTAGGCGTATTTATTGGTTTTAACTTCTAAGGTGATACATTTCAGATTTACCTTCCTAACTTTTGCAAATGTCGTGTTTTGTGTATTAATTTATCAAAAAAAAATACAATAAGTATAAATATAAATATATATATAAATACATAAGTCTTGATATTTAACGATCCATCGATTGATTTCGAAGAAAAGTCTCCGCGTAATGTAGGTGACTGACGACACTCAAACTGACATAAAATTTAAACTAATCACCCAAAACAGAGAAGCCACATTAGTGGTTAGATTTTGGAGGAACCCAACAGATGAACCGAGAATGTGATCTGCCTCAGTGATCCATTTACGTTATGTTGGGTAAGTCGGCAACCACAGCGAGGCGGCGGCCATTACACCTCTAGTCTAGTTTAACAGACATCCATTCGTAAGTGAATTACGATGCCGACTAGCTATCCACACGAATTATTCGCGAGCCAGTTAACTGACATAGATACTAAACAACAGCCATTCAGGCATTCTAGTGTAACCAGTGACTGGCTACGAGTGGTAAACGGTTGTGGTTAATAATAGCTATGCGCTGGCGGATCATTAGTTCAGTTACAATCAACAGTTAATGCATCAACCTAGATGTAAAGTTCCATAGACTCGGTGTTTAGCTACGTGTAAATGAAGGCAGACATGTTGATAAAAATGTTTGATGTCTGGCCGTAAAATTAAAACATAAACTCGGAATCTCACAGCAATACCTCAAAGTGATGTTAGCTCATAAAAAGGCGCGCGGCAAGCAAAGTTGTCGCGAGTATCACGCTTTAAAAAAATCCCCGGAACGCAATCTTTACAGTTCGTTCCGTCGCTTTTTTAACTTTAAGCTTTGTACTAAAGTTGAGTAAAAGTGAGAAATAAACGCTTGACTCCTGCGGCCGCGACCGGCGAGTCTTTTAAACTTATAATTAATTTAGAGTTGTTACTGATCCGTGGTCGGATTTACGAGTTGGCGGCCCGGCCGCTCGGATTCAGCAATGTTCACTCAGAGATCCAGATTAGAACAAGCAAAGTCCGAATTAATTTGACTTTAATTGCGAAGATTGTGAAACAAAGTTTCGTGAGATACTGCAAGTTTAGACTCACCTTGTTGTGTCAAACTTGTACTGCGGTCGTTTCATGAAGAGCAGTCGTGGCAGGATGTGAATGAAAACTCGCTTCACCCAAGGCGCCATCCGGTGTGTCTGCGGCGAACGGAAGTGGACGTTTAGGACCACTACCGTCACACATATACTAAAAGCAATAAAAGGTTTTATTACTCAAGGACATGGGTACAATTAATAGCTTATATTGGCTAGTAGAATTAACCGATAACATTCTGACCGTAACTTTAATTTTATTACATTCTGTTGCCTTATATTATTGTATCATAGTAGAGTATTAAAATGGCTTATATTTAAATCTAAGAAAGTTACCTAACAAAAGCAATAAGTTTCATATTTATACTCGAATAATTTTCCGAAACAAATCCTAAAATCACTGATTAAACAAACCATCGGAGCTTCCAATCTCATCCGATGATTGCCATGTTTATCTTGCTCGTGTGTTTTCAAAGGATCGATATCTAAAAATCCCTGAGTACATAAATTAAGCTAAATTATTAATGCTAATAGTTTTATTCATAGGTTTACATAATAGTGCTACAAATAATGGTGGCTAATTTGTTAGTTCCCTGCTGAATAGTGCTTAATCAGGTAGTTCGCGCCGCGGCCGTGTTACCGGTTTATTTATGAATAGTTAACTTGCTAATAGTGTGTAAACCATGCAGCTATTGTTCTATTGGTAGAAACCTGCTTGCAGCATGTCTGCACAACCTTACTTATTTAAGTTGTAACGAAAGGATACAACAAAGGGAATAATTATAAACCACTGAAACTTCTTAAATTGTTTATTCGTAATCAAAACACATTTTTACGATCATTGAACTATCATTGACATTATTTTCTCTTTCTCTTTATTATGTTTTCTTTTTGTTTTTTTTTTCCATAGGACGTCTATGATATCTACACATTTGACATCATTAATACAATGCATAAGTTTACCTAGGTACTTGCTTTGCTATATAATGTCGCATAGGTACACGTTTTGTAATACATACTACTTGACTTCTACTTTACATAAATATTAATCCTAGCCTTAGCTTAGACTTTTAGCAACTTTGTAGCGGGACTCAGTGCAAAGCTTTCCAATTATCCTAACTCAAAGTCGGAGGTTGGGGTGTTAAAAATTAAATTTTCTTGAAGCTAGAGCACGCAATCAAATATCTTGTTTAGAAACCAGCTTTTAATTTATATGGAAATGTGGAAGCTGGCACGCCCCAACCAAGCCATATTTAAATAAATTACTTTTGTCCAAAATGTGTTATTATAGCGCTTTGATTTTATAAAATTGAACTCGAAGTAAGCTTTGATCTTTATACCTGATATTAATAAGGTTATTTCAGCTTGAGTATTGACATAAGTGGCTGTTTGTAAACCTAATAAAGCCTTGTATTTTAATACAACAAGGTAGGTAGGTCTTGTAGGTATAATTCTTTTTTTAAAGCATCCAATTTCCTGAAATTTACAAAATTAATACTCTGCTACGAAACTTACTCCTATGTAAAGAATATCTTACCTATAGGAAAAGTCCTTTGTCTTGTATCACAAACAAAGTAAGAGCAATACTTGGAACTAAGGAATATTTTTAATGTGTAATAAGCTGAGATACACGCATATGTAGGTACCTAATTTAGTTGTTTCCTACCATGCCCATGTGACGAGGATCAAAGGGGCGCTGAGAATTAAATTAAACACCCTCCACTCTCAATTTGCGGAATTATTACATTCGCCAAATAAACATAGAACGACGGGAGCATCCTTGTTTATTTAATTTTAATCACGAGGTAGTTCGTGTAAGTCAATGGTAGTTTACTGCGCCGTTTGCTCTTTAGAGTTATAAAACTTTGTGAAACTATCGTAATGGGTCGTAGTGTGGCGGCTCGGCTATCAAAGTGCACATTTCTGGTATAGACAACTTGGGAGTAATTTTTAGACATAAATGCTAGGATTATAGTACGAATATTAAATTGCTATACAGGGTCAATTAAATTAGCTAGTGAAACTCTGCAGACGTGATGGGTATCGATAATTAAACACGATAAAAAACCTGTTTTTTTAGGGGTCTACGACCGCTTGTTGTGTTGTTACTTGACGTATGAGTTGAGAAAATATGTTTTATCGTGTTTAGATATCGATACTAGTCACGTCTGTAAAACACAAAAAACTGATTTTACAAGCTTTTTTTAAGTTGCAATGTTTATATGTATGTATGTTAGTTCTGAGCAAATCTTGCAAGCTGAAAAAAAACCACTTCCTCTTATTCTACGGAGTTGAAATTTCACACCTTGATCCTGTTTCGAAACAATGCATTTTTATGATGCATGACCTGTGATTCTACAACCAGGATTGGCTCCAGACGAAGGATCTCCTTAAAGATCAACGGTGCAGACACGACATTTAATATACGAATTTAATTATGGTATTTCCTTCTAAACTCCACCATGATCTGGCTGCTGCACCCAGGACTGGTTCCATACGAGAGAACTCCTCAGTGATAAAATATTTTCTTAAAAGCTTGCGGCTTATCTTAAAGTGTAAGAAGGACGTTCACGCCTCAAGCTTTTAAGAAAATATTAAAGTTTTACATATTATGTTAACGTAAATTTTATTTATTACTTTGTAGTTCAAAAAAAGCTTGTTTTTAAAAAAGTTTTTTACTTACATTTTTTATAAACTGATATTTCATGTAAATACACTAAGGGCGGTCGATGTCCCCACAAAAAAGAAACAAAAATAATTTATTTTTCGTTTTTTTCGTGTTTAGATATCGATACCCATCACGTCTGTGGAGTTTCGCTAGCTAATTTAATTGAACCTTGTATAGTTTAATATTGAATAAAATACCTGTAAGTCGTGTAGAACTGTAGATCATAAAACATTGGTTTAGTTATTTATTTTGTTAGGGAAAACCAGTGTTGGGCACGCCACGCCTCTTTGAGGACTGGCTTGAGAGGTGCCACGGCGTCCTCACCTTCCGCCTGACGCAGGTCTTCACCGGACATGGTTGTTTCGGGAGGTTCCTGTTTCGGATAAGGCGGGAGGAAACGCCCGGGTGTTACCATTGTGTGGATCGACCAGAGGACACGGTGGAGCATACGGTGGAGGTCTGCCCGGCTTGGGCGGAGCATCGCCGTGTCCTCGTGGCGGCGATCGGCGGCGACGATCGGCGGCGACGATCTCTCGCGTCAGGCCCTGGTCCAGGCCATGGTACGGAGCGAGAGGGAATGGGAAACCGTCACCTCCTTCTGAGAAGCAGTAATGCTCGCGAAGGAGGAGGCGGAGCGCGTGAGGGAGAGGCAATCGTTGCGCCCTCACGCCCCTAGTCGCCGCAGGAGGAGACACCTTGGGCGTTGGGAGTCGATAGCCGATTCCCGGCCACCGTAGGCGCGGGCTTGCGGATGGCAAGCAATGGGCAGCTCGCCGTCCAGTAAGAACCAAGCCCGGATCGACGGCCCGTCGTGATCTACGCGCGCCTCAAAGAGATGTCAGCACCATTGACGGGGTCCGATAGGGCCGATGCCTGCCGGGGTCGCGAATTGTTCGAAAGAGTTACCGTGGCCCTGGCGCACAGGCAACTGAAGAAACACGGGTGGGTTTTAGTCAGTACGAGTCTGACACGCCCTCCCGCTCCGCCCAGAGCGGGAGAAGCCATATAATTACTCAAACAAAAAAAAAAAAAAAGAGAAAACAAACAATTGTACATGATATGGGGACGATGGGGGAATTACGGACGTGGGGTAAATACGGTCTAACATGTATCTGCTCGATCCCTGCCCCCCGCGTTCTGCCGCCACGATCACGCGTTACGTTTCGCCATCTTTAGTGCTCACCAAACATTCACGATAGACGGCTGCGCACACGTTTCAAGGTAATTGAAATTTAACATTTTTGGTAATTTTGATCTAATTATTGGCATTTACTATTTTGAGTGTTATTCAAAAAGAATAATTGTCAGTAAAAATGTCATATTTTCTGTCGATTACGATGTTAATGATGATGTGTGACGAGTAAATAGCACAACCATTTGACTTGATAAATTTTGTTAACCTGTAAATTTTGTCGTTGTATTTTTCCTAACTCGTTTGGGTTAATTGCGTACAAAGTACCAAAATTTCGGACGTCCGTAATTACCCTATTGTTTATCAAAACCTATAGCAATATTTCATTATTTCCGATGCGTGGAAAATATATTAGGAAAAAAGAACCAGCTTACACCATTGAAACTTTACAAAGAGCTGTGCAAGAAATTAAAGAGAAAAATACTACTTTTCGACAGGCCGAAGAGAAGAGAGAAGTATGGCATTCCCAGAGCGACCCTTATGATCAAGTGAAAAAAGTCTGTATTAGTAACATGCCAAAAAGAGGTAAAAAGTCAGTTTTTAATGAATCTCAAGAAAATTAAATGGTCGAATTCATTTTTAAATCTTGCGAAGCCTTCTTTGGGATAACAATTCCTACCCTAAGAAAAATAGCATTTGATTTTGCCACAACTAATAACATAAAAAAAATATTTCAATAAAGATACAAAAATGGCAGATATGGATTGGTATTATAGTTTTATGTTTTCACAGCATTTAATAAAGAAGAAACAGATTTATTTTTAGAAAATTTAAAAACACTCATGGTAAAATACCAATTTATGTCGAATTCAATCTATAATGTAGATGAAACGGGGATTAGTACTGTACAACGAAACTCCAGGATTCTCGCACCGAAAGGATTAAAACAAGTACGTAAATGTACCAACGTAGAACGTGGTTTCTTGACCACAGTTATAATTTTTTTTAATGCTGGAGGCACATACATTCCCCCATTTATCATATTTAGAAAGCGAATGAATGCACTGCTTATGAAGGACAGCAATAGTAACATGGTGGCTTATGTTTCTGTGTCAGGCTGGATAACTGAATCAATTTTCGTTGATTGGCTTCAGCATTTTAAAGCATTTGCAAAACCATCTGTAGATGATCCTATTTTGCTAATACTGGACAATCACGAAAGTCACGTTAGTTCGAGAGCTCACAAGTTTAGTCGCAAGAATTTTATTTATGTTTTAACTTTGCCTCCTCACACATCCCATAAAATGCAGCCTTTAGATTTAACTTTCCATGGCCCACTAAAAACGGCATATAACAGAGAATGTGAATCCTTCATGGTCAACCATCCAGGCACCAAAATTACGGCATATGATGTTGTAGGCCTTTATACAAAGGCTTTTAATAGAACAACAAGCACTGCCCAAGCTGTAAGTCTGTTGGAATTTGTCCAATGGATCAAGATAAATTTAAAAACACTTTTGAAAATTTTGGTGATATTTTTGCATCAGAATCTCCTCTCGAACAACGGACACAAGCCAATACCAATAATTCAAGCCAAAGTGAGTCCCAGAATGAATCTCAAGTTGTCTGTGATGATGCCAATGAAAATATTTCTAATCCAATAGAATCTCAGGAAACATCTCAAATTTCCAATAATGAGGCTAACTTTGAGAATTTAAACAAAACAATACCTGCGTCTGCATTAGTGGGTGATTTATTTATTTAAACTTCTAGCACACAATAGCAAACAAAGGCGGACTTAATGCCTTAGGCATTCCCTACCAGTCAACCAAGGGTGGATAAGATGGCAGGTGCTCTGTTTAACAGGCGTTACTAATAATAATAATAATAAATATAAAAAAGATAACATAAGTATTTATAAATAAAATAGGTATACAAGTACCTAAACATGATATAAACATATAATACACATACCTACATATTTATTATAATAAATACCTACATAATACTTATACTATATATATACACAAAAAGGGAAGGAGGTAATTGAGATGACTCTATGTTATTTATTTTGAAAATAACTCCGCAATTTCGGCTTAAATGCATACCGACTGGTGGCCGTCCTGATATCAAGAGGAAGCGCATTCCAAAGAAGAATGGACTGAATATGAAAGGAAGAAGGTGATGTTAGCGAAGCTGGAGTAACTGTAAGTATTACAAGTCAAACTAGTCCATCTCCCTTACTAACACTTAGTGATGTACTGCAAGTATCAACTCTATAACCTACTCGTAAAAAACGATTATTTAAAATAAAAAAAACATTATTTTCACCAGCACACCGGAAAAAGTAAACCTAGAGCAAAAAGAACAAAAGTAAGTACGAAGAAAGAGAAAGAACATGGAACAAGAAAAGACCAAAACTAAAAATAAGAAAGCAAATAACACTACAGAAAAACGACCAAAAGGTGTAAGAAACTTAAACAATTTTGAATATGATAAAGAAAATTATGAATATTTCTGCATTTATTGTCAGGAAAAGTAGTGTGCCCCATTCACCGAAGACTGCATTATGTGCCCGATGATGCACCGAAGACATGATGAATTGGGCACATGAGAATTGCAGTGCTGGTCAGTCTTCTTCAAGAGGCTACATTTGTGAATTCTGCAAATGAAATGAGACGTCGTCCATAAACACCTTATGTTGTCCGCAATTAACCCAGCACTGGTCCGTATTTACCCCAAGAGCTAAGGGTAATTACGGACATATATGTTTTTGTGTTTGGTATTAAAATTTAATAAATGTTGATTGATCTCATATAATAATTAATGTTGATTTAATAGATATATAACTATAGTTTAATAATTAATAAAGACAGACTGATTATTATTAATAGCATGAGTTTTATTTGTAATTCCGCTTAAGCGTCCTCAATTCCCCCATCTTCCCTATATACATCTAAGATTACTAAATAATTGGAAGTGGGTAAATGTACAATCCACGACGTTTCGACAGGTTAAAAATACAGTGTATACACAATATTCAAATAACAAAAACACAAAGAAGAAGATAGGAAGAGAAAAAAGAGCACATGCTTCTCTTAAACTAAAACAAATAGTACTTGATATAATAAATTATTATGAAAGCAAAGGAAAAGAAAAGACTACACATCCCGCAAATGTAGACTATTCACTAAATATTTCCTAAATTGTTGGCGATCTAAAGCGAATAATATCCAAATTCACAAAATGTTTGTTATAAATTTTGGCTAGTCTATCGAGAGGCGCCCGTTTACTCGCGTCGAGTTGGTACGACAAGGTGTCGTGGCAAAAAGCGAGTAAAGGCGTGCCTCTCGTATAATTTATTGTTCGTAGTTAATATAAATTATATTTCTGAGCAGTCAATATCGTTGTGCAACAGATCATGAAGCATCATGGCTTGAAGCAACAGACGCCTTGCTTCCAAGGTTAGAAGGTTAAACTGTTGTATGATTCAATATTTTTTTAACTAAAGCCCTTAGTGTAGTATTACTGTACATAGATAAGTATAAAGGCACCTTTCTGCCTGTTAATTACTCATCTAGCTACATATTTTACATGTGGACATTACGCTGTCAGTGCCGCTTACAAGGAATGCCATCGTAAATATTAATTTAGCCTTCAGGGCACATAAAACCAGCACGTCATCTAATAATAGAAATTTTGCAATATATAGGGGAGCAAACTATTATTGTAGACTATGTAGACGCGCGGGAAGCGTACAATAAATTCCTCTTACGTCAAGCTTACCGACAGGCATTGTACCTCTATAAGATGGTAGGAAACTTACTGCTGAAACTACGGAGCTTTACTTCAAGAGGCCAAATGAGTCGCCGACGGGACATGAGAAAAACTACAAACTGAGCTACCTCAGGTAAGGTAAGGCTGTCCCTAAGGGCGTTTTGTCGGGATCACCCTTTCTCCGTCTGCGGTCACCAATAATCTGCTTGTTCATGTCAACTGGTCCTACTTTTTTGAGGTGAGGTTTATTCCATCACGTATGGCTGTAGGCACTTACCTGATAGATACGAGAATCATGGCGAATATAAGGTACTTTCCCAAGAGGGGCACAACCAGGGACGTAGGAGGGATGATCTCGACGACCAGCAGGAAGAACACGTGGAGACTAATCAATATTGAGATCGATAGGGTTACCTGTTGACAACAACACACTCATATTAATATATATTTCAAAAATATTTGTAATCCCCTATTATCTTCTTTGGAAGGAACAGGGGCTTCTTTACATGAGCAGCCAGTGCCAATAGACCCGTAGCCTCATTATAGGTAGTTAAACTAAAAGATTATTATAAAAATGAATATGAATTTTTATGTCAACAAAATAACAGATAATCATTTTAGAACGTAAATTCGTACACTAAATTACATAACATACATAATATCACGCCAGTATTTCCCCGAAGGTTTAGGTAGAGGTGTATGTAAAGTACATCCAAACACTGTACTGTGTACACTGTGGGTGTACACTAAGTTTAAAAAAAAATGTCAACTGTTCATTTTCTGCAAATAAACAATACGATTTTTGTATGTCAATTAAATTTTGTAATACGAGTATACGTTCAAGTTACACACACTTGACACCATCCCGCATAACGCGATAACCATCATTTCATCATAGTGATTTACGACTTTTATCCATCCACGCATACAACATGAACTATTTCTGATAGAAAAATCCGATAGTTTCGCAGTTTTTTTAAGTTATGAAGGATTTAACTTTGAAAGTGTTCTTCAGTAAAATTTCAATTTTGCTTATTTCGGAAATATTTAGACGGATAATGTAAATCTTAAAGTAATATTGTCCTTCAGTCAAAGCTTAAATATATATATTACCTACTTGTACTTACAGAGTAACTTAAACTAGGTACTATCAACAGTGCACACGTGTAACGTTATCGCATAATGCCGCGTCCTAACCGAAAGCGATAGTCGCGCGAGTACGCAATCATCGCGCTCTTTTTATATGTATATGCCGTACGCGCGCGATCAGTCAAGTTGCGTTTGTATGACATTTTTCAGGTAACACATAACATTACATCACGCCAGTAACCCCCGAAGGATTAGACAGAGGTGTATCTGTAGTACACCCACATTTCGTCAGTTATTTTTAGTCCCATGTAATAAGAGGCGAGCCTATTGCCATCACCCGGGCACTAATCCAGCCTCCAGGCTGCTACTGAGAAATTCCTAAAGGAACAACTCAATAACACCTCCCCGATCTAGGGATTGAACCCAGGACCTCATGCACAGGGATAGCACTTGCAACCACTAGACCAACTGCAACTGGTAGCAGCAGAACACCGTGTGGTTTTAGTCAGTAAGTGTCTGTTACCCCCACCCATCCCAGGGTTGGAGGACATCCATGAGGATTTCCACAAGATAAAAAAAGGCATCATGAGTTATTCAGGTAAAAAATCGCGTAATCACGCACCCGCACGACTCTCGGTTTCGGTTAGGACGCATGCTGGCAAAACTGCGTACCCTACATATTATTATTCCATATGTAGACAGAAACGTAATCACGAATTCACCGTCAAATATCAGAGAACGTAATGAGAATGAAATATTTGCTACACAGTGTTATCTTACATAATTAATAGAACTTCTGAGTAGAAGTTCGACGATTGAGCAATCGTCGAGAACGAATAACTAAACATAATAGCCAATTATCTCAGATGATGATTGCGATGAGAATTTAATAGTGATTTTACAAAATAAAATTGAAGATAATGACGAAATATCAGGCATGTCGTTAAATAACTATTGGTAGCTGATACTTCCGTACTGATCATATAGAATCAATGTAAATATTATACTTAAATACGCATCATGAACAAACAAAAGACTGGGGTAATCAACCAACTGATCTTATTGATATTTACGCCAAAACTCAGAACTTTTAGGTGATTGAAAAGTTACGTACATCCAATGATGTCCCTTGAGTCAAATAAAAGGGACCACACAGTCTTCGGTACATGTTCACCGATATTGAATCGATATCGAAAGAGGCTTTTATAATTTAAGACTAAAAAGATACATATACCTCACAGTGACGTATATTTTAAATAATTATGTCAAATTCAATACTTGTACTGAAAAAGAATAAAGTTGATAACAAAATTTTTACTACAGCACTGGGAAAAATATTTATAGAGGATTATTTATTATAACTAGTTAAATATGTTATTTTCCTACATGACAGTTAAGTGTTATATGGCATGCTATAAAATAAACGAATACTTGTTTGTTAATGATTTCGCTTTAATTAATATAACTTCGAGCGTTTACAACGTTTCATAAAAATAAACAGTAACCGAATGGATAACTTAATAAGATGTGTGAGATTTATTCAGATTTTTTATATTACAATTAACAGTACACAATAACCGTAACAGTTATATGTCGTATTTGTATCTACTTAACTGTGTGTACATAAATAAATAAACAAGTCTGTTCCATCTGCGAGCCGTAGTAAAATATAAAAGATCCTATCGTATGAAAGAAAACGAAGTCTACTAATTAAAACCTTTCTGTCAGTTATGAAATGAATAACAATACCTAGAATAAAAAAGAGCGGCAAAAAAAGCCACGTCTGAAGCACAAGAAAAGTGATTGATGCTACGGCGTAGCAGAGGCGTATCACATTGGCTACGACGCGATGGCTACGTCGTAGCAACATTACAATTCTTTTAAAAAAAGAGCCTAGTAACTGCTTTGCTTATTAAAAAATGCTGTTCCTGAGCAAATTAATTTAGTCGCAGAATGCTCTAGAATAGTTTTTGTGGTATTCAAAGTAGCTCTAAATTATTAACGTGCAAGTTTTTTTTAATGACTGTATAGATAACGTATAGATATGACGTTATTGCAATCATATTTGTGTTTCAGAAATAAAATATTACATAATAAAAACTAACATACCTTGAGACTATTTAGGAATCTCTTAAAAAATCATCTCTCTCTTTAATCTTATGACTATTTCCTATTCCCACTCACTAGTAACTTTGCAGAAATAATGGCAGCCAGACATTTGTATGCGCAGATACGACGAAAATGTAAGCTAATGTAAGCTTGATGTATTCCACATTCTCCTTTACCTGATCACTATTAGACGTCGGCATGTAATATTGCCAAACCTTCTTAACACATTTAGAGATAACAGTGTAATGTCATTAGTTTACAGCCCCGCGATATAATCGAGTCGCAGTAACTCACAATACTCGCGGGAAGGGTCGTGTAAATCATAACTAAGCTCGATTTGAACGCTTGATATACAAATGAAATACATTTTTATTACATTGGGGTAGGTAATCACAAGAGAGCAATAAAAGAACACGTAGAGTAATCGTATTTGAGCAATTTGAACCTCAGCGGTTGTAACAATATTCACTGTAAAACTTTCCGGACCGCCCCAACTTTGTCGACAAAACGCGCGGAATTTTTGTTAATTTGTTTTTAGAAGTTCACTCCAATAATAGCGTGGGAAATTTTATTCATGTGGGCTAAATTAATTTAACAAAAAACATGAGGTGCTTTCCATTAGGACTAGCTTCGTTTTTATTATTTTTTGGAAAGAGTGGGTTAGTAAATGATATTTAATACGATTTTAATATTAAAAGGTGTTAAGTAAATACAATTACTATTTTAAATTGAGCTTATCATAAATTAAACAAACCCTAGAAAATAATCAAATATTTGTGATACCGTATTCATTAGCTTAACGACTTGGTTACAATATGTAGAATTTATTTAAATGTACCTGTCTAAGAAATCGTTAGAAGCAAATTCGGTACTAAATGCAAACGTAGTTATAAAGTCCATAATTCATCTTTCTTAGTTACTTACTTTTTATGAATAAAAATAATAGTTTAAAAAAAACAAAAAAACACGCTTTATATAGAAAACCCAACTAAAAATTTTGAATTTAGAATAGTTTAAAAAGTTCTAATAAATATAAATAAACACACATAACATCACGCCTGTATACCCCGAAGGGTTAGGCAGAGGGGGGGGGATAATAGTGTAAATAAGAAAAAAATGTTTTATTTAAAAAAAATCGTGGGTTGCATGGGCCACTAGTTATAAATATTTCATTGACAGATATGAGAAGAAGGATTATCATTTCGATAAAATCTTAAAAAGCACCCCACACTTGTTTTTTAATTTTTTTTTTTTTCTTATTTACACTATTATTCATTTATATTTATTAGAATTTTTTACACTATTCTTAATACAAAATTATAAAAATTAATTTTCTATTCTTTAGTTGGGTTTTCTACATAAAGCCTGTTTTTTAGTTTTTTTTAAACTATTATTTATTTTCTATTTTTTAGTTTGGTTTATTTATAAGAGCGTTTTCTTATAATTTTTTTAAACTGTTCTTTGATCTAATCTACTATCAATTCCAATACTAAGCTGAGTGCCCGATCAGAGTGTCTCTGGAAATGCACGCATGCGTAGTTCGCGCACTAGCTCTATCTCTCTTACTCTCATGCAAAGGATCCGGAAAGAAATTGATGAATTCTGGCGAATCTAATCAGGATAATCGGATATTTTAATCGAATTATTGCATTGTCATCGGTCTTTGACAGGTGTGCTTAATTTGAATTAAATCTGACCGTTTAAAGTGAGTCAAAATAGCGTTCAAAGGAGTCGATTACAAACATACAAACAAACATACAAACATACAAACAAACATACAAACATACAAGTGAAGCTAATATAAAGCGTGTAAAAAAGAAAATCAACTAAATATCAATTTGTCTGCAAACATTTACTTCTACACTCGAGAGCAATGAATCCGGGTCACTTAAAGAATGTTAAAAATCTCGGAAACTAAAAATGATAGGTTAATGCAATAAATTGTATTTAATAGACAATGTAATACTCCTTAAATGAAAGTAAAAAAAATATGAGTCACCATACATTTTATTAACACAAAATTACATAAAGAAAAAAACTGCTGATCTCTCCTTAAAACAAAAATAGGAACCATGAAATTTTTGAACTTTATTACGATTTTCTTGAATTTTAATACTTCGTATTGCCTCCTCGTGCTTCCATTACTGCGTTTACGCGGTTTGGCATGCTGTACACCAAGTTCCTTATACGATTTTGGGGAATATTCTCCCATTCCTCTGTGAGAGCAATTTTGAGCTCACGAAACGTGATTGGGGGAGGGTTTCGTTGTTTTACGCATCTGCCTAGCTCGTCCCAAGCATGCTCGATCGGGTTGATATCCGGGCTGCGCGCTGGCCACTCCATACGAGTAATGTTCATCTCATGAAGGTAGTCATTCACAATCCTACCTGTATGAGGTCGGGCATTGTCATGCATAAATATAGCATCCTCACCTAAATTGACCATAAATGGACCAACGTGATCATTGAGGATTTCTTCCACATATCTTACGCTAGTTAAAGAGCCGTTTTCTATGATCACCAGCTCTGTGCGACTTTCAGAAGAAATTCCGGCCCACACAAGTACAGACCCACCACCGTAGGCTACTTTTTCTTCGATGCATGCTTGCTTGAATCTTTCCCCTGGTCTTCGATACACTCTGTGTCTTCCATCGTGCTTGTAGAGCATAAATTTTGATTCGTCGGAGAACATAACTTTTGACCAATCTTCAATACTCCAATTTACGTGGCTCTGGGCATATCTTAGTCTTGAAATACGATGCCCACGCTCCAGTTTAGGGCCGTTTGCAGGTCTAAGGGGTTTTAAGTTAGATTCAGCAAGCCGACGACTTACTGTCCATGCACTTGGGTTACTTCCTCCGAGGCGTCGAAACTGATTTGTGAGTTCAGTTCCTGTGAGAAAGCGATTTCGAAGCATGGTGTTCACCAAGTATCGGTCTTCTCGGGCTGTGGTACACCTGGTTCTGCCCGTTCCTGGTCTGCGTAGGTTAGAACCAGTTTCTTCGTAACGTCGGAGAACTCTTTGTACTGTTGACAGCGACACACCGACAGTCCTGGCTGTATCGCGCTGACTCCGGCCGGTTTCCAGCATTGTAAGTATTCTGGTGCATTCTTCAGGCGTAAGCGACATAATTTCAGCTTGAATAATGAATATAGAGCACTATCAACATGGTTTATGTACCCACATAAATGACAGATTACAAACAAAAGCAAAACCAAATGCTGTAATTTCGTAGTTCCATCTTCGAAAGTGGCCCTTTTTCAAATTTGATTTTTTTATGATATAACTTTACAATAACTAAGAAGTTTTAATACCTTCATTTAAGGAGTATTACATTGTCTATTAAATACAATTTATTGCATTAACCTAGCATTTTTAGTTTCCGAGATTTTTAGGATTCTTTAAGTGACCCGGATTCATTGCTCTCGAGTGTAATTGTATTTAGGTTTGAATTTAGGTGTTCAGTATTAATTATTGTCATTTGATATTGAATTAAAACACAAGGATTAGTGCTGGAATCCTGTCCCACGGCAGTATGTTTTCTGTAAGTTACATACTCGTATCGAGCTGTATTAGGTACGTAAACCTACAGGCTAGATAGATCAAAAGAGACAACGAATTCCCTAAGGGGTCTTTATCAAGCTTTATATCCTAGGCTCTTTGTAGTTTATAGAGAAGTAGACATAGAGGTTTACAAATTATTTGATCTATTCTTTAAATATTGTTTTGGTATAAGTCTAGATTTAGTTTAAATACAGTTCCCGTCAAATTGTGTGTAATTTCTTCGTAATGTAAATATGATTGGCAATGTCGTACGAAAAACTTAAAAAAAAACAAATTTCCTCCAAAAAAAAAACACTACAAACTAAAAAATTACTTTCATTTTGGTTTTTTTTTTTTGTAAAAAAGTTTTTATTTTTTACTTTTTAGTTGTTGTACCTCCCAACACAAATTCGTATATCACTACTTGCTATGTAAATAACAGTGTCAGGAAGTTATTATAAAATCATCAATATACACTAAGTGGAAAAATACGTATTATTGAAACTAACTGAAAAACTACCCAAGCATAGTATCCGCTCGTGATACAGTTTTATACTAGTACGAGGGGATAGGGCGAATCAGTCCGAAGACAACCAAACCATTTTATGTTTACAATCTACCATTTTCACACTCTCCAACTGTTGATCTGCCTAAATTTTATTGTCAAAACGATTTTTCGCGCGTTGCGAAAGGGGGCTAGACGGAAAAAATTAAGACCAAAAGTTGTAACGACACTTTTTGCTATAGTTGTAATTTAATTTTTAATTTAATTTCTATTAATTATACGGCGTGCGCGTGTTTCTCTGTCTCTCTTTCTCTCTCTCTCTCTCTCTCTCTCATAGAAAGCAAGCCAGTTATTTTTTTTTAATGGAACTTCGTGCCATCCGGGTGTCCCTTGACACCTCTCAAGTTTTTTTTTGTCTACATATTATGGGCTTATTATTAAGTTACTCTGTATGGTTGTCTCATATTCATGAATAAAGAAAGATTATTATTATTATTTCCTTTATTCCATTATATACATATAAATTACATTTTTAAATATTAGAACATAAAAGTATAAAAACATTTAAACATATAAAAAATAGTAACCCACCGGTATCGGGAACACGGTCCAAGCTACCGGCTTATTATTATTATTATTATAGTTAATAAAAAATATATTGGATCACCTCTGAGCCATACCCTATAATTAGAAATTTCGAAATCGATCCAAAATTGTCGGAGATATCGCGTAACAAACATACAAAAAAAAAATACGGACGAATTGACAACCTCCTCCTTTTTGAAGTCGGTTAAAAACTGAACGCATTCTTAAAAAAAATCTAACATTATTGACTTCACTGAAGTGGACTTAACGGAAGAGAACTATAACCTTAATTAAGGTTATAGTTCTCTTCCGTTAAGTCCACTTCTTCTTATTAAACTAATTAGTTTAATAAATAATTACCTTCTCTCCGCTATCTGAAGGCAGGTAAAATGTGAGGACGGTAAGGAAGGAGATCCCCATACAAGGGATGATGATGTTGACTGTATAAAACAACGTTTTTCTCCGCATCGTGATGTTGAATGTGATGTCCAGATATGGCTCGTCGCAGCATGTGTAGAACTTCTCATTCCTGTGTAAATCATTATTTAAAGGGTATTAAGTACATGATTAAGTATTAGGTTGGGGAATAAGTCTTTTCGCATTATAGTATGTATGAACTTGTAATAAAATCTCTTTGGCTATACTATTTGTATCTGGCTGGTTTTGGTATCATTGAAAGTTTAAATTTTAAAGAACATAATTCCAAATTCAAATTAGGAAAATGTGTGATTTTCATTTGATTTTCGTACTGTCAAGATGAGTGAATCTAATGAAAAAATTCGATTCATTTTAAAATTTTACTACAAAAAAGGTAAAAATGCAACGCAAGCCGCTAAAAAAAATTACGATGTTTATGGACCTAGTGCAGTGTCTGTGAGAGTAGCAAAAATTTGGTTTAAGCGTTTTCAATCCGGAAATTTTGATGTCAAAGATTTCACGTCGCTCTGGTCGCCCTATTACGGATAAAATGTAAGCCATTTATGAAAAAGTGGAGCAATATTGGCATATTAGTAGTTACGACGTAGCTGAAGAACTGGGAATTGACCACAAAACAGATTGGGCACATTTGAAAAAAAACTGGGTACACAAAAAGGCTCGATATTTGGGTACCTCACGAGCTCACTGAAAGAAACCTAATGAACCGTTTACTCATTTGTGATTCTTTATTACGACGTAATGAAACCGAACCATTTTTGAAGAAGCTGATAACTGTTGATGAAAACTGGATCACGTACGACAAGAACGTGCGAAAAAGGTCGTGGTCAAAGGCCGGTCAGGCTTCACAGACTGTGGCGAAACCCGGGTTAACTCGCAACAAGGTGATGCTGTGTGTGTGGTGGGATTGGAAGGGCATTATTCATTATGAGCTGTTACCACCAGGCAGGACCATCGATTCTGAACTCTACTGCGAACAACTGATGAGATTAAAGCAAGAAGTTGAGAGAAAGCGGCCGGAATTAATCAACAGAAGGGGTGTGGTTTTTCATCATGATAACGCTAGACCTCACAAATCTTTAGCCACTCAGCAAAAATTAAGAGAGTTTGGCTGGGAGGTGTTAATGCATCCGCCGTATACTCCTGACCTTGCACCTTCAGATTTCCACCTGTTTCGGTCTCTTCAGAATTCTTTAGGCAGTGTCAGGTTAACATCACGAGAGGACTGCCAAAACCACTTGTCGCGGTATTTTGATCAGAAGTCCCAAAATTTCTATAGCAATGGGATCATGTCCCTACCTACAAGATGGCAAAAAGTTATCGAACAAAATGGTACCTACATACTTTAGTTAAATGTAAATAAACTATATTAAAAAATGTTTTGAATTTTCTTAAAAAATGCGAATAAACTTTTTCCCCAACCTATTATACAAAAGTTAGGGAAAGAAAATCAATCTCATGTTTATACACCGTAATTTTTTGTGACCAAAAATTAATTGTTAGACGTCAAGCATCTTTAAGTTATCAGTGTCGAACTACTTAGAAAACTTTGAAGATAGCATTGTCATTGTATTGCCTTTCAAATGAGTCTTATTGAATTACTCAAAATGCGTAGAACTCTGAAATTAAGTTACTGGACAGAATACAGCCATTGAGTCTGCAACAGAAGCTCTTCAAACGAAACTTTGTAAAAGTCAAACATCAATAACGACACTTTCGCCTTTCAGTTACAGTTGAAGTTTTACGGGCGATTTTAATATTTAAATATCATTTTATAGGCGGGCAATAGAATTTTTTAAGTAGTTGAGACGTAAGACTACTTTGAACTTTCAGAAAATATTTGAATAGTTAGACATTTGTACGTAGAAATCTTAAGGGGACTACATAACCTAAACACAAATTTATAATGCCTAAAAATATATGATCCACTGCTGTAACCAAAATCAGAAAAATATATGATATTCTGCAGGATATATGCTAGTTAGATAGTGTGTTGAAAACATAATACAATTAACTTGATATGATAGAAAAGAATCACGAAGAAACCTCTAAAAATTTTTTTTGACGATTAAAAACCATACTAATATATATGCAAACATTCAGATTTTTTGTCAGATTATTCTACAACAACAACATAACAAGCAACATACTAACGTAATAGTGTTTTAATATTTTAGTCCAATGAATAGATTTTTTGTAAATCCATAATTGCTTCATATTTTGCAATAAATTACCAGCGTTGTGTCATCGCGCGTCTCTTTTTTTTCTATGCAATCCGACAGTGACCGCGCTTTAGCTCTTGTAAGCCCCTTAATGTAATTTGATTATACTCGTAGAATAGATCGCGAGCCGTACAGCAAAGTCAGTACAAGTAGAAGGTACCATAAAGCTTGCAAATTTTGTAAAACAATATTTTATGAGCAGCCATATAAGAAATGTGTGTTCGTGTAATTTCGTAGAGTAGCTCGTAAAAGTTTTGAAGGAATATGAAAATGGCATTCATATCGTTTCTAGGGAAATCATTTTATATGGAAAAGCGCAGTTTGTCCCGACCGTCTAGCTATTCGTCAATCAAACGAAGGGTTACATTCCATATGCAAAGTTATGGTATAATATTTCACGATGATAAAACATGAGCGTTTTATTATTGGGCCAATATATTTGGAGGAAACCAAGTGCTGTAGGTACCGTTTTATTACGTTAAGTGTATGTACAGATGCTAATACGAGTATGTCTATAGATTTATATTTTGGTACGTCATATTTATTCTATGTCATCAATAAAATATAACCTAAAAGGAAAAGACAAAGCAACTAACAGATTTTCATCGTAGATATTATAATAAAACGTCTTAATTTAAACCTTGAACAGCGTTTACAACAGCGTCTTGAGAAAACCTCGCGGCTTGTAAAAGCACTTGACAATTTTACTGTTGCAATAGCTTTGTTAACGTTGAAATACGAACTTTATTCAAAGCAAGCAGGCCTCAGCCGCGGGCTGTGTTACAACTACAGAATATGTATAAAGTACATTACCGGAGGCTCGTCTGTAAGTAGATTTTACTGTGTTGTTTCAGCAAAGGCCTTTGTTACTGTAACATTTTCACAATACGCCACCCGCGTGAGTAAAGCTGAAATACTCTTTTATTTTGATTAGCTAGTTAAACTTCAGTTTTATAAAGCCCAGTTATTTTATTTCTAAGTACAACAACTCTCCTTTTACTGCTTGTTTTCTTTTAAGTATTGCAAACAAGTCTTCCTTTTTAAAAACCTCTTAGAATTTTAAAATGGCGTCTATAAAGGAAAATCTATATTGAGGTGAAGCAAGGATCTGCTCAGCGTTTTTAGACAAGATGATTAGATTATTTGGTGGATACCGAGGTACTTAAACCTTTGGCAACGTGACTTATCAGAACATCTTATTCAGGTATTAGAGCCACGCATTTTAAAGGGGTTGAAATCGGGAAGTGTTCGAAGCGTAAGTTTAGACGCAAGTGCAGCTTAACGTACCAAAGCGGATACCAAAGTGATGGCGAGGTAAGTGACGTGGGGTTAATAATGACACTCGTGTGTTCGAGAGGCGGATAACGGCCCGTAGCCGGTAAGGAGGGCTGAGGACAAACGACCGTATACAGCGAGCTCCAATTAACTTTTGTTTACCGCCTACGGGACGTATTTCGTGCTGCATTAACCTTTGTTTGGGCCTTTTTTTAACTACTGTTCAAGTACCTACCAAATATTGTTTTGAAGAGGGACACTTTATTTGACTGTAAACAAAAAATACCGACCTATATGAAGAAACCCGAATATAACTTTCTATATAAAAGTAAAAAGACCAAAGAAAGGAATTACTAAAGTAGAAATAAATGACCTCCTGTCGTAATAACATAAATACTGATAGCGGTCATTTAGTTCAGCCGTCACCGGCCCGCCTACAATAACTGAAACTAAACGGTCGTACGATAAACTTTTATATTTCCAGGCACGAACGTGAGTATCGTTAGTATCCTTGCACCGTCGTATTTTAAATAATTCAAGGAAATGTGAGAGAACATCGTCGGGTTCATCCGTCATAGCCGTGCACCGGTTATTTTTTTACGGTGAGATCTTCTGCGAATAACATGGGAGACATGTTTTGTAGCGTTATACGAGGAAGTTGGAACTGTTATTACAGGTTTCGTTGATATAAGCTGGAGTATGAGGGGTTAAACTAGTTGGTACAAACTTAGCTTGGTAGCACATGGGACCTAATCTGGCAAAAGAAACATAGACCCACCATCTGTATATAACGGATATAAACTAATATAAAACGGGGCAATGCTTTCCTTAGACTCTCTTGAATTCAGAACTTGCGAATAATAAAGACATCTGAGAAAAGCCAGTAAAAGTTGGAAGAAACGGTAGTTATTTCAGCGTGGGTTGATCACTACTCAACTGAAACGTAATACTGCGTATTTCATGGTACGTAAGTGTCAATATCAGGAATCAAAGAATATACAGTTACAAACAATAACGCCCTATTATGCTATTTATATTATATGTTCTTATAAACGTCCTGTATCGAAAATTGTGCTTTTGTTAGCCTTCTAAAAACACAAAATGGCATAATTATCAAGTTTTTGTGAATAAGGTATTAGGGCATGCAAAAACCATATTAAAATTCAAAGGGAATTTCCGGTACTCATGTATTCTTTAGGCCCCTTTCACGGCCTCGGGCGATTCAACCTGCGTGGCGACTTGTGGCAAGCGACACGCACGCGCGGCGTATGACCATCCGTCGCTCCGCAAGTCGCATTTGTTTACTCTGTAATCGCTGTCGCAAGACACATGTCTCTTGAGCGTGTAGCACGTGGCCAAGGGGTTAGGTAGGATTACGTACCTGACAGCTGGCACCTCCAGTATATCCCACTCGACGGACATGTAGAACTCAGACAGGTCAACGCCCACCGACACCACGTTGCTGCCTGCTTGCTCATCCATATGCCTCAAGTCCACCTGTGTACATACCAACTCACAAAACTATTTACTCGTTCCAACATACGTGAACATTCACAAGGCACCGGAGTTCAAATGAATATATTCATCTTAAACCTACGTCTTGAATGAACAAAATTGATCAGAATTTCAAATGTAGGGTATGCAGGAGATACGTGTGTCTTGATTACGATTATGAACATTACGTGTTCGCTTTGAGAAGGGGCTCACATTCAAGCTTGTTTCATTTAAAGCGACCTCGGTTACACCAAACCTTAGAAGAGCAAGGAAAAGTGAAAGTATTTGCGTGCTCTTCTTGTATGTTAGCAGTGAGTAGGTCGTTGAATATTATTTATATTTGTGTTGTATTCTATTTAAAGCCATTTTGGTCTGCTATTATTCTTTTTGCCAGATGCAATGTAAGGTTACTTATCTTTTTTTAAATCATTTTGCTGTCCACGTCTCTGGAAGAAATCTGTTAATACTTACTCAGATTACTCTCACTTTAAAAATTCTACGAGTAGTAAGACTCCGGTGCCAATAAATTATATTTTGAAAATTGTTACTATATTCTCTTATAACTTAAAATTAATATACTCTAGTTAAATACACATCGATAACTTTAAAAGACACATATATAAGGAAGTTTAACACATTTGCTATTACTTTTTTTAATCTTATGATATGCGTTTAGAATGATGCAGGTTAGTTCTACTTATTAGCATCTCATATGGAGTAAAAAAAAATGGTTAACTTATTAATTAATTCGAATTAGATTTAATTCTCTTTTTCTGTAATCCGAGTGAAATATTAAGTATGTGTATGAGGAATCTATCGTTATCTGTGGCTAAATTTGTAGCACACGAATCTCTTATGTATATAAGCTAATTGAACATTTTTTTTTACTCCATCGTAGGATAGTGATTAGTTGTTATATCTATTTATTTAAGTTTAATTCATTGCCTGGTTAGTCATAAGAATTACTTATTTGATACATGCACCCTGTCACACAATGTGTTCAATTATCTAGATAAAAATCCCATCAAATCTTGCCAACGCAGACATTAAAACTGTGTACTTCTCTATCTCGGACTCTCTCTCTCTGTATAAAAGATCAGTATATTCCAAGCTGGTGTTCGCATGAGATGCCTCGCAAACAATACCACAGAGTGTGCCAAGTGGGATGTACCTGAGTACAAACTGAGAGCAAAACCTTTAACGACAAACCGACACACGTAACTTCAATGTAGACATGTCACAACAATTCGATTCATGCGAAGAAATAACAACGCGAAACACAGAAAACACCGAATATAACGAGTGATCATGGAGCTTTCGACAAGAGTAAATAGGATGAGGACGACCTCCTTCTCCTGGTCCCTTAACGTTATCGCGTTGAATAAGCGCAATACTTCGTGTCGGAATATCGTATCTCGGAAGTAGCGCACTTCATTCTCAACGACTCGTCAAAAAATCTGATAAGGAGGTCGAAAGCGCCGGCTCCGCCGCGCGTGTGTGTGTCGCGCGGACGCAGCGTCCCGAGCGACCCGTCTCATACCAACTCGGTCTGAGTCTCTTTGTCTAGTGAACGTAAACCAACGATTGCGTTCGTTACAGTAGCGGCGTGTTGGCATAAGACGCGTGCTTCGGTCGAGTGTTGTAATAGCATGCAACGACCGTCTCCTCGACAGCCCGAGGGTCCTCGACGCTTCGACGAGACGGCGAGTTCTACTTTAACATTTAGATTTTTGTGCATTATGGACTCCGTGTCAAAGATTGGGAGTGGTATCGTTTTTCTTTGAAATGACAACATGCAATGGACTGCCAGCGACACCACACTAGGTACAGCCAGTAAGTATATGAGTCGCTAATAGGGAAAGGTATAAAATATGCAACATGATGACTATTTATGCTCGATAGTGTAGAGCAACAAGTGTGATCTTTATCTTCGTTTGGTTTCACGTGCTGTGCTAAACCTGTTCGCGTGTAGGTTCGTGTGAAGCTGTGTACAAGAGTCGCGACCGCGTCGAGCGGCGAGCGATCGCGCCGTGATCGGGAATGCAAGTGATTCGGAAACAAGCTAGAGACATGCGGTGAGTGGAGTGTACACTGACGGGGACACATGCAACAAGCTCGTGTGGCGCTCGTGTGGCGGGCGTGTGGCGGGTGTGTGTGTGTGTGTGGCGCGAGCGGAGCCAGCTATGGGAGGGAGTGACAGCTCCGAGAGACGCCGCTCCGCGTACCGATGCGATTGTTAGCTCATCGTTCATCTAAGTAGTATTTACCTTCGCACTCGCGGCTTATAGTGTAGCACGGAAAGGCTCTATCGGAGCGGGATGTGTCGGGTAGGATAGGATCGAGTGAAATTATTGCATCCCATATCACCTGGCTGTTAGAATTTTATACCTTTCCGTGTCGAGCGAGGAAGGCCGAACGAGCTAAGTGGACCGGCCGAGGATATTCTGGAGCATTCGTGATCACGCACGTCGACATAACCGCTACTCCATATACTTAAGTCATCACCATCGCAATAGAAATGTAAACTTGCAACATGTCAGAGCTACGGAGCGAGCCGGGGGCGGGGAGCGGGCGTCGGCACCGAGCGCACGCTCTTCGCCACTACTCTAGCGTCGTCGTTACAGTCAATATGTAAAAGTGAGATAACATACCACATGGACAGAAAAGTAATATAATTACACGACGAATTACGTTCGAGCCAACAAGCTATTGCATGGACATCGGCCGGGGCGGCGGGCCCTACGGCTACGGCCCGCGCGCGCGGCGCCAAGCAGCGTACAGCGGGGCGTCACCTTGAAGCCGTCATACGTCCAGCTGCCTAACTTAAGCACACAGGTTTGCACGTCGTAAGGAAAGAACTCGACGTCGATCGAGCACGAGGACTTATAGACGGCGGGCGGCTGCCACACCACCATTCCGTTGTAGTACACGGTGGCCTTGGTCATCAGCGTCACCTCGTAGTTGCCGTCGGCGCTGCGGACAAACAGAGCGGTCAGCGAGAGCGGTGACGGAGCTCCACGCAATTACCTTGAATCCGTCGTACGTCCAGCTACCGAACTTAAGAACGCACGTTTGCTCGTCGAAAGGAAAATATTCCACGTCTATTTCGCAGGAAGACTTGTAAATGGCGGGTGGTTTCCATTCCACCAGCCCCTGATGATAGATGGTCGCCTTGGTCGCCAACGTTACCTCGAAGTTGCCGTCGGCACTGTAATGTTAACGCACGTTTACAAGCCGTCTCGCGGCCCTACCATTCTGTTGTGTCTCACCAAATACCCTCAAGTGCGTTAGTACGAGTATGTTGTGTGTGGACCATGTCGCATGTGCGGGAAACTTTGTGTCACTAACAGTTTCGGAACATTCTATTAGTACAGGTTCACGGGCTACTTCATTCGCGTAATGACTAATTTAACTTACAACGTATTATGCTACATTTTAGCAACTAATACCGGTACTTGTGCTGCTGAGTCTATACAGCTGCTCTACAATACAATGTGCCGCGAAAAATCCACGAAAAATTACATTGTTCTTGTAAATTATAATTTAAATAATGCATTATGCGTAATAATTTATGTTCACTCTTGACAAATATTAGACAATTACTCATCGTATTTACTCATTACGGTTTAATCTTGCTGAAAGAAAACAATTAATAAAATATTTTTTACAATATCAGATTAGAATATCCTCATTATTTTATTTGACGAGCCATCCGAAGATGAAATATTTAAATGTACGTCTTTATAAGTGTACATGATTCAATTACAAAGGTTTAAATTACTTTTATAATTTTACTTTGTTTAATTTAACACAATACAACACAACATTTAACATGCAATAACAGCGAAAGAAAAGGACATATTTATTGAATCATTTATAATTTGTATTTAAACGATGTGGATGAAAACGAAGACATCCAATAAAAGAATGGAAAAATATGACAACAAAAATATGAAACATGGACGGACTGTGCGAAACTCGATGATAAGGGTTAACAAATCACTGCGGGGGTCCATACACAGCGATTCGTTCATTCAAAGGGTCTTCATCGCAGGTGTTCCAGGTTTGAGGTAGAAGCAAAAATGTGCACATTAGAGGGGACAAGGCAGACGGGAAGGGGGGGCACAGGTCGCGGGAAGGGACAGGAAATGAGTAACGATTGCTGTCCCGGCCATTTATCAAAGTCCGACGCCTCAAGGTGGCGGCTGCGACAAAATGAATGCCAACTACGGGCACAATACACAAGTAAAACTTGTAACTCAAGGTTCTTGCCAGTGTTGTGATATTAAATTTTAGAAGATTTTGTTATGAAACGTTTTGGAAAGGTTTTAATTCATTGGATTAATTTAATTAAGTAAACTCCATTAAACATACGCAGATTCTGGATTTACAAGTCCTCTATTAATTTTTACTTAAACAAAACTTTTTTACGTCCATAGATTAATTTATTATTAAAAGTTAATATAAACAAATTTAATATAAAAGTAATCGTTTCAGTTAAAAGGATTACAACAAACCCCCGCACCATCATACTTTCAAAGCTAAAACGTTGAACGTTCAAAATTAACCATCTTCGTCTTTAATGGAAATTTTATTCTTAGAAGGAAAATCGATGTGCTTGTAGGTGAAGGATGCAAGGAGACCGCTGGGAGAGAAAGAAGGCGTATTTTTTCGCTTGATTTTCCTGAAACCTCGCAAGGTTTATCCCGCGAGAGTTTGCGGGTAATAGCAAAATGTTTTCATGGAGTTTTATTAAACAACCAGTCACAAACGAAACAAAACATATGTTATGAACGTTGTTATAGTATTATGAAAGGTATTTGCACGATGCGTTAATATATTTGATTTATTGTTCTTCGGGACAATATAAAGTGTTATTCATAAGCATGAAATTGCGATACTCGATTCGTATAAATTATGTTTAATGGTAACAATTTACGCGGTATTTATCATTGTTTGTTTTATTTTTACTCAATTCATCTATAGTTTTATTCTACGTCGACTTTTTGTATGTATATAGCTACATCTCTACCTTAATGAAAATCTACTTAAACCTAATCGTGGGTTAGTAGATGATATGAATATAAAGGATAACATTAAATTCTGACTCAACTACAGTTGTTGCAAATTCTATTTTTTATGAGGATTTCAAATAATTTTGGTTTAAGTGATAAATATACGCAACCGGTAAGGGAGGGAGAGAGGGGCGACACAGTAATCTCTGAGCCTCCGTCAATTAGGAAGGGTACAACGCAGAATTCACGGCTTATTGGTTTTTGTGGGACGATGCTGTGCTTTTGTGAGCCTTTATCGCTAAGATTGTACCGTAAGTAAAATACGATTCGTTTACATGCTTTGTTTTGTCCTTTCGACGCTACGGGATTTGCTGATATTCGCTACGATAAACACAATTCGGAGTTCAGAGATAAGTTATTTGTATTGTTACTGTGTTTTGTAAAATTTTTGGTCCAACTTTCTGTGTATGATAATTGAGAAGCATGAAGCATGATTCTTATTGAACTGATTACACGAAGTCTTGATAAAAATATTCCTAATGTGTAATATAACATTGAATACAATGCGATAGGGTATTACCTTGTCATTACTCGTTAATTAATTTAAAAGAACTTATCTGTTTTCAAGTAATTGGTAACTATGGGTATTTGTGAGGATGTCAGTGTCGGGTGGTTCGATGGTGTAGGTGTAAAACATAAGGGCACTAGCACAAAATAAGTGTAAATGGAATGTCATCAGTATTAATTCGGCACATTTTTAAAATCTGATGAAGCAACGAATCGTGGCGCATACAGCTGAGGGCCCGGACGAGTAGCTCTTAGCTTCTTTTGTAAAACACTTGTGTTACACTTCAGAGGCAGGCATATCTCATACACACTTGAAAAATAGTGAAAAAGTAAAAATATGCTGAAATAATCCTACATGCTTCTAAATAACTTCATTAGAAAAGTGTAACAAGATAATCTCGTTTACGCTGTTTGTAATATTAATCCCAACACCTTCATATTATGATTGCCCAATTTGGCCGTTTCTCTCCGAACTCGATCCAAAGTTAATTACATGTGTTACCTCGTAGTGAGCACATTTTCGTTTTCATTAGAGGCAATATAGCCAGCGACAGAATCACGGTAAATGATGCCGTCTCTTCCGTAATTAGGTTCTCCACCAGCAAGTTAGAACAGTTTAACTTAGAGAACCCGACTTGTTTGTAGTTCGTATCGATCTTACAACTTAACTTCGAAAATGTAAAGGAAATGGAAAAGGTATTGGTAACAAATCGCCCGAAAAATTTACTTTGGATATTAAGTTAGAGCAGATCTCGGAGTTTTCTTTAGAACTATGTTAATGCTATCGGGGAAATTAGACGAGTATGCGGGCTCGAAAAAATATACCTTGAAGATTTTTCTTTTAGGTAACAGAAATGAAATTGTTTTTTCGTTTGAGCATTTCGGCCGTGAGTTTTGTAACAAGTGACTGAGTATTTAGAATCCAGATGAATTGTTTGGTTGGCTACTGAAAATATTTCACTAAAAATGCTGGCCTGAATGTTTTTACAGCAAACATGAGTAATCGCTCAACCTAGGATAAGATAAGACAAGATAAGATAATATTTATTTGCTTAAACATGTGTAATACATACAAGAAAAGACATGCATATAGGATGGTAACAACATGACCATGGATTAACCATATTGGCGAAGAAAGTTTTATACTTCGATCATTCAGAGCAGGAGAGACTCACAATGGGATAATGAATTTAACGATAACTTGAGCGGTACTCCACGGAGCCCTGTTTATAAATAAAAACAGAAAAAGCCCCACGATTCGCTGCCTCACCTTCAAAATTTATCAAACAACAATTTATCTGTAGTATTTATCTGAAGCTTATAGACATGATTTGGTCTCACTTGTTATAGAGTACGATGTCTGGTCTCCAGATGTGGTCTGAGGGTACATGGAGCATGTGGACCCCGCCGTATTCTTTGGGTTCCCAACGTAGCTTGTAGTCGTACCACGACTGCTCCACCCAAAGGTTGGTTGTCATTATCTGGTTCTTGAGATTCTGTTGAAGAAAATGTATGGGTTTAAAGGTGATATAAGTTGATAGTCTATTCTTATTCTTTATGCCCGATTTTAATGATAATGCTTTAAACCACGAGGATATCGAACCATGCCTTTCTTGTGTACACTACGGGGCTCAGAAAGGTGCAGGCATTTGATTTTTTTCATATTGTCGTGTTATATTTACAACATGCTGTATTTAAAACATCATCATCAAAATGAGGCCTTATTATGAACACAATACAAGCTGTAAAAAGACCCATCACATAGCCGTCAACTACTCATTCTGTACATGAAATTAAGCAACGTTGTACAAAAATAATTTCTGGGAAACAAGTTTTATTTTTGGTGTGAAAATTTGCTGTTTGCGGTAGTGCGCAATGTAACACAAACAAAACATTGTGCTTATGGGTGCATGAAACGGTACAGGGGTCGTGGGAGTATTTAAAGTTGTTTTGTAACATTAAAAACTTGTTTTCGTAAAACAAGTCAGTAAAAATTGGAATTTTGTCCTTCAATTTCTTCGTAACCAGGAGGTTTCCAGGTATGTCCAGTACAATGACGGGGAATACAAGTGACTCTCGGCTTCGTCAAGTGTCTTTTTACACCCATGATATCATTATAAATAAACAGTTGCCTATCGGTGTTTAACGAATACATTTTGACGAATGTACGTTGGAAAAAGTAAACATCAAGTTGTATGCCTATCGGTATTTTATCGGATACATTTCCGGGAGTGTGCGTTGGAATTACAAGGCTTAATTCCCCGAAGCCCATTCCATCATCTGACGACGAGACGTACGGATATATGTGCCTATATTATATGATTTATTCCGCCAATACGCACAAAGTATTCCGCTTACTCATTTATTATGCGTAGGTATATATCTGCCGCTATGAAATAGAACTTCTTGCCGAGACTTGTGTTTTCAGATAGCTATGAGCTATACTAGAAAAGTTTAGATAGTTAAATAAAGGTAAACAAATCGTAAAAACGGTTTTTTATAGTTGACACTTTCTTGTTTAAAAATACGTTACAACAAACGTATTTTTTCTCGATTTATACGATAGTTTCCTCTTTTATTAATGTATGTGAAACTTTATCATTTATTCGTAAACTACTCTTCTTAGATGACATGTGCACGTTTTTTCTAGATTTATAAAAAAAGTATAATATTTTGTAATCTGTCTATTGTAAAGAGCCCAAAAAGACAGGTTCCCTAAACCTTTTCGAAAATACAACGTATTAGATAACGTTGCTAAATTGAAGAGTACGCCTGTGACGTAGTATGGCAACTGAAGTAGCAGTAGGTATAACATTTAGTCGGTTAACCAGATGCCTTTGACAGCACTCTCAACATTTGCGATGTTGCGTGTAAGTTTCGATTTCGATTTTGTTGAATTTTGTTAATACCTATAGCTTGTTTTTTTGTTTTGTTTTTGTTATTTAGTTATTGTAAGTTTTTGTTATGTATCATTATTGGTTTTTCAACAATACGAACGAGTTCGTCTGGCTAGTAACAACCAACTAGTCTGCCGGCAACTAGTCTGGCCAGACCAACTCCGTAGGTACTCTCATTTCCATCACCGAACAAAAAACGCTTCAAAACAGGACCTCTTTAATGCTCTGAGACATTGATAAATGTGTTTAAATATGTAGAAGAAACATGGCCCAAAGACTGTTATCCATTGAAAACAGAAATAGTTTCAAGACATGACACTTCAAGACATGGGCTCAAGTTAAGGGGTTTGTAGCCGATAAAAATAACACTTTTTAAATGGCTAACCTAAGAACTCTTTTGCCAGAGGCTTTAGCTAATGTGACTGCTGAGAATTGGAAAAATCGCGAGGGTCTTGTAATAAAAAACCTTTTTACAAAAAAACAACTGACTTCCAAAAAAAAACACTAAAAGACGTGAAAAATAACATTAAATGTTTAAATTAGACAAAACAATTGATGATACCACTGAACGATTTATTATTAATGTTACAGATAGTTCCTCAGATCCAGATTCAGTATAGAGCCTATTATAATATGACTAAAATAATATGATTTTTACATTTGAAATAAAAGGTTTAGCATCTATAAGTCACGTGTTTTTTTTTGTTTACCTTTATTTAACTACCTAAACCTTTCTGGTTATAGTTAGTTTTATTTCTAAGCAAGAATTTATAATCGCTGTTATCGAATTTAAAAAAAAATGATTTCAAAAATTGCTGTTGAATAATCCGCTATAGTCTCGGTAAAGAACATTAATAAGCTGGCAAAAAAATTGGCGAAATTATTTTCACCTGTGCCCATTCTCTTGTCATACCTTCGTCGCCTTTGACTAAAAGTTTGGACTCTTTTGATCGGCAACAACACGTATAAATATCAACTTTTATTTACTTCATATTTCTGCTAGATTCCTCTCGAGCATTTCCCGTCTGCAGGACGTCAGATAAAAATAAGTGGATTAGTCTTTTAGACAATATTCTGTTATTTACCGGGAACTAATCTGTTGAACGTGAGGCAGCAGTGATTTTTTCTTAATAGAATAATAATTCGACACATCTCATATAAGCATGATATCTGGGTAGTTATAACTTGATTTACTTATTGGGCGGTTTCTGAGGTTTTAAGATAAACTCTCAATAACTGTTGATTCGACAAGGTATCGGTAAGGTATAGGACAAGGTTAATGTATGGAAAGTTCAAAATGAGATTAATGCCCAGAAATGTATAAAGATTCAAAACAATTCAATTCACTGTCGAATTGATAAACTTCGGTTAAAAATACCTCACAAACCGAGCATTTGGTACTGTCATTAGAACAAGGTCTGTATAAAATGACACTTTTGCCTCAACGTTCAGGAATTATTGGCATAGCGATACTCGTAGCGGTATAAATAAAGCACTGTTATTACTTCATAGGCAGCTAAAAGTGGCTTTATTGTGCCATTTCCGGAAGGGTTCCAATTCCAAGTTATATTTGAACTCGAAGTGGTTCAATTTAAAACTTTTATCATTTGGAACCGGATCATAAGAAAGCATTTTACTGGATTTGAAAGAAGATTTGAAAAAATTGGCGCTTTTGTTATAAGTGTTCTGTGCCATTTATTGATAAATGTTTTATTTTTTCAAACATCAAAAAACTCATATTTTTTTTCTCAGTAGGTAGGTACTACGAGTATCATCATATTAAAGAAATCCCCTTTGACTATTTATGACGAGACGAGAACCCAAAGGACCAGGATTCCTGTTGTAAAACGTTATTTGTGTTATCTATTGTTTTCAACTACACCTTGAAAGCAATCCCTTGTCCTTCATAGATAATCCCGACTCCGATAATGTTAAACAACAATGAATTATTCATGACAAACAGATACATTGTTTTGTATCGCGTGAATTTTCAAAGTATGGCCTAGCCAACATTTTGTTGTGAAAACAACACTAAAAAGTACATGTCGGTGAAATGTGCCAACGTTCCTTCTTTTGCTCGCGACTTTTTTGTAACTTAAATTAGGTTTTATTCACATGTACGTTTCTTTACTCGTTCGTTTAAAAGTTTCGAAAACTTGTCGCTACTGAGTACTTCGTAAAATCTTTATATACTTCTCCGATATATAATTTATATTACGACATGCAAGTTCAAGTCACAAACAGACTGAAGTTAAACAGAAGCATTTTGAGTCTATGTGCTTTAATTCACTCGTAGTAGAGTTGGTACTTGGTGGTAAAAACAGTATTATTTAAGGTTAGGTTTCGGCAAAAATAATATAATTCTAGAGCTCCCCATCACTTTTTATTTTATTCATAACGCAATAAGATAAGCTCAGTTTAGTTTAATACGACGATTACTTTAGATTGTGCGAGGTTTCGTGAAATTCTTTAAGTTATTGTTCAGTCCGACTTGTAAGCAAAATGCTTATTTCGAGAAGAGTACCCACTGAGATAAAAACCTGCTTCAAAATATATCTGCCATTATTTTAATACAGGTTTGATATATTAAACGTTATCTATTGTGACTGGCCACTAGCCCTACCCATGTGTTAAATTAATGTCGCCATTGTAGCGCCACGCTGTACATATGTAGTGAATATGTACATATTGTGTATCTCAACAATATTCTGTTTTTTTTTTCGTGGAAAAATAATGCCTACAGCCAAAATAAATAATAATAATAAATAAATTATTTATTTTGGACCAAAAACTTTTACACATTTCACACCTTCGGTAGGACAAGGGCATAATAACAGACAATAAAATAAAAATTACATAAGTATTGCCAAAGTGCTTTAAAAAGTCCCTTTTATCCAGAGGAACAAAGTCCGTATCAATATGAGCTTAATACCGCCAGAGGGCAATAGTGCATTTGTCATATTGGTGTTTTTTTTTTACTATCTTGACAAACAAGATCTTAAAATGACTCTCCTATAAAATCACTAAAGTGCAGTTATGCCCTTATCCTACCGAAGGTGCGATTTCATAAAACTGCCAAACTGCGTGACAGTTAGTCGGCAGGATTAGCGCTCGTCTTAAAACATTTGGTATCAACAATATACTTTAAATGGACGGTATGAATATTATCATTACAGAAGCGCGAGCCGTGGCCGGCGTTTGTGCCGGCGACGGCTTGCGCCGCGCATGCAGTTTCAGAAATACAATACATAGTCGTTCCACCTCATGCGCACTACTTGTGACGTAGTCACTAACACAACTCTTAAAGTATACAACAATGACTGAAGTTCGAACCACGGACTAGAAAATAAATAAGGACTCCGCGCCACGCGTATCGAAAATGAAGTAAGTCTATTTTCAGTCTATTTCAGTCCTACAATCTTGTAAATCTATTTTTGGGGACTACAAGGATAACCCTACTAGTGCAACATGCCTAGATAATATTTATACAGACGATATACCAAGCCACAAATAAATTATAAATTTACTAGATTCTGACCATTGCGGGCAAAGGATTACTATGCAAAACCAAAACATCAAAGTGGCTAAAAAGGATATTACTATTATCCCCAAAACTGCAAGTCGCTTGGAAGTTTTTAAAGTTAAAACAGAGAGAGACTACAAAATGGAGTGTGGTGTAAGGTAGGGGGGGTTGAACCAGCTTATCGAGCGACTGAGTAGCACCCATGTTAGCTGTCACATAGAGGACACTTGTGTCAATAACTTAAGTTACGCGGACGACATGGTGCTGCTCAGTCCATCGATAGGTGGGCTGAGGGAGCTACTCTCGATCTGCGAGACGTATGCGGAGGTACACGACCTTAAATACAACTATAAAAAGAGTGAGATTCTGTTGTCTAAAACACAAAAACAACAGCCCCGCCGTGTACCTCCGGTATATTTCAATGGCGTGGTACTAAACGTGGTTGAGAAGTTTAAGTATTTAGGCAAAATTGTCACTAGTGACCTACGCGACGTCAGTGATATAGAGCGGGAGCGCAGGGCGTTGGCGGTGAGGAGCAATATGCTCGCCCGCAGGTTTGCTCGCTATACGACAGACGTTAAGGTGACCTTATTTAAGGCGTTCTGTCAGTCCTTTTATTCGAGCGGCCTGTTGGTGTCATATACAAGCCGAGCCTACAACATCCAGCGCGTACAATATAACAACGCCTTCAGGATGATGTTGTGACTGCCGCGGCGTTGTAGTGCATCGGGCATGTTTGCCGAAACTCGCACGGATGGTTTTCACGCCATCATGCGTAAAAAAGCGGCTTCCTTTGCTACAGCGCTTACGTATCACTCGCAACGGCATCCTGAAAATGATTGTTAACAGGCCAGACTGTCCTATACAAAGGCGCTGGGTGGAATTAGCTATAGGTATACAAAGATAATCAATTAGTAGATGTACCTCTGGTGCTACCTCACTGAGTCTCGTGTGCGGGCTTAGGCAACTTAGGCAAATTTAACTGTGTGTCCTTACTAACAATACTAATACAGACCATAAGTACTTTCTGTTACTAACCCATCACTAAACAACATATGGACTGTTCATGTATGTGTTCATGTCTGAAATAAATATTTATTATTATTATTAAAATCATTAATAAATTACCAGTTTTGTCTATTCATGCTGATCCTAATCATCTATATGATGATTTCTTTAATTTATACTGTAAACAATTTGATTCCACCTTTATTTCCAAGACTATCTCGGTTAATAGTAACGCATCTTTCAGTGATTGGGCTACCATTGGTATTCATAAAAGTAGAACACGGCTTTATGAGCTGTACAATTCAAATTCAAATTCAAAATCATTTATTTCAATCCAATTAAAAGATCATATGTTAATTATGTTGAACATTCAAATAAAATTAAAATTTTAATCATAATAAATAATCAAAAAAAAAAAAAAAAACCTCTTCTGTAAACACTGCTGAAATTAATTTATATGCTAGAAATTATTCAAAATTATTTAAAACAGTTTGTTGTATGGCCAAACCGCGTTATTTCAGTTCGAAAATTAAAAACAGTAAATGTAATTTAAAACGACTTGGTATATTATTAACAGTGAAACGGGAAGGTCTACGAACCGAAATACTGACTACAGCCTGTCCATTAATGACAATAGAATAAAATCAGACATACACGTCGCCGCGGTCTGAAAATTTATTTTCAGATATTCCTTTTTCAATTACTAAATCCCTAAACTCATCACACGCTGTTTCTGAGTCTTTGCTTGAAGAAAATGTTAATGTTTGCGATTCGGAATTTCATTTTGAACATATTACCTGTAGAGACATAATTAAGACCACTTTAAGTGTAAAAAATACTGCAGACCTGTGGGGTAATTCTGTAGAAGTTGCTAAGTCTATTATTGACATTATAGCACCTACTTTAGCTCTTATCTTTAATAATTGTATCGACTGTGGGGAATTTCCAGACCTTATGAAAAAAAAAAAAAATACCTTTGTTTAAATCAGGTAGTACTTCAGACCCCACAAACTATAGACCTATTTCAGTAGTACACTAAAACTACAACTTTAGGAAAAATTTGAATAATTAGTTTTAGACGAATTGTAAAGTTTTTTTTTATAAACATTACATTTTATTATATTATATATATATATATTATATTATATACACATTACATTATATAGCAAAAAGTTGGTTTTACAAGGGGTCCTTCGACTACTGATTGTGTTGCACTTTTAGGACATATTTATAATGCATGGGAAGATAAATGCGATGCCTTGGGCATCTTTTGTGACTTGTCCAAGGCATTCCATTACGTTCTTCATGAAACGTTAATCAGGAAACTCTGCCACTACGGGATCCGGAACACCGCTCTGGATCTTCTTACTTCATGCTTGAGTAATAGGATTCAGAGCGTTGATGTTAATTGAAAATGATCTCCCGGATCTATAGTAATAATAGGAGTCCCGCAGGGCTCAAATCGTGGTCCTTTCTTGTTTCTTATTTATATTAATGACTTGCCTTACCTGTTAAAGGATAATCATGCTGGTGACACTACACTATTGTTTAAACTTAAACGTCAGCAGCTGGTTACTGACGATGTAAATAGCGCGATATCAAAAGTATTTTACTGGTTCGATGTCAATAATTTACTAATTAATGAAAAAAAAAACTGAATGCATTATGTTAACGGTACCTTACGTTAGATATGTGAAAACTAATGTATTGATGAAGGGCGAAGAATTGAATCCTGAAGATAGCACAGCATTCTTGGGCTTAACTTTGGATGCTAAGCTTCAGTGGGGCACACATATAAAAAAATTGACAAAAAAGCTAAGCTCGGTAGCATACGCTGTTAGAAAAATTCGTAATTTAACCAACATAGAGACAGCCCGTTTAGTGTACTTTAGCTATTTTCATAGTGTTATGTCGTACGGTATTCTGTTGTGGGGAAATGCCACCGATGTTCAGACTATCTTTGTTTTGCACAAAAGAGTTGTTCGATCAATTTATAAATTAAGTCCGAGATAATCTCTCAGAGAGAAGTTTAAGGAGATTAATGTAATGACTGTGCCTTCTCAATATATTTTTGAAAATCTTTTGTATGCCCATAATAATATAAAATTGTTTAAAAAATACCGTGATATCCATAATATAAATACTAGGAACAGACACAAAGTTGTTGTACCTTCAACAAGGGTCATGAAAATAGGTGGCTCGTTCAGATGTCAATGTATATGCTTTTTTAATAAACTTTCAAGCTACGTTCAAGATCTAAGCCTTAATAAGTTCAAATCATTCATTAAACGTAAGTTGTGCCAGAAAGCTTTTTATGCCGTTAAAGATTATATTGAGGACAAAAAGGCTTGGGATTGAGTTGCTCCAATTTTTGCATACTGAATGTTTTTATTATTATTATATTTGCTATTTTTTTAATTCTTTTTCCATAACTCAAACTCAAAGCATTTATTTCAAATAAACCAATTACAGGCACTTTTGAATTGTCAAGGGGTCGATCAGTCAGAAAGCTGAAGCTAGTTGCCCATTCCAAAGCGTGGTAGATACCTATGGAGAACAACCGGCAAGAAACTCCACGGACACTCTTTTAAAACAAAATATGGTTATAAAATATTGGTTACATCATTCATGTCATTCACCAACCACTCATAAACTTCGACATTTGATAATTATTATATATGTATACAATGACATGACAATTTAATTTGTGAAGTATAATATTATTATTTAATTATTGTGAATGTAAGGACTACGTGAGTTACTTTTTATTATTTTCACATTCTCAGGTAGTTTTAATGATAATCTGGCAGTTTGAGTGCTTAATGCGGCCTACCCAAATGTCCAACCTTTGGTATTATTTGTCGAGTGGTTGAGCTCCTTAAGTTCTGAGTTGAGCTTCACGATTACTGACAAATGCGTGCACTGACTGGACAGGTCCACTCAAACTCTGTGGTTCTTTCCTCAATAGACCATTTCAAATACCAATCTAACATGGTCCTCAAATGATCTGACCAAGATTTTTTCCGGATTATTATATACCTACACATTGACATTGATGAATTTTATAAATACATTGACATGAATATTTACTTTGTAAAACAGCATATTATTTTAATTATTGTGAATGTAAAGACTATGTGTGGGTCATTGTTTTTTTTTATTTTCAATTAGTTTTAATCATGGTCTGGCAGTTTGAGTAATTAATGCGGCCTACCCAAATGTCCTTTCTTTGGTATAGTTCGTCGAATCGTTGAGCTCCTTAAGTTTTGAGTTGAGCTGCACGATTACTGACAAATGCGTGCACTGATTGGACAGGTCCACTCATTCTGTTTGGTTTTTCCTCAAAAGACCATTTCAGACAAAAATCTACATGGTCTTCACATGATCTGACCAAGATTATGTCTGGACTTTAAAAGAGACTGACCTCTGAGTTTGTTTCGGCCTTTCTTCTCAGAGTAGTCAGATAGGAAACGCCGACCTCATCTAGTTTTAAAATATGATTGACGTGTAAAAATGTTTGTACAAACCTACTTACAGAAATAAAATCATTTATCATTATGATTAACAAGAGTATTCGTTTTAGGTGGTCTGTAGACTGCATGGATATCCATAGTTGAGTGCTTAAAAGTGAGTTTACCAGAAAGGCCTTCCAGAGAACTCGTCAGGGTTTTATTCGTATTCAAAATAAGATGCTCCTTAGCATAAATGAGTACACATCTTGTATTCTTCCACGTGTTTGTAAATATATTGTACCCATCTATGTAGTATAATGATAACTCGTCTACCCTAATGTTGACCTCTGTCAGCACTGACATTTCTATCTCCTCAGAGCTAGATTTTAGAATAATCAGCACTTCATTAAAGTTTTTTCTTATCGACCGAATATTTAAGTGCACTGTATGTAGGTATTTGATGTTGCTAGATATACTTTGAAACCAAGTGGTTGCATTTTTAAACCTAGTAAATTGGCATTCCAATGTGAGAATCGCATCGAAACGATCCATTATTTTTTGTTTATGTCTTAATGATACTCGTAGCGTTCACTTCGCACTATGTATGCTCTAGACGCGTACCTATAACTACAACTAGCAAACCGCTGTGGTTATATTACTATCTATGAATCGTTCAACATTACGTTCACTCTTAGGTAATTGATATTATTCTCCTTTGGTCGTCACTCTGTCATATGAGTATTTTTCCATTCTGAATCCAGATGTACTTGTAGGTTTTTAGTGACCCATAAGCATAATCAGCCTATAGATGAGATCCTTGAGATTCTTGTTTATGTAAATACGGCTGTCATTATTTGTACCATTAACTCAGGCTTCTTTTGTTCTCGGCGTTATAACTGCTGGCAGAGTTTTCTCGGCGTTGGGTGCTTCACGGCCAATCCTCTCTGCATACTCAATCTAACTTCCATCTGGAGCTTTTGAGCAACCTGCGCAAATATTTTAACAACAACTTCGTTTTCTTTTTCTCCAATCCAGCAAACTCCACCATTTTCCCATTGTCTTTCTCTTTCAGCTCATTCAGAAGTTCTTCTAGTGATTTATTGTATTTTTCCAAGTGTGCATTAATATTTTATAGGGCCTTGATTTTTATTTCCATTGATTTCTGGTACTCCAACAGATTGTCATACTTTTCAGATACGAAATCAACGAGATCGGAGAACTCACTTAGCTTTATCTCCATTTTGTATACAACATCCATATTTTTGTGCATATCAGCCAGAGTTACTGCAATATTCGGTTCCTCGAGACTAGGTGACCTAGGCTGCGAGCCGGGCGGGGAGACGCACTCCTCACACTTTTAATTTTTGAAGGTAGCTCTCGTGACTCACTTTTAATGGAAGACTGCTTCACACGATCCTTTACATTTAATGATCTCATCTTTCGCAATGGTCATGACCTTATTACATTTCTTACACTTCACCATTATTTATGCGTATTCACTATTAGAAAAAAAACAACCATCTAAACTAGATATTTGGTCGCAATATTACGTATTTGACTTAGATGTACGAAACACAGCCATACGCCAATCGCGCACGCACGAGACATGAAATGAAATGTAGTGATCATTCGATTACAGTATACGCTATTCTAATAATATTTATCATATTTATCCTATATGAAATTAATTATTCAATAATATATATATTTATTTATTTAAAATATCTAATAACACTACAAAATACCCATACCAATAACTATTTATTATAATATTTAGATTTACAATAAAGTATCAATTAACATACATTTAGTCTAATTACAACAGTTCATACAACATAATAAAATACACCGATACATTAGCATCAGTTCGTCTTAGTCGATTATCGATATGACGATACATGACTATCGATTATCACGACATGATGCTGCCGCCGCGATCGCCGCGCGGAACGGCAACCGCGCATACGCATAGTGAGCCGCCAGTCGACACCATACTACTTAGCCTACATTCCGAATTACGCCATAATCGATCACAGCGCTCACATCAATAATTTGCGTTCCGATTTAGATATCACGATTATGACAGCTGAGAACTGTCATCAATTCGGAACGCTCGTGAGCGCGCTCACGGTGCTCGCTCAACGTCAACCCCAAACCTTGCACAAGAAAGAAAGACCGACTGGATATTTTTTTTAAAATGGAAGTTCTGCACATTGGCACTTCTGTTTTATTGGTTGAGATGTATGAGAACAAAGATGCGACTCAAAACAACTCAACAGCACAACGGACAACTGTCATTTTTGACAGCGCTCACAATGATATTCATTTAGGGCATGGTCGACGTTATCGCAAGATGGCGCATGTCATGACGTCATCTATGACGATTCACGGAACATCGTTATCGCGCTCACGCTAATTCGGAACGGCTGTAAGCACGCTCAAATCGATTACAGTGCAATTCGGAACGCAGCCTTATTGTGTGACGTGAATCTCGTCATCTTTGTTTATTTTTTATTATTATTTATCAAAAAAAAGTGTGTGGGTCAGGAATTGGTTTTAAGAATCGACCGACTCATGGTTATCGTAACCTACTTCGTGAAGTGAGCCTGGAACTAACACTTTATACAAATTTCCTGTGGATGAATGAAGCGGTGTTTAAGAAAATATTGACGGGACCGCAAAATTTTCCAAATTTTCAGAACACTTTTGATTGCCCAAATATTGAATACCCCTGTTTTTGCGCAATATTTCTTCTCCACAGTCCTCTCACTTTCAATACTTAGGTATATTTGCACAAAAACGACATCTTCATAATATTATTTTTTTTGCCAGTTTAAGGGATGCTTAAACTTAATTACTAACCCATTGCACTTTCAAAACTATGTTGTAGGTGGAACCGTGTATATATTATAATACCTACTGTGTTTTTGGATTGGAGAAATCAATATACTCGTACTTACCTACTTTATACATAACCATGGGTCGAGAATTGTTATTCCTGAAGGCTTTTCTAAACATGTTTAACCGATCATACATACATGGGGCGACCACATTTTTTTTTAAATTCTGGTGTAATTCAACAGAATATTTAAATTTCAACAAGAATCAATCCATTCCTTGGTACCTGTATATAGTTGAACAAAAGCCGTATTTTCTCACCTACTGTGAGAAAATTGACAAACGTGTAACATTGGATTTATGTCGGGGGCTCGCAGCAGACAGTACCTACCTATCTAAGGGTCGGTATCAATCATAACATTTGTGATGGGGCTCGATTTAGTCGAAAACTTTCTGCTTATCCTATCTGATATTTGTTCCGTTACGCTGTCAGCTTCTCACGAAACTTTGTCAATAAACATTTTGTTCCGCGAAGAAGTCGTATTTTGTTTCGTTTGCGCATAAACGTTTTTTTATGTAGATTTACATTAGGTGTGATTGGGTTTCAGTCGTTTAAGGACTCTCGTGTGGTTTAACAATTTTTTTTTTACTTTCTCTCTATTTTTAGCTTGCTATAGTTTATGTTAAATGTTAAAATGTCTGTTATTAAAAGTACAGTGATCAGCAAAGTGTATGCACAGCGAAGCAATGTGACTTTTCAGAGATCATAATTACGTCTGTATTATAATTTGTGAATTATTATTATTATTAAGTGAATTATTAAAATAATAATCTTATTTTAATAATTCACTTTAATATTAATTAACATACAGCTCTCAGCTTCACCGATGATAATTTGCAGCAATTGCTTGTGACTTCGAAACTTTAATTAGCTTGGTTAACACTTAACAGAATTACCAAGTTTGTCAAAGTTTGAACCAATGATGTAATAAATAGAATGTTTTAAGTATCACCAATTTAGTCGAACATAAGCACAGGTATTATTTTTGTAAGATACAGAACTAGTGACCAACATCGGCTACACCATGAGAGTACTGAAAGCAGCAAAACATATCCAATAAAGTATCTTCGAACAGTACACGTCCCATCGTTCCCCTTTATGTAATAAAAACATATTGTGTCTTTGTATGACATATTTTTCGTATATTTCTGTACACTAAAACGTCGTTCGAACAATTCCTTTTTATCACTTCAGATATTCTAAGCAAGTGTTCGTAAATACATCATGTTATTATATTATACATCCTTTTGGACAATATTTTAAGACGCTTTTATCTTGAAGAAATCTCTGACGGTGAATATTTTATTTTCCACCGGGCTGCGCTATCACGACTGTTTTCCCAAAGGATATTAGATTTCTTTCATACGACAACCGAGACGTAGGTGGTGGATAACTTTGCCTGTGTTTGCTTTTTCCCGACGACTACACTGACCAGAGTAAAGGAAAATATTCTCCACGAAGATAAACTGCGTCGTCTCCAATTAAGCCAAGGAAAATGCTTTTAGGACCTACGAGTACCTACGTAATGTAGCGGTGTTAATTTTCTTAGCAATTTATTAAATAAATATTTATATTTTTGTCACAGAAATACGTATGTTAAAACATAATATAATGTAACCGTCCAGAACAGTAAGTATTAACTCGGCAGTTTTTAAAATAAAGTTTCTAAAATAAAATAAATTTCCTGGCGAGAGCCGAACGTGCACGAGCGACGCGGAAATGAAAATCGTATAAAAAGTAAGGGTTACGCTATGTTAGCATTTCACGCCGGTTTGTGAATGAGGGAAACATGATACGTGTTAGTTGTTTTATTCCACGCCGAGTTGCTCGCTCGAAGACGGAAATTAAAAGTAGCCATCGTGGTTTCACACTGTACAATGCATGGAATGGCCCCGTTTTAAATTACGTCTACCACGTAAGGTCTGCTACATGTATTTAAAGTGATACATAGCCACCGAACATCCCTATTTTCAATTATATACGTCCCTATCCACTTAACCCAGTTTCAGTTGACTTTTGGGGAGTGAGTTTGATCAATCTACATAAACTTTGCTAAAATGTTGTTCGAAGTTGTTGCTAAGATAATAATTCACGCAAAATTCGCTGTGACATCTCGATAAGTACGCAATAAATACACTCGATAAACATGCCTACGTAAAAAATATTAAACAAACAGGGAGCAGGCTAAAGGTAAAAGTCAGAAAGTTGTCGTGGAGGTACTTAATTCTGTTTTGTTAACGATATAAACAGCGCACACGATCGTGTACTGCCGCCGTAAATTGCTTTAAGGGGACTACATGACCTAAACGCAAATTTATAATGCCTAAAAATATATGATGCCCTGCAGTAACCAAAATCAGAAAAATATGTTAGATAGTGTGTTGAAAACATAATACAATTAACTTGATATGATAGAAAAAATCCGAAGATACCTCTAAAAAATTTTTTTAACGACTAAAAACCTACTAATATACATGCAAACATTCAGATTTTTTGTCAGATTATTCTACAAGCAACATACTAACGTAATAGTGTTTTAATTTTTTAGTCCAATGAATAGATTTTTGTAAATCCATAATTGCTTCATATTTTGCAATAAATTACCAGCGTTGTGTCAGCGCGTCTCTTTCTTTTCTATGCAATCCGACAGTGACTGCGCCTTAGCTCTTGTAAGCCCCTTAAGAATGGAGCAAAATGTGCTTGTACACAGAAAACATTTTTCCTAATAGTGGGTAAAAAAAAAAACCTATATAGAAGAAGTGGGCAGTTGGGGTCAGAAAGGACAAAGAACATAACATGGATTACGTGTAAGTAGATAAACCAAAGAAATAGGCTAGCAAAAAAGTACATAACGTAAAAGTACCTAGTTACAAAAAAGTCGTAGGTATAGTATTATTATGAATTTTGACATAAATACGTAGGTTTACACAGGTATTACAAAACTAACAGCTAGCATTGTACGCTACACGGTTGAAACGGCTCCGACAACAGAGAAAACTGTGTTTAATCAGAATATTTTATAGCCTCTGCTAAAGAACGGTTTTCGCAATATACACTAACAAGTACTTATATTTCGTTTAAAATCTTACTTTAGCAAAGCACTGGCATTTTGAGACTAATGAAACAAAAAACAGAAGAAAATTTATTCCGGCTCTTTTCTCTCTCTGCGGGAAAATAGGTCGCTTTTGTATATCTTCGCTGTGTCAGGTGGTAAGACTAGTAGCTGACATTGCTTTGCTGTATTAGTTATTAAAGCCTACAGCTGTAGGCATAATTGTGTTTGCGTGTCGGCCGTGCTCACCCTTGTGGAACAAAGTTTAAGGGATTACAATTTATATTGCTAGTGTGTTTGATTCTAAGCAAGGTTCGAATGGGGTCACACTATCTTTAGGTTCAATGTTACTAAAATTTTAAGAATGTAATATATAATATAAAATATTAATCAAGGTTTCTTGCCCTTATTTAGACTACCTAATCACTCACCAACATACCAAACAAAAACTCAGTCAAAGTGATTGAGTGATTACGGATTCCATCAAACTTATGTACAACAATAACAAAGCAAATAGATGCGATGATTTAGATACAAATATACGCCTATATAATACTTAGGTACCTATAATATAATATATATAATATCCAATAAGTATTTAAATCCAGTAACAAATCTGTGGTTGCTTACAAAAAATCATAACGCTTTTGAATGAAATGCTTAAGTCCCAGTAGGTACAACTCCATATTACGAGGAATATCCATTCAAATACGTTCAGACAAATTACGGTCTTGTGACTAAGTTAATAGGTTCCTTTGTGACCCTGTGACCTATTTGGGGTAGGGAACCAAAAGGCGCATGGTCAGCTTTTATTTTGATTAACTTTGACTTTTCAGGTAGTTACCAAATAAAATACCTACCTAAGGAGGCTTGTTCGTGCTAAAACTTTTTATCCCTACAATTGTGTATAGTCAGATATATTTCAAGAAAATAAAGGAAATGTTTCATTGAAAAGCGAACAGAGTATTACAAATTCAATTTAATTTACATACATTATATAGACAATGTCTTCATTTCGTGCGATGCTGCATACAAATGTTGCTGGTTTGTTTATTGTTTTTTTTTTACTCTGGCTTGACTGACAAAAAGTTCTGGTAGCTTTTATCAGCAGGAGTTAAATGGAAACTTTTAATTTAAAACGCACTTTTCAAATCATTTTATTGGAACACCTCCCCCCCCCCCCTTGGGCTTTGTTTTCAGTTTCACTACAAAGTAACAGTTTAGGAGAAGTCCCTGTTGACAGTGCTGTGCTCCTGCGCAGAGATTTCTCACAATATAAATTTTCAATAAAAAATTGTTCCTTTGCATGGAATTAGAAATACTTGGAAACGTGGTTTATATTGATAATAGTTAATCGACTTTTCAATATCCGTAAAACAAATAGTCAATTTAATCTCTTATTATTTATTTAATTTAATCTCGATATGAATATATTTGTTTCGATAGGCATGAATCAACGATCACAATTACTTCTAGCTTCTAAATGGTCTTGATTTCAAGTTCTCGAGTCATCATCGTTATGTTTTTTTTTTATCTGTACCCTATTCCAATTCTATTAGGTTCTCTTTATACCGAAATAAATATTTTTCCCTGACACGTAACTAAATATTAACTTAGCTGGAACTTTCTGAACTAAAGTAAATAAGAGGAGCAAGTAAAAGCGTTTTCAAAGAAATAACTTTTATAGTGGCTGTGTAATACTATTATCGTGAGCGCGTAAGAGCAATTGCCTTATATTAGCTTAAGTATAGTCCGATTTTTTTTTTTATATTTACCAAAATAATGGCCTCTTAGACTACTTCCGGAAAAAATCTCTGCACTTTATCGGACAGATAATTTTAAACAATTTCTGTTCCATTTTTTATTCATCTTGTCTATTCGGAGAATATGAAGCAGTTCTATTTTAGAAATGGCTTTAACAGTTTTGTTCATGTAAAAAAAAAATGATCTCAAAGAATATTGCCTGTGGTTAGCTTGTTCGGAATTGGTGACAGATGTATCAGATGAAAAAGCGATAGAAAACGTGACTTTTAAACGTTTATCGGTATCTTCGAAACATCTCTGCTTTCTTAGCAAAAACGAAAGTGTGTAAGAATATGTCCATTGAATTCTGTGAACTGAGAATTACAAAGACATAAATGAAAATGGCTTGGAAAAGTTATGTTGGGTATTTACTACACAGAAAAGTACTTAATTTCATAATTGGCAATTCCATCAGCCGACCACTTGTGTCCAATTGCTCTTGACTGTCTACTCTACAAAGTAAGCTTTTGTCTGTGTGTACAAGACAATTAAAAAAGTCCACGTGAGCCCTCGACCTCCTGTGATTCTCTTTTGTATTTAATTTTCACTTATGCCAAGAAACTTTGCCATGTATACGAACTTATTAGCAACGTGAAACCAAACATGTTCTGATTTCCCAGAAGAAAAGTCGCAGGACACTTTAATTGTTGTTTTGTTGTTAGACATAATTGAATTCTAAGACTAGGTTTACATGGAGGGCAGTTTTGTTGAGATTTTATAAACGGTTTTTTAAAATAAACCAACATAAAATAATTCATAATGTATACGTAGGTACACGGTCGTAGAAAGTCAGTTGTAGATAGTAAGTAGATATGTACACATATTTTTAGTATAAAGTACTTTACAAAAGTTTACAGCCTCCGTAGCTATCGTCCCCGCTCAAATGAGGGTCATCTCGTTACTTCCCGTTAAAGTTACAGAAGGATATATAATAATATCCGTATGGGAGAATTCATGAATAAGCCCATTATCCGCGGACGTGAGTAGACGTTGTGTTGGAGTCACGTGTGGGCGAGATGACGGCTGTGGACGACGCCGCCATTGTTCAGGGATTGGCGTTGTGATACTGACGCTTATGGCCGCCTGACCTGAGCCCCTAATGACAAAACGTTGCGGTGCGACGGCCACACGATTAGCTTAACCGCTTGGACAAATCTGCTTCTATTGTTTGTCTTCCTAATAAATAATCTCACCCACACAGTTTCAGGTAACTGATATTCCCCCTATGTAAGGTAATTTTAAGTCAAAGGAGCTACAGAAAATCTTTTTTTTCTTGTCCGATAGTTACGTATTAAATAAATAATTTTGCTACCCTGTAGCAAATAACTAAGATATACAGCAAGTATGTTTAAAAAACTATCCTAGTCGAAAGAAAACGCCTTGAGACGTTTCATCGATATTGAACATAGACAAAAAACTGAGTCGGCGGTATCGATAGTAACTTACAGACGGTAAACTTAAGCTTGATGCTCATGTCCATAAGTTGACGTCTGGGGGATATTACAACTTTCATCTGTCTATCACTCTCCCCTCCCGATATGTTTATTTGTGACGAAAACAATACAATACCTGTTTATTTCTTAAGCCAAATATTATTATATATATTCGTTGAAAGATATCTTTTATTTGTTACCTTCCTTTAAAGCAAAGTTTAATAAATCAGAAGGATATCAATGTTACTATTTTGTTACGGTTACTTAGGTATACTTCCTGATTTTGTGCAATTAAATTAGCAAGCATGTTTACTGAATATTTTGGACATGATTTCATCACATCTCAAAAATAGGTCAATTATAAACCCTCACCCCCATGTGTGTAACGTAACAATTTAATTATTCATGTTTATGACTAAGCGATACTGCGCTTAGTCATAAACATGAATAATTAAATTGCAATCATTGAGGTCCAAAATATACCTAAACTATTACATATTGGCAGCACACTCTGATAATATTACCGCCCGAGCCTGCTGTATCCACGGCTGGATAGACGATCGACCTCAATTCATGGAATCCTAGTGTGGACGGATGACTGTGAAATAAATGTAAACCGAAAATTGAAAGGTAATTTCACAATCCCGGGAATATTAATTTCCGATTATAAAAAGGCAATCAATGTATTTCTAGGTATTTCATGAATATGTAAAGGTTTAAGCTATTTGTTATGGTGTACATTAATGAGAATTCTATCTAAGTAGGTGTCACTGTGAAATATAAAGGGATAGGTAGGTTCATATTTTGCGGTGATTAAATCTTTGTGTGTTAGTGCAAACCAAGCTTGCAAAGTGTTAATACATATATCAATTATCTGGAAAAGTGTCCAGTTATTCAAGAGGCCGACTCAGTCAAGACAAAACGTCTTTTGTTTCAAGCTGACTCTTTTGTAATGACTACAGTACCTGAGTACCAGTTACCCGGACTGGTAACGTAAGTTGCACTTTCATCGAGTGATCTATGCTCCAATAAATACGCTTTTAAGGACCCTCTTTTGAACCCTTCCTTTCCAAATGATCGTATTAAGGCTATTTTATAAAATCTTAAACGGGACGTGTCCTGAACATAACTATACTTACTAACTTTGTACCTACCATATCCGACGAATAAATGTTTTTTATGAAGTGATAATTACTTTTTCCTCCGTCATATAGTCTAACCAACCATGTCATACTCCGGCCGCCCGCCATTGTTTTCAATCCCAAGCCGTCCTAAATCCTAATACGTGATTGGTGCAAATGATGCAAACCATATCGTCGGCATCTGCGTCCAATTCGATAATCTTGGTCGACGTGTTCGTAATAATAGCGGTCAGTTCACTCCTGTTACTGCTGATATCGAGTATGCGGTTACGGGCTTGGCAGATATTGTAGGCGGTGGTACAGTTTTGCTAATTTCCGGGGAATCACCGCTCAAAGACTTTTCTTATTTACTTTGATATAAGTTGCAGTGGGCTCCGGTAAGCTGTTCTTAATAATTGATTTTCGTTAAAAACATGGGTACTTTATAAAGATAATAATTTTAGAATCGAGCTCTATTTCTGCTCTCTTTTCCAATATTTAGTAGTGTATGAGTAAATATTTATGGAGCTTCGGTTAATCGAAGTCGACAGTATATAATGTCTTCATGTTTTAAGTACCTTTTACCATTTAGCGGTAGGTAAGTACCTAATGTTTATGCTGTGACCTTTATAAACGTCTTCAAAAGATAAGGTTACAATGATTACGCAAGTTGCTAAAAAAAAAAAAGCATCCGAAGCAAAATAAAGTCAATAATTAGATACGCATGTAGCTTTATCTCAACATTGATCTAGATATTCACTAGATTCCATAATTCGTATTACTACGTTTCCATCTGTTTAACTAGTAGTCAAGAATCTGTTTATTTGCCAATTTTGAATCAGAACATAGAAATTGCAAGAATGGTTAATTCATATTTTCAACGTCTCTGTTAATTAATACTTAATTGTCAGTATTTACAAACAACGTGATACTTTAAGTAATTTAATAAGTCAATACTCATGACATGAATGTTATCAGTTAAATTGGTGGCCCTCATAGGAGTGAAAACCATGACATAAGAGCGAACGGAATATACATATGTATCTATGTGCATAGTTTAACGACCCAGCCACTTTACATGATTGATTAGATCCCTGATTGATAATATTAGCTGATTTACGAAAAAACATTTTCATTTTCAAGCAATAAAAAGTTACAAAGTGAGGATGGTTACACAGCATGTTATGCGTGAGATAATTAGGGCCTTGAACTTTATAATTTCATCTCATAATTCTGGCTATGACTCCAACAGCTTACATAATAATATCACACGTTATACATCACATACAGAACCAACGAAATGTAGGTAATTACCTCGACAAAAGACTCGTGAGGATTATGGCCACGAAGGAGGATTGAATAAATATCGAAAGAAATACAATTCCTTTTATACGGGTGATTTATGGGATCTGATTTGAAATACATAAGGAGGGAGACAGAGGGGTGCCTAGCCTGGGTAGCTAGGGAGGTGTGAACACGGCACTTGCTACATTATATACCCATTATCACCAGTTACAAATGATTCTAACTGAGCTATGTATTTGAAAAAACTAGGTCGCAGCCTGAGGCGTTGATGCAATTCACGTATATTTAAATTCCAAATGCGGCGCGCAAGTGCAAGCAAGAGATGCGTCCACACTGCACCCTCGGCTGTCTTCGATGTAGGTCAGTCTGGTGGGAATGCACATCAGAGTCGTTTGACTGAGTGTTTACACAGGGGATTCGGCGGCGTGGGACACAGGAGACGAATGTAACACTTACGACGTCGATGAGTTGACTGAGTTTGAGTTTGATGCAGACTCGGAGCACGTCAGTGGTGTTGACGACGGGCCGGACGAGTTTGTTGTAGTTGGAGAGGAGGTCGTCGTAGAGGCGCTTGGCGTCGGGGTTGCCGGCGGTGGCGGCGCGGAGCAGGCAGGTGGCCGCCAGCCACCACACGAGCGCGGCCATCAGCTCGGCGGCATCGTTACGTAAAGCTCGGGTACAGGGGCGGGTGGCCCGGGCGCGGCGCGTCGCTGACTGCCGCCCTGCGCGCCCCGAGGTTCCCCCGCGCGCCCCCTAACTGTCCTAGCTTATAATATTATACGCAGAACTGACACTGCTTTCCAGATTCTTGTAAAATCAGAATGAGAACGGTTTGTCTTGTAACATCTGCTAAACAAATTAAACTGATGCGATTTATTTTTTGTAAGCCTATGTTGTGTCCCACTGCTGGGCAAATGCCTCCCTCTTTTTCTTTTTCTTCCATACCTCTCTTTTTTGTGCGATCTCTGGCCATATTGGCGGTTGGCCCCGCAAACATGATTAAATCGTTACACCACCTTCGCCGCGGATTACCTCGACGGCAATGATCAGTAGGTAAGTAACGATCTTTGCCGATCTCTCCGGGTGCATTCGTGCAACGTGGCCAGCCCACTCCTACTTCAGCCTGCTTGTTTTTTCTGCAACATCCGCTACTTCTGTTATGGAGCGAAAGGTGGTGTTTCTATGGTGTATTTATGTTTAAACAAGTAAAATTGTTAGTTAATTATGATTAAAATCTGCTAAACATATTGAAAGACCATATTAGGCACTATTACAAAATAAGCTACGCACCATGTTCACTAATCAATTCTAAATTCATTGAAAAACAAAAACTTATGGTATTTCTTTTGTGGCTGTAAAATACCTATGCTTGTTACTGTATCATCTATTGACCTCTCTGATTTTTTATCTTCTAGCTGCCCCGACAGACGTCCCGTCCCAATAAATACAAAAATCCCATAAAAAAGCACTTTCATTTTGTCCGAATTTACAATTTTTCTGGGCAACCTTTCCAATTTATTTTTCCCTAAAAATTTATTCAGTTGTTTCCTAAATATGAATTAAAAACAATACCCAAATCTGTTTAGCCGTTCTCGAGTGATGCGCTTACCAACGAACAGCATTTAATAACCCCCCCTCTGCCTAACCCTTCGGGGAATACAGGCGCGGTGTTATTGTATGTTAGGTAGCATTTAATTTTTATTATACACAGCTTTCGCGTGCGGCTTTGCCCGTGTGGATGTCGGAAAATATCCCATTTATTTATACATTGTTTTCATATAACTCTATTGGTTTACGCGGCACACGCCAGTTACGCTCTCAGTTGGCATGATTTTTTCCGACATCTTCAACAATCATCGTCATATTTCAGCCAATTTACACAAAACCCTAATGAATACACTTAAATCTTCCTCATGAATCACTTCGTCCATTGCTTAAAACCGTATAAAAGTCCGTTTGCCGGTTTTTGAGTTTATCGCGTTCACACAGACAGACCAACGCGGCGGGGTAGTTTTATAATATGTAGTTATGTAGACAGATGCTATTTCAAGTATACATCAAAAAGCTTTTGTATGGCAATGTAAAGATCGCTCGAGTGTCCCGGGGGGCGCGTGATGCCGCGTGTCTGTCTAGTCTGTGTCCGCTACCCGCAGCCTCCCTCTACGAGTATAAATACGCGAGTCGATAGCGCATCGCATTCATCTGACCGGTGTTCCCAACGCTTACAACACAAACCTTTTACCACTTAAGTAACAAACTACTTCGGATAATGCGAGTTCAGTTAATGCACTGTCCACAAACTTATCACATTCCACAAAGTTCGCTCCATACTCCCTAGTTTACGGGGACTGTAACTAAGTCCGGTATACAGTATTCATGACTTAACAAGGCTAAGATCGAGTTTACAATCGATAGTTTGCGCCTTTATTCTGAAATATACAAATAAAGGCCGAATATTTGCATAGTCGGGATTAATAAGCCGAACGTTCAGCTGCATGTAAACAGCCTAATTTACGATGCCTATTGCCTTGAAATTTAATTATATAGCGACCGGAATTTCCATGGAGCAATATAAATATGATATTTATGAGGAGTGTGCGGGGTAATGGTATTACGACGCGTTATGACAAACGTGTAATTCGCCACATAAATTATGAGACGTAGCCGCGTGCTTTCGAAGCCACCGGCGCGGCGCGGTGTGCCAACATCAAATACTTTATAATAATAATAAACACGCCCACGAAAACTTTTTAAATTGCTATGAAAAGTAATTAAGAGAAGCTTTATTTCTTTTGATTAAAATGTTCTCTCATCTTCATCGAATTGAATCTATCGTAAATAATGCTTAACAATAAACCTCTTTTCAACTCCGCAGTCTTCAAAAGAACCGCAGGAAACTAATTAGAAAGGAATTCAATAAAGTCGGCTTTATCTAATGAAACGAACCATGCGATATGAGGGTAATGAAAATTCTTAAAAATAAATTAATTGCAGTTTGAAAAGGGTAAAAGGACTTCCATGTGCATAGCGCTAATACGACTAATTTAGTAATGTCGTTTGATTTTCTTTTCACACTTGCAGTTTGGTTTCATTTTATTTTGTTTGATTGTGATTTTATTCAAGAGTTTTTTTATATATAAAAAGTATTAATCGAAAATGTAGATTTTCAGAGAATTTAGTAATTAAAAGTTGTTTAATCTTACAGTTTCTTAAGTATTTAAGATACATTAAGATGGATACATACAGACTGTAAAAAGACCTTTAATTACGCAATTTGTACATCAAACTAAATCACTTTGTGCAAACATATTACTGCGAAAAGACTATTATTTTTTGGTGTGAAAATTCGCTGTTTACGGTAGTGTGTAATGTAACGCATGCAAAAAAATATGCTTATGCAAGCAACGGTACAGAGATCTTGGGAGTATTTAAGGTTAAGTTTGAAAACTTAACCTTAAATACTTTAAAAACTTATTTCATGAAAATACGTCAAAAAAAATGGGTATAACGTAAAGTTTAATAGAAAACTTACTAGATTACTAGTATAAATACCAATGACTGAGTTAAAGATTTTACGTCGATAACTAAGACAACAGACATTAAAGCATCAAAACTAGTAAGTTACAAACGTCAGTCATAATCTTGAGTTTTTGCGGAAAGTAAAAAGGGTCGTGAGATTCTCGTATCCTTCAGATCCATCGCCTCCGAAGCATAAATCAAAATTACATGAAAAACATCTTAGATTCATAACCGCGATCTCTCCCTCGCTAGAGAAAAGTTTTCACTCCGTTTGATATATTATACATTGTGTATACAAAAATAAATGGATAAGTAGATGACATCAATACGTTTGAACAGTAACGTGGAAATTTTGTTGAAGAATCTCTGGGTTTTTGTGACTCATATCTTGTTAGGCACTTCATCACATTGTTTTGCGTTTGAACCATGAAAATATATCTACTATTATTGGACGTTTCAAGTAGATAATTAGCTGACATATTATTAACGGCACACATTACCTCATAAACGCCCAAAATATCATCATAGAAAGGAAAAAAAAATGAGGAAAAACCTTTGTAGGAACCAAAACGACTTAATTAAATGGCATTTTCTGATATTTATCAACATTTCATAAAGAAATAAGCGTAGCCCATCAAATAATTTTGAGTTCATTATTTAAATTTTATTCCGCGTTTGGAGCCCTTTACAAGGCCCGTGAGATGGGAAAGGAAATGACTGAAGTAACAATAGCGCCAGTTGTCTATACAATATTTTGCAACAGTTCAGATATTTTTTGCGCGCAATAATGAAAAATCAGGCGTGATAAGACCAGAGCAGGTGCAGCTTCTTATTCTGTTGTTTTATAAATCATACACCACTCGTAAAATAATCCATGTTATTGTTACAGCTATTTAGGAACTTCAGAATAACTGCAGTGTTAATATATCTTTCTCATATTTACTGTCTATTATTTGTATTTGTGATCACAAATAGAGCAAGTGAGCGATAATCCCCAAAACACGGAAAAGGTCACATAACCATATTTGATCGACAAGGATCAAATTCACCTCTCTGTATTGGATTTTCGCTAAACTATTGGCGTTAATTTTTCCATCATACCCATGATTGTACGATTGGGAGCGCTTACTCTCGTGACAATCAGGGTGGCTAAGCCAAAAGTATTTGATAAGAGGGTAGGAGCTAAGGGGTTTTGAGGGCCCCTTAAAGAGTCAAAGCGTTTTCCCCACTCGTGTACCTATACACATACGGTATAAAAATGTTATGGAGTGTTCAAGATCTCGCTAGCAAAAACGTTTTAGGAAAATTGCATTGTTGGAAACCTAAAGGACTATCAGCTTTGATCGTATGAAGCAAATATTTATAAAGCGTTCTTTTAAATTTATCTTTTGGTTTAGTCTCTGACCTATTGCAATTTGTTTTTGTGAGCCTTCCTGATGGCACAAGTTAAGGACTTTCATGTCAAGGTCGGCCAAGCGACGCCATCCATGTCTGTTTTCGGGTGCCTCTCGCTTCGTTTTCCGTCTTGCATAGTACAAGGGAAAGTATGTATACTTATCAGGTTTTCTGAGAGCATGACCAATCCAACGCCAGCTGTAAGAAATAAAAAGTAAATTATGTTTTAACAATGATGCACGTGCACCGTAGTATCTTTGTGTCTTTTATTGTTTTTTTTTTCTATACGAAAGTAATGCGCAGATTAGGTAGGTACTACTGTTTATTGACATTGCTTTATTCACAAATAAACGTGGTCTATGTTGTTGTAATTACCTACAGTTGCTTGATTGCTTGGGTGATTTATCAAATAAAAATGACATTGCACTTGTATTTGTTTGTACGACAATACACACTATAATACTAGGTACAAGTAGTTATATAGAAATCAACATGATATTGTAATGCCATAAGAAAAAACAATAGTAACAAAATGAGAGCAAATATTATGTGCTATGTTGTGTGTTTATTGAGTGCTCGAGGAAAAGTAAACAACAATATTATATCATACAATCACACGTAGACGTACAGTAGGCACCTACTTACCTTCGTATCAAATAGATTAAAAACCGGCCAAGTGCTAGTCGGACTCGCGCACGAAGGGTTACCATTATCTATAAAAACGGCAAAAAAATCACGTTTGGTGTATGGGAGCCCCTTATATATTTATTCTATTCTATTTTTTAGTATTTGTTGATATAGCGGCAACAGAAATACATTATCTGTGAAAATTTCAACTGTCTAACTATCACGGTTCATGAGATACAGCCTGGTGACAGACGGACAGACAGACAGACGGACGGACAGCGGAGTCTTAGTAATAGGGTCCCGTTTTACCTTTTAGGTACGGAACCCTAAAAACGATATCGTTTCAGTTTATATCATTTTTATCTTGTAATATTTTAATAGCATCTAGTTGTTTATTTTCGCTAGTACCTATACTTCTGAGAATATCTTCGAATCGAACGGGTTTTCATGAGTATACCAGTAGATCTATGATTTAAAAGACTAGACTAATCTTCTACAGTGGTTCTATTCTCAGTTCTAAACTAGGTCGCGTCAACATTTTAGTAGCCGTATCTAATCCCAGCATTTTATTTCAGGAGATATTTTCATAAAATTTTCATGGGATATGATTTTCCGATGTTTTCGTATCATTTGCATTAGAATCTACTTAACATGTTTTTTTTTATATATTATTTTTATAACAATCCGCACCAAATAGATTACAGTAAACAAGCTAACACTAAAATATATATACTATGTACAAGTATATACATAATTTAAAAAAAGGGAAGTGCTCACACGGCATCTAAAAAATCGACCGCATCGCTGTCAAAGGGATAAGTGCCCAAAAGGCTGGCAGCATTGCCACGTTGGATGGCAATAAATAATATTTAATATTATTATTAAATATTTATTTAATATTTTTATTTGGGCTAAAAATAGGTCAGCCCTCTGGTCACGTGAAGAGTCGACCAATCGCTTGGCGATGTCTTGAAATATTGAAATTCTAATATTTATTGTACCAGATGCAAAGAAAAAGTTACTTCATTTCAATAATCAAACAAAGACCCATAAGTACACTTTTAAACTCAAGTTAAAACAGTCATATTTGTTATTCTAACGCGGTTCCTAAGTAACCCCAAGGGATCAGACTGGTCAAAAACAAACGCTTATAAATTCTAGGTGGAATAAAAAAAGTGGACTTTCACCAATGTGTTTTGGGCATGTAGTACAACTCTACTGCTCCAAAGAGAAGGGAACCGCAAATTAATAATGAATGATAAATATATAAGGGCTTAAATGGCGAGAGGAACAAAGATTTTCAACTCGAGATACTTCTGACATTCCGTTGACACTTCACATTCATGCATTGTTTTATTTTAAACTCTTATTTAACGTTGTTTTAATATTTTATGAGCGAACCTGAAACCTTAAATGAGGTGATTGTTCTTTTGATGGTTTATAACATACAAAACATCACGCCTGTAATCCCCGATCGGTTAGGCAGAAGCGTACCTATAGTACACCCACATGTTGCCATTTTATTTAATGGTTTATTTTGGGCTTATAACTACATGGGTAAGTTACACATACTCACGTGATGTACGGTTAACACCAAAGGCAACCGTTACAGTTTAAAAAAAAAATACCTACCAAAGGATCCACTTACTGTTCTGTAATCAGGAAATTATTATATTACTGTTAAAAAATCTATTATCATAAATAGCAAGTATGTTTCATGAAACGAACTCTATTGATTGTAGACACCTGACCTGTAACCGCAGACACGGCTGTCCATGCTCCATCCAATGACCAAGGTAACTCAATTGGATTATCCCTTTATATTTGTTCAATCATTTAAATTACTAATTCATTTGAAACTTTTGTAGTTAATTTAGTCTTTACATGATATAAACTGTGTTAGACCGTTTCTGTTAAATATCACCTGCCACTGCCTTCCGAATAGATTGTAAACAACTGAATGGAGTTTGATGGGAATTATTGTCCAATTGATAATAATTACGTATTAGAACCAAAATTCGATTTGATTTGAACTTGAATACGTCAAAAGATAGCCTGCTATATCTGACGATTCCGTTTTTGGGTGTTTCAAAAAATATCCCGGTAGAAAATAAGTGCCTTCATGTAATCGATATTCCGGACAGGGAAGGATAGATAGTACCGCAATTCCGATAACATATTTGGATCCCCGTTTCGAACAACAACTAGCAGTTATACAATTTTACTTTGTTTTCACACATTTTTTCCAAACGTTCTCATTGCTGTATTTCTACTACGTTTTTTTAATGCGGGAAACTCGTAACAAGTAAAATTCAAGCAAGTTAACGTTAGAATTTAACTTTTAGGAAATATAAAATGAATTAGGTTGGGTTTAATTTTGAACCACAGTGGGAAAAAATACAGGAAAAGTTAGTCGTTGGCGAACTGTTCACGAGGACTCGCTCCTTTAACTACTTTCAAATCAAAATATTAATATATAATAAATTTAATAAATAATAAAAAATAAATAATAACAATAATAATAATAATATAATAATTTAATAATATTTATATTAATATAGCATAATATTTTGATTTGAAAGTAGTTGAATGGGGGAATAACAATCGCGTAATATTAATTACGCCATACCACACTGCCAATAGGTAAACTATGCAATAATTTCTCATCTTCAAATCATACTTTCACAGTGCTTGCACACCTTACAGCGAATTAAATAATCACATTATTACTAACTACATAGGCATTAACACTTCAGGAAAACTCATGGGACTACTGCTGTCCATTAAACTCCTATTATGTACTCAGAGTCACCATTTACGAGCCTCAGGAGACAAGAGATGATGTGGTGTTCTATTCATAACTCAGACAATGTCGACACCGCGCACCGGCATGAAACTGCTAATTCAATTAATGCCATGGACAGAGCCGGCAATCACTAACTATCAAAACTTATTTGATATATCGTCTACCCGAAACTATAATTTAATTATAATCTATAGACAAAGTGTTTTCATTGTTTTATAGATCAAATGAGTACCTCCTAGTGAAAACCAATAGATTTTACAAAAATATTACTTAAATTATACGTTTGAAAGTCAGCTCCTTGAGTCCCGAGGTCGCGATATCGAGCGAGACACAATAGATAATCATTGTGTCGCATTACGCGGGATTCAAGAGATTAATAGCCCGAAAGTCTGACAACCAGTCTTACCAAAGGGTATTATTACCCAGTAACTGGACTGTGGAGGTCAGATAGGCAGTCGGTTCATGAAAAATTCTGGTTTCAAGTAGATTCTGGTATTCAGCTGCATCCGGTTAGACTGCTAGCTGACCCCAACATAGTTGGGTCAGGGCAGGCAGATGATGACGAGTCAGTAAATACAAAGTAAAATTCCTTTCACGATTGTTTTAGGTATAGCTCCATAAATGTATTCAGAGAATTATATTCAAGGGTTGTTTGAGGGTACTTCCATGAAATTCAGTTTCTATGAAATACAATTTATACAAATGAATAAACAGAATTATAATACATTATGTAGGTACAGGTATATAAAAAATAATTTAAAATATTTAAGTACATTTGCAGATAAAATAATACTTATGTAAGCGAAATGTTACTAGACTAACTTATTCGCGACCTCCTGACTGATTATATAACAATTTAATGATCTCCTAAAACGGGGCTGCCTCTCTCCTACCCTTTTGCTGTGCCCTACGGGGTCCATAATGATCTCAATTATATTAGTTACCACCTAAGTACACATATGGTAAAGCAATAAAAATATTGAGTCAGTTATTTCTCTTTTCAGTCTAGAAAAGAAGCACTGAAAAACAATATGCGTTCATAACGGAGCTACTAAAACTCAAGTTTTCCTGTCCTTTTGACTCAATCGTTGTTCGGCAAGAAAAGCGGGATATGACATGCTGTAACATTTTTAGAATCAGATGAAAATTGTTGTTCCCATTCAGAGAGAGTACAACATCAACCGCGTAAAGGCTCGCTTTATGGCTTGTATGGCTTTTATTTTAGCTGGCACCGGACGGTACAAAAGTTGACTTTTTGATATTTCTATTAGGACAAGTAGGAGTGTAAAAGAGATTTCACAGCGTTATCAAAAAGACTTAGCTAATCCGATACAAGAAAAATCTAGAAGCCTAAAATAACTTCCAAGTATCTTGTGTGGAATCCTCATTCTCATTGGTTTATACCTAACTAGTAACCCACCCCTGCCTTGCATGCTTTTTATGATTTGACAAAACATGAATAATTCTTTATTGTATGTACTTAAGTTTAATATTATACGCATAAACCTTCCGGAAAAAAACGCAAGCATTTTTTAACGAAATGACAGTAAAAAGTGCTTACTGCAGCTAATTAAAAGCCCCGACTGTGGTTTAGAAGAATAACGCGGTCACACTGGCAAACACGAAAAGCGACTTGAATTTATAATATGAAGATAACGTAGATATAGTTTACAACATGCAACTGTAGCAAATTATCGCGTAAATTTCTAAATGATAGATAAAAAAAACAAACAAAAAAAAATTGACACGCACAGGAAATCCAAACAAAAAGAAAAAAGTAGCATCTTTTCCATCTCTCAATATATTAGTCCCTTATTAGAATAAGGGATTAATATATTGATATATGGAGCGTCCCTCTCAGCACGTACTAATAACAACTTAATACGATTAGGAATTAATTGACAATTAATTAAATTATAAGGTTTCCCTTTGATTAATTCCAATAATTCAGCATTATTAATAAGGAATCACGACTTAAAACTGACGGCGACCGGAAATCTGGAAATGGAGCTTTAACTATGTCGTGTGAACCTACCCTGACATCAAGCAATGGACAAAATTGTCAAACTAGAAACTTTTTTTTTTTTAATACGTGGCTTTTGGCTACTTTGTATGTGTGTGTTTGTATGCATCTTTTTTCATGTTGCGCGTTTTTTTGGTGCGGAACAAACAGTTTTTCTGTCTTTTTCTTCTATGTGATTCCGTAGTTTCTTTAACAAGTCCTTACTACTCGTACTGCAATAATAAAGAACAAGAAAACTTATTCCGCTTTCCACAAAGCATGCGGTTTACAAACAGCATAATAATTAATCAAAGCATTCATACTAAAATATATATTGTGTTATATGTATTGTGATTTTGCTTTCAAAGTTCTAGCTTCTTCTTCTCCCAATGAATCTGCAGAATTTCTTTTCATCGAGGTTTGTGTCAAAGGAGCTAAAACCGTCCTTGGTGTCGTCTATTGCCCCCCTTCCATTGACTACTTCACTGAATTCGAATCGGTTCTTGAATCTTTGGGTTCGGAGTATGCACATCACATTATTATGGGGGATCTTAACACCAACCTTCTTGCCCACAACTCCCCTCGGTCCTGTAAACTCCTGCACCTTATCGAGTCAGCCAGTCTGCATGTATTGCCTCTCCAACCCACTCATCATAATATAGCAGGTGATGATACTTGGCTTGACCTGATCCTCATCTCTAATCCTTCCCTGGTTTCCTCACATGGTCAACATGTTGCTCCTGGCTTTTCCCGTCATGACCTTATTTTCCTATCCTATGTCCTTAAACCCCCTAAACCTAAACCCACGTTCCAGTACAGGCGTGCCTTTGCACGGATGAATAGCGAGAGGCTTCAACAAGATGCAGCCAATATTGACTGGTCACCCCTGGAAGCAGCTGCTTCAGTTGACGAAAAAGTTAGTTTTTTTAACAATGTTGTGGTCAAGTTATATGATGCCCATGCTCCTGTCAAGAGAATAAAGTTGAAGCATCCGCCTGCCCCGTGGATGAACACGGGAGTCCGGATGGCAATGCGACGGAGAGACCGCGCGTTTCGGAAATTTAAAAAGGATCGTTCGGAGGATAATTGGATCTTCTTTAAGGCTGCTAGGAATCGGTGTAATCAGATGATACGCAACGCTAAACGCCGCCACGTCCTAAGTAATATCACTTCTTCTTCTCCTGCCGATATTTGGAAGTTTCTTGGAACTTTAGGCATCGGCAAATCGCGACATTCAGACCTCCCCAACACAATTGGTTTGGACGATCTTAATCGCCATTTCTCCACTGTTCCAATTATAGATAATCTAACCAAATGCCAAACACTCGACTTCCTTGCTGGTCTGACTCGTCCCAATATCTACCCCTTTTTCTTCACCCCAGTAGACCCGGGAGAGATCAAAAAGATTATCCTATCCATTAAATCCAAAGCCGTGGGCTGCGATAATATCAGCCGCCATATGATCGTGACGGCTCTTGATCAATTCCTCCCTGCAATCTCCCACATCATAAACTTTTCCCTTTACACCGGTGTTTTCCCGTCCCTGTGGCGTAAAGCCCTTGTTCGACCCCTGCCTAAAATATCCAATCCCTCTCTTCCTAGTCACTTTCGCCCAATTTCCATCCTTCCCTTTCTATCTAAGGTGCTCGAGGCCAGTGTTCACAAACAATTCTCCCACTTTATTCACCACAACTCCCTCATCAGTCCTTTCCAATCCGGTTTCAGGCCCGGGCACAGTACTATTTCAGCTCTTCTTAAAGTGACTGACGATATAAGGCGGGGTATGGAAGACACTAAAGTTACAGTCTTAGTGTTAATTGATTTTTCCAATGCCTTTAATACCGTCAGTCACGAAGTCCTTTTGTCCATCCTTTCCTATCTTATGGTCTCTCCGGAGGTACTGGAATGGTTTTCCTCTTATCTTCGGGGACGTCAGCAGTCTGTTTATGCCGGAGACTCTTCGTCGAATTGGTATGATCTTGCAGCTGGCGTCCCTCAAGGCGGTATATTATCTCCTCTTTTATTCTCCATTTTTATTAATCTCATTACCACCGAGCTTCGGACTGCGTATCATCTTTATGCTGACGATTTGCAGCTTTACTGCCGGGCAAGTGTTGACAACGTATCCGATGCGATTGAGGAGCTAAACCGGGATTTAGATGTCGTTAAAAACTGGTCTGATCGATTTGGCGTGGCGGTTAACCCCACCAAGTGTCAGTCTATCATAGTAGGGAGCTCCTACAGTATGAGGAAGCTGAATGGCTTAACTGTGCCGCCTGTAATCTTCGACAACTCAGTCATCCCGTTTAGCTCCGAAGTTAAGAATCTTGGTCTACATGTCGACTCTTGTCTTGACTGGCGAAAGCAGGTCACGACTGTAAGTCAAAAAGTCACCGGAACGTTGCGGTCGCTCTATCGATTGAAAAACCTTCTCCCGTCACACATAAAGGCAATGCTTGTACAGTCTCTAATATTTCCCATAATTGACTATGGTGATGTGTGTTACTATGACCTGAATGCAGATCTCCTCAATAAACTTGACCGCCTTCTCAATAATTGCATTCGATTTGTTTTCAATCTTCGTAAGTATGACCATGTGTCTGCGCACAGACTGCTTTTAAAATGGTTACCCATTCGTCAGCGCAGAGAGTTGAGGGCACTGTCCACGTTGTTCTCCATTCTCGATAAACCCACTTCTCCGTCTTACCTGACTTCCCAAATTCAATATTTATGCTCTGCTCATAGTAAAAATCTTCGTTCCACCAACAATCGTCTTCTACGATGTCCTTCTCACCGTTCTGGCTTCATTCATTCTTCTTTCTTTGTCCAGGTGGTTTTTCTTTGGAATGCGCTCCCTCTAAACATCAAGATGGCAACCAGTCGGTTATCTTTTAAAGTGAAGGCACGTGAGTATATCCGCCAGAAGTTGGCCGAATCATTTCAGCGTTGATTTGCTGGATTTGTTTTCTCCTCTACCGATCGCTATTTCTCATGACAAAGTTTATTTTGTTTATATGTATGTATGTATGTATTAGTATTTATGTATTAATATTTATTCTTGTATTTTATAGTTATTGCCAAGCTATCTATCCTGCATATTGCACCTGCCATGTTTAGTCTCTGCATCACCCTAAGGTTGACTGGTAGAAAATGCCTCAGGCATTAAGTCCGCCTTTGTACAGTATTTTTTTACTTGTGCATAAAGTTTTAATAAATAAATAAATAATATTGTCACATAACAATGTCCCTCATGGCCAATTGTTTCAACAATCTGCGAAGAGCTAATTATCCCCAACAGATGAAAGATAATGACATACAATCCATGCATATTTATAACCCGTACAAGGCACCTTCTATGTCCTAGTTTCGCGGTAACGGTAAAGCGGGACTTAAACTAGTTACGACTTCACGAGTTCATATACGTATAATGAAACTTTAGGCACCGAACATTTAATTGGGTAATACCCATTTAGTGGAACTAGTTCGGTCCCAGTTATGGGTCCATATGCCATCCATGACAAAAGAATGGCTGTTGGGCTTTACAATAATTACTTTGCTAGGAAAGGTCGTGTAAAGTCGCCCGTAAACATTTTTCCTCATTAATTGTCAGCAAGTCAGCTTTATCTGGAAATCCTCAGTCAGTAAATTACTTACCTTTTGTTTAAAAATTTACACCGTCTTCGGATTTACGTTCTGGGATTAGTTAGTGGTCGTAAGATACAGTTAGAATTTATTTAGCAAGTTAAAATAAAGCTCAAAGAAAATTGTCGGTATTATTTCTACCAAATTACAGTTTAGCGTCTACAACAACGGTTTCTGCTGAGTTTCTTCACTCAAATTATTCAGTTTATTCCCGGGCGGCGCGATCTTTTTTCCCCGGTCGGCGCCTTTAAGCTTTTAGTCCATCGCTCATTGCCTGAATTTCAAATATTCTCAATTGCTTATTTAATAAAAAAAAGAATTGCCGAGAAAAATAATTAATTGTGATGCAAAACTAATTGCTTGTCGAGTCCTCGCACAGACATCGCAAGAAAAAGAGGCTATAAAGGAATATCGGAATCTGAGCGCTTGATAACAAACAACTTTCCACAGAATTAAGTTATTCGATTATTTAGCTGCAATGCACGAAGTAATAACATTCGCAAATTACTATCGAAGTGGTCTTTTGTTTACTCAATAATTGTTTTTACTTGGAACAGTGCAGGACGTTACTGTGCTCTGTGTTTTTTTATTAAAAGGCCGTTAATGTATTTCGAATTACCAATTACGTTTTTGTCCACATACCGGGTATTCTTTTACTACATTAAATTAAAAGTCTGTTTTTTTGTTAAATGGGTTATTACAGCGCTTGTTGATGGGATTATTAGATTATATTATTACTGGATTATTAATCGTGGCGTTCTCTAGTTTCTGCCTACCCCCATGGGAAGAAGGCGTGAGTTTATGTATGTATGCAGATTATGTAGCGATGTTCTCTGGGTTTTAAGATAACTTTTAATTTAACTATTGCTTTGAAATTTGTCCAAATCTCGCTTTACTACCATTCCATGTTGGTTTATGTGAAATAAAATATTTTGATTTGATTTGATTTGAATGTCTTGGATCAGAGAGGTCAAATTGGTACCTATATGCTTGCAGTTACACATCCTTATTGACATCTACAATCTACATGCCAAAAAGATCTTATAAACTTGACGAGTAAACGCCTGTTCCCTGCAAGGGCAAATTAATATTCAAATTGGTATATTAAAAGGCACTTATTCCGTTGCGTTTTATTTCCTCGTTTACGTGCAGTTAACGGTTCTATCAGGGCGGCATTAAATATGTATACCTAATCACCTCATCCAGTCCCTTCCACCCTGAGTGCGGCATCATCAGCAAAACTGAACTTCATTATTTGTTAAAGTGCTGTAATAACGTCAAAGGGAACGAGTTTTCATTAGTCTGGCGTCCCGACACCGTCACCCATTAAGATACGGACTGTACCAGTAACCACTGACAAAAGACATTGAATTTTTATGTGACTTCACAATTTCAGATGATTTTATCTTTCCGCATCGACCCAAAGTTTCGGGAATATATGCCCTCAGTGAGTTTTATGCTTACAGTTACTTTTCCGGCTGAATCACTCCTTTTGTTAGGAAAGTATTTCAGTAACTCATTCAGAGGAATTATTCGAACAAAACTTTATACGATAAAAATAATCTATAGAGCAAAAAAGTGCTGGTGGTCACTTTTCCATGTAACTAATATGTCAAAACTTAAACAAATCCCTTTGCAGTACAATAACAGTACAAAACTCAGATTAGACTGCCCCATTTCTTCTTTTTTTGAGAAGAGAAATATGCGATAGAGCTGTTTTCAAATTCAAGACATAAGTTTTTTATTTAATTCGCCTATATATGGGCAAGCAGCGCTTTTACGATATAGCACTTGGTCGAACGATTATAAATATGCTGTCCATGTACCAACAGAAGTACCGCTATTTATTGCTCTAAAACCCTCATCCGTCTTTCAGTAGCATTGAAGGTTTGCTTGCTACACAAGAAAATGGACATTATTTTATAAATTCTTCATCCAAACAGATAGATCAGCACCTCGTTTATATGTCCTACTTTCTAGCCACTGCGAAGTGCGGGTTTATATCGAATGGATTCCTATTTGTGAAAAGAAATCAATGAGAGAAACTGCACTGGAAGAAGGAAATTCTACACTTTTAAGCGTGCATTGATTTATTTGGTCAAATTAAGAGCTGTTAACAATATGTTGTATAACAATAGCCACTACAAAAGTGCGTAGATGAGTCTTTATATGTAAGATTATAAAGAGGTCAAAATACTACGCAAATAATTACCTACCCATTCTGAAACAAAAGTTTTATTATTTATATAATACCTGCAGTGTTTAGAACAATACCTCCGGATCCCCTTTTGTCCCGAACTGGGCAAATAAAACGAAAAACAGTACGAAGTCATATTTATGTTGCCTGTGCCTGATAACGATTGGGGGAAAAAAAAAACTGGCTACTAAACTCAAATATATTTCATCGTTGTTCTGCAAAGGCCGCATCCCGTAGTCCGGAATGACGTGGCATTCGAATGATGAGTCACTCGTTTTTCACCGCAGCTCCATTGATACTTTCCTGTTCATGAATATTATTCAGCTTTAATTTAGGAACAAAACCAGAAAATACATTTCGCCTGTCATCTCCTCCTAGTTATAAGCGTAGGCTGGAAAACTAATTGTTTTTGCACATTTTGAAACTTGCTGAGACATTACAAATAATCACCGATGAACGTCAAATACTTGTAGATAAGGTACCCTTGTACCTTGGATAATCACCAAGTTTGGCAAAGTTGGCAATCGCTATTTCTGCCCTCTGTTTATCACCACGAATAGATTGCTTCTTCTACGACTTGGCTTAGAAGAAGCAATCTAATCATTTTTCTATCTATACCTACTTATACGTATCTATACATTTAATAAAATAGTAACGAAGTCAAAACTATACATTGTTTTTTTTTTAAGTAATTGCTACGAGGTGATGCCGAAAATATATTTTTGAGAATTTTTGTTCGTTTGTCTGCTTACCTGGATGTATGTTCCGGATTGGCGCAAAGACGACTGAATATGTTTTTGGATGAAATTTGACACACAGATAGTTTATAACCTGGATTAACACATAGGGCACTTTTAATCTCGGTAGTACGTTCCCGTTGGATATTTTTCGACCTCCACGCGGTTGAAGCCACGGGCAAAAACTAGTCTTTATATATCTTGGTATATTATGTAATGCGAATGTGTAATAATATAGTATTGTATTACGCTATCTATGTGTGTATTTATTGAAAGTAGGATTTATATTTGGACACTAAATATTTCATTTCATTATCATTTTTAGAAAATAAAACCGGTTATCGGTTTTATATTCATTGTTTGACTCGTAATTCATCTGGCTTCATCCATTGATTTATATTATATCATGTTCTCTTTGATTTACTGGAATAAGGAATATACACGAGCCTATAACGATCCATAATTATTATTAAGAAACCGGCCAGTTGGGAGTCGGCCTCGCACACGAGGGGTTCCGTACCACAATGCAAAAAAACGCAACAAAACATTGCAAAAAAACGTTTAATTCTTAACTGTATTGTATTTTAATTGTTTATTGTTATAGCGGCAATAGAAATACACACTCTGTGAAAATTTAAACTGTCTACCTATTACGGTTCATGAGATACAGCCCGCTGACAGACAGACGGATGGACAGATGGACTGACGGACAGCGGAAGCTTAGTAATAGCGTTCCGTTGGCACCCTTTGGGTACGGAACCTTAAAAAGTAACAAGCATACCCAAACTTGTCAGTGACATAATTGTCTCGACGGCTCCAAAGTTGGGCGATGGCGGTGGGAGACTTATCAGCAATGTCACTAAGACGCACGGCAGAGAAGAGCCAAGTTATTTAATATGACATTGTTTTGAAATATCTACTTTACCCCTAGTGATCTTAGTTCACGTGTTCGATTTGACATTAAACTGAAACATAACTTGGTTATGGGTTTCATTTTATGTAGATAGTCAGCCTTTTTATAGTATTTGAACAAAACTTGTAAATAAGGCTAGTTCAATATCGAAAAAGATGGCAAGGAGCACTAGAATGAACTCACGTCACTCAAGATTCAAGAGTTTTTGGGCCTTTAAGTAGCGGCCTTTTGGCACTAAGACTACCTTTATGAACTGTATTACTCCCTTTGTTCGTATGTTATAAAGTGTGAAATAATCAAGCATGTATCTGCCTAGTGTTTTCCTAACTACGTTAGGGTCGGCTTAGAGTCTAACCGGTTGCAGCTGAATACCAGTCAAAAAAACAGGCTAAGTGCAAGTCCGAATCGCACGTAAAGGGTTCCGTACCACCGTACAATATTTAACACTATAAAGAAAACTTAAACGCCAAAAAACACGTTTCTTGTGGGCAAGCTTTATTTTTAACTTAATTTTATTTTTATTGTTTGTTAAAGTAGTATATACTCTGTGAAAAATTCAAGTGTCTACATAGTACGGTTCAAATATGTGACCCTGTGACAGTCGGACGGACAGCGCAGCCTTAGTGATAGAGTCCCGTTGGCACCCTTTGGATACGGAACCCTAAAAACAATATAAGCAGAACTAATTGGTAGGTAAAAAAATTGTACATTATATCACGTCATTAGTTTATCATACATCAGCCTGATTCTGAGTCACTAAGAGGAAAATCGGAAGTTAGGGTGTTATCTACTGACAATAATTGTCAGTACCACCCTAACTTCAGATTTTAATAATACTTAATAATTAAAAAAGTCCGTACCAAAATTAAGCTCAGTGTTAAAATTTCCTGCCATTCCGAGTCCTTTATGGCACTCGCGGTCACGAGACTAAAATTAATTCAATAATGTGTGTTAACATCCAGTAATCCCTTAGTTAATTCATTTTGAGGAATTCGTAATAATTGCATAAGGACGTATGATAATTTAAGGGGATATCATTTATTATCTCGCAGTCCCTTTTTAATTTCATTCCCTTATGTCAGTAAAATAAAGGAGAGTCAGTAATCTTCTTCTATAAATATGTCGGAAATACGTTAAATCAATTGTTTGACTTGACTAATCCGGCCGCCCGTGCCACCAGGTGGCGCTGGACAGAGTCTATAACGCTCAAGCTTGACCAGAGCAAAACAGAGTTTGTTGTTGGCGGTTAAGCAGTGAACACATTTAGAAACTGTCGCGTTCCGTATAGTTGTGTCGTGTACAGTACAGTGTGATTAATTTGATCGTACATTATAATTTGATTTGAACTGCAAACGGTTTTTTCTATTGCACAATAACCAACATTACCCATAGTACGCCCACAGTAGTTAAAATATGGCTGATAATAACGAGGGAGACATACCTTCTCCGTCATATATAAAAGGAAACCGTGACTGATTGACTGATCTATCAACACATAGCTCAAACCACTGAACGGATTGGGCTGAAATTTGGCACACAGATAGTTATTATGATGTAGGCATCCACTAAGAAGGGGTTTTGTTTCTATGAAAACTCTTATTCTTTGACTAAATTAACTTGAAACTTGGCACGAATAAATATCTAAGTAAATTATACAGATTGTCATTTTTTATTTTTCTAAACTACGCCCTAAAGGGGGGGATTGGGAGGTGTCAAAATTTGTATGGATAAATTTTAACGCGCGAGCCGATTAACTCGAAACTCAGTACTTAAACTTAAAATAAAAAATAAAGAATAATATGTATCAGGGTTTTTCGAAAATCGTCCCTTGAAGGGGTTTTTACACTATGGTTATTACATTTTTAAGGGGATGATTTTACTGCGTGGTTTGATTAACTCAAAAACTGGTATGAATAATCTTCAGTTTAAGTTATGGAAACATCACAAACGATTTTTTTATATTCCACCCCCGTGGTGGGGAAAAGAGGGGATCAGTTTATATGAAAAATCTTATTCTTTTCGTTACTAAACTTGAAACTTGGCAATATTTGCGTAAATAATAATAATTAGCACTGTTAGTTTTTTAAAACAGTACCTCACAGAGGATTTAGTTAGAGGGTGTAAAATTTAGTAAGTAAAGGCGCTGTCGGATAAAGTCAAAACACGGTACCTACTAATATTTAAAACAACAAATAAAAAAGTACGTAATTCGGGGTTTTTCAAAAATCAACTCCTAGCGGTGTGGAAAAGGGTAATAAAGTTTGGATTTTACTGCTTGCTTCAATTAACTCGAAAATGTGTATGTGTAAATGAAACGTACCAAACGCTTTTTTTTTTAACAAGCCCCGTCATGGTGAAAAAGGAGGACACTGTTTATTTGAAAAATCTTATCCCACTGATCTATTAACTTAAAAATTGGCCAGAATACTTATTTATCTAAATCTATACTAATAGTTTTTTTTTTGTTTTTTTGTAAGAACGCGTTAATCTGTGGAACTGCCAGTTGAATTTGAAGAATTCGTTTTGCATTTGATAGCCCAATTCTTGAGGAAGGTTATAGGCTATTTAATATCACGCTACGATCCTTAGGAGCCGAGCAAAGGGAAATAAGGCAGAAAGAACGCTAAGTGAAAATAAAGTAATAGCTCGGGCGGGCGATGCCATGCGATGGGGTGGGTCGGGGGAACAAGAAATTTGACGTGGAAGAAGTCGCGAGCAGAAGCTAGTCTTCATATAAAATGTATCTATTGTATTATCCAGTTTCGAGTTGACTTACACATTCAAGGGAAAACAAATGGAGATAGAAACTTTCCCTCATTCGCATAGTCATGGTCTTTATGTGGCCTTAAGGGCCTCTCTAGTTTAATGTACCCTAACAAACTCTGTAAAATTGACATCAGCTGTTACTAACTGGGGCATATCGTTGTTAATTCTAATCTGACGCACGTAAATCAGCTAAAGCGGTCGAGTTTTTTTAAAGTTCGAAACGCGCTAATCCATAATAAGCTACACTGAAAAACACCCTTCCTTCCTACAAGCATATAAGTACTATAAACAGTTATAATAATTAATTTTAGAATACAATAAAGGTAAACATGAGAGTTAATACATATTAATGACAATGACGGATACTTAGTCGTTATTATCACAACGTTCAGTAGATGGATTGGTGATCACAGTAAATCGCTATTAGAGCTGAGAAGGCGTTCGATCCGTGTGTTCCCGAGTAGATTCCGCCCATTCGCTGCTTCTCTTTCTAAATAATGGCTGTCTTTCGCAGCCAACGCGCCGTATAACATTATATTGAATGTCCAAGAACTTTAACTTCAATGAAAATAAATTACAAGTTACGCGCCATTGCTTATTCAAACTATGTTTGTTTCGAAACGTAAACTGTGACTTCTAAACTATCGTTGTTAACGGTTTATTTGATAACGACCCACTCAGATGTAACCGAGATATTGTATCTTTACGACCGTCGGAAATCCCAACTAATGTTATGTTTATGTGTACCTACACAGCTAGGTATATGTCTGAAAGGTTGGTAAGTGCTCATGACCCTCCCTTAACTTTGAATGGAAAAGTACCAAGGGTTTTCGTTAGACTGCCTGAGTTGGGAAAATGTATTAGTACCTACCATTTATCCGAGTTTGAAAACAAAGGTGTAATAAACAACAAAAATTAAGTTCACATCACTAAATGTTGGATTACTGGAGATGATGACTATGGTAGTATTTTAGCGGTAGTTAATGACAATATTGCCTAAATTGCAGTACTATCTCTATGAATATAAATAACACATAAAACTTTATTACTTGCATAGCTTGTATAGCTACTCATTACTTTAAAGTCAGTAAAGGCATTTTAATAGCTTTCAGTGTCCTCGCGCCACAACAGCAATATAAAAGCAATATGCGAATGTTCGCGCGCGATAAATCTTTAATGTCTGTTGCTTTTTACACACTTTGCAGATTTTTTGAGTAAACATTTTAAGAGGAATTTAGTGTTTTATTCATACGATAAATCATAGTAAGGCCTCACCAATAAACTGGGCGCAATCTCGCTGAGCAAATCTCGAGGGCACTTCACTCGTTTTTGTCAAATCAAGAGCAATGTCCTTTCCATTTTACGCTCGACACATTCATGGCATTTTTCATCTTTGTTCTTTTGTTGAAAGTGACAACTCCACCGATGAAGTTATAAAAGACACTGTTGTTTTATGTGTTCATCAAATTGAAGATAGATTGTACAAAAACAGGGCTCATAAATATTCTGAATTTATTAATTGCTTCAATCCCAGTTGACCTTTACATGATTGTGGGATTTCGTCAATTTCGTAATGCTTGTTAAAACAACGACTAAAAATATCTTCAATATACAACATTTAAATAGAAACAGCGGTCTTTGAATAATTTCATAAACTTTTATATTAACATCACCTTCAATGGTTGACTGTCAAAGGAATTCTATCAGTTCAGTGGGAAAGCATTCTGCCGTGAACGCGGTATATGAAATTCCTAGCCTTTGAGAACTTCTGGAAGTCCTTAACAAAATTGTTTATCTGCAATCCTAGGTGTAACTTAAAGAAATTTTGTTTAAACTAGGTGAACAATTGAACATGTATTGTAATCTGTGTAGATTTAAGTTTCGAGACAACCGCTAAAATTCAGCACAATAGCAGAAACTAATGATTCCATATTGTAACTATTCGTATCAAACCCGTGTAGCAAACTTAATCCAAATCATAAACGTTGCACAAACTTTTATACCAACATAAGCCTTTCTTTAATACAAAAGGAGTCCCCTGAAATTCCCCCAGGTGTCATAAAAGCAAACTATGGCGCTACACTGAGGGAATGGGAAGTAGCAACCATCTGTCCCGACACACTGCCATGCTATCGCCGACTACCATGTCACTAGTATTGTCTTGTCTAACCCCTTGATATGCTTCAAAGAAGCGAAGGCCATAAAATTGAGATTGTTACAAACTACTGAAGGTTCTTTATTGCACATGGCTTCCAAATTGATGGCACTTTTTTCACCTGAAATAAAATTGCGCATTCTCCTTTCAAGAAAATTCTGTAACTTTTTCTACTATTACTTAAACATAGTGTAAGTTTCTTTTCTACAAATACCTACTCTATTTCCAGTTCTGAATTTCAAAATAACAACGCTGTTACTCATTGATCAAACTGTTTGGTTACGTATTATTGCCTACTAAACGGTAGGCATAAAAACGTTATTGCGTTACATTATGTCTCTGTTTAAAGGAGGATCCTCGTAAATTTTATTTTACTGCGCTGAAAATGCAGATGTCTCATTTCGAATTTCTAAGACAAATCGTACCAATTATGTCGTGTCGTGTCTTGTTATGTCTTTCTAAGATTTGAATGACTGAGTATTCATTACATTTATATTTGAAAAACAGCCGAAAAGAGATGGAAAGTAGAAAGGTCTTCGAATTTTTGGCTCTAGGACATGCTGGCTTCCTCACAATGTTCTTCTTCACCGTTTTGAGAGCAGTAGTGATAGATAGTTTCCACAAAGTAAAGTGCCTGCTTGGGTTCGAACACACAACCTGGAACTCGTAAGTCGCGGCCATTACTACTGAGCCACCACGGCTCACCATGCTCATCATTCATTTCAGATGAGATGTTATTTCTTTCTAATTTTTTTCGTAACAATCTACCAGGACCACGTATAATAATAATAATATTAATAATAATCTTTATTGAACTAAGGTATGAGTTACAAAAAACCTATGAAGCCACTGAAATCCAAACTAGGTAAAAACCTGTATGTCAGATTTCAGCACCTTCTCCCAATTCATTACATTATATTTTTAATACCAATTAAGAATTTTAATGAACATTGATAATTTTGAGCATGCAGAAATTACAATAGTACTTTAAGGTATTGAAAATGTACTATGAAAGTAGTGTGTGGATGTGGAGTGTGGGTGTATGTGTGGGAGTGTGAGGGTATGTTCACTTTACCAATTAAAATATTTTTCCGTTTCTTCGTAGTTACGAGCAAGAAGCCAGTTCTTAACCTTATACTTGCATTCATGAAGAGAGAGCGGATAAATGTTTAAGATTTTATTAATTTGATTGTAAATATGCGCAGAAAGAAAACGCCTTTGACATCTGGCTAATGCAGTACGAGTTCTTACGGAGTCAAATACGTTAGTAATAGTACGTTTGCCGCTTAATTTATCCGGATCATAATGAGTAGACACATGCAGTTTAATAATAACTTGATAAACAAAAAGCTGCCTCACAGTAAGAACCTGACACAGCTCATATAGCGTTCTAGTGGGGAATCTGTAGGGCTTAAATGTCATAGTTTTCAGCAAGGATCGCTGAGCTCTCTCCAGTTGTATGATATGCGTTTTGCATGCACCTCCCCATACTCCAATGCAGTATCCGATGACAGATTGAACAAGGGCATAGTAAACAGTACGGAGAAGTTCCAGGTTAGCTACATGCCTAAGATTTTTGAAAACCCATATTAATTTTCTGACACGTGACGAAATCATGTCCATATGTGGGTTCCAAGATATGTTCTCGTCTAGAAGTACTCCAAGATACTTAACTGTCGGAGTTTTATTTATATATGGACAAGGACATTGCTGATTTAACATCTCCCACGTGTGAAAACGAATCACCATGTTTTGCTGTTTCACGTGAGAATTCGTAAACTGAACCAATAGAGTCTTCGAAACGTTTAAAGTTAACAGATTTTGCTTCAGCCACATGTGCACCCTGCGCAATTCCGTTTCCGCAGTTTGTTGTACTTCATCCCAAGTTTCTCCCTTAAAAACTAAAGCGGTGTCATCGGCCATGTGTAAAAAAAAACCGTTTTGGAGTGACATTTGACTGAGGTCGTTTATGTATATAATAAATAAACTGGGACCAAGAATACTGCCCTGTGGGACGCCGCAGGTGACAGATGCATCTGAGCTAATATATTTATTTATTTTAACCTTTTGCCGACGACCCGAAAGAAAATCTTCGAAAATTTTAAGCACGTTCCCTCGTATACCGTATCTTTCTAACTTGTCCACAAGAATAGGGATCAAGACAGTATCAAATGCCTTCGCGAGGTCAATAAACACCCCTAGACACTTTTTTTTATCATCAAAATTTTGTGTTATATATTCTACCAAAGAACTGACAGCTCCATCTGTACTTTTCCCTGATCTGAAGCCGAACTGTGAATCGGAAAGTATATTATTATGCTCTAAAAAATTAATAAGTTGTTTATTCAAGACTTTTTCTAACACTTTAGAGAGCGCTGGAAGGACAGATATAGGTCTATAATTTGTAACACTGTCAGGCTCCCCACTCTTGTGGACAGGTGTTATGAGAGCTCTTTTAAAGACACTGGGGAAAACACCCTGCTCAACGTATAACTTAACAATCATAGTGAAGTGTGGAACTATAACGTGTTTTGACATTTTAAGAAATTCGTTTGAGATAGAGTTCCAGCCACTGGCACTGTCGGTCTTCAAGTTCATGATTAGAGATTCGATTTCAGCTTCATCAGGTATAAAAAACAACTCTCTTACCTCTGTACAGTAAACTAGTGTTGATGTTTGTAATCATATTTTATTAATTTACTAATAGAGTGCACAATGTAACCATTAAATGGGTTGTTGATAGTAAATTGATAGTTAGAGGGCAGATTATTAACGCTCTCGTCTACACAGCGGACGCCATTATAAACTATTCGGCGGATGATTCTCGTGTTTGGGTTTGACCACCAATCAATTTACCGCATAGTGTGGCGAAATAGAAGAAAGAAAACACATCTGCCACTTGTATAATAAGATCATAATTTCGTATAATTTTGATAAAAACTAAAAAATACACCGAAATACAAATATATAAAAAGTAAAAAAGGCAATCACATTTTAAAGAACCAAATCATAATCAAAAAACAACCGACTTCAAAAAAAACACTACAAAGTGAAAAATAACTTTAATTTCGGAAGTCGGTGTCTTTTATCTGTATTTTGTTTTTTGCCACCGACTTCCGAAATTAAAGATATTTTTCACTTCGTAGTTTTTTATTGAAGTCGGTTGTTTTTTTTTTTGTAAAAAAGTTTTTATTTTTCACTTTTTAGTGAGTCAGTTATTAATAGATCTAAGTTACAATAGCCTAATGTCAACTGCTCATCACCTTTTACAAAATATTCCTTTTCCCGACGCAGGGACGTTAATTGTTGAGGAGTTCTCCTCTTAAGAACCAAAACCACTGGAGCCGATGGTGAAGCCACCATCAGCTCCATTTCAACATATGCATTGTGACGATGACGAGCATAAATTGCCTAGCAACCATATTAAAAACGAATCGCAACCCGTGAAAGACTTATTATTGAGAACTTCCGGTGGCCACTTCTGGTCTTCATCACCAGTTCCACTTCACCGAATGGTGCTTTCCAAGAGCAAATGCACGAGTTACTATAAAAAATACCCAAATCGCTATACGTGTGCCTATAAAATTTGAGGATTTCCCTCGATTTCCATGGGATCCCCTCATCAAATTTTGACTTGGTGACAATGGGACCACCTCGAGAGCATATCCTTTCAAACAAAAAAAGAATCTTCAAAATCGGTCCACAATTGACAGAGAAATCGGTGAACATACATAAAAAAAAAATACATACAATGGAACATATAACCTCCTCCTTTTGGGAAGTCGGTTAAAAAGAGGAATTACACGAGAAAAACTTAGACTCACAAGATCGTTAATAAATTTTAGTCTTGTTTCTTTTCTTTATACGTCCTAAAGAGCTCGTTTGCAATCGGTATTCTCGGTAGAGTACCTATTGCAAACGAGCTCTATAGGACTTTTTAGCGTGCGTTAAATATAAGGTTTCTAGGAAATATATTGTTTGAGAGTCGGCGCTATGTTAAACCGTGGTCACGGTACGGTCTTGAATTAAGAAGAAACAGACTTCCTTTTAACGCGTAATAAAAAATATTATGACTAAATAAATTCGCAACAGTATAGTTTAGAATAATAAAAATATGAATATCTGGAACATCCACCAATCGTCGTGTGCCATCGAGACAGGGTCATGTGGTGTAGTAGTATAGTCTCGTTGCAGGTCGAGAGGTTGATTCTTTACGACGCACAGGCTAGAGATTTAGCCCGGGGGGTGTGGCCGAAATTCGGCTTGATCAACACGGTCAATACCTAAGACAAATAATAGGGGATGAGGACCGCGATACAAGCAGAATTTTTAATAATACGGAATATGAGAAACATACCGTTTTGTTCAAATTCTAATTATTTATTGCGAACTAACTGTAGGTACAGAATTTTGAGGATGTTTACAATAGGTAGGTTCTTAGAACTTAGTGGCCTGGTAAGGCATTGCAATTTATATACATACGCTATACCTATTTCAGATAAACAATTTCGATTATATTATATTTATTCATTATTTATACATTTTATATTGTGTCATTTTATTATTATAATTTATATCATTTATGTAAATATCACAATCATTTTAATATTATTTGTTATTTTTCTTCGAGCAATTTATTTACCGAGTAATATGTATTTTTAATCAGGAAGTCTTTTAGCGTGCTTTTAAAAATACCAATTGGATATAGGTTCTTAATGTCAATGGGTAAGTTATTATATATTTTTATGCCCATACAAAAATTCTATTGCTATGTACTGAAGTGTGGGATGTTTTATTGCGGAGTATATTTTTAAGTCTACTACTTGTTAATGTGTCATAGCTACTGATGTGTGATTTAACAAAAATTGAGGCCTCGTAGGTATAGAGCAGGGTGGGTTAATATCGTGAGGGTTAATATGTTGAATGTATGATTCCTATTGCTATAAGGCACTCGAAGAAAAGGGTACGTTTCAGTGAACGTTCATATGACAAAGAAATATAATATAATATTCAGGGAAAGAGGGTGAGGTTTCGATAATTTGAACGAATAAGAATGAATATGTACCTAGTTTACAACGGAATCAATAATAACCTCATTGGATAATCCGACTGATGACCGTTAATAAATCGTCATAATTATTAATATAGTTCACTCAAGGAATTTTGGCTTATATCTCTAATCAAATCTACCCATTCAGTTTTATAATAAAATCTGTAATGACATCCCTTTCCCTTGTAAGAAAATTGTGCATGTAAAACGCAAAACAATTAAATTAAAAAAAAAAAAAACTAGAACATAATCAGTTGCTGGTCAAGTAAAGCTTAAAACTGCAGGTTGAATATGTTTTGAACGAAGGAAGTATATTACAGAAAAAAATGCAGGTATATGTATAATACTGCAATAGATAGGTCCTGTATTAGCATGCCAGTGGCTGTTTATGTACAGTAACAGTTTGTAGCGGCATCTACAACGCCACATGCGAGCTACGCGTCACACTGCCGTCACGCAAAATCCTGCATCGCGCAAGCAGAGTTTACCGCGCAACTAGAATATATACAACGTCCAGACACCGAATATTGGACAGTTAACCACCAGATACGACACCCGTCTGGTCGGAGGATCCTCCCTTTTCTATGGACGTATAAGTGAACTTTACACCCTGTTCCTTATACCTCTATAAGTTAACTAAATATGTAATGATTTGACATGGTGGGAATGATGGGATAGTCAGACCATGGGTAACATTATCAGAATTTGGTTGATTCGATAGTATTTAATAATTCCCATGTATGTGAATAGGATTTACCAAGCTACTTTTAAGCCACATGGGTTTTATCGCCCTCCGTATATTTTCTGTATCATCGTCATATTTTAACCACGGTTTGAGCTAATACTTATTTTCGTGTACTGAGCTCGTGCCGACGCAAAAGGAAGCAAAATCGAAAATCATTGACCATCATAAGCAGCTCTACTGAACATGATCCGTTCCGCTCGAATCCCAACGATAATCAAAAGTCAATTTTTTCTATAAGTGTAAATATGTAAATATTTTCTACTTAGTTTATTCCTTCCCGTCGTTGTAACAACAAACAGAAGTATCGAGTCATTCGGATTATTTGTTTGCTCAAACCTTCCCGAGCCTCGATACGCATGCCTCAGGCGGCCGCTTGTATGACAGTGCTGAAAATAGACTGCAATATATCATCTTGTTTACAGTCACGGGAAAATGGCTTGAAATTCTGTTGGATCCGATCTAGGAGACTGGTGTTTATTAGTTTATGTTATCAACCTAGCCGTATCCTAAGTAGATTAAGTTTGCTTTCCAGTATAACCAAAAGTGACTCACTATCAATAATTTATATGGTTCGATCGCCACTGAACCTCTGTAACCCAATTATTAAAAAAATCCGATACTCTAAAGTGAGAACAGATGACCGATTTTTTTTCATCAGACTAACCGTAACAACTGGCAGTCATAAATATTTGTATGAGAACCGACCTGTAAAACCGACCGATGATTCATCGACCGGTTTAACTGTATCTCCGAAGTACGGACGGGTATCGATGGTTACCCTTCCATGATTTGTCTGTCACAAAACCAGCTTAACCTCGATGAATGAACAATCCACAAATACATTTGTTACCCAGAACCCTGTCCTGTCACGGATACAGACCTATTTCAGATTTCCAATTTATGTATACAATTCCAACATAATTTCGCTTTTGTTTCACGCTGCAGCCACACTTCCTGAGCTTGGATGGAGATTTGTGCTGTCGTAACTCGGGTATGACAAACGATGGTTATGTGACGAGTTCGTTGGTAACATATTGTGACTAACATTTCGTAAAGGGTAGCGGAGAATACTAATCGAGTTTTCAGTGTCTCTCAAACATGGCATCATTATCTTACCGTTATGCCAATTTATTTGGGGTTGTCGTGACATATCTCTTCCACATAACTAAAATGTTTTAGTTTTCAGACATACTAGAAATATCGTAAACTTCTGTTTGTACTAGAAGCAAAACATTTAATGCCAATAAAAACGAGTAACAATAAAAAAGGACGCGTTACTTTTTTATTTATTAGAAGATAAAAACTAATGCAGACTTTGAAATTCTAATAGCTTAATAGTTTTCATTACGACGATATAACGGCTGGAAGTTGTTACTCACAAGCGGTCCAGAAGGTTAGGCGTGCATCGGTCGGTCATCGTTTAAATATTAACCCTCACAGGTATCCGCTGTTATTGCGAACAGTACAACATCATGAATGGTATCAACCCCATGTTTTATTCATTCGTTCCGTTAAGGATTTGGTAAAATTGTTTTATTTACGCGTTCAAACTGTTTATTTACTCTTAATGTCGAGGTATTTGAGTAGACGGAATGAAATATGACTTTTAACTCTTTAACAATACAAGTAAACAACGTTAAAGTTAATGATTTAATTGAAGATCAACATTTCGTGTTTGTGAATCTTTTATTGTTATTTGTATATTATTTTTAAAGTATGCTATTTTCGGAGTGAACTCTTTTACTCGCGGCGGCTGTAGTCCACTGTGTTAAATGTAACTTCAAACAGCACAAAATAATGACGTGAAGGTTAAATCAATTAGTGCATAAATAAAAACTTATGCGATCTTAGGGAAAATGCTACCCTAATGACACCGAAACCGCTAAAACCACCCGCTACGGGCTACGAAAAACTTACGGTGTAATATTATGTGCTACGGCGTAGCCGATGTAGCCGCCTAGATCATCGGCAGGATGCTACGGCTTTAAGCAATATGTTTTTGATATAGAGCAATTCAAAAGTTTTTAAAATTGTATTGTATCGCTATGTATTTTTAACCGACTTCCAAAAAGGAGGAGGTTATACTGTTCGGCTGTATGTACTTTTTTTTTTTTTTAATTTAAGTATGTCACCGATTTCTCCGTCAATTGTGAACCGATTTTGAAAATATTTTTTTTGTTTGAAAGGGTATGCTCTCGAGGTGGTCCCATTGTCACCAAGTCAGAATCTAATGACGGGATCCCATGGAAAACGACGGATATCCTCAAGTTTTATAGGCACACCTATAACGATTTGGGTATTTTTTTATAGTAACTCATGCATTTGCTCTCGGAAAGCACCATTTGGTGAAGTGGAACTGATGATGAAGACCAGAGGTGGCCACCGGAACTACTCATTGTGGTTGCGTTTCGATTCCTTTAATATGGTTGCTAAGCAAGTTAACCTCATCACAATACATATGGTGAAATGGAGCTAATGGTGGCTTCTCCACCAGCTCCAGTTTTTCTAGTTTTTACCAGGAGAACTCCTCAACAATTAACGTCCCTGCATCGGGAAAAGCATTATTTTGTAAAAGGTGATGAGCAGTTCAAATTAGGCTATTGTAACTTAGATAAATTAATAACTGACCCACTAAAAAGTGAAAAATAAAAAAATAAAACCCAAAAAAAAAGTAACCGACTTCTAAAAAAACCACTACAAACTGAAAAATAACTTTAATTTCGGAAGTCGGTGGCAAAATACTAAAATACAGATCCAAAGACACCGACTTCCGAAATTAAAGTTATTTTTCAGTTTGTAGTGGTTTTTTTAGAAGTCGTTTTTTTTTTTTTTGTATAAAGTTTATAGTATTTTTTTTTGTTGATAAAACTGTGCATATTATTCGATCAGTCTGATAGCTTAAATACTATTGAAACATAATTACTATACGGATTAGGTTATTGGGTAACCAACTGGACACATTCGTGTAAGTAATAACTTCTTCCCCTTCATATTATCCTAATAGTTAGTTCTAACAACATAATTGGTGGCGTAATATTTGGTCAATTTTGATCCACTACCCAAAGGAAATAGCTCGTGAAAGTTTAGGCACCGAATCTCCGAATAAATTGAACAACAGGTTGTCAGAACGGCAACCTAGAAATGTTTATGATACCTGTCTAAACTAACTGACGACGGCAAATTCTACTAATTCCCTTAACCGGTTCCAGGCATTGCTGCACCGTGGTATATTTTGTTACTGCTTTGATAGAAATAATTGAATAGTAGAGATTAGTAAATCTATAACTACATATAATAAATTATAGTGGGTTTTCGTGTCTGTCTGTGTGATCGCGTTATTCTTCAAAACTACGCAATGGATTTTGATGCGGTTTTCACTATCATTTAGAAAATTTGTTTGTTAAAAACATTCATATTAAACTTACATTAAATTAAGAAATCTCAATGTCTTGTCAAGTAGAGAAAACCATGCGAAGCAGGGGCGGCTCGCTAGTGAACTATAAACCTTAATACAATAAAAATCGTTCACTTATGCTTTCCAATTTGGATAGAGCAATCAAATTAATGCAAGTAAACACAAAGTGAATCATTCAATATTGGCCAGACCTTTTATTTCTGCCGCTTTCAATCAAAGTTCATGCAAACAATACGTTTCAACCGAAATAATTTTGCAGTTGAACAGTACTATTGTCATTAAACGAATTAACAGAGGAAGATGATTCCATTGCTCTGGAATAGATTTTATTTTTTTTTATTTTGCTAATGTTGCCTACATCTGTTAACATAAGACAGTCACACCATATCATAATGTAAATTGTAAATACGTGATGAAAAATACAATACAGATACAATACAATATGATACTTGAAGTAACCGGTCGATGACAGTGAACTAAGCACCTATTCACTGAACTCTTTACTGATGTCACCAATAGACTGGAAAAATTTCAAGAGAAAGACAAAGGAAACTGAAAGTCACTACAAGCGGTAACGTTTAGACTCTGCCGTAGACTCATGAGCATGACGTCAAAGGGGCGACTCGGTTAAAGTACCTACGCATACCTCGACCAATCAACGTTGGGATACTGAGAAGTAAGTTATGCTCGTAATTTTTTATGCTCCTCCCTTTCATTACTTTTATCTTATTCTGAAGTTAATTAATCAAGGTTGTTTGTGTAAGGTTTGATTTTCCTTGGTAAACAATATTTGTTTCCGGGTTTGTTTTCCGGCAATGGCGTACTATGTGTGGGTCCTATCATAATATACCTAACAGAAGAAATTTCTGAAAGTGGTTTTTGCTTCTACTGGTTTAATTTCTTGCATTGCAGCTGCTCTCGTAGCAAAATTATTAAAGAGTTTACTATAAACAGAGCCGTACAACTCAGCAACATTTTTTTATTAAAAGCAGTCCCTTTTTTGGGTGATACTGACTAAAACCCACCCGTGTTCCTTCAGTTGCCGGTGCGCCAGGGCCACGGTAACTCTTTCGAATGATCCGCGACTTCGGCAAGCATCGGCCCTATCGGTCCCCGTCAATTATGCTGACATAGTATGCATTTTGGAGAATTGTAGTCAAAATTAAAAATAATAAAATAAGAATTATTTATTTATTTCAGACATAAGTTCATAGTCTTACACTCATGAATATATTTAAATTATACTCACGCCTCGTCCTCGAGATTAGTAATTTACACATGTAGTTACGCTAGTTGTCACCACTCATGCACTTAGTTGAGAAAAAAATTATTATATTTAACTTTTCTTTTTATATGGCAATTTAATTTGACATTTGACAAAAACTCTTTTTTTTTTATACTTGTGGGTACTTCGTCCAGTTCTGCTCTCAGACGATGTCACCAATCATTCGCATTCTAGTGCTCAACCACTCAACATCTATTTCGCGTCTTCGCACAGTTTGTTATAAAAAATGCCGAAACGTAAGAATTCTAGGTCTCGCGAAGAAGACATTAACCATTACAAAAATAAGATAAGAAAGTTAGAACGCAAAATTCGTGATAGACAAATTAGTGCTTCGCAAAGTGTATCAGACTTGGAGGAAGCTATTGTTCTACACGATGAAGATATTGGAGCAGGTATTTACCTACTTACTCAATTTAAAGTGATAACTATTTTCTTACCGTCCTGTTTACGTATCTACGTAATTAACTTACTTTAATGCAACCTGAACAGTCACTGGGGCTGTTTCAACGCATTTAAAATACGGTTGGCGTTCCTTCCGCTGGGGATTGTAACCTAACCTAATAATTATTATGACTATGACTAATCTACAAACAATAATTTTGTACCTACCGAGCTGAAATTTCAATGCTTTATAAAAAGATAAAAGATTATGATCGTAAAAATTAGTCATGGACTTATTTAAGTCCACTTTTTAATGTTTATATGTAAGTTATTCAACTTACGTTCACGACACCCCCGCACTGCGACCAGATGATTGGTTATTAGAATGGCCACCTGAAGATGAATCAGTTCAGGATTCGAACAAAATCTGTGAACCTCAGCCAGGCCCTAGTACTTCCGCGGATGTACCCCCCGAAGAGCCTATCGCTCATGATGTGAATATTCCTGATCTGGATACGGAAATTCTAGATATTTTAGGCGATGATCCTACTAACACTGACAAATACGGACCTGAAATACGCAACGAAGTTGCAAATCGTTTATTACACATTGCTAAAGACGGTCTGAATAAGGAAAATCGTAAAAAATTGATCTCAAAATATTTATTACCAGGTAATTGTATCCAACTAGATGCCCCTAAAATAAATCTAGAAATTAAGGCGGCAATTGCTGATACCGCGATTAAACGCGATAAAGGCATAGAAAACAAACAGAAACAAATGTCTAGTGCAATTGCTTGTTTGGCCGACATCATAAATTCCCAGATAAATTCAAAAACAATAACCAATGACGTGCTACAAAAATTAATAGATATAAGCAGAATTTTATGCGATTTACAACATGCAGATTCCATCACACGTAGAAATTTCATTTTATTTGCACTAAAAAATGACATGAAGGAACACCTTAAAAACACCAAGATAGACACGTATCTGTTCGGTGAAAATTTAGCAGAGACATTAAAATCAGCAAAGGCTGTAAATAAATCAGGAATCGAACTGAAAGCCGAATCTAGCAGCAAGACTGCGAATACCTATTATAAAGGACCAGCATCGAGAGCTTTAAACCGCAGGGCTCCCCCCCAGGCGCGCAGGCCGCCCGCGGGGCCGGCGCCAGCGCCGAGGAGCCGCGAGCCTGCGACGTCGCGCGCGCCTTATCCCCCGCCGCAGACACAGTACATGCCACCGCACGCGCACTCATCGAAGACGTCATCGCGGGGCCATCAGTCGACGTATCCCCGTCGCCGCTTCTAGACACAATTAAGTACGCAGGCCGCTTATCTAAATTTTATCAACAATGGACTGCAATTACGAAAGATCAGACTATACTATCTTGGATAAGAGGTTATAAAATACCATTTACATCACCCGTTGTACAACATACACTTCCTGCTAGACCAACTTACTCGGCTAATGAAAGACCGCATTATTTAGAAGCGATTAATAACCTACTCAAAGTAGGTGCAATATCAAAATGTTCCCCATGTGAAAACCAATTTGTCTCAAGTATTTTCTTGGTACCGAAACCAAATGGCAAGATGCGCTTTATTTTAAACCTAAAAAACCTTAATAAATTCGTTAAAACAGATCATTTTAAGTTAGAGGATCTAAGAACAGCATTAAAAATTGTAACGTATAATTGTCAAATGGCGTCAATTGACCTCAAAGACGCATACTTCTTAATTAAAATGCATAAAGAATCTCGAAAATACGTAAGATTCTATTTTGAGGGTAAATTATTCGAATTTAATGTTTTGCCATTTGGGTTAAGTACAGCCCCATACGTTTTCACAAAAATATGTAAACCTATAGCTAAATTATTGCGCTCCGCAGGCCTTCTGTCCACTGTTTATTTAGACGATTGGTTATTGTTTGGATATTCCCGTCTGGAATGCCTTACTAACATAGATCTAACTAAAAGATTATTAACTTCACTTGGTTTCATCATTAATGTAGAAAAAAGTGCACTTTTTCCTTCGACCAAATGCAGATTCCTAGGAATGATTATAGATTCACACGAGTTTCAGATTAGTTTGCCAACAGACAAAAGGTTACGAATAAAAGCGCAACTTGTAACGTTTTCAAAATTAAAGCGTTGTAAAATTAGGGCTTTTGCTCAGTTATTAGGCTTATTAGTTTCTTCTTGTCCAGCGATCGAATACGGATGGCTGCACACTAAAGAAATGGAAAGATGTAAATATCTAAACTTGAAAGGTCATGATGATTATAATAAATCTATGAATTTACCTGAATCACTATATCCTGACTTTGACTGGTGGCTAAATAAAATAGAACATTCTGTCCATCGCATAAAAGTTGATGTTTACCAAGTTGAGATATTTTCTGACGCCTCAACGACGGGGTGGGGGGCCGCCTGTGAAGGAAGGTCTGCGAGCGGGCAGTGGTCGAAAACCGAACGAAAACGACACATAAATTATTTAGAACTGCTTGCCGCATTTATTGCCTTAAAAGTTTTTGCTAAAAACCTTTTTAATTGCCAAATATTACTACGCGTTGACAATTCAACAGCAGTAGCATATATAAATAAAATGGGGGGTATACAATACCCTCATCTCACAAATATAACTCGTGATATTTGGAACTGGTGCGAAAGCAAAAAGCTTTTCGTCTTTGTCTCGTACATAAAATCTAGTGATAATATTATTGCAGATTACGAATCACGAAGAACTCATCCTGACATAGAATGGGAGCTGTCCGATTGGGCCTTTGATATTCTCACGCGCGCATTCGGTCATCCAAAAATTGACTTGTTTGCTAGTCGTATAAATAACAAATGTACCACATACATATACTGGCACCGAGACCCAGACGCATTTGTGATAGACTCGTTTACGGTTTCATGGGCAAATTATGATTTCTATGCATTTCCGCCATTTTCAGTCATACTTAAAACTCTTAGAAAAATAATAACAGACAAGGCACGGGGCATCATGGTCGTACCTTTTTGGCCAACACAGCCATGGTACCCCGTGTTTAGATCCCTCCTTATTTCGGAAACTGTTACATTTCCACCTAAAAGCCAGGCCTTACTGTCTCATTCCAGCTCCCGTCGGATACACGAGTCCATTAACCTGGTGGCAGGCATATTATCCGGGACGCATTTTCAAGGAGAAACATACCAGAATCATCACTTGGTATAATTTTAGCATCATTAGCACCTAATTCCATGAAACAATACGACGTTTACTTGAAGAAATGGTGGGACTTCTGTAAAATTAATTCGTTATATGTTTATGACGCTTCTGTACCCACAGTGCAGTATATCCTTTTTAACCCAACTCTTTAATGACGGTTGCCAATATGGTACACTCAATTCATGCAGATCGGCTCTTTCCCTAGTGCTGAGCCCGGTACTAATTAATGATCATATAATAAAAAGATTCCTCAAAGGGGTTTTTAGACTAAAGCCACCAAGACCTAAATATGAAGTTACCTGGGATACCAACCTAGTTTTGGATAAATTGAGTTCATGGCATCCTAATGAGGAATTAACCTTAGATAAAATTACAAATAAAACCATTACTTTACTGGCTCTGTCAACAGCTCACAGAGTCCAAACTCTCTCGAAGATAAAAGTTAGCAACGTTCAAAACCTTTCTCAGCGTATCGCAATTAAAATCTCCGATATTATAAAGACTTCTAGACCGGGATTTCAACAACCTATTATTCATTTACCTTTCTTTATTGATAAAAAATCCATATGCCCAGCCACTACATTACTGTGTTACATAGAACGCACCTCATTATTAAGAACATCTGACGATTTATTTGTTGGAATTAGGAAACCTCACAAACCGGTGGGAACGCAGACGCTTAGCCGCTGGATAAAGCAAACACTCAGTGAGTGTGGGGTCGACACGAACGTGTTCAGTGCACACAGCACGAGACATGCAGCATCATCGCGCGCGCACTCACTTGGCGTTAGCTTAGATACTATCCGTAAAACGGCAGGCTGGAGTAGGAATTCCACAACTTTTGCAAAATTTTATCAGAGAAGTATTATTGATGATGATAGTACTACCTTAGCAGAATCAATAATCAACCAACATGCTTAATTAATTTATTGTGATTATGGTATATAATTGTCTACAGCTAACTGTGATAGCTATTATAAGAATAATTATTCCTTAGTTAGTTACTTTATATTTATTCGTTTGTGATTAATTTTACCCTTTGAGTATAGTAATCTAGTACTCAAAGAAACCGCCTAATTATTGTTAATCCTAGAAGTACAAAGTTGTTCTTTCTGTTTTTTGATTGTACCAAAATAATCAATTATAAAAATAATTATTTTGATATTTACGAACATTATTATAAATTGATGATATTCCCAAAATACTCTCAAAGTCTACATGTGTAAATTACTAATCTCGAGGACGAGGCGTGAGTATAATTAATGATTAAACGAACTTACCTGTACGTGAAGTTCTATCATAATTATACGAGCGCCGAGTCCGAAGAGATTAGTAATCCCACCCTCCCAGTGCTGTACGTACATACACACCCCTAATTATCTATAGTGTCTCGGAAATACATCAATGAACCACAGGATATTATACTCTAAACTAAATGATTGGTGACATCGTCTGAGAGCAGAACTGGACGAAGTACCCACAAGTATAAAAAAAAAAAGAGTTTTTGTCAAATGTCAAATTAAATTGCCATATAAAAAGAAAAGTTAAATATAATATTTTTTTTCTCAACTAAGTGCATGAGTGGTGACAACTAGCGTAACTACATGTGTAAATTACTAATCTCTTCGGACTCGGCGCTCGTATAATTATGATAGAACTTCACGTACAGGTAAGTTCGTTTAATCATTAATTATAAACTATTATAAATGCTAAACAGCAAAAAAAGAAATGCATTAGATTCTTTAATAATTTGGTTGACTTTCATTGGAAACATCGTCTGTGCTTCTTCGAAATCTTGCTTTTATTTTGTAACAGCTTACATGTATGTACGTTCCCATGTATATTAGAATTGCGAAGAGAATTTCTACGAAACAAAACAATTGTAAAGGCTCCCACAAACAGGCGCGACGCGACAGCACGACACAAAGGCGCCGCTCGTCGCGCGGCACGCGGTGCCTTTGTATCACGCTGTCGCGTCGCGCCTGTGTGTACGAGCCTTAAAGCCACAGCAATCCTGTTGAACGCGAAAACAATCGTACTCGACTTGGGAACCAAACCTCACAAGAACTTCCTCGTGGTTTAATATAACTGCAAGTATCTCTGTTGTGGGACAAATTGAATAGCTTTCGAATATGTAATTGCTTTTGGTATGGGCTGATAAGGGATTCTGACTAGAGGAGATTAGGCATTGGATTCTGGGCAGCAGCGTCATTTGGTCTTCTAATAGTCCTGCAATGGCGATTAGCTGGCAGAATCTGGTGGTAATGGCGATGTTTATTTCTGTTCATGATTTTGATGTTTTCTTTTTTTGTTTTCGGTTCATTAAAATCAGGATGCATTTTACGGCACAAAATACTGCAGAGTTGGTTATCCGTATGAGGCATTCCAGTACGGGTTTGGTCCTAGCATTTTTTTTTTTTACGTTCATCAAAGAAAATCGAGTTTGCTTTAATACTTTTTGTCTAGCAAGCTTCACTCTGATGACAATAGTGTCATAAAGATTAGACTAGAAAATATATAAAGAATACAATTTGTTAAACTACGGGGTATTTTTTTAAGAAAATACACTTTGTATTCGTAGACCTATCAACTCAGAGACGTTTACTATATTTTACGTACCTTCACAAAAACTCTTGAGACATTTATTCTAATTTCACAAAAAAATATTCATGAAAAAACATCTTGTTTGAAATTCTGGCACTGTGTTGATAACATCGTCTAAAAAAGAAACAAAACAAAAACAGAGGGATTCTAAACAAGTTAATTGAATATTATCGCCGAACTTTAATCCTTACTTAAGACCTGATTGAGCCTACCGATTGGAGAAAATTGTTTGCCTCAGCCACGGCGATGCGATGATTAAAATAATTACTTCATTGTTATTTCTGTAAATATTTAAGTTGGAGCTTTATACCTATTTGAGGTACTTATTATTTGTTTAGAAAATATTTACAACCGACTTAGATCTGAAATAATGAAAACTTAAGAGAATTTAGAGTTACGAGTACAAACAACGAATCGCAATGGACTGTTAGATATTGGCAAACGAGAGGGTTCCTACAAACTTCCTCCCTCTATTTACCCTAAAATATTAGTTGTTTTTAAACTTGGTGTGGCAAAATGATGTTACCTATATATAAAAATTATACGTCAATTTTCGTCACGGCAAATCACGTAGATTAAATAAGAGATCATACCTTTACACCGGAAATCCAGCAAATTTGGTTTGCATTCCTGGAACTGATATGAACCAGTGAATAAATAGCTATCGACGTCAAACATGTCCTGGAATAGCTAGCACATCGGCTTTGTGGGAATTATCGTGAAATTCAAACGAACATAGCTGCAGCACTTCACTCGCGAGATATTTTCGTAAATTACGAACGACGTTCTGATTTTACATCTGCATTCATTTGGGTTAATTGGTGTTACTGCAGTGTAACCAAAAGGTGTGATTATTCTTTTAGCTTTTTTTATTTTGATATCAATCGTTGCAGTAAGAGATTACGTTGTACAGTCACTTTTACTAGACAAAACTGAACTGGACTTTTTGACAAAAACGTGCTTCAGCCAGTGCAGTTTCAGAATTCCAGGAATTTTGCCATGTGTAGGCGAAATATTAGCTCCGGTGAGGCTTAGCAGAGACTTATCCCGGGGCTGTATTAGATCGTTACATAAAAACGGAGCGGCGAAAACAGGTTGAATTATTAAATACCTTACGTAAAGTGTGGTGAGAAAAGTTATTTTGCCTAAATGAAATCCGCTTGATAAAGGAAAGAATAAAAATAAACGTGGAACCTTTTTTCCTTTCAAAACATTGTATTGTTAAGAATAAGTATCTTTGTCAACATGAATTAATGATTTAAAAAGCTCAAAACTTCTAAGGACCATTTGCTGTACGGCTAGTATGAAAAAAATATTAAAGATCCTGCTGCGGAAATAAATCTTCCGCTACGAACATTTAAAATTTCATATTTTACTCCCAAACAAAGAATCTTTACATAAAATAAAGATAAGGGAAAATAAATACTTAAAAGAATTATGGGGAAGCGGATGTAAGCCACTTCACGATTTAACCGTAATTTACACATAAACTCACGCCTTCTTCCCATGGGGGTAGGCAGAAACTACAGAACGCCACCTGCCACGATCCATACATATTCCTTTTGCCTCGTTTACGTTCATACAACTGGTCATACACGCACGCCGGTTGTGGGTACTACGCACCTGACCTTTCTGAAGAACATCACCAATAAGGTCACTATATGTCTTCCTAGGGCGTCCCCTCCCGGCGTTTCCACTCACATCTGCCTTGTAAATACCTTTTGTTAATCGCCCTTCAGTCATCCTCTCAACATGACCAAACCATCTTAGCATACTCTTTTCAATTTTTGTCACTACATCTTCCTTTAAACCGCACCGTTGCCTTATCACATCATTCTTCAGTCTATCATTCATAGTCACACCACACATGCTTCGCAAGGAACGCATTGCCACAGCATTTATTCTACTTTCATGCTTCTTTTGCCACACCCAACACTCACTTCCATACATAAGCGTAGGCACCAGCACACCACTGTGAACAGCCAGTCGTGCTTTTTTGGACATCAACTGGTTGGTTACAATTGCATGTGTAGCACCATTCACTTTATTTCCCGCATTTACCCTTCTTTCCACATCTCCATCAATCTTTCCATTCCTTGTAAATAGACTCCCCAAATATACGAACTCACGTACTTGCTCCACACACTTATCATTTAATTTCACATCACATACCGATACATTCTCTTCTCTTTCAAACACCATGACCTTCGTCTTATTCACATTTATATTCATCCCTTTCATTTTAAATGATTCATCCATCACAGTCACCATGTCTTGCAACCCTTCCGCTGACGATGCAAGTAGAACTTGATCATCTGCGTAGAGAAGGCATTTGACAGGCAACTAATTCATCGTCAATCCATACTCACCCTCTTTCAAATCTGTCAGACAACTAGCCATGTACAAGTTCACCAGCCATGGTGACGCTACACAACCCTGTCTAACACCCCTCGAGATGCAGAACCAGTTCGTGTATGCCTCATTTATCCTAACACAAGCACTGGAATCCTTGTATAAAGATTTCAGTGCCCGTACTACGCGCCAGTCCACACCGTACAAGGATAGTGTCGACCACAGTTCTTCCCTCCACACACTGTCATAGGCCTTCTCCAAGTCCACGAAAGCACAGTAGACTTTCTTGTGCTTTGCCAGATGTTTTTCGGCTATGCACCTTAGGGAGAAGATCTGATCCATACATCCCATTCTCTCTCTAAATCCTGCCTGCACATCCCATATTTTCTCACTTGTCACTAATAATTAAATTGTAATTTATTCATAAGATGCAAATATTTTAGAAGCTTTACAAACGATTCAGAATATATGAGACTAAGAAATCTGTTTGCCAGCAATTATTTTCATAATATATCTATTCTACGTATTAAATAACAATTAAACCCCTGAACAAGGAGTATCCCACATCATCGCACCAATATTATAAATGTGTTAGTGAACATATTTGAATGTTTGAACCTCAATTTCGCATAAACTGCTGAAGTTATTTGGATGAAATCTGGCACACAGATAGAATGCATAAAGTACTGTTTATTTATTTGTACATGAGGTAGTTCTACTACAATGCGAGTAAAATCGCGGGTAGCAGCCAGACGATAATAAAAATAGCGTGTTTATGAAATCATTCGGGACACGTTTTGAACTACGTACTCTCTGACCCTTGAAATTTTTTATTAAATTTCGGTGTTGAATGAGCCAATTATAATTAACGGTTTAATTAAATAGGTACTCGATTTCAAAAAGGTGATGTTTTTCTTAAAAAAATCTAACTTCTTCGTGTAATAACATTTATTTAATTTCAGTTAAATATCATAAAATGTAAGCACACATCCAATTGTAGTTACACGAATGTGGATCCCTCCGTCGTATATATGAAATAAATTAACATAAAGCCAGCAAAGGGATTTGGGTTAGCGAAGAGGGGTTCAAGTATTGACCGGCTTTTTATGCGTTTGTTAACGGCACTTACAGCACACTGTTACAAAATTACCTTTCAGATAGGACTTATTTATTGTTTTATAGCCATTTTATATATATGAGAAATTGCTAACCTGTAATTAGCAATTTTTCATTAATGTTATTCTAAGCGTAGCCTAAGCTAGCGATTAAGTAAATTAATTGTAAAACATTACAAAGCTATTAATGAGCAAAGTACTTCGTTGATCGCAATAAAATTAAGTGCTGCCTGCTTTTATGATAGTCTGACAATAATTTCGTAATGTAATTTGTATTACTATTAAACAGATTCTTCCAATACAATTTGATGTCTTTTATTGGTTGTCGATGCCAAAAAATACTATGTCCAATAATGTTAAAGCAGTGATCAACATGTTTTACTAAGAGGTTTAACTATTTAGATAGATTGATGTTTGTGCATATTAGTAAAAATAGGTAAATACATAGTTTATTTTCTTATCTAACTAAGTCCCTATAGACACGTGTGGATGTGAAAGTTGATGGCATGGAAAGTGAAATGATCTACGTATCGTATTTTATTTAACATAACACAACATAACGCCAGTATTGCCCAAAGGGTTACGCAGAGGTGTACCTATAGTACTCTAACATTTCGCCAGTTATGTTTAAGTCCCATGTAATATGTAATATGGGGGCAAGCCTTTTCCATCAACCGGGCACAAATTCAGACTCCGGGCTGCTACTGAGAAATCACTGATGGAAAACCCCTATAACACTTTTCCCGATCTGGGCAAAGAACCCAGGACCTCATACTCAGCTGTAGTACTTGCGACTACTAGACAACAACATAGCAGCAACTAGTAACTGTTGAAATAAGTTTGACGTGAAACAACTTGTAACTGTTGAGATAAGTTTGACTTGAAACAACTAGTAACTGTTAAGATAAGTTTGACTTGAAACAACTTGTAACTGTTGAGATAAGTTTGACGTGAAACAACTAGTAACTGTTGAGATAAGTTTGACTTGAAACAACTTGTAACTGTTGAGATAAGTTTGACGTGAAACAACTAGTATCTGTTGAGATAAGTTTGACATGAAACAACTAGTAACTGTTGAGATAAGTTTGACGTGAAACAACTAGCAACTGATGAGATAAGTTTGACGTGAAACAACTAGCAACTGTTGAGATAAGTTTGACGTGAAACAACTAGTAACTGTTGAGATAAGTTTGACTTGAAACAACTAGTAACTGTTGAGATAAGTTTGACGTGAAACAACTAGTAACTGTTGAGATAAATTTGACTTGAAACACTACTGGGAGAGTAGACGGCCACTGTGTTTTCTTTATTGAAATTTAAAGGTAACATACAAGTAGATCAGCAACACCGTTCTCGTCTTCGTATAAATAAATATTCTATTCACCAAAGGGTTGCAGGTAAAAACAAAATCACCCCATGGCGCTTTGTTTTCTCATATTTTACCGGAGTGACAGGGTCCATTATGCAAAGCGATCCCTCACAATAGACTGGAAAATAATATAAAAGAAAAAGTAAATTTAATGGTTTATCAGAATATTTATCAAAAAACAATCTGCGAAAGGAAGAATGGCCTATCCACAACAACTATACATAAAATGGAGATATTTTTATTTTGGATAATGAAACATTAATATCTATTTTTGGTCATTGAATCTAAGTAGTGATGTACGTTATTTTCATTTACTTACATTTGCGGAAATCCGAAAACATCTGTGCAATTAAAACGGATTTATTTTTAATTCCTGTTTGTTTTACGAACCTCACTTCATAATAACATAATACCTACTCACGTTAACCGCACTACCGATCAAAACATTTTGCACAATGACGTGTTGAACTGTTTCAATATAAAAACTTTTTTACAAAAAACACAAACCGACTTCCAAAAAAAACACTACAAAGTGAAAAATAACTTTAATTGCGGAAGTCGGTGTCTTTGGATCTGTATGTAAGTTTTTTTACACCGACTTCCGAAATTAAAGTTATTTTTCCCTTTGTAGGGTGTTTTTGGACGTCGGTTGTTTTTTCTTGGAAAAAAAGTTTTTATTTTTCACTTTTTAGTGGGTCAGGTAATAATGTATCTAAGTTAAAATAGCCTAATGTCAACTGCTCATCACCTTTTACTAAATATTACTTTTCCCGATGCAGGGACGTTAATTGTTGAGGAGTTCTCTTGGTAATGATGGTCAAGCCACCATCAGCTCCATTTCACCATATGCATTGTGACAAGCATACATTGCTTAGCGACCATAGTAAAGTAATCGAATCGCAACCCGTGAAATGCTTATATTATTGAGTAGTTCCGGTGGCCACCTCCGGTCTTCATCATCAGTTCCACTTCACCGAATGGTGCTTTCCGAGAGCAAATGCATGAGTTACTATAAAAAATACCCAAATCTCTATAGGTGTGCCAATAAAGTTTCAGGATTTCCCTCGATTTCCATGGGATCCCCTCATCAGATTCTGACTTGGTGACAATGGGACTACCTCGAAAGCATACCCTTTCAAACAAAAAAATAATTTTTAAAATTGGTCCATAATTGACGGAGAAATCGGTGAACATATATAAAAAAAAAAACATACATACAGCCGAACATATAACCTCCTCCTTTTTGGAAGTCGGTTAAAAATTACAAACACGCTAGTTATGAAGTGACTCAATTCGGTTGAACTCTGTGCTACCACACTGGCATTGTTCTGAGTTTGAATAGTTAGTCACAAATAATCGAAAACTGGTCAATAAGTCCATTATTAGAAAGATAAGTCTTTATTTGCTTTAAACATGGTATAAAGTTGTTACACTCTGGTTTGATATAATGTCCACATGGTTATATATATACAGAATATTGTATCAATTGCATAATGAATACACGAGTGAAAGGTGAACTATACAATATCGCAGATTAATTGGTAATACAATAATAGTCATTCAGATCATGCATCACAAACATTGTCATTAATACCTGTACATACAAATTTTATATTTTTAAGTTAAAAAAATCATGAATGTCATAAAATATATATCCATTCAGCCATTTATATAGTTTATTTTTAAATGAGTTAGCATTATTTAATAATTTTATTTCGTTTGGTATTTTATTGTATATACGTACACACATCACAAGGCAGCTTTTAGCATACTTGGCTGACTTAGGATTATCCTTTAATACAAGTCTGTGTGGATCCCTTGTTGGTCGAGAGATTACTTCATACGCTCTTTTGAACAATCCCTTAGTACTCTACACAAATTTACAGATTGCGTGTATGCATATATGAGGGAAGTGGTAATAAATCTAGCTTTTTAAAACCGGTTCGCAGGACTCATCATGATGAAATCCACAAACGGCCCTTATGCATTTTTTTTTTGTGCAATAAATGCTCTATCCTTATCTGTACTGTTCCCCCATATAATAAGCCCGTAACTTAAAATGAATTCTATACATGCGTGGTATGTAGTTATTGCCGTTTTTATATTTGTCACGTTCTTTACTTGTCTGAGAGCATAAGCCAATTTATTGATGCTATTGCACAGATTATTTAGATGTATTTTCCAATTTAAGTCTTGATCTATGAGAACACCCAAGAATTTATTTTGTGTAACTTCTTTCAGTCTTTTCAATATTAATTTCAAAATTGTATTAGTAGTCCTATGTCATTCATATATAATATATGACGGAGAGGGTATGTCGCTCTCGTTATTTTCAGCCATATTTTAACTACTGTGGGCGTACTATGGGTAGTGTTGGTTATTGCACAATAGAAAAACCGTTTACAGTTCAAATCAAGTTATAATTTAGGATCAAATTAATCACACTAGCGAATCACATACTGTAGGTACACGACACAACTCTACGGAAAGCGCGACAGTTTGTAAACGTGTTCACTGCTTAACCGCCAACAACAAACTCTGCTTTGCTCTGGTCAAGCCCGAGCATTATAGACTCTGTCCAGCGCCACCTGGTGGCACCGGCGTCCCGATTAGTCAAATCCAAGAGATTGATTTAACGTATTTCCGACACATAAATAAAATGGATCCTAAGACACTCCCCTGAGGGACGCTGCGTTTAGTTTCCCTGGAGTCGAAAAATAGGAAGAAAGTAAGTTTTCATGTACTTTATCTATGACAACGTATTGTTTCCGATCACTTAAATAAGACGAAATCCAATGCAGTGCTAGTCCTCTTATTCCAATGCTTTCTAACTTTTTTAATAAAACGTTATGTGCTACAAAGTCGAAAGCTTGCGACAGGCCGAAAAAAAGTCCTGTTGTTATATGATTATTATTTTGATTTCCCAGGATATTGCTCAAGAGCGAAAATATTGCCTGTGTTGTCGACTTGTGCTTCTGTAATCCAAACTGTTCATTTTTTTAAATGTTATATTTGCTACAAAAGTTGACAAGTCTGTTGAGCATACATTTTTTGGAATACTTTTGACAAAATAGGAATAAAAGTAATTGGGCGACATCTTTTCACGTCATTTTTATTGCTTTTTTTGTAAAATGCTTTCACGACTGATCATTTTAAGGCATCAGGAAAAGTACCTGATTATAATGAAAGGTTAATTAAATACGTCAATATAGAAATTAATTCAATTTTGCACGCTTTAATGTTTTTTGTACTAATTCCATCATAACCTTCGGAGTTAGTATTATTTAAAGCCATTATCTCCTTTTTAACTTCATCTTCAGTCACGAAACTAAGAAACATGGAATTAGGAATTGACACCGTATTAGAGTCATTAAGTAAATTATTCAATGTTGAGATATTTGTCGAGTCAATAAAATAATTATTAAAAGCGTCCGCTATGTCAGTGGGATTCGTCAGTATCTGTTTATCTAATTGTAATTTAGAAATATTACTGACACTTTTTGTATTCCCAATTTCGTGATTAATGACTGACCACGTTGCTCTACATTTGTTATTTTTTTTATTTTATGAAATTAATATTAGAATTCATTTTTTATTTAATAATGTAGTTTTTCAGTATATTTGAATATTTTTTATATTTTGTTCTTTACATTATAGTTTTATTTTTGTAGTAAAGATATCGTAAATATCGTTTAGTTTTACAACTATTTCTTAGACCCTTACTGATCCATTTTTGTTTATATGTGTTAGAGTTATTAATCTTTATTTTTATTTTTGGGAATCATAAGTTATATATCTGATATAATAATAAGTCATGAAATTTATTAAAAGCCTTATTTGCGTCAGTTTATATGTGTACTTCTGACAACGATAAACTCGTTAGACATTCTTTGAATTTTTTAATATTTTCGTTACAGTAATCTTTCTTTTGAATGTATGTAGTATGATTTGGACTTTGAATTTGAGTGGGAATATTAATGTACATTTGCAGATTGTTGGTATTACATAAATCTTTTATATAGGTGGTCACTTTTCCTGGTTTTAGGGTATTTATATTAAAATCCTGGTGATTTTATAATAATAACTATTTTCGTACTTGGCCCATATTTTTTGTGTGATTCACACATAAGTTGGTCGAGTTTATTCAAAAATATATTGGGGTCAGACTTTAGCATTCTATATAGACATACTATCAATAATTTTTGCAAAGGGATTTCAACGCCACAGGCTTCAAATGATTTTTGCGTTGAAAATTTGTTTATGTAAATAAGCTCATTGTATATTATAATACCCTGTCTTGCGAGAATACAGTTTCCTCCTCTCTGTTTGTCTCTACTAAACGCAGTTGCTAAAATATAGTTTTATTTTTTTATTCTTTTATCATTGCCGGCACGCATAAAGGTTCCAGAGAAACATAAAATGTCAGGTTCTTTACTCGCGTCTCGCAATTCTAGTAGTGTTAGTTCTAGTATTTCCTGCTTTGATAAAACACTAGCGATATTTTGATGTAATATTTTAAAAGTCTTGGATTTACTAAAAGTTTTCACGAAAAAGCTGTTTCCTGTCTACAACCTTAAAATAGTGTGGTATAGTACCTATTTTTGTAGAAGTGGGATTTTTTATATCGGGTGTATATATAGCATCTCATTCTGGCTGTTTTCGTGTAAAGTAATATGGGATTGTTCCCTTAGGATCATATTTGTATTTGGTACCAGTTTTTGTAAAATTTGGTTGACTACGCAGTATTCATTTCTTTAGTTCTTTGAGATTCAAGCATTTTTTTTTTCATAATCATCACAGTCAATAATATAATTAATTAATTTACATGTATTATCTAACTTACGAATAGAGTCAATAAAGTTAGAATTTTTATATTCGTTGCAAATATTGCGTATAGTTTGGTTCAAGTCATTTACATTTAAATACTTAGTCTTTAGTAAACTCAGAACAATTTCTTCAATCATTATTGTTGCCGAATACATCGAGAAGTTGACGAAGTTGTGAAGACAAAATCTTAATATCATAGTCATTTTCACCCACACAAATAATGAGTTTGTCACTTGGCATTAGCTGAATATTTTGGCAATTCTTAATAACGTCACTAGTTAGTGCGTATGGCTTCATTAGATACGTGACGGCATACTTAACATAGGATGTATCCTATCTTGATCGTAACAATGCAGTCCAAAACATTGTAGAGTGCCAAAAATATATAGGTACCTTGTTCGTGCGCTCCACTTTTAGAGTTTCCAGTGGAGTAGTTTCCTTTTGATATTCACCTTTTGTTTCCAATATCTTCTTCAGTACTTGATACTCGAGGTTTAATATTTCGTTTCCGGCTTGTTTCAACTGATACTCCAGATCAGCGATGTTTTTTTGTAGGCTCAAGATATTCCCACTGAGGAGTGTCTTTGTGATACTATTATTACTTGAAGCTAAATTTCTAGGCGGCATAAAGAAGGCTTGCATATCTTGGTGTAACAAAGAATATGTATTGGCTTTTTTTGTACCTTCTGATGCATCACATTCTCTTTGCGGTGGTTGGCATAAGATTTTTTTCAGAGTAATATTATCTTGTAGTCATTTTTCATTTTGTTTGCGAAACTCATTGCTTTCGAGTATGATATTCTCAAGTTCATTCTGAGAACTACTAAGTTGTGTTTGGAGGAGTTCAATCGTATCCTTCAGTTCCTGGGCGTGGATTGAAATTAAGTATGGTAATATTTCATTAAAAATCTGGGTCTATTTCAAAATAAATTAATGAGAACCATCGGCATCCCTGTGAGACACTATGTAGGTACTCACGTGACAAACCAAATCAACGTTTCACCACAAATAGCACCGTGCCAATATGAACACAAAAAGAGCTGTATAAACCCATCTCTGCGTGCGTATGTAAGCGGATTTACCGCCACATTCACCCGATGGATAAATTGCAATATCCGTATCCGTATTATTCTGTATCCATATCCGCATATCAGATATACATATCCGAGGATTTGCGGATGCGTGGCTCTCAACGGCCTGACGCATTCGGTAATTGTTTCACATTATGTCTCCATAATAATGGAATGCGAACTAAGTATAGAACCGGAGGTAAATTGCTTATCCGACTGTGAATTTCCAGATAAGAGTATTTACAACTCTCTAAGTCTACTGAATATGAAAATATATCAAATATGACTGCAACTGAAATTCTAAATCGCAGTCTAGACAACGTTGCTGACACTAAGTTGAACAACAACCACAGTTGGTAACTATTATGAAATATTGCGGTCTTATATTTTACTCTAGACACCAATAAATTGAAAACACTTGATTAAAGTAATATTAAAAGACAGTACAAACACAAGTGCCTTCCATTTCTCTAGAGAGAATGTAAGTTCAAGTGGACTCACGCGATCTTCGTCACGCGACCACCGTGTCCTAAAATGAAATGATCCTTTGTTCTAGTAGGTACTACATAATCAACTGAAGTGGATCATACGAAAATTGGAAACAATTAGCTGCTGACTTTGTTTTTGTACCTTTAAAGGTCTGGACGAAAAGTTTATTTTACTCTGTGGTCGATAAAATGATGTTGTTTTGTTATCCATTGATACATCTTAATCTCAAAATGCTTCATTTAATTTACAAAATTACAGTAGGTATCTAAAAGTTTTGAAAAATAAAAAGGAAAGGCGTAGGGGTCACCAGTATCTACAGCTATTGTTATGACAAGGTACCTACGCATAAAGATGTAAGGTTTCCCAGTACAAGAAAAATACTTGAAGAACATCATACACTCTTTGGAAGCAGCGATGGCCAAGTGGTAACGACTTACTAGTTGCTAGTCGTAGGTTCTGACCCAGACAGGGGCTTTACTTTGTGTAAATTATTTCATCATCACAGCTCTTAAAACAGTGTTGGAAAACATCGTGAGGAAACCGGCATGTCCTACAACTAAACATTTGTAGACATGTGACATCTACGAACCGGGCACTGGGCTCGCGTGGTGGATTACGGCTCTCACCGAGGGGAGGCCTGTGTCCCAGCAGTGGGAACATTATAGGCTGATCATGCATCTCTCTGATTACTTTTATTTTTTTCTTTTTCTATTCACAAGTCTGCTGGCAGAAATATCTATCTTATAAAACAAGCTTATATACTTATTGTTTAGTTTGTTTATTTATGTGTATCTTACACACTTTACAGGACTAAATAGTACTTACCATTATTCCCTAGTTTTAACCGAATAATTGGTTGAGCTATTCATAAATTGGTGCATTTTGTTCCCCGTATCCCCATAATATGTTCTAAATGTAAACTTCGACAGATACCGGACATCGTCCATCAACAGAATTTTATGGCGGGTCGCCACAGTCACAGATCAAAGACGTCTCGATTTGCTAAAGGCAATAGATAAGCTGAGTACCCTAGGACACAGACATTGATCAACTGACAACAAAGGTTCACAACGTGTGTGCGTGTCTGTGTGATTTGAATGTGAAATCTAATAAATTAATAGTCTCTATTTGATTAAACTTACTGCAGGGTAGATCAGAAATTTTGCAATATTGAAATACTAGTTTTTGCCCGCGGCTTCGCTCGCGTTAATTTAGACTTTGACAATCAATTTGGGTTATAATTCAATCATGATTCGAAAGACACGTGGCGCCATCTATTAACATAAGAACGTTATTGTTGTTTTTCTTGGGAAAAGTACTTTTTTTCGGTATGAAAGGTACGCTATGTCCGTTTCTGTACACCTGACAACGTATATGCAAAATTTCAGGATCGGTTCAGTGGTTTAGGCGTGAAAAGGTAACAAACAAACTTACTTTCGCATTTATAATATTAGTTAGGATTAGGATTGATACTCACACATTGGTTTTAATAATATGCACTTCAGTATTACACCTATGTAAAATACTCTGAACTTTGCAACTAAACCAAAAAAAAGGGGTGGACTATTGAACTTTTACCAAACACTTAACAAACATTTATCATATACAAGCTAAAGAAGAAACAACATATTATTCAAATAAGTACCTATATGTAATTTGTGAAGATAAAATGTGACATCTTATTTCAAAGCAGTTAGTCAACCCAACTTAAAAGCAATACCCAGTTTTATTTTCACAAGAATTCCCCAATTTCCGTCTCTGCAAAGTAATAGAAATATTATAAAGATTATGAAAGCAACTTGGTGAAGTCCCCGGGGCATCGCGGCGTGATGCACAGATTTATATTTAAGTGTTCCGTAGAAATGTAAACGAGCAAATGAAAAAAAAAAAAAAAAAGATAAAGAAAGAGAAAGAGAGTGAGTGAAAGTTTTATATAAATGTATGGTGATCGACGAATGACATCTAGAACTGCCACATAATTCTGTACATTGATGAAACCTTCGTGTTTGGACCTGCAATTTTTCCTAACCCATTAAAGCTCCATTAAAACAGGTGCGACACGCGACGTGACACAAAGGCGCCGCCTGTCGCGTGACGAGCGGTACCTTTGTGCCGCGTGCGATCCGCGTCGCGTGTCGCGCCTGTTTGAAGGAGCCTTTACTCTCTATCGGAAACTAGGTACTAAACAATGTAGGGTCGCAAAATAGAGTCCTGAAAAATCCTGATTATCACTTGAAAAACGAATATTCAAACCGGTTCGTTTACTTATGCAAGAGCGGATCCTGCATCCTCCTTTGTGGGTGTAAATTATTTGGGCTGACTCTTATTTCATCTCCAAAACCAACCAACCAACATAGCAGTACAACTACGTAGGTATATATGAAAGCATAAAAATATATAATAAGCCTACATTTAAAAGCGAAGGTCCCGGGATGTAATTTAATAATAACGCACAACATTCCAAATAAAAAATACGAACCTTACAGAAAGCTTTTAAATTAACAAAACATTCTTTCGCCAACTTTTTACTTAGTTGAATACCTAAGTAAAAATTTAAGAGAAAAATGTTTTGTTAGATTCCTTATAAAAACCCATCATCAGAATTTAACTCACAAATAAACAGAGTTGGCCCTGTGTTGTTGTAGGTAGTCATTTAATGGCAGAACTATAAATAAAGTAAGTACCTAAACAATATTACATAATGTTGCAAGAACTGTTTGAATAGATAAATCACACTGAATGTGAAAAGTTTTGCTATTGTAATGTTAGTTTGGTAACACAGAAGCTTTTAGGATTCAGAAAGGGTTTTTGTGTATGGTATATATATTTCGTAAACAAAATGATAGTGTCACAAAGCCCTAAACCGCGTATTGGTTGATATAAACTTTTTTTTAATCCCCGACGCAAAAAGAGGGGTATGCTAAGTTTGACCGCTATGTACGTGTGTGTGTGTGTCTGTCTGTGGCACCGTAGCTCTGAAACGAGTGAACCGATTTGGATGCGGTTTTATTTATCTGAAAGCAGGTTTTCTAGCGATAGTTCTCAGAAATGTTTTATCAAAATCGGTTCAGCCGTTTCAAGGTGATCAGCTCTTTTTTGTGTTGGGGTATTTTAATTTTACCTATTATTTAAGGGAACGTAGGTCGCTGGCTGTCCGTTGTAACATGCTGGCCCGCAGGTTTGCACGATGTACGAAACCAGTTAAAGTAACGCTTTTCAAAGCTTACTGTCAATCCTTCTACACGTGCAGCCTGTGGATCAACTTCACTCAGCGGGCAAACAGTGACCTACGCGTTCAATATAATAATGCACTGAGAGTGCTGCTGCGGCTGCCGTGGCGTTGTAGTGCGTCAGGGATGTTTGCAGAAAATAATAATAATGGTTTTGCCGCCATTATTAGGAATAGGTGTGCATCCCTGATGACGCGTCTTCGCGGCGGTACCAACAGTATTCTCAGTGTATTCGCAGATCGGTGGGATTCCCCGATGTTGCGGAGGTGGATGCAGCTCCACGCTGATTTTTAATTGTGGTATGTTAATTTGTGTCTGTAACCTACTAACACTAGCAGTTAAGTAAAATTGTTACTAACACTATGGACTCCCAGTCTGAAATAAAAGTTTTCTATTTCTATTTCTATTCTATTACCAAACCTTTGTCAGGTACAGAAACTTTCAGTATCGTCTTAGTTTTGTTTGCGTTTCAGCAGAGAAACTAGTAGGATCACCGGATATTTATGAGTGTATTTTATCGTTTTATGTAAATAATTCAATTACACATTACGCGGTCCGTAAATGTCAGCACAACATACGTTTTACACTTCTAAGGTATTCCCTTTAGCGTAGGTATCTACTTTATCTCGCCTCAAACCCAGCTAGCCGAGTAGATAGCTACACTATAATATATTCGCAATAAAAGAGAAGAGTATTTCAACATTACTGCACGAAATTGCATGCCCGACTTTTAAGGGGAATTTTACAGTTACGATGATGCATTTTAAAATGTTCTTGCCATCACAGCGAGCGTTTAAATTACATTCCAAAGAAAATAACTTTTCAATATTGAGTTCATAGTTCCGAGACTGTTAAACGAATAGTTTCACGGAAGTTTGCCTTATCTATCTGCCTAGCAGCTTCATCTAATATATAGGTTTTCTTGCTGTCTGCCAGAGTTTGCTTTACATATTCATTTGTGTTATTTTTCCGCCCGACTTCTGTGCTCTTTGAGTCAATATAACTTACTGTACTCTTGATAATACTGTGTGGTCCACCTGCCTACTGCTATAAAGCGTTTCGATTAATTGAAGGAATACATAGTAATACAGCATGTTTAAGCAAAACCGCAAGCTTACTAAGTAAATTAAGGAAGTACGAAAGGTAAACAATATTAGCAAGCAAATGGGGGCAATCCACAAACGTGTTAAAAAAAGTCAGAACAAACGCCGCGAAATATAACATTGTCAACAGTCACAAACTCGTGCTTTCCCTGTTCAAACACTAGAGGCAAGTTCGAGCAGCAAACTGAATGCTAAAATCATACCGAGAACAACTGCTGTTACAATGGTTACAAACGTCGTAAACGACAACTACTAGCGTTTCCAGCAATTGCCTTTGCTGATGCCGTCATAGCACTTGTATACAATGAATCCGGTACATGATGACTCGCCTTATGCGCTATTAGGTACACCCTTTATTACTCTACGCGGCTATAAAGTGCGACAAATCAGATCTTGTTTGTGCCATTTGAAGATAAGGCGCTACCCCGAGCAAAACCTTGCGATAATGCGTTACTCAGAGGCTATTAACTCATTTATTAAGAGTAATAAACTACATGTAAAAGCACATTATTAATGTTCGATATCCTAAAATCACATTGCACGTTCTTATTTGTTTTATCCGTTACAAATACATTTAAAATCTCCTTGTAAAAAAGTGACTAAAATTATTGATTGCATGCATCTTTTGCTAAAGGTTAACGTTCTAATAATTTGTGGATTACACTAATAGATAGATAATTTAAAAATCTAAATAATCACCTTTTATTTCAAAAGATCGCTAGTCTTTTTTTATTAAAATAATTCCAAAATGTTTGTGAATTCTATAATAAATGGGCGTGCGCAGGGATCGTGACAGAGCGAGACTCAGCGACAGGAACGGGACAGAGAAGGACCGAACGCTCAAGATCGTTTTGTCGGGGAAGCGCCTTAAGCAGCCTATAAAGAAAATGAATAATGGGCTAAGTTTAATTAGTGCACTTTGTCTTTGCAAAAGAGTTAAGTGAGTCTGAAAATTGCCAGTTTCAAAGTTTACTCAAATTGTGCTTTGTGCTGATGATTTCAAATGGCTGGAGTGATGACTTGCTGACGACGGGGATACGCCTTAAGTAGCCTATAAAGAAAATTAATAATGGGCTAAGTTTTATTAGTGCACTTTGTCTTTGCAAAGGAGTTATGTGAGTCTGAAAAATACCAGTTTCAAAGTTTACTCAAATTGTGCTTTGTGCTGATGATTTCAAATGGCTGGAGTGACGACTCCAGCCATTTAAACATAGCTATATACGAGTATATATATGTATATAAAATCATTAAACATAGCCAAGAACTTCCCGGAATTTTGCTTTCAAACACCGCAATTAAATCGGTACATCCATTTATAATATTACAACAGACAGACACGCTGACGGTCAAAGGCTCGAAACATATTGAAACGTCCATATTTTTACCTCGGGAGTTAAAAAGCTTTATATGCTATTTGACTTTCAAAAACGGTAATATTAGATTACTTTCTGCCGTTACACGTGCCGTAGCCAATTAGGTGAACGTAAAAACGGTTCTGCTGAGAATCGTATTCTTTATGGAAATAAGGTGCAGTGCTATTTTTATTTCGGTAGTGTAATGTTCTGACTGATATGTAGTTACTGATAAAAAATATATTTTAGAAATTAGTAAAAAAAAAATGTAAAAAGTATATTATATTGTAAAAAAAAAATTGACAAAAAAGACAACTGCTTTTTAATTTTTAACCGACTTCACAAAAAGGAGGAGGTTCTCAATTCGTCTGTATGTTTTTTTTTTTTTTTTTTATGTGTGTTAGCTCATAACTTTTTTCTGGGTGAACCGATTTGGATGATTCTTTTTTTATTTGATAGGTGGTGCTTCACATGTGGTCCCATTTAAATTTGATTAAGGTCTGACCAGTAGTTTTTGAGTTATCCTTAATACTGCAGATTTTTTCCACTTAGTTTATATGGATGATGTGTTAATAATTTCCTGTCACTGTTATTTACACACCAAGTAGTGGTATACGAATTTGTGTGGGGTAGGTACCGCAACTAAAAAGTGAAAAATAAAAACTTTTTTACAAAAAAACAACCGACTTCCAACAAAAACACTAAAAGATGTGAAAAATAACTTTAATTTCGGAATTCGGTGTCTTTAGTTTTGTATTTTCGTTTTTGGCCACCGACTTCCGAAATTAAAGTTATTTTTCACATCTTTTAGTGTTTTTGATGGAAGTCGGTTGTTTTTTTGTAAAAAAGTTTTTTTACTTTAAAGTTGTGCTACATCTCCCACTCAAATTCGTATATCATCACTTCTTGCTATGTAAGCAACAGTGACAGGAAGTTTTATACCATCATCAACATTCAAAAAGTATATTAAATACGTATTATTGAAGCTAACTCAAAAACTATTCAAGAAAACTTAATATTTATACGGGACCACATCGCAAGCATCATCAATGAAAAAAGAATCACGTAAATCAGCCCAGTAATCACGGATAGATAGGTGAATATCACGGGCGAACAAAAAAAGTCGGACAAATTCTCGCTAACGAAAAACTGTGTCAGTCAAGTCAGCCAGTTCGCTGTACGTACAGGCCGCTGTACGCACACATTCACAGATTAGTTCACACATAAACGGGACTCAGTTTTGTCTTAGCGGAGTTCCGTCCGATTTTTTTTGTTTGTACTTATTGTTGTTACTGTAAAAGCCCGAACTGCGGCAAATCTTAGGATTTACCAATAAATCCTAAGCAACAAGTAAAATCCTTTTCTTAACTCATACTAATAAGAATGTTTAGCTTACTTGTACCTAGCCTAAGTTGGTGTTATTAGTGAAAAGTTTTTTTTTTTGCATTTTATTTTTCTAAATCATGTTTTAAGACTTGACTCATAATAATAATGATTGTACCGAATAAAGAAAAGATTATCAAAAGACTGTTTAGCTTACTTAGCCAAAGCAGGTGTTATATTAGTGAGAAGCAATTTTTATTTGTGTTATTTTTTGTGCATTTTATTTTTCTAAAGCGTATTAAACATGTTTCATGACTTGACTAATTACAGTAATAATTATAGTAATGTTGAATAAACAGTTCCTAATTATTAACTGCCTTGTTTTACTCTGAAAACTAACATTTACCGTTATCTGTGGTAAAACCTAAGATTTACCGACTGAATACCGAGTAGAAGTCGGAAATTGTTACTTATTATAGAACAATTCCGACTTTTAACGGTGAGACTTGCTAAATCTTATGATTTACCAGTAAATCCTAAGATTAACCGCAGTTCGCGCTTTTACAGTAATATAATATACAAGAAAAAAAGCCCGCCGTATTCATAACCTCTTCCTTTTTTTTAAATCGCCTAATAATGAAAGTAAATACTCTAAAATGCCACTTTAGTTAAATATTATAGTACTTTTTACAGCATAAACGTAGATTTCAGTTGGTCGGTTGGCTCGTGTAAAAACTCGGTTTGAATATTTTATATACAACAAATAAATATGCATTTACTTTATTTTATTCCCCGTCTTGCTGTCGTTACTAGCAAGTTCTAATAATATCCGCCTACGGACTACGCCGCCATTCAATTTCAAGTGCAGTGTTCAAATCTGCAACTCGTTGTAGGATGTCAGTTGTGTAATTATCAAGTTAGTACTCGTAAATGGTAGATTTAATCCGACACAGCGGAGTATTAGAATTACATACCTATTGTTATTTGATAATGGAGGCATGGAAGTAACATAACTTATCAAGCAAACATATCGGCTGTATTTTCGCATTAGGTAATTCGCGATACGCAAAGCTTGAAAATCAGCAACAATTAAAGCGAATTGTCACACGCAGAATTTTATTGTGAACAAAAATCAATGCATCTCTTCCCTAAACTTTGAAGTTTCAGGTTTAATGTAACACTTATTTCTGCCAAAATATTATAAACTAGCTTCAGCCCGCGACTTCGTCTGCGTGAAATTTCTTGTTCCCCCGACCCACCCCGTCTCGCATCGCATTGCCACTTTGTTTTCGATTAACGTTCTCTCTGCTTATTTTTCTTTTTGCTCGGCTCCTAAGGGCCCTAGCGTGATGTCAAATAGCTTATAGCCTTCCTCAATAATTGGGCTATCAAATGCAAAAAGATTTTTGCAAATTCGACCGGCTGTTCCAGAGATTACCCCTAACTTACAAACAAACAAATTTTACCTCTTTAAAATATTAGTATAGACTTGTAACGTGGCGCCGATATTTCGGTCCCAGACTGAACAATGAATTAATTAATCACAAGATTAGCGATGCGCTCATTAAGCTTCTACAAATTTCGAATATTGGCATAATAGGATTAAGTGGTAACCAATTGAAGAAGTTAATTTAGGATTGTTATGAAGTCGGCATTTGGAACATTCGGAGAATTAATTAATAAAAATTAGGGATTGTTGTCCGGCCGATTGACGACTGATCCCTGACCACAGCCGTAGGCGGCTGGGGATTACAAGGGTGTAACCTTTTACTCTTATAGTAATGAGAATGGTATATTTAGAAACTTACACTAAGCACAAGATTAAATCTTTATAATAAGCCGCGGAACGTGATGAACAATTTTATCAAGATATCAATATCGTCCTGAATCGTTTAATCACGAAATTCAGTAAAATTATTGAGCTTTGAAATTGAAGCCGAATCGAAAGCCAACTTTCCCGTCTGATGTCTCCGAAGATCCTTGAACTAGGATCAAAAGATATTTGAATTCCTAAAATTCTTAGTTAACTAGTTTTCCAAGAAGTAGGTAACTTGAGTCTTCAAAATAATAAATACTTATCTATTTTTCTGTAGACTATTAATTAGTCTCCAACAGACATTTTATTCCCTAGAACGATTTTATTTCCAATTAACTACATCATTATTAATGAACGCGAAAATAATGTTTTTTGTTTCATTTATTAATAAGAACTAACGTTCTTAATAATTTATTACAATAATAGACTAATAAGCAACTTATCTTTAACTTATCATTATACGTTTACGTTATAACTAAGAATCGTCAATTTTCACTTGCACACAAATCCGTAGGTAGCACTTTCTTAGAGTCTGATAATTACTAAAAACACTTTGTTTATATGTTATTCATTCACTATTTATACACTAACTCATATGGTTTAGTTCTCTGTAGCCTACGCACTATGTCCGTGTTGTCTAGCAGCTGAATTGCCTCGACATTCGCATGTCGGTGAAATCTGTGTTCGTGGGCTTCAGCAAATTTTTGGATGACGGTGGTGAGGAGATCCATTGTAAGGCCGCGGTGGAGGTCGTCATTTCTAATGTACCATGGTGCATTAACAGCATCCCTGAGTACTTTATTTTGGAATTAAAATAATGTGAATCCATTCAATCGTTTCCTATTAACATACCTATCGGGACCGACGCGAATTGCGCGCGACACAAAGGCACCGTTCGTCGCGCGACACGCGGTGCCTTTATGGTACGTGCGATTTGCGTCGCGTGTCGTGACTGTTTGAAGGAGCCTTTATGCGTATGCTTTCTGATTAATGTAGAGATATGGTTTTGTTTACTTTCAAGTTGTTTATACTCATAAATGAGTAAACAGGAAAATCTAAACCCCTATATTTATGTAAGTAGGTAGGTACCTACATGTAGAAGGAGGTCAGAGGGAAGTGTTAACATTTAGTAAGTAAGTGCCGGGGTCAGGAATGGGGCAGATATCAGTGGCAATTAGCAGCTAAATGTATTCAGACTCACTGTAAAGGGAGCTTAGCTGACTGAAATGAAGGATAGGATTTGAAAAACCGACGACGTCGATCCACGAAGGTAGGTATTTTCTTTGAGTTCTTTGCTCGATACATCATACCTTGGCTGTGAATTAGTTGTGTGTTAGTGTGTTAGGTGAGTTTTCTAAAGTTTCCTATTTATTTATGACCCAGCAATCGTTCGATATAAATTGTCATCCGACATTCCACAGGATAAGCTAACCGACGTCTCAGGTGGTCTTGTAGGTTGGATAGGCTAAGATAATAAATAAAGACATTTGTCTTCTCACGAATCAATTTGTCGAGTAACATTAGTCGACACGTGTGTGAAATTCATTTTCTGCAACGTGCATCACGCAGGTACAAAATAGTTATCAAAAATCCAATCTGTTCTGTCGACAGCATAATGAAGAACAGTTATTGCAAACTTTTCCTATTGGATTTGTTTGAAACTTGATGACATATAACATGAATGTAGGCAGGCAGGTAGTTTATGTAAGTCTGACTTATGAGGAAATTCATCTCACTTCATAAAATTATTCCATAGTAGGCAAATAATACTGCGTAGAAAACAACTTTGTCAAGTTTCATATCTTTCAGGTCACAAAACAACAAACAATAAGTGTGTCCTACTTGACATTATTGATGTGTAACATCTTCCCTCTCGCTTTCCTGCAATCTGTGGGAGTGATTTCGTGAAAAGGGACGGAAGTGCGTAACAGGAAGTCGGGGAAGCGCGCGCTATTTGATTTGACCAATGAGCGCGCGCGTTGGTAGAGTTGCCCATCAGATGGTACCAACCTATTTTCCTAGAGGTTGGTACTCTTCGTTACGAAAAATCATTTCAAATAATACCTGAATCTTTTTTTTCAGGATATCATTTTAATGTTGCTTATTACTAAGGTGAGATGTCAGATGTTACACATAATACGCGACTACTGCAAGGTTCGTTTGTTTTTTATGTCTATCCTGCTCGAATAAAATGCTCACGAATGAAGAGGTTCTTCGATCAACCTAATAACGTCTCTATTAACCGGCAATTGTATACAGATTTTACTAAAAGCTAGCCACTTTAATCCACTTAAGCATAAATTCACAGCGGTCCCCGGGGAACGGCAGCCAAGCATCCAGTGTCTTCAGGCCACCGACGACGACACAAATAGACCTGATTGCTCCTTGTAAAACACCGCAAGAATTCATACGAACGACACGTCGCGAATAATATCAACTTACTAAAATGAAATTAAGTTTCTTAGTGGCACTTATTTCCGTAGTTATAATATCCTACTGTGAGGTAACGAATCAATACCCAACCCTAATTCTAGTAGAAAACGAAGTCGACAAAAGTTACATAGAAAAAGTTCGCGAATTGTGGAATTATGAAATCAGAACAGAAGTTCAGCAAATGCGATTAGATAGAAAAAAGCGGTCTACAAACCAATCGGGCGTCGAAACGGCATATAGAATAGCGGACTCGCTCGAATCGAGAAACCTTACCGATTCTGCCAACACTTCGACTGTGAACAAGCACGCTTTATTACTAGCGAATTTCAAGCTAATGTGGCCCGTATCTCGATGGAAACAGCACGGATTTTTCTCTGACGACTATCTGGATTTGATCAACGAACACTGGCTACAATTTCCACCTCCTAGTGAATCGTTGCAGAAGATTTTAGGAGGGTTCTATTTTATATTTTCTACGATCGGCTGCTGGGGAAACATCATCGTTTTGGTTATGTATCTCAGGTAAGTAGGTAAATGATTATATTATAAGTTGGCATTACACCACTATAATTATGTACCTATTTTAATTTTTTCCTCATGTTTCCATAGGGAACAATTTATGATTTTCTATTACATACAATGTTCAGTAACAGTATAGGATTTAATGCTTCTACATTTTTTTGTTTGTTACAAATGAAAACATCTTTGCCTGAAAATTAATAGGTAGGTTTTAATATTATAATATTAATTCTGTTTATGTAATTGAAAAATCCTTCATATTTATTATTGATTAAAGATCTGTAGGTACATGTTCTTCTTATATACCTAGAGGACATACCGCTCTTTTGTTATTACATAAAATTGGTAAATTGATTGATCAAAAGAAACATGATTTTTAGAAAGCAAAATTACAGAGGGCTTTTCTGTCTCTGTAGATATGTAAGATAAAATACTAATAAAAGTATATAATGGAGTAGACATAAAAATAAATGCCGTGAACCAAATATGCTTCCTTTTCATTATATAAATGCATTAAAGAAAATGAAATGAATTTTACTCACATCAAAATATATCATTCTCCAAATCATATCAATAATTCACTTTAATATATATATTTTTTAAATACAGCTGCTGTAAAGCTGAAATACCTAGGTACATACATTTTAAAATATTCACGGCCCGATAAAACCTCTGCAGGAGCATAGGTTCCAACTCGTTTACTCTTACAATTCAACGTTCAACGAGAAGTGATAAATGAGGCGAGTAGTTGGTTTAAATTTTATTGACTCGTTTCTTTGCCAGTATCTTCGTCTAAATAAAGCCAAGCAGCGACGTTTTCTATTTCTGCAATATTTTGTACTCAAAATAATCCCGCTCTAGGAAAGTTTAGAGATGAGTCGGGTCCGGAGAATAGTACCGCATCCTTACCGGGACACTTTCCGCGTCTCCGTGACGCACCGGCAACATTTTGTCTCGGAAACCATCGTGAACGGTCGTGTCCTATTAATTTATAGACACACGACGACTTTTCCGTACCATAACGTAAATAGTATGTTGAATATATTAATGATTGCTCTGGTGTCGGCTTCAAGCATAGTTAACTGCATGAATGTTGACACGACGACACGAGTGGTGGGCAAAACTTTTATAGTTCAGTTGCAAAGTGACAAAAACAAGTGCATTTATTGTAAGATAACAAAAATAGTGGCATTGAAACCGTTTAATTGTCATAATGATTTTCTGTGGCGTTGTTTGGATGATTTAAAGCAGTGGAAAAGGCGAAGAAGGAGTTCTGATCACTTCAAAAAAGAATCGAATGATGAGAGCAGTAGATTGAAAATGACAGATAGTGCGGCCAATGACTTGGCCTCTTATCAAGATCTTTTAGATATTGTAGAGACAACAGCTCTGAGTGTTTCTGATAATAAGTTAGCTTTGGTGGCGAAGTTCATAGAGATATGGCCGGTGGAGAGATGGCGCTCAATTGGTTTGTTTACGGACGACTACCTGCTGTGTATCAACAGTCACTGGCTGGAGTTTCCTCCTCCTGACTCCTGGATACAGTACACCTTCGGCAGCACATATGTCCTGCTGGCGGGCACCGGCGCATTCGGCAATGTCCTTGTACTGCTTATGTACATGAGGTCAGTAGAAATAGTCAGTAAAATCATTCACTTATTACGTAAACAAATTAAATAAAAGCTTCTAAAACATATCAAAGCAGTATGGAGTGCTTAATGTGATACATCTGTTTTGCTTTCTTAAGTGTTTCACGCAATTACGTAAACATGCTCATTACACAATGACACATGTCTTTTATGGGTTTCATGCCAAGTGGTTTTTCCTGAGGTAATGTTCGTCTCAAAGCGTTTATTTCAAATAAACCAATTACAGGCACCTTTGAACTGTCAAGGGCTCGGTCGGTCAGAAAGATGAAGCTAGTTCACCATTCCAAAGCATAGTAGGTACCTATGGAGAAGAACGAGCAAGAAATTCCACGGACACTCTTTTAAATCAAAATATGGTTAGAAAATATTAGTTACATCATTAATGTTAAAATTATGCATGTGAGAACGATGTAGAACGTTAGAAGCTTTCATAATAAAAAGATTAAACAATTCAATATTAAATTAAATTAAAATAAGCCGTGGCAGCTAAGAGATGACCAGTCCCTACTAACGGCGCCCGTTCACGAACATGACGTTATAACCTATGTAGGTACTTACAGATGATAAGATTACAATTAGGACCATGTTAAATCAGATTTCTCTGAGAAGGCAGGTAAAGCAGCAGATCTTGGTTCTGTGTAAGCAAATCATAAAAAACTTACTACCGATGGTCATTTACACACTAATGAGAATCCATCAGTTCTGGTAAGGTCAGAAAACTTTGGCAACCAGCCAGGACGTAAAAACTGAGGAAGTTCGCAATGTGTCAAGCAAAAAGTACCACAACATTTCTCAAACCAAAACACGTGTATCTATTTTCATATCACTCTCTCAATGATATTATATTATTTATATCGTTAAAGTATATCTGCACATTATATTTTGATGTTTCAGTGTGTGATTCTGTGACCCACTTATTCAATGATGCGAAACTTGGCAAATATACATTGATTTTATTAGGCAAGCCAACCAAATAGTCGTTTAGATAACTTATTAAGCTCACCCACACAATATGAGAAATGCTTAGTCCATACAAAAGTCATATCAGTTATTCTCGAAGTTAATTATACGACCTCTATCTGCAAATATATAAATCGATAAGCAATTACGTACACTAAGCCGAGATTAGATTAAGCATAATAAACTTGAGACAGTTGCAAGTAAGTACTTAATCTCATTTTAATACCCCAATTTACAATTTGGTTTTATGACGTCATTTGCGAGCCTGTCCCCAACCATATTAGCGGTATATTTCATAATGAGGGTGTCTTCCAGCTTGATTAGAAGTTGAATTTGTTTTATTCGATATCCTAGTCTTAGCAAGGGTTCCTAGGAAAAAATATTTAAGTCAAAACACGGGCAAACTCTTTGCACAGATTAGGAATCACTCACAGTAGTACCTAGAGCTTGTAGTAGAAATAGTGTTTGTGAAAGAGCTCGAATCGTCCGAGGAAACTAAGTAGGTGCTGCTACCATGCCATTCTTATTCACGATGAACGGATGAAATATTGATAAAAAACTAGTGACGTGTAGTCTAGCAAAAATATCAATCCTCATCTTTTTCTTTCATAATTCTCTATTACACGTCATTTCGGTAGCCATATTATCTTTCACGCAGTGCACGCATCGTTTTTCTGGTCTTCCTCTACTTTTATAGCAAACTACCATTGACTATTTTTGTTATATTTAAAAAAACAACTTGTCTGACGTATGCAAGCAGTCCTTACCGGATGAAAGAAAAACATGCATACTGATGAACAAACTGTCATGCATTGTACATTATCTACACTACATCTAACATCCAGTTTTTAATGTATAAATAACAACATGGAAGTGTCACCAAATCGATACAAATCCATCTTCTATTCAAAAATAAATATTGTATTTGGAAAATGTATGGGGAATTTGTTTGCAGGAATTTCGCTAAATTCAGCTGAAGCTGGAATATATAAAATGCATACATAAGTATTTAGAAAATATACAAGATCACGCCTGTACTCCTCAAAGGGGTAGATGTTACCCACCCATTAACTTGAAAACAAACTGCCCCTAACAACAGTATCCAATACTTCATACTGATTTTTTATAAATATGTAATAAACTTATTAAAAGCCTTTTGAATGCCCTGAAGGCACTGAAAAATGAGACACTTTGTTTTGTTGGGACGCCGCAAAAATATTATAAAATTCTGCGAACCCGACCCAGCCTACTAAAAATAGAGCAAAAAAATAATAATTAAGGCACTTTTTTTTAATAATAAGACGAGTGTATATCAACTTGAATAACTTGCCACTTGCTTAACTTTTCTAAGATCCTCAAATAAACCCTTAGGTACTTAATAGCTAATGCTGATTCGACAAAATCTATTTAAGCGAAGTTCTTCCATAACTGAGTGTTCAGAAATGCAGTGTTAAGATATCGTACTAACATATATGTCACCGTATGATTATGAGTATCGATAGTTTATAATCTATCTCGTGAGATTATAAACTATCGTAAAATTATGAACTGCAACAAACCATTTACAATTTAACGCATTATTTTTCGATTGTTTTAATATTTCTATGGCAAACCGACAAATTGTGAACTGATATCAAACTTGCATGTGACGGAGTGCTCCTTGCGCTAATACTTAATAGCCAAGTAACTGCGACCAACTTGTAAGTAGCGCTCGCCTGCCGCTACCGCGGTACTGCTCGCTTCGCTCGCTCGGCTCGCGCGTTTTTGTTCGCAGTTCTAACCTAACCTAACCCATTTGGTAGGGGTGGCGTGGCTTAGTTACTGCGATCAATTCGGCTACCGCCAAGACCGACCAATCAGGGACCGTTTACAATTTTCCGGGTGATAAAATTGGATAGATTTTATGAACCCTGTCGGTAGGTGCAGGTTCGTTCAAAATTTGACGGTTTGACATGGATAGATTATACTCGTAAACTATAGAAAATTAATACGTTATATTATTGTAAGCAGTATGGTTCAAAATTGGTCGACAGTTTAGAATTATAAATTATCGGTGTTCACAATCATACGGAGACATATATAGCGCTATTAAAAAGAACAAGAAGGATAAGAATATCTTAGAAAACAGGCATTATCAAGATTATGGCTACGTATGTACTTAGGGTAAACATATAGCCATAGGTATTCAGACACTTTAGTAGCGTTAGTTAGGTAGGTACTTACTTGGCTCATTTCTCGTATGAATTTAAATAGAAATGTACCTATAAATTCTATCCAGTGCGACTCTAGTTATATTCTAAAATCCACTATGCGGGTTTTATCGCGGTTACTTTGCGTTAAAACATTCCTATGCGACTTTTGATTGCAATTTAAATAGACACAGAAAGCTTTCATCTTTTACAGTTTCCGCCATTTTCTATGTTAGCTCTTTAGGTATTTATATTGTACACGTCATTAGTATGTAGGTAGGTATTAAGAGGTAGAAATTGCGAGAATCCCCAGGTTCCTCATCCTTCATAGAAAACGAACGATCCTCCGACTAGACGGGTGTTATGTCTGATGGGTTACTGCCCGACAGTTGTTGTCAGGTTTCTGTTAACTCTGATATCGCGTCAGTTGTAGATGTGGTTGTAGTTCGTACGTGGCGGTAATAAAACTACCTACATCAAGTGCCAAATCTGGTTTTTTTTTATCAGTTCAGTTCAACAAGTGTTAAAATTTGTCAGTCCCTATGTCACAGCAAAAAGCGTTTATTGCCAATTGCTTTAATGATACTTCTATTATTCTTTACTTTCCAAATCTCTCTAACCTCTATCTATCTATACTAATAAACGCTAACGATGAATTGGTAAGGCATTTTTATATCCGTAAAGTAATTGAGAAGGCACTTTTTAGTATCTTAATCATATCTGAAAGCCATTTCCCTTGGTTTTCCTGTTCAAGAAACACGAATGGCTGATCTATGTTCCTTTCTCCTTTTATAAAGTGGGTAGGCAGATCCTTTATTATACCCAAAATGGACCGGAGAACCACCAGTGGAAATGGATTGCTTAGATAATAGCCGTAGACAATGAATTGACGTCTATATTTGGCTATATAACGGGATAATGCGGGTACTATGACTTTTAAATCCAACGAGCCGATGACTTCACGCTGAGGAGATTTTTAATATCCAAAGAAGTCATTCTTTCAAATTTAAAACTGACAGGAATTATAAACAATTCCTTGAAATGTACCTTCTGTTCCACCGTTTTTTCTGATCTGAAACAGTAGTTTTTGTAACAATATTTTGATTTAAAAGGTGTCCGTGGAGTTTCTTGCCCGTTCTTCTCCTTAGGTAGGTACCTACTACGCTTTGGAATGGGCACCTAGCTCCATCATTCTGACTGACCAACCCCTTGACAATTCAAAAGTGCCTGTAATTGGTTTATTTGAAATAAATGCTTCGAGTTTGAGTTTCAGTTTTGAGATTGAGTTTGGGTTGAGTTTTGAGTTTGAGTGATAGAACATGTTTAAACATACCCATATCTATATACATATATATCCATACCAACTAACTTACGCTCTAAACGTGGAGGATTTAAGAATAGGTGTTCTTTCTTTATTACTAATTTCATACTCGACGTGATATCACACGTCTATCTTACATACCTACGAGTATGTAAGATAGACGTGTAAAAATAAATATTTACGAAGTGAATGTAAATAGCTTTTAAAAAGACACGACGGATTTCATGTGCGTATTTGTCTAGTAGCATCCAAGCTTTTCGGTGTAAAAATCTCATATATTTTGCCTTTTCTTTATAGTTTCTACTTTCTTCTTTTCCTGTATTACCTACGTATTCGTGTTAGTATGAGACTTTCTTCTAAATCTACCTCCTTTTCTCTATCAATATTATCCATGGACCTAATATACAAACTGGACTGAGCTCTCGTACCAAAAAAACGAGCAGAGAGAGATAATGCATACAGAGGCTTTCATCTCTTTCTAATAGGGTGACCAAACATTTTTTTAACAGACAGGAATGTTTGTTTTGAAAGAGATAATTTGTGTCCGGTTGATACTAAGTGATTCCAAATTATTGTTTAGTAGCGGCATCTACACCGCCACATGCGAGCTACACGTGACACTGACGTCATGCAAATCCTGCATCGCGCAAGCAGAGTTTACCGCGCGACTAGCATTTAGACAACGTCCCGACATCAACCGTCGGGCAGTTGCCCACCAGACACAACACCCGTCTGGTCAGAGAGGATCCTCCCTTTTCTATGGAGGTATGAGTGAGCTTTACACCCTGTTCCTCATACCTCTATAGTTTGTAACTTACTTAACTTGACATGACTTTGATTTGACTTTGATTATAATCAAAGTCAAATCATTTATTTCAAATTTTATTTTATTTTTATTTCAAATTAATATGCGAAAACAGAGAATACAAATGTCTCAATGATACCTACCACTTGCGTTAGGGAGGTATATACCGCAAGCTTAACAATCTGTTTTAAATATTAAGTATTCTTCAAAATACATAGGTTTGAATTTATTAAAATTCGTTTCTTAAAACACAAGCTTTTAAGTAAGTTTTCGTAGTTAAATTTCTATGATAGCATCAAAGAATTAAAATCACTTACAGAAATCTGTTTCTTCGTCTAGTCGCGTCTCATGACTTTAGTCCGATCCTGACCTATACAATACAAAGGCAACCACGGAATTAGCAAAACAATGTGAAACTTGAGTGGGTGTGTAAATATCAATTAAGGAAAAAGTATCTCCGAAAGTCAGATACAACTACCTTAATTGACATCCTATTAATAAGTCCTTTGATGTTAGCATTGTTACGAATATTTATAAGTCCTTTGATGTTACCATTTTTACGAATATTTATACGTCCTTTGATGTTACCATTGTTACGAATATTTATAAGTCCTTTGATGTTACCATTGTTACGAATATTTTGATTTAAAAGAGTGTCATGGAGTTTCTTGCCTGTTCTTTTCCATAGGTACCTACTACGCTTTGGAATGGGCAACTAACTTTATCTTTCTGCCTAACTTATCTATTCAAAATTGCCTGTAAATGGTCTAATTGGAATAAATGCTTTGAGTATGAGTTTGACACAACGTGCGACGTTTTGAACTTATTCATTGTAGGCAATTTGCATGTTAATATTTTACCAATTTTAATTCTGAATAAATATTGATTATTATTTCGTTTATTTCTCTTAATACATATTAAACATATTTTTACAAAAAGCATACAAAAACATTTAAAAATATAAAAAATAGTGGCCCACCGGCATCAGAAACGGGGTCCAAGCTGCCGGTGGTCAGGGCTTTAGAGAGAGGAACCTCCTCACTATGCGTGCCGTAACCAGAAGTACTGCTCTCTGAATCAAGCCCTTGATCCAACTGCCCAACGAGAGCCTCCTCAGGTGTTGGTCGAGGCTCTTGGCTATTAAGCCATTGGCTGTCACGACTATCGGCACAATGATCGCTGAGTCCACATCCCACATGTCGACAACCTCGCGAGCCAAGTCTAGATACTTGATTTATTTATCTTTCTCGGCTTTCACGAGGTTCCCGTCATGCGGGACCGTTATGTCAACAATCATTGCGCGCCGCTCTAATCGATCCACCATCACTATATCAGGCTTATTGGCAACAATAGTCCTGTCAGTGATGATGGATCGATCCCAGTACAATGTGATATGTCCATTTTCGAGAACTGGGTCGGGCACATACCTGTAGTACGGCACTTCCGATTCTACAAGGCTGTATTTCAGAGCAGGTTGCTGACGGATAATCCTGGCTACAAGGTTGTGTCTATGCAAGTACTCTTCGTTAGCTAGACGAGAACATCCGGAGATAATATGTCTGATTGATTCACCCGGACGGTGGCATGCCCGACAGATGTCAACCGTGCCGTCTTTCACAATAAATCTCCGGTAATTGTTTGTCATCATAACTTCGTCCATAATTGCACAGACAAAACCTTCGGTTTCTCCAAAGAGGTCACCGAAACGCAGCCAGGCTACGGACGCTAGTTGGTCTACATCGGGCCCATGTAGAGCCCGGAAAAAGCGTCCGTGAAGCTCCTTACTCTGCCATACTTCCATGCTATCATTAGTGTCAAGCACTACTGGCTTGCGCCAGTTCTCTTTAGCTAAGGAGAGCGTGGTGAGGCCCTTGTCCACTGTGACCACATCTCGATGCATCCCCACGTCGGCTTCTAAGAAATATTCCCTGAGACTGCATATCTCGCGATTGTGGAGGGTCTTAGCATTTAAAAAGCCTCGACCTCCACACTTTCGCGGGATATACAGCCTCATTACCGATGATCGTGGGTGATGCATTCGATTTGCAGTCAGCAGTGTACGGACCTTCCTATCCAGGGCGTCGAGTTCGGTCTGAGTCCATTTGAGTATGCCGAAAGAGTACATCAAAACCGGCATGACCCAACCGTTAAAGGCGCGCATCTTGTTTCCACCTGATAAAAGACTATTAAATACTTTTTTCAGGCGGCCAAAGAAGCGATCCTTTAACGACTGCTTCATGTCAGTACCATTGATGCCTAACGCTTCCGACATACCCAAATACTTATAGGTTTCGGATGCGGAGAGGGCTCTAAGGTTTATGGAATCCGAGAGTTGGGTTCCGACGGATTCCACAATATCCCCTCGCTTTACATGCATGACCGCACATTTGTCCACACCAAATTCCATCCTGATGGCGCTACTGAAAGTTTCAGTTACTTTCAGTAGATCCATCAGTTGCGAATTGTTGGGTGCAAAAAGTTTTAGGTCATCCATGTAGAGGAGGTGAGATATAACCTGACCACCTCTCCTCAGCCGATAGCCTAGACCTGAATCCTCCAAGAGTGTGCTTAGAGGATTCAAGGCTAAGCAGAACCAAAGAGGACTCAAACTATCACCCTGAAATATGCCTCGCTCGATCCTTATCGGCTCGCTATTCCTTTGGGTATTTCGACATGCTGGATAGCGAAGGACCGTCCTCCATTGCCCCATACACGACATCAGGAAGGTGCGCAGAGTTGCCTCTACTTTATACAACTCCAGCACCCTCATGAGCCATGTATGTGGTACCGAGTCATAGGCCTTCTTGTAATCTATCCAACATGTCGACAGATCCTTTCGGGAACGACGAACCTGTTGGCTAATGGCCATATCAATGAGGAGTAGCTCCTTAGTACCACGGGACCCGTTCCTGCATCCATTTTGAGAAGGAGACATGATGTAGTTGGTGTCTATATGTTTGTTAATTTTATCTCTCAAAATGGATGTAAGAACTTTATAGACCGTCGGTAAACACGCGATCGGCCTATAATTTTTGGGTTCCGCAGTGCTACCTGATTTATGGAGCAGGTGGGTAACTCCTGTTGTTAGGAATTGGGGTAGCGAACCAGATTCTAAAGCAACCTGGTACTGAGCAGCCAAGCGAGCGTGCGATCCACCAAACCATTTGATCCAGAAGTGGTGCAGTCCGTCCGGCCCTGGAGACTTCCAGTTAGGCAGCGGGCGGACTGCACGAGTTACATCTTGGGGGCAGATGGTAATAGCCCCCATTTCTGGTATTGGATCACAGGCTCGCTCGACTTCTAGAGTCCAATCACCTTCGGTGTGACTGACAGGCACCGACCAGACCAGAAAGAACACATGGCATCATCATCTGGTAGGCACGTGTCAGCCACACCTTGATCCGGTCGCTCCCAACCCCTATAAACCCACCTTTCATCGCGCTGGAAGGTGCGATTCTGAGTGTACCGCTCCACTCGCCGCTTATACCTACGAATACGGTTCGCCCATGCATACACTTTCTGCTTCAGGAAGTCGATGCGCTCTGTGACACAGGACATATAGTTCTGAGGACTGATATCAGTCCCTGCAAATGCGCGTCTCACAAAGCGCATCACTCTAGGGCGAGTATTGCCCTCCCTGAAGCAGATTAGTTTGCCGATGAGAGCTCTGGCCCCACCAATACGGCGCTCAATTCTGCACTGCCAAGCTGGTACGGCTGGTTTCGGTCGTGTAGCTCTAGAATCGTTAGCAAATTTGACGTGAGCTACACGACATGCCGCTACAGCCGCGCAGTACAGAATCGAATGTGTATCGGTGAGGTCTACGCAGTCATCAAAATAATTTGACAACTGCGCATCCAGCGCCACCACCAGCGCCCTATATTTGTTATGCATGGGTAAACGAGGTAAGCGTGGTCTAAGTTCGGGTTAAAGTTCGGTTATTAGTTGTTCATATTATTATTATTATTATACTATTATAATTAAGTAGTTAAATAATATTAAATCTTATAAATTTGTTGGCTGTGGCCTTAACGACTGTCGATTCTATTAAAATTAAAAATCTCTGTTAATTATTGTATACATGTGTATGTATACTCCTGCTGTGATAAATTGACCATAATAAATATGGCCTTTACACGAGTTTAACTGAATTGTCATATTTTTTCATACTTAGAAGTAGTTAGAATTTTAAATGTAAGTGGGTATTTATGTTATACATACCATAGCATTAACTCGAATTTATTTAGTTTTAATGTTTTTTTCATACTTCGAAAAATACATTTCAAAATTTAACTAAGACTTTGAAATGTTTTTCTTTTTGTGTCAATAGCCTATACTTCTTACGTTGACAAAACTATAGGGTCTGATCGGTAAGACATCAATCAAGTTATTGACAGCATCTATCACGAAGGTTTTTCAATATTTTATAGGCCTTTTATAACAAAGTGGTTACTACAGATATTTATCAATTTGAATAACGACGTTATTCTTTCTTGACCCTTATAGAGCTTCTGAAAATCTATTTACCTAGAACATTTTAGTTACGTAACAAAAAATGAGAAGGCACCTCTACCTTGACATCTACCTAACCTAAAGAAAGTCTTAGGAAAGGACAGAGGGTAGGCCCTCTGTTCTTTCCTAAGACTTTGTTTAGGTACCTAAACAAAATTTCCTCACTTCGGCAGTTTATTTAATTATTATTCAAATTAGTTAGTTGTAAAACGGTTCCGCTTTACTGAAAATACTTTCGCATATTAATTAGTTAGTGTCGATTTATAAAACGAAAATGTATTTAAACTTCTAGTAGTTATTAGTTGTTCATAAACAATTCCAAATTTACTTTCAGAATGCGTTAGATCGATCATTACAGTGATTAGAAAGCTTGAAAATAACTATTTGTCGCTGGAAAACTAAGTCCAAAGGCGAACTTCGTTAATGGTTCAGAATGGAACAGTACTGTACCTACCTATGATATGTAGAACTTCAGGCGACTATAAGTTCCTATGACTTTCGTTATCATGATGTGCCAGCTCGAGGCTAAGTGGTAACAGCCGCACAGGTCAATCGAAAGAATCCATTACATATCGAGACCGGTACGAGTAGTCAAAAGCCCAAAACTCTGATAACCAGCCTTACTAAGGGGTATCGTGTTACCCAGTAACTGGGTTGTGGAGGTCAGATAGGCGACCGCTCAGTTTAAAATACTGGTATTCAGCTGCGACCGGATAGACAGGAAGACAATCCAGCATATTTGGGAAAAAGGCAGATTCATTGATGTTCCAATTCATGAATTTGATTTTTTATTAAGGCTTTTTTTGGGGTGGGGGGTTTGGGGGGGGACCTTTGATCATTTCAAATTGAACATCACGTCTAAACGAATAGTCTTATTTGTTTGAAAAAAATATATAATAAACTAGACTATTTTCTTCGTAATTTGATATGTGAATATTTGAAATTATATTTTTATAACATAGTGTAATAATTTGTAAAGTAATGTCTAACGCGAACACAAAAACGATAATCGCGCAAAAACTATCGGGCGTATTTTCATGAAATCTGCACCATCTAAAAGACAATTTAATAACCCAAATTTTTGTATACGGCTTTTATTTGTATTGTGTTTGTTAAATCAAGGTGGATTGTTTTTGCGAATAAACTTGATGCGCGTTGAAGCGTGGGCGCTTGCGAGCGACGGGCGGCAATGCATCGCTGACCAATGTCCGGGTAGATGCTAACGCTCTGTGCAATTTTATTCGCTTAAAAGTTTCGCATGCTCCTCCCACTCGCTCAAGGTCTCTGGCACTTATTGTCGCCTTAAACACAAAGTCATCAACTGATTATCAATCTGTATCTGAACAAAATACAGTCATTGTATTCTTCGATGGCTCTCCTTTTTCATATCGTCGCTGGCTGAATTAATTTGTCATTAGCTTTGTTCAGGTAGATAATGGACTGATCCTTTAGACCCCTACTAAGAATAGCCCTCCCCCTTCGTTCATAAGTCTTAGCAGTTAAAATAAAAGATGGCGGGCAGTATCCTCTTGAACTCTGATTAAAATGATTCTGTCTGTAACCAGCGGGGTAATTGCGTAACACACTAACAGTAGGAATGGCTTTAATTTTGACAGTTCAACAACATTCATTGCGTTATTTACGTTGTTGAGCAGATTTTTTATTTTGAACATATGAGGCAATGGATTCGCAATATCCTTCAAAATTATTCAGATTGTGATTGATACGCAATTAGGGTGCAGTTCCATTGTTTGTTTTGTTCCAAACGTCATGCTTTAAATCCGTTGATAGCCTAACTTTAGTGAAAATAACGCATTCTTTTCTTTTACATAACAAACAATAGCGATGACGCAATCTGTTTCTCGTTAAGGCTCCCACAAACAGGCGCGACGCGATTCTAGTAGAACAATTTCTATAAAAACTTCATGGAAATTATTGTTCTACAAGAGTCGCGTCGTGCCTGTCTGTGGGAGCCTTAACACTCTCTGAGTAAGACTAATATTTAGCAATTAAATTATTGTATAACGACCAACGTTAACTCTCCAACGATTCGGCCCATTACGAACTCGTGTATGAATACTAAAAGATAATCCGTAAGCCCCCAAACTTCGTTTAACCATTTTTTTGATCTCCCAATCTGGCGGTGTCATAAGCTCTCATTTCGTGCATTTGGCGATAAAGCGAGAAACCCAGCTAATAAAAACAAAAGGTTATCTGAATATCAAATAGGTGTCGGCTCCTGAGTTCGTGTCGCGATTATCTGAGTTCGGGCGTGCCATAAATCCTTGATTATTTATCTGTTTACTCCTTCACGGGATTTGAAACTGTAAAATCTTATATGTTCTCGCTTTCGCTTGAACGATCTTAAATATTTTGTAGATAGCTAAGTATACTTTGTACCTACTGAAATGGTTCAACTAATGAAGTTATAGAAACTTAGTTCCATCGATGAGACCTTTACCGAGAACGGTGATGCTTGCGTGTACAAAATATTATACCTCAGATTTATGTTTACCCATTTGCTTTCAGAACACCTCTGAAATAACCTGCTCAACTTAACATAAATAAAGCACCTTCACACATGTGTTTCTGATGATTTTTACTAACGGGGCTTATTACGTATACATTTATTATACCTACCCTAGGGGCTCCGAAATTAAGCTGTCGCCGGTGACACGAGGGCACTTGATATTTCAGCTTTACGGAGGCGTAATTTTGTAACGACATCCTTTATACTGAAATCCTGACACTTGACAGCATCTGTCAGCACTAGTGACCGCAATTCAATTTAACTTGATGCCAATTTTCTTAAATTAAATTCCTACAAGAGCTGCGTCAATGAGAGATTCTTTTATTAATAGTTGTAATGTTTGCAATTGTAATCTGCATAATAACATTCGTAAATTCATTCATTCATGACTGACAGACGACGCCTAAGCCGCTGGGTCTAAAAACATGAAATTTGTACAAGAGCTCCTAAGGTATTTATCGAAAGAGCATGAGCCTATGAATGGATTTTTCATTTCGCATACTCAGAAAGTAGTGTTTGTTTGATCCGAGTAGCGGGTGGAAAACGTTGCTCCCCATCTTTGGGCGGGAAAACTCATAGTAATTGCTTCCCTCTCCAAGGCGCGAATGAATTTTAAAAATAGAACTAAATTAGTTTATGTAGTCTGCTATCGATTAAAATAAAATAAAATGCTGCGGTCTTGTGAGTGTATAAACAGCCAGTGGGAATTTAAAAAAATACATATTAAGCGGGACGGCCCGCGGCGGAGACGCGGTGTGTTCCATATTTAAAAAAAAAATGACTATATAATTTGGTGTGATACTAACTCTGTAAACTGTACCGAAATTCAAAATATCGGTTATATAGACTAATATTTGATTAAAATGAGTCTCATGTTATTATTATCAATCAATATTTTAAAACTACTATTTTTTACTTTCCTTAGGTATATCCGAAATGAAAACTAGAGTGTTTAACACGGGTGAAAGTCATCTATTCCTACTCGGACTATATTCTAAATACCTCGTATGGGAATTGATTCCTTTCGACCCTTGTATAACAATCTACTATTTCAAATGATGGGGATGAAAGTTTCCATGAACGTTCGTTATTTTTGATGATAGGAAATCCCATCTGGCACATGGCTTGTGTACTTATATTTCGACCCAATTGGCGTAGTGACTAAGCTCCGATCTATGCACAAAGGTAACACAAATGTCAGTAGGGCGGGCCTAATTTGGCACACATGCAGCTATTTGATCAAACGTAACATTTCCGTCTCCAATTAATGCATGATACTTAACATGGAATTATTTTTAGTATACATTCCAGCATTTCTTGTCATGCTGTGTCACTAAATAGTCCAATTAGTGCAATTACCGAAATTAATACATTTACGTAAACTACCAAAACATAAACTGGATAAATAATTAGGTTGATACGTTTATTAATTACCTTGTTTGAAATAAGGTATACGGCGTGGCAGGGACACAGACTCGTAACCTGTTACCATGGATTCAGTTCATAATTCTGAAATCCACAGCATTGGAATATTAGGTCGGTTATTAAAAAAAAACGGTTCCATAAATTTTGACCGCGTAGGTAGGTATTGCACTTTTCTCTATAACAGCAGATTCTTTTTTGATAACCGACGGAAAATTTCTATGCTAGAGGGTCTAGAATTATGTTATGAATTCATGGTTACCTACAGTTTGCGCATCGATGTCCCTGCCACCTGTATGTGAGACGCCCCATTTATAATCGTTATAAGGAGTAAGTATACATAATCATTAATCACACTTAAACGTGATGCATTTTAGGCAAATCGCAAAAAAATGCCCAAACTCGTGTCAGCTAAACGACTAAAACCCACTTGCACCACGAATCGCTAAACACATTTAGCATTAAGAGTGCATACACGGGTCCAATAGCGCCACTCCTTTAAAAAAATATTATTTCGTGACTGAGAAGGAATTTTGATAAACGGCTCTATAAGCGACCTCGGTAAGTGTGTCTAAAATTCTCTAATACCTTTTATAAACTTTCATATTGAGACACGAAGCAACAAAACTTTTTTACAAAAAAACAACCGACTTCCAAAAAAAACACTAAAATACGTGAAAAATAACTTTAATTTCGGAAGTCGGTGTCTTTGGTTTTATATTTTCGTTTTTGGCCACCGACTTCCGAAATTAAAGTTATTTTTCACGTATTTTAGTGTTTTTTTTGGAAGTCGGTTGTTTTTTTGTAAAAAAGTTTTTATTTTTCACTTTTTAGTTGCGGTACCGACCCCATACAAATTCGTATACCACTACTTAGTGTGTAAATAACAGTGACAGGAAATTATTAACACATCATCCATATAAACTAAGTGTAAAAATATGCAGTATTAAGGATAACTCAAAAACTACTGGTCAAACCTTGATGAAATTTAAATGGGACCACATGTGAAGTACTACCTATCACATTAAAAAAGAATCGTCCAAATCGGTTCACCCAGAAAAAAGTTATGAGCTAACACACATAAAAAAATAAAAAAAACATACAGGCGAATTGAGAACCTCCTCCTTTTTGTGAAGTCGGTTAAAAATACGATCTAAATGAATGTGGCCGCTTTTGTTTAGATCGAATTTTGTTGCTTCGTGTCTCAATATGAAAGTTTATAGAAGGTATTAGGAAAATCTTAACACACTTACCGAGGTCGCTTATTGAGCCGTTTTTAAAAATTCCTTCCAATCACGAGATAGTATTTTTTTAAAGGAGTGGCGCTGGTGGACCCGTGTATGCGCTCTTAAACGAGTTTTAAACATCATTCTGTCTCTGTCATCTTCAAAAATTTGGAAGAAACAGAATTATGTTTTAAACTCGTTTAGCGCTAAACGTCTTTAGTGATTGGCGGTGCAAGTGGGCCTTAGTTAGGATTTTTAAGTTTGTACCTGTACAGTGTTCCTGTCTGTGCTTGGCCTATCCTTACCCGTAATGTTACTATTCGCGTCTATTGCCCTTTCGTTTCAAACTAAATTCTAAACATGTCCGGTTACAATTTGTGTAGATTGTATCCATAATGAATCAACCATAAACCTTACTCTGACGTAAAAACTTTTCTTCAATACAGAAGGTATTTCACTCTCAGAACCTAGATGCCTTAATTACTTAATAATGAACGAAACTTTATTCCAGTCTGGAACGGACAAATAAAACTTGAGCTAAGCAGAAATACCTATCTAGTTACCTGCCCCTATTTTTGCCAATATAGACACCTAATATACATACATTTACCTCAATCGACCTGAGTGCCAGAGTAGGGAAAACTTTATTTGCACCTCCGGCCTTCTCCTCCCATCGATTAGGCCCTCTACGAATCTATTGTGTTCAATAAAGTTTTGGCGGATGTGTCCTGGACGCACTTTTAAATAAAAAATTAATAAAAAAAAAACATTTATTTCAGGTTCTCCCATATTACAATCTGTACGGTGAAACCATACACTTTCGACGACTAAGCATTTTTACGTAACTTCATTATTTAATATTACTTTAGCAATTAGTACACAATTAGCGGTCATCGCGCGTGCTCCCTCGCTCCTTTATATTATCACCTTTGGTCCGTTAAATACATTCATTTTATGTTACCTTAAACGCCGCAGTATCATTGACTATCTTCCAACCTTCTACATGACCCGCGACCTTCGCGTTATCAGCACGACCAACCTTACCAACCAACCAACCATACCAACCACCAACCACCAACCAACCAACCATACCATACCTTTTGGAATATCAGCTTTAGCTTTGTTGTGAGTGGTGACAACCATCCCAACGGGTCAAATATTTTTGATATTTCCGATAAAAGTAGCCGTTTAGTTACTTTGGCGTTTGGATTAGCTATGATGTATTTGAAAGTGAACATGTCATCACAAGAATTCCAACGAAGACCTAATGTTTTTGATGTACTTTCTGATTTAAAGTTAAAAATTCTTTCGCCATTGCAGCTGCTGCTTTTTTCTATATTCTGAAGGAGTTCTGAATGATTTGCGGACCATTTTCTTAGTGTAAAACCTCCTGATTTCAATAATCTGATGAGATCATTGATAAGCTGCTTTCCTTTGTCAATGGAGTGTGAACCATGGACCAGATCATCCATATAGAATGACTCTTCTAGTATCTTCGCAGCTTCCGGAAAGTTTCTTCGTTCATCCGAGGCTAGACGTTTCAGAGTCATCATGGCTAAAAATGGCGCTGATTTAGTTCCGTATGTGACGGTGGTAAGATTGTACGTTTGCAAAGGTTGATCTGATGCATACCTCCATACAATTTGCTGATATCGCCGATCTTCGTCACTCACCAAGATCTGCCTGTACATCTTCTCGATATCCGATGTATAAGCAAAACGGTATTGACGCCACTTCAAAATCAGTTCTTGTAGGTCCTGTTGTAAATTTGGGCCTTTATACATCAGGTCATTCACACTATATCCGCTTGACGTCCTTGCTGACGCATTGAAAACTACTCGTAGCTTCGTAGTTGCTGATTCTGCTCGTTGCACGGCATGGTGCGGTAAGTAACACGATAACGCTTGTTTGTTATTTTTGCTGTTACTAGGCACCATATGTCCTAAGGCAATGTAGTCACTAATGAATGCTTTGTATTGTTCTGCTAAAATTAGTTGTTTGCTAAATTTACGTTCCATGTTTTGGAACTGTGCTATGGCCATCCCTTTCGATGAACCAAGTTTTTCATGTATATCATGTTTCAGTGGCAATCTTACTTCGTACCGCCCGTCTTCACGACGTTTTGTTGTAGATGAATAGAAGTCGATACATTCTTGGTCTTCCAATGATAAATTAGTATTTTCGCTTATATCCTCGATCTCCCAAAACTGCTGAATATCGTGAATATTATTCATAACGACGTTGCATTGAAGTGATGACATTTGGCCACCGCCGTATATGATCCACCCAAGCTGTGTTTCTTGTAACACAGGTTGCGATAAGCTATCTCCTTTGATCAATCCTCCTAATAATATCAAGCCATTAATTTGAGCGCTTAGTAATAAGTCCACTGGACGGCTATGGTTAAAATATGGATCAGCTAATTTAAGATTTTCTACGTAGGACCACTTTGACGTGTCAAAGGATTTATACGGGATATCTTTTAGTAGGTTTCTCATGATGAGTACGTCAGTGGTAAACGAAAAGTCGTTATGTGTAGACAAACAGCTTAGTGTGACCACACCGTTACAGTTGTTTTCGACTTCCCCTACTCCAAATATCAATCCGTTGAATTTAGATCTTCGTAATCCTAACTTCTTCGCTGCACTTTCTCTTATTAGAGAAACTTGTGATCCAGGGTCAATGAGAGCCCTTAAGACATGATAAGATCCATCAATCGCTACAGCTTTAATCAAGGCTGTAGCTAACAACACTTCATTCGTTCCTGGATCATTTTGTGACACATGCGCAGTCATTGCGACATTGTCTTGCGGATTTGGGTCACCTGTTGTTGTTGCAATGCTATTTGATTGCAATACATTTTTTGAACAGGCGTCATGTAAAACGGAGTGGTGATTTCCGTCACATTTGCGACATCGCCTAACGGAAATGCATTGCTTGCCATTATGGTCAAACAAACAATTTTGCCATAATTTCAGTTTTGCGGCTGTTTTTAATTTTGCTTCGTTTGGTAATTGTAAAAACTTTTCGCAATTGAACATGGCATGTTGTTGACCGCAAAATTGGCATTTGCTGGTCGACACGTGTAAGGCTTTTGAATGCGACTTGTTATACTTATTGAAAAAGTTTAATCGTCTTGCTTTTTGATTTTCAGGAAGATCGTTATTTGTATGATTGTTTGATTTTGGTGATGCTTGATCTTGCTTTCTGCGGGATGTTTCCAGGCTCGTAAATTTACTTTCTAAGTAGTCCAAGAAATCCTGCAAAACCGGTAGCTCTCTCGAATTTTTAAGAGAGACTATGTAGTCTCCATAGGTTTCGCTATCAAGCTTCTGAGACAATAAATGCACGAGAAGCGGATCCCAGGTGCTGATATCAATCCCTAAGTTCCGTATGGCATGCAAGCTTTCTAGCGCTACGTCATGGAGTTTTTTAATATGACCTAGTGTTTGATGTTGCATACTGGATAAACCTAGCATAGTATTGATGATTGATGTAAAGATTAGCTTCTTATTGTTATACCGATGGTTTAAAATTTCCCAACAGGTATCATAGTTACTGGAACTAATGGGAAGATGCTGAATGAGTCTTTCTGCCTCGCCCTTGAGCTTTCCTTTCAAAAATTGCATTTTTTGCGCTTGCGACAAGGTAGGGTTGCTGTGAATAGCTTCGGTAAAGAGGTCCTTAAATGACGTCCATTGCTGATAGTTTCCTGTAAATGCAGGTATATCCATTTTCGGTGTGGAGTGCTCTCTATGCGATACGCTCCAAAGCTTTTTGTTGATACTTTTCTTTAAATGAATATATGATCGCTCATGCTGAGTATAAACTGCCTCATAAACATCGTCCTCTCCACCTACCTCGCTATCAATCTCCCAATGAAGAGAGTCAATTTGTGACCAGCGCGCTTGTAAAGTTCTTAAAGCGTCCTCCATTTCCCATTTATCTGACATGGAGTCTAGATCGATAAAACCTGCTGATCTCTTAAAAGCTTTGAAATTGGCTGCTTGTTTACGTATCATGTCATCTAATTTGCTAGTTGAGCCTCGTGACTCCATGGTACGTAAAATGCTGGCTTTTCTTTGCTGCTCATAGCCCGATGGTCCTGCTTCTGCTTCGGCTTCCTTTTGCTCCTCTTGTGCTGCTTGAGTACTCCTAACGGTGCTTAAAGGCGTTAATTTACTGGACAAATGCAGGCGTTGTTCGCTAATTAGAGATTTGGCGGCTGTATAATGTTTGCTGGCCTTTTCATGCTCCGAATTTATAAAATAAATATGATCATTGACCCCATATTCACAGATAGCTAAGTGATTATCCTGAAAATCTGACCAATACTTCTCTAACATCTCTAATCGCCTTTTAAAATAGTCGTCCGATTTCCTATCGGCGCTATCCTTTTTTACGTTTATCGGTATTTTCCGGATTAACTCGCTAATTTCAAGTTGCTGATAGTAAAGATCCTCCATTTTGCTGTACGTTAGTTTATAAGTAAAAAAGGAAAGATCTTACTTGAATAATACTGGCTTTTGACTGCTGCTGGTTTGTTGTTGTCGCACTTTGAATCCTGTTTGCTCTGCTATAGCTTGTCTCTGCTGTAGATACCGAGTGCTGCTGTTGTAAATACCGATTTGCTGCTTGTTACTCCGGATGCTGATTGTTTCGTGCTTGAAGCGCTGATGTTCCGTAGCTTGGGATGCTCAGGAACGTTGCTCGTGTTCACTAGTATTGCAACTCCACCCTGTGCTGCTATAGGGTTTTGCTACCAATACTTTGCTAAAGTTCTGCGGTTACTAAACTATGTCCACAGTTCACATGTATCACTGTAATCCAATATGCTGATTTCCGAACAAGATCACTCACAAGTTTCTAAATACACGTAACTCCCCAAAGAAAAACGAATACTAAAACTCGCGAGGTCCCGCCCGATAGCTCGAAGGACCATGTAGAAGATTAGAAGATGTGTAACTTTTTGGCCCGGGAGCATGTACGGTGAAACCATACACTTTCGACGACTAAGCATTTTTACGTAACTTCATTATTTAATATTACTTTAGCAATTAGTACACAATTAGCGGTCATCGCGCGTGCTCCCTCGCTCCTTTATATTATCACCTTTGGTCCGTTAAATACATTCATTTTATGTTACCTTAAACGCCGCAGTATCATTGACTATCTTCCAACCTTCTACACAATCAAAGTTACAAAACACGAAATAAATACAAATCACAATATAAAAATAAAAATAAATACAAAATTCATCAAATCATAAACACAATGTCAAATGAAAAAAAAAAAAAAACAATTAAAAATTAATTGGTAATTAATAATATAAAATACAAATAAAAATAGAAATTTAAGGCAATATTTTTAGATAAAAATAATAACATACATTAATAAAACTGCAAATCTGACGTCAGTCGTTAACATGCTCTGGCTATATGCCTACTGCAACATTTCCTAATATAAGGGCAGTCCAATCGTCCAGCAATCATCTCTAGGACAGCCACCCAACCTACGAATAAATATCTTTTCTATACGAAAGATGTTCATGGGGCCGACGACATCTTCCTATATTTATAGCTCCAAATGTTAACAACAATCCATTGCGAACTATCATACATCTTCAGGATTACAAGTTTAATTAAATGAAAATGATATCTACTCGCAAATTAATGAATTTAATTAATTCAAACTTGTGCAGGTTATAAATCTTACTTTGGCGCGAACCGCAAGAGAATTAGGAAGCGGGGCGTACGATGTGCTGAACTTTGTAAACTTTGAAGGTTTCCGAAAATATATGATGCGGGTGGAATTTCGACCAAGAATAAGAGCACGTGTCTATTCTTTACTTTTCGAAGTCTTTTCGTTGAGTAAAAAGTAAACTTTGGGCATTTTTTCGTTGTTTAGCTTCTTTGTTTGTTACCTACTGTACACACACACCATTCGTTACATTAAGTATATTATATATAATTAATAAATGTACTTAATATACAAGCACATTGCCTACTTATTATCGATGTACACCAGAAGACAAATCTTCTTCGTGTCTCAATATGAAAGTTTATAAAAGGTATTAGAAAATTCTACACACACTTACCGAGGTCACTTATTGAGCCGTTTTTCAAAATTCCTTCTCAGTTACGAGATAATATTTTTTTAAAGGAGTGGCGCTAGTGGACCCGTGTATGCGCTCTTAATAAGTAATTTTACACCGCCTCAAAATCATACCAATAATAGTTTTTCCTTCGTGTAAAAGATATCTGAGCGTCAGCTGGTCGAGTAGTGGGGCATTCAAAGTTAGAGCTTAACAAAGATGTAAAAAAAAACGTTGAAAAATAGGCATTTCATACTCAAACTCAAACTCAAACTCAAAGCATTTATTTCAAATAAACCAATTACAGGCACTTTTGAATTGTCAAGGGGTCGGTCATACCGCGCCAAAGCCTTATGGGACGGTTAATGGGATCATCATCAACCTAAAAAAATGGACAGCTGCATGGAAGGTGGTGCTGACGTGTGGTATGAATTATGACTTTTTTATAAGGTTTTTTTACATCTTTGACTTGCTGTAACTTTGGATTCCCCCTTAAGTACGGCGACTGACTCTTATATTCATGATTATTGGAAGTTTAACAACCACTACAAATTAAATATAATCGGTATAAAATTTATCGCAAAAATCGAGCCGTACCTCCTCTACTATAGTATAAGAACGGCTATTTTAGTCAACTTTCAACAAAGCATATACATAGCTTAATAGTTCGACGACTGCTTTGCAAACTTATGTTCGATTCCCAACAATTGATACTTTTTATGCTTCCTTTTTTACATTTTATTATATTATTACATAATAGTTCGTAGGACGCACAAAGGAAAACATTAACTTTAGGCCTCTTCTGTCATCTTTGGTTATAATAAAAAACATTTTTACAAAGAAACAACCGACTTCCAAAAAAAACACTAAAAGACGTGAAAAATAACTTTAATTTCGGAAGTCGGTGTCTTTGGTTTTGTATTTTCGTTTTTGGCCACCGACTTCCGAAATGAAAGTTATTTTTCACGTCTTTTAGTTTTTTTAACCGACTTCACAAAAAGGTGGAGGTTCTCAATTCGTCAAAAACATTTTTACAAAAAAACAACCGGCCAGTTTTTTTTGGAAGTTGGTTGTTTTTTTGTAAAAAAGTTATTATTTTGCACTTTTTAGTTGCGGTACCTACCCCACACAAATTCGTAAACCACTACTTGGTGTGTAAATAACAGTGACAGGAAATTATTAACACATCATCCATATAAACTAAGTGGAAAAAATATGCAGTATTAAGGATAACTCAAAAACTACTAGACAGACCTTGATCAAATTTAAATGGGACCACATGTGAAGCATCACCTATCAAATAAAAAAATAATCATCCAAATCGATTCACCCAGAAAAAAGTACTGAGCTAACACACATAAAAAAAAAAACATACAGACGAATTGAGAACCTCCTCCTTTTTGTGAAGTCGGTTAAAACTTAGATTAGGTGACTGTTAATGAAAAAATCCCCTATGCTCACAATCTACTATGATTTTAGTGATAGCTGTTCATCAGGAATAATGTGTAATTATGCATCAGTCAGTGTATCAGTGTTGTGTTATTTATTGGGTAGTATGTATATGCAGGAACGCAGGCGTTCATTAATTTACAAAAACGAAAAACTTACTTCGCAAGCAATGGGCAATTACTACTGAAGGCTGCGGGTGTCGACCTCAGGACGAGCAGCTTGTCACACGTACAACTGTACGTCTCATGCTCCCGCGTCACTAGTCCTGACTCTCTCAATATTTTGGTTGGTGAGACCAAAACTAAAAAGTTTTATAAAAACGTGGCTGTTATCTTAGTATATTATTGTGGTGTCTTATGACTTCCACGCGAACGAAGTCGCGGGCTGAAGCTAGTAGGTACCTATAAATATATAATTATCACTTTTATAAAATATTACCCGCGCCTAATTTAACTTATAATTTTCTCACGTAGAGGTATCTCTACTAACTTAGGAATTAACTTATCAAACTTAATATCTGAGTAAGCACTCGGAACTTACGAGATTTTAGTATATTGCTGTTTACTAAAGTTACCTACGATATTAATCTACAAGAATACCGACACATAACATTAATTTGATGCCTACTTTTACCAAATACCTATATGTTTGATAACTTTCTAGACATATCGTGGGTGTGCGTCGGGGTTAGCAAAGGTTTATAAATGTTCTTATTTCTAGAAACTACAGCCAATTTATAAAAGAAATAAAGTAAGATCAGGCCGAGCCACCGATTCAAATGAAATCTACAAGACTAGTTTCTTTCCTTATTTGCCCTATTTTAAAAACTTGCCCTGAAGGTGATCCAAGCTATTCATAACGTAAAAGCAAAAAGACTTACAGCCCTCATTAGGATTTCTCTGCGTAGCCCCAGAGACCCTCTTCAAAACACAGTCAGACCCTAAATACACCGTGAGATAACAACAGAGCAAAGGTTCTTAATTGTCGGTCGTATCTCAAGAAAGTAAATCAATATTTGTGACAAAGTAAAAAGCAATCTTTCACCCGAGGAAAATAAGGAATGTTTAAATGCTATCTACAGAATTTCGACAACAGTCCAATGAGAGGTCAAATTAATTCAATTATTATTATTTCAACCTCCGCAGATAGTAACTATGCCGGATATTTCAAATGTTTGTAAAATCGAAGACGCCAGAAGTTTCAAACATTTAATAACTTTTACGTAGGTAGAAGAGTAGGTAAATAATTCAAACTACAAATCAAAAATAAAACAATGAATGTTCATTTCTCAGAATAAGAAGAAGCATGACTAAGTCCATCCAGTGGTTTGCATGATAGGCAGATATCATTTACCTTTAAATCTTCTTGATATTCCAGTATGCATATTCGTTCGAATCTATCTCCCATACCGAATCATTCAACAAACTCCTTATAATGTTCGTCACTATCCGAGTTCCTTGATGCGGCAGCATTACGTACGATATGCGTCCGGATACCGTGACTGACGTCAAAAAAAAAAAACAAGAAATTCGTTCTGAAGTAGGTACGAGTACTACTAGGTAGACTTCACAATTCGTAACATTTTCAAATGTGGAATAATTTACAGTATCAGGCTCCACATCATCTTGTTCGGGATTCGGTTCATTTAGCAGTGTTCGTCACTAACCGAGTTCTCTGTCATAGCGGCTTTCCTGATATCGTTAATTTAACCAACATTTTTTATTAAAAGAATTAATAGTATATGCGTCTGTCATATTGATGAGAGTATTTTCAGCCCCAGGAAGTTCACTTGAACTATTCTCGGGTGCTGAAAGAAGACAAAGAGTTTCCTGTACTCTATTACAAAACAATTTAATGAAAATGTATACAAATGTGTTAGAAAACGTACTTGTGGATGGCAAATTGTAGTGCCACTTACAAGTTGAGAGATTTGATTTGATTCTTTGAATACTCAGACCCTTTACCCTAATTTAAAATCAACTTAAAATGTTTTTCATTTAAGAGTTGAGGATATTTGACTAATGATATTCAAACAATTATTTTAGGAAAAGGTGGTGAGACATAAAGTTTAAACCTTCGAAATACAGTTAAATGTGTTACTAATTTTCTTTAGTTTGTGATCATTGACACTTGCATCGAAAAGTTTTGGAACAGGGTATACCTGCACACAAATGGTCATCTTATTGGTTACAAATCTAAGAAAATCCTAATAGAATTTCGTTATATCCCAAAAGAGAAATACAAGAAGATTTATTAGCTTTATAATGATTGGAATAATGAGCACCCTGTTAACTGAAGAGAGAGGATTTATATTAAACAAGACAATTAAGTTAACACTGTAATATACATAAATATGTAGTCATAATAATTATCATTATATCTATTAAAATGGAAACCGGTATATATTTAAAACTAGATCAATGTACCTGCTGTAGTACTCGCGTTAGAGTCTTCACAATTGGACATTCTAAACTGAGGAATAATTTACATTAGTAGGCTCCTGATCATCGTATTCTGCATCTTCTTCCGAATCCGGTTCATTTAGCAGTGCCAGCCCTTTCATCTAACTCCCTATAATGTTCCTCACTAACCGCATTCTCTGTAGTGGCAGCTTTCTCGGTATCGGCAACGAACCGATATTTTTTTTCTTAAAAAGATCAACATCAATATTAGCGTCAGTCTCATTGATTATAATCAATGAGACAGACGCTAATTGATGTTGATCCTTTTAAGATAGAGTAGGTACTTTCGCTCATATTTGGGAGTTGCGTCCATTTGTCATAGAGATTCTCGGGTGCTGAAAGAAGACAAAGAGTGATTTACCCTCATTATATCTATTAAAATAGAACGCGGTATATATACAACAAATAACAAACTAAATCAATTTACCTTCTGTAGTACTTCCATTAGAGACCTTACTATTAAGATTCTCAACTGAGGAATAATTTACAGTAGGAGTCTCCACATTATGTCCTGCACCAATCCGGTTCCTTTAGCCGTGTTAACCCTTTCATCAAGCTCCCAATAATTTCCTGCATCTCCCTTCGCATCCGGTTCCTTTAGCTGTGTTAACCCTTCCATCAAGCTCCCAATTATGTCCTGCATTATCATTTGGGGCATTGATGAGAGTATTTTCAGACCCATTAGGTTCACTAGAACTAAATACTATTTGCGAGTTTATCTTCTGTAATACTCGTACTAAGGGCTCGTACAGACGACACGCGCCCGCTAAGCGCACGCAGTTTAGTCGCGTGGAGTGTTATTTTTATAAAAAAAATGGTGGATAACCGAAATAGTCCAGTCACTAGTAGTTTAAGGCCGTGTTCAGATAACCCGCGCCGACCACGCACAGGACCCGCACACGCGTTGTGCCCGCCTTACACCCGCGCTCGCCACGCACAAAATCAGCGCACGCATCACGCAAGCCTCGCACCCGCTTATACTACTAGTGACTGGACTACTTCGGTTATCCATCATTTTTTTATTAAAAAAACACGCTACGCGACTAAACTTGATCACAGTCAATGCCTCACTAACCGAAGCGCGGGCGCGAGGCGGGCGCGTGGCGAGTGCGGTTGTACTTCGATAAATGCAAATTGAGAACTATTGATGTGTCATAAGACTCAAATTATATACAACAAATTTCAAAGCGAGTTAGACGCGGGTGCTGACGCGCGTGGCGTGCGCTTAGCGGGCGCGTGTCGTCTGAACGAGCCCTAAGCGGATGCGAGGCGTGCGCTGATTTGGCGCGTGGCGAGCGCGGGTATAAGGCGGGCCATAACGCGTGTGCGGGTCCTGTGCGTGGTCGGCGCGGGTTATCTGAACACTGCCTAAAGATTTCACTATGCGTAACATTCTCATTTGCGTAATAATTTACACTAGTTGGCTCCTCATCAGCTCCACACTTCAAAGCAATCATAAATATATGATATTAACAAATTATTCTACTTCAAGATTTCAAAACAACGTCTACGTGTTGAAAAACGTATTTGATGAAAACTTACGAATACGACGATTTTCCGTATTTATTAGGTTTAAACAGTTGTGTAAATACCTACATATATTTTATGCGGTTAATGAATGAGGATTTTATGAATAATATTTTGTACGATAACCCTATACGCGTGTAGATTATATTTAGACCTTGACGAATTTTGATACTTTTTAATTACCTAGGTACTTAAAATTTTCTAGTAGGTACCTACATAATTGTGCTTGTGAGTACGGTTGTGCTATCTCTAATTTTCAGAATGCCGATGCTATACATTGTCTTGATTTTTATCGTGCTATTTCCTCTGAAAATTCCACAACATCCTCAACTATTCACTTTTAGCGAAATCATAACGTAGAGACCTACAATACCTAACTTTTCTTACATAATATGGCAGTTCTACTGTAGTGACAGTACCTACTATAAGCGACCTTCTTTATATCTTTAGTTCTACACAGTGGGTTACGAAATTGGAGCACGTTCCTATTTTAATTAACTTTCCATGTAGCTAGTGGTGGACAAAAGATCAAAGTGATATATGATTAATGATTTAGTGAATCTATTAATGCGTTTCAGATGCCGCACATTGCGTACTCCAGGGAACATCCTAGTGGCTAATCTGGCGCTCAGCGACTTCCTGATGCTTGCCAAGACACCGATATTCATTTTCAATTCTTTTAATCTCGGACCCGCACTCGGGAAAACAGGTAATTGTTTTTCTTATCTTTGCTATACATTAATAACATACTTTTAAATCGAAATCGCAGAAAATTGCTTTCCAACAGAAGACAACTTTGCTAGTGTTTTTTTTTCGGTTGACAAACGGTTTTTTCGGTTTTCGGAGGGAAAATCGCAGAACACTTACTCCTAGGGGAAAATGCTCTTCCGTGTAGGTATATCGAAAATAATGTTAAAACCAAGGTAGGTCTCTAAAACATATGTCTATATTTTGGAGTGAAAACTATTTTCAATAAGGATCAGCCCTTCCAGAGATCATTACCTTTTACAAACATACCTACCTACATATAACAAACAATTTTACTTCTATAAAGGATTACATTTTATGAACAAATACTCACTCTATTTTTATCTACTTACCCGATTAAGGCTGACTATCTAATAAAACTGATAGTGTTAAGATTTCAGCAGCTATTTTTCTGTACACGATTTTTCCCAGTTATGGAAAAAATCAAAAGACATGCCCAGACCGGACACAATAATTCATGCCTATACATTTCCATGGAAATAATAATTTATTGACTTAAAGCAAACAGAAATAGGTAAACACTTTACTATCTAGGTATTATGTTGGTCCGCGTTTCATCTAGATAAAATAATGTATACCTACTATCAATAGGTAGGTAGGTAGATACCTAACTATATTGAACGCCTATTTTCACTGCCTTTCTTACATTATTGAAACGCAAGAAAGAGAATCGTACCAGTTGAATAGCTTTGTAATTTTTCAACTGTATTATCACCTTGACTCTTCAAGAAACGATCCGTAGTAAATCTTTGATTTGTGTTGGTAATTTTTATCATTATCAGTTTTTATTTTTTCAATGGTAAGATAGAATTTGTAAAAAGAAGTACCTAAGTGGAAATTCTAATGACAAAAAAAAATGTTACAGGGTGCGTGATATACGGCTTCGTGGGTGGTTTGACTGGCACCACATCGATCGCCACACTATCAGCTATTGCGCTGGACCGCTACTGGGCAGTCGTGCGACCTCTGGAGCCACTTCGTGCGCTGACAGCCATACGAGCTCGTCTATTAGCCATCAGTGCATGGATATATGCCTGTATCTTCGCGATAATCCCAGCACTCAACATCGGGTATGGCAGCTATGTTCCAGAAGGCTACTTGACCAGCTGTAGCTTTGATTACCTAACAGAAGACTTTTCACCTCGTTGTTTCATCTTAGTTTTTTTCTGTGCAGCGTGGCTCGCACCTTTCTGCACCATTACGTTTTGTTACATTAGTATATTTCGGGTCGTAGTTTGTAATACAAGTATGTCTTATGGTAACCAGGATCAAAGGCTATCATCGAGACATGTAAAAGAACGCACAAAGAGGAAAGCAGAAATCAAATTAGCGTTTCTAGTCATGGCAGTCATTGCTCTATTTTTTATATCATGGACACCGTATGCTGTTGTCGCTTTGTTGGGTATAACTGGAAGAAAGGATCTCTTGACTCCTATAAGTTCAATGATTCCTGCATTATTCTGCAAGACGGCTGCATGCATCAATCCATTTATTTACATAATAACACATCCTAAATTTCGTAAGGAGTTCAAGAAAATGTTATACAGGGATAAGTCTAAACGCATGAGTGGAACTTTAAGAACAATAGGTTATTATACTGATACGACTAGAATGCATAGACCAAGTAAGGATTTGAGTGATACTGAAGTTGAAATAGTTGAAATGAAGGATATACCATATCAAACCGATGAAAAACGTGAAGTTAAAGTGAAGACCATATCGTCCAGGGTGGCGGAGCGCCAGGATTCACAGACGAGTATGCAGACTATAAAAAGTTTGGAAGAGGGCATCGTCAGTCCGCCTTCCTGGTATATGAAACCTCAGTTTAACAAAAAGAGAAGTTTTCACCGACGTTCTACACGAACTGATTTATCACAAACTAGTGACCCGGATCCTACCACATAAAAATATTAAGTATTTATTAGCTAAGTAAGATTTGAAACAAAATTTATAAAGCAACAGGGGGCTTTGATAGCTCTGAATTGAAGGAACAAAGGAAAAGAGGGACCGAACGCTGCGGATTTTGCTGTCCTAGGGATAGTACTTGCTGGTACCGCCGAGTACCAGTACCAAAAAGATACCCTACCCTACTTCACTATTCATAAGGGGCTTGAAAAGTGATTTTTATTCGAAAAGATGTATTAATTAACGAATCTATCTGTAGGTCTACTTCCACCTGTAGCACTGATGTGATGTGGTCTGGTCTAATGTACCATCTGTATCTTGTTTTGTTAAAAAACATTGTTAATCTTACATTAGGTAGTATTGATACCCGTCCCAAAATCCAACTCTGTGTACCTACCTGTAGAGATTAGTATAGAAACTTGAAATTATATTTTAAATATTTATGATGAATGTTATAAATAAAAAATCTTCTATCTAATCCGCTTTTATTGGGCTTATGCCTTTTCACTAAACTCCGGCTGCAAAAATTGCTGACAATATGACCGCGGTTACCTATGTAGGTTCCACCACGTTTACCTACATATATTGGTTCCCCAGTTCAGGGATAACTAGGGATTAATAATTTAACACAGTTCCAGCCTTTTGGAGATAAAAGAAGAAGGTAGAGTAGCAATGTAGTAGGTAGATCCACAAAGTATTCATTGTCAACTCAAAGCCTCGTTCAGTGGCATCAACTATGTACTGAAGTTGTGCAGTATGATGGGCCACACACTCACATTATAACCAGAATACCTACTTTTGGCTAAATGTGTGCCAAACCTTTTAAATAATAATTTGGAGTCTATAAGGAAGGTGATAGAACCCAAGCTATCAAGAGTCCCGCGTTTAGAATAGCGGAACTAATACCTACGATAGATAAAGAAGACCAAGGAACTTAAATTCCTTGAATAAGACCACACATAAAGCAATAGAGGTGAATAAAGAGCCTAGATCATTTAAGGCCAGTTTCACCATACTATGTTAATTCTAAATGTCCCGTTATGCCATTTGACGGTCAATTTTTCATAGTGAGACAATCCGTCAAATGACATAACGGGACATTTAGAATTAACACAGTATGGTGAAACTGGCCCTTAATCTAAACGGTCTAAGGCAACAAGTTAAAAACCGCCACAAGCACGTCTACTCTACATCACTGCATCCGCGGTGTCACGTACTCACGCGTTAATAAAGTACTGACTAATTCCATATGCGGATTATAACCCATCATTCATAAACAGAACGCACTTTTATGCACATTTGGTTGGCAGAACCTGAGAAATGTCAAAATTGATGTCTTTCACTGTCAAATCACATTGACAGTGTTATTGTGTCGGTGAAATGTATCATAACCTATCTTCTCACCTAATAAAAATAGTATTCAGGAAAAATAACTTATTTGCCAGGCAATATTCCACCGCAAGATCATTTAAACTTCTTTTCTTTGGATCTGATGGCATCGCACTCACTAGTTTACGAAAAATAAATGAGTTCAGGTGAGCAAAAACTACCTATAAAAAAAAACACCTAATATTATAAAAGTTTTTTTTAAATATTATACATCGATTATGGTGTTATTATAATGTGGAGTTCTTTCAGAAAAAAAGATAACCATCTCATTGACCGGTTGGACTTGGTCACTACAAACACAAAATACAAAACAGACATACTAAAGTATGCTGAGGCAGAAAATATAAATACGATACCATGGCCCTTACACAATTTACGTGCTGCAGAATACGACTTGGGATTAATTGTCGCATTTGGTCACCTGATTAAAGAAGATCTCCTTAGCAAATTCCCACTGTAAGTTTGTATTTCTTTCTTAACTCTTTACCATCCACAATTCGAAAGACCCTTCGAAAATATTACCAACAGATGGAGATAAGCTTTCTACTGAACGTTAGGTATAAATCCCTCAGGAGACTAACAACCTTCATATTATATTGTAGTATTATTAATACAGGATCGAAAGTAGTTTTTCTCAGTTGATAACCACAAAACCTAGACATTAAAGACTGTATTCTCAAATAAAAGAATAATAATTGGTTTTCTAGAGGTATGGTGAATGTACATCCCAGTCTGTTACCACGGTGGCGCGGTGCTGCCCCCATCATACACACACTGCTGCATGGAGACCAAGTCACAGGAGTCACACTTATGAAAATTAAACCAGATATTTTTGATGTGGGTAAGCATATTTTGGTATATCCAAGTTACCCAATCTTTGGTACTATGTCTTTTCAAAGTATATCAAAAAAGTGCAGCACTTATTAGTTGAGGGAGAAAATGCTTTTTTATCTAACACTTACCACAACTCGAGTTATGTGTAAGTACTTCATTGTTAAAGATTTTGTTCTATACAGTTTAGTGCACATACATTTAGATAATCACTTACATTTCTGACATTCCAGGCGAAATAATAAGTCAAATAAAAGTGCCCGTATCCAAAGACATAAGGTTACCAGAGCTAACTGAACAGCTCTCTGAATGTGGTGCAGAAATGCTGGTAGACTGCATAAGAACCTTGCCGAAAAGTTTAGAAAATGTGCAACCACAAGGTTCAGAAGGTGTCACATATGGTATGTTTTACTCATTATTCTATACTAATATTATTAAGAGGTAAAACTTGTTTAAACTGGAACTTGGTAAAACTGGAAGTACGGGTCGGATTTCAAAAATTCTTTTTGCATTTGATATCCCAATACTTGAGGAAAGCTATAGGCTATTTAACATCACACTGTCATACTAAGGAGTCGAGTAAAAAGAAAAAGTCTAGAAAGAACACTAAGCGAAAACAAAGTAATAGAGCAGGTGATGCGATGCGAGGGGTTGGATCAGGGGAACAAGAAACCAAGCGCAGACGAAATCCCGCGCAGGAGATAGTCTCTAAATAATCTTATTATGTTATGTTCAATTGCCCATGAAGCAGTAAAGTACAAAGAGACACTATCCGATTCACAAGACTTCTACTACTAGCAATTTATAGTCACAAGCAATACTTTTGAAAATATTGTCTTCCTATATTTATTCTCATTAATTCCTGTACTCCTCATAATGTTGATCATTACATGGTATCTTCTTTGATTATATTATTGCTGTATTGGTGTGAGTTATTAATAATTGCCATTTAAAACAATAAAACTTACCTATTAAACATAATACTTAACATTCCCCTTGTTTCCTCTTTCAGCTAAGAAAATATATAAAAGTATAAGTGAAGTCAGATGGTCCCAGATGTCTGCAGTTGAAGTATACAACCTTTATCGTGCCGTATACAGTTTGTATCCACTTACCACAACATTTAAATATAAACAAATGAAACTGTTTGATGCATTTATCCAAGATGCTGATAAAGTAGACCATAGTGATAAACCAGTAGGAACATTGGAATATTGTGAGGAAACAAACGCAATCAGAATATTATGCAAAGACCGAAGATATATTTATTTCAAATCACTTAGGATAGTAGGGAAAAGACAAATATCTGCATTAGATTTTTATAATGGATATATTAAAAATGTTCCAATAGAAAAGGGGAGTGTACAGTTTCTAGAAATCAATAAATAGATCATTTTATGCTGTTGTTATCATTCAGACTATACTGGCCTACCTTGAAAAAAGTGGAGTGTGCTCACACTAAGTAAAGGCATTTATAAAAGTAAATATTGTTATTACAATAACTAGTATTAAAACAAATAATAATCAATAAAGTAATATTAATATTATGACAGAGAATTGGAGATTGGGAAAATAAGTAAATAAATCATTGTTAAGTCTAAAATGTATATTAGAACCTTTATAAAATATGTACTTAGATAAAAGATATTCCACACCCCAGGGATGCAGTGTTACAATATTGATATATTATACATAATAAAAAATAAAATAAATAAATATTTGTTAATATGTAGGTTGATAGTCTGTAGTGGAAATGTGTTAATATAAGGAAAACATTCTTTGGTTGTTAAATTACCTAAGATCCTATTTAACATTTTAGTTATACTTAGTAGACAACTATCAGGACTAACTTATTAGCTACTTAGTTGATCAATTAGTTATCCTAATATTAATTTGCTAGCAGAAAAGTACGATGCTACTTCATCAAACCCTTACCCTGAAAAAAAAGAGAACAATCAGTTTCATATTTCCTCCAAGTCGTGTGGGTGACGGGCGATTTGGCTGTAGGAAAACTGTCGCTCTTTCTGTTGACGTCGCAAGGCTGCTGGTGACTAAGGGTTTATAATTAGATGTCTGGTAGCATCATTCAAATATATGACATCGTCAATATCGTTAACAGGTTAATGCTAAAAAAAAAACAATAAATTCCGAAGTGCTGGCAACGATGGTGCCAGACTTAACCATAGTTTTTAGCTTAGTGACCAAGCATGAGCAATTCTTTAGTCCCACTAATACCTATGGCTTCATTATACAAGGTGGAAATTAACGACGGGCCCTAAGGGAAAACTAACTAAAATATTAATCATAGCGAATTGTGCACTTTTAATAAGTCACAGGCACTCCTATTAGTATTTTTGAAAAAATCGCTTGCCGAGATTCGAACAGTTCCCGGGTCAGGCAGTGTTATTAGGTTTTTCCATCTGGAATTTCTCAGTAGCAGCCCGGAGTCTGGATTTGTGCCCGGTTCATGGCAATAGGCTCGCCCCCTATTACATGGGACTTAACTGGCGAAATGTGGGTGTGCTATAGGTACACCTCTGCCTAACCCTTCGGGGAATACAGGCGTGATGTTATGTTATGTGTGAGATTCGAACCGACAAAAATATAAAAAAGTAACAGTATTCTTAGTAAGGATTAGGTCTCTCTTATACACATTGTGTCTCTAATTTCCACCCTGCTGTAGGTATATCGACCAATCTGCTATGTTAGCTGCGCTTGCTACGTTTATTCTGTGAGTTGCCCAATATTTTCCTTGCAGCTTATCTAGGCCCAACCGTGGCTCGGCAAATACGTTCAATCGTCTGTCGCTGTTAACGTTCAACGTTCTAACATCAGGTCTGATCTTAGGATATCTGTAGAAGTCAGATTCAGATGGCAGGATGTCAGTCCGTGGTTAGACTGGAAGCCATTCCCAACTTGGGAACAGGCAAGGCAGACAACTTATATTCATTCCTCAAACTGCATTATAAGACATTTACTGTAGGTCCTTATAACTGCTTTGCTTCAAGTTGAGGCAACCTGTGTTGTGGTTGACTTTTAAAAGGTATGGCCGAGTACTTTTTGTTCTCACAATAGCCACAAGCGCCAGGCTTATAAAAATAACGTGTCGCAATTTTCTGACGGAAACATCGTAAGTTGAAGTTTTAAGACGTAAATATGATATTTACAACAACGATACAAGTATGTTTTATTTACCAGTGATTCCTAATACTTACCAGTAATGACAAGAAGGTACATAGACATACTAGTTAGTCTAAGTGAGCTGCACACTTAAGCCGATTTCCACAATGTCACACTATAACTCAAAAAATCGTGTAAATAATAGGTGAACTGTGCAAACACAAGACATACCAAATGATGTTATTATGGGCAAGCGTTGGTGAATGACATCTACCACTTCATAATATTGTTAGTCCTCAATGGTGGCCGATTTCAATGGTTTTCATAATAAAATAATAGACAGATTTGAAAAATGCAATGTATTTATGTAGATATAACATATAATTATGTACATGTACGACAAACTAATTATCATAAAAACAGAAGCCTAGCCGTTCTACCTTACCTTTGTATAATATTTAAGATATACAGCAATGTGATTTTTGTATTTTTCTAACTACCCGTATCCTGAAAAAAATAAAGGTGATGTATGCCCGAAGCAATGTTATTGGCCACACCGATTGAAGGCTTCTGTTTTTCTGAACATTCCAATGAGTTGTGTATTTACTCGATAAATGACACGACGACATTGTGGTGGATGTTTGATTTGAACCACAACATAACTATCGCTACGAATGTGTCATGAGGATATGCACAATGCTTATTTCTTTTATATAAATTGATACGCTTAGAATAATATAAAAAAAAAAAAATCGACTACAACTCAATTAAGACGGCAAGCACTTTTTTCGGTGCGGAAAAAAAAAATTAAAAATACAGACTAGATGCATAATGGCTTGCCTCTGCGAATAGATGTGGCCCAAAGCTTAAAAATATTTTGACCCATCCCATTTATATAAAATTTCACACAAAACCACTATCTTTTTAAGATAACTAACCGTAAAATCTATTACAATGTATTATCTAGTTTTATTCAATAGATTAAATCACTCGAATGGAATATACACACTTGATTTTAAACTTTCAGTGTGATATCGATAAAAGCTTGTGTCCCTGATAGAATTTTATGAACTTAATAAGTTGATAAATTATGTAAGTACTTACACTAGCAGTCCGCATGCAATTCTTTAGAACAATATTTTAAAATTGAAATTAACATTGCATCATTTACGCAATAGTTTTCTAGATTACGCCTACGACGAACAAACATCTGTACATAAAGGTAGTCGGGAACTTTGATTTTTGTAATGCAATTATAATCAAGCGGACTGCTATAAAAAAAAAAAAATTGTAACATACAAATTCAGTTGCACAAAACAAAATGGATATCATGCAATAATGATGTTAGAGTACATTTTTCCAATTAGAATATATACATCACGCTTTAATATAATGATAATAAAAACGAGAAATAATCGGAGAAAGCAAAAATAGGAACGTCATGAAACGGCAAGTTGCCTTATAATTTTCGATTAGGTATATATACTTGGCGTTTTTAATTATCACTTTGATAACACCTACAGCGTCACTAAAATTTATCTATGCCGCAAAGGCCCAAAGGCGGACATTTCCTGCGTTCACGTTTCTAATTGAAAAAATGTATGCGTGTGGGTGTGTTGTAACAAAATTATGCTGGGGTGCCGGACGACAAATGCAACAGTTTCAAGTTGATGACAGACTCTGTAGAGGCGCCTCACTTGGTCACAGAGAACATTTGGGCGCCGGCTGTTTCCTAGAATATTAGTGTAAAAACATGTTATTTTTTTTAATCATGATGATGAACTATTTTTGTTTAGTTAATAAAAAATTAAACACACTGTCTTCTGTCTTGCAAAAGTCCTTACATTGTGTTGAATTTTTATGAAAATTAATAAGCTCGCGTTAACATGTGAATGATATAATAGACTAACAACTGCAACATAAAGACAGCGGATCCCAATAAGAGATTTATTAATAAACAAAAACATGCAAATAAGCTACAAACAATAAACATGATTTATTAACAAACATAACATGCATATAAAAAATAAACAGATGCAGCAAACCGGGTGGGTTAGTACAAAATAATTTTCAGAATGGCATTCAGTAAATGCTAATATTCTTGGGAGCAAATCTGAAAAATTCAATTATCATGATTAAAGAACAATACGTGAAGTAGACGAGTTCATTAACCCCCATTTGATGATTTTATTTGAAACAAATTCAAATACAAATGTAGAAGACAAACAACAAGAAACCAGGAACCATAACGTGACAAGGATAATGAAAAGTATTAGCATTTCTAATTACGATATTTTATTCAACAAATATTTATGCTTTTAATCAACTATTTAGGTACAAATAAACTATAGTTAGAACTAACGTGCAATATAAATATATAGGTTAATAGAAAAGATAACTAATGATATATTACATTTTACTCCGTACACAGGGTAACGCTACGAGGTATACTTGTTTGTACTTAGCGCCTACACAACATCAATAAACTTTATCTGAACAACAACACTCGAATATGTTCATTTATTGTGTAGCTACTAGCCTAAACGTCGATAACAGATCCGCGCCGGCGATATTTGTTAGCTTATTTGACAGATAATACATCAGCAGAGATAATAATAATGACGCTTACCCGCTTACTTATTATTAGCAACATGTAATATTAATGTAACAACGGGTCTCACCTTATACAGCTATGTTAACTACATGCTTTATTTGTTACATACAATTGACGAACTGTGTGGCTGCACTCAAGTATTGTTCACAAAACATATCTTTATATAGGTACCGTGAGACTATAAAATTATTTCTTTATCGGTTCTAGTTCTTGACCGATAACCGTGATTATATTCATTATAATTATTACCTACTACATCAATCGCTTTTAAAATTCATTAGCATTTATTTCACACAAAGAAATGAATTCTATTCATCATGCACTCTCATCGCACTGTTGATTAAAATTGCGAAGCAAGCTAATATGTTAATTAAAAATTCAATGCTGTCATTAAAAGTGCAGCCAAACAATGCATCGTTATGCTTTACGTATATATATAATTTTATTCATATCTAAGTACTAGCACCCTGTAAAATAAACATACATATACATATCATGTTATGTACACAATAAGTTAATCGGCTCTTTTCTACGTACATTATTAGGCTCTAATTATCTAGTTAAGCTATACAGAGAAGGAAGCGGATGCAAGTGATGTGTCTTACATGTGTTCTGGATGACTGCGGATACAGTTGATGAAGTCATTAGGTTTCAGCTCGCCTCGACAGATGCGGAACACGGCGGTGAATAGTGGGAACCTGGAAACAATTGTACATTCATTCGCCCTTGTTCAATAAACATAGTTTATCTAGGTATCTATTCAGCCAATTGCATACGATTCTCAGGAAATTATGTTTTTCCTATACTGCCTACAGTAAGATAAGACAGGGCAATAAGACCGTTTTCCGCACCGATGACCGCTAACCGTCACCGGCCTTACATTTATTAGAACTGGCACAATAACATTCCTACAAAATTAAAACTGAACAAATGTATACAGTTATCACGGTTATCACAAGAGAAGCCAAGTACAATTTTTGAGATTGTTGGCTACTTGTCAATGTTTATGTTTGAGTAACAAATTATCAGGCTGACTTTGACATTGAGTTCAGTCACATTTAAGGGGGAAGCGCCAGGTTACCTACGAAATTCAAATTTTCTTACTTACGTTTTTTGCAATTTGTAGGTAACAAAATATGATTCGCGACCGCATGTATACACAGAATAAGTAAGTATTTACAGAATTATAATCATTGAAATATTACAACCCTCTAAGTTCATATAATCCTAATGAATGAAAACTTCAATCAATAGGAAAATATCAACCTGGCGCTGCCCCCTTAAAGACAGTAGCAGACCACGTATAGCTAGAATCTAATTTAGATAGTGAACCACAATTAACAGTAGTTGCCGCAAATGGCTATTTCAACGATATTAAATCGTTGGCAAGGAGAATACCTACCTACAATAAAATTTGTCGTGGATAGGTGCAGTGAAATGTCGCAGATATGCTGCAATAACCTTCATTTAACTTATTGAATGCAGCGTAATGAGACACAATGATTATATATTGTGTCTCGCTCGATATCGCGACCTCGGGACTCGAAAGAGTTGATGCACCACTGACCTCAAGTGACAAGTGGATACAAGCCAATACGAACTATTTTAGTTCAACCTACGGTACGATTATATCAGCAACAGATTATAATTGTCTCGTCGTTATCTATACGGTCTGAGATCAACAATAACGTAACACTTCCGTATGTTTTGCACGCTGCAAGAAATTGCTCTATAAATGCTAGGCGATTTATGCGCTATTATTCATTTGACCGTGTTGTTAAAATCCTTTTTATGACCAACTTTAAGTGAATATAAAACTTTCTTTAAAAAAAAATCTTTGGACGACGGTTCTAGAGTCTTACTTGTTCTCCATATTTTTGTTGGCAAGCATGTGGTTGACTTCCTCAGCGGTGATTGGTCCCTGGAGTTTCTGTCCATTCAACATCTCGTCTTCAAGCTCCTTGATTGACCTGCCAGTCTTCACGAAAGCTTCTGCTACTCTCCTGTTCCTACCACCTATATTAAAGACAGTTTGAATTCTATAAATGGGTAAGCATAAGGCTGAAATCCCATGATTCCCATGTAATAGGGGATAAGCATATTACCATTAAATGGGCACGAAAGCAGATTGGGGTGGGTGGCATTACCACCACCAATAATTTGCGAAATGTAGGTGCATTATAGGTATACCTCTGCCTAACCCTTTGGAAAATACAGGCGTGATGTTATGTTATGCATAGGTTAGCTATCTATATATATAAAAATGAAATGCTGTTCGTTAGTCTCGCTAAAACTCAGAAACGGCTGGACCCACTTGTTTTTTTTGTTTTTGTTTTATTCACCTCTTTACTGGGGTGGTTTAAAGGAAAAACACAAAGGATTTTTTTTTTACAGGACAACGTCTGACGGGTCAGCTAGGTAGAGTAGGTAGGTAGGGTAGGGTCGGTAGGTAGATATGGTAGGTAGGGTAGGGTCGGTAGGTAGATATGGTAGGTAGGGTAGGGTAGGCGGCGAGCCTCCTTGCCGGATTGCCGCCATGGGATCTGGAGGCAAAAGTCCTCGCGCACATTTGGGAGTGGCGCGAGGAGGCGAAACGCCGGGGCGTTACTCCGCTGCCGCGAGAAATCGCGGCACAGCGGACAGAGCTCCGGCGGGATCTCATGGCGGCATGGAGAGTGCGACTGTCGCAACCCAGCGCTGGGCACGCCACAATTGCGGCGGTAAGTCCCCTCTTTGAGGAGTGGCTTGAGAGGCGCCACGGCGTCCTCACCTTCCGCCTGACGCAGGTCCTCACCGGACATGGCTGTTTCGGGAGGTTCCTGTTTCGGATAAGGCGGGAGGAAACGCCCGGGTGTTGGCATTGTGTGGATCGACCGGAGGACACGGTGGAGCATACGGTGGAGGTCTGCCCAGCTTGGGTGGAGCACCGCCGTGTCCTCGTGGCGGCGATCGGCGGCGGCGATCTCTCGCGTCCGGCCCTGGTACAGGCCATGGTACGGAGCGAGAGGGAATGGGAAGCCGTCACCTCCTTCTGTGAAGCAGTAATGCTCGCGAAGGAGGAGGCGGAGCGCGTGAGGGTGCGGCAATCGTTGCGCCCTCACGACCCTAGTCGCCGCAGGAGGAGACACCCTGGGCGTCGGGAGTCGATAGCCGACTCCCGGCCACCGTAGGCGCGGGCCTGCGGACGGCGAGCAATGGGCAGCTCGCCGTCCGGCAAGGACCAGGCCCGGGTCGACGGCGCGTTGTGTTCCACGCGCGCCTCAAAGAGATGTCAGCATAATTGACGGGGTCCGACAGGGCCGATGCCTGCCGGGGTCGCGGATTGTTCGAAAGAGTTACCGTGGCCCTGGCGCACAGGCAACTGAAGGAACACGGGTGGGTTTTAGTCAGTAAGAGTCTGACACGCCCTTCCGCTCCGCCCAGAGCGGGAGAGGTCATTTGATGATTTCCCACCCAAAAAAAAAAAAAAAAAAAAAGGGTAGGGTTGGTAGGGTAGGGTAGGTAGGGTAGGTAGGTGTTAGATACTTAGTGCTCACTGTGCGAAGCCGGACCGGGTGACGCTAGTGAGTTATAAATTTATAATATTCGCGAAGTTTTAATTGATTCAATGTCCTTCACTAAATTCATACGTTCATTTTAATGTTATCCAATGCGGTAGTTATTCTATTTAGTTTCCGGAAGTTGTCGTTGTAAAAACGTTCTAGCTCCCTGATACAATTTTTTTTCGCCATATCTGTTGTTAAGATTTTTTATTACGCCAATGCAATAGCAGCCTACCAAAACAATGCAAATATAAAATGTCTTCGCTAAGTTTTATTCTTATTATGTAAAGTACCCAGTAACACGGAAATAGCCAGTTCGAGAGACGAAATAAACCTGTTTTTATTTCTATAAATTTCGTTAGGTATAATTCATTAAACTAATGTGCGATCATTAGTTGCAAGTCATTAACAAATGCATGACTCAATAAACAAAGGAAAAAAATAAGTTTCTTGAACGTGTACTTAGCTCAATGCCTATACCTACCAATATCACAAAGTGATCAATGTTCGCGGCCTTTGTCCCCATTAGTTAACAGACTTCACTATAATTGACTTACGAGTATAACGATCGAAGTGCATAGCCTGCTTTTCTAAACTATATCAACATTTTCTAAACAATATTATAAATAAGTATACAGGGTGGCAGCGACATCGACGCCCAACCTGTTAACATTGATTCAGTTCATGATTCTAAATATGAAAAAAAATTAGCTCTGCCATACATTTTGACCACGTAGGTATTGCACTTTTCTATATAACCGTTTTTTTTTTTTTGATAGCTGCCAAAAAAATTCTACGTTAGGGGGTCTAGAATTCGCGGATCATTCGAAAGAGTTACCGTGGCCCTGGCGGACAGTCAACTGAAGGAACACGGGAGGGTTTTAGTCAATAAGAGTCTGACACGCCCTTCCGCTCCGCCCAGAGCGGGAGAGGTAATTCGATGATATTCCAATGAAAAAAAATAAAAATAAATGGGGTCTAGAATCATGTGCTGAATTCAAGGAGGTTTTAATTTGCGCGTCGTTTTCCCTGCCACCCTGTATAGGTAGGTAGGTAAGAGCAAATATGATTAGGTAATCATATTTGTAAAGATTCCAATAACTATATCAATACCTAGTTCCTTCCGCTGAATTACTCACACGCTCATTTATTTAATTAAAGAAACATTACCTACCTACGTAATTTATATTTTAAACTAGCTAATTCCTGCAAGCGTTTTTTTTCGAACCAGCCTTTATGAAAGCGAAAGAAACAAAAAAAAACTAATCGGTTAAACCGTTTTTGAGTTATAGCCAGACTAACGAACAGCAATTGATTTTTTTATAAATTAAGAAGAAAATTATTGTAAGTCGATACAAAAAGTAAAGTCCTTTTATTTTGAGCATGGTTAGGGAGTGGTCTAAAATAATCCTACCAATCGATTATAACTATTATCTGTTAAGTAACTTTGTTTGCGATACAACAAACTCGTACAAATCAAGACGTCAGCTAATCAATCACGCTTATAACGTGAGGATCGTAATCACTTATGAATAATGGCTATTAAATTTTGGCCGAATGATTTTTAATAAGCAGTTCAAGGGCGGATCTAGGATTTAAGTAAATTAAAATACTTGTTTTTTGTAAGGCGAGAGTAGAGCACTATCTCACGCGCTTCGCTCATGAGGCGTGCAAAACTAGGAGATTAATACGATAACGCTCGTTTCGTTCGTGCACGTTTCGTGTGACAACCAGCACTGAAGAGCGATCTGTCTCCACTTTATGCACTCACCGGTTGAAGCCTAAACAATCTCGACAATTATTGTATTATTTTTTGTAGTTATTCTTTTTTCTTGTCATTAAAAAAAAAACGCTAAAACAGCATAGTGCAATACTAGATATGGGGGACACTCTTACCTATCTGGAACATGCCCCTCCCAATAACAAATACTGGATCCACCCTTGAAGCAGTTAGTCACTATACGGTGGGTATACCTATTTATCAGTATGTTATAGGTTGGAACTAAAGTTTGCCAAAAATATTGTGTACCAAAGCTGATAGAGCAAGCACAACGATCACATTCTGGCAACGTCCAAAATTTTTTTACAAAGCACCCGACAATATGTTTGCGATAGATAATTTTTGTTAAGTGTAAATCGATACTATGCAACGTGGCTTACATGGCGTCTGGGAAATTCTATTATGTATTGTTCTATCTAATACCTCGCTTCCGGTACGATCTATTCAACGAAATTATGTTCATGAAGTGTAGAGCTATTAGGTTCTAGACTCATTCTTCACACATGACAGCAATGCAGCACTTAATACTTATAACCGCTTTGAACTCGTTCAATGATAAACACATAAATCATTTGATCAGATAAACGGTGCATTTACCTTCGCGTATGGATACAGAAAAGTTGAAGGTGTTAGTGCAATAAATATAGATGCTGTTCAAATGTACCGAAGTACATTAACTAAGGTAATTATCAAAGGCCCCTCACCCCTAGTAAAAAATGCTACAAGGTCAACCAGATGCAACTATAAAAACTACGTTGGTATGTACATACACCTGACTCTAATTGAACTTAGCCATTTAGCTACATGACCTTCAATTAGCCATAACCTAGGGTCCAATTGCAATTGAATGATCTTTACTTATATTGGGATGAGATAAATACGTATCGAGACACACAGTAGTGTGTCAAAGTCAAGTTCGGCGAAGACACCCGTGTTATACGAATCATTGGAGCTATTTTTGACCATCAGATAGACGTACATATGTTAGTAGCCACCAAGATAAATAAAGGTAATACGTAAGTCTATTTTTGCCGCATTCGTAATGCGGCACTGAACATTTCTGAGTTTGGCATTGTACAGAAGCAAAACTCACCGTAACAGGTAGTAATGAGGTCAGCAACGCCGCACGATTCGAAGAAAGTGCTAAGTTTGCTGCCCGGGTAGAACACATCCACGAATTTGATCATTTCCATGAGACCTAGACGGATGACCGCTGCCTTTGTGTTGTCGCCAAAGCCAAGGCCGTCTACAAAACCAGCTCCCACGGCGACAATGTTCTACGCATACAAATTCATTCATTAACATTCAATTATACATTTCGGCGGTTTACGTATCACTGTACTAATCTCCCCGTACCTTCAGAGCTCCACAAATTTCAACGGCGTCTTCGTCGTCAACCACGACTACTCTGAAGTATTCGGTCTGGATGATGTCACGCATCATTGGCGCCAGCATAACGTCCCGGCACCCGATCGTGGTCTCACAGAATTTCTCATCGGCAACCTACGAATAAAAGAGTGGTAAAATTATCATGGCTCAAGAGGGAATCATTAATCTTTAGTAAAATAACAAGTCTGGATGTTTTTAAGGTTCAATATTGCATAAACAAGTATTCTAGACTCAAATCAATTAGCCTAGCCTTTTCCCAACTACGTTGGGTTCGGCTTCCAGTCTAACAGGATGCATCTGAATACCAGTATTTTACACGACTGCCTATCTGACCCCACAACTCAGTTACTGGGTAATACGATACCCCTTGGTAAGACCGATTGCCAGACTTTTAGGCTTCTGACTATCCGTAACGACTATCAAAGGTCTACAAATGACAGCCGGGACCAAACTCAAAGCATATAATTCAAATAAACCAATTACAGGCACTTTTGAATTGCCAAGGGGTCGGTCAGCCAGAAAGATAAAGCTCTAGTTGCCCATTCCAAAGCGTAGTAGGTACGGTAGGGTGTGAGAACGATGCAGAACGTTAAAAGCGTCCGTAATAAAAACACAAAAACAATTCAAATAAGTATTAAGTACATTAAAATAAGCCGTGGCAGCTAATAGAGATGACCAGTCCCTACTGACGGCGCCCGTTCACGAACATGATGACCAAGGGGTTAACGTGCTTTCCGAGGCACGGAGGGTTTCGTCGTATGTAATGGATGGTCTCCCATCCACGAGCCGACAGCGACAAGCGTAGCTTAACCTTCGATCGACTGGTCGATTATGTGCCTATGCCTACATAAGTACTTACTTATGTAATTTAAGTTGAAGACTTTTTAATAATGTTATTTACAAATTGCGCTGAAGTCATTATAATGATAGTTCTACAATTACTATTGTTCTTACGGTTTAATTTCCAAATGGAATGTAAAAAAAACATTTTACGCTAACGTGCAATTCCTAGGCAATTTGCCAGCAAATTGCCAGCACAGTGTTGCTAAGTGTTTTTGAGTGCGTTAATAAGATACCTTGACACGGAGCAAACTCGTGTGAGGTACCTACTTATACCTAAAGATAATTTTCAGGATTGGGGGTTGGGTGCCAATAGGTACTCCAGGAACTTAATAGTTCTAATCCGTATTAAGTAGGTAGATATCTTCTAGAGTACTTACATCCCCAAAAATCCCCAGACCAAGAATTTATTATTTTATTAGAAGCACTCGTTTATTTGTAATTTTGACCTTATCGATATTAAAAACACTCCCACCAGATTATAACACATTGTTTTCAACCATTTTATACTATCGAAAACGGTATTTGTACCTATTCAATTTGGATTAATAATCAGCCATAAATCTGCAAATGTGAATTTACAACCCAAGATTACTTTATATCATGTTTAGTTTATGAATTATTGTTTTTTATCAACCTGTTTCAAATTGCTCGCGTATGGTATGAGGTGATATCGTGATTGTTTTTTGATATAAAGCCATGCTTTTTTTAAACGACTGCATTGTGGATAGGTACAGGTATTCGTTTTTCCGCGCTGATATTAAACACTTTTGGAATCAATAAGACTCAGGCAGTCAAGGTGTTTTTTTATTGGGATGGGTTTGCTCTTGACTCAAGTCTAGGTCAGAGATGACAGAGACAAAGTCGACGATGGAGTGAGCTGTTTTTAAAGTGAAAACTTGTTTAGCCGCGTTGAACGATTTTTAGTAAGGGCAACTTGTGGTTTCGCGTCACCGACATGCTAACGTCACCAACATGCTAACGTCACCGACATGTTAATGTGACGTGTTGCACCAGAATGCGCCTGCGTCCTATGAACATATTGGGGTTTTCACTACTGTCGGCAGTCCCTACATGCCGAAAAAATAAAAAGGCAGTCATGGCCTTGTTTAATTTTTGGGCATGTATAGGTACTTTAAGAGATCAAGAGTGGCAAAAATGATGAGCAAAAGAGGAGGCCTACAACAATCAGCATCAGGTGGATGATAGATACCTTCGGGTTAAAGAAAGTGAAAGACGCACAGTAACTCAATAGGGTTACTGTGAAGTAATTCGATAGATTGGTTTCCAAAAATACAGGAGGCGTTATTTTACCATTTGTGGCACAATTTGCTAATGTCCTTATCCAAATTCGAGTCCTTGGTATATCATAGATTCAAGAACGTTTCATTTCATTTAGCCACCCTACCTGTATAAGCTTGATTGTGAAGTTGTATCTACGCAGTTACGCAACAATCCCGGATCAGGAACTCCAAAACAAGTTCTAAATAACCTGTCAGCGTCAGATTAATTCGAAAGGCGTACCGTACGACTCGATAATAGAAGGGTTACAAAATTGAGTAAGTAAGTATACTACATAGTCAGACTCAGACTTATACTGCAACTGGTTAGCAAATGTTGGTACATACCTCAGACGCGATGTTAGCTCCCATCAACACAGCGCATGGGATTTTGAGACACCTTGTAATAATGTGTGAGATTAGGTCGATGCCACCACCCTCCGCAATATCGAAGCCCTGGGGGATTTAACAATATATTTATTACAAATTATCAAGTATTATTATTTGCTAAACATTATTATTATTAACTTTATCCACCCTATCATATTCTAGATGCAATAATCTCAAACACGTTTACCTTTATCAAGGAAAGTGCAGCTGCCGTCGGTTTTATCTTTCCTAAGAGTGTGGAGCAGATAGTTCTGACGAACTGGTGGGGTACTACGAAAATGAGAAGGTCGGCGTCCGTCGCTGCGTCGACCACATCGGGAATGGCAACCTGTATGAAACAATTCACCAACTCAGTATAATTATATAAAAAAAACAAGTATTTCCAGATAATCTCCTTACTGCACCAATCGTAAGCGAAGCGCGTGAGGTTTTGCTATTTAGATAATGGAAAAACTGTTTAAATAAAATATTCTGTGGACGTCCGTGTATCTGTATGTATGTATGAATCCTGGCTTGGTCACGATAACTCCCGAAAAACTTAACTAATCGAGTCCATTTTTTTTAACGCTTCAGTGTTATCGGAAACTAATTCCTTTCGAAAATCATGGTTTAATTCAATGTAGTTTATTTAAAGAATTAAATGAGATTATGAGGCGTGCACTTTTGGATTTTACAATTTTTTATATATACTTCATATTGTCCATAGGTAGGGTTGATACTAGGTCAAATTAAGGCCAGTAGTCCTTAATTTTCTGATAATGTATCTCTTCAAAGAAGGACTTACAGTAAATAATTCAGACAAAAAAATAATTGGATCACCTGTACAGGTACTATTTAAATATGGTAGGTATCTAATTACACCAATTATATCAACATGTTGTAAATCATCACATATATCTTGATTAGTTTTCAGAAAGTGATATTATATTAAAAACTGTATTGTTTCTATATTTTCCTTTTAACTACAATGTACATACATTGTAGTAGGTAATAGGTATGCTATTAAGAACATAATGACTTGTTTTCATTGTCTGAAAACTAACTAATAAAAGAGAGTGCTATAGTATACCGCTATACATAGTGTTACATAATGCTGTAGGTTTATACAGATGACAAGGTCACACTTAATCAATTCCAAGGTCAAGCAAAACACTGCAAGATCTTAATTGTTTACATCAGGAGATTCTTTTGTTCCAATGAAGTTATGATCAAATCATAAATAAACTAGAATTGGTGTTGTGTTATTAAAACATTAAATTTTTGAATAAATATTTAATGAAGTATATAATACTTCATGGTCAGAAAATAATACTTACAATGATTGATTTGGCATAATGTTGAGTTCTTATAATAGGATCATTGACATGGAAAATTACTAGTAACTTGTAGCATTGGCAACTATTTCTTGATAAATCTTTTACTTACTTTAAATTACTTTTTAAAACATAAAGTTTTGTAAACTGCATTTGAAAAACCATGTTAGAAGATAATATTTGTTTACAAATGCATAATGTTTTGTGTACCTTCAGATTTTTGATTTGTATGCCCATAGTGATTTATTTGTATTTGCTCTACTAATTATGAGCTGTTTCTTGATAAGGTCACCTAGAGAGTAGTGCAGTACGATTGTATAAGTTTATAATTAATATAATCTTATATGATTCTAACTAGACTTCAGTGTATTTTTATATTACAAAAAAAAATATTTTTCATGCTCAATATTAAGCATATTCTTCGGCTAATTATGATAATTAAGTCATCTAAAAAATATAATTAGAACAAAATATCAAACTCTTTTGTCAGCACTAATCAAGAGGTATTGTGAGATAACATTGGCATTGTATTGCTTCCATAACGAACTGTCACCAAAATAGATTGTACATGTGTTATTCACATGGCACTGTCAAGAACAAATGTAACAGTCCAACAGTTTCTAGCGAAACACAAAAGAGTGTGTATACAAGTGTATGTTATGAAACAGTTTTATTGCAAGGCCATCAATTTTGTTGCTACAGTTAGGTCAGCATAAATTTGAGATGTATTTTAAAACAATATCAGAAATAATAAAAATATAAGTTTTTAAGCTGGTACTTACCACATTTTCAGGAAGTTTGTGTCCAGGCAAATATTTAACATTTTCATGGGTCTCATTGATGATCTCTGTCAACTTCTTCCCTTCAATCATCTCTTCGTATACCCACATAGTAACTCTGTCTTCAAAGTTAGGGAGGCGGGCTGCATTGCGACCCACAATTTTGGCAATCGCAGATCCCCTGAATTCATAAAATTAATAACTATGCAGTGGACAAGTGGCATTTTACTTAATTATAGCTAAATGCATTCAAATGACAGTCATTAATTAACAATAATTTGATAAGGTTAAGAAGTATTCAACGTTAGTGGAAAGGAAGTTTAAGATTTTGTTATGTCATCACTCTGCTAAAGGTCAGTCAGCACAGCACTACTTTTAATGTCCGCAGTCCGTAAAAGTGATCGAATTACACATGCAGTGAAATATTATAAATAATTAATAATGCACGGAAACAATAAAACGTCTTACCAGTTGCCAGAGCCGATAATGCATACTCTGTTTTTCAATATTTTCTCTGCCATTATTATAATCTATTTAAATACGTAAATAGTAAACGGATGGTAGAAGATAACTCTAGATCCAACGAAACTTGCGACCAATTCGCAACGAGTAGCGAGACTGGCAGACTGCACACCGTCTATGAACGCACACGCGGCGCACCGTGCTAACGCGAGTGACGTTATCAACTTATCACAATCTATTCGTTATCAGCAGGGAAATAATACCACTGTGCTATTATCACCTCCGCCAATGAGGTCACTGTCAGCTGTCACCAAGAAAGAAGCTGTCAAAGTGTCAACTGTCATTACCTATATATTATTAAAAATATCTGCACTATTTAGAAAAAAAAGCCGCTACGCGCGTGGGGATGCAGTACAGAATGTTCAGTATATATTTATCGGCAGGTGACGAAAACGAAAAATAATGGCTGTAATAGCCATTATTTTTCGTTTTCGTCACACGGAAGGTATGCCTGTGAAATATTCTATTCCGATAAATTACTTCTTCTTCTTCTTTTTGTGTCGAGTATACGTTGATTATTATTATATTGTTTGACGACGTTGATTGCGGCATCAGTGGCATTCTTTAGGTCTTCAAAGGTGCAAGGGAAGGGCCACTTAGGATACTCGAGAAAGTGGGACATGGTCTGATCAGAAGCACGGTCAGTGCGTCCCCGTAGAGCGAAAAGTCACTAAGTCGAAAAATGGCCAAAATGAGTTATCAATGTCACTAAAATCAACATTTTCTTCTTTATATATCTGTCTAACCGACATTTTTATAGCTGCCCCGCTTTTGTTTTACGAAATGTGAAAAGTAAGTAAGTCTACCCTTTGGACCCCACAGTCTAATGGGAGAAATTACTAATTTAGTAAATTATTATACATTTATCGAAAGTTGACATCACTCGAAATTAAAACGACTTAATTACTTTTTCTCTTGAATTATCAATGCATACATACGCCTTTTGGTAGTCTTAAAATCACTAAAATGTTTTTAGGGTTTTTAAAATCAGTAGTTTGCAAAAACCCACAAAAGCGAAAATTAACTAACTCGACTTAATGACTACTTCACTCTTCATTTTTAAATGATTTGTACTATACTAAAAAAGCGAAAACTCATCAACCCATTTTAATGTTTTATTTTATTTTAAAAGTGGAACATAAGATCTATTGCGAATAATAATTAAAGTCTTTTAAGTATTATGTGAATTACGTGAACTTATGAAAAATCACTAACTACGTGCGATAATTAACTAATTCAGAAGCAAGTCAGAGAATATATAGAGAACAATTCATTAATTTGATGTTTTTAACTTTTCTCAAATAGTAGTTTTTTCGCGTGTTTTAGCTCTTGTAATATAAATTTTATTTTATTTCCTTCAAATTAAAGCTAAAAACATAAAGATATGTAACAGCAAGCCAAAGTTACAATGATTTTTATTTACAAAATCTTTCACTCTCATTATCTCAAAACACGATTTTTAGACTTAATGACTTTTCGCTCTACGGGGACGAGTGGGTCTTCATAGGGGCGGTCCCTTTTAAAGTTTCGTTCCGATTCACCCCTGCAAGAAAATTTCAGTTTTGATATGAATTTTATTATTTCAAATTTCCCGTCCTGTGAAGTCATTCACACAGTTGTTCTTGGTTACTACTAGATGGCGCGCAGCAAAACTGTCTTTACTCTTATTGTATGAAGTCGTTATTCTTCTCCATAAAGCGTATATAATGTGTTCTGTGACCATGTGTCATAGTTTGACTTCGTTAGCGGTTCTGCGATAATTCGTCGATGTCATTTTACGAACTTTTTGTTATTGCCGTATTTTCGGTAACCACGCTCTGCTACCAATTGATGGGGTTAATTAACGTGGAAAGACATATTAGTTTATAAATATTATTTCATTAATACGTGTTGATACAATGCATACGTACATGACACAATATGTCTTCTTGACATTAGGTTTTGAGAATACTAGCGACTGTGCGGTGGCCAGTACTCACACTGAGCGCATCCCGTTAATCCATTATTAAGGCTTTAGACAGAAATGGCGAAAAGGTAGCGGTGAGGGTGAGTAATTCCACTTTGCCCCACCAAGCCCGCCACCCTGGTGTGGCAAAGTGGACTGCCTAAAATTTTGCAGTGGAATATGCCCCACTATTCTGATTTGATGGGGCGGATAACACTAGCATAAACACTTTGTGGATTCTGCCCCACTAGGGTTGGCACCTCAGGATTTGTGTATGAAGGTTAATGAGGCGTAGCCGACGGAGTCCCGCTTCGCGGGACTCCTACTTCTGGGCGGTTTAAAAAAAAATAACCACGAAGGGGACGGCGGGGTCTTTCAGACCCCGCCGTCCCCTTCTAACCTAACCTGTCCGAGTCGGGGTGCCCCAAGTTGTACCAAATACCTGGGAACAATTTTTGTTTATCTGAGAACGAAAATATTTCGTGGCGATAGATGATATAGTAACAGTGTAACCTTCATACACAAATCCTGAGGTGCCAACCCTAGTGGGGCAGAATCCACAAAGTGTTTATGCTAGTGTTATCCGCCCCATCAAATCAGAATAGTGGGGCATATTCCACTGCAAAATTTTAGGCAGTCCACTTTGCCACACCAGGGTGGCGGGCTTGGTGGGGCAAAGTGGAATTACACGTGAGGGTGAACGGCAGAGAACAACGCTTATAAAATTTGATTGCCCGTTCGTCCATGATTTGTCAAACCTGCATGTTCATAGTTTCAATTTATGGATGTTTTCTCAAATAAAATGATTATTATTATTATAAAGCTTGGCATTCACCACCAGGAAGACCGGGCCACTTCGCATTAAAAAAGACACATGCTACATTTTGAGTAACTGTGTCGACTAGAGGCTATATTATACTATGTAACCTTCCAAAGGTGCGGGGGAGCAGCGGACGGATGTCAAAATGCGATGTGTGATGCTGGCCAGGTTTTTGCGGCCAGACCGGCTCAACCCGCTCTCAATCAATCAAAGGTGCTGCGTGTGTATCACAGGTGTGTATCTAGCTAGTGTAATAGACACCTATAACTCGAAAGGTATAAGTAGTTAAATAAAGGTAAACAAATCGTAAAAAGGGTTTTTTATAGTTGACACTTTCTTGTTTAAAAATACGTTACAACAAAATTGAAGTTATTTGCGATTTAAACGATAGTTTCCTCTTTTATTAATGTATGTTAAACTTTATCATTTATTCGTAAACTATACTCTTCGTACGTGTAATTGCTTGAACACATTTCTTTTTGTTAGATTTATAATATAGTATAATATTTTGTAATCTGTCTATTCTAAAGAGCCCAAAAAGACAGGTTCCCTAAACCTTTTACAAAATACAACAAATTAGATAACGTTGCTAAATTGAAGAGTACACCTGTGACGTAGTATGGCAACTGAAGTAGAGGGTTACATAAAGGGGGTCGAAATTTTCATTATTTTTGCGATAGGACACACCATTTTCGAGATATAAGCAAAATAAAAGGTAAACATGAATAAATGAATGAATTTCGTAAAAAGTGCAGTTGACTCTTTCTACTTTGCTGCCGTCGTACTGTCTTCACGAAATGTATTTTTTGTCTATTCTTCCGTCGACAAGACGGTGCTTGTGTTAAGCCTGCTGATAGCCTTAACGCCAGACGCTAACGTCAAAATGTATGGCAATGACATTAACTGTGGAAAGGACACGTAATGTCACGTGTCACGCAAATGTCAACTCCATACAATTTCATTTTCCGTTAGCGTTAACGCTTACAGAAAAGGGATTTTGTCTAGGCCCCCAGGCAAGAAACTCCACGGACATTATTAAATCATTAAATCGATTTAGTGTTACAAAAAAGAATTGGTTACCTACATCATTCATTTTGAAATTATACATGTGAGAACGATGTAGAAAGACGTGCACGTTATATGCGATCGTAATAAAAAAGATACAAACAAAAACAAAACAATTCAGAAATTAAATTAAGCCGTGGCAGCTAAGAGATGACCAGTCCCTAATGACGGCGCTCGTTCACGAACATGACGTATGGATCAGCTCACCCATTTTGAAGACAACTTAACGATCCAACACGCGCGCCACCAGCAGCGAAACATTGTCACAACTTAAAACTGCGCCCCTAAGACGACCCACTGACCAAAGCGAGCATGACATAGGTACTCTCAGCTGCCAGGGCACATTCAAGTCAATGAACGAAATAATCCTTTATATAAAATCATTTAGTCTAACGTTTAATATGTATATTTATTTAATCGAAAATCATAAGGTCTAACGTTTAATATACATAAAAAAACGTCACTAAGGTTAACACCCCGAACCGGATAGGTTAGGTTAGAAGGCTAAGGCGGGAGCGAAGCGGAGCGGAGCTCCCGCCTTAGCCTTCGTGGTTATTTTTTTTAAACCACCCAGAAATAGGAGCCCCGCAGGGCGGGTCTCCGTCGACCTATCTTAGTGCAGACCGTGGTAATCAGTTATGTTTTTAATTTTTATTTTGCTATTTATTATTTTCAATTTGCTATCGTTAAAGGATTATTTAGTTCAAGCGTGCTCCGGCGAACCATGACATCGGCAAATCTTGGTATCGGCCAACCATTCATTCTATGTAGCGTTATTCGGCGAAACGTGCTGTCGTTAAATAATGGTATCGACTAATAGTTTTTTCGTATTACCGTTCGTCGGTGAACCATGCTTTCTGTAGACAGTTATATCGTTCAAGGGTAATTCGATATACCGTACGGGACTCGTCAAACAGTGTGAGCAGGTTGCTAGGGACCCAGTCAGTTGAATTCTGCCAGGAACTGTCCGTTTTTAAAGCACATGCTCCACTTTTTTGTAGCGATCTAAAAAAGGCTAGCTCACTATCTCTTGCAACAGATCTATACCGCGGTGAAACAGAGGCGAGTGAGCACAGAACATATATGGGTGAGCGATTCAGTGGTTTTTTTTTTAGAAATACTACTTCAGGTAGCGGGGCGCGCCCGCGCCCTTTCCGACGCCTGTTGTGCAAAGGCGACACGATTTCCTTTCACATTTTACCACAGCGCTGGCGGCCGCGCCCGGGCCCCTTTTGGACTGAAGCATTATATCTATCGAATATTCGAGCTCGCTCTTGCAACTTAGCGACTATGATTTTTTTAAAAATTGTACTTATTATGTACTTAAAATATGTACCTAACTTATCTGATACGGACTGTTAACATTTTCGCGCTCGTACAGCTCGGTCGTGCATTCTAGATTTTCTTAATTAGAGTTCAGCTTTTAGTTCTGCAAGGTTCTGCATAAGTCGAGTAGGTATCGCGATCTTAGCAATCGAAAATCATGACAAAACAATTTGATTAATTATGTCAAGGCCATCGGTTTATTTTGCAGAACTATAGGCTCGAAGAGTAAAATTGTAATTCTAATCTATACTTACTAACAATAAAGCTGAAGAATTTGTGTTTTTTTTTTTGTTTGAACGCGCTAATCTTGGAACTAGCAGTCGGATTTGAAAAAATATATTTGCATTTGATAGCCCAATTCTTGAGGAAGCTTATATATAACATTACACTACGACCCTTAGAATCCGAGCAAAACGAAAAAAAGTCAGAAAGTACGATATGCGAAAGCGAAATAATAGCTCGGGTGAGCGATGCGCAGCGACGCAGTGGTTCGGGGGCCGAAATTTCACGCGGACAAAGTCGCGGGCATAAGCCAGTATGCTTTATTTGAAACACTATCCTATCCTATCGTAATTAAAATAAATGTTCGACATGTCCGTTATGTATTAAAAAAATAAGGCTTCATGGAAAATGTTAAAGCATTGGCGGGGCGGGGGGCGGCTGACGAGTTTTTGCCCCGCCTCGAAAAAATTCTAGATCCGGGGCTGCCTTAGAGAATCCTGCGGAGGCCGTATATTGCTCTGATGGCTCTTTTCTGCAGAATAAAAATAAACTCGATATCTGCAGCCCGTCCCCAATTAAAATACCGTATGACATAATACTATGAAAGTAACTGAATAGGCTTGCGGTATCTACATTAGTAAATTGACGGATTTTCTTACAGCACATGAACTTAGCGGCCCTGCAAGAGATGTTAAATGAGGACCCCATTGCAGCCTTGAGTCGAGCGTGATCTCCAGGAAAACAGTTTTATCGACGAATTCTAGTTTCTCTTTATTTATTCAATACTATGTCACAATCACTTCTTTTAACATTCGGTAAAACAAATCTTATGCATTTAGTTTTTTTCCCATTTAATACTAAATTATTAGCAGTGAACCAAATTTGTACCTGCATTGGGGAGTTATTTACGCAAATAAAACCAGTTGTGGTTGGTTTTTTAATAAATGGGGTAGATCATTAATATACCTATCGCACGCTCGGTAGGACAAGGGAATAACTGACAAAAAATCGAAAAATGACTTAATGTAAGTATGCAAAAGTGCTTTAAAAAGTCCCTTTTCCGTAGGAACAAAGACCCGTATCAAAATCAGCTTAATGCCGCCAAGAGGGCAACAGTGCCTTTGTCATTTGGTACATTTTTTTTCTACCTTGGTACGACAAGATCTTAAAATGACTCTCCTGTAAAATTACTAAAAGTGCAGTTATGCCCTTGTCCTACCGAAGGTGCGATATACTAAAAAGAGGAAAGGACCTAATATCGAGCCTTGTGGAACACAGATAGTTTATAACCTGCATTAACACATAGGGTACTTTTTATGTGTAATTCCACTTTGCCCCACCAAGCCCGCCACCCTGGTGTGGCAAAGTGGACTGCCTAAAATTTTGCAGTGGAATATGCCCCACTATTCTGATTTGATGGGGCGGATAACACTAGCATAAACACTTTGTGGATTCTGCCCCACTAGGGTTGGCACCTCAGGATTTGTGTATGAAGGTTAACATGTATTTTTACATTTGTTTGTAAAAAAAAAAAATGTAACCACTGACGTTAGGATTTGACAAGTCTGAGACAAGCAAACGTAAATCTAAATACCGGTAAAACGGGGTGAATAGGAACGGCAGGGGTGAATCGTAACGAAACTTTAAAAGGAATTTTAACATTTAAATAATATAATTTGTTGCCAACAGGGACACGTAATCGTTAATTATAATACAGTATACACGTTAGAGTCCTTTTTGGCGACAGACTATAATATTTCAATGTTAAAATCCCTTTTAAAGTTTCGTTGCGATTCACCCTTGCGTTGCTATTCACCCCGTTTTACGGTACATCAAAATGGTTATTTAAACAGTGTATTAAGGTTCTACTTTTGTAAAAAACTGTCACATATTAAATCTTCCTGGATTTAAATAAATACATTATATAGTTTTGCTGTATTTATTAGCTTGTTCCCAACGAGTCACACCTCAACGGGTAACAGTGTGACTCGTTGGGAATGTTTTGGATAATAATTCCCAACGAGTCACAGTTACTGTTACACTGTTACTATATCATCTATCGCCACGAAATATTTTCGTTCTCAGATAAACAAAAATTGTTCCCAGGTATTTGGTACAACTTGGGGCACCCCGACTCGGACAGGTTAGGTTAGAAGGGGACGGCGGGGTCTGAAAGACCCCGCCGTCCCCTTCGTGGTTATTTTTTTTTAAACCGCCCAGAAGTAGGAGTCCCGCGAAGCGGGACTCCGTCGGCTACGCCTCATTAACCTTCATACACAAATCCTGAGGTGCCAACCCTAGTGGGGCAGAATCCACAAAGTGTTTATGCTAGTGTTATCCGCCCCATCAAATCAGAATAGTGGGGCATATTCCACTGCAAAATTTTAGGCAGTCCACTTTGCCACACCAGGGTGGCGGGCTTGGTGGGGCAAAGTGGAATTACTCCTTTTTATCCCGGTAGTACGTTCCCGTGGGATATTTTCCGACATCTACGCGGGAAAAAGCTAGTAAATAATAAAACAAAAGTTTTGAGACAAAAAGTTTATTTAGAACAACTTTATTCAACTATTTTTATGTGAAAAAAATCAGAGCCACAAGCAATAATACGTTTACCATTCAACCACAAAATCATGACGAATCACAGACCTACATAATGTAGAAAATGTTCCCTTTAAAACCTTAAACTAGCAGACAATATAATTTGCTACATTATAAAATAATATTTTAAAACATATAAATGAAGCTGCTGCATTATGAACATTTCCAGTGCCAAAGGTATTTCCGGATTCGCAAAAGATTATTGGCGTGTGAATATTTAGAATTTAGACAACTTTCTATGAATTCCTTAGAAATCCTTATGTCAGCTTAGCTGTCTCAAAAATGCCGAGTTGGCAGACAGATAAACATTTATACTGCGATATATACCTACATACTTCGTTTTTAAGCTCTTAGTCGCCTATAAATACTACTGACCTACCTGTACGTCGGGGCATGGGTAGTTGGATATGTAAACAGCGCCTACCTCAACCTAAGCTTGTGTGCCTATCAAATGTAACTATAGTATTTTTATCTCACGAAGCGAAGTGCGTATTACTTGTGGTAACCAAGTTTACAAACATGCTCTCAATGTGTGCGTAAAGACGAGTAGCGTCAGCACATTACACACACTCTTCCGACTTTGCCATTGTATCAGACGGTATCAAAAGCTCCCGCGCTTACACAAATTCACAGCGTGTTTGGTAACCACAAATAAACCGCGCGTCGCTTTGTGAGATAAAAGTACTGCAATGCGTAAGTTCAACGCTAAATAGCTACTCAGTTTATTCAACTTCGAGCATTTATTTATTCCATCTGACTTAGTAAAAGAAACTATGATCAGTAGAAACATGTAACTTCATGAATATAATGACCTATTTTATGATTAATGATCTATTTTATGTCTGCATATACTGGAATGGCTAATTACTACCGTCCTAGACTGATTCTGTATGATAATGATTTTATAATGTGATACTATACTAATACTTCCAAGTATATGGATTATTAATTGTTGGCACTGAATATGTTAAAAAATAATGCATATTATAACAAATCAATATTAGCTAGGATGCCTTGATGAGTAAATAGTAAGCTCCAGAAGAGAAAAATTGAGTCTAAAAGAATTAGGTAGAAAACCAAATCACAGTATGAACTACGTCAATACACCAATATTACTAATCACCTAAAACAATGGACCTACATTGTGACTAAGTGATGTAAGATTTTATTTTATGTATATTCTCTTAATATTATTTAGGGCAGGTTTCAGCACAATGTGAAAAACAATTTGAACAACAAGCTTTTGCAGCTATTTTTTTTTTTTTTTTTTACGAAGTATTCGACCTCACTGGACTCCTCTAGGATTAACTGGTGAATGTGATGTTCAATGAATTGAAAAACTAATAGCAAGTCACATAAATAATTTAATTAACAAGCTAATATTGCTTTACAACTGACGAAATATAAATAGCGTCACATATCACAATTATTAATTAACATAATATAAAAATATTGTTAATGTAATTGAACATAAGACAAGAATGATGAATAATACTATTCCAGACTAAGGTTCTACACAACAATACGTAACTAAATAAAATATGCATTTAAAGTGAACATAATTACTATTATGTGAGACAACATTAATCACGTATGTCATAATAATACAGTACCAACTTGTATTAGTTCATCATGTTAATGGCTATTAATATTTCAATCAGCAGTAATTTGGTTGGATTAGGTCCATCGCTGGCGCTCGTCTGGCGAGAGTGCGGTGACGTCTAGCTAGTGGCGCACTGCACTCGGTTCATACCAGGATGCTCATCGTCTTCCTCGTACGCGTGGCCGTGGTGTGCGCGTCGCCGGCGCGACTCTTGCTCCGGGTCCAAGTCGATCAGCTGGCACTCTTCAGCCAATTCGGGAATTTCAATCTGTAATATTAGACGTTTATATATTTTCTACTCACCATTGACCAGTATTAGTTACTTCTGATTTACTATGATTATTGCCAAATCTAATTAGCATACAACATTGGCATGCATGACTCTGCATAATCTACCCACGCAAAAATGCAATTACGTATGCAAACACGCCGTCACTTGTGTTATTTACATAACAGAATAACTTAATTTAAAGGCATAGGCAATAAGATTTCGGACGGCGAGCAATGGGCAGCTCGCCGTCCGGTAAGGACCAGGCCCGGGTCGACGGCGCGTTGTGTTCCACGCGCGCCTCAATGAGATGTCAGCATAATTGACGGGGTCCGATAGGGCCGATGCTTGCCAGGGTCACGGATTGTTCGAAAGACTTACCATGGCCCTCGCGCACAGGCAACTCAAGGAACACGGGTGGGTTTTAGTCAGTATAAGTCTGACACGCCCTCACACTCCGTCCTGAGCGGGGGAAGTCATTTGACGATTTCCACCCATAAAAAAAAACCAATTTGATTTACACTCACCCTTGGTCGCGGCGGCAGACAGTTCTCAAGACCAGGAATGACTTCGGGTGGAATGCGACTAGGAAAGTTAACAAGGAATTGTATAATAAGCTGGCCCTTTTCAAACGGATTCTTGTACATCGGCATACCTGTAAAATTATGAGTAAACAATTAAGTATGATACATGATTATAAACAATGATGATTCATATGCCCCATATATTCATATGAAACAATGGCAAAACTAAAGGCACATTCTGCTGCTGACTTTTAAAGCTAGGACTATTAAAAATACATAAAAAAGTTATGTTATTCTTACACACCTTCATTCAACACACACTTGACTTCACCATGCTTAGTAACTTCGCCAGGCATAACAGTTATCACGATATCCCTGTCATCCAGGGACCGGATCACCTTCTGGAAGCCACACAATGCCTCCACAAGCTCAATGTTCAACCGGATTATGAGATCATGGCCCGAACGTTTGAATGTCTAGAAAGAAAAATGTAATAAATAAATGCTACTTGTTTATTAATGTAGGTAAAGCTAAAAATGAATGTAGGCAGAGCAAAAAGAGTATGTCAGGATCATAGCACAAGCCCGTCTGTAGTTTCTGCCAACAGTCGTGGTAAAAAGCGTGAGTTTGTGTATTGTGTGTAAAAATGGGACAAAAATACTTACTTCATGCTCCTTCTCATCTAAAACTATAACAAGATCACCAGGCTCAAGCTCCGGCTCCTGGTCGCCTTCTCCACTGAAGACAATCTTCTGGCCATCAGTCATGCCCTTGTCCACATGGACTTCGAGAATTTTGCGGTCACGCACCGTCTTGCGTCCCTGTAACATTATAATGATATTCAGTCTGTTTTTTAATCTTTTGTAATATTTTATGAACAGGGGTTTTTGACCTAAATGAAACAATGGCAGTCTTCCTGTTGTGTCTCGAGGTCGCGCGTTTAATTTCCGCATTTAACCTACAAATGTCTGAACCTACTGAGTTTGGATATATGGTTAATTTGAAGTAAATGCATCCCTTAACATGCTTCCTATGTGGAATTTTCTGCACTTTTTTACAAAACGGATAAAGTTACCATAGTTTGTTTTACATGTGTATATTTTCAAGTCATGCTGATATGCTTTAGAAAAAAATTGTTGTGATGCATCTTCTATAGTTTCATACCTGGCAGACTTTGCAACGGTCCTTAGGGTCAATGATCTCCCTTTGTCCACGGCACTCGCTGCATACAGTCTGAATTTGGTGGATCATGCCAGGTGCCAGCTGCTGAATCTGAACTTGCATACCTGTACCACGGCAAGTGGGACAAGTCTGCACTGCACCCTGAAATTAACAAACATAACCTTTAATCATAGTTCAAGTCCTGTAAAGAACTTATAAAAAAAAATATCTTTTTAAAACCTCTATTAGTTACCTTTTTACCACCACGTCCCTCGCATTTTTCACAAATAACGTTCTTCTGCAAAGCCAGCTTTCTCACAGCCCCGCGGTAAAGCTCTTCAAGTGTCACAGATAGTTGATGAATAACATCTTTGCCCTTCCGTTCACGTCCACGTCTGCGACCACCGCTGAATCCTCCACCAAAGAACATGTCAAACAAGTCCATGGGTGAGGAGAAGCCACTCGCGCCAACGCCTCCCTCTTTCAATGCTTGTTCACCACCTGTGACAGCATAATACAATTATTTACATACATGACCAATTTCAATTAATATTATGGTCTTGTAGTATGGTGTATTTATTTTAATGTTTATGTATTTTAGTAGTACATATAATTGAATCTGTTTATAGTTTTGTATTATAGATGCTTTAACTTAAGATTAACACCAATATGATTTATAGTACCTAGGGAGTTAAAGGAATCACTGTTTTAGGTCGCTATATTTGTAGTGAAAGTATTTTTTGTCATGGTTTTATTGATAAATCCTCAAATTAATACAAACCTTGGTCATAAATGCGCCTCTTGTCTGGATTAGACAGTACTTCATAGGCTTGTGAAATCTGTTTGAACCGCTCTCCTTCATTTGGGTTTTTGTCGGGGTGGTACTTCAAGGCTAGCTTCCGGTAGGCTTTTTTCAGTTCATCATTTGTACAACTGGGTTTTACACCCAAGATATCATAGTATGTTGTTTCTTTCACCATCTTTAGTACCTATTCCGGAAATAAATAAAATGATTACTGTATTCAGCCTATTGTATAATACTTAGCTAGAATGCTATGGAAAATTCTAGCATCTTGCCTATAGTTATTTTATTCTCTACTAATCAAATAAAAGCAAAATTACTGAACTGATAACGTGGTCTCTAAACTAATCAATACTAATTGGCAGTGACACTCTAAATAATTTAACGCGTGTTGTAAAGACCACGTAGTTTTAAATTCACGAAGAGTAAAATAGGAAAGAACAAGCAAGTAATGTGCGGCGAAAAACTTATCGATTTAAAATATCAGTTTGTTAGAGATGGAAGATGTTGGAGACAATGCAACTAAAATAAATTGTCAAAGAAAGGAAATTTACGCAAACGCCATACACATTTCCCATGCAGATTACATTGTTACAGTAATTTTTGAAATAAACTCACCTTAGATTTATTTTAACGTTCAAGAATTTAATCACAGTTCTGTAAACTTCTAGAAACACCAGTTTACAATATTCACGAGCACTTACAAAACGAGCACGAAACACGCCGCCGTACGAGCACTTATTCACACGAGATTCGTTCAACTTCAATGATTAAAATGACGTTTGATCGTACGAGGCGAGGACTGCGAAGAGGTGAGGAGGGTTTGTTGAGTCGATGGAAAGCACATTCGAGAAACTTCTATAGTCTGGTGCACACTGACGGGAACAGTATTTTTTTTACATTACAAAATAAACGTAAAATCGTGGATTTTGTGGACTAGACTGACCGTCGAGTTTAGACTTTAGTTGTCTGACTGAAGACTAATTTAGCATCCCGCCGTTAGTTTGTGTATTGTAAACATCTTTGAAACGCTTCAATATAATCGCAGATAAATACTTTTGGTCTGCTATTGGCAATACAATTAAAGCAAAAATATTTTGTGATCAGAGCTGAATTAGTACATCAAAACTTTCACCTGGGTAACATAAAACTCAGTGTCGGAATCAGTCGGAATCAAGTTAGAATCCAATGCACCCTTTGATGCAAACCTAACATTCTGAGTCGGTGAGTCCCTGGTCTAATATTGACTTTAGCATACACTATACTCATGACGTATTAGTCGATGTGAGTTTTCTGCCATCGATTTTTGTCTATGGTACGATATTATTCCTAAGTGGGGTCCACAGGTTTCATTATCCTACACGAAACAATCACAAAACAATATTCACTAAAATCTGCACTATTAAATGTAATGGCATCAACCTACTACCGAGTGTGCAGGAAAGTGATCTCCTGCAGACTCGGCAACGTAGTTCTCTATGTAGTCTGTGCACTCAGCAGTCCACCACCCAATCCGATTCACTGAGCCTGAAATGTGCCCTGCCTGCGCGTGAGCGGACCACCATGCAGTATAATGAACGTGTGGCCATCCTATATTATATTGTAGTCAGTGGTGGCCATAAAGCTATACTCGAAAGGTTTAGGTAGTTAAATAAAGGTAAACAAAAAAAACCACGTGACTCATAGATGTTAAACCTTTTATTTCAAATGTTAAAATCATATTATTTTGAGTCCCATAATAATAGGCTCTATTCTGAATCTGAATTTGAGGAACTAACTGTCACATTAATAATAAAGAGTTCAGTGGTATCATCAATTATTTTGTCTAATTTAAACATATTCTGCTCTTCTTTTATTACATGACCCTCGCTTCTTTTCCAATTCTCAGTAGTCACATTAGCTAAAGCCTCTGGCAAAAGAATGTTTAGGTCAGACATTTTAAAAGTTTTATTTTTCTCAACTACAAACCCTTTAACTTGAGCCCATATTAACTCAATTGAATTGCGCTCACAGTGGTATGGTGGCAGCCGCAATACAGTGACACCATATATATATTTTTTTCGAATTCATCCACAACTTATAAGGCATCTGGTTAAGCGACTAATGCCCATTTTCACCAACCACCCCTAAACTATACCCTTGGTAGGTATCCCTTAGGCTAAGGTGTCCCTTTAATGCATCCCTTAACTTAATTCGTTTTCACCAAGCTAAGGGACACCTCAATAGGGGCTACTTAGTTAGGTGACAGATTTTTTTGTCATAGTTATTCCAAAAACCGCACTTTTACCGATAACATTCTTAAGTTACATTTTTACAATAATTCCGAACAAAGTAAAAATATCTTACATTAGGAACATGGTTCTAGCAACAATTACGTTGCAAAACATTATGTCAACATCGAAAAACTAAAATATTTACAAAGCGTTTTGGCTGTATAACGAAGATCCAGTGTCTCTTTTATAATAGTTCTGAGATGTATCTGTGACAGTGACATTTCGGCTGAGGTTAATAATTTCTGTGTGGCTATTTTCGTGTTTGTTTGTTTATTTGTTTACGAGTATACTTAATTAAAATGGCTGAAAAAAGGAAACGTGGTCAGAATTTTACTGCTGACGACAAGGAAAAGCTGGTGAAATTGCTTTTGGACCACAGGCATACAATTTTAAATAAAAAAACAGACGGAAGCACTAACGAGGCGAAAAACACCTCATGGATGGAAGTAACAAACGCTTTTAATGCTTCAGGTTCTGTTTACAGGTTTGAACATTTGTTAAAACATATCTTAGTTTTGAATTGTTGTAACGTAAAAAATACCATTAATAGAGAAGGCTCTATTAATGGTATCTATGTCGGATGCCAATTTTATGTGGTTTTCATCATTCATGTATGAGTACATACATAATACACACCATGTACAATCTTTAAATAACATACATTTTGTTTTCTAGAAGCAAAGACTCTTTAATGAAGGTTTGGGAGAAACTAAAGAGTGAAAGCAAGCTATACTATGGCTCTACACGAAGGAGTGCCACACAAACTGGCGGCGGACCCTCGCAGATAAAAACAGACCCAATCCTGGAGCAAGTGTGCAACATTATGGGCCGAGGTTGTACGGGAATAACTGGTGTTATGGACAGTGATGCTACTTTTACCGAGGGAATTGTCCAGCTCGAGGAACAATTACCTAAAATTATTTGTGTTGGAGATAGTCAACAAATGGACATTGAGATAGAGGATATTAACTTGACACCACATGTCCAAGAGGAGCCAAAGGTAAATATTATTCTCTCTTCCTGTACTTGGAAATCAGTTTAAATAGGAATAAACTAATATTACTCTAACTTACTATCAGGATCCTGTTAGCAAAATAAATTTGTCACAACAACGGACTCCGCTATGGTCTAGAAGACGACCCACATCCTCTCAACCTAATGAGAGGACAGAATTAGTGAGCAACCTATGCTCTAGTTTTCAAAATGTCAACAAGAAAAAAGAAGACATAGAGGCATTAAGAAAGCAGCTTCTGGAGGAAGAGCTAAATTTTAAAAGAAAATTGTATGATCTCCAACTTCAAGCGGCAGTAAAAGATTTAGAAATAAAAGAAGAAGTTCTACGACAAATGAAAGGTATATTTATTAAAATATTAATATGTCATATGTTCAAAATATTGAGTCATTTGATTACGCTGGAATCCATATATTGGATCTCTGGATGTTTCTGGTAATCGGGGAATTTGTCCATCCCGTATTAGTTGCTCTAAGTTTGGAATTGATCCATCATTTATAGGATCCTCTTCCCTCCTCAGAATACATATGTTGTGCAATATGCAACAAGCTAAAATGACATTGATCCCAGTTTGTAATTTAAGCCGTATTCCTAAAGCCAGAATAGGAAATCTTCTTTTCACAACACCATACTGTCGTTCCACTACATTTCTTGTCTTAATCTGGGCTTCGTTGTATCTTTGCTGGCCAGTGGTAGCCGGATTCAAGTAGGGAGTAAGGAGATGACTCTGAAATATACTATAATTACATTTTTTTTGTTTACAGGTGGTGGTTTAGCGTTGCAAAACTTGTTTGGCATGCCGAAAAAGGACTAAATAATGGGACGATTTGCTTTTTCTTAATATTAAATAATAATAAATGTGTTAAATAAAATGACTGTCTTTACTTGTAAATTTAATACTTTTGTTTACCTTCAAAGGATATCCACTGTCCCCTAATAAGTATGATCCTCTATAAACTCCTCTTTCAAATTTGGCATACTGTCTGCTATTTTGGTAAATCGTTGAATCATGGGTTGAACCAGGCCAGCGAGCAACTACATCTGTAATCAGTAAATCTGCAGAACTTATGGTTTGGACGTTGACAGACATATAACTTTTTCTGTTACGAAACAGTTCAGCATCATCCCCACCTAAAATAGTAAGTACATGTAGTTTAGTGGTTGGGTGATAAATATTGAAATCCAGGATGCTATTATGATTAAGTTAGGTACCTGGTGATTGTATCTTTATATGAGTACAATCTATACAACCCAGGACATTAGGGAAACGGGCAATCTTGTAAAATTCCTCCTTCACTCTTAACTGATCTTGTTCTGTTTCGGGAAATATTATAAACTCCTGTCGTAGAGTTAATATAGCTTCTGAAACTCTTTTGACAATTCGGCTACATGTAGCTATGCTGATCCCACCCATGTCTGCCATCGTCAGCAACTGTGTACCAGTGGCATAAAATCTAAGGGCACATAATAGTTGTTTGATCGGGGGCACGGATTTATTTCTGTAAAAATAATTTACAAGTTAATGATAACATAAGTAGAGGTACCTACTAGAATAGAAAAACCTAGTTTCAACACTTGCACCTGTCCTAGGACCATCTAACACTTTATTATAGCAAACAGTTCAAGCATTTTACAAATAGGTACCTATTGTAGGTGCCTACACATACCTATTACCTACTCTCTTTCAATATTTAATGCGTAGGTAGCTTACCTGTCGTCTGGATATTCTAAAATATGTTCTAGTTTTTGTAGTAGAAATATCACACTATCTTTGGATAACCTATATCTTGTGAAAAAGTCTTTATCATCATACTGTGTGAAAAAGTCTGGTCTTTCACGATAAAGACGAGGCCGTATAAATAACCTAGGGTTTGCCAATAATTCCACAGTCTCGACAGCTTCAATACTATCAAAAAACTCACTTATTAGATCTTCCATTATAACAAATATTCAAGAACTTGCGACCTGTCACACAACATAAAAGTAACCCTTAAGCTAGGGGTCGGTTAGGGGCTGGACATTCGGGCCCGTAAAAATAAGGGATCCCTTAAGAGTTTAGGTGTCCCTTAAACGTTAGTGAAAATAAAACTTGCGCTAAGTGATACTTAAATTAGCTTAAGGGTTACTTAAAATTTAAGGGTCGTTGGTGAAAACGGGCATTAAACCCCTAAAACTCAACATGTAGGTTATCATTTTTCACATTTTCCATACAAAATGTGAAAATTTCCTTTTTTCCTTTCCATTTTTATACTTTGTGGCCGTCGAGTAAAAAGTTTTCTACCGTCTTTAGCATGGCGATTAAAAATCAAATTGTCTTCACTACCTTAGACAACTGTCTTCTGAAATAGTCTACATTAAAAATGACCTAGACAACTATTGGCAGAAACGGAAGACAAAATGACAGATTTTAGAAGGATTTCTATGGTGCGATGTCAAATATAGAGAAACGAAATGTCACTTTGTATGGGAATAGCCGTCTCTATTCTTCGAAGAGATAGATAGCGTCATGCTAAGGCTGCAGAAAAGTTTTTGTCTAGGCCCCCTGAGGGCCTAGACAAATGGCATTCGCTTCGGAGCGATTCTATTTCTACAATCGCTATCGCTTTCGCTAATGATTCCAAAAACTAGCGATAACGCTCGTCAAAAAGTGTCCCTTGGCTATGCATCTCTGTGGAAGTACCTAATCTTTCGACGCTGTCGATTCATTTCATAATCGAATGTTGTTAACATTGTCTAGCTAATTTTTATTCGTTGACCTATGATCACGTGACATATCGATAGCTTATGTCAACCCCATACATTTTATCTTTTCTACTAGCGTCATCGCTAATCGAATGTTACTTTGTCTAGGCCCTCAGTTCTTCTCCATAGGTAAGTACCTACTACGCTTTGGACTGTTGACAATTCAAAAGTGCCTGTAGGTAATTGTTTTATTTGAAATAAATGTTTGGAGTTTGAGTAAAAAATTATATTTATAATTATAAATATATTCTAAATCCGTTCAGATGTTTTTGCGCCAATCCGGAACATATATCCAGACAAACAGGCAAAAATTCAGACAGACTCGAGGCAGAGTCGTAGGTACCTAGATTTTTGTACCAGTGATGATCACACATGACAAGCTGCTGATAAGTACACCAAACTGCTACGAGTTACACCGACGACGCCGACCACGCTTTTACCTCGAGGAGTTAAACCTGGGTTAAATAAACAGAGATGAACTGATTCTGCTTATCTATATTAATATTTTGTAGAGGTAACATTTGTGATTTTTAACCGACTTCACAAAAAGGAGGAGGTTCTCAATTCGTCATTATGTTTTTTTTTTTAATGTGTTTTCGCTCTGAACTTTTTTCTGGGTGAACCGATTTGGATAATTCTTTTTTTATTTGATAGGTGGTGCTTCACATGTGGTCCCATTTGAATTTGATCAAAGCTTGACCAGTAGTTTTTGAGTTATCCATAAAACTGATATTTTTTCCACTTAGTTTATATGGATGATGTGTTAATAATTTCCTGTCACTGTTATTTACACACCAAGTAGTGGTATACGAATTTGTGTGGGGTAGGTACCACAACTAAAAAGTGAAAAATAATAACTTTTTTACAAAAAAACAACCGACTTCCAAAAAAAACACTAAAAGACGTGAAGATTAACTTTAATTTTGGAAGTCGGTTGCTTTTTTTGTAAAAAAGTTTTTTGTATGTAGAGGGTGGGTAATCTTTGAACATCTGCTCCGATTACAAAAAATATTATTTCAGTGATAGAAAGCTATACTGTTGCTGCGTGCCATTAGAAATGTTTTATGTTAAAACGAGAAAATTCACGCGAACGAAGTCGCGGGCAGAAGTACCTAAAGAAATATAAGCAAACTCCGCTGAAGATTAAAACACAATACAAGGTAGAAAACTTTCCGTCCTAGCCTCCTGGCTCCGTCAGGATGTGTTCTGTCCTTCTGGCTAGGTGGATTGTCTCACAAGGTAGGTATCAACATTTTGTGCGCTTAGAGTCTACTCTAAGGTTGCATTTGCACCTGCCATAAAAATTACAGCTTGCAAGTGTAAACTCCGTAGCAAGAACTGTCACGACAGCACTTTCTACGGAGTGTACACTTGCAAGCTGCTGTCGGACATTTCTCGCAAAAGTTTTCTTGCAGGTGGAAATGCGGCCTAAGCGCTCAAACTCATGCTGCTAGGCTGCTAGCTACCCTGTGTAAGCCATAGGTTTAAGTCACAGATCATAAAACGTTTAAGTAGTACAAGTATCTTTTCTATTAATCTGCGTCGCAAAAGTTCTATTCTCCTCTCATGTCAGCAGAAGAGAATATTCACAAGAATATACTTGTCATCAGTTTATAAAACTTCCACTGCAGCAGTGACACAGATTAATAGAAAAGATACTTGTACTAATTTAACTCGTGGCTTACAATGTAATGTAGGTCCCATCGAGGTCATAACTTGTGTTACATATAAATAAAATGACAATATTATTTATAAATTCTATAATATTAATAATTTTTGTAATACTTAAGCCAATACAAATATTAATAATTTTTGTAATACTTAAGCCTATACAAGTAAGCACATCCTTTATTGTTCCCCAGTGCCATGTACCCACTGTTGGGTGAAAAATTAACTGAATCAACTTGATGGAGGTTCAATGTTGGGCTGGGGAAATTGGCAAACACATGGTAAGAGGGAATATGCACAAGTTTCACTGCATTAGGATAGTATGCTGATGAAGCTGAAAGTATCTCAGTTGTTGCATTGAAATTAAGGTTTGTTATTTTAGTTGATAAGTTTGAAATTACTTTGAATGGAACTGGTTCAGAGGTAGTTAAGTTTTCAGTTTGGTATATGTTGACAATACCTTCCCCACTTCCTGTAGCTAATAACTTTCCACAAGAGCTTGTTGTCAGACAAGATGCTGTAACACATCCATGGTCATAGAATTTTTTTAATGGTCTGTATGTTGACAGATCCCATATTGTGATTTCTCCTTCAACACCATAACAATATAACTGTGCACAGTCATGGCTAAATGTTACAGATGCAACATTAGAGTTGTGTTTTAAGGATTTCAGCAGTTCCTTGGATGCAGTGCATATCAGGAATACTTCCTCAAAACCGTCACATGTTGCTATGTATTTGCCATCACTTGACACTTTGAAAATAACAGGTTTCTTTACTACTCTTGGCAGTTGAATCAATCTTGGTTCAGCCTTAACAAGATCGTATACACAATATGTGTGGTTAATTTTAGATGCAATGAATGCCTCTGACCCATCAGGAGAGAACTGAGCTGCACTTATGCGCCATTTTTTTAATCTAAAGCTATGTAGTTTGTTGTTTACATCTCCACCAACAGAGAACAATGATACAACACCAGAATGGCCAGCAACAAGGGCAGCACTTATTTTAGGATGAAACTCAACACAGGATATGATTGATCCCTCATTTTTAGTAGCAGAATTTATTTGTGGGAACTTCTTTATTTCCAGGAAATCCTTAGGTAGGTGGTTAGAGCTTTTATTGTGTAAATGTCCTACAGTTCTTAATATTTCATCTTCGTCTTGGTCTTCTTTTTCAGTTTTTTTGTTCAGCTTAGCCCAACTTGGGGTGCCCATTAAAGTTTCATATTTTTGTTTTAGCTTTTCTGTGTACAGACTTGAACTTTTAATATTTGGTATAATATTTGCTGCAAAGTTCTCATCATCTTCATCAACCCATGCTGGTTGAAGATCAGAACCCACTTCCTCATTAGCCTTTGGGTTTAAATTTTCAACAAACTTCTTTGTTTTATTAAATAACAATTCTGAGACCCTGTAATAATAATTAAATAAACACATGAGGATCTTCAAGGGTCATACATAATAAACATGAATCCACGACTGTTTCTTGGTGAATACATATCATGAAGCATATCGAAGCAAATTCTAATACGTTTCATACAAACCTCGCTTCTTCATCATGTACTGAAGAGGATTTGCGCTTCATTTTAAGTAAATAAATACAAAAACTTTAATTACGATCACACAAATTATAGGTTAGCCTAACACTCGCATTTTTTTTTTTTTTTTTTTTTCCTTTGGCGTTGCACTATTCGTGCTTATTGCCACTAACAATATTTTAATAAATAACAAAAACGTAAGAAACAAGTACTCGCGAAATGATAAAGTATTACAACGGGAAATTTGGAAATGGAAAGGAGATTAGTTGTTATTACATAAAATTAATAAATTATGATAAGTTAACTGTAGGGAAATAAAATACAACAGAAAACTGTAACCATTTAACGTCACCAGGTGGCCCAACAAAAAGGCCGACTTGGTGCAAAAACTTAGAACTACATGGTAAATTAAGAAAGTACTTATATTAGTGTTTAAATAGCTATATCATTATTTACAAGGAAAAGAGCTATTGTTTTATAAATATCTACATTAAAATTAAATAAAATACATGAGATCGAAGTGGGTAAAGGGACTCGGAGGGAAACAAGACTTTGGAATAGTGAGGAGTGGTCATAGAGGGAGCAGGAAAAAATAAGGTGGTTCAGATCTCCCACTTCAGCCCCACATTCACACGCAGGGTTCTGTACAATGCCAAGCCTGGCAAGATGAGCAGGAGTGCACACGTGACCCAATCGCATGCGTATGAATATTGTTGTAATCTTTTTGCTTAGCTTGTACTTGCAAAACCAAGGTTTAACAAAAATGGATGGCTGAATAGTACGATAAAATTTCCCTTTCACTGATTGCCCGGACCAAAGCTGACCCCAGGATTCCTGTAGATAAACCTTGGGTAGAGCTGCCAGATCTTGGGTGTTATTTTTGTACGGGAAAACGTCTCCACACAATACGGCATCATTAGCTAACTGGTCAGCTCTCTCATTACCTAGAATGCCACAATGCGAGGGTATCCACGCAAAATGCACTGAATACCCCTTAATAGAACACCTATATAGGAGTTCACGTGTTTCAAATATAATATAGGGATTATGAGAATAGAAAGGGAATCTGGCCAAAGATTGCAAGGCACTCCTTGCATCAGTTAATATGAGTGAATTCCGTAACCCCATCACAAGTATATATTCGACAGCTTTGAATAGACCGTAACATTCTCCCGTAAATACAGATGATTCGGGCGGGAGCTTTATTTTTTGGACAATATTATATTGGGAGTGGTATACACCTACTCCCACACATGAGTCTCTTCCATGCTTCGAAGCATCTGTAAACAAGAGCTGACAGCCCTTCCAGTCTCTATCCATAGTGAAGTTGAAGTTAAGATTATGACATACGTCATCTCGGTAAATGCTAAGGTTATAATGTATATTTGGTGAAATAATTAATGAACTGTAATTACAGTGAAATATAGGAAGAAATTCAGATTGGTGACAAGGAGCTTCAATTAAATTGTATTTTCTAAAACTTTTAACTAAACACGGAGTAGCTTTGTGCCTCCAGTAAGTGGATGAAATTACTTCTTCAGAGAGAGTGGAAAGTTTATTTCGCAAAGGATGATATGTAAATTGAAAACACCGAGCCATAAATCTATCAGCCAAATATTGACGTCGCAAATGAAGTGGTGGGTCTCCACATTCCACCTGAAGACAATTAATAGGACTGCTTTTCATTGCACCTGAAACCACTCTAAGTGCCTTGGACTGAACACTGTCCAGTTTCTTAAGACCAGCAACATTAGCAGGTTCCAGCAAAAAAGTCCCATAATCCAATACGCTTCTAATCAAGGTGTTGTACAGTAGTTTTAATGAAAAGGGATGTGCTCCCCACCAAACACCAGCAAGACATCTAATTATGTTGATATTTCGTTCGCATTTAGCAGCTATATAATCACAGTGTGGTAAACCAGTAAGATGTGTATCCAAAATAAGGCCTAAAAATTTAGCCTGGTTTTTAACGGGCATAGGGATATTATTATACCTTACGGTAACTATAGGAGGCTTACGCATTCTAGTAAACAACACAATGTTGCTTTTATCAATTGACAGGTGTAGACCATTGGTTTCTAGCCAAGTCTTGAGTAAGCATAAAGAAGAGGTTAAGGAAGTACAAATATTTGCAACAGAGTTACCAGATAAATAAAGAAGTAAATCATCTGCATATTGAAGGACATGTACTGACTCATTTAGAGAGGATTCCAAATCATAAGTGTAAATATTGTAGAGAATTGGACTAAGTACAGAACCTTGAGGGAGACCTTTCCATACTAAACGGGTAAATGAATACCCTTCAATATGAAGATTTAAAGATCTCTCTGAAAGCATGTTAATTATGAACTTAGACAGCATTGTTGGAACTTGTAATGAGTTCAGCTTTTGTTCTAGGACTGATACCAGGACATTATCGTAAGCTGAGCTAATATCAAGGAAAGCAGCAATTACAGAGTTATTAGAAGAGAAGGCTAAGCGAATATCAGTTGTGAACACACTAAGGCTGTCCATCGTACTTTTACCCTTCCTAAAACCAAACTGTGATGTAGCTAGCAAGTTTTTGCTTTCCAAAAACCACTCCAAACGATGCTTAATGAGATGTTCAACAATTTTAACAAGAACTGTAGAAAGTGCAATTGGTCGGTACGAAGTAACATTGGAAGAAGGTTTGTTTGGTTTCAGAATAGGAATAATTGTTTGAGACTTCCAACTTGATGGAATGTTGCCAGATATCAAAGCTGTATTGATGAGATTTAAATATATTAAAAGAACAGAGTCGGACAGATTAACTATAAATGAATATGGTATACCATCTTCACCAGGAGCTGAATCCTTAACATGTGAAAGGACTCCCTTCAACTCACTTAGTGTGAACGGGGAATTCAACGCAGAATTAGGAATAGGAACATAGGGAAAGTGCATTAAAGACCTCTGTTCTGGGACTGAAGGAGGAGCTAAATGATCCATAAACTCATTGGCTAATTCTAATGGGAGTTTTGAGGCTGTTGTGTCACTGAATGCTGACCTGAATCTCCTAATATTTTGCCATACTAGAGATGCGTTAACTTCTGGTGAGATAGATGCACAGAATCTTTGCCAACCTTCAAATTTCTTTTTCCTAAGGAGCTTACGAGTTGTACGAACAGCATCTAGGTATATCTCAAAATTGTGACGAGTCATAGTATGGCCATAATTTTTTTCTGCTTCTTTTCTTTTTTTAATGGCCTGAGTACATTCAGCATCCCACCAAGGTGGTGAAGGAATTTTGCCTGTAGCACCATTCTTAATAGGGAAAGTATTATCAGCCACCTCTATTAAAGTTCTTGTTATTTGATTAGATAATAACTGAGGATCATTTAGTTGTAAGGAGTTAGTTAAAGCAAGAATTCTTTCTTCTACACAATTTTTGTATGTATCCCAATCCGCATTTTGAAGTCTATACTTTAATCGTGGTGTTGGATTGCAAGCATCTGGTTTTTTATGTGGAAAAGAAATGATTAAAGGGTAATGATCACTACCATAAGAAGACGGTAAAGGAGACCAGGATAATGTCGATGCTAACTCAGGTGTGCAGATTGAGAGGTCAGGGGCACTTATTCCCTCATCTGGATTCGATTGGCGTGTTGGGAGACATGTATTTAAAATACACAAATTATTAGAGTCTAGAATTTCTAATAACTTTTCCCCATAGGAATTGGAACTAGAACTACCCCAGGACTGATGTTGTGTATTAAAGTCGCCCATTACCAAAAATGGTTTAGGTAAAACTGAAAGAAGATTACTTATTTCAGAAAGAATATTTACAGTGGGACGAGAATAATATATACATACTAAACAGATTTTATTTACAATTGCAGCAACAGCAGATATGTCGTCACTGAGACTTGGAAGAGAAAAAGCTTGAAAAGACAAGTTATTTTTAATAAGTATGGCGACGCCGCCATACCCATCGCTTCTGTCTGTTCTTAGACACGCATAGCCAGGAATTCTAAAAGAGAAACCTGGTTTAAGCCATGTCTCACAGAGAGCGACTACAAAGGGATCGTATTTGTTCAATATGTAGGACAGATCAGATTTTTTATTCACAATGCTGCGACAGTTCCACTGGACAATCTTGGGTAGATTTGGATCCATTATGATGGTTGAATAAGTTAGACAGTGTATCAATTACAGTGGCAACGTTGGACGGTTCAATATTATTATTTTTAGATAAGGTATTAATTAACATGATTATTAAATTTAAAATTTGACTCTCATTATTATTTGTTGTTTTATTTTGGAATGCAACACCATTCCCTGACACAGAAACTTCATTACTGATTAATGCTTGATGAGCTGCCCGGTCATACCCCTTAGCTGTTTTTGGAGGATCCCGAGGTTTCAGAAATACCGTTTTTCTTTGTGAGGAGACAATTGGTGTGTTAAGTGATTGGGGCAAAGGTTGTGAAAAGAAAGAATTTTTTGTGGTATGTGATGGGGCAGATGTTACCACATCTGCATACAATTTTGAGATTGGTGGATGTAACTGCGATGCTTCAGCATACGACACGCAGCTATGGGCCATATAATGCTTAATTGATTTTTGTCTCTCAAATTCTGGGCATTTTTTATTGATGGCGTAATGAGTGCCACCGCAATGACAGCATTTACTATTAGTCTCGTCTTCAATACCGCAAGTATCAGCAGAATGTTTCTCCCCACACTTGAAGCACTGAGGGTTCGACCTGCATTGTACCTTTGTATGGCCAAAACGACAACAATTATAACATTGAATTGTTGGGAATGTATACAATTCCACTGACATGGAATTGTAACAACAAAACACACGTTTTGGTAAAATTTGTCCGTCAAAGGTGAGCACGACTGTTTGGGATGGTTTCCACACAGGGGTCGGTTCGTGTATTTTGTAATTAAGACGCCTAGCTTTGATGACTTTCCCGCATCCAGCGGGGACAGATATATTTTCCATTATTTCCTCAGGAGACCATTCGGTAGGTACGCCTTTAACAATTCCAATACGACACACATTAATTGATGGAACAAATGCCTTTAATTTCTCCTTAGCCAAACTTGGGTCATTTAGAAAAGAGTTTGCATCTACGTAACGGGAGAAGCTTAGTGATATTCTATTTCGACCAATGCGTTTTAATGAACCGTTAATGATGTTGTTAAACCCGCGTTTTTTAAGAAAGTGCCCTATAGTTATTGGGTGTAATGATTGAGCCGAGTTTGGTGTATCAACATTTTTTTGGATGTGTACAACGTATGGTGACAGGTCTGTGGCTTCGTACAAAGCCCTAGCAACCTGTGGCGCCTTCTGAGGAAGATCTGACTTTAAGAGGTTTTCAGTCTGGGGACCATCCACAGAACGTGGAGTGGCTTCTTGGTGAACTGAAAATGAATGTACCGGTACGTCTGATGTTATTTTTGGACTGAATGTGACTACCGAGTCATTATCACAATAGCAATTGGTTTCGGAGTTATTTATTCCTGTTGAGTGACCATTTCGTCTTCTTTTATTGCAATTTTTGCATATTTTGCGTGGAGCTCTAGTTCTTTTCCGCTCCGATTTGGTTAAGGACGAGTCTGTATCCATACTGGACTCGTAAATAATAACATTATGACCGACCGAGGGGACTGTGCCCCCCGGATCAGGCGGTTCATTGTCCATTATGCCCACTGGCCAGAAAAAATAAAAATATGACTTACCCTAAATATGAAGAAATATATTTACAAATAATTACACTATCTAATTTAATGAATATTTACATAAATCTACACAACTTATCTCCAATCGCAAACGTTTTTTATAATTTTTACTAAAACGAAAGAAAAATCACGCCCGCCAAATTCGATGATTCCCGCGTTTTTTCAACACTCGCATTGACATAATGTTATGACTTTTGAGCAATGTTGTCACACCTGATTTTAGAAAATCGGTAGATGGCATGTCAAAAATAGGTAGATTTTAAATGAAATATTGGTAGATCTACCACCCTAATTTCAGTACATTTTCAGAATTAATCATTGGAGTAAATAAAAAGGTTTTCTGTTATAAAGAGGTTTTATTCTTTTATTGGTGATGTTTGTGCATATTTTTATTAAAAAACTTTCTCTTCGTCCTTTTCTTTCTCCCACGTTTTCAAATATTTTTGGTAGTAGTGCCGTTTTCTAATCTTCCGAGGTGGAGTTTCGGATCTTTGACTCCGTGTTCCTTCTCCTCTGCTATCAGTTTCATCGTTGCTGTTAGAATCCATTGGGATGTGATGATAACGAGACGAGAATAGGTAAAAAAGCACGTTAATAGTTACGTACAAAATTCAAATGGCCGTGAACAAAACATAAATAAAACGCGCGAACTCACTTTCATCAAAAAATGTCAAACATACGTCCGGAACGTCCGGTTCGCGATAATATTGTCCACAAACCCACAATTTATCGTTGTCACGCTCACTCCGCTCCCGCTCACATCAATACCGACGCGACGGAAAGAGAAACATTGCGCCAAAATCGGAGCACAGATCGTTTCGAAACGCTACTACTTGCCAGTGTCAATGTCGTCCATCCGTCACAATCAATAAAGAGTTCAGTTTCGTGTCAAAATTTATTTGATAGTAACGCGATCCGACGAGACTTTAACGTTCCATTACACGTATAAGACGCGTGCATGGCTCAAATTGTGTATTCCTAAAAATGTTTTCAATCGTAATATTTTGAAAAATAGCTAGATTCGAGGCCGAAGTTGGTAGATAGGTCGATGCGAGGTGAAATAGGTAGATCTACCACAAAGTTAGATGTGACAACGCTGCTTTTGAGTTTGACAGAAGTGACAGAACTACAGACTTACAGAAGCAGGGCTGCCAGTAGAGGCAACATAAGAGTCACAAAAATTATACAAAATCGAATAATCGAATAAAGAAAAAAAAAACTAGAATGAATTTGGTTTTCTACACTGAAAAAAAAACGGATATCTTGTAATACTGTTACTAATGTTAGCACTAGTAACAAGCACAGAGGTAACAAGTATGAAGTAAAACGCAGAGACGTCTCGGTCATAATCGGGTCGGCTTCCAGACTAACCGGATGCAGCTGAAAACCAGTATTTTACATGAAGCGACTGCCTTTCTGACCTCCACAGAATCTACAACCCAGTTACTGGGTAATACGATACCCTTGGCCCTTGGTATGACTGATTATCAGACCTGTAACGGATTAACGATTGTCAAAGATCTACAAATGAGAGCCGGGACCAATGGCTTAACAGGGAGGTGGCGATATGTAATGGATGGTCACCCATCCCCGGACAGGCCTCAGCAAGCGGAGCTTAACCTTCAATCGGCCTGTACGCCTGTTATTTATTAGCCACGAGTCTTACGGTATAGTTGTAAAATAACCATAGGCTACTTTGTTGTAACTACCGATAACCAGCCGGGTTATTGCGTTAAGTTTAGTTCACATTCGAATATTTCGAATTCTCATTCTTGTATACAATTAAACAAGGCAATTTGCTATAGAAGCAGGATATACACAAAATTACTAAATTATACAGATTTAGTGTCCAATTATGCAAGTCCGCAGCCCTGTAGAAATGATCACCTTGAAAGTGCGCACTAGATAAGTCTGCGCGCGTGTTTGATCTTCAAGACTACATCCCTGCACGCATTTCTAATCACTTTCGGCCTAATGTGCGATTAAATACTTTGGAAAACACGGCACGCAACAGTGCTCATTCTCTTGACACCTGAGATGGCGGCAAACGATTAAATTTTCCGATTTCGGCCGCGCACAGACTTACCTAAATTTTGCGCGCATTCTAGTCAGAGGAAGTGACGCTACGAACCACAGAGTACATTTTATATCTACGAACCACAGCGCATCAATATAGTACGAACATTGCGAACGTTTGCGTCTGCAAGTTGGTACTACCAGTGTTGCCAGCAAGAAAGCAAGAGAACAAGAGTTAGTCGGGAATCAACTTATATCATCTCATGTTCATCATCCTTTTCAACACTGAGTAATCACCGAAAAAGGCTTCCAAAATAAAATATAAGAAGAACATGCTTAATGACTTTTATCTTATTTTTTTTTTTTTTTAAGTAGTTTTTTTACGAGAGTATCATCGTGATTATGTCGGTAAAACAGCCAGGATGAGTGTTTGTTTAACTTTTTAATAGATGTCACTGTTGTTTTGTAATGCGTCCTTTTTCCTCCAATAGTAACGTAATATGAGAAAAGAAAGAAAGAAGTGAGTTGTGATTTTATAAGTATACCTATCATGTCGTATCGTTTGTGTGCAAGTCCTTTTCTTTCATTCGTTATTTGCAGTGTTTCACTTTGTAAGCATCGGATTTTGATTGTGAGATACTAGTTTGGGATTTATCACCATTGTGCAAGCAAACTTACTTATTGGAATAATCAGATATTTTGGTGATTAGAATTGCGAAAGATTGTGTACAAGAAGATGAAACGAAGACTTATTATTCTGTGACCTTTTTGCATCATCGAAGAAGTGTGTCAAATGTGTAATAAACCAATGAATAAAAGACAAAAACAGTAGTCAAGCTAAAACTACCTGTTTTATTGCAAGGAGCCGTAACTTTTACAATGGGGCCCAAAGGGGCTCCGCCATAAAATTATTAGTCGGTTGTTAGCCTATCGTAAAACAATTAAAATACGATTGATGACTCTGGCACATAATAAAGCAACAGTCGATGATGGTCAAGGAGCTCCAGGTGATAAGGAGGCCACCGAGCGATGATACGAGGCTGGTCGCAAGCAATGCCAGGTCGAGTCACATCAGTAGATCGCGTCACGGCGCGCTCAGCTAGTGAGGAGCCAAGTTACGCGGCGTGTGATGTTTGTGCGCAATGTCAGGCAAGCCCGCGAGTGTGGGCGCGTCGCGAGCGGGCGTGCCGGGTACTCCGCGCGTGCTGGTGTACGTGGCGGACCCGCGCCAGCTAGAGCCCGGCGCCGCGGGCCCCGACACGTCGCCAGCAGCAGGCACCGCGATCTCTGCGCCCGCCGCCGCGCAGCCACAGCACGATACCCTCTATATCCCTGAGAACATACATCACCAAGTGAACTTGCCTAGGAATACAGTCTATAGAACACAATTTGACAGAAACGACCAGAGAAACTTGCCTGCTAATATTTACTACAAACAGATAAATGATAATGATGGCAAAGTAAATGTTTATGGTATGCCTGATAATGTTACACAAAGAACAGAATTCTATCCAGTTTCCCAACATTATATAAAAGAAACATGTTCAAAGAATGAAGATAATAGGAACGACCGATCAGGTAATATAAGTGTGAAACGAGATTGTTCTGAGCAAGCAGGTACAGAATTTAACATTGTTGAAAATTTTCATACGAGAGTACCTGTAGAAACAGTAGATCTGGCAACATATCAGGCAAGATGTTCTGGCCCCATTGGTTCGGATAATACTATGAATTCTATGCACCCGGCTGCATTGCGTCATGGGCAGAACCAATATAGTGAGAATGTAACAGTTCAGAGTGGTGTTGAGGGATCAAATTGTAGTGAAAGAGAGTTATCTGTGTGCAAAAGTTTTGTGAACTATCAATTCTTAGAACAGAGTGTATCTCATCAGTCAATAGTGAATCAGAGTATAAGTATACTAAATCAACAGGTAGGAGTGAGTAGAGGAATAGTAAGTGAAGGTGATAGTGGTAGTGCACCCCAGCTGGTGAGGACTGCAGATGGTGTGGTCCTGGCCGTGTTGCCGGCGCCTGTTCTGTCCCACCCCCCTGACAATCCAGAGCTAAGCTCGAGGACAGTGGTGCAGAGTGATTCTCAACAAACTGTAACAGTGCCCCTAGGTTGGAAGAGAATAGTTAGTGGCACATCAGTTATTTATGTTAGGTAAGTAATGATCAAGCTGGTTGATTTAATTTAGTGTATAAGATAGTGAAAGGCCGAATTTTTGTTATGTGGGAGTAGCTTTGCTGGTTGAATTTAGATGTTTACATGTGATTGCACCTCATTACTCATGCTATCTACAAGTCATATTAAATGTAGGAATGTAATTATGTACTAACAATGGTCAAGCACTCTAAAAATAACATTATAGGTAATTTATGTTTCTACACAATGGTAAACACACAATAAGGTCACATAGTAAAGTATGAAATTAATAGTTAACACTTACTAATAACTATAATTTTAATTCCAATTAGGCTTAGGGTCATCTGGATTACACAGAACACTGCTTAAAGCTATTAAAAAATAATCCTTCATTTGATAATCAAATTTATTATAGCATGTTAAAGATGATTAAGTATAAAATAATTAAATGTTCAGTCAGCATTGAATGAAAACTTTATTAAATTAATTAAGTACTGTTAATATTTTGATCTCTCTCTTTCTCCTCTCTCTCTCTCTCTCTCTCTGGCTGATAGTTATAATAGCCAGAGAACTAGTACCAGAGTCTACCAATAACAAGAACAACATCCTACTGCTCCATTAAACACCCTAGCAACAGAAACCCCAAAAGGCAGAATTTAGACTTACATAATATAATATAAAAAAAATACATTTCACATGACTTTACACAGACCTGTTTAGCAGCATTAAAATTTGCGTGACTATACTTTTTCTCAGTTAAACCCCTTTAAAAACTTTAATCCTTAAAAGGAAAAACTTTGGGGTCTCTTTAAGAAGTGTAAACCCATTCACTGAATTGAATTGGGTTAACTTCAAAGTACTTTGTTATAATATGAACAGGTTTTTCAAAGCCCATAATGCACATAATAAAATTACTTTGGCTAATAATGATAGTCGCTGGACAAAAGCCTCACGCAAGTGGGACCACGACTCCCGACTGTCTGTATCGTCGAGTTCTTTTCACGAGAGTATCAGCAAGGGGCTATATCAAGGACTCCGACTTTTTGTTCCTTGGTAGACATGGACCGCTCACACAACAGCAAATAATACTTGAAAAATCCTCCAATCTTTTTAAACTACCCTGTTCTTTGAAAATACATTTCGTCATTTCTCTTATTGCCTGTCCGCACGAGCTGTGCTGCTATACCAAAATACGGAGAATACCGTATGCCATGCTGAAAGCATAGCCAGTCGACAAGGTTCGTAGGGAGGGTACTTCGAACATACGCGAAGTATGGTCACTTATGGAGTCATCGGAAAAACGTTTGCTTCTTAGCTCTATCACTTGTAAAATTAACAAATTCAACGCCCAGTAGCCAAAAGTGCTGGCCTGCTATTGAGAATACTCGACCTTTGCCAAATACAACATAACCCAATTGGATCTTTCATCAACTCTTTTTAATGTGTCTACCATCAATATAATTCAGCTTAATGAGCTGTCCCAAGTGTTAATTCACTTGGGACAGCTCATTAAGCTGAAGTGCACAATTTCTAACTGTACCATGTCGATTTGACCAAATGTTAAGTCTATAATGAGAAGAGCAGTCGCCGAGAGCCTGTATTCAAGTAAATTTTGCTTTTGTTGTAGTGAAGTCAATTCGACTAATAAAATCGTCTGCTAGGGCGAAAAACTCTTTGCCCACGTTTATGCCAAGTCCAATTAAACCTATCCTAACTCACTCATACTCATTTGGATAATAAAGCAAAAAGAAGAAAATACATTTATTTTCAGAAAACATGATGCAAAGAAAAAACATAAACAATATGCGTCACATCCAAACAAAACGGCACAGGTCAGCATAATGCTGTGACACGATGCGAGACAGAGCCACAGCGCTGGTTTTCAGGATGATGTTGTCTTGGTGTTCATATACACGAGCAGCACGACGCCAACGGAAGAGGCAACTGCAGACGTCGAAACGTCTACGGCTGCCTCTGACGAGTGTTGACGGCTGCCGTCGCCACGTCCCGTCGCTGCTGTGAGCACTTACCAGGCCACCTAAAGAGCGAAGCAAATTGTGGGAAGAGAGGTATCCACCATCTCACGACTGCATGAAGCCCCAAAAACACTCGTCTTCCGGTCGTGAAATGCAGTGGCCTATTTCGAAAGCACTTAATCGATTGCGTACCCAAGTTAACCGCTGCAAACATATCTGATGAATTGGGGTATTATCGATTTATCTAACACCCAGTGCGAGTGCGGTGCTCCTGATCAGATTATGAACCATTTGCTGGAGTGTACCAAATGTCCGTTCACCTGCACCCTTGACAATGTGCACAACGCCACTGACACCGTATTAACGTGGCCAACTACTGGGCCCAAACAGTATAATAATATAGATGTATCATCGATACGTAAAGAAAAAGAACAACGGCTTGGATAGTTTTATATTTCGTAGTCTGTAACAAGCCTTTAACAAAAATATACATCCTGCATGAAATACTTTGCATTATCTTGTATAACAATATCTTAATGCAATAATTATTTAAGTTAATAAAACAAACTGAGAATAAATGAAGTTAATAATTAACTATTATTAAACCAATTCTACTTAGCCCGTCGCAGGCTGCGGTTGCGCATTGTTAACCCTCTCAAATAATATTATTTAACGATCAATGTTCGAGATGGTTGAGCTGTAATGAAGTATTGGTGGAATACAGCGGCGCGAGCACCGCGGATCGTGTGTTAACGTTAAATCAATCCGGCACAAGTGGACAAACCAGTCCGGCAGCTGTGCGGACGTTCTCGATGTAAGTGAAGAAAGTTACTTTACTTTACACCAATAAACCTGGGCATTTGGACCAAACGGCTGCAGTCCCTTTTATTTGCAGATCGTATAATTGCATCTGCTAAACATTTGCATTATAATGCCCTTTTATTTCGTAACTTGAACGTTAAAAAGAATGATCCTTGACAGCATAAAAACTTTTATTATCGTTCGAGTTGCGAAGATTGCCAGCTTACACGACATTGCTATTCTTTAAAAGCGTGAGGGCCAACATACTCATGTCTTTTCTCCAGTCTTCTGTGTGGTTAAGTCTGTCGTCGACGATTCCAGAAAGTTCCTTAAAGCCCTAAACTCTTTGAACAACGAGTTTAGCAACGAACTTGGAATTGAGAATTTGTCAATTATTTCGGTATGAACTAGTACTGAATGAACTGAATCAATAGATCAAATCGTTGCCCTATTTTCGCAGTACCCTCGAATCATCCTTATATCATATATTAAATCCTGGGCAGCTGCATAATTTTAACTGTCATAGTTAGTAAACATGATTAGTTGTTTGTCAGAAAATAGGCCGTGATCATAAATGTGTGAGCATCTGGTTGCAATACGTTATTGATGTTGATGTTTTCTTAATTTTAAACATTGAGAATACATTCTTCTGACACTTCAAGTGTACTGGTATGAAATTATGAACCGTCAGGTCAGGAAGGACCTACATTACCTGGACATGTTTCACACAACCCGTTTTCGTTAATATTATGATTTTATGAATCCCGTAAAGTCGGCCTGAATATTATACTCAGTATTAAAATTTTGTAATGAATATGGTTAAGGTGAATCCTCAGTTGTAGCCCGCCGAGGATTCACCTTAAAAGCCATAGGATTCATCACACCCACCAAAACCTGGGTAGTAATATGACCTAAAAAAAAAAAACTGTAGCCTACACAAAGCTAAAACGTTTTCTAAAAGATTATCATTATGTAACTGTTGTGATGGGATGTTCATAAATTATACACGATGACATAGAAACATTGTTAATATGAAACGGAAAAATTTGGGGTCTAGAAGTAGAATGACATATGTGTGTACAATCTCCCTTCCACGGTTCATCCCGATACACAGTATAAATTGACATTTAAATGGTATGAATGTTGAATGTTATTTGTACTGAATATTTAAAAAAATGGGATCACGTCTGGTATTTTAATATTCTGCGGTTTGTGACACGGGATATTTATTATTGATGCCTACGCTGGTACGTGCCGTATCACTAACTGGGCTAATTTACGGATAGGTTTGAGCTCAGAGCTCAACAGATTCCGTTGTATCTTGTATCGTGGACTCTATGCGCATAACCTGCCCTTATCTGTCATTGCTGTAGGGTACAATGCCCAAGAACTGAACAATACTGTAACAAACACTTCGTTCGCGTGCACACAGTACCATAAAGTTGTATTTAATGGCTTTGCGTTCAAGCTTCCTTGTAACTGAACTACTTTTTCCACCAAGTGATTTCAAGTAAACATGAAATACTTCTGTTCTTTTAAGTTTTTTTTTTTTTTAAATTACTTAATCATCTAAATAAGTACGATATGATAATTATGAATATTATGAACATTTTGAAATCATATGTTTTATCAATAATCATGGCTTGTTACGTCAAAATCGGAAACGATTGTTTCCTCAGACGAGGCAACAGCTCAAACAGATGTTCGACCGTCGTAAATTATGTTGCAAGAAACAATAAAAATCTTATTCTTCCACTTTTCTTTGTGTCAATTGTCAGTGTGCTTATTGACGTTGGGGACTAGCTATTGCTCAACTGATTTATAGCCACCATCACAAGCGAGGTAAAGAACACCGTCTGGTTTTTTTTTCGAAAGTCGCATTGTATACGCATGGATTTCTCTGGCCTTCTTTGTGAGGTATTGCACAATGTTCGGATTGTCCGTCTTCAAATCATACGGCTCTTCTCAATTGTTTCGATGGATTTGATGGGCGTCACCAGGCGATCCGATGTACAATTCGTTCTAACTTTCCTTTAGTCATCGTTTACAATGGCACTGCATGCTTGCATCGATAGACTTTTATCTATAATGTTAAAATGTTTGAGTCATGTAAGCTAAATTATAAATAAAATTGGAAAAGACTGGCTTGTGAAATATTTTTCATTCCAATCGGTAATAGCAACTGTTTCAAGTGGGCTAAAATGATTATGCTTTTGCCTCTAGAGATATAATTTCACGTAGACCTTAGAACAGTGAACCCCGTACAAAGCCAAGAGATCACTCCTGGTAAGGTTTAACTGAAATTGATTTGGTGTCGCTGTTGGTGTCTTTTATATTTATGTCACAAAACCCAGTAAGTAATATGTATTATATCCAGATCCAAAGTCTGTACCACCTACAGACCCACTATTAGGATACCTCGACCAGTCGACACGCACGATCTAATCACTTCAACTGTAATAAAATTATAGGTATAGGTGGTCATATTTTTTGCTTAACAATTAAAATCAAGAAACAAGTTTTGTAATGTCTGAGCAAGGTCACAACAATCTGTATTTGAGAGCTAATTCAATTAAGTAATCAAAGCAGCATGCAGAAGCGTATCAGGGTGTCTATGAATTCATGACCATTACTGGCACCTTATAAAGAATATCTTGTAAGCTGGTTTAAGATTTATGGAACAGTGACAATGAGGCTGGGAGGCGAGATCATACGCGCGTTGACCTCCGGTTTGGCTTCGACGCGGAAATAATATGGATTACGTAAGCACAGTCGAACATTTTTTATTGCTCCATTAAATGAGGCACGCCGCCGACTCTGGGTGGAGAGCGTCTCAACAACAAATAAACGAATTTAACATCCATGATACGGCCATTAGTCTCACTATTCTTAATTGCTAAAGTTAAATCTGGACTGTTTGAACGTCGTGACATGTAATTATTCAAACTTGGTGTAACTAACAACTTATATCTTGTTTTTAGCTCCATAATATCTACTTGTTGACGGACTAAACTGGTGATCATTTGGTATTATCTGAATTAATTTAGTAGCATGCTGATTTATAATTACTTAAAGGTACTTTAGAGTCAATTATAATTTTATTGACGATCTTTAATAAGAGGAAAACCGCTAACCGCAATTAGGTCTTAAAACTTGAACATTATTTAGTTATGGGTTATGTATTACAATGATATTAGGCTATTATAAACTGCGTTATATCTGATGTAAAATAGTTATTTATTTTGGAAGCATTCGTTGCGCGAGCATTTGTTACGCAAGGAACATTCATTCGCGAAACAAACATTCGTTCACGAGCACAGCTATTATACTTTTCTTTCGATTCACGTACTCACCAACTGTTTGTTTCATGATGGATGTTCGTCGTGTAACTAAAGCTCGGGCATCGAATGTTTGCAAAAAAAATCGTGTGGTGAATGCTCACAGTGAGCACGTTCTTTATTAAAATATGTAATCATAATTGGTTCCGAGTTTCTGACCAAAGAAGACGGAGAAAAAACAAAAACAAACAGTCCAAAATAACAGATAACATCATTAAGTACCTCTAATTTGCAATGTTTATTTAGTCTGTCCAATTACTTACGAAGTTGAAAGATTATAAAGAAAAAAACATACAGGTGCTGGTATAATTTTTCATGTAAGCATAATTCAATCTTATAATCCCATGGTATTACATACCTAACAAAGTTAGATAAATAAACATGAACGTCGACGAATGGCGTACGACCCTTGCGTGAAGTCTGCCGGATGCGTCAGCTCACATGGGCTCCAGACGGACGAAGTAAATGAAATGTGTTCTCAATCGTTCCCACAGAAGCGTAGCCGAGGGGATCGAGTCAAGGTTGCCATGCGAATCTAAGAAAAACTCTTTGAAATATGCCTTGCAAAAACTAGGCGACGTTACACGTCCTGCAGTATTCAAGTGAATTTATTTGCTTTTCGATGCGGCGCTTGGCATGTGGCAGGTGTTACCTGCAAACCTGAACTTGACTGGACAACATTTTATTCACCTGTGATATCGTTTTATTTTAATGTGTAATTATTTATCTAGATACCTATGTGTACTGTACTGGCTTGAGAGGTCAGTACTTGTACTTGGAAGGTAATTATTTCAAAATAGAATCTTTGGGAAAAATTCAAATAACTTCTATAATTGGATGGCCTTATTTAGTCCCTATTTGTATTTAAAACTACGAAGCCATCAAGTGATGTAATCCTTTATCGATGAATTCAGTGTTGGATTTCATAGATTCAGTTCGGAAGTTTGGATACTCAAGAAACACGAAATAAAATTAGCAAGTTCTTATCTAGTTTCTGAAACAGTACCTATATTGTAATTCGTAAGTAAGGGCACACACTTTGAATTAGGTACTTAACTTACTTATTAGTATTGATAAGATTTATGAGTAATTTATTAGTCCTTAATTCCTCAAGCTGGTAAATCTATAAAGTGGGGGTTGGTGTGATCGCTTACTGGTGGAGCGAGTAGGTAGGTACTTGCCGCATAGGTCTGGCTATTAACCTGTAGTCTAATATCATTACGTACTAGCTACATAATACGATATTTTCACTCTTATCATTTTATAGTCGTAGTTGTTACTTACGAATTCTCTAATTAAATTAAATGATATTGGGGTTAGCAAGCGGAGCAGTCTGATTATGTGTTATATGAAGCTGCTTTTATTAATCTTGCCATTTGGTATATCTTTGAAAATAATTATTAAAAGTACCTATCCCAAAACATCACGCTGCAATGTAAAGATTTACATAGGCATCATACATGGAAAAATAAACTCTAGAAACACATATGTATGTACCAGTAACAGACATGTTTCGTGACGTCGCAAATCACAAGTCTCCTTGTAGCAGAAATTAAAACTTGCAATCTATTAATAACACGATATTGCAGATCATTGCCTTGAGTCACTTATTATAAGAATTCTTTAGTATAATTTTCTGACTAAGTCTGCTACATTAAATGCATTCTTTTCTTTAGCAAAGCAGCATCTGTCACTTCATGCAAATATGTAACATTTTTAAATATAGCATAGACATATTATGTATTTGTTGATACAATTATTGACGCTACTCGAATGTCATTAATTATTCTGTAGAAAATGTAGTTATCCCTGGATGTGAAAGTCTATGAGAAGAGCTCATGGTTAAATAAATATTCGGCAAGACATCGACATCTAAATCATTTACAGTTCAGATCAGTCACTGGATCTACAAAATAAAAATCTGCAATGTTGACCCAACACGTAACTCAACTTTACGACACAGACTTATTCTCAATAGAACGACATTGATAAACCCTTTAGCACCGAGCTAAGAGTGTCCTTTATACAGCGGCCTCGACCCATTTCAACCTCGTTCCCCTCACATGAATAAATAAAAGCTCAATTTGTAACTCACCCGTTTAACAACTCATCGATATGTCCCTGTTTCGATATATTCCCTCTTTGGCTTGGCATTGGCAGTTATGTTGAATATCATGATGGATAGATTGTAAAATTTCCTAGACGAAATCAGATTGAAAACAAGTAGAATCCCTTATTGGTCTTCTTTTCGTTACTTGGCAGAATTCACACATTGACTAAAACATATGAGTTCATCAACACCGATTTAGACTTTGTAGCCTAAACTCTGATAGAAAGTAAAGTTCCGTAGAACCTCGATATTATCAATGGCGTTAGTATTTTATTCAAAGAAAATGAGCTTGAGTGTTTCTTGTAGCTGCACGTATGCTGTTTTTGTAGCGTCTAAAGGCTTTGTATTGATTTAAGTATTGATTTGCGTGTGTAGCCGCAGCGCAAGGCTCTGTAAGTTGTCTCGTAATTCGGGAACTGAACGTGTTTTACGATTCATGGTAAATTCTTCATATTCCTTATACTATATTTCAATGCAGTGGCTTAATAGCTTTGGTAGTATTTATTCATCCGTTCCAATGCGATTAGACTCATTATTATGGTGATGTATTTTAGCTTTTAATGAACGTATTATGTTCGAATAAGCACTCCACATTTGCCTCATTGAATTTGGAACGAACGTAACCTGGCTCTATGTAAAGAACGCATGTCCAATTTGAGCACCAGGGATAATATTAACACAAGCTGCGAAAAAAGTTTGCGTAAAATCCAACACTAAACTTGCTCAATTCATACAGTGTTCTGATTAAATATCAGCCGCAATTATCAAATTAAAACGCTCTTTTTGCATTTGGCTATTCGGGTCGGGTCGAGTAAGTCACCAATGAGTCATTCAGGGAATCCCTTTCGTGACTCAACTCGTTATCGACTACAGGCATTGAGTCGAGTCGACACTCACCCTGTTTATATTGATAATGTCCTTGTTGCCACAATTGAAACGTTGTTTGAAAACTGACTGATGTATGTGCGCTCTTTCTTTTTATTAGGCGCCGCTGTTGTGCTTTTATGAAATAACTTACTAAAGGTTTCCTATTACAAAGTTTGAGTTGGTTGGACGTTTCGACTTTCGACATCGTTGGATATTTCACAATTAGGACGTTCTGAACCAAAATGGCTTCAGTGGTTGACGCCAGACGACACAAATTTTACAAAATGAAATTTCGAGCTTTACAATTTAGACAAAATGAGGGAACAGAACTTTGCCGAGTGACCGGCTTCAATTAATAAAGGATGTTGTTTTTACGTAAACAAACAATTCTTGCTCACAATCCAAGTAATTTTGAATTCGGATATTATCATTAAATTTTTTAGTGGAACAAAATGTCGTGATGTTTTGTGTGGCAGCGTACATTGGCTTGGCGCCAGAATATTTCACCCATTATACATTGGGTCACAAAGGAAATGAGATCAATCACAATACTAGGGGCCAATAATACCGATGTCTCTTGAAGACGGTATCGTATACAGCTATCGACGTTATCTTTATTTTTGCACAGTAACAAAAGCAGGAAACTGTAGGCTGTATTGTTCTTGTATGTTTATTAACAGTTTTCCTTATTGAGTTTTTCTTTACTTGATGAAGTCTGTAGCCACTTTAATTCTTTAAAGTAATTTACGTACGTGGTTTAAAACGTGGCTGTAGATCTAGTTACAAATTGAAGTGTATTGTATGAAAATTACATAACTACCATTTATGTACTGCTGCTCCTAAGAAAATATTTATAAAGCTCCGGAGATATATTAAACTGGTTGATATTGGTTCGTTCAATCATTACGGTTAAGACTTACATCATTATAATATTATAAAGTAGACATATCCGAGAAGGAAATTGATGGGTCCGTCATAGGACACATCAATAAAGTCATGAGAAACGCCATGTTAGATTTCAGATAATATTATTTATTTAGGAAGACTGTACTTTATGGACCGGCGATTTTTCTTAGTAGCTATTTTTCTTGGTAGAATAAACCCGTTTTAGTGTATTTTTGAAAACCCCAAACCTAGCTAAACCAAAGATGCCGAGAAAAAATCGCAAGTTTCTTTCGGGATTGGTGGGGGATAGTGAGAGTATTAAGGGTGGGGAAGTTCATGTGGGAGGTCTAAATTGGTTTCCAAGCAATAATGAGGTCAATGATATCTTCAAGGTCAAGGTCAACACCCCAAAAATCAAGGTCGGACCCTTCAAAACTCAATATCAAACCAAAATATGCTCACATCTGGGAATATTGCCTTGTAACAAGCTCTGAAGTCAAGGAAATTTTCAAGGTCAATATCAGACGTCACAAAGGTCAAGGTGAAATTGAAAATAAGTATTTTACATTGTATTTTTTTTTTTAATAAGGCTTAGCGGGCTTCGTATTTCTGTCTGCAGGGTTTAAAGGAACCTAACACGAAGGAGATGACGGGGTTCGTTCGCTCGCTTTGCTCGCTCACTTGAGCCCCTGTCATCCCCTTCGAACCTAACCTGTCCGAGACGGGGTGCCCCAAGTCCCGAGTTTGTTTAACATTGCATTTTTTCTTCACTTGTTTCGTCGAGATGTGTTATTTTTGTTTATTAAATATTGGATTGTGCAATAGATTAACATAAAAAAGAACAATAACAACTTACATTCGCTTACGTTTCGTTACCAACGATCTTTTAAGAGTACAAATTAAACTTTATTATTTTACTTTCATTAAAATTATTTGCTTCATAATTGAGTTCGTTAGGGTAGCAGTTATTTAAAAATGAATTACAATTTAAAAACTTACTATACTAAAAACCATTAAAATCCGCTGTCACGTAGTCTGAACGTAAAACGTAACCGCCAAGGAGTGAAATTCGTAGATTATCTGTGGTTAAATGTCAATTTTATTACGTAAATAAGTAGATTTTTGAAACATCTGGATTTTTTTTCTCGACAGCTAGGCGTTTGCTAACTGATATTTTGCAAAAGCGTTCTACATGAAGACATCAATCAATACGCAAAAAAACCTTGGATCTTCTCACGCGCGGTCCATAAAGTATAGTGGAGCCTTTATTTATAATACACGTTATAATTACTAATTACTGATAAATACTAATAGGTCGGTAGGTAAAGGTTGCCATCGATGTACACTTTACTTCGTTATCTTATTTTCTTAAAAATATAATTTCTTCTCCGAGCTTGCCAAATTGCTAATCGTCCTTAAATCAGTTTAGTCGAGCTGATTTTACCATCCATTTAGTAATTTTGTCCTGATGTTGCTGTTATTGTTGTGGTTGTTGTTGATGATGCTTTTATTCTGATGCTTTTCGTAGATCTTCATTATTACATAATACCGCAGTATCATAGATCTGCAAAATTCAGTGCCTGAACATTTCCTTAACTGGAATTCCCTCACTGTTGGTCCCAGTACAGAGCCTTTAGGTACCCCTTTATATTATTAATTTATATAATTCCCTTTATATAATTTTGAGTACCAGTAGTTCCTTTGGACTCAAGATATTTTTTCAGAACTTCAAGAGATTAGAGGTTGTGTGGTAGTATACTCTTTGCCTTGGATAGCGATACGTGATCATCCAGGGATTTGAAAAAGCTTGCCAACTTTATCAAATGCCTTTTGCACATCGAGAAATTCAGCTGAGTAGTATTTCATTGACCAATGCATCTATTACCTTGTTACTACCCTATGTACTTGTTCTACTATTGAATGTCCACCGCTTAAGCCAAACTATATTGACATAGCATGATGTAATTCAAAAGGTTTTCTGGTCTGTAGGATGAGACTAGATGTGAGCACTTGCCAGATTTTGTGATCTCTGAGAGATTTTCCAAACTGTCGGGACAAAATGACGTTCTTACAATACAATACCTTTACATATCAAGTACCTATACTACCTGTAGCTTTTTGGGAAGCTTCCTCAAGATTTCAGCAGTCAATAATGAGACAGAATCATGGAGTATTGTTAACTTCTGAGTTCATTAGGGTTTTGCGAATCTCTCTATGAGAGCAGCTTGGTAGTACTTTGATTAGTTCCAAGTTTGATTCTTGGTAACAACGAATTTCTCTTTCTTGTATGTTCGATATGTTTGTCTCCGGCATTTGGAGTAGGTCAATACTCCATTTGAAGAATGAGCCAGAAGCTCCCCACCCGTTATTCATCATCTTCATTCTAGCCCTAGTTCCATTATTATTTTGGCAATACCAGATGTTATTTTTTTCCCAAAAAGCGCGTATTCGATGCCTAACTGGATTCTCCTAAAACGAAAAATGCAGCTTCAAAAATCAATTTGCAATTGAACATCGAGCTTTTCTAGGTTTCTTTGAGTTTGTGCTCACACTGTATCACAGTTTAGGCATTACCCTGACGTCCCATCTCTAAATTTGACCTAACGAAAAGTAAAATGTCCATTTATAAACACAATTAAGTTTCTTATGCTTGCAAATCTCCTAGGTACGTACAAAGTTGTGTGTTCTAACAACTTATTAAAAAAACGAGGCTAACTTGTTTTTAGAATAAAATAATTAAAGTTTAACGTGTATCTTATTTTTATTATCTGTTTTCATGTTTGTCAATGAGGATAAATTGTACAGCGACTACGATTAGTCATAAATAAGTATTTCTCAAGGCTATGAAAGATGACTGTCTGCATAATAAATAACACAGACTTGTGTGGCTTGTTTTCGTGGAACATTTTGTGACACATTGGTTTTAATAGGATTTATGTTCGATTCGTTTATTTTATTAGCAGGAACATTAGGAACGGTCTTCATGGCTGCTCTTATTCTGTTTATTTTCTCAAGTGTTTGAAGGGTGTCTGCTGCATTAGGTGACGACGATGTAGCGAGTACTCGTCTAGACGTCCTTTGTTGCACTTCGAGCAGATTTTTGATCCCGAATAATTTGTAGTCTACATTCATAAGTTGTTTGTCACAGACATATGAATACATTTAAGTGCCCATTTAAGTATTTTAGGATCACAAAAAAATCAAAAACATATCATTTGCAACTACCTATTTACCTAATTATCATGATTATGAACGGCATTGTGATTTCATTATAATTTAAGGCATTCGCTGACGAGTTGGTTTAATACACAAGTAATTGGGATAGTAGCGGCTGCAAGGTGCGAAAGGGTTCGCGTGTTGAGTAATTATTATCAGCAGCTGTCTACGTCCAAGCTCCCCCAAACATGCACGCGATCGCAAAAACGAATTTCCCCGTTTACTCTCTATCCGACCGCGAACACCCCGGATAGTGGTCAAAGCCGCAGACTCCGCGCATGTATAAAAAGCGGGTAAACAAAAATCTTTTTTGCGGTTGCGGTTTACCTTTACCAAGTGTACCAGACCGTGAACAATCGGCGTGAATTATCATGTGGAGCATTTATGAAAGAGGCTGTTTGTAAAGCGAATCGAGGTGTAATAATGGCGGCAAGCTATGCTCCGAGCTGTCATCGTAAAAGGATTGTGTTGTTTGCAAATTGTTCTTAATAGCCCTTTGGGTTATTGCGTGGTTGCAATCTGTTTTTGAACGACACAATCTGCGGCAAAGTCATATCGCAGACAAGGTGTCATGATGAAAAAATCTTTAGAGAATGCAGAAAAGAATTTGCACGTTTAGTTAACTAGGTTAATGAGTAACGGAATGATATTTGTCTTCTAATATTGTATGGTGTAGAGAGCATCGAGGTAAGATTAAAGAGGTTTAGAAATGAACTATCGATTGACCGCACTGACGTCAGTTAGCCGTTTAATTAAGCCGCTAGAGTTGGGGTGCGATCACCCTTGACTAGAAGCTTTTGCATCATGCGCTTTCAATAAATACGCCTTCAATCGTTTACATGAATCACTGCTTCCCCTCTCCCATTAGTTCAAACACGCTTTATTAAGTGCAATCGGATTTTGCTGAATAATACGCAATTAAGTTTTGTGTGCGTAGGTATGCTATTGTTTTATGCAGTCATGCTTTACTTTGCACCTGCAGTTTAAGCTCAATTTGTAGATAAATAATCAGAGTTTTTGAACATCTGATGAAGGCTGCTATCATATAAAAGCCAGGGCCAATTGCTTACTATCTCCCAAATATGAGCGTCACTCGGCCAAGGCTACACCACCACGAACTTTTACTTAACCTCGTAGATCAATTGATCTACGACTACGTGATAACAATTTAGTCATAAACCCTCATTATGTTCACTTCGGTACCCAAGGTTTGGTTTGGTGGTCACACGGTTTAGCGGATCTGTTTTTTTAAACATTTGATCACACATCCCAAAAGCTGTAGACTCCCACATCTTCTATTACTGCTACTAAGTCAATCTTTGTTAAAACCCTAATATTGATTATTTTTGTTGCAGTCCAAGCGGAACAGCATTGAGTACTCTTCCACAGTTGCGGGATTATCTTCAGACAACCGGCACTTGTAAGTGTGGGCTTCCATGTCCATTGAGGCCGGAAACCGCCTTCAGTTTTGATCCAAAGGTAATTAATTACATAAATTATTTGTTTTTTAAATAAATTGTAAATAATTAAAACCAGTTAAATTTTCCCGGGAATAATTACCAGCTGAAGCAGTGATGGCTTCAGTTCCGATGCGGTTCACCGATACATTCCATAAAGCAATTCATTGGCAAAAGGAATGTCTGTTGTCGAGCCGTTCCACTTTTTCTGCTCTGGGAATGTTTCGATCGCAGCCGGTTACCGAGTCGCGTTAATACTTTTTACGTCTCCTTGACGATCTTACCAAGCGAAAATGTGTCATTTATATCCATTTATGAATGTTTATGGTTTATCTACAGTAAAAAGAAGCATCATTCTACATATAATATTAGCAAAATTTCTGTTTCTTCACATTGTAAACGATACAAAAAGTAATAATATTGATATGAAATACTTCACAACATTAGGACATTATTAAAATATCGTTAAAGATTTAAACATTAGTCATTTATCGATATAGTCAATAATTATGAGACTTTGTCTGTTTCTCTAGTTTACAAAAAACCTAATTTGTTTCTTGTTCGAATTGTATTAATAAAATATGATAAACGTTGCGATATAATAGAGTGAAGGGCCGAGTTCGCACAGAAGGCGAGGCAAGACATTAATAAATTAGGGCAATTATCATGTCAGTGTCACCTTGACTTGACATATTATAGTGAGGACGATAAAATACGAGTAATAAATAGTTTCATATTTAAAGTGTCACAACTTGACTTAGATATGAAAAGATCAATGCAAACTGTGACTAGAATAATGAATGAATTAGTAAGAATGTATTTAACAGCGTTTGATTAACATCTTTGCAGTTTAGAGGCCATATCAAAATGTAACCTAATTACTATTGTCTAAATTACATGCATAGGTACATTAGCTGCTGTTGTACCTACTCAAAATGACTAATTATCATTATTTTATTCGTCAACTGGTTCTCCAAACAAAATATTATACAGAGTGAGTTTTACGTCAGGAATAATTATGGCTGCCATAAAAGTATAATAATAGGTACTCAATTTTGAAAATAATAATAATAATAATAGCTTGTTAGAAATTGTGAATTATGCAAACATGGTTTTATATTGAGCTATCAGAGAGCTGAATAAAATGTTACTTAAATTCACCATGTCTTCAGTTCGTGCGCTCTATGTATGTGTTTATACAAGTTACCAACATGAAAATTACAACCTGTTATCGATAAAATTGTCACCAAATAAATTACTATAGAGTTTTTTTGTTTATTGGTAATAAGTTTAAAACTCGTTTGAAAAAGACCCGGTTTTCGCTTAGGCGAGACAAATTTTAAACAAACTAAACATGTGTATTATTCAAAATGGGTATTCACCACACTATCAAAACTGCGCAGATTCTGAAGAAAATTATCAAGAATCTGCATTATGGTACTTCTACTTATTATTAGTCACACGATATATGAGATGAGGTTTTGGGTGTAACTCACTCTTGACTTCAATCTTCTTCTGTACATGTAAATTAACTCCAATAACACCACATTAATTAATTATCATGATTATATTTCACCATAATTACTTGGAATTCGCGACTGTTTGTGAAATGTGTACACTGAATGTAATTTACATTCGGTACAATACACGTAGAGCTAGATCCACGTGCTATCGATAACAAGAAGAGCATTGTACATAGTCGAGTGGCCACATTATATTTATTCAGAGCACACTGCCATTGCCTAACAAGTGACTCGTTATTTTACTCTAGTTTGTCCCACTATATTTACAATGGCCTCGTTATGCAATTTGGGCTATTTGCATTACTTCTTCTCATTTTCGTGAGTTATCAGGAGTTCTGAAGGGTTTTTTTTTGTCATTAAAGGTGTCGCATATTGCATAATTGACATCAGAGCAGATTTCTAATTAATTTCTACACTGAAAGTTGCTGCAGACCCTTTGGCAGATGGCAAATCAAATTGTAAAGTTATTCAGCATGTAACATTTGTAACGGGATGAACTGTGAAGTGCCTCTAACGTTCCGTCTCGTTTGTACAGGCGATCCAATAAAGGTGAGCCTTCGCAGTTGCATTTGTGCGACGGACAAGTTAATTCTGTCAAAGCTTGCTGCGACCTCCTCGCATCGCCTTTGTATGCACTTGAAATGTACAAATTGCACCGCGGCCCGTGGGGGTGGGGGGAGGTCGGTGCACTCGCCTGTATCCCCACACTCCCGCACTCTCATCGATTCCTCTTTGTTCCATGCATTCGTCTTGAGATACACTCGGCGACATCTCGATTTCACATTCAGTTGAAGCACTGATTCACTCTTATTTGTGCTTATGGTCTACATTGGATGATTATTCGAGTCTTGGTTTGACATTTGTCTTGCCAAAGTAAAAAAAAATAATTACAAAAAAACAACCGACTAATTTCCTGTCACTGTTATTTACAATTATCAAGTAGTGGTATACGAATTTGTGTGGGGTAGGTACCGAAACTAAAAAGTGAAAAATAAAAACTGTTTTACAAAAAAGCAACCGACTTCCAAAAAAAAACACAAAAAAACTTAAAATTTACTTAATTTCGGAAGTCAGTGTCTTTGGTTTTGTATTTTCATTTTGGCCACCGACTTCCGAAATTAAAGTTATTTTTCACGTTTTTTTGTGTTTTTTTGGAAGTCGGTTGTTTTTTTGTAAAACAGTTTTTATTTTTCACTTTGTAGTTGCGGTACCTACCCCACACAAATTCGTAGGTATACCACTACTTGATAATTGTAAATAACAATGAAAATTTGGAAAATCCAAAAGTGCACGACTCATAATGCTCATTTAATTATGAAATATATAAAAAAAAAAAAAAAAAAACTTAAGTCGTTCAAAATTAATTGCCGAAAAAACAGCTGTAGTAGGAAGAAGGTACTGCACAAGCGCCCCTGGTGGAATAAATGTACATAATATCTATAGATATATCACCATCCATATGTTAATTTTCTATGGATATAAATAGATGTACAGTCTTGTAGTTTTCGTTTTTTATTAATTGTAATTAAACGACACTGAATTAATTAGCCATTTGCATTCAGTGACCTACAATTGTCGAATAGAATAAAAAAAAAAAAATAACTCAAATAATGGATTTTTTCACAAGTTACAGTGTTTCCGGGTTTCACACATGACGGACAGGATTTTTTTTGACCTATTTTGGTGTTTTTTTCCAATTCTATTGCAGTAAATCAATTTTTAAAAAGTATGAAATTAATCTCCATTAAATTATCTCGACAATAGTATGCAAAATATCTTGATTCCGTGAACTACCAAGGCTATAATAATAAAAATAGCCGCCAAAATGAGGCGAAAAAATTTTTTCGATCGTAAAGCACTCTCTGATGCATCATGAGTCGTGCAATAGGAAATTAGTCGGTTGTTTTTTTGTAATTATTTTTTTAGATGGGACAACATGTGAAGCACCAGCTATCAAATAAAAAAAGAATCATCCATATCGGTTCATCCAGAAAAAAGTTCTGAGATAACACAAATAAAAAATAAAATATTTAAAAAAACAGTCGAATTGAAAACCTCCTCCTTTTTTGGAAGTCGGTTAAAAAGTAACAGATAGACACCATCTAGGCTCTCAAAATAAAAATAAACATTTAATCTACAGAGAAAAAAGAAAAACGTTGAAAAGAGAACCGCGTAAAACCAATCAGTTTTAGTGATGTAAATGGACATCCATCATTTACACTGACCATCATGAATCTGAAGACTAGAATGTAACAACTTGATAGCTCCAGTCATGAAACTATTTTAACTGTCTCTTATTTTTGTCCTCAAAGTTAAGTTTTGATATTTTGCTGCATTCAAAATTTCGGCACGCAAGTTCACGGGCCTATCGAGATGCTGATTAAAAAAAAAAAACCTGTTATATTTTTGAAATTCAGATGACGTTTTCATTTTGATAGCTAAGCGTTGCATATTGTTCTTAGGCGCTATTTTAGATTGCGCTATTTATACGGGCCTAGCGTATGTTTTAAAAGTAAACAGAAAATCTAACAATCTTATTATTGTAACCGTGAGGCCGCCTCCATTAATTTTTTAAACACTTGATGGTCAGCCTCATAAAAGCGCGATGTGATGAAATAATATGTCAAGGCACGTTTATTCTTTACATAACTTATGTATTAGTTGCATCTGTTGTCTTTTATTGCTTTGAAATATTTCTTGTCAACATGAGACGTAGCGTGGTCCAAGAAGTAGTCCGACATCTGATAAATGTTAGGACTCACAACTTACATGACTATAAAAACCTTGTCAGGTAATAATTATCTTGTCTCATGTTAATGCAACATCTTCAGATAATAATATGCATATCTAATTTTGTCTGCATGTCAGCAAATATTGTGATTACATGGATAACTACTAGGTATTCCGGTTTCAGTTAATACCTACCTTATTAACGTTGTTGCAGAGGATATTTAGCATTTCAAGGATAATGACTGTCTTAAGTGTCTTATAGTTTGTTTTCGCCTTCTCGGGCCGTCCGTGGCCATACTGATGCATACAATTCACTGATCGCCGTCTCCGCATGTCCAGATATAGCAGTATTTATGATAACTACCTGCCTAGTAGTCGGCTCTCCATCGTGACGCTGTGTCGCGGTCCTCGCCAGTCGTGAGGTAAGCGCTGACCCTCCGGCACTGACAACGATCCTATCGCGACCACACTTTCAGCTGTTGCTAAGACGTTTATAGACCATTATGTTCCTATTTATGATCGACCGATTTGAAGCATAAATTCCAAAATATTATTTTGGATTGCTTGGCAAGATCCTCTAGTAAAGACTTTCAGAAACCGAGTAGGTGTTCTAGCTTTATTAAATTTAATGGACAACTTCATTTGCCATTTGTGTGTTAATTAATACAACTTTCGAAATATGTATTTCTGATCAGCAGCGGGTTAATTGCGTAACACACTAACAGTAGGAATGGCTTTCATTTTGACAGTTCAACTACATTCTTAAGATTATTTACGTTTTGAGCAGACAAATTTTTGGAACATATGGATGGAATAGCAATAGGATGAACAATGGATTAGCAATAGGCTTCAAAATGATTCAGATTGTGATTGATAGTGTGTTACGCAATTAGGTTGTTGGTAACTTACCTATACAGTTTAAAACAGTACGTATTTATAAAATAAGACCATGCTATTATATTGTTTCAACTTAAAACTCGCAGCGTCACATTAGATTGACTGGTAAAGAATATCGATTTATCGGAAAGGTTCGCAGTGTGGCGATAGTACCTCTTTGTTTTGACTTGTCTTCATCTGAGAACAAAGAATCACGGCTCTTCCGCGTGGCAACCGCTTCAAGTGACATTTAAACGATCGATCGAGGTCGTGATCCTTATGCTCAATGTTATTCGATTTAAATCACTACTTTCAATCGGTTATTCTTGTTGTATCGTATAGGTACATTCAGTATGGCCATTTGGATTAGCAAATCTTTCTTTAATATATGTATTTACTAGCTTTTGCCCGCGGCTTCGCCCGCGTTGATGTCGGAAAATATCCTACAGGAACGTACTACCGCGATAAAAAGTATCCTACGTGTTAATACAGGTTATAAACTATCTGTGTTCCAAATTGCATCCAAATCCATTCAGTAGTTTTTGCGTGAAAGAGTAACAAACATCCATCAATCCATCCTCACAAACTTTCACATTTATAATATTAGTAGCAGTAGGATTTTGATGAAGCTATACTTCCAGTCATAAACACACGTTATACATAAGTTAAATAGTTGACTAAATGCTAATCTGTCTATGGTTAGATAAATGGTTTTAAGCTAAAACATTATAGCAGAAAATGTACCACATTGTGCGAGCAAGTTTTAATAAACGTTTAGTCGGTCTCTAAACGCTGCCAACTTTCCAACAGTGAGGTGAAAGTGGCGACCGTGCAGGGCAGTACGTAACATTCCGATCCGATAGGAACCTCGTTTGGAATAAAGCGAGAGCTAGAACATTAAATAAATTGTATTGGTACATGGTACTATGGCTGGTTGTATGGTTTTGTTCACACCAATTTCTATTTAGAGTAGTCTCGCTGTAACGATTCTTGTTGGTCTCTCTTTTAGACCCATGCACATGTAGTGCTGATGCAGACTGTTTTGTTGACATTTGCTTTTCTGGCATCTTTGAATTCGCACCGTATTTCATTGGATTATCTTATCAAAGTTATGTTCATTTAGTCTTACATATGTTTGTGAACAGGCATAATAATTTACTTGATCTTCGTGTTATAATCATAAGGTAAATGAAAGTGTATGTACGTAATAATGTCCGCAGGGTTTATTTCTACACAACACGCTGGCTTTATGTGAATGTGAGTTAACATGCGTGCATATGGGACAATAAAATGTATTCACCGGCAGTCGTAAGCGACACGCTTCGCCGCCCCGATCGCGATGGTGAGATACGGCTAGCTAGCCACCGAAGCCGGCATTGTCTGAGTCTACGAGCTTTGTTTATTGACCATTGTAAACCCCGGGATCAGCTCCCAATGCAGAATGGAGCCATATACTATGACAGTTCACGAAGCTGTCCATCTTGCCAATGTTCTTACTAAGAATGGCCTCATTTAAAGAGAATTTCCTTTCAAATTGCTCTGGTTTACAGACAAATTAACTTCTACTTTATAGTAACATGACAGCATAAATGTTTAATGATGTATCGAGGGGATTGCAGCAACCCCTGTGTTGCTATCGAGGTCAAGGCTATCGATATTCAATACACATAAAGATAGGTATACTTCCCTCACCCCAAGTGACGAGCATGGTTTGTTATTGGACTTGATTGTAAGGGGATACAATGATAGGTAAACAGATGACTGGTAATAATAACAAGTCCTTTGTTGATAACATTATCAACCCCTCTTTATTCCCACAGTTTTGGAAAAATCCTTTTTAATCCCTTTATAAGTGTTATATTTTATATGTACATCTATGGACGTACCTTCGTAACCATCTTTGTATTCTTGCGTATTATACATATTTCTGAGGACAAAAGTTATTGTTTACCATTATTAGGCACTCCTCGTCCGAATATTTATCTGTATTCACAAGAGTTTGACCCAAATTACGGAAGGGTAAATCCTGCAGAATTGGTCCATTCATTTACTTTTACGGCCGCTCACCTACCGTTCAACGACAAGATAACGACTCTCAAAGCTCCGTGTAGTGAATTGTCTTCTTATATGCAAATCAGACCCATTATGCGGTATAATTTGTTTATTACCTTATTTATGGTTTCATTATTTACCGGTTTCCTTTAAACATCAACAAAATTTCCTATATGCAATACAATAACCGGTGGGGTGTCTGAACGTAATTTATCAGGGCTGACGCCAACACTAACTTTGCAGAGAATGCACTGCGTCCACCGCAGTGGGGGTGTGGAAATTGGGGAGCCGTGTTGTACCGATACAGGCAAGTTTGGCAGCCATAAATGTCCCCGTTAATTAGTGGCGAGCCCCCGACGATACAACGACAAATTACTTGACGGATTGCGATACCGCACGCAAATAAGATGTAAAATTGGTTGCACCCACCTTGTTTTTAGTTAACTTATTAGCTCTTGAACAAAACATGTGAACACAAAAGAAGAAAATAAGACACAAAAAAAAAGTAAAAAAAAAGCAATTTAAGTAGGTATTGCTATATTTTCCTACACGAAGCGCGCTGTATTCGTGCAATAGTACTGTTATAAGCTAACATTCGTAACATTCTATCAGCTCTATTGGATATTGAGTCTAATAACGCATTCAGCTGCGATAGGTAGCTATTAATTAGACTCCAGTCATTAGTTAGCGCGCCGTGTTCAGCTCAGGACGCGTCTGTCACACCGATGTAGCCGCATCCATCACGTTGATTGGTTTCATATTGTAATGACCGGCTGCATTGTGTTGTAAAGGATTATCTATATAGCTATTGTAGAATTGAAACTAATATTTCTCCCTTCAACTGGCTCGTCAGTGGTAAAATATTTCTGATAACTGTCTACCATGAGTGGTTTTTGCGGTCTTTTGCGCTGCTATCCTTCGGTGTCTTCAATTGCTAACTGCGCCTATACCCCTATAATAGAGGTTTCATATAGATCCATCTCTGATAGGATCTGATCTCTGATAGGATCTGATTCGTGGCGGATTTGCAGTCTTGGCCGCCCTAGGCCCCCCAGGCCATGTAGTAAGTACCAGCCGCCCTTTTCTCAGCACCCATCATATAGATTACATAATGAATTTACTTTATTGCCAACTTTTAACGAAATCGATTCAGATCTTAAGCCCGCCAAATTAAAATTTTCTTTGGTTTTTTGCAAATTGCAGCTCTGTTTTACGTCGTATATTGGTCAAAATGCGATTCACGACTGTAGGAATGATATATTTACTGAATAATAACTAACAATTTCATATCAATCGTCAAACTTTGGAAATATTTAGGTACTTTGAGTTATTTCTTGTTATCATCAGTGAACTTTTTGGCACGATTGGCCGCCCTAGGCCCGGGCCTACTGGGCCTTAGGGCAAATCCGCCACTGGATCTGATCTCTGTATAGGATCTTGGGCATCCCATTAAGTTAGATTTATTATTAACTCTCATTGCGACATACACTTAACTGACAGTTTTGGTCGTGCTATATATAACTCAATAGACAATGCAATAATGTAACCAATTGGGTCATAAGTATTTGAACGTTGAGCATTCCAATAGGTTAGTATTTGAATTTTAATGCGCTTCTGAAACGTGCATGTCGACGTCATGCCTTAATTTAGGTGCAAAGTGTTGGGAAACAAGTATTTAATTACGTTAATGCTGAATTAATGTAGCTAGATCAATAAATTATTACCAATATGCGAGGATCAATAAAGTATCATGAATTATTTGTTTGTTAGTTTACCTATAGTCTATTATGCTCTTGTATTTGGTAACCCAAAATATTAATACGAAGAGACATTTTATGATTCACTAACTTCACCGCAAGTACCTACGGTCACGGAATACGCAAATTAACTTAGATCGCTATAGTACAGTATCAGCCTAAACATCTTCCGAACTAGAACTTATTAAAGATCTCTAATGTCCTCATCACTTAATCCTTAGATCTGTAAATGAACGACACGAGAAAATAGGATAATAATTTTAAAGACTAACGTGAATGGTTGTCAGACACGCGTATTTAGAGCTATGTATACCATAAGTTATAATTTGACGTTTCGCTGCAAATGTGATTGCACGCTAACTGGTACAAGGACAGCCACGACCTTCTGTGTGCGCATGAAGGTACTGTCTTGTTTATGTTAATTAAAAACTGGACAAGTGTGCGTTTAGTTTGGAAACACATGGTTCCGTAATCATCAAGGTTTGGGTTTGGAATTCGTTTATTGTGAAATTAAGTTTGGTCGGTTACTGATGAGTAGGTAGTAATGGGGGGCTTTAAATGATAAACGATAAATGATTTTATTTCTGTAAGTAGCTTTGTACAAACACTTTTACACGTCAATCATATTTTTAAATTAGATGAGGTCGGCGTTTCCTATCTGACTACTCTGAGAAGAAAGGCCGAAACAAACTCAGAGGTCACAGTCTCTTTTAAAGTCAACAATACTAAAGAAAGGATATTTGGGTAGGCCGCATAAACTACTTAAACTGCCAGATCAAGAATAAAACTGAAACAATGACCCACATAGTCCTCATATTCACAAAAATTAAAATAATATAATACTTTTTACAGTAAATATTCATGTCTAAAATAGTTAGCAAATTAAAATCAACATTCACCGTGTAAATTTATTAGAGCAGCTCAATCCCAAGCCTTTTTGTCCTCAATATAGTCTTTCACAGTATAATAGGCTTTCTGGCATAGTTTCGGTTTTATAAAAGATTTGAATTTATTAAAGCTTAGATCTTGAATATGGCTAGGAAGTTTATTATAAAAGCGTATACATTGGCATTTAAACGAGCCACCTATTTTCTTGAGCCTGGTTGTAGGAACAATAAATTTGTGTTTGTTTCTAGTATTTATATTGTGGATAACACTGTATTTTTTTTAAACAGATGGCTTTGGCTTATTTATAAGATACTAGCGACCCGCCCCGGCTTCGCACGGGTAGTAGAGCATATAAAGGATGACTTGTAATTTGACGTATTCCTTCCAGGACGTGATAGTGTAACCCCTTTGCAACAATTGAGCATCCCATAAAACCTAGGCGAGAATTCATGGCATTCGAAAATTTCCTTGAATTCGTCACTAAATATCACTTTTTTCTAAACTCTCAAATTTTATAGCCTTAATTGCTATCCTATTGGATACCCAATACCTTAACAAACCTTTTGATGTGTCCAAATGTTCGCAAACATCAAACAGTTAGAAGTTAAAGGAAGAAGTTTAGTAACCATTTAAAAAAGTTATTTACTTACCTCCATGTTCTTTGACACCAGTTATCTCAAAATTTTACAATGGCATTACGCGTACAAATTACGGAGAAATCATTTTTATTTAATCAGCTATCTAACCGTTACATAAACTTTTGTACCTCGTTAGATTCTAACGCGGTACAAAAGTTTAAAAACATATTTAGAGGTGTCGATGAAACAGCCGATAATGCTGGCAAAGGTCGAATTTGCAAATGATTGAAATATTAATAAATTGTGTGATACTCGAATTAATTAACTGTTTTATACCAACCCACTACTTTCTAACTTCCCAGCAATCCATCACACGTTAGGCACCCAGGTCGTCATGGCTAGGACACAGGTCGCAGAGCGACTTTTAAGTTTTCTATAAATATACGCAAACTGAGCGACAAGTGAACCGTGACCAGCGAGTACGTCGTGAAACCAAAACATTTAGAGGAGTTCATGGTCGATAATGCCGAAAAAGATAGAATTGGCAATTGTTGAAATAATTTAAAATCTGAACCTGATTGCTGTTTGTAACTTAAAGGTTTCGTTCAAAATGAGCACCTCTGTGCCTTATACAAGCCCTTACTCTTCTTCTAACTTCTTCCTGGTAACTTTTGAAGTGAAATAAGTTTCTGTGTTCCGCCGCATGTATTATTATTTGCCTTATTACTTATTAGTACTACTGAAGACAACGGTATACAAGGCTTTTCATATGACCCCAAACATAAAAGCGAGCAGACCGTAAATCATGTTAAAAACTAAAAAGCCTCTTTGCGACTTGTGACCTGGATATGATGACTTGGGTGCCTAACATGTGATGTAATTAATAAAACAGTTAATTAATTCGATTATCACTAAATTTTGAAATATTTCAACAATTTGCAAATTTGACCTTTGCCAGTATTTTATCGATTCATCGCCACCTCTAAATATATTTTTATCTTTTGTACCTCGTTAGATAGCTGATTAAATGAAGACGTCTTACTCGTAATTTGTGCGCTTAACGCTATGGTAAAATTTTGAGATAACTGGTAGGTAACGGTGGTGCCGCGGTGGTGGTGGTGGCGGTGGCGGGGTGGTAGATGAAAATAGTTAATAAACTTCTTTTATATTATAAGTGTTTGATGTTTTAGAACATTTTGATACATCTAAAGTTTTGGTAAGGTATTGGGTACCTAATAGAATAGCAATGAAGACTTTTCAATTTGAGAGTTTAGAGAAAAGTGATATTTATAGTGACGAATTTTGGGAATTTTCAAAAATACATTATAATTGGATTTACTCGAATTCCATGAATGTTCGCCTATGATTTATGGTATGCTTTTTGTTGCAAATGGGTCACACTATCATGTCCTGGCAGGAATACGTCAAATTACAAGTCACCCTGCATATACAGGGTGGATTGTTGAGATGGGGCAGTAAGGGCAGCTACCTTAACCGTTGAAGCTACAGGAAAATGGTCTTAGGAGACTTTCGCTAGCTTTTTGAGAAATTTTGATTTGCTTTCATATTTAATTAAACAATGTAGTCAGCAGGAAACTGGGCAATTTTCTCAAAAACTTTTTTTTTGCCAGTCGTTCATGTTTCTTATAAGGATCAATAACCTCTACTGGACCAACTGAGGTTTGAGTATTAGAAAATTCAGAATTAGCAAAAAACTTCTCCCATACATTTCTTAGGAAATGAAAGAAAGAAAAGAAAGAAAGAAAATAAATTTATTTGACCCAGGTTAAGGCACATAACATTCACACAAAACAAAAACAAAAAAATTTAAAAAAAACTTAAAAACAGTATTGTGTGCCTCACGGCTGCGCCAAATAGGCCCAGTTCAGCATAAATGCCAGACAACTAGTGCCTGACGCTGGTTTTCAACTGGACCCTATGTTACGAGGACGTCTTACAAACTCGTCGTCTTGAAATGAGACTACTACTTACTGTTTTACCATCGATTGTCAAATCGAACCCACACCTATTCCCCCTATTGTCAGATAAAGTTATTCGAAACAGACGCGACAATAGCAAACTTTGCATTCCTAGATCCAGGACAGCTCTACTGCGTAAAAGTATATTTTGTATGGCGCCGATCCTTTATAATACGTTGCCAAAATATTGGAGGGAATATACAAAAGGAAAATTAAGAAGTATGTTAAAAAGCCGTCTGTTAGAGAAAGCCTATTACAGCACTGACGAATTTCTGACTGATAAATTATTCTGACTTGTGTGAAATATCTAGATTTTGTTCCTATTTACTTTGACATTTAATTGCTATTATAATGTACATTTTCTATGAGTTGATTTGATGACACTATTATGAAGTATATTTTAATTTCTATGTTCTACTCGTAATTTGTAATACTTTGAATAATGGATAAATTTGTAATTAATTGATGTTTACCTATTTATATTTGTACGCCGTTAAGGCAAAACATGACTGTGATTAATTTAATGTAACATCTTGCATGCCATGTTATTGTGTGTATACTCATGTTTTGGACAAATAAATTATCTTATTTTATCTTATCTTATCTTATCGATAAACTGTCAGTTACAAAACAGATTATTCGAAAACAAATAGCTCATACTGTGAAAGGATGAATGCCATAGAGAATCGTGGTAAGTGAATGTTTAACTAAAAATTAACTTTATAAAAAGAAATACGACAGTGTTCAGACACTGTCGTATTTCTTTTTATAAAGTTCATTTTTTTAATAGCCCCAAATAAAAAAATCAAAGAGGCGTAAGATCAGGACTGCAAGGTGGCCGCGGTAGGACCATTTCCTATCCACTGCCTCCCGAATTGCCGGTTCAAATTAGAACGGGTTTGGCGACTGTTGTGTGGCGGAGTGCCATCTTCATCTTCAGAAGTGATTTTTGTCGATTTGTGAATTTCGGGTAAATCATAAGCAACCAGGCATCAAACTATCTCGATTCTGTTTTCAAGGCAAATTAAATTATGACGCGTATTCGTTCGAAATTCGAAGTTTAATTATTTTTTGTTTATTCTTAGTTTTGTTTGCCAGTCTTCATTGTAGCGGTTAGTCTATCCCATAGATATCCGTGGTCTATCCATAATAAAGAAGTAAGTCGTAGGTAGTCTCATTTCCTACAAAATGTATGGGAAAAGATTCTTGTGATTTCTGACTTTTCTAGTACTCAAACCTCAGTTGGTCCCATAGAGGTTTTTGATCCTTGTATGAAACATGATCGACTGGCATTAAAAAATTGTGAGCCATCACGGGACGCCTCACAATTTTTTTAATGCCAATGACGTTATTATCTTGGCGGCGCGTCGCCACGGCATGCGTCGCCACAACAATCGGTTTTACCCACGGCTATAGATGTTTCACATCAAAAAGTTTTTGTGAAAATTGCTAATTTTCCTCTCGACTGTTTTTTTTTCTTCAAAATCTGTGAATGCAAATCAAAATTTCTCAAATAGTAAGGAAAGTCTCTTAAGACCGTTTTCCTGTAGCTACAATGGTTAAAGTAGCTGCTCTTGCTGCCCCATCTCAAAAATCCACCCTGTATATGCCTACTTTTTTTTCAGACTTAATGTCGTATCAGGCTGTTGCGTCATGCATGTGGGATAAATTAAAATGTAACTGATGTTCATCCTATTTTTAATATTTTTTATTTCCAATCCTGCAAGATGATGATAAGAAGGTTTTTTTATGACATAGCGGCACTTTAGACACGTGTACTGTCGCGATTTTTTAACTTTTAAACTATTTGCGCAAAACATAATGCAACGGACAAAGTTTTGCCAATAACAGCGTTCGCCTAAATGGTAGACATATGCTATCGCGGACTTTTTTTTTAGACCTATTTATGAGTAACAATCCCACCATACCGGTTTCTGAAGCGCACGCCGAGATAGCTCTCCAACGGCAGGATTTCTTCCGTCTTGACAACTATCATATTTCAGCCAATTTTCACAAAACTTTAATGAATTATACACCTAAACCTTCCTCATGAATCACTCTGTCCATTGGTGAAAACCGTATGAAAATCCGTTCGGTATTTTCTGAGTTTATCGCGTACAGAAAGACGCAGAGGAGGACTTTGTTTTGGAATATGTAGTGAGAAGACAAATGAAACGAAACAATTTGCTTTAATTAATGAGACAACAATGCATGGTTAGAAAACGGGAAGATAAAACAAACTGTGGGCCCATGCAAATAATATCAAAACTATTGCCCGAGAAGTTAACAATGCCACAACAGTGGCAGTAATAGTGGAAGTAGCGACAGCCCAAAGAGATGGCAGGCCGACTTAGATGAATTCCTTAAAAACTAGGAGAACTAGACAAAACGAAGAAACGCTTCTGCTCAAAGCATAGGATAGGCTAGAAAGAACAACCCAGCACAAAGCTGGACAAGCAAGTTGATATGCAGAATTCCCAGTGGATGCCTCGATGGACGTCACCGGTTTAGAAAATCATAATAAATCTGTTCGTGCATCTCTCCCTTATACACTCCACACCCCTTAGCAGGAATAAGCTGTAGAACATTTTGTAGCAAATTTACTTTGCAGCTTTTTAAACCTCCCTCTCATTACCATAGTAGTGCTAACACTGCTAACACACAAGTTACTTAGAGCCGCGGGAACGACAATTTCCTCGTTTTGTACAAACATTGGGTACAAGTCGTATGCAGCTGTGTCAGCGGGCGAGCGTGGAGCAATTTGCGTGTGCAGCCGTGCACAGTGGGCGTCCGTCCATAATGAATGGCGGACGTGTTCGCAGATCGAGCACAATATTATCGCAACCTAACTGTACTCAATGCATACTCTGTTGCATTGTGAGCACAGCTTAAATCGAACAATGACCACATATAGTCAAACGTGATTACGGAACATGCCGATAGATTAATGATACTCGTACGCCTTTGTGAGATAAATTCAAGACTCTAAGTTAAATCTAATTTAGATTTTCCTAAAACTTTAATTATAAATTCTAAATGCGAAGCCTATAAGGTTATGTATTTTGAGCCTGTTTTTAGATTAGTTAATCCTATTCCTAGAAAGATCAGTGGTGGCCCAGTGGTAACGGCCCCGACGTACGAGTTGTAAATCGTGAGTTCGAACCCAAGCAGGTGCTTAACTTTGAGTAAAGCATTTTATCACCACTGCTCTCAAAACGGTGAAGGAAAATATTGTGAGGAAACCGGCATATCCTAGAACCAAAAAATCGAAGACATGTGAATTCTACCAATCCACACTGGGCACTTTGGTAGATAACAGCCGACTTCTTCACGAAGAGAGGAGGCCTGTGTCCTAGCAGTGGGAATATTATTGACTGATTATGGTATATTCCTAGAAAAACGACTAAAGATTCCTTCCTATTATCGCTCCGTGTCGAACACAGGTCATAGAAAGAGTCGAAGTTACTTTTGTCTGCTTTAAGATTTCTGTTTTGATTCCTTACGCTAGGATGTTTAAATATTTATAATGAACTGATTGTTTGTTTGCTTGCATAGCTAGTACTCATTTCCTTACTAATATAAGGAAGCAAGGATGTCTTCCACAATGGCGTAATGGAGCTTTGTTTACGTTTATTTACGAGTATAATTAATAACTTATTTACATGAAGCAATCTAATGTGTTATGTTAGATCTGCGATCTAGATCGTAACTAGCGGTTGGTTGGCGTGAAATCAGGAAATGCAACGCTCTATGATTGGTTACACTCACTAGTAATGCTGAAAGTAGCCTAGTTCCAATCGATTCCGGTTATTATTAACGCGTTATGAAAATATAGTTACCCATGTATTATAATTATTGCTCTATAATGAAATTGATATCTAAATTATGTTAAATACATCAGCTAACATTAGCTTAAATAATGTTAGTCAAGTGATTCAGTATAGACAGTTCTTAACTGCTTCCTAATTGTAATCTTTTATATTTTGACATCTATCTATCTCTTTGATACTCTTACATTTAGTGATACTTTGAGATCCTAAAGAAATTTTGTGTTTATCATCTTATTTTTAACCGACACACCACCAACACCACCGACATACCTCAAATTGTAAATTTAATTCATAATAGGCAATCAATAATATTAATACTAACCTAATGATCTCTGTCCTATATTAAATGTATGATCCTAATATTTGCATTCCATACTTGGCAGAATGTGATGATACCACTAACTAATCTTAAGACCATAATAATGAACCATATTCTGATAAATAAATGATTATGATAATAATTAAACAATTACACTTATGTCATCATAATATAATTAACAATCGAAAGACCATCAGGCACAAAATGTTGTAAACTGAACTTAGTTTAAATCTCCACATTTTTGCAGACACGCAGTGTCTGCGGAAAAATGCGGACCCTGGCCAAAGCCAAAATTAATACCTTTTAATAGCCAGACAGTGGAATAGGTTCCATTTTCCGTAGTAAAATTTATACGACCCATCTCGAATGAGTCATCCTTATTGTAGTTATGTGTACAATAACATGGACGTCATGCAAATATTTCCATTATAAATCTTGTAGATAAGGTCACCATTAATTTGAATATCTAGACGTTTACATCTAAATATCTATTGTTGCATTTTTAATTACACTAACGCACGAGTGTAACGTTATATCACGCCCGTATTCCCTGAAGAGGTAGCCAAGGTCCCACTTATCGCAACATATGTCAAAACCTCATTAAATAGGGAGCGAGCCCATTGCAATTTACCAGGCCCAACATCAGACTGCGGACTGCTACTCAGCAAACCCTATTATGAACAACACTTTTTCCGACCTACTGTTAAAATCTTAATAAACAGTTTTATTAAAAGATAGTGCAATAAAACGTTTCTTTATTTTTTCTTCAGGTGTTGAGCAAACCTTATCAAGCAGCTTCGGGCGCGGAGCTGACTAAACTGTGCAACCATAAGCGGAAACTGCTGACGACGCTGCAAGCGCGTGCGCAGTCTCCAGCAACGCCACCTCCACAAAACATGGAACAGAAAAAAGGTATAATGCATTACAATTTGTGATAAGTCCATGACGGAGCAAGCATGTGGGCTGATGAATGCATGTCTAGCTCTGGCCTATTTGTACTATGAGGATAATTTGTCACTGAAGTCGAGTTCCGTTCCGACAGTAATTGGTAGGGAACCTTCCCCTAACAAATGCTAAAGACACCATTCGGTGGCTTAAATCAGTAATCTTAGATAGTTTTTCAAATATCTGGACTTAATGTTAAGCAAAAGCAAGCAAACGTGCGTTGCCGTTTCTTAATGTCTTCGATTAAGGAAGCTCGTTTTTTGAGGGAGGAGAAGAGCATACCTCATAATATTTTTTTTAAGAAAATCCGAGTACGAAGTCGAATCGACAAGACTTCTTAATTAAATTGCACTAATGAAATTTAAATCATTAATTGTAATAATTAATGAGGTCTCTGGAACACACACACACACACACACACACCTACGACATACACATGTGTGTGTGATGGTACCTCATACACATTATTCATCGGCAGTACTGCAGTGAAAGCTGAATTGATAATCAGTATTTAAAATATGATTGCGATGAGTATGTTTTCTTTTCAATTCGGCATAAAGGTCTTTGTTGGCAGAAATATGGAGAATGAGGACATAGTTATTGAAGAACTAGTAGAAGGAAATGTAAATTTAATGTAGTTCTTGTGGATCATAAACTGACTATGCATAAGGAAAATATTTTACCACTTATGTAGGTAAAGTGAGCGAACAATTTTTATTTTTTTTATGTTAACATAGCTCGGAACCATGGGATCCCCGGTCCTTTGGAACCTGTACGAGGGGCCAAAGCCAACTCGCAGACAATTTTAAATGGAATGAGGCCGGAATTATCCCTGTATGCACTGTGCAAATGCACCCAAGGACAACCCCCGGTTGGTGTCGGAGTATTGGAGGATATGGAAACAAAAATAATTATTGAACTATGGGTTTCAGTGGCTAAGATGGACTGGTTAACAGGGTTCGAAATTGTCAAGATAATTACGCTTCTTGATAATTATCTGATAATTATCACCACTGTAAGAAATTTGTTCGTTATATTGTTTCATAACAAATGCATTATAATTTGGGTAATTCTAACAAAAAAAAAAAAAAAATCCTCTTGGATATTAAATAAAAATTATAAAATTTGTTTGTTTCTTTTCTCCCTTCTTCTTTTACCTTTAATATACCTTTATATTGAGTAAATTGGATTGACCAAACCGAGCGCAAGTTTTTGTTATTATCAATCGATAATTATCCATCTATTATCACGATAATTATCATGATAATTATCATTGATAATTATCCTTGATAATTATCCTTTCGAACCCTGGTTACCAAGAACTGTGGAACGGCTATGGTCCCTGCCTGACCAATGTTTTATATATATAATACACGGGTAAAATGGCAGGGGGTGACTTGCACACTCAATAGTGGGCCCCCTAAAACGCTCGCTACCACATAGTGTCGTAGCGACAAGGGAGCATCATGTCCTGAGGTGCTTATGAGGAGTGGAGAGAAATCTCACGGATATCAGGACAATCCCGGAAGTACGGTCAAGATCCCCACCAGCTTTCTGGAATACTCCCTTCCTCCGAGCACGTTTGCTCTTGCGAATCTCCACTCAAGCAGGCCAATAAAGGCAAGAATGAGGTGGGAGCTCTGTTCCTAGTCATTGTTCACTCCAGCCGGCCAATAAAGGCAAGCCAGAGAGAGATTTTGTCGCATTGACTAATGCGACAAAATTCATTAAAAAAATATAGAAAAATTATAGCTATTGTTAATACAGTAGCTATAATTTTGCACATCAATTTACTTAAATAAAGGAATAATACAAATATCGTTCTGTTTATTAAATAAAAGGTGTGTTTAAGTGTTGCGTGAAATGTTGGCTCCATCGTTAGAACGCAAAATGTGCCACCACCCTCTAGGGGCATTTACCTCTAAATTAAAAGCTTTTGTGTAACACTCGCGTCGACTAACTCAGCATTGAATGAACTACCTTTTAAACCTTTAAAATGGTCTTTTGTTTGTCTAAACCGTGGCGCTTTTAAATTAAACATAGTTTATAGTTAATGTGTTTGTAGTTTGGTATAACAGTAGGTTCATCGGGGGCATTATTATCCGATTAGCGGGCGGACGTTCCGGGCGCAATCTCGGAACTCGGCCCTCCTTCATCCAATTACATGAGTGTGAACCGAACGGGATTAACCGGGGAAACGCCGACCCGCACCTTACCGGCCCGTCTTTAATAAGAGTTGGCACATTGATACTAACTAGGTTTTCGACTGCTCGCTTTACTTTACATAGATTATCGGTAAGAAGCCATTGATCCGTGAATTGCGTCATAAAAGTCCAAGCTGCGCACGTTACATTGTCAAATTAGTGCTTTTGATATTAGTTCAAAGTAGGTTTTATGATCAATTAATGCCAATGTTGCGAAGCTATTATAATTTCTAAATGTAAATGCGTATTAAAAAATGTATATTGTAACACTGTCTTGTTAGCATAATAATTTGGCACCTAATTTGGTTTTTAAGCACCTATTTAATGAAAAAAAAACACGTTACAGTTTAAAAATCAACTACTTAGGGTGCTCTTAAATTATAATTGTAACTTTCTGTAATGAAATTAACCTTATTACGAAATTACTTATAATAATTACTAAACTACTAAAGACTATTAAAGTTAATTAAAATTACTAAACTACATAGTACAAACCTATAACTAAATACTCTTTACTTCTGATATTGACTGTTTACATTTACATAGTCCATCGCATTAAATAGCGTAAACAACTAATTAAATTCCTGCATATTATTTATATACAGAAAAAGAATTGCAAGAACGATAAGTAAGCAGTGTCATTATACGTCGGCACCAGCTATCTCCAAAGGACTAAACTAACACTGAAAAGTGGTTGTTCGTAGGACGGAGTTGTTTCTTGTAACAAAGAGGGTAGAAGCGGTCTCTTTGTTGTTAAGTGGCAGCAAGTGGGAGGGGCGCGGGGGTGCATTTAGTGTGGCATGAATAGCGGGTAACTGCACTTCGTCAGCCGTCCATCCGGGAGTAACAACCTGCAGAACTCCCGACACCCCTCGCAATTCACAGCCTTATCTCCACCTGTGTTTCTACTATTACAATAATATATTTTTTATTGTATGCTTTAATATGATGATGCGCACCAATGGTCTGTTAAAGTTATTTATGGTCCGCAATCATACTCATCAACGTTATTAATATTAGCTCACGAGTTCCTTTTGTTATTGTATAGCCGACCCTGGCAAAGGCAGTCTTTATTAAGTTATTTATAGACTACGAATCGAAACACAATATTCCCCTCAAAAAAAAAACAAAATGCGTGTTTACTTAATATTATTACAACAGTCTAGTAATGTTCTCATAATCACAGCATTAACTTCATTGGGAGTGAATCGGGAAATCTGTACGGCTCGCCGCAGAATGCGTAATTACCGTAAAGGAAGTCGGTCGTTTAGAGCAAACAAAAACTCGGGCGACTCGATCAGTGGCGGGAACAAAGGCGGGTGTAATTTGAAACAATCGGCGGTGGTGCAGAACGGCCGGTGGCGTGGGCCCGCGCCCCTCCGACTATTGATCTGACGAGTCGCGCCACCCTGCGGCCCGCCGGGCGCCGCGCCCCGTCCTACTGCACCCTGCCGCTGAGGAGACCACCCTCGACTCGCCGAGAGCCGCACACAACCCGTATTTTAATTGCAAATCTGCCAGATAATGTGCAAATAGATAACGGTATTATACTCGGCTTGCTAACTAATTATGAAACACTATCGAATTACGAGAACGTCGCTGGCTGAAACTGACTTTTTTTCTATGATGAACGTGTTATAAACGCTATCATAATACGTCACGTAATGCCGCCCTGTTGTTACATAATACATATTTAAATTGCGACGTCATAAACCGTTTTAATAAGGCACTGTCAGCTTTATGGATTGACAGTTCAGCTTGTTATTGTTGTTGCTCTTAATCCAACATTTCACGCACACTGAGACGGTGTATTCTGTATTGTAATAATTCACTTAGACTTACTCGCTGTCCTACATAGCGATGGTTTAACTAACTGATGGGCTATTTACATAGTTTAAGCAATATAAAACTCTTGAAGCATCCAATAAACAAAGACCTATTCATGTTTTTCTCAAACCGATATGATCAAACTCAGCAATTCGCTTGTGAAACTCTTACTTTTTATTAGATATATTGTTTTAAATTATTAGGTCGTCTGGAGAGCAGCTGAAAGTCACCCGGTCGGTCTCCCACACCTCACCTCACTCAATGACTTTGCGTACAATGTTTGTTGTAGTCTTCTATTTGACTTAAATTCAAGTGAATCTCTTTGTCCCGATTTAACGCACTAAAGTTTTGATCGTATTAAAGTTTATGCAGCGTTTTATGCGCCACTGCACCTGCAGTCCTGAAATAATTGATTTAAGATAGAATTAACGTATTAGCTTTTGTATTTTGGTGATTCGAATGAATGGACATTAGCATTGAAACAATGCTCGCTCATATAAGTTAGTTGACAATTATTCGATTGATCCGTTTGTCAAGCACTTATAGATTTTTTTTCACACTTTCAGTCGATTTTACCAGTTTTTTTTTGTGTTTTTCTCTCTTCCACTTATAATTGTTAGAACCAGTGGTGACGTAGCTAAGTTACTCTTCTATAATTTCCAGTAACGGGCTCCGAAGTATCCGTTCTGAAGAAAAAGACGAAGAAGCGAGCTGGGTTCCCTGGAAACGTGAGTGTGTCACAATTGATGGTGCAGAGGGAACGACCGATCAACGAGTTCAAGGTACGAGTGATATTAAGTATTCATAGCCATGATAAGAGCTCAACCGTTGCCAGCATTACCTATCTATGGCTGTTCCTTACTTTTATTACGCGTGTTGTTGATATGTACGTAACGGAGTACGGGAGAGTTGTTAGTTTCTGAGTTCAGTAGTGACGCGAGGTTATCTATTGGATTTTTTTGAATTTATAAACGTAGTTACGTTGATGCTTCTATTTATTATTTTACAGGTTCAAGAATCAGAAGCCAACAGAGAAAATTCATCAGCAATGGGACCCCAGCGAGCAACAAACGCCCAACACTGCATGCCTTCATATCAGCCAGTCCAACAAAATGTATCAAATACTGTGCCCCAAGATAATGAAATAAAACAAGAGACGCACGTACAAAAAAGTTCTCATTATCTCACTGTTAATAGTGGGTGGATATCACAACATTCACAACAGTTGGAAGACCTCGAGGCTCAGATTGCACAAAGACATAATGTTAACTCTCCTGTAAACTCACCTCTTCCAGGGATGCCAGTGCGAGGCGCGAATGGGCAAATAATAGGTGTGAACACCGGGCAAAAACAGGCAACCTTCTTAAAAAATAATCCGAACATAGCTCAGAATGCGCTCGAAGTAGAAGCAAAGGAAGAAAAGAAAGAAATGTCCATCGTGCAACAAAATATTCAGGGCAAATATCCCTTCAAAGAAGAAGAATCGCAAATGTTTTGCGGCTTAAATCAAGCCCTAACGCCCGAAGTGATGCAGAAAATTAATGAACAACAGCAAATATTCATACAGCAAAATCAAAAGCAAATTGAAATGGCTATGAAAGGATATAGAACACAATTAGCAGAAAATATATCACAAAATAAGTCTCAGGGGCATGGTCAGTATGTACCTCAGGGACAGTTGGTAATACAAAATGGTACTGTGATGAAAACGAATCCTGCAAAGACACCTCCTTGGCAAGTGAAGCGAAACGAACCTAGCGCCCCCAACTGTATGACCAGTCCGAGTCCGAAACTTGCCAAATCTGAGAATGATTATGAAGAATCTAATACCAGCATATCTGAGGACTCTTCTTCATCATCTTACAGTTCTTTTTCGAGTAATGAACAAATGAACCAAGGCATGTGCTCGCGCGTCCCGCCTCTACCGCAGCACTACAACATGATGGGCCAGCAATGGCCAGTCGTCGATACCAACAAAAAGAAGGCAAAGGGCACTAGCAATAAGAGTGCTAAAAAGAAAAATAATCCAGAGAACAAAGTTCTTACATATGGCAGCAATGGAATGAGAATGATGCAGGAAACAAAAGGATTGCATGATGAAGTACAAATGAATAATGTTCCATCATTTATGGACGATCCCAGCGGATATCTGGCACAGCAAACGGCTTTGCTAAACAATACTATCTCTAAACAAGTAGGAATCAATTCTACATATGAAGCTAACCGATACGAAGGTTCTAGTACCTCCAATTGCTGTGTTCCGCAACACCAAATGGACAAAATGAATGCTATGTCTAAACCAGGTGAAAGTTCTAATGCTTACAGGAATAATGTGCCAAATCCGTCACATTCTCCTACTAGTACACCAGATAGTAGCGTTTTATCTGAAAAACCTGGAGATAATAACATGCAACAATGTTGTAAAGGCTGTGTATCTATGAAAAGTAATAGTCCAGATTATTCTGACAACCAAATGCGGCTTAAATACATGAAACATCAAATGTATAAGATGGAAATGGAGAGTAATTCCACGACGTCTAGTCCTAAACATTCATTTGAAGACAATCCGGTGACGTCATCAACTTTCATTGAAAGGAGTCCTATGGTGAATGATAACTGTGGTCCTATTCAAGCTGCGACGGTGAGCACTAGCAATGTGTCGATGACAGAGACCCTGCAGCCTCCCGAGCCGTCGCCGACGTTGTCGAGCAGCTCACGTAGTACAGACACGCCGCATAGCAATGGCAGCAATAGCTCGCCAATGCAATCCAATTGCAACTACCCAATGCCTAGTCCGGCTTATTCAAACTCTGGTTCTTGCAGAGATAACTTTAGTAACCCTTCAACCCCTGGCAGCAATCAAGTTTACTCTTATAACTCGCCTGGACCTCCTAACAGTAATCAGTCCATGACAGGACCTCAAGTAATGCATTTCATATCGAATCATAACGTCAATAAAAATCTCATGGAAGTTGATAACATATCAATGGTTGGTGTAAAACCTGGTTTAAAACCATCACAAGAATTGTATAGGTTGGAACCGAGAAGGAGAATAGAAAATGCGATGCCTGGTTACTGCCCCCCGCCTCACTTGGGCGGAGGCCCCGCTCACACGCTAATACAAGCTTGTTATGTGCAGACTTTTGTCACTACTATGGCGAGTGGATTTTCCGTCACTCGAGATACAGTCACCTCAGTCTTAGCCGGAAAAGCCCACACTGCAACTACATCTATTAATGCATCTCAAGCGAATTTCATAAGACCACCTCCACCGCCGAGTGTCAATCTCGCTACAACATATGCCATTCCGAATAATCAACCAGATCCTTTTATTAATTCAGTTAATCTACCAACTAGCTATCCGTTGCATATAGCTGGTACAACGGCACAGAATATGATCTCCAAGTCACCAATGGAAATGGTACAGAATGTTATTGGTAGTCTACCTTCGAAATTAGAAACGAGCGGCACGCATTCAATGCCTCTATCTCAATTGAATAGAAGAGCAACAACGCCTGGTCAAATATTGATATCATCGACTGGTCAGATTATGGTATCAAGTAATCAAATGCCGCCTCCTCCACCAAAAACTTCGACAACTATGTCGTCTATGCAGGGCAACATGACCAATGTGAGCACATCGATGACGCAAGTCTTGCCGGCTGTGGGAGGAATGCAAACCATGGTAAACCAACATCAACCAACGGTGGTAGTGAATGCAATGCCAGCTCCATTTGTTATCCAGCCGCCTATGATGGCTGTCGATGGACAGGTCATGCAACAGAGCAATGTGATGCCTCAAATAGTCGCAGGAGGTATTGTGTCAGGGCAGTCACCAAATGACAATCACAACTCTCGGCAAATTGAAATGAAGAATCAACATAGTTTCGTACAGGGCGTGGCTATGTTATCGCCAGAAAGTCTGAAAAAGCGAAGTAAGAAAAAGAAAAATCAATCAAATATTACCAACGTCTTACAAATAACTGCTCCGCAACAAAATCCCAACAATATTATGGTTCATCATTCCTCACCGCAACATAACACTAGTCCTCAGTTCTCGCCGCGTGGTTTTCAATTATCTCCAAACAATAACATTTCGCCAACGCCTATGTTGCAAGCGTTGACGATAGTGCCTGGAAAGTCTGGAACACCAGCCCACATAGTTATGAATGGACAAGGGAATACTAACAGCTTCGGATCCCAACAAATAATTACGAATACCTCTCCGTCGCAACAAATAAATTTACTTCAACCTGTCAATCTTATAAACAACGCTAGCGGTGTGGTGCCGAACTTCCCAGCGTTCCAACAGTTCATCGTGCCCAACCTGGGTGGCATGATGATGACGGCGGACGGCACGGCCATCATTCCAGATAACTCCACAGGAATGCCTGTTCAGCTACAGTTGCAAACAGTCAATGGCCAAAACGTTTTGACCCCTGTACAAAATCCTGGAGTATTCGCAGCCAGCACAAACGGTGGCGTCGTCTTACGAGCTCAAAACCAGCAAGGCAAAATAATACAATCTCAGCATAGTCCAGGAGCCCAATTCATATCTCCTAACAGTCAAGTAATGATGAATAGTCCAAACTTCAATGGTCAGCTTAGTCCTTTGCTTGCTAATTTGAGTCCAACCAACGTGACATTCAATAATCCCCAAGTCAGATCTAGTAATTTACAGACACAAGAGTTCATACAGACCAATCAGATGGGACAAGCCTTAATGGTTCCGCTGTCTCCGAAACAAGTGTCCCTGTCGTCTGCGACTAGTAACCGTGGCAATTCAACATTCGTGCACCAGAACACGACGATAGTGCAACAGCAGACTACTCTCGTTTCGAACTCTCATAACACGCAGTTGTCATCGATAACGACTAACTTGGGTGGGAACGCGTCGAGATTGAGTATAGATCCAAATATTTTATTGGCTAATAAGTCGATGGGGAATCAAAGGGGGAGGGGTATTGTCGAGTCTCCGCCTGGGAACGTTCAGGAGGATCATAGGGAGGATAAACACCGAGGGGTTCAGTTCAGTCGCGGTCACATGGAGGGTTCAGTGAAGGCGGAGGCGGACGGGTACATGAAGTTCATGGGCGAGCTCCCGCTGGCGCCGCACGTGCGCCACTCGGTGTCGACGCAGACGCGCCTCAACCAGCAGCGCGGCAAGTCGCCGTCCGCGCACGCGGTGGGCAGCCCGCCCGACACCACCACGCACAGGTAACATTCTTATCTAGAAGTTTTAATCAGCAATTTTGTACTCCCAAAAAAGATTGCATGCTCGCAAAAAATCGGCGGAAACTGAGGAGTGTATGGTCTAAAGAAGTGGTTACTTACGTTTTCCATTAGAGTGTTTGTTTATCAGTATATAATTTTTTAAATCGTATATATTTTTGATCTAAGAATGCGTAATAAGTGGCGTATTGTAAAAAAAAAACAATTATTTAAAAAAAAAAAACAAATCCAGCAATAAAAATAGCTATAAAGGTTTATTCAGATCAATAAAAGCTTATAAAAACACTAATAAACAATTTAAAATAAACTTCATATTAACCAAATCCCGGGATTTCCGTAGGCGTATCCATACTAATAGTTTGAGGTTGTTGACCCTAAATTTCACTAACTAATTCGATCACTGTTGATAAACCACGTTTGTATGTCTATTATGTATGACTCGTCAGTCGTCACTATAAAATGGTTGCGTCTATTCATATAAAATTATTTGGTATATTTTCATTTCAATAACGTTCACAAGATGTAATAAACGTGAGATATACCAACTGTTGATATAATTTCTTTACATATAACATTTATATACTCAAACTTCTTTCGTATAACGTTATTGGATATAACGTTTATTTAATCGAATATCATTAGGTCTATTGTTTAAAATATATATTGATACCATCATTATAATTAACACCCCGATTCAGAGCAATCTGACTCCGATAGGTTTGGTTAGAAACCAGATTGCCTCTACTGTTGGTGAATCATGTGAGTTATGTTAGGTTAGGTTCGCGACGGCGAGCGAGCGAAGCGAGCGTGCGGCGTTAGCGGCCGCCGAGCGTCAGATCCAGATATTATTAGACTAAATAGGTTTTATGGCTTTTGAATGGTATATCTAATGATTTTATATTTAATGTATGTAATGCTTAAAAAAAAAAAAAAGTTATTTCAGTCGTTTATTATGTTAACTGATCATTATATTAAATAAAATTATAGATTCAGTTGTTATATCTTGTAAATATTAGAGATTTTGTAATTATATCATAATATATTACTTACTCTATAAAATTGTTCTTGATATTATTATTTTGTTCGTAAACATAAGTAACAGTATACACGACTTTCCCCCATACCGACCTACACTGGCCCCTGAGTAACAGTGCCCCCTCCCCCCGCAGCCCGCTGGGCGCGCTGGAGGCGGCGGGCAGCCCGCGCCTGTACGCGGCGCGCTGCCTGTCTGCGCAGGCGCACTACGCCGACACCACTACCAAGTCGCCCGAGCCAGCGGATGCTAGCTCCTCGGTAATATTTTGCTTCCCTACATCGTCTTAATAAAAAAAAAAACATTCATTGACAGACGACGCACAGCCTAAACCGCTGGGTGTATATGACGAAGGTAAGCATTAAGGAAGATTTAATTCACCCCGTAAAGGGGTTAAATAGGGGATGAAAGTTTGTATGGAAGTTCGTTATTTTTGCTAATGGGAAATCCCATTGAGCACTCGACTTGTACCTACTAAAATACAATTTTGTTTTTTTTTGTTTGTGTTTACAATTAATTATTAATTCACATAAAGGGAAGAAACACTCATCTATAGGTAGAACTAGAAACAGCAAGTCTATTAGTATACAGGGTGAAATTGAATTCATGGGCATCCTTTTACCTTGGTCACTGTACTCATCATTATGAACAACTTTTACTATGGGACCAAGCATGAAATCGCGAAAAAAAAGTCAGTTGTTCCCTACATTTCTGTTCGCATAAAGGATGATTTCCACCAAACGGCTCGCATCGCATCGGATCGAAACCGATTTTACAATCTTTAAATGATATTAAATCGTGTACACAGTATTTAAAGTCTGTATTATCAAGCTGTTATCAGCTTGACCGCGGGCGTCTTCCGCGGCACGCGATCGTAGCCGAAAGTATGCTGCGACGCGCGATCGGCTTCGTTCGCCTGTCGTCGTATCCAACCGTTTTTGCCATAAATCATAAAACCAAATTTTTCTTTTCCTCTTCTGTGTTTTATGATTATTTTCTTCTTCTAGTGCAATAGTCAACAATACTACATAAACTTCAACCATTTTCTAAAATTTGAATTAGAACACGTCAACACGGTAGGAATTAAACTACTTGACTAGGCGCAGAAACGGATATGTTCGCAAGCGACGGTACGGAGCCGATCGTATACGTCGACATCCTGTCGGACGCGATCGGCTGTCGCCTTGATATTTTTTGTCGCGATTTCAGGTTTGGTCCCATAGTAAAAGTTGTTCATAATGATGGGTACAGTGATCTCTTAAAAGGATGCCCATTAATTCAATTTCATCCTGTATAAACGCGGTCGGTCAACGCTATACGTAACTATAATAACGTATAACTCCCTTTTTAACTTCCAAATGGCTCTTTTTGTTCATAACATGCTCTAATATATATAATTTAGACGCTAGCGCGTTTCTTCTACGAAATAAGTTTTTTTTTTGTTGAAAACTTTTGTTGCATGGTTTAGTTACAGGATTCAAACTGAAAGAAAAGAAAGTAAAACAATATTAAACGCACTTATAAAACAAAAAAAAATGAGATTTGTTTGTGAATGTTTTGACAATTGTTTCCAGGCTATGGTGCAATGCGTGTCTAGCAGTGAGCAAGATATGGCGGAATCGCGTGAGCACGCTTGGCCCGTGACACGCAACGACTTCAACTCGGACACAGACACGCAAAGTATGTTATGTGTACTTTTACATCTTCATTTATTTCCGCTAATAAAATAAACATTTTTTGCTCAGGAACATACAAGATGGATTTTCGAGATGGAGCAGTAAGGGCAGGTACCTAAACCGTTGTAGCTACAGAAAGTGGTCTTAGGAGATTGCCTAAATTTTTTGAGGAATCTTGAGGATTTTTTAAATAGAATGGGACGCAAGGCGCTGCCTTGGAAAACTCCTTTTCGCAGCTTAAAAAAGCTTTAGAAGACGTCACTATTCACTTATATTTACATCTGTTTTTCTGTTAAGTTTGGATCTGCTATAAGAAAAACGAAATGGATATAATATGTATTTATTTTACATAAACCTTATCCGCACGGATTGTCATCACATCATACACCTACACAGTCAAACGCCGTCGTTTATTCGAAATAACATAAAAATACCACATTCGTATTGGATTATCTTTGTTTATGCTTTCCCATTCGCTGGTATAGGTTTTTATTTTTATTATTTTATATCATTTATATACTTAGATTCTTGTATATTTTGTGAATATATTAACGTTGTAGGCCTTGTAGACTGTAGATTTGTAGACCATTGTCTATTTTATTAAGTACCTGGTACTTGTTGACAGGCTTACACTGTCCTCCCATACTTATTAACACTTTAATTTGAAAACATTGTAAAAGCCAATTATTTTCAAACGTGGAGTTGAGTGGAGTTTATTGCCGGCTCTTTCTCTATAGGAAACAACCAATTCTAACCGTGCACCGAGCTTGTAACGTTTCACAAGTGCCCATGTAGATTTATTGTGAAATAAAATATTTGGTTTTGATTTTCCTGTGACTTTCACAAACCTATTTATTATGTTCGTTTGAGATTTTCATTAGAAAAGTAGCTGATTTAGCTACCTGAACAAAATTTTACAGGATGTGCTATTATTTTTTAGCGATGCCAAAATATAATATGTCGTTCTAGTAAACATTATAATAATAAAGGTTTTTATTGATTCATTCATTATGTTTTTCTATATTCCAGGCATAATATCAAACACGCCCATGATGCGACAAAGCCGTTTGCACAATCCTGTCGAGTCAACTGACATGCACTTCAATCAAAACATGAGCTCTTCGCCAATGAACAACCAACAAGTCATACCGATGACATCCAACTATTATGAAAGACCTCAAACATACAAGAGAAAGCATGACTTTGGCGACCCATCCACATACAGGCCTGACAAAATAATGAGGACAGCTAATTATAATATGGTACATGGACTACAAAAGGATACAGATTATGAATCAATGGGTATGAGTTCTCCAGATAAAACACAGTCAAGACATTTCCCCCTTTCGGGCACGAGCTCAGACTCGTCTTCTATGCCGAAAGTATTTGATAGACATAATATGGGTTCTGGCGATGGTAAGTCAATTTTATATCATCTTTCTCTGTGCTATGCTTTGGACTCTTTGCTATAAATGTTTAAAATAATGCACTTTGGTGGGAAACTCTATTTGTTAGTTTCAGTGTGCTAAATACACCTAAAAATTCATTTGTCTCGTTCACAGCAACTTGTTATGTTATCTAAAATAAAAAGTAGTTATTGTGTATTAATTTTACTGATTAGTTAAATACCTATTCGCAGATGTGAGCAAATTACCTAATAACTTATTTGTAAGAACCGGAGTATATAAAATTGATTTAACAAATTTTCCCCGTTTTGTTTACAGCGATAAAAGTAATATAATCGACAAAATTACCTATTTTTTATTAATTCTTTATTAGTTATTCCCTTTTGTTGTTCATACAACTCTTGATCTATCTTACGTTTTCTTTACATATGTATCGATTGTGCGGACATCAAGTTAACTGCCTCTGTACTAATAAATGTCCAGAACCATTTCACGCTTTAGTCACAGCTAACAAAATTCAAAATTTACCATAATGTTGTGTCTTGTATTGGTTTTGGATTGACTCTCTGCAAGCGGACTTACTAAATTGTATATGTTTGTAGAGTGTTTGTCAACGAATACGTCTTAATGATGTGTATTGTGGTATATTTCAGCTTCTACATAATGCGATCCTATTGGTCATTGGTTTTCTTTTGGTTGGGTTAATAATACAAGATACAGCTGTTGTTAATAAAGGGTGTACTGGAAACTAATCAGAATAAATCAGCGATGTGCAGCGTTCAAACGTTCTCACCCGGCTTTCTGTCGCTTTCCATTGCACCATATTCGAAGTAACAAATTGGTACAAAAATTGGGATTCCATTACTAACGCATCATTGTAAGCCATCATCATTTCATCTGTTCATCATTGTAAGTAAAGCACATATTCTCTTTACTACGACAACGTACCTTCCTTTCAGGTGCCAGGAAAAAATACATACATTCTTGGTAGACCATCAAATTGATATTTCCTAAATATAAATTAAGAGTATTGTATTTTTTCCATGCTCACCTAAGTTAAAATTACTTTACGACTAATAAACTTGCGAAGTGTTCAACTACCGCTGTCGAATGCCTTTTTGAATTCTCGCTGCTACTTTTATGAAAGCGCAGCGTTTCGAGTTCGCACTGTGTTAATTGGAAATGTTCGCGCGGGCGTGCTTTTATATCACGGCGACCATTCGTCGGTGGCGGAAGCTCGGTGGAGGTTCTCGTAATCCGCGCACCGGACACGCCTAACAGCTGTGATCGGTCGATAGATGCCAAGAGCTCGGAGGAGTCGGGGGCGGCCGGGGGCCCGGCGGGGCCGCGCACGCGCACGTTCGCGGTGGGCGACGTGGTGTGGGGCCCGGTGAAGGGCTACGCGTCGTGGCCCGGCAAGCTGCGCGCGCGCCTGGCGGGGGCCCGCTGGGCGGTGCGCTGGTTCGGCGCGTTGGGGCCCGCCGCGCTGCCTCAGGCGCGCCTGCTGACGCTGTCCGAGGGGCTGGACCAGCACCACGCCGCGCGCACCAAGCACCGGAAGTGAGTCCGCCCGACCACACACCCGACTACCGCACTCACGAGCAGGACCGCTAGGGACTAGCATTTCCAAATTATTATTACTTGCTGTTGATCTATAGAAATCCTCGTAGTTGCCCCTTATGATTTACAATGAGAGTTTCGTGGTAGTTTCGCTACTCGCCATCATTTATGTGCGTCTAAAGATTTAATTTTGTTCGACACATTTGTTATATTAACCCAACCTGAGATTTCTGTTTATTTATGTCGCGCGGTGAGGCTGCTAATATCCACAATACGGATCCCTCTCGTGCGTAGATAACTAAATAATTATCGTTTACTACAACAGGAGTAGAAAACTGAACACCTTACTCGAGAACGCGATTCAGGAAGCGATGGCGGAACTCGATAAGAAAAGCGAGAGCTCGGGCGAGCGGGACGACAGCGTGGGGCCGATCGTTGACGAAGATGACGTCATGAACGCGCCGCGTCGCGCTAGGAAGCCCGAGAAGGCGAGGAGTAGAGACAGGCATCACAAAAAAAAACCGGCGAAGATAGCGCCCGCGCCCACTGCGCACGCGCACGCGCCCACTGCGCACGCGCACGCGCCCTCTGCGCTCGCGCACGCGCCCTCTGCGCACGCGCACGCGCCGGCAGACGGCGCCAGGCTGCGCAGCTCACGATGACGGGCGCAACTCGGACTTACACTGTTAGCGCCCTTCTCCTAAATCGCGCGGTCTGAATATAAAATTTTTACTAACAAGCTGAATCAAATTTCTTTTGTTGCCGGTGATATAGAGTGTTAGTATCAAGTTGACTGTTCAGTGCGCCCCTCATTCGATGTAGGAATGTGGTACAGAGTCCGCCTTATTCAGACGTTATGTAGATTTAAATATTATAAAATATAAAGTATATTATAACGCGAGATCTAAAAGTTTGAGACTGGCTACTTCGGATGACGTAACAGAAATCACACAAATAAAATCTCTTAAAAACATCACAACGACAATTAATTTTACAATTTTTAATTTATAGACATTAGTTAGAACAATGCTGTTGAGATTCATTACGTTAAATACTTATGTTTTATTTCCAGCTTGTATATTTAATATACCGTTCAGTGATTATATACCATTCCGTATTACCTATCGTTTAATTGGGATCACTGTATATAAGGTTCGTAAAGTTTGTGTTCGAAACGTGTCATCTTTGGATCAAAATTCCTTCTAGACATTAGATGTTCCTAAAAATATGCAAATGATTATATTTCCATTCTATTGACGAGATACGCAGTGATTTATCACAGTTTGATATTAAATTATAAATGTGCATTGTTTAGGTGTTGCAATCATGATTTAAAATCATTGTTGTTTCACATTATATGTATTAGAGTAAGTGAAGGTCATACTTTAAGTAGGTTTCTCTCGATATTAAAGAAATTATTGAAATTCCACACCTGTCATCGATGTATTGTACAATTTTAGTGAACTGTAAATTGATAAGAAATTATGCTATATATCTTGTAAATTTTATGTGTTTTGTTAGAAAATAATAAGTATAACATGATTTCTAGTCAAAATATTGAGCATATTAAAATGTAGATATTATAGATGAGATAATTGACAATAACACTGGCCTGGCGAGCCGGCGCACCGCGTCGACATTGTTTCGGTTGAATAATGAATAAGTACAGTACATATTAGTTTCGACATTGTGCTACTTGTTTGCGTTAATAATTTTATACTTTTGTTAATACTTTAGAAATAGTAAATGATACAATTATTTAAATGGGAAATACGAAAAGATTTTTGATAATGAAGCAGTCAGATTTTATCTATACATAAATATTGCTATGTTGTGTTGTAGAAAAAATACAGCAGACCTATTTATACATTTTGTAAGCAATTTTAATAAACTAATCTTGAATTATTGTAGGCCTACATAATTATACAAAAATAGTTTTCATGTAATGAATGGCATTGAACGTTTGTGTTTCACCGATAGTAGTCCATCACAGCGACATTCATTTGTTAGCACACGTTTAGAAATTAATCTCATCTCATTTTTTTTCTGTTTTATTTACATAAATTTAAGATATGTCTAAGTGTCGCTTAATTGATAAACAATTTGATTTGTGGTACAAGGGAGATTATTTTAAATCATTTCTAAAATGCTTTTTAATCACAATAATTTTTAGATAAGAAAAGTTAAAAAAAATCTAGGTAATGTTAACTAATAGGTCATGCCATGAGTACATTTTGATAGGTAATTTGTTATCAAAAGTCATTGTTAGATTTATCAATGTGCAAAATTACTTTATGTGATCTTTGGGTGTCCGATGAATATATCAAGAATTATCATAGCTTACTGTTTTATATACCTATCGTATTTTATCGTAATTTAGGGATTCCACTTAAATTTTTCCTAACTAATAAATGTGACTCCAAATATCGACATAGTATTTAAATGTTAAATGGATATTGTTTATTATATTATAGTCTGATAGCACTTCCCTGTGAGATGGTATTATGTACATAATCTTAATGTAGTTATGTATAGTATTTTATTTCAATGAAATTAATGTTTTATAGACTAATATACAATATAAGATTATTTATTTGTTTTGCTGTGTACATATTTTTTTCAATAAAATGTACCTGTTTTATTTAAATGTTTACTTTAATTTCTTGCCATCCATCAGCTTGCCTTGATACAGTGTGTTAAGTTAAACGTGGGGCATATTGAAGGAAAGTCCTTCAGTATTCGATTCACGTCCTAAATACCTAAAAAATCTTATTTTTTTGACAATTATTATCAAAAAAAAAAATCACGGACACTGAGACTGAGTGCGCAAGAAACAGAGCTTGCAAACGATATGTGCATCACATTCCCGCCCATTTTCTTTGTGTTGTCGCCGATGCGCCGATGCCAGGACACACTCCCGCGCACCATGACCTGACCAATGTATGTGAATTCGCAGTTATTTCCGCATGTCTAATGCGCTTCCGCTTATCGCAATACCAACCCCGCTGTCTTGAATTACACGGGCTACCGTAGCGCATCCCTTGAATAGTGTGTGTGTGTGTGGTGGATGAAATGCTGGATGATGTGTTCATGATGGAGTTCACGCAGCGTGAGTTCCAAAGAGTATAATAACTATGGTGAGTGCCTCATGCATAAGCAATAGTCAATTAATCAAGTTAATCTTTGTCAATAGGTGTGATTCCATAGTATGCAAATTCAACTTTGTCTTAAATGATAGCGGTTCACATTGTACCCTACATTTAAAAAAAAAAAAAAAACAGTAGTTGGACCCAAATACGACTGCTGAGCATGGGGTCCTAGGTTCGATTCCCAGGTCCAGCACCATCAGGTAGGTACTGTTATTAGGATCTGCTGCCAGAGAATGGATTCGTGGACGATATTGGTGACCATCACGTAATTAAATCGCTGAGGGTGTTGTCACTATCTTGTTCAACAAGCGCACCTCCCCTGTTTCGCACGGTTTTTACAACTTGACATGTGTAAGTTTTATTGTCTATGTATTATAAACATAAACTATTCGGAATAAATCCTCTAAATGATGGTTAAAACTGCATGAAAATCCGTTGCGTAATCCGTTGCGAAAATCGACTTTAATTTATATATACAGAGGCGGATTAAATATCGAGAGCGCCTTACGCAAGCACCTCATTGGCGCCCCTCTAACGGCCATATATTACAAATTTTAACTAGTACTTACACATATAATAATTAGCTGCACCACACTCTTTCATCCGCGTGATGCCCCATCCCGTGGAAATTCCGGGATAAAATGTGTAAATCTGGGTCTCCAGCTATCTACATACCAAGTTTCATCACAATCGGTTCAGTAGTTTTTGCACGAAGAAGTAACACACATATTTTGGCAGTTATAATTTTAGTAGGGTAAGTACACGTGTCCTGGCCTATACCTATAATTACGTATTATAGGCCAGGATCAGGACACGTGAACTTACCTTTAGGCGTGAATTAAATGAAATCTAGCAACGTCCGATGTTCGCGATCGACGCGATGAACGTGGAAAATAAAATTTAAAATAAATCAGTGGAATTTCACTGATTCAACCAGTGCAGTGACTAGAAAGTTCACTGGTAAACGAGTGAAATTTTCAGTTGTTCACTGGATAATCCAGTGAATTTTGCATCCACTGATTCAATCAGATAATTCTAAATACTTAGTTTACAAGTAAAGATTGTCCGACGTAAGTAAATTCATCTTGACAAAAATACTAAATTACAATATAAAAAATAAAAAAACATAACTGTCGAAATGTGGGTGTGCTATAGGTACACCTCTGCTCAACTCTTCGGGGAATACAGGCGTGATGTTATGTTTATGTTATGCAATATTAAAATGTTATTTTTTTAATAGTAATAACTTTTCCAAAAATCGATTTATCAGGATATTTTTATTTTGTAAATTTTTGATTGTAAATGTACTATTCTGAAAATAAATCAGATATCAAATTCTGACGAATAATTAAGAAATTTAAAAAAAAAAAACTTCATTTCTGTCACGTCCACCGCTCATTTATTTGTTTCTTTTCTTTTTCTTTTAAGTAACTTAGATGTGTTTTGTGGTAGACACAGCCAGATTTTATCTATTCACCGAAAACTGCTTAGTTGAAGTTGTCGGAAATTAGTATTCAAAAGCGTGTTGTATTTATTTTATTCTAAACAATAAAAAATATTCAAAACAATAAATTTGAAGAATTTTTAACTTTTAAGTAAACTAGATACATTTAAAAAAATACAATTGAAAAAAGAAATAGTATTTCTAAAGTAACCAGCCTTTTTTCAGTTTTTTTTAATATATTAAATTTAAAAATTATAAACAGAAAAGAACTCAGTTCACTTTATACTATTGCGCGGCATTAACAATAACTCTATTGAAACATGTAAGAAATTAAAAATGGTAAACTTGAAAAAAATTATGAAAATTGAAGAATTTTAAAGAACTTGATATATTTTTTTCCTGAAACAGTACTTACATTAAAAACAAAAAAAAAAACACCCAAAAATAGAAAATTCTGATAAGTTAATTTTTAAAAAGGTGTGATTATTAAAAAAAAAGATTTTATAAGTTATTTTTAGGATTTTTGGGTGACTTTCACTGGTTAAATCAGTGAACTTTCACTGGACAACCAGAGAGATCCACTGGAAAATGAGTGAAATTCCATTAATTCATTTTAAGAGAGTACATCTGTATTGAAATAACTAATCTTTTATAAGTTAATTTTCTAGGTCTAAAATCTGACGTGCACGCGCCCCCTTATAACCTCGCGCCCATAGGCACGTGCCTAGTTTGCCTTAGAGATAATCTGCCTCTGATAATATACAAACATGAACTCACGCCTTCTTGCAATGGGGGTAGGCAGAAACTACAGTAAGCCACCTGCTACGATCCTTACATACTCCTTGTGCCTCGTTTACGTTCATATAGGACATACATCTGGTCATACACGCATGCCGCGCGCCGGTTGCAAGTACTACGCACCTGACCTTTTTGAAGAACATCACCAATAAGGTCACTATAATATGTTCCCTCCAGGCGTTTCCACTCACATCTGCCTTGTAAATACCTTTTTCACTTCAGTAGCTCATACATGTAGGTTTTGCTGCCTGAAATCAGTGAGCAAAATGCGATTTTGCTCACTGAGTGAGACCAAGTCACTTTTTTTTCTTTGTTTTTTCAGAAAGCTGCGAATATCGTAGTCAGCCTTGGGTTAATCATACAATTCGAAACATTCACACTCTATCTCTTTCCCGCCATTAGAAAGAGAGAGAGAGACAAAGACCAGCCCTTTCGAAGTTCCGATTTTGAATTTGACCTCAAAGACAAACACGTTCGGAATTTCGTACTAACTAAAGTTTTGTAAAAAGATAATTATGTCTTTTAATGTAATTTATTGGATTTTTAACGTATTGTTGTATTTAAACGAAAATAAGTATTTACTGCAAATAAAACTGATCTTATTTCTAGTTTCAATAATGTTACGTAATATATTTTGAATAATAAAATATCATGGGTGCTATTTCCGAACACGCCTTAATTTAAATAAAAGAGCGGGAATAAAATTTCGTGGCTGGCGTAAATTTTTGATTAAGTTAAAAAATATTAAAATAATTGTAAAATATGAGTGAAACTAGCGACGAGAACCGTATTTTAACAACGGAAGAGTTAAAACAACAAGTTATTAATGCAGAATTAAGTTTCCTACCTGAGAAGTCTCGCGAGAAACATCTGAAAGCATACCATGTCTTCAATGAATGGACACTTACAAAGGGCGCAAGCAGTTTTTCGGTGTTGCTATCTTATTTTTTAGATTTATCACAGACGAGGCGATCATCTATAATGTGGAGTATTTACTCAATGTTGAAAGCTACTTTAAAAACAAAACATAACGTGCATATTGAAACATACGCAAAACTCGTATCTTTTCTAAATAGAATGTCAGTTGGGCACAAGCCTAAAAAGTCCAAAATTTTCACGGCCCTTAACATACAAAAATTTCTTAATGAAGCTCCAGACTGCAATTTTCTTGCCGCTAAAGTGGTACCTATGAATCTATGTTGTTAGTTATTAAAATTTATGTGTAGACTGTTATGTATAAAGGCAATGATGTTATATAGGACTAGATCAGCAGTGGTTACGTTTTTCAGATTTTTTTAGTACGACGTTGCTCCTCTAGTATTATATAACCTCATTGTATAAAGGTACTTACTGCCTACTACTAATTTTTGGAGGCGCAATGAATCCTAGTCTGGCTTAGCAATACTGTTAAAATATTTATTACGATATGTAAAAGATGCTGTAAAGTTAAATTATGCATATTAATTATGTAATATTTTCATTACAGGTTGTAGGTACTGATCATAGGAATTAGGGAGCGTGTCGCAATAACGAGCTATTACAGCTAACAGTTAATAATATCGAAAAGCATGCAGATAAATTACTGTTAGTAAAATTGAAAAATACGAAGACAAACCTTGACAGGTCTTTTGTCGTACGCGAAGAATATGTAGGTAACTAGTGTAGAAAAATACCAAAATTTACGTCCTGCCAATATAAAAACCGACCGATTTTTCATACAATACCATAATAATAAATGCTCAAGACAGCCTATGGGAGTAAATAAAATAGGTGCTATACCGTGAGAAATTGCCACTTTCTTAAAACTGGAAGAGCCTCAGCTATACACGTGTCACTGCTTTCGGAGAACTTCGGCAACGCTCTTGGCTGATTCCGGAGCCGACCTCACCACTTTAAAACGTCACGGCGGGTGGAAGTCCAATACGGTTGCAGAAGGCTATATTGAAGATTCAATAGAAAATAAGTCGAAAATCTGTAAACGTATAGTGGAAACAATAAGTCTGAATTCAACCTCGGATCCTTGGTCTCACCCACGCCCATCCACTTCCAACGACGCACTGTGTACTTATACAGAAAGCCGATCAGAGTCTCCAACGTTCACCGTTGTTCCTTCTCAATCCGCCACCGAAACAGAAACCTTAACCCCAGATAATCAAACTCAACTCAATGCAACTATAACGTTTCCAAATAAATCTGTTACTTTTAATTTGCAGAATTGCAGTAATTTTACTTTTAACTTTTAAAATGTTCCATTTTATTGAATTGGTACCTCTACCTACCATGTTAATTATTTTGATTCACAATAAATAGTTATTTCAATCTATTCCTGTTTATTATTTTATCTCCTAAAGTGTTCTCGCTGCTGAAGTGAAAAGTTATGTGTGTTACACGAGAGTTTTTTGCATCTCGTGCCTTGAATCCCTCGCCACACTCAGGATTCAAAATCAGCACTCGCAGCAAAAAACGACTTTGCTCTCTTGTTGCACAAATAACTATTGTTAGTCGCCTCTCATTCATCCCTTCAACATTACCAAACCATCTTAAAGCATATTCTGTTCAATATTTGTCACTACATCTTCTTTTAAACCGCACCGTTGCTTTATCACATCAATCCTCAGCCTATCATTCAGAGTCACACCAGACATGCCTCGCAAGGAACGCATTTCCACAGCATTTATTCTACTTTCATGCTTCTTTTGCCACACCTAACACTCACTTCCATACATTAGCGTACGCACCAGCAGACCATTGTGAACAGGCAGTCGTACATTTTTGGACATCAACTGGTCGGGTTGCATGTGTAGCACCATTTACTTTATTTCCCGCATTTACTCTCCTTTCCACATCTATCAATCTTTCCATCCCTTGTAAACAGACTCCCCAAATATACGAACTCACTTAAGTACCTACTTGCTCCACACTCTTATCATTTATGTTTACATCACATACCGATACATCCTACATTCAATTTATGGCGTTTACCAAAAAAACAAGAATTTTGGATTACGCCACTACTAATTCTAAAGGTGCGATATGTTATGTACCTACATATTACGTAGGTACCTATATATAAATAACGTAACGTAACGTATACATAAATAATGACGATGAGAGTCATGCATGAGTTTGTTTGCAAATTGCAAGTCTCATCAGATAGATGATGACTACCACCTGCATGATACGTGAGTAGTTTTATTTATGATTTGATACCCACCCGAGCACCAACCTAAGGAGCGGTTTTAAATCATTGAACAACATAAAGCTATAGGTACTTATACATATACATATAATAATAATAATATAAACGTTTATTTTCTCTACACAAGTTATGTACTTACAGCTAATATTCCATCCTCTCCATCCCATTCATTCTATCCATCCTTTCCTATCTTATGGTCTCTCCGGAGCTACTGGAATGGTTTTCCTCTTATCTTCAGAGACGTCAGCAGTCTGTTTAAGCCGGAGACTCTTCGTCGAATTGGCATGATCATGCAGCTGGCGTCCCTCAAGGCGGTATATTATCTCCTCTTTTATACTCCATTTTTATTAATCTCATTACCACCGAGCTTCGGACTGCGTATCATCTTTATGCTGACGATTTGCAGCTTTACTGCCTGGCAAATGTTGACAACGTATCCGATGCGATTGAGGAGCTAAACCGGGATTTAGATGTCGTTAAAAATTGGTCTGATCGATTTGGCGTTGCGGTTAATCCCACCAAGTATCAGGCTATCATAGTAGGGAGCTTCTACAGTATGAGGAAGCTCAATGGCTTAACTGTGCCGCCTGTAATCTTCGACAACTCAGTCATCCCATTTAGCTATGATGTTAAGAATCTTGGTCTGCATGTCGACACTTGTCTTGACTGGCGAAAGCAGGTCACGACTGTAAGTCAAAAAGTCACCGGAACGTTGCGGTCGCTCTATCGATTGAAAAACCCTTCTCCCGTCACACATAAAGGCAATGCTTGTACAGTCTCTAATATTTCCCATAATCGACTATGGTGATGTGTGTTACTATGACCTGAATGCAGATCTCCTCAATAAACTTGACCGCCTTCTCAATAATTGCATTCGATTTGTTTTCAATTTTCGTAAGTATGACCATGTGTCAGCGCACAGACTGCTTTTAAAATGGTTACCCATTCGTCAGCGCAGAGAGTTGAGGGCACTGTCCACGTTGTTCTCTATTCTCGACAAACCCACTTCTCCTTCTTACCTGACTTCTCAAATTCAATATTTATGCTCTGCCCATAGTAAAAATCTTCGTTCCACCAACAATCGTCTTCTACGATGTCCTTCTCACCGTTCTGGCTTCATTCGTTCTTCTTTCTTTGTCCAGGCTGTTTTTCTTTGGAATGCGCTCCCTCTGAACATCAAGATGGCAACCAGTCGGTCACGGTCACGGTCACGTGCCTTCACTTTAAAAGATAGTGAAGGCACGTGAGCATATCCGTCAGAAGTTGGCTGAAACATGTCAGCGTTGATTTGCTGGATTCGTTTTCTCCTCTACCGATCGTTATTTCTCCGGACAAAGTTTATTTTGTTTATATGTATGTATGTATTAGTATTTATGTATTAATATTTATTCTTGTATTATAGAGTTATTTCCATGCTATCTATCCCGTTTATTGCACCTGCCATGTTTAGTCTCTCCATCACCCTAAGGTTGACTGGTAGAAAATGCCTCAGGCATTAAGTCCGCCTTTGTACAGTATTTTTTTTACTTGTGCATAAAGTTTTAATAAATAAATAAATAAATAGATAATATTCAAAAATAGTACACGAACAAGGAGCTAACCTTGTGAGAGACTGGTCCCTGAAGTAGGTTTATATAAAAACCTGTATTACAGGTCACCAGGGCCCTCCCGCGGCTAGATGCCTGTGATTTGGACCATCATAGCAATGCAGTAATACTTAACTAAGGTTGGATTAAGAAACAAACAACAAAAAAAAATTGAAATAAAAATGTAAAAAAAAAAAGTGGAAATACCAGACTGTGTTAGCGTCTAAAGAAAGTGTATAAGAGAGTGTGAGAGTGAATGTGAAAGGTTGCTTGAGTGAGTGTGGTGCGAGTATGGTTGATGGTATGTAGAAGTAAGAAAGGGGATGAGAAGTAGGTAGAGGCAGTCTATCTGAGAGGGATCAACAAATTCTCAGTTCCCTGATAGTCAAGAGTTTTGAAATAAGTAGTGACTGAAATTTTACATTTGTGTTTAGTTTGAGGATGTTATTTAGCTTATTGTACAGGTAGGGTCCGAGAAAGAAGAAGAAATTACGCGAGTGTGCAGAACTGGAAGGTTGTGTTTGGCACACTCTGCTTTTTCGGCGCTTATCCCTATACAGATTCGGATATTATTGTAACAAGGAGTGTTCTTTAAGCACCGTATGCAATACGAAGGTTTTCCTAACAGTGAGTACATCCCAGTTTTTAAATAGGTCTACAGTTGGGAATAGATAGGGAAGACCGGCCCCAATTTTGAGAATGGCATGCTGTGACTTTTCAACTTCAATAAGGTGGATCTTGCCGGCACCTCCCCGGGATGTTATGCAGTACTCTATTAAGGATTGGCATAAAGCATGATAAACCATTTTAATAACCCACAGTCCACTGCGTGTCTAAGGGTTTTGAAGATGTAGATTAGTTTACAGAGTCGAGTTACAAGGACTTTTATATGCGGTTTGAAGGTCATGAGTTGGTCTATAATGATACCAAGGTATTTTATATGATCGATTCTTTGGACAACGGGACAGGAGCACAAGGAGGTGATAACAGAAACACAGCATGACAGTAAATACTAAGATACGATTGAGGAAGTTGATTTGATCTATGGGCAAAAGTGACATATTTAGATTTGTTAACGTTAAGCGTCAGAATATTCGAACGGAGCCATTCGCAGACTTGGTTAAAACCCTTTTGAGCAGTGCCAAAAACCTCCTCCCAGCTCTGTCCACTGAAAAAGAGGGCAGTATCATCAGCAAAGGGAAAAATTTTGCCCTTGAGGAGCTGGAGTTGGTAGAGGCTGTTGATATACACCAAGAACAACGTTGGGCCGAGTATACTGCCCTGTGAAACACCAAACTCGATACATGCCTCATCGCTTAGCCTATTTCCAATCCGAACTCTTTGTTTTCTGCCACCACCACCGCTGACCACTACCACTTATACTAAAATATTTTGGTAAACCTGGATACCTATTACATTACGTTCCCGTACAAAAAATAAAGATAACCCCCGATATAAACAAAAACCTCTAAAAAGTAAAAAAATAAAATGTGTTGGCCCATAAGTTGTAGATAATATTTTGTTAACAGCATCGTCGCGTCGCACTGTGGATCGAATATCGCCTCTAGAAGACAGAGCTGCTAAGTTTTAAGTGTCGTTTTTTGTGCTTGAAATGGTTTCTGTAATAACACTTGCCCGCCATCTAGCATTCTAATTTCTAAACTATGCAATAGTTTAGTAATTAGAACGTTAGAGGCGCTTTATTTCGATGTCAAAACTCACGCACACTCTATGCAAGGGTCAAATTTTGCATGATTTTCAAGATCATTTTTCTCAGTAAATCATGTAAGCTATTTCCTAAAAAGATCGATCGCACCACATTTCGTTGTGGAAAAGTGATAAAATGATTCGTTATAAACAAAGAGTGTCTATGTTTAGCGTGTTACCCCTAAGAACAATGTATGGACGGCCCATCGGATGATTCCACTTAAGGGGGATGCGCCAAGGTAGCCCGCGAAATTCTAATTTTCTTATGTTTTTTCAATTTGCAGTTCTGTATCAGGTTGTGTGGTGATCTAAATATGATTCGCGACCGTATCAAATATGGCTTTACAGAATTATAATCATTAGAATCAGCAATACAACTCCATAAGTTAGAATTGCCCTCAATTGTCATGATTTCATGAATTAGTCATTCAATAGGGTAATATGAACTTACAGAGATGTATTGCTGATTCTAATGATTATAATTCTGTAAAGCCATATTTGTTACTTCGCGAATCATATTTTAATCGAAATACAACCAGACAGTGACCAGCAAATTGCAAAAATCGTAACAAAATTTGAATTTCGCGGGCTACCCTGAAGGTTCTGCCTTAAGTATTACTATGGTCAAATCACAAGAAGTAATTTGTCTTAAAAACTGAGGACATATATTTATTTTACGAAAAATTTGTATGAAACTTGTATGAAAATTCCAATGATCTCTGAAACGGCAAGGAAAACCGTAATATCCTTACAGATGGTTATAGAACTAATTATTTATGATTTTTTGACATACTCCATATAACGGCTACTGTTGCAGATTTTTTATAAAAAATCATCCATACCTATATTTATATTTATTTTTACATATTTAACTATTCCTTTTAGTTTCTAAAGTTAAGAAACAGATTTTTAACAACACGTAATATGACATAGTATCATGCCTGTATCCTCGAAGGAGTAGGCAGTACACCTAAACTTCGCCAGCTATGATTGAGCCAAATATTTATCAAGAAAATTGTTTAACACTAAGATATGTCTTAAAAAGTACTTAGTTTAACTGTGTGCAAAGTTTGGTAATGACATCAAATGACTTGTTTTAAGACATATTTGTGTAGACATTGTGTATTTACTTTTTAAAGATTTTTGTTTGTGTCAGGGGTTTTTACATGTCTAATTTAACTTTTATTTCCTGCTTTTTATACTTATATATAATATATATACTAATAGTAGACACACTACGATCGACACGTGCCTCGCTTAAATCTGCGGAGCTGTAGATACGTATGTTTCCCGCACTAATTTATCCTCATTCCTCTTTGTTACTCTATCATCAGACCCTGATCACCATCTATCTATAACCGATTTATTGAGACTATTCCAATGAGCCCAAACACGATACTTATGCCGTATGTTGGAGAAGGAGTTGGGTATCCTGGAAATTCCAGGTGATGCTGCAGCATCAGTTCAAGGTTATTATGTGCTTCTAATATCATTGAAGTAATAGAATACCTAATTACGACTCGATCAGCTCTGTGGAAGATGCTCACATCCCTTCATCAATTAGAAAAGAGCGGATAATCTTCAAACGCCGGAACATTTTTTCTTGAAATGATTCAAGAAAATATTTTTAGGCGTTAGCTATGAAGCTAAGAATACTCTCGATTAATTCACCTTTCGAACAAAATAAAAAAATATCGGTTAAGCCGTTTGGGAGCTACGACGGCGCAGACAGACACAGATACACACGTTCAACTTACTCGTATAGGTAACTCTTTTTCCGTCGGGGGTTAAAAATAGCATACATACCAGATTGCACGCAGGACATAATATATTAGCACTGTAACAGTAGGATCAACGCAACACGCAAGTATGCATACCCACATAATTTTCAGAAAGGATAATCCCATTTATTACCGCTATTTATTATTGTGAACGTGCATCTATGCGAAACGTTGCGAGTTCGCGCGTTGTACTTACATATGGCACTTGATAGTAGGTATATGATATTACGAGTATTATACGTTAGGTTTAGTACGAAGAAACAAAATCTAACTGTGGCGGGAATGGCACAAAAGTTGAAGAGTGGCCTGTCAAAGCGAGAAGTGAGTTCGATTCACACCTAGCACAAGCATAATTAAGATGTAATTAATACGCCCTGCTAGTAAGAGGGATTAGTAGACTTACGTAGGTAACTACTTAGTAGTGGCTAACGGGTAATCTAAATAACTGAATAACCTGATATTATTTGAAAAAGAAATCAATACATTTTAAAAGGCTCAATACCTAGACGCTTCTATGATCGAAGCCGAACATATAACACAGGAAAAAAACAAGCTTTTAATTAACTAAAAGGCACTAAAGAAAACTTTCGTTAACATAGAACTTTAATATTGTCTTAGAAGCTTGCGGCTTATCTTCTAGTGTAAGAAGGACGTTCACGCCTGAACCTTTTAAGAAAATATTAAAGGTCTATGTTAACGTAAGTTTTATTTAGTACTTTTTAGTTCATTAAAAGCTTGTTTTTAAAAAGGTTTTTACTTACATTTTATTTTGTACTTCTTAGCTTTAGAATTTCCATAAATATCCGTTCTATCACCTTCTCTTGAAAGGTACTTTTAAAGACAAATCCAACGAACCCAAACACACCTTTACACAAGTCATGGTATGAAGGCATCCGAGTTGCACTGTCCAAGTCATGCCATACTTTAGAACGGGCTATCATAATTTAATGAGTACTCTTACAAAATTTCGTGTCTGTTCTGATGACCGCTGTGGAGATCTCTCGTATGGAGCCAATCCTGGCTGCAGCAGCCAGATTATGGTAAACGTTATAACATGCTATCATAATTGTATGCGTATATATGAAATTTTGTGTTTCTGCTGTTGGCCGTTGAGGAGTTCCCTCGACTGGAGCCAATCCTGAGTGCAGCAACCAGGTCATGGTGTAATTTAGAAGGAACTGCTATAATTAGTGTAGTGATTAGTGTGATTAGTGTAGTAATGGGTTTGGGTAAAGTTGGCATCGTTTTGAAGTTGAGCGGCCACTAACGAAACTTGGATATTATGAAATAACAGAATAAAGCGATCATAACTTATTATGGATACATTTATCTAAACCCTATCGGAACGGAGATATTTGGCTTTGTATTGCTCATTATAATCGAAGAAGTTACTACACTAGTTAGTAGTTAGTTAGGTACTGCACTTTTTTGGGTTTCTGCCGTATTTGTTTAAGAATTTCAAATAAAATAAATCAAATAGGTAGAGCTCTCGCCACTGCGGCTTCCAAACTGCACACGGGTGAGTCATATCAGAGATGATCTCAGATTTTCAATATGTCAAGAAAGACTTCAGAAAAAACTATGAGTCTCCTATGAGATGACTTAATAAGGGAGTTTGTTCCACAACACCTTGGCTATAATCATTTGATTCGTGAAGATATTATATCGAGATGTTTAACAATCCCATGGACATTATTGGGCAATCCTGATGTTTCTTTGACTGAAAGGAAAGCCATTGTCATACTAGATGGCACGTAAATTTATTTGCAAAAAAGTAGTAATTATTACTTTCAGAGAAAGTCTTACACAAGTAGCAGTAGTTTATTAAAGCCTTTTTTACTGGTTTGTCCATATCATAGACATATGGTTTATATGAAGCGACTAAATCAGATGCGAAGATTCTCTCAGAGATTTTTAAGAATCCATGTGATCTCTTTCATTGGTTCTTTCATGAGAACGATGTAATAATACCTATTAGACAGAGGATTCAGAGACTGCATCAAAGATGTGGAGTCATGTGGATACCGTGCATATATGCCCTAATCTAAAGGTGACAATGAATACTAGCTTACTACTCAACAAGCCAACGATTCAAGAAAAGTAACCATGTGCCGTTGGGTGGTCGAAACCATTAAAGGCAGATAAAAAAATCAGTTCCGTCAGGTCAGCCTCAATCTTAGAATTTTAATGTAGCTGCAAGTCATCTCTTTGAAGAAATAAGAATAGCTGCAGCATTATTAAATGCTTTTGGGGTACCACTGACTTATCATAGGCTAACAGAGAAAATAATAAATAGTATACCTCACCATAGTCCTCGGAATCACCAAGGCGAGTATGTCATTGCGAATAATCTGAATAAAAGAAGGGCTGTTTTTGAATATATGAATGCTGAAGTTCCTGGGCTGGATTACTTTCCTATTTTAAGTGCCGAGGTTTTAATTCTCTATGCACTTGAATGGAATGTATCAAGTACAATAAGCTCGTAGCTACTACGGAGAACATGTAAAAAGTGACGGCTCATAATATGTGATTGAAGTATGCAGAGAACCCAATATTAATGATTTTTCGGCGGAAACTTTAAACTGGATTAATCCGTGGCTTCTTAGAGGCAGGATCCAATCCAGACATTAATTTTATTTCCATTTATTTTACATTCATCTAGACGGATATATTACTTGTATATTCTCATAGAAAGAGCTAAACAAGTGCTGGATGCAATATTGGACCACTATCGCTCATGTATTATTGGGAAACGGATCTTAGGCTGCTGTTCGCATGTAATGTCCATTATATGGTACAGTCAGCATCAAAAGTCCATGATCACATTCAGATTTTCAAAATCACTGTACACTACATCACCCATAAATCGCTCAACAAGATAGGGCGCCAGTATTGAATGAACATCATTAAAGTTCAAAATTAACTGAACACTACTCGTCAAACGTCACTGAACACCATTTTGTCAAAAATTTCTGATTGTTATAATATTCGAAAACACCATAACATTCAGTTTTACAAAAGTCACTGAACAATATAAAATGCTTGTTTTGGTTATCTAGTGTAATCACGGCAACGTTCAGAAATAACTTAACATCATAAATAACAAAAGTTACTGAACAATATAAAATGCTTGTTTTGGTTATCTAGTGTAATCACGGCAACGTTCAGAAATAACTTAACATCATAAATAACAAAAGTTACTGAACAATATAAAATGCTTGTTTTGGTTATCTAGTGTAATCACGGCAACGTTCAGATATAACTTAACATTATAAATAACAAAAGTCACTGAACAATATGAAATGCTTGTTTTGGTTATCTAGTGTAATCACGGCAACGTTCAGAAATAACTTAACATCATAAATAACAAAAGTTACTGAACAATATAAAATGCTTGTTTTGGTTATCTAGTGTAATCACGGCAACGTTCAGAAATAACTTAACATCATAAATAACAAAAGTTACTGAACAATGTAAAATGCTTGTTTTGGTTATCTAGTGTAATCACGGCAACGTTCAGAAATAACTTAACATCATAAATAACAAAAGTTACTGAACAATATAAAATGCTTGTTTTGGTTATCTAGTGTAATCACGGCAACGTTCAGAAATAACTTAACATCATAAATAACAAAAGTTACTGAACAATATAAAATGCTTGTTTTGGTTATCTAGTGTAATCACGGCAACGTTCAGATATAACTTAACATTATAAATAACAAAAGTCACTGAACAATATAAAATGCTTGTTTTGGTTATCTAGTGTAATCACGGCAACGTTCAGAAATAACTTAACATCATAAATAACAAAAGTTACTGAACAATATAAAATGCTTGTTTTGGTTATCTAGTGTAATCACGGCAACGTTCAGAAATAACTTAACATCATAAATAACAAAAGTCACTGAACAATATAAAATGCTTGTTTTGGTTATCTAGTGTAATCACGGCAACGTTCAGATATAACTTAACATTATAAATAACAAAAGTCACTGAACAATATAAAATGCTTGTTTTGGTTATCTAGTGTAATCACGGCAACGTTCAGAAATAACTTAACATCATAAATAACAAAAGTTACTGAACAATATAAAATGCTTGTTTTAGTTATCTAGTGCAATCACGGCAACTTCCAAAAATAACTTAACATCATAAATAACAAAAGTTACTGAACATTATTGTTTTAATTCAATTAATTATTGAAGTAAAATCATTCATTCATTCATTTGTTCATTATTGAAGTGTTCATTATTGAATTATTCAATTCATTATTGAAGTTACTGAATATTATTGTTTTAATTTAATTCTTTGGGAAACATATGTAGTTGTGGGTATTTGAAAAACTGTTTACCCTTGAATGTAAAAAGAATATTTCTACTTAATTAACACTTTGTATCGGATATAGACCATTACGGTTGCAATTATTTATCATCTATAAATATTGTATTAGTTATCATATGCGCTTTAGTGACAAATAAACATTATAATGCCATTTAATGTTCATATTACTGCACATGAACGTGACAGAATAGTGATATTGCAAGAAGAAGGGCTTTCTATTGCCGAAATAGCTAGAGAAATGGGAGTTGCTGTAAGTTATTTAATTTTATATATTTTGAGATTATGCAGGATGTAACAATGAGAAGATATTTTTAATATACTATGAATAATATGAGATTATCACATACATCCAAATTGTTGTTTTCCAAATTTTATCCAAATGTATTCAGTAGTTTTATCGTGATGAATAACAAATATATAAACTTTGACACTTATTACATTAGTAAGAAAGGATTAATACCAAGACTTATAACAAACACACGTATTCGTCACACGAATGTTTGTCCTAAGTGGGAATCCAACAGGGTAGAATCTTCTAAGAATAATCTAGAATATTATATATATTATAATATAGAATATTATATATATATTATAGAATATTCTAAGTAGTTTAAGCCTAATCATAATTGTAATTGATAAAAAATTAAACCTTGTTTTTGTTTATAAAACATTGATTTGATTATGAAAGTTTAAATTTGTTGATATTTTATAAAAACAAATAATAATTATTAACTGTGTTGATTTATCGAACCATTTAATTTAATATTGTTGATAATAGATAAAAGGGTGGTGATTTACATGTGCATGTGTCTACTTAATTTATATACCAAACATATATACCTACCGAAAAAAAATACACACATATTAAACCCAAAAAACAATTCATTGTGTTCTGGGACTTTAAAGATAAACCATGGTATGCAATTTTTGATAAAAAATTGTTCAGAGACTTTAGAGACGAAGAATGTTATGTTTTTTATACTACAGGGTGTCTGGCGGCAGATTTATATTTTAAAAATCGAATATTTCAAAAAGTTATAAACGGTGCGGGGGGGAGGGTGGTGTCATTAGAACCACTGATCGTGCGGATTTCTCAGTCACGATGTCGCAGTGGTCGGGTGAGCATCGCGCATTCGCTATCGAAGCGTTTTTCAAGAGCCACGATTCTTACGTACTCGCTCGTCGGCAGTTTTGTTCACATTTCAATATTCGACGGATAAGCGATGGACCGAGTGTGAATTTAATTCGTTCGTGGGTGGAGAGGTTCCGCGCAACTGCTTCGGCTATGAACACACCACGGCCAGGGCCTAGTCGATCGTCAAGGACCCCGGAAAACATCGCACTGGTGGAACGGAGTTTACGTGAAAATGCACGACTTTCAATACGGAAAAGGGCAGCTTCACTGGGACTTCCAAGAGCGATTGTTCATGAAATTTTAAAAAAGGACATGAAGTTCCATCCTTTTAAAATTCAAATCATTCAAGAATTAAAAGAAAATGACTTTGTGTCACGCAATTTTTTTTGTGAAACCATGTTGGAGCGTTTTCGCACTGCGAATTCAATTTTTTGGAGTGACGAGGCTCATTTCCATCTAAACGGACACGTTAACAAGCAAAACTGTCGTTACTGGGCTCCAAGAACTCGCAATCCTCGATTGAAACACCAAAAACCATTACATTGCCCAAGGGTAACTGTTTGGTGCGCTTTATCCGCGAGTGGGATAATTGGGCCATTTTTTTTTGAAAATGCACGGGGCCACGCGACTAATGTCAGTGGTGAGAATTATCGACACATGATTTCGAATTTCTTTTTGCCGAGCCTGCGAGCTCATCCATCGTTCTCATCACACACGTGGTTTCAACAGGATGGTGCGACTGCACACACGGCCAGAGCTACAATGGATTTGTTGCGCGAAAATTTCCCTGAAAAACTGATTAGTCGCTTTGGGGACATCCCGTGGCCACCAAGGTCCCCCGACCTAACCCCAATGGATTTTTTTTTGTGGGGCTACCTCAAAGCGCGAGTCTACACCAACAATCCGCGAACTGTTGTGGACTTAAAAGAAAATATTCGGCGAGAAATCGGCGCAATTGAACCGAGTTTACTGCAGCGTGTGGCGCGGAATACGAGGCTCCGTTTTGAACAGTGTGTGCAACAAGATGGAAGACATTTGGATGACATCATATTTAAAAAATAAAATCCGCATTATGACTCTGTATTTTAACACTTTTATTAAAACTATACGTATAAAGGTATTTATTTTATTTTATTTTGAAAACCTAAATCTGCCACCAGACACCCTGTATAACTTTATTTAGCGACTTTTGAAAAGTGATGGTCACCTACTTATGCCCTTTTATGATAATCATTCATTTCTGGCGCTTGTCATGTTGAGCGATTTAGGTATAATATGGTGTACAGCGATTATGAAAATCTAAATGTGGTCTTCAACTTTTGATGCTGACTGTACATGGGATGGGGCAGGTATCAAAATAATGTGACTCCACCAACACATTTTTTAGATACGATTATTCGACATGACATCGAGAACGAAATTGACGAAGACAGTTAAAAAAATGTGTTTTTACTTAGCATGTAATAAAATGCAATAAAGTATATTAATGTGTTTTATTATTTACCAAGACCCAATACTAACGTCACATTGACAGTCGGTCGTAAAAAAGAAAAGCCGATCTCTAATATCAACCTTCTAAAAAACATAACTAAGATCGCAGGACAGTAATTGAAGTATTTATATTGACGACATTTTAAAAATCTTCAAATTCAAATATCTCAGCTTCAGCAGCTATGGTATCACTTACGACAAAAATAATTGAACATATTTGTGTATTTAACACAGCACAACATAGTAAGATAAAAATTATAGGCGGCCGCTGAAAAAAAAAATGACGCCAATAGTCCATACAAAGTTACTCAAACCCCTTTCGTGTCTGTACCGTTGACCGTTAAGGAGATCCTTTGTCTGGAGCTAATCCTGGGTGTAGACTCAGGCAGGTCATGCATCATAAAAATGCATTGTGTTTGAAACAGAATTAACGTGTGAAATTTCAACTCCGTAGGAGGGGAGGTAGTGGTTTTAATTCAGCTTGCAAGATTTGTCCCGAACAAACATACAAACATTGCAAGTTAAATAAAAGCTTGTAAAAAAGAAGAGGTCATAATAAAAACCAATGGCTATGATGAACGATGATGAACATGATACAAGGTACAGAAACTTAATTACACAAAAGGTATACATACCTCTGCTTAACCCTTTGGGGAAAACAGGTGTGATGTTATGTATGTATGTTTAATAAAAGTATAAAAGAGAGTAGCTACGTTCAGGAAACAGAATTCGGTTACTAAGTTTGAACATTTTCTTGGCCATTACTCGTGAACTGGTTGGGCTATGGGCCGTGCAGTTATAGCTTCCACGACTTATTGCCGCATCCAAACTTTGGAGAGCTGTGCACTGCTGGTAGCTATCTATGTATATACGTAGTTTGTTGTTAAATTATATCTCCTCTTATGCTTTCATTTGTTATTTTGCAACACATTTGCTCAAAAAATGCATTTACGATGCCTGTATACATTGTTCGAAAGTAAAAAATTACGCACCAGTCAACGGAACGTGCGGTAAAATAGGTACTTACACCTAAGTATCTGTTTTAGCATATACTCCGTTGTATAGCGCCGTGCGTATCCTTTACGATTTATTTTTAATTTCCATAAATAATATATAAGAAATCCACCAAGGAGTTTCAAATTACGAGAGTGAATAAGCTGAATAATCGAACCTCCTTGGAAGCGCTTTTGCTCAATATGTTTGTCTCACTTTAATACTAAAGAGAAAATGAGACGAAAGATGTAGTTCTAATATTCACCAAGCGCACGTGGCACCATTTGCAATTCGCGCCATTTTCATATTAGAAACGTCAAAGATTGTTGCGACTTTCCGACTGATATTTATAAACGAATAAGTATCTAATAATAAATGAGTTCAAAATAGGATTCCGATATGAATATTGAACTGTTTTCTCGCAAATGTGTTGAAAAACTTTGTATGACACACATTCTGTTACTGACGATGTAAATAATGCTATCGCTAAAATAGTGCATTGGTTTAGTGTTAATAATTTACTTTTAAACGAGAAAAAGACTAAATGTATTAGATTTCTGACACCTAACGTTAAACAGGTGAAAACCAATGTACTAGTAAATGGGACGGAATTGGATCTTGTGGACACCACTGTGTTCTTAGGTGTTACTTTGGACTCGAAGCTACAGTGGGGCCCACATATAACCAAATTGTCGAAGCGGCTAAGCTCTGCAGCCTACGCGGTCTATAAAATCCGTCATTTGACTGATGTCGAAACAGCCCGATTAGTATATTTTAGTTATTTCCATAGTGTAATGTCGTACGGCATTTTGCTGTGGGGAAATGCAGCCGACATTTAGGCTATTTTTGTGCTGCAGAAACGAGCCATTCGAGCAATTTATAACCTTAGTTGTAGGCAATCACTGAGGGATATATTTAAGGAAATAAACATAATGACTGTCGCATCTCAATATGTATATGAAAACCTTATTTATGTAAAAAAGAATATTAATCTATATTCTAAACACAGCGACATTCATAACATAAATACTAGATACAACGGTTTACTTATTGTGCCCTCGACTAGGCTCCAAAAAATTAGTAATTCATTTAAGTGCCAAAGTATACGTTTTTACAACAAACTCCCAAGTCTTGATAAAGAACTGAGCCTCAATAATTTTAAATCATTTATTAAACAGAAACTCTGTCAAAAAGGTTTCTATAAAGTTAAAGATTACTTGGATGACAAAAAGGCTTGGGATTAATTAAGCTACTTCAATGTACCCCCAAGCAACAATCTATTTTATACTGTGATTATGTGTTTTAGAATTAATAATGTCATTTTTATTGAATTACATGACATAACATATTATGATTTTTTGATGACATTTAAAGAGAAACCTGTCTGTGAATGTGAGTAGCATGCATGCTAGATCAAATACATGATATTCATTTTAATATTGTGAATGTGAAGACTATGTGGGTCATTGTTGCTTTTTTTTTTCCTTTCAGGTAGTTTTAATCTTAGTCTGGCAGTTTGAGTAATTTTTGTGGCCTACCCAAATGTCCTTTCTTTGGTATTGTTCGTTGAATCGTTGAGCTCCTTAAGTTCTGAGTTGAGCTGCACGATTACTGACAAATGCGTGCACTGACTGGACAGGTCCACTCAATCTGTGTGGTTTTTCCTCAAAATACCATTTCAGACAAATCTACATGGTCTTCACATGATCTGACCAAGATTATGTCTGGACTTTAAAAGAGACTGTGACCTCTGAGTTTGTTTCGGCCTTTCTTCTCAGAGTAGTCAGATAGGAAACGCCGACCTCATCTAGTTTTAAAATATCATTGACGTGTAAAAGTGTTTGTACAAACCTACATATTTACAGAAATAAAATCATTTATCATTCGGAAATTGGTATTTACAAACTCGTGACTATGGTAAGACTTACCGCACTAGTATCATAAATAACTATAATCTTGCGTCTTTGAAAATGAACCTATCTGTTTTCACACATCGATGACCTATGTATGATCTGCGCAAGTGTCGCCAGTGCAGCAGCACAAGTGTCACAAATCAAACCCTGGAAACAACAACATAGCTGCCCCGTGGACACGTGTGTGATGTGTCCCCGGATAACATTATGACATGTTCGTTATAAGAGAAACAGATGCGAAGCATGAATACATAACAAGTTTTTCTACGGTTATGTAGGTCCCGCAGACGAAGTCCCGCAGCATACAAACTTGCATTCAGTCCGCATGCTGCATATTTGTATTTTGCACATCACGCCAGCCGGTTCTCCTATTCAATGCTATACCAGTTCACGTAAACAAACAAACATTCTATGAGTGGCTGAGCTGCTAGTACTAAGCTTGCCGCCTGCAATATGTTCGGATTACAAAATCATATTGCGTTTCTTTGCTCACGAACTACAGATCCTTTGAATGTTTCACTGTGTGAAAAGATAGTTTTTCCACCTATGTTTCATATCGTTTTTATTAAACTACCCATATGTACTTAAGTACGCTTAGCTGTTAAGGGGGATGCGCCAAGGCAGCCCGCAAAATTCAAATATTCTTACGTTTTTTGCAATTTGCAGGTCTGTATCAGGTTGTATGTTGATCTTAATATGATTCGCGGCCGTATCAAATATTTATTTATAGAATTATAACCTTAAAAATCATCAATACAGATGTATTGATGATTTTTAGAGAGAGAGAGAGAGACAGAGACTTAGATAGAGAGAGAGAGACTTAGAGAGATCTCTAAGTTCATATTGAATGACTATTTCATGAAATCATGATATTTGAGGCCAATTCTAACTTAGGGAGTTGTATTGCTAATTCTAATGATTATAATTCTGTAAAGCCGTATTTGTTACGGCCGCGAATCATATTTTAATCAACATACAACTTGACAGTGACCTGCAAATTGCAAAAAAACGGAAGTATTTTTGAATTTCGCGGGCTACCTGAGCGCATCCCCCTTAATGTTAAGATATGAAAGGTCAGGCAGAATGTTTTTGATTCTCCTTTGAAACTATTTACTCAGAACTTTTAAAAGGAGCAGGTACCTAATGTTGATAATATTGAGAATCTATAAATCCATATAAGTACCTACATACGAAGGTGCTAAGTACCTACTCATTGTTAAATTCCCTAGATTAAACAATAATGTTTGCAACTTCCAATCTCGATTTGTACCTATAAACGCTGCCTCTATGGTAACGAATTCAAAGATTATCTTAAAGCTTGGACATACGGGCTCAAGCTCTTCAGGGAAGCACAATAGCGTGCCAAACACTCCCTGTTTTGAATGCTGGGAATTATTGGGTATATAATGTACTCTGTGCTAGTGGGAACTGAGAATATCCCACCGTTCCTGCAGGAAGCGTAGTTCACGCTCCGTCTCACAGGTGACGCTATCTTCACTTCACTGTTTACAGATTTAGCGAATTTAATAATATTATAAAAATTAAGAATATTATGTTAATGCAGAGGCAGAAGCAGGCAGATTTAGGTTTATTTTATGATTTATTTCGAACAGCTTTTTTTTCAGCTCTATCAAGTAGGTAGGTAAGTGATGTTTAATTTATGTTCATATTATCAAGCGCCTGTCGTTGGTGAGACTTGAGATCAAGTCTCAACAAAGACAGGCGCTTTATATATTATATAACCAATCAATAGGTGGGCCATATTCACACGTTTATCGGTATTTAAAATGCTTCCCTAGAAATGCGTATAGTACGTAGGTATGCATGTGAACACAACACGATCATACTGATATTGTTAACAAAGAAAATTATAATATTTTCTGTCGAAAATGCTATGTGCTATGATGTGAGAATTTTATACATTTCAATATCACGACGTGACTGCTTCTGAGAAATTCTATTTCCGCCAAGAGGATTAACAGGTGACGTTGTAAGTATGTCCCGCAAAAATGTTGCAATTTTGCTTATTTTGCGGTAGATAAATACGATGAAAACCGAAATATCTACCTACTGTTTCAAGTTATTTATGAAATAACGCTTCAATTTGGAAAAAATAGGGTAGAGTTATTTTAAGGTTTAAAGTTTTGTTAGGTGTGTATATTTATAGTAACTTAAAAATGTTCTTAATTTAAACAATCTATTAGAACATAGGTATTTATATGTATATACTGTATATTTTATTAAAATAAGTACCTATTACTTAGATATTTATGTAAAATTAATTTGCATGCCCTAAACCTTGTCTGAACGGTGGGATTCACCAATGCTGCAGGCGTGGATGGGGTGGCACTCTCTTTGCAACAGGAGATGAGTGGTTCTCCTTTCATGCCCGATTAGTTTAATATTTTATGTACTAACATTTTCTTTAAGACTGTAATACTAACAAAATGGAACCTGATTTCCGAAATAAACGATTATTATTATTAAACAGGAAAAATATGGATGGAGGTACCTACCTACATTAAACTACCAAGTTTTACAAATGGAAACACCTATACGAGTATTTTCTGCAAATTAATGATTCTTATTCTCATTACTTAGTAGGTGCACCAGATTGAAAATATACAGATTAGGAAACTAATTTGTAAGAGAGCAAAAAGTTGGCCTATCTTATCACGATCAGAGATCTTTTGAAAAAGAATGGGCTCGTAGAAGGCATAAAGCAAACATTGAAATACTGTTGAGCGTCAAAATGTTCTATTGAAATACCGATTGGTACCTACTTACCCACAGATAAGTCTATCTGTGTCTGTACCTATGCTATCTATAAACCTATAGTAAAATATATATAAGTATAGGTTGGTAAGTACCTACATGAAGAATAATTATAGTAACATACGAAAACCTAAAAGACACCCTTTTCCTTTCTTAAAATAAAGACTATAAGTAACTGACCTATTTATTAACAATTTAGATTTACAATATAGATGTATCCCTACCCAGTATATCTCTTTACATTTCCTTTCTCATAGGCTCTGCCGAGAGCAGAAAATCGGATCGCCATTAATCTAGCGGAGGCCCGCGCGGCCGCACCGATCGCAAATGAATGGTCATTGAAATGAAGACGTATGGACCAAACATATCACTCGGACATTTTATTTCATTTGCCATCTGCTGCTTGTCCGGGATCCTTACAAAAGACGTTTGTTTGCTTTAAGTTAAAACTACTTTTCCAGCTTTCCGTGAGGCTAATTCTAAACTTTTTACCTTCAAACATTTTTCTTTTTAGTAATTGCTCGGAATGGACGGCGAGTTGCTAGTTGCTGCAAATGTGGAGTGTTGAGTTTAAAGCGTTGCCACGAAGTTAAATTGATCTCTAAGGAGATTGGTAGTTTCCATAATTTGTAAAAAGCTCTTATTTATTTCATGGTTAGGTATGTATTTTGTGTATTTATATCACATGATTTGAAAGCCTTTTGAAGCCTTTTTTAAGATAAAAAACATGGAATATAATAAGTGGCAAAAAAATCTTTCCCGAGAAACTTTGCTAAAACTAAAACTAGCACATAATTCTCTGAAAGCTTGAACTTTGCTAAAGCCTAAAGCTATCTATAGCATCATGATAAGAATCACTGTAAATACGCACGTACCTGAGTGACGCCTACCCAAACCTAGAATAACTTCTAAATTTGTCACGTTTGTTCTTATATTTTTTTTATGTTCTCTAGAAGTAAGTGCGATTGTGTACCTTTGGGAATACTCTTCCCAATTGTTTTCATCATGTGGAGACAGAATACAAATTCAGCACCATTAGGAGTTCAGGTATCTACGAAAAAAATGTAAGTAGAAAAGCTTTTTAAAAACAAGCTTTTAATGAACTAAAAAGTACGAAACAAAACTTACGTTTACATGAAACTTTAATATTTTCTTAGAAGCTTGCTTATCTTAAAGTGTAAGAAGGACGTTCACGCCTCAAACTTTTATGAAAATATTAAAGTTATATGTTAACGTAAGTTTTATTTAGTACTTTTTAGTTCATTAAAGGCTTGTTTTTAAAATGGTTTTTTACGTACATTTTATTTTGTACTTTTTTGCAATTGAGTTTCTTTAAATATCCATTCTATCACCTTCTCTTGAAAGGTACTTGTAAAGACAAAACCAACGAACCCAAACGCGCCTTTACATAAGCCATGGTGTAAAGCCATCCGAGTTGCATTATCCAAGTTATGCCACACTTTAGAACGGGCTTTTATCATAATTTAATGAATTCTTATACAAAATTTCGTGCCTGTGCTGTTGACCACTGAGGAGATCTCTCGTATGGAGCCAGTCCTGGGTGCAGCAGCCAGATCATGGTAAACTTAAGAACGAGCTATCATAATTGTATGAGTATACAAAATTTTATGTCCCTGCTGTTGACCGTTGAGGAGTTCCGTTGTCACAATATTTTGATTTAAATTAAAAGAGTGTCAATGGAGTTTCTTGCCCGTTCTTTTCCATAGGTACCTACTATGATTTGGAATGGGCAACTAGCTTCATTTTTCTGATTGACCTACCCCTTGACAATTCAAAAGTGCCTGTAATTGGTTTATTTGAAATATATGGTTTGAGTTCCCTCGACTGGAGCTAATCCTGGGTGCAGCACCTAGTTCATGGTGGACTTTAGAAGGAACTACCATAATTAAAGGCGTATAATGAATTTCGTGTCTGCACCATTAACCGTTAACGAGATCCTTCGTCTGGAGCCAATTCTGGGTGTAGAATCAGGTCATGCATCACAAAAATGCACTGTCTTCGAAACTTAATCAACGTGTGAAATTTCTACTCCGTAGGATAAGAGGAAGTGTTTTTTTTTCAGCTTGCAAGATTTGGCCCGCACATACATACATACAAACATTGCAAGTTAAATAAAAACTTGTAAAATAAAACGTTATTAAACATTTAACTACATGTTTCAGGACGTTGTAGATGCAGTGAGGTCTAAAAAAAGTTAAAAAAAACCGAGTAAGTGCGTGTCGGACCAAGCACGATGAAGGGTTCCGTAGTTATGATGAATATTAACACATGAACCGAAGTTATCGAAAAAACTATGAGAATGTAGTGACCTACATAATAGGAGCATACGTGCAGCCGGGATAGAGCGCGGCTGCGCAGTGACATCACATCAGTGCCACTGATGTGCAGACCACGAGCCCGTGCTATTTACGTGCGTGCACGCCGGGCCGCCCGCATCACAGCGCTGACAACATGCCGGCGTGGAATCGAGTAGATCACTGAGGTGAAGCTACGGATTCGGAAGAACAGTTTTAATATCGCGCTCCACACGATTTTATACTGCTGCACTGTTATCGGTCCATTTAATATTGTAGAAGGCACATGTAGTACCACTAAGCTATGTATGTTTCGTAGTATGTAAGGAATCACATTAATAATATAATTCAATAAAAACATATATTGAGTTTCATTTCTCATTAAACTCTATATTGACCCCGACTGAGGACCGCAAATAACCACCACGGCGTCGCCAAGTGAACTACTTCCAAAACTATCTCTCAGCCAAGAAGACGTTGAAACGATCTTAGTTAAGGGGTATTTATTACCCCCAGTTCTGGCGAGACAACCCCAGACTCTGGTTCGCCCAATTTGAGATCATGCTCGCCAACCGGAAGCTCGGCAATGAAAATAAATTCGGCCTCACCGTCGCGCAATTTGAGAAAATAGACGTGGAACAAATAAGCGATATTATTATGTCATTGCCTACCACGGGAAGATACGAAGAACTGAAGAAATGATTGATATCAGTGTATGAAGAATCCGAGAGCAATCAGCTACAGAAACTCCTAAATGAAGTCAAGATAGAAGACCAGCGTCTTTCACAGCTTCTTCTTCGAATGCGAGATCTAGCTCGAAACATGATACCTGACGGCACACTACGCATGTTATGGATGAATCATTTACCATCATCGACGCGAGCAGTACTTTCGGTCAGCGAAGAATCAAAGTTGGATGCACTGGCACCGATGGCAGACAAAATGGACGAGCAGACGAAGGAAGTTAATTCTGTATGTTTCTACACCCCCGCCAGCAGAAAAATAGAACAACCATCAACATCATCGGATTTAAAAACTATTGAAATGATCGAATCGCTTTCAAAAGAGATTGCTGCGTTGAAAACGGACCGATCCTGAAGCCAGTACCGCCGGCTTCGTTACCAGGACTCACAGCGATCATGATCACGTTCCAAATCAACGAAACGAAACTCGATCTGCTAGTTCCATAGAAAGTTTGGAATGGAAGCCTACACATGTCAAAGTCCGTGTAGTTTTGACAGCAAGAATAAACCAGCGGAAAACTAGAAGAAATTTCAGCTGCGACGACGGGAGCCGAAGTAAACGATATAATTATCCAAGTACCGTCTATTCATAATCTTCAATAATAATAGTTCGACGGAAATATCGGTAATATCCGTATTGCTAGCACTCAGAACAGTAAAACGAAAACAGAAGCCAGCAAGTCACTTATATGCCGCCAACGGCTCATCAATACCTTCGTACGGCGAACGATCGATGGTGCTAAATATCGGACTGCGCCGACCATATCGATGGAGCTTCGTGATTGCAGAAGTCAAGCGACCAATACTAGGTGCCGATTTCTTTAACAAATATCAATGAAGCTGACACAACAAAATTTCTGGGACTAATAATAGATTCTAGATTGAATTGGAAACCTCAAATAGAGGCACTTAGTAAAAAATTTAGTAGTACAGCCTACGCTCTGAAACAGCTTGCTGTGGTTCTCAACACAGATGCGCTAATTACTGCTTACTATGGTCTAGCCCAGTGGTTCCCAAAGTGGTCCATATCGACCCCTTGGGGTCGATATCGGTTTCCTAGGGGTCGACATAAACGAAAACTGATTGTGGGGGTCGAGGTCTAAAAATCGACCCCTATTAAACTAACACAAGTTCTTATTTAAAACTTTCAAGATAGGTAGGTAGGTACTGTATTGTTTATGTTATGTTACGTGTACTAAGAATAATTAATATTTTTGTAGGAAATAGCATTGTTGTAGTAATGTAAAGTCTCAAGTTCGTACAAGATGAAAAACTCGGCAAGTCAGTGTGGACAAGTTTGTGCAAGATAATGAGTTCGAGTGTACATCTTTCAGGCGCGTTTTGACTTGCTCTCTATTTGACGCTTACGCGATTTAACACGAACGAATTCATGATCAAGTTGCAAGTCCAAACATGTTCCTGATATTTTACTATTTAACGAGCTTGCACTTAGGTTGAAAGTTCATTTGCGTTTTGAAATTCGTTGGAGCTTGAACGATAATAACTCATATAAGTAGTCATTTATTTCAAGAGATTACAAAGTTATTACATAGCTAAATTAAGTGAAGTTAAGTGACTGAAAAAGAATTTACAAAATGCTGAGCTTCCTACGCGAGTTAATAGCGTAACCATACAATATCTGCAGTTTATGAAAAATTAACAGGGTAAGTACCAAACAGTTTTTATCCGGCACAGCGCATCAGCATTGCCCCACTGTGTGATAGTGATCAGTTGAGTTATCTGTAGATTGTTTGCAACAGTTTGCAGTTGCCTCAGTTGTTTCAATTGTAAAAATTTACCAGTAAATTTAACACTTTATTATTGTTTTTTATTTAGGTAGTTTCTTATTTTTGTATTTGCAGGATTACTAAGAGTTTCATGATGGCGGACACGAAAAAAAAATGCAGACAATACAGTTTGGACTATTTGAAGTTCGGATTTATTGCATCTCCATCAAATCAACACTTGCCGATGTGTCTCATATGTGAAAAAGTATTCAGTAACGATGCCATGAAGCCTTCAAAAATGGATGACCACTTATCAAGAGTTCATGCTGACAAAAAAAAGTAAGCCCTTGTCATTTTTTCAAGCACTTAAAGATAAACTAGACAAAAGGCCATCCATAAGATCGATGTTTGCGTCATCATCTATTAAAGACGATGATGGTTTACGAGCGTCCTATAATATATCTTTACTAATAGCGAAGTCGGGGAAACCCCACACAATTGGACAGCAGCTTATCTTACCAGCCATTTCGGAGGTCCTTAACAATGTATTGCACAAACCCGCACATGATATTTTCAAGAGAATACCTTTGAGCAATAACACCGTTCAGAGACGCATAGACGAGATGGGACGCGATGTGGAAAACATTTTATGCAAGTTCTTACAGACCAACAGATTCCCTCTCCAGTTGGACGAGTCTACATTACTCGGCAATGAAGCTCTGTTGTTAGGATATGTTCGATATATCAAAGATGAAAATATGTGCCAAGAACTGCTTTTTGTTACATATTTAGAGATTGATACCAGAGGAGAATCGATTTTTCAGGCCGTGGAACATTTTTTTACTGACAAAGCTATTCCATGGAAGAACATTGTTTCTGTTGCGACTGATGGTGCACCGTCTGTGGTTGGTCGTCATCGTGGTTTTATAGCTCACTTAAAGCGACAACTGCCTGATGTACTGGTCATTCACTGCGTGATTCACAGGCAGCATTTAGTCTTTACAATATGTAATAAATGCTATCAACAAGATTCGAAGCAATTCTTTGAACTCTCGGTTATTTGCTCAGCTATGTGAGGAAAACGACGAAGTCTTTACTCGATTACTTCTGCACACTGAAGTTCGCTGGCTATCAAGAGGCTCTTGCTTAGAAAGATTTGCAGCCATTTTTGAATCTGTGTTGGAGTTTTTACAAGAAAAAGTGCCGAATTTGAAAGAAAATTTGAACAATTGTAAAACATATTTATTACATGACTGATATCTTTGGAATTTTCAACAAAGTTAATTTGCAGCTGCAGGGTGACGATCTTAACTTGAAAACAAAATCAATAATATCGGCCTTCGTGGCTAAACTAATCCTTTATAAACAAAATTTATGCAGAAAAGAATATTCGCAGTTTCCGCATTTGTCAAAATTACCAGAAATGCTTCAAGAAGATGAAATTTTATTATATGTCACTCACTTGGACGCATTACACAAGGATTTTATGGAGAGGTTTGAGGATCTTTTAAATTTACAAATTCCTCAATGGATAATAAATCCGTACAATACCACAGCCATAGAAGAAGCCAATGTGATAATGCAAGAAGAGTTGATTACCATCAGCACAGACGAAGAGCTTAAGCAGAAGTTCAACCAAGGCTATCAGAAGTTCTGGTTGCAACGCAACATTGAAACACAGTATCCTACATTGTGGAACATTGCTGAAAAATACCTTATAGCTTTTCCATTATCATATCTTGTTGAAAAATGCTTCAGTGTGGTAACAAACATTTTGACGAAACAAAGAAACCGTTTGAAAATCAACGAACGTGGAGATTTAAGGCTGCAACTCACCAATATTGAACCGGATGTAGCTAAATTGGTAGATAGTCACCAGGTTCATCCATCACACTGAATGTTTTATTTTCTCTTTGCGAATTAATACTTTTTTAAATATAATTTCCTACCTAAGTACTTAATTTGTAATAATCATTATAAATTAAACTTGATATTTACTGGATTGTATGTCTTTTTAACCGACTTCACAAAAAGGAGGAGGTTCTCAATTCGTCTGTTTTTTTTTAATTTTTATTTTTGTTGTGTTTGCTCTGAACTTTTTTCTGGGTGAACCGATTTGGATGATTCTTTTTTATTTGATAGGTGGTGCTTCACATGTGGTCTCATTTAAATTTGATTAAGGTCTGACCAGTAGTTTTTGAGTTATCCTTAATAATGCATATTTTTTCCACTTAGTTTATATGGATGATGTGTTAATAATTTCCTGTCACTGTTATTTACACACCAAGTAGTGGTATACGAATTTGTGTGGGGTAGGTACCGCAACTAAAAAGAGAAAAATAAAAACTTTTTACAAAAAAACAACCAACTTCCAAAAAAAAACACTAAAAGACGTGAAAAATAACTTTAATTTCGGAAGTCGGTGGCTAAAAACGAAAATACAAAACCAAAGACACCGACATCCGAAATTAAAGTTATTTTTCACGTCTTTTAGTGTTTTTTTTTGGAAGTCAGTTGTTTTTTTGTAAAAAAGGTTTTTTATTTTGTTAAATTTTGATGAGAAAATGAAGTCAACTTTACTCACTTAACCAAGTGCAAAGTTTTCCAATTGGTACCTTAGTACCTGGGTATTTTGTATCAATAGGAAAAAACTAAAGATAGGCCCCCTTATTCATAATAGTCTGCTAACTTAAAGCATTGCTAATTCTCACTCTGTCTTCTTCTATTGACCTAAGGAGTCAGAATGAAAAATAACACTCTGTAGCAGCTGTTTTAAGTTAGCGAACCCTTATGAATAAGGGGGTTGATCTTAAAAGTAGGTAATTTGGCCATGGGGGTCTGAGGTAACAGTTCATTTTGAAAAAGGGGTCACTTGTGCAAAATAGTTTGGGGATCCCTGGTCTAGCCGAATCGATTCTTAGATATGGAGTCATCTTTTGGGGGAATAGCACGGACAATGAAATAGCGTTTCGGGCACACAGAAGGTGCATTACGAGTAGATCGATGATTAGACTGCAAACAACGTACAGCTGTACATCTTATTTTATCGAACGTAAGATATTGACATTGCCCTCATTATATATCCTGGAAACAGTAATGTTCATTAAAGCGAATACTCATTTATTTCAGCTTTTGTCTGATGCTGTCCCTAGGAATAGACGTGATAATTTCAAACTCTGTGGTCATGGCGCTAAAACCACTCTTATGCGTAAGAGCATCTTTTGCATGGGTCCGACCATCTTTAATAATTTGCCCAAATCATGGAGAACATGCAATATATCTGCTCTTAAAAGTAAATTGAAGAGTTTACTAACTGAAAGAGCATATTACAGTACAGCAGAGTTTATGAAAGAGGATAATTTTTCTTCGTTTTTGAGATGATGATGTTGTATTTTATTGACATATCATTGTGATCTATTGTATTTTTTGTGGTATAATTGTAATTTGGAATTGATATTTTAATGACAGTAATTCATATTTTTTATTGACTAATTTATTTAATGACTACTTTGACATTTAATTTTACCAAAAAAATGTGCTTGCTGAATTGTAATGATACTTAATCTTTAATGAATAATGATGATTTAATAAGTACCTATATTATTTCTATAATGTAATTTTGATGAATATTATCACGGTTTATGCACCATCTCTTCCTACCAATTTGTACGCCACGATATGCGGCTGAACATGTTAGAACTTTTCTGTATCTTTTATTAACTTGCATGCAATATATCATGTACACCATATTTAAACAAATAAAATTTTACTTACTTACAAACAAACTCACAGTCGACATACATGGAGCAAGACTAATCGACAAACAAATGACTTTGTCCAGAGCCGGCTACGTCACACCAATTTTGGATCACAACATCAATACGGTAGACGATCAGTAGCCATATCACGACTTGCTTGCGTTGTATTCAGATATAACTCGTCCAAACCTAAAGCTTTGCCACAGCGAAGGGGAGCACCACATCCAAAAATCGGGCCCGCCATTGTATGCAAAACCAAGGTCACTGCCACCACACAAGTACAAAAGCAAGGTCACTGCCACCACACAAGTACAAAAGCAAGGTCACTGCCACCACACAAGTACAAAAGCAAGGTCACTGCCACCACACAAGTACAAAAGCAAGGTCACTGCCACTACACAAGTACAAAAGCAAGGTCACTGCCACCACACAAGTACAAAAGCAAGGTCACTGCCACCACACAAGTACAAAAGCAAGGTCACTGCCACCACACAAGTACAAAAGCAAGGTCACTGCCACCACACAAGTACAAAATAGCAAAGGAATAGTTCTATGGGCAATGATCGAACAAGGGATTTGCAGACCGTCAAACATTTTCATCGGCACCTCTGAATATATTTTTAACTTTTGTACCTCGTTAGATAACTGATTAAACGAAGATGGTCTATAATTTATACGCTTAATGTCATAGTAAAAATTTGAGATAACTGGGGTCAAAGTTCATGTCGGTAGATGATTTTTGAAAGTGGTTACTAAACTTCATATTTTAACTATTAACTGATTGATGTTTAAGAACATTAGGATAAATCAGAAGGTTTGCTAAGGTATTGGGTCCCAATAGAATAGCAATGAAGAATGAAGGCTATTCAATTTGAGTGTTTAGAGAAAAGTGATATTTAGTGACGTATTCTGGTAAATTTTCAATGATACACAAAAATTGGGTTTTCTCAAATTCCATGAATTTTCGCCTAGGCTTTATGGGGTGGTTAATTGTTGCAAATGAGTCACACTATCATGTCCTGAAAGGAATAATTCATATTACAAGTCACCCAGGTTAGTGCAAATAGTCTCCGAGTAAAATGGCTGTGTAACATCCGGACAGATGGACAGACGAGCAGACGGACATGACGAAATTATAAGGTTTCCGTTTTTGCCATTTGGCTACGAAACCCTAAAAATTAACGAAAGATGAAAGAAAGAAAAATATTGATTGACAAGCTGACCCGACAGACGTTGTCCTGTCTTAACTATGAATGTCATATGTAGTTTAGTTATAGTTTTGACTATTGACTAAAACTAAAACTAACGACTCGTTTATCGACCGATCCATCTGTGTTAAACGATATTTGCAGCGCGCATTCTGTCAATCGCTGACAGTTATTTCAAACAACTGACACTTATGTAAAATTAATATTGGCCTGTAAGTTTTCTTAAATTTTGTAACGTTCCGATCAACTTCCTTATTTTTTTATTTCATAAGATTCTTCTCCTGACAATAACAAACACAACAAAAAAAAAAGTGAAATCGGTCCAGTCGTTCACGCGTGATGGCGTGACCAAGGGAAATAGGGATTCATTTTTATATATATAGATGATAGATGATGATGGTTTGATTAATGGAACATCTATTCCTATTTGCTTTAATGGCAATAGTCCTACATATAAATGCATCCCTATTTAATTATAGTCTGTAAATTACCTACAATTTACAGACTAATCAAATGCGTGATATGAAGTTCTCTTCTTCTACAAATAAATATGAAATAAAAAAATCTAATAATAAAGGAATGTCGTCCTTTATTTATTTATAATACCAAAGCACACCATCAGTACAGTCACTTAACAAGAACAACAGTCTACATTCTTTATCTAACATTAAGGGAGATTTTTTAGCAATAAGTAATGGCTGTATCACGAAGTAAATATTACCTACAGGGCTGCATACTCAGACAAAATATGAGCAAGCTCAGCAGCATTACAAAATAGCACTTTAGAAAATCTCATTCTGTTCTGACGCTATGAAATAAAAGTTAGGTTGTCTTTATAAAACAGCATAAACATCTTAGTAGCAACAAAGTGTCGTAGTAATATGTGTGGAACCATGTAGTGTATTACTTATATGGTTTTTTTTTTAAGAGATTTTACAGTGTCACATGTACACCCACCCCTGCCTAACGCATGCGGAAATACCGGCGCCATGTTATGTTACAATGATGTGGGCTATTTTGAATTCAACAATTATCGATATTAATGTTTAATAAACTTAAAATAATACGAATGCAAGGCAAATGGTAACACGATCTATTTTTAAACTTATAGTTAATTTTTAAGTAGGTACTCGCATGTTACGTACATATTTATTCTTGCCTTGATTCAACGCTGAATACGGCTTCGTAAGTCGGTTGCCTATTTTGTAATGTGGCTGATTCAGCAGCTGTAGCACGTCGTGACCTAATTACGCAAATTGGTGGTTGATGCTCACATAGTGATAAGTTGCGGCAAGCAGCAAATCCTACTACTAGTCACATTATCCTACTGATTAAGGCTTATCCAACGGTAATGATACACAGGGGCGCCGACTTAATATTGGTAAGGTAGAGCCAAAAAAATATTTTTAAATGTCAACCATGCCGTACGTACCATATTGGAATGGTTAAATATTAGTTTAAAAAAAATACAAAGAGAGCACGAAAATTATAGCTCCTCGGATAAGTTAGGTTTTCTTTGGACCATTGACTGGCGAATATGGCTATAGCTAAATATTATTCATGAGTTGAAGAAATCTGCGTAAACATGAGACACGGCCACCTACTGGCCCTATGGAGTCGGTGCCAGAAATGATGAATGACAAAATAAAATGTTATTATCACACAGCCTGGTTATTATTGCAGGATTTATACATTTTATGAGGGTCATCTTGCTAACGCAATTACAGCAGTCATTATAAAGGCTCCCAATGATTGTTATTGCAGTTGTATGACTTTTGGTTCCCTAATTGCTCATAACGACAGCTGTCACAGATATCACAACCGGGAATCACGACTGAATGATCTATTCGAGTCACTGAGAGATCGAGATGGTTAAATACGGTCACGCATTATTGCAGCAGGAGCCTATCAGCTTCAAACAGCTTCAATACATCATTAAATCCTTTATCAAACACTATGTAACATGTCACAAGAATTAATACCATTGTTGAGCCATTGAGATAATTTATTTGGGTATCACAGTGGTGTCATGTCACGTTATCCAGCGTGTTAGCCGAGTAAAGGACGGCGGTGCCACAAACCGACTGCACGATAAATGGCATTGATGCTGATCGAACGACCGCTTATACAACTACAGTTTACTCTAAAATACGAGCCAGACTTGCCGAATCGACGATCCGTAGTACCTATTGGTCTTTACTACTGCTAACCCTCATATATCACTTTTGTGCATTATCATTTAGAATTAATGATCGCTACGTACCCGGTTCACGTGAATTTGGATTATATGTGTAATATGCTGAAAATATTTGGATATCAAAAATACGTATTACCGAAGTTTTGCGAATGTTTCTAGTTCCACGGCTACGCGCTACAAAGTATGCTACGCGTGCTACGAGTCGTAGGCATAAGCTGCGCAAGCTACGAGTCGTAGGCATAAGCTAAGTACGCTACGTAATTCCCCGATCACTAGTCTGGGAATTAGTGCACTAAATTAGTTCCTTGGTAAACGTGTTGGACCATGATTATTGATTTTACGAAAAATGAGTAAGAAATATTATCGTGTTACGTTAATGTACAACATTAACGTAAAAATATTACTTATATTGAGAGAAAATTCCCGAACCATGGGTCATATCAACCATCATAACGCTCTCGACGTTAAAGTCGCAGTATGACATACAGAGATTCAGCAACACATCTTACGAGTTACGAAGGATGCCATTTAAGCATAAAGACGTACATTTGTAAGTAAATACGTTTATCGCGGAGATGCGTCATTCTTCCTGGGGTGGGATGTTATATCAGCAGACATTAGTTTGGTCCCTAATGTGGTGTTGCGCTGGTGGTGCGTTGGCAAGCGCACCGCTGTCGATGTCGCCGTCCGAGATTTATCTCCCGAACCCCGCCCCCTGCGGGGCTCCCGGACCATTCGACTTCATTTCAACACAGAAGTTAGTTTCATTTTTCTTTTTCCTTCACTAACTGTTGTAGACAGATAAATTCAACGTTGTCAACTCAACAGAATAACAGAATCGTTAAGAAATAGAACGAATTAAACAGACGCTTTCAATTTGGAAATGAAATTCGTAATGTTTTCCGATATTGCTGCAAACCGGCGAGCGCGAGCCGTTGCAAAATTAATGCGACCAGAGGGAAATATTTCATGATAGCATCTCTTTTAAACTACAAGTTTTTCGCTCCCAGGTAATACTTATTTGAAGAACAGAAAAAGCCGTGAAAGCGTGAGATTTTATAGTTGTCTGTGCAAGTACCAAGCAGCTAGTCTTGTATAACGTCATGAAAAAGTCGTAAATGTTGCGTACTGGCGTGTACGAGTGAAATTTTCTACTTGAGCAGCCGCGCGATCTACGGAACATGCAAAATTTTATGAGGCCTGCCTTCACCCCCGGCTCCATCCTCTTACCTACGGTTTCTATTTTATGACTTCTACTGTTAGAGTTATGGCTACGTGAGGTGAGAATCGAATTTCCGCAAATGTCGTATTGGGTACGTCAATCTATCCAGTATCTACCTCACATGTATGTAAATGGAGAACGTTTTCTGAAATTTATGCGTACCTAACTTCGAAGTAATAGTTTTAAAAACGCACGCATTACCTATGTACAATAGAGAAATCATTGATCTGGTAGCTACGTTTGAATCCTTAATATATTCTTAGCTGACCAATTTTACCTATAGCACCATTAACAATTTTTCTGCTAGATTACTATACAATACACAGTAGCAAGTTTAGTTTCACCAACATTGCACTTTCCAGGAAACAAAACATAGCTGACTTTTGTACTTATTCAATTAATGCTACACCATATTTACAACGAAATTGGATAATGCAATGGAATGAAAATCGAAAACTGCTTACCGGTAAATAATTATAATTAACATTGAAGTGCTAATTCTATTTGTATTTTTGTTTTGATAATAAAAAGCTTGGTTCACGAACGCAGTGAATCGAAGAAACACGGGAACTCCTTTCGCTTCGTATTGCTTTATTTGTTTAAAGACATCGTTTAACTTATTTTATACCTCTAAATGCTATAGAGGTATAAAATAAGTACGATGAAAGCTAGCACCTGGTTTCTTCCAGTAAACTTTATTCTCTAAACTCACAATAATTTATAGTTAGCTTACCTACCTAGGTAGATTACTAAATAGTAAGTACTAGCTTGTTTTAGATGTCAAAAAATATCCCACGGGAAAGTACTACCGAGAGTAAAAGTACCCTATGTGTTAATTCTGGTTATAAACTATCTGCGTGCTAAATTTCATTCAATTCCGTTCAGCCGTGTTTGCGCCAATCCGGAACATACATCCAGAAAACAGATAAACGGACAAAATTTCAGAAAACGATATTTTCTGCATCAGACTTGTTTCCACACCTCGTAGCAATTACTTTTTAACCGACTTCAAAAAAGGCGGAGGTTCTCAATTCGACTGTTTCTTTTTTATTTTTTATTTGTGATAGCTCAGAACTGTTTTCTAGGTGAACCTATTTGGGTGATATTTTTTTTTATTTGAAAGCTGGTGCTTTTCATGTGGTCCCATATAAATTTGATCAAGTTCTGACCAGGAGTTTTTGAGTTATCTTTAATACTGCGTATTTTTTCCACTTAGTTTATAGTGATGAGGTTTTAATAATTCCATATACTGTTATTTACATATTAAGTAGTGGTATACGAATTTGTGTGGGGTAGGTACCACAAGTAAAAAGTGAAAAAAAAAACGAAGTCAAAACTGTACATTGAATATTTTTAGAAAAAAAAAACTTTTGTACAAAAAAATCAACCGACTTCCAAAAAAACAAAAATAGTGAAAAATAACTTTAATTTCGGAAGTCGGTGTCTTTGGTTTTGTATTTTCGTTCTTTGCCGCCGGCTACCGAAATTAAAGTTATTTTTCACTTTTTTGGAAGTCGGTTGATTTTTTTGTAAAAATGTTTTTTTTAATCTATTCAATGTACAGTTTTGACTTCGTTACTATTTTTAACCGATTTCTCCATTAATTGTGGACCGATTTTGAAAATTCTCTTTTTTTTTTGAAAGGATATGCTCTCGAGGTGGTCCCATTGTCACCAAGTCGGAATCTGATGACGGCATCCCATGGAAATCGAGGGAATTCCTCAAATTTTATAGGCACACGTATAGCGATTTGGGTATTTTTTATAGTAACTCGTGCATTTGCTCTTGGAAAGTACCATTCGGTGAAGTGGAACTGATGATGGAGACCAGAGATGGCCACAGGAACTTCTCAATAATAAGTATTTCACGGGTTGCGATTCGATTTTAATATGGTTGCTAAGCAATTTATGCTCGTCACAATGCATATGGTGAAATGGAGTTGATGGTGGCTTCACCATCGGCTCCAGTGGTTTTGGTTCTTAACAGGAGAACTCCTCAACTATTAACGTCCCTACGTCGGGAAAAGGAATATTTTGTAAAAGGCGATGAGCAGTTGACATTAGGCTATTGTGACTTAGATTTATTAATAAATGACTCACTATAAAGTGAAAAATAAAAACTTTTTTACAAAAAAAACAACCTACTTCAAAAAAAAACAATACAAAGTGAAAAATAACTTTAATTTCGGAAGTCGGTGGCAAAAAACAAAATACAGATACAAAGGCACCGACTTCCGAAATTAAAGTCATTTTTCACTTTGTATTGTTTTTTTTTGAAGCCAGTTGTTTTTTTTGTAAAAACGTTTTTTATTATATGTATAAGTAGATATAGAAGATGCAAAAATTTAAAAGAAACGACCTAATCATCACGTGTTACGTTCTTGTGATATTTCTCGTTAAGCCCAGCTCAGACCTAACATGCGTTTCCATGCAGTAGAGCCTGAAGTTGCCAAAGAGTGTAAAGTTAGCGACACGAGCACTTACGAAGCAATGTTTTACCGGTTGAAACGGGTTTCGGCAAACACCCTAAATAAGATAAGTAGGCAACTACGTTTAGGGAAGTATCTACAAGTTATTTACACATTTAACCTTTTTCTTGGTCGTAGACGGCAATATTTTTTTTTGAAGTGCGATTAATGTTCTGAAAGAAACTATAAATCTTTAGGATATTTTTCATTTACCACCATTTGACAAACCGCTTAAATAAGTTCGTCTAAAATGGTCTTTTCCTTATTTTCCCCAAACATTGCTGTTAATCGGGGTCATTAAAACTAATTGAGACTACCTAGTCTGTTATGTTTGTCACGTTCCAAGCTGCGGGTTCAATCGATGGATGAGAATTACATCGAATATCAAAAGTGAATTTCTAATAAGAGTAGGTATCTATAGATTGCAATTTAAGAAACGTATCTTCAAAGCAATCGTTCGTAAATGTCTGCAGATGGTATGTATCTTCAATGGGTTTGTTGTCATAATTCTCATCCAGATTTAGTAAGTAGGTTCGCGCAGGTTGGGCATATGTATGTCAACTCACAACCAACAAATATTTGATCGAAGACCGAAATAAGCAAGTTTTTAATTTCCAATATTAATCCTCACCATAAAATTAAATCTTACTTCACAACTTCTCTAACAAAATTCGATGACTGTCCATAAAAGTTAAGTTTTCCATCCAATCTAGTTTTGTAGGCTGTCTAGCGTTTACCGCTGCATTCAGAATATTTAATTTTTTAACGAAACTAGGTTAAAAATCACGTCCGAAGTCTAGGCTAATCCTGCTGATCAGGCTATTAACGTCACGAATGCTATGCTAATTACGTTTAGAAAAACGTAATCAATTTACATTCATTATAAGATCAAAACCTAGGTACATTTTAAAGTAACACACCCATAGCCCACAGTGCAACTAAAACAGAAAGTTTAGTCTATTTTAAGTTTCATTAATGCATCATTTTTGCAACTGATTTGAATCTAGGACCTTGATCATTGCAAGCTATTCGCAACCCTTATGACTTATTAGCCTTGCGATGCGTGCGTGCGTTATTATTTCGCTACCGCAGTCTTTGAATTTTTAAGTCCACTTCTGGGACTCAGAATATTCAGAGCTAATTCAGACGCACTAGAAATATATGTTTCATTCCTTCGAAATGCTAAGCAAAATATTATAGAAAATTCTGCGCAAAATTTTTACAAACACCACATTTCAGTACGTAAAACAATACCGCTGCTTTAGGTGCCTACGTATATTTCCGAGCGGCCACTTAGTAGCAGTTTATGGAGGGACTATAGTCCATATTATCGGCACATATCAGGCGCCATGTGTTGCTGCAACAGCCGATCAATAGCATTGCTATGTGCTACTTTCGCACAAAACGGACCGAATTCATGAGCTGTGTATGGTCGTATTATGGACTAGATTTCGTTATACGCTCAAGCGCCTAATTACATACTCGTAACGTTCCTGAAAATTTATTGTAGAAGTAAATCTTTTAGATTTACTGCTAATTACGTTCTCTCGGTAGTGTTCCTGTGAGACAGCCAATATAACCAGGACTTAATATTAGTATCCTCAATTAGAAGTAAATGTGTCGATTTAGGAACGTTTGCATGCTTTCGGATTGTGATCTGGTAATTAGCTGTAATTCCTTGATAGTGCTGCGGTTAATCCTGTTCACGTTTTGATTTCTGAACAGTGCAACAACAAAATATCGATAACAAAATATCTTCGATGACGTGGTTATGCATGCCAATAAAATTGACTTCCTTCTTATAACATGTACCTTAAAAGTTATATTTATTGACCTATGTATCAACATCTTAGTCCTTGACTATTAATTTCAAATACCAACCTCATTACTAAATCGTCCCAAGTCCCCGCCGCGTTAATCATATTCTAGCTAGACGTATTGTCCTTACTATAGCTCCATCAGTTTGCAATACATCATCATAAATCTCGTTGAGCGGCACTCTGGAGTGTCGTGGCGTCGTCTGCATGCCCTCAATTTGAGAGGTCCAGACTTGCGCCCGACACATCCCCAACTTGCCCCAGATATATGTTAAATTGACAATTGATTTGTTTACTTAGGCCGATCTGAGGAACTATACCGCTTTGTCAAAACATAGAGGTAACGTGACGGTAAATCTGAAGTAATTGCTGCTTGTTTGATGCTTCTAATGCTTCCATTGCCAAACAAACAACCCTTATAATTTCAAAGGGTAATTTGTACCGACATAAAATGTTAACAATTTTTACTTGTTCAAAGATAGAAATGTTAAACCCTGCAGTGTTAAATACGTTTCCTTGAAATTTAATTATGTCGAAAGATTGGATGGAACTTGAGTTTCCGCAAATTCTGATGTTTACACAATCGTACTTTGTGCGGTTGCTTTGTCTTCATAATCATCGAGATGTAATATTTAGGTACCTATGTATGTAGGTTAAGATTTCATATGGCTTAGTTGAACATACGTTCAACTATTCATAGCATTTTTAGTTCTGTACCTATAATTTATTTTAGACAGCAATATAAATGGACGATTTATAATTTTTACTTGGTACCTATACATAATATATACCTTGATAGGCACGTAGCTGAGTCTTGCTAATTAACGTACATGTTCATGAGTCAATATTGATTTGTTTTTTTTTCTATCCACTGGTATTGATAGATCGATTTTAAGATCCAACGATTTTATAGGAAGTGTGAACGTGCTATATTTTAAATGTAATGGGGCGGCCGTTTGGCACGAATTGTAATAAATTACGTTACATTTATCTCACTCTCGGTTCAATTAATTGGCTGCGTGTGGATACCACGCTCCATGTTTGAGTTGTATCGAAATAATTTTATCAAATTGGCAAATGTTTCTGTACGATATCAGAATGATAAAAAATGGACTCTCCATATTTTATTTGAGTGCTGGTTTAAAACGTGATGAACTTTGAAATAGCTTTTCCCGACAGCCAGAATCACTACAAATATTTTGCTAGTTCAGAGCTGAGCACATCATAAAAAGTTAGCCAATAACAGTAAACAACAATAATAAAAAGCAATATTAAAATAGTGAACAGTTACAGATAAATGTATATTTTCCCGGGGCGCGACGTCGCATTTCGTAAACTTGTGCCATACATGGCGAAACCCAATTGACTCAGCGTTTTTATATTCCCCTTATCGGTGATTTAGCTCAGGCTCTTTTCGGCTGTTAAATATAAATCTAACTTACGGATGTTGAAAAATCATTCTTCGCGTCATAAATTGTGCCGCACCAGCAGGGGTGCCCAACAGTGAAAAATTGCACTCGCTGTGTAATCGCTGTGTCGAAGCAGAGGGTGCTAATGTTGCAAGTTAAATTTATCTTGTAAAACATTTATTATATCCGAAACTACACTCGCGACGGTGACTCAGCCAATTGAGCTTGTGCAAACTTATAGCTATGCTTTATAAATAAAATTTCAGCATTAATTTTAATGTTATGTACTTTATTAAAGTTACGATCGTATTGTGTGTCGCAGTCGGTCAGATTTTTGTTGCCGCCGTTGTAAAATGTTCGTATCTGGAAGATTTAACATTTTTTACGGAGTCAAGTTATGACCGCGATGCTATGGCCAAAGATTTTTATCTTTAAACGTAAAAGAAAAGTAAGTACGAGTAAGTACGCACTAAAATCAAAGATTTACGGCATCTACGTAAAGTTATATTATGTAGGAATACAGGCGTTATTTTCGGTCAAAGTGAGAACCGATCTCCGAAACACAGTAAGCTTCTTATAATGCAATTACATTATAGTTATATAAGGTTTTCCTTTGTCTCCCCTCACAGTTGACTATTTTACAAGGAATGACAGCGCGAGCCCAGAGGAAGCCCCTTCAGACGTGCGGGCGCCTCTCTGTCGCCTACCCTTTGCGGTCTTACCCTCAAGCGAATTATAAGCCTACAGCCTTGGAATACTAAGAGGGCCGGATAAAAATTCACCCCTTAGGTAGCCACAGCTAAGCCGACAGATAACTTCGCCTCGCAAGTACGAGACAGGGACGAAATCCTTAAGGAACAAATCAATCCCTCGTCTGTGGGATTGCGAGATCAAGCGAACAGGTAAATAAAAATGTACGAATTGGCTTGTTGATCCTCAACTAACAATACAATGCTAACAATGTCGGGGCTTTAAAACACATCTGTATAATTTTGTGTACATAAAACTTATTGGATTGAGTTGGAGTAGACTTATAAAGTTCATTGGCTTGTTTGAAAATTGAACGTTATTTTTAAACTTTGCCGTCATCAAAATTCTGCGAGTACAGTGACACACCAGCCTAAAGCCATGACGTAAAGCTTAATGACTGCTCGTTTGTGCTATGCCTAGTTGTGTGTTTTGGTTCAAATTACGTGCAGCTCGCGGCCTATTTCCCGTCACGTAGACAAGGCGCAAACGAGTAGACACAGCAAACGAGGCGCCTGCGAGTCTGTCGCAGATTCGCAACACCTAACATGAGCATATTATTATCACTCCTTTGTTGATGAGCCTAAATAGGTACTACACACACCTATTTATGTAATAGTCGTAACGCGTGAAATAAGTGAGAAACTTGTGGTAGGTACGTAAAATCGTAAAATTGTCTTCTTGTCTCTGTTAGACAAAAGCCTCTGACTAAAGGTCGTATAAAGTACATTAAGTTCCACTCTTTCATTCAAAATAAGTGGATGCATAAAAATACAAAGTAATTTTATTGTAGATTAATTTGTTTTATTTAGTTACTAGTGTCATGGCTTGTTATCTACTTTTTACAATGTCTTCTCGCAAAGCAAACACAAGGGCTGCAGTAAAATAATAAAGTTATAGGTACTTATCATGGGCAATCGCTGTATCAGCTGTTACAATACTATTTGGCTGGTATTAAATATACTTATAAGTCCTATTATTATAAGCGATGTGACAATATATGCAAATCTTATGATAACAAGTTAATAACCATAGACTAGCCTTAAGCCTACATTGAATGTAATGGCCGAAGTAACCTGTATATTACTGAGCACAACAGCAATGCTCTGTAACGTGAGCGTCTACGCCTTGCCTTTCATCATACGTTTTTCCCACTGACACAATTTCTTTGTAAAACACCACTTTTATGAAGTGGCAACACACGAAAATACGGAGCTAGAATTTTAAGATGCGCCTGGAATAATTTTTAAGTTAAATTTCCCGGCACGGTGGACGTACGAGAGTATCTCTCGAATGTCCACGACTCCACGCTAAAAACTTTAAAATGTTTTTTTTTTAATGTCCCTGTCTCCAGCCACAATTCGAGATAAATTCACTGTTCTTTTAGCGAAGGGATGTAGTACAGTCCTAGCTATTGAGTTAATAGAAAAATAATTTCAGGCCATGTTTTTTATCGGTAAAAGCTTGAATAAATTGGTAAATTTAACGTTGAAGTCAAATATTCTAACCAGTTTTCAAGAATTTGCGATTAAATTTCATTTAGGAGACGAGCAATGAGTATTCTTGATGCGCTTGCACAAAACTAATTGGCTCGCGTAACTGCAGCGAAATAAAATAAAAATCCATTAGGTGCACCGCTCCGCTGGCGAGACTAGTGTTGTTCAAATATCATAGCTCATTGGAGTTTAATTGAGTAGTTAGTGAGCTGTAAAAATGTCTACAAACTGCAAACGGGTAGAAACCATAAAACAGTTTTGATTGGTTATAATAATACACTTACCCACGAATGAAAATTAAACGTATTGGAAAGAAGTGTTGAAGCAGTGAAGTGTAAACAAGGTAGCGAAAGATCACTCAAATAAAGTAAACGTTGGGAGCAACACGTTTCAGGCGGCTCTTACCGGGATTACCAGTGTCGTATTAGCGCGTGATCGATAGTGTATCGTAAGCTGCAGGCCACAGCACTGGCCGTAGCGGCCATCTTGTCGGTCAGTCCTATCACGTCCGTAACGAATGAAGGATCTCTGCAGCGACCCCGGCCCCCGACTGCTCGTCCGACCGTCCGGTTCCTTATACCGTATTTAAAGTGTAAGCTGCAAGCGTTTGAGGAAACTTAAGGTGTACACTTTCTAGGTATTTGAGAGTAAAAATCAAATAAATCGATATCTACAATTTTAGTCAATTCAGTGTTCATCAAGGAACAAAAAATGTCCTTTATTTTCCTTTATTAAGGAAAACTAATTGTTCCAAGTAATCTTATTACGACTGACTAGTACCTATTTCAGCCTAGTCAACTGACATAAAGGACAAATTTCATAAACTCTTGACATTGATTTATTACAACAGTGTTACTCACTTCGTATCGCACAAAACCTGATGAACAAGATTGCAGATATTTGCGAACAGTTCACTTGTCATGAAATTTGTTAGAGAACTAGTTCCAAAGTTCTTGATTAACATTATGGCAGTTGTGGAAGAACTATTAATTTTCTTTAAGATACTGTTACAAGTTGATTAACTAAACTATTAATCTAAAATAAAGTAAGTCTATCCCACTAATTTACTGTATTAAGAACCATTATAAGTTACTCAAAGCTTACGAAGAATATGAGTGAGTCATATTTAAGGCTCCTGCAAACAGGCGCAACGCGACAGCGCGAAGCGACTCTAGTAAATCAATTTCTATGAAAAATTCATGGAAATTATTCTACAAGAGTCGCGTCGCGCCTGTCTGCAGGAGCCTTAAATCTCAAAGATAGATATACCTTAAACTTACATAATACATACGCGCATGATTAGTAAGGATTACACACATACCACGTAGTTAGACGTCGACACACACGCGACACAGAAAATCACTCCAGACGGGATGAGAGCCGGCCCTACAATAACGTTAATCAGAATTCAATGGGTAATCACTGAATATGCAAGCGTGTATAATTCTACATTGTATTGTATACGTTCAGTTTAGACATTGTACTGTTAGATGGTAGCCGCCCATTTAATTAGCACGGTCCATTAGTGTTGTTCGTCCGAACAAATAAAAGTCCTATTATGAATAGCGGCTGAGTTGGAACTGTCACTATTAACGTGATTGCTTCCCTGAATGACGTGGTCGTATGCTACCTACATCTATTCACTACTTTCGGGGTCTGTTTATCACATTTTTGTTTGTGTTGGCAGCTTAGAAAATATTACTTTCCTCATGTAAACATTGCCTAGAACTTAACTCAAGTTTTGCACGTTATTCGATTGTTTGTTAGGTACCGACGTCCTGTGAATATGAATAGGTTCAGGTTTTCTCTCACCTTTAGTTCTTGTTTTTCTAAAGAAACTTTAAGCAGTATTAACGCGAGGCGCAAACTTGCTGGAAGCCAGGCTTCAGCAAAGTGTTGTGTTTAAAGAACCAGATTGTGCCTAAGTAGAGATGTTGTACCTACCTAGTAGGCGTCGACACAAGGACGTCATTAACTTATTTCTCAAAGTGGAGTTTTACGCGAGATGACTAACGACGAAAACATTACGGTTTTATTTCAGGACCAAACTTACTAACTATCGGGTAATCTCTGCCTAAAGCAACTTAAAGTATAATCAAACATTATGTAACATGATTCAGAAAGTTCAACGTTACATAAAACATCGTCCCAATGAACATTCGACACGAGAATTTGTTTTATTGAAACTGTAGAGACCTAGTTAAGATAATATCCCAATTTTCCCGGTCATTGGTTCTCAATAGTGAGTGTTCTATTTGTCATAAGGGTTCTCGTCTACTTTAAAATATTGGATTTCACTCTTACGTTCGGAAAATCTCGGGTGTTTTATTCCGCAATATTTGTTCTACTGACTTCGCAAAGAGCAGAGCTGTTACATTGTAGTGTATAGGGACGACTATTTATCTAACGTGGACGGCAGAAAGATAACGTAAGCAGATGTCTAAAGAATATATTAGTCTTGGAAAATCGCTGGGGACAACTTGATTGCGAAATAAACCCTGAAAACACAAGAGCTCTCAAGGAGATGGTTTTGAACTAAATAGCCCAACTTGACGGCGAGTCGTGGAAGTCGAGGGAATTGAAGCCGCGCTCCTGGAGCGCGGACCAGCGCAGGCATTTGAGAGAAAATACTTCTGTATCACGTGTCTCGGACAGGACTGCACATAAAATAACAACAAATATAAATGAAGGTAACATATTATTATAACCTCGTGTTTTCCACACGAGGATTTCCAGAAGTGTTGATTCAGCGCTGAAATAACATTTAATTATTTGGAGTACAAATACTCGATTTATAGGTACTAGCATTAACTAATAGGTAAAATTAACATCAATTGCGTTGTGATCTTCTTGTTTGTTACAAAAAACGTTCTAAAAAGCGATAGTCATTTATTTTGTAACGAGTGTAGCTGCACCAGCAAGCTAGTTTCAAAATACCAAATAACAGAGAAACTAACAGCAATTGTAAAATGTTTTTTACGATAGCTTGATGTCCGGAAAACCGTCCCCCGGGACAGGCGATGGGAATGTTTGGCTACTTTGTACTTCATATCACTTTATAGCTGGTATCGGTTGTGAATTTTTAATGCATCAATTGTTTGTAATCTCTTTGTGTATTACGGTGAAAACAAATTTCGTGTTCGATGGAAAACCACTACTATTTATTGAACAAGTACGCCCGAGTGAGATAAAATGAGACCATGGCACATTGGCCAAAGGCTATCACAAACAAACATTATTTATACGTAGCTACGGCTGGTTTCCTTTTTCGTAGCATGTTCGTAGCTTTATCGTAGCGCAGAGCTACGAATCTACGAAGACGGTTGATGTGTACGAACAATGGAGTAGCGAGCTAACCGAGCACGGTGAGCACACAGGCAACGTTAGCTGAAATCTTTTGAGCTCCCGTCAGACGGAATAGACACGAGGTTTCGTGTGCAAACTCTACTTGTTGTGCCAAGTGCTTACAAGTGCCTAATTTCGAGGAAGGCACATGCAGGGTCGGTTTTAGATGTTTATTTTTGCACAGAAACATCCAAATTATTATTATAATTAAAAAGGGATTCCTTTTTAATCGTTGTTAACTGAACTGTTTGAATTTTTGCGTTACACAGCGGCGCTCGAAAAGATAGAAAGAAAATTAATTCAAAAAATTCTTTTACTTTCATTTTGATAAAATATGGATTTTCCGGCGGCGTTTTATGGAGTTAGGAACACTTCGTAATCTACCTTTGCGAGGATTAACGTAAAATCGACGGCAGCTAAAAATATTCTGCTCTGTATCGACGCGGCGCGGTGGTTAATTACTCTTGAATATTTATTGGTCGTTTGAATAAATCGCTCGCGGCGGATAAGCCTTTAACTTGTATTATATTCACTTTTCCTGGCGCTAATTTTTGGTTCCTGTTTAAATCAGTTTTTCGTGGCAGATACATAAGCAACGAATTTAAAGTTTGTTAAAATAACTGAGCGAGTCTTCCATTACAATTTTAAGAAGACAGAATTTCACGTATAAATATGTTGTTCCATTTTATGGTGTACTACGGGCGATTTTTAGTGAAGTTTATGCCGTCAGCATCTGTTGCCTTTTCGCGTAGATGCTTAACGTGAGAGCCTGTAACGGGTTGGTATTGTAAATAACCCCTGTTTAGTAAAGTCAGAGAAGGGAATTACTTTCGCTGATCCCCGGAAAAGTTTCACTATTACGGAGCGCAAGTGTGATCCCTTTCGTATTACTTTTATGAGTACGCCAGCAGTTGACGGGACCTATGCAAATGTTATTGCGTTCGCTAAGGAAACAGCCACACCACTCGGGGACTAGAGAAATATGAATGTAACACCAATAAAAACATAGCAGTAATCTTATGTATTTTCCGTTTAGTTGATAATATTATTTAATTCATTATGGTGTTTGTGATTCTTCTGAACCATATACGTCTTACCTACAGAGTTTTAATTCAGCTTTTTGGCAATAAATTGCAACATTAAGGCCGTGCACGGACACAAGTTATGAAACTGGAAGTAATTGCAGTATTTATTGGTTAAGAACTACAAGTTTGGAATCCCTCATAAAATACATTCTCAGTCAATGATTATCTGAATGTATGCGAGTGGTGGTGGGCTGCGCGGCGCAGATAACTCGTAATATTGTGGAATACTTGCTGCGACAGGGAAAGAGGTTCGGCACCCACTACGTACTAATGAATCAACTTCGGAGCCTGGCGCGCTGCCCGCCGAATTCAACTTTTAATTGATTTGACATTATTCCGTTTGTGGATCCCGAGCGATTGCGCTGCGCCCCTTCAATTATAACTCATCTCCCAATAAAATGATCAAATGAAAATTAATTTACGAAAGTTAAATGAAGTTATTAAAACCCTCGGGAAGATGTCGTTCAACATAACAATTGAATCGAGACTGACGAATATGTATCCATAGGCACTCGTTAAACAACGTGTTCAATTAACTACCTTTCAAACATGATGCAGATAGCAATAATTTGGTAAAGAAGACCGCGGGAAACCAATTTAAATTAATACGTAGAGTGTAGACACACGTAGGTTGTAAGTAATTTGATTGTGTCTATCTTATCGCTAGTCCTTATCTCACATCCCACGCAATGCTATGTTATTCTCAAACACTTACGAAACCTTCGCCAAAGTTATCATGTTCAATATATCAAGTAAAACAAGTTATATTTTCTTCTACCTTTAACGGTTATATTTAAAGACGAGTACATAATATGCCCTGAGCACTAAGTAGTGTAACTCAGCCCAGTAGTTCGCCATCACATGTTCTACATATCGTGAATGAGTGGAAATTGCAAAGTTGCCGCGATAGCTCGCGAGACTCGCTCCAAACTTGCAAATGAAAAGTTAATGCACAACTTTCTGACAGGCGCGGTCGCTCTTCGACCTCCTAACACCGCTCAAATGAATTTAAAACTTTTTAATTATTTGCTGCGACAAGTCCCAGATTTGTCATCACCGCCGCCGTCATCTACTCACCCTACCTCTTCGCTCTCTCAAAAACGCACGTCCACTGAAGGGTGATCTTTAGACAAATAATCTTTTATCACATTGATACTTGTCTATATCCACATTATGGGCTTGTGAAGAGTGATCGTCGACAAATTGTCTTTATAGCTATCTGTGGCCAGTAACTTTCACGAGTGTCTGGCTACGTGTGACAGAAATTTATACTTGCGAATAAGCACTCCAACTTTCAGGGGAGCTTTACGAAAGAAAAATAGTTTTTATTTTCTCGCGCGAGAATAACGCCCACTTTATTTTTTAGGCGCTTCAACGTTATTAAACGGGTAAAGAATGAATATTTTTATGTTGGGATATTGCTACACTGGATCAGACCTGTTTGTAACATCCGGTATGAATACTGCGCGATGTGGAAAAAGATTATCGGATACAGCGCAGATTATAAAATCGAACGGGATACACCCTATCTATATCAGCGATTAGCGTGTGTTCATTAAACCAATTATAAGGTCCACGCTTTGTTATTATACGCTCGAGAGCAATGAATCCGGGTCACTTAAAGAATCCTAAAAATCTCGGAAACTAAAAATGCTAGGTTAATGCAATAAATTGTATTTAATAGACAATGTAATACTCCTTAAATGAAGGTATTAAAACTTCTTAGTTATTGTAAAGTTATATCATAAAAAAATCAAATTTGAAAAAGGGCCACTTTCGAAGATGGAACTACGAAATTACAGCATTTGGTTTTGCTTTTGTTTGTAATCTGTCATTTATGTGGGTACATAAACCATGTTGATAGTGCTCTATATTCATTATTCAAGCTGAAATTATGTCGCTTACGCCTGAAGAATGCACCAGAATACTTACAATGCTGGAAACCGGCCGGAGTCAGCGCGATACAGCCAGGACTGTCGGTGTGTCGCTGTCAACAGTACAAAGAGTTCTCCGACGTTACGAAGAAACTGGTTCTAACCTACGCAGACCAGGAACGGGCAGAACCAGGTGTACCACAGCATGAGAAGACCGATACTTGGTGAACACCATGCTTCGAAATCGCTTTCTCACAGGAACTGAACTCACAAATCAGTTTCGACGCCTCGGAGGAAGTAACCCAAGTGCATGGACAGTAAGACGTCGGCTTGCTGAATCTAACTTAAAACCCCTTAGACCTGCAAACGGCCCTAAACTGGAGCGTGGGCATCGTATTTCAAGACTAAGATATGCCCAGAGCCACGTAAATTGGAGTATTGAAGATTGGTCAAAAGTTATGTTCTCCGACGAATCAAAATTTATGCTCTACAAGCACGATGGAAGACACAGAGTGTATCGAAGACCAGGGGAAAGATTCAAGCAAGCATGCATCGAAGAAATAGTAGCCTACGGTGGTGGGTCTGTACTTGTGTGGGCCGGAATTTCTTCTGAAAGTCGCACAGAGCTGGTGATCATAGAAAACGGCTCTTTAACTAGCGTAAGATATGTGGAAGAAATCCTCAATGATCACGTTGGTCCATTTATGGTCAATTTAGGTGAGGATGCTATATTTATGCATGACAATGCCCGACCTCATACAGGTAGGATTGTGAATGACTACCTTCAAGAGATGAACATTACTCGTATGGAGTGGCCAGCGCGCAGCCCGGATATCAACCCGATCGAGCATGCTTGGGACGAGCTAGGCAGATGCGTAAAACAACGAAACCCTCCCCCAATCACGCTTCGTGAGCTCAAAATTGCTCTCACAGAGGAATGGGAGAATATTCCCCAAAATCGTATAAGGAACTTGGTGTACAGCATGCCAAACCGCGTAAACGCAGTAATGGAAGCACGAGGAGGCAATACGAAGTATTAAAATTCAAGAAAATCGTAATAAAGTTCAAAAATTTCATGTTTCCTATTTTTGTTTTAAGGAGAGATCAGCAGTTTTTTTCTTTATGTAATTTTGTGTTAATAAAATGTATGGTGACTCATAAGTAGTGTATAATTGGGGGTTCTGGATCACTTGCTCTCGCTTTCGCTCGAGCGCATGATCCAGAACTCCCCAATCATACATTACTATCGTGATGTGCGATATAGTTCATAATATTGATTGAGTATTGTGTTTCATTCACAGTGGAGCGCTTGATACAGGATCTCCAATTTTTTTAATGGTCCGAGCGGTTGTCGTGTGTATTCATAAACAGGCATGGTATCGAACTGTTATAGCGAAGCAAAATTATCGCGTGAACTTAAAAATAATAAACAACAATATCATGTTCGATCGCCGCGCAGCGCTGCATTGAAACGATGTAGCGCATATTTTTTTGTATTGATGGATACAAAAACCATATTGAGAGGTCAGCTGTTACTGGAAATTGTAACTTAATGTGTAGCCGTGTGTAAAAGTAACTGTATTATGGAGATAGAGTAATTGATTATAATATAAAAGAACGTAAAAGAAAAAAGTCATAAAAGCCAAAACCAAACCGGAACAAATACTCATTTGTTCCGTGCGGGAATCGAACCCGCAACACTTTGGCACATTAATTGAAACATCTATTTTAAACCTACTATTTACATTGTGATGTAGCTAGTCGAGCTCTTAACCAATGCGCCAAACGTGTCGTCAGTGATGAGATAAAATATGTATTCAGTATTAAAGTACACAGGTACATTCGTGATATCGACATGTTTCGACTTGATTCTGCCGCCAAGCACATAGTTGTAATATTATGAAGGAAATTAAACCTTAAAGACATGAATCTATATACCTTATATAAGAGAATCTGTTTTGTATCTAGATCGTAGAGAGCCTTTGACTGCGACACAGTAAATACAAGTTTTTTGTATTTGGCTGTTTTCGCTACCCTGAGATTCAATCACAATGTCGGTAAGTAATAGTTATAACATATTAAATTATTATTATTGTTTTTTATTAATTATTATAATGTAGGCATTGTATGTAATCATACTCAAAACACAATTTATTTCTGTTTTCAGGACAATGAGGATCTTTTTAATTTTATCCCAAACAAGCAGCTCAAAGAATCTGTTACATCACGACTCAATTTGAAGAGAAAAAATGACGCGACAGGTCCTCCACAGAAACTTGAACGACAGCAAAACTACTCGTACATCAAAACCAGGGCGCCAAATACATCTTCAAGGACATGCATGATCAAAATTGAGATATACGAGTGTGATAATTTACCAGAAAAATCTTGCAAGTGCAGTGCAAATAAGTGTGTGCAATTTATAACTGAAAATGTTGTCACAAGTGATATATACTTAGATTTAGAAAACATTATTAGTAAAATTCGTGAGAATATATAATTGAAATTATTTTATATATTTATTAAGTATAGAGAGAGAGATATTCAATGTAATCATTATGTTAGTACCAACGTTTGTGTTTGTTTTTTATAATTAGCATAATAAAATAGCATTTAATAATATACTTAAATAGTACAACTAATATTGTTGATTGTATCGCATAAAAACAAAAAACAAAAAAAAAACTTATTATTTCATACACATTGATGTTAGATTAGGTAAGGAATCTGTTATTTCTTAGAAGATTAATTAGGTACTCTTTTAATGAATATATTTAAAAATAAAAATTCTGTTTGTTTTCATTTTCCAATATCAATTTTCATTTCAATAAAAAATAAAAATAAAACAACTCGTAATAAGGTATTACAGAATTAGGTCGGGTGAATAATGAATGTTGGCAAAATGAAACAAACAGAATATTAATTTTAAAACATATTCATTAAAAGAGTAATTAATCTTTTAAGAAATATCAGGTTCCTTACCAAATAGTAAGGAAAAAAGGTGCTTATTATAATTATACACATTGATGTTAGATTAGGTAAAGAATCTGTTATTTATTAGAAGATTAATTACTCCTTTTATGAATATATTTAAAAATTAAAATTCTGTTTGTTTCATTTCCCAACATTCAATCACCCAGCCTAATTCTGTAATATCTTATTACGAGTTCTATAACAAAAACACACTTAGAAATCCATTGCCACCTCTTTCCATTTACATTAAAATGAGCAGGATAGCTATAGCTAACACAGCCTTTACGACTTGAGAGTTTAAAGAATAAGGCGACATTTCTGTGTACATGACAAATAACTACCAGAGATCTCATTTTATTGGTTTCTTATAAGTTTGTATGTATTCCGACAGAGTTAATTGACACCTCATTCCTTTCACGATTGTCGTCTCCAGTCGCCTCCAAAAACTCTAATAAGGATAAAGTGCTGTGAAAACACTTTCCATAACTAGAGTATTCGGAAGCATTCACATTGCGACTTCAGTACGAGAAATGAATAAAATAAAATCTACTCTAGGTTCTCAAGTGATAGAGATGAAATTCTAATAACAAATATTATTTTAATTAATTTTTCGGAGTAATTATTGTTAGAAACTAACATATGACTAAGGCTTTAGGATTTAGGTCTATAAAAAGCATGTGAGAGAATTCCTTTACATTTTGTCATTGTTGTGCTGAAGTGCATTTCACTGAACAGTGAGTTTAAATTTGTTTGTGGTTGTTCACAAGTGTTGCAGAAACAGAGTATGTGAGTATTATATTTTATTTAATAAATATTTTTTCTTCGATCCTAGGACTGTAATAGTTAATTGTTTTACCACTGAAATTACTCAATTAAGTTTAGATCATATAATAGTTATTTCAAAACTATTGTACTTGTACTGCATTTGTAGTTTCATATTAATATTAATATTTTTACAAACGTTTAATAATTATTAACGTTTTATTTTTACAAACGTTTAATAATTATTAACGTTTTATTTTTACAAACGTTTATTTAATAATAATTGTGCTTCGTTGTTCTAGCATGCAATAAAAATAAGGCCTAGGTTTGATTCTTAGGTCATTTAAAGTTTTTTTTTCCTGATAAGTACTGTAAATATATTATTCCCTATTCGATGAGATTTCAAAACGTAAGAACGTAAAAACGTAAAAAGTAAGGGGGAGGGACTAACAGCACACCTCTGCCTAACCCTTTGATGAATACGGGTGCTGTTGTTTCATGTTACTAATGTTGGTAATAAAAATATTTATTGCATTTTAATAATGTTTTCAGGGCTCAGTCGATGAATAATCCTTTTTGGGTTGAAGAAGAGGACTCCACACCTTCAACGTCTGGACCAACAAAAGAAAAAAACAAGCGGCAGATCAAAAAAAAAACAGCTGTGAAGAGAGATAAGAAAGTGTCTCAGAAGAAGAAGGCTTTGCTTTCTAAAATCCTTTCGCTTCAGAACCAGAGTCTGATAGCGACGGGCCGGCAGTTGTTACAACACCAGCTCCAAAAAGAAAACGGAATACCAACGCTTCAGACTGTGAGGTAAGACATTTTTTTCAAACATGTTAAATTCCCATTTCATTTAAAACCATTCCAGTGTTTTACAGCGTGTGATTTTCTCCATCAAAATTATACTTATTTGTGGACACAAGTGTTTAAATAGACCTTTTCTAATAGATAATAGATTATAGTTATGGTAACGGTAGATTCAAGAACGTGGAAGTCTGGAGTTTATCTATTATATTTTTTTTACATATCTATTTTTTTTTTACTTATCTATTTTTTAATTACTCGCCCTCACGCATTATTATTTTTAATTAAAACTAGTCATCTTATGTATTTCAGGATGAATCGTCTCGACCGCTGATCCGTGCTACCACTCTGAAGAACTGCTTCACTCAGCGGGTGGCTGATGGTTATACCTTCCAATCAAACCCGGACAGGGTTGGAAAGTATTATTTTGAATTAAGAGTTTATAACACGGGTGAAGTGGAAAAACTTACTCCAAATGAACGTTGGAAACAGTCTCTTGCAGCATTAAAATTATCAATAGAATAGAGAATATTTATTTGATTTATAATAATTATTTTACATGTACTTTTTCAGAGTTTCGATGTAAAATCGAAATTGAAACTTGAGATATTAAAAAACCCGAATTAAGAAATTCTGAAATTAAGAACAGAGAAATAAAAAACGGAGAAATTAAGAACTGAGAAATTAAAAACTGAGAAATTATGAACTGAGAAATTAAAAACTTAGAAATTTTAAATATGAGAATTTACCAACTTTTAAATAAAAATTGGATGACTGAGATAAAAAAAAACATTTAGTAAAAATAGGTTTTTATAAAATTTAAAATAAGTGTAATGAACATGTTTTTTTTTTTGTAAAGACTAATATTTATGTTTCAAAGTTATCAGCACACAGTAGAACAAATATTCATATATCTAATCGATTGCTCTGCTCAGAATGATGTAAAATCGAAATTGAAACCTGAGAAATTAAAAAAACCGAAATAAGAAATTCTGAAATTAAGAACTGAGAAATAAAAAACTGAGAAATTAAGAACTGAGAAATTAAAAACTGAGAAATTAAGAACTGAGAAATTATGAACTGAGAAATTAAAAACTTAGAAATTTTAAATATGAGAATTTACCAACTTTTAAATAAAAAATGGATTACTGAGATAAAAAAAAAACATTTAGTAAAAATAGCTTTTTATAAAATTTAAAATAAGTATAATGAACATGTTTTTTTTTTTGTAAATACTGTAATTATTATGTTTTCAAAATTATCAGCACACAGTAGAACAAATATTCATATATCTAATCGATTGCTCTGCTCCGAATTCGAAAATATTCAAATTATTGCTATTGCTTTTAGAAATAGAATCATAAGTATAAAGTGAATCCACTTAAATCTAGTGAAGTAACAATAACTCCAGAAACGTTTTTATTTCAAATTTCAAAGTCAGTATGTGATATTATCAATCTTATGATTCAAAAACATAAAGCAATTAAAGTCAATTTTGAATTATTTGTGTCATACATTTTGCCAAAAAATAATGAAAGCTCTATGAAATCTTTCAACACCAAATATGAGATAGCAGTTCCGAATACAAATGTTTATAACATGTATTTTAAATGCTCTGAAAAATTATTATTTAGAGTTTGAACTTGCCGAATCTGGTTGGGCTATTAATTCTATAAACCATTTGGAAATAAACATAAACAAGTGCAATCCTTTAAGAGCTGGAACATACTTAGAATTGCCTACGGTTATAAAAAACACAAAGTCATGTTTGAATATACACAACAATGCCAATCATTGTTTTTTGTGGTGTATTATTGCCCAGATGTTTCCAAAAAGATTGAATGCTAATAGAACGCAATCGTACCCACACTATACGTTGCTTTTAAAAATAAATGATATGTCTTTTCCGCCATGTTTCGATGATATTAAAATATTTTAGAAAAATAATCCTTGTATAAGTGTGAATGTTTATGGTCTTGAAGCTAATAATCATGTAACTGGTCCTCTATTTTTTGACACGTGAACGAAAGCTTATACATGTCAATTTGTTGTACATAACTAAAGATGATAAAGTCCATTTTTGTTTAATGTTATAAGATCTAAAAATCATCAAGTTTTTACACAAAAATTGAATAAACTCACACTTAATAGTGATGACGATAAAAGGCAGATAACTGAAGGTTGTTCCAACACTTTGCCTTGGGGGGCATTATAGTTCAATACTTTAATACTTGTCGGATTACTGTATTCGTTCTACTGTGCTAAAACTATAGTTTAAGTTAAAAAAGCTAATTACAAATGATTTAAATGTGTAAAAAGTATGTAATCGAATAAAAAAATGTAATAAATGAATGTTACTATAATCAATAAATGAATAATCGATATTTATTTTCTTTTCTTTTCCTTTTCCGAAAGATTTTCCCTCTTATAAACACTGTGTATAGATTATGTCATGGTTAATGTTAATTTTTTTTTTTTATGTCTCTTAGCTTGTCATAACTATATGCAGTGTTTATTATTAAGAGGTATCATACAGGATCAAATTAAATTAGCTAGAGAAACTCCTCAGATGTGATGGGTATCGATACCTAAACATGATAAAACAAAAGAAAACAGATTTTCTCAACTCATACTTCAAGTACCAGCACAACCAGCGGTCGAGGACCCCAAATAAAAAATAAAAAAATATCTTCTTTTTTTTGTTTTTATATCGATGTGTTTAGATATCGATACCCATCACGTCTGTGGAGTTTCTCGTTCGTTAGCTAATTTAATTTGACCCCTGTATACTAACTTATTAGGTGAATAATAAAAAAAAACATTATGTAGAATCAATTTTAATTTTATTGTTTCGCCTTCAATTAAATAAACTCGACCAATAATAATAACTAATAAACAATAACTTATAAACTGCATTTAAGGTCTGCATGTGGGTGAACTTAATTTTTTAACTATTTTACCGACGAGATATTCTGCTTCATCCATAATTTCATCGTAATTGTCCTTGACTAAATACTGAACATTCACACAAGCACAATCACTATCACTGCGATCAACACGATTTATTAAATTATTGTCATTTAAATCACAAATAGATATTTTTATTAAATGGTGTGCTTTTCCTGGATCCTTGCGAATTACGTAAGATGTAGACGGTGTATCCAATAGCTTGGGCAGGGTAATTTTAGAAGTTAATTTCAACTTCTTGTTTTTTCTTTTTATTGGACTTTCTTGAGTATCCTTGACTTTATCCTGCTGATTTTCCTGGAACTCAGTTTGTTCAACATTGTCCCCAGTAAATTCTTGAGTAAAATAGAATGACTTAATAACATCATCAACAATATCAAGGCCTTCCATTTTCTGAAAAAAAAAAAAAAAAATGATAAAATTAATTTCCATTTTCTTTTATATTTAATTAACATTATTTTTATTATTAGACTTGACAAATTTATTAGTTACTTACAATCTTAAATAGATGAATGGACGATTAAAGATAATTTAATAATAATTTTAAAAAAACTCGTCCACTACGAACACTGTGACGGACACTGTCGCTGTGTAACTCAGTCGAGGACACGACTCTTAATAACGACCCAGGTCCAAACCCGTTGCTAGAATACTGTGCTCGCAAGTCACATATTCATATATAAAGGATAGTAAGTAATGAAAATAAATAATAGGCAAGATGAAGTTGATCAAACAACCCATATCCTTGAACGTGAATAATATCAATTTCAATGACTCAGCTCGTCAGATTAGACATAGTGCTTTATTGCCTAATACAATTCGCTGCATAATATGTGGACCCTCGAACTGTGGTAAAACAAACGTTATGATCAGTTTACTGCTGCATGAAAATGGGCTTAAATTTAAAAATCTTTATCTTTACTCGAAAACTACTTTCCAGCCAAAATATCGGTTTTTAAGTGAAGTATTAAGAAGAGTACCTCAGATACAGTTCAATGAGTTCAATGACGACAAAGATGTTATAGCTCCGAATGAAGCTTTAACAAATTCTGTATTTATTTTTGATGATGTTATGTGTGAAAAGCAAATAAACATTCGTAATTATTTCTCTATGGGAAGACATAAGCAAATTGACTGCTTTTATTTATCACAAACCTACTCAAAAATTCCGAAACAGTTGCTACGTGATAATGCTAATTTTCTTATAATATTTAAACAAGATGATGTGAACTTAAAGCATATCTATGAAGAACATGTAAATTCTGATCTGCTGTGGAATCAGTTTAAAGAAGTTTGTAAAACTGTTTGGAGTAACCCTTATAATTTTCTACTTATTAATAAAGAGTCGGCATTAAATAATGGGAGGTACAGACAGAATTTTGATATTTTTTTAAACTTTGAATGAAGGTACATACTTATAAATGAATTACATACATAAATGCTGTTAGTATTATTCCTAGTTTAGCTGAATACAGTTGTTATTTATTGTAAGATGGACAAAAATATTAAAATGGAATTAGTGAAGTCTGTCGACTCCATAAAGAATAAAATAAAACAAATGAAAAATCAGGAACATACAATGAACTTGTCGCTTGATAAAATGCTAAAACCTGTCACAAATCCTCTAAAAACTCTTGTTGAATCTAATAGATGTGCAGAAAAAATAAAAATAAATGAAAATCCAACTTTAAATAATTCTGAAGGAATCGAATTCGATGAAAAGAATACTAGCTCATCTACAAAGCTCAATGACTGTTACGATCCAAAACTAAATTCTACCCAATTCGTCAAACAAAATGCTAAAAAGGAATCGATAGATAATTTAGAAATGTCATTAGAGGATGATGATATCTTTGGTATTTATGACGGTGTTAGTATACCGTTTGGAATTAGAAGTGAAAATAAAACTCTATTGATGGGTAATTCAGCAGTATCATTTTCTAAAATTGATAGTTTGAATAACGATACAATCGTTTTAATTAAAATCGGTGACAAAGCTTACAATTTAACAGTTGGTCTAAAAGAACTTTTACTCCGAAGAAAACCCGATTTAAAGTTAATATCGAGCGAAGATAAACTTGTCTATAAGGATATGTTACACTATACAAATGCACATAAAAGAGATTTTAATCCTAAAGGTCAAATAAGAGGTGACAAAGGTACAAAATATTGTAAAATAATAAAACCTCTATTTTCCGAATTGTCAAACGATGTTATACATGCTCACACTAAACTTGGAGGAAAATTACCAACGTTAAAAAAATACAAAAACAACACCGACTTGGTATATTGGGATGATCCTAACGAATTAGTCGAGAGATTGAAACTATTAGTAGCTTCAAGAGATGCTGGCAATACAAACCATGATAATGAAATTTTATCGATAATTGAAGAATTAAAAGAAGCTGACATAATTAAAGAATAAATAGTCGTAATAATATGCTTTACATTCAGTATTGTACATGGATTCAAGACAAATGTACTGAATTCTGACCATGAGCAAAGCCGATGTGGTAAACGAAATTCATAAAAATGCAAGGGTAAACTTTCCCCGAAGACATGTTATTATGAAAGATATAGACGACCTGTGGCAAGCAGATTTAATTGATATGCAATCAATTTCAAAAGAAAATAAAAATTACAGATTTATTCTTACCGTTATCGATACATTTTCGAAATATGCTTGGGCCTTTCCTCTGAGAAGTAAAACCAAAGATGATGTATGTAACTCATTCAAAGTTTTGTTGGCTACAGGGCGTGTTTCAAAAAACCTCCAAACAGATAATGGAACAGAATTTTATAATAATAAATTTCAAAAGCTTATGAAATCTAATCATATTAACCACTATTCAACCTTTTCAACAAAAAAGGCTTCAATAGTTGAAAGATTTATCAGAACTTTGAAATCTAAACTGTATAAGGAATTCAGTTTAAAAGGCAGCTATAATTGGGTAGATAGTACCCTTAATGATGTTATATATAAATACAATCACACTTACCATCGGACAATTCATGAAATTCCTGCTAATGTGGATAACATGAATAAAAAACGTATATTAGAAAGGTATTTAAGGTCGGTAAAAAATGAAAGAATAAAAAGCAAGTATAAAGTGGGTGATTATGTACGTATCAGTAAATACAAAGGAACATTTGAAAAAGGATATACCCCCAACTGGTCGACAGAAATATTTAAAATTCGAAAAATACAAAATACAACTCCTATTACCTACTTAATTGAAGATACAATCAGAAGTCAACCTATTTTAGGAGCATTTTACTTACAAGAGCTTCAAAAGACAAAATATCCTAATGTATATCTAGTCGAGAAAGTTCTTAGAAGAAAAGGAAACAGGGTTTTAGTAAAATGGTTAGGTTTATCTTCTGCTGAAAACAGTTGGATTGATAAATCGAATGTAGTAATATAAATAAAAATAACTTTACTAACCGTATAAGTATTTATTAAAGTGTTCAATCCAGATTCATTAGTCTTATGATGTGTATTGGAGAGAGTAGTCTTCTCAATTGGCTTATAAACAATTTACCATTTGAATTACACTTACCAGGATACAATTATTGTGGTCCTGGTACAAAATTAATTAAAAGGCTTACACGTGGAGACGAAGGTATTAATAAATTAGACGAACATTGCAAAGAACACGACATTGCCTATCTCAAATCATCAAACTTAAAGAATCGTCACAGAGCTGATTTAATTTTGTTGAAAATGGCAAAAGAGCGAGCAGTTGCCTCGGATGCAAGTGTAAGCGAGAAAATCGCAGCACGCTTAGTAAGCAAGACAATGTCTACAAAAATTAAAACTGGTTCCGGCCTAAAAAAAAATAGAAAAAAGTGCTTTCAAAAACTTACACCTGGAAAAGGGTTAAAAAACAAATTTAAAAATGTTATCACTAAAACGAAAAGACACATGAAAAAACTAAAACCAAAATGCAAAAAAGTGGCAATAGAATTAGCTATGGCCGCAGCCAGAGAATTAGCTGATGATTCATCCATAAAACTTCCTCGTGTTATTCCTATACCAAAAACTGGTGGTGTATTACCTTTGATTCCTATTTTTGCTGGATTATCAGCAGTGGGAGCAATAGCAGGCGGTGCAGCAGGTATTACCAAAACCATAAATGAATTCAAGATGGCTAAAAAGCTGTTGGTTGAATCGAAGAGACACAATGAAAAAATGGAAGCTCTCTGCATTGGGAAAGGACTACACCTTAAACCACATAAAAACGGGCTTGGAATTTATGTATCGAATGAAAAAAACTAAGATATCGGCTACCCAAACGAGCCCTAACTAACTTCGACATTTTGAAGTATGGAACTAATATTCCATATTTTAGAGGAGTCTTTATGAGAGATGAACTTCCTAAATACCCGTTTAAAAAAGAATGTGGAGTTATTAATTTAGATAGTTCAAAAGATCCTGGCTCTCATTGGGTAGCCTATGCAAAATACAATGATTATATTGAGTACTTTGACAGTTACGGAAATCTTAAGCCTCCAAAAGAATTTATAAAATACGGAGGTACTAAAGTCCACTATAATTATGAAAATATACAACGCGATCATCCTTTCAATTGCGGACATCTCTGTTTAATTTTTCTAAGGAATTTTTGGAGTAGTCTAGGGATAAAATAAACAGGATCTTCTGAAACAGTCCAGTATGCAAGCATGTCTACCACAGTTACCATCTCTGGAAATAAATCTGATTTGGTGTCATACTTTCAACCTCCACTGCATTTATCCGATCAATACGAGTGCGGTTTGTTATACTTTTCAGTGTTAAATTCAAGATCAAATGTGTCCATCAATAGCAGCAGTCTATCTGTAATCAGAATTGAATGTGATCTTGTACACAGTTCGTACTGCAACGGACTACCAACTCATTTTATTCATGAATTTGTATTTGATACTGCTCCGGGTCATCAGTGCATAGAAATACCACGAAACGTTATTTACTTTCCAGTGAACAAAAATATAATTTCATCTATATCTGTTAGAATTGTTGATCAATTTGGTTATTGTATTAACTTTGGTGACGAATTCAATATTCAACTACGTCTTCATTTAAGAAAAACAAAATGATACTATATTATAAAAACACTCCTGTGAAAATAAAACGTATTATTCCTTCAACGACCACTAAGGTGAATAGACGTAAGAAAAAAGTTAAGAAATTGACTGAAGCAAATAAAGGTTTTCTTAGAGCCCTAGGTTTTAAAGTATGAATATACTCCAGATTACTGAATTACCGCATTTCGATAGTTCGATCGAAAGTTATGAAATCCATTCATATAATCCCTACAATAACAGCTTTAGAGAAAACGATGAAATCAGAATCCCCATACATCAGCAAGACATATACGTGCTACCATCAGCCAGTTCAATTTACATCGAAGGCCAAGCAAAGCTGTTCGGTAAAGATGGGAATCCGATCAAGAAAACTGTTACGTTCACTAATAACCCTGTTATGTCTTTGTTTCAAGACATCAGGTACGAAATGAATGGTATTGAAATAGATCGTATAAAAAATTCTGGAATAACGTCAACAATAAAATCATACATCTCATTAAATGAAGCTGAAAATAAAGTTGCTGCGTTATGGGGTTGGAATTTAAACGGATTCCAAAGTGATGGGCATTTTAGTTTAGTGATACCGCTAAATAAGATTTTAGGGTTTGCAGAGGATTACAATAAAATCGTTATAAATTGTAAACATGAACTTATATTGAATAGAAGTAACTCTAACTTAAACAGCGTTATTCTTACTGATGATGTTGCTCATTTTCAAATAGATATACAAAGAGTTCAATGGAGGGTGCCACACATAAAAGTGTCAGATCGAGAACGATTAACACTTTTAAAGCATTTAGAAAGAGATAAACCCATTCAGATGGCTTTTAGAAATTGGGATTTATATGAATATCCTTTATTACCTAAAACCACAAAACATTCTTGGTCAGTTAAGACTGCTTCACAATTGGAAAAGCCTAGATATGTAATTTTTTGCTTACAAACTAACAGAAAAAATAATAAAACTAAAGACATATCTCTATTCGATCATTGCGAGGTGACAAACGTTACGCTCTTCTTAAATTCTCAATATTATCCTTATGAGCCTTTGGGTTTAAAGTTTTCTGACAACAAATACAGTATATTATATGAAATGTATGTGAAATTTCGTCAGTCGTATTACAACTGTCCAGTAGACCCGTTGCTCGATCTAAAGGACTTCAAAGAAAAAGCTCCCCTGTTTATCTTAGACTGCTCAAGGCAAAACGATAGTCTAAAATCAGGTCCAGTAGACGTACGCATAGAAATTGAATGTTCAACGCCAATACCAGATAAGACTACTGCATATTGTTTGATTATAAACGATCGACTTGTGGAATACAAACCTCTCAGCAACATTGTGCGCAGGTTATCATGATTGCTATTGTGGATATTCAAGGCTTTAAAACAGAAACAAATGAATTTATAATAAAAGAAATCGCTATATTATATAATAAAACATTACAAGTGTTTTTATTTAAGCCACCATTTCCATTTGAAAAATTAACGAAACAAGAAAAAAAACAAGTTAGTTGGATTGAACGTAACAGAAAGATATATTGGTGTGAAGGATTTATTCCATATTCCAATTACCAGAATTTTATTGCTGATATTTTAAGAGATAAATGTGTCTATGTTAAAGGTTCAGAAAAAGTCTTGTGGTTAAAAAATATATTAGAAAACAGTAATAGTAACATATTTAATTTAGAAGATAAAGGTTGTTCTAGTTTGTTAAGTCTGCACCATCAATATAAATATTCTCAAGATTTGTATAGTTGTATTTATCATGACTCTGTATGTGCTTTAAAAAATGTATTGTGTTTAAATAAATGGTGCTATGATAATAAAATTATAAAATAAACTTTTTTTTTGTTTAATTTCTTTATTTTTGGTAAACCGTTTCCTATCCCTCCCAATCTCTTCAACGTCGTCAAATCGTTATAAGCTGCTGACTGTAACTAGACGATGTCATTATGCAGTTATCTGTAAAACGGAGAAGCATGTCTCATAATAAATACAAACCTCGATATGACATGTATAATACTTATAAAATGCGTCAATTTTCATTTAACTATTACTGGGCAACGGCTGATTCAAAGAAAATATTAGTGATGGAAATGGCTGACGCTGGATTCTTTTACTGTGGCAATAGTATAAATGATAAAGCAGCATGTTTTTCATGTGGAGGTGTTATAGAAGATTGGGAGATTTATGACGATCCTTGGATGCAACATGCTATAAATTTTCCTCAATGTTTTTATTTGAACGCTGTGAAAGGAAGAGAGTATATATTTAATACGCGTATCTGCATCGCAGCATTAGACTCCTAGCATTGCAGTGTAATAGATAGATCTTAAGTATATAACTAAGTAATAAATAACACAAATATTTACTGCACCACGAGAGATACAATTATTGATATTACCTATCTACATCATGTTTCACTCAGAGAAATTTGATTTGGAAGGCACTTCTAAACTTATTTTCAAGAATACTAGGGGTGAGATAATATATATTCAAGATATGCACCCTAGAAAAAAGAAATCGAACTCAGGTGAATTAAAACATCAGGATAGTGATATAACCCGAAAAGAAGATTTATTTTACCAGAAGTTGGAAGATTCAGAGAAATCTAACTTGAAAAATACTCACTACCTTATACTAAAAAGCGAACCTGGTGAGGATCTTCGCAAATTCGTTAAAGTTAGCAACAAACATACTGATCATGAAAAATCGATTGTTAGTTCGTCAAAGACCAGTGGGAGTAAGTAGTATATCGACAGCAACTGCAGATCTATTCCATCAGGAGAGTGATACAGCACATGAGTTAGTTTTACACAAATTATAAACGTAACTCAGATTCATAAAAACCTCAGGTCAGCGATTCAAGAAAGAAGATTTCATTACTTATTACTTTAAGTACACATCGCACCGCTGATTGGGGTGTTCTGCATAACGCGCTCGAGCGAAGCGTGAGCAACTCAATCAATATTATGAACTATATCGCAGATCACGATATTAGTGTATGATTGGGGAGTTCTGGATCATGCGCTCGAGCGAAGCGAGGGCAAGTGATCCAGAACCCCCAATTATACACTACTCTCATATTTTTTTTACTTTCATTTAAGGAGTATTACATTGTCTATTAAATACAATTTATTGCATTAACCTATCATTTTTAGTTTCCGAGATTTTTAACATTCTTTAAGTGACCCGGATTCATTGCTCTCGAGTGTATGTACCTATATATTATATACATATGTAGGTCCAGAGTACATAATATAATTATGGGTATTTTTTCGGTTATTTGTATGAAGAATTTTGATACGATGACGTAATATTTTGAAGGCACGTTTTAGGATGTGTTCTTTTAGTTTCAGCCCACCAACGTCCTTTGTGAGTAAGCCTCTGTGAGGAATCAGTTATTTTGTTGTAATCAGTGAACTAGACAGGCGAGTTAGGTACTATAGAGATTATAGACTATTTGGTGCTTACATGCAACCTCCGCGAGTCCGGTAAAACTTTTTGCCTAGAAATAGGAGACAAATATTACATAATATGATTAATAAAAGTTTAAGATTAGTATAAAAAACAAGTAGGCGTCATATTTGGCTGACAAGCCAAGTCACAAGAGGAAAATAATGTACCTAAAAATATGTTAACGTAAAACGATCCCCTCATTATTATCTACTAATTCAATATCTTTCAGATATATAGTATAATTATTATATATCTGAAAGATATTGTTTCATTTATGTACCTCTCCTCCAGTACTATGAGGTTAGTTCACCGACTCGGCCACCTTTATAACACTTCAGTTGCCTTTACCACACACAAGAGCATAAAATAGGTATAGTTGTATTTATAAACTAGCTTCTGCCCGCGATTTTGTTCGCGTGGAAGTCGTAAGACACAACAATATACTAAAATAACTAAGGGGTTGGATAAGGATTAATATCATGATACGAATGTCATCATCTTTCAATTCTACCCGCGTTTTGATTGACTAATTTGAACAAAAAACGGTTATTGTGACTTAACTATAATAGTTAGACATATAGCCTCGCGGTCTTTTTTGTGTGTAATTATGCGTTCTATAAACATTTAGCACTTCATACATTATTTTCAAAAAGACTCCGCGCCACGCGTATCGAAAGTGAAGCACTTTAAGTATGCCGTTTGTACAAACATGCCTCACGCCCACATTTACATCTTAAGGTGCCGACCGGCCGCCATTACGCTGCACTACGGCGTCATTGTAGATACTGTTTAAGTCAAGTAATAAAATCAAATAATGCCTTCTCGTGTTGTGAAATGGTGTTAAAATAATTCTTCATCCCAGAAAAAGTGTCAAAGAATAACGTGTCACAAGTATATCACTTTTTTAAACACGCACACACATAGATCGGTACGATGCTTCACTTTCGATGTGCGTGGCGCTGAGTCTTTCTTTTTTTCTAGTCCGTGGTACCATCAATAGTTTTTGCAGCGCACGCCAAATAATGACTTTTATAGGCAAATTTTTGAAACCGTGGATTGCAATTTTCGGAGGGAGCTCTAATTTTTTCTGAAAAGTAAAATTCAACCCATTTTACTTGCTGATAACGTAGTTTGCAACTTACTGTAAGTGCAAGAATTTTTTAAATTGGTTAAGTTTTTTTTTAGTTTATCCATTACAAAAAAACATACAAACAATCAAATTTTATCTCTTTATAATATTAGTTTGGATATAGATGGGATAAGATGCGCGCTTGGAAAATAAACTCTTTTTATAATATACTTGTAATATAGGCAGGTACGTATTGTTCATTGAAATGATTAGTTTACCTTTCACTAGGTATCTCAGTCTCGTCTCAGACTGCCAACAACTGGTCGATAGCCACCTATTATTATAACTGTATTGGTAGACATCTGCTCCGGACCTTGAGACTGATTATTTACTTTTGAAAGAACTCATTACGTCGACTCGTGCTTGTGCTATTGAAAAGTATTTTTGTAGGATATTGTTATATGCCTATACGAGTACATTTGTAGATAGATACTGGTTGTAATTAATGCCTAGAGTTTAGAAAAGGAGATTATAATAGGTCCTTCCTACATCAGTTTCAAAGTACAGGTAGAAGAAAATATTTAATTTCAGAAGAATAAGTAGAGGTAGCTAAACATTTACAAACAGCATCCCAAAGGGTTCCGCCAGCCAATCCGCAGAGCTGCGGCACCTCAGAGCGCTCAAATTAAACGCTTGCCTAAGACCCCTTATAAAATTACATTAACTTTATAATACCGTAAAGCGTAACCAGTACTCGATTAAAAGGGCCCATACAAAGATAATTATGGCCCTGGTTATAACGCTCAGTGGGACCTCATTAGTATGATATTTGTGTCTTGTGTAAATGTTTTGTATTGCTTTCATAAAATTTTATGTGTTTAACGAATAAGCAAGTTGTTATCTGTACTGACCGCACGAGCCCGTAGGCTTTTCGTTGTTTGTTAAGGATACCACATTTTTTGTATCAGTATAAAGCGAGCCAGGAACGAATTTGCACTGTGAGTAGGAAGGTTCCATTCACAATGTAAACTGTTCCCTGGTCCGGCTGTAAGGTTTTGACCTAATGGTGGCCAAGGTTAAGTCATAGAAACCAAGGACTGACGATATCATTTAAGTCGTTGGAAACACCTGTATGAGGGACGCACAGAACCAAAAAATGTGGTAGAAAGGAAAGGAAGCCTATACCCAGCATTGGGTGATTACCGGCTGAAATGATGATGCAACAAGAATCAATACCCAACAACGGTGAATGAGCTAACGGAACCATGAAACTAGTGTCGGATTTCTCGATACGTCGCCGCCTCGCAGGTTAAGGCGCTGCTCACACGTAGGACATCGTAAATCGCTTAGTTTGGCATATTAAATTGGTACAGTAAGTACTCTGCATAACCCGACCCTTCTTCCATTCTTCTTCTTTATAAAAGGGGTCAGGTAGTACTGACCATAAATATTAAAAGCCCGAACAAAATTGAGTGTATTGTCAAATGTTCAAAGAAAAGACTTATTTAAAAATATTTTATAAAATAAAATACATAGTATTATGATAAAAGAATCGTAAAACAAATCTCAAAAAAATATTTTTCGCCGAATAATTCTCAAAATGTTGAGCGTAAACTATCATATTTAATTTAATGATAATAAAGGGAATTCAATAAACTAAAGATACACCTAAAAGTTATTCCACTGAGCCGTGCATTTATTTTTTAATTTAATTAAAACTGCAAAATTACTTTTATTTTGGTGAAACGCATCGCTGTTTGAAACTTATTTGTTGCCGCGATGCGCTATTGTAAAATTAGCTTCTTACCGCGCCTTAAGCGGCTTAGCCACGTTACACTCCACCGCCTTAGGTAACTATCTATCGGCGGGCGTGACGAGATATTGTTATGAAGAGATTATTATTATCAGCTGTTCCACACAAACATAGACTGTAAGACCCTAGCCAAATGATCTGAGGTGCTGCTTGTATAAACAGGGTGCACAAATGAGCAATGTGTGTGTGCGAGCATTAACTGCAAAGTCAGCGACGAGCGTCTCAAATCAATTTAGGTTTAGTGTTAGGTAGGTTTCAGTTCGGGGTCAATAATAACTGTTACATTTGTGCTGCGAGCAAATCTCTTTATTCTTATTATTTCGAGGAGGTACTAAACAATTTAAACGCATATTTTGACTTTTGGACGGCCGAGTTGTCCGTCCTATAGCGTTGGGTCCACAGGACAAGGGCGCAACTTCCTAACTTAGACTTACATGTGAGTGTGAAGGGTGGTCACACTCACATGTACAGGGGTACCTCAACTTGCACCATCATAAGTTTTGGTAAGTCGGGACATACTAGTTTACTTTACGCATGTTTGGATATAACATCTATACAAATATCTACAAAGTGAGGTTTCAGCAGGTGCGATTTATAGCTCTTTGATTTAATTCTCTCAAAGGGACTTTCTTAAGTGTTACGCTTGAGTCCATAACACAACCCTGCCTGACCGGGCAAAATGGTAATAACTTTAATATCGGCGTTATAAACGGGTTACAATTATTATTATAATGTCAAATTGCTGCGATTGTAAGCCAATAAATCAAAAGTTACGAGATTCCGAGTTCAAATTCGAGCGTTGGGATATCTGGCACAAATTAAAACTTCCAACATTCAGTGTTTTCACTTCCACTTTTTCTATTTACTTTTCTATTAAACTTTGTTTTCTGTAGATACGGGATGAGGCAGCTTCGAGATTTATGTACGCGATACCGTTCTATTTGGCCGAGGGAAAATTCAATTTGGTTTTTACCTGAGGGTGCTCCGTGCGAACCCTCGCATCCTCTCTTTAATGTTGTTGGATTCTTCGTAAGAAAATATAACCATGATATTTTTACTGCATATTGTACATTTCATATCTAGCGTGATTGGGATGCCGTGACACGTAAAATACATCGAATATGCACGAAATATATGCAAATATTTTTATTTCGATCTTTTTTCGATATACCAAAAATCTTGCAGTTTTATTTAATTTAAAAATGTCACCACCGACGATAAAGATGGAAATGATAATTAAAAAAAATACAATGTTGTCCAGTAGCCGTACTATGACGTGTTAATACTATCATGGTTCCAGTGCTATCGGTCTTATATAGCTCCGTCTCTCTTTCGCGCTGGAACAAAGATGGCTTTAACACTTCATAGTACGGCCGCTGGTAAGCTACGATGCTACGAAGTGCTACGATAATTGTACGTAGCTCGTAGCTATTTTCGTAGCAACTTATGGTTATCTATATCTATAGTAATCTATCGAATCTGACTTGCAAGTGTTGTCCTATCTATATCTATTACTAGCTTTTGCACGCGGCTTCGCTCGCGTGGAGGTCGGAAATTATCACACGGGAACGTACTACCGGAATAAAAAGTATCCTACGTGTTAATCCAGGTTATAAACTATCTGTGGTACAAATTCCATCCAAATCTGTTCAATAGTTTTTGCGTTAAAGAGTAACAAACATCCATCCATCCATCCATCCTCACAAACTTTCACATTTATAATATTAGTAAGATAAATTAGTTGTTTTTCTAAACTACGCAACGGATTTTGACGCGGTTTTCATCACCATATTTCAAAGAATTTATTCCGGAAGGTCTACGTGTATAATACATTAATACTAAACCTACGAGGGGCGTTCAATGTAGTCTCGGTATGAGGGTGATTTACTAATGATATGGTTAATTTGACTAACTAATGAATTAATTATTTACATTAACTAAAGGTATAAGGTAAAATTTCATATATGTAGTTGTGATCATTAGTTTGCTAGTTATCCTTAGTCAACAACTGGAATGGCTAACGTGATAATGTTGAAGAAAATCGAGCACCGCGCTGTTATTAAATTCCTTACCTAACAAGGAAAAAGTTAAAAAACTATTCCCGAAGAGATGGTGTCTGTTTACCAAGATTCTGCACCATCTTTATCTACGGTTCAAAAGTGGTCAAGTGAATATAAAAGGGGCAGAGAGAGTATTGAAGACGACACTCGCTCGGGCGGCCCGGTTCCTGCCTCTGCGGAAGAAAACGTGAAAAAAGTTGAGAAGCTTATACTGGGAGGATGCCCGAATGAAGATGAAAATGATAGCAGAGATGATCCACCTCACCGTTGGTATCGTGCACACTATTCTTCATTAACTTCTTGATCTTTCAAAAGTCAGTGCAAGATAGGTGTCGCGAATGCTCACGGCGGCGGCGCCTCAAAAACAAGTGCGAATCGAGTGCTTTAGAGTTTTTAGAGCTCTGTGGTGAAGTTCCATCAAATATTTCCGATCGAATTGTTACTGGAGATGAAACGTGGGTTCACCATTATGACCCTGAAAGTAAGCAGGAGTCCATACAGTGGCACAAGAAGGGTACTGAGCTCTCTAAGAAATTCAAAGTCGTTCCGTCTGCCGGCGGAAAAATCATGGCCAGTGTTTTGGGACTCAAAGGGAATGTTGCTGATTGATAACACAATAAAAGGTGAAAACATAAACGCAGCATCCTACGCATCCACTTTACGAAATTTACGGGAAGCAATTAAAAAAGAAGACGGGGTTAAACTGACCACCGCCGTGTGTTGCTTCTTCACGACAACGCCCCGGTCCACATGGCGCGTGTTTCCAAGGCTGCTGTCCGAGATTGTGGTTTCGAAGAAATTAACCACCCACCCTATAGCCTGGACCTAGCCTCAAGTGATTATTATTTGTTGCCTAATTTGAAAGAAGACCTTCGTGGGTAACGATTTTCCAACGATGAAGAGCTCAAGGCGGCAATAAATGCGCATTTTTCAGAGAAAGAGGAAAGCTATTTTTTACAGGATATTGAAAAGTTAATTTCGCGATGTAATAGGTAATGAGGGAGATTACATAGAAAAAAAAAAAATAATGGAATTTGCGTTTTTTTTCATGCCGATACCGAGAATACATTGAATATCCCTCGTACATATAATAAAGAAATCTTGATGGTCGTTAAAACCGTGCGAAGCAGCAGGGACGGGTCGCTAGTAGGTACTGTGTAAATAAATCTTATTATTTCGATCAATGTGTAGAGTCAAAGGTTAACTATGGCTTAGTAGTTAAGATGGGCTAACCTCTCCTAGTTAAATGCTGCTTTGGTGGAAACTCTAAAATGTCATGTCAAAGATGGACTTGGAGCATAAACGGTGTAAAATCGTTGCCTTTTGGTTTGGTGCTCAGCTGCCTTTCACATTTAGGGCATCTTAGGTAAATCAATTCAGATCGCCAGCCTATCTCTCGCTAGTTATTTAGTGCAGCCGCGAGGCACACTTTCCTACTAATTTCTCACTATGCACTTTACACTTTTTATTTGTTTGTTTTATTATATGTTGTGTTGTGTGCCTTGTAGTTTGTGCTAAATAAATTCATTTTCTTTCTTTCTTTCCTTTCTTTTAGTTTTATAGTCACACTAAGAAGTCCTAGTGCCCTGGCGTCGGCTGATAACTTTAAAACAGTCGATTTCTGGAGTTTCGACAACGATAACCATAATTTTTAATAGCGTGTAATTTTTGTATTTTAACGTTCCGAGTAGATCATAAATATTAGCTTTTCTTTGAAGAAAAGTATTCAAATTATAATATTTACCTTCGCACGTTCAGGTACCTATTTTATAAATGAGTTTGAGAACTCAGTAATGATAATTATTCGAGAATGACTTGTTTTATAACAAAGAGAATCACCCCCACCACCTCAACGTTACTGAAAAAAATATACATTTTTCCTTTGAAACGTTTTCCCTGTACAGGTCTGTTATAAATTCATCTTCTGAATTCGTAAGGTAGGTAGACACCCACCATAACTTCGACTCTGTATTTAAGACGTTTTTAGAAAACATTTCTGAATGTCGACAATGGATGAAGAAAAACAGTTGACAAAAGCGATTTTGCTGTTTTCATTTACTTTCCATTATTCTTTAACTCGTTTGTCATTCTTTTCTCCGCCCGAGGCGTGTAAAGAAGAAGAATGAAGGTTGTTTATATTTACGCAGCTAAGTGACTGGGTAGCAAGAAATAAGTAACATTTGCAGCAAAGATTTGCCGCTTGCTGTTTGTAATACGCAGGCGAAGTTTATGCGCAGACCATTAGCACTGTCAAAGGGATACTTACTTTAAAAAATGTATGTGTGTTACACCCAGTTTCGAGTAAGCTAAACAAAATGTAATGAGTTGAGTATTTTCATCAGAATCATTACTCGTAATCATAAGATGAGTCATCGTTGTTATGAAGTTTTACACCTACTCACAAAGATACATGCGAATGGTTCTATAATAGATATAAATGAGATTTGTGAGTCTCTAGAGCGCGCCATGGTTCACTATCATTTCTCTGGGTTGGAATTAATCACTTAGTCAGACAAGCTCTCGTCTCTGAGATATCGTTAATTTAACACTTAAAACGTTTTTATTCGAGTGGATAATTGCAAGGGGGCGTCGTAATGGGCCACGTTCGGGCTCGGCAAAGATTGATGGCGTGCTGTGGAACATTAAAATAGCCGTCTACATTTGAATAAGAAATACTTGATCGCCCGCGGGATTACGCGATCAAACGATCGTTTGTATTTTTTTCGGCTCGGGATTGTGAATGTAGGAAATTCACGAGTGGAGGCTATTACGATGTTTAAACGCTTTTCATATATGGAAATTATACTTTGTTTTGATATTCAGTAGGTAGGTAATGTTATGGCGGCCGTTACATAAACGTTTCGAACTTGCTTTTAGATTGAGTTGAGGACCATTAGTGTCGAAATAAATCTATTTGCGAGTGCGAGGAAAAATTACTTCCCTTCTTTTTATTTTCAGCGATTATTTTATCTATAAATGTACTCGTAGTTTTGGACCTAGAGTCAAGGACCCGAGCCGTAACTGCAAAAACTATGTAAAAAAAAAAAAACTTTTAAATGTAAGATTTATTTAAATGTTATTTCAGGTAGTATTTCCTCCTCGTGCCGGGTGTTTGTATTCAATGTAAAGATAATGTTAGAAAAACAACGATACATACAGGGGAGAGGGTCGGACGCTAATCTGATAGCTGAGTGAAAAGATTTAGTGCTCACCCCTCCGTATAATCTATAACAATATTATAGCTACGTAGGTACAGCTTCACTTCTAATACTCCAAACCATATTACATTTCGAATGAGGCTCTCGATAATAATTAGCAAGATATCATTTATTTCGTGGAGACAGAAATTCAATACTCGTTTATTTAGATGGCTTGTGGGATAATCCGCAAAGCCAACGTAAAGCAGTGGACATTTACGAGCCGATATAATGATCACGTTGAAAAAGAAATACCTACCTTTTCAATTCCAATTGATGAAAAACTTGTGGAAATAAAAATAATTGATTGTTCAGTAAGACAGTATCGATACTGTTTGTAAGGATAGTAAGCTGTAAAGGCTATTCCTTCTACTTGAATAAACATTGGCTCTATCACAAATACATTTTTTCCAATTGAGTCGGTTGTATTGCACAATATTAGCAATATCGAATGCGCGGGGATCCCTTGCAATGGAAGGCAAATGCCAGCAAGCGAGCTCTCTATATGACTATATTACTATTCGATGGCGGAATGATATTGGAATTCCTACGTAAAATAATAACATAAGAAGTGCACAATGGACTGTTTATTGGATGTCGAAGTTGAACAGATGTAAGGGATTGTAGCAGGAGAATGGCGTCTTTAGCTACAATACATCACAAATACCACCGGCATTGGCTCGCGGCTCTGTAAATGTAGGAATACTGACGCAGCCCGGCTGACTGCCTCCCGCTTTCTTAGAGAATTTAGACCTTAAGCCAATAACTTATACGAAGTATGTCTATTGTTAATTATTTAAGTTATTAGTTTAGTTAAGACAAAATTGGACCTGTATTTGAAGGTTCTAAGAGGGATAGCCACGCCAGCTGTAAAAAATAACCTATTGTTGAAAAAATAAAAGAGAATGTAAATAAAATCCAAAATAGCCGAACAATACATAGTCTTTATTTTTAATATCAACTTACAATGAAATACAGATACAAAAGAAATTATGATCAAAATTTAATCAGAATCATCTTCGATAACTATTCTTCGCTTCTTTTTATCTCGTCTCGACGACACAATTACGTCGTCATTATCTTCAGCGCTGCTGTTATCTGTAATGAGGGAGAAAATATCAATAAACAGAATGTTCTGAAAAAACTAAGCAGGGATTTTTGATATTTTGTGATTATATACGGAGATCTCGGAACAAATAGGTAAGTAAATGTTACAGTTTTGATTTTTAATGTTATTGGGTGGCAAGTAAATAATCTGGTTGCCCCCTTGACAGTAAGTGGAGGCATCGCAGCTACGTAGCCAACCGTAGAGTTTTTTGTCGGCTCTTCTCAATAGGAAACAACCAATTGGAACCGTGTACCTAGCTTCTGACGTTTCATAAGTGCCCATGTAGGTTTATATGAAATAAAATATTTTGATTTTGATAATTCCGAGATAAACCGGAAATGTCGTATGTGTCTGTAACTAGCGCCCACGTCCCTTCAAACCTGGACACAGCGACTCTGCTTGACGGTAAACTATAAAGTTAGAGTATAAAGCTACCATTTAATAGGTGTTTCTTTCATTGACTTGAATGTGCCCTGGCGGCTGAGAGTAAGTCATGCTAACTCTAATGTCTCGCTGGTGGCGGCGTGTGTGTTGGATCATTAAGTTCCCTTCAAAATGGCTGAATGGTGCTGATTCATGCGTCATGTTCGTGAACGGGCGCCGTCAGTGGGGACTGGTCATTTCTTAGCTGCCACGGCTTATTTTAAGTTAATTTAATATTTGAATTGCTTTTGTCTTTGTATTACGGACGCTTTTAACGTTCTGCATCGTTCTCACATGCATAATTTCAACATAAACGATGTAACCTATATTTTGTAACCATATTTTGATTTAAAAGAGTCTCCATGGAGTTTCTTGCCCGTTCTTCTCCATAAGTACCTACTACGCTTTGGAATGGGTAACTAGCTTCATCTTTCTGACTGACCGACCCCTTGACAATTCAAAAGTGCCTGTAAGTGGTTTATTTGAAATAAACGCTTTGAGTTTTGAGTTTGAGTTTGGTAGAAATATGAGTGGTAGCAGTACTTTCCCGGATGAACAACTAACGAAATGAACTTGATACACACATGAAACCGTCGTTGATCGGTAAACCTTTTCCACTACAACATGAAAGATGTTGAAGGGATAATACTATAATTACAAAGCTTAGCAGGTGCATAGGTGATGGAAGTGTAAGGGCGAAATAATCCTTAAATCTCTTACGACACCCTTAGGATAGGGTGGAAAAGCTAGGGGTAGTGTTGTTAGCATTATTAGATTTTTAATAGCAAAAGGCCTGCAAAAACACCTTATTCGTAATTTATACATTATAAATTGAAGTCGCTTTTTAACCGACTTCACAAAAAGGAGGAGGGGTTCTCAATTCGTCTGTATATGTGTGTTAGCTCATAACTTTTTTCTGGGTGAACCGATTTAGATAATTCTTTTTTTATTTGATAGGTGGTGCTTCACATGTGGTCCCATTTAAATTTGATCAAGGTCTGACCAGTAGTTTTTGAGTTATCCTTAATACTGCATATTTTTCCACTTAGTTTATATGGATGATGTGTTAATAATTTCCTGTCACTGTTATTTACATACCAAGTATTGGTATACGATTTGTGTGGGGTAGGTACCGCAACTAAAAAGTGAAAAATGATTTTTTTTTTACAAAAAAACAACCGACTTCCAAAAAAAACACTAAAAGACGTGAAAAATAACTTTAATTTCGGAAGTCGGTGGCCAAAAACGAAAATACAAAACTTTTTTACAAAAAAACAACCGACTTCCAAAAAAAACACGAAAAGACGTGCAAAATAACTTTAATTTCGGAAGTCGGTGGTTTTGGTTTTGTATTTTCGTTTTTGGCCAACGACTTCCGAAATTAAAGTTATTTTTCACGTCTTTTAGTGTTTTTTTTGGAAGTCGGTTGTTTTTTTGTAAAAAAGTTTTTCGTGTCTCAACTTTTCATCTCATCTCATCTTTATGTTTTTTTCAAGTAGTAAAAACCGGGCGAAGCAGGGGCGGGTCGCTACCGCGTTCATCGTCTAAACTACTCTACAGATTTTGATGCGATTCCACCATCATTTAGAGAATTTATCCCGAAACGCTAATGTGTATACATAATACATTAATATTAAACTGACATATAAAAAATACAGCTCGATGTTTTGTTCGTATAAGCGTGCGAAGCAAGGGTGAGTCGTTAGTTCTACAATAATTTCGGGTTTGTGTACTTACCACTGTCCAGTTTTGGTATATTGCTGATAATATCCTCACTGTCAGGCAAGTCTTCATGTTGCAGCGTTCTCTTAGCGAAGGACAGAATGTCGTCATCATCGTCATTGACCACACTTTCGTCACCCTCGTCAATTTTCTGCATCTTCCCTCTACTATCTTCCTCGTCAGAATCACTACGAATTCGCTTCCGATTATGTGTTATTTCATTGGAATTACTACCGCTACTTTTATCGATATCGTTTTCGACATTATTTTCCCGCATCTTCCTCAAATTATCGAACAAATCATCGTCGTCGCTCGATTCCTCTACCCTTTGCGATATTTCTATGTCAGGCGTCACCTCTACCGCTTCACTAGTGTCGATAATAAGTTCTTTGTTAGTAGCTTTTATAATTATTTCGTGCCGTTTCCTGATTGTCTCAAAGTGCAAGGCGCTCGGTATTCTCCAGTATTTTTCCTGCAAAGACGATTTCATTAATTTATTAGCTACGGGAACAAGAGATTTTCCGGGGACTTTTAATGTGGCTACGGTGACAAGGTAGTTTATGAATACTTGAAATATTTTAGTGGAGTGTTTTGGTTTAACAAATATTACGTCAAAAGTTGAATATAGAATCGTAGATTTTAAAGTTGGCAAAAATTAGGTACACACATACTCTTTTACTTATGACATTACAGATAAAATCGCTTGTTCACCTCTGCCCAACATGCATTATGTAAAATTACCTGCTCATCAAAAGGTGGCACCACTCCTACACCCAGCAGCACTTTCTTGAACAGCTCATTATCCATAGCTTCAACCGACTCCTGAGATATCGGTACTAATGGAATCCCTTCTCCCTCAGGGTCATAACCTTCCGCCTCTTGATCCAACGCCACCTCTTCCAAACTTTCCGCCAACCATTTCAAAGCTTCTGTTAAATCTATTATAACCATTTTCATTACATGTTTATATCAATACCATTTTATTGAACGACGATATTAGTTCGGAGTTCATATACGAACGGAGGAAATAACGTGGGAAGTAGAATTATTAGAAACCCGAGAACTAATAAACCGATTTTGCGCGAACAAATTAAAAAAGTAAAAAGCCGGGCTTGTGCAACACTTTAAAAAGTGGAGCTTTTAAACTTTTTAGTTTCTCGTTTGCTTACGCGTGCTTTTTCAACAGTGCAATTAAAAAGTAATTTGTTATTAATGTAGGTTAAATAATTTTTTCATAACATTGGTTTTAGAATAGAAGCGACCGCGGGTAAGTACCAAATAAATATACTGAATTTGTGTTTGATTCAAATATATTATACTAAAACCACAGACAAGTACCAAATAAATATACATTGAAGATGTTTTTGATTCAAATGTAGTGCTTGTAGCAGTTAATACCAAATCAGTTATGTGTGAGCAAAATTATATTAATTTTCAAGAATGTAAGTAAAACTACCTGCTGTTGTCTCCTATTCAAGGCTCAGTAGCAGCCCAGAGTCTGGAATTGTGCCCGGTTGATGGCAATAGGCTCGCCCCCTATTACATGGGACTTAAACATAACTGTCGAAATGTGGTGTACTATAGGTACACCTCTGCCTATTTAACCCTTCGGGGATTACAGGCGTGTCATGTTATGTTCTTTAACAGAAATAAAGACGTTGAATGGCGTGACTTTTGAACGAAAATGTTCGTAAAGTGAGTGTTACTTACCGCTGTCGACGGCTTGCACCATGAGCTTAGCGATCTCATTAGCAGTCAGCTCGATACGCTTCTGTTGCTTCCCAGTCTTCGTATTTGTCGGCTTTGAAGCGCTTTTCTTCGCTGGTTTATTTTGAACACGCTGTGGTGTTGCGTCGCTGTCAGAGTCCGAGTTATCATTATCTGACGATTCGGATTCCGATGATTCACCTAAAATATTGTAAAATATGAATTGTGTTTCATAATTGTAAAGTTTTACTCATAAAGCCAAAGTCAAATTGGCTATTAATTTTGAATGTGAAAATTTTACATGAAAATAGAATTGATGCTCGTTAAGCCAGCCAGGATGTACCTTTTAGAAGTTTTAAGTCTAAAACTGATGAAAGTCCGAAAATTTCGTGGTTTTCGACCACCACGCATTAGCACAGGTCTTTCGAAGCTGCAAATAGTGCAATTTTTGCGACCTAACGCGATTTTTGTGCCTACGGTGACTGGCCTAAGTTGTCCCTTCCAAAAGGTAGTTTCATATGGCGAAGAGTGGGCAATAAACTTCATAGTTACTCTTTTAAAATGTTTCACAAGATTTTGTCTAGACTCTAGATTGTCCTATGGAGCCGGACCAGCATGTTACCAAGCATCCTTATCTTGAATATAATCCTATAATGTTATATGTATATGTTTGTGTTTACAAAGTGTATATTTAATACTAGCTGCTGCCCGCGGCTTCGCCCGCGTGGATGTCGGATATTATCCAACGGGAACGTACTACCGGGACAAAAAGTGCCTATGTCACTCCGTATAACATCAGCTATCTGCCAGTGAAAGTCCCGTCAAAATCGGTAAAGCCGTTTCAGAGATTACCCGGAACAAACAGAAAACAGACAGACAAAAGTGTTAAAAATTGGTATTTGGTTTTATGTACCGTTTATTCTTTCATATGCATTTAGTAAAAAGCTGTTATTTTGACATTACAGACACTTCAATTTTATTTATTCGTAGTATGTATATGTATGTATGTATGTTAGAACTTCTTTAACCTTTCTTTATGGGTACTTTATTAAAAAATCTCTACATAGTCGGGCGGGCCGCTAGTATTGTACAAAAAAAATATAATTACATATTCATAATATTTCTTTAATGCAAATACGTCCAAGGAATAAAAAGTTTCATACAATCTTTTATCCCCTATTTCACCCCCTTGGGGGTTGAATTTTGAAAAATCCTTCCTTAGTGGATGCCTACGTCATAAGAGGAATACATGTGCGAAATTTTAAGTTTCTAGCCTTAAAGGTTTGGCCTGTGCGTTGATACATCAGTCAATCACTTTTGCCTTTTATATATCCAGATAAATGTGTGTCTCTTTATTTACCGAGCACATCATAACGAATAAATAGGAGGCTACAAGTTAAATAGAAGTAATAAAACTTAATATTAGATAGTTTTCAGAGTATCTGTAAATGCAGACGGATTCAAAGAATATTATGAGAACTACACAAACATTTACTTTTCATGTTACAAGTTAGTTCAACATGTGTTTTGCGATGTTTTTATTACATAACGTGTACATAGGCGATGAAAATCATACACCCACTCAGAAAACTGAAGGAAAACGTGTAAGGATAACGCACGCATTAATAATGAACACATGTGCGTATAGGCATAATATACAATAATATTGACGGCGATGAGTGGAAGGATCGGTCGGTCTTGTATCCAGTATCAGTTTACGGGGACTACGCATACAAAACCGATATTTGAGTATACAAGCAATCCGTCAGTTTATTTACGTTCAACCCTTTCAGCTATTCCAGAAGCTTAAGTAAAAAATGGAATACTTCTAATGACATGTGGGTGCGAGGGAGAGGGATGGGGGGGGGGGGGGCAAGTCACCGCGCTAAGAATAAGGGTAAGTGAACTTGTTTAGCAACTTACTGTTCGATTTATCGTCATCTGCGCCACTGCTTTTAGCATTAGATTTCTTTTGTCTCTTTTTGCGACATTCCCTTTTGTCTTGAATCATACCCAGCTCCAGTAATCTGTCGACGTAGCTACGCTTTTGACGCTTCCGGGGCATGCGAGGTATTATTACGCCCATTGGATCTGAAAGAACTCTGCCTTTTATAACCACAGAATTGAATGGATTTTTACGAATACAAAATAAATAGACTTGAAGACGTATTTTTTTTAGTTATCAGTTTTAGGCATTCATTATAATTATAGAATGAGAATAAAGCCTCGTATTCATTGGAAACAAAGTGCAAGAAACAGACGCGCAACACTACATACATATCTACATAAACTCACGCCTGCTTCCCAATCTCATGGGGGTAGGCAGAAACTACAACTACTATAATCCTTACATACTCCTTTTGTTTCGACTACATTGATACATTCGGTCTTACACGCACGCCGGTTGCGAGTACTACGCACCTGACCTTTCTGAAGAACATCACTATTAAGGTTACTATATGTTCTTCAAGGGCGTCCCCTGACGTCAGGCGTTTCCACTCACATGTGCCTTGTAAATACCTTTTGTTAGTAACAGAACAAGGCAACACTGTTTCCCGCTAAATAAGATGTTGCCAGCAACTGCCGCCTTCAACACAAAACACGTCGCTGAAATAATGTTAGACACCTTTGTTTCCCAATCATTCATACGGGGATACCATCGTAACACATGTTTAATTATGTCACTTACCGGGTGCATCTTTGAATTGCTCCCACAGTTCTGTGAGCATCTGATCTTCTTCTTCACTGAACACCTTAGGAGTCTTCTCTCTGGCCGGTTCTCTATGGCTACGCTTGGTCGGTGCGCGGAATATTAGTCCTAATTCCTTTAACTTCTTTATAACGCTGCGTCTAGTCCGTGTCTGGTCTATTAGGTTCTCCAGAATCCAGTCGATCACATCTGTAAAGAGAATTATGTTGGTATGTAACATACCTCCTAATGTATGTAGGTAAATACGGGTTGAATCCATAGTCGTTTGAGGTACTAATGCATATGTTAAACGAGTTGCCGAAAACGTTCAGTTTATGCACACATTAGTCGGACTTCTAACACATACAAGCCGCCTTTGAGGTCCTTTCATAACTTCTGCGGTAACCACCAACTAACATGTTTTATGATAATGTTTCATTAGCACTCTCCTAAGTAATTATTTCGGTAAAAACAGTGTGAAATACTTTTTACATGTTTGCTGAACACGGCTTGTTCGTTTAAATGCGTTGTGTTTGCGGACGTCGCAACATAAACATAACTTAACTCCGATATGTGGGTAGGTAAGCGCGCACGTGTGATAGCGCCACTAGCTAATTATACTGAACCTTTATTATTATAATTATCACGCTTTCAAAAATCCCAGACCGTGGTGAATTTAAATTTTAGTAGTATGATACTAAGGTTTTGTTACATGACTGTACAGACAGAACACGTAGATATAAAAATATTTTAGAAAGTTCTCATTTACATACATAAAGGAATATGGGCCAAACTAGGATTTGATTTCAAGGGGCAAACCTCAGACTACGCCGTCTGTGTGTTTAAGTTAAGAATTAATTAAAAAGTAAAGAACAAAAGAAGAGATATGTAGGTTATACAAAGCAATATGGTTTTTTCGTCTTACCTTGGTCAGTTTGTGGATTAGTTTGATTCTCCATGTACAATCTACGGAGTTCTTCTTCCTGTTCTTCAGACCAAACGCCTTTACCCGGCTTATCTCTAGAACAAACAATTTTCTTACAGATAAGACACACTCGCAACCGGCGTGCGTGTACATGACAAGATGTATGAACGTAAACGAAGCAAAAGGGTTAAGTAAGAACCGTAACAGGTGGCGTATTGTCGTTTCTGCCAACCCATGGGAAGCAGACGTGAGTTTATGTATGTATGTAAGAAAAACGAATTCTAAATTAGTGCCCAAAAGAACACCAGATTGCTACAATATTCATCAAGACCTTACTTGTACTAGTTTTAAATAAAGACGAAAAAAAACAGAATAGGTACAAAGTTAGCGCCAGCTAGCATTTCAGCAGGCACTATCTTTGAATACATTAAACAAAGTTACAGGTGTCCCTGCATTTTGTAGCAGTACCTACCTACCTCCTACCACACAAAATGTTACCTAAGATTTTAAATTGTAGAATTAGTTCAAACAAGTTGTATATTTAACTAAAACAAACAGTGTTCTTTGTAGTTCGCATTAATATAAAATAGTCCAGGTGAAAAAACAATGTTATTTTTGCTGAAACCTTGGAATGGTTTATCGCAGAGATGTAGGGTACAAACACATTCTTTTCATTGTTTAGAGGTGGAAAAAGAAAGCTACAAAAATGACGTTCAATTGTTCAAGAGCGCATGGTTACAGTCCGGCCGTAGAGAGATTGCGTTCTTGACGCCCGTTAATTTCATAGAAACGAAAACGTGTTTTGCGAATTAGATCTTTACTAGTTGGTAACTACTGCATTGCAATGTCTTTTCCATGTATTTATTTTCTGATAGGAACCTTCTCTGGCGCGCATACAACTTACCAATGTTTCATAACAATCGGTCGAGTCATTTTCTAGTTTCTGCGAGACTAACTCACGGCAACTTATTTTTATATAAGCTCAATTGGAGAAATATCGACGTAACTGGTGCTTTTGAAATTTCACAGGAGAGTAATTTAAAGCGTTTTCTTTTTTGTAATGGGTTATCGTGTCGTTCTGAAAAGTTGATAGATCCCAATACATATTAAATATCGCCTCTGCTCCTCTGAAAATTTGTTCGAGCACAAATATCGACAACTCATTTTTTGGGAAAAATTACATTTACGTCGATGTTTCTCCAAATGAGCGATAAGAAAAAGAAGGAAGAAGACGCATAAAAACGCATTCTCTTGACGGGCGGACAGTAAGTTCAGTACTTGGCTATAAATATGGAACATCAAGCTTTAGAACGAGACTTTCACAGACGTATAAGTGGCGGAGACGACGCTCTACAAAACAAAACTTAGTCTAAGGCCCGCTTGCATCAAAAAACACTAAACTTATCGATAAACGAATTTAAAACATCGTGTTGTTTCTGGCAATCGTTAGAAGATGATAGAGACAGAATTATGTTTTAAATATACATACATAAACTCAACCCTACTTCCAATGGGGGTAGGCAGAAATTACAGAATGCCACCTCTACGATCCATTCATACTCATTTGCGTCGTTTACGTTTACCTTTTTGTTTTAAATATGTTTATCGCCAAATGTATTTAGTGACTTGTGGTACAAGCGGGCCTTAAACTAGGCGGTTCTATATTTACGATCGACCCGTGTTTTCAATTAACCCCTTTATAGTATTATACAGTGTACCTATAAATATATAATTGTTCTAAAAACAGATTTGACCTCTTTAATCAATCATAGTTTAGACACGCGACCTATATCAACATTATCTTGTCCAATTAACGCGCTCAAACGTTTAGAAACTGTTGACAAAGATTGATGATAGCGATTGTGAAAATGCTGTTACAAGAGGCGATTCACCTTACGCAAGGAAATGTCAATATGAGATGGGTCAACATTGTGACTAATTGGGTTAGTCCTCAATATGTTTTATTACAATTACTTGAGAATGTAATTTCATACTTATATTAATAATGTGGTGAATATTTAAGTTATTTTAAAATGCGACTGTTTGTGTGTGTGTTGTGTTAGGGTGTGTGAGGGTGTGTAAGTGTGATGTGTGTGTGTGTGGTGATCAATGCTCGCGCCTCCTCTGTTTGAGAAGAGGCCTTTGCCCAGCAGTGGGGGACTATAATAGGCTGGTATTATTATTTTAAAATGAAATTCCCCGTAATACTTAAATGTAAGGTATTCAAGTGCACTCACCTGTTATCAGTATATAAATCATATCCATATTCAATATCAAGGGAATCCTTCGAATTTTTCCAGAACAAGAGCTCAATAAACACTTTGGGATTCTTCGAAGCAACTTCAGTGAACTTCCTCAATATGAATAAAGCGAACTTTTCCAATTCCTGTTAACAAAACTAGCAGTATTTTTACGAGGTTTTTAAATAAAATAAACATAGTTTACAAAATATACCAACCACTTTATTAAATAGCTACACCCGGAAAAATTGCATTTACTTTCGATATTATACGTAAATTACATTATTTCTCGAGCACGACCAAGATAATAAATAACAAGATACCATTCCATTTTACGGTGCAGTACTTAAAATTCCTCGGCATTTTTATTTACATTTCAATTTAGGGACGATGTTAGGGTAACATCAAGACAAACATTTTATTACTCAGTGGCAGATAGGAATCAAATTTTGCGCCAGGTTAATTTAGATTCTCGATACATTTGGTAGGTACCTCCGACACCCTTCGTACGTCGATAAAATCTGTCCCCTGCCCCTCCAGACGTCGAATGCACGACAGAGAAAAAAGCTTAAATTTTGTCACACGTGTGTCGTAATATGGGAAAAATATCAGCCTATAAAAACCAGTTGAACTTATCCAAGGGAAAATTGCATTATTTTTACATAACTTAGTTGCCGCATGTCTAGTTTGTGACTATTATTTCATCATGTGAGTTAGTTTGAATCACAGATCTATGTTTAAAAATAGGTAAAGCTGTTGCCAGCTGATCAACAATTGAACACTTTAAAAAAAAAATACATAGTGCAAAATATGTGTTACAATTTTGCACACTTGCTCAAATATCCGACTTTGTAGGTATTTGCGGATTTAAAGCTATTTCTGGCTGTTAAGTTTGGGCGAGAGTAGTCATTTGTTATACGGCCTAAGTAACGTGACGTACCTATACGGTTCAAAAATAGAATGACAAGTTACGGGCTCATCGATCTTAAGTACCACCCGCGCGTCCCTTTGAAGACCTTTAAAACTTACGTGGGCGTACATTGTGTATCCTTACTTTAATAAAGTTCAAGTAAGGTTGACGTTCCATTTGTGTGTTTTATGTCCAGCGATTTTAACGGAACTATACATAATACAAGTTTTGTGTGCGAAGGGATTTCCCAATCGGCATAAATGACGAACGTGCGTTCAAACTTTCATCAATATTTAATCCGTTTAGGGGATGAATTTTCAAAAACTCTAGTGCGAAAGTTCATGCTTCTAGACCCGGTTTAGGTTGTGCGTTTTCTGTCAGTTACTATATGAATTTAAGAATTTTATAAAGTAAAAGATACATGTCCCAGTACACCTAGCAAAAAATTAGGATATCCAATTTTTCCTACACGACAGTCGCCCAGCAAAGGAGTTACCGAGTGTAATGAATAAAAAGGGTTATGTTTATGTAGCACTGATGCAATAGATGTTGACTTGGATATTCGCCAGCTAACATAATGGGAAGGGACAGGGGAACGATATCATATTTTCAAACCATTAATTGTGATCGCGGCCTTTGTTTTGTTAGTTGAAGCCGTGTTTTAGGCGCCGTTATTATCCATCGTAGACGTTCGTCGAACGTATACGCTGCGTAAACGCATCGTAATTTTTAACCCATTGCTTGATACAATAATGTCGACACGGGTGGACACAGAGAGGTATTGGAAATCTTTAGAGGAGGGCTTTGTCGAAAGACAATCAGTTTAAAAGAATGCACCGAACGTCGATATTTAAATAATAATTTTGAGTAGGCGTAATATAGTTCTTTTTTTAAAGATTGTAGAACCAGCAATAAAGGTTTGCCTACTTTTTTATGTCGACGCAATTCTAGTATAGCATTTGTCGCGTAGAACACTAACGCTAGATAAGTCCCCTTAATCACCAGCGGGGTAATTACGTAACACATTAACAGTAGGAATGGGTTTCATTTTGACAGTTCCACAACATATTGCGTTATTTACGTTGTTGATCAGACAAATTTTTAGAACATATGAAGCAATGGATTAGCAATAGGTTTCAAAATGATTCAGATTGTGATATACAGTGTATTACGTAATTAGGGTGCAGGTTTATAAACGACCGCCTAAATATTAAGAGAGTGCGTTCGGAAAGTTGGCAATGTTGCAAATAGCTGTCAAATGTTGTTATTCTGATTAATTTGACAATATTACTAAATTAAATTATGAATAATCACTCTGAAGTGCACAGAACATAATAATATTATTATACAGGGTGGCAGTGTCATGGAGTCATCGACCCACAACCTGTTACTATGGATTCAGTACACGGTTCGCAAACCCCCTGCGTTAAAGTTATTATTAAATAGAATTGCTGTTACCTACATTTTGACTGCATAGGTATTGCACTTTTCTACGAAACAGCTGTTTTTTTGCTGATTATGATGAAGTTTTACGCTAGAGGGTCTAGAATCATGTGCTCAATTCATGGTTATAGTTTGCGTGCGTTTACGTTCCAGCCACCCTTTTTTCTTTTTGGTGGGATATCATTAAATAACTTGCCCTGCTCTGGGCGGAGCGGGAAGGCGTATCAGAATTTTACTGACTTAAACCCACCCGTGTTCCTTCAATCTCTTTGAGGCGCGCGTGGAACACAACGCGTCGTCGACCCGGGCCTGGTCCTTACCGGACGGCGAGCTGCCCATTGCTCGTCGTCCGCAAGCCCGCGCCTACGGTGGGTAGGGGGAGCATATAATTATGTTCGAGTATACAGGGTGGAAGGGTCCACCCTGTATACTCGAACATAATTATATGCTCTTAGAGAGCTGAAGTGCACTAAAATATTGATGATGGATTGCAATGATAACAGTTTAAGGTGTAAAAAAGCTTTTGGAAAGTTTCTTATTGTTTTTTTTACACACTAAATGTTCAGAATTACAACATTAATTACAAATATATATATATTCATAATCAATATTTGTGTGCATAGCAAAGCGATATTTCATTTAGCAATATTGATAAATTAATTAAAACAACGAAATATTTGTCAGTTATTTGGTACAAACCTACTTTCAGAAGGCGCCCTTTTAAAGACATATTTTATTTACATAAAAATATTACCTCGTCAAAGACACAACAAAAAATACAGTTGTCAAACACGTACCCTGAATTGCGGCACTCGATTGTCAAGTATCCTTTGAAATATGAGGAAAAGTGACGCTTGGAACATCATGGAGGGCCGCTTACAGTCCCACGCGATCCTGTGCAACATCTTAATTATGCTGTGGTTCGTGTCGGGTAGGTTCTTGTCGTAACGTTCGAGGAGAGATACACACGCGCTTACGACTCGGGGGTGACAGAATCTAGACGAGGAAAATATTATTATTATTTAATGTATGTACAGTCAAGCCTTTTATATCTTCGTCAGTTTTCAAATTCCGACCTTTATCAAGTCAGTACACATAGTACTTTACCTACTATTTATTTATTTATTTATTAAAACTTTATGTACAAGTAAAAAAAAAACCTGTACAAAGGTGGACTTAATGCCTGAGGCATTTTCTACCAGTCAACCTTAGCATAGAAAACTATAATATTTAACTTTTTGATAACAAAGATCAAAATAGCATATACCGTATCGTACCTTTGTCTAAAGTCGAAATGACATCAACCTTAAATCTTTTTATTGGCCTGGCCATTTTTTGTGAAATTTAAATATATACTAAAAATAATGTAATTGTCAGATTCTGTCAGTGTCACATTTTTATTCGGTCTGACATCTAAAGAAGTTGGCTGAATGTCAGTCATACATTCAGTAGTTTCATTCAGTAGCAGTCGTACATTACGACGCAATAAATGTATAATGCTGAGTTGGTAAAGCAGATTCTCTCTCACAATGAGCAGACAAAAATAGCCCTTAAGGTGTCGAACATATTTGGATGCGACTGTACTACGAAGGTTTTTGGAATTGCTCAGGAATCGTGGATTAGGTTAGTTAGCTTTACCTATTCACGAAGTCTTGAAAATCGAAGTCAGTTTCCACGACTGCTGTGCTTCTCCTCTCCTCTTCCTCTTCTTCGTCTAGAATAAATATACCTACTTATTAATATTATTATTTAAGCTTGTTATTTCCCAAAAAGTACATTTTTATCCTTCATTTACATTATATCTTAAAATATTCTTTTTTTTTAACTTATTAATACAGGGTGGCAGGGACATTGACACGCAAAATGAAACCATGAATTCAGCACATGGTCCTAGACCCCCTAGAATAGAAAATTATCGTCAGTTATCAAAAAAGAAAATGGCCGTTTCATAGAAAAGTGCAATACCTACGCAGTCAAAATGTATGGAACAGCATTTTTTTTTAAACATACATACATACATAACATCACGCCTGTATTCCTCGAAGGGTTAGGCAGAGGTGTATATGGGCGCCAAGCCATTCTTTGATTTTATTTTTAAGCTTGTTTTTGATTATTTGTACCTAATCTGACTTCCATGTTATTTATTAAATTAATACTTGTATTTCCGAAAAAGTCTATGTTAGGTTTTATTTTGATGTATTTAAAATATTGTTGTTTCCGGTTAAATTTATAGTTTCTATTCTTATACTTCCTTTTGATTTATTTAAAATATTGTTCGTTTCCGTTTGAATTCATATAGTTTTTATTCTGATACCTTCCTTTTGATTTATTTAAAATATTGTGAGTTTCCGGTTGACTTTATTTAGTTTTTATTCTCATACTTCAATTTGATTTATTTAAAAATATTGTTTGTTTGCTATTGAATTTATATAGTTTTTATTCTCATACTTCCTATTGATTTATTAAATTATTGTGCGTTTCCGGTTGACTTTATTTTAAGTTTATAAGTTGGTATTGAAAGATTTATCTTGACACATCCGCTTGAATTATTTAAAAAGTTACATCCGCTTGATTTATATAAATTCTACTTGGCGGTAAAGTTTCGCGGTAATTTTATGTATAAAAACTGTTGTACTATGAATGGGAGGACATTCTTTGTTCGCTGCTCCCGGAATAAACACCCTGAGTTGAAGTAAGGTATTTTCTTTGTAGTCTCTTAAACGTTTCTCTGCCATTTCCTATTGCTGTGTATTTTTGTGATATATTGGTGCAAAGTATTATGTCTGACTCCGACAACGACGGCGATCATGCGCCGACAGCAGCGGTGGGATCCACCTCGCCCCTACTGAGGTCTTCTGGATTCCGGGTCCGCAAACCAGTGCCGGCCGACCAGCCAGACCCAACTTTCTCGATGGAGCAAGTTATGAGTCTGGTGACATCAATAACGAAGCAAGCCACATCGAGCGCCGTGGCCGCAGCGCTGTCCGCTACTCCAGCGCCTTCACGGGATCGTAGTAATTTCTACCTACCGCCATTCGATCCCGATGTGCGCTCACACGACATCAGGGACTGGTGTGCCAATGTTGATCAAACCATTGCAACTATTGGCATATCACCGCATGAAGCTCGCATAAAGGCGATACTGCAGCTGAAAGTAAGAGCGAAGACGTGGGCTGACACGTGGTCCCTACAATCTACCACGTGGAGTCAGTTAAGCAAGACCTGATCCAAACGTTCGGCGAAGAGTTCCGGTATGCTGATGACGTCCAGCGGTGGCGCGACTACACGTCGGAGCAGGCGAGCAGCTACGCGGATTACGCAACCACGGGATGGACGCTGTTCAAGAGAGTGCGGCCCGAAGCCGCGGACACCGAGGTAATTGATCCCGTTATCACTGGTATGTACCCTGATTTTGTGAAATGTGAATTGTTACGTAATACGCCTGACTATTTGCCCAAACTAGTCGCCGCTCTGAAAACTTTTCGTAAACGTGACCGACCGAAAACTGACAGTACAGACAAAAATCATCTTAACAAAAAACCCCGGCTTTCCAAGACCCCTGGTTCGTTGTCGACACCAATTTGTTTCAAATGTAAAAAACCTGGTCACACAGTTCGTGACTGTAACGAAAAGTCTACTCAAAATACGGAGTCTAATATTTCTACAAAGCTAGCCTCTCAGGTTACGCCAGACAACCGTAAGTTCATTGAATGTAACTATTGCCATAAAAAGGGTAATTTAGAGAACTTGTTTCCGTAAGCAAAATTTGTGGTCTTATAAATCGTTGCACGACTACCGTCAAAATTGGAGCTTCTTCATATCCATGCCTATTTGATTCCGGCGCTGATTTTTCGTTAGTACGTAAAAGTATTTCTGGTTCAATTCCGGGCAAAAGAAAAACTGTCAATACAGTTTTCAAGGGAATAGGTGGTGTGAATGTCCCGTATTCCCAGAGTATCTCAGCAATTGTCGAGATCAATCAAGTTAGTGTAGCATTAGAACTATTTGTTGTAGAAGATCACCAAACCCAGTTTAATATTTTAATTGGCTATGATTTAGTGCAAATTCCGGGTCTTACTATTACATTATTAGATAAAAATATGACTGTCTCGAGAAATATGATTATTTCTGAATATTTTTAACCGAGTCGGAAACAAGTAAATACCGACCTTGCTGACCCTTCCATGTTAGAAAAATTAAATTTGATTTTAAATAATTTTAAAGATAATTTCACTTCTGGTAATAAAGTTTCCGAGGTAAAAACTGGTCAATTGACTATTAGATTAAAACGTAGACCCTACAGATTATCGCCAATGGAACGCTAAAAAGTCTAAAGACATTTTAAACGACCTTAAACAAAACGGTATAATTCGAGACAGCTCATCCCCATTTAGCAGCCCCATTTTAATAGTAAAAAAAGGATGGGACTGACCGATTATGCGTCGACTTTCGGGAGTTAAATGCAAACACAGCTAGGGATAATTTTCCATTACCATTGATTGCTGAAACTTATTTTATATCGCAAGATAAATTACTTAGACGTAAAGTTCAAATAGAAAATAAAACTCGTAAACTTATTATTGTGCCACGTAATTATAGATGGAATCTGATTTCCCACTATCATGATAATCTTCAACACTTCAGTTGGGAAAAGGTTCTAACTATATTAAGAGAGCAATATTGGTTTCCCAATATGTCAAAAACAGTTAGGTTTATTGAAAATTGTGTTAGTTGTCGAATTCGTAAAGGTATGTCTGGTGCTAAACAACTTACCCTTAATCCCATAGATAAAATTGCAATTCCCTTTCACACAGTACATGCTGACATAACTGGACGTATGAACGGTAAACGTAATAATGCTGAATATGCGTTTGTTTTTATCGATGCTTTTACTCATTTAATTTACACCAATGATCGAACATTTGATACAGCCATATCTTATTAGCAAGAAGTCATTTCTATTTTCGGTACCCCAAATAGACTGTTATTTGATCTGTATAAAAGTATAACATCATCTGATTTCAAGAATTTTTGTCATCGATTTGGTATTGAACATCACGTAGTAGCTAAAGGCGCTAGTCGGGCAAACGGTCTGGTAAAACGTATTATGAAAATCATCAAAGATAATATGTCTGTTGTGGAGCTTAATAAACAGTGGCACACTGCTATTCGAGATTTATAGTTGGACGGGAAGATCTCCCAAGGAGTTGTTTGAAAAAAAAAAAGTTCGCCACTGGGTATTAAGGTCTTACAAATCTGTGATGATCAACCAATCATCTGATCTGTGTGATCTTAATACTGTTTGATCATTTTGTAAATTAAGGATGGACGAGCGATCATTTCGGGACAAGTTAAGATTTGACAAGGGCAAAGCTCAAATCAAGCCCTTTGAAAAAGGGGATTTTGTCTTAATGCCTAAGCATGAAAGACATACGACTGAACTTGGTCCTAAATATGAAGGTCCAATGGAAGTTCTAAAAGTATTGCCTAATAATCGCTATAAAGTAAAGCATGTCAATTTAAGGGGATGTTCCGAAAGAAAATCGCTAATCATGATTTTTTGAGACCAGCACCTCTGGCTCAAAATTATCCATTTATGGATGACAATAATAATGAACCGACCGTATGGGCGGATGATTTATAAATTATCTTAGCTACTCCACCTTCCTCCCTACTACGCTGGCTGGCCACCATGCGTATCCTTTTTCCTGGTCTTAGGGCTATATCCCAGGCGGGTGATGCCATGTGGTATGGCTAGATCCAAGGCGGGTGATGCCGTGTTAGGGGGCTATATCCTAGGCGGGTGATGCCATGTGGTATGGCTAGATCCAAGGCGGGTGATGCCGGGTTAGGGGGCTATATCCCAGGCGGGTGATGCCATGTGATATGGCTAGATCCAAGGCGGGTGATGCCGGGTTAGGGGGCTATATCCCAGGCGGGTGATGCCATGTGATATGGCTAGATCCAAGGCGGGTGATGCCGTGTATTTTTAGCTAAGCCCGAGATGGGTGATGCTGTTTTATTGTAAAATGTTTTACAGCGCAGAGAGCGCGCTGGATCAGAATGGCCGTATGGGCGCCAAGCCATTCTTTGATTTTATTTTTAAGCTTGTTTTTGATTATTTGTACCTAATCTGACTTCCATGTTATTTATTAAATTAATACTTGTATTTCCGAAAAAGTCTATGTTAGGTTTTATTTTGATGTATTTAAAATATTGTTGTTTCCGGTTAAATTTATAGTTTCTATTCTTATACTTCCTTTTGATTTATTTAAAATATTGTTCGTTTCCGTTTGAATTCATATAGTTTTTATTCTGATACCTTCCTTTTGATTTATTTAAAATATTGTGAGTTTCCGGTTGACTTTATTTAGTTTTTATTCTCATACTTCAATTTGATTTATTTAAAAATATTGTTTGTTTGCTATTGAATTTATATAGTTTTTATTCTCATACTTCCTATTGATTTATTAAATTATTGTGCGTTTCCGGTTGACTTTATTTTAAGTTTATAAGTTGGTATTGAAAGATTTATCTTGACACATCCGCTTGAATTATTTAAAAAGTTACATCCGCTTGATTTATATAAATTCTACTTGGCGGTAAAGTTTCGCGGTAATTTTATGTATAAAAACTGTTGTACTATGAATGGGAGGACATTCTTTGTTCGCTGCTCCCGGAATAAACACCCTGAGTTGAAGTAAGGTATTTTCTTTGTAGTCTCTTAAACGTTTCTCTGCCATTTCCTATTGCTGTGTATTTTTGTGATATATTGGTGCAAAGTATTATGTCTGACTCCGACAACGACGGCGATCATGCGCCGACATGTACGTATAGCACACCCACATTTCGCCAGTTATGTTTAAGTCCCATGTAATAGGGGGCGCGTCTATTGCCACCCGGGCTCAAATCCAGACTCTGGGCTGCTACCGAGAAATTCCAGATGGAAAAACCCGATAACACTTTGCCCGACTCGGGAATCGAACCTAGGACCTCATGCTCAGCAGTAGCACTTGCGACCACTAGACCAACGAGGCAGTCAGATTTTTTTTAAAATAACCGACTAATAATTTTAAGGCAGGGGAGTTCAGAATCATGTACTGAATGTCCATGGTAACAGGTTGCGTATCGATGACCCTGCCACTCTGTATAATTCGTTCTAATGAATACATTGATAAGCTACACAAGAACCGGACCGCGGTTGAAGTCTACAAAACAAAAAAATTATTAACGTGTATGGAACACTTTACTTTGAATTGAAACTCAATGACTGAAGGAAAAAGTTCAATTTGTTTTTGTTTCGCAACTCTAGTCAATAAATCGTAAAGTATAAAGACCGACGCTAATACTACGAGTGGTCATTTGTGTACGTAATCTTACGAATCGGCTAGCAAAAAGTCAGGCAATGTTTGCTTAGAATCTACCTAGGGTCACGGCCACTTACCGTCTTCGTCATGCTCCGAATTTTCTTGAGTTTCATCAACATCAACAGCGGATACTGTAAAAAAAAAAAACTTTGAGCGTTGTTGGACAAAATTAAACTAACGAAAATGAAGGAAATATATTTGTTTTCGGAGAAAAGGTATGTGAAGTATAATTTACGGTGAAACGCTAAGTATTATTAAGTGAAGCTCAAGTTACTAAGGCAGTTACTTTTTGACGTATAGGTTAAGTACCACGAATTAGATTCCACGATGTTTGAGTCAAACGTTTTCTAAAATGTTAAGGGATCTTTTAAGACGAGTATAGAGGCGGTACATAAACTTGCTTGGTTAAACCTATTTTTACCGACTTTAAAAAGGAGGAGGTTCGCAAATTCTTTTTTTAATAGATAGGGTGGGTATGCCTCAGGGGTGGAGGTAAATTTGGTTAGGTAGTTTTTCCAGTTAGCTTCAATAATACGTATTTTTTCCACTTAAGTGTATATTGATGATGTTATGATAAGGGGCCGTCCATTAATCACGTGATGCTTTTTTACCATTTTGTAATCCCCGCCCTCCCCCTTGGTGATACGTGGTGAGGTTTAAGACTACCCTCGCCCCCACTCAAAATCACGTGTATTTTTTAGTACTTACAAAGAATCTTAATTTTTTTAGAATATTATCTTTAAATACAGGTATAAAGTATAATCTAATTTTATTCTGAAATTAAGGACCATGATAAAAATGTCTAGACAGAAAGGTTGCAGGTTGTTTTTGACTGGCATAAACTGGCTTTTCAGTTTAGAAATCGCGCGTTTGACGAAAAAATAAATACACGTGATTAGTGATGTACCAACTAGTCGGGTAAGCTGACTAGTCCGCCCATTTTTACTGGCTAATATGCTTAAAAATTTAAAAGAGAAAGATTGAAATCGTTACTGTTATTTTTTTTTTATTATATAATGAGTTTTACAGTTTACTTTCAGTGCAATTTGCAATTTCACCCTTCGTTTGGTCCATTAATTAATTGGACTTAGATCCAGAAATTATATAAAACAAAATGAACTAGTACTTCTAACAATAAAGAAGAAACTACTCGTATAACAAACAATTGGCAATAAATAGGTTTACAACTTAGAAATAGAAACTTTTTCTTTGACCTAATAATAATGTATTAGACTTAGATCTGGCCGCCGGACGCTGCGCGGGCATCTACGAGCCGAAAGCGTAGTCACGAACATTGCCGATGTCACACGAACTCAACCAAAAGCAATGATAGGCTTGGCCGACTAGTCGGTCATTTTGCAGCCGACTAGTCGGCTAGTCGGGCAAAGTCATAGTCGGCCCATCTCTACACGTGATGTTTTACTACACCCCCCCCCCCCATGTGATATTTCGTGATTTTTGCCGAACCCCCTCCCCCCCTTTTGGAGTCTCACGTGATTAATTGACGGACCCTAACTTCCTGTCACTGATATTTACATAGCAAGTGGTGGTATACGAATTTGTGTGGGGTAGGTACCACAACTAAAAGGTGAAAAATAAAAACTTCTTTTTACAAAAAAAAACAACAAATTAAAAAAAAAAGAAAAATAACTTTAATTTCCGAAGTCGGTAGCAGGTAACGACAGTACAAAGTCAAGGAACCGACTTCCGAAATTAAAGTTATTTTTTACTTTGTAGTGTTTTTATTGGAAGACTGGTATTTTGTCTTTGCAAAAAAGTTTTTTGTCTAGACGGTTCTTTTTCATAGCATTGAATTAGTAATTTAACGTAACACAACATCACGCCTGTATTCCCTGAAGGGTTAGGCAGAAGTGAGCACTACCTTTAGCAAACCCGCATTTAGCCCGCGGGCGAGCCTGTTGAATTACTAATTTCGAAACACATCTACTTAATAAAATCTTAAATACATTTACTGAGACGTACAGCCGTGCCGTCTAGGAGCATGAATTTTGCACAATAGTTCCTTATAAAGCAAAAGTGAATATTAAGGAACAAATTTTGAAAAAAAATCCCCTAATGGAGTTGAAAAGGGGATAAAAGTTTGTATGGAAGTTCGTTATTTCGGCTGATGGGAAATCCCATCGGGCACACGGCTTCTTAGTACATAAAATAATGCATATGGCTTACCAGTTGGTTCTACGCCTAACTCAGTGTTGTAAACAGTTTCAAGCATTGTCAGTTCTTCGTCTTCTGTTATTCCGTTTGTACCAAATATTCCTTCATCAGGCCAAACTTCCCTAATAAAAACAGAAAACATAAGTGCTCCGTTTACAGTTGTTAAGAAACGGGTCATGAAAAAAAATCGCATTTGTTTTTTTTTACTTTAGGAAGGAACTCAGTTGATTAAATTTCATGCCAGTATGGAAGCATCTGCACTAACCTTGCAGCTCTAAACATTCCAACAGCATCTTCGAATTTGTATTCTTTCATCAACTTCTGTACATTTTTCATGCAGTGTTCCCTAAAGAAATAAAAAGCATGATTAGGTACTGTATAAGTGAAATATACTATATTATTGAACATGTTTGTACTTTGAATTTACTAAAATCATTAATTAGGTAGCGGTATAATAAAGAATAAACTGTAAATGCAATAGCAAAACATTATTTTGATCGAGAAAATCAGTCAAAAATGTTCTCAGTTTTCGCTTTGTAATTTGTAAAATTACATTATTAGAAAGCTCCATTGTCTTTCATTGTCTAGAGATAACTTTATACAACACAATACGTTACTCACAATGACAGCAATTCAGCAAATAAACAAAAGCTAAAAGTACAATAAATAAATAAAAATGTGTTAAGGCACCTACAAACAGGCGTGACCGCGACGCGACACAAAGGAACCGCCTGTCACGCGACGAGCGGTGCCTTTGAGTCGCGTGCGATTCGCGTCGCGTGTCGCGCCTGTTTGAAGGAGCTTTTACTTTTGTTGGTCGATGGGCACGTCTGAGGCGGCGTCGAAGGGCGGCGGATGTTCGTCGACGCCCGAACTTAGGACCGCAGCCAACTGCGCCCTTACCTCCTCCCATTCGGCCGCCGGCGCCGCGACCTTAGGCTTTTGTACAGCCGCCTTTTGTTCTGAACCACAATATTAATTAGCTCTCCTTCCTTTTATCACATCTGACCGTAAATTACTTTTAAAAGTAGTTATACGATTTAAGCTTTCTACGGAAATAAATGAGGGTCATTTGTGTTTTTTTTTTGGGGTTGTTAACAGATAAGAAAGGTCTTGTTTGGGTTGTCGTACTGAGTGAAATTAAAAGGAATAGACACTTGGCATTGATGTTTTGGTTAATTATGTTATAATACAACATAATTCTGGAACTAAAAGTAAAGGTCTAAATTAAATCGGGTATTTTGAACCGTAATTAATCAAGAGAGAAGATCAGCGTTAAAAAATAATTTATTGGCGTCGACTTGATTAGAATAGAAGCTATGGCATTGGCATTAAAGATTCAACCCTAAAACAAACACTCAGCCTACAACAATCGATTGCATTATAGAGGGTGGGGCAGGGACATCGACGCGCAAATTGTAACCATGAATTCACCACATGGGTCTAGACCCTTAAGGCGGAACCTTCAGGGTAGCCCGCGAAATTCAAATTTTATTACGTTTTTTGCAATTTTCAGGTCACTGTCAGTTTGTATTTTGATTAAAATTTGATTCGCGACCGTAACAAATATGGCTTTAGTGAATTATAATCATTAGAATCAGCAATACATCTCTATAAGTTCATATTACCCTATTGAATGACTATTTCATGAAATCATGACATTTGAGGGCATTTCTAACTTAAGGAGTTGTATTGCTGATTCTAATGATTATAATTCTGTAAAGCCATATTTGATACGGTCGCGAATCATATTTAGATCACGATACAACCTGATACTGACCTGCAAATTGCAGAAAACGTAAGAAAATTTGAATTTCGCGGGCTACCTTGGCGCATCCCCCTTAACATAGAAATTCTCAAAGGCTATAAAAAAAAAACTGCTGTATCATAGAATAGTGCAATACCTACGCGGTCAAAAGGTATGAAACAGCTAATTGTTTTTTAAATAACCGACGAAAATTTTCAATGCAGGGCATCCAAGATCATGTACTGAATCCATGGTAATACGAGTAGGTTACGCGTCGATGTTTTTGTCACCCTGTATATTACGTTGATAAAGCAAATATGCGGTGAGCCTCCTTACTTATCGGCTGAACCGCTAGAAGCTGTAATAATATGTAGCATAAGCATAAACACAATGTATGTAGATATTATGCACTGCGTCGGCAGTTCCGATCATCGTGATGTATGGCGCCACCTATCGTTGTTACCGGTGCATTAAACACATTAGAAAGTTATCATTTAATGGACTGGATATTTGCAATTTGTATCAAGCTGAATTTTAGAACGCGGGATGACGATGATGGGTTATGACGTCAGTAAAATTGTAGGATTAACTGATTTTACAAAACAAGTTGTTTTTAAGTGTTTTTGGTCACTGTTAAACAAATATAAGGTGGACAAAAAAATAGGCAGTACCTATAATTAAAATTGTAGGGACAGTTTAAGGTTTTGTAGAACAAAAATAACTTACTTTTCGGCTTGGATTTGGCCTTCTTCCTCACCTTCTTTTGGACAACTAACCCAGTTTTCTTACAGTAATATTCTAACATTTTTAGAAATAAGTGCATTGTTTCCATTAAATCCACTAGGTATGACCTAAAATAAAATAAACCTATGTAAATAAAATGCTTAAATGAAAAAAAAAAACAATTAAAATAAATTAAGTAATGAATAGGCTACAGAACAAACCTCGGCATTTTATTTTCATCATAATTCAGGAACGTCGATAAGATAAATTCTCTATATTCCAATACATAAAAAATGTTACTCTTTAAAACTTTTGCGGATTCTTTAACACTGGGATCAGTACTTTTGTCCATAGCTAAAAGAGTGTTGAGCAACTCCTTATAAGCTCTTAGAGCTACATGCAGCCTCCTCACCCAGGCTATGAACTTTTTCTTTTCAACTTTTATCATGTCATAGTACTTCTCCATTTGTTGTTGCACATAATGGAACATTGGAACCGACATTGTTTCACTGAAATGTTATGTTAGTTAAGCACAGCCAGAATTCTAAATTCAATTATATTTTTGTTATTGATGGTTGGAAAACATGAATTACTGCCACAGTGCCACGTGATCTGATGATTTAGAGCTCGGAACTTTTCGGGCACACCCGAAATAAACAAGTCAGTTAAAAAAAATCCTGATTGATTGAGAAATATGAAATAATGCCGCGTGATGAGCTCCTGACTAATAGCTCTGTTCGAGTTCGAAACTAGTCGGGAAACCCGACATAAATCTATATATCCATACATACAAATAAATAAAATTGAATGGTCTGTTTGTAATGTCAAAATAACAACTTTTTACTAAATGCATATGAAAGTAAATAGGTACGGTACACCTATTTACGTTACGGTACGGTACGGTTATAACAAAAAAGCATATTTTTATTTTTTTTGTTCCTCAGTTTTTTCCGGCTATTCTCTGAAACGGCTGGACCGATTTAGACAGGACTTTCACTGGTAGATAGCTGATGTTATATGGAGTAACATAGGCTCTACTTTTTGTCTAGCTAGCACGTTCCTGTGGAATAATTTCCGACATACACGCGGGCGAATCTGCAGGCAGCAGCTAGTTCGTGTTTTACTTTTATTTTTTTATTAATTTGTTTTGTTTCACTGCTGGGCAAAGGTCTCCTCCATACTTTTCCAGTTTACCTTATGGTGTGCCTTTTCTAGTTGTACATAAAACATTATGAATTAAATTATTCTTACCTAACCAAACCTACTTGAAAGTTGTGTCCTCTATTGAATTCCATAAAGAACTTGACTGCCCATAAGTAGTAGGACTCATCATTTTGTTGAGCCTTGGCTCTCACTAACACATCTTTCACATAATGCATAAGCGGATTGTAGGAACTGTTTAAGAATTCTATGCAAAATTCTTTCAGGAATAATCTGGGAAAAATAAAAATATTAGCCTCACCCGTTTTTTGCGAAACCCTGTTTCAGGCTATGACTAAAAACTTGTATGTGTACAGTAAAGTTGGATCAGCAATAACCTTCTAAAAACATAGGAGAACAAATGCACTGAGAAAATTAGTTTTGGCACTTAAGGGTAGAGTGCATGAAGCAAGCTGCAAGCACTTATCATGTTTGCTTCTCATTGAGCTATAGTTAAAATATTAATCTTTACATCGTAAAATTAAGCACATCATCACTTACCTAATAGCAAAAGCCGATCTCCTCTCTAAGATACCACTCTCAACTGGTCTTTGATTCTTGGGTTTAACAAATTTTGATTTCTTACCGCCTCTGAAGTCTAAATTAGATATTTTGGTCAAAGGTTTTAAGGTAACAATCTCATTATCTGATAAAGATTTCATGTTTTGTACTATGTAGGTGCCTCCAAACCGAGAGTGCCTGAAAGAAGTTACTTTGTATCAAATACACTTAACAATATCTGTACAAATATAAGAAAAAAAATAAAGGCTTCCTCAATCAAAGCTGTTGGTATTGGTGTCCTGTTGAAAAAGGGATGGTGCTATTTATGCTGTATAGCCCCATCTCTTACTGTTACACAAAAACAATGATGGATCTAACACATCATAGTATGGTACAGCCCTAAATATTACAATAATATAAAATAACAAGCCGTAAATCATAATGTTACCTAGTGCCCGAGTATTGCTTAATTTTATTGATCCTTTGTTTATTCTCTGACATTCTTATAGAGAGTAGTTCTTGATCATCTCTTAGCTTTTCATCAACACTCCTCTGTAATGCAGCATCAGCTAAGCTACTAGGATTCTGTTCTCTCAACAAGTGAGATATGATCTCTAGAATGTGCATGAAATACTGCTTTTCATTTTCTGATGACATGTACAGGATTATGTCAAGAATACCTGATTGATTAAGAGCCCACAGCACCTAAATTAAATGATTAATGAGAAAACATTCGTTATTTAAAATAAAATTTGATGGTTTTGTTCTTGACTATAGTCTAGGTCAGAGGTGACAGAGACAAAGTCGATCATGGAGTGAGCTTACCCAGAAGAAGCAAATTAATGAATATAGCAGTTTCTGTATAGAAGTTTTTATTAATTTATTAAAGTAGTAGTCTGTGGAAAATGTAGCAGGTTTGTTAGGTTCATTTGTTAACCCATTGTAGGACACTGAATGAGATACAATAGAAGTTTTATAGGTCTTCTGTAAAGTGTTACGTTACAAGTTAAGACATTTCTGTTTTTTTTTTCATATAGACTATTTATTGTTTTCCCAAATGAAATAAAATAAAATAAATTATGTAAAGCAAACATAAGCAATTCTTATAAAAGCTTGACTTTATCTGACACTGTGTTTTAAAATATCAGGCTCCATATCTTGTTCCATTCTATTATATAGCGATCAACTTAAGACAAGGTTATATAATGAAGTATAAAACTGATTTTTTAATTAAAGTAATTCTAACCTGATCATGCACACTGGCATCATTCTCTGGCCGCCTTTCTCTGTCCAAGTCAGCAGGGACATGAAGTACATTTCTAATTAGAATCAGAATCCTTTCAATGATAAGTCCTGTGTCTTCATCTCTTTCTGACCAATCCTATTTAGAACAAATAAAAATCCGACTTTATTTTATTTGATCTGCTGGTTAGCAGTTACAACATTAGAAATCCTTATTAGGGTCCATCCCATCTCAACTTCCAGGTGTTTTAATACTTAGTGGCATGGAGCATGGACATCATGGAAGGCAGCAGCCTTTTTTATCTCCTAAGATCTACATCTTTTTTATAAAATAAGTGATAGACATCATTTTAATATTAGAAATAAAGATAAAATAGATCAACCATTTTTTAGATTATCTAAAGTAAATACATCTTTTATGGGGTAGTGTGTTAAATGTTACAACAAAATACCTTGTGATATATTGCAATTAAATGAAAGAAAATTTAAAACTCATATTAGAAGTACACTTTGTAAACAAGCATAATACAAATTAGAGGATTATATCCTAGATAAGAATGCTTGGAAACATGCTGGTCCTGCTCCATAGGACAATCTAGAGTCTAGACACAATCGAACTGGTTGCTTTTGATTTTTACATTATGTAACTACTTTAACTCACACACTAAATTATTACTTGTGAAATTTTGGAAAAATCATTTACTTTTCAATATTTGTAAATATGTGCGCACAATGTATCTATCTCATAATTAATTTACCTGTCATTGTATTATATTTAAATCTTTTTACCTATTGTTGTATAGTAAATTTATTCTAAGTGCATTGTCTTCACAAATAATTATATAATTAATGTATACATAATATTGTAAAACATTTTTAAAGTTTCTTGCCCATTCTTATCCATACAAAACTACCTTTTGGAAGGGGCAACTAGTTTTTTTTTTTTTTTTTTATAAATTTTGACATTCAATAGTGCCTTTTATGTGCCTATTTAAAATAAATGATTTGACTTTGACTTTGATCATATACTGTAATGACCAGTGATTGTATCCATTTAAACATTATTTATAATCCTATTTCTAGTCATAATTATTATCGGGCTAATAAAGTAGGTAGGTACCTAATAAATTACTTACAATTTCCAAAACCTGTGCCAATTTCTTAGCAAATATGTTCCATGTATCAACTTTGGTAAATGCGTCTTCTTTGTAATACTGCAAATGTAATAAGATTTCAAGGTAGTTGTGTCTGGCTGTTCGTTCAGCCGGCACTTCTTCTCGGTATAGCAGCAGAGCAGGGTTTGTAAGGTTCACTAGCAGCCTAAAACATAGGGAAAGGTTTTCTGGTCAAGGGTCATCTGTGGTATATAAAATAATGATTTACAGTAACATATCTCACATTAATTGTTGACATAAATAAAAAAAGCATAAATTCATATTAGCTGATAAGATATTTAGTAATTGTTTTAAAATATTCCACATAATACCTAGCTATTATTGTTTTTCTACAGAGAAATTAACATGAAACATACTAAAAATATTATGCAAGAGAACAACACAACTTGTTAATTTGATATAAATAAATTTATCATTAACATAAGAAAAACAGGCTTTCTATGTGCTTTTATGACAATAAGATGTTTATTTCCCTTAATTGTAGGTATTTTATTTTAAATACGAAACTCTGTTGGGATCATATATTGCTGTTTAAGTTTGTGATGGTACCTCTCTTTGTAGAAGAGTTTAAGGTTATGTTTAGGTATTATCTCTCCAATAAAGGATGTTAAAACATAATCATCTTAGATAAATCTAAGTTAACTAAGGGATGTTTATAACAATACTAGCTTTTGCCCGCGGCTCCAACCGCGTGGTTGACGATAAAAAGTAGCCTATGCCCTTCCCGAGGTTTCAAAGTATCCCCATACCAAATTTCATCAAACAAACTTACATCCGCATTTATTATATTAGTTAGGATTATTTCACTAGTTATCCTTACGCTACATACCTGAGAGTAACGTCGAATAATTCTGTATTCTCCCAGTGATCAACCAGCATAGGTAGAAGATCACTTTGTAACACTTTTGTTTGTCCAAAATGTCGTCGAATTTCGTGATCCTCGCCATCACGACGCAAGTAACGAATTAAATCTTTGACTGTGTTAAGAGTAAAGTCATCAATTAAATATTTGCCGGCCTTTCTATCATACGTTCCTAAAGCATTGCACGTAGCTGATAATTCCGCTGATAAAAGCGATGTCATGATTGGAAATTATACACAACACTAGAGAAATACTATAAAACGCATTTATTTATTCACTTTTCGAATAAAACATCATTGTTTTTCATAATTTTACATGATTATGGGCACTTTTGCAGAATATTTTGCTTTAACTTTTGTTTTGACATTGACATCTGCTATACGTCAAAAAGCCCGCGAATATACGGCGCGTAGTTTCGTTCTGAAATGGATAATTTTCTCGTTTGGTTTTTTAATCTATGTGTCTAAACCAGATAAGTGCTGAAGGTCATCTTAAATGAAAAAAAGTTGGTCGAACGTCAGGGCCAAAACACATACACACGATGTGATGCGACGTCGTATCATGTGCATATGTTTTGGCTCTCAGAGCTAAGTTTACCAATATTGGTAAGTACGAGTTTATATATCACACCGGCAGATATAGCCAGCCGTATTCATAGGAAACTATTATTCAAAATTTGTAACGCCAACAGACCGAGATTGTTTCTAGGTAGTGTTTTGCCTATAGAGGTACGGTATGTACCTACACACTTAACTATTTATATGCCTTTTGTAAAACCTTTGAATGAAATAGGAATATAATATATATATATATATAATATATATCTAAATGATTTATCGTAGTTCGTCTTCTTACAGACACACAATAACGATTCATTTACTTAATGGCTCCTACAGACAATGGTGGTCGATGTGGGCACACTGATAGATTACTAACTACTTTGAAGTGTGGTTTTGTGAGCCATGAGTGTACGGGTGCTTGTGCCTATGAGCGAAATGGTGAAATGTATAGTGGTGGCCTGTGGTTTATGTGAGTGGCATGCCACACTGGATACTTAGCTGCAATGCTCTATTCGCATTCGGAATAATTCAAGATGTCATCGATTGCTATAAAGTTTGGGCTGGGCCTGGGTACCTGCAGCTTACTCTTGTTAGCACTACGTACCTACAGAGACATCTAAGTTCATCATCATCGAACGATGTTTACCTACGGTAGGTACCTACATTGATTTGTCAACCACTAATGTAACCTAATAATTTTGATGAAAAGGCAATAGGTACCTACTTACATAATGTATGCTACGGTATTTCAGCGCATATACATATTTAAGTACCTACGTTATAAAATACAATACATGTAAGGCTATAATACCTGGGTAGGTATAAACTTCATCCGCGCGAAGATTAACCCAGCGAGGAGTCAGGCACGGCCTTAGCTCCTGACATATTGATCTAAGTAGGTAGGTACTTCTGAATTGATTTTCAATATCTACCTACCTACGCATTTTCTATTGAGGACTTATCCCTATAAAAAGAAAATGTTTACCTTTGTTCTTAAAAACATTCATTTTGTTCATTCAGCGGCGCTAGGCCCATGTTTCTTTTTACATAATCAGAGTAATCCAGTCCAAATATTTTGTTTGAAAAGTTTGTTTATTCTTGTGACTCTTAGTTTATTTCAAGAGGGGAAGATCAAATGAATAAGTGTGCGATTAAGGAACAAAAGAATGGAGGCAAGAGGTCAAAGGGGTTGGAATTTTAGACGTCGGTATTTCATTTATAAGAAGGTAGTTAGGTATACAGGGTAACTTTTGAATGACTTTCCATTTGTATGCTGGCTGTGTCGCTGAACTTACCTCTCTACGGTATTCAAAAAATCTATTACGGATTTACATTTTGATTTCGTGTTTGTAGGAACGGAGTTCCTAATATACGTTTAAGAAAACTCAAGCACGTAATTTTATCAATATTTTCTTTGAAGGTCAGGGGTAGGTACTAGTACTCGCAACCGGCGTGCGTGTAAGACCCAGATGTATGAACGTAAACGAAGCAAAAGGAGTATGTGTGTGTGTGTGCATGTGTATATCTATTGTCGATATAAAATATTGGTCGCTACGTGCTTAGCTATTATAATAAATATCCCACTGAAATGTGAAACGTATAGCCAACTGTTTACTTAGTGGCATTTATTACTCGGAAGCGCTTTGAAATATTGTTGAGGTGAAACAATGCTCAGGAACGTACCTTCACTACCTACTCGTAGATACATGAAGCCACTAATTAAACAGTTTCCTTTACCGATACATTTGTTTAAAGACGTACCTACCTACCTATAACCTGCTACAGGATAGCGTACATCTTAATTAACTACATAATAGGTAACTATATAGGTATATGTCTTAACATGAACATAATAGTTATCTGGCAGTTTGAGTACTTTATGCGGCCTACCTGACATAATGAGTACACCAAAGAAAGGACATTTTTCTTTGGTGTTCGTCGAGTCGTTCAGTTGTTACGCTCTGAGTTGAGCAATAAAATAAATTCAACTGATGATAAAATAAAAAAAATCTGGCAAATAATAAATAATGAACCAGGTTGTAGGAATTTAATTTAGAGACTGCACATGGCCCCATCCACTCAGATGTGGAAATAGATCAGGCACTTAAAAACGTTTTTTGTTAATATTCCGCTTAAAAACTACTGAAGTAATGAAACTGAAATAATGTAAAGGTATGCACTTTGGAGTTTAGGTTTCAGCATACATACCCACAGGCTGTTATAAAAGCTTTTAAAGATCTTAAAATTAAATCAACAGAAGATCTCTGGGGAATGTCAGTAAAAGTCTGCAGATCTATCATAGAAACCATTGCGCCCTATTTCGTATTCATATTTAACCAGTGTAGACTAAAGAGTCTTTCCGGATATGATGAAACACAGTAAAGGTACAAGTCCGTAGCCGACTGTAGGCAGCAGCACGCGACGTGTCACCGCGATACTACTGGTTTCCGATGTATTTCTATGAAATACCTTCCGTAGCTAGCGACACGTCGTTTTCACAGAAATACATAGAAACCAGTAGTGTCGCGGCGACAAGTCGCTTGCTGCTGCTGCCTGCGGTCGGCTACGGAGTTGTAACTTAAACTAGTTCGTTTGTTCCAATCCGGTGATAGTATAGAACCCAACAATTATAGGCCTGTGTCAATTCTGCCAGTTCTCAGAACGGTGTTTGAAAAGTTGATGCTCAATCAAATGTTACGTCACTTCAATAAAAAATCCATCTTTCATGAACAACATTACCGTTTCACCAAAGGGCGTTGTACCACTGACGCGGGGTATCATCCTAATAAAGAACATTTTTAAACTCTGGTAACAAGCTCAAGATGCCATTGGAACCTTATGCGACCTTTCTAAGGCGTTTGATTGCGCAAACCGTGATACACTTCTGCTGAAAGTAGAGCACTGTGGGATTATAAATACAGCTCGTTATTCACTAAGATCATACCTGAAAGATAGAAAGGTTAAAGTTCAAGCTCAAGTAAATGGCATAAACTCATTGGGGTCTACAATGACAATGGGCGTTCCTAAAGGTTCGATATTGGGTCCATTCCTCATTTTAGTTTACATAAATGATTTACCTCAATTACTTCAAAATAAACCGAAAGTGGTGTTATTTGCAGATGAAAGAAAGAAAGAAAGAAAAATATTTTATTTGGAACACGCACAGGAAATACAAAGTGTAAAAAATTAAATAAAAAAGGAGCATTTAAAACTAACAAAATTAACAATAAAAAAACAATAAACAATTAATAAAAAATAAAAAAATAAACCTGTGCGAGGCCAAAAAGGCTCCTATCTCAGCATAAAGCTGCGATATTTAAAAAATAAGTACCGCAGCGCTGGTATTCTGATAGGGCCCGTTGTGATGCCACGGACACACATACGGACATCCTTATATCACACTAGGGGTTTATTGATAAATAAAATTTTAAAATAATGACACATCATTGAACTGAATGTATGAATAAACCGACGGTCACAAAATCTTGACGACAGACGTCAACGACTCGTCTCGTCTTGACGTCTTGTTGTCTATTCTTCAGGTCCAAGATTGGTTTACGGTAAATAAATTAGTACTAAATGAAAAAGAAACCAAATGCATTAGATTTAAATGACCTAATGTTAGAAGTAGCGAATGTGGCATCATATTGAATGGAGAAAAACTGGGATTTATTAATCAAAAGATTTTCTTAGGAATCACGCTAGACGAGAAATTACAATGGGGACCTCATGTAACACAAATATTTTAATACTAGAAATAAAGCTATAATACCTGGAATTTACCCGCGCGCACTTATGATCTACCGGTAAAAAAGTTTGGGATACTCTTCATCCCGAAATCGTTCGAGCGGTTATTAGTTACATCACATCATATTTTTTTTTGAATAATTATAATCTTATTACCCTTTTCCTCATAACTTCTACTTATATACCTACAGGTTTGTACGGAACCCTCAGTGCGTGAGTCCGACTCGCACTTGGCCGTTTTTTTATCCAAGATAAGAATCCTTGGAAACATGCTGGTCCTGCTCCATAGGACACTCTAGAGTCTAGACAAAATCAAACTGGTTGCTAATTTAATTGTATAATTAATAGCTTTTACCCGCGACTTCGTCCGCGTAAAATTTCTCGTTCCCCCGACCCACCCCTTCGCATAGCATCACCTGCCCGCGCTATCACTTCGTTTTCGTTTAGCGTTCTTTCTGACTTTTTTTTTTTGCTCGGCTTTAATGCTCATAGCGTGATGCAATAATTGGGCTATCAAATGCAAAAATATTTTTTCAAATTCGACCGGTAGTTCCAGAGATTACCCCCTACATACAAGCTAACAAACAAACAAACTAACAAATATTATCTTTTTATATTACACTCGCGGTCAAATAATACGGATCGATGACGACAATCCCTGTAACTTGCAAATTAATAATGGTACCTACATGTATGAAACTAACTTTATATTACAGAGAATTTTAATATTGTAAGTATGAAATAAAAACTTAAATAATCTACAACGTAATATAAAAAAGTTAAAATTTTGAAAATCTCGATTTTGGATATCAATTCAATTCGCGTTTGTTTTACTTTTGCTTGTTTTCTCACTTTGGTTTTCAATCTGTCTAATGATAAAAGACGCTCATTGTAGTCTTTCATCATCATTATTGAGTTACTATTATGTCGCTAACACCAGAAGAATGTACACATATCGCCATGCACAAAGTTAGAAGAAGGCCTAAGTCAGCGAAGTACAGCAAGAAAAATAGGCGTGTCACTTTCTATAGTGCAGCGAGTCGTCCAACGTTTCCGAGAACTAGGCAGAAAATAACAAGACTGGCAGACCGAGATGTACTACGGCTCGAGAGGATCGATTTATTGTTACGACCATGCTCCGAAATCGGCACATCACGGCAATTGAAGTAAAAAATCAACTTCGGGAGATCCGTAGAGACGACGTAAGCGACCGGACTGTTAAGCGGCGGCTCCTTGAAGCTAATTTGACCCCATATAGACCAATGGTCCAAAACTTGAAAGGGAACATCGGGTAGCAAGATTACCGTTACGCCCGCGAACACGCACAATGCGGAGACGAAGAATGGGCGCAAGTAATGTTTTCTGACGAATCCAGATATATGCTGTATGCACATGATGGTGGCGGAGAGTGTACCGACGACGGCCAGTGGCACGATTAATTCCAGCTTTTTTTGAGGAATGTAAAGATAGTCACACATCCACGGATCGACCGCGGCAAGCGTAGCTTAATTTTATCGATCGACCCGGGTGGCTGTTATTACTTAACCACGAGCCCCTCCATGCTCGAGGTGCATCGTCTTCACATAATAATTATATAATAAATGTATACAAAATATTGTAAAAGTTTTTAAAAGAGTAGGAACGGTAGAGTTTTTTGCCCATTCTTCTCCATACGAAACTACCTTTTCGAAGGGCCAACTAGAATCAATTCTATTTTATTGTTTTGATGTTCAAAAGTGGCTTTTATGTGCCTATTTGAAAGTCTTACATCATCTGACCGAGATTATGTCTGGATTTTAAAAGAGACCTCTGAGCTTTTCGTCTCAGAATACTCGGATAAGAAACGCCGACCTCATCTAGTTTTTAAAATATGATTGATGTGTAAAAGTGTAAAGTGTGTGTGTGTGTCTGTGTTGTGTGTGTACGGGGCAAAAGGAGTATGTAAGGATCGAAGCAGGTGGCGTTCTGCAGTTTCTGCCTATCCCCGTGGGAAGAAGGCGTCAGTTTATGTATGTATATGTGTAAAAGTGTTTGTACAATCCTGCCTAGAGAAATAAAATCATTTATTATTTACCTACGTTGTTACTAGAAAACAACTGTTGTCAGCCAGTGAACGCCTAGGCTATGATGCGGATTGGTGATCGAAATGTAGTGCTAGGTAAAGCACATACCTAAGCAGACTGTGCTATCAATATCCTCGATAAACATAGAAATAACAGCATGGGTAGTTAGTGGTTCCCATAAAATAAATTTGCACTTTTAAAACTCATTCTCTTTACAAGCACTTAAATAAAACCTTTTATTTGCAAGTGCGATATTTATATCTTAATGGGGGCTTAAGAGTACCGTTGGTACCTAATACTCTCGGCTTAGCTTACAGGCAAAACTAAGAGGCAAAAACGTAAGTGAGACAAACTATCTAGGCTAGACTTTACGGAAGAGCTTTTTGTCATTCCAGGTTTAAGTAGCCTGCAGTAAATACCTAATGAGCATTAAAGCATGCTGCCATCTTAACGTTCGTAGTTTTTTTTTCTGATAAATAAAATTCTGAAAATCTCTTCGCAAATTAAATAGGAAACTTATTTATGTCTAAAATGATTTTCTAGTGCTATTGAAACTTTTGTATTTCTGTTGAAATTTCATGATATTAAATAGTGAAAAGTAGCACTCAAGTTGAATTTAAAAAAAGAAATTGTGACTGTTTGATAATATGTACTCAAGAATGATAGTTAATTTATTTCCAACGTTGTATTGCTTGCGGTTCATTATAGTCCTCCAGACCGTATTTCGGCCATGGCGGTCAATCTCAACATGGACTAGCCTTCGGCGCGGAGATATTATAGTACAAGTGTGTGCGCAGACACAGGTGCACTTTTCACTCACTTTCATAGTCCGATGGGACGGCAATACGACATGACCGGAGAGATATCAAGCGTAAGACCAACGGCTCAACGTGCTCATCTTCGTCTTCCAAACTCCGGGCTGTTACTAAGAAATTCCTAATGGAAAAACCTAATAATATTTTGCCCGACTTGGGAATCGAACCCAGGACCCCACGCTCAGCAGTCGCGCTTGCGATCACGAGACCAAAGGGGCAGTCAGTGAGGCTCACAGCAAGTAATCTTAGCCCGTAGCAGTCACTCGTAGCCCGTAGTAGTCGCTCGTAGCCCGTAGCAGTCACTCGTAACCCGTAGCAGTCACTCGAAGACTGTAGCAGTCATACGCATCTCGTAGCCTCGTGCTCGTAGCCCGTTTGGCAAATGATGCGTTTGAAGATATCCAACAGATACCAAGCAGCCAGTGTTAAAACGGAGGCCCACACGATCCCAAATGACCTATTGGCATACTAATTTATTGGATAAATCATTAAACCTGTACCTTACGGATTTTATTAATTTTACACAAAAACAATACCAATAAATTCGCACAAATAACAGAAAATCGTATTCATGAAGCAATAATTAAAACACATGAGCTCCATTATATTAGCATAACACAATATACCGATCTATTAACGTAAGCTAATGTGCACGCACTAAATACAGGGTGTAGTAAATCTTGTATTTTGCGTTGTAGCCATTGCTAGCGGGACGAGATAATCCGGACTATTGGTGTCGTGCCAGAACGCAGCCCGAGCATTGTCGGGTTGCTGGCTCGAGGCCAGGGATAATGGGCTTTACACCAAATGGATTTGCCTACCGAGGTCAACGTAAAACCTGGAAGGTACAGATTAACGGCAAATAAAGCCTTTAAACCACTTTTATAATGCAATCGATGCTGTTGGAACGGCTTAATGGGCGTGTTTAAGCTTTTTATGACAATATATTTTGGGCGGCGTAATACTTACGACAAAAAACAAACTTTTCCTATGTATACAGTAGTAAACATAGTGTAGCGAAATAAAAACGGAAGTTCACCACTTTTACACGTATAATTCATTCATTAGTATAAAAAATCGAATAAATATGAAACAAAAATTTTTAAAATTAAATATTAGGTATTAAAACAGTTGCAGAACAGGTAAATTGCCCTAAACGAAAAGAGATTACGAGAAAACTGAAGTTATGTCAGGTAATCGATATATAACCTCAGTTATCCCGGTAGAAAAAAAGTCATGGTTAAAGATCAATTATCATTTCAATGTAAAACCTACAAGATGGGATGGTTTCCTGAATGCTGACGAACCGTAGCATCGAAGAACTGCACGCCTTGACGGAATCGCAGGTGACACGACGAATAAGTGTCGCGCGCTAGAAAAGACTTGCCAGTCTCGAACTACAAGGATTCTACGCGGCTGGTAACAGCGACTAAACATCTCGCAAGCCTCGTGGTTAGTCCGCGAGTCGGAAAAAGGGCCAGTAGCAGCCCTATTTAACTAGTTCTACACCTATGACAAATAAAATTGAGTATTACACCCGAGAAAAGGCTAAACTTCTGTTAAGAGAGAAAATAAGGAAAATTACATAGGTACCAGGTTCGAAGAAATTTTACATCATTTGTGTAAAGATAAAAAACATGGTTGACTGTGAACCGATTGCAGTGATAAGATTAGGTATTAGATATGAAAGAAACTGCTTGACTCTGATAGGATTGGTCAATGGATTGGTAAGATGGACATTTATAAAAATCGACCTTTTTAATATTCTGCAACTGAAGTATAGAATCAAAATAATAAAAGGGGCCTTCTTTACGTCAAAATTTGAAAGAATTCAGAATGAAAACTGTGGGCCTAAAATGGACGCTTTGGCAGAATCATATTATGATCTGCGTACAATTAATATCCCACAATTCATCTGTTTGACAGTTTTGTATGAAGTTTCGTAAAATGGTCCACAAATTATGCATTGCTTTAATGAAGTCTAATGTCAAATAGCAGCTGTCAAACAGATGAATTGCGGGACATACGAATTGTACGTAAATCATATTATGATTCTGCCAAAGCGTCCATTTTAGGCCCCCTGATGGCCATTTATGTGAAATAGGTTGCAACCGCAGAGGTCACGCTGCAATAGGTTGCAAATTTAGTTTAATTTAATACTAGCTTCTGTCCGCGGCTTCACCCGCGTTATTGTCGGAAATTATCCCATGGGAACATGCTATCGGGACAAAAAGCCCATGCCCAGGATACCATTTATTTCCTTAGCCAAATTTTATCAAAAACTGTTTAGTGGTATAGGCGTGAAAAGGTAACATACAGACAGAGTTACTTTCGAATTTATAATATGAGTATGGTTTAGACTTATGTGAATCGGATCCCTTAAAGAGAAACGTACAACGTTGTAAATTGTAATTAGTGTAATTCGTTTCTAAGTCTTAAAACTACAAAGGTTACAATTAAGTAATGGAAAAATAAATGGTAGTGGATACTAGTGTGGGTACTATTAGATCCCTAAATGAAAAAAAATACTAGAGAGAAAAGTTACTTTGATCTTTACACGTAGAAAACACAAAGGGGCTTAAAAAATATTCGAAAATTGCAAAAAAGCGTAAAAGTAAATCTGTGGATTAGTTAAATTAATTCGTGCGATGAAAAACTCATCCATTTCATCAAATAGATCTACCTAATTAGGGTTTTGTTTAGCTATGGTTACAGCTACCTGCTTGATAACCTTTTTATCTGTTTAGCGAACATTTCATTTCATCCACCCCGTGCAAATATTTCTACCCTTTAGCCGATGTGCCAACAGTCTTTGATCCTTTTAATTGACATTCGGTTTTCAGATAATTTCACGAACGCAAAATATTCGCGGTTAGGTAAGTTTTGTGTATACCTTTAAGTGAAAAAATAAGTTATTTTCATCTGACAACGATAAATTATGAGTGAACAGTCTGCAGAGTGAACTGGAACGCGACATAAAACGCGGAGCTTAGAAACCTTGAAAATTGTTAGATACCTGTCTAAGATGTTCTCATACCAGAATAAGCCATTCAGTCGTCAACTTAGTGAAATAGAAAATTCATTTTCTCACAATTTTCTCTTCTTTTGTGATACTTTTTGCAGTCGCAGAACTTTTTCGAGAAATAAAAAGGGTTTACCCACCGCTGCGAGACGGAAAGATTCCGTATTCTTTGGGGACCGCGAACACAATGAACGTGGCATAATGAAACTGCTCCCTCTGCGATTATGTGTATATCACTCATTTATTTACTTAACTGTTGTTGTTTGAACTACTGTTGGTTCGTACTAGTTTCTGTTGGATTTGCATTTGTTTGGAAACGATTGTTAATCAAATCCAATTAATAGCCTACCTACAACTTGATTAAACACAATTTAGCTGGCAATCGAAATTCTAACTTAAATTATCTAAAGAATTGAAAGTTAAACTTGAATTCAAGCTCTATTAAAATCTTCTTATTTCTGAAGTACCTACCTATCTATTGTAACTGTTATTTCAATACTCATCAATTTGTATGGTATTTAAACGCTGTTAAGATTATCATTTTGCTTTATATCTTAAGAATAAGGGAGTTGAATATATTATGTACATTATTATAAGTAGGTATTGTAGACGTAAATGTTCGTTAGCACTTGATTTGGATTATCCAATTGACTAGCTATCAGAGATGGTCTCTAATGTAAAAGGTACAGTCTAGACAGTCATAGAATTATTTAATTCTGCGTGAAAATAAAATCTGCGGTCATTCCCAGCTTTGAGGCCATTGACCTGGGGTTATATTTGGACATCGGTGATTCTTCATCTCACTTAGGATACCGGTTCATGTCATTTAAATACCACTACATTTGCACATATAGGTAGAGATAAAAGAAGGCCTTTTGGTTTTTGTAGGACCAAAACTTGCAGTCATCTTATACTTCATCCAGTGGTGGTATGATAACAATTAAGTGTTTTTATAAACGATGAAAGACTTGAGAAATAAATAAACAAGTTCAGTGCAGTAATCCTTTCGTAAGAGTAAGTTAAACTACCTAGGTACTAACGTTAAGTAGGTTAGGTAAGCCTCTCAGGCTAGTGATAAATTATCCTTTTTGGAAAATACATACATTAAATAAATATATTGCTGCAAAAATAAGTACTTACCTATGCTGCTGTAAGTTGCGTAAGCTGGATTATACCTGCATACAAGTATACTTACGTTGAAACTCGACAGCCATTTTAATTTATAAATACTTTGGACCCACGTGTACTTCAATCTGTAAGCAAAACAAAAGTGAAACAAAAGGGATTTTAAAATGTTTATTCATCAATCCCCTCATCAATTTAGGGAAATTTTGCCGTTCTAAGCTCAATCTTGCCCTCTTTTAGGGCCGATGATAAAATAAAATGCTCTTTTGATCCTTATTTCCTCAGGGAACAAGAGAAAATGCTGTACTGACTGTGTGAAGCTTTTTAAATTACACCTCATTAGAGGAGTCGCGTGTATATTAGCGTGAAACGATTGTAAGTGAACGGAGAATGACCCCCTGCCACCCTCACTACCACCTCCAACGTTTTTAACTTTATATAAATTGCGAGAGCACTGTCCTTGTCACACTTTTATTTCTTACGGCTTCCATTTACGTGTCATTTTACGGCGAATGTTCCTGTCGCGACTTCACTCACTCTACGTCCTAAAAGCAGCCCACTTTTCTACTAAATATTTATTCATACACCTCAAGAAAAAGATACGTGCCCGAGCCTAAGTACATACAAGGAATATTTTCAGGCAAAATTTTCAGAATGTTAACTGAGTCGGCCGGAGCATTTTTAACATTTATAAAGCATATTTTCGCTTCTGTTAATAGAAAACACGGTCGCAATTTATTCATGACATGCCAAAACGCATTCTATTTTGATTTTACGGATGAAATACAGGCGCAGAGAATATGAAGTTGTTTTGCTAGCAACGTAATACTGCTTTATTTATAGCGGTCGCTTGTAGGGGCAATAAACGAAGTGGTCATCAGTCAGCCGCACTCTTGAGTCAAAGGAATGTAATCAAGACATTCATCACGAGCTCACATCACTCAAACGACCAAAAACATTGTGCGGTATGTTCAAAATGGCTGGTACCTATGTACTCGCAATGTGAAAGAATGATTACTTAGGTTTTTTATGTTTGACGGATGAGGATATATTGTCACGTAACGTTATCCACATTACTTTTTAATAAATGAAATGTGTTCAGCAGCTGTTTGAAACAAAACGAGAATGTGTGACAAACGGCAGCGTCATGAGATGATCCACAAAAAGGATATATTATAAGAGAATGGTTCGTTGGTTCGGTATCTCCGCGATGCTGAACCCTGTACTCACGGGTGGGTACCCATGCACGACGCTAAACGTTCCTCATTTTTCTATAGTTGGAGGAAAATTGCTGTCGTATTTCCGGCTCACATGTCCTTAAGCCGGAGACAACGAGATTATCCGCGGGGAAATAAAATGGAGACACGAGAATCATCAATCTTTCCCGCACAATCTTGTTGATGGAACCAACAAAATTACCTACTAATTATATGGAAGTTAGTGTGTTCTAAACGTACGGTACATAATTAATAGATTACCTAAGTAACTAAACCTATTTATTTATTATATTTTTTTACTTTTGATCCTAATGAATATTTAAAAACTTTTTCATAAAAATGTTGAAAAGATTCATATCAGCCAGTTCAAAAGTCGAGTGTTAGTTAAGTTCTATAACACCCTTAGCAAAAATACTTAAAATTACATTTTAATAGATGTAGAAAAGTAGTAAAAGTAATTACAGGGGACAAGTAAAAGTTGGCCGCAGTCCCACGGCCGTCGTTCTGGCCTAGCAAAACTTGTGCCAATTATGGCTGAGGTGACCATGAGCTACCGAACCTCTGATTAGTAAAATATCCTCAAATTAAATAGATTCATTTTGACAAAACCCTCACGGTAAAGCCCTTAAATACACTTTAATACATATTTTTCCCTCATAGCTTAGCGGATACTTTCCTTCGTGATTTGTTTTGGCCATTTATTGTTTATCAAAGTATTTTTTCCAATGGCGGAAGATAAAGTTAACCATTATTCTTGAGGGGATCGACGAGGATTTCCACATTAAGAACCTTGAGCGGAAAATCACCAAACGTTTGAATTTAATAGGCACTTCTAATCACGCTTGAAGACAGTTCAAGAAACTCGGGGTGTAGGGCCACCCTGTTAATAGCCCAAGTACCACGCTAAGGGGCGCCGCTAGGTCTTATCTCGCCGCTTCCGACGACGTTGACTTACATTTAATTGTCCAAGTTTTATTGTAGCCACCCTAATAGCAATATTGGAACCAAAGAACTGATACAGATCGAAGTTTTGAATAACATTATTGATTCTGTATTCACATTGAGATTACAATGACAGTTTCCATGTGTGCGTACCTATCTGAACTTCTTTGTTACGTAAAAGGGAATGGAAATGTGGTAAGGAGCGAACGTATTTTTTTGGATTTTCAAGAGCTTTTCCTCTATGTTAATACAGTACCTAAGTGTAAAACGTGTTTATGGAACTTATATAGTTCCAGTTTGTTGAAACGACATTTTTATTTGCAGTATCACACGAGAGAACATAACATGGAGCTAGCTATAAAATCATAAAGTTAAAAACGTAACACGGCACGCTAGCGGCCATTGGCTCATGCAGCAAGGAACAACAGCCCGGAGAACAATTCAATTTACTTTTATAGCCCGTGCTGATCCCCTTGTTCGGATCAGCTTCCACGGGAACTAATCATCGAATCTACGCCTTGATTCGTTATCTGTTCTTCGCAACTGATTGCTTTTAAATCCCAATACTCGGCCGTAAAATACGTCGTTTGGTGGCCATATTGGAAATAAAAATACTTTTATGAATAGTGCAATAGTTGGATGATACTTTAGAGGATCTCGTTGCCAAAAATTACATTAAGAACAGAGATACTTAACCTTTTTTGACGGGCCGTAAATATATGCACATACGTACATTCTATTTTATGAGGGCCGCAGGTGATGACCCCTGTTTTGAAGAAACCAGCGTCTTGCATTTCAAATGCTGGCAAGAGTACAGCCATAAATATACATCCACCCTATCCCAACCTGTCGCGCGCATTATAGTTTTATTTTGCAGATTGGCTGTAAGTAAGTCTCGGTGGGCCGCTGGGGGAGGTTCGCGGCCCGTAGGTTAACTATCACTGCACTAATTCCATCGCCGTCAGTGATTAAAAATGAAAAGATTTATTAGTGGTGAAAGCTTCTTAAAGGAAAAGTTTCATTAGGTTCCTTTCATGATATGTAAACGGTTTTTCAGAAAGTAATATTTATTATTTCTGTAGCCAAATATGTCAATAAATACAGAAATATTAATCATTGTTGTATAGTATCTGTGTTTCACAGTTCTGCGAATAAGGAATTACTATGTAAGTGCCGACAATTCCTAAATACCTACTCCCCACATTACCTACTTTAACGAAAATGTTTAATCGTATTGAAACCTTTAAGTATTTCATAACACAAAGATTGCATGTGACTCAAACTTTAAAACCAACAGAACATAAATAAAAGTTAAAGTGCCTGAAAGTTTTAAAGATTTTTGTTTCCGCTGAGTTATTCAAAGCATATTGTCTTCGCTTTAAATCACTGATGTGAGTAAACCAAGAAGCCAACCTAGTTTGAAAAATTGTTCTCAGAGGACGAACCCTTACTGTAACCTTTTTCTTTTACCCCGCTCTGCGTAAACTACAATTCTCTCAATTTACTTTCCGCAAAGGAATGTATTAGGTATGTTTGTTTTGATGGTAGGTATATAGATGTAGTATATATTTCTATATACATAATTATATTGCCTTCTGAAGTGATTGTAAAATACATCCTATGCAAATAAAAATAGACAACTAAGGCAGGCCGCACACCACACAAACAAATGTGGCGCCACATTTGAAAGTCGACACATTTTAGGCCCCCGTATATCTGCGCGAAAGCATGCACACCAAGGTCACATTTCTGACGGGTACAGTTTGTGGCGAGACGTTCGTTGGCGCGCTATACGAATTCAAGATCGAACACGGACGTATTTTGTGGCTCGGTGATTTGCACAAATGAAATACAACATTGAATTTTACGCTGAGTTTATTGCAGAGGTTGAAAATATCCCCATATTATACAACCATGTATGTATTTTGAGCCATTTAATGATATACTTAAATTAAACTTTTCTTCGCCATACAGTAACTCTTGCGAGATTTTGAAATTACCGTAAGTTGTAGTAGGTATCTTGATCAAATAGGTTAACCCAATTCGTCTTTTTGTCTCATTAATTCCCACATCAAGAAATATGTATCGTCGGACTATGATGTCGACACTCTGGAAGCTGCGCCACAAATGTGCGTCTGATGTGCCTGTATACGATACATTTGCTCCTAGTTAAAATGTAGCGCAGTAACTGTGGCGACATAAATGTAGGGTGCGTGAAGCGTGTAGAGACGGTGTGCGGCCTCACTAACTGAAAACTTTGTAGACACGGAAACGAAATTCAATAAAAAAATATTTCGTAGTACGGTGTGTTAAGTTCCTATGAAGGTGCCTAACTTATGAATTGTTCTGTATGATTTCTACGAAAGGAATGTGTGTGTGTGTGTGAATGTGTGTGTGTGTGTGTGTTCTTTTCCAACGTTATAATTATTGTAAACTAGCTGACCCAACAGATGTTGTCCGGTCAAAACTTCAATAAGGTCTTGAGTTGATACAAAAATCCCGGAATTGTTCTATTTTCCGGGCATGTTTTTGGATTTTTCTTTCCATAAAAACCTAATTCGGACTATAGCAACCATTTTAAAACAAAAAAATGCCAAATTGGTCTAGCGGTTCTCAAGTGATGCGCAGCAACGAACAGCATTTAATTTTTATTTATATATAGCATAATCAGTCTATAATGTTCCAACTGCTGGGACACGTGGCTCTGTGGCTCGTGGGCTCTCTTTGAGAGGGAATGGGCTATAATCTACCACGCGGGCCCAGTGCGGTTTGGTAGATGTCACATGGCTTCGAATTTTTGGTTCTAGGACATGCCGGTTTCCTCACGATGTTTTCCTTCACCGTTTTGAGAGCAGGTTTTATATGTAGGCACATATAAAATGAAACCATTATCATATGTATATTATTTATTACCTTAATAATCTGCAAACTGGAAAATATGGAAATCGTAATATTGTTTATGAATTAAACAGTCACGTTTACAAGTATTGTATTTTATTCATAAACGTATTTATTAATCAAAGTAAATTAATAAATGAAGTTTCCAGATTACACCTATTGGCAGAAAACATATACTCTACGTGCGAAAGCCACTATTGGGTAAATGTCAGTGATGGTTTATTGCACAGCGAGTTTGACGGTTGTAAATCAAATTTTTCAGTTGCACCTTCAGGATTAACCGACACAGACTAACCGTTAATCACGTCGTGTCGGTTAATTATGTTTATCTGCACTTGCATTTGCAAAGCTTAATTTAGACTAATGGAATTAAAGCAAGGATTCCGAAACATACGCTTTTGGTTTCTGTATTTGCAAATTAATGTTTACACGAAATTGTAGCTTTCTGGTTATAATGATTTCCTAGTAGGTATATGTTTGAGTTTAAAGTTAAATGTAAACTTTTCATGTACTTACAGTCAGAAAATTATCAGGAAAAGCTCTCTAGCCGACACAACTCAGAGCCAATTGAAATGATATTATACGAAAGTAAATATTACACATGTTTTTGTATTCGAGACACGTGAATAATAGGGTGGTCCTTATTTTTAGACTTTTGAATTATCCCTGGGGCACTTTGTCATTTGATTATATACCTAAATAGGAAATAGGTAAGTTTTTTTTGTTTTTTTTTTGTTTTGATTTAGAGGTCGCTACCAGCTGTTCATTTTTTTTTACAAAAAGCTTTGAAGGACAGCCTAAATGATGGTTCCACTAATGTTTCATTTAAGTGTTCATATCGAATTTTACGTGCAAGTGAAATCGCTCCTTATCCCCTCCTCCCGTCGACCCCTCTTCTGTACCGACGCGTCGAGATTAGCCCGCCCCGCACTTCAGTTCTAATAAGTCATTCACGAGAGCGCACGCGTTTTATTTGTAAAAGTCATAGTAACGTGTTTCAACTTGCAATGGCGTCTACAAGTAGCGGGCTCAATAAAGCTAAGAGTTTTGAGTTAAGTTAATTTAACTTCTTTTTTATTTATTATTAATTTAAACCTTGGTAGCGACCCCTAAATGTCATTTAAAAAAACCAAAAAAAATACTGAAATAGTTTCTTAGGTATATAATTAAATTACGTGGCGCCCGCACAAGATAAAGAAAAAAAATCTTAGGAATAAGGACCACCCTAGTGAATAATATAACATTCATATACAATTCATCATCAATTTCTGAATATTCCGCGATATAATTGTCTCATTATCCCAATATTATTGCGAGCATCAATCTATTTTGTTCCGGAATCGGATCCAGGAGAGATCCTATCAAATATTTATTTCCTTTTCTTTATCCCCTTGCTCTATTGTTAGAGTATAATAGATCCAGAATCCATTTACTTTTAAATTAATGAAACCTACTGTGAATATATACATTTTAGGTGATTTAAAGTTGTATTGTTGTTCTCTGAAAGGAATATTTTGCAATTTTGTTATAAATTCACCCCAAGGTGTACCTGTTCTGTATGTAGGTCAAAGTGAACGATTTATGCCAATAAATAAAATAACAGCAACCTGTATATATTCCGATTGTACCTACTTTAGTTCCACAAGAGAAATCTGACCAAGTTTTATGAGTCGGGCAGCGCGTCCCGTCGTCCCATGTAAATTTTATCGTCTCCCTGAACAAAGCATCGTGTGCTTGGCTTGCTGTTCATTCCTTTTATTATTCACTTACCAAGCTACATCTGAAATGTATTACAAATGTAACACATATCCCAATAGTACTGCTGACATGTTGCCTACTTTTAGATATCTAATATAGAATCCACAATTTTAACAAAGGCTTACCTCTACCCTATTTGTTCAGGTAGGTCTTCATTCATACAAAGGGCAAGTAAATTTACAATCGAAAAGAGATATTCAAACAAATAATATGCCTCGGGACTTCGTTTACGCCACAATTTCGGTTACTGTGTATCAACCACCTTAGGTATCAATAGTAAGTTTTAGTAATATCAAAGACTCACGCCCTTCTAAGCTCCATATTTTGACGGATTATAACCCTGTCATACTTTATTAAGTTAATTTATTTCAATGTTTTAGAACAACATCACATATTTCTCTACCCTTCCCATTAAACACATCCGTAATACCTAAGTAAGTAATCGATAAACATAATCAAGCCTGCTGTGTAAGTCTGCACTCGTCATAATATGATGGCAGCACTACCACGTTACCACAACCGCAACTTCACCGTCCCGCTCGTCGGGATACTAATGGTAAGTAGAGAAATAATGAAAATATGCTTATATACAATGTTGCCACATGTCATGTAGTGTGCCCTCAGCTTGTGATGGCGGTCGGCGCGAGCGCGGTCTACCCGCGACTGGCTGGACCGCAACCACAATGCTTCACTCATACGTCTGCCTAGCCGTGCACTGTTTTGTAACTAGCTGTAATAGGAATAGATCAAGCTGCACTTAACAGTGCATTTAACTTTTTAAATTATTTGAAACAGTTTTTAACGTATAGATTTTATATGAGGAAAAGAGCATGTCCTCACAAATTGACGGAGGAGAAAAACTGGTGGATTTGCTCCTAATATTTAGTAAATATTTGCTTCGTTATTCCCAATCCTCGAAGCCAAGACTTAACATTATTAAAATAAAAGGCAAATATTTAATAATGTGCGTAATTACCGTGGAGTCACAGACTTTCCAATTACATGAACAGAAAAGGCACCGCGAATATCTACTCATATCATTTACCATAGATTACGTGCTTTACAGACGCTGTAAAAGTAATACTATGTCTTATTATACTATTGACAGTATCGACTAGTATCGTAGAAATAACATTAAATATACACTGGCCTTCAAAACTTAGTACCAAAGGCGAACGGCAGGCTTGTATGGGAATTTAGTACAGCTAATAAAATTTCTTGTTTTAGGATATTTTTTGTTTCAATTGGTAGCTAATATGATAGACAAGCCCTTTTTAAATTGTTAGATTTTTAGAAGTTGGGAAGTAGCAGTTATAACCAGTTTTATTTTTTAAGGTTATGTTCTAGTGTACCAATGTAGCTTGTTCCATATTGGTACATAAACATTGTTTTGGTGATAAAGTAAATGTTCTAGATTGCTTGTCGCTATATTTGTAGCTTCTTACTTACCATTAAGTAGGTAGATTGAGATGAGGTTCGTACCTATTCAGTGGGGTGCATTAGGAGATACCTATGCCTAGCAGCGGACTGCAACAGTTTGATAATGATGAAGTTCTGGTGGGGTTTTGAGAGTACCTAGGTCAATAAAAAAATACTTTGTTTTTGTAAGTACATTTATTTTGTTGTAGTTATAATTAATTTATTCTTCAAATTACTTCATCTAAGAAGAGGGCAGGTCGGGTAATACCCTCAGTGCGAGCATAGCTTAGGTACCCAGATAATTCGCTAAATTGCTTAGATGCAGTCACAAACCAGTATCCAAAACAACAGCATATAACTGAACTTAGAACTGAAAGACAGATTTTCTTTACCTTCTTTTGTCAATAAATAATTGCAATATGAACAAAAAAACATGGATGACGAAATTCATTTCCATCATTAAATCGTTAACTATTATGATTTTATGCAACAATTATGCATTCTTAGGTATAATAATTATTAAGTGTTTAATTATATTTAATGTTATTTCTATTTCTAAATAATTAATTATCATTTTGAAATTTGTGTTATTTTACGTAGGGCAACTTCTAAAAACATAACTGCGTTTAGTTTACGATTTTATTACGTTTATTTGTTAAAATATTTTTATTGATATAATTAATTAATCTGAAGTTCTAAAAATAGTATACTTACATGAAAATAAATGGTTTAGTTGCCTTAATAAGTGGCACAAATTCTATAACAAAACAACAAAAAACATATGCTGTACAGTAAGATTCACGAAAGATGACCACGGCGCAGAAGGCATATTTTAGGTCCCTTTGGAGGTGCGAGGTGAGGCGCGGGCGGAAATTATTATTAAATATTAATTAACCAATTATTTAACCAACATTAAAATATTATTTTGTCTTAAGTCTTTTCTTCATGAGTGTACGTGCGCAGACGGTCGCCATTTGTGGTCATCTTTCGTGAATCGTACTGTACTAAATCTGCCGTTCACCTTTTAAAATTGCAATTTTTCCTTAATTATAAAGACAGCGTTTTAAAATAAATAACGTTTTTTTTTAACAAATTTTATCAAAATTATTTTAAATTGAAGGCTACTATAATTATATACATTAGTAAAGTTTTTAACTTTAAAAAAGATAAAAACCAAAAAATTGCCATTTTTAACTTACTGGCAAAAAACTCAAATAATATTTATAAGTATTTTTACGCCTTAGTTACATTTTAATAACTGGTATTGCCTCCTCAGGCCCTGATTACAGTTTCGAGCCGGTTTGACATACTGAAGACGAGGTTTCGGAAGCGATGTTTGGGAATATTCTTCCATTAGGGGAATTTCTGAGGGGAATAGAAGGTGGTCTGCGGTTTCTAACCAGCCTGCCGAGTTTTTCCTAGGCGTGCTCTATCGGGTTGAGATCAGGACTTCTTGAATGCCAAGCCATCAAGTTGTCACCAAGTTTCTGAATGTACTCTTGTACGACCCGAGCGGTATGTTGCCGAGCGTTATCCTGGATCAGTATCGATCCATCAAACATATTACTAAATATAGCCCTGCATATTCATTAAGGATCTCTTGAGCATATCTTTCTCCAGTCAGGGTACCATTTTCAATGGCCACTAGCTCTGTGCGACCTTCTGAAGAAATGCCAGTCCATACGTGTACAGAGCCTCCACCGTATTGGATTATTTCTGTGAAGCAGGCATGAATGTATCGCTCACTAGGTCGCCTGTACAGTCTTCGCCTTCCATTGGAAGTGAATAGTGAGAATCGAGACTCAACAGTGAACAAAACTCTTGCCCATTTTTCAATTTTTCATTCCACTGTATGTGGTCACAGGCGTAGCACAGTCTTGCTACTTGATGCCCTCTCTCGAGTTTAGGCCATTTGTTGGCCTTTGGGGCTTCAGGTTTGCTTCAGCATGTCTTCTTCTCACTGTACTGTCACTAATGTAGTCCCTTTGGGTCTGAAGAAGCTGTTGCTGGACTTCAACTACATTGAGGTAGCGATTTCTCAACACAGTGGAGACAATATTACGGTCTTCTTGGATACTAGTGCATTTGGGTCTGCCATTATAAGATCTCCTCAGATGGTTTCTAGTTTCTTCGTACCTTCGATTTACCTGCCAGAGCGTTCTAATGTTACACCCACCATTCTTGCAGTACGACGCATACTGATGCCTAGTTCCAGAAACATCGGAAACAAAACAGTCAAAAGTAAGACAGCAATTTGAAAAGGAATGTTTTTGTTCAGTTTTTTTCAGCCATTCCTTAAAAGAAGGTTATCTACAAAGATTTTATATAAAAAATGTTTTTTTTTTGTATGCCTTTTTATTTCAAACATATATCTTCTGTACTTTAAAAAATATTGCAATTTTAAAAGTGTGGTACACTATTTGAAGGGTAGTTTAGTTAAGAAGACTGATAAGTTTAGTTTTTTAAGCTTCCTCTCTCTTACTAGTTTGCTATGCAATAATTCTACATTGTGGAATGCAATCGATTATTGAGTATTGAAATACAGAGTGTTATGTTTTTGCGTTTATGTCAATTCGGCGCCCTGACTGAATGAATTTCAATAAATCTCCCCTATCCCCTCTATCTATCACTAGGTCGTAGTGAACTTCGAAAATTTCTCCTTTGATTTAAGTGTGTTTAACGATATCTAAGATATGTTCACTCCGGGTGGTGTTCGTTTTTCTACCCTGTAAATTGCCTTCTTGCACCACCCGACATCTTTCGTCTTTTAATAGCCTATTTAGCCAGAGGAGGAGGAGGGGAATTTTAGGTATTTAGCTTTTTTAGGTATTTTTTTTCAGCCCACGAGTGCGCTTCCTTTTTTATTAAAGTATTTTTTTTTCATTTAGTATCTTCTCTATTTTCATTTTTTGTCTGCATAGCAAGACGTGAACTTTACTTACTATGTTTACACCGCAGCCAACGGTTGGCTAACCACAGACGGCTATTTGGTCGTGACAAGTTAGTATAATCTTGGTGCAGTGACGATACTATACGCCAGGGATCACCAATTACTTTCATCGGAACTCCGTTTTTTTAAATACCTAATATGACTGTCGCATTGAGATAGGAAAAACATGGAGGCGCCGCATTATTCTATACATACATTTTGCTTATACAAATATGAGTAAAATACGATACAGTATGTGAAATATCATTTTGTCTCATTCTTTCTAAGGAAATACTCGTATTTGATAAAAGAGACAACAATATTTAAGTTGTTGCTCATTATGGTAACATTTTGTCGTGACGTATTGACAGTTGTAGGTAAGTGCCATAACAGCCATCTTAAGCGACACGCTATGTAGTCTGTGGCGACAAGTTTCGTGGTAGTTTTGCTGTGAAATGATTGTTAATTTTTGGATTAATGAGATTTGCGAGAAAATTACGAGGAGTTTACATTTAAAACTGCGTGTAAATGTTAGAAAACAGCTATTCAACATGCCTGTGTGTTGTATTGTGAAGTGTGGTGCAAGAAAGAATGCAAATCAACCTCAATTGTCTTTTCATAGGTTAGTAGCCGGTTTTCATGCATTAGTACATACATTCATAAACATTCGATGAAAAAATTGTTACGCGATCATGATTTTATGGCTAAAGTAGGTATTGATATTTGGGTTAATTTTCGTATCAGACGTTTTTTATTATTTCATTCGATTGTTTACAATAATATGTCAGTGGAATAGTGTTGTACCGCTGCCGTAATAGTTTCCGAAACTAGTTCCTACGCTGAAACGATATCGGTATAATCTGCGACGTTAAAAAATCATTCTGCGTTACCTAATCGGCCCGAGTTATCTTTCTAGATCCGGTTCGTGGTTCACAGCACCGCGAGAACGTCCCACAAAGTTTTATGTGATCCTCAAATAAGACATCAGCATTTTGTAATTTGTTATAGTTAGATATTAGCTGCTCTAACCAAAATGATGTATTGATAAAAATACTTACCTGTTTTATAGGTTTCCTAAAAATGAAGGATTAAAGAAAAAGTGGTTAGAAGCTATTGGTGAAGAAAATATTAATCCCCGACATAAAGAATGGTACCTCTGTTCACTTCACTTTGAAGAAAGCTGTTTCAATAGAACAGTTGATGTTATGAGATTACATGCGAACTCTGTTCCCAAAGTAGTTTCGACAAGTGTGTATTAAAATGCTTGAAAAAAAAACATGTGTTAATTAAATAAATAAATAAATTATATGTATATTGCTTAATATAATATTAGTATCTATTTTTATCCAGGCACCCGTCAAAAAACAACATCAAGATTCTTCTGTTTTATGTGAAACGAGCAACATTCAAAAATCGGGTGGTTCTTGTACACTCGGCAAATCTATTCAGTTTACATCCCACACACGGATAGCTGTGTCAGTATGAATAGTTATGCACACTAACGTTAAATAACACGAGCGAGAGTGACCTCTGTTTTTTGTTAGTGTGCATATGTCGCACCAATAGGCAATATCATTAATTAATTTATGTAATTGAATCAGTTATAATATTTCGCACTTGTTCATTGTAACAGGTTTGGCACAATAGCTGTCGTCTTTGGTTAGTGAGCAAGGGGTCGTAAGTTCAAATCTTGGTTGGTAAACATTCTTTTCATTTTGTAATCATAATTTTTCTAAAACATTCATTACCTAGTTGAATTGCTATCGATTCAATCCCGTTCATAGATAAGTAACTTACAACGTTTGAAACACGAGCGTGGAATTCTCAGCTAATTTATTTTGACCGTTTAGGATATAACTACCCACAATTTTTGTATTTTTTTTTACCTTTCACCTTAATTTATAAAAATGAGCGTTCTTAGTTGTCAGTCTACGAGTATAATTTGCTCTACTAAGTATATTGATTACTACTCATATTCCTGTGCGTCCTATGTTCCTGATCCCAATTGTGCTTGAACTTGATCCAACCATGCAGAATTTAACAATGTATAAAAAGGCGGAAATCGTTGTTTTGCACGAGCAAAACGTTTCCATTAGTGAAATTGCAAGGCGCTTATTAATATCGGTGAGTAACAGTTACTTATGACATAATTATTTTCACTACGTTAGTAATATTTCAACTCAAATTCTTAACTCATCTGACCTTTCAATGTTTACCTATGACTAAATTAATGTAAAATATTGCAATAGAGAGTTTTATGAGTATATCAGAATATTATATTAAATTTGTTTTTTTATCCTAATTTGATTCTGATAAAATTATTACATCTTGAATTGTATGAGACTTTTTTTCATGCGGTCTCTGATCCCGAGCATAACAGTAACCACAAGTTACTCCTCACTAAATCCATAATTAAGACCTTCCTAGATAGATAATTATCATGTTTAGATAATTATCATGGTCGAAGAACATCTGAAAAAGTGTCACATAGACAGTTTTTAAACAAGCTAATATTGTATAAAAATGAATAGGTATTAATTGATTTCGTAAGCCTACTTTACTAATCAAACGTAATACTTTAATTATCATCACACCAATAAACATAATTAAAAATATATATTTAATTTTTATTTTTACTTCACCACTCACTCTATATGTAAACGTTTTTAATTATTTGGAGAAAAAAACACTTATCATGAATTTTATTCTCAGATAACAAACGAAAAGTAAACCTACTCATCTTTTTCTGTTACAATGGACTCAGTAAGTATATAATTATGATCAAAACGTGATATCTAGTAAAACTCATATCTAGTATACGTAGGTACTAGTTATTGTAACAACTAAATTCCTTGGTTGCTACAACCCTAGCAATGGCAGCCATTTTATGAGACATTAGGAGTTGTAGGTATGCACCTTTTTTTTTGTAGGTATTTCCAGTCCATACTTTTATATGTCTATGGACTGTCGCGATCCGTTTGGAACCTTGACGTTTACTAGCAACAAAGATTAAAAATATCAATTAATAAATAAAACGAAAAGAAACTTGAATATTTTTCGAACGAAGTTCTTTAACGCAGCCGGCAGCTTGCGGTAGGATTAAACTGGCAGTAATCGTCACGTAACGAAAAAGCGTTGCGCTTGAAAAATTAAGTTGACACTTAAAACTTGAGACCATATTAGAGGGCTCTCTTTTAATACATAATATACAGTGAAAGGAACATCGTTCAAATCTGGTGTTCTATGACACCAGTTAGGATATCGCCTGAGTAACGTAGGTACCTAATCTCTGACTAATGCAGCGGATGCGCCCGTGTGTCATTAACAAACATTGCAGATTTTAGTAATAAGTTTTAGTTAATAGAAATATTATAATTGTAAATGAGTCTTGTAGAACATTTCAATCAAAAAACATTGTTTTAATTCAAATAAATATTTTTTAATAATAATCTCGTTCGCCGTAGCTTAACTCACCGCACGACTGTTTTTTTATTAATTCTTAAATAAATATTATGTAATGAACTAAAAATAGCAAAGTAAGTAATAAATATTAATATGAAAAATTACATAAAGTTTTAGTTATATATTTTTCTGTTTTAAGGTCCGCACAAAATATGTCGGCGGTCTGGATTGGGACCGCGGTCCGCCATTTGGTTACTCCTGCTATACGCCATTATTATCATACGTTTAAAATTTTATTAAAATAGTTTTATTTTTAATATTTTGGTAAGTTATTTGTAGAATTGTAGAGACGGGGCGACGATGACCGATTGACCGACTAGTCGGCTAAGCCGATCATTGCTTTCGGAGGAGTTCGGGTATATTTAGCGCTTCCAAACATCTTTTATAATCCGCACAGCAAGAGAGTGGAGTTCTCTACCTGCGTCTGTGTTTCCGACCGCATAAAACCCAAATCTCTTCAAGGTGAGTGTGAACAGGCTTATTCTGGGTAAGCTCACGCCATCGTCGACTTTGTGTCTGTCATCTCTGACCTAGACTAGACTCAAGAGCAAAATCACATAAAAAAAAAAAAAAACGCTACGTACGTTCTATAAATCAGAGTTATTGAAGCTGTCGTTTAGTTTTTTTTTTTTTTTTTTTTCTTGATTTATGTTCAATTATTGACTACTAAAGGAAGAGTTCCTATTCCTAGATTATATTACAATCTGTAAAAGGCTGATTCTCAAGTAAAAAATATTAACAATAAAGTTAACGATTTCATTTCAATCACAAACTAAATTTAAATTTTTAAGCATAGATATATATTAATGTGAAGAGTAGTTGGAACATCTAGAGATGTAATATTATTGTGTATAATAATTGGCGAAATACATTACTAATATTGTTTTCCAATTTGGCTCAGATCTCTCAAAAATCAATGAAATCGTATCTCTCTAATGTCATTGATATAATTAATTGATAAGTCTGGTTTCTACTATCAATCACCAGACTATATCCAATAGATATAATAATAGATAAAAAATAGTCATGGCAAGTCTCGATCGTACTTTGTTTTTCCTTTTTTGTGCTTGAACGCATGAAACAGAACGACGGCGTGGCGGGGTAATTACGTAACACACTATCAGTAGGAATGGCTTTCAATTTGACAGTTCAACGTTATGGAGCAGACAAACTTTTCGAACATATGAAGCAATGGATTAGCAATATCTTTCAAAATGATTCAGATTGCGTGTGATAGGCAATTAGGGTGCAGGATCTTTCTGGGAACTTTAAAAAGTTTTAAGGCAAGAATAAACTAACGAGTTGCAATTCAGCATATATACAACCTTCTTAATAATTAGTTTGTAGTTACTAACCATAACACAATTTTGGTAAACAGATGACAACGTATTGTGGAGTACGAATATTGCTGACTCATCGTACTCGGCGCCAACATAAGATATTGAAAGAGGGTAAGGCAGCCGGACCAAATCTGTACCTATTATGGTAATAGAGCCCGACGTCCAACAGTTTTGATGATAGAGAGCTCACTAATAAAATATTTCATCTAACATCAATGTTTATTCAGTGTGCTGCCGAGCATACTGTCACATTGAATCGGGATACTGAAATAGTTAGAGTGTACTCGGCAAATGGCGATTCAATGTGAATATTCAATCTCCTAATGTGTTATTGAGAGAGCAATACGATAATATTTGACGTGCGAAACAATAAACACGTGAAAAAGTTAATTTCAACGGATACACGACTCATCAGTAGTGTGAATCACGGGCAAACATAAATAACTGTCGTCTAAACGTTGTCGATTGCTTTCTTTAGAGATACACACTGGATCGTGGGTGCGGACGCAGACGGAATGTTCGAGAGCTCACTCCATTCGCCCCTTGTTTGTCTGTCAACACAAATATTGAAAATCCATTAGCAACCACCATTCGAGCGCAAAAAAGTCGATATTAAAAATAACAAAGAAATCGGGCCGTTCAAAGTTTCTCGTCGCGAAGGGGAGTTACTTTGAGATGTTTATGTTATATGTACGACTTGTACAAGTATCTGCATGCGAAATGCGAGAACGTTTCGACGGTTTATGCAGTGAATTAGTGTTTTGGAAACAGTGTTTTGCAGGCCAGTTCCCCAGGCGCACATTTGTGTTGCGTTTCGCCATCAAATTATTGTTCCCTATCAGCTATGACCAACGGCGAATATTCCTACATAAAGGAGTGCATAGACTGTTGAGAATCTTTTTATAACATTATTGATGTTGGGGAAATATTAAATGTTTGTACAGTCACCAAAAGGGATAAGTAACCAGGGTCGTCGGATATAGTGGAAGTTAACATTGTGTTTGATAAATGAACTGTTTGTTTTCCATTAATTAAATTGAATTTTATTCGAAAACATCCATTGGTTTCTTACTAAACTTCAACGATATCCGACGACCGTGGTTACTTATCACTTTTGGTGACCGTACATTACAAAACAGGCAAAAGACGAAGTTGACATTTCAATTCTCGCCTTTCAAACTTCGTTTTGTGAACTGAATCAAATACAACATTCTTGAATAATTATAATACTTATTTATTTTTATTTTTTCGATTTAGAGACCTGAGGGCCTAGACAAAGTAACATTCGATTAACGATAACGCTAGTAGAAAAGCTAAAATGTATGGGCTTGACATAAGCTATCGAAATGTCACGTGATCATAGGTCAACGAATAAAAATTAGCAAGACAATGTAAACAACATTCGATTATGAAATGAATCGACAGCGTCGAATGATTAGGTACTTCCACAGAGATGCATAGCCAAGGGACACTTTTTAACGACCGTTATTGCTAGTTTTTGGAATCATTAGCGAAAGCGATAGCGATTGTAGAAATAGAATCGCTCCGAAGCGAATGCCATTTGTCTAGGCCCTCTAATCTTTGGCACACATTATTCAACTAGGCGATTCCAATCATAACAATATGACTATCAAATTAGAAGTGGGTATCTCAAAACGAAATACCTTAAAATTCGGGCGTTTCCTTTTATCTTTTTAAACATCTACAACTTCTATTACCCTTCCTACCGCCTCGCCTGAGTTATAAATAAACCGACCTTTAACCTTTAACCAAAACTTTGTTCCAAATCCGGATAAAATGATTATCCGAAACAGCAATAAACATTGTAATCACTAATAATGTCGGCAGTTCACGTGTTTCTGCTAGCGTGTAGTGTAAAGTGTAACAATGCGGTACAAATTGGCAGTGAGGTGAAACCACGCGTGTGCTAGGCGCTCGCGTCGGCAGCGCACACAATGACTAATTGCGACAGACGTGACTCACGACGCGTACTTGTAGTATACGAACATACCCGAATGTATCCGAATGCACTTAGCTGAATATGTGGAATACGCTGTGGTTTGAGAGCGGTAAGCAATTAAAGTCGTAAAACGCAAAGTTTTTGGAATCAACCAGCATGGCCAAACCAATACTCTACCATAATCATTTGCAGGGTAGGTCATAGCGACAGTTAATTAAAAGTTAGTGCGCACGACGTATTCAATCGCATGACGCTTCGCATGACACTTCCTATGACGCTTCGCATGACGCTTCGCATGACGCTTCGCATGACGCTTCGCATGACGCTTCGCATGACGCATCGCATGACACTCCGCATGACGCATCGCATGACGCTTCGCATAACGTTTTACATGACGCTTCGCATAACGTTTTACATGACGCTTCGCTTGACGCTTAGCATGACGCTTTTTTTTTTTTTTTTGGGTGGGAAGTCATCAAATGACCTCTCCCGCTCTGGGCGGAGCGGAAGGGCGTGTCAGACTCTTACTGACTAAACATCTCTAACATTAACCTGTAAATTATAATGTCTAATAGAGTACGCTTCCTATAGTACAGTCAGCCTCAAAAAGATGTGTACATTGACAAAAAATCATTTAACTGTCTACAATCTTTCTTCTATAATTTTGTATCAATATGTAGTCGTAAAACATAATTATTACATTTTCGATACTTAGACAATCAAATAAATTCTTGTCAATGTATAGAATATAATAGAATAGAATAGAAATTCTTTATTATGTAGGTACACCATATAGATTCAAGAAGTTCAATGTAGAAATTTTACAAAGGTGGACACAATGGGGTGTCTTATCGGTAAAACACTCACACACAATATATGCACACACACATACACACACTAACATATAAACTTTATGAGACTGAATGTACGTCTGTTGCTGAAATGAACCAGCAGGTTTGTAACCAATTAAAAATAGTTGAACCAGAGAAAGCTAAGAGATTGGTAAGCGCACGGCGGCATGCTCCTAACTAACCAACAATTGGTTGATTAAACGAGGTGATTGTGGCGGTAATCTCCCTTGACCGTTCAATGTAGCGGTCTGAAATGAGGCCCAGTCGCGTTCGAAGTTTGTTGCTGATTGTACCTGATGTTGGTTGAAATTCTTTAATAGGAAGAATTAGGCACTGAACTATCTGCACATATTATATTTTGTGTATGTCTGTGTGAACACGTTGTTCTTTTAACTACGCAACCTATTTAGAGAAATATAGAGAATTTATTCCGGACGGTTTATGTGCACAAAGCATTAATATTAAACTGACATAATATATTTAAAAACAGAAACCGGGAAGCGGGTTTTATATATTTTAGGCTTCTTGCATCAACCTTTTTATTCCCAACCTCATACAAAGTAGCTGATAAAATGTTGACACGAATAAGTTTGAAAATCTATCATTTAATTTCTTGTACCAAAATAAAAACATTTTTAATATAACATATAAGTATTCACAATAACACGTCATAAGTAATCAAACCGATCGTTAGACAAGTACTGCCATGTTTGATAGTCAATACTTCCTGGGTAATTTAATTAGTCGACAATAATTGAGTTCACAATTGATATCCCTGGGGTGACGTCACGTGTCCCGACTACGTTCGGGGAGCAAAATCCAGTTATCTTCGGTGATTGGGCCCACAACGCCTAGCAATACGATTAAACGAGGAATCAATATCAAACTAAGCGGGAAATAGCTTCGAACAATATAAGGTGTGTACCGATAAATAACGTTGTTTTGCTTCCTAGTTTATTTTTGTTGATGTCCGGAGTTAAGTGGGTTTTGAGGTTAAATAAAATAACTAATCGTTTAAATCGTTCGAAAATACGACGAAACGTTTACGAAACGAAAGGTAGGTGGTACCACTTTTTTTTTTTGGGTGAGTTATCGTGTTTTGTCTTTCGTGTTGGCGAACAAGTACCCAAGAACAGACCCTAACATACATTCTAACTGCAGAAGTAAGTTTGTCGGCACAATATTGAAAGATTTACCATGTTATTTTAAGACCAAAGACTTCTTATAGGCTTTACTGTAATCTGTAATTAAATGACTAACTTTTGTACTATTTACAAAATTTTAGGTTCAGGAGTTTCGGAGATAATGGGGGAATGGTTAATTTAAATATATTTTCTTAAATAACTTCAAAACTACTTATTTCGAAATTATACAAAAAATATATTTGAGACCCAACAATAAATCCTTTCAATCACACGGTTGGCTGTGACAGACGGACAGACAGACAGACACGCGAGTGATCCTATATGGTTTCATTTTTTCATTAGGACTTATGGAACCCTAAAAAGGGGCCCATTTACAATAAGTAACTTAATAATTAAAATAGAGCACAGTTGCTTATTTGCCTGAACAAGGTTGAACCTGTGCTTCAGGCTAGGAAGTGCATAAATACTTAATGTAACAAATTAAGATAAGATAAGATAGATAAGACAATATTTATTTGCTTAAACATGTGTCATACAAACAAGAAAAGACATGCATATAGGATGGTAACCACAACAACAAACAGCAATGAGTATAAAGTAAATGAAAATTAGGAAAATAGCATGTTAGTCGTTCTATTTGCAAACAACAAGTATATATGCGGTGGTTAGTAAATATCTCTTTAATATATAAAAATCTCGTGTCACAGTGTTTGTTATCGAACTCCTCCGAACCGGCTTGACCGATTTTTATGATTTTTTTTGTGTATGTTTGGTAGGTCGTAAAGTATATTTCATACCGCTGCGAATGAAACCGTGGGGCACAGCTAGTTTAAGTATATTTTTTTACAGCTAAGTAATTTCATATAATAAGTTTTCTATTTAATCTATTGTACAGAAATGGGCCTTAAAATGTAAAAAATCTTTCTGCCGGGACATGTTTTGAAGTTGCATTAGATGTGAATACCATATAAATCATTCCATCTCTTGTTAGTATCGTCAGCAGTGTAGTTTTGAAGTGTCAGCGCTATGAATCGTAGCATTCGTAGCCATACGCTACGCGTCGTAGCATTTCGTAGCACGCATAGCTAGTAACGTCTCACAGTTAATCGAACTATAGAACAATTTAGGTGTTGGTTACCTCTTCTGTTATGCTGATTGACATCTAAGTCGAAGCTGTTAAAACCATCTCTCTGAGGTCGTAGCTACTACGACATTACTTTTTTTTTTATGGTGGCGTGGCATTACTTTGGCCATAGTTATTTAATAATCATCTCTAGTCTCTCGCCTGTCACGACTGGTCCCGTCTGTATGTTTGAGGATATATTTATTTCCATCACTGATTGTCCCGTAGAAAAACGGTCGTTTGTATTTGGAGAAAATCGACCGAAAAACACAAATACAGTTTAAATATGAAGCTATTGTTTTAAATGCCTTTCAAAAGAGTCTAGTCTTTTATGAAGAATGTGGAAACTTTTGACATCACTGGACCCGTTTATAAAATAATTCCATAATGTTTATAAAGTATTGAACAAACAATTACTTTCCTTTGATATTGATGGAACAATAGCAATCGAGATGTATTTTCGTCCGCCTGAGGCCTGTAATTGGCTAATTTCACTCGTATTTATTACCATCGGCCTTTGTTTAATCAAGTACGGGCTATTATTGCGAATTGTTTAACACTTTATAAACCTATTTTCAGTTCATTATTCCGCTTTTAATGTGGCATTTCTGTTATTTTGAAGATTTTGAGCATTTTCCGTTTTAATTTGTATTAACATCGCACTGTGTGTTTTTTGTTATTACATGTACTACTGTTTTTAAATAGTTCATCATAAATGGGTACTTGTAGTTTCTTTAACCCTTAGAACATAATGGTAGAGGACTTAGGGGAGCCCAGAGGTTTTTGAGCAAGCATATGCAGGGCGAAAAGTTGATAGCTGAGTAGGTGCGGCATAAAGATACAACACCGAAAGTATATTTGAAAAGTTTCAGATACGAGCTCCGTGGTCAGGGGTCCACTTTCAGATTTCCAAAGTTGACCATAAGTAACGTGATCTTCAGCAACCTTGATTTACGTATGATCGTGTGCGGCCTGACGCATAATGACATAAACAAGAATATCTGACGAATAAATTGTGAATTTTCCCTAAGCCAAAAGACGAATACTGTTTGAAAGTCATAAGCAAAAGTCACGCCTTCTCTCAATAAATGATCTTCAAATGAACTTTCAGAACTAGAACTAAGTGTGTGGGTATCTATTTCTAGCTTCCATATCTTATAATTTGAACTCGAAAAGTAATAGAGATACTTCAACATTGGCTTTTGATAGGCTACTGGCTCACGATGCCGCTTTCTTTGAAATAAAAGTTTCAAGTGGGATCATGACTGTATCGAGGGCTCGTATTTGCCGACGCATACTCCATATACAGGCGATTCTGTGTCCTCTGCCTTCGAGATAGTGTGTCACCACACGAAACTACCTCATATCACGAATCACGCTCGAATTCGACTTTCTTTTGATGGAAGTATTCGCATTCCTAGTTCACGCAAGAATTCACTCCACGTTAAGTTTTTCTCTAACAACAGCCATTGAAACTTCGCCTATTCAGCATGAAATTGTACGTATGAGAGTTAAAAGGGCAGCCATAGCCTCCGATAATGGTCGTGTTTTTAAATTCTGTGACATACAGTATTGCTATTGTTGCTGCTGTTTTTTTTCTAGCGTTGTGTCGGCTTTTGTAGCTTCCGATAACGTCTGCTCCAATACGCTGGGATTCGGTCAGCTTTGATGACCAGATTAGGCTCATAGCGTAATAGGTTTTCAGGATGTTTTACAGCGCATCTTTGATGTACAATTTATCACCCACTCCAAAGAAAATGAACTTAATTCGGAGATTTCTATAGCCCGGATTACTAAAACAGATCTTGAGGTATTTTAATCTATACTAATAATAAAGCTGAAGAGTTCTTTTTTTGTTCCAACGCGCTAATCTCTGAAACTCCCTGTGGGATTTGACAAACTTATTATTGCATTTGATAGTCTAGTTCTTGTGAAACGACCCTTAGGAGCCGAGCAAAAAGATACAAAGTAATAGCGCGGGCGGGCGATGGCATGCGACTTGGTGGGTCGGGGTCCGAAATTTCACGAGGACGAAGTCGCGGGCAGAAGCTAGTAAGTTAGATAACTACGTGTTTATAACTTATTCGTATTTGATGAAATTAACTGTAAAGTAACGAGAAGTGTGAAATAAAAATCTGAGAATTTAATATTAGAACGAAATGGTATACTGAAACCGTAATCCACCATATTACATTCCATATTTATGTTCCATATTTATTTATTATTCCATATTTATGTTCCATATTTATTTTGATTCAAAAATACTCTGGTAGATTTCATATTGCTCTGTAAACTAATATTATTGGTTGTCAGTATTGATAACCGATTTACTGATTTTAAGACTGATTTCCTTATATCCCTACTAAAATTATTATATTAAAATATAGTAATTACGCTTTCGATTATTATTAATTTAAACCAGCAGATTGATACAAGTTTTTTTTTTATATCAGTTAAGTACAAGTTTGTTTCAAACATTAATCAGATAATTTTAAAACTGTAAATCTAAATAAAACATTTATACGTTTTGCATTTCAGCAAGACAATTTATTTTTGATGTGAAAAAAATAATAATAATAAGAACTTAACGATATAGTGATTTTTGGAGACTGTACTATGATACTAGTTACACTCCTGATCAATTTAGAATCCAACGGAGCACCTCTGGTTCAAGACTTCGCTGTGTTCCATTAAACCAATTATAGGGCAATTATCGAACATAAACCACGGCTGCTCGGCTTATAATGCACTGCTAATCACCTTCGCAGTCAACAAGGAATATTTAATTTTAATATCGCGGGTCCTAACGGTGTTTAAACGTCTAATTAATTGGATTTCGTTCTGAAGCCCGCCCACAAACTAATTTACATCGGGCCCTAAACAATAACACTGAATGAAGACGCGTTCAATAACGAAAATTGCCCCAAACAGACTTGCCAACGCTGAGTAATACTTTTGAACAGAATTGATTTATTGTAACAAAATTTGTCAACGACTGTGAAATGGAATCTTCGATCAAAGACGGTTCCTTGAAAGTGTCCTCTTGTAAATTAAATAACATGTATTTATGATATTAAAACATCCTTTTCCCAAAGACGCATGTTTTCTTTTGTGTATTTTTTAAACGACCTGTTAAAAAGAGATTGTCAGCGTATCTACAAAACTTTTCGAAGTCGGTGTCTTTGGTTTTGTATTTTCGTTTTTTGCTACCGACTTCCGAAATTAAAGTTATTTTTCACTTTGTAGTGTTTTTATTGGAAGTCGGTTGTATTTTTTTGTAAAAAGTTTATATTTTTTACTTTTTAGTCGTGGTACCTACCCCACACAAATTCGTATACCACTACTTGATTTGTAAATAACAGTGACAGTAAGTTATTAATACAACATCAATATACAGGTTGGATTTTTGAGATGGGGCAGCAAGGGCAACTACCTTAACCGTTGTAGCTACAGGAAAACGGTCTTAGGAGACTTTCCTTAACTTTTTGAGAAATTTACATTTGCATTCACAGATTTTGAAAAAAAATGTAGGTACAGTCAGCAGGAAAATGGGCAATTTTCATAAAAACTTTTTTTTATTGCATTCGATCATGTTTCTTATAAGGATTAAAAACCTCTATTGGACCAACTGAGGTTTCAGTACTAGAAAAGTCAGAAATCTCTAAAAACTTTTCCCATACATTTCGTAGGAAATGAGACTACAACTTACTGTTTTACCATCGATAAACTGACAGCTACAAAAACGACTAATAGAAAAAAATAAAAATACATCTACTTTGGGTATTATTTCACCTTAAAATTAAAAACTTGAAACTTTACATTTGGACTCACCTAGATTTTTTACTTTTGTGCTCTAAGATAATTGAGGTGCTCAAAATGGTAGCCGTTTTGTCGCAGGCATAGGTTTACTCTCTTTACTACAGAGCAGGTTTCAGCTGATAATGTGAAAGTATGAATGCCAAAGAGAATCGTGGTAAGTGAATGTTTGAGTTCCTGAGCACTGTCGTATTTATTTTTATAATGTTAATTTTTTTAATAGATCCACATAAAAAAATCAAGATGCTCGAGGCGTGATCAGGACTGCGAGGTGGCCACGGTATAGGACCATATGTTCCTATCCACTGCCAACTCGAATTGCCGGTTCAAATTAGAACGGGTTTGGCGGCTGCTGTGTGGCGGAGCGCCATGTTCATCTTCAGAGGTCATTTTTGTCACAGAATTTCGGTAATCATAAGCAACCAGGCAACAAACTATCTCGATTCTGTTTTCAAAGCAAATTAAATTATGACGAATATTCGTTCGTAATTCGAAGTTATTTTTTTTTTGTTTATTTTCGACCTGTTTTCATTGTAGCGGTTAGTATATCCATAATAAAAAAGTAAGTTGGAGTCTCATTTCCTACGAAATTAATGGGAAACGTTTTTTTGCGATTCCTGACTTTTCTAGTACTCAAACCTTAGTTGGTCCAATAGAGGTTTTTGATCCCTATATGAAATAGGATAGATTGGAATAAAAAAAAGTTTTTGTGAAAATTGCCCATTTTCCTGCTGACTGTATTTTTTTTCCAAAATCTGTGAATTCGAATAAACATTTCTCAACAAGTTAAGGAAAGTCTCCTAAGACCGTTTTCCTGTAGCTACAACGGTTAAGGTAGCTGCCCTCACTGCCCCATCTCAAAAATCCACCCTGTATATACTAAGTGGAAAAAATACGCATTATTAAGACCACAAAGAAGCACCAGCTTTCAAATAAAAAAAAAAAAAACAATAAGATCGGTTCACATAAAAAAAAGGTCTGAGTCTGTCATATAAAAAAATACGGTCGAATCGAAGTGGGTTAAAAATTGCTTTCGATGAAGTTATAGTTAGTATATGCGGACGTTATATTACTATCAAAGCATTTCCAGCGTTTTTTCATAAAGGGGATGTATTTATTCAGGAACACGGCTAGTGTTACATGGATGCAGATAGCTACGTTGAAAAATTATAACTTTTATATATAAATACGAAGTTTAAACGCGACCTGCGAAATAAATTTGTAAGGGTACAGACAGACAAAGAACGATAGATATTGAATTTTCTTTATCCTCGAAAAGTAATAAGATTTGCCGACACGCGTTCGCTTATGGAGCTAGAATCCCTCGGCTGAAGTACGACGAGTAAGAGATTTACTTATCGTCTTTGATCATCCAAAAAATATTTCTATTTTGTGTTTATATCAATAAAGAGAATATGGAAATGTCAACAAGTTTTTCAATTTTCATAGTTTGTTTGTAAAGTACGTATTGATGTTGATGCAAAAACAGTGGTTTAGCAAAGGTAAACATTTGTCAAAATGAAGTGATTTTTGTGTAAGTGAAAACAAACATTGGTGAATAAAAAACGAACAAAAGTAATACGACATAAGAATAGTCACCATCACACAATAGAATGTTTGTTATGTGATGGCGACAATTTCGATAATATTTGATTATTTTGAAAGGCTGCTTAGGTGGGGAAAGTATTAAAATAACAAACTAATGCGAAACGAACTAGCTACAACAGTATCAATGAAACACGAAAATCCTTCATATTTGACAGTTGGCTAGCTTTTATTTGTATTTAGATACATGTTGAATGTATAATGGCCGGGCTTTGCCGCCGTACAACAGACCGTGCTCTCCGTATGTTATCACAGTGGCATAAAACAGAGGTTGTCAGACAAGCCTTCGTTTCCGCCACCTAATAGAATCAACATTGTGTGCCACTCGACACAATGGCAGTGCTGTGAATACATAACGAGGCATTGGCCCACATATCTTTTGAGCGTTTATTAGCTACACACATGAATAATACAGATAAGTGATAAATTAATCAGTTCCTACGAATGCTACTATGAAAATGTTGTCAAAGATTAGGCACCGTCAAACGGGGTGAATAGGGATGCGAGGTGGATCGGAACGAAACTTTAAAACGGATTTTAACATTAAAATAATATAGTTTGCTGCCAAAAAGGACTCTAATGTGTTTACTGTATTATAATTAACGATTAAGTGCCCTTGTTGGCAACAAACTATATTATTTCAATGTTAAAATCCCTTTTAAAGTTTCGTTCCGATTTACCCCTGCATCCCTATTCACCCCGTTTGACTAGTAATAAAATTTTGCCGTAAACAACTTATCTTTTCATCTTTTTCTTTCGGTCACAAAAAAGCTTACTGCTGGGTTTCATATGTAGGACTATAATACTACATGGATAGTTTCAACTTAATCTGTCGTATGACAAATCAGTCATGACAACAGCAGTATTTAAGACCTGAGCAATACTTATCCTGCACGGTGCAGTTAAAATATGGTGCGATAAAAATTAAACTCGATTAAACTTTAATTCAATCATTGCCCAATCTTCAATATTAGCCCTAAACGCCCATAAATACTGCGCTATTCGTGATATTGTGCAATATAATTGATCATTTAGGGCCCGCCTAAGATTTCATAACTTTATAAATACTGACAACATAACTGGAGGTGGCTTATTCTTTGTAGAAAAGAGAAGTAGGTAGCTACTTCTACATACACATCCTAACTCTCCTATTTATGTTACCAACTCACCCATATAACCCATAACAAACAATATGTGCACTCTCATTTCTTTGACATTAAAACGGTAAGGACGGGTAGAATGTGTAAGTTATTAAGTGTAAAGTTTTTATGGAGGGGATTACAAGGACTTTCATTTTTATATAAGTAAGCGTTAAGTTGAAAGGCCCTTAAGAAAACAAGGTGTTTCTCGTAAAGTTTAAACTGATTGCACCGTAAACTTAAGCTCGCTGAGATCCTATTAAATTGGCTGTAAGAGGCTTATGATGTTCAGAACCAATCAAAGTTGCATTGGTCTTAGTTACTTACTTACGATAATAAACGTCATTCGCAAAACAATAATGTATCGTGTATTGAGTGGGTTAGATTTAGTTTTAGTAGGTACAGTCGCCAGCAGGTCAAGTTACACGAAACTGTGAAATTTCTCGAAACGATTTTAAACCTTAAAATATTGACAGGTTAAGTTGAAAATCGATTGAGAAAATCGGACAGTTTGTGGTAACTCGATGTGCTGGCGACTGTACCTATCTACAGCATTTGGGGACGGTGTCGTTGTGTTTTCCTGAATTCATCATCAACATCATTCCCAATTATTTGAAGTCGGCGCAACATCAACTTTTCTTCCTTTCTTCTTTAGTTCCAGTTTTTCCCATCGGAAATATTGTGCTTAAATACTATAAATCAAAATAATAGGTCTTTACCTATGAAATTGCCGTTTTGTATGAAAAAATTTAAACGAATTTTTTTCATGAATTTTTTATTTGTATTAATCGAAGTAATCACCCATGCAATCAATGCATCTTTGCCATCGCAGTGGCAGTTTATTGATGCCCTTCTTAAAGAAATCAGCTGGACGGGAGGCAACAAATTCTTCAAAGGCATTTTGTACTGCCTCTCGGGTATTAAATTTTTTTCCCGCCAAGAAGTTATCCACATTCTGGAAAAAGTAGTAGTCTGTAGGCGCAAGGTCTGGTGAGTAGGGCGGATGACGGAGAGCTTCCAACCCCAGTTCTTGCAACTTGGAGACCGTCTGCTGTGCAGTATGAGGTCGCGCGTTGTCGTGCAGGAGCAGCGGAGACGAGCGATTGACCAATGCTGGTTGGAGATGCGCCAGCTTCTCCATCATTGTGTTCAGTTCTTCACAGTACATATCTGCAGTAATGCTCACCCCGTTTGGTAAGAAGCTGTGATGAATCACACCGGCGCTAGACCACCAAACAGTGACCATCACTTTTCTAGGGGTAAGTTTTCGTTTAGGGCATTGTTTAGGTGCTGAACCAGGATCCAACCAACTTGCTGAGCGCTTACGGTTATCAAACAGAATCCATTTTTCATCGCAGGTAACAATGCGGTTAAAAATTCCTTCATTTGTGTGTCTGTTGAGCAGTGCAAGGCACGTCTCGACGCGTACTTCGCGCTGGCGATCATTGAGTTCGTGGGGCACCCATTTGTCAAGCTTTTTTACCTTGCCAATTTGACGCAAATGGACCAATATTGTTTTGACGCTAACGTCGAAAGCTGCTGCTAATTCAGCCGTAGATTGTGTATCATCAGCTTCCACAATCGCCTTTAATTCGTCATTGTCGACCAAAGTCTTCGGACGACCGCGAGGTTCATTTTTCAGGTCGAAATTTCCAGAACGGAAGCGAGCAAACCAATAACAGGTGGTGCGTTGGTTTGTAGTGTTAGCTCCGTAAACGTCGTTGATGTTGCGTGCCGCTTGTGCCGCGTTGCTGCCACGACGGTACTCATATTCCATAATTACTCGAATTTTTAACGTATCCATGATGACGAAAAAGATTGAAATGCGATGAAAATGTAACACTAATCAATAAAGAAATGACTACTTTTAGAAAAAAAAATCCATGTTTTTAAAATAAAATTAATTTGAAATTAGAATTCTTAGCCAAACAAAAATTATTTTGATTTGAAATGGCCAGTACTGCAGAACGGCAATTTCATAGGTAAAGACCTAATACAAATATTTAAGTTCACACAAACATACTTGGGTACTTATGAAACGTCAGAAGCGCACGGTTCCAATTGGTCGTTTCCTATGGAGAAGATCCGGCAAGAAACTTCACGGTTACTTTTTAAAAAATAATTGGCTTTTACATGTTTTCAAATTACAGTGTTAATAGGTATGGGAGGACATGTAGGCATGTCAACAAGTACCAGTTACTTAACAAAATAGAAAATGGTCTACAAATTTACAGTCTATAAGTTAGGCCTAAAACGTTCTCACATTCACAAAATACAAAAGAATCTATATAAAAAATAAATAAATTAATAAAAATAAAAGCCTATTTAAACCAAATGCCATGATTGCCATTACAACTGTAACTAATATAAATTAATATCCTGTCTACAAAAGCCATTAGTAAAGTGTTGAAATTAGAATTGCAGTTATATAATGTCAAATAATGAGAAGATTATGTCGAAGAAGTATGTATTTATTTAAATTTTAAATAAACATCATAATTTGGGAACAGTTAATAGACATTCACATAGTGATCCGTTAATGAGGTACCAGGGAAGCCACATATGTACAAGGAATTATTGCCGAACTTCCTTGTCTTCAACGTAGTCTTTAATCTTATAATATGCTTTTTTGATAAGCATACGTTTGATGTGGGTTTTGAATTTTCTATCGCTAAGTTCTGTAAATGACTTTGGTAACTTGTTAATAAAAGCGGATACTGCTTATAAGAAATGACTTGCTTGTTTTAGATCTAAATTTGGGTATCACAATTAAATTTTTACTACGTATATTTATATTATGGAAATCGCTTCTTAGTTTGAAGTCCTAAGTTTTTGCGAACATACAAAATACTTTCTAAGATATAAAGAGAAAGCAGAGTTAGTACAACAATTTATTTGAATTTGTTTCGAAGAGGCTCGTGAGGACCCATTTTATAGATCGCGCGGATTGCCCTCTTTTGTAAAATGAAAATTGAATCTACATCAGCTGTCGATCCCCAAAGCAAAACGCCATAAGACATAATACTGTGGAAATAAGCAAAGTATACTAGGCTAGTTGGGTTATATCAATCAACGGTCTTATTTTTCTTACTGTATATGCAGCTGAACTTAATCTACCTGAAAAAGCTCTAATGTGAGCGCCTCATTGCAATTTTGAATCTAAAGTAATTCCTAGAAATACAGTTTTACATAAATGAATAAGCACCTACCTACAATAACAATAAATTTGTCTATATGTACACCTGAATTCAGTACAACAACAAATAAAACAAGCAGACAACAATGGTAAACAAAATCTGAGCAAGGAATCAGATGTTAAAGTGAATAAGTTATATCCATACGCGGCAGGGTGCCCATTGTCAACGACAAATTACGGCCTGCTATTTAAGGCACCATAAATTATCCCTTTATATAGCGTTATTTGCGCAACACAATTTATATTGGGTATATGTTACTAGCAAGTTATTCATTTGAAGAATTAGGTACATCTATCTCCCCCCATTATTTTCTTCAGCGAATTGTGGAACGAAATCATGGTGTGCATTTTTTTGAGCGTACGAAGTAAAAGACGGAATGTGTAGCTAGGGCAGGACTGTAACAAGGTATTTAAGCAGAAGTTACGATATACCCCCGGCTCCAATAGCCGCTGTAAATAACGCTCTATCTGCGCAGCGCCGCCGCGCGCCCTGCCAAATTGCTTGGCAACCTCCTCAGACTTCCTCTTTGAATAATATTATAACAAACCGTACAACAAAGCAAAAATAAAACTTATTACGTCCCCCACTCGAACTCACATAGTGCACTCAACAGCGGCCACTTAATCTGTTGATTTAAGTAGATTTATAAAAAAAATGTTTGCTAACATGGTACGTGCGGACGCCTTGCGCCCCGGGCGTTAATAAATAAGTTAATATTAAATACGGAATAGTCTTTTATAATCCAATTTGCGAAAAATCTGCTGATAAAAAAGCGTCCCGATAAAAAATCCGATATTGAATGGGAATTATAATCTTATGAAAAGAAAGGAACTTTTTCCTCCGAGAAAATTACTGTCATTGTTGGCACAGCCGGTACTTAATATAGATTAAACAGCGAATTTATAAATAAGGAAATAATTTGTGATATTTTGACAAGTATAATCTGTTAACGCGATGTACTTACATGCGAGGCAAAGATGGTCTTTATGAATGTATTCGTCCTGATATTCGAGATCTTCATATTTACAACTACGAATATTAACAATTCAATCAATTATCCTTGTAAATGTGCATATTTATCTCACCGATGATTCTGGAAGTCATAAATAAATTACTGGTTACATAACTTCACCATACTGTGTTTATTCGTAAATATCAATGTAAATAGGTCAAACAGGTATAATTTGTGTGTACCGTTATCGGCCGCAAACTGCCCACCATGATGGTTCAGTCAACTAAAGTGCTAAATGATACGAAACAAATAATTTTGTATTGCATCACTTTGTATAATTGTTGAGCTATTGAGCTGCTGTTTTGTGTTTCAGTAATTTGAAATATTGTTACGTTTATATTGTTACTATTTGCGGGTGTAAACACATGACTATGTGGTGTAGCACCGCAACATAACAGTATGCATTGCGCGACGGAAGAAGCACAAATGCCTACGTCGTAGACACCTCGTAGCTATCTCGTAGCAATATTTGCCTCAGGGCCAAGCATTGTGTTCGAAAATCTGTAAAATCTGCGTGTTATTTCTGCGTTGTGATTTGCGATGTATTTGTTGCTAACCCCTGATTTTGATGATAGGATGATTTAGTATTTTTAACCGAATTCAAAAAGGAGAAGGTTATCAATTCGGATGTTTGTATTGTTAAACACTTCTATATTTTTAAATTAAAATACTGTTCTTTGTATAAAATAACTTTATTATATACACGGAATCCCGACTACAACGTCAACCGAGTTGCTTCGTTCGTAGTTCGATGATCACTGCCCAGCACTACCTTTTTACAATTTAAAAATGATTATTACCCCACCCAGAAATAACGAGAACGTCATAACCGTTATTTCTATAAGTGTTGCCAAAGTAAAAATAATACGTTCAGTTGCCTTAACGAACATACATTTTAAAGTTTGTTACAATATTAATAATTTGTTCTTTTACAGTGTTACCACAATAAATTGATATTATACTTCGGTATTAAAGTAATACATATCGTTTTTTTTTACATTAAATTCAACTACCGTAATAAACGACAAGTTTTAGTAGAATTCATAACATATTTACAAATGAATGAGGCAAATGTATCTAGAAAATGCGCAATATTTACTTTAAATTAATACATGAATTTGAAACAAGCTAACAATTCGTCCATCCTGATAAGCTTCGCGTCCCCGCGAACGACACAAGTTAGCAAAAAAAAATAGTATAAGAATTACACAAACATTTTATTACACATCGTATTTCATAGAAAATATTTACTTTTGTAGATTTAAATAATGCTATTTCAGCTATCGTGCACTGCACACTTCGTAGGAGTTCTCTCTACACTCATGCTCATAGCAGTGCATAGGTTAAAAACTACGTGTACATGGCACTTCAAGTAGTTCTCTCTCTATACTCACGCACATAGCAGCGTATAGATTAGCACGACTACGTGCACATAAGCACTTCGAGTAGTTCTCTCTCTATACTCACGCACATACCATTGTATAGATAATCATGACTACTTGCACATAGTTTTTCAAGTAGTTCTGTCTCTACACTCTCGCACATAGCAGTGTATGGATTAACATGAATACCTGCACATAGCACTTCAAGTAGTTCTGTCTCTACACTCTCGCACATAGCAGTGTATGGATTAGCATGACTACCTGCACATAGCACTTCAAGTAGTTCTGTCTCTACACTCTCGCACATAGCAGTGTATGGATTAACATGACTACGTGGACATAGCACTTCTAAGTAGTTGTGTTTCTACACTCACGCACATAGCAGTGTAGATGTACAATGTACGTACTTTGCACTTTTAATTTAGGAAAAGTATATAAACTCAATCATTGTTCTGAACAAAAATATATGTAATAACTCAAATCATTTCTCTTACATTGTTTCATAACATTTTTTTTTACTTAAAAGTATTTTCTATCAATTATAACAAGGAACTTCTTTATTATACTATTTACTTAATACTACACACAATAGATATTCACAGTTAAATATACTCACGCACATAGCGGTGTAAGTGTACAATATGCGTACTTCGCACTTTTCATTTAGTTAAAGTATATAAACTCAATCATTGTTCTAAACGAAATTATATCTAATAAATTCAAATCATTAAATCATTACTCATACATTGTGACATTACATGTTTACTTATAAGTATGTTCTATCATTCATAACAAGGAATTTCATTATTATACTATTTACTACACTGAATAAATATTCACAATTTAGCTAAATAATAACATAAATAATATTGTATTAACCTTCTGTACTCTCACTAGTAGATGATTCACTACCATTATTATTAAAACAAAGCCAAGGATGTATTTTATCGATAGAGAATATGCCTTTATACTTTGAAGCCCCTTTTTTTTTGTAATAGGAGTGTCTTCTACCTCATACCTATCGTGATCTAAAACTTTTGTTACTTTGTATGGACCTGAACATTTTGATAATAATTTTCTACTTTTACCTACAGTATGTACCGCTCTTTCCACTCTAACCAAGTCCCCAACTTTGAACACTAATGCTTTTTTTCTTTTTTTATCATATCTATTCTTCTGTTTTTCTTGGGACTTTTTCGTATGTTCATCTACTTCATCCCTAATCTTACGTAATCTTTCATTACCAGAGCTATTGAGCATATTTTCATTAGGTGAGTTTTCAACGATATCATCATCTATTTCCGAAACTAGACTACCTTCATTGATCCCAGTAAGCCTTAACCCAAACAAAACCTCAGAGGGGGTTTTTCCTGTACCTTTGTTTACAGTATTGTTTAATCCCCATTGTACCTGTAATAATTGGTCATCCCAAAGTCTTTCGTCTTTACCATGATTTTGCGTAGCTAAAGAGTCTAAAATTGTTCTATTATATCGCTCCACCTGGCCATTTGCTCTAGGTGAAGCAACTGCATTCTTTATGTGATGAACTCCCACTTCAATAAAAAAACTTTTAAATTTCGAACTAGTAAATGACGTACCTCTATCGCTAATTAGTCGTTTTGGCAAACCAAACGTCCCAAAATAGTCCCTAAGAACCGTGATGGTGGAAGTGGACTTCGTATTTTTAACCGCCTTTAAAACAATAAATTTTGTGAACGATTCTACAATCACCAAAATGTAACAATTTTTCCTTTTTGACTTTATAAATGGACCAACATGATCAACATGAATTGTGTGAAAGGGTGCAATTTCCTTAGGTATAGGATGCAAGAAACCCTGTTTTTTCCCCGCCGGCAATTTATTATGAGCACACTCTAAACACGCATTCACATACTTTTTGATAAACTTACGCATACGCGGAAACCAATAATGTTGTTTTATTTTATCCAATGTTTTATCAAACGCAAAGTGGCCTATTTCATCGTGGTTTTTCTGTAGTATTTGCCACCTACAGCCCTTCGGCACCACCCATCTTAATCCATCCTCAGTTACTTTATAAACTCGATCACGCTTAAGGACGAAATTCTTACGTATCTCTACTAAGTCATCAAATTCTTTATCAGAAAGGATTTTCTTAATGCGTTGTATTTTAGAGTCCTCTAACTGTACTGTCATTAACCAATCATCAGTTATCGTCATAATGTCGAAAGTGTCAATAGCCTGAATTATCCCTGTATTTTCGGTCGTTGGGTTCCTACTCAATGCGTCAACATGAATAATGCCTTTGCCAGATTTATATACTACTACGTTACAGTCATACTCCTGAATCAAACTCCACCATCGCGCAACTCTTGGTATCATGTCTCGTTTTAAAAACGTTGCCCTGAGCGAGTTACAGTCTGTTACAATAGTGAAGCTTAACCCAAGCACGTACGTTCTGAACTTCACTAGCGCTGCAATGACTGCAAGAGTCTCTAACTCATACGATGAAAAATGAGACCCCCCAGGGGAAGTCTGTCTGCTGTAATAAGCTACCGGTTTGAAAAGTCCATCGATTTGTTTTTGTAGTAAAACGCTCCCTATGCCGTGTTTGCTTGCATCTGTATGTATTTGTGTTTCAAATTTAGGGTTATATAACGCTAGTACGGGCCTTGAAACCAGCGCACTTTTCAATTTATCAAATGCCTCATCTTGAGCTTGAGACCAAACCCAAACAAAGTTTTTCTTTAATAATTTCGTAAGGGGGCGAGCTATTTCACCGAAACCTCTGATAAAACGTCGAAAGAAACTAGCTAGGCCAATAAACTGTCGGACATTGTGTACGTCTTTGGGCTTAGGAAAGTTTTTGACACAATCAGTTTTCTTAATACCTGGTCTTACACCTTCGCAGGAAATTTCAAAACCTAGGTATTCAACTTGATTTTGAAAGAAGTAACATTTTTGTGGTTTCAACGTTAATCCCGCCTCCCTAAACCTTTGAAGTACTATTTCTAATCTTTTGATACCTTCTTCAAATGAACTACTGGGTACTAAGACATCATCCATGTAAGCTAATGCAATATTATAGCGTAAATTGCCTAAGACCAAATTGATAGTTCGCTGGAAAACAGCCGGTGCATTAGCCAACCCGATGGGCATTCTATTAAACTCAAATTGTCCGTCGGGCGTTACAAACGAGCTTTTACTCCTACTTTCTTCAGTCAGTGAAATCTGATAATAGCCAGAGGCCAAGTCTAAAGCACAAAAATACTTATTCCCTGCCAAACGATCAATCTGGTCCTCAATACGAGGCAACGGGTAATGTTGCTTAATCGTTTTCCTATTAAGGGCGCGATAGTCCACACAGAGCCGTTTATCATCAGTTTTCTTTTTTACTAACAAAACAGGACTCGCGTGTGGAGATTGGGACTCTCTTATGATGTCATATTTTAAGAGTTCTTCAACCATAATTCTAACTTCTTCCCGTTCAGAATGACTCAAATTGTATGGCCGATAAACGACTGGCTCTGTATCTCCTAACAGAATATCCATTTCCGCAACCGTGGTCTGACCTAGTTCAGATAAGTCTTTCGCAAAACAATCGCGGTACTGGTTCAAAGTATTGAATAATTGAAGTTTCTGATCATTGTCTAAATTCTCATCAATATTGAGGTCATCCAACGTAAATGGAGGTTTATGGCCTTGGTTTTGAACCTTTTGTATCCTATTTATGGCTTTAATGTTATTATTAATTTGAATAGCACGAGCCAAAACTTGGCCCTCTTTAAATTGGATTAACCTATTGTCATAGTTTAGAATAGTTAAAAAACCACTACCGTTTTTGATATTATAAGTACCAATTTCTACACGGTAGTTTAAACGATAACCATTTTCAACGAAAACAATTCCACTAAAATTTGTTTCAGTAAACACCTTAACAGAAATACAACCTTCAGTCCTGACAGTTTTGACAGATTTTAAAGTCAGTCGAGTGTCATTTTTCATTCGTTTATCAGTAATCATCAAATATTTATCAGATTTAAATACCCATACATGGGATTGCTCCGTAGCAGTCTGTCCAATAAGTAGATCATATTTTAAATAACTATCAGGAACAACAATTGCCTCAACATACATTTTAGCATTGTCAATCATTAATGAAATCTTAGTTTTACCTAAAGCACTCACATATGTATTACCAAAACCTTTTAGAGATGGCAAGTTATTCACTTGCCATTTATCACGAGGTACAATTACTTCCATGATGGATTTTTTTATCAAAGTACACTGACTACCAAAATCTACGTATCCTGTCAACTGTACATATTAACGTTAACACCCTTAATAAATATATTGTCCATTCCCAAGTCAATACTATTATCTAGTCATAATGTCTTAACTTCGGCTCTATCTACCCAGACACTCCTATTGCATTTAGGATTGTCATGACCAATGCGTTTACACTTTTGACACTTAACAATAGGTTTTTTACATCCCGATACGTAATGGCCCGTTTCATGGCAGTTATAACATGTCAAGACTCTAACCAAATTTTGTTTTACAGGTTTACGCGTTTCGTTTACAGAACGTACCGGTTTCTTATTGAATCTATCTGATCGCTCATGTTTGACACCCCTCAGATAGCCCAGTAGTTTATCAGCATTCTTAAAACCTACTGCCTCTGCTCCGAACCGAACCGATCTATCATCTATTCCATAAACAATGCAGTCAACAGCATTCCTACCCACTATATTACACCTATTTAAGGCTATTAACTTTACATAATAGTACTCTTCTAAATCATCTCCAAATTTTGCCCTTATAGCTAACATTTCCGTAAGTATATTACCGTAATTTTCATGTGACGGAAAAGCAGATTTAAGTTTTTCGACCCATTCGTCCCATGAAAGCATTACTGATGACTGTCCTTCGTACCACTTTTTTGCTGTACCAACTAACTTTGGAAGAGCATAGTGAGCGGTCTGTCGACTATCCCAGCCATAGATCTCAGAGCATTCTTTAAATTTATTCAACCAAGTCACAATTGTTTGGTTTTTCGACTTAGGATCGAATTCTGGAACTACGTTATTATTAGTAAATCTTTCTTTATTCTGTGGATTTACGGCTAAGATGGATTGTAAGGACTCTTTGATACATTTTAGCAATTCATTATTAACGTCGATAGATGGAGGCTGCGGCGTAACAGATGTAAGTCTTTCATTTATACCAGAGCGTACTGGACTTCGTGATCTATTAACGCTTTCTCTACGAGGAGTTTGCAATCTATGACGTCTCTGCCTATTACGATTACGATCTATAGATCTATTTGCTGGTTCATATATATGCGTGTCCGTTGATGGTGTACGCGATGTGCGACGCTGCAGTGGAGGTATTACGACTGACCTGCTTCGACTTCTTACCTGCGACTCAACCCTTGAAGTTGATCTTCTGGCTCTGCGCTGCTCGGAGCTACGACCATCATTGCGGGGCGAAGCTGGTGAGCGACGACTTCGCCTGGGCGCTGCTGACAAGCGACGACTTTCCCTCGAGTCTCCAGCACGTGTCCGATATCGGCTGCGTCTCGAGGGTCCTCCCAGCACAATGCTGTGATGACTCCCGGTCGACTTCTCTGACCGGTCACTAGACATCTTCACTCAATTGTACAATGTACACTATCCAAGGGTCTGAAAAAAAATATTAAAACAACGAGTACCTATTTCATTGAATATAAACTTTTTATTAAATTAAAAGTAGGTAAATAATGTGATAAATGAAATAATTAATTGCCTCTTATGCTTAGGGCACAAAATAAATATTCACCATACACATATAATCATGTTTCTTTTTTATACCTACAACGGAATTAAATTGATTTGAAACTGTCCTTTGGAGAGAACATCAAGTAAGACTGAATATCATCGCGCACTTCTGCTTGGTATTTATCAAATATATATCATATCACATCAATTATACTTTGATATTCAGCATAAATAAGTATCGGATTTTTACTAAGCCTGCACAAACACTACCTACCAAAAATAATGATCAACGGCTATTTGGTATTTTAAATATCACGACAACCAGTATCCTTGCCATAGGATATTCTAGGTAGCGTATCAATAGTTAATAAATCCACCTGCAGTATTGTAATATCAATACATGTAGATTTCTACTATGGTACCACACTTTCAATAAAATAAACAAAAAAACCAATTGAAAATCAATTAATTATTAACATACCTTACTGTGGACGTATGATCACACCAGGGTAGTAGCAATAGCTACACCGGAATTCCCTGGTGCTATCCCACTTCTGAATTTTTAAACACTTCTATATTTTTAAATTAAAATACTGTTCTTTGTATAAAATAACTTTATTATACACACGGAATCCCGACTACAATGTCAACCGAGTTGCTTCGTTCGTAGTTCGATGATCACTGCCCAGCACTACCTTTTTACAATTTAAAAATGATTATTACCCCACCCAGAAATAACGAGAACGTCATAACCGTTATTTCTATAAGTGTTGGCAAAGTAAAAATAATACGTTCAGTTGCCTTAACGAACATACATTTTAAAGTTTGTTACAATATTAATAATTTGTTCTTTTACAGTGTTACCACAATAAATTGATATTATACTTCGGTATTAAAGTAATACATATCGTTTTTTTTTACATTAAATTCAACTACCGTAATAAACGACAAGTTTTAGTAGAATTCATAACATATTTACAAATGAATGAGGCAAATGTATCTAGAAAATGCGCAATATTTACTTTAAATTAATACATGAATTTGAAACAAGCTAACAGTATTTAAAAAAAAATGTATGTTCGGGCATAACTCCGTCATATACAGGTTGGAAAATATCAATGGGCCCTGAAGGGAAACCACTTTAAATCCTTAAGATATATTATTATAATTAAAGGAAACAATCCTTTATTTTTAAAAAGAAACAAAACTGTATTCACAGATTTCTCGAATGTTTACCTAAACGGGGATTCGAACCAGCTAAAAATAAAAAAAATAAACACTCGCTATTTTATTCTACAAATCGATAGGATTTTTGTTCAGGATAAAGTCTCTCTAATAAACATTTCGCCTTAGAAATAAAAAAGATCATGAAATCTAACATAAATTTTATTTTATGATCAATTTTAATATGAAGGACACGTAAATATGAAAGAAAATTATAAATAAGCAAGACATTGATACATGAACTATGTATTTAAAATTACAATTTGATACACTTTAAAAAAATTACTGATAAGTTATTCGAAATGAGACCCCTCGCTATGGATACACAAATTTCGTTTTTTTTTCGTGTTTGCTTCTAATAACATTTTTTACCTCAACCGTAATATATTGGCTTTACAAAACCACACGCACATAGCTACTTTAGTACAGCTCAACTACCTACACAGCTTTACGAAAACAGTTCATAAATGTCAACAGTATCAAAATTACTTACATCTGTTGCGTACGTGTCTTTTTGTTGCTAAATAGATAGGTCTTTTAGGTCTTCTACAGTGTCATAAGACTTTTTGTAAATAAATAATATTTTTTACATGAACCCATAAAAAATAGTTCAGACGAGTGTAAGACCTAATGTTTCTTGGAGACATTTTATCTTTATCATTGACTGTATCGACTAGTGAAATAAAATAGCGAGTATTTTTTTTTATTTTTATTTTAACTTTAATTTTAAGATCGATTCCCGGTTTAGGTAAGCTCGTCGGGAATGCTGCGAATGCAGTTTTGTATCGTTTTAAAAATAAAGGAATGTTTGCTTTCTATCTAATCTAATCTATCTTAAGAGCGGGTAGTAAACAAAATTGCCTATCTTCAATTTGATTTTACATGAAATTGATAAGACTTAGGTATAAAATAAAAATAACATGAGTAACTACATGATATTTTCAAACTTTTTGTGGAACAGAAACACGAAATGTTAAAATTTTCTCGATAAAACAACATCACGAAGTTACCTCTTATTATTACGTATTTTCAATTTGTACTTCATATGCTAGTGACTAATAGGATAAAAATAAGATCACTATTTGTATTAATACGAGGCGAAAAAAATTGTGGAGGCATTTTTTGAAATTCCTTTTATTTTTAGTTTTATTACGACTACAAGCTTTATGCACTTACGACGTTTTTAGTTCGTGGAAGAAGTCATCTTCCGTCGCACGTTGCGGGAACTTCAAGCATATTTTTGTTTCACAAATCAGTCACCGTCGCTCTGTTGAGAAGAGAGGACTGCGCTTCAATTTTCGGCTGCTCTGGGGTATAATTTATTCGCGTAAATAATATTTTCTTAATTTATCACATTGTAGGAAAGAGACTGTGAAATAGAAAACATGAAAAAAACGATAAAACCACTTCTGAAACTGTTATTAAAATCGTTCAGAATTGATAAACTAAATAAATACCGCGGCTACACTATAAAATAAAAATATTATAATAATTCAATGTTGATTTTGAAAACTCAAGATGAAATACTTTTATTTGACAGATTTTTGACTGGTATAGTACAACTAGCGCCATTGCACTGCATTTTGGTAAATTTTCTTGCGGAGAAAATTTACAACATAGAGTTCGTGCTGGAGATTTTTTAGATCTTATTGCTTTTAACCTAAGATCCTAATTCGTTTCCTCCCACTTTCGTTGACATACTCCGTGTAAGGGTAACCTTAGACGAACCATTTCGAGCGACTTTCGACCAACTCCCGAATCAAGTTGAAACTCGAAATTTAACATATAGGTAGGTTATTGGTCTAATAATATTAGTGGAGTTAACAAAATAATTAAACCGGAAAACTAAAATATGTAATTGGTTTATTGCGGGCAAAAGTACGAAACAGTATGCACGAGACATGACATTTTTCATACGGATAGTGTTCTCATGACTAGATCCCTTTTAATGGTGGGTATGAGTAACGGTTGTGACGGATCACAATGTTTGGGATTTTCGGCTTGTTTTTCAAACCTAAAGATTCAACTGTTACAAAAGTGGAACGTAATAAACTTTCGACTTTCTTTGGCACGCATATATATATATATATTATATGCCAATTATTGTCGGTAAAGCCGACTAATGTATTGTTTGTTCCGAAATTGGCCTATTTACTTAAATATTACCGGCGAGGACTTTGTACTCGCGCTCCGTGCAGGATAGGTTTTTACGGTTTTCATGACACATGCCATTTGAATTTGCACAAAACAGTGCAAAATCCACCATACCAATATTATTTTTTACTTGGTAACACGGTCGCTAATTGACTTTGCACGATCCTGCTAAGCAATATCCACGATGTACCTTTATATTTTTTTACTTGGTTAACACTGTTTTCCACGAAGACGTCATGATGACGTCAATTTAAAAACAAATTAAGACATTTATTATTGGAAAAATGTTACTATACGATTGACGAATTTGTTATGATAAATTGTAAGTTATTCGACATTGATATTTATTTAATTTTGACATTGTATTATTATCTTTATGTGAAGTGCTTTGATTTTTAGCGTTCCGTGCCTCAAAAGGAAAAATGAAACACTTATAGGATCACTTTGTTATCCATCTGTCTGACACCTTTTCTCAGGAATGCGCGGGGGGTATCAAGTTGAAATTGAACTGTCTTACTTTGGAGCTGTAAAAAAACCGAGCGAAAGACGTTTACTTAGAATCTTGGCATAAATTGCCATTCATTTCGCATATTTTGACACTCGCAAATAAATTAAAACCCATAAGATACATCCGTTTGACCTAGAATCACGAAATGTGGTAAGAAGCAAGGTCTCACAGTACAAATAGGTACAGGAAAATATCTGGAAATCCTGCATTTGTAGTTATATTACATAATGTAGGGGACCATATTTTCTCAACTACAACGTTAAGTTTGTCTTTCAATTCGGAATCGAAAATTTAAATCCGTATCTTGAATTAATATTTAGTCTTTATTTCATTCAAGTCGGTCTACTCTCCAATCTAACAACCCACCAGCATCGGTAACAGATTGAGTGACATACAATAATATTGAATAATAGACCTACTTGTAGGTAAACAGCAATCATACATCCAACATACATTGAATAGAGCGATTTCATCTGATTATTTTGCGTATACATACTACACACAAGATTTAAATTCAAATGCCTAGATATACGCCGGGAGAAAAGTTTCGGCTGGCGTTTGATGAGAGGGGTAGGCAAAGAGGCGCGGGTGAAACTTGATATTTTTCTGTCTTACTGCGCCCTCTTAAGGATTTCAAGTAGTTTTCCTTCAGGGCCCATTGATTTTTTCCACCCTGTATAGACGGATTTGCAAAATTCCTTTTTTGTTTGAAAGGGTATACTCTCGAGGTGGTCCCATTGTCACCAAATTACAATCTGATGAACGGATCTCATGGAAATCGAGGGAAATCCTCAAATTTTATAGGCACGCCTACAGCGATTTAGGTATTTTTTATAGTAACTCGTGCATTTGCTCCCGCACAGCACCATTCGGTGAAGTGGAACTGATGATGAAGACCAGAGGTGGCCACCGGAACCACTCAATAATAAGTATTTCACAGGTTACGATTCGATTACTTTATTATGGTTGCTAAGCAATTTATGCTCATCACAATGTATATGGTGCAGTTCTTTTGGTTCTTACCAGGAGAGCTCCTCAACAATTAACGTTCCTGCATCGAGAAAAGGAATATTTTGTAAAAGGTGGAAAGGATGAGCAGTTGACATTTTTAGGCTATTGTAACTATTGTAACAGATAAATTTATAAGTGACTCACTAAAAAGTCACTAAAAATTTCGGAAGTCGATGGCAAAAAACTAAAATACAGATCCAAAGACACCGTGTCGAGTAAGATCAATGTTTGTGTGAAAGAGTGGAGCAAGTACGTATGCATGTATGTGTCGCCATAATATCAATAAGAAATTGTCACCTGAACAGTCGCAAATAAATCAGCATACTGCTAGCACGTATTTTTATTACTCAGAATTCCCACAAGCTAAACTGAACCTTAAATCTATAACACACCGACTTCCGAAATTAAAGATATTTTTCAATTTGTAGTGTTTTTTTTTTTGAAGTCGGTTGTTTTATTATGAGTATTTTTGGACTAAGCTGTTGCCCAGCGGAGGCATTGGTGCTGCGTAGACGCTGCGCGAACTTATAATAATTAATTTTTACAAATGCTGTTGTTGGCAAAATAAAGTAATGTAGTATAAAGTCGAAAGGAGACAGATAAAATCTATGGGTGGATTTTGGGTACAATAGTCTACTTACCTGAGTATTGTTGAGTTTTCGGTCAATTAAATGTAATAATAATATTGCGCTCTATTGTTTTAGGTACTTTTTATTGCCCTAAACATTTGCGTTACAATTATATATATTTTTGGCATCAACTCCTACGCTGAATCACCGCAATGGCACCTTAAATACTGTAGGTGTACTGCTAATTATTTGGGTCATAATGTTGCTAATAGCGAAATAATTAGTGGTACGTAGGAGGCGGTCTAAAGACGGCTTTAAATAGCCACCCACGATACATACCACACCCAAATCTATTATTATCAATATTTTAATAAAGTATTATGTACTGGCGAAATGTGAGTGATACTAAAAGTACACCTCTGCCTAACCCTTCGGGGATTATAGGCGTGTGTGTATGTACGTATAATCTTGCCTAAATAAACTGTAATTAATTTTCAGCGTTTATAGGTGGCCTTAATTTCAATTTTCTTTAAGCTTGTTCGATCGCGGGGTAGCGTGGCTTGGGGTGTCGGTGTTTATTGGTTTTAAACAATATTATAGAAACTAGTTTTAAGTCAAACTACCTACACAGTTAAATAGCGCTTTTATCAGGTATTCGTTACGGGTGCGTCACTGCGAGCATTCCTTTGCGAGCGATACGGTTGTGAAAATTCCTTGGCGAGCTAATCACTCGTTTGCGAATAAATGTGATTAGAAATGGTGGCCCTCGTTGGAACTGGAACGCCTCTTTTAAAGAAACGTTCTGTTTGCTATCTAATGCTCGCCAACGAACGTTCGCTACAGAACACTATATGAAACGTAACATGAAATGTAACCTACGTTGAAACGAACATGCCATCCAAATATATGCAATGCAACAAGAAATGTAACACACGTTAAAAAAAAAACGACTAGTTGTGGTTGCAGTTTGAAATAATCTGTAATGTCCATGTTGGTTTATGTGAAATAAAATATTTTGATTTGATTTGAATGCCTACGGTAACCCGAGCTCATTTCTATTAGGATCCAAATCTGCAAATAAGAATTAGGCAATGTACAGGATCAAAGCGCCAAATTGTCTGTTTTCCGTATACTAACCTAGCTAGATATTTAGGTCACCCACCTGGTGGCTTCCACATTGTTTTCGCCTATTCGCGGCGTCAATTAAGGGCCCTGTGTGGGATGTTAGAAAATACCTCTACGACAATATCAATCAAGTGTTCTGACAACTGTCAGAACTCTTATTAGCAACAAAAAGACACGTACCCAACAGATGTAAGTAATTTTGATACTGTTGACATTTATGAGCTGTTTTCGTAAAGCTGTGAAGGTAGTTGAGCTGTACTAAAGTAGCTATATATGTGTGTGTGGTTTTGTAAAGCCAATATATTATTATTTACATACGTTAACATGACAATATACAATTATTATGTTTAGTACGAACCACAAGGCAAACGCTCGAAATTGTGATAGATCAAATACTCGTATCAATAGTTTGGCGCCGTCGACTGTCTGTTTCACATCAACTGTATGAAATTCAATCGCTGCTGTAATATAATTATTGTAAACAAAGAATATTTCACTTTACTCGTAGATATTTTAATTTTAATGAAGCCTACTTTAATGTTATGTAAATACCAATCAACGTTGTCAACAGTTTCAATTGCTGTCGGAAAATGATCCTGTTGTGTAAAGTTTGTTACTTTAATTTTATTTATTGACATTTTGCCTTATTTTATTAAGTGCCTTATTGATTTATTATACGTCCAGAGCAACGTGTGCGTGAGATTTACATTCAACGTGACGGAGTCGGTTTACGTGGTAGAGAGAAATAAGACCACTTAAATTGTTATTTTTGTAAAGAGGGTAACCTCTAGTAAAAATAGGTCTATGGTCACACAAGTTTCCTTAATTTCCCTTGGGTGTAGCATAGTACTCTCCTGGCTCAGCCTGGTGTGATGATGAACGCAGCGGGTGTGCCACGCTGCAGACGCCAGGAAAGGTGCCTGTCGGCGGGTGGAATCGCCAGGCCCGTAGCTAGCTTGACGCGGCTACGCGGCTAAAATATATACCCGGCGCGGAGCTCAATATTGTCCGGATTTGCCGGAAGGTGGTGGCCCAGAACTGAGCGCCCGGATGCCTCCGATAATTCTGGAGATGGTAGCCATAACTTTGGACCCTGGAAATATAACGTCCAGCGTGTCACAAGATGGCTAATAATAGTAATCTCTGCTGATTGTGACACCAAAGCATAAGCAAAGCGAGATGTACTAGTGCGCTAATGAAGGTAGTGTGTGGTTGTCACAATCAGTACGGAGTTTGCTAATGAAAGTGAGAACCACGACATGACTTGCAAATTTTAAAAGTATGGAAAATATCCATATAATGCACAGAGCTACTGGCAAATAGGTTGCATAATAAATATTTAAGCAGAAGGCATAGTGATTTAAAACAATAAGAGGTAATAATCAAATAGACACACGCCCTAAGATGACCTAGATAGATAGAGTGAACTTAACAGGTTTACCAATGAATTCTGCTAGTATTGCTCCTTGGTGATAGGAAAACGTATGGTCACTTGTACAAAAAAAAACCTGTCTATGAAAAATCTCAGGAAAATCGTTTGCAAAACCGAGTATCGTATGACTACATTAAATGTATCACTTATAATAGGATTGACACAAAGTTCTTTAATGTTTTCTATTGTTTATCCTTGAAAGTCTATTCAAGAATAAAACAATAAAAATAGAACAACATCTTCTACTTCACAAAAAAAAGAAACTCCGTGGGTAATTTGGGTTTTTTCCTAAGGCTTTATTTGAACAATATTATAAAAATCCAGTACTCATTAGCTGACAGCTGTGCGTCAATTAAACTTAAAATATAGTCCTTGGAGACACGGTCCCCTCCGGCCCCGCGTCGGCTTCACCCCCTGGCGTCCCCTGTGCCACAACTCAACCCCTCCCTGCGCGATCTCATTAGTGGAGCTCTGAATGTACAATTTGTTCTGAAACAGACACCGATTGCTACTTTAAAAAGCGGAGCCACTCGTTTAAGGTCAATTTTTAGACTCTCTTCAACTATAATTACAGTCCCCTAATGGTCCTTTTTGTTTACGCTTAATTGGGTATTGTTTACTTTATTAATTTGAATTTATGTGAGCGTTAAGATGGTAGCAGAATCTGTTTGAGTAATTGATAAAATGTATACTGGTTCAGTCTTGAAGTACAGTAAAGGCCTTATTTTCTAAGAAGATACATTCTGATAGTACAAGTCTTCGTTAATTTGTTATTCTGGTCGTACAGTGTAAACGCTCCAAATATTTGTTATTCCGGCTAAGATGCACGGGGCGCGGGCGCCAGGAGAAAATTTATGTCGCGGTGTCGAACATGTCGGCTTTAATCCAAATCCGAGTCTTGGTAGCCGCACAATCTAACTAAGCCGAGTCTGTTAGAACTTTCATTTCCATCATTCGTTGAACGCGTTCGCCCCAGCAGGAAACTCTCCTAATCCGCCCCGCGTGCACAAACCATTTCCACTCCCTTTGTAACTTTTGCTTCTGAAAAGTTTCAAATTAAACCCAAGAAACTGATTTAATAAATCTATTACAAAACTATTTGTATTTCATTAAATGTACCTGGAGTTTGCTTACGGCGGTAACTCGAGTTCAATACAGTTGGGAATTATTTGGCTCGGATAGCGACGTCTAAAATATATTATGTTTTAATACGTCTTCGTACTTCTTGGAAAATGTGAAATGTTTACATGCTGATTTAAGAATAAAAGATCATTAGGCTGTGTGTACACTGTGTGAGTTATGTCTCGCTTGGGTGTCGTGCGAGCTTGTTGGACTCGACAATTCACGTATAATATTTGCCGTTTTCGAGCGAGTTGTAACTGTTTACTGGCTAAAATAGGTCACTATGGTACTGAATCATTGCTTTAATTCGGCGATGCTCTGCTGCGAGCTTTCAAATGTATATTGTACACCTGTTCAATAGTGTATTTACAATGTGACTAGTGAGGGCGAAACATGAACAATATAGCCTGTATTTGAGCCTAAATGCGCTTGAACGGTAATTACTGATTGTTTGTCACGTGCCGGTGTATACGCAGTCCTGAATCTAGAACATTATGGACAGGTTTTTTTGCGTGGTATTTATTTCATGCTCATGTTGATATGTTTGTCCAGATTAAGGCTAGGGTCTAGAGCTAAGCTAACGGTAACGCAAAGCAATTTCCCGATTAGTTTTTCTCTTTAACCGTTGCAGTTGAGAATACGGAAATTAATAATAGGTCTTTACCTATGAAATTGCCGTTTTGTATGAAAAAATTTAAACGAATTTTTTTCATGAATTTTTTATTTGTATTAATCGAAGTAATCACCCATGCAATCAATGCATCTTTGCCATCGCAGTGGCAGGTTATTGATGCCCTTCTTAAAGAAATCAGCTGGACGGGAGGCAACAAATTCTTCAAAGGCATTTTGTACTGCCTCTCGGGTATTAAATTTTTTTCCCGCCAAGAAGTTATCCAAATTCTGGAAAAAGTAGTAGTCTGTAGGCGCAAGGTCTGGTGAGTAGGGCGGATGACGGAGAGCTTCCAACCCCAGTTCTTGCAACTTGGAGACCGTCTGCTGTGCAGTATGAGGTCGCGCGTTGTCGTGCAGGAGCAGCGGAGACGAGCGATTGACCAATGCTGGTTGGAGATGCGCCAGCTTCTCCATCATTGTGTTCAGTTCTTCACAGTACACATCTGCAGTAATGCTCACCCCGTTTGGTAAGAAGCTGTGATGAATCACACCGGCGCTAGACCACCAAACAGTGACCATCACTTTTCTAGGGGTAAGTTTTCGTTTAGGGCATTGTTTAGGTGCTGAACCAGGATCCAACCAACTTGCTGAGCGCTTACGGTTATCAAACAGAATCCATTTTTCATCGCAGGTAACAATGCGGTTCAAAATTCCTTCATTTGTGTGTCTGTTGAGCAGTACAAGGCACGTCTCGACGCGTACTTCGCGCTGGCGATCATTGAGTTCGTGGGGCACCCATTTGTCAAGCTTTTTTACCTTGCCAATTGGACGCAAATGGACCAATATTGTTTTGACGCTAACGTCGAAAGCTGCTGCTAATTCAGCCGTAGATTGTGTATCATCAGCTTCCACAATCGCCTTTAATTCGTCATTGTCGACCAAAGTCTTCGGACGACCGCGAGGTTCATTTTTCAGGTCGAAATTTCCAGAACGGAAGCGAGCAAACCAATAACAGGTGGTGCGTTGGTTTGTAGTGTTAGCTCCGTAAACGTCGTTGATGTTGCGTGCCGCTTGTGCCGCGTTGCTGCCACGACGGTACTCATATTCCATAATTACTCGAATTTTTAACGTATCCATGATGACGAAAAAGATTGAAATGCGATGAAAATGTAACACTAATCAATAAAGAAATGACTACTTTTAGAAAAAAAAATCCATGTTTTTTAAATAAAATTAATTTGAAATTAGAATTCTTAGCCAAACAAAAATTATTTTGATTTGAAATGGCCAGTACTGCAGAACGGCAATTTCATAGGTAAAGACCTAATATTGTAGGTTAGGATATATAGTAGGTACTGTGCGCTGTGGTTGGCCCACATTTTTTTTTTATTTTTGGTCGAAATAACATGTCAAAGAAAATATTTAAAAGTGTTCTCGATTACATTTTTTGGATTCGGTTTTCTCTTTATTTACTCATTCTTTCAATTTACATGTACATGATCATTTCGTAATGAAGATTGCCTTGCTGTAATTGTTTTAGTTTTTTTTTAAAAAGGAACATGTTTAAAAATAATTCGGAAAATCTTATTTTGAATGTAATTTTTACGCGGCGTTAGTCCCTATATTGCGCCCGGAATGTATAGGATTTGCTCGTCACGTTACCGAGCGCCTTAAGGTGTCTCAAAGTCTTGTTTCTTGAATCGATTCTTACAAAGACCCGTGATCAGTATTTAATGGCTTCCTATATATGTAAGGTACCCTTACGTCTTCCGAACTCATTCTCAATAAGTAAGGAATTTGTCGCCTCATTGCTATAAGGGCGGTGAAAACTGCCGGATCAGGTTTGTCAAGCCGGGCCCAAGTATATATATTTGTAAAGGATAGATATTGGGGTGCAACTTCAGAAACACTTCTTTATTCAGGATAGAAACGAGTTGATACTGCTTTCTAACGGGATGTAGAAAGTCGTACTGAAAATTAATATTGAAGATACCTATTGAAAATGTTGGTAAGTTTGTACCAACCTAATAAAACCTTTTCAATAAAATCACTTGAAAGTAGTTAATCATGAGTATGAAAGTACACATAAAATATTCCAATCTTTTGACATTATGATGTTCTCATCAGACTATAAAACCTTAACCCTTACCCTTAACTTATATATTTAAAGAAAAAAACAGATAAGTGCGAGTTGAACTCGCGTGGTGAGGGTTCCGTAGGATGAATATGTTATCTACCATGTTTTGACGTGAAACTTCTTCACACCGAAACATACCAGCGGCAGCGGGGTAATTATGTAACACACTAACAGTAGGAATGGGTTTCAATTTGACAGTTCAGCAACATTCATTGCGTTATTTACGTTGTTGAGCAGACAAATTTTTCGAACATATGAAGCGATGGATTAGCAATAGGCTTCAAAATGATTCAGATTGTGATACATAGTGTGTTACGTAATTAGGGTGCAGGACAGAAATGTGAACCGTGACGAAACGGTCTTTATCGTCTTAGCTTAATGATTCCTAATCTTAGAGACGTAAGTCCAGTGTCATTATTTAACTTATATAGTCAACTCACTGATACGACTTTGATTTTGCGTCGGGTGCTGGTGGGTTGGTGAGGAAGAGGCACCGCGCAGATTGACAAAACCTGCGCTTTCACTCCTTTCCTTTCAGTGTAGCTCATGACTCAGATGTGATAGCGCGGTGATTCATACGTGTGTGTATAGAGTTTATCTAGACAAATTGATTTAAGCAATAATAAGTGTATTTTGTAACATTTTTGTACGTAAAAATGAAAATAAGCCTTAGAAAAAAGGACGGAAATTCAATAGAAGAGGCTATGGGCCACACACAGGTATCTCAATATCTGGCACAGGACGACCGAGATGGTTACGAGAGCGTCGCAAAGCTGGCACGGTACGTTTAGTGAACGCTGCCGAAGACGCCGTGACCACCTCTACCGCTGCTTTACTGGTCATTGCGAGTGAAAATACCACCCATACATCTGAAGAATATGTCTCAGAACTGAGGGTCATGAACATTAGTCGAAGTGTTGCGACGCAAGATTATTGGCGTGCAGCGGACGAACGCTTCAAAAACATTATTGTTAACCAAAAACATTATTGTTGACATTATGCCTTATGTATATTATTTTGCACTAGCTTCTGCCCGCGACTTCGTTCGCGTGGATGTCGTGAGATACCACAATATACTAAAATAACAGCTACATTTTTATAAAACTTCCCTATATACGTTTGTAGTTAGTTTTGCTCTCAGCAGCTAAAATATACAGAGTCAAACCTGGTGATGCGGGACCAAGCGACTTTTATACCGTGTTGTCCGTGTGGGAAGCAGCTCGTCCTGAGGTCAACACCCGTAGCCTTCAGTAGGAATTCCCCATTGCTTGCGAAGTTGTTAGTAAATTAATGAAAGCCTGCGGTCCTGCATATACTATCTAAAGGCACAACACTCATACACTGACTGATACATTCTTACAGATTATTCCTCAGGAACGGCTATCACTAAAATATTATTACAGTACACTGTAAACACACGGGATTTCTCATTATCATATAAAAACATGTTATCACGTACGTTCCAACTGCAAATGTAAGTTTTACGCACAATACATGTTATTTTATAACATATGGTTATAAAATAACATGGTAAATCTCTTAATATTGTAAGAAATACAGAGACTGGATTTTTACTTATAGAATACAGGTAAACCTTTAAACAATATATGATTGATTGAAGATTTTCCGGTAATCTATAAGTAAAAAACCAGTTCGGAGATAAAGGGGGGGAGGGAATGATCAATTTTCTTAATAACTTTAAAAGTAGGATACGTATATTTTAAAATTATAAAAAGAAAATGTGACTTGCACAAATAATCCGTTCACTTGATATATATCTCACAGTTTGCAAAACGGTATTTTATTTTTCCTCTTTGTCCCTCAAAAGTGGCTATATTCAAAATTCATACATATAAATACGTTACACTACCGTGTTTGGCTCACAAACATTCATGTGTGTACGAAATTTCAACCTAATTGATACAGTAGATTCAGAGTAAATTTGCTGTGACAGACGGACGGACAGACATACAGACACTCGAGTGATCCTATAAGGGTTCCGTTTTTAATCCATACATACGGAACCCTAAAACTGATGAAACATGGCCACTTCACCTTAGCTTAATTTCTGTGTTTGTGAACATTTTAAAATGCCTAGTTATAAAATTATTTTAATGACACTTGAAACAATCTAGGTACTCTGCCAGATTTTATAGGCATAACTGGTTACTCGTAACACTGATTATGCTAATACAGCGCTGAGTCCGCCATTTTATATTATTTCCCTCATTAAAAGGGCCTCCCTGGTATCCAACAGTAGATAGTCATCAAAAGCCGATTTTAATTAGGGATTTTAAGATTATTATTATTAAATTGACCTGAACCTAACAAAAGGACGGCGATCTCTGATCGTAATAAATGAGTGAGGCAGCCTGGATTTTCTATCTACGTTTGTTCATGTTTCTTGATTCCATTTTAATTAATTTCAAGGATCTTATATATACCACTATACCATCCATCTTCTGACATTACGCAAGTACATACTTGGATTGATATACTAAAGTAAATCAGACAATTTGTTCGAGCCAAAGTTTCCTTGGTTCTATCAAAACGTAAATTTTAATACTACTTTTTTCTTTCTTAAGTAAATCACCTAACACATAAGTAGTAAGTAACTTTCTGAATTCTAAATATTTAGAAAGTTTGAATTGTGCTATTAAAATACAAAGCTACGTAAGTACTTCTAAGTGTTTTTAAGTTCTAAATGAAGATAAGCAACTTGAAACTATTGTTCATTGTATTTATTTGCTATTAAAACTTGTTATAACAACGGCCGTAAAAAGGTTATTAATGTTTCAGATCAAGAACTTCGCGAACTGCTTCGAAGTAAACTTTCCGAAACTGCTTAACTCTGCAAACTAGACTACTAACTAAATATTTTTATTTAAACAGAGTATTTGTGTTTCCTGAGAGAAAATAACAACAAAAGATTGTTATATTTCAGCGCACCTGTTTCAGAAACGTGTCAACTTTTGATTCCCTTAATGGAACCAATCAATCAATTACAGAATGTCCACCGGTAAAGTCCTATTGTGTTTAGAAGGAAAAAATATTGAAATGCTTAGTATATTTTACTTTTGTATTTACAAAGTTTCAAGCGAGTACTTACCGACTTTGTTTGTTGAGCTGAGCAGTTAAAAGAGCTCTTTATAACTTTAGCGGAAACAAAGTAGAGTTGACAATGTGTCGACTAAAAAATTATGTAGGGAGAGGGTACAGGTATGTTTAATATTCAATCAGTGCGGGGTCGCATTGTGGCTCTTCCCGCCACTCGACGTTGAGTGGGGTAATAAAGTAATAAATAAACAAGTAGGCTGACGTCGGCCCGTGGCTCCGGTCCCGGCGGCGCTTGTGATCCATTCGCACAATGGCCGTTCATTAAATTGTTATATTTGCTTAATTAGACACAAGCATTAACTAATGTATTATGTATGTTTCATATCGATAAAAAGGGTTTCTGTCAGAAATAAAAAAATGTAGCTCGATTTATTATGTGCTTACACCGAGCTGAATAGAACCTGCGTCTGAAAAGCACTTCCCATTGAAGTCACATAAATTCACCTCAGTCCGCACAAAAATTGTTCGTGCTCGCTAGAACAGGTGATTTTATATAATATTCTGTAACACCTTTGACACCGGCTCTCGCTGACAGTTTACTTCTTGAAAGGAAACTCGCCTTGACCTCGTTCCAGGAAAACTAACGAGGCATTCGATGGTGGCTCTCATTATTTCTCCGGCGAACTGTCCCTTTAATTACATACGGTGACGGACGTGATTGTATTTCTAAATAGAGACTATTTATTTTACCAGCTCTCTGACATAAATCTTGATTAAGAATAACAAAAAATACGTTTACTGTAATGGAATCAAAGTTTCACTGCCTTTGATGACTTGTGTAATATTTGTTTCTAAATGGAGATATCCCCCCCGGTGCGAATGAAATAAGGGGACATAAACTTACCTAATACGCTCATCATGCCGCAAGTTATGAGAATCAAATGGGGGAAACGGGTTAACGGGTGCTCTTAAGCGGTGGATTAGTATCTACCTAACCCTTAAAAAACTCAACCTCTTTCTTTTACAGAGTTCATTCAGATGTACGAGCAAACGAGCGGATAAAATCGTCGTTCATAAACCGTCTGTACTTTATCTCGGTCCAGAAATTATCGAATTATAATAGTCGGAGAATTCACGGCTAGTGCACATAGCTATTCAGCGTGGCTATCTCACAAAGTTAGCGCACAAACTCCTTCGAGGCACTAGTCAGAAAATTAATCTTATCTCAATTTTCCCGTGTTTTCCTTCTCCACAGTGTTTAATTGTGCAAGTTTTAATTACATGCAAACCAAATGCTCGGCACCGACGTGGGCCCGTTTATTCGCTAGATATTTACGACGACAATGTTCTTATTAGCAGCAATATAACCGTACTTACGTACATTGTTTATTGTTACATTTGGAATGGCTCTCGTGAGGTAACTATTTAGTTTTGTGTGCGATTCAATGGGGGTACTTGACACACATTTATTTCTGAACTTTCTGTTTTTTTTTAATAGGCAACTCCAATCAATTCTTTGTCAATTACATTTGAAGAATGGGAAACTGCCTATTTCTAGGATATGAGAAAACGGTTCCATTTTCTCTGGAAAAAGCCTGCTTATGTGCTGATAATCACATTTAGGTACCTATATGGTATCCCCACCGCGGATACAACAGGGCGTGTTAAGAGGCAATTAAGGGATTACGTCAGGTGTAAGGGCACCAGCATCAACCTGTACCCGGATATCACGGCGCGTGATTATTGCGATATCCCCCAAGATCATCCACAAAGGAAGCTCGCTTCAGTTCGAGATGACTACAGGGCTTTACGTGAAGAAACTTTGAGGTACTGTATTCTATAAATAAATGATTGCGTCTTGTTGAGGCAAATACACCTATATAGGTACCTATGTCAAGCTTATTTCTGTTGTTATGTAGATAGGTACAGGCTGTCTGCTTGGATGTGGTAGTACAGTTTTTTATTGTGTTATTTTTTTAACATAAAAAAGGTATTAAAACGTAATGGATGTGAGCAGCTTTGTCGAAAACTTCAATTTGTTTTTCAGACTACTCAAAGTGTTTGGCTACAAGTATCAACTACTCGACTTCATATTATTGATGAATGTAGTTTGTCTCTTTCTGTCGATTCGAGAAATACAGACGTATTGCATAACTACAAAGTGAATCTGCGAAGTTTCAAAGGAGCATAAGCATAAGCATAATCAGCGTATAATGTTCCCACTGCTGGGACACAGGCCTGCTCTCTTCGAGAGGGAGTGGACTGTAATTTGCCACGTGAGCCCAGTGCGAGTTAGTAGATGTCACATGTCTTCGAATTTTTGGTTCTAGGAAATGCCGGTTTTATCACGATGTTGTCCTTCGCTGTTTTGAGATCAGTGGTGATAAAATTGTTTACACAAAGTAAAGCGCCTGCCTGGGTTCGAAGCACGACCTACAACTCGTAAGTCGGGGCCGTTATCACTGGGCCACCACTGCTCTCAAAGGAGGGTTCCTGGAAACTGTAGCGATAGATGTGTTGCCTCCGACAGCTTTTCCGAGTAACTAATAAGTCCTAAACTATACAATATACGGATCAATGTCTAAGTTAAACAATGCTAAAGTTCACCTACGATAACATTGAAACTGTATCAGTTTTCAACTTGGCAGACAATAACGTGATATGTTATTTTATATATTATTATTATATGTTTACATATTGTGCATAAAATAGATGGTATTCAATAGAAATAAGCATGTTTATCGTTCCGCAGTATGCAGGTATAACATACCTACATGAATGTTTTATGTAAGTAAGCAATGCGTGGTGCCCTGGGGGATAGTACATTAAGGGGACTACATGACCTAAACGCAAATTTATAATGCCTAAAATATATGATCCACTGCAGTAACCAAAATCAGAAAAATATGTGATATTCTTCTGGATTTAAGCTAGTTAGATGGTGTATTGAATACATAATACAATTAACTTGATATGATAGAAAAAAATCAAGAAGATACCTCTAAAAAAATATTTTAACGATTAAAAACCATACTCGTACTAGTATACATGCAAACATTCAGATTTTTTGTCAGATTATTCTGCAACATACTAACGTAATAGTGTTTTAATTTTTTAATCCAATGAATAGACTTTTTGTAAATCCATAATTGTTTCATTTTTTGCAATAAATTACCAGCGTTGTGTCATCGCGCGTCTCTTTATTTTCTATGTAATCCGACAGTGACTGCGCTTTAGCTCTTGTAAGCCTCTTAATTATTAATGTTGATATTGTAATGTTTATAATTGGATATGTATACCGAATCATGGGTAAAATGTCCCTGATAGACACAGTTTCAATGAGTGCAAGTACTTAATACTCAATTCTTTATTGCATTCCATATGTATTACATAGATGATGTAAAAAATAAATATCAGTATGGACCCACCACAACAACACAGTAACTATAAGTACAACACAGGTTCAGATTAATTCACTGGATATATAAACAATATTATCTTAGCATAACAACATAACATCACGCCTGTATACCCCGAAGGGTTAGGCAGAGGTGTACCTATAGCACACCCACATTTCGCCAGTTATGTTTTAAGTCCCATATAATACGGGGCGAGCCTATTGCCATCAACCGGGCACAAATCCAGACTCCGGGCTGCTACTGAGAAATTCCAGAAGAAGAGGAAATACCCAATAACACTTTGCCCGACCCGGGAATCGAACCCGAGACCTCATGCTCAGCAGTAGCGCTTGCGACACAATATTACTATTATTTTAACCTGTATATTTTTCCGTTATATATAACATAACATAATTACGACACTTAAAACTTCAATACGAGCGATAGCTCGAGAGTGCTATTTACGATATTTTTACGACTTGTATATTCACATTCCGTTTTATTAAAGCACCTTTGTTTATCTCATGATATCTTTATGATATAGTTAAAAATCTCTTCTCTTTCATTTAATTTTTTATTACTGGGTTTTTATCACACAATTCTTGTCTATACCGCCATCTAAGCGGCTGAGGAGAGGGTATGAACAGGGGTGAGAAAATAATGCTGAATTGCAATATGAAGATGACTTTAATAATAATTCCAGTCGTAATTTATAAAAATTTACTAGCGAATTTTTTAAAATTACCTACCTACTCAAATATTTTAAGTCGAACAAAGTGGTATAAAATCTGAGGTCTTGCTATTTTCATTGCGAGTTTTAATAAGACTACTTTAAGCTTAAAAGGTTTTCATAGTTAGATACTTATATTATTATAAAATTCGAAGCAAAATTATCATCTAACAAACGCTTTTTAAAAATATTTTTTAGTAGAAACAGTACAATAGCTCGTAATAAATCTAGTATAAAATAAACAAAACAAAGCATAGGGCAGTGATCTCTTAATCGTTGATAAATAAGAGCGTTTAAAAACGTCAGTGTAAAGTGCTGGGGTCATACTCATAACAAAGGCGGTGAGCCACAATGTGGGGAGAAACGTAATAATGCTTCGCGACGCACGAGATTCTTTCTTTGGCAGCCGAGTGTATTAAGAAATACCCACGATAACGTGCGACTATTTCATTTCCGTTATTCACTCACACACTAACAGGGCGTTTAATGAAACTCAATTATAAAAATAAAATTGAATTATTGTCATATTTTTCTGATAAAAAGTCATGTTACTCAAGTATTGATGTTTTGGAAATAGCATCCTAACTTCACGTGTGTAAGCTGTTCTTCCTCTCTTTTGACCCTAAGTCCTTGTTATGGCCTAAAATATGTGACTAGTGAGTTGGACATTATAGTTGAAGTGATGACCTCTTCAAAGACTCGAAACAACGTCGATTTGCGTAAGTTTATTAATCAGGTAAGTATTTAAATGTATAAAAATACGAAAAATAAAATATACATTTTCTTGATAATTTAATAAGAATGCATTGTTATTGATAAGAAATTTAAACATAACATACTCGTATCATCATACCTGTAATACCCGAAGAGTTAAACAGAGGTGTACCTATAGTACATCCACATTTCGCCATTTATGTTTAAGACCCATGTTATAGGGGGCGAGTCTATTGCCATCAACCGGGCACACATCCAGACCCCGGGCTGCTACTGAGATATTCCTGATAGAAAAACCGAATAACACTTTGCCTGTTCTGGGAATCCAACCCAGGACCTCATGCTCAGCAATAGAGCTTTTGACCACTAAACAAGACGATTTTAAAAAACACAAAAAATAATTGAGGGTAAGAAGCATTATTACTGGTAAGAAATGTCTTTACTTCAGGAAAATGTTGTAGTTTTCTGCCCAACAAACATGAAGATGTTCAGGATGTTCTGCAGTGCGTGACAAAGGCACTTACGTCCGTTTCCAGAGCTTCTGCGAAGACTAGGTATCGTCACCAAAAGAGATAAGTAACCAGGGTATGGTTGAAGTTTAGTAAGAAACCGATGGATGTTTTCGAATGAAATTTCGTTTTCTATTAATTAAATTAAACTTTAAACGAAAATTTTCATCGGTTTGTTACAAAACTTCAAGTATATCGACGGCTCTGGTTACTTATCACTTTTGGTGACCGTACATTCGTAATGCTATTTACCTGTAAATACTACCGTAATATGTGGGTAAAAACATCCAGTTTTTGAAGGTTACAAACTTTATGAGTAGCTGAGCCCTGAGAAGTAACTTGATCGCTTTTTATGGTTCCATACCTCAAAAGAAAAACCGAACCCGTATCGGATCACTTCGTTGTCCGTCTGTCTGTTTGTCTGTTAGTTTGTCAAGACCCTTTTTCTCAGGAACGCGTGGAGGTATCAAGTTCAAATTAATATCAAATACGTACGACCGTAGGTCTACGGTCTCTTGGAGTTCAAAAATAATCAAGCTTCTAATAAAAAATACGGACATTTATACGACATTATTTTGATACTCGCTAATAAATCAGCACCAGGGTACCTCTCGTTAACCTAGAATCAGGAAATTTGGCAAGAAGCAAGTTCTCACAACAGAAGTAAAGGAAAAAGTCCGAAAATTGTTAATTTGTAGCTTTATCACATAAAAAAAAATCGGTTACAAACTTACATTCGCAGTTGAAGAATTGACCTTGACGTATATCGATGTATGGGAGAACATGATTTTCAAATACAATGTTAAGTTTGTTTTTGGGATAAATTCATCCCAACTAGGAAACCCTTCATTGTGCGTGATCCGACACGCACTTGGCCGATTTTTTTGTTAATTTCAAGTTACAAGAATAATTTGTTTGCAGCCGACCTATTGATATTATTAAGAAGTCCTATAGGGAAATAAATTACTACTTGCATATTGCTATGAGACAGTTTGAATTATTAAATCAACCTGCAGTCGTCCACTGCTAAACAACTGGGTTATTTACACAGAAAATAATATAACTAAAGGCTAGCCGTGGTTGATCGATTAAATTTTGAAACAGCATTATAATAATATAATATTTGTTCACGTCATCATTGTCAGTAAGTATTAGTTTATGAAATCATTGAATATGCAACAATCTCTGTTTATACAATGTGATAAACAGAAATTAAACATCGGCCAAACGGTATTAATCAAACAAATCACTAACGGGAATCTATTTGTCATTCTGCTGAGAACTCACAAAATAGGTTCTTTGAAAAGTCGTCAATTTCTGATTTAATTGAAAGCGGTGCTAATATTGGCGGGGTGGTGTGGGAGCTGCCGGCTCGAGATAAAAGATTTGTCGACTGCTGAGCTCAGGCATGTGCCAGCTAATCGACCCTATAGGCCGAACCCCGAGCCCCCTTGTGTCAGGAACAGACATTCTGTTACAAAGACTAGCGACGGCGGCGTCTGTAATTATGACTCAGACAAAACTAATCTATTGACGAACCTGGGGGCTTTATTACTTGCTCCCGTCAGATAAGGAAAATACTAAAGCGGAGAAAATATCTTGTTGATGAATTATTTATAACATAGATGAGGAAAACTGTAGCTATAGGTACTTATTATCACTGTGCATGTTATCAGGAGGCAAGCAGGTGATTACGCCTATTCATCTACCTGCACAAACCACGGACGAACATTTTAAATCATGAAAATGACGGAAGCGTTTCCACGTTGCATGGCGAAACGGTAATGACGGTGAAAGTGTCGACTATACTCTGTTGCCCCATTGCCCTCGCTTCAATGACCGGAAATGTCAGATAAGTCCAGCTTAACGTCTTAAATATTCTTTCAAAATTCCTATTTCACTTTCCCCAGCGTACACCGAGTCTCCCTGAATATATAAATCAATGCTTTTTGTTGCTTTTTGATATTTTTCGTACCAAGTTATTCTAGGTATATGTAATCTCGAAGTGTCGAATTTTATTGCTTGCACGTTATTCAGATGTGATATACGAATACACTATAAAAGGCTAGAAAACAAACCTCCATTCGTTAGGCGAGGTACGCTTGTCGACGGTAATAAATTTGACGGGTGAAACGGTAAAGTGTGTTAATCCCTTTGCAAATGACAGGTCGCATGACCCCATCGACGTCCAAATCAAATAGCTTTCGTAGCAAAACCACTGCAGCCGATAATTGTTTGTATACTACACATATAAAAAGTGTCTAGGGATAAACATATTTGAATAAAAATTGTTTCTCTATTGTAATTAAATAAAAATGTCTATATATATTGATTAAATAAAATGATTTCGTATGTAGATCGACGAAGTACTCTCTGCTTTTGCATTAATAAAGACTTTTTGCGATTTCTGCTAATGCTGGATTTTTCACCTTAGTTTATCCTGACATTAAAATGTGAAAAAAAATATTTTTTTTAAAGGTTTTTATTGTGTAAAATAAACAATTTGTACTTTGTTTTTCCACCGTACAGCGTATGCGTATACTCGTAACACAATCACTGCGATTCGGTATACTCAATATGAGTTCATCCAAATCACGTTGCGGAATGGCCGTCTACGTATGTTGTAGTACTTGTAATAGATGAAAAATATTTTCTGGTGTGTGTACGTCATAGAGGTGTGCGCCGATGTCTTACTTATTGGCGGCAGCGTCTGACGTATAATTCGGCGGCGGCGACGGTGTCATCGGCGTAATCGGAGTGGATGGTAAAAATACCACCACCTGATGATAACCGAATTACCACAGAGCTCTTTAAAGCGGGCGGGACTCCAATACTGAGAAAGCTTGCGAGTGTTTTCAATTCCTTCATCCAAGAAAGTACAGCGCCCAAGAGGAGGCACAGAGGTGCAAAGGTGCTGTTATTATTTTATCTTACTTCAGAGCCACGTGTACCTGCAACTGTTCTCGAGAGTCGTCACGAACCATCTCACCTGGAGATTTCAGTCTGGTGACCAGAACAAGCCATGTTTCGAAAAGGCTTCAGTACCGTAGACCACATCCATACTGTTCAGAAAATTGCGCAGATGACCGAAGAGTACAATCAGCCGCTGAATATGGCATTAGTAGACTAAGAGAAGGACTCCATCGAAATATGGGCAGTTCTGACCTCTCTGTAACGATGTCGAATTGATTGCCGCTACATCGAAGTGTTAAGATGTTTGTATGAAGCTGCCACGATGACTGTCCAGATCCAGAATAAGAAAAATATGCTAGATATAAAAATCATCATAAAGGCTTCATAACAAATCAGACCAACAGTCAATAATTTTAGATTGCTGCTTCTGATTCCCTGACGGGAATCAAAGTGTGCATCAATTAGATCGCTGCTACATAATAAAACCTTGCAAAACCTAGCATATAGACAGTTATATGCTATACCGTTGACTCTGTAGAGGACAAAGAGGAGTAATAGGTCTACGCGGAATTTCTAACGGACGGAGCACGCAAGATATTGAGTGCGAGCGGTGGAGGCGTGTCGACAATTCCTTTTTATAAAAAAATTACATACAAACATTGCGTCGTTTAAAACATCTTCGTTCTTCTACAGTGTTGAAGAACTTCAATCTATTTGTATAAGAAGATGTTTTTTTAGCTATGCCAACAGAAACAGCTAGATGAAAAACAAAGCGTTTTTACACGTGTTCTAGACGCAAACTATTCGTAGCATAGTGCGGCCGCCACACCATATTACATTATTCTGCTACATACCAACTACAGTAAAGCACACTGTCTTATGACAAAAACCTAGGTTTTGTCATCCTATAACTAAAAAAGCGTCCAAGATGTGACTAAAACTATAGAACAAATAGAACTCCGAAGTCATGTACAGTGTCTATTTAAGGAACTTTGTCGTCATTAATGTAATACTCTGCCTTTACTTATTGGACTCCGAAAGGGTTATAAGGTTATTTGTTCTTGTATATTTAACGTAACGTATGTAACATTTCATTGGGTTCATTAATACATTTAATTATTTTTGCACCATTGAATGGATCCATCTGTAAGAGTGAGGAGTCTCGGACAGACTTAATTATTCTGAGAAATTTTAAGTCATCCGCATTCATAAAAATGTCAGAGTTCCGAAAACAGCTAGGAATGTCATTCATGAAATTGTTTAATTAAATTGGTCCCAGAGGCAAGCCATGTAAGACTCCAGAGGAGATATTTTATACGTAAGATTGATAACCGTTTAAACAAAGATCTATCTGCTAAATATGAAATCACCCGTTCAAGTAAGCTGCCAGTTGAGAGCCATAAGCACGTCACTTATAAGAAAGGATTTTGTGGGAAATCTTCATCAAATGCCTTGCTTAAGCCGGTATATATGACGTCAGCCTGATGACCATCATCAACAGCCCCAATTACAAGTTCTGCAAATGGACCCAGATTAGTACTTGTTGTTTGTGATCCAATAAATCTGTGCTGGTGATCACTAATGAATAGCGTTAGATGGTTTTGAAAATGCGGGCAGAGAAGTGACTCAAACACATAGGCAAACGTTGAAAGAACTGAGATGGGCCTAAAGTTTTTATGTTGTCATTGTTATTCAATTTATGTATAGGCACCACTTTTGCCATTTTAAATTATAAAGGGGATATGCCAGAAGTTAAGGATTTGCTGTATATGAGCATAAGTGGATACACTAAGTTAGCCGCGCAAGCTGTAATAAATATTATCTTTATTAATATATAAGCTTTTGAATTTGAGTATGATCTCACAGCTAATATTTGTAACTTCCTTCGACAGCCTCTCGGCTCCAATAACACACCCTCGATGACAGTCATACTCCAGCTAGGTATAAAGTTCTTATCAAGATGAATGAAATAAGCCCAACCACGATGTATGTAACTGTTGTAATCTGTCGAGGAGCTCTCTCGACTGTCTTTCCTCTCCATCATCAGATGATTTTCATGTCAGTTTTTTTGTTGAAGCGTCATTGAACTACATACATGTGCCAAGTTTCAACAGAATCGATTCACAAGAGAACATTAGGTAGGTGAAAAATATTTTAACCCCTATTTTTCTACCCTCAGGGGTGGATTTCGTATTTCAATTTTAAATGAGACTAACTTCGAGGTATACCCTTTCCATTAAAAAAATAATCATCAAAATCTGACTACTCTGTAAAAGGATATGCGTGATCATACATTAAATATATATATATATATATACGCGTCGACTTGAGAACCTGCCCTTTTTTTTCGTCGGTTAAAACGAGCCTCATCCAACTGCACAGAAGGGTGAGAAAGGGGATGTGATATCCCCGAAATTGTTAATCAATCTGTTGGCTTTACGACACGACTGGATTGAACAATCAACGTGCACGGCGAGCTCATCTCACATCTTCGCTTTGCCGATGACAACGTCATAATGACAGAGTCACTGGGACAGTTGCTGCACTGCCTATGAATGAAATGAAGTTTCTGGGTTGGTTGGTCTCTGCATGAATTTAGACAAGACACAATAAGTCACAATTTACACGTCTTGCTGACTCCTTCACAACTTCGAATAGAAGGTTCGTTACTCGAAGTTGTGACGGAGTCCGTCTAGAGGCTGGCGCAGAAGCGTGGGGATTGGTACAAGAAAAGAGAGGCCTATGCTCAGCTGTGGGTGAAGTCGGGCTGAGGATGACGATGATGATAATAATGTCTATTTAGGACTCATGAGCACTACTTCCAGAAAGAAGCTGACAGAAGGATCCACATGGGTTGGATAGCTAGGAAATTTTCGTCAGGTGTTCTCTTCGCCCATGTGACAATGTTTGAAGACTAAGACCTCCAACCGGTACGTCCTGTCTGCTATCTAAGGCTCATATAAAAATGTTTATTTATTTATTCGTAAACAAATACGTCGAAATAAACCAATAAGCTTATATTGACACATCTATAGTGTTTAGTTTACTAATATATCTGCATTGTATCTAAAACTATAATATTACATATTTAAACATTGGCGCCGATGACGCTGCAAAAAAAGTCGGCGGTGGCAGCGTGGGTAAAATTTCCGGCGGCGTGCGCCACGCCGATCGGCGTACACCTCATGGTAGGACGTTGATATTAGCTGCGGCAAGTGTGTTTGCAGTGACTCTGGCAGTGTGTGATTTGATGAGTGCTGATTGCTGAAATGAAATGTGCAGAAATAAAGCACCAAATTGGGTCCGCAACGGAATGACAACATCTGATACAATCATTTTAGCGTAAATCTATGCATTGAGATTGCCTCTGGTCCAAATCAGTTCGGTTCTTGCGCCGCGCCAATCCAAATACCCGCCCATATCATGATTGTTCCACCACTCTATGAATGGACTTCCTGGCATGATTTTAAACGTTCTTGATGTTCAGGAGTCCTCCAATACCGTGTATGTCTAGTATCTGGCCTCAAACCAAAATTAGATTCATCAGAAAAACACACCAAACCCCACTTTTCTTCTACCCAATTTCTGTGTTCACGAGCCCATTGTAAACGAGCTCTGCGATTGCGGGGCTCATTAAGTGGTACACGTAGCGGCCTTCGAGAACGGAGATTGACTTCATGCAAGCGATTTCTTATGGTTTGATGTTATTAAGTGATTAACATCCCTGAAGAGCTATGAAGCCTCGTAACCAACTTCTTTGAGGTCATTGTATGATTTCATCGAGCAGTAATTTATATGTAACGATCTTGTCTGTGTATAGTGATGCGAGCTCGTCCTCCATGTCACTCTGCCACCCTGCCAGTGATGCGGTAACGTGTCCAAAGTCAACTTATAACACTCTGCGTAGTGCCCAGAGCGATTGCCACACCACGTTGCCGAGAACCAGCTTCCAACATTCTAATAATTTCTCCTCGGCTCAAATAACATAATTATTTTCTCCATAATAACGTTCTTTTGTATTGATTCTACTCAAAATTATGGCAGAAATTTACACTGATTTGGCCTCAAACCCGTTTTACAGGATTATATAGGAATACGACTTAACAGAAGATTTTACTCGTAATTTTTTGACTGCAATTCAAAAACTAAACCCTTTTCAAATGAAGAAATTTAATAAAAAGTATCAATAGTTACAAAAAATATAATTATAATACCAGATTTTTTGTAACTAGCAAAAACGTGCTTGATCCCTAGACATTTTTGATGTGTTTAGATTTTATTTTATTTTATTTATTTGGGACAAAAAACAGTTATACATTACAGCATTTACAAAAAGTAGTTATATTACAGTCGAAAAAACGTATAATCTACACTATTGTCCACGAAATGACATCAAAGTATAAAAAGTAACGCATGTTAAACGAATAATCAATAAAAAATATAATAGATGAAAAAGTACGTATTTAGAAGAAAAACTCTATACCGAACTCGAATGAAGCGGATGACAAGAGTATCCGTATTAAAGGCGACCTGCAAGAGATTGTGAAACCATTCTTTTAAATTTAATGATGTAATTATACATGACGGAATATTTATTTCAGCATTAAAAAAATACTATTTTATATATAAACATATACAGCTAGCATTTAAAACGCTGTTTTTTATGACATAAACATTTACAGCGAAAATGTTGATTTGGGTTGTTACCCAGTATTCCAAGGCTCTCAGCTCGCCAAGGCGTAAAACCCATTTTATTAGGTTAGTATGTAAAGAAAAGTCATAAAATCCATTCTGCGACTCTTTCACAGTGGAAATGTGAACTAGTTTTATAGCTATGGGGAATTCCCAAGAAAGACACTTGTCAATTGTTCACAAGTGAAACCTAAATCTTTATTTTCTGGCACATTTATAATGCACGAGCAGCTTTAATGCTTGCGTGGGAAAAAGAAGGTGCTCAAGGTTGTAACCGGTTGTAAGTACAGCATAATGCTATTTTGAGGCCATTTAGATTAAAACCTATTCCTATGAAGATATAAGTAGTCGAGATCTCATAATTTTATAATCCCAATAAATCGAAGTAAGATTCAAGGTCACAGATGCACATGATCTGTAATTCAATAGCGCATCGACGGAACTCCATACAAATGCAATTTTGCACAGAGAATGCTGACGTGAGCAGAATGATAGTAGATACTTTAGTTCTATTGTTTGTACTCTGGAACTGTTACAGTTTGCTAAGAAAAATGACATGAAATATCAATTTCATTTGTTACTTTACCTACGCGAGTAAAGTTATAGGTGAAAGCTTGTATTGTTCTATATCAAAACGCGTCGCTACGCTAAATCACATCAATTCACATTAAATGACTATTATCTACGGTTAAATAGACCATTGTCACTAAATTACTGGCAAATGCCTCGGGACGCGTTGATTGTATCGATATGAAATATTCAAGACCAGAGCTCAAGTTACACGACGCCAAATACATATCAATAAATAGATATACGACTATACAGTAGGCAGGTGAAACAAATGATAGTCTAGGTAGAATCATTTGTGTTGGTTAATTCGACAAAGCATTCGTATTTTGTTTTTTAGGTTTGGTAGGCTTTGCTTTTCATTTGACTAAGTACAACTATTTCTATAAATACTACTAAAACGTAACAATGCGTTTAGCACAAGAGATATTGCGAACTCAAGCTCAACTTTAAAAACTGAATTCTTGGAGCGTTATTTCCCTGTTTTTTTTATTCAATGTTCCCCAGTAGCCTGAGGCTCACAATTCCCACATGGTTCCGTCAGAATTGAAATATATTTGTCTTTTACAACTCTGTTGCTCTAATATTACTAGTTTCTCTGTATTTAACTCGACTATGTTGTAAAATCGTCAAATACGTTTCGTAGTATTTGCCGATTTTACAAAGTAACATAAAACCCCGCCCTTCTCTTTAATACGAAATGAAAATGTGAATTACAAAGACAACTTATTTATTTAGCATCGTATACGTAATTAAATAAAAAAGTAAAATGGTTCTTTGATGGGGCGCTTTCGTCTGTCTGTGCAATATTTGTGATGTAATGAGGTAGAGGTTATTCCATTAATGTTATTGAAAAATAGTCGTTAGTGTGAGTGGCGTGGAGTGGCCAGGAGTGGGGGCGAGTTTGGCTGGAACTCTCCGTATGAAGTTAATTGGATTTTCCCGTTTGCCGCGCGGCGTACGTGTGCAGTGTGAATATTAAGTGACTCAATAGTATTTTGAGTACACCACTGAAGATGCTCTTTCGTGCCCTTCGCGTAAACGTTATTTGTAATTAGGTTTCCCTATTGAAAAATTCAAATAGATATCAGGTACAACTTTATAAGGAAGAAACACTACTGCTGTTTGTTTCCGCTAAAGCAACCTTTTCGTTCCGGGTGTCAAGTACCGAGTGTTAAAAATACGGCTAGTGGGATAAAGTTTAGTTTGAAACATTTCAAATAGTTTTAACTGAAATTTTACTTGTAGATTGTTTGACACCACGGAAAGGACGTATGGTTCCTTTGGGAAAGCAGGAAAGTTCCACAAGGCTGAAGTTACAAACAACAGATAATATATTTCAAAACAAAAATGTATATTTTGGTCAAATTGTTTCTTAATTGTGTAACGGCCATAACAGGATCAAATTGATAGTAGGACTTAGTTCTGTAGGTATTCATATTTAAAAACATGAGAGTAATCTGACTTACAGAATCAACTGTTACGGATGACAGTGACACGGAAAATACCACTATTAATTGGCTATCATATTATAATTATATTATTAGAATGCCGATGGACGGAGTTCCTGTCTAGCTATTTAAGATAAACCCTTTTGTGCCTACACGGAGCTAACAAAAATATGTATGTCGGGATTACTTAAACAGATTTCAAAATCAATCATCATTACTGAAACATATATAAGGGGCATGCCAAAATAAATTAGATACTCAAAAATTCAAAAAAAAATTCTTTATTACAAGTAAGTATCGATTTTTTCGATTTTTTCGGGTTGGTAAATCATAAAATGACCTCTTCCGCTCGGGCGGAGCGGAAGGGCGTGTCAGACTCTTACTGACTAAAACCCACCGGTGTTCCTTCAGTTGCCTGTGCGCCAGGGCTACGGTAACTCTTTCGAACAATCCGCGACCCCGGCAGGCATCGGCCGTATCGGACCCCGTCAATGGTGCTGACATCTCTTTGAGGCGCGCGTGGAACACAACGTGCCGTCGACCCGGGCCTGGTCCTTACCGGACGGCGAGCTGCCCATTGCTCGCCATCCGGAAGCCCGCGCCTACGGTGGCCGGGAGTCGGCTATCGACTCCCGAGGCCCTGGGTGTCTCCTCCTTCGGCGACTAGGGGCGTGAGGGCGAAACGATTGCCTCTCCCTTACGCGCTCTACCTCCTCCTTCGCGAGCATTACTGCTTCGCAGAAGGAGGTGACTGCTTCCCACATTACCTCTCGCTCCGTACCATGGCCTGAACCAGGGCCGGACGCGACAGATCGCCGCAGCCGATCGCCACCACGAGGACACGACGGCGCTCCGCCCAAGCGGGGCAGACCTCCATCGTATGGTCCACCGTGTCCTCAGGTCGATCTACACAATGATAACACCCGGGCGTTTCCTCCCGCCTTATCCGAAACAGGAACCTCCCGAAACAGCCATGACCGGTGAGGACCTGCGTCAGGCGGAAGGTGAGGACGCCGTGGCGCCTCTCAAACCACTCCTCAAAGAGAGGACTTACCACCGCCATTTTGGCGTGCCCAGAAGTATTTACCCTGAACACGTATACAGTTTTTCATACTTCTGAACCAATTGTAAAATACCTCTGACCACTTTTCTTTAGACACCTCAGAAATCTCGAAATTATAGGCAGTGCATCTTCTTTGCTTTCAAACCTTTTCCTCTTTGGTTCTTCTTTGATTTTTGGAAACAGGTAAAAATCGCAAGGCGCTAGGTCAAGAGGTTATGGAGGAGAGGATAGACACATTCCTTGAGTAAAAAAAGCCGAGTGTTCTGGCAGACGTGTGCGACGCCGCATTGTCGTGGTGCCAGAGAAGGCGCCGGATTCCTGACTGCGGTCGCTTGTCACACCAAGCTGATATTACTGTTGCAGCACAAACTGTCACATACCATTCGGAGTTCACCGTTCTTTAATCCTCTAACATTACAGTAGCAATATGACCCGTTTTGCAGAAAAACGAGGCGACCATTTGTTTCTGTGTGCTTCGTGCACAGCGACATTTCGTTGAAGTTGGCTCATCTTCAAAGCACCATAAAGTCGACTGTCGCTTTGTTTCGGGATATATAGTCATATTTTATTACCAGTCAGTAAATCAGTCAAGTTTTTTTTCGCGCTGGCGTCGAATTTGTTTTTTTTTTGTCTATCAGAAGCTGTTCGTACCCGGTGTCGCCCGGGGTGAATTTCATACAAAAATATCATCCAAATTTCCGACTTTCCCGGTTGATTTTCCAAAAAACAACTTTCATAAAACCTTATCCTGACAATTATAAACACAACAATAAAAGAATTAGCCAAAAAGGTGCGGCCGCTTTGAAGTGATGCGCCGATAAACATTTTTGGCAATTGATTTTTATTTATATAGATGAACAGGCACCAATCCACCCAACGGTCTTTCTGCTCATCGGTAAGTTTGTGCGGCACTCGTCTTGAACAACGCTTACGGAGAGAAAGGTGGTCGTGAATTATGGTTTGCATTGCTGGTGATCCAATTTTCCGTTCTCGCCCCAGCTCTATATATATTCGTCGGTTTTCGAGTATAAGTTTTTCGACTGTACGAACCTTTTCTTGTGTGACCGCGGTTGGCAGCCGACCTGTCTTCGCGTCATCTTCGAGACAACCCCGTCCTCTTTTAAATTCAGCAAACCAATTATATACTGTCGCTCGTGTACAAGCAGACTCACCAAAAGTAGAAGCCAAACGTTCAGAACATTATTCAGGCTTTGAACCTTTTTTATAGTGATAATAAACCATAGCGCGAAAATCACATCGACTGAGCTCCATTGCTACAAGCTTATTCCCGCAAGATTCCCGGAAAAATAATGCTCATCCAAACAAAATAAAAAAATGATGTGTGTTCTATTTTCAAATTATATCAATAAACAACCAGCCTATAAGATGCCAGTGTCAAACAAATGAGTAAAGAATATCTAACTTCTTTTGTCATGCCCCTGGTACCGACAAAACAAATCCACGTCCTAACAACTACTATACGTATGCGTATTACCATTAAATTAAAATAGGGTAGGTAATGTGTTGTGTAACAGTATAACGTTCGGGTAAACAATTCTATATAAAGGTTTACAAGGGTATGGAATTAATTATTCCCAGTTTCACAGGTGAACTAACAAGGGCCGTGCAAACGTCGCGGCCCTCATCAACACGGCCCTAGTATTAGTGTAAGACTGATAACTGGTTTATGTGACAATTTGCCTATTCTGTGACGCCGGCTGAATTACAATATTTTCTAGATAAGTCGCTCTATGAATATTAATATGGCGCCCGCCTTCACCGTACCTCACAATCGTATAGACCGGTTTGAGCTCATGAAATAGTGCGATGTAAACAAAAACAAATCGTTAACTTGAGACGGTAAACCCTTTTTTTTTTGACAGTAACTAACATTTCGTTTCGTCGTTTTTGTAGACAAGTATTTACCGCACTAAACATCATTTTATTTCTGGCAATCGATTGAAGTTACGATGTTTGAAATAGGATTGTATTGTGATTAGAAATTGTCATTGACAGAGTACAACACTACTAATATAATTATAATATATCAGTAATGCCACGCATGCCACAGTTCGCCACCCCCCACACTAGACAAAGGCTAGAATTGATTTCATTAAATGATCAATCATATTATATTCCACTCTACAATTGATGAATGACCGTCTAGCTTTAGACTGCCGAACACAGATATGATGTGACCTGTATAATGAGCACCATTTGTCATATAATGAGCGAATATGATTATTGTCTTTACATTTTCCCCCCTGACCAGTGACAAAAAGAAGTTTTAATTGACACAAGGAGCTCATCAAAACGGTGTATACTCGTACATCGACAAGAATTCATTTGATTGTCTACAATTCAATGTGCACTTTTATAATTTCTAAAGTGACGATAATTTAATTTAATTTATTTATTTAAGTCAGACAAAGTGCCAACTAGGGGTCGAAAATTAATGATTTCCGAGTTACGGAGGTTTTTAGATAATTGTTCAAATTTTCAGACTGATCACCAAAAACAAATAATTTAAAAATAACTACTACTCTCTCGATACTTATTTGTTATTTTTCTGACTTTCGACCCCCAGTTGGCAGGGCTTAATTTGTTGGAAATGACCTCTAGTATAACCCCTGTCACGGAATAGGTCGAATTTCCAAACACCCTGTATATGGAAATACGTGCATGTCATCGTGGACGGAAAAAGCGTTAAAAGCGTCTTCAGATATTTCTGTACATTTAACTTTCCTGTGTTATCGTGATGCCGCCGCCGTAACGTCCACGATAATATCGCCACAACTATATAAGCGCACAATAAAGTACAGTACCTATATCATGCGTTAGACATGCACTGTTACCCTGTTATGGTGAGAGAGAAGACGCTCCACAAAGCTAAACTATTTCTAAAACTAGAAATTGACATGCGACATTAATACATTGAAAATATTGACTACAATTTCGTGGAAATTAAACAATTGGCAAAGTCAGATTGTTTAATTTCCACGAACAAGCATTAAATATTTTGAATGTATTAATGTCGCATATCAATTTCCTCTGTGCCCACTTTTCATGTCGCGTCCAAATGTTGAAACATTTACAGCCATTCGTTACATGTGAATCAACGGACGCGTTATATTTTAGTCCACCTATAATCCGAATTTTTTTTAGTGTTTGAAAACATCAGTAGAACGGAATTATTCATACATTTCTATTGTAAGCCTACCCGGGATCAGGGCCGTAGCTACCGCCGTATCAGCCGTATCATTGATACGGGGCCCCCAAGCTACAGGCCCCCCCCCGATACGTCGTGAAAATTTGTAAAATATTATCCGTAATTTTTATTGATGTGAGGCATGTAATGAATGAGTACATAATGAAAAAATGTAATTTAATTAAATTTGTTTGTGGCTTCAAACTCAAAGCATTTATTTCAATTAAACCATTTACATTTGAATTGTCAAGGAGAGTCGGTCAGTCAGAAAGATGAAGGTAGTTAGTTTCCCTTTCCAAAGCGCAGTAGGTACGCAAACCGGGAAAGAAACTCACAATAATAGCTTTAAAGCTCGACAAACAGACGCGAATCGAACGCGACATAATGGCACCGCTCGTCGCGCGACGAGCGGCGCTGTCGTGTCGCGCCTGTCTGCAGGAGCCTTTACTTTCCAAGTCAGTGTGCTATTTTGTAAAAAAAAACAAAACCTTATGCTGGGTATTGTTTTTTTGAGCTTCGCTGCAGTCGAATAAAAAGGGCCCCCAGCTTTCGCTACAGGGCCCCTTTAGGACTAGCTACGCCACTGTCGGGAATAGATTTGGGCTGGAACACCATAGCATTGTGTTGTGAATAAGAGGAAGCTGCAGGTCAAGTTACTACTGTAGGTAGATCTTAAAGCTATGAAGAGTTAGAGGTATCCTCCCGTCTCTGCCCGTAATTATTAGTAAGGAATACTTGAAAACAATCAGTTTAGTTACCAGCTGTTTATTATAACTAAAATAGTTGTTTACTTGGTCCGAGCCATTAAATATAAAATACAAGAATAAGACTGCCAGACCCAACATTCATTATTTTGACCGCAAAATGCGAATAATATTTTTCTCTCAGCAAAATGTTCAAAAATTGTGGAAGGAGTGGCTCGGACCCGGTGGCCTTGCTTGTGGGTTCTAGACCATCAATCATCATATAATAGAATTTAGCCTGCCAGTCACACAATACGTTTGTTGGCTATGCTTTTATTTTTATTAATGCAAAGTAAAATGTTTGTACTGTAGGTATATGTGAGGTTTTGTTTGTTTTCCGGTTAGGTATGGTTTCTACCAAAAATATTTTGCCAGCTAAACCAATATCTACCTATATTCTATATACATAATATAAAATAAAGTCGCTTTTCGTGTCTTTCTGTGTAACCGCGTTGTTCTTCTAAATTACTCAATTGATTTTGATGTGGTTTTCATCATCATTTAGAAAATTTATTCCGAAAGAATTATGTATATGTCACAGGCATGACTCTTAATCGGTCAAAAGTACTTTTAACTAAAAAAATCAGGCAAAAGTAATTTTGACTGGACACGTTGGTCAAAAGTAGTTTTGTCTGAAAATCTGTAGTTATTAGTGATTTTAACTGACAAAATGTGGTTAAAAGTAGTTTTGACTGACGCTCTTAGTCAAAACTACTTTTAATGACTAGAGCATCAGTCAAACACCACTTTTAACCAGCTGTTAGTATGTAATAAAAGATTTTTTATGTTGTACATTCGTTTATTATGAAGGTTTAAAAATAATGTTTCACACTTTTAAATGTTTAGCTTTAAAATTAATTGAATGAACTAAAGATGATGGTTTCCGCTATAACAGCGTGCGAAGTGAGCTCGGGACTTGGAGCACCCCGACTCGGATAGGTTAGGTTAGAAGGGGATGGCGGGGTCTGGAAGACCCCGCCATCCCCTTCGTGGTTATTTTTAATAAAACCACCCGTAACTAGGAGCCCCGCCAGGCGGGGCTCCGTCGACTACGCCTTGTTATTATTCGTCACAGTTATAGTGCAAACCCTTATTTTTGTAGGTATTTTAATTATGTTGTTTATAAAATTATTACTTTATAGTGTTTAATTATCTGATAGAACCAATCAAAACTACTTTTAACGAAATTACTTAGTCGAAACTACTTTTAACCAGGTCCATTGGGCAAAACTATTTTTGACTATAATTTCAGTCAAAAGTTGTCGAGAGCTTATAGTCAAAAGTACTTTTGACTGATTTGCTAGTTAAAAGTACTTTTGACTGGTTATGAGTTTTGCCTGCAACATATATAATACATTAATATTAACTTAAAGATAACAAAGAAATCTTAATTTTTTCTTATGTCTTATAAACTGTGCAAAGCATGGATGGGTCGCTACCTTACTTTTTAAACTCAGACCATAATTAAACTAAGGCACAATATTGTTATTTTTTACCCTACTGGGCGACGCAAAGTAGGGTAATGTGTGTTTCAGCCCATGTATGTATGTATGTTTGTTCCTTTGTGGCGCTCTAGAGACCAAACGCGTGGGCCGATTTTGATGATCTTACTTATGTCAATCGATTTGTCTTAATATTGTGAGTGTCACTAAAGACATGACAGGAATCAAAATTCAATATGGCGACCACCAGATGCCTTATTGTGAAAACGAAAAATAATATTGTCGACGAACTGTGTTAAGTGGGTACAGTGGGGTATCGTTGAATAGCTGTTTAATAATAATTTTTAGTTTTCTCTAATCATTTTACATTTTGAATGTCCATTTAGGATTTAAAATGATTTAAAGTTGGTTAGCAACCATTCTCACTTACATTTTCAAAACTTATTATGAAACTGTGATAAAATTCTTATATAATCGTATCATAGGTCTTATTAACGTGAAAAATGACCTATAATAAAATTCAATATAATTCATAAAATCGAGTGACAAACCCAGAATGTTACTGCTTTGAATAGAAGATACAAGGGGTTAAAATGACCCATTATATACGAGGTAGTTTTACTACCGAGCTTTAGCGATCCGGAGTAAATAGAAACCGAGTTATAACGGGCTTTTAGCGCCGTGTGTTACACACTACTTTTCACTATGATTGCGAGAAAATAAAATAATCCAATACAATATTAAATAGTTTACTTTTTAATTTCTTCCGTAGCCGCAACGCACTCTACCGACAAGATCGCCGCTTTTAGTTCCATTTTCAAAAATAAAATGTTTTTTTATGAAACTAATAAAAGCCAGTCTTTATTCATGATTATTCTACTTATTAATAGAGACTTTTTCGTTTCTGCATGCTCGTTGATAACAAAAAAAAAAAAAAAAACTTTTACCTTTTGGAAAATATGCTAATTTATCCCCGCTCTGGTACGCTACAATGACGGACTTTTCGAGCAAGAAGAGTGAAAAGATCATTTACGAACGACCGTTACCTAAAGCGTTACTTAATACAGTCGGAGAAAAATAATCCTAACTAAAAAGTGTAAAATAAAAAAACTTAATCAAAAACATCAAAAAACTCGACTGCGTAGTAAAAAGTGAACTTTAAAAAGATGGAAATAAGATGACATATTTTTGTCTCCAATCCCACACCCAATCTCATGCAGTCGCAGGCATCTTCTTTTTAACAATAAAGACGTATTGCCTCCGACCCCTTCATAGTTTCTCATACAATGAGCTTCCTTACTTGATAACTTATTAACGAAGGCCTAATTACTTTGTTCAAGTCAAGTTGTCAGTCTTACTCGGATCAGATCAAACTTACTAAGCTATTTAATAACACCATAGATGAAAAAGTTCAGAGAAGCATTTTTCTTTATCCATTATGAAGAATCCTTCTTTATTCTTCTTTTTTAGAAGAATGTTATTGAACTATTTTTAAACCTTGATTGCAATCAAGCTTAAGTATTTACTTTGCAGTAACTTATTAAATTTCATGTGTTTGTGTTTTAATGTTTTGTACATACGAACACAAAACAATGACATCTTAAATCCTCCAGTGTAAAAATATACAGAGTTGGCTTTTGAAATACGTCTAATTTATATCTCGCTTTGACCGCGCAGAATTATACCACTCACTAAAGTGTAATAACTTTGTTGAAAGAAAAAGTAAAAAGTTGGTCCAGCTGCTTGCCAACTCAGTTAGGCAGGGCTGTCGGCAAAGGATTTGAGAGAGGTCTCAATTACAAGCTAAAGAAAGTTGGCTTTATTGCATGCGTTTCTTATTTATTTACTTTATTCTTTGGAATTTTCTTAATTTTCCCTGTTGTATTTTCTTTTAACTCCACTCTCTCTTAGGATGGCAGTTTTATAAAACAGATGCTTATTTGATCCTTGTTAAGAGCGCGTTTGAAGTGCAAGTTATGACGTAATATTTGGTAAGATATCGACTTGACATTGTATTCATACTCGCAATCAACGGAGCGCGTTTCACATTCGTGAAGTTGATTACGAGCAACGACTCTCAAACAACTTACCCAGCTTATAATAAACAGAGACACGGAAAATTATTCACTAACTTTAGCTTGAGCACAAAATTTATGGTACGTTTACCACGAAATTTCTGAACAATGAACGACTCGCTTGGGTTTTAAGCTTTATAACTTTGCTCGTTGTGGTTTACGATTCAGATAAGCAATATCTGACAAAAAGGTATTGGATCGGACAGAACACAGATCAACAAATCCAGATTCCACAAAGAGTTTCGCATACTGGTGCCGCAACTGAGGAAACTATACAGCGATTATTTGACTGTTACTATACAAATCGTAGTATTGAAACAATTGGCCACAACCTACATTTTTCATCGAACAAAATAGATATTCGAACTTTCGATAAAAATATTCCGAAACAGTGCTTGATGTCGAGATTTGATCATTGCATCGCCTCTTCGGAAGCCGAGTACATTAATATGTATCTCCTCGAGCGAATCCGAATCTTCAGTGAAAAGGATCGCCGCGAGTGATTCCGGCCCTTGTTCACACCGTAAAATACCAACTTGAAAAATACCAACTTGTGATTTATGTAGCGGCAAAAGACACACGCCGACTGTTAAGTTGTATTGTAAGACTATTTTAATGTAGATGGTCAATTTTAAATTGATGGCATTAGTAACTACCGTTGTGAGATTTAAACCTGATGTAAAATAATAATTGGAATATTAATATCCCCACCTACGAGTAAACTATCAATATTCCTAGAATATTATAAAGAGCTGTATATTTTCTGCTGCTCATCAAACATACAAAGCTCCAATTAATATCTATACATAAATTTTATTACCATTTAAGTATTAAGGCGACAATAAGTGCCAGCGACCTTGAGCGAGTGGGAGGAGCATACGAAACTTTTAAGTGGATAAAATTGCACAGAGCATTAGCGTCAACCCGGACATTGGTCAGCGATGCACTGCCGCCCGTCGTCCGCAAGAGCCCCCGCTTCAACGCGCATCAAGTTTATTCGCAAAACCAACCCACCTTGATTTATCAAATACAATAAAAATAAAAGCCGTATACAAAAATTTGGGTTATTAAATTGTCTTTTAGATGGTGCAAATTTCATGAAAATACGCCCGATAGTTTTTGCATGATTATCGTTTTTGTGTTCACGTTAGACATTACTTTACAAATTAATTACACTATGTTATAAAAATATAATTTCAAATATTCACATATCAAATTACGAAGAAAATAGTCTAGTTTATCATATATTTTTTTCAAACAAATAAGACTATTCGTTTAGACGTGATGTTCAATTTGAAATCATTAAAAGTCGTATATCTGCGCCTTAAACATGTAAATACTCGTTATGGCGTATCTACAATTCGTTTCTCATATTCTCTTTGACAATAATGACACTTCCGACTCGCTTTAGATACGTTTATTTAGGCGTGGACAAAGCCACTGTAGATCGTCATTCTCTCACCCTAATGAGATATAAACATCATTATCTGTAGCCTTCCCAAACTCCACTCGAGTCCCTCTGGACTCTGGCCCTTTAGATGCGGGTTTAAAATTCCGGAGCTCGTCTCTGTGACATCTGATGAGTAGGATCGACTGCGGACGTATAAAAATCGACGCTTTCAATTTCGGTTCGGAATTCCATTTGGTGTTTTAGTGACCGTTGGATAACATTCGTGAACGGCGTATAAAACTGTCAAAGAGATTTTCGATTAGTCTTATTTACAGAAAAAAAGGAATGAAAGCTAAGACCACATTATCGGTTCATGTATATTTTTTAGAGAACTAAATAGATAGATAATAAATAATAATAGATCCAATTGACTAGCAAAACCAAAATTGGAAGCCAACGTCAGCGAGAAACCCATATGCATTGCCCATTATAATAGATGCATCCAATGTTAATAAATTAGGTTTTATCTTCATCATCGGCTCATTAGCGGAGCATGTTGCTCTCTATCGCGATGGCCGCGCATCGATGACCACGTTATGCACTGCTGGCCCAATGTACGCCATTGATCGCCTACTATGGCGCGTCCGCTTCAATAATTCGGCATTTGACCGATCATTTGATTAATACATACAATGCATGTAAACTAGGCTAATTTGGTAAGTGTGGTCGGTAATGTTTGCTAATTGTGTCATCTGCAATGTGACTTAGCATTTTACAAAAGAATATACCTACGTATAAATATAGAAAACTTAATTTAATTTTAAAATGTGACAGTCGTGAGATAAAAGCTTTTTTGCCAAAAAATATTTTCCACTTCATAATCATGAACTAACAAATGTGAAAGTCTGTCTGTTTATTAAGGTGCTCCAGGCCAAATTACTTGTTAAAACTATCTTGGTACCTGTACTTAAGTTACTTCAGACTTTAGACCATACAAATTAAGAAGTTCATAGCCGAAACCAGCACTGGCACAGTAACTGAGGTTACACACACACATACATAAAGTCACGCCTTCTTCCCATGGGGGTAGGCAGAAAATACGGAACGCCACCTGCTACGATCCTTACATACTCAATTTACCTTGTTTACGTTCATACATCTGGTCATACACGCACGCCGGTTGCGAGTACTTCTCACCTGACCTTTCTGAAGAACATCACGAATAAGGTCACTATATGTCCTCCTAGGGAGTCCCCTCCCGGCGTTTCCACTCACATCTGCCTTGTAAATACCTTTTTGTTAACTAAGGTTAATTAGTTTCAATTTTAATTAAATATTCTAGATAACCAGCTTACCTCAGACTTAAACTATTCTAAAACAAACCTATTGAGCGCGACATTTATCAACGCATTTACTATTAAAAAAAAAAACGAATATGTATGAATAACTAAATAGTTCCTACTTCTCCTTTTAAAAATCCATATCAAATCAAATCAAAATATTTTATTTCACATAAACCAACATAGGCACTTTTGAAACGTCAGAAGCTAGGTGCACGGTTCCAATTGGTTGTTTCCTATGGAGAAGAGCCGGCAAGAAACTCCACGGTTACTGTTTTAAAAAATAAGGGACTTTTACAATGTTTCCAATTACAGTGTTGATAGATATGGGAGGACAGTGTAGGCCTGTCAAGAAGTAACATGTACTCAACAAAATATAAAAAGGTCCACAAATCTAGTCTACAAGTTAGGTCTACAAAGTTCTCACATTCACAAAATATAAAAGAATCTATATAAAAATAAAAGCCTATTTAGACTAATGACATGATTGCCATTACTACTGAAACACATCGGAATCAAAATCCTATCCACAAAAGCTATAAATAAGGAGTTGAAATAAGAATCCGAAGTATATAATGTCAAATAATGAGATTATGTCAAAGAAGTCAGTAAAAAGATACAAAAAACTTGTAATTTGGGAACAGTTAATATACATTTACTTAGTGATGCCGTTAATGTGGTACCAGAGAAGCCACATGTGCAGAAGGAATTATTGCCAAACTTCCTTGTCTTCAACGTAGTCTTTAATGTTATGCATTTATATATGTAATAGGTCTTTACCTATGAAATTGCCGTTTTGTATGAAAAAATTTAAACGAATTTTTTTCATGAATTTTTTATTTGTATTAATCGAAGTAATCACCCATGCAATCAATGCATCTTTGCCATCGCAGTGGCAGTTTATTGATGCCCTTCTTAAAGAAATCAGCTGGACGGGAGGCAACAAATTCTTCAAAGGCATTTTGTACTGCCTCTCGGGTATTAAATTTTTTTCCCGCCAAGAAGTTATCCAAATTCTGGAAAAAGTAGTAGGCTGTAGGCGCAAGGTCTGGTGAGTAGGGCGGATGACGGAGAGCTTCCAACCCCAGTTCTTGCAACTTGGAGACCGTCTGCTGTGCAGTATGAGGTCGCGCGTTGTCGTGCAGGAGCAGCGGAGACGAGCGATTGACCAATGCTGGTTGGAGATGCGCCAGCTTCTCCATCATTGTGTTCAGTTCTTCACAGTACACATCTGCAGTAATGCTCACCCCGTTTGGTAAGAAGCTGTGATGAATCACACCGGCGCTAGACCACCAAACAGTGACCATCACTTTTCTAGGGGTAAGTTTTCGTTTAGGGCATTGTTTAGGTGCTGAACCAGGATCCAACCAACTTGCTGAGCGCTTACGGTTATCAAACAGAATCCATTTTTCATCGCAGGTAACAATGCGGTTCAAAATTCCTTCATTTGTGTGTCTGTTGAGCAGTGCAAGGCACGTCTCGACGCGTACTTCGCGCTGGCGATCATTGAGTTCGTGGGGCACCCATTTGTCAAGCTTTTTTACCTTGCCAATTTGACGCAAATGGACCAATATTGTTTTGACGCTAACGTCGAAAGCTGCTGCTAATTCAGCCGTAGATTGTGTATCATCAGCTTCCACAATCGCCTTTAATTCGTCATTGTCGACCAAAGTCTTCGGACGACCGCGAGGTTCATTTTTCAGGTCGAAATTTCCAGAACGGAAGCGAGCAAACCAATAACAGGTGGTGCGTTGGTTTGTAGTGTTAGCTCCGTAAACGTCGTTGATGTTGCGTGCCGCTTGTGCCGCGTTGCTGCCACGACGGTACTCATATTCCATAATTACTCGAATTTTTAACGTATCCATGATGACGAAAAAGATTGAAATGCGATGAAAATGTAACACTAATCAATAAAGAAATGACTACTTTTAGAAAAAAAAATCCATGTTTTTAAAATAAAATTAATTTGAAATTAGAATTCTTAGCCAAACAAAAATTATTTTGATTTGAAATGGCCAGTACTGCAGAACGGCAATTTCATAGGTAAAGACCTAATATATGCATTTTTGATAAGTATACGTTTGATGTGGGTTTTGAACTTTCAAATGAATATTTGAAAAAAAAAACTTTTTTACAAAAAAAACAACCGACTTCCAAAAAAAAAACTTTTTTACAAAAAAACAACCGACTTCCAAAAAAAACACTATAAGACGTGAAAAATAACTTTAATTTCGGAAGTCGGTGCCTTTGGTTTTGTATTTTCGTGTTTGGCCACCGACTTCCGAAATTAAAGTTATTTTTCACGTCTTATAGTGTTTTTTTTGGAAGTCGGTTGTTTTTTTGTAAAAAAGTTTTTATTTTTCACTTTTTAGTTGCGGTACCTACCCCACACAAATTCGTATACCACTACTTGGTGTGTAAATAACAGTGACAGGAAATTATTAACACATCATCCATATAAACTAAGTGGAAAGAATCTGCAGTATTGAGGATAACTCAAAAACTACTGGTCAGACCTTGATCAAATTTAAATGGGACCACATGTGAAGCACCACCTATCAAATAAAAAAAGAATCATCCAAATCGGTTCACCCAGAAAAAAGTTCTGAGCTAACACACATAAAAAAAAAAAAAAAAACATACAGACGAATTGAGAACCTCCTCCTTTTTGTGAAGTCGGTTAAAAATGGACTCGATTAGTCAAGTTTTTCGAGAGTTATCGTGACCACGCCAGGATCCATACATACAGACACACGGACGACCACAGAATATTTTTTTTAAACAGTGTTTTCATTAATTTAAATAGCAAAATGTCTTTTGAAAATAACATGTGTTGAAACTAATGTTTTTTCTTGACGACAAATCAGACAAAAAAGCAATAGAGACATTTTTAGCTCAAGGAATTACTTGTAAGGCGAGAGTAGAGCACTAACTCACGCGCTTCGCTTATGAGGCGTGCAATATCGTAATTTATCGAATTGTCGCTGACAAAGAATAAGAACAGTGGACTATTATTATTCGTCTATACTCGTATTCTACGTAGTTTCTGGGAATTGTTCTATTAGTAAGGAATACTCTTATAAAGAAAAAAAATGCAAACACGATACTTGGCTAAATATATTATACCTTTCTTTATTCCCAAGTACTTACTTACCTACTACCTAATAAACTGTACATTTTCTTTTTATCTAAGTGATATTCTGAATTACAATTTTATTCAGTGTTCATCGTAGGAAGAATAGGAAGTAGGTACTTCCACTTTCTATTGATAAGCGGAAAACACCTTACTAGGTATAACTTTCTTTCAATTAAATTCGCATTAGAGCTCTTCTTTGGCTTTTTGCGACATCCCGGAAAATGATAGATTGGTTCATAAGTGGACCGTTCGGAGGCAACAATCAATCATCTATTTATTAGGTTTGTCTGTATTATTACCATGAACTTCGATATAAAGACAATCACGTAAACCTACAAATTTTTGCTAGCACATTTTCCCACACTTTAATTTTAACTACAATGAGGTACCAAGTAGAATATTTGTACCTACTTAACCATTTTCCATTTTATTAACAAATGTAATGAGTATGATCGTTACGGTCCACCTGTAGCAACAACTTGTTGATCAAAATCTATTCTGTTTTGATACAATATCATATGCTATAATCATTATCACAATTATCATACTTACCTACCTATGTAATATTTTCGTAAAAGCCTCGATACGTCAAAATGAAGACCCTTAATTTAAAAAACAATAGAAAAGAAAACAAAACATTTACCGAATTTTTAAGCCAAAATAATATTACATGAAGTGATTTGCCCTTGAACCATATTTGTCTAATTTACCCTTTTTCGGGGGGTTTCATGGGTTGCGGGTCGCGGGGTACAGGGAGCGTGTCACCAGATATAATGGGTAGATGAATAACTCATAACATAACTCCCGATAAGCTGTTGAATGTTTAATGAGTTTCGACGAATGTAGCAAGGTCAAGCTCAATTTTATGTGTTTTTCCTGCTCCTTTGCTTATAATAAATAGAATACAAAATCATTTCATGTTGTCGTGTGAGTCGAAATTAACGTTCGAAAAGGTAGCTTGGAATGAGTGGATGCGGAAGGCGTTGAAGGATGCGGGGAACGGGTGCTGTGGCTCAATTTGGAAGAGGACTATGTCCAGCACTGGACTGCCATAGACACGAGTTGATTTATTTCATGTTTAGACCTTATCGCAGAATTAACTACCTGCATGAACTTTTGAGGTTAAAATAGACAATTCTACAGTCAGGCGACGACATTGGCATTTCCTGTAAATACTCTCGATGAGGAAGCAAACTCAACACTTATATTAAAATAAATCATAAGTAGGTATGAGTTTATTTGCAACCACAATGTATACTATTTCAAATCCCTCGGGTCAGTATAAGGTTTTCGCACATTAGTCCTCACTAATCCAACTGAAGCTGGTAATACTGTTTATCGCCATCTTTGTTGAGTTTTTGCGGTTGTGTGCCGGACAACAAGCGTTTTATAATCCCTACAGACGTTGGTCTACGCAGTTAATGTAATCAAATCGAGTCAATACTGTAAATGTTTCCGATATTAATAGTTTGTTTTTCTTTTTAATGGGTTATGGTTTTGCGTAACATGGTTTCTGCTGTGAATTTTGTTCTAGAAATGTTACTTTAAAAGCATCTTTAGTGGTAAAACTTACTTACTTAGGTGTGTTAAGTTGAACCAGGTGGTGTTGGATGAAGCAGATTTTTCGAGCTTTTACTATTAGAGGTTTGCTGGCAGGAATGGTAGCATTTATAAGGCAGTTCAATTAGAAAGAAAGAAAGAAAGAAAAATAGGTTTATTTGTCACAGAAACACGTGCATACAAAAAAAAAAAATTAGCTCAGGTAACAATTTAATAAAAAGAAACAAACAAACTAGATCTTTAATCACGAGCACAAAACAGAAATAGTCGACAGCTGCACGTCATGACGCTGACGTCAATTCGGGTGGCATACTTACAATAATTTTATGTTATTGCCCGTGTTTGCTAACGGTAGACCGCACCTAAATTAATGCCTCAAAGCGCGCTGTTGTATTTTTAACGCTCGACTCAGAGCCCAAAAGTTGAAAATCAAACAGAATGCTTTTATTTATGCATTCATTTAGTCGTTTAGTAAAAACGGGCTTATAATTCTTAAACTTTTTCCGCTAAAGGTTGGTAATCTCCAGGTCTACCTTGAACAGATTTGGATGTTCATCCAATCCTGCCTTGCCAGTAACATACATCATGACGATTCATACTAAATACAGGCTGTACTTGCCAGTACGTATCGTTCGTTTATGGTAAGTTCACAAGGGCAGCACTAGATTACTATTGACATATAGAATGAGATCAAGCAAGCTACACATTGCTCGCCGTCCGCAATCCTGCGCCTGCGGTGGCCGGGAGTTGGATATCGACTCCCGAGGCCCAGGGCATCTCCTGCTGCGGTGACTAGGGGCGTGACGGCGCAACGATTGCCTCACCCTCATGCGTTCCACCTCCTCCTTCGCGAGCATTACTGCTTCGCAGAAGGAGGTGACGGCTTCCCATGCTCTCTCGCTCCATACCATGGTCTGGACCAGGGCCAGACGCGAGAGATCGCCGCCGCCGATCGCCTCCGCGAGGACACGCTGGTGCTCAGCCCAAGCCGGGTAGACCTTCACCGTATGCTCCACCGTGTCCTCCGGGTGATCCACACAAAGGTAAGACCCGGGCGTTTCCTCTCGCCTTATCCGGAACAGGGACAGCCATGCCCGGTGAGGACCTGCGTCAGGCGGAAGGTGAGGACGTCGTGGCGCCTCTCAATCTACTCCTCAAAGAGGAGACTTGCCGCCGCAATTGAGGCGAGCTCAGCACTGGGTTGCGACAGTCGCACCCTCCAAGCCGCCATGAGATCCCGCCGGAGTTCTGTCCGCTGTGCCACGATTGCTCGCGGCAGCGGAGTTACGCCCCGGTGCGGCGTTTTGACTCCTCGCGCCACTACCATATGTGCGCGAGGACTTTTGTCTCCAGATCCCATGGCGACAATCCGGCAAGGAGGCTCGGAGGATCGCCGGACCAGCCAGATGGCCATGACCCTCTGGGACGCGTTCAACCGGCGAGCCAGGCAGCGGTCGAGGGCTGGTCGCAGCCACAGGTACCTAGAATTCAAATCCGAATAGTACCTATATTTGTGACAGGAAGATAAATGTGTAAGCATTTCTTGGATTTGTCGCAACTAGCTACAGGCACGTTACCGTTTGGTATATAAATTTTACCTTTGACACGTTTTTAACGAACACAATGTGATGATCCTAACCACACAATTGATCAGACGAGGCACGTACACATATTTAAGCAGCGTACGTCGTACTAATTATGCTAATATTTGTGTTGCGCCAACGATATAAATGCGGTTAGATAACCTGTTTAGGGAATCGCCTCTGAGACTCTTGAAGCGCCCTAACCAAACTAACAGCATCTGACCAGAATACTGATCGCTCGCGGCCCTTACTTAAATATTCAATGAAGATGTAGCCTTTTTGGTAACTTAATTATAATCAATATATTAATGAGAATTATATCCATATTCAATTCATGCTGATAGTCCTGTTATTTTCGGACTCTCGACAAGATTAGGAACTTAGGTGCGTCTTAATGAAATTCCTCCCATCAAATTATAGATATTTCGTTACGTGATAGGGATACTTGGGATAGACATTTTTCGGATGGTTTCTTCATTAATCGGCAGGTTTGAGGTGTTTACGAATGCTGCGAACGTTTTGGCTTACGTAATAACGTAAAAGACCGCTAATAATTGTTTATTTATTTCTTGATACATACGTAATTGCTATATAAACCATTTCATTAGTAAGGAATAGCAGGAAACACTACACTCCTCTTTTGTATGATCTATGAGCGATGTTAATTGAAGGGTCATATTGAATTTCATAATTAATTGATTGTTAACACCTACTGATACAACAATATCACATTCCATTTCAATTATATACACGTAAATACTGTGAACACGTTTATTTATTAACTTCTAACACTTAAGAAAGAATTGCGTTCAGGATTATTAATATAATATTAGTATTTTATAGCCATTCTATTCAGCTCACGCATGGATTGAGGGAACTTTCAAACCACTGAAACGTTAATTACTTTACTTTTTGTTGCCATGACCAATTAAATTTGTTGAAAAGCTCGCTACTCGCTACTTCGATGTGAGGTTTCCACATACTTGTAATACTGTGACTATGTTGAATCAAGATGAAAGTTTATCCGTGAAACTGATGACTACGTAAACTATGTAATTATCTTGGTACAACATAACATAAAATACTACCACGCCTGTAATCCCCGAAGGAAGGCAGAGGTGCAACTCTAGTACACCCAAATTTCGCCAGTTATATTTAAGTCCCATGTATAACTTGTTTTTATGTATAGAAAATGACGTGGGTTAATCATTACTCACTCTGTAGCACAAATTTTGTGTAATACTATAATGTGTAACTGTTTATTTTCCCAAATAAATAAAAAAGTAATAAGGCGAGCCTATTACTATTTTGGTATAGTCGGCGAATATATCCAAAGATAGATAAACATGATATACTATTTATGGTTCTAACCACGTACATGAGTGTGTTCGAGCTGATTAGGTTTGCACTCAAACCAGCCCATAATCATGAGCTGATCATGTGGCGAGGCTGCAAAATTTAATAACAGAAATTGAACTATTTACATTACGTGGACTGAAATACTTCTGCTTTCCATCTGGATCTAGGCAGATTTTCTTGGCTGAATCTGTGTCCTGATTGGAAACATAAGGTTCTAAGCTACGCCTCAGAAACCAATGCAATGCTGTGCCTCCGGTGCCTACAAAGCTTGTTAAACTTGCACGCAATACCCAGATATTACATGCTGACTCGATTTAAGTCGTCAAATACGCCTCAATTGTACTATTACGCCTCACAGTTCCACAGTGCCACTACACACGCGACTACATTCCTTGTCAATTCCTTGAGGACCGCAATGCAGCATTTGAATTATTTATCAGTTTCCTTTGTGTTACATCCAAAACCAACTATTTCGAACGAGGGCTCCCGATTTTCACGGGTATCTATTTTATTGTTTTGTTAACAAATCGACGTACGGGCACAGAGATTGACGTTACTTAATCAACGGTGTCCGTGCCAAAGACACACAAGGCGACTGAACCCGAAAAACCCCCGTCTCATTTGTCATTAGACTAATCGTTTGCAAACAATTACTTCGTAATTCCATCTAGAAGTAATAATGATACGCGGCTACTATGATCGATTTCGATTTCCATATTTTTGTAGCACACCGACAAAATGAAAAGCAAATACAATGGGAATTGAAAAGCATGTTGCAAATAAACAATACCTTATGGCTCGGTGCCTGCTACAAGCTCGACCGCCGTTCGTTCAATATGTGTCCCTACCAACAAAATATACCTACATACATACACATATATGCCTATATATATAATAGTATGAGTCTGAATGAAACGACATCTTGGAAATTACTGGTTTATTCTGTAAAATTTATCAGTTCATCTATGACAATTAATATAGAATACCCCACTACATCTCCTTATAACCAAACAATAATTATAAACTAAGCACTTAAGTTACAATACTATACCTATAGTTAGGTAGATAAAGGCATTGAGGTGTTAAGACTGCGAATACTAACATAAATTCTATTATCTTAACTTCCTTTTTTTTACATTATGGTTCACATTAAATGACATGACACAAAGAAGAAGAAAAAAAAATATAAGTAGGTAACAAACTCACCTGTTAAAAATTTCTATTTGGCACATTGTATTATGCACACTTACTTATTAGGTTACATTGTACATTAATCATTAAAGCCATAACGTACTTACTGGCGGATGACAACTCGACCGCTGGAGGTCCTTATTAAACTGACACGGGCAGGCGAGCTGTACGTCTGCAGAGGTCCTGGTGATGCAGCCCTAGCACCTGTCAATGAATCTGTACCGTGCGGTGAAGAAGTGACCACGTCATCTTCCCATGTGTCATAGAAATGTTGTCTTACACTATGACGCCTATTGTTTGCATCGACGATATTTTTATTCCTGTTGATATGCAAAGGTAAGTTCATAAGGGCCCTAATTCACTATGACCACTTAACGATTCCTTACTTCGAAACCACGTCAATTCCTTATCTAACCACGACATCTGCTAATAACGTATTCTCTATGATAAAATGAACGAAACCGTTTCTACAAGACACGATATTGACGTGGCTTGCACGTGGTAAGATTACGCGGGAAATAATAATTACCATACAGAATTGGGGCCAAGATGTTGACGATTTCTACGATAGCGACTACCATTTTCAGTTTCCACCCAATATGTTCTATCTCCATGTGCTGTTCCTACTACTTTAGCCTTAACCCACTCTTTTTTCTCTCACACGTAAATTTTGATAAGGTTTTAAAGGCGGTGAATTTCTAGTTCCAATATCATATTGTTATTTATATTTGGTAATCCTATGCTTTCTTTCTGCTTGGACAATATGCTTATTTATCTACCAATTTGGGATTTTATATTTGGGTTTACTTTTGGATTTGCAGGAAGTTTTGTATTTAATTGACGACTCATAAGCGGTTGTGCTGGAAAATTCTGTTCCCCAGTAATCGGTGCATTTCTAAAGTTAAGAAGTGCTTTTAAATTAGTGTGTTTTTAAAAGCAGTGACTTTATTGTTTACGTTACTTACATTGCGCTCTGCAAGGCCATTTGACCTCAAATACAGTGGCGAGCTCGTTTCATGTTCAAAATCCCAAGACCCACTTTCTCAATTCCTCAGACGAGAGCTGTGTCCCATTATCAGTAATAATTTTACTAGGTATACAAAACAGTTTGAACATACTTATCATTGCAATTATAACCGAACTACTAAATAAGTTACTTAATGAAGCCACGAATTTGGAATAATAGTCTAGTACTAGTAGTAGTCTGGGTGGCTGGTAGCAGTTGAATGGGAGTTGCCGAGGATCGAGCTAAGTGGCGTGCAATTGGAGAGGCCTATGTCCAGCAGTGGACTGCTGTAGGCTGATGATGATGATGATGACTAGTAAATAATGTTTGCCTTGAATGTCGAAAATATCAGCTGCTAAAACTTCCCACGGACGCGCAGGTACCGGGTGTGGGCGCAGTGGTTCGCGTGGGTTGTCGGCACGGTACCGCTGACGCGTCTCACAGTCCAGCACGACGCTCGCGATGTCAGAGGTCATACCCGACCACCACAAGACTTCATGTGCCTTTCTTTAACATTTTTCCACACCTTAATGCCCTTCATGTATTCGCTGAAGCATTATACAACGCAAAGTAGCAGGAATTACGAGCCGCTCATTTCTAAATAACGTGCCGTTAATAACATGCAATTCATTATGCACATTCCAGTAAGGCTTAACTATGACCTTTGAATCACTCCTATTATTAGGCCATCCTTTCCAGTAGTAATCACAAACATCAGCTAATACTTGATCCTTACTAGTTTCATCCCTAATTTTGGATAACATTTTATGAGTCGCTTCCAGATTTTCAATCAACATATTATCATGCACTATCACATCGTTAGCTACATTTTCTTAAGAATGTTTTTCAACTGCAGATCTTGACAATGTGTCAGCAATAAACAATAACTTGCCAGGTTTGTATTCTGTCTTTACATAATAATGTTGTAATTTTTACATAAGTCTTTGCAAACGAACCGGAATTTCATTTAACTTTTTTTTAAATATCCATTCTAGCGGTGTATGATCACTTTCAGTTATAACTTTAGAATTACCATTATGTACTGATGGAAACGAGTACATCCAAAAATCATAGCTAGCAGCTCTTTTTCAATTTGTGCCTAACGTTTTTCAGTAGGGGTCAGAGTGCGTGCCGCATATTCCACTGGCGTCCCATCTTTTAGCTAGCAAGCACCTGGCCCTTGAGAGCTTGCATCTACTGATACAGTGACTGGCTCATTTGGCGAGTAATATCTAAGTACCTGTGCACTACTTATCACATTTTTTAAACTACTAAAAGCATTATCATGAGTAGGTATAACATCACTCAAGTTCTATATCTTTCTTCATGAATTCCCCAAATGGAGCAGACATTTCAGAGTATCGGGGAATAAATCTGGACAAATAATTTGTATCACCCAGAAATGTTTCTTACTCTTTTTTTTCTTTTTTTTTGGCATTCATGTTATAGCCTTAAAGGCTTGTACTACCTCAGATTGCGAAAATGGTCTTAACCTGAATGACTGTAGTTTCAACAGTACTGTAGTATTCACTTTGAAATTAATATGCAGTAAAGATAAGGACTTCTACTAAGTACCTACTGGCTGTTGCAAATACACGATTGCCTACAATTTTCTCGATATAAAGAAATTTCAAAGTTACCTCTGAACCGTACAAAAAATGGATAATAATCAATAATTAAAAACAACTTTTTCCACGACTTTCATTGGGCTTCATACCATTAGTATCAAAGATTATGACCTAAAAATATAATGCTACTTGCAGAAATACACACTTTTCTTTATAAAACTTTACGACACAAGCTTTGGGTTTTCTTATGACTTCACCTACCCCTTCACCATGTTCCATTTTATTTTTCCCCATATTAAGATATCATCGCTATATAATTAGTTATATCCCTTGAACATTTTATACATTTAAATATGAAAAATCTCTGGAGCACAGCTAATGCCAAATGGCATTCTCATAAATCTATATCGCCCAAATTGCGTTGAAAATAATCATACCTTGGAGCTATTTTCATTTAATTTGACCATTCAAAACCAAATTTTTGCATCACATTTTGAAAAATATTTAGCATTTGAAAGATTACTGGCTATTTCATTTAATATAGGCAACGAAAAAGACTTCGCTTAATTACTCTGTTCAGATGTTTAGGGTCTTAGCAAACACGCAAACTTTTATTTGACTTTTCGACCACAACAATACTTGAAACCCAATCGGTTGGCCCATCTTCTTTTTTAATTATCTTTAGTTTCTCGACATTTTTTAATTTACTCTTAAGATGAGGACGCTGTTTTAAAGGTACTTTTCTAGTAGCTGTAACAACCGGTGGCACAGATTCATCTATCTGTATCTCAAATTTGTTTGGTAAGCAACCGATTCCATTGAAAATTTATTCATTATTAAAGAAACCACAAATAAACACCTCCTCATTTTTCAAGATTCGTGTCTAATTCACACAAGACCCTAATAAATTATTACAATCTGTAGACTGTAATAATTTATTAAGGCCAAAAAAAACTATGCAAAAGATTTATGTTTTGGATGTATCGAAAACATAAATCTTTTGCATAGTTTTAAATTGTTTATGCTCTAACAATGCCTCAAAGTATCCTATCCGTGGTAATTGTTTTTTACTTATTTCTCTTATGACAGCGTTATATTGTTAAGAGAATTTATCATAAATCCGCTTTTACTGGAGCTTTTAATTACATTACTGAAGCTTCAGCACCATTATCTAACTTAAATCTTACATTGACACCGTTGACATCAAAAACACAATGCCAGAACTCAGATGAATCATTTGAGACCTCTATTGAAATATTGTACATAAGTAGCTCACTATTATTACAGTCCTTACCCTCACTGTTCTCGCTACTGCATTCCTGCACTTCGTACACCATTCTAGACCGACAACACTTCGCAAAATATCCATTTTTGTCGCACTTATAACACTTCACATTGGATGCCGGGCAGCGTCCATCTATAATATCCACAAATCCACATCTATAACAAGACCGTCGTTCATGCGCCAAATAATCTCCGACCACGTTCACCATTTCTACCTGCACTGGCCCTCGAGTAGGAACCACTGCTCTGGCGTGCGCCACTTCCATCAGCACGAGCACCAGAATTCCGAGCATTTCCTCGTCGTAGCTGCTCCACCGCAGCGCTGCCCGTTTCTGGAACCACCTTGCTAGATGAACATACTACTGCTTGCTGTCCAGCGCGTTCTGCTGCTCTACACATATGACTTGCTTCCAACGCAACGTGAGTTTCGTTTTAGCTAGCAGTCGCTCCCTCATATGAAAAATGCAAAAAGTTTGCACCTGACTTCGGAGGAATTTGGCAGTATAGGTACAGGCAGTACAATCATCATTGCCTTATAACAAGAAAAAAAAAGCGCGGCGCGATGAAAATTTTTGCAATTCTTCATATTGTTTTCCATAAATTTTCGTGATATTTAAAATAAATTCTGAAAATGAATTCTTTAAGCGACGAATTCTCCAATTCAATGTGTTTAACACCGCCGGACATTCAAAAGGAAACGAAAGTCATTGAAAATGTATTGCCACTACAAACTACTTGTTTTGTCAAAAGAAAATTACAAACTTGCCTACGAAAAGTTTGCGCAATGGACAATCGACAGAAAGTCAAAGTCTTTATCAGAAAACGTTTTTCTAGGTTATTTTAACGATCTTTCAAAGAAAATGAAGCCCTCACCTTTGTGGAAAAAAAACCGTGTTACATTTTAATGGAACAAACAATAAAGAACATTTAGCATATTACACATTCATTATTTTTCTTTTGCAATCACAATGTAACACGCTTGTATTTATAAACAAATGGGTGGGTGGAAGATGTAGCCTTTTTGGTAACTTAATTATAATCAATATATTAATGAGAATTATATCCATATTCAATTCATGCTGATAGTCCTGTTATTTTCGGACTCTCGACAAGATTAGGAACTTAGGTGCGTCTTAATGAAATTCCTCCCATCAAATTATAGATATTTCGTTACGTGATAGGGATACTTGGGATAGACATTTTTCGGATGGTTTCTTCATTAATCGGCAGGTTTGAGGTGTTTACGAATGCTGCGAACGTTTTGGCTTACGTAATAACGTAAAAGACCGCTAATAATTGTTTATTTATTTCTTGATACATACGTAATTGCGATATAAACCATTTCATTAGTAAGGAATAGCAGGAAACACTACACTCCTCTTTTGTATGATCTATGAGCGATGTTAATTGAAGGGTCATATTGAATTTCATAATTAATTGATTGTTAACACCTACTGATACAACAATATCACATTCCATTTCAATTATATACACGTAAATACTGTGAACACGTTTATTTATTAACTTCTAACACTTAAGAAAGAATTGCGTTCAGGATTATTAATATAATATTAGTATTTTATAGCCATTCTATTCAGCTCACGCATGGATTGAGGGAACTTTCAAACCACTGAAACGTTAATTACTTTACTTTTTGTTGCCATGACCAATTAAATTTGTTGAAAAGCTCGCTACTCGCTACTTCGATGTGAGGTTTCCACATACTTGTAATACTGTGACTATGTTGAATCAAGATGAAAGTTTATCCGTGAAACTGATGACTACGTAAACTATGTAATTATTTATTTATTTATTTATTTATTAAAACTTTATGCACAAGTAAAAAAAAAAAAATACTGTACAAAGGCGGACTTAATGCCTGAGGCATTTTCTACCAGTCAACCTTAGGGTGATGCAGAGACAAAACATGGCAGGTGCAACATAAGGGATAGATAACTTGAAAAATAATAAATACTAATACATAGATACATACATACATATAACGAAAATAAACTTAGTCAAGAGAAATAACGATAGGAAGAGGAGAAAACGAATCCAGCAAATCAGCGCTGGAATGATTCTGCCAACTTCTTACGAATATGTTCACGTGCCTTCCACTTAAAAGATAACCGACTGGTTGCCGTCCTGATGCTCAGAGGGAGCGAATTCCAAAGAAAGACCGCCTGGACAAAGAAAGAAGAGTGAATGAAACCAGAGCGATGAGAAGGACATCGTAGAAGACGATTGTTGGTGGAACGAAGATATTTACTATGTGCGGCGCATAAGTATTGAACATTTGTAGTGAGGTAAGAAGGAGAAGTAGGTTTGTCGAGAATAGAAAACAACATACACAGAGCCCTCAACTCTCTGCGCTGACGAATGGGTAACCATTTTAAAAGCAACCGGTGCGCGGACACATGATCGTACTTACGAAGATTGAAAACGAATCGAATGCAGTTATTTAGAAGGCGGTCAAGTTTATTGAGGAGATCAGCATTCAGGTCATAGTAGCACACATCACCATAGTCAATTATGGGAAAGATTAGGCACTGTACAAGCATTGCCTTTATGTATGATGGGAGAAGGTTTTTCAACCGATAGAGCGACCGCAACGTTCCGGTGACTTTTTTACTAACAGTCGTGACCTGCTTTCGCCAGTCAAGACAAGTGTCGACATGTAGACCAAGATCCTTAACATCGGAGCTAAACGGGATGACTGCGTTGTCGAACATTACAGGTGGCACTGTTAAGCCATTCAGCTTCCTCATACTGTGGAGGCTCCCTACAATGATAGCTTGACACTTGGTAGGGTTAACCGCCACCCCAAATCGATCAGACCAGTTTTTTATCACGTCTAAATCCCGATTTAGCCCCTCAACCGCGTCGGATATATTATCAACACTTGCCTGGCAGTAAAGCTGCAAATCGTCAGCATAAAGATGATACGCAGTCCGAAGCTCGATGGTAATGAAATTAATAAAAACGGAGAACAAAATAGGAGATAAGATACCGCCTTGAGGGACGCCAGCTGCAAGATCACACAAACTCGACGAAGAGTCTCCAGCATGAACAGACTGCTGACGTCCCTGAAGATAAGAGGCAAACCATTCCAATACCTCCCGAGAGACCATAAGATAGGAAAGGATGGATAAAAGGATTTCGTGACTGACGGTATTAAAAGCATTGGAGAAGTCAATTAACACTAAGACTGTAACTTTAGTGTCTTCCATTCCCCGCCTTATATCGTCAGTCACTTTAAGGAGCGCTGAAACGGTACTGTGCCCGGGCCTGAAACCGGATTGAAATGGACTGATGAGGGAGTTGCGGTGAATAAAGTGGGAGAATTGTTTATGAACACTGGCCTCGAGCACTTTAGATAGAAAGGGAAGGATGGAAATTGGGCGAAAGTGACTAGGAAGAGAAGGATTGGGTATCTTAGGTAAGGGCCGAACAAGGGCTTTACGCCATAGGGAAGGGAAAACACCGATGTAAAGGGAGAAGTTTATGATGTGGGAGATTCCAGGAAGGAGTTGATCAAGAGCCGCTACGATCATATGGCGGCTGATATCATCACAGCCCACGGCTTTTGATTTAATGGAAAGGATAATCTTTTTGATCTCCCCTGGGTCGACTGGGGTGAAGACAAAGGGGTTAACATTGGGACGCGTCAGACCGGCAAGGTAATCAAGGGTTTGACATTTGGTTAGACTATCCAGAGCGGGAACAGTGGAGAAATGGCGATTTAGATCGTCCAAACCAATTGTGTGAGGAAGGTCCGAATGTCGCGATTTGCCGATGCCTAGAGTTCCAAGGAACTTCCAAATATCGGCAGGAGAAGAAGAAGTGATATTATGTAGGACATGGCGGCGTTTAGCGTTGCGTATCATCTGATTACACCGATTCCTAGCAGCCTTAAAGAAGGCCCAATTATCCTCCGAGCGATCCTTTTTAAATTTCCGAAACGCGCGGTCCCTCCGTCGCATTGCCATCCGAACTCCCCTGTTCATCCAAGGTGCAGGCGGACGCTTCAGCTTGATCTTCTTGATAGGAGCATGGGTGTCATATAGCTTGACCACAACGTCGTTGAAGAAACTAACTTTTTCATCAACTGAAACAGCTGCTTCCAGGGGTGACCAGTCAATATTGGACGCATCTTGCTGAAGCTTCTCGCTATTCATACGTGCAAAGGCACGCCTGTACTGGAACGTTGGTTTAGGTTTAGGGGGTTTAAGGACATAGGATAGGAAAACAAGGTCGTGATGGGAAAAGCCAGGAGCATCGTGTTGACCATGTGAAGAAACTAGGGAAGGATTGGAAGTGAGGATCAGGTCAAGCCAAGTATCATCACCGACTATGTTATGATGAGTGGGTTGGAGAGGCAAAACATGTAGACTGGCTGACTCGATTAGGTGCAGGAGTTTACGGGACCGAAGGGAGCTGTGGGCAAGGAGGTTGGTATTAAAATCCCCCATAACAATGTGATGTGCATACTCCGAACCCAAAGATTCAAGAACCGATTCGAATTCAGTGAAATAATCGATGGAAGGGGGGCAATAGACGACACCAAGGACAGTTTTAGCTCCTTTGACACAAACCTCGAGGAAAAGAAACTCCGCGGATTCATTGGAAGAAGACGCTAGAATTTTAAATGGGAAATTATCACGAAGGTAGATGGCTACACCACCCCCCCTCTTACCGATACGATCATTCCGAAGAAGAACGAAACCGGGGAGCGGGAAAGTGGTTGAAAGCAGGTTAGGTTTGAGCCAAGACTCTGAAATCAGGACGGCGTGAACGTTGTTGTCGGAAAACGTGTCGTACAGTTCGTTATAGTGGCTAGGAATGCTCTGAGCATTGATGTGGCATACGTTAAATAGCCGGCCAGAATTTTGGCTGAAATTTTGCCGTAAAAGAACACCTAAGGTGTCTGTAAGAGAATTGAAACTTTCATCGCTGGAAGAGGCACTAGATTCCTTAGCAGAATAAAATGACAATGATTATCTTGGTACAACATAACATAAAATACTACCACGCCTGTAATCCCCGAAGGAAGGCAGAGGTGCAACTCTAGTACACCCAAATTTCGCCAGTTATATTTAAGTCCCATGTATAACTTGTTTTTATGTATAGAAAATGACGTGGGTTAATCATTACTCACTCTGTAGCACAAATTTTGTGTAATACTATAATGTGTAACTGTTTATTTTCCCAAATAAATAAAAAAGTAATAAGGCGAGCCTATTACTATTTTGGTATAGTCGGCGAATATATCCAAAGATAGATAAACATGATATACTATTTATGGTTCTAACCACGTACATGAGTGTGTTCGAGCTGATTAGGTTTGCACTCAAACCAGCCCATAATCATGAGCTGATCATGTGGCGAGGCTGCAAAATTTAATAACAGAAATTGAACTATTTACATTACGTGGACTGAAATACTTCTGCTTTCCATCTGGATCTAGGCAGATTTTCTTGGCTGAATCTGTGTCCTGATTGGAAACATAAGGTTCTAAGCTACGCCTCAGAAACCAATGCAATGCTGTGCCTCCGGTGCCTACAAAGCTTGTTAAACTTGCACGCAATACCCAGATATTACATGCTGACTCGATTTAAGTCGTCAAATACGCCTCAATTGTACTATTACGCCTCACAGTTCCACAGTGCCACTACACACGCGACTACATTCCTTGTCAATTCCTTGAGGACCGCAATGCAGCATTTGAATTATTTATCAGTTTCCTTTGTGTTACATCCAAAACCAACTATTTCGAACGAGGGCTCCCGATTTTCACGGGTATCTATTTTATTGTTTTGTTAACAAATCGACGTACGGGCACAGAGATTGACGTTACTTAATCAACGGTGTCCGTGCCAAAGACACACAAGGCGACTGAACCCGAAAAACCCCCGTCTCATTTGTCATTAGACTAATCGTTTGCAAACAATTACTTCGTAATTCCATCTAGAAGTAATAATGATACGCGGCTACTATGATCGATTTCGATTTCCATATTTTTGTAGCACACCGACAAAATGAAAAGCAAATACAATGGGAATTGAAAAGCATGTTGCAAATAAACAATACCTTATGGCTCGGTGCCTGCTACAAGCTCGACCGCCGTTCGTTCAATATGTGTCCCTACCAACAAAATATACCTACATACATACACATATATGCCTATATATATAATAGTATGAGTCTGAATGAAACGACATCTTGGAAATTACTGGTTTATTCTGTAAAATTTATCAGTTCATCTATGACAATTAATATAGAATACCCCACTACATCTCCTTATAACCAAACAATAATTATAAACTAAGCACTTAAGTTACAATACTATACCTATAGTTAGGTAGATAAAGGCATTGAGGTGTTAAGACTGCGAATACTAACATAAATTCTATTATCTTAACTTCCTTTTTTTTACATTATGGTTCACATTAAATGACATGACACAAAGAAGAAGAAAAAAAAATATAAGTAGGTAACAAACTCACCTGTTAAAAATTTCTATTTGGCACATTGTATTATGCACACTTACTTATTAGGTTACATTGTACATTAATCATTAAAGCCATAACGTACTTACTGGCGGATGACAACTCGACCGCTGGAGGTCCTTATTAAACTGACACGGGCAGGCGAGCTGTACGTCTGCAGAGGTCCTGGTGATGCAGCCCTAGCACCTGTCAATGAATCTGTACCGTGCGGTGAAGAAGTGACCACGTCATCTTCCCATGTGTCATAGAAATGTTGTCTTACACTATGACGCCTATTGTTTGCATCGACGATATTTTTATTCCTGTTGATATGCAAAGGTAAGTTCATAAGGGCCCTAATTCACTATGACCACTTAACGATTCCTTACTTCGAAACCACGTCAATTCCTTATCTAACCACGACATCTGCTAATAACGTATTCTCTATGATAAAATGAACGAAACCGTTTCTACAAGACACGATATTGACGTGGCTTGCACGTGGTAAGATTACGCGGGAAATAATAATTACCATACAGAATTGGGGCCAAGATGTTGACGATTTCTACGATAGCGACTACCATTTTCAGTTTCCACCCAATATGTTCTATCTCCATGTGCTGTTCCTACTACTTTAGCCTTAACCCACTCTTTTTTCTCTCACACGTAAATTTTGATAAGGTTTTAAAGGCGGTGAATTTCTAGTTCCAATATCATATTGTTATTTATATTTGGTAATCCTATGCTTTCTTTCTGCTTGGACAATATGCTTATTTATCTACCAATTTGGGATTTTATATTTGGGTTTACTTTTGGATTTGCAGGAAGTTTTGTATTTAATTGACGACTCATAAGCGGTTGTGCTGGAAAATTCTGTTCCCCAGTAATCGGTGCATTTCTAAAGTTAAGAAGTGCTTTTAAATTAGTGTGTTTTTAAAAGCAGTGACTTTATTGTTTACGTTACTTACATTGCGCTCTGCAAGGCCATTTGACCTCAAATACAGTGGCGAGCTCGTTTCATGTTCAAAATCCCAAGACCCACTTTCTCAATTCCTCAGACGAGAGCTGTGTCCCATTATCAGTAATAATTTTACTAGGTATACAAAACAGTTTGAACATACTTATCATTGCAATTATAACCGAACTACTAAATAAGTTACTTAATGAAGCCACGAATTTGGAATAATAGTCTAGTACTAGTAGTAGTCTGGGTGGCTGGTAGCAGTTGAATGGGAGTTGCCGAGGATCGAGCTAAGTGGCGTGCAATTGGAGAGGCCTATGTCCAGCAGTGGACTGCTGTAGGCTGATGATGATGATGATGACTAGTAAATAATGTTTGCCTTGAATGTCGAAAATATCAGCTGCTAAAACTTCCCACGGACGCGCAGGTACCGGGTGTGGGCGCAGTGGTTCGCGTGGGTTGTCGGCACGGTACCGCTGACGCGTCTCACAGTCCAGCACGACGCTCGCGATGTCAGAGGTCATACCCGACCACCACAAGACTTCATGTGCCTTTCTTTAACATTTTTCCACACCTTAATGCCCTTCATGTATTCGCTGAAGCATTATACAACGCAAAGTAGCAGGAATTACGAGCCGCTCATTTCTAAATAACGTGCCGTTAATAACATGCAATTCATTATGCACATTCCAGTAAGGCTTAACTATGACCTTTGAATCACTCCTATTATTAGGCCATCCTTTCCAGTAGTAATCACAAACATCAGCTAATACTTGATCCTTACTAGTTTCATCCCTAATTTTGGATAACATTTTATGAGTCGCTTCCAGATTTTCAATCAACATATTATCATGCACTATCACATCGTTAGCTACATTTTCTTAAGAATGTTTTTCAACTGCAGATCTTGACAATGTGTCAGCAATAAACAATAACTTGCCAGGTTTGTATTCTGTCTTTACATAATAATGTTGTAATTTTTACATAAGTCTTTGCAAACGAACCGGAATTTCATTTAACTTTTTTTTAAATATCCATTCTAGCGGTGTATGATCACTTTCAGTTATAACTTTAGAATTACCATTATGTACTGATGGAAACGAGTACATCCAAAAATCATAGCTAGCAGCTCTTTTTCAATTTGTGCCTAACGTTTTTCAGTAGGGGTCAGAGTGCGTGCCGCATATTCCACTGGCGTCCCATCTTTTAGCTAGCAAGCACCTGGCCCTTGAGAGCTTGCATCTACTGATACAGTGACTGGCTCATTTGGCGAGTAATATCTAAGTACCTGTGCACTACTTATCACATTTTTTAAACTACTAAAAGCATTATCATGAGTAGGTATAACATCACTCAAGTTCTATATCTTTCTTCATGAATTCCCCAAATGGAGCAGACATTTCAGAGTATCGGGGAATAAATCTGGACAAATAATTTGTATCACCCAGAAATGTTTCTTACTCTTTTTTTTCTTTTTTTTTGGCATTCATGTTATAGCCTTAAAGGCTTGTACTACCTCAGATTGCGAAAATGGTCTTAACCTGAATGACTGTAGTTTCAACAGTACTGTAGTATTCACTTTGAAATTAATATGCAGTAAAGATAAGGACTTCTACTAAGTACCTACTGGCTGTTGCAAATACACGATTGCCTACAATTTTCTCGATATAAAGAAATTTCAAAGTTACCTCTGAACCGTACAAAAAATGGATAATAATCAATAATTAAAAACAACTTTTTCCACGACTTTCATTGGGCTTCATACCATTAGTATCAAAGATTATGACCTAAAAATATAATGCTACTTGCAGAAATACACACTTTTCTTTATAAAACTTTACGACACAAGCTTTGGGTTTTCTTATGACTTCACCTACCCCTTCACCATGTTCCATTTTATTTTTCCCCATATTAAGATATCATCGCTATATAATTAGTTATATCCCTTGAACATTTTATACATTTAAATATGAAAAATCTCTGGAGCACAGCTAATGCCAAATGGCATTCTCATAAATCTATATCGCCCAAATGGCGTTGAAAATAATCATACCTTGGAGCTATTTTCATTTAATTTGACCATTCAAAACCAAATTTTTGCATCACATTTTGAAAAATATTTAGCATTTGAAAGATTACTGGCTATTTCATTTAATATAGGCAACGAAAAAGACTTCGCTTAATTACTCTGTTCAGATGTTTAGGGTCTTAGCAAACACGCAAACTTTTATTTGACTTTTCGACCACAACAATACTTGAAACCCAATCGGTTGGCCCATCTTCTTTTTTAATTATCTTTAGTTTCTCGACATTTTTTAATTTACTCTTAAGATGAGGACGCTGTTTTAAAGGTACTTTTCTAGTAGCTGTAACAACCGGTGGCACAGATTCATCTATCTGTATCTCAAATTTGTTTGGTAAGCAACCGATTCCATTGAAAATTTATTCATTATTAAAGAAACCACAAATAAACACCTCCTCATTTTTCAAGATTCGTGTCTAATTCACACAAGACCCTAATAAATTATTACAATCTGTAGACTGTAATAATTTATTAAGGCCAAAAAAAACTATGCAAAAGATTTATGTTTTGGATGTATCGAAAACATAAATCTTTTGCATAGTTTTAAATTGTTTATGCTCTAACAATGCCTCAAAGTATCCTATCCGTGGTAATTGTTTTTTACTTATTTCTCTTATGACAGCGTTATATTGTTAAGAGAATTTATCATAAATCCGCTTTTACTGGAGCTTTTAATTACATTACTGAAGCTTCAGCACCATTATCTAACTTAAATCTTACATTGACACCGTTGACATCAAAAACACAATGCCAGAACTCAGATGAATCATTTGAGACCTCTATTGAAATATTGTACATAAGTAGCTCACTATTATTACAGTCCTTACCCTCACTGTTCTCGCTACTGCATTCCTGCACTTCGTACACCATTCTAGACCGACAACACTTCGCAAAATATCCATTTTTGTCGCACTTATAACACTTCACATTGGATGCCGGGCAGCGTCCATCTATAATATCCACAAATCCACATCTATAACAAGACCGTCGTTCATGCGCCAAATAATCTCCGACCACGTTCACCATTTCTACCTGCACTGGCCCTCGAGTAGGAACCACTGCTCTGGCGTGCGCCACTTCCATCAGCACGAGCACCAGAATTCCGAGCATTTCCTCGTCGTAGCTGCTCCACCGCAGCGCTGCCCGTTTCTGGAACCACCTTGCTAGATGAACATACTACTGCTTGCTGTCCAGCGCGTTCTGCTGCTCTACACATATGACTTGCTTCCAACGCAACGTGAGTTTCGTTTTAGCTAGCAGTCGCTCCCTCATATGAAAAATGCAAAAAGTTTGCACCTGACTTCGGAGGAATTTGGCAGTATAGGTACAGGCAGTACAATCATCATTGCCTTATAACAAGAAAAAAAAAGCGCGGCGCGATGAAAATTTTTGCAATTCTTCATATTGTTTTCCATAAATTTTCGTGATATTTAAAATAAATTCTGAAAATGAATTCTTTAAGCGACGAATTCTCCAATTCAATGTGTTTAACACCGCCGGACATTCAAAAGGAAACGAAAGTCATTGAAAATGTATTGCCACTACAAACTACTTGTTTTGTCAAAAGAAAATTACAAACTTGCCTACGAAAAGTTTGCGCAATGGACAATCGACAGAAAGTCAAAGTCTTTATCAGAAAACGTTTTTCTAGGTTATTTTAACGATCTTTCAAAGAAAATGAAGCCCTCACCTTTGTGGAAAAAAAACCGTGTTACATTTTAATGGAACAAACAATAAAGAACATTTAGCATATTACACATTCATTATTTTTCTTTTGCAATCACAATGTAACACGCTTGTATTTATAAACAAATGGGTCTGTGATACAAACGCGAAGATTTAATACAAGGTGTAAAGTTGTAGGGTTTAATAAAAAGATATAATTTGGTATGTACGATATGAGATTATTGTGACGTAGACGAAGAAGGTTAATTATCGTTAAAGGTTGCAAGGTACCTATATAATGGTATTTTTCTTATCAGGTTTAAATTATTTTTAACTTTTTCGTTATTTTTATTAACAAGTAATAAAAGATTGTTTTTAAAAAGATTTTTTTTTTCTTTTAATTTTAATTTTATCTTTTTAGTACCTATTTTTGATGTTTGTTCATGTTGTTGCCACGAGTATAGGATAAAAACGGTCCATCCCCCCAGAGGTCCATTGTAGGGGGATAAGGGCTTCAGTACAACAGGGTTCGCCCTGGAACCCTAAGGCGCAACTTTAGCGATATGACATGTTTATACACCCTCATACCATTCAGCCCACGGCACGTGCTCACCTTGGCATTGGGTCATCCATCTAATCCATCTATTCAAAGACAGAATCCACATTTATAACAAACGGAACGAACAAACAACTTATTTTCCCAAATATGGGGTCACATATTCACGTCCACCAAACCACCACCACTCAGCACCCATCAAAAACGGTCCACCCACCAAGCCGAATCAAACTCGACGCCGTTGTATCGCTTAATTACTTAGTTCCTATGGCCATCTTCAGCTCCATCATCAGACCCTGGTTACCATCTAGCCCCAAAGTACTCGTCAAGACGAATCGTACGAGCCCAAACTCGATGGGGTTGTGTCGTTTAATTACCGAGTTCCTATGGCCATCTTCTAGCTCCATCATCAGACCCTGGTTACCATCTAGCACCAAAGTACTCGTCAAGACGGATCAAACAAGTCCAAACTTGATGGGGTTGTGTCGTTTGACTACCGAGTTCCTATGGCCACCTTCCGGTTCCATCATTAGATCAGCACCATGTCATAATAATTTTGCATTGTCATCCGATTTACACATGCATGCAAAATTTCAGCTCAATCTGTAACCGGGAAGTGGATCAAATTTAACTTTCAAGATTACATTACAGACAAACATCGGCACAGGTAAAACTAAATAAAAGCTTGTAAAAATCTAAAGTCTTGACAGGACAAAATCTGGTAAAGTTTACAAATGAAGCCCCCGACTCTGAGTACTTGGCGGTGAAAGTAAGTGTCTATAAATTGAGTGCATTCGCTACCTCTAAAAAAAATCAGTAGGTAAGTCTTAATAAATACCTACAAATAATGTTTTGGTTGCAGGTGGTTCTTATTTTCGGCGTGTACGGTGCATGTACTCGTAGATGTATTGAAATTCCAAATATCACTGTAAATTTTAAAGAAACTCACAACAATGTCACGATGATTGCTCTTCGAGACACCAAAACCAAGATAGATCGAACCTTCCTCGTCCGTGACACCTCACTTGCAGTGGTACAAAAGTATAAAGCACTTCGTCCCGTTGATGTAAAAACAGACAGTTTTTTCTCAATTATAGGAACTGCAAATGCACAGCACAAGTAATGGGAGGGCATAAAATTGCATAAATGCCCAAAATGATTGCGAGATACTTAAACTTGCCCAATCCAGAGCAATTTACAGGTCATTGTTTCCGGCGATCATTAGCCACTTTGTTTGCTGATACTGGGGCCAACATAATAACAGTCAAACGGCATGGCCGATGGCAATCTGACAGAGGGGCCGAAAGGTACTTGAAGAAACAGTAGAAAATAAAAGTAAGATCACAAATAAAATCAGCAAAAGTATGAACTATAAACCAACAACGTCTCACCAAGAAGCTTCCTCATCTGCACAAGAGCCTTTTGAATCATCAACCACTGGGGAGATGGCAATCCGTGATGACAAATTAATCCGACCATCAAACACCGCACTAGGATTATCATAAACTATAAGTAATATAGACCCTGGAGCGGCGGTCCTGAATTTTAGTAACCGCACTTTTAACAATTCTTACTTGAATCAATTCTTACTATAGGTACTGAGCTGGTTTTATTAAAATTACTCGCATTGTTTGAGCAAAATACTATACAGGCCTTGGTCCGCAATGACTGAGTTGCTAGCCACGCTATGATGGCCTCGAGCTTGGCTTAGCTACGCTCTCGGCTTTCAACCTTGGTCATCATTGCAGCCCTTGCTGCCCGTGCTATAAAGGCGACGAACTTCGGTCTTGGCCTTTATTCCAGCTTGTCCATCAAGGGCTGAAATGCTGACCGCGCTGTGTTGGCCTGGAGCTGTGCTACGCTGCGCTTTCGGCTATCATCTGCGCTGCCAGCAACGCAGTCATTACCGACCGCGGCAGTAATGTACTATTGACTTCAGATGTTGTTTTGTGTTTTCACGACGCCACCAGAAAATTATCGAACGCCATCTTCCATTGCCCCTTCACGGATTCTTCCCTCTCCAATTTTGTGCAAAATTGCCTTCTTCTTGTAACGGCACCGGCTCGCGGCTGTTGTATCGCCGCACATTTTTTTTAAATATCTTTTTCCTCTATTATTGCTCAATCCGAAATACATTTCTAGCTCATTTGAGTACTATTTCCACTACATTTTAATTACACCTGACACCATACTAGTAGTATGAGTCTGTAGACCACGGTCGATAATTTTTGAAACCAAAATTAATAATAGTAGGATGAAACCCATTGGAAAAGGAAGAGAATATAACAAAAATGAAAGGAAAAATAATTTACGGGTGATCTGAGGGCGGGAAGTGGAAGGGGTGAGTTTTTAAAGGTAAAAAACGGTTTATCTCGATTTCCGGCAAAACTACACTAAATTTATAAAATTTATTTCTTGTTTTTCTTCACAATTACTTAATATAATACCTACTTGCAAAAACTTCTTCACCTTGTATAACTTGCGCATCAAATTATAACTAAACATTCCATATTTATCTTCAGTGATAAATATATTTTATCCTATCAAAACATTTGTACAAAGCTACATTAATCCCGGATTATTTTCTTAATTTTCGATTAACAAAGAAAAAAAGCTTGTTTCCTCGTTACAAACCTTGTGCGTTGCTCGTTATTATTTTGATGTAAAGGTTCGCTCCCTAGGTGGAATATATCAAGTAATTCGATGATGCGGGATACTGTAAAAAGCGGCTGAGGCATACTCAGCGCAGCGTAACAAGAACAACGATGTCTTTATGAAATTATGTTTTGCCCCGCGTTGAGTGGCTGACGTTGACAAATGACGCGGGGGTTGTTTTTCACTGTCAGATCGAAGTGACATGTTTTCCAGTGACTGAGAACTGGAGAATCAGTAAAGTGAAATAAGCTCGCGCAAAAACATCGCAGACTCTGGTGATAGAAATTATACAATTGATGGAGTTAATACATAGGTAGGTATTCTATAGTTACCTCATTAAGAAAAGCTATCACCAATAACAATAAAGTACGTAATATCGGGAGATTTTTATATAGAAAACTTATACGACGCAATAAAACGAGTGATATAAGTAACAGTAAACTAATGCGAACAATCACAGTAAGCGAGCCGTCTATTGATTTATTCGAGCGAAGGGCGCCCATTCCTCTCTCGTGATATCCCACTGTTCTCCACCACTGATATAACTGATTGATAGACTCAACAGCGCCCTCAATTTATCTAACCTTGATGACATCGGCCGATATTGCGATGCATCGCTGCACCCTTTTGCAAAAACTAAATCGAATCTCCGGGAGCTGTAGGTACCGACGAGACTCGATAGATGCTATCTCTACAAGAAGGAAATTGATGCATCAAATCTGTTATTTGTTTGTATAAGGCCTGTTGTAACCACATATATGTAAAGATACACGACGTTTATATTTGTTTCTTGTTCAATACTATATTCCGTATTTTGTGCTAGGAGTAAGAAGCTACGAAACACGACGTAGCCGTAACGTTGACGTAAACAAAGGTCTTGCCATCGCATAAACAGGCCCATAAACATATTTCTTTTGCTCAGAAAACGAAATAGCTATCGAGATTCCGTAGTAAAAATTCGAATGAGACCGCTGTTATTTATTATTTTGGTGGAGGACAGATTTATCGCATTTTTTGTATTAACAGGAAATAAATCGTGTCTAGGCTCATCATTTAATTTAAAAAGTATGATTTGATAAGTCAGGTATTTAAAAACCTTTAATGCTGTAGTTCTCGATACGCGTAGGATGACTTTTCAAGACTCTAAACTTAAAGTTATCTTAAAAATAACGAAATAGGTTCGCATGTAAAATTCACGAAATCTACCTTAAGAGGCTTACAAGAGCTAAAGCGCGGTCACTGTCGGATTGCATAGAAAAGAAAGAGACGCGCGATGACCCAACGCTGGTAATTTATTGCAAAATATGTAGCAATTATGGATTTACAAAAAATCTATTCATTGGACTAAAAAATTAAAACACTATCACGTTAGTATTTTACTTGTAGAATAATCTGACAAAAATTCTGAATGTTTGCATGTATATTAGTATGGTCTTTAATCGTTGAAAGATTTTTTTAGAGGTATCTTCGTGATTTTTTTCTATCATATCAAGTTAATTGTATTATGTTTTCAACACACTATCTAACTAACATATATCCAGAAGAATGTCATATATTTTTCTGATTTTGGTTACTGCAGTGGATCATATATTTTTAGGCATTATAAATTTGCGTTTAGTTCATGTAGTCCCCTTATGGTTGAACAAGTCGCGAGCTCGAACTCGCTGGTGGGCGTGGCCAAAAAGCACGCTGTCTCACCTGGCATCGTGTCCGATAGAAATAGTATCACTGATGAGCAGTTAGACGCTAGAATACACGCACAACGTCTAGTTCGCACGCACACAAACACCACAGTTTTAATTCATAGAAAAACGAGCGCATAAAAAAATTGTCCTTGGTAAAATCCAGTTTTATGAAAAAACCACTGCATAAATCAATTACAAGAAAGTTTATTAGATTTTTCGATAATTGAGCTTTATCGATGCCGACTTTGTTTTGGATATTTTACACTTTTTTTATTACTTATTTACGCCCAAAGTTAAAATTAGTAAGAAAAACGAATCTTTGTTTAACCAAAGAATCATTTTTCTTACTAATTGACACTGTTTGACATCGTAAATCCAAAGTTAACTTTGGATGTACGATGTCAAACAGTGGAGTAGAATTTGTATGAAAAAAATATCAACTAGTGCAACCTTAAGAAAATTAGGCAGAGAAAACTTCTATTAATATTAGGTACGAGTAGGCAATTCTACAATATCATAAAACGTACCCATTTATATGAATATCCATTACGCAAGACCGAATACATTTATTACGACGGGTAGAACAGAGCCCACCTAAAAGTAGACAACCCTTTTCTGCACGTGGGTGTATAAGATAAGATAATTAAGGGATTATTTTCTAGGCATCGTCGATCCTTACACATTATACATTAACAAAGCTTACCAAGAATTGAAAATGTACCCGTTATTTTTATTGGAGCATAGCAAAAACAAATCGCTCCTACTTCAACACTATAGTATTCCTCATTCTAACTCATAAATATTATTTTTTACTATCCCTACCCGCACTTACTATTGGTAGAGATCCTTACTTTCTCATAGTGACTGTACAATTCTTTCTGCCTTGCGTGGGATCACACGTCTCAGGTAATATTAGTAAAACTCACCTTCAATACTTAAAGGAAAGGATAATAAACATATAATTGAAATCCTTAGAACGGCCTTTCCCTTTATTGCCCGTCATTAGGAACTTTCCCAATAGGAACCCAAAGTCTGGACCTGTGCCCGGTTGATGGTAATAGGCTTGTGGCTCGCCCCCTACATGAGCCCTAAACATTACTGGCGAAATGATGTTACTACATACACCTCTGCCCAACCCTTTGGGGAATACGGGCGTGGTGTTACGTGTAATTCACGGATTCACCGGTATATCATAACTATAAAAAGGGAAAGAAAAAAGAAAAATAAATATTTGTCCCAGGTTAACACATACACATACATAAACTCACGCCTTCTTCCCATGGGGGTAGGTAGAAACTACGGAACGCCACCTGCTACGATCCTTACATACTCCTTTTGCCTCGTTTACACAGGTTAAGTCACACAAAATTCACACAAAACCAAAAACCGAAAAAACTTAAAAGAGTATTGTGTGCCTCGCGGCTGCACCAAATAGGCCCAGATCAGCAGAACTGCCAGACAACTAGTGCCTGACGCTGGTTTTCAACTGGACCTTATGTTACGAGGACGTCTTACGTGGACGTCTTCTTGTGTGTAAATATATGTATATAAAAAAAATACAACGTATCTGTAACAAATCATAATAAAATCGATTATATATTTGTTTAAAAATAATTATAAAAATAATAATATAGTGGTGTTTAAGAAGTGTTTAAGGAAATAAATAAAATGCTATGGTTGCACAAGAAACAAAGGACTGCCTTCAACAAAGAACATATTACTACTTAAATCATAAATTCATATCAATGAAACATCAAAATTGATCATGTCTAGCTCCTGTTGCGTATCTATGAGGTACTGCCGTAGGCGTCTTCTAAATGTGTCGATCGTGTTAAGGCTCGTGCATACTGGCGCGACGCGAGAGCCCGACACAAAGGAGCCGCCCATCGCGCTGCACGCGGTGCCTTTGTGTACGCAGTCGCGTCGCGCCAGTGTGCACGATACTTTAATTGCTCGAATAGGTATTGGCAGGTTATTCCACACCATAGAAGCCGCATAACGGAAGTTACCCCTAAAAGCGGCTGTACGATGCGACTGGGTCCAGAGTTGCTGCGAGCATTGCCTTCTCCCACATTCTCGTCTACTCGCTATCCAACTCAACTTGTCGTACACCTAGGTAGTTTGATTTCTGGGATTTAACTACACCGAACAGAAGGCACGCCAAGTGTAGTTTGTGTCTCGATTTCATTCTCAATGTAAAGTGTCTGTTTAAAAATGGAGTTACGTGACTTCTGGGAGGAATTTTATAACAAAACCGAGCACAAGCGTTTTGTACCCTTTGAATGAGCAAAACACTCCTCTTTCCCCATAAAAAAGGAAGGAGTATAGTCGGAGCAATAGTGATGCATACACTGCACAAACACCAACAGTCTCACAATGTAATAGAATACCACTAATCTACTAACAAGTCCATCAAACTGTAATCAAAACTGTGTTTACAAACAAGAAGTGTTAGTGTATACGATGTTAGTCCATTATCTATCACTTAAACATAGCGAGGGGACGGACGCCCATCTAATGATTATCACATATTGCTTTAGTGCGGGCCAGCGCGGGAGTTAACTCGCTAATATCGCATTAAAACCATCGCCCGTTATCTGACAGCCTCGGCTAGACCGTCCTGCAATAATCCCGGACTCGGGATCCCGATCCCGTGTTTACCGAGGATTACTCGCGTCTCTACGAGGACGATATAGGTTCATTTACAACATTGACTCGTGGTCTATATTTGAGTACAGTCATCCTGAAAAAGATGATAAGAAACAACTACGACAAGAATTCATTTAACTGTCTACTATGTGGTCAACTATCAGTGTTCCATAATCTATACATAATAATAAAATAGTAACGAAGTCAGAATTGTACATTGTTCTTCTCAACGTGTCGCTGGCAATCTAAATAGACTCCGCCCAAAATTCGGCTACGTGCTAAGCGCCATCACTAGCGTCCACCAGTTTCTGTAACGTGCGGCTGACAGGACACGTACGACATGATATTAAGTGTACCATCGTTTGTGGAACGGCACCACATTTACACTCCAAAGCTGAGTCGTCTATGAATCTCCACCTGAAAAGGTTTTCCTTGCTTCGGCCAACCTGGGTTCGGAGTCTGTTAAATGACTTCCAGGTTACCCAAGGCAACTCATGTCCAGTTGGGAGATCTTCAGCGGGTGAAACGAATGGTTTGTGTAAGGAAGCACTATCTCGACAGCTTCAGTCTTTTGAACGTTCGCCAGTGAGTGGGAAAGAAAGTAACTTTAAAAAACTGAAAATTTATAATTTTTGAAAAAGTGAATACTACGAGGTGTGGGAACGAGTCTGATGCCGAAAATATTTTTGCCGTTTTTCTGTCGTAAATCACGGTAGTACGTTCTCGTGGGATATTTCCCGACATCCACGCGGGCGAAGCCACGGGCAAAAGCTAGTCTAATCTAAAATATCCATACTATATTAGTATTACTAATATATAATATTATAAATTCGAAAGTAACTCTAGTCTGTCTGTCTCTATGTTAACTTTTGACGCCTAAACCACTGAATGGATTTCGATAAAATTTGGCAAGGAGATAGATGGCATCCTAGGGAAGGACATAAGTTACTTTTTGTGTCAAATATAATCCTAAAAGGGGGTGTTATAATAGATAAAAGTTTGTATGGGAAACTTAGCATGTCTTAAGTTAAAATTATATGAAAATATGGTTATATGTTATGGTTATATGAAAATTTTAATTAAGCTGTTGGTAAGAAATTAAAAAATATTTGTGTCAGCGTTTTTGTAAAATAGGGGGTGATTTAAAAATTCACATGATTATTAATAATTTTGTGTACCTCTTTTTATGAAATTTAAGGAATTGGAAATATAGTCAGAACCCGTATCTTGACGTATTATTTATTTTAGTATTATTTCATTTAAATCGGTCCACCCGCTTAAAAGTTATTAGAATTTGAATTTATAAAATAACTTAGCTAATATGTAGGTAACACGTGGTCAATGGCGGCGCTAGAGTATTTCAAATTAATTATGAAAATATTAAAATGAATTACTATTATTTTTATGTTAGACATTTAATCATAAAAAAATTGATTTGGATGAAATTTGGCACATGGTTCGATCATGACCTGGATTAGGACATGGAGTAGGTCCTTTTGAGAAAAGAAAGAATATCGTTTATTTGGACACAGTTCGTGAAATACAAATAACAAAATAAAAAAGTGAAGGTAATGTTTTAACAACTGTGTGGCTCACGGCTGCGCCAAATAGGTTTATTTCAGGATTAATGCCAGACAGGTCCTGTCTGACGCTGGTTTTCTAATGAACCTTTAGGGACAAGTGACGGGGAATACAACAGCTTCAGCATACCTAATACATAATTGTTATACTTATAAATAAATGAATAAACTAGTAATCAAAGATTTATCAAGTACCAAAAGTTTTATCCCGATATTCCCACGGGACCGAGATTTATGCGGCTGAAACCGCGGGGCGCAGTTATTATTGTATAAAAGTGGTGTACTATGTGTAGCCAGAAAACATATTATACATCTTTTCGAGGCTGACTGTACCTAGTAGGTATGATGTTTCAATGTCAACGACCTTCTAAAATATGTTAAAACATTTGAAGGTAGATCAATCACTCCAACTTTTTTAGTTGTTGTTTTGATGTCGTTATATTTTTGTTGGCTGCCAACGTTGCAGGAATATGGCGAAATATTTTCCCGGAGTTCTAAAAACTGACTCTACGTACGCTCGATCAACTTTTGGCGTGATTTGTGAAGCGTTTTATTTTTAATATTAGGTCAATCCTAATATTTTATTTTCCATTCAACAGTTTGATGGACGATGTGTTCCGGTCTACCAAGCCAGAACGTTGGGTGGATTGAAAACCGCAAAACTAATCTTGAGACGTGAATTATATTGTTCGCCATCGCTTGATAAACGTTTAATCAATAAATTCTAGAAGCCTTACTTATGCCTAATTGAAACAAAACACAGAGTATTAACATTGCTGAAGATAACATAGATTAAGTAAGTAAATGCTATAGGTATTCTTTTTTCAGCGAATCCCTCAATATAAATAATACATGAAATCTGATAGTCAACCAGGAATATGCATAATATTTCATTCATAACAAATATTTCTATTACCCTCCTTTCAGCTTCAGTGAAGTTGGAAAAAACGTACCTACTGTTCGGTTACGTCAGACTTATTAAACATACTTTCTGATACGGAGACAAAGCAATTTTTTCAGGAAAATAAATTACTGCTATACTTTTTTGGAAGGACAGACGTACCGTCTGCGAACGTTTATTTTCTTTATTAAACGAGTAATGTGGTGGTTTAGTAAGGTGAATTTATGCGATGTATTTGTAAGCTACTATTCTATTAAATATTGATGGCTTCGGTCATCTTCATTATACCCGGATTTAATATTCTATCTGAATTTCTAAGACGAAATCTTGTCTTGGCATCGTGTGTAGCGACTGCAGCATTTTATTGTTCGTGAACTGCAGGATATTGCCAGCCATGCAATTTATACAATAACTTAGTGTCGTCCAGGTATTAAACTAAACGAGAACCAGGGGGTCCTGTTATTAAAAGGGCCCTGTAGAGCATTTTGATTTATCGTGATAACTTTGTTTGGTTAAAGCAAATCTGGTAAACATTTTCTTAAAGCATTACGTCCAATGCACCAATACTCGCAATACGATATTCAAATTGATTCCTCGAATTCAGTTTAGAATTTAATGCTATCATTGCAGTTATGATCCCGAAGCTCTGTACGCGAAGGGGACCAATTTCCATCTCAAACTTGTACCAATACCTATTCCGAATACTTTTCAAAAAGTTCTGCTTTTCATCTGTTAAATATAATGTAGGTAAACTAGGATAATTTCTAGACAGCATGTGAGATATGAAAGTTGTGCCTCGCGGAATAATTGATAACTGTCACCGGCTTGCAAGCGATTTACAAAATGTTATAAATGAGTAGAAATGTCACCCACAACTAATCTAACGAAATAAATGAATTTAACTTCCCCACAATAACTCGGCTTCTAGAACTATTATGGCGATGAAATAAGCCATGAACGTCATGTGGTATTCATTTATTGTTAACCCGACTTCAAAAAGGATTATGTTCTCAATTCGTCTGTTTTTTTTTATATGTGTGTTGCGCGTTGTCTCCGGCAATTGTGGATCGATTTCGAAAATTCATTTTTTTTAAACGATAGGGTATGCCACGGGTGGGTCCATATAAATTTTATTAACTTTGCTTGGGTAGTGTTTTAATTAGCTTCATATGTATTTTTTCCACTTAGTGCATATTTATGATGTTATAATAACTTCCAGTCACTGTTATTTATATAGCAAGTAGTGGTATACGAATTTATGCGGGGCGAACTTTTTCAAAAGAAAAAAACTGCCTTCGAACCGAAATCGGCGGCAAAAAACCAAAAATACAAACGCAAAGATTCCGAAATTAAAGTTATTTTTCACTTTGTAGTGCTTTTTTTGGAAGTCAGCTGTTTTGTTTTTGTAAATACTCGTATGTTTTTATAATAGAATCGCTGGGCTAGAAATGCCTTATTTGCTTTGTAATAGTGTACCTGCTGAGCTTGATATGATCAAAGTGTTATAGTGAATTTCCAGTAGGAATTTCTCAGAAGGCGTCCGAAGTCTGAATTCGTGCCCGGTTGATGGCAATTTTCTCTCACCCTATTGCACACAATGGGAGGTACCTACGCGTCTGCCTTCTGTAAATACAGACTTGATGTTATGCATGCAAAATCAGTTAAAATATAAGGACTATATGCCAGGCCCATATTTCTGATGTCCATGCTCAATAGTCTTATCCCGTCACCTGAAGATGTCTTTAGGCCAATCTCATCTGGATTTTATTCCCGCAGCCCGTGGCTAACGAATGTGATCTGACTGAGGACGGATTTGAAGTACGGATTTCAATCCAGTTGGGTGATTCTGAAGGTTGACCCAGACTGTAAATATCCCAGATGGTTTGAAATATTTGAAGACAGTCACACAACTAGATCGAAAATATAAGTGGGTGTTTTGAAGAAAAATGTCTCTGGAAAGTGGAAATGTGGATGCAATAATTATAAGGTCTTGTTTTCCTTCTATGTTATATTATAAACACGTGGCGAGAGTATTATAGTATCTTGAAATATACATAAAATAAAAGAATAAAAACTATAGGTAATCTCGGACGAGAAAATACCTAGTTTAATTACATGGTATTACAATTTTTTTCCAAATGAAAAATAGGCACCTACATACATACTGGTATTTCTTTTTTATCCGTTGAAAATGATATTATTATGCAAATACACTGTGTAAATCTTGTATAAATATATTATTTGTAGCTCTTTGAAACTTAGGGTAACATAAGGTATACATACAACACTCAGCCGCATGTGGCATACAACCCTTATCGAAACCTGATAGAAAGGAGTAAGTGAAAAGTAACAGGTATCTAAATAAGGTAGGTACAAGATGCTTATCAACACTGATTCAAAGGAAAGCCCCAAGAGATTGGAAAAATAGGGTTCTCAGATGGGTTTTGGCAACTCTGAGATTATGTGTCCCTATCCCTAATTCTGGTACAGTAGACAGTTTCCTGCGAATGATTAAAATTTTGAATAGGATACGAAAAGTAACCCCAATTAATAGCCCGATACAAAAGAGTTGATGGACGACTATTTACTCAACAAATTGGTAAATAAAAAGATATTTATTTTGCGAACCCAGTAAAAGTAGCTAACGGTATGCTCTCGAATTGATATAAATCGAAATAATAAAGTTATTGAGTCTCAATTTCTCGGAACACTCCCTAAACATACCTGCATTCATAAGCTGATTGCCTTCATTTTTACTGGATATTATATTGTTAATATTTACGCTAGGTACGACATAAAAAGAATCAATCTAATGTAACATCCAGCAACACATTGTTCTCATTTCCTAGAAGGTACCTACACAGTCGGACGTCAAATTACTAAAAGCTATTTATAAATCACATCTCCTTAGCTTATTGAAAAAGTGGATGACTTTATGGGATATCTTTAATAAAACTCGTGTCAGGGGAGTTGGGTAGATACATTTAGCGCGAACTGTGTCAAGAACCGATTGGCTCGATAACCGTAATTTTAGGCACGTTGAGGCAGACTCGCGGTACTTTTTGCCGTCTTCATTTAATATTCAAGGCTCGGAGCACATAATTCGTGGCGGTGATCATGGAGAGAGGCGGCGGTCTCTCGTTATCTCTTTTTCTATTCGTCACAGAACTTGAAATAAATTTTATATTAAATTGACATTAAAGGGAACTTTGAGAAATTCAAGATAAAATATGCAAATTTATAAGACGTAGCTTTATGTTTATTGCATTTCAATAGGGTAAGGGCGGTAATTTAGAAATAAGAAATTTTGTTATGCATCGTGAATCTGATGAGCATAGAAATATTTTCACAAATAAAATAAAAAAAGTTTACTTGTTTCCGGGTTAACGTTTGGTACGAAAGTAAAAGTTGACATAACAACGAAACATTCCTATTTATCACATAATTTCACAATTTCTAACGAAAACAATAAATAAGTGATTAGTTACTGTTCTCCATAAATTATGAAACACCCCCGTTGACAGCTGTCGTATCAGTTTCCCATTCCTCGCACATTACGAGTTGGTGAATTTAAAAGTAGAAATTCGGAGAAATTAGGTACGCGTCCATTGAGTCGTTCGTGAATAAATTATAAAGATTACCTACACGAGCTATTTTAAAGTTTGGCTTCTAGGCATGAAACAACTTGAAGCAGATAGTAGGTACAGTAAACCATCCAGCTTCAGAAAGACATTAGAACACTGGTAAAACTCAATGTGCCTTTACAACCTACTACTGTTCAGTATCTGATAGTTTACATATCGCGCACAACAGTCCATGTTTCCACCACATATTTATTAAAATGAATCTGAACGGATTCAGTTCAGTAAATGTTTGTTAATAAATTTAACTGTCGGCTTTACGACCACAGTTAGGCAAAGGGCACTGCAGTGTGAAATTGAAATTTTACAGAAATAAAAACAGAACGTATTTTCGTTTCATAGACGCTATAAATTCGCGGCGTGGAGTAAGTTACGCCTTATTTGGCAGACGAATGTACTTGACTCGATGTGGAGTGATACCTCCCCTCTCCAACCCTTACGAGAGCACTCGTATTCAGTAAATCGAAAGTCGTTACACAAAAACCGAGATACTTTTTTTTTTTCTATCGCTTATAGAGCCACGTCTTCCCCCTTTAGAGAACGCTTTGATGATTTTTCGCCTTTTGCGTTCACGTTTAGTTTAAGTTCGAGCGTAACAAGTTATAAGTTAGACAAGCTATCTATTAGACTAGACGTTTCGAAAACAAACGCACATTTATTAACTACACTCGCGGACAAAGAATACGGGTCAGTACGAAACACTAAAATTACTCTTAAAATAATAGAGTTAGCGGCTTTAATGAAACTGTATGTTGTAGATAATTTACCAGTTAATAAAACAACACCAAATGTTGGAAACATTATTAGTTCAATTGTCAAAATTATATAAATTTATTAAGTTTCTTATTCGATGTTGCGGGATAATGGTCCATTCTTCCACTAACGCATGTTTCAGGTCTCGAAGTATAGCTAGGGCAGGGTTTCGATTTCTTACACACCGCTCAAGCTCGTCCCAAGCGTGTTCAATTGGATTCAGGTCCGGGCTTCTCGCGGGCCAGTCCATGCGATTGATGCTAATATCCTGAAAATACTCATTTACAATTTGAGCTGTATATGGCCTGGCGTTGTCATTCATGAATATTGAATTTTCACCCATATTAATTAAATATGGGCCGACATGCTCATTAAGAATTTCTTCCACATATCTTGCACTATTTAGCGTACCATTTTCTATCAGCACTAACACCGTGCGACTCTCTGAAGAGATTCCAGCCCAAACCATAACAGATCCACCGCTGAAGGGCACTTTTTCCTCAAAACGAGCTGGAATAAAACGGTCACCTGGCCAGCGGTAGAATCTTTGCCACCCATTATGTACAGCATAAATCTGGATTCGTATAAAACATTACTCTTGCCCATTCTTCGTCTCCCCATTGTGCGTGTTCGCGGGCGTAACGGTAATCTTACTACCCGATGTTGCCTTTCAAGTTTTGGACCATTTGTGGGTCTATGTGGGGTCAAATTAGCTTCAAGAAGCCGCTGCCTTACAGTCCGCTCGCTTAACGTCGTCTCTACGGGTCTCCCGAAGTTAATTTGATACTTCAACTGCCGTGAGGTGCCAATTTCGGAGCATGGTCGTAACAATAAATCGATCCTCTCGAACCGTAGTACATCTCGGTCTGCCGGTTCCTGGTCTTCTTATGCTCTGCCCAGTTTTTCGGAATCGTTGGACGACTCGCTGCACTGTAGAAAATGACACGCCTATTGTTCTTGCTGTACTTCGCTGACTTCTGTGTTCTTCTAACATAGTGACGATATGTGTACATTCTTCTGGTGTTAGCGACATGATAGTAACTCAATAATGATGGTGAAAGACGACAACGACCGCTCTTTAGCATTTTGATTTGCATAACATGCATAATCAGCCTATAGTGTTCCCACTGCTGGGACACAGGCCTCCTCTCTTTGAGAGGGAATGGGCTGTAATCTAACACGCGGGCCCAGTGCGGGTTGGTAGATGTCACATGTCTTCGAATTTTTGGTTCTAGGACATGCCGGTTTCCTCACGATGTTTCCCTTCACCGTTTTGAGAGCAGTGGTGATGAAATTATTTACACAAAGTAAAGCGCCTGCCTGGGTCCGAACCCACAACCTACAACTCGTAAGTCGGGGCCGATACCACTGGGCCACCACTGCTCTCACTCTCTTTTGATTTAACAGATTGAAAACAAAATTTTCAAAACAAGCAAAAGTAAAACAACCGCGAATTGGATTTATTTCCAAATTCGAGGTTTTTAAAGTTAAACTTTCTTTTAATTATGTTGATCATTTAAGCTTTTACTCCATATGATATTAAAAGTTTCTGTAATGGAAAGTTAGTTTCATGCATATACCATTATTAATTTGCAAGTTATAGGGATTTGCGTCTTCGAACCGTATTATTTGACCGCGAGTGTAGTATTCTTGTTATTAAGATCACAATCATCTCGCAGATAAACGAGCCGGGAGACGTCTACTCCGACCAATTCTATTACACTTCAAATGAAATTATTCGGTTTATACTAAACGAACCATCTTATAACAAACATCAAGCTTCGTATTAATAAACAACTTCTCATTTTAGTCCTCAATTTAAGTATTGTTTTATTCGGTTTGTGTTTTTTTTTTCAAGATTCGGTATACGAGTATAAGTTTTGAGTACACTTTAACCTGGAAAAGCCTTCAAAAGAAAAGAAACAAACCTGGAAAGAAAAAGAAAATATTGCCACCAAAAAACCGACACCCTTTACTACCAAAAACCAGGAGAGCAATCACTTTATAAGCGCGCTACACACCTTCCAATATATTGCAGGAAAAATACTGACGATGCAAATTGCATACAGATAGTCTGGAATATCGTGAGGGACGGACCGAAACTCGACAAAGTTTTGTTTTATTTATATGTGCAAAAAAGAAAAATGAGGTTGTGTGTTACTGACATATAATATATCAACGCTTAAGCTACATTGTAGCTTGAGATTTGTAGGCATAGAAGTAACAGAGATTTTATGGAAAAAACATTTTTGGAACCTTAACTTGGACGAATATAAAAGGGTGATGAAAGCATGACACACTCGGACGAAACGAGCAAAATACCTAGCGGCGTTTTCACATGAAATTCCTTAATTTTCCAGGAACGTCGTAATAAAATTGAGACGGTTTTTTTTACCCATTGTTGCTATTTTTTGTGAATTAACGCTTTTCAACCTTTTAGGAGTTGTTTTCTGAAGTGAAACTTCTTAGGCGGCGATTTGATAATTGAACGAAAATTGAGAGCAAAATTTCAAAGACGAGTCACGTTTAGGCATATTTTGTTACATGAGAGAGAATACAGATATAACTCTCTCTCTCTCTCTCTCTCTGTCTCTCACACTAAATCTCTCTTATTCTTAATTTTTTAAGAAGTTTCACTTCTATCACGTGTAGGTACGTTGTTGCACGCGCTATTTTTATTTTAAGTATACTTTATGTCCTAATCCAAATCTCATTCAAATCGGTTGAAAAATTTGGGTCGTGAAAAACACTCGGAAACACTTTTAGATATAAAATATAAGGATGAATTAACATATTTCGTTTCTAACTCTACTCGTTAAAACATACTTCTTCATAGAAACTCATACAAACTAAAAGAAATATGAGATGCGTAGTAATTCCTTTAGTTACAATTCAACACGAGTAGTGAGCGGACGTGCTCTGTTGTTATTAATTATGTCAATATTTGTGTTTCTGAAGATGGGATAAGCACGAGAAACTTTGTTATTTATTTATCTGCAGCAAAGAAACATCTATTAACTAATTACTATCCGGATTATACGTGGCTATTATGTTTAAGTATCATTATAACCTGTAAAATGGAATGTTCTTCTAATATTTTTCTGTTTCTGAAAATACACAGAAATTCAATTGGATTTGCACGTATTTAAAGAACTGCAGAACATAACAGACATGTTAAATTGCCGATTGTGTTATGAAAATGAAATGTGCAAAATAAAGGAAGCGGGTGAATGCGAAGAATGTAATTAAAACAACAATAAAAGAGCACATTTTACAGCTTTCGACCGCGGCGTTATACTCCCTGTAAAGGTTATTATCTGCTTTTTAAACTTCGCTTTCAACTGCGTGAATTAAAAACGAAAATATAAAACGATGTGCCTTAATTTCGTCTGTCTCGCGCGAAACAATAGGAATGGGGAAGCGACCGTAGCTTTTAACGTTTGCATGACTATAGCTGCCTATATTTTATTGTGTGAGCCAGAAAATCGTTCGCTTTCACAAATTCGGTATTTTTTATTTTATTTTATTCGGGTATAAAATGGTGGAGTAAAGATTTTTATGGGTATGTGCTTCGGGATGTTTTATGTATTTGCATTTTACTTTACAAAGTAAAACTTTACACCGTAGTTGCTTTGCTTCAACAACAAATTCATTACGACCCTTATTTAAGTTACATAAAAAGTTAGAGCTAAAACTATAACGTCTATTGTTTTTCATATTTCTGGGCACGACACGAGATCAATCTTTAAAAGGTATCCGGTCATTGTTGGGTTCTGACATTGATTAATGAGCTCAATATATTGTTTCTTTCTGCTGCTTGGAGAGACTTCTTTTTATGTGCTCTAATTTTGTAAGAGAATACACTTTAAAATATAAAAGATTCTGACAATGGATGTACCTACTGATATTAGCAAAACCGGGATCGTTGGTGTCGTCGGCGAAATGGACTAAAATCGTACTCTGCCTTGCTCTCCTGGGAATTTAGGCGATACATTCATTATACTTACGGATTAGGTACGTGATTTTGACATTGTTTTTTTTTTTTCATAGAACGTTACCATGACCAGGCTTGGAGAATTGGCGGATAAAGTCCTATACAACGGGTAGATATAGCTTTCAAATTCGATATAATCCCTCAATCCCACGACATCAAAACGGAAGAGGGTGAGGTATTATAAGTAGGGGACTGCAATAGCAGGGACCAAATTATTTTTATTGACTCTTACAATGTTCGTGGGCGACGCCAAGCAACTAAACATTTTTAATTTGCACCTCTTTAAAATAAAATAGGGAGCTGCTGTAAAATATCTCAAACCAGCATTAATTAAATAAAATAACTATGCAAGCTGAAGCAGCAGCAGCAGCTGTGTAAGCTGAAGAAGATTGGAGTGGATATGGAGAGTAGATTGAAGTGAATATAAATCAAGCAAGAAGAATATGGACACTATCCGAACACATGGCGTGCCAGACATGAAGGCAACAAAAACTGGACCAGCTTTACTCCGAAAAGTGATGTACCACAGAAGATACACCCACAGCAGAACGTGTTTACATAAACATAAAAAAGGCGCTTCATCTTGATTGGCTAAGTTTAGAAGATTTTTCTGAAGTTAATTACTTAGCCATCAGGCAGAACAGCGTGGGGGCAAATGTTGATAAATTGTATTTTTTGTTATTCGTAAATCCCGCAAATGCCAACCGTTTTCTAATTTTAGTTAACGAAAATCTAAATACGGTTACAAGTATCTTTTGAGTTCAGAAGCCAATATGAAATACCCGCGATCGACTGAGCTAGGATACAAATAGACACCCTGCAAGCCCATAAATATCGGTCACAGACAGCTTCAATTTTATGAACGTATTCCGAATACATTGGAACTGAGCTCCAGATCTCTACTAGAGAGTCTACCGGCCATAATTTTACGCTTCATGAGACACTCTGAAAGTGCCTTTATATCACGAGTAGCTTAAGATAAAGCAAATCCTCTAAAATATCCTAATAACAGTAGCTTACTTGACACATATTAAGATAAGGCAGGCGCGAAAAGCCGCCTTGCAGCGTCAGCCTACTTTGGTGTCTGGGTGTTAGTGTTATGCCTACTTAAGTAGCAGTGCAGACCAAATTCTGTGGCGAAGGCTTACCTAACAGACTGCGAAATGCAAATGAGTGAACAGTTGTGGGGAGTTGTATGAGAGCAAACGTTTGTAGAGTGCGGCCGAGCAGAGCCCCACCGCCGCCCGCCCCGCCGCGCGACTAATCTTTTATCATAATAGTGCACTGCATTCGTTCTAGCCATACTAAAACGTGCTGCTGATTGGACTAAAACGTTAATGTATTTAAACAATAACATTGTTAAACGAGCTCAACGTAAAAGCTCAATGTTTCGTTAATTCATTTTGGGATATGTTTGCTGATGGATTACCGTGACTAGCGCAAGTGCGACGCGAATATTTTATCATAACGCAAAATGAATTATTTTCCAGGACTAATTAATTTTGATCCTTCATTTTCTTTGAAGTACTTGGTGTTCTTGTAAACATAATTAATTTTTAAAATGTATGGCCTCTAATTATTATTTGTTTAATTCTGTGAACAAGTTTACTGAAGGACTAGCTTCGACCTACGTTAACGAGTACGTACACAATTAAGCACTGGAACTTCACTTCAAAATATGAGTTCTTAATTAATATAGGTATAGGTATAGGTTAGGTTATTTTCTTTTGGTTAAAACAAAATATTCTGAGATTTCCTTAAACCTAGCAGAATAGCTGCCGTCTTAGAAGTTTTTTTCTCCTTATTCCCAGACTCTGGCTTCAATTAAAGGCACTGCTCGTACTTAATTCCTTTCCCTTTGTAAAAGATGCTGGATTATACCAGGGTTCAAAGAAAAACTAGTAATGCGTGACCCTCATTCCAGTAATAATTGTTTCTTAAGTTACGTACATTAACCCAACAGCTAGACATTTTCATTATAGACGAGTCCTGCCAATTCCTAAGTATTGATTCTATCAGTTGAACGTGAACTCCGTACAAAAAAGCTAGCGCCGTTCATTTCCCGGAGGCACGCCGATAACGACCTTACATACCTTGAACCTCTATTTTCAATTATTCATAAATTAAATTCTACACTGCTCTCTCGCTACCAGGGATTATATCCCTTTGATTACATTCAATGTTCAATCATTTTCCTCATGGGCCCTCATAAAAGTTCCTGTCGGTTTTCGTCTTAAGTCCGACGTTTGACACAGAACTGGTTTTAGAGATTTAAAACCATCCGCCGTCATCGCCTTATCGATGTAAAGGACGACAATTTGTGAAGTTAATTAAGTGAACAAAGCGTATACGTTAGATAACTATCTGCAGCATTGTTCTAAGAACAAGAATGGATGCTCTTCTCTACAAGTTTCTTATCGCCTTGCGTGAGTTATCCTCGGGAACCCCAGCCCACAGTTTAGTTGTTAGGCTATAATCCGAGTAGGGCGTACAAGCCACATACACAGTAATTATAGCTCACTAAACTAATATCTTACGCTCTTGGTAATAATAAACATGAAATTTACTTGTAATTAAAAGCGCGGTAGTACGTTACAACAACTAATTAATAGAAACAGCTTGCGCCGTTTTATAGTCAATGTTAAATTGGCCGAAAATGTTTGGGCGGCTGCTGCCGTGCTGCGTGCGTTGTACCAAATAATTAAAGGACACGTTTTTTTAGTGTTGGCGCAGAGCTTAATGCAAATAAGAGACTTGATTACGGATGGAATAGACGTATAATTAATACGGTTTTATTCAGTTTCACACCAATCTTTCTCTACGAGTAACAGTCGAATCTGATGGTCAATTTTTCGCGTACTTTTGTAACTCGATTGTATCAGAACTACACGTGTATGCAAAACTTCGCACACACAAGGTAGTTTTGATGACAATACAATATTATAGTGCCATTTATGATCAGATGATAGAGACTGAAAGTTACCAGAAAAGGAAATTACAAAAAAATTATTACCTATTTATTTCCATTTAGGTATATAATTCTGACTATCTGAAACACAAAGTAATATGTTGCTATGTATCGCCACATTGTGACAGTGATCAATTGACACCCACGCTGGCTTTGTGGACTAATTATAGACATTGAATTATTATACCATGCATTAATGGTGCTTCTGATAGATTTATTAATTTTCAATTCTCTGTTCGTCATTGTGTTTTAGAAGTTTTGAACATTTACAAATCAATTTTACTACCTATAGTTTTATACCCCTTTTAACCAACTAATGAGTTTTACAACTCTTACTTACACTCCACGTCGACTCCGCCTCCACCAGCGACATTGACAATTAAAACTTGTTACAAATTGACACATTGTATACGTACATTTGCCTTAGTGAAGAATCATTTGCCAAACGCAAGGTACAAAACCTACCTTAACACATTTTCATAGAGCTCATATGACTTACATATTGCTAGTGGAAGCTCCAGAAGGGTCACCAGCATTACTTTTGCGCTAAATTGAACCCTCGAGGAGGGTTCTAGGCATTAGGTTTAAGACCGTGTTATTAAAGACTGTCAACCGTACTAAAATAGTGTTTCCAAAGGTTCTTTTGGCAATACTTAAGTATCGCTGGGGTATTTTTATGTACTCGTCAGGACATGAAAAAATCAAGAAAAATTATACCGCTCGCTCTGGTCCCGATAGAGTTGAACTCTTCACTCAGGTAAGCCCATGCTTTTATTGGCTGCTAAGCCAACATTGTTAAACTTAGGTGTAAGCTGAATCTACTTATGAATACGCAAATGCAAGCACAGCTTTCCACAATTTTCGCAATAGAAAAAATATGTATTTCGGAGATTTCAACTGCAATTCTTGACTAGGAGCAATGGTTTATAACTAGATATACCAACAAAAAAAAGCTCAGGTGGTAGCTGATTATCAATTTCATTCGTGATTTGTATTATTAGTCTGTTTATTTTACGTTCTTTTTATATTTATTACCTTTCAAATCTTTGACAAATGTCAACAACCAAGAAAGCATTCTGTAGAACTTTATATAACATTGAAGCAGCCCGCAACATACTTATTATGTGTTTCATAAGGACGACATGTTTTTTTTATGTAATTTCAAGCAGCGCCTGAGGTAAAAATTCGTGAAACCGTCGAAATTCACTCAAACTTGCGACTAAGAATACCATTCAGAGAGGGCGTTTCTGCGGCCGTTGTCATGGCGACCTGAGTCGAGTATGAGTCGACGAAGTTCCTTCAAACGGACTTAGAATATTGGCCTTTGATAGTCAGCTTGGATATCGAACCCAGAATCACACACTCAGCAGCAGCGCTTTCGACTGAATGACCCCGGTAAGGTTCAGGGATTTAAAATTATTCATCGTGTGGTTTTTGATGAACAGGTCTGCAATTTGTGAAGTTAATTATGCGGACAAAATCATGCAAGCATATTTTTATCCTTACTTTTATTGAGTAGGCAAATTTTAAAGTGGCTACCGTTTTATTCAGAGCTGTCCTATTAATTAAAAGTAACATTTATGACACCACCTAAGTAATCCATTAGCGCTTTAATCTCAGAGAATCAAAAGTTTCACCTAATATTCCTGAAGGAGATGAGAATGAGTCTGTTTTATTTAACGGTATTAGTTATAAGCTCCCCTATTTTGGCGGGTTCTGTCCATCACGTTAATGTTCCAACTACACTGCTATCGAGCTCGGGTAAATTGCAAATGAACTAGCAAACATTCCGAGGAAACTACCTGCCTGGTTTCGGTAGATTTTGTTAATAAGAATACGTTTATATGGCACATTATCTGAATGGTACGGCGCAACATTACTGTGGAGCCGGGGTAATGTTTGAGACGCTCACATTACAGTCTCAGGCCTAGGTCTATTACATTACGAGCTGGATGCATATTGTATACGGGGAATGGCCCTATCGTTGCAGGTAGGATAGGCGATATTAAAAATAAAGCATTGTCTTTTCCTAAGAAACAAAGGATGAACACAAACAAAATGTTATCTATCACAGCGTAAGTAGAAATAAGTAAGTAGGTAAGTGGAAACTGGTATTTTTTTTAAATTACAGTAGCAAAGTAATATTTAATAACTTCAATTGGTATTCCCATAAATAAAGCCGCATATGCCAATAGTTGTCAGTTAAAAAATTATGTCAATTTTATATTTGACATTTTATTTTTTATACGATTCTGACATTTTTATAATTTATTGATAATTTTAATTATTACTATTATTATATATATTTTTATAAGTTGGTAAATATTTAAATTTAATTAGTCACAATTTTATTTTGGATTTTTATCTGCTTGAATTTATAATAATAATAATAATGGCTGGCAACACCAACGTCAACATGTCACCAATTAATTGTCACCAAATAATTTTCAGTTTTAATCATTCTAGACGCAGTTTTATATTTTATCAGAAACGCTACAACAACCCGAAATCCAAATAATCACCACACAATTCAAGAAAAATAAAATAAACCATAGTATAAAAGACTTTATCAAAAACTAGCGAATCGTGACATCTGTCATGCCATCTCCGATAAAAATTAAATAGAAGACTACGAAAATTAAAACATGTTGACGAGATCAGCAAGAACACGAGCACGCCCACCACCTCCGGACTCTTCGCTCAGCTCCGCCTCGCCGCCGCCGGTATCCAGCCCCATTGTGAGTGCTGTGACGACACCGGTCGCGGTAGTTGCGTCGAGCTCGAGCGACGAGTATTTTTCTCCGCCGACGTCGCCAACACCTGTACGTCGGCAGGGGAGAGGCCGGCCACCGAGGAGCTTGGGACTTAGGGGCCATCCGGCCCCGAGCCGGGTCCCCGCTGCCGGTGGTTGTGTGCAGCGCATGAAATGGACTCAGTCTATGAACGAGAACGTCATGCGCGCATATTACAGGTCTACAGAGGGGGGAACTAACCTCACTGCGTACCGTGATAGGATGCTGTCTCTGTTTCAGGAACTGGAACCAACCATCAACGTCTCGGCCCAACGACTTTCGGATCAGGTGCGAGTCATCCAACGCAGCCATAGGTTGGACGATGCTGCACTTGATAGGCTGCGCTCAGAACTGAACAACCATATTATCTCGACTCCGGCACAAACCGCGGTACAAGCATCAACCATTGATGAAATACAGCCGCGGTCTAATCATGGTGTAGAAGTGGAAGATGATAGGGTTGCTTCAGTAAGTAGCCAGTGCAATGCCCGATTGAGGAGCGCACTGGAGGATGCATTCCGTGAGTACAGATCCACTCCGACCGAACTTAGACCCCGATTACCACGCCTACCTATGCACAAAAAGAATAGGGCGCTAGTGTGTGCCCTGGACTCGCAGCTTAAGAATGTGTTCGAGAGCAGCGAGAATCTCATTGATACACACTCAATCCTGTATTGCGCGGCTGTTGCGGCATGTCGTTTAGCTAACGTCAGGTTTCCAAACTGTGACGGAGCTACTCGACCAAAACCAGCCGTACCAGCCTGGCAGTGCAGGATCGAGCGTCGTATCGATGGGGCTAGGGTACTCATCGGCAAACTACACTGCTTCAGGGAGGGGAATAACCGACCACGAGTGATGCGCTTTGTAAGGCGGGCATTCTCGGGGACTGGAATCAGCCCTCGAGAATACATGTCCCATGCCACAGAGCGCATCGACTTCCTGAAGCAGAAAGTTTGTGCATGGGCGAGCCGTATTCGGCGGTATAAGCGGCGGGTTGATCGGTACACGCAGAATCGCATGTTCCAGAGCGATGAGAGATGGGTGTATAGAGCTTGGGAGCGACCTGAACAAAATGTGACGGACGAGTGTCGCCCGGATGACGCCACCACGAGTACATTCTGGCGCAGCATCTGGTCAGTGCCCGTCTGTCACGTTGAAGCTGACTGGATGCGGGATGTCGGGCGGGCGTGTGAAACTGTACCAGAAATGGATGCAGTCCTAATTACGCCATTAGACGTCGCCAGAGCAGTCCGTCCGTTACCGAATTGAAAAATCACCGGGACCGGACGGATTGCACAACTTTTGGTTGAAATGGCTAATTAGTTCACACGCCTGCTTGGCGTCTCAGTACCAGTCATCTTTAGAGTCTGGGTCGCTTCCGCAGTTTCTAACAACAGGCGTTACCCACCTGCTCCATAAGTCAGGTTGTCCCACGGATCCCAAGAATTATAGACCGATCACTTGTTTGTCCACGGTCTATAAACTTCTTACATCCATTTTGAGAGCGAAAATTAATACGCACATTGAAAGTAATTCGATTATGTCGGCCTCTCAAAATGGATGTAGGAACGGGTCCCGTGGTACTAAGGAGCTACTCCTCATCGATATGGCCATAAGCCAACAAGTTCGTAGATCCCGCAGGGATCTGTCGACATGCTGGATAGATTATAAGAAGGCCTACGACTCGGTGCCACATACATGGCTCATGAGGGTGCTGGAGTTGTACAAGATAGATACAACTCTACGCACCTTCCTTAGATCGTGTATGGGGCAATGGAGAACGGTTCTTCGCTATCCAGGGTGTCGACAGATCCAGGCGAATGATGAGCCTGTATGGATTAAACGGGGAATATTTCAGGGCGACAGTTTGAGTCCACTTTGGTTCTGCTTAGCCCTGAATCCTCTAAGCACACTACTGGAGGATTCAGGTCTAGGCTATCGGTTGAGGAAAGATGGTCAGGTCATATCTCATCTCCTCTACATGGATGACTTGAAACTCTTTGCCCCCAACAAATTGCAACTGATGGAGCTACTGAAGGTAACTGAAACTTTTAGTAGCACCATCAGGATGGAATTTGGAGTGGACAAATGTGCAGTCATGCATGTAAAGCGAGGTGAGATTATGGAACCCGAGGGAATTCAACTTTCGGATTCCATACACCTTCGATCCCTCTCTTCATCCGAAAGCTATAAGTATTTGGGTATGTCGGAAGCGTTAGGCATCAATGTTGCTGACATGAAGCAATCGCTGAGGGAGCGGTTCTTTGGTCGCCTGAAGAAGGTTTTAATTAGTCTTCTCTCAGGCGGAAACAAGGTACGCGCCTTCAACGGTTGGGTCATGCCAGTATTGATGTACTCTTTCGGCATACTCAAATGGACTCAGACCGAACTCGACGCCCTGGATAGGAGGGTCCGTACACTGCTAACCGCAAACCGGATGCATCACCCACGATCATCGGTGATGAGACTGTACATACCGCGGAAGTGCGGGGGTCGAGGCTTTTTAAATGCAAAGACCCTCCACAACCGCGAAGTGTGCAGTCTCAGGGAATATTTTTTAAAAGCCGAAGTGGGTATGCACCGTGATGTGGTAGCAGTGGACAAGGGCCTCACCCCGCTCTCCATGGCTAAAGAGAACTGGCACAAACCTGTGGTACTTACTACCGATGACCGCAAGGAGGTATGGCAAAGCAAGGAGCTACACGGACGCTTTTATCGGGCTCTTCACGAGCCCGGTGTAGATCTCTTAGCGTCCGTATCCTGGCTACGTTTTGGTGACCTTTTCGGGGAAACTGAAGGTTTCGTCTGTGCAATTATGGACGAAGTTATCTTGACGAATAACTACCGGAGACATATTATGAAAGACGGGACGGTTGACATGTGTCGGGCATGCCATCGTCCGGGTGAGTCCATCAGACATATTGTCTCTGGTTGTTCTCGTCTGGCTAACGGCGAGTACTTGCACAGGCATAATCAAGTAGCCAGGATTATTCACCAGCAACTTGCTTTGAAATATAAACTAGTGGATTCTGAGGTACCGTATTACAAGTATGTGCCCGACCCAGTTCTCGAAAATGACCATATTACGTTGTACTGGGATCGGTCTATCATTACTGACAGGACTATTGTCGCCAATAAACCTGATATAGTGGTGATAGATCGATTAGCGCGCCGCACAATGATTATCGATATTACCATTCCACATGACGAGAACCTCGTGAAAGCTGAGAAAGAGAAACAAATTAAATATCTCGACTTAGCACACGAGGTTGTTGAGATGTGGAATGTGAGCTCGGCTGTCATTGTGCCGATTGTCGTATCGGCCAATGGCCTGATGGCCAAAAGCCTCGATCAACATCTCTCGAGGCTCTCGTTAGACGGTTGGGTAAAGGGCCTGATCCAGAAGGCAGTTCTCCTCGATACGGCTCGCATCGTGAGGAGGTTCCTATCTCTGGAGCCCTAACCACCGGTAGCTTGGACCCTGCTCCCGATACCGGCGGACCACTATTTTTTATATTTTTAAATGTTTTTTTCTATGTTTTTATAAAAATATTTAAAAATGTATCTAAATAAGTATATAAATAAATAAACGAAATAATAATAAATCATTTTATTTCGGACAACTAAAAAGATCCACGAATTGTTACACAGGTTTGGACTTAAAAAGTCCAAACCTGTTACTAACAATAGTGTTTTACACTATTGTTAGTAACTTAAACTAAAGAATTCATGAGAAAACCACCCATCAACTTAACAACGAGAAATGGACACAAGGGGAATAAGTCTTCTCACAAATTGCCTTATTATTGCAAAGGAAGTGTCTCCCGCCACAGCTTTCAGGATGCCATAATAATATGAATTATGCATTATGCATTTATAATAGTTTATAATTTTTTAATGTATGTGTGTAAAACTATGGACTAGAACAATGTCTGAAATAAATAAATTATTATTATGATTAATATACCTATAGGTACTGAACAGACTACATTATATAGCAGAACCTATGGGTACACATATATAATATAGTACCTAAACACACTAGAACACAATAATCCACGATCGGAGAGTCGATAATGACGTCTCTTGTGTACGTGTGTCTTTGTGAGAAGCGTCAGGAAACAGGGACGGCTAAAGTGCGTCATCCACCCACGGAGTTACTTCGATTCACACGAGTTCCTAAATTGTACCTCTACTTACGAAAATTACACGTATTCCGTATATGTACTAATTTGCAAATGGATTCATTCACGAGCTTATTTAAAATTCAATTTCCATGAATTGTGTCTTTGGAGCGTTTGAGTAAGAGCATGTAATGTGACGGTCGTATTAGTGGTGTGCCGCCGGGCTTATGGCGTACGGCGCGTTGACGGTAGTCTCTGATTCCGGCTGCCAATAATACGCACGTGATCCGCGTCGGCAACGAGACCTTTTCAGAACCTCTCGTGCGGTTCTGTTATTGAAGAAAATACTTATATGTACCCTGACATACGTAGGATGACTCATTTTGTCACGTGCGTAAGTCAGGGACGTAGCAGTAAAACTGTGTTTCTCGGTACGCATAATCCAAAATTTTGTTAAAAATAAATACTGCTGGGATTTTTTCTTTCCAGGAATCCCCTTTCTTTCCATCCATTTCAATTAAAATAAATACATATTTTCAGTTAAAAATGAAATCTCCAACGGAACCTTGAAAATGTCAATACTCATTGTAAACAATTCACAGAACATTAATTGTTCTCGACTGTCTCCGTAGTTGTGTTTATTTCCATAACAAGGCTCCTTCAAACAGGCGCGACACGCCACGAATCGCACGCGACACAAAGGCACCACGTGTCGCGCGACGAGCGGTGCCTTTATGTCGCACGCGATTCGCGTTGCGTGTCGCGCCTGTTTGAAAGAGCCTTCACACGTAGGTAAATGAAAATGATGCCGATGATTGTATAGTTTGACGTCCTAACTACCGTCTGCTGAAACGTACCTATGCATAGAGATGAAACTACATACGACTAATTTAATTTACTTTACTAGAAAATACAAATTATACTTTATACCTTCAAATTTAAACTCCATCAAATACACTGCATTTGTAATACCCATACCGGACGGTCCTCTTGAATATATTACCATTCAGATTGAAATATGCACCATCTGTTTTTCAAAGGTGTCTATAAATCAAAGACTGTGAATTTGTTCCAATATTTTATTACATCATCATGTTGGAATATTCTTATAAAGTCAACTTCCAAAATAAGGCTCAATATTATCAGCAGGTACTTATAATATTTGTTATTCATATGATCATTTTATTAGAATATCTTCGTTGGCATAATCAATGTTGGATATTAACAAAGACAAAGTTAAGAATCGTACACATATAAACGTAACTACTTATAAAACAAAAACTGGCAATCATTCTTAGAATCGGTTAAAATCGATATATATTTGTATCACATGACCTTTAAAAACCCCGGACATTCAAAGTGGGCAAATGGCGAAAATAAACAAATATACATATTTTACGTTACGCCACGCAGACTCTTTCTACATTAAAACAATTTTAAATTAAACAAGTAACATAGATTTTAAACCCAATTCGATTTAACACAATGACATATCCCCGCATGTCGTTGCAAATTTTATTTGAGTTCCCTTAGAATGCAATATCTCATTATTTTTTACAGCCACCTACTTCTGCAGTTTCGAGACTTAGGTACTATCTCTGGCACAATAAATTCAATTACAATCCGATAATCGGTGTCTCGCACAAAATATATGTTGACATTACAGCCGAGTTTACCGCCAGGCGCCAAAGAAAACAATAGGTACATGTTTACTACTAAACATATTGGTGCACCAAAATATATCTACAACCCAGATTCATTTAATGGCACAGCCTTTTTGTCAATTTGTGACAATAATATGTTAAAATCCTTGAAAAGAAAAGCAACAAATAACAAAGCAAACTAAAAATTCAGCGTACTTAGTACCAGAAAACTACTTATATATTTGTTAGTATGCCACTGAATGATTTTCAACTAAACCCTGATAATGTAAATCAGTGTAAATATTTACATATTTACTATCCCAGACTAATGAAGTCACAGAAGGCTCTATTCGTGAATATCTGTCCTAATTAAAACGCTATGTACTTAGAAAGTAATACATGTAAACTTAACACTCCTGAATGTAAACTGTACCGAAAGCAAATGAATAATAATTATCGTAGGTATGGCTACGAGCTACGAGTCTGCCTACAAAAGAGCTACGCGAGTGCTACGAAAGTGCTACGAACGTTTCGACACTCAAATTGAAACGGTTATGTATTAGATTAAAGATAACACATCAATGCTATTAATTCTTACCATTTAAACATTTCTAATTCAGTTTCTCTTTGTAAAATGGATATCAAGATATTATAATTTTTGTTGTTCATTTCATGGAATTTGAATATTAATAGCATTAAGATGTAATGAAAATATTTATAAAGCTTAATATTATTTACTGTTGTCGACGGCTTTTCAAGATTATGCGAAGCGGGAAAAACGTCAGCAACAGTAACGTTTACCTCAAATTTATGTTTGTGTTGCGTTTGTATCGTATGAAAACCCAGGTTTGAGATGGTTGTCATAAACAGTTATTAATCATCGTGTCACCCGTGCAACTTCAAAGGTTCGCTTAATCAACTGCGAATGGTTCAGGCGTCTGAGCCATTACTCATCACGCTCGTTTACACATTCTTGCCTGACGTACTCGTTATCTACTCATATATGTAATCAGAAACTCATCCGATTCTACTGTTTTCGAATTCCGAATACAACTAACGAGTTAAAACATTCTGAAAAGTTGGCCTACAAACAACATACCAATGTTTGCGTAAGTTACAGTAATACATCAGTCAAATGTTGACATTTGAATTTAACGAGATATCTTTTAAAAGTTCCGTTTAGCCGTGCTTCCACAATGCATACGAGTTGCAAGAAGTTAGGGTAACTTAACGACGGAAAAGTTATCCGCGAATATCTCGATATTAGTCTGCGCGCTTCTGCGCAAGTATTTATCTTCAAAACTAGATAAATCTGGACTTTGTACAAATTTGAAGGCATTATGAGAGTCATGTCAAGTACATTGTAGTATTAAATTAAATGGTTTAATGTTTTTCGTCTGGTTTGTGTCATCCCAGCTTGGGGCGTAGAACCCAGTCTTTTATGTTTGTCTTTGTAAGTTTGATTGCTGGCTCTCATGCATTTGATGACGACCCAATTAGTCCAAAAGCTACTTACAGCTTTTTGCGACCCTTCACGAACGAATATTTGTATGGGCCACAGATATTTGGTCAACTCTTTGTCTTTATGTTTGAATTTCGATCTTGTAATTACGTTACTGGTATTAATTTATGTGCTTTTTTTTGTTTAGTTTATACTGTGGAAGGACTTGGGGAAGGTCTTTGTCCAACACCACTGCTGGGCAAAGGCCTTCCCCAAGTCCCACCAGAAACTCTTTCCCCACGCCACATTGAACCAACCCATGCGGTACGCGTCCAGGTCTTGCCAATTATTAGGATATTTTTTTGAAGATTAGGCCATTTACCGTATCCATAATAAGATATTGCACACTCTAGAAGGCCTATGTCCCTGCTTATAGACCACACCCTCAGAGCGTGATATTATGCTTCATTCATAGCCACAATTATACATCTCTAAGACGCGCGCGGTGATGTTCGAATCGAGTACAAAGCGAGTATGTTACCTCGTCACAGCCACTTAAGGCTGATCGCACGCCTCGACGCAAACCTAAATAGGTACAGTCAAACAAAGAGATTGGTGTACGGGCAGCTAACTTGTAACTGCTTTTAAAAGTGTAGTAGTTGTGTTGTATAGTCAAAGCTTTATTTTAATTAAACCATTTACTTGTAAATTGTCAAGGATTTGGTCAGTTAGTCAGAAAGTTGATGCTGCCCGTTCCAAAACGTACATCTCTATGGAGAAGAGCGGGCAAAAAACTCGAACAATGTCCATGGTCTATCAAATATTTAATATAATTCTAAATGCGTCTTTACCGTAAAAAGCTATTACGCACACAGTAAATAAATTAAAAGGATACTAACAAAAGCTAAGCAGATGTGAATGGGAACGCCGGGAACGGACACCCTAGAAGGATATCTGCTTACCCCCATGGGAAAAAGCCGTAAATTTGTCTATATTATAGTTATTATTTTTTAAATCAGTGAAGAAACACGAATGTTTTACCCGTATACCAAATGTTTGTTCGACTGTACATTCACATGTTGCCGGTTTGTCCTCATTGCTTCAAAGGATATCGGTTTCCAAAGCACGGGAACTCGGTTCTTGACTAAGGTTCAATGGTATTGAACCACTGAACCTTAGTCTAGCTACCTATTGTCGGATACGTAATTGGCGTATTGAGAGGTGCATCTGTTATAAAGGACTTGTTCAAAGCTAGTTTCTTGAGAAAGTTATCTATGATATTATACATAATCCTTATGTCATGAAAACTTTCTCTTATTGAATCAAATTAAATAAAACTTTATTTCAGACTAAGGCCCACAATTTTGTTAGTATTTTGCTGTTAGTAACAATAGTGCTTAGGTAAATAGGTTAGTATTCTTAGTTTTCACAAATTAATTATTTATTCAGTCATATGACTGTCGCCACCCAGTGTCCCTGCAAGGGCAGTCCGCTCTGGCAGCGATCATTTTCAGAATGCTGTTGTCACTACCATGCAGGCGCTGTAGTAAGGCGGCTGCTTTCTTTCGAATGGTGGCATGGAAACCTTCTGTGTGAGCCTCCGCGAACATTCCCGAAGCGCTACAACGTCATGGCAGTCCCAACAGCATCCTAAAAGCATTATTAAATTGAACACGCAGACAACCGTTGTATCGCATTGTATTTCGCGCTAACCGTACCTATTCATCGTCTTCTTCTTTAGGGGTTTTGGTTTCCGCACTGAGTCCTTCATGTGGACTATTGTTCGTGGGCCAGGGCGGCCATCTGTGGTTATCCCAACCAGCCCACCTCCCTCCAGAAGTTCATTATGTCTCCTGGTCTGCTGAGTGCATTTGTGTAGGATCTTGGTGCCACGATGGTTTGTGTCCTAATTTGGGTGACACCTGTGCATTCAAAGTGCACAACTGTACCTATTATTTAAAACAATATTTTACTGATTCTACCAAGCGTTTTTTTGAGTTAGGAAAAATATCGATATCAAGTTTGGCCGATACTGTTTTGGATATCCAGGCCAAATAAAGGTTTATACGATTTTCATTTTGTAAGCTAGGTTATGTTTGAAAATTACCTAGTAATTACCTTGTTAAAATGTGGGTACACACGAGCTCTTTCACTACTGTCGAGGAATACTTGTGTGGCTGGTATTCAACAACAACAGTTCAGATGTATTGTTAGCAGCTGCGTGAATATTGCGGAAATGGGTGCAATACTTCCATTGTCAACATTAAATTCCCCTATATTTCCCAGCTATCGGCCACATAAAAGCTTAGGTATCTATATCACCGGCAGAAACTATCAGTGTTTCGACTGAAATCGACACACATAGCTTTGAGAGGTCAAATTCATTCATCACATCAACATAATTGGAGCACTGACGTCTGACATGGAGCTTCTATTCACTGGCGGGGAGATGAGATGCATAGGGAATTTATGAACTCACTGCCAAATAAACAACGTAATCCATCTCGACATGTCTGTGAGTGTGCAAGTGAAGAATTGTGCATTTTATGTTCACTTTAGTAATAATGCAATGATGATAATTAAAATCCTAATATATGACTTTGATTTCAATAAAAAAAATGTGCGACAAGCGCTTATAAATAGGGACCAGGAGCGGGTAATATAACTGGTTATCAGGTAGCTGTTTACTGTTGATAAATCATAAATTGTTAATTATAACCTACTTCTAGATACCCATTTGAAAACTAAAATTCCGATAATTTCCACGTTCAGACTATTAATTCAAAAAGGTCCAAAGGAAATTGCTTCGGTAAGTAAGGTGTCCCGGGCGAGATGAGGGAACGAGTCGATAAGACGCGAGATAGTCCAGATGTTGGAGTTAAACTTTGCCTACGAGCGCGCTACTTAACTCTCTATTTTCTAACCCCACAAGTTTGTAAGAAACGGTTCCGTATATAAATTTATAGCTTCAGAGGATTACGCTCACAAAATGGAAGTTCGAACTTCGTCGATGTCTCTGGAAAATGTTATGATACAATAAAGAACGTTGAAATATTTAAGAGACTATTTACTTCGCATTAACTTATTACGAGTGTCTATAGACACAAAGAATAAGAATGAGTCAATAATAAATTATCAAACAGGCACTTTTCATGAGGACGCAAACCGAGTAAGACGTTCAGAAACACCTTTTTGGGAACCCTCGTGGGAAATCTAACGCCGAGTGTCATTACATTACGAATAAAACAGCCTTTTATTTCCGTAACACGTTTCGTGGAATGAAATCGCCACTATGTAACAACTCCTCATCAGCTCCTCACGAAATAGCAGAAGAAAACTGTATCGAAAGTTATCAGAGCATCGGGTCAGGAAATATCGCAACATTGTTGGATAAATAAAGGCATATTGCTAGCAATGATGGGTCGCACACGGCTCGCTGCCTCTTGTATCACGTCCCTCGAGATGAAACGAATGAGCATTACCCTCGCCGACTGCGAAACATTCCCTATTCCACCACTGATATTGTAAGGAACCGCTGTTTTTTCAACCTTCACCGAATTTGAATGATTGCATACTAGACGCAAAGTTCATACCTTTTACACCAGTACCAAAGTTTCTTACTCATAAGCTTGTTAATAGCCTTATTGACACGGAAGTAAGTATACAGGTTGGCAGAAGTTATGTCCATTACCGTGTGGCAAGTAAATGGTGCTATATATCACGACGAAACGTAATTGCTTGCGATAACTAGTTTAAACGTGAAAAGACTACCTTTTGTAACAGATATAAATGGTACAAGTAGCACTTTGGAGTAGAATGTTAAGGCCATAATATCAACATTAAAACGAAGTAGCGGTGGCCGTATCTGCGTCGTAACTTTAATAGGGACACATTTTACGTCACATCCATCCTTATCTATGGACTAATATCAGGAAGATCGACGGGTAAAGTACTTGGAGAGTGATTATGCGCGGTTACTCGACGAGCATTTTCTAGCCTCCCCAAGACCATAACGATAAGAGGAAATTGTGATGTTAAGCAGCCAGGAACCGTTACGTTCCAAGTTCAAGATTCACTAGAAATAATAAAAAGGTACAGTGTAGCCGAGATAAATGTACGAATCAGAGGGCTATTAACATCGTTTTGCGGATGAGCGGCGACAGTAATTGCCATGTCGGCGTGCGGACACAAAATTTATGGCGCCCACTGCGGGTAATTGAGTCGACTCGCTAGTTACTGTGTGGCCTCCGCGACACCTGCCAAACACACTACACTCTTATGAGGAAAAAGCTTAATCATTACATGAAACAAAAGAACGCACTTCTGTGTTCTAAATTGCGTTTACCGTACGCCTTTTCATAAATCTTTTCTGCATGGAAAAGGAATTGAAAAACTACCTTACGGGCGGTATGCAATTAAGTTATTTAAATCTGTAGCTTAGATAAAACTCCCTAAACATTTGCAGCTGCTGTTTTGTGGAATGGTGGCTAAAATCATAATTATAACGCGTTTGTCTAAAGCAACTTAAACAGCTTAATGTCACCTTTGCTCCTTAACCGCATGTCCTATTATCCTGTATTACACGACAAAACACAGCTCCGCTCACTTATTAAATGATAAGGCAGAAAATAGGGTAAAATTATGGAAGGGAAGAGAAAATATGCGTTTAATATTTTAAATGATTAAAAAGGTGCACATTTACTTACACAAATTAATCCCTAGTGAGTAACCCCAAGGTTTAAAACTTCTAAATATAGGTAAGTAGATCCAGTTCTTTTGAAATACGAGACTATAGAAATTTACAGCTATTCTAGCAGAACTTGCGATTCTTTTACCAATTAAGTACAAATTGATATCGCCATAACTTTAGTAAGATTAATAATATTAATGGTTTATAAACTTTTTCTTTGTCGTGAGATGTGAGAATGAGTTCCATTTTTGTGCAAAATCCAAATGATCAAGGTCAGAGGAAATCCTTCAATAGATTTGATGAGCCAGTCCTCATTCAGTTACAAAAGTTGCAATTGTAAGGCATATATTTTTTTTCTTTCGGCTATCTTAGGAATTCCTTCTAAACCTTTTCAATTCATATTTTTTTTATATATATTTTTTTTCAAAATTAAGTTTTTTTTTAACACAATGTGGGTGGTTACTTCTTCGTTGAGCTCAGTAAGTTTATGATTATCTGAGGTTATTAGTTTATTGTAATTAATCCGCACATGCCGATCCTGTTTCTCAGTATTGATGGTTTACCTTGCATTTTCTGAGCAGACAGCCTCTATTCTAACCTAAGCTTTGGATTAAGGTGTCACATTAACTAAGGAACTAGAGAAGGATTTAATGACGATAAGGAGATAATACCTACCTATGAATAACGAGTTCGCAGAAACCGCACTTCTGAAGGAGGCGATGGGAGGTAAGTAGGTACAAAACCTCATAAACAAAGAGAACGACACAAGTAAATATGGAGGTATACTTTACAAAAGCTTAGAGAAACAAGAGGTAAGCAAGTAATTTGCAGGAGTTAAGGTTCTTCGGCAACAAATTCCAATAACAAGGTATTTTTAAATATTTTTAGACACTAGGTTCTAGTTTGAGTCTTGAAAATTCAAGAAAAAGCGTGAAGTAAATAAACGATTTATATTTAATTGGTAAAGCCGTATCACGTCGTCACGAGTAACTGTAAGCTCGAATTCTCAGTGCTCCCACGGAAATGTTTCCACTAAAGCACAATAACGTACTTGCGAGGAGCTGTAAGCGGATTATGAGAGGTTTCGAAGTAGGCTGCTTTGAAACTCGCAAGAAAAGCAATATCCATTATCTTGGCGGGGCTTTGTGTGTCGACCGCCGCGCATTGTTGGTCGCTTGCAGCGGCCGCGCCCGCACCGATATATTGTTTGACTTGAGAGGCATTGGACCCTGGCTTACCTCAAGGAAAAAATTAAAAATCATGTCGGGAAATTTTGGTTTTTGTATGATTATTTTCTTGTACTTACAATCTTTTTAAGAAATCCGTGAAATATTGAACTATGCTCCGTTCCAAAAGTATCAGATTAAAATATAAACAAATGGTTTAGAAAATGAACCTGTGGATGCCAATTTGTAGTGCTACTAACAAATTCAGTGGTTTGATTTCATTATTTGAATACTTCCCGAAATTCTATTTTTTTTTTTCATTTTACAGTTGCGGTTAATTTTATAACCTAAACTTTTGTCGATGTCGATAATGTTATTCAAACAATAATTGTTGCAAAACCTAAATACAGATGAATGTGCAGTACAAATCCCCGTTAGTGATTGACGTAAGAATTTAACCTGAATAGGGTTTGTTAATTTGTTTACACTTTCATCAAATACTTTTGGAATAGATAGTAGTAGGTACATTTAGATCGAAGGGAGTACCAAATCATGCTTACGTCAGATAACTACACATTTGCGAGTGTATTCTGCACAGACCAACCGGACCGCCAGATACCAAACATTTGTTCAGCACTTAACTGAGCATGGGGTAAGCACAAAGTACAAGTACAATGCGCACGATTTATTAAAGCTCAGAAGCAACGCTCTTAAACATAAACAACAAGAGTATTGCATAAAAATATGCATTTCTGCTTTATAAGTGATTGATAAAGGTGCAAGATGCAGGAGCATCAAAAGGTTATTTTCTTATTTATCACCGTATTCGTATACTGCACTTGTCATCTCATTAGAAACTGTATTAAATACATACATAAACTCACGCCTTCTTCCCATAGGGGTAGGCAAAAACTACAGAACGCCACCTGCTAAGATCCTTACTTACTACGGCGTGCTAGTATGACCAGCGGGGTAGTTGCGTAACACACTAACAGTATGGAACTACACTAACAGTATTGAATTACATGACATAACATATTATGATTTTTTGATGACATTTAGAGAGAAACCTGTCTGTGAATGTGAGTAGCATGCAGGCTAGATGAAATACATCATATTCATTTTAATATTGTGAATGTGAAGACTATGTGGGTCATTGTTGCTTCTTTTTTCCTTTCAGGTAGTTTTAATCTTAGTCTGGCAGTTTGAGTAATTTTTGTGGCCTACCCAAATGTCCTTTCTTTGGTATTGTTCGTTGAATCGTTGAGCTCCTTAAGTTCTGAGTTGAGCTGCACGATTACTGACAAATGCGTGCACTGACTGGACAGGTCCACTCAATCTGTGTGGTTTTTCCTCAAAAGACCATTTCAGACAAATCTACATGGTCTTCACATGATCTGACCAAGATTATGTCTGGACTTTAAAAGAGACTGTGACCTCTGAGTTTATTTCAGCCTTTCTTCTCAGAGTAGTCAGATAGGAAACGCCGACATCATCTAGTTTTAAAATATGATTGACGTGTAAAAGTGTTTGTACAAACCTATTTACAGAAATAAAATCATTTATCATTTATCAGTAGGAATGGGTTTCATTTTGACAGTTCAACAACATATATTGCGTTATTTACGTTGTTGAGCAGACAACTTTTTCGAACATATGAAGTAATGGATTAGCAATAGGCTTCAAAATGATTCAGATTGTGATAGATAGTGTGTTACGTAATTAGGGTGCTGATGTATGACTGTAAACGAAGCTGTATACATAATCAGCCTATAATTTCCCACTGCTGGGACACAGGCCTCCTCTTTTTGAGAGATAGTTACTCTTACAGTTAGTTTCTCTATCAGATTTTACTTTTTTTGTTTGATAACTTTACTAAGTATCTTCTTATAAATTAGTTTCACTTCCCAGAGCTAAGAAAGCTTCCGTTTGAAAAAGTTTCTATTATATTATTCACGAGTAAATAAGTATGTAAATGGGCGTGCAACAAACTTTCTTAACAGTTCTAAGTACCCTGATTTGCGAACTCGGGGCCAACACTTGATGCAAATATAGCTTCAAACTCGTCCCAGTAGTTTTATTGAAATATTTTGCATACAATAGTTATAACTTTGTGTAACTATAAAGCGCTTTGTTGTTTGAAATTAAATAACTCACCTGAAAATTTAACAACAACGACAATTTAATTAAAATTTAATATTTTTGTAATTATAATGACTAGGTATTTGAAAACCTGTAAGATTTGTACGCCTTCTATGGTATAGCATGTAGCACGTCCTTGTATTTAACACCATTGCATGCATCTATGTATTGTAATCTACTCATGTTAAACAAATAAATTGATCTTTATCTTTATCTTTAAAACAGAAATTCAAACGACAGGCGGTTACATGAATTTTAAACCATTAAAATACTACTACTACTTTTCTTGACTGAATTTTGTTTCGATTTTTTTGTATTTTATTGCATTATGTAGGTAGGCAACATTTTTTTTGTAAATTATGTTGTTAACCTACTCGTTATCAGTCTATTTTTAGGAGTTGACTGGTAGAAATCGTCACGTAAGGAAAAATTGTTATGCCCCATCCATGCGACTTTCTCTTTCTATACTATATACTAGCTGCGCCCCGCAGTCTCATCGGCATAAGTCCCGATCCCGTGAGAATATCGAGATAAAAAGTATCCTATGTCTTAACCCAGGTCATGGTCTACGTATGTGCCACATTTCATCCAAATCCGTTTAGCCGATTTAGCGTGAAAGCGTAGCATACAAACATACGTGAAATCAAATCTTTTTTCTATAAAATATTAAGTTTAGACGAAATAACCGCGTAAGGAACTTCGTTGTTGACGCCCGGCTTAGGCGTAGCTCTTCCTCGTGGCGGCGATCTCTTGTGTCCGGCCCTGATCCAGGCCATGGTACGTAGCGAGAGGGAATAGGAAGCCGTCACCTCCTTCTGCGAAGCAGTATTGCTCACGCCCCTAGTCACCGCAGGAGGAGACACCCTGGGCGTCGGGAGTCGATTGCCGACCCCCAGCCACCATAGGTGCGGGCTTGCAGATGGCGAGCAATGGGCAGCTCGCCATCCGGTAAGGACCAGGCCCGGGTCAACGGCGCGTTGTGTTCCACGCGCGCCTCAAAGAGCATCAGCATGATTGACGGGGTCCGATAGGGCCAATGGCTGCCGGGGTCGCGGATTGTTCGAAAGAGTTACCGTGGCCCTGGCGCACAGGCAACTGAAGGAACACGGGTGGGTTTTAGTCAGTTAGAATCTGACATGCCCTTCCGCTCCACCCTGAGCGGGAGAAGTCATTTGATGATTTACCACCCAAAAAGAAAAAAAACGACTTTCCCGACCGCATGCGTTTTTTCGTTTTTTTCTTCCCACCCCTTGTGGTTTATAAATCACTGGCAACGCTTTTGGCAAAAGTAGGTAGATCCACCACTTACAGCAGCCAACTATCACTTTCACTACTAGAATTTCAAGATCCGTAATGTTTTCAAATAATGAAAAAACTTAAACTGTTACATAAAGATAGAATAATATTATGGTTTATTGTACACCGTAATTGTAACAGACCTTATCTATAATATCGTTAATTTAAGGGTACAATGGTTGTCTCATCGTTGATAGCGATGTCTTCCAGACAACCTTCAAAGTCAAAGTCAATTTTTTTATTTCAAATAGGCACATAACAGGCACTTTTGAACGTCAAAATTTCCCAAAAAATAGAATTGATCCTAGTTGCCCTTTCCAAAAGGTAGTTTCGTATGGAGAAGAATGGGCAAGAAACACCACCGTTACTCTTTTAAAAATGTTTTACTATATTATGTATACATTAATTATTTAATTATACGTGAAGACGATGCACCTAGAATAAAATTACTATTCCACAATAGGTAAAAAGAATTAAATATAAAGCAATGACAGGTCAATTAATTATGTGATATTTGGTGCTCATGGTGCTTCGGATGGGTAGAACGATAGAAACTTTAATAGGGTACCGAAATAATGAGCCATATCAATAATATATTAGGTACCAAATGTGGTATGATTTACGCATGTATTAAACTAGTCTAAGGCCCGTATTACAGAACCTCACTTATGACTCAAGCATTACTTAAAACTAGTTTCAACCAATGAAATGGCTCTAAACCAGTTTTAAGTAATGATTGAGTCCTGAGTGAGGTACTGTTATACGGGCCTTAGAGCCCTTTTTAGGATTCCGTACCTAAAGGGTGCCAACGGGAACCTATTACTAAGAATCAGCTATCCGTCTGTCACAGGGCTGTATCTTTCAAACCGTAATAGCTAGACAATTTAAATTTTCAGAGAGTGTGTACTACTATGGCCGCTATAACAACAAAAATAAAGCTTAAAATTAAAGGCAAGGCACCACAAATTTAATAAATATGTAGTGTTAAATTAAATATTCTACGCTGGTACGGGACCCTTTGTGTGCGAGTCAAACTAGCATTTGGCCCCTTTTTTCTGATCTGTTTCCAGTCCCAAATTAATAACCCTTAGTAATAACAAAAGATAAATCAATCTTAATAAAAGCTATTCGACAGCTTACCAACTTACCAAAACTCTTTTACGACAAAATTGCGAGCTTTCATAATTGATCCCGATAGTGGAGAGAGCCACGTTTGTCGAGGCCCCATTTACAAATTATTGACAGCATTATATTTTATTGATCCCAGCTAAGTGGCTTTAACAGAGTGGCACTTAAATAAATTGACATAATTTTGTTAGTGTTTTACATCAAAGCTCTACTTTTACCCAAACTTTATTTGTGTTAAATGTTTCCATGTGCTTCAAATAATTAATTTAGAACGCATATTTATATTTGTTCATTAGGCATTAGGGTTCTTTTAGTGCTCAACAATGTACGTTGGTTGCATTATGTATATTCGTACGTTACTGAATGGTTAATGTATTACCGCCTCTGGACAGTTACTGCTATTGCACGCCCCTCCTCTGCTTGTTGCCTAAACATTTCACATCGATGGTCCCTATTAATAATGTCAGTTCTGCAAAAAGACTAGTTCAGTCGAGCAGTTCAAAGTTTGTTTTAGCGATTTAATAAAATATAAAAGACTGTGAATGTTCAAATTTTCACTGATTGTTTTATGTATTGTTTACTAAGTACTGACATAGACAAAATATAGAATTACTTGATGGTTTCGGAAATGAGGTACTACCGACATTTTAACATGGACTATTTCCAAGGTGAATTGTCGGTTGTGACACAAACGACAGTTTTGTTCGGATATTTAACAGTAATTTAAGTAGGTAGTGGTATATTCAACATTTTCAAATGGAGATTTAGAAATAAATATGTCGTATGTGTTTGGTTTGCTTGCGTAAATGATAAAATATTAAAACAAAAATAATAAATAATATTGCAATTTAGCCCGCGCGAGCGCTCCTCCCAGTTACAAAGTGCGTAGTGGTAGATCCGTGCGCACCCGCACTCCCTCCGCCCCGCGGATAGCGCCGGTTCCGTCACTAGCAACACTTTTGCGCGGACAAAGTTATAATAACCGACAATATTAACCAAGAAACTGACAAAATATCATGATTTTCAGTAAAATAAAATATTACGTACGATAGATCTTTTTATTGTGATTCTATTTATGTAAAATAGTGAATATTGGTAAAAATGTATAACTGACATTGTTAATAGGGACCATCGACATGTTTGTATAGAATTTTTTGTGGAAGGGCGTACAGGTTTAAATTAGACGATCTCTACAATATTTTGTAAACACATCATTTCAAATTTAATTAGTTACCTAAGTATAAAGTAGGGTAAACAGTCGTAAACCCAGATACAGCTGAGGGCAAAATTAGGTACCTTCACAAAAAAAAACATTTTTACTTACGGATTCTTATATTACCTTCACCGCGTTTTAAATGCGAGTAGAAAATTTGATTACATAAAATTAGGGCGCGTCTTAGAGGGTCTAATTCCAGTGTTGTCGCCCTTACAACAGTCTCGCAAAAATATCTAATATATTTCACGCCCCCAGGGAGAACAATACGGATAATGAAATATCAACAACGGTTCACTACATCTGCCACTTTTTATGATGGTAATCTGACCTCTTGAGGATGAAAATAATAAGGAATGAATATTGTATTACGAGGCTATCACTGAACCGTGTAGCGATACACGTGTTCTGGATAAACACACAAAATCCTGTATTATTCAATTAGATATAGACCAATCAACAGTCTGAATAAGCGAGAATATAATCATTAACAAAACATGGTTTGCGGGCAACTATTGTACCGTTGTCAGGACTAGTTTACAACAAAACACAGTTCGCAAGTTTCAACGTACGCGCACACCGCGTAGTTATTTTTCATGAACTTTATAAGCCGCTAATCCGTACATATCACGTTACTGAAGCACTGTTCCCATGTTTATTGTCAAACAGGATTAAAGGATAACGCACATTAGGCTTTTCTAGAACATTAACTCTACCGCCGCTGTAAATAAACGACACACGTTACTCTCTAATGTTTCATTGTCGTCGCCGCCATCCCTTTTTAAATAAATGTACCCGTATATTCTGACTCAATATATTTGTATACACGCTCTTATCAGATGTTGAGCTGTGTGCACTTCTGGTCACATGGTTTTAAGTAAAGGTGCTTGTGCTTATCCGTTGTAGCGGCATCTACAAACGCCACATGCGAGCTATACGCGTCATACTGACGTCACGCAAAGTCCTGCATCGCGCAAGCAGAGGTTACCGCACTACATTATATAGAGGTACAACGTCCCGACATCAATTGTCGGGCAGTTGCCCATCACCAGATACATCACCCGTCTGGTCGGAGGATCCTCCCTTTTCTATGGAGCTATGAGTAAACTTTTCACCCTGTTCCGCATACCTCTATACCGTTATGCTACGGTTTCCTAGAAGGGCGGTAGCCGGCACAGAGCGTCTGCAATTTAGGTGCCGTACGTGACGTCACAGAAACGTTATATAAGAAAGTAAGTTGGTGTATTTTCCTAGATAGAGCGTTTTTGATACCGTAAAGTCAAACACCGCTACCATCATTTTCACGACAGTCGTCACTGCGGCCGTTATGTGGCGGCCACTGCTGTCGTAGGAAACTGTAGCTTTACAGCATCTCCCGCTAAATGAAGTTATAAGCAACAAAGTTCAGTACCGTAGTTGCGATGGTTAACTAAATGAATAAAACTAACTTGAAATTAACCATTAGGGGGCTCTAGGAGTAGGTAATAAAATATACTTATATGTAATGTGCAAATGCAAATATAATGTGTGGCATTCATATACAACGTTTCCAGTGTTTGCGCGCTGTACCTACAAAATGCAAAAGGCGAATTTTGGCTTATATAAACACTTGGCACTTTGTTTACATTACATAATGGATTTAATTAAAACGGGATGTGTCTGCTCATTCTGGATTTTCGTAATTACAACGCAAAGTGAAGAAATATTATGATATAATATTCGTAAGCGTTATCGCCTCCACTGTGGAGTTTTATTAAAATCATAAATCCCGTGTCAAATGCACCCGTTCAGACCCAAGACTGAATAACAGATGTACTATTGTACTTTATGTAAATCAGTTTCATTTCAAAAACGTACCTAATGTAAATAAGGTTCCCAAATGTTGTAACCTTTTTAGTAGGGTTCAACATTTTTTCTGTTTAAAATTAACACTAAATTCTAACCCAACTGGAGTCCAGGGAATATAAAGTTGTTGAAATATGTATATTTTAAGTTACAATAACGGTGTCGTTGTAACTTACACCTAATTTACCCTTGACAACTACATTATGTATTTATACACGGTTTGTGACTTACTACAAAAGCGTGTCGTGATAGTAATTATAATCATTAAGTGCTTATGAAGATATCTTATTACTTTTACGACGTTCATATTTTAATTATGTTTAGTAACTTAGCTGCTTCAAACTCGGCTCCGAGTTAAGGTTTGTAAAAGTACATCAAAGTTAACTTATTAGAGAATAAGTTAATAAGGGAATAACTTTTTTGGTAACGACTGAGTTTCGTTGTTCTGTTAACTTAAGACTTCATTAAAAATTATCGAGGCGTGCTCAAAAATTTAAGTACAGGATGAAACGCGAGCTTAAGAAAGAAAGTAAGAAGTAGGTATTCTGACGGTAATGAACTTGGAGCCTTAAAAAATAAATAATGATACCTACCTACTTATCTACCTATATACATGTACCGTTCGTTATACTCCGAAAATCTCCTGAAACACGTGATCTAGGGGCGATAATGCCCTCAACACGCTTAGCAGCGAGTTTTAGTGATCACAGCAAAATGTTATCAGTGCACAGGTGAATAACGCTGTAAATCTACTGGAGAGATTATTATCTGTCATTAAAAACAATGCCCCTTCAGTGGCAACGAACACCCGAGGAACAAAATAAGTTATCATAAAATAAATGGTTTTAAGTAGCTACCCATTTGAATTTGAAGAAAATGCCACGTTTAAACAAAGGGTTATTTTTATAATTGGCCGAAAAAGTGTTTTTTTTTTTTTGGTTCTCATACTGAATATTTGTATTAATATAGGTACTTAGGGAAAGTTATTGCGTACCTTAGAGACTCAGATCAAATTAATTAGGATACGAACTCTTTTTTATTTTTCACAGCATCTTAGAAAGAAAAAAAAATCTAAGTGTAAGAAACCCTTTTCCTTCACTTACCAACATAAGTATAGCATAAGCATAGGTTGAATGGCCGAACGCGTTTCCGAAGAAACCCGGTGGGTTCCTGTGTAACGGATTATGACAGGATCCGTCCGAGGCCAGGGCCCGGAGCCCAAACCCGGCCCCAATTGTACACGCTTCAAGAAACTTGTGCGCACTTTAGTTAAACACCGCCTAACTCACATGTGATAAAAACCCACTTACTCATCAAAATGAACAGGTATTGTTTATTCATTTACGTACAAAACATTGAAAGCTATATAGATCATCTAGATTTATTTTCAACAACAATTGTCACAAATCCCTTTTCATATTTGTGTTATTGCGAGTTAGACATCCCATTTCACGAGTGTTAGGACTTATTTCAATTTTAAATTTGAAATATGTTTTGATTGTTCAATATTATTCACATAATTATCTGTCGTTATATTATTACATTTTAATTAAAATTAGTGTGATATAACAACAACACGAATTCGTAATGAAGCCTTTTCATGTTGGTGTAGGCTTTTTAACTAGCTTCACTATAATTATAATCATGAGCCCAAATTAAACTACATTTAACTCTATTATTAATATAAAGTTATGTTTGCAAGCACAAACATAGAACAACTGAATTCGGGGAAAAAGTTTTTTCGTATTTTATGGGTATAAAGTTGTAGTAAAATCTCTTTGACGGTACAGTTTGTATCTGGCTGGTTTTGATACCATTAAATAGATGATGACATTTAAAACAAGAAAAAAAAGAACTCCTATTTTCAATTGTTTTTATGACCGCCAAAATGAGTGAATCTAATCTAACGAATATCGATTTTTGAAGTTTTATTACAAAAAAGGGAAAAATGCGAAACAAGCCGCGAAAAAATATGACGTATCAGGACTTAACGCAGTATCAGTAAGAGTAGCACAAAGTTGGTTCAAGCGTTTTAAGTCCGGGATTTTTGATGTCAAAGACGCAGATCGCTCTTGTCGCTCTGTTACGGATAAAGTCGGTGCCATTTTTACGACATAGCTGAAAACTTTGGGGTTGACCACAAAACAGTTTTGATCCATTTTAAAAAGTCTGGGTATGCAATAAAGCTCGATATCTGGGTGCTACACGAGCTCTTAGTCTTCAATTCGTATATATAAAAAGCTTTTCTACAAAAAAAACAACCAACTTCCAAAAAAAAACACTACACAATGAAAAATTGCTTTAATTTCGGAAGTCGGTGTCTTTGGGTCTTTATTTTAGTTTTTTTGCCATTGGCTTCCGAAATTAAAGTTATTTTTGCATTTTGTAGTGTTTTTTTTTTTTGGAAGACGGTTTTTTTTTTTTTAATTATTTTTGCTTTTCACTTTTTAGTGGGTCAGTTATTAATTTGTCTAAGTTATAATAGTCTAATGTCAACTGCTCATCACCTTTTACTAAATATTGCTTTTTCCGATGCAGGGACGTTATTTGTTGAGGAGTTCTCCCGGTAAAAACTGGAAGATTTCACTATATGCATTGTGACGAGCATAAATTGCTTAGCAACCATATTTAGGTAATCGAATCGCAAACCGTGAATTGTTGAACTTGGTGAACGAAATCTCGTTATATTTGTCTATGATGAAATGTAAAGCTGATTAGATAGTTTTCTATCTTGTCTGTCGTTCTGTGCTGTCGTTGTAGGTATGTCAAAATGATGTGTACAAAACGTGTTCTTTAAAACTAATTATATTATTTAATCTTTTAACATCTATTAATTCCACACCCTTTTCCAAGTGACTTATGTGCTTATTACTGAGTAGTTCCGGTGGCCACCTCTGGTATTCATCATCAGTTCCACTTCACCGAATGGTGCATTACGAGAGCAAATGCGCGAGTTACTATAAAAAATACCCAAATCACTATAGGTGTGCCTATAAAATTTGAGGATTTCCCTCAATTTCCATGGAATCCCCTCATCAGATTCTGACTCAGTGACAATGGGACCACCGCGAGAGCATACTCTTTTAAACAAAAAAAGAATTTCAAAATCGGTCCACAATTGACGGAGAAATAGTGAACATACATAAAAAAAACATACATACAGCCGAACATATAACCTCCTCCTTTTTGGAAGTTGGTTAAACAGGTAACTGCTGTAAATCGTTGAGGAAGTCCCTCGACTGTCTATGGTCTCCACCATCAGACCCCTAACGACAGTCACAACCCATCTAGGTGTAAAGTTCTCATCAATGCAAAGTAATCAAGCCCAAACACAAGGTGACTGCTGTAAATCGTTGAGGAGCTCCCTTAACTGTCCTTCTTCTTCATCATCAGACCCCTAATGACAGTCACAACCCATCTAGGTGTAAAATTCTCATTCATACAAATTAATCAAGCCCAAACGCAACGTGACTGCTGTAAATCGTTGAGGACTTCCCTTAACTGTCCTGCGTCTTCAGTATCAGACCCCTAATGACAGTCACAACTCATCTAGGTGTAAAATTCTCATTAATACAAATTAATCAAGCCCAAACGCAACGTGACTGCTGTAAATCGTTGAGGAGTTCCCTTAACTGTCCTTCGTCTTCATCAACAGACCCCTAATGACAGTCACAACCCATCTAGGTGTGAAGTTCTCATTATTACAAAGTAATCAAGCCCAAACCCAACGTGACTGCTGTAAATCATTGAGGAGTTCCCTTAACTGTCCTTCGTCTTCAAACTCAAACTCAAACTCAAAGCATTTATTTCAAATAAACCAATTACAGGCACTTTTGAATTGTCAAAGGGTCAGTCAGTCAGAAAAATGAAGCTAGTTGCCCATTCCAAAGCGTAGTAGGTACCTATCATCACACCTCTAATGACAGTCACAACCCATCTAGGTGTAAAGTTCTCATCAATACAAATTAATCAAGCCCAAACACAAGGTGACTACTGTAAATCGTTGAGGAGTTCCCTCGACTGTCTTTCGGCTCCATCCTCAGATCGACTCCAGACCTTCATTGGATTGTAGTGCTATAAAATACTTATTAAAAAAATTAACAAACGCACTAGTCACCCCTACGACTTTCGAAGGTTCCCCTCAATTTCTCTGAGAAGCCACCATCAGATCCTGGTTTCCTTATCATGGGACCAACCTCGGGATTCTCTTTCCCAACAAAAAAAAAAATCATCAAAATCGGTTCATAAACGACGAAAATATCCGCGAACACATAAAAAAGAAATATATACGGTCAAATTGAGAAACCTCCTCTTTTTTTGAAGTCGTCTAAAAATACGAAAGAACTTTTTCTACGACCTATATATTATACAGTGGTCATTTATTAAACTATTAACAAAACTTGAATTAAAAATAAATATAACCCAGCTGAGTATTTCAAGAGTTACATAATTTTCTATACTTACATACTAGCTGTTGCCCGCGGATTCGCCCACGTGGATTTCGGAAAATATCCCACGGGAATGTACTACCGGGATTAATAGTACCGTTAGTTGTAGTAGTATTAATCCAAGTTATAAACTATCTGTGTGCCAAATTTCAGCTAAATCCGGTCAGCCGTTTTGCACCAATCCGGAACATACATCCAGAGACACGGACAAAAATTATAAGTTACTGTTTTAATGAATAAATAGATACCAAACAGCCTTCCGTTCTTTCATGTAATTCACCTAGCACGTCGCTGTCTTTGAAAGCTATCATACTCAATATGAAATACTTTCACGAAGAAGTTCCACATTCGATAATACAACATGAAATACATTACGATAGGATGTGAACTCTCACGTTTAGGCGTACGCGACTTCAATTTGCTTTATTTGCTAATTAGTAAAGTTTCCCCTTTGACGTAGGCGACGACGGTACGTTAGTACTCGTTCGCTACGTGCGCGAGTGTGGCACGAGCTTTTCATAATAATTATCATCGTTAGTGAACTATACGAGCCATCCTCGCCGAACCGAATACATCTCTATTACTGTGTAAAAAACTTATTAACGTTCGATTTGCAATCATTTTAAAATTAAAACCACTCAGCATCCGACAGGCAGATTGAGTTTCACGTTTATAATGACGTGGAGGTAATGAAGAACCAATTTATTGTACGATGAGAATAAACTTAACAATAACAGATTGAAATTAAAAGCCTGTTTCGTTTGTTTTCTTCATTTTTTTAAGTTCCTTTGTCCATTGTGCCAACAACGTTCTGTATCACTGATACAGTGAGTGATTGGTTTCCCGCTGAGTGGGCTGAGTACTGTTTGACCTTTACAATTCAAGGAAAACCATAAGAATTCTCCGTATAATATTTTCATCACATAGCGGATTGTAATGTCCACAAAATCAATATAATCCCTTGTTCGCCACTTACTCGTACTACACCCATGGGACATGGTAGCCTAATCTCAGCCGGGGACCACAAGCCAGCGAAAAGGTTCTATTATTATTTACTAACCAGACCATAAATAAATTCATACAGTGAATTTATTACCGTCACACGCTTTTTTCCTTATTTATAGGGAAAGTGGAAGTCAAAGCGGTTCGCTTTGAAGCCACGTCTACCATTAACATATTGGCCCATTACTTGGGTACTAGTCTAATGGAAGCGCGATTTCCTAACAGCACTCGTATGATTTATATAGAAAATTGGTCATGGTTCCTCACTACTTTTCAGTGTTCTAAAACCAATGAATATTAATTTGAGTACCTAACATCGCGATAAAAATCTGAAATAGAATAACTTTAAAGTCGTTTAGAACTTAATTTGAACTTCTCGGAAGACTGGAGACAGTTCTGAAGCTATCTGTGTAATAATTTCGTTGATTTCAATGTTTCGTTTGTTATAATATCTGTCGTTGACAAAGATAACGTCAAAGTTTAGCCGGATTATCCTGTCGGCCGTGGGTTCGGGCCCTCTTTTATGTCCTCAGTCCTCTCCGCCGGGCGCCGGGCGGGGAGGGCTCCGATAATTTCAATTATCGGCACTCATCGTAGGGATACGTAATTAGTGATTTATCCACGTGAATTTTAAACCTGACACGCATTTCGTTTCAACGAATTGCAAAGTGCGCGCCTTTGTTGTGACTTCCGCCATTTGGTTCCAATTAATTTCGAGAACTACGGTTGTTTTTATTAAAAGTCAGTAACAATGGTATTAACAAGCCTTTGCAATTAATTGCGATACAATTAAATATACTATCTGAGTACTTAGGTATGTTAAATCAACAATCATAAAAACTATAGAGTCGAATTCTGGTAAATAACAAGTAAATAACAGGTAAATAAGTAATAGATTTAGTTAGATTCAATCGTGTTGCAAAAGAAGAAACAACTAAACTAATATCAAACAAGTGTAAGTATTAAAATTTCCAGTTTTGGTGAATACCAAAGGTAGTTAATGTGTGTATTTGTGGAAAATTTACCTAATTAAATTGGTTTTAGTAGTTCTACGAAAATGAAAACATACTTTTAGTTTTATTACGTGGGTACATTGTATTCCTCCACCCGTAATGTACAGACAATATTCAAACGCAAATAAAATGTCTGACTTATTGTAGATAGTATAGTTGACCTCGTTATTACTTTATCACTTTAAGGAACAATTCCCAGTAAATTTAAATTTCACTTAAGTTGTAACTATCTAACTGTCACAAATACAAATATACCTAGACTTTTTATGACGTCAAAAAACGACAACGTATATTTGTTTATGTGACTGACATTCAACATTAGTGTGGTAAAGCAATTAAGAGGTCGACTTTACCGTACCCAGAATTGTTTAAACACTATACAGCGTGTATCAGAAATGTGTGGTCATATTTAAGGGTGTGATACAAACCATCAAACTGAAGAACTTTCTTCATGGCACCATCATCGTATTAGCAAAAAAAAGAAACAGCATTCTCATACAAAACTTCAATACCTACTCGGCCCAAATGTGTGGGCCGGTCCCATGGCGAAAGTTGTTCAGCTCGATGGTTTGTATCACACCCTTAAATATGACCACATATTTCTGATACACGCTGTATATGCAACCCCCATGTGTCGGTACCTAAATCTTATAAAACAAAGGGTCGTTCCTCTTGAGAAGGCAATTTAATCTCTGATCAAGGCAAATGTAATAAGTCCGTAAATATGGAGGAACAATAGATGGTAAATTCGTTTTTGGGAAACGAAATTCAATTGTCAAAAAGGATTGCTACGCTTCATCTGATGGACAAGTTATTTTCTTAGAACTTTCGATATCCGCTCGACTTGATATTGTAATAATTTTGCGTCGTTTTATTATTCACGACACGGTGGGAGCATCAAACAAATGGACTGGTCGAGAGTTTTCACATGCAAACGTGAATTTTTAACTCATAAAAGTGAAGTCTTATTTATGAGTCGTATGTTGTCATGACAACAGGTTTAAAATTAGCTTTTCTATTTATTCATTACCTATGTTGCTTAAAATCTCTCTCAGCCAGCAGAAGACTAGTATGGCCATGAATAAGGCCCTATAAGTAGTAACAGTAGTAGGTAGTAGATAGGCCTTATCACGATGGTCCACTGGCCGTTTTAATTGACTCCTACGCATAAACAGCTGACTTCTCTTAACCTTTTAAATCAGCCACGTTCTGAAAAATTAAAAATGTTTTTAATATTGTACAAGTTTTGTATTCTTTATAAAATTATTCTTTTGTAGTCTGAAAAGAATAATTTTAAAAAGTAACAGTAAAAAAACTAAAATGTTTTTCTGAATGTTTCTGAAGACCGGGGTCTAAATGGGAAAAAGCTTCATCATGGCACGGTATCGTTATTGTGGCCGGAAACGAGATCCTACGGTTATTCGGAATCTACGCTTTGTTCTCCGCTCGCACACAAAGCCTACATAGGCTGGTTCGCAGGATTTACCAATGTAACGGTTTATAAGGGTGTATCGCATGTAGCAAGGCGGAGACTGAAAACAGAATACTCAAATCAATTTTACATGAAATAAACTTCCTTTACAAAGCACCTATAACAAACCCACAATGTAAACAAACACATAACATGATCTCAATTCTCCACATATTTACTCGATTCCCTGAAATTCTTACTTCCTTCTAAATTGTTTAACAGAATTTACATTTTCAATAAGCAAGTTCCCTCCAATTAGTTAACAATGCTGTTCCGAAATATTTGTCGAGTAGCCAACGAGGCTGGATGGAGTTACGAGTAGAGTTTGCTTGCTGGCTCATATAATGTGGGATGTAAGATTATGACCCAACTAATTTCAAGTTTCTAAACTTAATTATCCGCGCCGATGGAGATCCAAGGTGATGACAAAATTATTATAAAGGCTTGCACGTAGTCTTGTGTTAAGTTTTGCGTTTAATATTCCCGCTAATTCCTTGGCTTCTACCATGTCTTCTTTTATGTCAAAACTTCTTAAAAGTACCTACGTACTTACGTGAGTGATAGCCCTGCTTATCTTTTCGTGTCACAATAAATCAACTGCTTTTATTTAATAAAATCACATTCTATTTTCATATCATTGCTGTTTCATTCATATTTTATGGATGTTGCGCGTTCTAGCCGAAAGCGATTTATCCCGCCGCTCTTGATTCAACATCGGTCACCTTCGACTCCCTTTATTGATTTAGCTCCGTTTTTCACGGCGACCTAGAAAAAAGATTGTAATATAGTCTCACAAACTTTCACGACCTTGCCAATACAATCTAGATCTAAAACAAGTTCGATTAAATTGGTTTAACTTGAGCAGTTTGAATGCTAAACTCGTTTCGAGTTGAATGTTGTTCAACGCTGAAGCTTTGTGTGTGTTTAGTTTAGAAGATCGTCCGGCGAAAGCGACGTACGTTAGTAATTAACCGTTGTAGTGTTCAATTAGAGAAGACCCATTTAGCTTACGTCAAGACTGTCTACGTATGTATGTATACTTATTTATACTACCCAGTGTAAACATCGCAACGGTTCTTTTATTTGCGTCCCAGGTGTTTTTGCATCCCTCAAACTGGGCGCATAGTTTACAAAAGCCTTTTGCATACAGTAATAATTAAAAATTAATAACCTAGACGAGAATTTAATTAACTTGTGCAAATATTTGAATCTAACAGTATAAAACTGCCAATCTTGCCGGCGAATTAGGACATTGTCCCCCAGGAACGTTTATTTTGGTGGTTAAGGGGAGGCTTATGTTCCACAGACGACATTAATGGGATTTTACCGCTTTAGTAAAATGAATTATTAATTCACGTCAATGGCAAGTTTCCGTACATTCTATGCACCGTACTCGACAACGCGGGCATCGATCGCCTAGCCGTAATAATGTATAGCCCGACATGTATTGCCACCGTAGTCTTATAATAGTGGCAATACGTAGCATAATAAATATAGGTACGTAGCTTTTATAGGGCGGTACGTTCCCAGTCGGCATCGTGTGTGCGATTTCATTTCGTTTTATTTGAACTGTTGTCCGCTAGACTGTAACGCAGCGGATTCAGCATTTCTGTTTTATAACGTTTTAAAAATTATCATTAGCGAAATGTTTCGTGTTCGCGAGTTTGGCCACTTGAGTTAAACTGGAATTAGAACAAGACGAGGGTGGCAGGCTGGCAGGTGATTTAAGTTGTCACAATAAAACCGACACTAATGGTAATTGTGTTGCGGAGTGATGTCGTTACAGCCGCAACACTTTGTTCAACTGTATCACTTAGACATATTTACGAGATGCTCGTAATTGGAAGTGGAATATACCTGCATTGAAATCTGCCGCCTTTTTAATTGCTTTGTTGAGTACTTAAATACCTACTATCAGGTTCATTTGTATACTAAGTACCTGGGCGTCTGAATAGCGCTCACCGTGATTATGTGCAAAGTGTCACCGGGGCTTTTTTTTCTTAGCGTGCCGATGGCAATCTTCAGCCCACAATTGGACTATGGATTGGATTTGACTAGGTGCTTAGCACCTTCAGCGTCCAGCAACTCCCGTAACGTGCAGACAACAGAGGGCCTAGACAAATGGCATTCGCTTCGGAGCGATTCTATTTCTAGAATCGCTATAGTTTTCGCTAATGTTTCCACCATACAAATCGGAAGATAATGCTTGTCAAAAAGTGGCTTGGCTACGCATCTCTATGGAAGTAACCGTTCGACGCTGTCGATTCGTTTCATAGAATCGAATGATGTTAACATTGTCTAGCTAATTTCTATGCGTTGATATTTCGATAGCTCATGTCAATCCCATACATTTTTTGGCTTTTCTACTAGCGTCTCCGCTAATCGAATTTTACTTTGTCTAGGCCCTCAGCAGGACATGCTGGACACTATATGAAGCCGATATTAAACCGCGGCTTTAATATCAGACGACATGCAAATAATAAAATGTCTTGTTTATTTTGTGCATGATTCGATCGTTACATAAAACGGTAAGCGAAAATGGTTTTTCCACCTGCGCAGTAGGAGTTACTCTTCTTTGTTTTGTAATAAAATGCGTCATCGCCCGGTACACTAACGAAACAAAGTGTCGACCTAACAAGAGTCATAACATAGAATAAAATAACAACCCGATATCGTGTGCTCGTTATCTCCGCGTTTGGTACCCCACACTACAACGCATCATCGTATGCCGCCCCACATACGATGTCAGGCTTGTTTACCTCTGATGGCGATACTTTACGACAGTAACAATGAAATATATCGCACGAATAACCCAACTTTATGATAGATGCCGTCAAACGCCTATTGTTTGACTACCGTGCCGCCAAACCGAATTATCAGATTAAATTTTTGGACTTTACGGGTGCGATTAATAAAATAAGTTCCTAATATAAACGAGAGTATCGATTGTTAGTTGGCTAAAAGTGTAAACATGTGGGTTGTTTACCTTCTGGAACTCCATATACATAAACAGGAGTATGTTTTTCAGTGAACAGGGCCTGTTTTATCCATAACAACATTCTGCGTCGTAATCCGGCCTCTTGTCTTTAGATTTTCCCTGATTGGATTTTGTTAACAGATAGATCGCCGTAATCTTTTTACGCTACTATTGTTACACGTGCCAAATTTATTATCGACTGTCTGTATAAAATAAATTGTTTGCTCCACGTTATACCGGATAAAAGTACTCAACGTGTGAATTACTCATATTCATGCGTATTCTGTAGGGTGAGTTGTTTTCAATTCTCATTTAATTACTGAGCACAAAGTTATCATCAAAATTTGCTTGTATACCTATGCTCCAAAACTGTTCAGACAACCACGGAGTATTTTGCGAAGAAAACTTTCTTGAGTGAATCATTTATGTTCTTAGCTAATGTACCGAATATACAGGGGAATAAAACAACATTCTCTCACGTTACGGATCATGCAAATTGTAATAATGTAGCTAATTTGATTACGTACTTTGTTTATATTTTCTTTAGAAGCAAAACTTTCATGAATTTAAAAGGATCAAATGAATAGTTCTATTAGTTTTTGTAAATATACAAACATAAACAGTTATTATGAGACTTTATTTTTTAATACTCAGAACAGAAGTTCAAAGTAGAATACTAATATAAATTCCAAGGAATATAATTTACAAAAATAATTAGATCGCCTAGAAATAACGCCAAGATGTGTGTAGACTTTTTAGAAAACAAAGTTAATTGAATAAATTATAAATAATTTACTTATAGCTCATTTGATTTGTCCCGTAATTTTTTATAATCTCCATATATTTTAAGTTGCCATTACAATTTATAAGCGATGTTTGAGTCGTTTCAATTTGATGCGTTCATTGTCCTTGGTGTAACTTCCCGAACTCAATGATTGTACTCATCAAAATGAAACAGCTTTTGTTTTACATCTTTTGAAATTATTCAACTTTTTTCTAACTTTTTATATTACCTTGTTCAGAAACAAGGATAAACTGTAGTTCCAAGAAAATTAAAAAGACATACCTAATTACTTAACCTAACTAAATGGAGTCCTTTTAAACTAACTGATAACGTTTCTTTTAACAAAGACATTCAACTTGTTGAGATTATAAAACTTCGCTATTATTTAAAGATGAAGCTGTAGTAGACATTTAAAAGGATGAAGCACTGAGTTTCTCGAAACAAATGTGAAATTAAATTCGAGAAAAAGCAGAAGAATCTTAGTTAAGAGCGGGAAGCTAATAAGGGAAAAAGAAAAAGTTGCAGATGAAGTTTTTCGTAGCTGAGGATATTTTCCTTATGAAAACATCGAGAGAGTTGGCTCAGATTGCGCTGGTTTATTTCACCCGTGACTACGGTAATGAATTTACTCTTTAGCCGCAGTAAATTATCCAGTTCATGCTACTTTCATGGCTTCAACACGAATAACATACAGTCGGTTATAACTTAAAAATGCTCATACTCTCTCCATTTTTTTATTAACCTTTTTTTTCAGCTTTGTACCCTCTCTATAGGTAATTCCACTGAAATCCAGATGGCTTAACAGAAGCTTTTAAATGTTTATTTAGCTGAGCACTAGCAACTGTATATGACGGAAAAGGTACATCTCTCTCGTTATTATCAGCCATATTTTAACTACTGTGGGCGTACTATGGGTAGTGTTGTTTATTGCGCAATAGTAAAACCGTTTGCAGTTCAAATCAAATTATAATTTATGATCAAATTAAACTAGCGAATCACACACTCTAGATACACGACACAACTACACGGAACGCGCGACAGTTTCTAAACGTGTTCACTGCTTACCCGCCAACAACAAACTCTGCTGTACTCTGGTGAAGCGTTAGCGTTATAGACTCTGTCTAGCGCCACCTGGTGGCACTGGCGTCCCGATTAGTCAAAGTCAAACGATTGATTCAACGTATTTCAGACATATTTTTTTTCCCCTAAAAAACTATAACAAAAAAAAATCGCGTTAAAAAAATCTAAAAAGGCCTGTTTCATCAGATCACACAAGCTAGTGAAACTGTTTTGGTATTTTTTACCGATTCTATATGTAAAAGGTATGTTAGGCTTGTACTGTAACGAAAAATGTTTGCACAAAAACATAAACACAAACAAAGTGGACTTCAAAGTACAAATAACAACACATTGTCACACTGTCTGTGTGCATAAACATTTCGTCATTACATTTTTCATTGTTCGTTAAACAGACACAAAGTAAAAATTTAGTGAAACATAGACAATCGAGATAATTATATCTTACTAGCTTTTGCGGAAAATATCCCACGGGAACGTAGGACGGCCGGGATTAAAAATGTGTTAATTCCGGTTATAAACTATCTGTGTGCCAAATTTCATACAAATCTGTTCAGCCCTTTTTGCGCCAATCCGGAACATACATCCAGATAAACAGACAAACGGACAAAAATTTTACGTTACTATTTTATTATATACGTATGTATACATAATATACATATAGATATATTTCCACAACCATAGTTTTGAATCCATGTAAAGTATTTAGAAGTATCCAATTCTCGTATGGTTCCAGGAAAGGCAAACGCATATACTTAGAGCCATCTAATATTCAAGACCTTAGAGTAGAATCCAAGGAACAGCGTTGTAACTACGTTTTTCCAAATGTGCAGGCGAGATTTGTTGGCGAAGACCTTACTTTACGAAGAAATTCCTTTTTCCTACATACATAATATGCAAAGAGGAAAAGATTCTTCGGAAACTGGGTAACGAAGATCAGAAGGTATTTTCTTTCTAAGTATTTTCATCTAAGCGTGCTGCATTACGCTGTTAGGAACCCTCGAATACTTTCTTATCCTTCCTTACTCTAGTTACCTATGAATTTTGTTATAATCTAGTTACCTATGAATTTTGTTATAATCTAGTTACCTATGAATTTTGTTATAATCTAGTTACCTATTGATTTTGTTATAATCTAGTTACCTATGAATTTTGTTATAATCTAGTTACCTATGAATTTTGTTATAATCTAGTTACCTATGAATTTTGTTATAATCTAGTTACCTATTGATTTTGTTATAATCTAGTTACCTATGAATTTTGTTATAATCTAGTTACCTATGAATTTTGTTACAAGTGTAGTGCTATAAGGAATATTCAGACACGTGTATTAGCAAAGTAGTTTGCCACGCGCCGAACCATAGGTACTTAGTTGTTCAAGTTCATAGCTACCTACAACTTATATTAAAGATGAAAATGTAAATAACGTTAAGTTATCCAATATCTACGTAGATGACGTCTCGAAATAAAAGAGGTAGAGATTCATTAAATCCTTAGCGACTTGCGGTAGAGTACATGACAGACATTATAAAAATGATTCCTGGAAATTATGCGTTGTCCAGTTTTCATAAATAAATACATCGTGCGAGCTCTATCGTTTTCAGTGCCTTTGTTATCGACTGCAGTTCGACCCCGATAGAAAACACAAACACACTTGAAATAAATTATGTTCTTCTGTAATTCATTAATTAATTTGTCCTTGTGTAATTTGCGTGAGCAACAATCAAACAACTATTTTAGTTTCCAGGTTTTTATTTGGGACTTTTGTATAAAGTCTAACTTTTAGTATAAACCACACACACACACCACATGAAAACGGTCAACATTTCACGATGTACAATTACTCACGTATGTTTTATGTCGTTGGGATTAATTGATTTTCACCGAAATAGAAGGAGCCACCAAAAAAACTAAAGCACAAACAGACCTGTAAATCCGACTGTAATCCTGTACACTGCATAGATGCGTATACTAAAAGCCCTCGACGTTCGAATGCGACTTGAATTTGATCAGATTTTTTACGAAAAAAGTCGCTTCAGTACTGTAGTGCCGATGCATTTAACGCTGTGATTTTTGTGTAGACATACAGAACATAGCAGATCTTTAATTTCTATAACAACAATTTTACTAATTACTTAAATTGTTTTAATAAATTTGGAAGACATGTTCCTTAGCGGATATAAGTACAAAGAAAATATTTAATGATATAATTCACCCTTCAGCAGGTCAAACGGAAGTATGAAGTTTGTACGCAAAAGAAAATCCAGGGCAACAGCTAATTTAACACAGCAAATATTTTATGAAAGTAGTTCTCGTTATTTTATTTCGCTCTAATTACGTTAACAAAGTTTTTAGAAGTAACAGATTGTTCGCGCGACTGTCCGTTTTGGTCATATTTTTCTGGTCCGTTGCTAGCAGATGTGGCTGACGAGTTCCTGAAAATATTATGTAGTAACGAGGAACAATTGTTGGCAGCTAGTCTTGGCTGGAATATCTAAGAAGTCCAAGTCACTGAAATTGATGCTTAGATAAGAAAATTTAAATGGGTACAGCCATATAGTTCATGAACAAAGGAGTATGTTGTAGGAAAGTTTGAACTAAATCTTTCTATATCTCGGGGCTACATCAATAAGGCCTCTAGGTGAACTGCAAATGAGCTGATTGTCTAAGACAGGGATGGCGAACTCCTTTACATCCACGTACCATTTTTCAAAATAAATACTTAATGTGGCCAGGACGTGCCAACAAACTATCTTAACTTAGTTACTACTGGAAAAATTATATTCGCAAACAGAAATAGACATTTACTACTATAGTATAGTCATATAACAATTACCGTTTTATATTTATTTAAATGAAAGAACAAATTAGTGCGCAACTTCTGCTGTAACAAACTAGACACCAAATAATTTATATCAGGTTCATATTTTTCCTTGCATTTACGCGGCAACGATAGCCAAAACTAAGCGCCTGCCGAAGCAGGGCGCACTCAGATTTCTATATGTTTTACTGTGACTTAGGTACCCAAGCTCCTCAATTGATGCCGTGCCCAAATTAATTTTTCACGTGCATTGGCACGCGTGCCATTGGTTTGCCATCCCTGTTCTAAAATGTGTCGATGCGTGCGACGGAGTATCGTGAGTGAAATTATTAAAGCAAGGAGCAAGGCATCAAGATCAAAATCTACTTAGACGGTATATAACACTTTCAGTATTCTATGTTAACCGATGAACGAAGATGAACGAATAAATAGAACTTGTCCACAGACACGGATCTTGATACATGAATTGGCCGTACTGAAACCAAGTTTATACTCAATAAAATAGGGAAACTATGTTTTGGAGATTGGATCCCCGCAGCTATATCATGTTCCTTTGCTTTTCCAACTGCGTCTGATGAGTCACCACCCATGTGATATCTGCCCACCAGTCGACCAAGAGCTCTAACGTCACCTCAACATTCATTTAATTCGAAGAAGTTTTTAAAGAAGGAGGGCTCCATTTAGATCGGTTTTATTTTGTAAGCTCCATAAATCAAGTGATGGGTGGACAGCTGCGATACTTATCGGCGAAAATAGTTGTAAAAGCACAGTACGCTTGTACGTACTTGCTTAGTTGGTGTTTTCAGTACGCTCACCGAACTCATTTATTCACACGTAAAACAAAATCAAAAGCTCTCACAACAACCAAAAGTAACAAACAAACTTTTAAGGAGGTATCCCGCTTCGGAAAACAATTGAAGGCATTAAGCGCAAAATGTTATATTATTGATTACTTCGCTTTCCCTTCGATCTAAGTTGGTGAATAGAATAATTTCTCGGTTCACGTTAAATTCGGAGGTAAGTTTAAAGATGAAGGGCGTCCAGCCGGGCCGCCCTCACCTGGGTTTCAATAATAACTTTTTATTGCCATGAAGACGGCACTCAAATTGCCGAAACTGGAAATGTAATGGGATTATCGCTGATCCGAAACGATGAAGGCCTCTCGTGTAGTACGTAATAAAATTTACGAAATGCGTCGGAAAAAACTCGGCGATCTTCAACTGTGAAATATTTTACGTCACTTTTATTTTTGTGATGTGTAATCTTAACTTTTATTCTTCACACAATGACCAATAATATCAGCCGCTCGCCAATAAACCTGACATATATTATACAACAAAAACATTTTCAAAGAATTTGTTTCTGAAATGTTTCATGTTTTTGCAATACATTCTTCGAAGGAGATACTTATTTATTGAACAAATATAAGAACAGAAAATGTATCTAAGAAAAAAAACATCTATTTGTGCTGAATAATGTATGAGTTTGATGTCTAAAACACAAAATCTAAGAAACTTTGAGATAGACAAGGAATATTAAATTTGCAAATTGCGTCAGAATATTCAATTTACTTTGGAGTTTTGAAGATCACTGGAAGATGTTTTTCTAACAAAATTCTTGAGTGACATATCCGCTTAATATATTCCGATTCCGACATACTAATATTGTGTACTAGCTTTTGTCATCGCAGAAACTATATATATGTACCCGGAAAAGTTATAATAATAATCCGTAATACCGTTCAATACACTTATTTCTCTTATTTGGAATGAAAGCAAATTACCTGCGATCAAATGTCGAACATTTATGATGAATAACATCATCCTAGATACTTTGAACTAGACCCCAAACAAAATAGAAATCTCCTCAAGTGAAAACCATTTTATGAGCAATTTAAACAGTGCTAACTTGTATTCTCTGTTTTAAATCACCCAAAAAAGAGAGTCTTAATATTAATGAGTTAATAATCGCTTTGTAAAAATATAATTTTTAAAGTTTGGGACGAGACGATTAAACTTCATCTATTAAATAATACTGCTACCAAAGTAATATTCAGTCGGAGAAAATGAGATGGAGTGTAAAGAAAGTGCGTAGGTAATAGCTATTCGCTTAGAAATAGCATGTTTAAGTCTAAGCTCATAGGAGATTATATTTTAATAAAAGTTCTTTTCTCACTAAAAGTAAATCAGTGTAGTCGTTTCGTGATAAAGAAATGTCAAATACTTGTAAGAACTTTTCAGATATATTAGGTACAGAAATAATTGAGTTCAAAATGTTCGTAAAACCTTCCACATATCAAACGTGTACGTGCGTACTTTGAGCTTATTCATCTGTTGTACGTAATATTTCTCCGCCTCTTCATATATCAAAGGATATGGCAACGAAATCCCTAACTTGTTATATTGAAGAGGCGCTTGATAGAGGGAATTTATCGCCTTCTTTATTGATTACTATTAGTTTCAGAGTATGCTGCATCCGGGGCGGCTTGTTAGTGTCCGATCTGTCGGAGTTCCCCTCGGTCTCTGATACACTCCCTTACATTAATTGGCACAAGTTTTCCGCGCGGCGGGCACTAAGTCTGCCTAATGCGAGACCGCGGCCAAGTTTCACTCGTTCCTCTCTAATTACTTGTATTGCCCACTTTCCCCATTTATTCATAAGATCGTTGTATTATCTCATTATAATTTTGCATTGATATTAAATATTATGCCGCTCGGTCCGCTCCACCGTTTCCGAAAACCTTCAAATTAATATAAAAAATTGGAGATGAACCTACTTAATTTTCGCTTTTCATATCGAATGTGAAAAGCCCAGATTTATTTGAGCGCATAAACGATTACTGCAGTGCACTCAGCGTTTTATCATCGAAAAACGGTTTTAAGGGCATTATTGAACGCAGAATGTATTTAGTGAAGAACAGCTTACTTCCCAGCATTAATAATGATATCAGCCGGTTGATATTAGGACACAAAGGTAGGGGCGGTTTGAATTATGCAAAACATGGTGACTACTTCATTCAGCTTCTATCCGCCATTTGTTGGAAGGTGACCCGGATAAAGGCGTCAAATTACCAACGTCAAATTCCAGTGTCACCTGAGCCGGGACGGCTGCTGGCGCCATTTTTATCCTATTCTGAGTTAATATTCCGTGGACGTCCGCTGGGAGCTGGCCATGTAACTGACACCCCTGAATCATGAAGCTACGAATTACTAAGTTTGTTCGCCCGACAAGATTTATTTCTTATTTGCTGGAATTATGTTTGAATTGCGTTTGTTATGAGCTTTTTCTCGGTTTAATATTACGAATGTCATTGTGGTTCCCTTATAAATGAGGGTGAATGTAGGAAACATACAAATACCTTTGTGTATTAAATGCTAATACATTGTGTTACACGTAGTCCTTTTTGTTAATTATATTTTATATGCCAGCTACTGGGTACTATTTGATATAAATGAATAAAATCATAGATCTAGAGGTCATTGTATCTATGTAATTTAATTGTTGGTCGTTGATTTGCTTTTAAATATTTGACCTCAATCAAGTAAGTACTTGGGTACTACATTTGCATTAACAAAACTTCTTTATTTGAATTGCCTTTATTAGATATCAAACACAAATATGCCTTAGTCCAATTTCTTACATCCTTGTAGATGGTAATTTTCTTTGTTACTTTCCGTATCAATTCAAATAAGATCACTGTAATTTCATTGCTTTCTAGCTCATTCAATTTTCATGAAATAGGCTAACAGGCTGTCGATCCTTGGAAATTTGTTTTTATCCATTCAAAATGTAAATAGACGTTAAAAATAAAAAATTATTTAACTAATAAATAAAATAAAGTCCTTCCACTTATATTTCTAAAATAGAGAAACCGAATTAATTATATTACCTAAATACTTTTGTCAGTTTAAGGAGACCACTTAATTTAAGAGCTAACAAAATCAACAGACTTATAATAGCTATAACCATAACAGATAGGTACCTCAGTATAATTTAATTAACAATATTAAACCTAGAAAGCTTCAACTTAATAACAGAAACTAATTTACAAACACAAAGAAAACCACTTACCCAAACCAAACAAAGTAGAAGCAAAGTGAATCATAAAATAATGTAAACGGAAGTTTATTCATAAAATTTATGTAAAAATGTCCAAGTTGGGGACAATCGAATAGTGATTCAATAGCGAATGAATTGAACGAAAAGCATTGTGCTTACCATGCACCAACTGCATTCAATGGGCACGCTGCACACTGTCCAATATAGTTCATTCAATGACGTGATTTACATTTATTGCCCGACGGGAAAAGACTCACTCAATTTAAAAGTCGTAGAGGTCTCCCATTTTAAAGCTAAAAAAATGTTAATCGAAAAGGGGATTCCATCACTCCCGTGGATATCGTAAAAGGTGACGTCGAGATGCTGGCTTTTAGCATCACTATTGATGGTCAAATTGAAATCTTTATTATGTTGTCACGCCATCATGCGCGTCTTTAGTATTAGGTACGTGTTTTTAGCCTTTACATAGGAATTAATACGTAGAACCAAAATATATATAAGTAAATACCAATGCCGTCTTCAATATTCTCTTAGAAAGCGATAACCAACTTGGTGAGAGAGCACTGAAGTCATTCCTAGAATATTACGTAGTAATAATTTAAGAGGAAGTCTTTGTATGTTTCCCCTCGTTGCAATCGATTGTATCATCTCCGTAATAAAATGGAAGCGAAATCTGCCTTCATCGAGACGTCGCCAGAAGAAAGCTGCGCGGAATGTGCTTGGAAAGCTAACAACCATCTATATTAGCTCTTTGATGGCTTTTCGATACGTTACGGTAGCTTACGAAAAGTTTGTTGTTCTTTTTTAGTCCATTTATTGGAGAGCTTCCATTTTTCATTTTTATTTGTGGTGGAAATGTTTTTTTTACTGATTCTTGTCTCAAAATAGCAGATAATACTTTTATTTATTCAAACCGTATGTCTTTTTTTGGGATAGTACGTAATATCTTTATTTGTATAGGGATATTATTTGACGGCAACAACAATAAAAATACTGTCAATTTTCTAATAATATTTATTACCTACTTTATTTCATATTAGTTATGTATTATATCTAAATTAATTGTGTAAATAAATCAAAAATGAATTCCCAGACCAAAATTCAACGAGTCAAAGCGAAACCACAACAAAAACCCGGCCAAAGTCCTCATTGGCCTAGAACCTTTAAACGAAATGGAATAAAATGTAAAAACGCGCCGCCCATAGTGAGCATCCACCTTCAGCAATTACCCAGACCATACACACAACATGCCTGGAAGATGCTTTTAGATCCCCGTTTTTTAATGGAATTGGATCGAAGACAGACATATATCAAAAATGATGGGTAAAGTGTGCACCCTTCATGGGAAACTCTATGACCTTCCTTCCAACACTGAAAGTAGAAGATTTATTCACAAATTAGCCAAAGAAATAGAACATCTTGTTAAATCAGACTATCCTTCTGAATGCCTTTTGATTTATATTGCTGTTTTGTTACAAAGAGAAAAGCAATCAAAGCAAGCCACTCTCTTACCTACATACAATAACAATAACTATATCACAAAAAAAAAAACAAGCATTTCATACAGAGAGGAAATACATCTCGCGAAGCCCTACATCGGTTTTTGACAACGGACACAAGAAAAATCCATGAAAAGCACAGCACCGCTGGATGGAATCTTAATTCAAGTCTATTTACACTACCTATACCTAACGGCCTCCCCGAATTGACTCCACTACTAGAAGTAGACAAAAGTACCATGTGGAATTAGTCGCGAGGAAATTACACGGTGGTTGAGGCCCAACAGGCACCACATCAGAAAATTTAAAGGATTACTTGTTAAGATTTGAAGAAGCAAGCCTGCATTCGAGGATTGCAGTAGCACAATTAACAATGCATTTAAATAAAAATAAAAAACACAGAAAGAAAGCCACAAAGAGAAAGACACTCACAATAACGAACTCTTCAGAAATCAAAAATAAGAAATAATTTATTTTGTAATGAATGTGGGTTCAAAATAAGGTGTAAACATTGTAAAAGCAGTTTCAACACACTCTACCTTACGGCATGCAAAAGTGAAAAAGATATTTATATCTACTCAATTAACCAAACTGCTATGAAGAGCTACTGCAGCGTTTCTAAATAAACTAAACAGCAAAAACAACAATCTTAATTCTATATTATACAAATGATTGATTAAATTGGTTATTTAACTTACATAATAAACAAGGTATATAATAAAATTTGAAACAAAAATAATATACTAATATAACATTATAAACTCTTGTCATTCAAAACATCTTGTATAGAAAAATAGGCTAACATCCTTACTAATAGACAAATGTTACAAATTTGTCTATTAGTAAGGATGTTAGCCTCTTTTTAAATGTACTAAATGATTCTTCTTTGTAGGCATGAGGTATTTTATTATAGATGACGGGCCCCATTGATAGTAAGCTTTTTCTTAATAATGCTGTTTTATGCCTACCTGTAAACATTAGATTTTTATATTGCGATCTAACAGATCTCGGACGCGTTCTAATATCGTCCATTAGGGTAAAAAGGTGTATGTTTGTTCTAACAAATATTGCAACTTCAAGTATATACAAAGACGGAATGGTAAGTAATTTTAGAGACTTGAACACAGGTTCACAACTGTCTGTATTTCCGACTAGTCATTGATCTTAAACAACGTTTTTGGGCTTTGAATATCCTCTCCCTCACAGTACAGTAGGCCTAGCCAAGTTACAAACGTTTCGTATCGAATCTCTTTCTACAATCGTTAACGGTTTGGCGTAAGCAATTTTAGAAAACGATAAGTTGGTAGCCAAGTTGACGCGACTGACTCGATCGCTCGTTCTACAATGTCAGTAGAAAAAACCTATACTTTAGTCTATGGTGAGCGTTCCTACAAACGTCAAACTAACCTTTGTTATTTAAAAGTCTATCGTACTCGGGACTTGAAAGTTTGAAACATAAACAATGACGTGATACGCGTCATGAACTAATATCGCCACTTACGAAACAAACAGAACAATTGTGTTTGACCCTTTACTTAATCAATATACTTTGTATTTTTTAACCTTTTTTTTTCATAAATATACTGAGAAGGCTCAGTCATTATATTAATGTCCTAAAATTTATCTCTAAGGTAGTGTCTGGGACTTAATTTATTAATTGTACGAATTGCCTGTTTTTGTAAAACAAGAATAATCTGAATATTTGGCGGCATTTCCCCTCAACACAATACCGTACGACAACATATTTAAAGTATGCATTTTAAATGCTAAATGGTAAATAAAGTCCAAAATAATGGTAAATAAACAAAACACTTCTCGGTTTCAACACAGCTGTATCATATAGACGCCATTTAATTATCGTTAACTCTTGGGTCTCGGCGATCGCTTAGCTATCGTTCAAAAACTTCGATATCGTTTCGTTAGCGCTTGTCAAAAATGTGACTTGGCTACCATATGTATGGGATGTAGCGATCAACGTTGTAGAAATGATCACATTTCATTCTAACATTTTGAGCGATCTGATAAGTTGTAAACTTGGCTACGAATTTTCTATTCGTTTGTACGTGACTTAACGTTGACATGATGTCATTCCTACACATTTGATTAGTTTTCTATTAGAGTTGTCGATTGTAGATTGTCAACTTGGCTAATACTGTCCCAGAATATACTTAACTCCGAATCTCAAAACTGACGCGACTAGACCATGATAAGCTTCCAGCACGGTGCGGATGCTTAATTTTTTTGCCAGGTTATAAAGTACGTAAGCTGACTTGCTTAACCTCTTACATACATCCTCTGAATGCGGTTTCCAGGTCAGTTTATTATTAATTATAATACCAAGGAATTTTGTAACATTTTTTGAGTCTACTTTTGGTCCATTAAATTCAACATTATAATTTTCAGCTCCTAGACGCTGATGAAAATGCATAACTTTGAATATCGTATTGTTCAAACTCTCCCCTATCAAGAGAAGAGCGATTGAATCATCGATTTTGACAAAAGTCCTCCAACTCCTCCAACTGCCTATCTTTTGTACCGACTGAGAAAGACCGTATCGACTTATTCCCATTAGAGTTCAGAGATGCATTATGTTACCACAGATTACCAGTCTCTATGTCAAAATCACATGATGGCTTTTTTTTTTTTTTGGGTGGGAAATCATCAAATGACCTCTCCCGCTCTGGGCGGAGCGGAAGGGCGTGTCTGACTCTTACTGACTAAAACCCACCCGTGTTCCTTCAGTTGCCTGTGCGCCAGGGCCACGGTAACTCTTTCGAACAATCCGCGACCCCGGCAGGCATCGGCCCTATCGGACCCCGTCAATTATGCTGGCAACTCTTTGAGGCGCGCGTGGAAAACAACGCGCCGTCGACCCGGGCCTGGTCCTTACCGGACGGCGAGCTATCATGTGATGGCTGTGGCTGCGATGAATTCAACGTTGATCATGCCCTATGTTGTAAAAAGAGTGGTCTAAGAACACGTCGTCATAATGTAATTAGAGATTTGTTCTGTAACTTATGTCAACATGCATGGGGAAATGTAGTCAAAGAACCGATCATCTCCGAATGAAACTGTGGACTACGTGGAGAGTGGAGGCCTTTCTTGTAGGGGCGTTTGGGATGCTCTGACGGAGGCGTTATTTGATATCCGTGTCGAAGACACTGACGCTCGTTCTTATATTTCACGCCCTGCTGCCTCTTTACTAAAATCCGCAGAAGAAGAAAGAATAAGAAAATATTCAAACGCTTGTGAAATGCGACATACGACATTCACCCCCCTTTTTGCATCCTTTGATGGAGTCTTCGCTCCAAATATGTCTACCTTCGTAAAACATCTTGGAGCTGCAATAACTGACCGCTGGAATAGGTACTTTAGCGTAGTAATAGATTGGCTAAGTTCAAGAATCATCATCTCAATAATCCGTGCCACTCATGTGCATTCACGGCACAAGACATAAATTTAAACCAATAGCCAAGTTATTCGGCTTCGTCGATGGAGCAGCCCTACCTTGATAAGGCTGATGTGGTTACTTCTGACGAACTGAGAAGACGTCGATTGCAAAAAATCACTATCGATAAAAAAGCCTATTTTATTTGTTAATTAATCAATGATTTGACTATTTTATTATATATTTGTAAATTGTAAATAAACTTAAATGTTGATATTTAAATAGCTACGAGTATAATAAAAGTATATAATATGAATAGGGATATTAACCTTACCTTCCAATAGCATTTTACGTACCTACTTTCTTTCATAAAAAAAATCGACAATGGTGCCGATTCTCTTGTCACAAAATTCTCTAAACTAGACTAAAATTTACAAAAATTTCGTTTATTCCCGTCAAACGACGATTTCTCATTCTGAAATAGACTAAAGTGACACAACTTAAGCATATTTTAGTTTGACAGCACTTAGATGGCACTGAGTTATTAGTTTAGTGAAAATGGCAATTTTGCTATTCTGTATTTGACATATTTCACCTAAAATTTTGGTTGTCTAACTAAATATGGCTATTTTTAATCGCTATTAAAAAGGACGAGGTGAAATAAAATTAGTTGTCATGAACTACAATTCACCACAACACCTCGACTTCAGGTGGAAAAGCAGTACTGTATCTTTTTAATTTTATTTGGCTTATATCTCGAAAACGGTATGTCCTATCGCAAAAATAATGAAAATTTCGACCCCGTTAATGAAATCCTTAAACCCCTAGAACTCTACATGTAGGTGATATTTTTTCATATTTTCCATACAAAAAGTGAAAAATGCCATATAAAACACGTCGAGGCCGACACCCATGCGCGCACCAACTTTAAAAAAAAATGACGGGGTAGGGCAAACAAGTACCACGTGGCGTCGCGATTGTCAAATTAAATTTTATAGTTGCGTCAAAATAATTTAAAAATTTAGAGATATTTTTTTGCAGAATAGCTTTAAGATTCTCTAGCATTCTCAAAATAAGAAATTTTAGTGATAGTTTAGTTCGGTGTACAAGAGAATCGGCACCCTTTTATCTCAATTCTCCTCCCCTATTGATGTTTTAGCTATTGTAAATGTTTCCGAGCATTTCGTCAATTATGAAATGCTATATACATTGACATATATCATAGGGAATACGCACAACTGGCGGCATCCCCGAACGTCAACCACATTTGCACGCGGTGCAGCCACCGCTGACCGACGAGCTCCCACGACCGACAGGCATTACCGTACGACCTGCCAGTTTACAACAACCTGAAGGGCCAATTCCCGGAATTAATAACGTTCAAAATCTATTCTCAATCTAATACACCACTATAAGAATATATTGGAGATCGAATGACGTTCACAAGGGGAGCGCTGTTGGTAAACATTTGTGCAATTGTTTTGTGAAATGTCAGTTAAAAGATATATAAAAAAACAAGATGGCGACTTTAGTTCCGATTTTAGTCACGCGTCAAAAGAACCTTGTAGCGTTGTAGTCGCAATATCATCACAGCAACAATGAATGTCAAAAAGGTCACATAATTTTCAGATTAAGACTTGATTTAGATTTCGAACATTCTTAAAAATACAGAAATTGGTGACGTAATCGCTTTGATTAACACTCAAATATCTAAACACGCGCTACTACCATTTAAATGTTCAATGTGGCAATAATGATTTCTTAATTTGGCCTTTATATAAACCTATATTGTGATTTGGAAGGTTATTTAAAGTTACTGGTTTGATTCAACTTTATCATCAAGTGAATAAATATATCAAAAAGTACCCATGTTATTAATAAGTCAGTGCTTGTTGGTCTGCGGTTTGCGTTATTCAATGAGTAATAAGGTTTTTATTTAAAAAATCGGTGTGAGTTGGTTTGGCACTCGCGAAAATTGATGTGTAAACATGTGAGCTCGCATCAGTTTGGTTCACGCGCTCACATAGACACGGGTCTTACGCTGACGTCATCTGACGCTCGAAGTCTTACGCTTACGCGTCTGACGCTCGAAGTCCCAGCTAGCCCCTACCGTAGACCGAGCGCTAAGATGTTTACACATCAAAAACATAAAACATACACGCGTGATTGAAACATGCCACTAATTAACGTAGTAGAAGTATTTCCGAAAATACTTCCTTTATATCCAGCCCTAACAGAATATCTCATTTCAATGGCTATATTGGGGCCAAAAAATTGAGGTGAGATTCCATGCTTACACAGAACGATCTTGCACGCACAATGCTTTATGTTAGCCACCCTTGCCACATTCACTGCACTGGGTGATTAAAATAAGGAGCTGAAAGCACAAAACAATCCCACAATTTTTAAATAATTAGTGAAGGAAACTAACTATTCATTTCATACAATAGAACGCACCTGTTATAAAAAAGATAATAGTTTTTGGTGAATAATGCATAGATTTAGCGAATAGTCCGTATCATATTCCTTCCATACAATATTGTCTGGCGCTATTTACTCGTAACACGGAATACAGATGGCGTGTCTCATTCAGAACGCAGATATATCAATCAACAAATACATACCGGTGTGCGCTAAAGGAGAGAGGGCATGAGATCCTAATCAGACGATTGTCAAGGCACGTGGGCGACGTGACATGTCCCCGGAGTCCATTGTGTTCTCAGCTCTAACTTAACCCTATGTGCGTCGGACGGCACGACTCGCACTCACAATATCGCCAGGAATTTTACCTCAATGCACCATAATAGAGGATTTATTCTATTTGGGTGTCAAACGAATTTAACTATTGTTGGGAATCACGGTTACTGGTGCCGGTAAATAACCTCTAAAAATTCAATAAGGATAAAATTGGACGAAAAACAAAATTATAAGCCCTTTCTTATCGTGGACGTTGAGGTTTTAATAAGGATTATAAACTACTCAACTGACTATGTTACCTTTTCAGAAAATGTTAACTTCATACCCAGTCACTTTGCGTAAAAATTGGCAATGACATCATATTTGTGTACCAAGATAATATTTTATTTCACGTCACATTGTAGTACATAACGTCGCTTTTAGTGCTTCACGTCATTCGGCATTAACGTCGAGACAGTCGTGTTCCGAATAATTTATTATTTTCATTGATTCTATAAATACAAGTATTTGGCCATTTTTATTTTGCGCTTATTGGGCTGGTGATGAAAACGTCCATTGAAGCTGAATTTATTTTGGCCTCCTTAAGCTTATTCACCTGTCTTTCTAAATCTGTATAACGGTTATATAATAAATAATATGTGTTTTTTGGAAATAATCGTTAGAAATGTCGCTTCATTTCAAGGTATTTTTATTTTAACCTAAGCTTAAACTTGACGAGCTTTTTAAAAGCTGATGTAGGAGCACTTTGTAGCTCAAACACGCGCCTGCATTTACTGTTAAAGTGGCCGCGCCGCCCTATCACGAGGGCTCTACAACGTGCAACGGTTGCTCGTGTGAAAAACCACTCGATGCACCCTGCGTACATTATGTAAGTATGTAGGTATTTACTTAATTTAGTATTCATATTTTAGCATGTGTCGCATCCCATCATATTTTGACAATTTTTTTTTTTTTTTTTAATACGCACGTGTGGGTTTGATTTAGGTAGTGACTGTATTTATTCACTTGTGTTTTTAAATCGTTGAGATTGCCATGTGATGATGTGAAGAACAGTTTTTGATAGTAATTTTGGAAAGCAGCGCTTCTTCGACTAGTAAACCTAATGAGTAAAAACGTTTGATAGTTTACTCTCAAAAAACATTCGCACACACCATTTGATAACAATGGAATTTACTTTATGCCCTAATATATATCAAATAAAGTAAGTGCTTCACAAGCACGTATTTGTAAACCTAAATTAAGCGAATAAATCGTATAAACCGAAGATGTACATAAATGTTGCTGATGTGTAAAATAAGGTAGGTATCCATTACATTAGTGAAAGTAAACTCAGCCATCTTTTCAGTCTCAAAGTAAAAGGCTGAGCGTGACACCAAGACGTGACTTACGTAAATTGTGTTGACTTTAGATATGAATCAAGTCTTCTGTTGAAAAAACTTTACTTCGGTGAAAAATCAAAGTTCTAAAGTAGCTTTAAGTGTTATCTAAAATTAGTTCAATAGTGTCTACGTTACACAAAAAATTACCAACAATATTTTGCTTATTTTTTATTTTATTAGGGACTTTAATAATCGCAAAGCGCATGACAGACCCATCATACCCTACATATACACTGCTACGGACTATACATATGTATTTTGAGCCCTGAACCTTAACAAACTCTTCGCATCATCAGCGTTTGGTTGAGACAGAATTTTATGGTATGTGCCTAAATCAAGTCTGTTAAACCTAAAGACCCCAAACAGATAATTTCTATTAAAAACCCATAAAAATATTATACCTAATACCTACCTATTATTACTAATTTTACCAGTGGACGTTTACGGTTTGCTCGTACATGCAACACACTTTTTATACAGCATGTACGTTAGGTGGTCCTTATTTTTTCACTTTTGTATTATCCCTGGGGCACTTTATCATTTCATTATATACATCTAAATAGGAAATAACTTTTTTTTCTTTTTTTTTTGTTATGATTTAGAGGTCGCTACCAGCTGTCAAAGTTTTTACAAAAAGCTTTGAAGGACAGCCTAAATGATGGTTTCACTAATGTTTCATTTCAGTGTTCATATCGAATTTTACGTGCAAGTGAAATCGCTCCTTATCCCCTCTTCCCGTCGACCCCTCTTCTGTACCGACGCGTCGAGATTAGCCCGCCCCGCACTTCAGTTCTAATAAGTCATTATCGAAGGCGCACGCGTTTTATTTGTAAAGTCATAGTAACGTGTTTCAACTTGCAATGGCGTCTACAAGTAGCGGGCTCAATAAACCTAAGAGTTTTGAGTTAAGTTAACATTTTTTATTTTTTTTTGAGTTTTTATTAAAAGTTCAAGCCTTGGTAGCAACCCCTAAATGACATTTTAAAACAACAAAAAAATACTGAAATAGTTTCTTCTTTCTTTTCTTTATTTCTTTCTTTTTTTATTAAATTACGTGGCGCCACGACAAACAAAAGAAGAAAAAAAACTTGGGTATAAGGACCACCCTAATGTAGCACAAATACTGTATTCTTTTTCTTCTTTGTATAACATTTATTTAATTTCCCTAGTAATTTTACCAGGTCAAACATGCAATTATAATGATAAAGTTTAGTTTGTTATACAGTAAACAAACACGTTTTATTTGCCTAATAAGTATTCACATAAAAAGGGGTTGTCTGATTGATATGACGACTTCAATAAGCAAGTAAGGAAAGCCAATTTCACCAAATATTTTGAGAAGGGTGAGCCTAATAAAATATAGACGTGAACGATTACTCGAAAGAAAATTATTAAACCGTTTTTAGCTTTCAAATTTCCAATCATTTCCTCTAAGCTGTCCGCACTTGAATTAAAGCAAATGACGAGGTTATTAAATCGGGAAAACGAAAAGTAGATCCGATTGTGCTATACCTACCTATGTACACAAATTCATGAGATAAGCTGATTAGCAAGTTAAAAGGATGCCCGCAAAAGCTGTGGAGAAGTTCACCGAATTAAAACAATCTCATTATCCACTCGATGTCAGCAAAAACCTTATTTTGACAAGCTAGGTTCTCACCTAGCTGGTCAAAATAAGGTTTTTGTTGTACAGTGTCTGTTTTACACCTTGTGCGTGATTAATTATACTGTTATACATAAACAATATTAGAAATTAGATTTCTGCTACGTGAAAGCGATGTCTAATGGGTCAGTTACACGTGATAAGTATCTCGCCTCGAACAGACGATTATTAAAAAGAGATAAACAGTTGACTCATGTAAACAGTAGGTACGTACGATTCCCGCTTGTCGAGAATCTCCTATCCTTTCGAAATTGACAGCGTCCGCGCCCATGTAAGCAAGAAAACTTATTTCGACATGTCACCTGCCAAGTCTCGTGCCTATGACGTAAATCGTATTCGATTTTTTGTTTGTCACTTGAGCGTAAACACCAGCAGGGCTAACATGACAAGCGCGTGAATGCACTTTTTGTCGATTTGCAGAAATGTGTCTACCATTCGGACGTTTAGGCTCGAGTAAACTCAAAAAGGCACTTTGACACTTCTTTAACTCGCGCCGAGAGCGTGATGTAGCAAGTTATTAAAAACAAATCATTTTTATCATAGCAATATCGGCGTGAGGCTCCGTTTCATTCGATCGATTTCACGCATAGTATTCATTTTACATCCACCTCTTTTAATTTATGTTTAGTTTTTTGTGTAACCGACTTTTTTGATTAAAATTAAATGTTTTTCTTTGGCATGCCGAAATTAAAATACAAAATGACGGAAATGAAAATTAGTGGCACATAATATACTCACTAGATAATCACCACAAATGACAAATGGGCCGACGATCACAATTTACATAGCGAAGGTTGATATTGTAACAAACACTACAATGATACTGCTAATTTTGTCAATCACCACACTTAACAAAAGTACTGGCGTTTAGATAAATATGCACCTGGAGTTATTTCGCTATTATAACCATAAAACACTAAACGTTATTAATCACGAATGATGTGATAAGGCAACGGTGCGGTTTAAAAGAAGATGTAGTGACAAAAATTGAAAAGAGTATGCTTAGATGGTTTGGTCATGTTGAGAGGATGAATGAAGGGCGACTAACAAAAGGTATTTACAAAGCAGATGTGAGTGGAAACGCCGGGACGGGACGTCCTAGGAAGACATATAGTTACTTATTGGTGAAGTTCTTCATAATGGTCAGGGGCGTAGTGCTCGCCACCGGCGTGCGTGTATGACCAGAGTTATGAACGTAAACGAGGCAAAAGGAGTATGTAAGGATCGTAGCAGGTGTCGTTCTGTAGTTTGTGCTTACCCCCATGGGAAAAAGGCGTGAGTTTATGTATGTATGTATGTTGTTAATCACCACCCTTGGGAACAGAACTGGCGATTTTAGTAATTATGTTGCGAAGGTTTGGTATTGCCATATAACCATAATTTCCTTGATTTCGTTAATCACCATAAATGGCGAAGTGACTGGTTATTACCGAAAGTGATGCTCATCTACGTAATAGTGCTCGTCTCCGCCACAGTGATTCTCGCGGCCGCCGCCGCCGAAAGGAACTTCATTCCAATATAAATAGTAGTTTAAAACTAAGTACTTTTATTATTAATGTATTGTCAAATAAAATTAAGACTAAAATAAGTACCTATACTTAATTATGAAACGGCCATGTTTTTTCTCTTCTCGTCGTTAAAATCGAGGACGACTAAATTAGAGAAAAATCGGTGATTATCTCATATTGATTTGTCAAAATTCGAGATAACTTAGATGCCACGTTAAGGTTTGTCGAGAAAACATCAAGTTTGACAGAACGAGTCGAGTATTTTGTATGGCAGCGCTGTCAGAAAACGAAAAAGTGACAGAAATAGACACGACGGACGACGAGACGACGCGAGAGTGAGTATTTGTCTCGCGTGTCATGTTAGCCCTGATGAGCGCTATAATCGCATGACGAGTCTCGACTACAAGTCTCATATTCTGACATTCTCGCCTCCCAATGATCGAGAAACTTTTCTCTCGTAAATGAACCTCAAATCTGTTCTAATATATCTTAAGACCTATGTTTAGGTCAATGTCGAACGGTTAGGTGAGTAAGGGCGGGTCGTACTAAAAGGTACGTAATGCCAAACGAACTTCGACCCGAGAAAGGTCTTACTTAAAAAAGGTTATACTAACAGTACGTCATTACTAAACAAGTGTAACGGACTGTATACACATAAACTGAAGACGATTTACTTAAAATCATTTTAAGCTAGACCGACTGCTGGGGTTCACTACGAGTGTCCGTAAGTTTGAGTTAATTCTTTTAAAATAAATTCATGTTAAAACTAACATTCATTTTGGTTAACGTTTTTTAATAATCAATGAACTAGTGATTTATTGATATAACGTTAAATCAATTTAAACTACAAATTGCGAGTTACTATTAATGGCTTATCATTGAATTTGCGTCATTTACTTAGTTGAAGTACAGTCATACGAAAACCTATTCTACATCTAAGCAACATATTCGTAAAATCGGTCTAGTTCAGAACAAACTGTTGCCTTCAACGTAAACCACCAGGAGACCCATCAGTTAAACGTTCATTACAAACGAGAAATTATTACTCCGAGCTAAGTACGCTGATAAAACATCAAACTACAAGTTATCCATGAAAATATTTGTATTTTATCTTCCACGCAAACTAAGTATCACAGAGTGGATATAAAGTAAACACTGCTATAAATTAAACATTTCATATTGCCAGCGGAGATACTTTAAGGCACCATATATTTTACCCTTTACCTCTCCTATATTACCGTTTTAACGGCTACATTTTTTCTTCACACTATTATTCGGAAAATTTGTTGCACACCCGCTTACCGCAAGCGGTAAGAACGTTAAAACCGTCCCGTTTGAAAATATGAGAACAGCTCGGGTTTAATGTAATGAAGATTTATTTTAACTATGTTATCTTTACGAGTAAATTGTTCCCTCGTAAAAGCAGATTCATATTTTTGCTGTCTTATTAGAAAACGTGCGAGTATGAACAATGCAAAAATAATTTTGCTTTTCTGTTAGGTATGCAAAATGAGCGCAAAATTATATACGTGCGCGCCGAAATTTCCAAATTTTTTGTTATAATTACCTACACGCAATTATCTGTTTTTATGCGAGTTGGTAGGTAGTCTGCCACTACCCCTACCCCCGTGGCTATTGTAAAACGCAACAAGGGTGTAATTTGGCAACGGGTTGCGATGCTATCGCCGCGTATTTCCCTACAGATATCGCGTTATTTAATACCGTTGTTTGGCTCGCATCTGTGACAAAGAACAGTCGATGTGAGTTTGTTTTTGTGTTAATTGAGTGGAACATAAGCCTATCTATTAACATGATACAGTCAAGTACCCACATTCAAAACAACAACAACAGTGATGCTTTACGAAAATAGCTATCTATGGCTGTAGATAAGCTTCATCTTCTATAAAACTGCTATTTAAACCTATCAAAACTTAAATACCTACTTTTATTCTCGTGTAAGTAATCAAAACTTCGGTTTCCATACCGCCATTTTCAAAATATGTTCTGAATATCTTGAAACTTTGCAACAAGAAATCTTAGCGAGTTATTTCTTAAATATTTTAGACTAAACTCGTTCACCTGGCGCTTGTTTAAAATTCTGAGGTGTCGTAGGGGCAGACAGGAGCAAACTTGCCAAAGTTGTTGGAGTTTGTCTGTCCTGGGAACAACAAGCCGACGTTTGACACCTCCAACGACTTTGGAACTGACAACGATCACCACAGAAACACTCTCACTTTCATTCCAAAGTTATCCTAAAGGCGTTCGTGTGCGTGAGTAGGTACAGTTTACGTAACAATAACGTTATTTTGATCAAACCATTTCAAAAGATCATCGGTACAAAAATAAGTAGGTAAGAACGTAATTTCCTCGGCCTCGTCCTGGGCTCGGGACAAAAACATAATTCAATGGACGAAAAGTCAATTTAGACAAAACGTCTGTAGCAGACACATGTTAAAGCAATATCGACCCAAATTATGTTCCTTCCTTTGATATACTGAAACATATTTTTATAGAATATTGCTTCGCGTATAGCTAAACAGTTTTGTTAGTGAATAATTTTCTTACTTTTAATTTGTATCTTTTGGGAGATTCCTGAACTGCTTGTATTTTATCCGTGCGATTACTAAGGTTCCGGGTCGGAATACTAAACGAAGCAAATAGTTTGTGTTCTCACAGTTGGTCGCAAGTGAGCATCTTGGCCAGCTATCGACCAGACCGGACTTATAACTTAGAAACCAAACTAATTAAATTAGCATAAGCGTATTGTAAATTCCTAGATTCATATCTCGGTTTTTTTTAGGGTTCCGTACGTCCTAATGAAAACGGAACCCTTATAGGATCACTAGCGTGTCGATCTGTCTGTCCGTCTGTCACAGACAATGTGCTCTGAATCTACTGGACTGATTAAGTTGTTTGGTACACATATGAATTTCTGTGACCCAAACACGAACGTGTAACGTAAACAAAATTAATTTTAAACATAGAGGTCTCTTTTGTGGGGCAAACTAGACAACTAATAATATAAGTTTTGTAAACTGTACCGCGTGACATATCAAATGAAAGGATTTGTTGTGAGGGTGATATATTTTAACTATAATTTTAAAATAATCAGTTTTGAAGTTATACGAAAATATATGAAAATTGGCCATTCCCCCACCCTTATCTCCGAAACTACTGAGCCTATTTTTTTTACAAAAATACAAAAAAATATGTTCTTTACTTACAGATTACAACCTATAAGAAGTCTATGGTCTTAAAGTAACATGGTAAATCTTTCAATATTGTGCCGACAACCTTACTTCTGCAGTTAGAATGTATGGGAGAACATGGTTTTCCACTACAATGCCAAGTCTGTTCTTGGGTACTTGTTCGCCAAGACGAGCCAAAAAAAAAACAGGCACTACATACCTTTTCTCAAAACGTTTCGTCATATTTTCATACCCTCATAGCTTCGGGACGGATAATGCTAAAGAGCTCAAATTCTCAGGATAAAATGTAGTTGCAGACTCATACAACACACTTAGTTTCATTTTCAGCTTTTATCCTTTTGAATTTATTAATACCTAAAAATACGTCGATTTCATCACTGACTGACTCACTCACTTACTCATTAAAACGTTTAGGTCACTTCCCGAAGTCCTAGACGGCTGAAATTTGGTATGCAGGCCAGGATTGGCACACAAACAACAAAACAAAAATAAGAAATTAGTAACTTTCACCCTCCAACTCCCTTAAAGGAAGGTGCAAGTCTGTATTTCTTACGGATAATAGCTATACCTACTTTCATTTTGAAGAGAAAACTACTATGCTAGAAGTAAGGGTTATGATTTTAACATATATTTGTACCAATCAGTACAATATCACCGCTAAAAGAAATAGAGCACCTTACAAAAAGAAATGGAATCCTACCAAAAACATTTTATGTAAAGTAGGTTGCCAAGAGGCCGTACATTTTGACCAAGATGTAAGGGTTGTAGAGTTAAAAGTACATTCGATCTGATAACTTTTTAACAGTGAAAGCGTTATGTAAGTCTGGGCAACCTACTCTATATGAAATGTTTTTGGTGGGTAACATATTCATCGTGTGGAACCCTCTCCACGCGAGTTCAACTCGCACTTGTCCGGTTTTATTGTAAATGGACTAACTTTGTGGGGCTTTTATTATTGTATTGTTCTGGAAGAGCATCGCATATATGGTTTTCAGACTTTATCGTTTTCTAATATTGCATAGTTTATGCACTATACGGGGTGGATTTTTGGGATGGGGCACCATAGGCAGCTACCTTAACCGTCTTTTTTTTAGCTGTCAGTTTATCGATGGTAAAACAGTAAGTTGTAGTCTCATACCCTACGAAATGTATGGGAAAAGTTTTTTGCGATTTCTGACTTTTCTAATACTCAAACCTCAAACGTCCAATAGAGGTTTTTGATCCTTTTATGAAACATGATCGATTGGCAAAAAAATAAGCTTTTGTGAAAATTTCCTTTTTTCCTGCTGACTATATTTTTTTTTCAAAATCTGTCAGTTAAATGTCTCAAAAAGGTTAAGGAAAGTCTCCTAAGACCGTTTTTCTGTAGCTACAACGATTAAGGTAGCTGCCCTTACTGCACCATCTCAAAAATTACCTGTATATATAGAGGCGTTTGCTCGGGATAAAGTTTTTAATTTAAGTTGTAACTCTCACTCAGATGTATCTGCGAATTGTATAACGTTTCTCAAAACAATATTAGGTATTTACCTCTATGTTGTTCATTTATTGCTCACATATGAATTTGGTAAAATGAAATAAGCCAACTGATACAAAACGTTCCCGTGTTCCGCAGGGAGTCGAGGGAACAAAGTGAGTGCACCAGACGTCTCCCGTTCACCCTCTAATTGGATTAGTTTGCAAAACTTTGTGCTGGATTCTTTCTCCATGAATTACGTCTAAATAGTTGTCGTTGTCTATTACAAGTTCCCTTTTGAAACGTTGTGCACTTACTAAACACAAACATCCATCTATTAAAACAACTCTAGGACCTACCTCTCCGGTGGAGTATGAGTTATAATAGCAATCAATTCATTTTATATAGTTACCAAGATTCTAGTGGCGCAACTTCAACTTGTAATATAAAGTAGACCAAGAGGTCGTGCACGAATAAAAAAACTCTATTTAACTTTGTTAAATATTGAATTTATTCCCACAAAATTCAGAATTCATAATAATATTCATAACTACTCGTACGTGTCGAACCGTGAATTTTTAACATCGAAAATGATTTAAACGAAACATTCAATAAAATGTAAATTGTCTACAATATTTACAAAAAAAAACTTTTGTAAGCCTATCCATAAATCGGTGTGAATGGCCCAATGAAATTACCGGGAGCTTATAATTTCGTCAAACTGTATTCAACCGCATTATCTGGCCAAAGTTAGAGAATGTGGACAAAGGTATCACAATCACAAAGTTGTAACGAATGAGATAACGACATGTAAAATTACGAGGACAGTTATGTCAGCAGTAAAGTTACAACTCCACAATAAACTAGTCGGTAACGAGATAGAAATAGATTCCGAGAGCGATACCACACATTTTAGGGCAATTTACGAACATAGACGCAAGGTTTTTGTGTAAATGTAAATCTTAGTTATCAACCTTGTTTTCCTTTGTCGTGTAGAATACTGATTTCTGTTACTTCGGCTTATATTGGAAGCTAGCCGAAGCAGTTTGGGATAAGAATAAGATGTTAATTAATTAATTTGTGGTTGTTCTTTTAGCTAAAACTACCGTTTTATGTTAAAATCCCGGTCCGACTTGTGTTGTGTTGTCAATTACCTACTGTGTTCCTCTCGCGTCATTAGTTAATTAAGAAGCTTATAAACAAACAATTTGAGCCTGAATTAATGAATAATAATTAGTGTTACGCTGAATGTTATAACATAAATAAATATTGTTTATAAATTAAATTATTTAATGTTTCAGAAGTGTTAGTTTCATTTTCATATATTTCTCTGGTTGAAACAGAATATTTAGTAATGCCAACAGTTGCGGTGGCGCCAGTCCACTCGGGTTCAGTATAATAGTAACATCCGTCACTTGTTTGTTTGCAACATGCCCAGTTAACTTTTGAAGCTTCAACACTATTCTGCTAGATAATAATCCAGCAGTTTCTGTTTAAATCTAGGTATAAAATATGATATGTGCGGTTTGCGGGATTATTTGACAATGATAGGTAGTGCTTACTTTGTATTCGGCAGTGGATTAATCTTATGTGTGATACGATTCTCATACAGAAAAGGAACGAGCATTCGTCACCACATTATTATCTTTTGTGCTACATAATACATTCGAGATCCCTTAAGTCCAATTTTCCTCACGATTTTTTCGGTTAAGGATTTTTTTTTGTATCAAATATACAGAAAGAAATTGAATAGGTGCGCCAAATTAAAATATATAATTCGGCGAATTATAAAGAAAATTTAGAGCATGTCATTCGGCTGATAGAAAGGAGAGGGATGTACATACGTGCGCGTAGGCAAGTGATTTGGCAACGTCTTGTCGTCACGCGCCTTTTTCGTAGGAGCGATGAAAATTAGGTAAATAACCGCTAGCTCAACGCGTTGCCAACTTCCTTCAGCACCATAATTGCGTAACGCACTATCAATCACAGTCTGAATCATTTTGAAGCCTATTGCTAATGTTCGGAATTGACCCGTTCACCTTGCGCGCGGTCTGCATGAGCAGGCGGCGTGATCAACGCGTCACCAGCAAGCTGAGGCGCGGCGCGGCTCCGACAAGGCTCGGCCCGACGACTACTCGCTTCAACGGACTCCACCGTGACGGACGATACTTACTCCTAACTTAATTTATTCATTGTTTGTCCGGGAAGTTATATATTTGTAAAGAACAGACGGCATTAAACCACACTGTACTGTATAAACAGTCCACTCTTTCATTGGTCGCCGCGCTAACAGCTAATCGATTGCTTCATATGTTCGAAAAAATTGTCTCCTTATCAACGTAAATAACGCAGTGAATGCTGTTGAAAACCATTCATACTGTTAGTGTGTTATGCAATTACCCCGCAGGTTGTGAACTCTACGATGAATGGATTGCTCTTTGGGCACGCGCTTAAATGTATACTTTATTTTCTTATTTATTTTGATAGATTATAATTATTATTATTTTAAAAATAAAAATAAATAATAGAAATAATAATAATGTCTAGTTGAAGGCAATAACTTAGTTTTCACTATCTAAGTAAATTAGGTACACGTTTTTTTTTCAAGATTTTATTTTTTGGAAATGACAATTTACAATGATAATGTAACAGTTACTGAACCTCCTATTTCGAGTTTGCACAAGTTTTAAATTTCATCCTGTATTAAATGAAAGTAAGTTAAAAACTAAAAAGAAGTTTATTAGCTCAGGTATTACAGTGTTCTAACAAAACCAGATTGAACAAAACAAATCAAATATTAACGCTTAAAGTATTTCAGTACGTTCGTTTATTTATGCCGTACGCCTGAATATTATTATTTTATTTCTGATGAAAAATCACATCAAAGTTATTGTATTACCACGACACGTTTGATAAATGTTTAATGCGATTGATGAAATTTAGAGCTCATAAAACTGATTTTATTTCAGTGTATGTGCCAATATATTAAATAAATATTAGGTACCGGATATTGCCGAGAAATTGATACAAATATAATGCGTTACCATATTTTTATTATTTTTTATTATGGTTAATTATATTTGTACCAATTTCAGTTGTTGACAATATCGCAAACATTCGGAAGATGACACATACACACATTCATCACGCCTGTATTCTCCGACGGTGTAGGTAGAGACGCGCATGGTTCACCCACATTTATTTTCAAGTCCCTGTTCCTACAACACGTAGTAAAAGTAAAGCTATATAATCCTTGTAAGTTTTTATATAGTCGAATAAATATGATAGTATGGAGTGTCTGCTCCGGCGACCTTCACGTCCAGAGCGACGTGCAGTAAAAACTACGAGATCGAGGTCGCCAGCTGAAATATCATCCTTAAGACCTCGTTCACGGCCTCGAGCGATGCGACTTGCTTCAAGTGACACGTGCGCGCGTCACCTGCGGGGTTTTTGCGTAACACACTTGACACACGTGACTTGCCCACTGCGTAACACACTAACAGTAGGAATGGCTTTCATTTTGACAGTTCAACAACATTCATTGCGTTATTTACTCTGTTGTGCAGGCAATTTTTTTGAACATATGAAGCAATGGATTAGCAATAGATTTCAAAATTATTCAGATTTTGATTGATGGCGTGTTACACTTTTAGGGTGCTGTTACCATCCGTCATTCCGCAAGTGGCGTCGCGATGACTCGTGGCATGCTCTGAACAACTTCTTTCATTATTTTCTCCGTAGTCGCTGTCGCAAGACGCGTGTCGCTTGTGCGATAGCTCGTGGCCACAGGTTTAATAGGCGAGGCCATCTAGCATTTGTCTTTAATTTCTACGGCGTAATTTCTAGTATTTTTTTCGGACAGGTAAGTTTATGTCAATAATTTTAGGAAAATAATCACGATCTACAGTCATCGGTGGCATTGAAACGTGTTGTTTAATAAACTCAATTCAAATGAACGAATCAATTTTGTGTATTGAATTCAAGCGCTATTTAGGACACGTGTTAACTTAAAACCACGTTTACACAGAATTGTAACGCATATTTATACACATTGTTTCAGGAATTCGGCGTATTGCAATGAATAATGCTGTATATGTGTGTAATACCTACTTATGTGTTGACCGCCTGTTAAAATGCTTTTTGAGAGGTACTCACAGGTTGTATTGGCATACAGCCTGTGAGTATCTCCCAAAAAGCATTTTTTTTTTGCGTGGTTTTGGCCACCACGCTTTCAACTAAGCATGACACATTCCCGAAACTAGTCTCGGGTTTCTGAAAGCCTATTCAACTTCAGCCATTGTCAAATCATACGTTAACTTAAACTATGGGTCATTGTGATTTTGGTCGAGAAATTACGAAATGTAACCTAATTTTTATGGCGACTCGATGAGGTTTTCAGAATTTAGCTAACATAAGGTCTAAAACGAGATTCCAACATCATCAGTCATTTAAAATCCGGACGTGAGGCATCATGAAAAATCATTAGATTTTACTTACACGTATACATAATTTTGTATCTTTTTTAGATAGTACTTACTTATTACCCCTTCGTAGTTATGCCACAGCAGCTACTATACAATTCTGCTGAACCGGACAGCCTCAAGGGAGAAGTCTCGCGATCCGTACAAAATACATAGATCATGAAGAAAACTGACCCGAAAAAGTATTATTTCTCTTTTGTTTTCGTGTTTTATTTTCTCCTGCCAGGTGGCAGGTGCCGTGTCAAACGTCTATCCGCTTGATAAGCATGAATATGTAAAATATCTCCATGTTTCGACTTATTCTTGTTTGCGACGTAAGTAAATAAACAAAGAGATAGCAGTAAATTGATATTTACTTTGTATATCTGAAAGGAAAATATTGTTCGATTTTATTGCTTAAGGTATAAAAACTTGTTAATACCTACATGAAATTCGCCGTAAAGTTTATCACGATATTAAAACAAGTAAAACTGACTTCTAAGGTTTGTCATTTACGAACGACGTAAAACCATTAGTAAGACATTGCAATGAATTACTAATGGTATTACGTCATTCAAAGATCGCGAATGCACTGCTATATACAACATTTTGATTTTAAATTTGGAACTGTCCTCGAGATGACACGTAGAACTTACGCAATATTAAATTCATAGTTATACACAGGCCTCCACAAACCCCAGGACCCTTCAGATAATCACAAGGAATTGTTCTTGTGAGCCTGCCAGTACCACCACACTTAGTGGCTGGATTTATGATACGTATAAGCCCTTAATCTGCTCTTATATCACCCATGGGAAGCGGCCTTGTCGATTTATATCTGACACCACACAGCTTATTAATAATTTTAGGTCTAGCCTAGATTTTATTAAACATAACGATAAGTGCAGATCAAAGACTCGACATAGGAACTTTGTTATGAAAATCTATGAAGTAAGGTTTTATCTACGACTGGGGTGGAAAATAGGTTACAAAATGTTATGAATATAGGCAAGGATTGCAATGGGCTCCTTTTTCGATGATGGATTTCTCGTACTCTCATTGGTTCACATGATTGAAGACATGAATTATTCCTTTGAAAAAATGTATTGCGTTAAAACTTTCAACGATTTCTTTTGCACAAACTGAGAATAAAAAAGAATAGTCCGTTTATAAAACGTATTCAGTGCTAAAAGTAGTTTTATTTTCTGGGTAGAAATCTTTTGTGCTATTTCAGGAAACATTCCAGTTCTACTCACTAATAATTTAGCACTTAAGCCTTAATTAAGTATCGAACGTCAAAACTTTGCAGTCTATAAATAAAGTGAGACAAGATTTTCTTTTAAATCGGTAGTTTTATAGTCCCCGAGCTGCAGTAAATTTAACTGTGTTGGCAACACTTTAGGCTTTGTTTAGCAGTAAGTTTATGTTTATCATGAGCCTCGGGATAAAAAACTAACTAACTAGTTTGGATAAGTAATATATTAAACAAAATCTTCTTGAAATATTTCAGGTTTTTTGGAAATGACTTCTTCGTATCTTTTAGAAATCCTAATCGTTTTAATCTTTTTTAAATTGAGCCTTACTTTGAGGTATTTTAAGAGTCACAGAAAGCCTATCGTACTTTCTAAACGTTTACAGAAAATATCTAAGCCGTAGTACTAAGAAAAATATATTGTGTAAGATTCTTTTCATAAATACAACTTGCTTCAAGAGAATCTGGATACAATAAATCATATCGTAAGGTTCTTACTGTTGAACACTCCTTTCTATTCTCAAAACACAACATTATAGATACAATGAAAAGGTTTATACAACCCTTCAGGAGCACAGACACAATTGCCCAAAAATCAGCGAAATTCCATTAAATACCAATATGGTAACAAAAGAAAATCTATCTGATTTATTAGTACAATTACGAGAGATAGGGGGACGGCTATAGCCTTTGTCTGATCAAAACACAATTCACCGAATCATAAATAACAGGAACAATAGTCAATAAAATTAGATAGCGATGGGTTCGGAATTGGCAGGGAGAATAAATAAGGTTTCACGGAGAGGATATGAGGTTCCACTTCATCGGCATAAGCTGATAATATTCACGTACTTATCAAAAATATGGCGTCGGGACATTCCCTGTGCCACGCGCCGATATGAGCCACGTTCGCTTCAGACGTATGTAATTTACATCGCATTTTGAATGACGTGTCATCATCAATCATTGTGTAAATTTTGGGAAAATAATATTGTTACTGAAGTTGGCTTTTTCAATGTATAAAAGTGAGTGTTTGACGAATATAAGACTTCGCCTCTTGATATCAGTCACAAAATAAAGCGAAAATGATGACTGCTGAATTTGTACTGTACTTCCAACTAATTTATCATCATCCCTTCATTTGTTTTTGTTTGATTTCCACATTTGCTCGTTCTTCGAATAACCAATCAGTTGAAAAATGGTAGTAAGCCGAAGTCTATTTTCGATTGAATAACAGCGTGCATATTTGGTCAAAAGTAACATAATTTATTTCGTAGAAACTGGTACGTAATAATTCAGTGAAGCATATTCTGCAAAATGCCACTACTTCTTATCAGCATACATTGTAGACTATCAAAGCAAATACGCGTAAATCCGTAAAATCAGCTACGGTTTCAGCGTAGCAAGTGCTACGCAGACGGCGTAGCGCATGCTATCATACAAAATTGTTTATTTACATTTTAGACAATTCTACCACTATAGGTACGTTTTTATAAAGCGTAAATACTGAAACCATTTTTTTTACTACCTGTCTGTCAATAAAATTACACAATTTTTCGCACAAGCCGTTTTTCGCAGAATGTGCTACGGTTGCTGCGTAACGTTTGCTACGTAGTCGGCGTAGCGGATGCTACACACTGGCTACAATTTTTTTTTTTACTTGTCTTACCATTACGCCTGTAATCCCCAAGGGTTAGGCAGAGGTGTACCTATAGTATACTCACCTTCCGCCCGTTATGTTTAAGTCCCATGTAATAAGGGATGAGCAGGGGGGGGGGGGGGCTGAGTTTTAAATCGCGTTTAAAATAACTTATTAAAGTACTGTATCACGATTCACGATACGATGTTGTATAACGCGTGATCGTGCATCAATCAGCTAGTAGCAGTTCTAGTACGTAATATTTGTAGAAGAGTCTTTACAAAATCACTGGAAATGAAATTATTTTAATTCTATCGTAAATTAATGGCCGGATAATATAAAATTAAAAGAGCAATGACATAAAGTAAAAGGGTTGTCCATGTTTGAACTCATTTCATCAGGACCATTGAGAGAGTGAGCAAATATTAACTCTTCAGCTATTCAGTTTATTTTATAAAAATGTGTCATCTCGAATTCTCGATTTTATCCGAGGTTAATTTCAGTAAAACTTTTATGTCAAATGTATTAAAAGACTTTAACCAATTTCGTTGAATCATTGAAAGGTTTTAATGAATTCCACTGAACACGTTGTCTGTCAATAGTAACTTATCCGTAAATCATATTGATAGTAACCACAATTATCTCATTGCAGCAGAGCATTACAGACAAATGATTACCGAGGTAAATTGGTAATTTTATTGTTTGGTTACTTATTATTTCGGGTATTTTATTTATTTGAAAAAATAACGAGTTACACATTACACCATTACACAAGAGCTACAGAGTGAGTAACATTTTCCACATATTATAAAAACAACTTTTATGTCATTACGTTCTGCAGCCTAATTGAGTAACACAATCACAAAGTTTCATTTTGACAATTCATTTAACAATATTCATTGGGTTATTTACGTTGTAGAGCAGACGATGTTTTTAAACATAAGAAGCAATGAATTGTGTTGCATTGTCAAAATAAATGTGATTGTGCTTATAAGTGGGTTACACATGTGGTGCTGGTTTCATCACATATTGCTACATACCAAGTTTTTAATCCGCAAGCATAAACACAGGGTGTAATGGATAGAAAGTTAAGGATGGCGGTTATAAAAAAACAAATCAACTGTTTCAAACAAAAGTGCAATACCTACACGGTCAAAATTTATGCAACAACTGTTTTTTTTTAGTTCTCTACGTCCTAATGAAAAAATGGAACCCTTAAAGGGTCACTCGTGTCTGTCTGTCCGTCTGTCTGTCACAGCAAATTTTCTCCGAATCTACTGGGCTGATTAAGTTGAAATTTTGTACACATATGTATTTCTATAACCCAGACACGGACGTTTAACGTATATAAATGAGTTTTGAATATGGGGTTCAGTTTTGGAGGCAAACTAGAAAATTCAAAACAAAAGGTTTGCAAAATCTGCCGTGTGATATGTCAAATGAAAGGGCTTGTTGTGAGAGTATTAAATATATTTTTTGTATAATTTTAAAATAAACAGTTTTGACGCTATTTACGGAAATATATGAAAATTGACAATTACCACTCCCATTATCTCCCTAAAATAAAAAACCTTAAATTTGGAAAAAAGAACAGAGAAATTAGTTCTTTACTTACAGATTACAGAAAAACCTATAAGAAGTTTATGGTCTTAAAATAATATGGTAAATCTGTCAATATTGTGCTTACAAACTTACAATTGCAGTTGGAATGTATGGGAGAAGATGTTTTTGAACTACAATGTCAAGTTTGTTCTTGGGATCTGGGGGCACGGTAGTACCCCCGCCAAGACGAGCCAAAAACAAAAAGCAAGGGAACTACCTACCTTTTCCGAAGCGTTTCGTCGTATTTTCATACCCTCATAGCTTCGGCCTGGATAATGCTAGAGAGTTCAAATTTTTGAGTAGTTACCAGACTTATAAAACACAAAATTTCATGTGTCTAGCTTTTATACTTTGAATTTTATTAATACCTAAAATACGTACATTTTGGTCGCTCACTGACTCACCCGCTCATCAAAACCTCTAGGGCACTTCCCGAAGTCCTAGAAAGCTGAAATTTGGTATGCAGGCTAGAATTTGCACACAAACAACAACAAAAAAAAGTAATGTGTTACTTTCACCCTCCAACCTCCTCAAAGGGAGGTGCAAGTCTGTATTTCTTACGGATAATCGGTATAACTACTTCCATTTGTTATGAAAGCTAGATTATCATGTACATAAACAACAAAGAAGAAACTCTTTTTCGTTGGCTATGACGAAAGTAACTGCTGGCGTGCAATAAATACCTTTTTACCCGACTATGTTAGAAGTAAGGGTAATGATTTTAATATGTCTGTGTAATATCAATACAATATCACCGCTAAAATAAAAAGAAATAAAGCACCCTACAATAAGAAATGAGATCCCACCAAAAACATTTTATTTCAATATTTAATTTCATTTTTATTTTAACATTTTGATTGTAAAGTAGTTTTCCAAGATTTACATTTAAACAGTTAAAAAGTTATCAGATCTAAAGTAGAGTCAAGCCCCTAACTTCAACACAAAACCAGCGTCAGGCTCTAGTTGTCTGGCGTTTATGCTGAACTGTGCCTATTTGGCGCAGCCACGAGGCACACAATCTCTTCGAAGTTTTTTTTTTTTTGTGTGCTGTGTGTTTTTTTGTGTGAATCTTGTGTGGCCTTAACCTAGGTCAAATAAATGTATTTTCTTTCTTTCACATTTCCGGCTTTTTTTTAAATTATCGACCTAAGATTTCAAAGCTGGTCGACCTATAAACATGTTGTGCTGAATTCATGATAGAGAAGCGTCTTTATCCTTCATACCATAACGATTCTTACTCATAACAATTCATCAAGGTCAAGTTCAAACCCACGACCTCTCCCTGGCCAGGCCGCATGTCGCCCAGATCATTGACGATATGAAATGACATTATGCGCAGGTTTGAAGCGTCAACCACGGTGCTTATAGGGTTACGGATTCCATTCCCGACTTGAGACAAGTATTTGGGCCCACAAATATTTGTCCAATGTGCGAAAATACTCATATCCCAAATAGCATGCACAAACCCATGCTATTTGGGATAAGAGTATTTTGCGTATTTAAGTAAATACTTAAATACACAAAATACTCATTATACCAAATACGTACCCATCATTAATAACATAGTAATACATTCAATTATCGTTATTCGGTATAGAATAATTGAATGTGTAGTTTCTACGGTCTCAATCAATAATAATATTTTGTTCTCTTAGATAGACTGGAACACTTAATAGAGACTGGTGTCTGTTGTAGGTAAAACCTGTATTACAGATCACCAGGCTTACCCTCCATCGGACAACACACTTATGACCTATGACTGTTTTAAATAACATACAGGTTGTATAAATTAATCAACCACAATTACAAATTAATAATAACAAAACTGAAACAAAATGGAATGGAAAATTAAAAACTAAAGTAAAACCATTCTGATGGCAAAAGTGGCTTAATATTGATTTGGGAGCAAGTATGTGTGGGTGTGTGTCGGTTAGAGTGAGAGTGTGTGTGTTAGGTGTGATGGGTATGTGTGTGATCATTTTATGTTAGTATACGTTACTTTAAGGGTTTTAATAAACGTTCTGTGGCATTGTAATCAATGCCTTGAAGCCACGAACAGACTTTATTCTTGGACTCTGGCCTAGAAGGAGGATAGATTAACAGCTACTTTTTCATATTATTATATAAATATGGACTCAGGAAACTGTAAAAATCATGTGCCAGACTGAATTTATATCTATTTGTCGTGCAGACATCGGTGGTTCTTCTCTTACCGGAGTTTGCTTTGGGGTCGTAAGAAAGTTCCAAATGCTTCTCAGAAGAATAAAGAGCTATCTTACGATCAGTACCTTACACCGCTGATGTAAATCAAACGTAGGGTATCGTATCGGAAGGAAAAACCTTACTTTTAATATGGCTCTTTGGGCTCTCTCCAGTTTCAGTTGGTAAGTTTTAGGGGCTCAATCCCAAGAAGTTATACAATAAGACAGTAAGGATTGGCACAATGCGAGATAAACAGTTTTAATTACGGAAGTCTCAGCAATATGACGAAGCGAATTAAATATGTCGTCGGAAATACGTTAAATCAATCGTTTGACTTCGACTAACCGGGACGCCAGCGCCACCAGGTGGCCCTCGACAGAGTCTATTACATAACGCTTGACCAGAGAAAAGCAGAGTTTGACGGGTAAGCAGTGAACACGTTTAGAAACTGTCGCGCTTACCGTAAAAAGTAAATGAACAATTTGAATGAATGTATCAATATCCTCAGCTTTTGTTTTGGAATTTGTATCAGGCATCCAACTTTCAGGAAGCTAGAAAAACGATTTTATTAGTTGTGTCGTGTACCTACAGTGTGTGATTCGTTAGTGTGATTAATTTGTTCGTAAATTATAATTTGATTTGAAATGCAAACGGTTTTTCTATTGCGCAATAACCAACACTACCCAAAGTACGCCCACAGTAGTTAAAATATGGCTGATAATAACGAGAGACACGTACCTTCTCCGTCAAACATATAAATAAGTTTCCGAATTCTAGGAACCAAAGCCTCAATGTGGTGTTGGGAATTTAGTCGGTTATCTAATACAATACCCAAATATTTTATGGTGTTAGTTTTTGACTCACGCGGGCAATTACATGAATTGTTAGATGGTAAGTTGCAATTGTGTGAGATAATGGGAAGGTTTGGTTGGTCTTGGTTCCTGAGTGTATAGGTCATGAACTTAGTTTTGTCTACATGCAAGGTGAGGATGTTCTCTTTAAGCCTCTTAGCCACTTGATTGAACCCATTTTGGGCATGTGTATAAACTTCTTCTCACGTGTCACCATAAGCGAATACATAAATGAATGTCACATTTTCCAAATTTTCTTTACTAAGAAGTGTCAAACGGTCTGAAGATCCCACAAAGGTTTCATTCCTTCAAATGATGATAAAGACTGAATAAATTAAACAAACTTTATATAAGATTAATTTGTTTTTGTTATCCCGGTGTTTTTATAAAACTTGACAAAATGTTTATAGAAATAAAAGTACAATAGACAACACTGTTTATAACAGACGACGTTAGACAGACCGAGACGCGTTTTATATTGAATGGAAGAGAAATTCTAAACAAGAATTGATGGACACGGGCTAAATTCTTCTTTCCTGAAAACCGATGGCAGGTTTTCTTTCCAAATATCCATTCCCAAGGCTAGTGAGAAGGTTTCGATTGCGATCTATAAAAGCAGACATAATCACAGCATAAATAGTTACCGGCGCGACAGAATGTCGTGCGGTCTACACCGCCCATGCCAATTTCACTCGATTCCTTGTGTTCTATGGGGTTTACTACTTTTCTTCTATTGTCTTCGTGTTCGAATTTATGTGCCAAATAGTCTTTACAAATGAGACTATGCTAATATTTGTGGTGTTTGCTGCTATGGGTTTTCTTATGGAGTTTATGTGGCTATTAAAATTGTACGGATTGTGTGGTAACAAGCAAAGTTAACCCACAGATTTTTCACAACATTTAAAAAGAGTATAAACCTTCATAAATTTATTTCTTTCGTATTAATTAAATAACGCAGTTAGTTAGTCATTTAATTTAGTACCTAGTGTAAATAGTTAGTTACCTATATAAATATTGACAAATGATTTTATTTCTGTAAGTAGGTTTGTTGTAACACTTTTACAAAACTAGATGAGGTTGTATTTTAATTTTTCAAACTAATAAATATCAACAGACTACTTGGTGTAGACATGTTTCATTCGCAACACAACCAATGCCTTTGAATACAATACAAAACGCTACCCAAATAAAGAACTCGAGTTAAAATATTTTCCAGACAGCCCAATAAATTCTTGGACACAAGTGCACTGGAGTCCATTAACTGTAAAGCAACACCTTCCACTCTGCAGCTTAAAATTGTGTCTGGTGATATTTCCAAGTAAGAAGCATTCGTAAGTGAAGTTATTTATATAGGTAAATAGTAGGGTAGTTAGAAGTAGACGTTATTCGAAGCAAAGTAAGGTCGTGACAGCAAAAGCCTCCATGAATTATTCAGGGTCGCTGAATGTACGCCGCAGCCGGCCGCGGTCGCAGCTGACCACACCTTCCTCATAAAGGCATTAAACTTTAACTATACTATTATTTCATTCATTACCTACTTGAATGAAAGGTTTTTAACAGCAGGTTTTTGTAATACTCGTATGTAATAGTTTGCAAACATGTGGTTTCGTTGTTTTTTTTTCTTCATTTTTATAGGTAACCTACTATTAATTCACAAGGTCCCTTATTAAATACAAAATGGTTATTGCTGGATTCCAATGTGAGGATCTATATATGATTTGATTATTAAAGGCCGGCGGCGCATGAGTCGTTGCCCGGAATGTAACCACTTTATAAATATTATGTTTATATAAACATTTAGAACTAAGTATAGTGTATATATTTTTTTTGTTTTTTTTTTTAATTTTCGTACTCTGCACTGGTTGACGTCATCACGTCAACGCCGACTGTCGCCGAAAACTAGCGCTGGGTCTCTGTCTCGCATAGGGTCGTAGCGTTATGCAGAGCGATTGCCGTTGTGCGTGGATGTGACGCATATTTTCCTCTAACTCGTTCTTTTTTGTATTTGTGCGTTTTATCTGCGTCATGTTTGCCGCAAATAAACGTATTTTCTTTCTTTCTTTTCTTTCGTTCTATGAACAAGAATTTAATTATTATGTCAATCAAAAGAGGTCCATCGAATGTTAACACGGTCCACTCAACAAATATTTTGCATTACCTATAAATGAGAAACAGATACAATATCAAACAACAACCATAAATCGTTGAAAAAATTTAGAATCGATATTTTATTTACAAACAATTTTGTTTGGTAAAACTAATTTAAACAGTTACGTAGTTTGTGTCTAAATAAGGAAGCAAATTCTGTTACACAAATAGTGTAAAAGTTATACGGTACTCACATAGTGAAAACAACAAAAGAATGAATCGCAACTACAGTTAGGAAGAGATGAATAATTCAGTGGCGCTCCGAAGCCGGCCGGACCTCGCACCGATATGCTGAGTCAGATTTATATCAAAGATTGACCCACCCAACTTTCATTGTACTGACTTTCAAGTGTACGAATTAACTTTGTATGGTGGGCAGAATAGATTGGTAATCAGTTTAGTACGTTAAAATCGTTGTAGTAGTACTAATTGGTGTAGTAGGGAGGTACTACCACTGAAGCAATACTTGCTATGAATACGTAAAAGGATAGTGTAATTGCAGGCATATGAGACATGTCAATTTTGTCTCTAGGGTAAATAACGCTCCTGCGATTCCTCGGTATCGCAAGTATGCTATACATAGGTGGCTGTGGACATGTACGGTCACCAAAAGTAATAAGTAACCAGGGTCATCGGATATAGTGGAAGTTTAGTGAGAAATCGATGGATATTTTCGAATAAAATGTAACTTAATTAAAAGAAAACAAACAGTTAATTTATCAAATTAAATTTCATTAGAAAACATCCATCGGTTTCATACTAAACTTCAACTATATTCGACGACTCTGGTTACTTATCTCTTTTGGTGACTGTACTATCAGCTGGACCCCCAAATTTTTTGCCAACGAATACCACAAAAATGCCTTTTAAAATAATGTACACAACATGATACACAAGTATCCTATTAATGTGAAAGTGAGTTTGTTTGTTACGCTTTCACGATAAAACGGCCGAACAGATTTGGATGAAATTTGGCACACAGATAGACCACAACCTGGGTAAGGACATAGGCTACTTTTCATCCTGGATCGCAAACGAAGTCGCGGGCAACAGCTAGTTAAATTATGGTGTACGTATTATAGAGTATTCTATTCTATTCTAGATCTGCATAAATGAACATTGTATTTTGCCATGTGTACCTAACGTATGTTCAAGCCCGATGGCAGCGCTAATGAATGGCAATAATTTCCTTAATGTAGTCACTTAACTTCAGACTCCGTATGAATAGAACAGTAAGCAGTAACAGAGCTTTATGCATTTATACTAAACCCACATGGGTTGGCACTTCACTATTTAAATTAGGATAGTTATTTCTCATAACATTCATAAATTCAGTTCACTGTTCGTTATGAGGAACGAAAATAGATTTTAAACGGAATAGTAGACTTCCTTCATTTAATTTAGGGACGTACAAAGTTATCCAACCTGCATTAAGTTTCTCCAAAATTTCACTTTGAGCCCCGTATTCAACAATCGGGTTTATCGGACTTACCGTTACAATCCTTAAGCTCTCGAAAATCAAATGAGGTAAACGGATAACATTTACTTGTGTGTGTACCTCACAACTACTAAATCGGGAAGGTCCGCACAGGTGATGTTCAGCCCAGCCCGATGGCCACGGTAACGAAGCCGAGGCTTGAAATATTAATGATACCTTCTAATATTAGATCAAGGAACAGTCTGCTTGTTTGAGCGAGATTTGCGTAAATTCACACAGAACCGGAACTAAGTGTTATTATACATATAGAGAATGAAGTATTTTGAGTTTGAGGCCATTCACGAAAAAAATTAACAGTATGGTAAATTAACATGCCATTCGTAAATAAAATTGGGAAATAAGATAGAGCACATAGCTATACATATAACCGCAGGAAGTAATTAGATAGGTACTGGCATAATCTGATAACTCGTCGCGAGCCATTTGAAGAATTAATAAAAGGGCCTCTCATTTCATTGAAACCCAATCGCTCGTTAGCGGTGTTTATTAAATTTTACCTAACAACACTGGTTTCTTAGTAGCGTTGCTGATGTATTTACTGCTACAATTTTAATTAAATGCTTTTATTGGAGCGCGGGATTAAAGGGGTTGGTAATTAAAGCCAACCAGAATAAACGACCTTTGTCTATTATAATTATGATTTATTAAGTCAGACCATGAAACCAGTGCGTTGTCTCAGGGCCTGTGACGTAATCATTAGGTACCTACAGACATAGCTTCATTGTGTCAGTTAGCTTCCTAATTATAATTAGTCAATAGATCCGTTGTGTTTAATTAATATTGTTAATATTGAATATGACACTTGTGTATGCTAATTATGTTAGTAATTCCTACAGATGTATCTAGATATTATTCTACAATAAGGGGAACGTTAAGATATAGTTTGAAAAGGCGTAAGTATACTATCCAAACTACATATATTTATGCATTAGTTTGACAGAACCTTAAACGAGTTTTGAAGTAGTTCGATAAAGTGTTTTCGAAGATCTATTCTTAGCAATTTAAAATTGAATTCTCCAAATTACCTAAGGGGTCCCCGGTTGGGGCGTCTCCATGGGCTTCAGATGAAGGGTGCTAGTCTCACGTAAAAGATTTAATTTACAAGTGCATTAATCAGAAACGACAAACAGCAGCTGTGTCACTGCAAATTAATTAAGTAGCGACATCTTTTTCTTCAATAAATAAGCTATTTTAATTACATTAATTAACTGAAATGTCATTCTATAAATAGCTAACGTTTATCACAAATAAAGACAGAAACATTGTAATGTAGAAACTCAAAAGACTCAATACTAACAAAAAGATAACCATTTATTAAACCAATTTACCTTTTGGTAAACTTGACGTAGGTAATTGCTAAGTTTAGGAGCCCAATTATACAATACAAACAGTAGTAGGCATGAATCATGGAATTAATAAAATTAAATAATTGAGTTGGAGTCTCGGAGTAGGGCTGGGACCAGGAACAGTGAGCTGACGAACTGAACCACCATATCAATATTTAAGCGGGACACAGACACCGGCGCCGCTCCAAGACTGTTTGTCTTGTGTACCACGACTCATAATAGCCGAAGGGCTGTTTACATTTCACTGTACAATCTGGAATAACCTTATTAACATTTCCGTGTTCGGCGTACTTCTGGAGCATTCACTTTACGCCTTCCTGTAATGTTGGCACTTAGCAAGGCAATACGCTGTAATGGATGGGGAAACAGCAGCGTACGAAATAGGAATGCAATAAAAAGGTTATCTTAATGCGAGCTACTACTGACGCGATCTCATTTGCACTTATTTGCTCATCAATTTGCTGAAAAAAGACATTCGTTGTTGTTTGTTTTGATTAAACAAGATTACTTTGCCAACTAATTTAATGACAAGACCCTTACTATATACAGGGTGGCAACCTAGGGACATCGATGCACAAACTGTAACCATGGATCCAGCACATCATTCTAGACCCCCTAGCGTAGAAAAATTTAATTGATTATCAAAAAAAAACTGCTGTTTCATAGAAATGAGCAATACCTACGCGGTCAAAATGTATGTTTTTTTTAGGGTTCCGTCTGTCTGTCCGTCCGTATTTCACAGCCACTTTTTTCCGAAACTATAAGAACTATATTGTTGAAACTTGGTAACTAGATGTATTCTGTGAACCACATTAAGATTTTCACACAAAAACAGGAAAAAACAATAAATTTTGGGGTTTCCCCATACTTAGAACTGAAACTCATTTTTTTTTATTTCATCAAACTCATTCGCGTGGGGTATCTATGGATAGGTCTTCAAAAATGATATTGAGGTTTGTAATATATCTTTTTTCTAAACTAAATAGTTTGCGCGAGAGACACTTCCAAAGTGGTAAAATGTGTGTCCCCCCCCCTGTAACTTCTAAAATAAGAGAATGATAAAACTAAAAAAAAAATATGATGTACATTACCATGTAAACTTCCACCGAAAATTGGTTTGAACGAGATCTAGTTAGTAGTTTTTTTTTAATACGTCATAAATCGTAAACCGCATATTATGTTACTTGCTGCTACGAAACCCTTCATGGGCGAGTCGAGAGAGCGAATAAAATATTCTACGCAGGAGATTCAGAATCACATACTGAATCCATAGTAACAGGTTCGTCTATGTCCATACCACCCTGTATATTGTGTAGAGTACATATACAATCCTTTTAAAAAAAATATAAGTACCTAAGTGTACAATTACATTATAAACAAATAACTAGTTCTAACTTTTCACCGCACACTTTATTACCTATGTTATCTTCCTCAGTCTTCCCAACAACTTTTAATTTACCAAGAATAACTCTCCTTACAGAAAAACAACTTAACGACAAAGATTTCCCTAATAGTTCTCCCGAGTAAATAAGTTAGTGTTACGTTACTCCGTGGACTACTTATCAGGGTAACATTAAATTAGCTAACAAAATTATTCTTCAGACGTAATGGGTATCGATAACTAAACACGATAAATAAAATAATATTATTCAATGATTTGTTTTTTTTTTGGGTCAACGACCACTGGTAGTTTTGTTACTTGAAGTTTGTGTTGAGAAAATCTGTTTTCTTTTGTTTTATCGTGTTTAGATATCCAAACCCATCACGTCTGTGAAGTGTACACAAAAAAAAAACAGATAGTTTAAACTGATATTTTGAATATACACCAGCTGCAATCGATGACACAAAAACACCATTTTTTGTTTTTTTTTTGTTTTATCATATTTAGATACCGTACCTATCACGTCTGCGAAGTCACGCTAGCTAATTTAATTTGACCCTGTATTATGTAACTACGCTGTGCCTTTGTGAGTACCATCTTTTCATTCAACTAAATTGCTTACTACACCCCTAATTATATCTGTCTACAGCACCTGCCATCAAAGTAATGACTTTGGCCATAATCAATATATATTTCTACAAAATGTTCGTCTTCATACTTAAGTAATATGATATTAAAAACATTAATCAAATGTAAAGGTTCATTTAGGTATAATAATAGCGAGTTTTAATTAAACTATTCCCTTAATGGTGTATCAATGAACACTCAAACTTATATTTAAATAGCTTGAAGTCCCAATCGAGTTGAATTGAAATAGTCCACTAGCTCAATATGGGCCAACTATATTGATCTGAACGGAAAGTGCTGACTCACCAGGATCAGTGAGTGGATTGCTCAAAGGTGTTTGTCAGTCGATTGAGTTTCCTAGACGTAATGAAATGGCTATCATCGAGTTCCTTGTCATAATCGTTATCTTATTTAGATCTCTCTTACATACCTAATGTTATGACTGGAGAATTATTAGTTACATTACCTACTTTTCAAATAGAAGAGAACATAGGTGTTTACCTGTCATTTAGGCAGTGTCTTGGAACCTACTCTATTTATAGCCGCAACCTCCAATTAACAAGGTACGTGTTACCTACTATTAATTTGATAATATACTCTACCTACGGCTGCTTTTTAATTAGTGTTAAGTTAAACATTTCTAACGTTTTTCATAAAAAAATAGTTACCTATTGAAATTAAACAGCGCTTTACTCTTTTATCAAATACAAACCGTTTGAACAATTTTAATCATTTTTCAATACAGAAGTGCCCAAAGGGGTTTTTATTAAGCCCTTAGGTAAATACGATTCTTGGAGCTTTTAATTATTTCTATTAAAGTAGGTCAAAATAAATGTACACTTTTAGACTAGACAATATAACAGATACCTACCTAATAATACGTAATAATTCAAATAAACTAAAATCGCAAAACCTATTCTGTTTTAACTTGCGAAATGTGGGTGTTCTATAGGTACAGCTCTGCCCAACCCTTCGGGGGAACAAGGCGTAACGTTATGACGTTACTCTGTTTATTTGACCTTTGATTTTCTGTAGACAGCTAATTGGTTAACTAACAATTGATTAAAACTTCTGTAAATTAATAACGGTATTGAAAGTTAACCACTGAAAGTTGACTTATTAGCAACTTTTACCACTTACCGCCAATGATTGAAAATTCATAAATAATTTTAATTTAATTAATATTAACTTATCATAATTACCATAAAACAGTTCCAGGCCGCGACCGTTGTAGACCACACTGTGCCAGACACAGTACGGACAATCGCACCCGTGAACTAGGAAAACCGTTCTTGTAGACCACACTCTGCCAGACACAGTACGGACAATCGCACCCGTGAACTAGGAAAACCGTTCTTGTAGACCACACTCTGCCAGACACAGTACGGACAATCGCACCCGTGAACTAGGAAAACCGTTCTTGTAGACCACACTCTGCCAGACACATTACGGACAATCGCACCCGTGAACTAGGAAAACCGTTCTTGTAGACCACACTCTGCCAGACACAGTACGGACAATCGCACCCGTGAACTAGGAAAACCGTTCTTGTAGACCACACTCCGCCAGACACAGTACGGACAATCGCACCCGTGAACTAGGAAAACCGTTCTTGTAGACCACACTCTGCCAGACACAGTACGGACAATCGCACCCGTGAACTAGGAAAACCGTTCTTGGCGCTATGACATAAAGCTGTCGTCAATGTACGTCGTCGTCGTGTATGTCGTTGTTGTTGCTACCGCGGACGTGCGGACATGGTTATAATTGTACGACTTCACCGGACTCAATGTATGTAAGAGTGGAGTGTGCAAATTGCGCACCGAACATTTAAGCAAGCATTGCGTACCTATAGGTACATGGTGGAAGGTTTAAGAAAGATCAGCTGGTCGCTATATTTTGTCCGCGTAGGTACTTACAACTCGCACATTTGTATGGAATAGCAGATTTTTTTATAACTGACGGAAAATTTCCACACTGGTTGGTCTTCAATCCTTTATTGAATCCATGGTTAAAGTTTGAAGATGCAATGCACAGTTGTATCTAATTCCAGTCTTTATCCATGTCTCATTAGACTATAATTAATCATTAACTCTCTTTATAATTATGGTGTTAAGTATATTTTCGCTTTTTACTTACTTCCCCGTGTCGACAGAAGATCCCACGCCCATTGAAGAAGACGATTATGTTTTCTTCTGGGATCAAAATGAACATAATTCAGATATCCTATTCATTAAATAGTAGCGTATTAAGTAAATATTAAGTTCAATTGATTCGATGTACCTACTATAAAACATTTACTGGATTCCCAGGTCTCGCATAAGTGTTGTTGAATTTTTCATCTGGAATTTCTCAGTAGCAGCCCGGAGTCCGTTTGTGCCTGGTTGATGGCAATAGGATGCCCCCCTTTTACATACGAGTTAAACATAACTGGCGAAATGTGGGTGCACCTCTGCCTAACCATTCGGGGAATATAGGCGTGATGTTATGTTAAAACGAAAAAAAACACACAAAACATTAAACAAAATCTATCTATCACTGACAAAATGCTTGCACTGACTGTATACACAGGTCCAAGACACTAATCTACATGCTCCTCACATGATCTGACCAAGATTATGTTTGGACTTTAAAATAAACTTTGACCCCTGAGTTTGTTTCGCCATTTCTTCTCAGGGGCAGTCGACTCCATCTAGCTTATTTTTTTGATATTTTTATTCCGATATCGTATTTACAGAAAAATCAATTTCATATCATATTGGTAGGGGCCCAGAGGGTCTTTGAGCAAGCATATGCAGGGCGAAAAGTTAATAGCTGAGTAGGTGCGCCATGATGAGAGAACACCGAAAATATATTTGAAAAGTTTCAGATAGAAGCCCCCGTGGTCAGGAATCCACTTTCAAATTTCGAAAATGGACCAAAAATAAAGTGATCATCAGAGCCGTTGATTTTGGTACGATCGTGTGCGGCCTAACCAATAATCTGATGAAGAAATTGTGGGCTTTCCCTAAATCTGACGAAACGGCGAAGACGACTGAAATTTTGAAATAATCAACTTTGTATAAGGTGTGCTCCGACGATAATTTTGCTACTTAACTTTTAATCGTTACTTCTAAGTGATTGATATTTCAAAACTTCTGAATGTAGACAAATCTACTCAAAAGGGTCAGCTTCAAATTCAAATAGCAATCAAAGCTACTTGGTTCGTTGATTTAGAGATAAATACAAAATTATAACCACTTTTGGGTACCTTTGTGAATCAATGAAATTTCGTCGTATTTTCCAAAAGGATCAATCCGTTAGATATTTATATATTCACTATCAGAACATGTAACACTAATGCACAGAACAAATTTTATTTCCCCTCAATATCCTTTTAAAAATTGTCCAAATCTGAGTTTTCAAACTCGTCAGATTTAAGGAAAGTCCAAAATTTTTTCATCTGAGTCATAATGGGTTAGGCCGCACACAATCATAACAAAATGAACGGCTCTGAAGATCACTTTATTTTTGGTTCATTTTCGAAATTTGAAAGTGTATTCCTGACCACGGGGCTCCTATCTGAAACTTTTCCAATATTTTTTCGGTGTTCTCGCATCATGCCGCACCTACTCAGCTATTAACTTTTTGCTCTGCATATGCTTGCTCAAAAACGCTGAGCTTACCATATCCTTTCACATCTAGCTAATTACTAAGTTAATGTAGTCACAAGTTATATTCTGCTACCCACTCACCAAATAAGGTACCTACCTATATCCTAGACGAAGGTACCTACTTATTTACAGAAATGTCAAATGCACACAATCCGTGGCTTGATATTTAGGTACATAAATTAATGAGGCCATATTATTTGATAATATCCCTCTCTGCCCCACAGGCAAATATGCGCCGCACAAAGCAGCTCTTTATTTCCTCTGTCAATACAAATATTGAATAAAATATTTTGTGTTATATAAACACAACCTATTTATAAAACACCCCTAAGGTTAAACTTACCTCATCGATATTATATGTTTGTATTATAAATAGTTTGATAAGTTGGATTTTATGAACAACGATTTACTATACAATAGTCCCTACTTATGTAGGTAGTATAATACAAGTGCCCAATTTTTGGTTTAATCATTAATGAATTCGTTGTGCAGTCGGTGCATTTTAAGTAGGTTCGTAGTACTGCATATCTAAAAACATTTTGAAGTGTTAATAAACACTTAGACAGGTTTTTAAAAAGAAATAATACGTATCCGCATCCTCATTAAACTTATCTCTAGGAGCTATGCAAATCTATCACGGAGTTTCAAAGTAATCAGTAAACATTCACAAAAATATCATTAAAATTCGGTACCTTCTTCTTTTTGAAGTCGGTGTGAAAATCATTACCCACGTTCTCTTGTTTCTTTTCAAATAATCACAATTTTTCTTCAGATGAGTCTTAAAGAAAATTACTTTCGGTTCACTTGTTACATTTTAGTCGACTTATTCTTATTTCGAACAAATGTATTTCTGAGAGACTTTTATTCATATTTGACTCTTCAGGTGTGTAAGCAAATCGAACATTGTAATCTCGATTTTGTTATTCAAATGTCGGACGGATTTTCCAAGGTCTTAAACACAAAAAGTGTCTACGAACTTAGGGTTTTCCAAATGTACATAGATGGTAAAGAAATAAAAATATGGTACTCAATCTATTATTTATTAAATCTTTGGCTATCTGTTTGTACATCATAATCTACGATTCACGTAAAAACATATATCTACACATCATTTTCCTCAAAATGTTTATATACTTATCAAGTTACAACCTTAGGTTTCAGAATGATGAATGAAATAACATTAATTATTGAGTAAAACACTGAGTATAAACTACCGATAAACAAAACAATCCGTGGCTATTTAGTTTTCATATTTTACATTTTTATGATTTACATAGTATTTAAGTTCTTTTTTATACTTGATTTATTGTATAAGCTAAAACTAACATTTTAACTGAAATAACTAATAAATAGAAAGACAGAAAGAAAATACGTTTATGTGCGGTAAACATGACGCAAAGAAAAAACACACAAATATAAAAAAAGAAATAAAAAATATGTATATATATAAAAAAAAAACATTCTGAAAACAAATATTCTGTACATACGTCATCATTACATTATCACATAGGTATAACATAAACAATTACATATTATAGTAGGTATGACATAATTCATGTACATTTTTAAGAAATCAGAAACTTTATTAAATAGGAAATATTTATAGGGACATCTCATACAGTGAACAGAGATACGGGTTTCTCCACAACTAATTAGATCAAATTTAATTTTAAAAGTAACCGGAATACTACAACAGTATTTTCTTATTTCTTGTGTTTATAACATTAACGACGAGGTGATAATTAATTAGATAGTGCGTTGTTTTACATATACCTATTAGAATGAAAATTGTTTAGAAATCAGTACCACTTTTCAGTTCTTTCAGTTCCTGTTCAATTTTCCTAAAGCCATATCTGTAGGCGTAGCTGTTGGTCTTTGTATTCATTTCGGGTTCAGTTCCTGCACCAGGATAAATATTTATATGCCCACAGATCTTATTTGTTCCGTATAAATGTCCATTTTTATTAAATATCAAACCTAGCATAATATGCAATCATAGTAAGAAATGACAAAGAAACAGACATGTTGACAGAGTTTTGTGCTAATTGTAATGATTGTCAAATACAAACGTCTAAGTTTTCAGTACGAAATAAAATATTTTGGCACTTTAGTAGAGCATTACGCGATAAATTGTTTACAACGTTATAATTACAAGGTTTACAGGGAAGACATGATCTGCTTTCACGATATTTGGCGCAATACAGTGTTCGGCCGTAACAATACAACCATCCAGTCTACTCCACGAATCTTACTCTCGATATGGTGACTTAACATTACGTATTGCGATATATCATATTATTATGTACAGTATGTTGTAGCCTAACCACAAAAAGCCCTTAAGTACGGCGTAGGAGATGAAGTCAGCTAGGTTAGGTTTCTAAATTAAAATCACGATTCTACGACGACTTTACACAAAAATAGGTCTATAAACCTACGGTCACCATAAGTCAACAACACAATTTATTTACACTGACAAAACAATTCATAGCCCCGCTGCCCAGTTAACCAATCTATTTGTACTTATTTCATAAAAAAATATGTACGTCCAATTATATCACAAAACGCCATCCATACCTCGTGCAGCCGACCGCTTCGAACTGGAACAAAAGAGCATTGTATCTACAAAAGTGTCGCACTAAACGTTATGTTAAACATATACATATTATAAATAGCTACCACTTTTGTATTATAATTTAGTCCAAATATCATACGGTTGGCTGGAAGCAAATGAGGTTTACACACAAGTTAGAACCAAGTACTCAAAAAAAAAAATACTCAAAGCTTTTATTTCAAATAAACTAATTACAAGCACTTTTGAATTGTGTAAGGGTCGGTCGATCAGAAAGATGAAGCTAGTGGCCCATTCCAAAGCATAGTAGGTACCTATGGAGAAGAAAAGGCCAGAAACTCCACGGACACTCTTTTAAATCAAAATATGTTTAGAAAATATTAGTTACATCATTCATTTTGAAATTATGCTTGTGAAAACGATGCTGAACGTTAAAAGCGTCCGTAATAAAATGATAAAAATAATTGAAATATTAAATTAAATTAAAATAAGTCGTGGCAGCTAAGTCAACTCAACGCAAACTCAAAGCATTTATTTCAAATAAAACAATTACAGGCACTTTAGAATTGTCAAGGGGTCGGTCAGTCCGAAAGATGAAGTTAGTTGCCCATTCCAAAGCATAATAGGTACCTATGGAGAAGAATGGGCAAGAAACTCCATGGACACTCTTTTAAATCAAAATATGGTTACATCATTCATGTTGAAATTATGCATGTGAGAACGATGCAGAACGTTAAAAGCGTCCGGAATAAAAAGACAAAAACAATTAAAATAAGGAAATTTAAATAAGCCGTGGCAAGAGATGACCAGTCCCTACTGAACTGACGGCGCCCGTTCGCGAACATGACGCATGGATTAGCACCATTCAGCTCAACTCCTACTACTTACTCCTTTGACAATTCTCTATTGATCTTTCATTTACTTTATATGTATCTAGTTTACATTTTAGTTGTCTACAAACTACTAATTAATTATAATACTCACATTGCATTAGTTCTACGTAAGGAGAGAATCGTATTCGAAGGGCGTTGGGTCGGCTGCCCGCAGGTGTCACCACAACACCCTCCCGGAGATATTCGACACCTCTATTTGATCCTCCGCTTCTGTATTGATCACGGGCACATTTCTTCTTCTGTATCTCAGGCGAAAACTCACCCACAGAATCAAAGACATTACTATTAGTCCAAATACTGCTACTGTACCTATGTACTGAGCGTAACTTTTATCAGCCGACTGATACGGAGAATATTCAATTTTGTATTTTGAATGGTTTGTCTCCATCTCATGTACAGTCACGTTTTCTGATTCTCTCAAATGCTTACTCAATATAAGACTAGATTTGGATTCTGAGACAATGTTTTCTACTTTCTTTGTTATATTCAGTGGCGTGTTTAAACGCTTTCCAGATCTATTCTTTCGATAAACTTGGCTGTCGTCATCTTTGAGATCTTTCTTATAATTACGCGTTGATACAGAGAAATAAGGTTCTATATCTAAAAATCTGTGATCAATATTAAGCTGGTCGTTTTGAAGCTTATTTTGATCCAAAATTTTAGACGACTCCCTCGCTTTTACGATTGTTGTTTCATTCATGTAGTCGTTTATTGAAATTTTATTTTCGTTTCTTTCGCTTCCTTTAGTTCCTTCTTTCACTAGTTCAGACAAGTTATCGCTTTTGTCTAGGCCACTTGTCGTTGTGTTTTTAACCTGCCCAGGTGATTTCATGTTTTTAAAAACATGTTTAATTTTATTGTTCCCGTGTTTAAAAGTTTTTTCGGTTTTATTATTCAAATATCCATAATATCTTAGCAACTTATTAATCATTTCCGTGCTGTACAAGTTAACGGGTGGGAGGCTGTCACTTATCGTAAACGTTTCTGGGAATGTACAATTATATTTAGTTATCTCTATTTTAGCTTCAGAAGTAGAATAGTAGCAAGTTTCACTGCTGGATAAGCTCTTGTTCCAGTTCATCCAGTCTTTCAGCCATAATTCGGCACTACAGTTGATATTGTTTCCGTGCAATCTTAAAGTTTTCAGTTGCGCCAAGTAAAATAACAAATCATTTCTGATCTCTGATAAATTATTCATTCTCAAGTCGAGGTACTGTAAATGGGAAAAGGCAGCTAATGCCGCTGAATCAGCCAACAGTTGCCTGGCCAGTCCGGGGCTAGACTGCAGATGTAACATTTGAACGCTTTCCGGCGACGACATTGGAAACGAGCCATCTCGTTCTGGCACTGATAAGTTTAAGTAACACAGTCTTAAATCTCGAAGCGACAATGGACCATCAAATGTACTCCATGACAATGTTTGGATCGGGTTGTTTGACAAATCTAGCATTTCTAGCGATAGCAAGTCGTCAAACACATGGTCTTCAATGTAATGTATATCGTTATTTTGTAACAATAATATCCTTAAATTAGGCAAGTTTTTTAAATCAGGAATAGACAGATTCTTAATTAAATTATTATTGATTGATAGATACTTCAATTCATCTGGCAGCGATTTGGGAACAGTCGTTAGAAGATTTTTGTTTATATTCAAAAACAATAACATCTCCAGTCTACCTAATGAATCATCTTCTACAGAAACTACTTTATTATCAGAAAAATCAAGTGACTGTAGTAGGGGATAACTATCGAAATCCCCACATCTGACAGCTGATATTCTATTTCCGACTAATGACAGGAACCGTACAGAATGTGTGAATGCTTCAGGAACTTGGTGTAAGCCTGTTCTTGATGCATCTATTTGTTGTAGTCTGCGACCAGTGCCAACCAATATTTGTGTATCCAGTTGCGTGATGCCCAGATGTGGGTTATCAGTAAGTAACAATCGCGCCAGATTCGGTAATAACTGTAAAGCACCCGGGGCTAGCTTCCTTAAATTATTGTGTGACACGTCTAGGTGCTGCAGTAACCAATTATTAAAGTAATTTTCATGGATAAACTCCAGGTTATTTCTGCTCAAATTGAGGTGCTGAAGATTTTTCAGTGGTGTAAACACATTTGTCAACATAGTCAAATTATTTTCCGACAGGTCCAGAGTTTCTAGTTTAGACAATCCATCGAAACTCTCCTCAAATATATTAATAATTTTATTTCTGCTTAAAATAAGTTTCCGAAGATTCAGGAAGTTATTAAAGACCCCTTTGGTAACGTATTGCAAGTTATTGGAAGATAAATCAATTACTCTCAAGTTCTGTCTTTTGATATTGATCATTATTTGAATGAAACTGTTATTTCTTATTTGCAGAGAGTTCGTGTCTAATAATGGTAAGTCGAAGTAAATAATACTCGCATTACACGTTGTACTGAAACGGGCGGTAACTTGGGCAATAGTTTTATTTGCATACTCCTGAGGCCACGCCGACAACTTTACCTCTTCATTACAGCACACAGAGAGGTGGCGGTGTACTTCTGTGTGATCCTTCAGTGTGATGTTATAAGAACATTGTTGACACAAAGTTGTATTTGAGATACATGCACAACTATCGAGACAAATAGAAGCCAAATTAGTTATTTGCCACCAAAATATAACCGTTAAAAACAAACACCGTTTAAAAAATACAGCCATTTCTGACAATATCGTCTGAATCTCCTTGGATCTAAGCCGGGTTGAATGTTAGATGGTATTGAAGTTCACATTTGCGACACATATTTCTCTGAATCACATTATCACTTATGGAGTTTATTTGGAATGAACAAAACATCTTGTTAGTTAACACACGCACAAAAACACAAGTAGGCGCTGTTTTAGTCACTCATGTTGATTGGGTCAGATGGCTCGTGTGTCGGTGACGGTCACCGGGCAGTGAGGTGCGTGGATCACTGTAACAGCACGTGACACTGATACGTAACAGTGGTGTCGGGTTGTGTTGCGTCGTGCGAGCGCGCGGCTGGGCGGACACTGCCGGCGCCACCGCGTCTGTCTGCGAACTGTGCTCCGCGAGCCGAGAGGCGCGGCGCCGGCGCCCTGCCGCCGCTTTTACATCCCTCACAACCTCATTTTTATATAGTCAACTGACTTCCACACCACCACTATTTATGTCATACTCGGCGCTCCTTAATACGTTATTTTAAGGACGCGAGTATTTGTAAGTCTGCGTTATATTTTTCGGTCGCTACGGCTGAGATTGCTCCCTGTTGGGCTTTCTTGGAGGGACAGCATGATTTAAACGATACGTTATTATTGCGCGATATTACGCCACTTTGTAATTCAAAACTAGAAAACAGAACCATTCGGTTTACAGCCTTGTATGTGATATTTTCCGAAGAAAATTTTATTTAGAAATGGGAAAAGGCGTGTAGACTGGATTAAAATGAGAGAACGAAGTTTTTTGTTCCGTTACAGGTTTATTAATAATGCATTGATAAAGTTTGTGGAAAATAAATTGAAACAAGGCAGTACAGAGAATGATAATATTTTGTAAGAATGTTTAAAATAATTGATAACTGTTATTAACTTTTTCTGAGAGAGTTTGTTACAGCCGCGAAGGCAGTCCAAGTGAAAAGTAAAACGACTGCCTTCAACCCCTTATACCTATTGTTTCGAACATCTTTACCGAAACGTTGGACTAGCATTTTCATAAATTGCTCCCGCAAGGCTTTCCGAAGGGTCTCTTTATTGCACTCCTTAATTTGGGTTATTTGAACTTTTCTTGTCCCTTCCTGGATTACTTGAGGAGGAAAACATCGTATTTCAAGCACCTCTAACATGTTGTATGCCGGCCACCTAATGCCAAAGTTATGACTTTTTTTGTGAAGGCTCGCGCCGAACAGAAGCGGCCCAATGTAAACGTTATGAATATGACTGACATATGAGAACTATAACCACTATCATAGACATCTGTGTACAGTACAACTATTTTCTTAATGTCCCTCGGGAATCATCGCATTTCCGAATACAAACGAATGCTAATTTCCATGTCTATCAATTATTAGATTTATCGTGTATAATAATTTGAATTTAGAACAAAGTACTTTATTGTTTGTTAAGTCAAAAAAAAACAACAATAAAGTACTTAATTCTGAATTCAAATTATTATACACGATAAATCTAATAATTGATGGACATGGTAAATAGCATTCGTTTGTATTCGGAAATGCGATGATTCCCGAGGGACACAAAGAAAATATTGTACTGTACATCTCTATGATAGACATATTGCATACGTAGTACATTATAACGTAACTATGCAGTAAACAACAAGTTTTCAAAACAAAAACTGTAGCCGTAGAAGATTGCGGGACGAGCTAGAGAAAACAAACGTCCAGTGGTCCACTTTAGCCCTGGATCGAAAGAGCTGGAAATCATGCGGAGGCCTTTGCCCAGCAGTGGGATGATGCAGGCTAATCGTAGTAGTAGTAGCCATTTGATGGTATTATTTGTGTAAGTGCATAGGTAGGTATTTGTGTAAGTACATCGAATCCTGTTGGAGGAAATGTTGTAACAGCATTTTACTTTATTACATTGACTCATAACTCACCCAGTCTGGTTAATAATCTAATACATTTTCATACAGTAGGAAACGTCTATATTTTCTGTATATTAGATTATTGCATCCAGTATATTCCCCATCCATTCTAAGAGCACCTTTTCCGAATACATTTATTAAAGTGACCCTCAGCTTAGAGGCCGCAAGATAAATCATAGTCAGGAAATGGCGGGTTTTCGCGTTAAACCGAATAAAAAGGAAAAACCTCTACACTGTATCTAATAACATATGCGAATGTACATATAGATACATATTTATTATACATAGCCTTTCTGCAAGTAGTTGGCAATGAAATAAGTGATACAATTTTTCTACTTAGTTCAAATTTGAGCTAAAATCTAGGCTTATTATGTAAGTTCCATATTAATAAGTTGTCCACTCGCGACATAATAGTAGCCTACCCACTTACTCATAATATAATCTGTATATGCAAAATATATTATAAGTGCATGTAGGGAGTAGAGGAGCGTCCAAAGGACATATTGAATATTCTTTGACAGCAAATAAATTATAATGTGAAACCCAGAAAACTTCTCAAGATTTGTGTCCACGTCAACCTCTGAACCAAGTTATTTATGATCCTGTATGACTACGGAAGTAGTTTATACTGATCCGTTAGTATCAACTTTTACAATTATTGTCAAGTGTCTATTCAGAGAAAGCCTTTAATAAAAAGCAAATTCGAGACGTATTTGTATCTTGGTGCACCTACAGGTTCCCGATAGCTCTTATATTGCATATTATACACTACAACACTTTCATAAGCTTTAAACTAACGCTTTTAACATACATAATATCACGCCAAAATCCCCGAAGGTTTAGCCTGAGGTGTACTTATAGTATCCCATATATCGCCAGTTATGTTTAAGTCGGACTTAATAGGAGGACCCCCTACAGGGGGAACCTATTGCCATCAACCGGGCACAGACTCCGAGATGCTACTGAAAAACCCAATAACACTTTGCCCGACCTGGGAATCGAACCCAGGACCTCAGGCTCTGCAGTAGCGCTTGCGACCACTATACTGCATTACATATGGCAACGGTAATAGTAAGTAAAAAGCACTGTAAGAAACGATTCTTCGAAAAGGTGTGAATTTATGCTTGTATTGGCATAGAATCTTTTCCCCATGGATATATTTATGTCCAGTGTTATCTATTATTCATTTAAGAATTTAAGCCAAGCTAAACTGGGATTTTTCATCAAAATAGTTTCAGTAATGAGTTGTCTTGATAATGCCGTTCAAACGTCAGTATCACTGGCCAGACGTTAAGCTATTAGGTAGCAATTTACCTTAATAGATACCGGAACATCTTTCACTCGATGAATCTGGCACGCAAGAAAAAGAACAAGGCTTTTTACTCGTATCGAACTGAATGCCGTATTTACCGACGCCAAATAAAGGTGATTAAGTAACGAAATAACCGTGGAACAAGCAAGCATTAGGCCATTAGCGACGGGTAACACTAAACGGTTTCGTGGAACTAAAAGTGCGCCTTCAGTGGAACAAAATCGCTGTCATTAGGGTAACGAGGGACGCCTGCTGACGCAGCGGGAGTGGCCGGCGTAACTCTTTAGCTTGCAAGACCTAATGAACCGGGAGCCGGGAGCCCGGGCGGCGGGAGCCGACAGCCGGCAGCCGGCATCCCTGGACGCTCGCCTCACTGGCCGAGCGCTGATTGCCGCTGGCCGTACTGTTTTTTCTAGAGGTAAAAACCTAATTGTCCGTCTTGCTTTTAAAGCCAACTAGCCACGAACTCTGCTTGTTTTGTTTAAGCTATGAGCTTTTGTTTCTGTCTGTAACGAAGTCGTACTTTTACTTCTACAACAATATAATCACTATCAAATTTATGAGAAAAACAAATTTGTAAAAAAAAATAACTTCTAAAAGTTACTGTTGCAGAATGTTTTCATAAACTATTCAATACAGTCAGTGAACATTACTTTCGCAAAATAAGATAATCTAGAGAGATTTGTTGGATTTTCGCAAATAAACGTACAATAGTAGGTCCTGTATTACATGCCATAAATATGAAGACGCATAAAAGGAAAGTTTCTCGTACCTAAATTCTGGCTAACCGAGAGATTATTCACTCTATGTAATATTATATAAACAGTTTCGGCGCATGAAATACTAGTTTATCCGTATAAGTATAACCTATGTTTTAAATGTAAATGTTAATTTCAGTGTTTTTTTTAATCCAAGTCAGGCTCTCATGATGTACCGATTATAAGGTACCGCAATTACCAATAGGAGCTTACTACTGCTTCTATTTAAGTTTTACCTTAATCACCTCCGAACTGCGATTGCAAACTTCCTATTTGATCGAAGTTTAGTCGAGTATAGTATCTAAAAATTGAAGAAGTCAAGTTGAACTTGAGACACGTTCAACAACAACAAGGTCAACTTCCGGTTACTTTATGAAATTATTTTGAGTAAAAATATTACGTTATTAAAAATATTACCATTAAAATATTACGTAAAAGTAAAACTCGAATGACATGTAAGTTTGCTCATGTCTGACACGGTACTCTAAGAGCCTACTTATTAATGAAAGTTTTTTTTCAACATCGCTCATTAAGCTGCCGCGCCAGCACTAGTGAACCCCGTGGGGTGCTAATACGACTCCTCAATTTGCACATCTCCGAACGCGAAAGAGCAAGTTAAGCGACAAGTTTTCAGCAAAATAAAAAGCAATTTATTTCTCTGAAAAAAAAGCAACTTGCTCTTCAGGAAAAATGTAGCAACGATTACAGTTAATGTAAACATAAAAGTATAATGAGCACAATTACAGACAGCAATACTTTAAAAGTGAGCAATAATTAAATGAAGGATCGTTTTACGTATTCTGCAAAGCAAAATGAACAATAATGTGTCGGTAATCTGGTAGCAACTAAATCCGTTTACTCATTGTTAATCGCCCTGTCCAGCAAAGAGCCGGTTGAACGTGGGAACTGTAATAAGGGTCGTGGAGTAGAACTTTATTACTCGCCACACCTCGGCCTACAGCCGGGATGCGAAACGACTATCATTCTCATTAACCTCGCCTCCGCCACCTCGCTTTGTATCAATGCCAGATACTTTCCTTTTGTACACGAAAACTGTTGATGTACGCAAAAAGTAGACGTTTCCCTTTAAGGGAAGCGTAGCTAAAAGGTAGACACAGCAATTTCAGGAAAATGTGACAAGCGTACTATTTAGTCAGGTTCAGATTTGTAAATAACATATTACTTTCAAACATTTATGCGAAAGGGTTTATTTCGGTAGTCTCGAAGTTTTAATTGCTAAAGTTAAAAAAAAATATAAGTGCAATATTTTTACAATTGTTTTGAAATTTACATTTGCCATATAAAAAGCAGCATTTTCGCAACAGTGATCAGCCTCCAGGTAGAGCTAATTTCTGCTAGAGAAGCAGACAAGTCACAACGCAACGTTACTAGTCACTACTCCTTGGTTGGCCCATATTCTTCAACATATTAAGCAAAGCTGTCTGAAATCCGAAAGCATACAAAAGAAAGAAAGAAAGCAAAGAAAGTCCTAACTGTACAGAATTAATTTTGCGTCGGGCCAAGAGTTATGTAGTGAATCGGTCAGTGGCAAACAGAAATCCTGAAGGTCGACACTTTAATCAATCACTCTCCATTCGCTTCAAAATGCACGTACACGCCTTCTTGAAATATGAGAGCCCGCTCCGGAGAACTAATGTTTTATATTCCATCGTTGTATTGACACTCATGACTTATTGCCTGACAGATTGCGCTCTCGTCACCAAGTAAAACTTCGCCAAACTGGTTTGTTGTGTAATGTTCAACTGAAGTTGGATAATGCACGTAGCGTAACAAATAAATGGTTTAATATTCCCCATGTGATGTCGAGGTACGTAATATCGTATCGAAGTAGCGAAGTTACGGTTTTATGATTTGTTCTCCCTCGGGGAACTTAATTCATTTGCTTGCGGAACTTTCCACAAACAAATGAATGCGGTACTCCAAATTAAATACGTTATACAATAAAGTTGCCATTAGAGATTTCAAGTACCGTAGTAATGGGTATTATTTCCCGTTTTTCATTAAAACGTCGCCAAGTAGTGAGAGACACTATTAAAGGCATCGTAAAAACGCCGCCACACTTTCTTTCTCTTTATATTTTTATGGCAGTCTGTATACTACCTACGCCATAAAAAGTGAAATATTGTGTCTCAGAACGGATGCCTCCTCCCTTTATGAGATTGAACTGAAATCCGATAAAAACGTTTGACGTTACCTAGATACGTACATACCCTTTCATTTACGCATCATTGAATTTTATTTTCATACGATAAATTGATAACTAGGTAGACTAAAAATAAATAATTGTTATCAGTACTTTTTAATGTTCTTGATTTGTGTAATGTGTTTATGATTGGTTACCTAATGTTCTTCCATCCCGAGCTTAAACTTAAGAAATACAAGATATATTAATGACCAAAATATTGTATTCCATTTCAATATTTATTATCCAAACATTTGATCCACGACGAGAATAAAAGCAAAACACAAAGTACCAGATGTTCATATTCCCTCCGAATTGTAAGGATCGAAGGAAACGCGGTATTGCTACCATAGACAGGCAATGCATTATTGTATATTATATGACGATTTATATCATACAGCCTGCATAAAACAGAGCAGTATTGTACATCAACATATTCTAATACTTATTGTCCCTGTAAACGTCCCCAACTTGAATACCGTCTCAAGAAACCGCGGTCGTTAGGGAAAATTGCTTTGCAAACGGATTGGCTACTATAATAGGTACGCAGTTAGGACGCTCTGCTCATGACTTTTTGGTCAGGATCATAAAAATATTGCAGGATGAAGTGAAATAGTGACCTAGGCACATTTAATTACAAAAAATATATTTAGCTATCAAAAACCTATCTCTAGAAATATAGAAATCAAAGTCATTTTTTTTTATCTAATAGTTTATAAACCTAAAGTTCGTTTTTTTAAACCCAGATAATAATTTGACTGGTGTAATGTCAAACTCCTATACCAAAAAGCAAACAGAAAAAGACTTGAAATGTCAGATTACTATGTGGGATTAAAAAAAGAACTTTACCTACCTAGAAACCAATGTACTATGTAGGTACGTACCTTCCCGAAACACGGATACCTAAGTGTAGATTTAAACGAGTAGGTACCTACATATTCTGCTTTTAAAACCTTTAAACTCATAGTCAACGGTTAGAACATAGTGGGCTGGTTCTATAGAGAGCATTTACCCAATACTGGACCAGAGGAAAGCCTCGAGGGAAAAATACGGTGCTTGCTTTATAGTAGGCAACTTATTTTTGCAAATTGTGATAAGCTCATAGCTAAAAAACCTAATGGAGTGAAAGCTGATCGTTTGTCCGTAGCCCCTGGGACCATTACTATCTGTTTTTGCATGAAAAGACTAGATTCGCACAATGTCTTTCCATCCTATATATTACAAATAAGAATTACCTATCTACTCGTATTTTAGGGAAAAGGTCTCGCCGACCTATAAATTCTTTTTTAATCCAAGTACGCAACTTTGTCCAAATATATCTGCTAGAAATATGCGCTATAAAACTGACAGATACTTTGAACAAAGTTAACGAAGTGAGATCGGATAAGGTTTCTTTGAAAAAGGGCTTATGCAGATTTCCACTCAACTTGTTTTATGATATCCGAATTAGATAATTAGTTGGATGGTGTGCGTCACAATGTGGTGGGCGGGTCGGGGCCCGGGGGCCCGGGGCCCAAGATCGGATCCATCCGGTGCTGTTATCTGCACAAACAAACCTCAACATCCCCGGCTATTATTGGCGACAGTTTGGCGACTACGCCTGTACGACGTAAGAACTTGGTTACATAATATTTATGTTTAGGCAAATATTTACCTACTTCCATTTTCCACAATGTCTGGTTTGGTAGTCCTCGAAATTTTGCGAAGGTGAATTATTCAGAGATGTTTGATGAGCAGTCTATGTTTTCATGTGGTTTTCAAAGATTTGGGTACATTACATAAAAATAGACGCGAAGATTCACCATACTACTACATGATTGTATTGAATAACTTTTTAACCATTCAGATAAAACTATTTTTCAAATACGAAATACCTTACTTCGATCAAGATAATAATGAAATGGAAACCTATTAGGTAAATTTACAGTGCCTGCCTACCTAGGTACTGTAAATACCCAAGTATCTACCTACCTACTCATTTGCAATGCCAGGTTCTAGTGAGGTACTAGCTAGCCGAAAATAATGAACGCTTACCTCTATGTTTGGTTTATGCATCATAGAGCTGCACACAAACCGTGCAGCCCTGAGCGATTCATTTGCTTGTTGGCAGAATCTTCTGCACACTCAAGTGCTTTGATATTGAACATTATATTTGCTCAGCCCGCTATGTCCCGCGACCCTTGCTGAAATGCGAGACCTCGTCCCATTAAAGCGAAATACACATTATTATTTTCGTTCCATAGTCTGAGCTGTAATCACGGCTCAGAATCGACTAGATAATCGAATTAATGATACTGATGCGCTTAATTTCCTTACCCTTTCATTAAAATAACGAAGGCTTATTCAAAATTAAATTTTAGCTAAAATAAAATTAAAATTACATGCAAGAAAACGTTCAAAGGAGACGACTAGGTGGCCGCAGTACCGGAACATTTTTACTGACGTCTAAATTAGAAGCTCAAGCGAGCGGGGCTTTGCATGAAACAGCATTCAACACAATATTATACTGTTGGTAACGGATGGCGAGGTGCTATCATAAAAAAGTCACGCGATCAGCTGTCAACCGATGGAAGTTTATAAAAGCAGGCGCGCGGTGCGGCTACGGTCTTTTTACCTAGGACAGCGCTCGGAGCGGACGTGCTACTTGACCATTATAGTGTGCTTGATTATTTTTAAGTTATGTTTTTTGTCATGTACTGATTATTCATTTTGGCTGTTGTTATTTCTATTTTATTAATATTTACAGTGTTTCTTTTGATATTTTTATCTGTTTTAGTAAGTGTAATTTTAAGAAATTAAAGATTGTTTATTTTTTTAAGTTATCTCACTGCTGATTCCTAACAATACTATCAATCAACTCAGCCTATCACAGTCCACTGTTGGGCATAGGCCTCTCCGACGCTGTGCCACAATACCCTGGCCTCCGCCTTCCGCATCCAGTCTATTCCAGCCACTTTCTTAAGGACGTCGGTCCATCTAGCTGGGGGGCGTCCCACGCTATGCTTGCAGATACGCGGTCTCCACTCCTGGACTCATCTGTTCCACCGGTCACTGGTCCTTCGACAAACATGGCCAGCCCACTGCCACTTCAGTTAGCTTACTCTGCAAGCTTTGTCGGTAACTCCGGTTAATTTAATTTCTGATTTTATCTTTCAAAGAAACTCCAAGCATAGCCCGCTCCATAACGCGCTGAGCGACCTTCAATTTGTGGACCAGCCCGACTGTCAGTGTCCACGTTTCGGCACCGTATGTCATAACGGGCAGGACGCACTGGTTGAAATTCGTAGTCTTCAAACATTGCGGGATAAGCGACGATAAGACTTGAGGAAGTTTTTAAGTTTAAACCCAACTGGATCCTTCTTTCGGCTTCTTTCTCAAAGTTGTGCCTACCGAGCTAGATGACTTGCCCTTGGTAGACATACTCCATCACAAATTTGAGAAGCGGCCCTTCGATGTGGATTGGATACGGTACGACGTGTGAATTGTATATGACTTTCGTCTTGTCCAAATTCATGCTCGGCCAACCCGCCGAAAGGCTCCATTTAGGCTGTGCAGCATCTGGTCTAACTGTTCCAGCGTCTCTGCCATTATGACGATGAGATGTACTCGCCGCTCACGTTGATACCCTGTCCAGTCTAGTTTAGCGTCTTAAAGACGTCCTCGAACGCATTAGTAAACAGTTTCGGGATATCACATCCCCGGACTCACGCCTCTCAGCAGTAAGATGGGGCTGCTTTTCTAATCCTGGATCTAGACAGTCATCATGGCAGCGTCATACAATCATTACAACAATTCAATGTAGCGCCAGTCAATTCGACATCGTTGCAGAGAGGCCAGAACTGCCCATATTTCGATGGAGTCGAAGGCTTTCCTTGGTACCTTGTTGTTCTTTAGCTGGTCGAGAGCCGCCTTAATCTCGTACTAGTTGACATCCGAGATGTCTTCCGTGTAGTGGCGTGTTAATTCGGCTCGATGGTCATCTACACTATGTCCCCCGCTGGTTTCGTCGTCCGCGTTGAGTATGGCGCCCGTAAAAATTCTCGACTTCCTCAAGTATCTAGGACTTTGAAGTCACTATTCTGACATCCGCAGCTCTTAGTTTCGTCAGATGGGGCCTGCTAATTGCAGAGCGAATACTTTCGACCCTCGGTTCTGCTCAATCGCGACCTTAACGTCGCGGGTGTTGGAGCACCGAAGGTCGCGTCGCGTCAGCTTTCTGATCTTTAGGTTTAAGACCCTCTTATCTAACGAAGACGCCTTCATGGTGGATGGCAACTCTCGTCTTTCCCTCATAAGTCTGAGAATCTCCGAGGAAAGTTAGGACACCTTACTTTTTCGCTGCGACGGAAAAAGTCTGCGGGTACGTTACGTTACGTAGCGTTACGTAGTGCTTTGACCACTTCGTCGAATTTCTCGTCAACAGTGCCTGTGGTTTTCAGCAGGACGAATCGATTTTGAAGTTCCAATTGGAACTTTTTGGACCCTAGAGCGGCTTAGAGCTGCGTAGGTCGGAAGGTAGACCTCGTCATGCAGATTCTCCCAGCTCTAAAATTGATATTTAGAGTACCCTCAGACAAGCTTGTGATCGCTTCCGGTATTAAGCCTACTGATCACGGAGACATCTGTAAATATGCTTCTTATCCATCATGATCAAGTCTATCTCGTTCCTTGTCACGTTATCGGGGCTCTGCCAGGTCCACTTCCTTACGGGTTTCTTTTTGAAGAACGAATTCATCCGACTTCCGACTTTCGATTCACCGCGTTCTTCTAATCCCACTTTGGCATTGAAGTCTCCCATAACAACGTTGTCCTGGGCCTTTGTCATATTATGCATTGCTTTGGCAACATCCTCGTACATGGCCTCGGCTGTCTGGTCAAAGCATGTCGAAGTCGGCGCATATACCTGTATCACTTTCAGGTAGTATCTATCAGTAAATTTCAGTTCAAGCTACGCTGCTCGTGTCGATGTGGTGGCCAGAATTGATCATTACATGAAGTGCATGAGCATTTTATGAAATGGTTGCATTTCATGAAATAGAACATCGACCGCTGGTCAACATTGTGGATGTTCATCACGATGTGACAACAAAAGTTGTCAAGCAGTTAAGTAAACCGCACGACTACTTCATGATGTGGCCAAACATTAGTGATCATATCGTAATGTGACTTCCGCTACCCCAGACTGGTGATGGCCTACGCTATGCGGGCCATGTTTCAAAGGGGGGAATGAGGAGTTGAACTCCTCCCGTTACGTCTTACAGCAGCGCATGTGGAACACTAAGCGCCACAATCTCGGGTCCTGTGGAATGGAGGGCAACTGATGTCCCTGAGTCCGTCGCCCGTGGATCCGATAAGGAGTGCTGGAAAAGGGCGTTATCTGTCCTCCGCCGATGCCCAGTGCGCCTGCTGTGGGACAGGAGAGCACTCGTGATCTCCCTCTCCCTTTCTCTAGCTTGCTTTTGCGAGATAACTGTTTCGCAGATGGATACCACCGCATCCCAGGACTGTGCACTGCCAACTATTAAACGAACTACGGTCGGAAGTTGATAGTGATAGGTCGCTGTCCCTGTCCCATACGCTGGCCGAATGTTACGCACATTCGGCCAGCGTATGTCGCGCTGTGTGCTCCAGACAACGGACGCAGTGAAGACATCGAACGTCCAGCTCCCTGCTTATGCGAAACAAATACTTGCCGAAGCAACCGTACCCCGAGAGCACCTGCGTTGCCCGAAATGTCAGGTAGTCAGGGAGACGTACTTCCTTTCGAGCCAATCGTTGAGCACTGGCCGTGGCCGGACCGCTTCGATTGTATCCAGGCTGGCGTTAGGATGCAAAAGCCTCTCCCGCCATTCCGCCACCATGACCTGACGGAGCTCCGATCAGCGGCGCAGCGTGATATGTCACTGCACCAGTCTCTCGCCCCGTGTTTTGGCCTCCTCGCGCCACAGATTCAGTCTCGGGAGGGTCTTCGCCTCCAGGTCCAAGAGCGGGGTTCCGTTGAATGCGCCAGCCGCCTCGTAAGAGATCGTGCGATATCCTCAAATGACTGACGGCCGTCGCTCTCTTCGGTTTGGTCATTGGTAGCCTGCCGTAACCCGGGGGTTCTTCGCTCCCTTCGTCCCGCCGTCACCGTGACCGCTACCTTCACCAGAAATAGCGGGACCACCAGGAACTAGGGGCCGTTGTTTTGGTACTTTCTCCATTGGGAGATGTAATGCCCGTAATCACCGCGCTGGGCATATGGGTTTGTGACCGCAGAGCCAATTCTTTTGCAGTGATGACGCTGCTGCCCATCATCACTCTGGAGAATTTATGTTGGCTTGTTGGATGGTTTACCGCCATCAGTCGATCAGCAGCGCCTCGTCCTCGTCATCACCTGTGTAATATATGCAACTGTACTCCCCAAATGTCAATCTTACATGCGCTTGAGATTGACATTTGGGGAGTACAGTTGCATATATTAAGTGTAAGTAGAATAACCTAGTTTGCGGCATACAAAAGTACACTTAAATATTCATTTTATAAATATTTCGCGGAAAATTCACTAGAGATTTTCCTCAATCACGGCGTTGGCTCGACGTATACGAGTACAATACTCTAGTATCGGCCAAAAAGTATTCATTCAGCTAAAGATACCTTATGCACTGACTTAACGACTCCCTGAGAATTCAAAAGTACCTAACTAAATGGTTTAATTGAAATGAATGCTTTGAGTTTAAGTTTCAATTTCGAACCCGCTCGTTGCTTGTGAAACCCGTCATCGGCGTCGTCGCCGACGCCACATCTGCGACGTTGCCCGTTCATTTGAAGCTAGAGCGACTACGAAATACTCCATTAGAGCGCAGCTGTCGGGCGAATTCGTAATTGGCAGCCCTATAAATATTTCTCAGTAATGTTACCAAAACCTGTTCTTAACTATCCCATCCCTCAGGATAAGGTGAAGTTGTTGCATTGACGCAGACCGCCTTATTAGTGTTGTGAGACCAAGCAAGGGAAGCAACTAATGACCGGATACAGAAATATGGTATTTGTTTTAGAAAATTGAGCTATTCTAGTTTTTCAGCCTGGTAGATAATTATGAAAACGACTGAAATGTTTATCCATCTGACACGATGAACAGCGAACGACAGTATCTATCTACTTACGCCTACGCTTATTTGGGATAAACATCTGGTTACATAGTTCATTTATAAATGGACTTGAAACTTGCAATGCACAATTTTGCTAATTTTGCATTGGAATTCTATGAACTTTTGTAGAAAAACAACACTTTACAATGGAGGTATTTGCGGTAAAATATTAAAATCAAATATTAATACAATCTACAATTTACTAATGCTTGCTTTGGCTCTTAATGTATTAATTCAATATACATTTTGTTTAAAATCAGTGTTATAAATCTAAAACATACCTAAATGAACTCAACTCTATTATTTTTAACGTGAACCGGCTTAAAAAAATGTTTAAAAGGGGCTTGAAGTTAGCAAAGTACTCGTTTTAATTACATCGAGACTAAGCATAACGATTATTACACATTAAGCTCCCGCCATTCAGAGAGCGTATACTTGAAAGTTACATTAATTAATTCACTTAAATCAAAACAACGTTCCTCCAAAGTCTCCAGTGGTTCACTTTAAATTTAATTGTGGAGGGGCGAAAAGCAGAAACAAATTGCCCAAGGAAATTCGAAGTGGGATATTCCAGCTTGATATTTGGTTTGAAACTCTGTAATTATAAAAGGACACAACACAACCACCAGATTCCCCAAACGTCAATCTCACTAGCACGCGGTGTACCCTGCTGCTTACCAAGGAGGCTCTGACGAACGACAAGTGCCGGGACATCCACCAACAAAAGCATTCCCAAGGTGGGTTGGTGTCAGGCTGGTGGCCGACTGTTAAAATTTGCCCAAACCCTTAAGCAACATGAGTGGAAATGGTTTAGGCGCATTTGGGCTAATTCTCATTTTGGCAACCGACTCGCTAATGGACTACTTCTCATTAGGGCTACTTCTCACTTGGGCTACTTCTCCCTTGGGCTACTTCTCACTTGGGCTACTTCTCACTTGGGCTACTTCTCACTTGGGCTACTTCTCACTTGGGCTACTTCTCACTTGGGTTACTTCTCATTAGGGCTACTACTCAAAATTTGGGAATGTTTATTGAAATAAGTACTGTATTGAAAACAAACATTGCATTCATTGACATCATTACAATAAAAACAAACGCTACACAATCGGGGATAGGATGCAAGAGCGAGCGAAGCGAGCTCGGGACTCGGGGCACCTCGACTCGGACAGGTTAGGTTAGAAGGGGATGGCGGGGTCTGAAAGACCCCGCCGTCCCCTTCGTGGTTATTTTTTTTTAAACCGCCCAGAAGTAGGAGCCCCGCGAAGCGGGGCTCCGTCGGCTACGCCTTATAAATAAAAAAGGAGAATAGGTTCATTTCTACGACACTCTATCCATCCTGGTGGAAAGTAGCAGCTTAATAATCAGTTGTTAGCTTTGTTTTAATTTAAACTGGTATCGAGTTTCTGTTTTGGCGAGGCCTCCTATTTCTGAATTTTTATTTTTGGACAAAAAATAAATCCTGGTTTATCCTGGGTTTTATCTGATTTGCATAATAAGGCGTAGCCGACGGAGCCCCGCTATGCGGGGCTCCTACTTCTGGGCGGTTTAAAAAAAAATAACCACGAAGGGGACGGCGGGGTCTTTCAGACCCCGCCATCCCCTTCTAACCTAACCTGTCCGAGTCGGGGTGCCCCGAGTCCCGAGCTCGCTTCGCTCGCTCTTGCATCCTATCCCCGATTGTGTAGCGTTTGTTTTTATTGTAATGATGTCAATGAATGCAATGTTTGTTTTCAATACAGTACTTATTTCAATAAACATTCCCAAATTTTGAGTAGTAGCCCTAATGAGAAGTAACCCAAGTGAGAAGTAGCCCAAGTGAGAAGTAGCCCAAGTGAGAAGTAGCCCAAGTGAGACGTAGCCCAAGTGAGAAGTAGCCCAAGGGAGAAGTAGCCCAAGTGAGAAGTAGCCCTAATGAGAAGTAGTCCATTAGCGAGTCGGTTGCCAAAATGAGAATTAGCCCAAATGCGCCTAAACCGTGGAAATGATATGATGCGCGATAGGGCTAGGGCGTACCCCACAGGCGACGCGTAGGGGCAGCATCCGACTTCCGGGGAAATGGACAAGGGCGTGTCGCACCAGAACGGGCGTGTGCGACGTAAGACGCAAGCTCGGAGTGTGATAGAAGTTAGATTGAGGTGTGCGAGCTGGAATATAGGTACAATGACTAGAAGAGGAAGGGAACTAGCAGATGATGTAAAAAGGCGACGACTGAACATAGCGTGTCTGCAAGAGACTAAGTGAAACGGTGCCAAGGCTAGAGAGATAGGAGGATTATTACTATAGAAATGATGGCAAGCGAAATGGTGTGGGTATAGTTTTGGATAGTCAGTTGAGACAATGAGTGGTGGGTGTTAAAAGAGTGAGTGATAGATTGATAGCTGTTAAAGTAATCGTGGAGACTTTGGTGTTTAATATAGTTAGTGTGTATATAACCCAGTCAGGGTGTGAGGTAGGTTAACCTGGGTCAAATAAATTTATTTCTTCCTTCTTTTTCTTTTCTTTTAGTGTAAAAGAGAAGTTTTGGAAGAACTTCGATCGTGTGATGATGGATGTCCGAGATAGTGAAGAATTGTATGTGAGGGGTGATTTTAACGGGCATGTAGGGAGACACACGGATGGATTTGAGAGAGTGCATGGTGGTTGGCGATACGGAGACCGTAACACCGATGGCGAGACACTATTGCAAGCTGCTCCGGTCTTCGACCTAGCAATAACAAATACGTGGTTTGAAAAACAACATGAATATCTTATAACTTACAAAAGTGACCGCCACGCGACACAAATTGCCTACTTGCTAGTAAGACGGAACAGCCTTAAAAGTGTCAAATACTGTAAAGTGCTCCCAGGTGAATACTCAGTGTCACAACATGGACTCATAATAATGGAGGTAAAAGTCAGCGTCTCGTCCAGAAGGAATTAAGGTACGGCCCCCATCCAAAACCAGATGGCATATGACAAAAAAAACAAAAAAAAATACTACAAAGTGTTAAATAACTTTAATTTCGGGAGTCTGTGTTTTTGGTTTTGTATTTTCGTTTTTTGCCACCGACTTCCGAAATTAAAGTAATTTTTCACTTTTTAGTATATTTTTTTTTTTGGAATTCGGTATTTTTTTTGTAAAAAAAGGTTTTATTTTTCACTTTTTAGATGTTGTACCTACCCCACACAAATTCGTATACCCCTACCTGATATGTAAATAACAGTCACAGGAAGTTATTAAAAGATCATCTATTTAGGTTTAGTGGAAAAAAATACGCATTATTAAGGATAACTCAAAAATTACTAGTCAGATCTTGATCAAATTTGTATGCTACCACGTGAGAACTACCAGCTTTCAAATAAAAAAAGAAACATCAAAATCGGTTCATCTAGAAAAAAGTTCAGAGGAAACAACCTTAAAATTAAAGAATACAGTCGACCTCCTACTTTTTTGAAGTCGGTTAAAAAGAGGACTGTGCCAGTATGTTTAAGAGTTAAGTGGTAGATAAAATGATAGAAATAAAGAATATGGAAGGGATATCTGTGAAAGAGATGGCGGATTTTATAAGGAGAGTAGGAAAATATATGTTTGCAGAATCGAAAGGGAAAGATGAAAAGGATACATGGCGGTGGATTGAAGACGTGCAAAAGATGCTTAAAGTAAAGTAAATTGCGTTTAAAGAATGGCAGGATATAGAAAACGGGAATGATAGTTTGAAGAGGATAAGAAGAAGATTTATAAAGAATGGAACAGAAAGGTAAAAGAGGCGGTAGCAGTTTCGATTGCTAAAGCTTAGGAGAAGTTGTATGACTCACCAGACAGCCCTAGAGGCAAGAAGGAACTCTACCGGATTACAAAAGCAAGAGAAAGGCGAACGAGAGATATAATTCACATTAAATGTATGAAAGACGACGCCGGTAAGGTTCTGTTCAAAGATGACTGAAAATCAGCAGAACCAAAACTGAATATATGTTCTGCAATTTCGGCGGTCTCTCCAGTTCTGAGCTAGAGCGCTTTTGTCAGTCTGCTCCGACTTTCGGTATCTCAGTTCACTCGTGCAAAGCGATTGCGAAGTAGATCAGACGGTTAAGCACAGAATTATCACTGGATGAATGAAATGGCGGCAGGTTACGGGAACAATCTGCGACTCCCACATTACCCTTTAACTTAAGGGGAAGATATATAAAACAATGGTTAGACCTGCTGTCTTGTATAGATCAGAATGTTGGGCCACAAAAGTGATGAATAAAAGGCAATGGCATGCAGCTGAGATGAGAATGCTAAGAGAATGTGTAGTGTTATACGAATGGATACAATACGAAATAAGTAAATAAGAGGAAGTCTGAAAGTGGCAGCGGTAACTGAAAAGTTGTGTGGAAATCGGTTGCCATGGTATGGGCATATGATACGGAGGAATGAGGAAAATGTCGTGAGGAAAGTTTTAAGTATGATTGTCGATGGCTATGAAGACCAAAGAAACGATGGATGAACTATGTGAATGATGATATGGTTAGAAAGGGGTGACTACCCAGATGACGACTAATAGAGAAGTATGGAAGAAAAAGACATGTTGCGTCAAGCCCGAACAAATTGAGATATGGGCAGGAGAATGATGAATTATATAAAAAAACGTTTGTATTAAAGCTTTAGGAGTTATATATGTAGCTATCTTATGATTGGTTCATTGTAATAAAGCAGAAAGAATCGAGTTAATAATTAAGCTGCTAGCACAGTTACTATTTAGTAATAAAATAATAAATTCTCTTCTGGGCGATAAGTAACTAAATATATGATTATATCAGTATCAACAGAACCAGAATTTATTTATTTAAAAGAATGTAGTTTTACATAGTATGATGATACTACAGAGGTAGGTATATGGTAGGTAGGTAGGTGTGAGTCTCGCTTGTGCCGCGTTTCGACGCGGACGTGTGTGCATATTCTGTGCATTGACTAGCGCGGCGCAAGCTGTCGCTCGTAATTTTCTTGCCATGAGCAATGAACTTGTGGCAAATGAGCTGCTGGCGTTCCTGCAGCAGAAGCTGGATATGATAGACGAGGTGTCTGCTGTCCAGATCTGCGCAACGAACTTCTGCGAGGACGACATAGCTGCTGCCAAGCTGTTGTTGTTCAGTGTGCTTAACGCGCGCGACCAGATGGTGTCCCCCTGGCGGCGGCGTGACGGGACTAAGAGAAGCCTGCAAGACAGAATCACGCTGTTCAAGGAGACCGACCCGGACGACGTGCCGTCGTTTGTGGCGAACGAGCTACTCAAGCTTCCACCCGTCACCATCGACCACGTCAATGTAACGAGCCTTCTAAAGGACATTGTCATTGTCATTGTTGTAAGGCCCGCCTCGCGGTTGTTCTAGCGAAATTAGATGCATCCCAAAACACCGTCACCGATTTGCGCAAAGAATTTACCGAGTTGCACAACAGTGTGACGGCAACTAGGTCATCAGTCGATGCGTCTAACGTAAACATGTGTCGCGGAGCTGGCCTCGATGTATCGTCGTCAAATTCCGCGTCAGCAGTTTCATCGCCAGCGCATCCGTCGTTTGCTGACCTTGCAGTGCGCCCCGCCCGCGTTCCCCGCAGCTCTGTGCCCGTCTCCGCAGCACCTCCATGCGGCGCCGCCTGAGCCCCTCGCCCCGTCCCGCTGCCAGTGTCCGCAGCCCTGGCGAAACCCTTACAAAAGGATTTCGATGGCGTCACTGCGAGTGCCGCGAGTGACGCTCCAAGTATGCTGCCCGACAAAGCCCCGAATAAGGCCGATGTTGAGGACTTTTTGGCAGTGCAAAGGAGGAAGCGTCTGTCGCCTATGAACAAGAACCGCTGCGGCAAAGCTCCTCTACGGAGCCCGGAGTAAGCTTACGTGCCGCAAAGCCGAACACACCGGTGTACATCTCCCGCCTACACTACACACTAAGGCGGAGGATATCGTGGAGTACGTGCGCCAGAAGACGAGGTACACGCCGAGGGTGCAGTTACTGGAGTCGCAACGCAACGTCAACTTCAAGGCGTTCGTGGTGCGAGTACCGAATTGTTACCTGTCCGTCGTCATGGCAGAAGACTTTTGGCCGCAGGACGTGGTGTTCCGTCGCTTCCGCGGACAAGTACCACAACGCAGCTCAAGGACAAGCTAGTGAAGTTCTACTTACATAGTTTTAAGCTATTTTTTAACACAAGTTTTGTTTTATATATGTCTATGGGCCATTTTGCCTGAAATAAATGTTTTATTATTATTATTTCCTTTATTTCATTATTTACATATAAATTACATTTTTAAATATTAGAATATAAAAAATATAAAAACATTTAAAAATATAAAAAATAGTAGCCCACCGGTATCGGGAACAGGGTCCAAGCTACCGGCGGTCAGGGCTCCAGAGAGAGGAACCTCCTAACAATGCGAGCCGTGTCCAGAAGTACCGCTCTCTGAATCAAGCCCTTGGTCCAGCTGCCCAACGAGAGCCTCCTCAGGTGTTGGTCGAGGCTCTTGGCTATTAAGCCATTGGCTGTCACGACTATCGGCACAATGATCGCTGAGTCCACATCCCACATATCGACAACCTCGCGAGCTAAGTCTAGATACTTGATTTGTTTATCTTTCTCGGCTTTCACGAGGTTCCCGTCATGCGGGACCGTTATGTCAACAATCATTGCGCGCCGCTCTAATCGATCCACCATCACTATATCAGGCTTATTAGCAACAATAGTCCTGTCAGTGATGATGGATCAGTCCCAGTACAATGTGATATGTCCATTTTCGAGAACTGGGTCGGGCACATACCTGTAGTACGGCACTTCCGATTCTACAAGGCTGTATTTCAGAGCAAGTTGCTGATGGATAATCCTAGCTACAAGGTTGTGTCTATGCAAGTACTCTTCGTTAGCTAGACGAGAACATCCGGAGATAATATGTCTGATGGACTCACCCGGACGATGGCATGCCCGACACACGTCAACCATCCCGTCCTTCATAATATGTCTCCGGTAGTTATTCGTTAAGATAACTTCGTCCATAATTGCACAGACAAAACCTTCGGTTTCTCCAAAGAGGTCACCGAAACGCAGCCAGGCTACGGACGCTAGTTGGTCTACATCGGGCCCATGTAGAGCCCGAAAAAAGCGTCCGTGAAGCTCCTTACTCTGCCATACTTCCATGCGATCATTAGTGTCAAGCACTACTGGTTTGCGCCAGTTCTCTTTAGCTAAGGAGAGCGGGGTGAGGCCCTTGTCCACTGTGACCACATTTCGATGCATCCCCACGTCGGCTTCTAAGAAATATTCCCTGAGACTGCATATTCGCGATTGTGGAGGGTCTTAGCATTTAAAAAGCCTCGACCTCCACACTTTCGCGGGATATACAGTCTCATTACCGATGATCGTGGGTGATGCATTCGATTTGCAGTCAGCAGTGTACGGACCTTCCTATCCAGGGCGTCGAGTTCGGTCTGAGTCCATTTGAGTATGCCGAAAGAGTACATCAAAACCGGCATGACCCAACCGTTAAAGGCGCGCACCTTGTTTCCACCTGATAAAAGACTATTAAATACTTTTTTCAGACGGCCAAAGAAGCGTTCCTTTAACGACTGCTTCATGTCAGTACCATTGATGCCCAACGCTTCCGACATACCCAAATACTTCTAGGTTTCGGATGCGGAGAGGGCTCTAAGGTTTATGGAATCCGAGAGTTGGGTTCCGACGGATTAGACAATCTCCCCTCGCTTTACATGCATGACCGCACATTTGACCACACCAAATTCCATCCTGATGGCGCTACTGAAAGTTTCAGTTACTTTCAGTAGCTTCATCAGTTGCAAATTGTTGGGGGCAAAGAGTTTTAGGTCATCCATGTAGAGGAGGTGAGATATAACCTGACCATCTTTCCTCAGCCGATAGCCTAGACCTGAATCCTCCAACAGTGTGCTTAGAGGATTCAAGGCTAAGCAGAACCAAAGCAGACTCAAACTATCACCCTGAAATATGCCTCGCTCGATCCTTATCGGTTCGTTATCCCTCTGGATATTTCGACATCCTGGATAGTGAAGGACCGGTCTCCATTGCCCCATACATGACTTCAGGAAGGTGCGCAGAGTTGCATCTACTTTATACAACTCCAGCACCCTCACAAGCCATGTATGTGGCACCGAGTCATAGGCCTTCTTGTAATCTATCCAACATGTCGACAGATCCTTTCGGGAACGACGAACCTGTTGGCTAATGGCCATATCAATGAGGAGTAGCTCCTTAGTACCACGGGACCCGTTCCTACATCCATTTTGAGAAGGAGACATGATGGAGTTGGTGTCTATATGTTTGTTAATTTTAGCTCTCAAAATGGATGTAAGAACTTTATAGACCGTCGGTAAACACGTGATCGGCCTATAATTTTTGGGTTCCGCAGTACTACCTGATTTATGGAGCAGGTGGGTAACTCCTGTTGTTAGGAACTGGGGTAGCGAACCAGATTCTAAAGCAACCTGGTACTGAGCCGCCAAGCGAGCGTGCGACCTACCAAACCATTTGATCCAGAAATTGTGCAGTCCGTCCGGCCCTGGAGACTTCCAGTTAGGCAGCGGACGGACTGCACGAGTTACATCTTGGGGACAGATGGAAATAGCCGCCATTTCTGGTATTGGATCGCAGGCTCGCTCGACTTCCCGAGCCCAATCACCTTCGGTGTGACTGACAGGCACCGACCAGATATTGCGCCAGAAAGAACACATGGCATCATCATTCGGTAGGCACGTGTCAGCCACACCTTGAACCGGTCGCTCCCAACCCCTATAAACCCACCTTTCATCGCGCTGGAAGGTGCGATTCTGAGTGTATCGCTCCACTCGCCGCTTATACCGACGAATACGGTTCGCCCATGCATACACTTTCTGCTTCAGGAAGTCGATGCGCTCTGTGACACAGGACATGTAGTCCTGAGGGCTGATATTGGTCCCTGCGAACGCGCGTCACACAAAGCGCATCACTCTAGGGCGAGTATTGCCCTCCCTGAAGCAGATTAGTTTGCCGATGAGTGCTCTGGCCCCACCAATACGGCGCTCAATTCTGCACTGCCAAGCTGGTACGGCTGGTTTCGGTCGTGTAGCTCTAGAATCATTAGCAAATTTGACGTGAGCTACACGACATGCCGCTACAGCCGCGCGGTACAGAATCGAATGGGTATCGGTGAGGTCTACGCAGTCATCAAAATTATTTGACAACTGCGCATCCAGTGCCGCCACCAGCACCCTATTTTTGTTATGCATGGGTAAACGAGGTAAGCGTGGTCTAAGTTCGGGCGATATGAACCGATATTGTCGAATCGCATCCTCCAAAGCACTCATCAAATCATCATTGCACTGGGTACTCACGTTTGTAGCCCTATCATCACTCTCCTCGTCTGCTTGACTTGTGTTAGACTGTGGTAGTACTACCACAGTCTGCGACGCGACGGGGGGGCGATGACATGACTACTCTGCATTTCATTTCGCAGGCGATCAAGTACAGTGTCATCCAACAAATGATTACGTTGGATGACCCGCACCTGATCCGACAGTCGTTGTGCCGACACGTTGACAGCTGGCTCAAGCACCTGAAAAAGAGAGAGCATCCGAACACGGTACGCGGTCAGATTGCTTCCCCCCTCTGTAGCCCCATAGTATGAGCGCATGACATTTTCGTTGATGGATCGCGTCCATCTCATGCGCTGCATACTTCCGCCGGGAGCTGGGACCCTATCAGAAGCCGGTGGGCCTCGAGGTCCTAAACCGTCCGGCGGCCGGTGTCCTCCACGTCGACGAGCAGGTGGTGGCGTCGTGGGCGGGGAGAAATACTCGTCGCTCGAGCTCGACGCAACTACCGCGGCCGGTGTCGTCACAGCGCTTACAGTGGGGCTGGATACCGGCGGCAGCGAGGCGGAGCTGAGCGACGAGTCCGGAGGTGGTGGGCGTGCTCGACGTGCGGCTGATCTTGTCAACATTTCTTCAGTTCCAAGTTTCCTATTTTGTTTGTTTTATCGGAGGTGACATCTGTCATGTCACCTCCGATTCGGCAGTTTTTGTTCAATTTTTTTTACATATTGGTTTTATGGTCTCTTTAATTGTTTAAAAGTGGTTTTCTGGTTTTTGGTTTGCTTTAAAATTATAAATTATTGCAAAAACGAGTTGAAATTGTTTTCTTTGTTGATATTATAGAAAAAATGTTGGAAACGAGACGTTTCGTTGACACAGCGGTGTTGCCATTGTGTGTTATTATTATTATTATTTATCTCTTTACATTTCTCGGGACCCTGGGATCCCGGACCTTTGGAAGGCATACGAGGGGCCGAAGCCAACTCGCAGAGGCCCGTTAGACGTTTTTAATGAAATGAAGCACCAACCGACGATTAGCCCTGTTCGGACTTTAGAAGTACACCCAAGGACAACCCCCGGTTGGTGTAGGACTATTGCAAGATATGGAAACAAATGTATAAGACTATGGATTTGGGTAGCTTAAATGGACTGGTTTTTTCTTTTATCTAGGACTATGGAAAGACTATGGCCCCTGCCTGACCAATGTTTTATATAAAATACACAGATAAAATGGCAGGGGGTGACTTGCACACTCAATAATGGGCCCCCGAAAATGGTCGCTAGCACATAGTGTCGAAGTGACAAAGGGGCAACATGTCCTGAGGTGCTTATGAGGAGTGGAGAGGTATCCCACGGCTATCAGGACAATCCCGGAAGTACGGTCAAGATCCCTACCAGCATCTTACTGGAATACTTCCTTCCTCCGAGCACGTTTGCTCTTGCGAATCTCCACTCTAGCCGGCCAATAAAGGCAAGAAAGAGGCGGGAGCACTGTTCCTCTTCATTGTTCACTCCAGCCGGCCAATAAAGGCAAGCCAGAGGTGAGGAACAAGACTTCTCCCGGGAGATAGGGTCCGTGGGGTCGCTACTGCCCAACAGCTCGCCACATGCTGCCCTGCGGGTGGAGATAGGGTCCGTGGGGTCGCTACTGCCCAACTTATTATTATTATTATTATCATTATATGTATGTATGAAGAAAGCACCCTATTCTTGTGCATCAGAAATACGTTCGCAACCCATCAACATTCCTGACCCTGTTCAAAATAAGATTTCAACGGAGATACCATTTGGGCTGAAATTCATATTAGTATATTTTTTATTAACTTAATTAAGTAGCAGCTGTTTACAATATTCAAAATCCAGGGGGAAAAAAGGTAGGTACTTTTCTCGTTACTTATGACGACTCCTGTGTAGATACTGACCTGCGTGTTACCTGTGTGTGTTTAAGAAATTGATTTGGGTAGGTACAATTATTTTTCTATGTATACTTATATTATAATGATCTCTCAATAGAAAATCGTTTCCCTACACGATAGAGCTACATGGAATTCATTAAAATATTTTCAAATTACTTAAGTCGTACCTATTTAATTCATTAAGAAAACAATTGTGAGTCAACAAATAGAAAACTGAATTTCAATACATTTATCAATGGGTTTCATAACCTAATTTCCATGAACATGCAGCAAGCCACCTCCAGCGAATTGAACGTTGTCAAATTTTAATAGGAAATTGAGCGAAATATTCATTGCCGGGTTTCAGCCCCTGACGAATTCGTTATCAGATAGCTAATAATCCAATCGGAATGGGCTGTTCTTGCGTAGGACAGAAATTGCTTCAATCTTTTGCCGGCAAAATAGAGCTTAATTTTTTTCAAACTAAATTAATAAAGACTAGACGCAGTACCGTGTACGTATAGGCATAAATGTCAATAGGAAATAAATCATGATAAAAAGCCATGTTTTGTGTTTTAAAGATATTTCAGCCATACTTAAGTCATCGAAGCCGTCTGGTTTGTAGAAGAGACTGAGGAGTGTTGTGCCAATTAATTTTCACGCCACTGGACATCTTAGCCGAAAACAGTCTTAGCTCTATGCACGTTTTAGATACAAATAGCTAGTTTTATCCTCTATTGGATTGGGATAGAAAAAAATAGTAAAAATTATCTAGATCAGATATAAAAACTGAAATGAGTTATGCCACAACTATCCTAGTAGGTACCAAGGTAGGTTGGGACACTTGGGACAAAGGTGGAGGTAAGTTGTGACATAGATGGATTTTGAGATGTAACATTACCAGCCTATAACGTTCCTACTGCTGGGACACAGGCCTCCTCTCTGCGAGAGGGAGTGGGTTGTAATCCTCCACGCGGGCCCAGTGCGGGTTGATAGATGTCACATGTCTTCGATTTTTTGGTTCTAGGATTTCTCATTAAATCATCAAATTAAATTGGACAAATAAATGTAAATAAGCAACATTAATCAACTTAAATAAACTTTCAATAATAAGAAAAATCTACAAAAAATCGTTGGTACGAAATTGAGACAATTTGTGTGTTTCCCTCGATGCCTCTATTTGTCTTCCGAACATTTATTTGGCACTCTGAAACAATACAACAACAATCCATGCAAAAACACATCAAAACTGTTTTAAAAACCTTACAAAGTATTCAAATAGGAAAGTTGTTACAGCCTGTCACAATCCTCCTAGGCGCAAAAATCATGCTTGGTTTAAAATAATGTCATATAACCTCGATATATGCAGTGAAGCTAAAGAAGTTAATATCATGAATTAAAACTTAGTTATTCAATTCATAATTAGACCAGAGTCAATAATTTTTAAAACCAAAAAAATAATAGTATGATGAAACCCATTAGAAAACGAGGGGAATATTATAAAAATGAAAGGAAAATTAATTTACGGGCGATCTGAGGTCGGGAAGGGGATGGAGGTGAGTTTTTAAAGGTAAAAACGGTTTTTCTCGATTTCCGGCAAAACTAAAAGTCCTATGGAAAAAAGTCAAATGGCAAAGTTGTAGGTAATAAAAAGATCTAAAACTTTTGTATTTACACTTTTTTTACATAACCTCAAAATGTATGTGAAAAATTCAAAAAACCAAGTTTTTGGTTTTTTATTTTTATCTTTTACATTTTTTTTTTTCACGAAATTTGGTGAAAACTTACCTTTTTATATCCCAAATACGCTGTAATTTATTTGATTAAAAATATTTATTTTTTCACCTTATTTTGTATTAATATCGAAAAAGCACCCTAATTTTCGATCGAAAATTCACCCGTCAAAATATCAGCTTTTTTCAAAAAGTTGGTATGTTTTCTGTTCGTTGAAATCTCTTATTCCGATGGTGAAAAAAAAAAAATATGTTACTGTAGTAAATCTTCTCAGAAAATGCAAAAAATCGAAAAAAAACTCGACTAAATCAGGCACATTTTTCAAACGAGCTGATTTTTTTTTTATCGTAATCATTTAATGTGTTTTGTTTTTGAATATACTGTAATATATTATCTCTTGTATCGTTGCTTTGAACAGATGAAATTTTTTCTTTTGAAATATTACCGAAAAATCCACCGCAGAGAAAGCAATCAGATTCAAAATTAAATCCAAGAGCATCTTTAATTACTTCTTTTCCTTCCTTTGCTTTTTTTTGTCTTGAACTACAAAATGTAGCTATTGCAGTCTCATCATTATATTGACTTTGACAACTTCGATGAATAAAAGCTGATGTCAAAGTCTCAATTTTTTTGTATTTATTGTCGATTCTTTTCTTGCTGGATACCACTAAACGATTCAAAGCTGCTTTTTTTATTTCATAAACTTGCTTATCATCTGCCTTATTGCAGATGATACAAACAGATTCATCCATACTGATAATCTGAAAAGACAAAATCGAATTAATAATGCCTTCACAATTTTATCGTGAGTGAAACCCCCAAGTACCCCATGAAAAAAAAATATAAAAGAAATAAATGTCAAAATGTATAAACAATATATTATAAATATATTAAAAATCTATAAAAAATGTATAAATATATAAAAAATATGTATAGTAAATATATTTTTAATAACTAACTTTTGGCCGATTTTCATGTATATTTCATATATTTTAAATATATTTTAGATACATTCAAAATATATCTTAAAAGACATAAAAAACATAGCTAAAAATATAAAAAAAAAAAATTTAATATATCTGAAATATATTTGAAATGTATAAAATATATATGAAAATCGGCCAAAAGTTAGTTATTAAAAATATATTTACGATGTATATTTTATATATTTTTTATAGATTTTTTATGTATTTTGTTTTTTTTTTTTTCATGGGATCAACTAAATTTGTTTGTGCAAAATTAAGGAGATTATTATTTTTTAATCTTGTACTAAAATATCATTCAATTTTAAGCAATAGCGTTAAGCATACTATTTTTTAAAGAAAATATTACTATTTTTATGTTTGAGTTGATTGATACAGATAAAAATAGAGATAGTATTTACCTTCCTATGCAGATTCGTTTTTTTTTTTTTTTTTAAGTAAACTTGTCACAATTATCTTAAAGAAACTCAGCGTGCACGTGTATTTTTATAAACGATGTTGTATACTGTACTGTATTTCGAATACTGGCTAGGCTAACGGTTGTAACAGCTGCTACGAAATAGTAGGTATGTATGTAGTAAGACCCAGACCCGCCTAGCCCCTTCCCCACTTCTCTATGAAATACCTTTTGATGGGCTACAATTTTTCGTAGGTCACTCAGGTATATAAGTTATCTTAAAATAGTTATAAATAGGCATCTACGCATATAATTTAAAGAAGATTCGACAACTTTCTCCAAATATTGTAGATGTCTTATTAAATATTAATTTTATTAACTTATTTGTTTGTTAATTATAGTAGTATATTTTGATGAGCAATTTATTTTATCAATGTAACATGTAATCTTACGTTTTTCGAGTAATTAAAGTGTAAATTTTAATAAATAGCTCAAAATTGAAAGAAACGAATTCGAGTTTTTTTCGATTTTTAGCATTTTCTGAGAAGATTTACTATAGTAACATATTTTTTTTTTCACCATCGGAAAGTAGAGATTTCAACGAACAGAAAATATACCAACTTTTTGAAAAAAGCTGATATTTTGACGGGTGAATTTTCGATTGAAAATTAGGGTGCTTTTTCGATATTAATTCAAAATAAGGTGAAAAAATTAATATTTTTAATCAAATAAATTACAGCGTATTTGGGACATAAAAAGGTAAGTTTTCACCAAATTTCGTGAAAAAAAAAATGTAAAAGATAAAAATAAAAAACCAAAAACTTGGTTTTTTTAATTTTTCACATAAACTTTGAGGTTATGTAAAAAAAGTGTAAATACAAAAGTTTAGATCTTTTTATTACCTACAACTTTGCCATTTGACTTTTTTCCATAGGACTTTTAGTTTTGCCGGAAATCGAGAAAAACCGTTTTTTACCCTTAAAAACTCACCCCCATCCCCTTCCCGACCTCAGATCGCCCGTAAAATATTTTTCCCTTCATTTTTATAATATTCTTCTCCTTTTCTAATGGGTTTCATCCGACTAATTTTTTTTTCACTTTTTATTGTTTTTAAAGGCTTCTACCCTGGTCTAAATATAATAGGTTACTAAAAAAATACCAACAATATAACACGTCTCCAGTTACAAAACACAAAAAAAACAAAAAAATATCATTCGTGATATTTTCGCCACCGACGTCACACAGTCTCATCCACTCCCCGTAGGCCGCCGCAACAAACCGCATCGGCTAGCGCGTCAAGAAACAGACATAACGCGATATTGTCTGCTCGCTAACGATCATAAAATCCGAGAAATGGACTTTGTAACAACTCTCCTCTGTCACAACTCTCCTCGGTCTTCCCTACTCAACAAACAAACAGTATAGTACCAAATGATATTACCTAAAGAGGAAGGTCGAATTCTGTAACGGTTGACAGAATGGAAGAAGAAAACGTGTAGCGTAGACCCCAAGTAACATGAGACAAAGGCAGGTAGATGACGATAGTACCTTAATGAGTAGGGTTCCTTTAGGTACTACCATACATATTCCGGCCTTTCGAATCGGATCCGGATCTACCTAATCTACCAAGCCCACAATTAACACCACACTAACGTATACAGTGCCTATGCATATTACCTATATCTGAGTAGGTATGTCAGTACATTAATCCGATAATTAACAACAAAACACCAGTTAAATAGTACCCGTGTAACACACGCAGGGCTCCCGAAGGCTTGTTCGGGCTCGATAGTACATGGGAACGACTAATTGCCGGGCCGACAAGCGAGTGCGATTGGCAGCTCGTAGGCACGCGTGTGTGACAGATCAAAGCTCCACTAATTAATATCACCTATCAATGTCCCCAACAGGACATAGGTCCCTCTGCAAATCAGAAAAATACCAACGAAAATCCGGCGAGTGAAGGCGTGTCCCAAGATTTTGTGCTTATGAATGTCGCAGTGTACCAACTCATTCTTTACAGGATTCAGGAAGTTCGTACTGTCAGGTTTGATTAAAACACATGTATAATACCGTCACGCCTGTAATTCTCGAAGGGCTAAGCAGAGGTGTATAGTACACCCTAAAACATGTCAGTCCTTATGTCACCAAATCTGTGTTTTTAACTACACAACTCAAAAAAAAAACTCAAAGGATTTATTTCAAATAAACCAATTACAGGCACTTTTGAATTGTCAAGTGGTCAGTCAGTCACAAAAATGAAGCTAGTTGCCTATTTCAAAGCGTAGTAGGTACCTATGGAGAAGAACGGGCAAGAAACTCCATGGACACTCTTTTAAATCAACATATAGTTACAAAAAAAAAATTGGTTAGGTACATCATTCATGTTGAAATTAAAATGTGAGAACAATGTAGAAAGACATGCACGTTAAAAGCATCCGTAATAAAAAAGATAAAAACAAAAAAGAAAACAATTCAAAAGAATTAATTCAAATAAGCCATGGCAGCCAAGAGATGACCAGTCCCTACTGACGGCGCCCGTTCACGAACATGACGTGTGGATCAGCACCATTCAGCTCAACCATTTTGAAGGGAACTTAATGATCCAACACACACGCCACCACCAGCGAGACATGTCACAACTTAAAACATTACTACCTACTAAACTGGAAAATAACCAATTCGGCGTTATCTGCATAATCTACTTATACATAGGTACATGCAGGCAACCCTATTTTGCCGCTACGAATGCGGCTGTGAGGAAGGGAATTATTATTATCCAGCCAATGTTCCAATCGAATGCCTCCGGAGACAACGCAGATTGTGACGGAAATTTGTTTCAAACGTCATTTCAAAATGTAACCACCTTGCCAGTTTGCTACGTCGTCGCCACTGCAAGAAAAATTGTAATTTCCTTACTCGTACCATACTCCGCCTTTTCGTCATTTTAGGTGTGTGTGAAAAATAACGTAGCAGTAAAAAGAAAACAAAAAAAAAAATGATTGTTATATTGAAGCATTATGTTGCATCGGTGAATTTAGATGTACCTAAACATGTTTTTTAAATAAGTAGGTATTTACAGATCACTCGATGTAATTTACTTACTTAGTTGTGTACAATAAGGTCACATGAAACATTCCTGATTTTTTTCAAAATGTTTTGTGCTTTTGTGTTCATACCTACCCATATAATTCCGTTTCAGTCACATTCCATTGCTTGGAGAATATGTTTCAGGCAGACAGGCACCAATTATGTGATTTCCCTACTTTCTTGCGAAAAAGTACCTACTTACCTTATTTTTCGTACCTACAATCTTCAGTCGCACAGCAGTTAACTAGGTACATTATTTTTACCTCTAGGTAGTTTAGCAAGTTATATTATTTAAATAGGTACCTACCTACGTCGTATTCAAAGTAGGTACCTACTTCATACAGACTTTAAGCTTTACAATTTACATAAAAACTATATAACTTAGTAAATTCCCTTTACCAAATTTGAAATTCGAAAGGAATGAAAGTTTGGAAGCGATCGTTAAATTTCTCGATGCGACGCACCAAGGCAGAGGGACCCAAATTGAAAGTCACTTGAGAAATGATTTTCCGAGTTTATCGGATCTTCTGATAAACTGCAGACGCTTCGTGACTGCTCATTGCTTCACAAGTTAGATGTTTAGGTAAGTTACCTACCTACCTACCTACCTACCTACTATGTATAATTCATTTCAATGTTATAAGTAAGAAAAAATGTAAATGCCTAATTACTTTTATGATCTTACACGACTGAAAACTATGGCTCGCTTGCCCTAACTATAATACTCATATTTACATAGGTAGGTACATAACACAACAATATAAAATAAAACAACTTTACGACTCAAATTGCAATCGCCAATCTCACACATAAAGTTACAAAATCGACAATGTTTATTATTAATTCAAACTGAAGTTCATAAAATATTATTTAGTGATATGCGATGTTAGACCTAAAATGTTCACAAATAAAGTGGTTATGTGGAGTGTTAATACTTGCATCGATAGTCACACTATCGTCATGTACTTCATCACCGAAGTACGATTTATTTTTTAATATCTACCTACTTTTAGTAACAATTGCTTTGCTCTCTACTACTCTCTATACAGCGTGTATCAGAAAGGTGTGGTCAAATTTATTTTACTCATCTTTTTTGTTTTTTCTTTTTTTTTTACAGACCGTCAAATCAAATCGTTGACAATTTTTTCGCGATTACTATGTTGGTCCCATGGCGAAAGTTGTTCAGTTTGGTGGCCTGCACCACATCCTTAAATTTGGCCAAACCTTGCTGATACATGCTGTATGTCGGTCAACCCATCTTTGACACGCGTACCTAGAAAGAAGTAACTTATTCCATGGTTTACATGGATAACATTTTTTGAGCGTCCCATTTAGGTAGGTACCAACTTCTATTATGTAGGTACCTACTTGCTGAACCTTATTAGATAAGTACTCTTGCTCATTGTTTTTTAGGACTCAAGAGGGTATGGAAGTAGCATTGGACACAACCGTTTCATTCTACAACATGTTTATACAATGTATAGACACAGCAATGCCATCCTTGAAGTAAGTTACATGAATTCTGCTAACACTCGCACACACACTTTTGCTAATACCTAGATGTAAATATTTCATAACTATGAAAGAAATTCGTCCAAAAACATTTGGGTAAATGAAGAAACTCCTTTTTTAAATCGGTTTAAAGTACCCATAGTTTTACGAGATGCTTGCTATAGTCTGTTAACAAACATTTTAAGGTACAAATGTGGTAGATAACTACTTCCGTCTTCTGTAACTAGGTACCTACTTACTTAATGATTTTCTATTCAGATTTGCTATGGATAATCCTAAAAACTTTGTAAACTATCATTCGAGAACAACAGTGGGATTTGCACCACGATTTACAAGCAATCGAAAGTTTTTTGCTAACCTGTTAGGCTCTCCGGAATTCAAAAATATGTTGGAAACAGATGAAAAAGAACTCAGGCTGAATTTGATAAATAAGATGAACTATTGTGACTCAGTCGTCATGGACCAAGGTCTGTTACAAGCCATGTATAATCGAGAAGTAGACCAGACAAAAATGTGAAAATATACTTAGTGGTTTTTTATTGTTTGTTTATTACTTTCCCCTTTTTTTATTTAATTCGTTATTTTAACTGTAACGCTGCCTGATTTAGTGGTCGCAAGGACAAAGTGTTATTGGGTTTTCCATTTCTTAGTAGCAGCGGAGTCTGGATTTATGCCCTATAGGTACCTTTTCTTAATCGCGTGAAAATCCTCATGGATGTCCTCCACCCTGGGGTGGGTGGAGGGGTCTGTCAGACTCTTACTGACTAAAACCACAAGGTGTTCTGCTGCTACCTTTAGCCGGGTGCTGGAGTGTTTGCGCATTTCGTCACGCTCCCCCGGCAAGTCGTTGGCCCGCATGAATTCATGCGGACCCCATCACCCTCAGCGGCCGCATACGGCCGCAAATCCTCTAGAGAGAGGCGCGCGCGTAACACGGCGCGCCGCCGTCTCGGTCCTTTCACTGTTCAGGCAACAAACTTCCCAAGTCTGTTGCCTGCAAGCCTAGCCCTAAGGCGGCCGGGGATCGTTCCGCACACTCCGGCGCTCCGTGCGGCTGCTACGGATTGGAAGGGAGGTTGTATCTTCTCTCCCCCTTTGCGCCCCCTACTTGGCGATCATCACTGCATCACAAAAGGAAGCGCCTGCACCCCACGCACTCTCACCTCCGACCATGGACTGGACCGTGTCCGGAAGCGAGAGAGTGTCCGCAGCACCAACCACCGCGACGAGATCACGGCGCTGCACTGCCCAAGCAGGGCACTCCTTAAGGGTGTGCTGCGTCGTGTCGTCAAGACAGTTGCAGTGGTGGCAACCGGGTGTCAGTTCCCGGCTGATGCGGCACAGGTAATTTTCGAAGCACCCATGTTCGGACAATACCTATGTCAGCTGGAAAGTAAGGGCGCCATGCCGTCTCTACAGCCACTCCCTCATAAAGGGTCTTACCGCTGCCCTATAGGTACCTACCTACTTAGGTACTCCTCCGCGTACCCCTTCAGGAATTGCAGGCCTGATGTTATGTTTATTATCTATTGTTGCAAGTCGGATCCCCGGGGGCCGTGATTTTCCACAAAATATTATAATTATCGATCATTTAATAGATAGGTCCAACTTATTTAGGCTGATACATATACCTACATGTGTTCTTGAGTGGAAACTGCAACTCGGCAAACGTAAGGTAGGACGGCCTCAGGCTAGGTGGAGACACGATCTTCGCAGGGTGGCTGGTAGCAGCAGGAGGAGAGTTGCCGAGAATCGAGTTGAATGGCGTCCAATTGGAGAGACCTATATCCAGCAGTGGACAGCTTAAGACTGATGATTATGATGATATTCCTACACAGCTATAGCTTCTGAGTGCAGGTCACGGCGGCCAAACTTAACGGATACTAGAAAACGCAATGCGCACCACCGTGTCAGCTGCACAGTCCGTCACCGCTCCATTTCATCCACGTTGGAGAGTTGGACTTTTTACCCTGTTTCCGAAGCTTTACTATGGTTCATCAGCGAATTTATAGATGGTTAACAAATGCCCCTATCCAAATACTTTCTTTCGTCCTACGCCTCACATTCACCCGGTTATAAAAGAATGCAGTGGAATGACTGGCTCACCAACCGAAGAAATAACCTGGTTGGCCCTTAGCACCACTACAGCCATGGATCTAGAATTTTTCGAGGTGGGGTGAAAACTGTTGTCTGCCGCCCGTCGACCCGCCAATATGGGCGTTTCTTCATTGGCCGGCCCGGCCCGACACCGATACCGATACCGACATCGGTGGACGCATACTTCTATGAAATTGTAGGGCACGCTGTCTCATTGGCCCGGCCCGACACCGACATGCCGGCGTCGGCGCCCACAGTCATGTTGTTGCAGCAAGTCTCCCACTTGTGTCGGGCTGGCATCGTTAGGTACGTGTTGTGTACAAGCTGCTATGTGGGCGTGCGTGCAGTATAGATGTTCTGTGCTGTGGAATGACAACGCCCTCGTGTCGTGTCGGTCAAATGAAGAATGTAGCTGTCAGTGCAGTTTCGTTGAGTACTGTCGGTGTCGGTATCGGTGTCGGGCCGGGCCAGCCAATGAAGAAACGCCCAATGCATACAAATGGTAAGGAACCATAAAACAACCATAACCAATCATACCGTGCCAACCTTTTCCATGAAGCCTTATTTTAAAAAAAATACATGGGGATGGCGAACATTTATTTTAATTAGACTAAGACAGGATAAAGCTTGAAATAAATCGTGATATTATAGCATACTAGCTTCTGCCCGCGACTTTGCCTGCATGATTTTTCAGCCCCCGACCCGCCGTGTCGCTGCGCATCGCTCGCCCGCGCAATTACTTCGTTTTCGCTTAGCGTACTTTCTGACTTTTTTCTTTTTGCTCGGCTTCTAAGGGTCGCAGCGTAATGTTAAATACCCTGTAAGTTTCCTCAAGAGTTGAGCTATCAAATGCAAAAAAAAAAAACAAATCCGACTGCTAGTTTCAAAGATTAGCGCGTTAAAACAAAAAACAAACAAACTCTTCAGCTTTATTATTAATGCACTTAATTGAATTATACAGAAAAGTTTTCAGAATTAAGAGTCGCTAGGCTGTAACAGCGAGCGAAGCGAGCCCGAATATTCTGCCAGCAACAAATTAGATAGTTTTTTATCGATCGATAATGCTCCAATCCCACAGGGGTGCCAGGGCTCTGGTAAAAAATTAAAGGACATCGGATTACCTTTGCACTTACAGAGTTAGAGACGTCGGAAAGGGCGGGACGCCCGGCTCCCCCGCTACGCGAAGTAAAATAAAGAACCTTTTCCTTAATTTTTTGACCACAGAGGCTCATTTTGTTCGCCGCGGCAGAGATCTGTTGCAAGAAATAGTTAGCTAGCCTAATAGCCTTTTTTATATCGTCAAATAAAAGTGGAGCATGTGCTTTAAAAACGGAGAGATCTTGGCAGAATTCTACTGCGCCCCCCGAAACTCGCTGACACCGTTTGACGACCTATGCCTACGCTAATCACGTAGTACCTAATTTCCTCAGAGCGCCATCCGCAGAGAAAGATGCAATGCGCTGGGTGGTGCACTTGTCTGCCACGCTTAAACTTACCGCCCCCTGAAATTGGCACCCGGGGCACGAGCCCCGGTTCGCCCTAGACCCTCGATCCGGGGCTGCACCTTTATCGTAGATTCTATGTCACGACTTCACGAGAGGAGTCCCACGTCAATTGGTGAAACTAATAAAATTATTATCCTACTAAAGTTAGCAACATTCCTACAACAACCCCTCAGACTTTTTCTCTATAATTTTAAGATTGTGCATTTTAACCGCAGTGCCTGTACCTACCTAATAATATGATGTTGAGATAAATAAATAAATATTTATGATTCCGTCGCGTTCCTATAGCGCCGCGTCTGCGAGACTTCTTTCGTGAGACGAACTCTATGGTAAGTTTCCTATTACATAGAACTCGTGCACGTAGGTAATTCCCTCAAGTCAACATAATTATAGCCTTTTATCCATCACGTGGGTTTGCGCCCACGTGCGTGCGTTAGCTTAGCGCGTGTGATGCAGCCACAAACTAACTGTGTCCCGCGTGCGTGTAGCCATTGCATTACAAAAAAAGTATGCAATAACTTCATCATTCTCCTGTCCATAACCCAAATAATTTGGGGTCGTCTTTTTCTTCCATACTTATCTATTAGTCGTCATCTGGGTAGTCACCCCGTTTCTAACCATATCATCATTCACACAGTTCATCCATCGTTTCTTTTCCCCTACTCTTATAGCCATTGACATTCATACTCAAAACTTTCCTCACGACATTTTCCTCATTCCTCCGTATCATATGCCCATATCATGGCAACCGATTTTCACACTTTTCAGTTACCGGTGCCGCTTTCAGACTTCCTCTTATGTACTCATTTCTAATTCTATCCATTCGTGTAATACCACATACCCCTCTAAACAACCATTGTTTTTTATTTCTTGCCCTTAAGTTTAAGGGGAATGCGGGAATCGCAGATTGTTCCCGTGACCTGCCGCCATTTCATCCATCCAGTGTTAATTATGTGATTAATCATCCGATCTACCTACTTCGCCATCGCTTTGCACGACTGAACCAAGATACCGAAAGTCGGAGCAGACTGGGAGAAGCGCGCTATCAAGCGCTATAGCTCCAGAACTGGAAAGACCGCCGAAATCGCAGAACATAATATATTCAGTTATGGTTCTGCTGATTTTCAAGCCAACATTCGCTAGCTTCTGTTGCCATTTCTCCAATCTGCTCTGGATCTCTGACCCATCTTCACCGACAAGACAATGTCATCGGCAAACAGCATGCACCAGGGTGTCTCTTCCTGTATGTCTGACGTCAGAGCGCAGCGTCCATAATCAACAGGAAGAGGAACCGATCCTTGGTGTAAAAGTATATAGTAACTTATTACATACCTACTCTTTTTGTCATGCATGCCTTAGTAGGTACTAATAATTCAATCAGCAGGATAGGAAAAATGCCCTTAGTTTGAGTTTGAAGCACTTGTAAATTATCTGTGACTCTTCGATTCAATCGATATTCAATTCATCAAAGATGCTTCTTTTTCAACTTGTGTTGTTTCACTGCCAGGCAAACGTCTCTCTCACCCCCATTGCTTTCCATTGTTCCTTGTGCGTTACATTCTCCGACAAATCTCCCGTAAACGCGTCTAAAGATATCCCAATAATATTTAATCTGTGATAATTTGACAGCTGTCGTTTGACAATGCTATGATCTGTCAGTGTCACATGTTTTTTTTTTTTTTTTTTTTTTCTTCCTTTGGCGTTGCACTATTCGTGCTTATTGCCACTAACAATATTTTAATGAATAACAAAAACGTAAGAAACAAGTACTCGCGAAATGATAAAGTATTACAACGGGAAATTTGGAAATGGAAAGGAGATTAGTTGTTATTACATAAAATTAATAAATTATGATAAGTTAACTTTATGGAAATATAATACAACAGAAAACTGTAACCATTTAACGTCACCAGGTGGCCCAACAAAAAGGCCGACTTGGTGCAAAAACTTAGAACTACATGGTAAATTAAGTAAGTACATAAATTAGTGTTTAAATAGCTATATCATTATTTACAAGGAAAAGAGCTATTGTTTTATAAATATCTACATTAAAATTAAATAAAATACATGAGATCGAAGTGGGTAAAGGGACTCGGAGGGAAACAAGACTTTGGAATAGTGAGGAGTGGTCATAGAGGGAGCAGGAAAAAATAAGGTGGTTCAGATCTCCCACTTCAGCGCCACATTCACACGCAGGGTTCTGTACAATGCCAAGCCTGGCAAGATGAGCAGGAGTGCACACGTGACCCAATCGCATACGTATGAATATTGTTGTAATCTTTTTGCTTAGCTTGTACTTGCTAAACCAAGGTTTAACAAAAATGGATGGCTGAATAGTACGATAAAATTTCCCTTTCACTGATTGCCCGGACCAAAGCTGACCCCAGGATTCCTGTAGATAAACCTTGGGCAGAGCTGCCAGATCTTGGGTGTTATTTTTGTACGGGAAAACGTCTCCACACAATACGGCATCATTAGCTAACTGGTCAGCTCTCTCATTACCTAGAATGCCACAATGCGAGGGTATCCACGCAAAATGCACTGAATACCCCTTAATAGAACACCTATATAGGAGTTCACGTGTTTCAAATATAATATAGGGATTATGAGAATAGAAAGGGAATCTGGCCAAAGATTGCAAGGCACTCCTTGCATCAGTTAATATGAGTGAATTCCGTAACCCCATCACAAGTATATATTCGACAGCTTTGAATAGACCGTAACATTCTCCCGTAAATACAGATGATTCGGGCGGGAGCTTTATTTTTTGGACAATATTATATTGGGAGTGGTATACACCTACTCCCACACATGAGTCTTTTCCATGCTTCGAAGCATCTGTAAACAAGAGCTGACAGCCCTTCCAGTCTCTATATAGTGAAGTTGAAGTTAAGATTATGACATACGTCATCTCGGTAAATGCTAAGGTTATAATGTATATTTGGTGACATAATTAATGAACTGTAATTACAGTGAAATATAGGAAGAAATTCAGATTGGTGACAAGGAGCTTCAATTAAATTGTATTTTCTAAAACTTTTAACTAAACACGGAGTAGCTTTGTGCCTCCAGTAAGTGGATGAAATTACTTCTTCAGAGAGAGTGGAAAGTTTATTTCGCAAAGGATGATATGTAAATTGAAAACACCGAGCCATAAATCTATCAGCCAAATATTGACGTCGCAAATGAAGTGGTGGGTCTCCACATTCCACCTGAAGACAATTAATAGGACTGCTTTTCATTGCACCTGAAACCACTCTAAGTGCCTTGGACTGAACACTGTCCAGTTTCTTAAGACCAGCAACATTAGCAGGTTCCAGCAAAAAAGTCCCATAATCCAATACGCTTCTAATCAAGGTGTTGTACAGTAGTTTTAATGAAAAGGGATGTGCTCCCCACCAAACACCAGCAAGACATCTAATTATGTTGATATTTCGTTCGCATTTAGCAGCTATATAATCACAGTGTGGTAAACCAGTAAGATGTGTATCCAAAATAAGGCCTAAAAATTTAGCCTGGTTTTTAACGGGCATAGGGATATTATTATACCTTACGGTAACTATAGGAGGCTTACGCATTCTAGTAAACAACACAATGTTGCTTTTATCAATTGACAGGTGTAGACCATTGGTTTCTAGCCAAGTCTTGAGTAAGCATAAAGAAGAGGTTAAGGAAGTACAAATATTTGCAACAGAGTTACCAGATAAATAAAGAAGTAAATCATCTGCATATTGAAGGACATGTACTGACTCATTTAGAGAGGATTCCAAATCATAAGTGTAAATATTGTAGAGAATTGGACTAAGTACAGAACCTTGAGGGAGACCTTTCCATACTAAACGGGTAAATGAATACCCTTCAATATGAAGATTTAAAGATCTCTCTGAAAGCATGTTAATTATGAACTTAGACAGCATTGTTGGAACTTGTAATGAGTTCAGCTTTTGTTCTAGGACTGATACCAGGACATTATCGTAAGCTGAGCTAATATCAAGGAAAGCAGCAATTACAGAGTTATTAGAAGAGAAGGCTAAGCGAATATCAGTTGTGAACACACTAAGGCTGTCCATCGTACTTTTACCCTTCCTAAAACCAAACTGTGATGTAGCTAGCAAGTTTTTGCTTTCCAAAAACCACTCCAAACGATGCTTAATGAGATGTTCAACAATTTTAACAAGAACGGTAGAAAGTGCAATTGGTCGGTACGAAGTAACATTGGAAGAAGGTTTGTTTGGTTTCAGAATAGGAATAATTGTTTGAGACTTCCAACTTGATGGAATGTTGCCAGATATCAAAGCTGTATTGATGAGATTTAAATATATTAAAAGAACAGAGTCGGACAGATTAACTATAAATGAATATGGTATACCATCTTCACCAGGAGCTGAATCCTTAACATGTGAAAGGACTCCCTTCAACTCACTTAGTGTGAACGGGGAATTCAACTCAGAATTAGGAATAGGAACATAGGGAAAGTGCATTAAAGATCTCTGTTCTGGGACTGAAGGAGGAGCTAAATGATCCATAAACTCATTGGCTAATTCTAATGGGAGTTTTGAGGCTGTTGTGTCACTGAATGCTGACCTGAATCTCCTAATATTTTGCCATACTAGAGATGCGTTAACTTCTGGTGAGATAGATGCACAGAATCTTTGCCAACCTTCAAATTTCTTTTTCCTAAGGAGCTTACGAGTTGTACGAGCAGCATCTAGGTATATCTCAAAATTGTGACGAGTCATAGTATGGCCATAATTTTTTTCTGCTTCTTTTCTTTTTTTAATGGCCTGAGTACATTCAGCATCCCACCAAGGTGGTGAAGGAATTTTGCCTGTAGCACCATTCTTAATAGGGAAAGTATTATCAGCCACCTCTATTAAAGTTCTTGTTATTTGATTAGATAATAACTGAGGATCATGTAGTTGTAAGGAGTTAGTTAAAGCAAGAATTCTTTCTTCTACACAATTTTTGTATGTATCCCAATCCGCATTTTGAAGTCTATACTTTAATCGTGGTGTTGGATTGCAAGCATCTGGTTTTTTATGTGGAAAAGAAATGATTAAAGGGTAATGATCACTACCATAAGAAGACGGTAAAGGAGACCAGGATAATGTCGATGCTAACTCAGGTGTGCAGATTGAGAGGTCAGGGGCACTTATTCCCTCATCTGGATTCGATTGGCGTGTTGGGAGACATGTATTTAAAATACACAAATTATTAGAGTCTAGAATTTCTAATAACTTTTCCCCATAGGAATTGGAACTAGAACTACCCCAGGACTGATGTTGTGTATTAAAGTCGCCCATTACCAAAAATGGTTTAGGTAAAACTGAAAGAAGATTACTTATTTCAGAAAGAATATTTACAGTGGGACGAGAATAATATATACATACTAAACAGATTTTATTTACAATTGCAGCAACAGCAGATATGTCGTCACTGAGACTTGGAAGAGAAAAAGCTTGAAAAGACAAGTTATTTTTAATAAGTATGGCGACGCCGCCATACCCATCGCTTCTGTCTGTTCTTAGACACGCATAGCCAGGAATTCTAAAAGAGAAACCTGGTTTAAGCCATGTCTCACAGAGAGCGACTACAAAGGGATCGTATTTGTTCAATATGTAGGACAGATCAGATTTTTTATTCACAATGCTGCGACAGTTCCACTGGACAATCTTGGGTAGATTTGGATCCATTATGATGGTTGAATAAGTTAGACAGTGTATCAATTACAGTGGCAACGTTGGACGGTTCAATATTATTATTTTTAGATAAGGTATTAATTAACATGATTATTAAATTTAAAATTTGACTCTCATTATTATTTGTTGTTTTATTTTGGAATGCAACACCATTCCCTGACACAGAAACTTCATTACTGATTAATGCTTGATGAGCTGCCCGGTCATACCCCTTAGCTGTTTTTGGAGGATCCCGAGGTTTCAGAAATACCGTTTTTCTTTGTGAAGAGACAATTGGTGTGTTAAGTGATTGGGGCAAAGGTTGTGAAAAGAAAGAATTTTTTGTGGTATGTGATGGGGCAGATGTTACCACATCTGCATACAATTTTGAGATTGGTGGATGTAACTGCGATGCTTCAGCATACGACACGCAGCTATGGGCCATATAATGCTTAATTGATTTTTGTCTCTCAAATTCTGGGCATTTTTTATTGATGGCGTAATGAGTGCCACCGCAATGACAGCATTTACTATTAGTCTCGTCTTCAATACCGCAAGTATCAGCAGAATGTTTCTCCCCACACTTGAAGCACTGAGGGTTCGACCTGCATTGTACCTTTGTATGGCCAAAACGACAACAATTATAACATTGAATTGTTGGGAATGTATACAATTCCACTGACATGGAATTGTAACAACAAAACACACGTTTTGGTAAAATTTGTCCGTCAAAGGTGAGCACGACTGTTTGGGATGGTTTCCACACAGGGGTCGGTTCGTGTATTTTGTAATTAAGACGCCTAGCTTTGATGACTTTCCCGCATCCAGCGGGGACAGATATATTTTCCATTATTTCCTCAGGAGACCATTCGGTAGGTACGCCTTTAACAATTCCAATACGACACACATTAATTGATGGAACAAATGCCTTTAATTTCTCCTTAGCCAAACTTGGGTCATTTAGAAAAGAGTTTGCATCTACGTAACGGGAGAAGCTTAGTGATATTCTATTTCGACCAATGCGTTTTAATGAACCGTTAATGATGTTGTTAAACCCGCGTTTTTTAAGAAAGTGCCCTATAGTTATTGGGTGTAATGATTGAGCCGAGTTTGGTGTATCAACATTTTTTTGGATGTGTACAACGTATGGTGACAGGTCTGTGGCTTCGTACAAAGCCCTAGCAACCTGTGGCGCCTTCTGAGGAAGATCTGACTTTAAGAGGTTTTCAGTCTGGGGACCATCCACAGAACGTGGAGTGGCTTCTTGGTGAACTGAAAATGAATGTACCGGTACGTCTGATGTTATTTTTGGACTGAATGTGACTACCGAGTCATTATCACAATAGCAATTGGTTTCGGAGTTATTTATTCCTGTTGAGTGACCATTTCGTCTTCTTTTATTGCAATTTTTGCATATTTTGCGTGGAGCTCTAGTCCTTTTCCGCTCCGATTTGGTTAAGGACGAGTCTGTATCCATACTGGATTCGTAAATAATAACATTATGACCAACCGAGGGGACTGTGCCCCCCGGATCAGGCGGTTCATTGTCCATTATGCCCACTGGCCAGAAAAAATAAAAATAAGACTTACCCTAAATATGAAGAAATATATTTACAAATAATTACACTATCTAATTTAATGAATATTTACATAAATCTACACAACTTATCTCCAATCGCAAACGTTTTTTATAATTTTTATTAAAACGAAAGAAAAATCACGCCCGCCAAATTCGATGATTCCCGCGTTTTTCGTGTCACATGTTGGTTGTCATTTTGTCCATTAGCAAGTGTTGCCAAGCGTTTAGCTTTTTAGAAAATTTGCCAAATCTGAAAAGGATGATTTTCTGCCTTGTTTATATGCTGCAATACGTATAGGACTATAAAAAAAACCATTCCTCCATTTTATTAATCGATTTTATGTTGGTATAAAAAATTCTTATAATTCTTAAGTATGTTTTTTATTATACTTTTTGTGATTGATACATACATACATACATAAACTCAGGCCTTCTTCCCTTGGGGGTAGGCAGAAACTACAGAACTCCACCTGCTACGATCCTTACATACTCCTTTTGCCTCGTTTACGGGTCATATACGTACCTACGCCAGTTGCGAGTACTACCTACGCACTAGACCTTTCTGAAGAAAATCACCAATAAGGTCACTATATTATGTCCTCCTAGGGCGTCCCCTTCCTGGCGGTGGCGTTTCCACTTACACCTGAGTCGCCTTGCATTAATTCTCTCAACATGACCAAACCATCTAAACATACTCTTTTCAATTTTTGTCACTACATCTTTTAAACTGCACCGTTGCCTTACCACATCATTCCTAAGCCTATCATTCATATTCACACCACACATGCTTCGCAAGGAACGCATTTCCACATCATTTATTCTACTTTCATGTTTTTTTTGCCACACCCAACAAAAAGAATAAAAAGCCTTTATTACTTAGCCACTGCAAAATGTGTTGTAAGTTGACGATGATTCCACATAATTATAGGTTAAATTATGACTCAACAAGTCGATGTGACGAGAATGATTGTGATAAATGTGATAATCACGCGCAGTTAAATTGTGAGACGAACATAAAATAGAATAAATAGTAGAAAAATATAGTTGCATGCAGGACACGGACATCAATTCTGTTCTGCTGGATCTACTAAAAGCGTTCGTTCATGTTCATATCATATCCCTAGTTGTCTGTGCTGCGTTTGTGTTTTGTTTCGTGCCATATTATTATGTTATCGAGATGTTTATTTTATTATATTAATAGGTAATGTAGTTTGAGATGCGGCAACATTGAGCAACACTATGTTGCACAGACTACCTAGAGCTATGTTGATTTTTGATGATAACACATATCAGTTATCACAATGAGTTAAGTATTTATTGTAAAATATGTAAATGATTCAGTATAAAAACGTGCGTAATAACTAGTATAAAGTAACTCAATTAAATATTTTTATCCAATAGACGCTTATATTGTGGTAGTTCAGACTTCAATAAGTTTTTTTAAAGAAGTTGTCTACATCGAGTGACGAAATTACGGATTAAGTCTAACAAGTAATTCTTTGATCATTATTTTTACGAGTATAAGGTCTAAAATCAGGTAAAGTGTACGCATTATTTTATATTACATTTACTATCATTGTTCTAATATTATAATACAACGTTTTCATGGGCTAGTTATGCCAATGAATGGATAAGTAGGTATGTATTTTATGCCTTATTATCCGTAACACAACAACATTTAATTACACTTGGTCAAGATCATGGCCAATCATAAGTCAGTCATGGTCACTAAAGTATCTACTACAACATAATTTTTATCAGTAGTTTAGTATGGTGATTATGAATACCCTATTATGTATGTGTTTAATTTGAATGTCTGTAGTTTTGAACATCAATATAATTATAATTAATCGAGCAGCCACATATTAATGTTAGTTTGTTTTATTAGCTATACCTACTAACTTACATTTATATTTCTAAATTTAACCCTTCTTACCAGAACTTTATTCAACAGGTTAATTAAATAAAATGGCTTCAATACCTGAAGAATTAAAATGCGGTGTGGAGACAAAAGATGGTCCTATTTGTGGATTTATTGATAAAACTGATGAAGGAACTTATTATAAATTCGGAAGTATTCCTTATGCTAAACCACCTGTTGGTCGCTTAAGATTTTTGGTAAGTCAAAATTTTTACCAAATTACATTTTAATCCGGCACTTGTTTGAATTAAAAAAATAGTAATAACATTCAGTTCTGCCAAAAACAGGAATTACAATGAACAATTAACTAAACTTAAGACTCAAAAAAAAAAACTCAAAGCATTTATTTCAAATAAACCAATTACAGGCACTTTTGAATTGTCATGGGGTCGGTCAGTCAGAAAGATGAAGCTAGTTGACCATTCCAAAGAGTAATATTGTTGGTATAATAACACCACAGTCAAAGGTTTCAAAAGCAGGAATTTTACAAATAAAATTGACTGCTCCAATATGCGAGTGACAGAATCAGTGAGTTAGTAAACCTATTATAAATTAGGTTTAGTTTTTATTTGTCAAACTCTATTCCTCAAAATCCTTTCAAAAGTTTATGCCTGCCACATTAGCATAGTTTTGTTGTGCTTATTCAAAATCAAAATATTTTATTTTACATAAACTTACATGGGCACTTATGAAACGTCAGTAGCTAGGTGCACGGTTCCAATTGGTTGTTTCCTATGGAGAAAAGCCGGCAAGAAACTCTGCGGTTACCCTTTTAAAAATAAAGGGGTTTTACAATGTTTTCAAATTAGTTTTAATAAGTATGGGAGGACAGTATTAGTATTGCACTGTACTGCATTTTAATTTTTAACTGTTTTATAGAATTACATTAAAACCCCTGTATTCCACCATGGGACTTTGTTATGATTATTCCATTTATTTAATGTCTGTATTATGTGTAATTTATGGGGATGATATATTAGAACTCATTGTTTTTCCTTAGCTGCACATTTAGAATAAATAAAATAGATTTTTCTACGACTTATAATTATTACATATCGAGAGCTGTGCGGCCAATTCGTCCTATAATATAAAGACGCAGTTAGAATAGGTTTTGGGGAACCATATTTAGGGATTACGTAAACTATATAGGTTCCTTCCAGTTTGAAAGTTAGTTTATTAATTTAATCACTAGAAACATATTACGGCGTAAATATCAGGCTCAAGCGTGGCGTAGGTAGCGAGCAAGTTTATCTATTTTTACTGCTCATAACTCTTGTTTTTCTTACAAGAGCTGACTTGCCAGAAGAGACCCACCAAAAAAAAACTAGACCAAACTCCCTCTCATTTCTGACAGCTCCTTGTGCCCCCCTGATTGGTCCGTCTCTCTGACAGCGCGAGAGCTGTCCATTCGGAAACGCTACAAGGTTGTAAACACAACAGTATTACACTCATTACTTCATTAGTCGTTAATTAGTTAATTACATATTCTTTTTTTTTTATGGGAAATCATCAAATTACTTCTCCGCTCTGGGTAGAGCGTATCAGACTTTTACTAACTAAAACCCACCCGTGTTCCTTCAGTTGCCTGTGTGCCAGAGCCACGGTAACCTTTTCGGACGTGACCACGGCAGGTATCGGCCCTAACGGACCCCGTCAATGTGTGCTGACATCTCTTTGAGGCGCGCGTGGGACACAACGCGCCGTCGACTCGGGCCTAGTCCTTACTGGACGGCGAGCTGCCCTTTGCTAGCCGTCCGCAAGCCCGCGCCTACGGTGGCCGGGAATCGGTTATTGATTGCCGACGCCCTGGGCGTGAGGGCGCAGCGATTGCCTCACCCTCACTCGCTCCGCCTCCTTCTTCGCGAGTATTACTGCTTCGCAGAAGGAGGTGGCGGCTTTCTATGCACTCTCGCTCCGTACCATGGCCAGGACCAAGGCTGGACGCGAGAGATCGCCGCCGCCGATCGCCTCAGCGAGGACACGGCGGTGCTCCGCCCAAGCCGGGCAGACCTCCACCGTGTTCTCCGGGCGATCCACACAATGGTAACACCCAGGCGTTTCCTTCCGCCTTATCCGGAACAGGAACAGCCATGTCCAGCGAGTACCTGCGTTAGGTGGAAGGGAAGGACGCCGTGGCGCCTCTCAATCCACTCCTCAAAGAAGGGACGTACCGCCGCAATGATGGCGTGCCCAGCACTGGGTTGCGACAGTCGCACTCTCCATGTCGCCATGAGATCCCGCCAGAGCTCTGTCCGCTGTGCCGCGATATCTCGCGGTAGGAGTTACGCCCCAGCGTTTTGTCTTGCGCCACTCATATATGTGCGCGAAGACTTTTGCCTCCAGACCCCATGGCGGCAATCCGGCAAGGAGGCTCGCCGCCTCACCGGAGACTATGCGGTATTTCCGGACCAGCCGGATAGCCATGACCCTTTGGGACGCGTTCAACAAGTTTCACCGGCGGTCGAGGACGAGTCGCATGTACTTCATCGTCGACTCGACGCCAATGTGAACCCCTCCTACCGTTATTTGGGAACCCGACAGTGGCACGTTCCGAGGACCATGAAAACACATGGCCTCGGACTTGAGCAGGGCCACCTCGAGTCCCAATTGCCGGATCTTCTCGACGATTGTCGCAACGCCGCGTGTCATATTTTCGGCCGCCGTCTGGTGCGATCTCCCCTGGCCCAGGACCAGCGTGTCGTCAGCATAGCAAACCACGGTGACGCCGCTAGGGACTGGAGAAGAACAGCGGCGTGTCATGGTTCACTTACTCGCTGTCAGCGAACAAGACCCTCAAGGAGATCGAGGAGGAACTCCGAGCGTTCGGGTACCAGCCGGAGTATGTGCGCCGCATTAAGGGCGCACAAGGACGACCCGGCTGTGTGCTCGGGGACTCCAGCACCCACGAGAGGTAAATAGTGAGGACGGAGCCCCCATGAGCAAACATCAAAACTGACCAGTCAATCAGCTTTGACCGATCTCTCTTTAAAATCACGTCACGTCGTTAGGTATAACCTTTAAAACCAGGGTGCTAATATTGTGGAGCTCGCTTCGCTCGCTCTTGCATCGTAGATTTTCTTAAATCCATATTTTATAAACTTAATTAATTAGTTAGTTCTTAAGAGTGAAGACGGTGCCCTGTCTGTTTGCTGAACATGAGTTTTACTGGACGGATTTAGATGCTATTTCAGGAATTAAGCAGGCCATAAAAAAGGAACCCGTAGTTGGGCATGAGAATGAGCACCCACAAGGTTTGCTAAAAGTCGGCTCCCCTGCTTATAGGACATTTCGTTGCCCGTCTGTCTGTCAGTCTGCCAAGGCCCTTTTACTCAGGAACGCGTGGAGGTATCAAGTTGAACTTAATATCAAAAACGTAGGTCACTTGGAGCTCTAAAAAAATACGGCCATGCAACACATTTTGATACTCGCAAATAAATAAAAACCTATAAGATACTTCCCGTTGGCCTAGAATCATGAAATTTGGCAAGAAGCAAGGTCTCACAGAACTACACTCGAGAGCAATGAATCCGGGTCACTTAAAGAGTGTTAAAAATCTCGGAAACTAAAAATGATAGGTTAATGCAATAAATTGTATTTAATAGACAATGTAATACTCCTTAAATGAAAGTAAAAAATATATGAGTCACCATACATTTTATTAACACAAAATTACATAAAGAAAAAAACTGCTGATCTCTCCTTAAAACAAAAATAGGAAACATGAAATTTTTGAACTTTATTACGATTTTCTTGAATTTTAATACTTCGTATTGCCTCCTCGTGCTTCCATTACTGCGTTTACGCGGTTTGGCATGCTGTACACCAAGTTCCTTATACGATTTTGGGGAATATTCTCCCATTCCTCTGTGAGAGCAATTTTGAGCTCACGAAGCGTGATTGGGGGAGGGTTTCGTTGTTTTACGCATCTGCCTAGCTCGTCCCAAGCATGCTCGATCGGGTTGATATCCGGGCTGCGCGCTGGCCACTCCATACGAGTAATGTTCATCTCTTGAAGGTAGTCATTCACAATCCTACCTGTATGAGGTCGGGCATTGTCATGCATAAATATAGCATCCTCACCTAAATTGACCATAAATGGACCAACGTGATCATTGAGGATTTCTTCCACATATCTTACGCTAGTTAAAGAGCCGTTTTCTATGATCACCAGCTCTGTGCGACTTTCAGAAGAAATTCCGGCCCACACAAGTACAGACCCACCACCGTAGGCTACTTTTTCTTCGATGCATGCTTGCTTGAATCTTTCCCCTGGTCTTCGATACACTCTGTGTCTTCCATCGTGCTTGTAGAGCATAAATTTTGATTCGTCGGAGAACATAACTTTTGACCAATCTTCAATACTCCAATTTACGTGGCTCTGGGCATATCTTAGTCTTGAAATACGATGCCCACGCTCCAGTTTAGGGCCGTTTGCAGGTCTAAGGGGTTTTAAGTTAGATTCAGCAAGCCGACGTCTTACTGTCCATGCACTTGGGTTACTTCCTCCGAGGCGTCGAAACTGATTTGTGAGTTCAGTTCCTGTGAGAAAGCGATTTCGAAGCATGGTGTTCACCAAGTATCGGTCTTCTCGTGCTGTGGTACACCTGGTTCTGCCCGTTCCTGGTCTGCGTAGGTTAGAACCAGTTTCTTCGTAACGTCGGAGAACTCTTTGTACTGTTGACAGCGACACACCGACAGTCCTGGCTGTATCGCGCTGACTCCGGCCGGTTTCCAGCATTGTAAGTATTCTGGTGCATTCTTCAGGCGTAAGCGACATAATTTCAGCTTGAATAATGAATATAGAGCACTATCAACATGGTTTATGTACCCACATAAATGACAGATTACAAACAAAAGCAAAACCAAATGCTGTAATTTCGTAGTTCCATCTTCGAAAGTGGCCCTTTTTCAAATTTGATTTTTTTATGATATAACTTTACAATAACTAAGAAATTTAATACCTTCATTTAAGGAGTATTACATTGTCTATTAAATACAATTTATTGCATTAACCTAGCATTTTTAGTTTCCGAGATTTTTAGGATTCTTTAAGTGACCCGGATTCATTGCTCTCGAGTGTAGTAAAGGAAAAAGTCCAAAAATTTTAGTATCTACCTACAGGACACCAAAAAAATGGTATTACAGACTTACATTTGCAGTTCGACAAATTACCGTAAAGTATAGCGATGTATGAGAGTGGGAGAATATGTTTTGCAATTACAATGTTAAGTTTGTTTTTGGGATAAATTCATCCCAACTACGGGTCAACACTTGGCCGGTTTTATTCCCATTAGCTCACATTCACAAACAGCAACGTAGGTATACCTACTGATTTACCAATTGAGTCATATAGATGCAACGGTAGCAACAACCTATTTTTCTATGATAGCAACTTTTAATGCAGTCTGTCAATGGTGCCAATTCTCTTGTACACCGAACTAAAGTAATTAAACTATCACAAAAATTCCTTACTTTTGGCTATGAGAATCAGAAACCTATTCTGCAAAAAATATTTCTAATTTTAAAAATAATTTGACGCAACTAACATTTAAGGTGACAATCACGACTCCACGTGGTACTTGTTTGCCCTACCCCGTAAATGTTTTTTAGAGCCGGAAGCGGGCATGGGAAGCAGCTTCGACGTGTTATATGGAATTTATCACTTTTGTATGGAAAATATGAAAAATTATTACCTACATGTAGAGTTTTAGGGGTTTAACGGCTTTATAAAGGGGGGTCAAAATTATTTTTGCGATAGGACACAATTTGCGAGATTTAGGCAAAAACATATAAAAAACTGTTTTTGCACCTGAAGTCGAGGTGTTGTGGTGAATTTTAGTTCATGAAAACTAATTTTATTCTACACTTTTTTAATCGCGATTACAAATAGCCAGATTTAGTTAGACAACCAAAATTATAGATGAAAAACGTCAAAAATAAAAAAGAACAGAATAGCAAAATTGCTATTTTCACTATTACTAACTCAGTGCCATCTTAGGGCCCGTTGTTTGATCAGTAGTCAAACATACTAATAGTTAAAATGCGTTAGTTAAACTAACAATTTGTTAAAAATGACATAAGTATGTTGTTTGACAAATGGTTAAGCTAACTATAGTTAAAAAAATATCAATTTGCTATAAAAGTTAACCATGCGCAGACAGAGTAGTTAAACTTTGACAGCTATTGACTATTGTCAAGTGACTAATTGTTAAATTGACTATTGGTCATTTTTAACTATGTATCAATCAACGGGCCCTTAGCGCTGTCATATTAAAATATAGTTAAGTTGTGTCACTTTAGTCTATTTCAGTATGGGAAATCGTCGCTTGACAGGAATAAACTAAATTTTTGTGATTTTTAGTCTAGTTTAGATTATTTTGAGACAAGAGAATCAGCACCAATGTCAAATCAGCTTCATTTTAATTGACTTATTAAGTTGGTAGCAAAAACAGCAACATCTCATTGAAAATAACCGTTGAAATGATAGGTTTGCAGCAAAAACCGCAATAATTATCCAATAGTAAGTGCACGGCTTTGAAACCAAAAATATTGTTTACCGCCAGCTTGGTTTATCTGGATGTTGCTACCTTTGCATCTATATGTAATATGACTCAATTATATGAAACATCAGAAAATATTAAAACAACAACAATGATAACATCATTATTAATATGATAAAAATAAAATAGTCATTGTAATATGATTCACACTTATAATTAGAATTGTATTAAGAAAGCAGGCAAATGACTGGCTCACCTATGTTATATGGCACGGACCACGGCATGGCACAGCCGCACAGCAAAGGATTTTTGTTCACTAAACTGATTTTGAATCTTATTTTGATACTGTTAGCACTTCAATTTCTTTGATGTCGTCACGCGGAGACTAGAGTATACCGCAGTGGGCTCGGCACTTCCATGATATAGGTACAGAAAGTACAAACCATTACCAGCTTTTTGGGCGGCGCCAAAATCGTGAATACCTACAATACCTAATTGGTTTTCATTAAGAATATACAGTCATATATTATTATGTATAAAACTCGATTTCGAACCTAGACAATTAGATCTGTAAAAGGATGGACCGTGAATGTTCTCAATTAGGTATATTTTGTCGCTAGATTACTCAAAGCTTGGGTTACCTACGACAGCAGTGGCCACCACATAATGCCTTCATGAAAATGATGACAGCAGGGTTTGACTTAGGTATTACTGTGTCAAAAAACGCTCTCTAGGGAAATACACCGACTTACATTCATTATTTAATGTTAAAGTGATGTCATTCGACGGTAAATTGAAGACGTTACGTGGCGGTTACCGCAGTCTTAGAAAGCCCTAACTTTATTTTCGCTGTTGTTATGTTGGCAGCACAAAACTACAGCATCTTTAGGCTATTGTCTCACCCTCAATGCTTATTTCGCACGTCAAGGTGATGGAGAATGGTAACGGTTATGAGTTTGATGGGAATAAGACTTACATAAACATCCACGTAATTTCCTATAGCCCGTGGATTTGACGAATGCCATTTATATATTACCCGCGAAATTCAGATTTTTTTACGTTTTTTTGCAATTTGTAGGTCAGTGTCAGGTTGCATGTTGAACAAAATATAATTCGCGACCGTAATATGTATTTACAGAATTATAATAATTAAAATCATCAATACGTCAATAAGTTCATCGGCGAAATTCTCTAAGTTCATATTATGAACTGTATGAACCAATTGTATGTTGTATCAATTGTGTTGTAGTGTATGTCGCAGTAAGATGGTTAAAGCCGTGATAAATTATATATATCCCTAGGGATATAGCTACAGTTATATGAAAGCGCTTCATAACTGTTATAGCTATAACCCTAGGAATATAACTATATCACGGCTTCAACCATCTTACTGCGACATATACACATAAGTATGGGGTTTACTACATATTATATTTTGTTCCCATCTGTTGCCATTTTCTTCACATTTAACCACTCACAACAAGAGCCACACACACACACAGCACAGGCTACTCACATCTTTTCTGTACCTATGCTAAATGTTTTTCCCATTTTAAATACGTCGGGTTGAGTGCACAGTATTCCTCCGAGTTAACTTTGTGCGTGCGTAAAACTTTAGCGTTCGCAAGATTACAAGGATTCTTGTAATCAAGTAACACCTGAAAATTTCTCAACTGTAGTGGAAAGGACTATACAATTAATATTATCCGATTCGGAAAAAGATTTGACTTTCAACAATATAAGAGAGCAAGAACCGATCATAATAAATTTAGGCGAAGACTCCTCATCAGATGAAAGACGACGAATAATAAATACGTACCTATGTAAAATAAACTTGTAAATATTAATTTGGTTGTTTAATTTTCGATGTACAAAGCCCGCAATATAAATCCATTGGCTTCTTTTGAGAATAGGTATTTAGGATTGTTTAATTTATATGACTGAGAAGGTACGTCACTCTCGTTATCGTCAGCCATATTTTAAAGGGCATGCGCCAAGCTAGCCCGCGAAATTCAAATTTTCTTACATTTTTTGCAATTTGCAGGTCAGTATCAGGTTGTATGGTGATCTAAATAGGATTCGAACCGTATCAAATATGGCTTTACAGAATTATAATCATTAGAATCAGCAATACAACTCCTTAAGTTAGAATTGCCATCAAATGTCATGATTTCATGAAATATGGTAATATGAACTTATAGAGGTATATTGCTGATTCTAATTAATATAATTCTATAAAGCCATATTTGTTACGGTCGCGAATCATATTTTAATCAAAATACAACCTAACAGTGACCTGCAAATTGCAAAAAACGTAACAAAATTTGAATTTCGCGGGCTTCCCTGAAGGTTCCGCCTTAACTACTGTGGGCGTACTATGGGTAGTGTTGGTTATTGCGCAATAGAAAAACCGTTTGCAGTTCAAATCAAATTATAATTTACGATCAAATTAATCACACTAGCGAATCACACACTGTAGTTACACGACACAACTATACGGAACGCACGAAAGTTTCTACACGTGTTCAGTGCTTAACCGCCAACAACAAACTCTGCTTTACTTTAAGACTCTGGCCAAGTGTTAGAGTTATAAACTCTGTCCAGCGCCACTTGGTGGCGCTGGCGTCCCGATTAGTGGAAGTCAAACGAATGATTTAACGTATTTTCGACATATATACTATTATTGATACGAGTATTTGAGTGAATGCAAGGTTTTTCTATACTGATTCACCTAGGTATATTAATGATTATTTTTGATTTATTCATTTGAAGCGAATATGATACGATAGAATGTACCTTTTCACCGCCAACATACACATAACGCCGATGCCTCGCCAGCGCCAAGCTATAAATGTATAACAAAATATATAGTAAACAGTAGCGATGAGGGTATCGTCATATCGATGAATTAGATTTATATGCGTTATGTTAAGTTTTATTTATAATTTTACGGATATAAATAAAAACTGGTTAAATATTTACATATTTGTTTTATTTCACAGTATCCCTAGTAAGGAAAACAGTATAAATTATAAGTATCAAAGAAACAAATTACATAATTCAATTAGAGCTATAAGGAATGAGGTACATGTCTATTTGTGTCATGACATCAATCTTTGACTTCATTTCAAGTCCTTGGCGCTCAGAGCTCGTTAAATTCAATTCTGATTAGGGATGTGAGTAAACTGTAAAGTAACAGTTTCAACTTTCGCACTCCAGAGCCACAAGATACATACAAGCGACGCGCGACGCTTATACCAATTATTTTTTGATTAATGAACGTTATTATAATTATCTAGTTGGACATACCTCAGAATCATCTTCTTCTGGTTCAACGTTCTCCACAAAATACTCCAAATCCGATTCTACACCTTGCAAAATGCTTAAAAGCTCATCTGAATCCAGTTCTTCATTCATTTTACTACCCATTTGTTTACTTATACTATTAATATAAAAACTTTTTGACAAAAAAAACAACCGACTTCCAAAAAATACACTACAAAGTGAAAAATAACTTTAATTTCGGAAGTCGGTGTCTTTGGATCTTTATTTTAGTTTTTTGCCACCGACTTCCGAAATTAAAGTTATTTTTCACTTTGTAGTGTATTTTTTGGAAGTCGGTTGTTTTTTTTGTCAAAAAGTTTTTATTTTTCACTTTTTAGTGGGTTAGATAATAATTTATCGAAGTTACAATAGCCTAATGTCAACTGCTCATCACCTTTTACAAAATATTTCGTTTCCCGATGCAAGGAATTGAGGAGTTTATTGTTGAGGATTTCTCTTGGTAAAAACCAGAAGAACTGGAGCTGATGGTGAAGCCACCATCAGCTCCATTTCACCATATGCATTGTGACAAGCATAAATTGCTTAGCAACCAACGAAAGAGCATTGCTAGAGATGACGCGATTACGCAACTTAAATTCAGTCTCAAATTGACGCATCAGCTTGACTAGTAGGTAGTGGTTGCCCTATGAAAAACTTCAATCTTAATTGGGTATTATTTTTGTACGACCTGAATATTTTGGAATATTGAACCGTATGAAGCAAGCCCAACAAAAGATAACTGCTGTAAATCGTTGAGGAATTCCCTCGACTGTCTATGGTCTCCATCATCAGACCTGTAATGGCACTTATAACCCATATGGGTGCAAAGTTCTCATCAATATAAATGAATTAAGTCCAAACACAAGGTAGCTACTGTAAACCGTTGAGGAGTTCCCTTAACTGTCTTTCATCTTCATCATCAGACCCCTAATGACAGTCATAACACATCTGGGTATAGTATTCTCATCAATAAAAATTAATCAAGCCCAAACAAAAGGTAACTGCTGTAAATCGTTAAGGAATTCCTTCAACTGTCTATGGTCTCCATCATCAGACCTGTAATGGCATTTATAACCCATATGAGTGCAAAGTTCTCATCAATATAAATGAATTAAAACGAATCACAAGGTAGCTACTGTAAACCGTTGAGGAGTTCCCTTAACTGTCCTTCTTATTCATCATCAGACCCCTAATGGCAGTCACAACCCTTCAGGTGTAAAGTTCTCATAAATACAAATTAATCAAGCCCAAACACAAGGTACCTGCTGTAAATCATTGAGGAATTCCCTCGACTGTCTTTTGGCTCCATCATCAGATCGATTCCAGACCTTCATAAAATTGTAGTTCTTTAAAATACTTTATAAAAAAATCAACAAACGCACTAGGCACTCCTACGATTTTCGAAGGTTCCCCTCGATTTCTCCAGGATTCCATCATCAGATCCTGGTTTCCTTATCATGGGACCACCCTTGAGGTATGTCCTTTCTAACAAAAAAAGAATCATCCAAATCGGTTCACCCAGGGAAGAGTTCTGAGCTAACACACAAAAAAAAAAAAAAAAAAATATAAAAAAAAAAAAAAAAACAGGCGAATTGAGAACCTCCTCCTTTTTTTGAAGTCGGTTAAAAACATACAGGCGAATTGAGAACCTCCTCCTTTTTTTGAAGTCGGTTAAAAATATAATAATACCTATTGTTACAAGCAATAGTCTAAGGCATAGTCTGGACTGCACTATGCCAAAGTGACCTTGACAGTCGTACGCATATGACGTCACAGAACGACTTCTATAATAGTCCGTGGCGCCCGGGGCATTGACGATCATAGACTTATAGCTTGTTTTGTAGAGATGGGAATATAATTATCGACAAGGTTTGCTAACAACTATTTAATTCCGGATCGGCATCTATCTGAAGGTCGAAATTCGTCTATTTTCCCTTGTTATAAAGTAGTTAACTAAGTTCATATTTAACTGACCTCAAATTGTTTTCGTTAAAAATATTTATAAATATTTCAACGGGTGAAATCAAACAATGATAACTTTCGCGTCACATCACTGGCCGACTATATATGAAGTCGTTGGCGTTCTGGGGACATCAATAATATTCGTAGTTTTTATTTTTGCCGATTTTAAGACAATTAGGGGCTTCTTTTGTGTAGAAAAATAGAAAAACAAGAGTATTAAACAATACTATATTATATAATAAAATGAAACAAAGCTTTTAAATACAGTAAATGTATTTTTATAACATAGTTAAAATGAAGACCTTCTAATGAAGTCGGAGCGCTGGTGGCACGAAAATCTGGAACTTCTATTGAAGTCCGTGGCGGCAAAAAGGCTAAAGAGTCCCGCAAACAGGCGCGACACGACTCTAGTAGAACAATTTCTATGAAATCTTCATGGAAATTGTTCTACAAGAGTCGCGTCGCGCGAGTCGGCGGGAGCCATACCAATTGCCTCCTTGGTCTAGTGGTCACAAGCGCTACTTACTGCTGAGCATGAGGTCCTGGGTTCGAATACCGGGTCGGACAAAGTGTTATTGGGTTTTTCTATCTGGAATTTCTTAGTAGCAGGCTGGAGTTTGGATTTGTGGCCGGTTCATGGCAATAAGCTCGCCCCCTATTACATGGAACTTAAACATAACTGGCGAAATGTGGGTGTACTAGGTACACCTCTACCCAACCCTTCGGGGACACAAGGCGTGATGTTATGTTTTATGTTGTTAACAATATCTTCTTTTGTTTTTGCACAATCTGATACATTTATGGTATTAAAATGTCAGAAGTCATAAATAAGATAATTCAATATGATAAGGCAGTTTACATATTAGTTTTATTACGCATTTTAAAGTTAACTTTTACGTTATCAGCGAGGTTATTGCGTAACGCACATAACAGTAGAAATGGTTTTCATTTTGACAGTTCAACAACATTCATAGCGATAGTTACGTTCTTGAGCAGACAAATTTTTCGAACTTAAGAAACACTGGATTAGCAATATAGGCTTCAAAATTTTATTGTGATTGATAGTGTGTTACTTAATTAGGATGCTGGGCCAGTTACGTTCTAAGGCATTTGTCAAAAAGTGAATAACCTAGTCGCCAGAGTATAGGTGCTACCTACCTAATGTTTACTTCGTTATTTTTGTTTATTTCACCCGTATGTTTACGTAGTTAGAATATTAATTATTATTTTTTGTTTACATATCTCGGGATCGGGACCATGGGGTCCCGGTCCTTTGGATGGCGTACGAGGTGCCGAAGCCAACTCACAGAGGCTCCTTCGACAATTTTAAATCGAATGAAGCGCCGACCGACGACTATCACTGTATTGTATCCACTATGCAAGTGCACCCAAGGACAACTCCCGGTTGGTGCAGGACTATTGCAGAACTTGGAAACAAAACATATTGGGTTATGGGTTTGGGTGGCTAAAGTGAACTGAGGGCCTAGACAAAGTAACATTCGATTAGCGATGACGCTACTACTAGCGTCATCGCTAATCGAATGTTACTTTGTTACTACAAAAGCCAAAAAAATTATGGGGCTGACAGAAGCTATCGAAATGTCACGTGATCATAGGTCAACGAATAGAAATTAGCTAGACAATGTTAACATCTTTCGATTTTATGAAACTAATCGACAGCGTCGAACGATTACTTCCATAAAGATGCGTAGCCAAGTGGCACGTCTTGTCAAGCGTTATTGCTAGTTTTCGATTCGTATGATGGAAATATTAGCGAAAGCGATAGCGATTGTAGAAATAGAATGGCTCCGAAGCGAATGCCATTTGTCTAGGCCCTCTGGTTATCTAGGACTATGAAAAGACCCCCCCCCCCCCTCCCTCTGCCTGCGGTAAGACCCTTTGTGAGGGAGTGGCTGGAGAGACGGCATGGCGCCCTTACTTTCCGGCTGACACTGGTATTGTCTGGACATATGGGTGCTTCGGAAAGTACATGTGCCGCATAGGCTGGGAACCGACACCCGGTTGCCACCATTGCAACTGTCTCGAAGACACAACGCAGCACACCCTTGAGGAATGCCCTGCTTGGGCAGTACAGTGCCGTGACCTCGTCGCGGCGGTTGGTGCTGCGGATACTCTCTCGCTTCCGAAGTATTAAAATAAAAATATAATAGACCAAGAGCTGAGGCTTAAATGGTTTTCTGATCTACATACTACTAAGTAAGTAGGTAGGTAGGTACCTACCTTGCCTAGGTTTATTTGATACGTCATTTGTTCACAAAAGTAGAGTAATAGGAACATAACTGGTAATTAAATATTCAGATTAATTATACTATATAAGAAGACAACCCTAACGTAGTCAGCGGGCATAGCATGGCGCTATCTATCTCTTCGAAGAATAGAGATGGCTATTCCCATACAAAGTGACATTTCGTTTCTCTATTTTTGACACCGCACCGCAAAAATCCTTCTAAAATCTGTCATTTTGTCTTTCGTTTCTGCCGATCGTTGTCTAGGTCCTTTTTAATGTAGACTATTTCAGAAGACAGTTGTATAAGGTAGTGAAGACAATTTGATTTTTTTATCGCCATGCTAAAGACAGTAGAAAACTTTTTACGCGACGGCCACAAAGTATAAAAATGGAAAGGAAAAAACGTTTTTTTTCACTTTATGTATGGAAAATGTGAAAAATGTTTACCTAAATGTTGAGTATTAGGGGCTTAAGGATTTCATCCCCTGTCGAAATTTTCATTATTTTTGCGATAGGACACACCATTTTCGAGATATAAGCAAAATAAAAAATAAACGTGAAAAAATTACTGAATTTCGTAAAAAGTGCAGTTGACTCTTTCTACTTAGCTGCTGTCGTACTGTCTTCACGAAACGTCATTTTTGTCTATTCTTCCGTCGAGAAGACTGTGCTTGTGCTAAGCCTGCAGACGTGATAAGAGTTACGCGATAGAAGGAGAGGCAACTTCTAGATGAATATAACTGCGACTTGAATTGCTCTCTGTTGTCTTAGCAAAAGTCGTTATTTATTTAAATGATTTTGCGGAGTGAATCTTCTGTACTTGTACTATTATATATTCTGTGACCTAGTAGGGTCAGCGCAGACAGAGCGGCAACTGCGCGAGCATACTTGAATCAAATCCGGCGGACCCAGATGATCTTCGAACATCCGCGCTACTGCTCGTGCAAAAAACTCAACAAGACGTGTCATGCTAGTTCGAAATACATATAATTATGGTGGACAAAAGACACATGAATAAGATTTAAAAAAGACGACAAAACTTTGAATCTTATGGGTATAAACAGCTTTTTTGAGGAATACCATACCCTGTGCTATGGTTTAATTAAAGTTCATGGGACTGTTACGTGCTCTACGACAATGTGAATGAATACGACAAATGAATTATTAACAATAATTTGTAAACCCTCCTTAGACTTAAAATCTTTGTCGCTGTGGTCCCTGTGGGGTGTGGGTTATCGACTCATGAGCTGCGGTGGCGATTATTAGTAAGCGTTGACAGCCTCCGTGGCTACGAGGAACATAAGCGCGCGGATTTATACCTTGCACGCTATTTTCAACTTTATTTCAGTTGTATTTAAGTTATATTATCAATTTTGCAGCAGAGACCAGTGGACCTGCGAGTTGTAGGTCGTGGGTTCAAACCCAGGCAGGCGCTTTACTTTGTGTTATTTATTTCATGACCACTGCTCTCAAAACGGTGCAGGAAAACATTGTGAGGAAACCGGCATATCCTAGAACCAAAATTCGAAGATATGTGACATAAAATTACCAACCCGCACTGGCCCGCGTGGTGTATTACGGCCCACTCCCTCTCACAGAAAGGACGCCTGTGTCCCAGCAGTGGGAACGTTAGAGGCTGATAATGCTGTATCAATTTTGCGGTTGGGCGGCACTACAGCTGCAGTCTGAGTCGCCTTCGGAATTGTACCTTTACTCTTTCATAATTATTGTTACATTTTTTTGCAGCCACCGACTCCAATTGACCCATGGGATCAAGTAATAGATTGCACTGGAAATGCGCCTTTGCCTCTATGCTTTACCTTAAATAAAGAAGTAGAAGGTTCAGAAGACTGCCTCTATATTGAAATTTCAACTCCAAGTATACAGCCTAAGAAACTTATGCCAGTTATGTTCTGGATAGGAGGTTATGCATATACGAGTCTAATGGATAACATATTTGATGTATCCTTAATCAATGACCAAGATGTTGTATATGTAAGATGCGGCTTCCGTATGGGACCCTTTGGTTTCCTTTCTATAAATGATTTTACAGCACCAGGTAATTGTGGACTAAAAGACTTAGTCATGGCCTTAAAATGGGTTCAAAGAAACATTAGTGCCTTTGGAGGCGACCCAGATAATGTCACGATTTTTGGAAGTTCATCAGGTGGAGCGCTAGTCCATTTCATGATGTTATCCCCAATGGCGACCGGTCTGTTCCATAAAGCTATTGTACAAAGCGCTAGTGCATTGAATAGTTGGTCTTTAGCCAAAAACCCCTCTCAAGCTGTTATTGACCTGGCAAATGAATTAGACATAAAGGAAACTTCTAAAGTAGAACTAGTTGAAAAGCTACGTTCTTTACCCGCAACAGACATAATGACTGCATTGTGTAACATGGCTCGAGAACGACAAACAGCAGCAGACCGTGATGAGATTGATGCTATCTTCAAACCATGCATTGAAGTTGATTTTGAAGGCCAACCGGCATTTATCACAAAAAGTCCTCCTCTAATCATGAAATCAGGAAATTTCAATAAAGTACCCTTAATAATTGGTAGTAATAATATAGAAGGCGCTTTATTACAATTCATAAAAGAAGATTTTTATTCGGATTACGAAAAGTATAACGAGAATGCTAGTCTTATTGTACCTAGATCACTAGCAAGAGAAGATAAATTAACAAAAAATATAGGTCAACAATTATTGAAATTTTATTTGGGTGGCGAAGAGCATTTAAGAGCAGACACGAGAACACAATATTTACAATTAATAAGTGATTACTTTTTTTTATATTATGTTAATAGAACTGTAAGACTGCACAGTGAGTTTGCACCTGAATGTCCGATATACTATTATATTCTAAATTTCCTTGGTGAGTGGTCAGTACCATCACGCTTAGATTTTCTGAACTCTGCTGGACATTGTGCAGAACTGCCTTTTCTGTTTCGTCTTAAGATGCCAACAATCTGCAAGGGTAGTCGAGATTCAGTGATGACAAGGTGCAGAGTAGTCAAAATGTGGACAAATTTCGCTAAAACCAGGTAAAGATTTACCATTGAAATGTTCCCTTAATCTGTTGAAGTTCTTTAACTTTTTAAGATCCTATCGGTTGCCCAATTTTTCGTTCAACTTTGTAATCAGTGCTTGATGGAATTAGGTGAGCTCAACGAACACGAAAGTTTATGTTAAAAAAAATACAGTCGAATTGAGAACCTCCTCCTTTTTTTGAAGTCGGTTAAAAATAGAGCCCGGGGTGCCATTTTTTCGTTATACATATACATTTATCTGTCAAAAACTTCTATTAAACACAACGAAGAAACAATTCTACGAAATTATTATAATGGACTAGCTTTTGCCCGCGGATTCGTCCGCGTGGAGGTTAGAAATTGTTTTACAGGAACGTACTACCGGAAAAAAATATCTATATCCTAAACCAGCACCCTAATTTCGTAACACTATCAATCACAATCTGAATCATTTTGAAGGATATTGCTTATGCATGGCTTCATATGTTCGAAAAATTTGCTCAACAACGTAAATAACGCAATGAATGTTGTTGAACTGTCAAAATTAAAGCCATTTCTACTGTTATCACGTTTTCACTACTTATTTGTTACCAATAAGTATGACATGATGCATCATGGCGGTTTGTTTACGGGTTGTACTAGTGTCGCCCCCTTTTTTTTTGGGTGGCAAATCATCAAATAAGTTCTCCCGCTCAGGGCGGAGCGGGAGGGCGTGTCAGACTTTTACTGACTAAAACCCAGCCGTGTTCTTTCAGTTGCCTGTGCGCCAGGGCCACGGTAACTCTTTCGAAAAATCCGCGACCCCGACAGGCAACGGCCCTGTCGGACCCAGTCATTGGTGCTGACATCTCTTTCGGCCCCTACGCAGAGTTTTGCGTAATGTTCCCTATTGCCCGGCTGGGTCACGGTCTATCCGTGTGCTAAACATCCAAATCCTTTTAGCCATTAACAGACAGACGGACAGAGTTAATTTCGCACTTATTAGTATCGTAAGTACCTATATTTAATTATTTTTATAATAGTATGGAATATGGATGGATGGTTGGATGAAAGTACATAAAACAGCTCAGCTAATTCCAGTTAACGCTGGTTATGATACAGTTGACATTATCATAATAATGTTGTTTTTTTTTTTTAATAACCAAATTTTGTTTTTAGCAACCCAACACCTGATGATAACGATCCACTTTTGCAAATAACTTGGGACCCAGTTGAAAATAAAGACAAGCTAAACTACCTTAGTATAGGGTCAGAGCTTACAAAAGGTAGAAATCCTTTTGACGCGAGAATGAAATTTTGGGATACTCTTCACCAAGAACATGCATTTCTCAGAACTATTGTTTATTTCAATGACATAGGAGTTTCGTGGTAAGGCAAGCTCAGCAGATTCTAAGTTTTGGATACCTATTTTTATATGATTTCTGGATCACTATTAGTTAATAAACTTATACTTAATTGTACTTTACAATTGTTTAGTTCTGTGTTTTATTTTGAAGTTGGGAATGAGACAGCCATATGAATGATAATACCCAGAAAGAGATTCAGTGGAAGAAACACCACAATTTGATTCAGGCTCAGAATGTCCCTTGCCCAAAATGTCCCTTAGTTTCAAAACGTCCCTTTCCCGAAATGTCCCCTTCCCATAATGTCCCTTTCCCAAAATGTCCCTTTCCCGAAATGTCCCTTTCACATAACGTCCCTCCCTTTCGTACGACAGCTGCGCGTTTAAACTGGGAATATAAGTACTAAATATTTAGAAAACCAGTATTTATTATTGACAAGGCATTGGTTATCGTTAAAGTTACTAGATGCAACTCACTCTAAAACTTAAATTCATTACTAAGACTTGATTTCTATAATGTTATATTATAGTAATGTATGTTAAGTTTTAGCTATTGACGTTTTAGTGTTTATGTGATTAAAAGGCTTTAACGTTTTGGTTTTATGTGATTAAAAGTTGATTGATTACTTAGCTTATGTTATTTAGATATTCCCAAATTAAACACGTAGTTGTCGTAGCAAAGGGACATTTTGAGAAAGGGACTTTTCGGGGAAAGGGACGTTTTGGGAAAGGTATATTATGGGAAGGGGGCACGTCGGGAAAGGGACGTTTTGAAACCAAGCGATATTTTGGGAAAGGGACATTCTGAGCCTGAACTTTTCTTTTTTTAATCTTGACATTACTTTCAAGAAATTAAGGGCCAGTGAAGCGCGCGTATGCTGTTGTGATTAGTTGAATGATTTATCAATAGCCAATCGCAGCAGTTTACGCGCGCTTCACATCCTGCCATATTAATTTTGCGAAAATTTTCATTCGAGAAACTGGGTCTAGATGATTTACCGTATTATTTCAACGTATCTGCTTCTAGTTACCAAATGCTAAAACCAAGAAAATCGAGGCTAAATTAAATAACCATTTGTTGGTACCAATCTGTAATACATTATGAAATGATACTTTTCACATAACAATATACAAGTTTAATTATTTTAGTAACAAAAGCTTGAAGGCCAACAAATACATACTACAAAATAAATGAACTAGATACGCCATTATCTACAGTAAAAAAATAAGAAGGCGAATTTCTTTGTTAATTATATAAATTAATAAAATAATCTATACATAATGGGTGCTCAGTATATAATTACATACACATTGTGTAGATAGTTTGATCACAAAACAATTAATGCAACGAAGTTGTAGATACTACCCACTTCTGTATACACACAGATATCTGAAAAAAGAAAATGTCTTCAGTCACCACAAATAGAGCAATAAACCTTCGATAAATAAATACATGTTTCTCAACATGTATTTATTTATCGAAGGTATAAGGACTCTTGTAAACTTCCTCGAAAAAATTGTTGGGGCTTACGTGGTGTTCCAAGAACATTGCTATGATTTTGTGGTTTTTACCACTCAATTGAATAGGCAGTAGCATCTTAACACATAGGTTCTCAACGTGGGCGATAATACCCCCTCGTGAGCGTCTGAGACTTTCAGGGGAGCAGTAGAAAACCCTAGAGAAAATTAGGGCGTTCAGATGGGATCTTACGACGATGTAATTTAAAATACACCTATGACACGTTTAAATATAATCGTGGCAATAGGTTATAGGCATAGGTTTCAGATTCGCGACAGACGTTAAGAAAAAAAAATTGGGGTCTCTAGAAAAAAAAAAAACTCAAAGTGGGCGTGAGCAAATTAAGGTTGAGAACCTATGATCTAACATAACAGAATATTACAATACAAAGCTGGTATTATCATCATTGGTCGTGTGTCTACGTAGCAGTACATGTTTCATCGATACAATTCGTAGTTGCGCCCCTCTCAAAGAATTAGTCCATCATCAACATCAGCCTGCAGCAGCCCACTGCTGGACTAGTTTATCAGTGTTGTAATTATGTGATCTGGTAAACTACGGGATGGTATGTTGCATTGTCAATGTTATATAATAAGTGGCTGGCGCGAAACATAATTATTTTAAAAAGTAGTCTACATACAATTATTGTTGCTAGGATTGGGACCGAGACAATTTTGTCTAAAATGACCTCAAAATCGCTCCAAAACATCAAATCCTGGCAACGCACACTAGACAATATGTTTACTACTATAATTATTGCATTCGGGAAATATTTAAAATTATTATTAGGATTTACATGCGGCTCTCTATCTACATTGATGTCTTACCTTATAAATTACATAGGCTAGATTTTAACGACATATCGTCAAGTGATTATTACATAATTATGTTCCTACAACCTATTCCTTTCCTTATAGACAACAACACGTGGCGAAAAAGCTTCATTAATTAATTAAAGTATTCTTCCTATAGGCCGCTTTCCTGGTTGGACGGTACGACACAAAACTTGCAACAAACACGGTATACCGAAGTGTTGCTTAGCCCATAGGATACAATTCGGACTTCCTTCATCAGTGTCACACTTCAAATTGGTTTGCGATGGTGCGGTATTTCACGGATGCGGTTTTAAGCAATATTTATTAACACTAGTTTTAGTTTTATTATGTATTAGTTTGTTATTTTGTAATTTGTGTATTTTATCTATGGGCCTCAGTTGCCTGACAATAAAAGAATTATTATTATTAATTCACTAGAAAATTTACACTGAATTGCTAGCATCATAAAAACCATTAACCTCCTTTGCGGAAGGTGAATTTTCGTCCGTAAAAACACGTGCTATGGTGGGTGCGAAGCCAGACCATCGCTTATTTTGTTTTATGGTTGGCCCAACATTCATTTAGCTTCCAATATTTAAAAAGTGATTGAAAAAATGGTAACCGGAAAGATGTAAGCGTTTTCAGGTCTGCTAGACAAGGAAAGCTACACTCACATCACAGCTCAAACATCTCAACACAAAAACATCATATTAACTTCGCGCCGTTCAGTACAATAACCGTTTTGCGTGACAACAATAGAAGAATAACTTACTTATTCATAAATATTTTTTAAAGTAGGCAAATACGCTTTTAATTTTTGCCTCAGGTCTAAGTTTCAAAAATAACCTGTTCACTAATGAGCACTACAATATGCTAGAAAGATTATCACGTGAATGCCGAAAAACAACAAAAAAGTTTATTCGCGTTGTCAACTTCAACTTTACATTATGTCCTACCGACCAATCAGGTGAAAACTTAATTATGCTTGTTCATTGTAAATACAAAATACCAATTTACCAAATATTGTTATTCACGAGTAGTGTATGAATGGATGCCAATAAAGTAAAATTCGTAGACAGATTAACCAATAGACAATAGAAACGTTTTTTTCTCTCTATCAAAATGTCAATCCTGTATTACGAATACCGCAATGTAAGAAAGATATTATTTGTCCCTTTCGGCACTATAAATAATCACTTTTCTACATCTCGCAAAATTTATATTGATATGTGGGCGAAAGTATGGAACATGTTATCTTAATTCAGTCTATACTCAATTTGGTCCTGGACGGCCACGGTATTAGTAATCAGTTTAGGACCGGCCAACTTTTTATTGTCATTATTTTTTTGATGCAGTACATTTAAATATAAAATCAATGTGCGTGTGTTATTTGAAATATTATTTCAAAATAATTTGGGTAAAAGGTTAAAAGTGCATTTGTGTATTTTTTTATTATGAGGGCCTATGTTACACTATTTCTTTGTCTATTGATTTCTCGTTCTACAATTAAGTTATAGGAAACTAAAATATCCCCTAAAGGATTGACTACAATGTTATTTGCGAAATTCAAAATTGTGACTTTAATAATACGATAAATTATACAAAACATCACAAGATATACTCACTGCACGGTCAGCATCAATATAAAGTAGAATTATAGCCTAGGTTAGAATTGGAAGCCACCCATTGGAACCGATTGATCGGCGCTGAATTGATATTGGTCCGTAGTCGAAGACACCGCAGGCGCAAGTCTGCCGTCTTCTTCTTCAGATCCAAAATAGTTTTCAATTATCTCGAAAGATTTTTGATAAATGTCAAGGTTTTCATGTGACTGGAGGAATTCGATCTTATCCAAACCTAAAAACAAAAAAATAGAAGATTTTCTTTGAAATAAATGTTTGTAACATTCTTTGACGAAGAATTTCACGTCATGCTATTTGTGGACCTAAAAACAGTCAATAACTTTCTCCACAGCCTAACATATTCATTAATTGAAGTCTCGCCAAGCTGTCTCAGACACTGAAACGTGAACAACACACTGTGCTACATCAATAAGACGGGCGTAACACGATGTTGCTACTGTTGCTTGCCCTGTAAGGGCCACGGGTAGTGTAAGAATGTGTAAATATACATAACTTGTATGTCAAAGCAACATTTTTTTAATTGACATTAAAAGCGCCTTTATGTCGTAAAAATAAGGTTGGTTTTCGAAGTTCAAGTGAAACTTCTCAAACCAATCATTTACTAGTTAATTAGCAGAAAATTTAAAATCAGTACTTACCAAAGCATTCCTCAATAAGAACAGCGTAAGGATTATCACGTTGATCGGATTGTTGTCCCGCCTTTAATATATTGTCTAATCCATTTAGAGCCACTTGGACTGTCTTAGCATCCGTTAACGTTAATAAGTCACATAGAGGTGGTATACAACCTTGTTCAACTAAATACCTAGAAAAGTAGATGTTAGCTAGATTAATAAACTTTAGACATTGGACACACTTGGTGGTATTTTTGACAACCAATTATAACAGCTAATAAAAGATTTAAAGATCAATGACTTGGTCAGGCTTTAAGAAACCAGTGTGGTCTTTGGTGGGTGGTGTGGTGCTCCATCTCTTTAGATGGAGCCATATGTCCTGTATAGCTCCACCTCTTTTCCACACTGAAGTATAAGAGGTAGCGGTAGGCCCCCTCGAAGCAGAAAATAAATAACGTTTCGTACCTAATTTGGTCATGACTGCCTCCACTAGTTGCATTCGTAATAGCCCAAGCCGCTTCTTTCCGCGTCTTAAATTCAGCTTGCCTTAAAATTTCAATAAGCGCTGGGAAAATGTTAGCATCTATTACTGCCTGAAATGGAAAAGAAAATACAAAATTTATATTTTATATTGATACCATACATACATACATGACGCGTATTGAATTTTCATCAAAATACAACGTAAAACATTGCTGTAACTTGCAAGAAAACTTTACATCGACGGATCCCCCTTATTTCGGCACTTCACTTTCGATTGTCGATGAGGTAAAACGCAGTCACACGGAATTGCCTCACTTCGGTGTCCCGCAATTCTCCGGTTTTAAGGTCATAAATTCATAACATATAAAAGATGCAGAAGAAATTAAACTTTATTTGAAAGAGTTAAAGCTACTTTTCCTAAATCACATAATTTGTGCAGTAAATTTACCTGTGTAATATTTTAAGTTGCAGCAGAAACTAAACTTTATGTATGCACATTAAAGATACTTTTCCTATTATGTGAAGACAGTTTACCTGTATCTGCGCAGCATTTCCGGCAGTAATATTAGAGAGCGTCCAACAGGCCTCCTTCCGTAGCGCTTCTGTGCTGGAACGCAGTAAAGCGTGTAGGTTTGGCAGCGGGTTGCAGTTAAGTACCGCCTGCGTCTGCGCATCGTTGCCCGTCACTATGTTGCCGACGGCTCGCAACGCCGCTGACACTACAGTCGATTTGTTGTGCCTGCGGAAATAAACGTGTGTAAGTATTAGCTATACCCCGCGTCCTAACCAAAAGGGATCGTCGCGCTAATATGCGATTCACATCATTGTTTGTATGAAATATAACGTACAAACACGACTTAATTGATCGCGCGATAGAAAGAGCGCGACAATCACGCACACGCGCAACCATCGCTTTGATTAGGACGGGGCCTTACTAGTCCTTCAAAATATTGGTAAGGAATAAAGTACTATGCGAATGGAGCAGAAATATTTTCAAGTCAATCAGACTGAAGATGATTCTTGATCATTCAGAAAATAATAAATACTCGCCAGAAAACATTATTTGAGTGCAAAAATTGTAAAGCCGCGGGAATTACGATAAGAAATGGCTATATCAGAGTAGTATGATGATTACAATATAAAAGATAGAAAGTATATTTGCTGTGAGACCCTTACATAAGTAGTTCCACAAGCCGCCTACAAACTCCAGCATCGATCACAGCTTGAATCTTGTCATTTGGGCCATCCGATAGATAAGAGAGTGCCCAACACGCGTCGCTTAGCACATCTGCATCAGTGTGATGTAGCAACCGCGCTAAAACTGGAATACCTGGAAAACACATTAAAATTCAGTTTAACTAACCTGTCATGTGTATAACAATTATTTAATTACAATATCTAAGTGATAATTCTGCTAACTATTTATTTAGCTTCTATGCAGTATCCAGCACGCCTCCCGCCCAGTAAATTATGCACATGTAGAAGGTGCTTAATATATTATGCAATATGCATAACATATTAATCGCGTGGTATGGATTGCATGTCATGGATTTCCGCAAAGTAACACCTGATTCCTATTATTTAACTTGTCACGTATCTATGGATGGAGTACCTTGTGATTTGATACTGACAAGCATAATATCCAAGCTGTATGAATCTTCGCTCGAAATAAAGAATTTGATTTATCAAATGTGGTGAATCCAACTACTTCAATATTAACTAGTAAAAGATAGATGACTGCCTGTCCCACCATCATAGGGAATTTTATATTATAGGGATAGAAATAGTAACAATTGAATTTAAATAAATAACAACTTACCCGGAGCAACGGATTCAAAGTTTGTAGGAGGATTTTTGCCTCGACACAAATTTGATAGAGTCCAAACTGCATTCTTTGTCATAGACAGCCTGGTATACTTATTTAATATCCTGAAAAAATATAATAACAAGTCTGAATTTATTAAAGCAATATCATACATGTAAATAGTACGGTACATCATTTACGTTTTCAATGTCAGTAATTATACTTAGATAGAAGAACACTATCAACTTTTAGTTAGCCTTTGAAGAGAGAGACAAAACGTCGTATGAGTTATTCAGTGTTAGTTGTTATAAATAATAATGAAAAACGGTGTTTTGGAGATTCTGTTGATTCCCAAGTACAGGTGAGTAAGTTTAAGGTGTACTGCAGGTGTTGCCCACAACTTCATAATTTTTTACACAAGCATCCAGGATGAAAAGGAGCCTAAGTATGTCCTTCTTCATGTACCATAATAGCTATTGGTTAAATTTTATAAAGATCAGTTTAGGCGTGAAAACGTAACAGACAGAAAAAGTAAGGGCTCTTTCAATTAAAACGTTTGATGCCCGACTGTGGCGGCGCACGGTGGGCCGAAATCGCCTTTCATAGACTTGAATTTTGAAGGGTCTTTTTTTGGCTAGAAATGGATTCTACTGGTCATAACTATACTATAAAATGTCGTATGAGGCAATTGCGTGTACAAATGAAGGAGTTATAATTTTTTTAAGAAAAAATTGGATGACGCTGCCATGAAAAATGAGGCCATCTCTGGAATCATAAGTTTGCCCATTATAATAATATCCTTACACACAGATATAGTGCTATTTATTTGTAATTTTTTGACATGCTTCGTATTGCGGCACTATTTGCGATTTTTAATAAAAAATCCTCAAAAATTAAAAAAAAAACATTTTATGTAGATGATTCATTTTAATGTTTAAATGCTTTAAATATGAGTATGTCAAATCTCGTTTAATTTATTTTTTATGCTTTTGGCCAAAACGGTCTAAGAAATCACAAAAGTTCGTTTTACTAAATTTACCTTTTGAATGTAATCTCCTTTAGTGATCAAGTTCTCATTAGCTAATGAACTGATTGAGGTAATCACCTCATATTACTAAATACTTATGTACTTAATGAATTAACTAGTTAAAAGGATACACATAAAATAATTAAGGTATACGTTAATTTAGCAATTAGTGCAAGATCACCTAAATGAGGATAATTAGGTAAATGTGGTACGTCATTAGTCAATAACAACAATTAGTCAAAAATCAGGTTCGTAACTTCAGTTTATTTTGAGCATTTCGACTGCTAACATCTAATAGCACCGTGCGTCTCAGTGATTGTGAATAATGGAAATTATAATTACAAACTTAGATTTGTTTCAGGATACTTCTTCCTTCGATCATGAAATATTGTTCAAAACTGCGTGCAAACCTATTTGCTCATACAAGAACCAATAAGTGAAAATATTTATGCTGAACCTGTACCAGCAACGTCAACGATGACATCGACTTCAACGATGACAAAAAGATCTCGAAAGCCGTTTGAAGATGTAGGTAACAAGCAGAAGAAGAGACGATCTGACGAATATAAAGGCGAAGAACCTATTGAATTAGCATATTCAGCTACAGCACTTTTTAAACAATATGGTCGTGAGGATATTGCATCTGTTATTGAATATATGCTTAAAAATCCAGAAGCAGCGGCAAAAATTAAGGAAATGATTAAGAAACCACTTTATTTTCACCAGAGAAAGCACTACGTTTGCTACTTTCATTAAAACTATCGAAATGGCAATACATCACTTTGAGGGAAACGACAATTCGAGAAAGTTCAAAGGATATTTATCCATCTTACTATAAAGTACAAAAGGCTAAGCTGCAGTGCTACCCTCCGAAGGCATTTGTGACTGTAACGGATTCCTCAGCTAAGATTGCACTACAAGCATTACTAGATTTAACAGTGAACAAGATTCTTGAAAGTCTTCCTAGTACTAAGGACATACAAGGCAAACAATTGATATTAATATCTAAGTGTGGATTTGACGGTGCACCCAAACAAAGTAAATATAAGCAAAAAATGGTGAGTGAGCAAGATGACCTCTTTAATTCCATTAAAATTGATAACTGGAGATGATAACGCATGGACGAATCCAAAACCCTGCTCATCTACGTATTGTCATCCAGTGCAGTTCAGTTTTTTGAAGGAGAAAAAAGAAGTTGTCATGGATGAAAAATCTAGAATGGATAACGAAATCAAGGCTTTGGTACCCTCAAAATACCAATAAAATTAAAAGTACTAGATACCTACTATGAATAGTAGATATCCCACATAGGTATACAAACAAACTTTTGTGATTTCTTAGGATGTTTTGGCCTATGGTATAAAAATATATTGTCAACTAGACTTGACATACTTATATTTAAGGCATTTAAGCATTCAAATAAATCATCAAAATATTTTATTTTTTTTAAGATTTGAGGATTTATAATATAAAAATCGCAAATGGTGCCGCAATACGAAGTATGTCAAAAAATTACAAATAAATAGTACTACTATATCTGTGTGTAAAGATATTATGGCCAACCTTATGATTCCAGAGATAGCCTCATTTTTCAGCTTGTTCCCAACGAGTCACACCTCAACGGGTAACAGTGTGACTCGTTGGGAATGTTTTGGATAATAATTCCCAACGAGTCACAGTTACTGTTACACTGTTACTATATCATCTATCGCCACGAAATATTTTCGTTCTCAGATAAACAAAAATTGTTCCCAGGTATTTGGTACAACTTGGGGCACCCCGACTCGGACAGGTTAGGTTAGAAGGGGACGGCGGGGTCTGAAAGACCCCGCCGTCCCCTTCGTGGTTATTTTTTTTTAAACCGCCCAGAAGTAGGAGTCCCGCGAAGCGGGACTCCGTCGGCTACGCCTCATTATTGTTGAAATACTTATTAGGACACACCTATTATAATACATACAAAAACATTTATTTGGTACTAGACCTTATATCTCAGGATTTTAGGTGATTTATTGTGGAACTGATTTTGCATTGTTTGGTGACTACATTTTGGTGACAGATCTACTATTTTGAGGACAAACCCTATTATTTAAGAAACACAAAACTAATTAAATTGGTGATAGCTTAAATGATACTCTAAATCAAGGTGGGATCATCCTAACGAGTAACAGTGTAACAGTAACTGTGACTCGTTGGGAATTATTATCCAAAACATTCCCAACGAGTCACACTGTTACCCGTTGAGGTGTGACTCGTTGGGAACAAGCGCTTTTTTCATGTCAGCGCTATACCAATTTTTCTTAAAAAAATTATAACTGTACACGCAATTGCCTCATACGAAATTTTATAGTATAGTTATGATCAGCAAAATCCATTTCTAGCCAAAAAAAGGAACCTTTAAAATTCAAGTCTCTATGTCTATGAAAGGCCATTTTCAGCCCACCGTGCAGCGCCGGGAACTGTGCGGGAGTCGTACTGTGCACGGACAGTTTTTTTTCCATACAATTGACACGCTGCGAGCGCAGTGCGTCCTCGGTACAGCGCGCGCACGACGGCAGAACTGCGTCGCACTGCGCTCGCAATTCCAAACACTTAAATTAAAAGCCCTTAATTTCGCATTTATAGTATTAGAATACACACAATAAAATATTGGTGTTTTGGAGTTTTGGCTGATTCCCAAATAAAGATGAGTAAGGTTATGTAAGTAGGCTGAAAGCAATAGTTACTCTAGCAGCGGCGGTAGGATGCCCGCAGCGAGCACGGTGTCGCGACAGCGCGGCGAGTCGCCGGCCACGTTGCCGAGCGCCCACACGGCCTGCTCGCGCACGTCGTCGCTGCCGCCGCCGCCCACCAGGCTGACCAGCACGGGCACCGCACCGCACTCGACCACCACGCGAGTCTGTTCTGAAGAACCTGATGCTATGTTTGTGAGAGCCCATGCTGCTTCGAACTGAAATAACACATGGTTGTATTGTAAATCTTTGAGTTTGTTCTATACGTATTTTGAACGCAAACCACAAGTGTTGGATGTGGCTTTGGTTTTCACGCATCATTCTCACATTATTTTAATGATGGTGTTGTTATGTGGCTATTCTGGTGGTACACTTATTGGTGTGACACTACGGCAGAAAACATAAATTATTTTTGACAACAGTAGGAAAAAGACTGATGAAGTCTTACTAAGGTTTAGAAAAACTATTTGTTTCTAAGATGAAATCAGATAATATTACCTGCAGTGTTGGATTAGTGCTATTGGTAAGAAATTCCACAAATTTAGGAACAATTCCAGTTCGTATCACTTCATCGATTGGTGGATTAGGCTCTTGACTCAATAGTTTTCTAAACTTCTGAGTTGCCATAACTTGCTCTTGTGGATTATCTCCATACAGAGCCGCAACCATTCCTGGAGTGATGTCATCTGATGGTGATATATTGATGTCATCCTAAAAAATAAAATAAATCTTAGTCTGAAACCTTTGCAAAAAAACATTGTAAATATTCCTCCATAATCCTGATATTATATTATATGATATTGTTTTTTGAAATACAGTAATTAGTCTTCTATTTAACTTATTTCAGAGGGCCATTATTTGACCCGTAAAAGTTTGTTACAGACACATGTACTAATAACTCCTACACAGTACAATGTGTTTATTTATTTATTTATAAACATGGGCACATCAGAAATTTCACTTTAGCAAAATTAGTATAAGAAAGGTCAGAACAGGATTTCCTTAAAATAAATATCATTTCTTATTTTATCCAACTGCAACAAACAGTTATGTTTTGAACAATCTATATTGAAGAAGTGAATAAATGAATGCATCCTGCAATCTGCAATTTTCCATTTGGATACCAGTTACATGCAATGTGACATAACCACAATGCATCCTAAACTCAGAGAGGAATTTGCTATTTAGTCAATTTAAGTGACTAGTTATAATAGTCAATCTAAGTGACTTGCATACTAATTGTGTAATTAGATAGCTAACAGACCAATTATGTTTTAAACTGCAAACTAACAAGTGATTAAATATTTGTAATAAACAATTACATTTTAGTTTTAACTGGCAAAATGTGGGTGAACTATAGGTACACCTCTACCCAACCCTTCTGAGAAATAAAGCGTTATGTTAAGTTGTATAGAGCATGAACTTTTGTTCACATTAAGAGACAAACATTTCTTCATCAATTGGGCACAGATCTTTGCATGATTAAGGTTGTTGTCACATAACCAGTCTATAAAAAAATAGACAAAGATTCCATACAATGTGCAAAATTGTAACAGATTGTCAAGATATCTGGTATACTGAAAAGTTGTTCCAGCTGATGATGCACATAAATGTAAAGTCAAGTTTAAAGGTTGGCTGGCAGATGTTTTATAGAACATCTGTCTCCTGCAAAACTGGTATTCCTACAAACATCCATGTAACATGAGGAAATGTTGTAGCAAAGCAAGTTTAGTAGTAAATAGTTTCCAGTACTGATCTTGAAGCGAATACAAATAACATAAAATCATACCTGCATTCCCAAGGGGTTTGGCAAAGCGGCACTTCCTCATAGAAGTGCCTATTTCCTTAAATATAAATAAAAATAGCAATTTTACCTGCAAAGTAATATCTGGTGCATTTGGTGCAGGAAGATTAACATTTCTACGCTTGAATAACTGCTGTTCTCTCTTCTGTTTCCGCAACTGTACACCTTCCTCCTCCCGGCGGCGGCGCAGCTCATCTGCGCTCAACCCTGCATTCTTATAACGATGCTTGTGTCCACCAGACATCTGAAAAACAATCAACTATTAATTAAATTAATATATTAATGAATCCTACACCCTCTGACTAATAAATAAACGGTTTAGGTAACAGATAAAGAAGTAAAACAATAACATAATATGATTACCTTTGTTTATCTTTTATATCTAAAATAGGAATGTATTTTATATTATTTCTTTCATCTTTATGGATTGCTTATAAAGTAATTCACTAATAGAACAATTCTTCTCTAAAGACCATTTATTATGGGGGGACTTAATTATTCCTCTTTCACCCCTATCAGAGATGCACTCAAAGAATTATCTATGTGGTCATATTCGGCGGAAACCTATCACTATCAATAAAATAATTGTCAACTTCGTAGTAATAGTAACATAATGCCATTTAGGAATCCATATAAAATGCAATTATTTCTATTTTTAGATGATGCAGTAAATAATTAATTAATTACAACCTACAAGTATGACAGCGAAATGAATAGACAAGTCAAAATTGAAATCAAAGCAAGTCGATCGACGACATTAGAGGAAAAAACTGCAACCGAATTACAACAAACAATGTGTTGTCCATTGATACGGCTTCATCAAAATGTACTTACAATTATTTTAGGAACCAGAAGTATGAAAACAAAGAAAATTAATAGATATTGCAAATCAATCCACCATCGATTATTTAAAAAATATATTATTTGCATGCAGATTGTAGCTAAAATATCATGAACAGATGAGACAGAAAGTACGGAGTACCTACCTGAACCAGCAATCACGTCACCTTTGTTGCTAGATACCAAAATCAAAATCCCTTGCTTGCGAGTAGTAAAAACCTCAGCATCCCTTCAACATAAAGTTTTCATTCGATAAACCAAATAGCATATTTTTCCCAAAACTGTTTTAAACATTTACGAACAAAATAAATTAATTATTTCAAAGCAAAACCATTTCAACCAAGGTGAGAATTTTAAATATTATGTCAAATAAAGGGAAAATTCAGTTATTTAGCAACACCAAAAGTCACGTCACAGATAAAGCAAAGAAATTATTTACGATTTGAACCTTCTTGGATTTTAGTTGATTTATAATTTCTTTGCGGGTTTTACCCGTAGCTTTGCCCGCAACCTAGCTATGCAAGATAAAAAGTTCTCTATGCCTTAATCCAGGTCGTGGTCTACTTTCTTCTCAAGATAAACTGCAACTGCAGCATGACTGACGCAGAAAGTAATGGACGGACGTGCTCGGTCAGCTCGGTGCTCAGCTTAGAGCAGGCGGGCCAATACCTGCCCTGCCCATATTCCGGGGCAATCGCACAAACACTCCGTGTGAGTACTGGCCATCCAGTACCAATTGACTGCATGTCGTTTTTTTTTTACCTTAGATACCTACGCAGAGTACATTTTCATATACTGTTAACTATACTCGCCGTAGGTGAGTATACTATGTTCCTTGTACCTATACAGCAAATTAAGTCAGAACATATTGGTCACTTCCAAGTCCAAACACATTAACTTAAAAATGCACTTCATACGAAATTGCAGAATGGACGGAGCGATACAGGTCAGGGTATCTGCGAACCGAAGATATGGAGAAAGATATCTTAACCAAAGTCATAACCGGCCCGCGGCTGTTGAAATTGCGGAGCGGCTTAGGAGTTTCCTGGAACTCTTCATAACCACGACGATGCCGTGAAGGAGTGTGAGTAGGTACTGGCCAACCAGTACCAATTGACACTGCATTTCGTTGGTTATTTTTACCGTTTTTACCTTTAAAAGCGATATTTTTGGTCATGCGTATTGCATATTTTAATGAATAAATTCCTCGCAGTCCGGCACCCAGCCAGAGGCAGTAGAAGAACACCGTGTGCTTTCGTCATTAAGTAGCTGTCTGACTGATACCTTCGTTTATCCACCACTGAAAAAAGGTCATGGTCAACGCTGATCCACGCGCTTGGTGCCAAATGTTCATCCAAATCCCCTAACTAATTGGTCTGAAATAACCAATGCGGCGCCCCCCTTGGGAGGCGTAAAGTTACCGATGGGGGGTGCGGCGTGTCCAGCAAGAAGCTATACAAGGTGTACTAAGGATTCTGTACTATATAAAACTAAGCGGCATTGTGAAAAACTTTTTTTTTTTTAATTGGACGCATGCTGCATGCTGCACGCGTACACGATTTGTGAAGGTATTTAAAGTTAAGTTTTATCATTTATAACTTGTATAATTGAAACAAAAGTTTTAAAAAATTTGGAACCTTTAATAACCTCATTGTAAGAACGTTGCCAAGTATGGCCCATTACAAGAAAATGATCATACTGACTTGGACTTTGTCGTGTTCGTTATGCGTCTTTTTAATGGACTTCAAGAAAAGGAGGAGGTTCTCAATTCTACTGTATAATAATAATAATAATAATAACCCCACCGTATCTCTACGTTGACGTCGTGGTGGGGCTTGCGTGCTCCTGAACTCTGGGTCTGTACCGGTAGAGTTTACTTTGCTGACACAGGTCTAGGATGAGGAGATACAGAAACCCGCAGGGCAGCATGTGGCGAGCTGTTGGGTAGTAGCGACCCCACGGACCCTATCTCCTGGGAAAAGTCTTGTTCCTCACCTCTGGCTTGCCTTTATTGGCCGGCTGGAGTGTAGACTCGCAAGAGCAAACGTGCTCAGAGGAAGGAAGTATTCCAGTAAGATGCTGGTAGGGATCTTGACCGTACTTCCGGGATTGTCCTGATAGCCGTGGGATACCTCTCCACTCCTCATAAGCACCTCAGGACATGTTACCCTCTTGTCGCTACGACACTATGTGCTAGCGGCCGTTTTGGGGGGCCCATTTTTGAGTCTGCAAGTCACCCCCTGCCATTTTATCCGTTTATTTTGCATATAAAACATTGGTCAGGCAGGGGCCGTAGCCGTTCCATAGTTCTTGGTAACCAGTCCATCTTAGCCACTGAAACCCATAGTTCAATAATAATTTTTGTTTCCATATCCTGCAATAGTCCGACACCAACCGGGGGTTGTCCTTGGGTGCACTTGCACAGTGCATACAGGGATAATCGTCGGTTGGTGCGCTCATTCCATTTAAAATTGTGTAAGGGACCTCTGCGAGTTGGCTTCGGCCCCTCGTACGCCTTCCAAAGGACCGGGATCCCGTGGTCCCGAGCTATGTTAACAAATAATAATAATAACTTTTATAAAGGACAACTGATTTGGATGATTATTTTTTTATTTGAAAGCTGGTAGTTCTCACGTATTCTCATATTAATTTGATCAAGTTCTGACAAGTAGTTTTTGAGTTATCCGTAATACTGCGTATTTTTTCTACTTAGTTTATATTGATGATGTTTTAATAGTTTCCAGTCACTGTTATTTACATATCAAATAGTGGTACCTATACGAATTTGTGTAGGGTAGGTACCACAACTAAAAAGTTAAAAATAAATCATTTTTCCAAAAAAAAAACAACCGACTTCCAAAAAAAACATTAAAAAGTGAAAAATAACTTTAATTTCGGAAGTCGGTGGGAAAAAACGAAAATACAAAAGTTTTGGAAGCCGGTTGTTTTTTTTTTTGTGAAACAGTTTTTTACATCCGTTTGATATATTATATTATATATAATAATATTTTAAAGCTGAAGAGTTTGTTTGTTTGCTTGAACGCGGTAATCTCAGGAACTGCTGGTCCGATTTGAAAAATTCTTTCAGTGTTAGATAGCTCAATTATCGAGGAAGGCTATAGGCTATATATCATCACGCTAAGACTAATAGGAGCGGAGCACCAATGAGGAATGTTTCAATATAAGGGTTTTTTCCTTTTCAGAGCTTCCGCTGCGTGCGCTGCGTAAACGGTTAAAGTTTTGCAAAAATCATGTATGACAGTATTATTCCCCTTTAAAATAAAAATAAAAAATCCTCAACAGCATATGTCTATCTTTTGAGGTAGGCTCACTATACCCTTTTTTATGCTAGCCAAATTCGTTCTAAAATAATGCATTACTTGCGAAGGTGTTTTTATAAACATTATATTAATCCTTATCCAAATAAATAAGTTATTCATCACAAGTATTTAATTTAAAACAAAAATTGTTCTTTACATCATTTGATTTCAATGAATATCTTAGGAGATATCGCAGTTTTAAAATAACATCGCAGCAAAATAATGATCAAGTACTGCGCGAATTTTCATAGGAAATATTCTCAAAAATTCTAAGGTGGCACAAATTTCCAAAGTTTGACGATTGATATGAAATTGATGAATATTATTCAATAAATATATCGTTCCCAAAGTCGAGAATCGAATTTTGATCAATATACGACGTAAACCAGAGCTGCAATTAGCAAAAAACTAAATAAAATTGGAATTTGGCGGGCTACAGCTGAAGATTCACCTTAATATTTAGCGATCGGTAGTTTGCGACAGCGTCGCTTTCTATGTCGAGATTGCCGGCCCAGCAGGCGTAGAAAGAAAAGATAGAAAGAAAAATAGGTTTATTTGTCACAGAAACACGTGCACCGCACCGCTTACCACGAGCACCGTTTTGTCGACAGAAGAATAGACAAAAACGACGTTCCGTGAAGACAGTACGACGCGGGCGGCAGCAAAGTAGTTAGAGTCTACTGCACTTTTTACGAAATTCAGTAGTTTATTCACGTTTTTCTTTTATTTTGCTTATAAATCTCGAAAATGATGTGTCCTATCGCAAAAATAATGAAAATTTCGACCCCCTTTAATCCCTAAAACTCAACATGTAGGTATAATTTTTCACATTTTCCATACAAAAAGTGAAAAATGCAATTTTTCCATTCCATTTTTATACTTGGTCGCCGTCGAGTAAAAAGTTTTGTACTGTCTTTGGCATGGCGTTTACAAAATCAAATTGTCTTCTCTACCTTAGTCAACTGTCAGATGTCAGTGTGACTTTGACAGTTCGGGATAGAAAACTTTCTTCGTAACTAAGCTACTTTTAAGTACTTTTAAAAGGACCTAGACACCGATCGGTACAAACGAAAGACAAAATGACAGATTGTAGAAGGATTTTTACGGTGCAATGTCAAAAATGGAGAAACGAAATGTAATTTTGTATAGAAATAGCTATGTCTCTTCTTCCAAGAAATAGAAAATAAAATATAGCTTCATAATTTAATCCTTCGGGCCATAAAGTACACAGATGCTTAAGTAGAACCTAAAGACTAAAGCTTATAGTCGAAATGCATGTGGAGTGAAATTTGTTTATCGTTAAAGTACAAAAATGATTATGGTTAACCATGTTTCTTTGGTGAAAAATCAGTTTAGCTCGGACCTTATATTCATTTAACTTAGTAAAATTTACTGATTATCCCAGTAAAAATTTAATCGGTAACCCAGTAAAATTTCTACACACACATAACATAACATCACGCCTGTGTTCCCCGAAGGGTTAGGCAGAGGTGTACCTACAGTACACTCACATTTCGCCAGTTATGTTAAAGACAAAAAAAAAAAAAAAACTAAGACCTTAAATTTATTTTTGTCCAAGAATTTTTACTGGGTTAGCCAGTAAATTTTCTTGGGTTTGCGCATATGGTCGCGCGTAGCCCCAGTAAAACTTCATAAATTCCCCTGTTGGGGAGTGTATGAAATATTCCTATATTTCAAGAAATCTTTTCAAGCTCCATAGCGTACGTATTATTTAAAAACATTTTCACCTTCTACGTAAACGAAGTCGCGGATTAAAGTTAGCGTTAGCCCAAAGTAACTATTCCAAGCGGACGAAGTCGCGGGCAGAAGCTAGTCTATTTTAATTTTTTTATTTTCTTGGTATTAGAAAAGCTAAAGGGTAGATTCCAAAATCGAAATGTTTCATACTTGATGCTGTAAAATGAACTTCAGCTTTTCTGCAGAAGTGGGCAAAGTAACATTTTTTTCTGAATGAATGGTCAAAACAGAAATGTAACGTATGCGAAATTGAGCAATATTCTATATCCATATATTTGAACTCGCTTCACTCGCTCATAAATTATGCATTCTCATAATATTTGAGTGAGTTTTTCTTCATAAACTCGACATAGTAACTCCTTTTTCTGTTTGAATCGATCAAGTAACTCAGGGCGGTATAGTGATTATAAAAAGAAAGTTAAGGGGGCGTGGTCTAAAAAAAAATCTTGATGCACTATCCATTTCAAGTTAGTTCTCTATTTCGATACGTTATTGTTCGTGTAGTTTAGTTAGATCAAAGAGTGTATTGTAATAACGAAAAGGAACAAGGGCTTGACAACCAGAACAGTAATCATATATTTTTGTTGCACTACCCTCATCTATCATACATCAAGTCATCAAAGTGTTGTGACAGGTCTAATATCAGTTTCATAATTTCGCTAGAATTAGCCTACTGTAAATAAGTCCTCGCAATAGAATATTCAAAATATTACGAATCAACAAGTTTTTTTTTTGTGTTGTTAAATCAAGTTAAGTTAAACTATTTTTTAAGCATAAAAATATGGCTAGTGATTAAAGATGTTGTAAAAATCCACCAAATAAATGTTGTTCGTGTGCGGATGTTATGTAGTGACACACAAATCTAAAAAAAAAAAAATCGGAAGAGATAAAAGCAGCTTGCTGCTCCTATTTTGGATTTAGAATTGGAGATCTTGAAAAGTGGTAGACACCGCAAATGTGTTGCATTTCTTGTTACATGGGACTTTCAAAGTGGATGAAAGGTAAACAAAAGAAAATGCCTCTTGCAGTTCCTATGTTGTGGCGAGAGCCTTCCAATCATATAAATTATTGCTATTTTTGGATGTTATGTGTCTCCGTATAATCGAAGAAGGATAAACATAACCTATCCCCCACGGAGAAAACTATCCTGTGCCAAGTGCAACATCCACTTCATCATCTTCAATTCTTAACACAGAAGAAAGGACTACAAGCGTGGAAATCTTTTGTTGCAGTCATCAAAGGCTTTCTAAGCAATAAAAAATCAGAGAACTATCAACTTTTAGTGAACTGCTTCAGTCGTACCAAAACTTTGGAAGCAGAATGTCGCTCAAAATCCATTTTGTACACTCTCATTTTTTCCTGATAATCTTGGTGCGGTGAGTGATGAACAATGAGAGAGGTTCCATCTAGATGTGCGAACAATAGAATTAAGATACCAAGGACGGTGGGATCAAGCTATGATAGCAGATTTTTGTTGGTTTCTCAAAAAAGAAGATTCAACGTTGCACAAAAGGCAAAAAAAAAGTCACTAAACAAATTAGACCTGTTTCCTATTTGCCCAAATTACTCCTAATAGTGGACAATTTAAAAAGAGACGTTTCATTTTTGTATGGAATTTTGGCCAGGACGTGTACATTCGCAGAAAATCTGTGAAATGTATCTATAAACACGTAACAGGCAATGATGTATAGAATTAAATTGTATTGTAGACGTACAAAAATAAAATTGTAAATGTTTCACATTTGTTTTGAGAGCAATGGAGACATAATGACAGCTGACAATGACTTTAATGTCATATTTCAATAACCTAAAACGGGGATATTTTATGATTGACAACGACACTTCCGATACTGTATGTCAAAATAAAACGTTCGGAAATCGAAAGTACACTGGCCAAGTAGATTTAGTAACACATTTTAGAAATAGGTGTAATAGGTGAATTAATAATACAGCGATATCTTTTTATAATTAATTATATTTAATATTTTTGTATTTACGGTTTCACTTTAATTTCAGATCCATTCTGATTTCAGAACGCATATTGTCAGGACGCCGCCATAGTGTGGCCATAACGACAACAATGGCAATAATTGAAAAACTTTAATTTGTGTGTACAACAAAGATAACATTCTCAAATTCACGGATTAATAGTTTTCCTAAATTCAGTGTATTTATCCCTGTTTTTTGATATAATGTACAAGTGCTGGCCAAAAATGAAACATCTCCTTTGTGCCAATATGTTAAAAATTGTTACGCTTTTAATTTATACAAATTGTTAAAACATTCTTGTTTAAAAAAAAACAAGAACGGTGTAGGTATCTGTATATTTAGACCTGTTACAATAAATTCAGTTTATAGTTATGTCAGAAACAAGTAAAATTTTGTCAATTGTCTTAGATTAATGATTATTCTCGCCGCGCTCGACTAGATACCGTGCTATCCAAAAACAATAGCTCCGTGTTTTTTTTTTTTTTTTTTTTTCCTATTGGGCAGCTCGTAGTTTTGACCACTAAGGTCCTGGCTACTTAACCGGGCAAACCTGTGGGTGCCTTAAGCTACTAACTTAAAGCCTCCAGCCAGGGGCGAACAATACTTAAATTTAAGTGACCGCACGCTAAGGGCACCCCCTGTGGGGTACGAACCTCGGCTTAGGGCGTCACTGAGGGGAGGGCAGCAAGATGGGACAGGCTGGATCTAAATTATATTATTATTATACTGGGGAATTTAAAGCTACAGGCTCAGCTACGGCGCGGGCTGGCGCGTCGTCGAGCAAGGGTCGGGGGGGGGGACAATTACGTCGGGGGCGTCGCGTAGGACCTCGGCGGCGAGGTCGGAACGATGGCGGTCTGTGTTTGTGCACTGTACTGGTGGCCCTACTGCTCTCCTGGAGGAGGGTTATGGGGTCATCGGGGTCGGTCAGGGCATGCCTTGGACGGCGGGTACGACTAATGCGGGAGGGGGCATATCTGGCAGCCTCGACAACCAGAGGGTTGCGATGTGAGGCCGCGGAGTCGAAGAAGCGCTTGGAAATGCGCTTCATGAACTGACGGATAGTGGGGATTTTAAGGTCGAGATGGAGGATCTCGTTCCGAACGAACCAAGGGGAGCCGGTTGCCCTACGGAGGAACCGGTTTTGGAGGGTCTGCATCCTATGGATGTGGTGGGGTTTCGAGTGTGCGAAAACCACACTCGCGTAGGTCATGATGGGACGAATGCACGCTGTGTAAATGCGCAATTTGCACTTGAGTGACAATTTGCTGCGTGCATTCAATAGGAAGTGGAGTCTACCGAGAGCGAAAGCGGCGCGCGAACGCGCCTGCTTTATGTGCTCGCCGAAAGAGAGTCTGTGGTCCAGAGTGACACCCAAGTATTTGGCTCGCTTCTCCCAAGGGATAGGCTTGCCGAACATGGTGATCGGACGGGGGGGGGTGGGGTTGAGTCTCGGTTTCGAAAATAGAACCGCTTGACTCTTATCGGGATTGACTTCGATTCTCCACTTCCTAAACCAGTCACCGAGTTGGTTGACTGTGGTTTGGAGAGTGCGAGATATCGCGTCGGGGCTTACGCCGGTGTAGTAAATGGCCGTATCGTCTGCGAACAGAGCCAACTGAGCCCTTTTACTCTTGGGGATATCGCTGGTGAAAAGCGTGAAAATGAGAGGGGCGAGCACGGAGCCCTGAGGGACTCCGGCGCGAATGGGGCGGGGGGAGGATAGCGCTCCTTCGATGCGGAATCGGAAGGTGCGGTTCGACAAAAAGTCTCGCAGGATGAGCACGAGACGATCTGGCACTTTAAGTTGGTATAGCTTATATAATAAGCCATTGTGCCAGACTTTGTCGAACGCTTTCGCTATATCGAAGAAAACAGCACCCGTCAACGAACCACGTTGGAAGCCAACGCTTATGTGTTCGACGATACGGTGGACCTGTTGGACGCACGAGTGTTGGGTTCGGAAACCGAACTGCTCGTTGGGAATGAGACCTTTCGTCTCGGCATAGTCTCTGAGACGCTTATAAATAAGCCTCTCATAGACTTTGCCGATGACATTGAGGAGACTGATGGGGCGGTAGCTGGAGGGAGCGGATTTAGGCTTGCCCGGCTTGGGAATGCCGATGACAGTGGCCTGTTTCCACGCTTGGGGGAAGATGTTATTGCTCATGGCACCATTGAAGATGGTGGTCATTAGCATGATCAGGTGGGCAGGGAACAGTTGGAACACCTTATTGGTCATTCCATCGGAACCGGGGGCTTTACGGGGCTTAAGGCCCTTTATGAGCTCTTGCACTTCGTCAGGGGTGACGGGAGGCAGAGGGCACTCGGGGTCTTCTACGGGGGGGAGGGAGGCTCTCCTTTCGACTTCGGCGTCGACCTCAGAGAGGTGAGCTTGGTCTACAGGTTGAGAGCTGGGCGAACATTGGGCCTCAAGACTGTCGGCTAGGCACTCGGCCTTGTCGACATCATCGAAAGCGATGGTATTGTCTGGGCGGATCAATGGGGGCATAGGGACTACTTCTCGGGATTTGAGTTTCCTCTGAAGCTCCCAGAATGCTAGGTGGGTAGGCTCAAGTTCGCTCAGCAACTCATCCCAGCCCGTTTCCCGATGCTCCGCTACACGTGTCCTTACAGCTCGCTGTAAGTAGCGCATATGGGCTCGGTTCGCGTCGCAGGGAAAGTTGCTGTACGCACGGACAGCCGCGTTCTTCTCAGTCATCAGTTCACGTACATCGTCCGGCAACTTCCAGCGACGGTCGTCCGTCGCTGGAACTTCCCTTGAACAATCGTTCAGGACTGATTGTACGTGTCCAGTGAATGAGTCGATCGCAGCCGTCGTGTCAGCGATAGAGTCGAAGAGGTCGGGGATGGAGTCTAGGTGGGGGGACGTGTTGGATTTCAGGCGTTCGCTTACTTTCCTCCAGTCCGTTACCACTTTGGTGGAGGGGGGTTGGTCGGGGTCAGGGAGGCCTACGCGAGGGGCTAGCTTAAGCACAACTGGTCGGTGGTCAGAAGATAGTTCGTGTATCACCTCTATAGAATCCAACCGTAGGTTGATATTCTTTAAAAGTGATACATCGAGCACGTCAGGGGTATGGTCAACCAAGTGAGGGAAGTGAGTGGGAGTCATCGGGGCGATGACATCAAAATTTAGAGGGGTGCAGAGGTCGAACAAGTGTCTCCCTCGGGTAGAGATTCTGGTACTATTCCAGGCGTGATGTTTGGCGTTGAGATCCCCCGCTATGATAACGGAGTCACTCAGGCCGAGGAGTAAGGTCAGGTCGTCAGTCAAGAGTTGGAAGTTCTCTGAATGGCTCGTAGGGGGGAGGTAGACCGATACCAAGGTGATCGGTTGGTGGCCTGTCATGCCTAGTCGGCAAATGGAGACTTCTAGTCGTGAGAGGGGGGGCGGGTCCAAGGGGATGCAGTAGAGGGATTTTCTGTAGTAAATGAGGGTGCCACCCTTGTGACACCGAGTCCTGTCGTTTCGAACAACCCGATAGTTCGCTATCGACGGCGTTCGCGTGTGGGGTTTTAGGAAAGTCTCCTGTACGAGGAGGACATCGATCTGGTGGTCGCGGAGGAAGATACCGATTTCGTCGCGCTGACCTTGGATGCCATTGGCATTGAAATAACCTAGCTTTAGGGATCGGGGTTTTAAACGCGAGAGGATTCCGTTATCCATTAGTGGGATTGGGAGAGTTCACGAATGACTGTAACGCGTGCGTAATGTCCGGGTACGCGTTATATATGCACTGAATGGCATAAAGGTTACCGGCATTTCTGGCGGCAACGATTTCATTGGCCATTTGACGGGCGCGAGGGGTGAGGAAGGCAGTGAATGTGCCTGAGATCATGTTGAACGGATCCATGGGGTTGGGGCCTACAGCCACGGGTGTGGATGAGGAAGGAACGGGCGCGACTGGGGCGGGGGTGGTGGCTTTAGGAGCCGGGGGGTTAGTAGCGAGGGGCGCGGGTGCGCGTGCGGGCGCGGGCGCGGGTGCGGGCGCGGCCGCGTGTGCGCGAATGCGGGGGTCCATCTGATGAGCGATGAGGGGCGGAGGGGGGGGTTGGTTGCGTACCAGGGGCGGGAAGGCCTGTTGGTGCTGGGATAAGTTCCAAGCGTTGGGTCTCTGGGGACTCAGACGCTCGGGAAGTTGGGTGGAGGGGGCTTCCCTTCCCTGACGAGCGTCCGTACGCTTCGCCAGTTTGGGATTCGTTGCCTTAGGGGCTTTGGGGCAGCCACGGTAGTTGGCTGGATGCCCGGAGAGGCCACACAGCACACAGCTGGGTGGTTCCGTGCATAGGGTACGGTCCTTTGGGCGGGAGCACTCGGCCATGCCCACCCAGGCACTTGACGCACCTGGGTGTGGCATGGCAATTCTTTTGGGAGTGACCGTATAGTTGGCAGCGGTGACACTGGCCAACTATTCCAGTCTTGCGGGGCTTCTGGATATCAAATCCAGTGAGATGACATAGGGACTTGATCTTGAAGATCGGGTGGTGACCTTCGACGGGGGGGCATACAACAAGGACCATGTTGTATGGCTCGCCGCCTCGGGCACGGTGCATGCGGTGCACCTCGGCTACTGGGATGCCTTGTGAGACAAGGTCTTCCTTAAGATCGGAGGTAGCGATCTCCTTTGGGATCCTATTGATTACTACGCGGGTCTGGCGGTCCTCGGGGAGGGAGTACGTGTGAAAGGACACACCACGTGCTCTGAGGAGCTTAGTAAGTTCCCTATAATCATTAGATTTAGGGACTTGGACTTTGATGCCCTGCTCGGTTGAACGGGCACTGGTGAAGCCGATCCTGAGATCGACGCACCATTTGGACACTTCAGTCCATTTAGCTTTGTCTTGGATGAAGACAGGGGGGGGGGGGTGCTGGTCTTTTTGGGGTTGCTTTCAAGTAAAGCATTGAGAGCCGGGGGGGGGCTTAACGCGGGGGGGGGGGCCGGTCGTGATGGCGACGACGGGGGTCGGTGTCGCAAGGGTGGGCGGGGGAGTGACCGATTGGTCCCTAAGTTTGTTTGCCTGCGAAGAGGCGAAGTTCTTTTTCCTCTTGGAGGAAGAGGTGACGGTCTGGAAACCGTCATCCTCGGAGGAGGAGTTCGTCAGGGTTTCCGAGCCTGAGGAGTACGGGGAGACGGGGCGTCTAGTTGTTGTCCGATGGTCGGTTTCCATCGGTACGGGGGGGAGGGGGGCGGTTTGCACCGGGGGGGGCTCTAGTGCATCGCTAAAGTTAGCGATAGCGGCAGAGTTGTCGGAAGGACAGGGGGTGGGGGGCTGCAAAGCAGCGAACTTAGCGCCATATTTGGCGATGAACTCAGGGTCCTTGAAGAGGACCTCCTTGAAAAATGCTAATATTAAGGCATCCCCCATGTTGGGGGTGCGAGGCTACTACTTGGGGGGGATGGTGGAATATAGGATTCCGGCCTAAAAATTCCCTATGCCTAACTCCCCGGGTGGGTGTTCCCGGGGATGAGTTACCCTCCCTGTCGGGTATAGACAGGGAGGTGAGTACCTATGGTGAGCCTTAAGCTTGTAAACCCGTCGCCAGTCTTATTGTGCGAACGGGGCCCTGACAGTCTAGCGCGAAGGGTGTAGACACACCCTAGAGACACTAGGTGAGTAGCTGGGGAAGGAAAACTGTCACCAGAGCCGACTAGGAGATCCCCCAAGGCCGGTTAGCTCTGGGACCCGTCCAACTGACTGCCTCACCCTGAAAGGGTTCGGCGGGTGTGTTGGGACAACACCCCACTCGGATCGTTAACACCGCTAGGTATCCACCGAGGACCACGAAACTGTGGTTTTGCCCAGAAGGGGCCTAGTGAAGCTACTCACACAAACGCGCAGTTAAAGAAATATCACTTGCCTTGAAAAAGGCAGTTTTTAATTGATCACTTGATACGACCAATTAATTAAATAAATTTAATTAATTGTTCGACGATCGGATGCGGCCGGGGCGGCAGCGGGGGCGCTACGAGGTTCGCAGCGAGAAGAATTAAACTTCGACAAAAATCGAAAACGGGAGAGCGCAAGCACACAACCGTTCGCGACCGATGCCGAGAGTCTAATGCTCCTAGCTCCGTGAATGCGGCAACTCATTATTGTAGTGTCTGTAAGTCATCGCCACTTGACATTTGTCAGTTGACATTGACAACTAGTGTGCGTGAAGATTGTGATACCAGCTGCTCATCTGTTACCCGAGTTAATGGCAAAAATATTTTATGCTGTGGTCTATTAGTTAAGTTATAAATGTAGCTCAGAAAATACTTAAAAATGAACAATGAAATAAAATCGAATGTATTAATATATTCGTGTATACGTTAGGTGTAGGTTTCTTCTTTAGAAAAATGGAAGGTAGGTATGTATATCAATGATTAGAAGATTAAAAAAATAATAATTAATTCCTTATTAAAAATGATTCATACGTGTTCTGTTCTGTCACGTATCCTTCATCCCCTCGAATATTTTTTTCACAAATATTTTTGATTTACAGACACGAAGTTTACACTTCAGGAACATGAGTCGAAATACGAAAAATAAAGTTGGTTTTCCCGTAGTAAGTCAATCGACTGATTGCGCATTTTTTTATGGGAAGACGTTTTTTTTTAATTTTTCGGTCCATGTTCCTTGGGAAAAGTTGTTCAGTTTCATGGATAGAATCACCCCTTGAAATAGTGTCAGTAGTTTTTACACCTTAAGTGTATAGATTACAAAAATAATCATTAAATAATTTATAGAACTAGGTTAAGTTATAATAACTAGGTTAGATAAATGAAATAGGTTATATAATAAAATACAAAAACAACAAATTCACATTATAAAAATCTCATCCACGGGGAACTTGATTCTTGTATACGCAGCAACACTGAATGGCGTGGTTCATGTTATTTTATGTTGAAATTTCGAAATTATACGATACTTGATGATGGTATGTGATCCCAGTGTCGTTCTTATTTCTTGTAGTATTATTTTTACACAGTTTCACTACGCAAACTGGCATTTTACTTCGGATTATGCACAAAATTTAATATTTGGCACATACACGTCACACACAGCTTGCAGTGTGACTGGCTCGGGTACGCCGCCTTCGGCGTACTATTTGTTGCCGCATTTGACAAGTACTCTGGCGGTATCTAGTCGAGTGCAGCGAGACCAATCATTTATCTAAGTCAATTGTTTAGAAAAGATTAAAATTGATTCCCTTGTGTAATAATATAGGAGGTTTAGATCCTTGTCAGACTGTAGCTTTTATTTTCTTCCGTCTTTCAATCTCATGTTTTGGGAGTTTTAATCGTAACAAAGTAACTACCAACTAGAGCTTGAAAACATTGATTGTGTCATTGCCTGTCACATTTCACAATATTAACCACTGAGTTGACTTTGATTTGACTAGTGACGTTTGTTGATCTATCATTCGATTAACTCGACTCTTCTCTTCTCCTTTCTTGTCTTTTATGTACTTTCACTTTCATTCAGTTCATTCTGTGGTTCATTTGATTCAGTTCAGTCAGTCCCAGTTCAATAGTTATTTTTATTTCCGTCAAATCAAAAGTTAAGTTTGGTATTATTGGGTAGTGATTGTGAAGTACCTACTTAAATTTACGAAACGAAGTGACGATTTAAAATGAATAACCTATTATCATTACGATTACGATCATGCCTCTGTTCAGTAAGGAGGAATTATTGCGCACCACCTCCCAGCACACCTAGCTCAAGTAGCCAATCTGCTGCAGGAGCCAATAGTATGACTCCAAGATATAAACCTACCGACTTCCAGAAGTTCATTTTGGTATGGACAAAAAAGTTCAAAACTAAAGAAGAGATCCCCACATACGTTTCGTACGTTAAATACTTTGTATATTTTTATGTAATCGTTAGTTTTGAAGCATGTGATGAGAGAACGAAAATTAATTGGAACGGTTGATAGATTCTGTATCATTCAATGTTGTCCTACATGACCTTGAATAGTTTTATTTGCATCATGTCAGTGCAATGCTGTAATCATCACAGCTTGATGTATTTTCTTATTCTTCTGTCCTTAACTTTAGTGACTCATGATAATAATTCAACTTGTATTAGTTAATAATTATCCTTGCTTTACTTGATTAATTACACAGGTATTTTTACTTCTGTGTATGAGTAATACAATTTAATGTAAGTAATAAAATGTTTTCTTTTTTGTATTTTTTATTATTTCAGTGGTGAACTTATCGATAAATCTCGGAGCCAAGCCAGAATCAAGATTGCAAATGTGCTTATTTTACTGACAGCACTTGCTAGTTTTGGAGCAATTTTGGTAGGAAAGTCAGCAGCGAAGAGAGGTGAATCTGTTCATCAATACAACCTTGACTGGCACAAAAAGTATGAAGAGGAATTCAAAGCAAAGGAAGCTGCTGCTGCTGCTAAAGCTAATAAATGATGTAAGATTAGCAATCAAATGTATTACTTATAGGTAGATATTAGTATTTTCTCAAAGTTATTGTTTTCTGTATAAGCTTTATTACACAACTTACTTTTTTAAGTTGTGATTTTAGTGCCAGATTCTGAATATATATTCAGATGTTACATAAAAATATATTATCTGGATAATTTATGAAGTTTTTTTTTAATAAATATCAAATAAATGATAAATGATTTTATTTCTGTAAGTAGGTTTGTACAAACACTTTTACACGTCAATCATATTTTTAACTAGATGAGGTCAGCGTTTCCTATCTGACTACTCTGAGAAGAAAGGCCGAAACAAACTCAAGAGGTCACAGTCTCTTTTAAAGTCCAGACATAATCTTGGTCAGATCATGTGAAGACCATGTAGATTGGTATCTGAAATGGTTTTTTGAGGAAAGAACCACACAGATTGAGCGGACCTGTCCAGTCAGTGCACGCATTTGTCAGTAATCGTGGAGCTCAACTCAGGAAGTCAGGACTAGCGTTGCAAAACTTCGGAAGTATTCGGAATAATTCGGAAACATTCAAAAGAATACTTCGATTGGAAGGAATACTACCGCAGCAAAAAAGCAGGGTAAAATAAATATTGTAAGTATGAAGTAGGTAACCTACGTTTTATTATTTAAGAATTAAATTATTCCCAGTAGTTACGTATGTACTCGTGTGCTTATGTAGCTTGAGGAGACTCGCCGTTACGTTTAGCAGATATTTCGCCATGCCGCTACTTGAATTAACGCCATCTAGCGGGCAAGAGTAGACTATAAATGGAGAACATCCCTCGCTAATCGTTCGGCGACGCCAGCGCTCGCCTGCACGTAACAATAGCACACCCACCGAGCCCCGCAGCCGTTGTTCATTCATAAATTCAACGAAGTATTATTCGATTCCTACGTACCTACAATGCGGGAATATTTCCCTGTAAGTAGTTATCTACTTGTGACTACTCATTATTTTATTTTTACTGTGATTAAGTTTAGAATGGGCCGATTTTGTCCGGATGTTATTTACAAGTTTAGTTTACTTCGTAAAAATGTTTTTGCTTTACGATATAATGGAAAAAACGTAAATAATTAGTTAAGTAAGATAAGAGTAAGTACGTATAAGTTGTACGTAGTTTAAAGTACGTATCTAGGGCCTAGATACGTAAGTACTTTAAATGTTTTGGTAAAACAAATAGTCGTAAAAAATATATTTCTTTGTAGAATAGTGTTCAACCGAAATTAATCAATAACTAGTTACATAGTTAAGTAATAAAAAAGTAGTGTTCAACCGAAATTAATCAATAGAGACATTTGAAATAATATACAATAGGTACTTAATAATTAGATTATCCTTTCTGTTAGGTACCTCCCTATTATAACATAAATTACTATCTTATAAACTTATTTTAGTATTTACCTCTCCATCACTTTCGCACCTAATAGACCGCATACAAAAACTTACTACGTAAGTACATATCTAAGTAGATGAAAGAAATATTCGGAAGTTTTCAAATTGTATTATACTCATTTTTATGAATGAACGCGTTGTAGTATATAGTCACTGGCATTAACGCCGTCTAGCGGCTAAAAGTAAAAGCTGTAACTGTACAACTTCCGTCGGTAGTGCTCGCCTGCGTGCGCTTTCTGCTGCTGCGGTGACCAAGGTTAGGAAGGAAGGAAGGAAGGAAGATTCGTGAGTATGAATACACAATCACTAACGCGGAACATATGTAATTTGCAATGGTAATTGCGCCGCCATCTCGCGGTCAATAGTCGTACTCTACCAGGTGATCCAATAAGTAGCCTACTTACCCGATGTCGGTCAGCGTGATTATATTATGGCAACTGTGGCATACCGCCTCGTGACTCAGCGGTTCATTCTAACTATTCTAATATGTACTTATCTAAATATTTTCCTTGTAATTATTCTCGGGGAATAATTCCGAATACTACTTACTCAATACTTCCGAATGTTTCGCGAATAATACGACGGGAATACTTCGGAATAATTCTCTCCGGCAACGCTAGTCAGGACCTAAGGAGCTCAACGATGACGACGATAACGACTAGGTATGCCTTCGCTAATTTTTAATCTATTTACTTAAACAGTACTTAATCCTAACTATGAGTTATAAATGTGAAACTAAGTTTGTTTGTTTGTTACCTTTTCACGCCAAAACCACTGCACCAATCATCATGAAATTTTGCATATACATTGTCAGAGGTACAGAAAAGGACATATATCCAGAAAATAGTACTGTTCCTGAGGGAAAGAACAATAACTTTCTGGCAGTCACAATTGTTTTAGGACGCTACATGGTGCTATGTGTCTTTTGAATCATGATTGAATTATATTAGGTAATAGGTAATACGGGCTGATGTCCGCAACTCCACGTCAATGCGCGTATTTTGCGTACAGGTGGGAAAATCGATTATTCGATCCACCCCAGCTCCTCGAGGAAGGCCAGCAACGCCTTGGGTGTTACTAACAATCTCACGTAGGGTACCTGGGTTACCGAAGTACTTTGCCCTGTACGTGGCGACCACCGGGCAGTTTAGAAGCACATGAGCTCCTGTTTCGTCGTCTTCCATGCAGGCCCTGCACAGTGGACTGTCTGTGACTCCTATGACAAAGAGGTGTTTATTAAATGACCCGTGGCCAGTTAAAGCTGCTGTTATTATACCAAGCTGTTGTTTAGTTAGTCGGAGAAACTGTTTCGTGAGGCGGCCATCAATAGTAGGGAGTGCTTCCCTAGCCTGCCTGCACTCACCACCTGTGTCCTCCCACAGTTTGTGATGTTGGCCCCGGTGCGTTTCCTTACCAGAGTGCGTAAGTACCCAAAGGGTAGTGGCACGATGGGTTCAGGTCCCACTGGTGCCACTCTCGATCCCTTCCTGGCAAGTTCATCGGCTTCATCATTATAGTCCTTTGATCCATTGAATGGTTATGTTATTGAGGCTACCCACCTGATTGAGGCGCTGGTGGCACTCGTATAATAGCCCAGAATCAACTGTGTGACTGTTTAGCGCTTGCAGAACAGCCATGCTGTCTGAGAGTATTCGGATCGAGTGGTCCTTAACTTCCCTAGCCATGATGGCCGAAGCGGCCAGAGAAATACCCATGCACTCGGCCTGGAACACTGTGTTATGGACCCCCAATGATGTGGCTATACGTATGTTGAAGTCGTCCGAGAAGATTCCAGCAGCTGTGCCACTACCTGTTTTAGATCCATCCGTGAAGATGCGCAATTCTGCAGGGCACAAGCCCTCGCATCGGCTAACCTCGTAAAGTTGGATTTTGTATTTTTTATCGAAGATAATTTGTTTGGGTACCCGGTCATTTATGGCTTTCGTAATGGGGAACTCTTTGTTGAGTCCCTCAAGCAGCGCGGTGTGTGGTGTGTCTCTTACCCCAGAGATCTAGTGCATTTAGACGTGCCGCCGCCATCGTCGCTTCCTGCTGTATGAACAGGTGAAGCGGTGGTAGTCCCAGCGTGGCTTCGACTGCTACAGTCGGGGTAGTCCTCATGCAGCCCGTAGTCGCCATGCAGGCAAGTCTTTGCATGCCTTGTAGTTTGTTGGAGGCTGTAACTAGCTTAGTGCGGGGCCACCAGACCACGGCCCCGTAGGTGATCATGGGGCGGATCACTGCCATAGTATAATTTTAGGGGATAGGCCCCACTTCTTACCTATCATTCTCCTGCACTGCCAGAAGTTTATGCAGGCCTTGTTTAGTTTGTTGTCTAAATGACTATTCCAGTTTAACTTACAGTCAAGAATGAGCCCGAGGTACTTGACTTCGTTGGCCAACTGTAGTTCTGTATTGAACAGTTTTGGTAGGCGGAAAGAGCCTAACGCTCGTTTTTGGGTAAACATGACTAGTTCAGTCTTAGTGGGGTTCACTGATAGGTCAAATTCCCTGCACCATCTCTCTACAATACGTAGTGCTTGCTGTGTGAGGTTGCAGATCGTACCCGTCACCTTCCCCGAAACAAGGATGGCGAGGTCGTCTGCATAACCTATTGTGAAATAGCGATTGTCATTGAGTTTGGTGATGAGGTCATTAATCACCAGATTCCATAGAAGGGGGGACAATACCCCTCCCTGGGGGCAGCCTTTGGCTATCATGGCCAACTGCTGCTCATCCTCTAGGCGAACCACTCGTTTGCTTAACATGTTTGTAATCCAGCCTGTTAGTACCTGTGCTACTCCATGCCTGGAGAGGGCGCTGCTGATGCTGGAGAAGTTGGTTTTGTCGAAGGCTCCTTCGATGTCTATGAAAGTGCCCAGGCATGACCCTTTCTGATGGATCGCTTCCTCAATCTGGCTGACTACTAAATGAAGAGCGAATTCGGTCGACTTACCCGAGCTGTATGCGTGTTTATTACCGTGTAGCGGTATAGTTTTCAGCGCGCCGTCGCTCAGCTCTCTGTCACACAGCCTTTCCAAGGTCTTTAGTATGAAGGAGGTCAGGCTGATTGGTCGATGGGATTTGGCGTTTGTGTAGTCACCCTTACCCGGCTTAGGGATGAATATTAATTTCACTTCCCTCCATCCTTTGGGAACGTATCTGATGGCCAGGCATGCTCTCATAACGGACACCAGTCTTATTGCGACAGAGGTACCACCCCACTGTAGTAAGGCGGTAAACACTCCATCAGGACCGGCTGCGTTAAAAGGATGGAAGCTCCGGCCCATTGGAGTTTCTCCAACGTGATCACCCTGCTTGCATACACCCAATCATTGTCTGATGGTGTTTGAATTACATCTTGCCAGGCGATTACCTGCGCGAAGATACATCCTGCGAAGTGAGTTTCGATTTGGATGAGTTTCGCTTCTTCTGGGGAGGAAGTTAGTGTGTTGTCAGTTTTGCGGAGGGTAGTGGGCTCAGGTATATTCTGCTGCGCCAGTACTTTCCTTACCCTGTTAGCTTGTTGACAAGATTCAATGCTACCATAGAATTTGCGCCATCCCGTGGTACTCCTGAATCTGATGCATTTTTCGTAGCTGGATTTGGCTGCGTAATAGTTATCCCAGTCCTCATCCGCAAGTGTTCATGGCTCTATTGAGAGCTTTCCTTACCTTACCACGTTTGCGCTCCAGATCAGCGCCCCACCAGGGTTGTTTACCCGGAGTGTTACGCGGTGTGGTCTCTGGGCAGGCAGTTTGGTAGCTGTCTATCATTGATTTAGTAAGATGGCTTACTTGTACCTCAAACTGTGTCGTGTCCACAAATGTTGTCGGATCGCTTAGTGTCGCGAGCTTGGATTCAAGACCGCGTGTATAGGTGGTCCGATCCGTGTTACGCGGATTACGCCGTGGTGGTGTTGTCGGAACACAGACCTGGATGTTGAAGCGGATCCACCTATGATCAGAGCAGGAGGCTTCCTTGGATACTTGCCACCCAGTGATGGTTTCCGCCACACCCTCTGTTGATAGAGTGAGGTCTATGATTGTGCGGCTTCTCCTGGTGACGAACGTTGGTTCGGAGCCAGTGTTTAGTAGGGATAGGTTAGTCGAGAATAAATAGTCAACCAATGCCTTACTACTCTCGTTATGCGTGTCCATACCCCACAGCTGGTGGTGAACGTTGGCGTCGGCCCCGACGACGATCTCAAACCCGATACTCTCGCAATGGCTCACGAGGCGGGCGAGGTCATGCGGAGGCGGCGCCTCTGCCTCGGGCATGTAGGCCGAGGCGAAAACGATCACCATCTCCGTAGCGTCGTCACGCTGTATTAGCAGCTTTGCTGCAGAGAGATCTCTGCAACTTATATTAGGTATTAGAAACATTAGTATTTAAGTTTATTTTTTTAATATAGGTACATCATTTTGTGAGTCTAGTGAACTCCAACACTGTTTGACCGAACCCCATGAAAGTGGTACATAGGTATGTATTAAAATATTTATTTGGAGGATTTTCATGATTTTTTTCGGGCGAAGCTGCTGGCAAAAGCTAGTTTAAATCAAAATAAGTTTTATCCATACCAACTGATAGAAAATATGATAATGCTACCTTGGAAGTTAGAATTTTTCTTATCAATGAAAGTAAAAATCAAAATAATAGGTAGATAAAAACAAAACAGATTTAAATTGGATCTTTGAAAACAGACAGATTAACCAATGTAGCTGTTAAAAAATAAATTTGGGTTTAGAAGCACACTAAGGGCAGGTACTTTGCTAAAGAAGTTTTAAATGGAAAGGGTGGAAGTTAATAAAAGCTAACAAACAGTCTATATTCTATTTTTATAAGTATATACACTATAAAGTTCCAAAACAAGGATAACTAAAATGCATGTCATCAGTCTTCATAAGTTGTTGGGCTTGTAGTAAGTTCTACATTTCTCTGTAAATAGCTTTGTTGTCTTTTCTTTTATGACTTCCTCCACACTGAGTTCTGTTTGGAAAAGTCTCAGCTGTAAAAAGGAACAAGTTTAGTGTCAATACTTAGGCTTTACAACAATTAGTAGGCATAGAATTTTTTTAAACATGATACTATTAGTTGTTTATATTTTTGGCTTTGTGAATAAATACAACAGTAAAATTTAGGCAGTTGCATACCTTTTTTTGTTCAGCTTTCAGATGTTTCATTACATCATAGTCATCAGGTTTACTGTCTTTAGCTGCCTTTAAGTGTTTTACTGTTTCTGCAGTTGCTAAGATGCAATTTTTAATAACAGTTTCTCTGTCTGTATGTCCTTTTTTGATTAGAGAATATAGATCTTCACAGGCCGAGTGGGCATCAACTTTACCTGTGAAAGATTCTGTTGGTATTGAAGTATTAAGCGAATAAAGTATTTTATCATCCATAACACGCATTTTTTTCAGGACATCCTGTAAAATAAATAAACAGAATCACCGATTAAAAAACAAAGTTTTAAAGAATCATAATACAAAAATTGAGTGATACAAAGTTTGAACACTCAGTAAACACTTACTTGAAATTCTAAAAAATCTGGGCAATTCATTTGGCTAAACATTATTCAATAATAAATATTAATCTATCGGGAATTTTCGGTTACTTTTCTTCGCTATGCTACAATTTTAGGTTAGAAAATAATAGACTAGACTCTAATACTTTTTTTTTGTAAGGACTGTTTAGACAGTACCAAACTGATAATAGACAACGACTCGCCTACCACAGAACATAAATACCCTGACTTGCCACGGTCACAGGATCAAAGTGGAGAGTGTGGTAGCTATTTCTAAACTCGGTCGTAACTCTAATGATTGACGTCACAAACGTGTTTTATGGCCCCGCATGCCACGAGCGTTTGGACCGAGTATAGGCTTGCTGAAACGATCGAACGCTGGCACGTCATAGTCCTAGTTTGTAGTTATTGCTTGAGAGACCAACAGGCAAGTGCCAATAGTGTGATTTTGCCTTATGGCGTGGCGTGGCGAAAATGTGCTAACTAACTCACACATGACGGTAACATGTATGATGGGTTGTCACACAGTGCGAGCAGTAGCTGCTTAGCTTCAGTAACTGACTATTCAAGCTCACATTGTGTAAACTAGCCTTTCGAAACATTTTTATTTAATTTAAAATTATCAAATTAGATTTTATTTAGTCGATTAGTAACCAGATTAGTAAGCTCGTCGTGAATGCCAGTAATTTCTACTTAAAAACATGATTCTCTGTGGTTACTCCTTGTTTATTTGACGTTTGTCTATGTGATTCTCCTTTTCATTTCGACAAGTCAAAATGAAGTACGTTTTTCGTAAATTCTAAATAAATTTTGCACAATCTCAATGATCTAATACTATTTTATTGATAATGTGACATATTCTAAAAGTGCTGTGATGTCTTATCATTGTGTGTGATTGATTTTCAGGATCGGACTTTGCGCGTACAGTGGGTACAAGATCTATCCTGGCCATGGAAAGACCATGGTTAAGGTGGACGGCAAGGTAATATTTACGTGTTGTTTGTAATAACTACTGGCATAGCTGTTACTCTTACCTTTTCCTTGAATTTATACCTCTGATAGGTTTCATACATAGCCGGCTTTCACAACACCTATCACATGATTTTTTGATGTAAACATTTTATGTCGTTATTGAGTATTTTGAATTAAAATTGATGCTCTGAATTCATTATAAATCTCATGTATCGGTATTTACAGTGTGTCGTAATTTATTTTTTCAGACCTTCACATTCTTGAACTCAAAATGTGAGGCTGCACATTTGATGAGGAGGAATCCTCGTAAAGTGACATGGACAGTGCTGTACAGGTAATATTTTGGTCTATTATTCAATACTCCTACCCTTATTGCTAGACGATCAATAGAATCTTCTCCTATTTGTTTTTAATACAAAAACTAACCTAACTTTATCAAAATGATTATAACCTATATTGGTGGGCAATGTTAAGTTAAATAACTGTAATCTTTGTTACTGAGTGTCCTAAGCCCCTTCAGTGACCCAAGACTTACCTTAGGATTACCCTTACAGTATTATTATTTAAAACTAATCACATTAATCACTCATGTTTGACAAGTTTCAACTTTAGAAGAAAGGATGGTAGAAAATACTTGAGTATGTGACATTGATGAACTATAAAACTCATTTCCAGAAAGTTTCCTGATTCACAAAATGGCAATAACATTGACGTTTCCAAATCCCTAAGTGAAGACAAAGCTTAACTTATTCTTATTAGATGAACAAGTCTCTACTTTATTAAAATCTTCACATTCACTGACAGACAATGCACAGCCAAAACTGCTGTTTCTTGAAGCATGAAATTTTGGACAAGAGTTTGTTACGAAACAACCGTGATTATGGAAGGATTTTTGAATTAATCCCTCCTTTAGGGGATGAATCAATACAATCTTCCATACTTCCTTACCTGCCTTCTTTTGTCGTTTTTTCTGATGGGAAATCCTGTTACTGAATAACTTGCAAGTGGTACCATTTCATTTTAATCTGATTTCATATCTCATCACACGCATCTCATTTCATTCAGAAAGTTATACTTACAATATTAGAAACATTAAACACAATATGTTATGTTATTGGCTATTATTATGTAGCACCTTATGGTTTTTATATGAAACTGTTTATCATTATGAAGAAAAGTTACAAAAATATTAACACATTCATAAAGTCAAAGTCAGTAACCAATTCTTCCTCACAGGCGCAAGTTCAAGAAGGGTCAAGAAGAAGAGCAGACCAAGAAGCGCACAAGGAGGACCCAGAAGTACCAGCGTGCCATCGTTGGTGCCTCACTCAGTGATATCATGGCCAAGCGTAACATGAAGCCTGAAGTGCGCAAAGCTCAGAGGGATCAGGCTATCAAGTAAGTATAACAAAACTTACATAATTACAAAATTTTTAATGATCAATAAATTGTAACATATTATGTCAGTGCAGGCGAAAGAATAGAAAAATGTGTTATATGTGTAGTGTTTTTTTTTTAATGTCTGTGGCAACTGTGCTAACTAAAACCATGTAGATGAATGAACATTTTGGGTTTTAGCTCTGAATTTTGAAACAATATATTAGTTTCCGTTATTTCATAATATTGCTCATATAAATGCAATCCTGTCTAAACTTACTATCACTTCATTATGTGGTGCCTTGCACAGGACTTGAATTTCTAGAAAATAGAAACATTGAATGCATTCCAGACATGTACTGTGTATGTAGACACTCAGGAATCCTCTCTATTATATCATGGTACACACAATAAAGAGTTGTGATCGATTTTAAACCTAACCAATCTCTGTTTATGTGGTGCTGCTATATCTAACAACGTATCTTTCTTTTCCAGGGCTGCAAAGGAACAGAAGAAGTCCACAAAGGCTGCCAAGAAGGTCACAGCACCATCAGCTAAGGCTAAGGCAGCACCTAAGGCCAAGGCCGCTAAAGTCAGTCAAAAGTCAGCCCCCAGGGTTGGAGGAAAACGATAAGAACCTAAAATAAACTGATTTTATAAGCCAAAAGTTTTAGTTTTTATTTAAAGTTCCGTATTACTGAATGAACCCTACAGCGAGCGCGGCGTTTATTTTTGCTGGTATGTGTACATAACTATAAGCACAAATGGTAATTTTGATATTATGTACGCCTGATGGAGCTGATTAGCTATCAGTTCCAAGCTTGCACTGTTCATTTGTTTGCGTGCATTGCCGTGATACGTCATTAATACAACACAACCAAGGCCGCGCGCGGTCATGAATTGCATAATCCTTAAATTGGTGCTGTCCTTCAAAAGGTCAGGTGCATGATACTCTCGCAACAGCTGTAACGCGTGGATGACGCCTGAAGACTTTTCTATCAGGATGCTGATAAAAACCTACCATGACCCTAAGAACACAGCGGTTCTGTAGGCCCGTTCGTGAATCGAATTTGCGACACGTAGCCAAGCAGCGTGCTGCGCCGTCTTCGTCTTTCCAAGATAAGCTACTATTTATCTGTACAATGTGTGTCATACAGTGCATACCTACTGCATATGACTTAGCTGATTGTGTCTAAGTGTGCATTCGCAGCTTGCGACCGATAAACCTATGTAGGAACTGCGTCCGCTCTGCTAACTCAGCCCAAAAAAGGAGGCATGGTGCTCAATAAAGTGCCATGTAAAATAAAAAGGGTTCATACATTCTTTACACAGTCAGTAGGCGGGTCCATAATTTTAGGTCTTAGGTCATGCTCATGAGTCAATAATATTAAGCCTTCGTAATCGTAACCCAAACCGCCTGCTTAACAATTAGTGGTGATTGTAAGATGCTAGTCGCACGTTCCCTAGTGTGCGGCCGGGCTAACTGTTGGGAAGACCGTGATATCAAACATAACGGTGTATGAGTTATGACCAGTGATCGGAGTAGGTAGATTGATTTTTAGTACTTGTATCATAAATGCACACAGAAAGAATAACATGGATAAGCCATTTTTCCGGAAAGTAATTCCGGTATTTCCGGATTTAGTATTTCCGGCGGGCGTACGCATTGTTCTGATAACCGGTTATTGTACCACCCATGATCCTTTGTTCTGATTGGTCGTTGGGTTTTGTCAAATCGTGACAAAAAAAAAAATAGGAAGAATAATAATGAATAAAATTGCTCATTTTATTACAATTCCTACCTTTTTTTTGAGGATGGCAAATCATCAAATGACTCCTTCCACTCTGGCAGAATACAATTCCTACATAAGTTCCGGTTTTTTTTAATAATCCACCAATTCCGGAGGAATGTCCATAGTAATATATACGTTTCGGATCAATGACCCCAGTTCAATCTACCTACTGCGATCACTGGTTATGCTAACGAGACTATTTATTTTTTGTCAAAGCGGGACGTCACCTGCGGAATTATAAAATATAAAAAAGCATTTTGGTGTTTTACAAGTTTTTTTTGTAATGTTATTGTAGATTGTCGCTTGTCCATATTTTGTTCATTTGAGAAAAAACTTCGACAGGTGCGTTACTTCCAGACAGACACATAGCGTACTCAATAATTAGAGAAAGGAAGTGCTGGAATAATTCCACCCACCGCTGCAACGGTATTCAGCAGTAACATTCTCAGCATTCCAGCCAGTGATTTTTTCGTCTGTCCTAAAGCTTGAAATAAGTGAAAATTCGTCGAACGCTTTTGTACTTGGCAGCTGCTAATAAATCCTTGCGTGATCAGCAAATCCATCACATTATGTACCTACCTCTTACCATGTAGGTGTTTTAGCCAAATCAAACACTTCAAGTTCTGTGTTGAATTGACACAGTACAAAATAATTGTAAAAATAGGTACCTACCTACTAACATAGGAACTTAAAGTAAGGGTGAGTGAGGAGCAGTGGCGTAGCTAGTCCTAAAGGGGCCCTGTATCGAAATTTGTTGGGTCCGTTTTTACTCTACTACACCGAAGCTTCAAAAAACAATACCTAGCCTAGGTATTGTTTTTTTTACAAAATAGCACATAGACTTGAAAAGTAACCATTGATATAAGTCAATGAAAGTAACGCTTTTCTTGTGAGTTTCTTGCCCGTTCTCCATAGATACCCTACTAACGCTTTGGAATGAAAGGAATGGGCTAGCTAACAAGCTTCATCTTTCTGACTGACCGACCGACCCCTTGACAATTCAAATCTAAATGGCTCAAATTGAAATAAATGCTTTGAGTTTGAAGTCACAAACAAATATTTTAATTAGATTTTTTTCATTAGGTACTCATTAATTTCTAGCCTTATAACAATAAGAATTACGGTTAATATTTAACGATTTTTTACGTCGCATCGGGGGGCCCCGTAGCATTGATACGGCAAAAACGGCGGTAGTTACGCCCTGGTGAGGAGAGAAGTTGACAACAATCTTGGGTTTTCAAGAAAAATATCATAATACGTCATAACTCATACCTACCTAATGCAATTATGTCATTATGTACTATTTAGTAATGGCTTACTTAGGTGTATACGTAAATATCGCTGGCATATGCTGCAAATTGGCTCAAGTCCAACATAGTGCCATAATTACATGATTTTGACAGCAAAAAATACTTTAGGTGACCTGGGATACGAAGAACTTAAATCTCGGTGCGCTGCCGTACTACCTCAATCTGCAGTCTCGCATTTAGGTCTATTGGAGCAAGATCAGTATTTTGAGTTACTTTTCCCTTTGAAGAACTGACTACTTACATAGTGTTGTTATGTAACATGATAAAATATGAAATAATACAAAGTTTAAGTTACAAATTTTATTTTATAATCTGGTACAGAATGTTTATCTACAATACCTGTGCTTGTTGTTTACATAATTTATAGGATGCATAAGCAATAACTTATGTTAATAATGGAAATACTACAAACTAAATTCATTTAAGACTTGGCTAGGGTTTCAGCCTTAGCCACAACTTCCTCAATGGGTCCTACCATGTAGAATGCTATTTCGGGTATGTGGTCATACTCACCCTGCAGGATTTTAGAGAAGCCCTTGATAGTTTCCTCAAGGGGCACCAGTTTGCCAGGGTGTCCAGTGAACACCTCAGCCACTTGGAAAGGCTGGGACAAGAACCTCTGGATCTTACGTGCACGAGCAACAGTCAGTTTATCTTCCTCAGACAATTCATCCATACCCAGGATAGCAATGATGTCTTGGAGTGACTTGTAGTCCTGAAGAATCTTCTGAACGCCACGGGCAACATTGTAGTGCTCAGGTCCAATAATGTTGGGGTCCATAATACGGGAGGTGGAGTCAAGAGGGTCCACAGCGGGGTAGATACCCAGCTCGGCAATGGCACGGGACAGTACGGTGGTGGCATCCAAGTGAGCGAATGTGGTGGCAGGGGCAGGGTCAGTCAAGTCATCAGCTGGCACGTAGATAGCCTGCACAGAGGTGATGGATCCCTTCTTGGTGGTGGTAATACGCTCCTGCATGGTACCCATGTCAGTGGCCAAGGTGGGTTGGTAACCTACAGCAGAGGGGATACGACCCAGCAGGGCAGACACCTCAGAACCAGCCTGGGTGAAACGGAAAATGTTGTCAATGAACAGCAGTACATCCTGTCCCTCCTGGTCACGGAAATATTCGGCGACGGTCAGACCAGTCAGAGCGACACGGGCACGCGCGCCGGGGGGCTCGTTCATCTGTCCGTACACAAGGGATACCTTGGAGGTCTTGTCCTTCAGGGAGATGACTCCAGACTCAATCATCTCTTGGTACAAGTCGTTACCTTCGCGAGTACGCTCGCCCACTCCCGCGAATACGGAGTAACCACCGTGCGCCTTGGCGACGTTGTTGATCAGCTCCATGATGAGTACAGTCTTACCGACTCCGGCGCCGCCGAACAGGCCGATCTTGCCTCCCTTGACGTAAGGGGCGAGCAGGTCGACGACCTTGATGCCAGTAACGAGGATCTCCTGCTCTACGGACATCTCCACGAACTCGGGCGCCTCGGCGTGGATTGCGGCGGTTTTGTCTGTGGGGATGGGGCCGCGCTCGTCGATGGGCTCACCGATGACGTTCATGATGCGGCCGAGGGTCTCAGCGCCCACGGGGATACGGATGGGCGAACCGCAATCGTGTACGGGCTGGCCGCGGACCAGACCCTCGGTACCGTCCATGGCGATGGTGCGGACGGTGTTCTCTCCCAAGTGCTGCGCCACCTCCAGCACAAGCCGGGGTTGACGGTTCTGTACCTCCAGAGCATTTAGGATGGGTGGAAGGTCGTCTTCGAACTGTACGTCTACGACGGCACCGATAACTGCAACCACCTTACCGTGTCCCTTGCCTGCTGCAGCTTTGGCCGCATAATCACGTTTGTTCACCACGGGCGCCGCGACTAAAGGTGCTTTGTCGGAGGTATTATTTACTACCGTCCTTGTGGCCAAACGGCCGGCCCTGCAGACGGTAGAGAACATTTTCGTTTAGGAGAATCGATCGAATAAATGCACAGTAGATAGTCGGAGAGGTCACGAAAGAGGTTCGGTCGGATTCTTTACGTAACAATTCGACGTTCAGAAATCAGTACTCAGTACAGGATGATTACGGCACAGCCGTATCCGGAAGTACAGATTATAAAACAAAAATTTTGGTTGATATTCTCAACGATTTCACAAATGATTGTGTGATCATATGATTTTTTCCAGATCGGCCAGAAAACAGCGAAAGAAGAATGGGAATCCAGTGCGCAAGGCTGGTCGTTCAGTTGGTATCACAGAGTACATTTTCTAGTTGGGATTGGGACCCGGCTAAACGGTTGGTCAGTATTTTGTCTGGTCAAGTTTTTCAGCGATAATACTGGAAAGTACGCACTACTTTCCAGTACGTTCCACTACTTTCCAGACCAGACAAAATACTGACCAACCGTTTAGCCGGGTCCTAGCCTAGTCTTCATGTATTCAATAGTCATTCAAGGATCCGTTTCTTTTCTTATACCACGTGTTTACTGAATGTTCACACTAATAGCGCGAGCGAAGCGTCTCCGTTTCAGCTTGGGCAAAAATGCTTTCGGATGTCCGGATGGCTGTTCTCCTCTACAGGTCGCATTTCTCAACTTATTCACGTAAAATCACTCTTAGACAAGGGCGCGTGAGTGGTTAAATGTTTTTTTTTTTTGTCAAATCAGGTTATCGAATTTTTTCAAAATGGTGGAGAAATGGGCATTGAAAGCGTTAAAAAAAAACATAATTATTTCAGCCATTTCGCGCTCTGTGCGCACGCTTTTTGTTTTAAGTTGGTGGAGCGTGGTGAACATTTATTTATTTTTATATGCTATGCAAAGACAGACTAGCGAAGTCTTCATTCATAGAGGCCAGTACCTAGTTTAAAATGATTAAATCAAAAACCTGTAGCGGTATCAACATCGCCACATGAGTGATGCACGTCATACTGACGTCACGCAAATCCTGCATCGCGCAAGCAGAGTTTACCGCGCTATTAGCATATATACAACGTCCCGAAATCAACCGTCGGGCAGTTGCCCACCAGACGCACCACCGGTCTGGTCGGAGGATCCTCCCTTTTCCATAGAGTATGAGTGACCCCCTACACCACCGTACACCCTGTTCCTCATACCTCTATAAACCCACCAAACCACCCAGCTCACCAACCACCCTGTTCTCAAAAAGTTTCCTAAGAATGGCTCCAAAAATATTTAATAAACTACCAAAATCTATAAAATCTTCAAAAGACTTAAATACTTTTAAATAAACACTCCATAAGTTCCTAATACATAAAGCATATTACACTGTTAATGATTATTTAGAAGAAAAATAAAAACCGTAATGCCTTAAGCTCAATTTATTCATTGTTTCTTACTTACTTTAATAGAGAAAGCAGTAATGGCCCATTGTTAACGGCCGCGACTTACCAAGATGTGAGTCGTAGGTTGGAAGCCAGACAGGGGCTTTAGTGGGAATTATTTCATCACCACTGCTTTCAAAACGATGAAGGAACACATCGTAAGGTAACCGGCGCACAGTGGATCGAAACTGCTATATGAGGGACATTCGTTTTTCTTTTACAAATTTAATGATTTTTTTAAATACCTATCGAAAGATCTTGTTATTCCGATGAATAATTGTAATTACAAGTTTTTCTCTAAAACTGATAGTTTGCCCGGAAAAAAATATTTTAGATATTTTTTGTATGGAATGAAACAGAAACTGCAAAAATTTGGCCATGTCTTGAAAGACCAGGCTTTCAAACTACTATATGAATCTTATTCTTTTACGTGTTGGCTATAATTCTACGATGTCAGCGCGCGCCCATAGTTGCCCGTTTAAGAGATAAGAGGTTCAGAAAAATGAAAAAAAAAAAGTAAGTCAAAAGTACATTTTCATTATTAATATCATAGATAGAACATTAAAACATTTATAATTAAAGGAATAATATTAATTTCAAAACAATACAAAATCGAAAAGTGGGAAAAAAAACTAAAATAGTACGAAAAATAAACAAATTAAAGCAAATGATAAATTTATTAATATTGATAATTAACTTAATATTGTAAAAAAATACTATACATGGTGACATTTGAATCACCGTAATTCTGTCCTGTAACTAGGAACGAGTATCTACTCGTATTGTATCTACCGTGACTTTATTAGGTAGATATTATTTATTTATTGGGATATTACAGAAACATGACCAAAACAAAACATACCACAAAACAGGGTTAGCTCCGTGTGCACCAAGACAACATTGACTCCAATTTTAGTTGAGAGCACATGCGCCTAGCTTCCGCCAGATTGTCATCAGCAATTGAGTAAAAACGCACAATAACCAACCACTCCTCCCGAATAGTTAGAACTCATTTTCACAAAAAACGCGCGATGCATGCCTGTGACGTAAATACATCGGATGCATACGCGTCGCTCGCTCGACACATTTCGGTAGACTGTTTATTGCCCGGGTGATTCGAGCGGCCCGCGGCATTCGACAAAAGAAATGGGCGGAGCGATACTTCGCACGATTGCTTGTCATTGGGTAATGATTTATTTGCATTTCGGTCCGCATTGGCCGGAAATCCTTGTAGTCCACGTGGACTACCACGATGAGTACTGTGATGTTACGGTTAATGTTTGAACACGTTTGAGCAACATATGACTAATTTGAGAACGCCTAGTTTAGTTGGTTTTAATAACATATTTGATGCTGTAGAATGGTAGTAGACCATGGTCTGAACAACGTTTGTTCTAGCAAAACTGTGATTCAAATGTCACCGTGTATATTAGCAATTATATGCAGTGAAAAAATTGCTAATCATCAATTAGTAAATTTTCTGTTCTTTTAATTACGAATCTCTTCTACGAATTATTTTACCTATTTGCTAATAACTACATTCATAATGAAATGAGATGGGAAAGATCAAATAGGACTCTTAGAATTTTTTTGAAGAGAAATGGAGATTGGCTGGAATCTGCCATAGCCTGGCATGAAGCCCTTATGTCTACAACAGAAAATGTCGATCCTGATGATGATGAGGTCAGTGACGATGTAGAAACTTTGGCACCATCTTCACCAATAGCTTCAACGTCATCTAGATGTACACACTATACAAGACAGTGATAGTGATTAATTTTGTTCGTGTTTAGTTGTTGTTTTTTGTTGTTTTGAATACATTTTTTTTTGGTTTTTTTTTCGATAAACATATGTATTTAAATTATTATTATTCCCTAATTATAAATATTTTAATGTTTTATCTATGATATTATTCATGAAAAAGTACTTTTGACTTACTTTTTTTACATTTTTCCAAACGTTGTATCTCTTGAACGGGTAACTTTGGGCGCGCGCAGATAGTGTAGAGTTATAGCCAACAAGTCAAAGAACAAGAATATAGTAGTTTGAAAGCCTGGTCTTTCAAGAGATGGCCAAATTTTTAGTTTCTTTTTCATTCCATACAAAAAATATCTAAAATATTTTTTTCCGGGCAAACTATCACTTTTAGAGAAAAACTTGTAATGACAATTATTCTTCGAAATATCGAGATCTTTCGATAGGTATTTAAAAAAATAAGAAATTTGTAAAAGAAAAACGAATGTCCCTCATATAGCAGTTTCGATCCACTTTGCGGCGTGTCCTAGAACCAAAAATTCGAGGACATGTGACATCTACCAACCCGCACTGGGCCCGCGTAGTGAATTACGGCCCACTCCCTCTCACCGAGAGGAGGCCTGTGTCCCAGCAGTGAGAACGTTATAGGCTGATTATGCTGTTATGCTTAGGCTATTTGAGTTATTAAGTTTAGCTAGCTATTCGTTGTTACCTTCATTTATATTGTTTTGTTTATATTTATTTGAATCCTAAAGATTTGAAACGGTTACTTAACAGTATTTCATAAGCTATGCTATCTGTACAAGTATAACTGTGTAGACCATATTTGTTCGCCTTGCAAGGCAGCGCATAGTGATACATTTATTTTATTTTCTGTACATACTACAACATTTTGCCTAAATGTCACAAATAAATAATTTTGAATTTGAATTTGCACTGGGTGTCAGTTCAGTGTAAATATATATATTTATATATTCACCACCATTAGTGACCCCTTAAAATTAAGATTAGTAATTTATGTGTATAAACAATAATATAATAAATAAAATAATACATATAATAAATAATTATAATAAATCATATTATAATTATACAAGTAAAGTAATACAATTTTATTTAACATATCATCTGCTGACGGTACTTTCAACCTAAACTGACTTTTAATACTTTAATATTCTTATTATAATTACTTTAATACTTTAGACTGCCTCGTCAGTCTAGTGGTCGCAAGCGCTACTGCTGAGCATGAGGTCCTGGGTTCGATGCCCGGGTCGGGCAAAGTGTCATTGGGTTTTTCCATCTGGAATTTCTCGGTAGCAGCCCAGAGTCTGGATTTGTGCCCGGTTGATGGCAATAGGCTCACCCCCTATTACATGGGCCTTAAACATAACTGGCGCAATGCGGGTGTGCTATAGGTACACCTCTGCCTAACCCTTCGGGGAATACGGGCGTGATGTTATGTTATATGTTAATACTTTTAATACTTCGCCTGTTTGTCAATATCCAATTCTTCCCGATTTTTCTGCTGCATATGAGACGATTCATTTCGAACCAAAAGCCGTTTCGGGACTAGGTATATCAAAGAATTCCCATAACGCAAGAGATGACTTTGAGTTAGCTCGCAAGTGTTTCTGGGAAGGATGGAATTTATTTTTCACTGATGCATCTAAATTATCTATATAATTATATAATAGGTCTTTACCTATGAAATTGCCGTTTTGTATGAAAAAATTTAAACGAATTTTTTTCATGAATTTTTTATTTGTATTAATCGAAGTAATCACCCATGCAATTAGGGCTTCCAAAATTACGGATATATTAATTACGTAATTGATTACGAATTTTGGTGGTCCAATTACGTAAGTACGTAATTACGTAATTTAAAACATATTTTTGAAATTTTTGAAATCGAATGTTTAATTTTTTAGGTAGCAATCGACAATATAAGAAGTGTAAAAAGACTTTGATTAAACTAAAGTTTTTATTGATTAATATGGACATACAGAATAATGTTACATTATCAAGAGCATAACTTAACAGATTCTCCTATTAATTTAATCACAATCACAACACAACGCTCTATTATATATTCTGTGACAACGCTTAGATAGTATTTAGATTCGTAACAAAATAAGAATATCTTTTTCCTAAACGGAATGCTTATTACTTATCTACTTATTTGACTTTTCTTGAAAATGAGATCTCATAAACGACAACGCATTTAGTGTTTTATCACTTAATGAACTTCTTAATTTACTACATAGATAACCAGCTGAAGAAAAAGCACGTTCGGCTTCAACACTTGTTGGTGTAATCGATAGTAAATAATTATACGCTGCTGTTAGGTAAAATCCACGACCATCGCCAGCAGTATCATAGATGCACATTTCCACTCTAACAATGGAGTCAAGATCTGTGTTAACCGTAGATTTGTTTACCTGTGACGTGGCTTTGCATATCTCTTTTTCTAATTCCTCGGCCACAGTTAACTCTTCATCACTGGAGTCAGTATGTGCTGTGCTTATTTGTTGTATTGGACTTTGACTTGTCTGTGCAGACGTTGTGCTAGCTGTAAATTTCAGCCTTTCTAATAATCTAGTGATATATGTCCTTATATAATCTGACGTCGGTTTTGTGAAGGTTTCTGTTGATATTGTGTCGTAAAATTGTTCATTGTTATGCAAATACTGTAAAATACCAGATACACTAGTTCGTCTCTCTTTTATTCTTTTTCTAAGGGAATTAGCAAGCCTTTCGCTGAGTTCGTTGTGCTGATAGTCAAGTTTATTTAACATAAACTGAAGAGCAGCATCTGCCGTCAATAAGTTTGAATCCCGGCGACACAAAGACATCACAGTTGTTTTTATTACATCTAAACTATGATGAATGTTTTGCAGGTCTTGAATTTCTTTTTCTGTAAAATTTATATTTGATTTTAAATCCAATAATGCCTTCATGACACATGATTTTAATTTTAAAAATCTGCCAATCATATCGGACAGGCTGTTCCACCGTGTCTTGCAGTCGAGTATAAAATCGAGGCCCTTTTCATATTCTTCTACAGAGTATTTCTGCAACAAGTCGTTTTTCAAGGGTGACTTTTTAAAAGATTTAACCAAATCTCGTACTTTTTTTATAGTATCTTTGTAAAGAAATTCAGATTCTGTAATTCTTGGTACTTCTATATCAAATCCTCCATAGTTTTCTTCAGAATCTTCAGAGTCGTAATCTAGTTCTATATCTTGTTGCTCTGGGTTGGGATTGGGAGGTGACTGATATTGTGATTTATATAGCACATCGAGCACCGCCAGTTGTATGCCATGGGCAAAACACAATTGATGGTGGCCGTCAAAATTTTTGCCCATTTTAACCATTACGCTGGCTCCGTCGGTTGTGAAAGCAATTATGTCTTCAAGACTAAGTCCGAAATTGTTCAAATGCTGTTGTAATAATTGGGTTCCTACATCTGCTGGCATTGAACCTTCTATTCTCACCAGACCCAAATTTTTGTAATAAACTGGTTCGAGATCTTTACTGTGGATATTAATATTCATGTATCTCTTATTTCGAGTAGAGGTCCACTCATCGAATGTCATTGTAAATCTTTTGTTCTGGGACTTCATCTCCTTTAAAAGACGTATCAGAGCGTTTTTTGTATTATCATGTAGCTCTAAAACTATCCTGGTTATAGTTGATGGCGATTTCGGTAGATCATAGCCGGATTTTTTGAAAACATACCTCAGGTCTTCAGAAGTACAAAATTTGCTCAACGGGATACCATCCGAAGCTGCCATTCTAGTCACTCTTAACTCCATGGAAGACTCACTCACATAATAATCCGTGAGTTTAGTTTTCTTTTGGGGTGCTTCATGTGGGGCCGGGGCGCCCTTTCTTTTTTCTTGAATTTGAGCACTATCGGACGTTGATGTTGAGGTACTCGCTTGTGGCACTTCAGTGATATGTTTGGCCCGCAAGTGAGTATGTAATGCTCCCGTTGCACCACCGGGCGTTTTTAAAACTTTTTTACAGTGCTTACACTCGACGGTTTGTCCATTATCGGCTCTTAGAAAATGTTCCCAGATTGAAGATGTTGTCCGTTTGTTTAAGAACTCCTTGAAAACTGTCTTCTTTGTTGACGACCTAAAACAATTACAACAATATATTTAACAACTAAATATGCTATAGCAATATTGGCACTCTCCAGTCAGTAGTCCCCCAACTATATCTATCTATACAAAAATCACATTGAACTGTGTTGCTCCGTTTTGACGTGGTAGAATGACAAACACAAATATAAAAATATTTTTAGAAAATAAACCGACTTCACAACTTTAATTTATTAATGAAAAAAGGGAGATAAACCTTACGCCGACAATTTTTTTTAAGTCGGTGCCAGCCTTAACATTTAACTATCGTCGAACGAAACGATAGTTTTTGAGCTACTTACGCGCGGACAAAAATATAAACATGCGACTTTAAACCTATGCCACATTAATTAGTAGAACCTATTCAAGCTGATTCTATAATGAAACAGTGATATCACAATTTATACTAAGTATGTCTAACTTTCTGGAAAAAATAAAATAATAGATTTTATTCAGGTACTTACATATTTGTTGTAGTTCCTTAGTTCCTTACACTTAAATGAAATATCTCCAGCGAGGAAGTGTTCAAAATTACACGTAACATGTCATAGTCACTCAACAAAAATACTTTATCGACCAGGTTAATATCATTAGGTCAGTCGTGAACTTCGCGGTGTGAACTGTGTGTGAACGTATAAGTCTAATAACAGACGAATGAGTACTGAGACTTTATTTCCTACATACATTAGAGTTCAGAGCTAAACTCACACATTGAAAGACGCGGGGATTCCCTGTGAACCTATTGTTTATCAAAATTATACTCTATTTCTTACATGTCAAAGAGAATAAGTGCCCTACGTTATCCAAAGCTGAAATAAATTGCGGGGAAGTACCGAGAATTACAGATTATATTCCGGATTGATTTTATTCTCTACGGGGGAATACCCGCTTGGTCTGTTTCAATGTTGGCTGGGTTGTCTTGTCATGTCATACTGTTTAAAAAAAATGTTGCCAACTTGACTTACGTAATTACAGATTTCAACCCCTCAGTTACGGACTTGTCAGGAGTTATTTTTTTTGCGTAATTACGTAACTGCGTACTTACGTAATTACGGAATGGAAGCCCTACATGCAATCAATGCATCTTTGCCATCGCAGTGGCAGTTTATTGATGCCCTTCTTAAAGAAATCAGCTGGACGGGAGGCAACAAATTCTTCAAAGGCATTTTGTACTGCCTCTCGGGTATTAATTTTTTTTCCCGCCAAGAAGTTATCCAAATTCTGGAAAAAGTAGTAGTCTGTAGGCGCAAGGTCTGGTGAGTAGGGCGGATGACGGAGAGCTTCCAACCCCAGTTCTTGCAACTTGGAGACCGTCTGCTGTGCAGTATGAGGTCGCGCGTTGTCGTGCAGGAGCAGCGGAGACGAGCGATTGAGCAATGCTGGTTGGAGATGCGCCAGCTTCTCCATCATTGTGTTCAGTTCTTCACAGTACACATCTGCAGTAATGCTCACCCCGTTTGGTAAGAAGCTGTGATGAATCACACCGGCGCTAGACCACCAAACAGTGACCATCACTTTTCTAGGGGTAAGTTTTCGTTTAGGGCATTGTTTAGGTGCTGAACCAGGATCCAACCAACTTGCTGAGCGCTTACGGTTATCAAACAGAATCCATTTTTCATCGCAGGTAACAATGCGGTTCAAAATTCCTTCATTTGTGTGTCTGTTGAGCAGTGCAAGGCACGTCTCGACGCGTACTTCGCGCTGGCGATCATTGAGTTCGTGGGGCACCCATTTGTCAAGCTTTTTTACCTTGCCAATTTGACGCAAATGGACCAATATTGTTTTGACGCTAACGTCGAAAGCTGCTGCTAATTCAGCCGTAGATTGTGTATCATCAGCTTCCACAATCGCCTTTAATTCGTCATTGTCGACCACAGTCTTCGGACGACCGCGAGGTTCATTTTTCAGGTCGAAATTTCCAGAACGGAAGCGAGCAAACCAATAACAGGTGGTGCGTTGGTTTGTAGTGTTAGCTCCGTAAACGTCGTTGATGTTGCGTGCCGCTTGTGCCGCGTTGCTGCCACGACGGTACTCATATTCCATAATTACTCGAATTTTTAACGTATCATGATGACGAAAAAGATTGAAATGCGATGAAAATGTAACACTAATCAATAAAGAAATGACTACTTTTAGAAAAAAAAATCCATGTTTTTAAAATAAAATTAATTTGAAATTAGAATTCTTAGCCAAACAAAAATTATTTTGATTTGAAATGGCCAGTACTGCAGAACGGCAATTTCATAGGTAAAGACCTAATATATGTACAGGAGTGTCAGTTTATTTTCAAAATTCTAAAATAGCTTTGCCTTATCAATGTCCGCCAGAAGCATCAGTTTTTACAGGAGAGTGTATTGGTATTTTAGAAGCCATACAATTTATTAAATCGCACCAAATTAAAAAAAAGCAGTATTTTTTCGGATTCCCGTAGCAGTATTCAGGCCTTAAAACAAAATCAACTTAGAACCCAAATTCATAGCCAAATCATTATAGAAATTAAAAACGTATTATTTAATTGTTGTCAAAACGGCTTGGACATCGAGATAGCTTGGATCCCTGGTCACTTGGGTATTGTTGACAATGAGTACGCTGATTCGTTGGCAAAAAATGCCACATCAAATCCGGCTGATCGAAAGCACTACGTATCTCATAGCTACGATTTGCGAAATGGTGCCAAGTCTAATTTATTTGACTCGTGGACTAAAACATGGAGGAAGACCTCAAAATCCAAAGGCGCATACTACGCAGCAATCCAGCCCGACGTCCAACGGAAACCTTGGTTTTTCAAATTCCCAAAATTGTAAAAAAAAAACTGTTTCGTGCTTTGGATCATATATTTTTCTCCTGCTCTTTGAACTCCAATTCCTTTGACCTCTATCGAAAAATTTCCAAATTTATCATTCCTCTCCCAACTAACTTCCATTCCCTTCTATCCCATTTCTCTCCCAAAATAATAAAATTACTAGCCACATTTATAAATGAAAATAACTTAAAATTTTAACTGGTGTGTAAAATAACTATATATTCCTGTTTGTTTTTATGTTGTGTTGTATAATTAGTTCCCTGTAAGTTTGTAATTTAGAATACATGTTTCTTACTAACCCTTGTTTTCGTCCTTACAGCTACTAACACAAGGAACATATATACTCTAGGAGTACTAACATCTACCACAAAGTGAAAATTTCGACGGCGCGCCACTCGCCGTCTCAACATGACGCTGGCAGAATAGTCGACACCGGCTCAAATGTCATTAATGTAAAAAAAAAAAAAAAACTTAGAATAAAACATTCAAGCTAAAACTAAAATATTGTCTAGAAGTGTTTAATGTAAGGAAAGAGCTCTTACAAGGCATCAAAAAATTCGTCCGCATCGCTGTCAATGGGATAAGTGTCCAAAAGGCTGGCGGCATTGCCACTTTGGATGGCAATGCCGCCCGCCATCTGACATCTGTGTTCAAACTTGTGACACTTGACTTAGTTGACACTGACACAGAAAAAGAAATTGACAATTTGACATTTGTTTATTGTGTGGACGTGCGAACGGCGTGTTCGACTTCGTTTTATTTCAGTTTTACTTTCAAAAGTAAAATTAATCCATATAATTAGTGTCGTACTGTAGACTAAACAGTTATTTACAATGGAGTATATTCCCCCTGAACATGAAGCTGCGCTTACCAGTGCACGAGTGTAAGTTTTTTTTAGGTTAAAAAACACAATTACGCTTCCATTTCTACAATGTTAAGAAATTCGTGTTCACAAGTAAATCCAGGCAAATGCCTTTTATTTAGCATACCTTCCAAGGAGTCCCTAACACTGCAATATGCATGTGGTTTAATCATTATAGTATTTACAGTCTGGGACTGTGTATCTAAGGGATTCTGCTAATCATACTAGTTTATTGATTGTTTATATATTACGTTTCCAGATTATGTTGCCAGTGTGCAGTGCCTATAGAGCCCAATCCTTCCAACATGTGTGTGGCATGTTTACGTACTGATGTAGACATATCGGAGGGTATACCCAAGCAAGCAACTATTTTCTTCTGCAGAGGATGTGAGAGGTAAATGACACATTGGGTATAAAATTATTCCTAAGCTTGAGTATCTGATGTATTGAAATAAAACACTTTTAAGACACCAATGTTTATTTATTGTATTGTTTGTTATATTATATTATTACTAGCTTCTGCCCGCAGCGTGAAATTTTGGCCCCAGACCCACCGCGTCGCATCCCATAGCCTGCCTGCGCTATTACTTCAATTTCGCTTAATGTTCTTTCTGACTTTTTTCTTTTTGCTCGGCTCCTAAGGGTCATAGTGTGATATTAAATAGCCTATAACCTTCCTCAAGAATTGGGCTATCAAATGCAAGAAGAATTTTTCATATCTGACAGGTAGTTCCGAGACATTAGTGCATTAAAACAAACTCTTCAGCTTTATTATTAATATTCTGTTTTAAGTTTTGTCTGAATCATTTAGGTAACTTCAATTGTAGAAGATACTAATAGATACTTAAACGCTATGTTAGAGTAATGCACAGCTAAACAATATTGATGTGCATAAATGAGTGTGACATACAAAGTACCACAAAGGTCAATGTACAGTATAGCTCATACAGTGAGACATTTAATTAGGAAAAAAGGAATGTAATGTGAAGTAAAGCAATCACTTTATTGCAACATTTTATCTGTTTAAGATACCTGCAACCACCGGCAGAATGGATAGTAGCTTCCCTGGAGTCAAGGGAACTCCTCGCACTTTGCCTTAAAAAATTGAAGGGACTGGGCAGAGTTAAACTCGTTGATGCTTGCTTTGCTTGGACTGAACCACATTCCAAGAGAATAAAGGTATAATCATTTTTTTTTGTAAGTACTCACTGTGATTTGATTTGTTGTCATTTTTTTTTCTAATTAAACAAAGTTGTGTAATATGGATTTGAAAATGTATTGCAAGTATGGTTTATTTGTTTACAATTGTGCAAACTGTGATGATAATTTTTAACCCGAAGACAAGTTTTAAACCTACCGCAATTATTATAATTCTACCATTATCCCAATTAATGGGGATGTGTGTCTTTTTCATCCTCAAATCTGTATCAGCTGTGATCTCAACTAGCCATGTCATCTTTCATACAATGTATCCATATTTTCCTCATTACTACAAGTAATACTATAAGTAATAAAAATAAATCTAATTTGATAGGTAAAACTGACAATACAAGGAGAAGTTATAGGGGGAGCAGTACTTCAACAAACCTTTATTGTAGAGTACAGTATACAGCATCAGATGTGTGACGCCTGTCACCGGTCTGAGGCGCAGGATTACTGGCGCGCTCTGGTGCAAGTGAGACAACGTGCTAATAACAGGAAAACATTCTATTATCTAGAACAGCTGATTTTGAAACATAAGGCACATGAAAATACTCTTGGTATTAAGCCTAAACATGGTAAGGGCTTCGTTTAAATTACATCTTTTAAAATAAAATTTGTTCCGATTTTTGGAATTCCAAAATCTTCAACTACACTTGAGAGCAATAAAATCGCACACCCCTTGTAATTTGGTTTATTACTGTTTTTTTTTCTTAAATCTAAAGATATTGAGTACAGATCATTAGGCAAAATTAAAGAATACAAGCTTAGCTTTAAAAAAACACAAAATTAAAATCATTGACCTTCACGTAACTTACAGAAACCAGCCGTACACCAAATTAGCCAAATTCACCCGTTAGCATTCTCACTACTTGCACCCCTTACTCGCAGGTATAAAAGGGTCGGTTTTTTTTGAATTTTCAATCCCCCCGACCCTTGCTCGACAAAGCGCCAGCCCGCGCCGTAGCTGAGCCTGTAGCTTTAATTTCCCCGATTAATAATAATATTATAAATTCGATCCAGCCTGTCCCACCTTGCTGCCCTCCCCTCAGTGACGCCCTAAGCCGAGGCTCGTACCCCACAGGGGGTGCCATTAGCGTGCGGTCACCTAGAATTTAAGTAATTCGCCCCTGGCTAGAGGCCTTAAGTTAGTAGCTTAAGGCACCACAGGATAGACCGGTTAAGTAGCCAGGACCTCAGAGGTCACAACTACGAGTTGCCATGATAGGAAAAAAAAAGAAGGATTTTTAAACAGTTGCATACCGAAGGTCAACGTCTCTACTGAAAGCATACGGAAAAATATGGATACCACGCCCGCAGAAGCCGCTCAAGTTATTGCCTTGCTCGAAGCAGGCCATAGTCAAAGGGAAGTTGCTCGATGACTAAATTTGAGCCGCTACTCTGTTCGTCGTGTGTACCAGAGGTTTCAAGAGCAGAGGCTACATTCGGCGACCAGGATCTGGCCGGCGACGCAGAACATCAGAGCGTGATGACCGCTTTCTTGTGTCGAGGTCTATAAGAAATCGGCAACTGAATGCGCTTCAACTGGGACAAGAGCTTCGAGAAGTTCGCAATGTCAGTATACGTCGATGGACAGTCAGAAGAAGACTTGGTGAAGCAGGACTGACTTCACATCGCCTAGCAAATGGTCCCACATTGACCACAGCTCACCGACAAGCCCGACTACAATTTGCCAGGGAACATTTAAATTGGACGTGCGACCAATGGCGGTCTGTTATGTTCTCTGATGAGTGCAGAATGAGTCACGGTCACGATGGACGCTCTAGGGTCTACAGAAGGTCATCAGAGCGATTTTCACAATGCTGCATAAGCGAACGTGTGGCTTTTGGCTGTGGATCGTGTATGTTTTGGGGTGGCATAAAGTTGGACACTAAAACTGACATTGTATTTATCACTGGTGCGAATACCGGCCCGAGATCGAGATGTTTGACGGCTGCACGATACGTCGAAGAAGTGCTCGAAGGACACGTAAGGCCGCTTGCGTGGCTTATTGGAGAAGATTTTCTCCTAATGCACGACAACGCCAGACCGCATGTCGCTAGAACAGTTTGCGACTACATGGAAGACGTTGGAATCACCGCGATGGAGTGGCCAGCTCGTAGTCCTGATCTCAATCCGATTGAGCACGTCTGGGATGAGCTAAAACGAAGAGTTCGAGCAAGAAGCCCTGCTCCTACGCGCCTCCGAGAGCTTCAACTTGCCATTGAAGAGGAGTGGAACGCTATACCACAAGATTTCATGGCAAAATTAATACGGTCCATGAAAAACCGATTAAGAGCTGTAATTAAGGCTAGGGGAGGGAATACACCTTATTAATAAACAATTTGATCAAGAATTTTGAGTTTGATTTTCATTATTTCTTAAGCAAAATTGGGTAATTTTACCCGTTTGTTGGGTTTTGTGCCGTTAAACCTCTTATGGGTATTTTTTACACTGTATTTGATATCATTAGAAAGGTAATGAGGTAGACTTTCAATTAGTGTGTGTGTTTTTTAAAATATTTATTCAGATTCATGAAAAAAATCTGCCTTAACAAAAAAAAATCAAAGTGTGCGATTTTTCTCAAGTGTATTTATTTTAATTATTTCGATCAGCATTCCAGTTTCGTAACTCAGCCGCAATCCCCTTCATTTTGAAGGCGTATGGATAATAAATATCCATTAAACTTTCAAAGTTTTAAACACTGAACAGAAAATTCTGTTTGTGGTTATAAACTACATAAGACCTCGCATATTCACAATTCTCTATTTACTTTCAGATGGATTAGATTTCTTCTATGCAACAGAAAACCATGCTCGCAAAATGGTGGATTTCATACAGTCAGTGCTGCCTATAAAATGCAACCATTCCAAAAAGCTGATATCGCATGACATCCACAGCAATATTTACAACTACAAATTCACATTTAGTATTGAGATTGTACCATTGTCCAAGGACAGTGTGGTGTGTCTACCTAAGAAGTTGACTCAGCAGCTTGGCTCCATATCTCCTATCTGTTTGGTTAACAGAGTAACAAGCACTATTCATCTGATTGATGCCAGAACTGGACAAGGTAATTTAAGATAATTAGATAAAGTTCCGGTGATCCATGTGGATGCAAAATTGTGTTTGTGCCCCTTTTTTTTTTTTTTTTTTTTTTTTTTTTTTTTTTTTTTTTTTTTTTTTTTTTTTTTTTTTTTTTTTTTGATGGGAAATCATCAAATGACCTCTCCCGCTCGGGGCGGAGCGGAAGGGCGTGTCAGACTCTTACTGACTAAAACCCACCCGTGTTCCTTCAGTTGCCTGTGCGCCAGGGCCACGGTAACTCTTTCGAACAATCCGCGACCCCGGCAGGCATCGGCCCTATCGGACCCCGTCAATTATGCTGACAACTCTTTGAGGCGCGCGTGGAACACAACGCGCCGTCGACCCGGGCCTGGTCCTTACCGGACGGCGAGCTGCCCATTGCTCGCCGTCCGCGGGCCCGCGCCTACGGTGGCCGGGAGTCGGCTATGGACTCCCGACGCCCAGGGTGTCTCCTCCTGCGGCGACTAGGGGCGTGAGGGCGCAATGATTGCCTCTCCCTCACGCGCTCCGCCTCCTCCTTCGCGAGCATTACTGCTTCGCAGAAGGAGGTGACTGCTTCCCATTCTCTCTCGCTCCGTACTATGGCCCGAACTAGGGCCGGACGCGAGAGATCGCCGCCGCCGATCGCCGCCACGAGGACACGGCGGTGCTCCGCCCAAGCCGGGCAGACCTCCACCGTATGCTCCACCGTGTCCTCCGGTCGATCCACACAATGCCAACACCCGGGCGTTTCCTCCCGCCTTATCCGAAACAGGAACCTCCCGAAACAGCCATGACCGGTGACGACCTGCGTCAGGCGGAAGGTGAAGACGCCGTGGCGCCTCTCAAACCCCCCCTGCCCCCCCTGGCGCCCCTGTAAAATCCTTCTCAGTATTCAAGCCCTCACCATGGCAAAATAATCAGCTACCTACCTATTTTTGTACCTAGCTTTAAGCCTTTTGTCACATCATTTTACAATATGGAATGCATTAAATGATTATGAATAAAAAGGGATACAACTGTGTTTTTGCAAATACAGCAATTAAACAAGGCCACATTAAACTCTATTGTAGTAGTGTAGTAACTCATTTGGATTTGTGTTATAATTATTTTAATTCTTGTTTCAGTATGTGAAGTGTCCTCTACAGTTTACTGGAGAAACCCATTCTCTCCAATATGTAATCCGAAACAACTGGTGGAGTATATTATAATGGACATTGATATATTAAAGGAACATGTAAGTTAATGCATTATTAGAATAGTGAGTAGATAGTAGCTTCGCTTTCACTCTCTTATTCTAACAAAATTTCACCAAGCAAGGTACCAACGGTATAGTACTTAATCTCTTTTGATAACAATTGGAGAGGCCTATGTCCAGCAGTGGGCGAATATAGGCTGATGATGATGGGGAACCTCACTAAGGTTGAAACTATGTGTCTCATAGAAAAATAGTCCTTGTTGTTTCATGACATTCAACCTTAGGGTGTTGAAGCAGTTAGTCGACTTTCCATTTTGTATGTATTTGTATAGAAATACGAGACAAGTAAAAATTTATGAACATCAGCGCCTGTTTAGCAATAATCATCCTAAAGTCACACACTAACAACAGAAATTCCAACAAGTAAAATATGAATCTCCCGATTGTAGAACACAACCTAAATAATAAAATCCTTATCCTCTTACCAATAAAGACGTTTTTAATTCTAATCATTTTAATACTTTTACAGGAAAAGAAAGCATTCCCTGGTCAAGGCATGGTGTCCAGTAAGCATGTGGTGGCAGATGTGTGGGTTGTAAAAGCCAGTGAACTCGGTTTAGACGTGAACCCTGTCCACACAAGAACGCATTTGGGACATATTTTAAAGCCTGGTGATACAGTTTTGGGGTAAGTTATCTTGTAACGTACCTCATGTGATAAAGGTGCCTACGTCATGCCTACATACACCTCAAACACATACTATAGACGGACTGTAAAATGCGTTGCGCGGCCCGTTGCGGCTGTAATGTGCGCTTGACTTTAATTTCAATTTAATATTGAAAAAGTTTGCATTCCGTAACAACCGCCGTTTCTCAGCATATACAAAATTTTATCTCAAGATAATTTTGTTGTTACTTCTATTAGAATTTTTATTTCTAGGATATATTTTTATGTTTATAAGAAAACATTCATGAGACACATTAAGTGCTTACAAGTTTTTTATGGCTAAGATTCCTCGACTAGTTGTGGACTCGAACAAGGCTCTTATTTACGAAATCACTAACAATCTCTATTTTATATAGAATTACTAGCTGATGCCCGCGGCTTCGCCCGCGTGGATGTCGTAAATTATCCCACGGGAACGTGCTACCGTGACAAAAAGTAGCTAGTACTATGTCCTTCCCCAGGACGCCATCTATCTCTTTTAAATTTTTTATCGAAATCCGTTCAGTGGTACAGGCGTGAAAAGGTAACATACAGACAAAGTTACTATCGAATTTATAATGTTAGTACGGATATATTGTTTTTTTTTGTTAGCCTATATTGTGTCCGACTGCTGGGCAAAGGCCCCCTTTTTTCCTTCCGAACCTCCCTGTCTTGTGCGATGTGATAGCCCTGCAAACGTTATCAGATCGTCACACCACCTTCACCGCGGTCCACTGCGACGGCGATGTCCTCGCTCAGGCTTCCAGTGAGTGACGACCTTTGCCCATCTCTCCGGGTGCAATCGTGCGACGTGTCCGGCCTACTCCCACTTCAGCCTGGCTGTTTTTTCTCAAACATCCGCTACTTGAGTTATGGAGCAGGGTAGTGTTTCTAACTCGATCTGTAAGCTTGACACCTATTATGCTGAACTCCATTGCCCGTTGGCAAATCTTGAGTTTGGACTTCTGTTGTTCAGTAAGTGACCAACTTTGTGCAATGTAGGTTAGGATGGGCAGAATGCACATGTCAATAAGTTTTCTTTCTAGTGATGTAGGAAGAATAGCTTTCATGAGTTCTTTAAGGGCCCAGTCTGTAGGTCTACCAAGCATTTTGGACTCCAGTCTTTCGACTTTCTTATTTTGTCTATTCTTGAAAGGAACTATCTGGCCCAAGAATGTATACTCATCGACTTATTGCAACACATGTCCGTCTACCTCGACCCAACGTTTTGTGCTGTTGGTTGACCTGTGTCTTGGATCTGTTCATTGAAAGTCCAACATCAAGGCTTTCCGTGCTCAGATCTTGAAGCATTTCTTCAAGTTCTGACGGTGACGTGGAGAATAACATAAATATCATCATTGAAATGATAAATATATTAAAATTGTACATTTTAGCTACAACATCGGCGATTCAAACGTGAATGACGCAAACTTTGACAAGTTAGACCAGAACGCAATTCCGGACGTGTTTTTGGTCAAGAAATATTACGGAGAGAGGTCCGCAAGAAGACGCGCGCGCGCATGGAAACTCAAACACATGGCCGAAGAATTACATGATGGACTTAGTTCTACTAATGAGTAAGTATACTAAAGTACCTTAACCTATAGCACTAGAAGGTTATTTTGGCATGTGGCTAAATTCGGAACTAACGCCTCGATCTTGTTTCTGCTTTAAATTTCACAAAACAATAGCACAAATGATTACCAACAACGCCTCCTCTCAATGTCATTGAGGCGACAAAAGATCCTTGTAGCGCTCTAACTAAAACCTAAGCCACGAGTCAGAGTTCACCAATGAGTCTTTTGTGATCGAAAGAATTATGAACATTAGTGTGAAGACATAAAGTTGTTTTTTTTTTTAACCGACGAAAAAATAAGAGGGCTTTCTCAAGTCGACCCGCATAACTTTTTTACCATCAGTAAGCAAATTTGATAATTGCAGTGGCAATATTGCGGTAAAATGGGTCTGTGACGAAGCTAGCAGAGTTTTCCTCTGATTCGGCAATTACTGGACGTTCCAATAAATCCGAGATCTCGTTTAGACTACGATTACGACTTGTTTACAGACGTCATACTGTAACATACAGTTTAGATTGCAACCAGAAATAAGCTTCTATCACATAATTTCAAATTTAAAAGAGACTATTCGATCAGTCCCATAATCAGTATTATCTTTAGCTTATCGCATATTTGCTTCCTTTGCGTAAATAATATCGATCATTGGGCCCTTGACATATTTCTATCGTTCAACATGTCGTAATTCTTACTACATCGGTTTATGAAGTGGAAAGAATATTTTCATGATAACATGGTATTTACTGAAACTTTCGCAAAGATCGCTTGAATATACTCACGACTATTAAATCAGTGGGGGTAATTGCGTAACACACAATATAATACAATCGCAATGCCCTTCATTTTGACAGTTCAACATCATTCTTTGCATTATTTACGTTGTCGAGCATATGAATTTTACAAACCTATGATGCAATAAGGTGTGTTAAGTAATTGGGGTGCAGGTGTCATATTTTCCTCACAACGTCATTTACCCAGAGGCCAGATGGCCCATTCCTGTATTTAAAAATATTGAAAATCTATTCGCACTCTCATCTCAGCCACAATCAACGTCGATAACTAGGTAAATTAGAGGTATTTTTGACGGATTGAAATGCGACTGTTCTTAATAATACGGAAATAACCCCTCAGAATCAAAATATAACTTTGAATTACCTATACAGGGATTACAACGATTTCTTGGACGACTTGGAAGAAGACCCAGCGTTTAGACAGAACGTCAACATATTTAAGGACGAGAACAAAATACCAGTTGATACTGACGAGATCGATCCTACGTTGCCTCGCATCACACTCGCTGAAATGTTGGATGATATGGTCATCGAAGATGTGGACATGACCGAAGTGTAACGATGTGTTCAATTAAAATAACGCGTTTCATTGTATTTATACATAAGTTCAAAGGGTTAATAAAATCTGTATGTTTATTTATTGAGACTGTTTATTTTCGTAATATTATGTAAGTAGGGGGTAGGTACAGTCAGTAAAAAAATCCGTTATCGTAAATATCGTAAAACCTACTAATTAGTTTTTATATATCTTTAAAGTTCTCCAAACCAAACTCTACAATAATTTTAATTGCTCGTAATAACCAAGTAATAATTGACTAGTTTTAATTCATGAGACTACTAAAATTTTCGGTTTCCCTGATTGTACAAAACCCAATCTAGAGAAGAAGCGTAAGGTGTCATGCATAAGTTTCATGACAAGGTTATCATTACCATGTAACTAAACATGTTTTACATGAGGATAGAGCAAACCGTGGCGCTTACGCAGGAAAATGGGCAGGGCTTAACAAGTAAAGAATGAGATATTAGAGGTAAGTTCTGAGTTGAGCTGCACGATTACTGACAAATGCGTGCACTGACTGGACAGGTCCACTCAATCTGTGTTGTTTTTCCTCAAAATACCATTTCAGACACAAATCTACATGGTCTTCACATGATCTGACCAAGATTATGTCTGGACTTTAAAAGAGACTGTGACCTCTGAGTTTGTTTCAGTCTTTCTTCTCAGAGTAGTCAGATAGGCAACGCCGACCACATCTAGTTTTTAAAATATGATTGACGTGTGTGTGTACATAACAAACCTATTTACGCAAATAAAATCATTTATCAAAACTACCACGTAATATAAAGTTAGATGTGGTGTCTGTTGATATAGATTAGAATAGTAAAATATCTAAGATTCTCTAGTTTCGAAATGGCATGGCATGTCGATTCGAAGATAAAAGATTATATTGATTGATCCCGAATTATCTATCGCTGTTAAGTGACCTGCACACATTCTAAAGTGGTTTAGACATAACGTGGAAAGCTTCTAAATCGCGTGTTTTGCCTCCTGATTATAAGTTTTAAAGAAGTGATTTATAGGAATTTGGTGTAGGTATTATTTTACATCTGTCATGATCATCTGCTTTGTCTATTCCCAACTATATTGGGGTCGGCTTCCAGTCAAATCGGATGCAGCCGCAACCCAGTTACTGGGTAATACGATACCCATTGGTAAGAGTGGTTATCAGACTTTTTGGGCTTCTGACTACCCGTAACGACTGTCAAAGATGAAGAACACCTGTCATGATATAATTATGAATACACGGGAAGCACACGTAACTACCAGTAAAAGTCATAAATACTGCACTATCTATTGGAATGCTTGAAAGCCCGCATTGCTATAATAAAATCGAGACGCTCAAATAATGTTAATAATTTCGATTGCCTGTCGCACGAGTTCGGTATCTCGTTGATCTATATAAAGGTGGAATACTTTGTTATCATTCATTGTTGAACAATCAAGCGGGCAAGATGAGGTTGCTAATACTTATAGTAACGCTATTAACTTCGACTTTTGCAACCGAGTTGTCTATAGGTAATTGTTTACAAAATAAAATGCAATTTCATTAAATTTGTGTTACATTATTAGACAGTGTATAAATGTTCGTGTTATAGATGCAATAGAAGAATTGTTTAAAAAGCATATGAGGCATGAGTTGACTGCTTTAGAGTCTGAACAGCTGGCAGATGTTATCGATTTGTTTCATAGTCCGGAACATGCCTCTAGACTGTCACTAGAAAATACTTCAGAAGCTAGAACGGTAAGTTATATTTACTACTGCCTAATAATATTTTTAATTTACCAAGAGCAGGACATCGGTATCTAAATACTGGGTAGAACTCTTCTGGATTGGCCTTTGGTACAGAGTCGTAGCATATACAGGGTCAAATTAAATTAGCTAGCGAAACTGCAGACGTGATGGGTTTCGACATCTAAACACGATAAAAATAAAATAAAAAGATTTTTGGGGATAAATGACCTCTGGTAGTGTTGTTTCTTGAAGTATGAGTTGAGAAAATCTGTTTTATTTTGATTTATCGTAATTAGATACTCGTATCGATAGTCATCACGTCTGTGAAGTTTACACAAAAAAACCAACTGATATTTTTAGTGACTACACAAACTGCGGCCCATGATGCCACTAAAAGAACCATTCAATTACTTAATACCTTTTTTAACCGACTTTAAAAAAGGCGGAGGTTCTCAATTCGACTGTATGTTTTTTTTATTATTATTTGTGTTAGCTCAGAACTTTTTTCTGGGTGAATCAATTTGGATGATTCTTTTTTATTTGATAGCTGGTGCTTCACATGTGGTCCCATTTAAATTTGATCAAGTTCTGACCAGTAGTTTTTGAGTTATCCTTAATACTGCATATTTTTTCAACTTAGTTTATATTGATGATGTTTTAATAATTTCCTGTCACTGTTATTTACATATCAAGTAGTGGTATACGAATTTGTGTAGGGTAGGTTCCGCAACTAAAAAGTGAAAAATAAAAACTTTTTTATAAAAAAAACAACAGTTATTTTTCACGTTTCTTAGTGTTTTTTTTTTGAAGTATGTTGTTTTATTTGTAAAAAACGTTTTTATTGTTTTTATCATGTTAAGATATCGATATCCATAACGTCTGCTGAGATTCGCTAGCTAATTGAATTTGACCCTGTATAGCATGGAGAAAATTAATGCCTTCCAACCCTGCATCCAGCATCGCTCTATTTTAAGGAACTTATCCACTTCACAATGCACAACTATTAGGTAGGTACGGTCAGTAACGAAAGTAGATTAACATTCTTACTTATCTTAAATTCTAAACTAAACAAGATTTCTTGACGTGCTGTTTTTAGTATTTCATGTTATAGTGTTTAAGAGTAAATAAATAAATAAAAAATTAAAGACGTTCCGTTTTTCTTAAATATTGTGTTCAATAATTATGAAAAAATCAATCAATCAATCAAAATAATGTGTTAATCGATTATCGTCGCTGGCAGTAACCCCTACTTATCTAGAACTACCTAATTATTTTTTCTGTAGAGAACTTCACAATTTTACGGTTAACAAATTGCTTAATATTTTATTTTTTATTCCATACTAATAATATACATTTATTTAAATGCTAACTAAGACATTTTAAATACTATAAGTATACAATCTAACACTAAATTGTATATAAATGATGTACTTACAAGTATATTAAGGAAAAAAGGGAAGAACTCATTAGGCAGCAAAAAATTCGTCCGCATCGCTGTCAGTAGGAAAAGTGCTGAAACGGCTGGCATCGTTTCCACGTTGGATGGCAATGCTGATTCTTTGACCTAAAAAGTAGTAACGGCCGGAACTTACGAGTTATAGTTCGTAAGTTCGAACCCTGACAGGCGCTTTACTTTGTGTAAATTATGTCTTCACCACTGCTCTCAAAACGGTGAAGGAGAACGTCCCTAGGAAACCGGCATGGCCTACAACCATAATTCCAAGACATGTGACATCTACCAAGCCGCACTGGGGTCGCGTGGTGGATTACGGCCCACGCCCTCTCACAAAGCGGCCTGCATCCCAGCAATGAGAACTTTATAGGCTGATTATGCTGCTGCTGCTGGTGGTGGTCACTTGAAAAGTCCACCAGCCGCTTGGCGATGCCCCGAAATATTCGATGAGCACTCCGACCCCACGGCCCAAGTGTTCCAACCCCAAATGGCTCAAACATATAGCTCCCAATAAGGTTGTTATATTTTCGCCGTTTGAGGTTTTCTGCACCTGCAGCAGCCGCCCCAGCACAGGTCGCAGTGCTAGGAAGATTGGATGGCGCGAGGGTGTAGACACAGGTGGCATCCCACACCAAAGGCCTACCCAACTTCTAAAGCATTATGGACATTCTGTCTGGCTTCTTCCCATCACCGCGTGCCAGGCCATTGAGTTCAAAAAAGGCTGGCACCCCGGCAATGACAAGAGCCCTACGGATGATGTCATTAATACTGGCGTGCCGTGCCAACCGACCAGCGCTCTTGCTGCAAGAAAGGCCATGGTGTCCGAGGCGGTCGACCGCACTGATAGTTATTATCATTAGTTGTAAATAATTTAATCTAGATACTTAGTTTATCGCAAGAATCGTAGGTACTAACTGATTTAACTATCTACTGATAAAATAAAATCCAAAATTCCCTACTGTATAATCCAAAACCGGAATTTATCTAATCGTGAAATAATTATGAAAATACTTTAAATCACGCTTATCAGAACTAAAAGGTTAAAGAAAACAATAATAATCTATATATATAAAAATGAATCTCTATTTCCCTTGGTCATCGCATCACGCGTGAAGGGATGGAACAATTTTGCTAATTCTTTTTTTTGTGGTGTTAATTTTTGTCAGGAAAAGGTTCCTAAGAAAGAAAATATTACGGAAGTTGAGCGGAACATTAGAACATTTAAGAAAACCTAACGCCAATATAAATTTTACATAACTGTCAGTTGTTTGAAAGAACTGTCAGCGATTGACAGAATGCGCGCTGTAAATATCGTTTAACACAGATGGTTCGGATGATAAATGAGTCGATAGTTTTAGTTTTAATCAATAATCAAAACTAAAACCGAAAGACATATGACATTCATAGTTAAGACAGGACAACGTCTGTTAGGTCAGCTAGTTACAAATAAAACTTTTTTACAAAAAACAACCGACTTCCAAAAAAAACACTAAAAGACGTGAAAAATAACTTTAATTTCGGAAGCCGGTGTCTTTGGTTTTTGTGTTTTCTCTTTTGGCCACCGACTTCCGAAATTAAAGTTATTTTTCACGTCTTTTAATGTTTTTTTTTTGGAAGTCGTTTGTTTTTTTGTAAATAAGTTTTTATTATTCACTTTTTAGTTGTGGTACCTGCCCCACACAAATTCGTATACCACTACTTGGTGTGTAAATAACAGCGATAAGAAATTATTAACACATCATCCATATAAACTAAGTGGAAAAATATGCAGTATTAGGGATAACTCAAAAACTGCTGGTCAGACCTTGATCAAATTTAAATGGGACCACATGTGAAGCACCACCTATCAAATAAAAAAAGAATCATCCAAATCGGTTCACCCAGAAAAAAGTTATGAGCTAAAACACATAAAATATATATATATATATTGTAAAACAGTGCTCAAAAAAATGTGTCGTCGCATAAATCTCAAAATGTTGAAAGTAAACTATTTTTTTTTTATGCAATGATAAAGGGAATTCAATCAACTAAAGAAATACCTAAAAAGTATTCCACTGAGCCGTGCATTTATTTTTTAATTTAATAAAACTGCTAAATTTGGTGGTCATTCGATTCAACTAACATCAATCGCATCGCTGTTTTGAACCTTATTTGTTGCTGCGATGCGCTATCGTCAATTACCAAAAAATTTGCTTCTTACTGCGCCTGAACTCAATAATGTTACAAACTCTAGACCTCACGGGCAGTCCGACGCGACGCGCCTCGAATCATTTCAAAGCCGTCCGTATGTATAATCGACGTTGAAATTGCTTTTGGCAACAATTTTCAATTAAATTGAAACATCACTAAGGTTGAAACTTTACCTATCACACAGACAAACAACCCTTGTCGTTTAATGACACGTAAGTAACATTAGGGTTTTAAAAAAGGGGGTTGCTTTTTTTTAAAGGGTGATAAAGCAATTTCGAGGTCGACTTTGCAACCGCTTATAGGTAACTAAAAAATATCATACATTTTTCAGACGCTGAACTGTTTAATATGTCGAAGCGCGTTTGCTACTGTATTCGAAGGGGTTCAAAACGGACAAACCGATGAAGAAATCATGAATGTGGTTATTAACCTTTGTGCAACTTTGAACATAGAGTCCTACCCTGTTTGCTATGGAGCTGTTGGTCTAAATGTGGTATGAAGTTTATTACTTTTTATTCGTCCTATCTTTCATTTAAGTAATCGTATTCCTATGTGAATGATGAGCAGTGATCGGAGTAGGTAGATTGATTTTTAGTACTTGTATCATAAATGCACACAGAAAGAATAACATGGATAAGCCATTTTTCCGGAAAGTAATTCCGGTATTTCCGGATTTAGTATTTCCGGCGGGCGTACGCATTGTTCTGATAACCGGTTATTGTACCACCCATGATCCTTTGTTCTGATTGGTCGTTGGGTTTTGTCAAATCGTGACAAAAAAAAAAAGGAAGAATAATAAAGAATAAAATTGCTCATTTTATTACAATTCCTACCTTTTTTTTGAGGATGGCAAATCATCAAATGACTCCTTCCACTCTGGCAGAATACAATTCCTACATAAGTTCCGGTTTTTTTTTAATAATCCACCAATTCCGGAGGAATGTCCATAGTAATATATACGTTTCGGATCAATGACCCCAGTTCAATCTACCTACTCCGATCACTGATGATGACATAAGTGTTGACTCAGGTCATTATGTGGTCTGTTTTTTTTTTTTTTTTTTTATCCGGCAGGCTTCGCTTTGCATTAGACTACATGCTCACTAAAGTAGTTATGTTATCGTTGTATGTCAGTGTGTAATCTTTCTAAACATATTGATGAAAACTTCTAAATTCTGAATTTACCTACTTTAAATTTTTATAAAAGGCAATAATGCTATATCGATATTTTTAGCCAATAATAACGCATATAATAAGAACAACGCCCGAAGCAACTCCTAGAACATTTTGCTCACTTGTTGAGCAAAGAAACGATGACCCAAACGCCTGCAGACTTGAAGACCCGAGGTTTGAATGGCAGGTGGAACTACCCGAGCCAGCGCCAATAAACAATGTAAGTAGTAGAAAAATAGTTCCAGTTCTTACCAAAATACATGAAACTAAAAACCTTGAAAATAAACTTAATATGGTTCCTACAGTCAGCAAAAAAATATGTCGGAAACACTTTTTCAGTTTTTAAATAGCTATAAACACGATAATATTAAAATAATACAAATTCAGAGTATCAGTAAATACGAAACCAGAGCATCAATCCATCGGATTATTGTAAAACTATGAGTGCTAACCGATTTTCGTTGCTGACCGTACTTGCCAGTAACTCAACATTCTAAGTACCATCATTAGAATCAAACATACATTTTAATCCGGTTTTGGATTTTCGTCTAAGTTGTTCGGGACGGCATGATTCGCACAGCCGGGCGGCATAATCGAATATAATATATGTAGATGTTCGGGAAAATAGCCGCTCTACTTAGCTCAGCTCTTAGGATAGTGCCGTGCCGACCTGAACATGATTCAGCGGGGGTAGATGCTGAAGGGAGTTCGCCGATCGGTACGAGTCAAATAAAAATATGTGAAGTAATTGCTTCTGGTCGGCTGTGGTTTTTAACATATACTGCCGACTCGAATGTGCCGACCCGAACATGTGTGTAGCACCCCCAACATTTAAATTAATTCAACAGGCCCCAGCCACTGATCTAAGACCACTCAAAATTGCCGTGATCACCGACGCTCATATCGACCCTCTGTACGAAGCATTCGGAGTCGCCGACTGCGGCGAGCCAGTCTGTTGCAGAATAGGACAATCACCAGTTGAACGTTATGTATTCAAATCTGACGTAGAAGAATCTATAATCGAACAGAGTATTAAGAATAATAGTGGCGAAGTGTCCTTAGATTTGAGTGCAGCTTCCAAGTTACGGGAACTAAGGCGGTCGTCACAAACTAGGTTTGTAACCGCAAGAAATGCTGAGCCTGCAGGCTTTTGGGGAGACTACCGGAACTGCGACACACCGATTTGGGCGTTCGATAATGTTATTGATACCATCACTGAATCACACGAGGTAAACTTTTTTTAATTTTGTGTTTGTTTAAACCATTATGCAAGTTGTTGTATGCGGCTAAAATATATGTATTTTTTTAAATGGATGCCGTCTCTTATCTTCGCCACAAATAACAGGAGTAACATAGAATAGGAGATAGACTTTGTTACCTACTCTTTGAGAAAATCCGGTTATGACAAAAAACACACCAAAAAAAAACCGACTCGTGAATTACCTAATCTTACAGATTAATGATACCCAGTTAATCTATTCGCAGTCGGTATAGGTACCTATAAGCCTAATAATAATTAAATGAATTGTATAATTTATTATTTTTATGACATTGATTTACATTCTGTTATTACTTTAAATCACATACTGACTGACTTATTATTTGTTAAAGAATTTAGGAAAATCGTATACTTTTACAATGTTTGTAAATATGTGAGCACCATGTATCTATCACATATTTAATTTATGTGCCATTGCTTCATTTTTTATTATTTTAAACTATTGTGGTCCCTATAGTCATGTTATTCTAGGTCCATCGTCCTCACATATAATTCAATGTATACAAAATATTGTAAAACATTTTAAAAGAGTAACGGTGGAGTTTCTTGCCCATTCTTCTCCATACGAAACTACCTTTTGGAAGTGGGGGCGTCTAGAATCAATTATATTTCAATGTAAACCTGTGCCTATTTGAAATAAATGTTTTGACTTTGTCTTTACTGTTTATAAGGACTTATATAGTCATAGAATTTGTAAAGAGCTAGGAGCTCGTCACCTTTTTATCATGCAAATCTCTACTGATTGCAGTGATAGAAAATGAAGATGTTTTTTAATTAAATAATCCTCAATCGAAATAGGTACCTAACTAAAATTTAACGACTTATGACGGACATGACGATGCTTACATGCAAATAAGCGGATTTGTTAAGTACAGTAAGCAGCAAACGTCGATTAATACTTCAGTTTTATAATTTTTAATTATTGAGCATAAAGTTTAATTAATTGGAACATAATTAAAACTAAAAGAAAATTAACTTTAAGCTATTATATGAAAAGCTAAAAAGAAGTTTATCGAATCATATTGTGTCAATTTTGATATGTAAATGTGACAGCGTTACTGGACCTTTGTTGCTGACCGTACCTGTATCAATACTTCGCCAGTTATGTTTCCCAAGGAATAACTCCATAATAGGGGCGAGCCTGCTGCAAGAGATTTACTAGAGATTTAGACTTAAAGGTAAAACCCAATAACACCTTGTTGGACATGGTGTTTGAACATGGACCCTCATGCTCAGAACGAACCTCTTCCAGACAATGCATTGAAATCTATTGACCTTGGGCATGTATTAATTCTTGTCAATGGTCATCTATAAGAATATTAATAGCGCTTACACGGGTCCACTATCGCCACTCCTTTAAAAAAATATTATCTCGTGACTGAGAAGGAATTTTGAAAAACGGCTCAAACTTTCATATTGAGACACGAAGCAACAAAATACGATCTAAATGAATGTGGCTGCTTTTGTTTAAATCGAATTTTGTTGCTTCGTGTCTCAATATGAAAGTTTATAAAAAGTATTAGAAAAATCTTGACACACTTACCGAGGTCGCTTATTGAGCCGTTTTTCAAAATTCCTTATCAGTCACGAGATAATATTTTTTTAAAGGAGTGGCGCTAGTGGACCCGTGTAAGCGCTCTTAATACGGGTTGAAGGTCATTTTTATGAATTCATACGGGTTATTATTTCAGGGTATTGATGTCGTTTACTACATAGGTGATACTATCGACCATGGTGTTTGGGAGACAACGTACGAACTGATCGATGGTATGAACCGACATCTCGTCGATAAGATAAGAGCCAGCTTTGGCGATAATGTGCCAGTTATACCCGTCATTGGAAATCATGAATCTCAACCTACGAATCAGTGAGTTGATACAATTTTTTATTATTTGACTTCTAAATTAATAAACAAGCAATAAAGATATGATAAGAACTAACTGCGCGCCGTGGTTTTACCCGATAAGTCTCGATGTCGTGGGAATATTGGGATAAAAAGTATTCTATGTCCCCGTGTGCCAAAATTCATCCAAATCAGTTCAGCCGTGTAAGCGTAACAAACTTTTTTTTTTTTTTTCTAAATAACTTCCTATTTACAGTAGGTACATAAACGAATAAGCTTGCTCAAATAAAGCTAAAAGAGAGTGATGAATATTAATTAGTGTTGATGGATAGAGCGAGGAAGATCGAAGAAAGGACGGATTGTGTGTGTGAGGTATGAACGTTCAGTCTCACACTGAACAGGGATAAAGTGTCGGCTGACAAGTAGAATATACAGAAGTTGAAGTAGATGTTGTTGTAGTTGAAGTTGGCGGTGTGATACCTCCGTGCCTCGGAAAACACGTAAAGCCAAGGGCGGATCCAGGATTTATTTCTGGGAGGGGCACATGGGCCTGACAGTTAAGAAGTGTCTTCCACATCTCCCACTCAGTTGTTTTTGGGATTTATCCTTTTTCAATCTAATTTTAGAATAACTACAAACAAAAATGCAATTTTTGCACCTCGCCTCGGATAGGATTGATTTTCTTTTGACCATATATACCTACAGAAATAAGAGTAACTTTGTTGACATAGGTAGTAAAGTTTGAGAATTATGAGAACCTGGGGTGCAAGAGCGAGCGAAGCGAGCTCAATTATTATAGCACCCTACCTCGAATTGGTTTGGTTAGTTTGTCTTTTGACCATTCACAGTATTAGGTAAGTATATTTCATGAGTTCAGGAAAGCTGTATAATTTTTTGATGCGGGAGGCCTCTCAGACCGCGCATATTTTAGCATTAAATGTTATCATAAAATCCTTTCGCCGACTCTAGGCCGGTGCATTGTTGGCATAGCAGACCTCAGTGCCTGAGTACGAACTGACTGCACCACTTTGAACCATAATACTTATGCAAAAGCTGCTGAAGATATAGTAGGTACTTCTTCAGCGTTTATCATTGAAGCAATGTCGTGATGGATATGCATACAGGCCAGTCCATCCAAACGATTCGATTATATTTCACTTAAGCCGTTTGGGGGGGGGCACGTGCCGCTGTGCCCCCCGCCTGAATCCGCCTTTGCGTAAAGCGGTTGGTCCTGCGCCTGATCTCGTTCCGGTCGTGTCGGTTTACGTGCCGTCCCATCGTACTATGGGAGTAAGAGAAGAGAGTTCACTTGTGTCTGCGCACACACTTATCTCCCGCGCCGGAGGCTAGTCTCCGTTGAGATTGGCCGCCATGGGCGAAATATGGTCTGGAGGACTATTATTAGAATAGTACAGGATAAATATATTTTGCGCCATCCCCATGTAACATGGGACAGGGTCTGATAGAAGACTATTAAATAGTCTAAAGAAGGAGTAAAAGAAAGTTTCATTCAGTTATTTATTTTCAGATTTGCTCCATCATCTGTGACTGGCGAACATTTAAACACGACTTGGCTGTATGACGCTCTTGTAAGAAAATGGGGTTTCTATTTGGATGAAGAAGCAAAGGCAAGTCTGCGTGATCGTGGAGAATTCTCCATGGTTATCAGGCCAGGACTCAGAGTTATCACTTTGAATAACAATGTTGCTTATAAATATAATTGGTAAGGATGCAATTTGACTGTTATTTTACGCAACCTGACTCTTCACGTAATTTTTTTTTAATGATAAATTATCTACTATTTCTTTCACATAACATCTCAATTTGACACGTCATTGTTTGATAAATTGCTTTACAATCATTCATGTCAAGTGTTTGTGTTATTTTAATTAGATGCAATAATATATTCCGATTTTTATATACATATGTGTTGAGTAAAAAAACTGTACACTTCAGATTTTTTTAACTCTGCACGAATGTTTTTAACCCAACCATAGTTGCTCACTAAACCTACTGTATTCCTTTACTTTTCAGGTGGCTAGTATACGATCCTCAAGACGCGAAACGTCATTTAGACTGGATGGTTCAAGAGCTATACAAAGCTGAACAGGCCGGAGAAAAAGTACATATTCTAGCTCACATCCCACCTGGAGTGAGTGATCTTACTCACACTTGGACAAGGGAATACAACCGAATTGTGAACAGGTAAGATACCGAACTGTTAGGGACAGTTAGAAGTTCTCGCGACAGGATAATTAGAGAAAGCGCACCCAAAATGGATGTTTTCTTTAAAAAAAGACCAAGGGTTAAAGGTCCAAATGGTGGACATTTGGACCACTTTAGCCCATTGTAATTTTCTCTAAGATATATAGGTATCTGAATAGTTTATTAAATAAGGAGTAATTTATACTCAAACACACCCATTAAAAAATCTATAAATGAAAAAGTTATAACTAAATAAAAATGATAAGCTGAAAGTACATAGCTACTTCTCCTCGTTAGTGGTGGACATTTGTACCAAGCCCCATTCATTTTGCCAAATGTCCCTAAAAAATCTTGCGTAAAACTGACCATTCATTATCAACATCGATAAAGTCGATAGTAAATGATGCTCGCGGTAGAAGCTCGCGGTTATATTTTGGTTATCATCTCACCCAGTGGTTCGGTGTTTTGATGCTTTCGGCAGATAAATTAATGTTATGGGCAATCCGACGCGAAACGACGCGCGTAATCGTGAACGTTTCGCGTGATCGATGATTTCATGGGATAATTATTATTTGATTAACCTAATCACTTATGAGAGCGGATATACCGAAGATAAAATTTTTGATAATTTTCAACAGGATTTACTTGAATATTTTCAGGTTTTCGGCGACAATTACTGCTGAATTCAACGGACATACTCACTCGGACGAGTTCAAAATATTCTACAGCCTAATTGATGGCAGCCCTATCAATGTAGCGTGGGGTGCCGGCAGTACTACCAGTTATACTGACTACAATCTTAACTACAAAATTATTGACTTTAACCCCGTTACTTACGTAAGTATTAAGTAGTGGATTGAATTAAGTTGTTTACGATGGGCACAAATTGGGCCAACAAACGCATAAGATTCACCGACACTCAAGGGGCATAATTAGGGACTGCCGTATACTGCTAAAGAGGTAATGCAGGACAATAGTACACATACCTAATGTACCGAGGAAGGCTGAATGGGGTTTGAGTCTTATGAAACCCGATACAACGGGTTGTGAACTAAACTGAAAGATTTTCTATAGCGACTGTTAGCGATAAAAGAACAAAAATCATAAAAAAAATATACCTCGTGTCGATAAAACCTCAAAAAAAAGTATTGGATTACAAGCTATAAGTAGATACCGAATTTTAATGTTCTAATTTTTCGTTACAGCAACCGGAAAGTATAGTAAACTACGTCTACAACCTCACTGAAGCGAACTTATGGCCAAACCGACCACCGCACTGGTTCCAACTATACGATATGAAAAATACATTTTCTATGGCAGACCTTTCCGCTGCTTCCATGGACGACTTAGTTCATAGAATGGTTACTAATAACAGGCATTTACTAGATCTCTATGCAGCTTTCTATTCAAAAGTGAGCGATAACCGCTGGCGACACTGCAATGAGGGATGCAAAATTGATAATCTTTGTAAAACTGTAGTTACTGTATTGTGGGAAAGGACAAAGTGTGACGAACTAAGAAGCCTTTTTATAGGAAATAAGTAGCGTAGTTTGACACTATTTTTGTAACATTAGTAATCTCGAAACTATTCGTGATAAAAAAACGTAGGTAACAGTTACTAGTTGATACAAATCAAGAGTGTGCGTCATGTGACCTTAAAAGCATAGCAATAAGGTTTAATTTACAATGATTGACGCGCGCTCGTGAAATGAAACAACTACAACACCGAATTATTTATTTTATTTGCTAGACAGAGACAGTGGTATTGAAAACTGATGACAACAGAAACAAAGTAACTATGACGTTCAATATAAAATCAGTTTCGTGGGTGTGAGACAGAAAATGATTTCTCCAAAAACTTTAATTGTATAGCTCCTGTATTTGAAAGCTTTTTTATTCGTCTTTTAAAATTGTGTTGCTACCATCTTCATGTCAAATAAATTATAGTACTTACGTATTTTTTATAGTAGTGAAACATCTTTCTTTCATATTACATTTTACTCTTTCAGTGAATGTCCGATGCCACAAAAAATATTGTTTTAATAATTTAAGTTGTAATAATAGTAAGGTTTTTAATTAAATATTTGTTTTTTCAAATAACAATCGATTTATTTTGTTACATAACTAAAATTTTCCAACTTCCTACATTCTAATTAACATTAGTGATCTGATATACTTAACCAGGTTATGTTAGGTTTCGACTTCAAATCTTCACTTTGGATCTTATCTAATTCTGCAATCTGAAAGAAAAACATAGAACTTTTGAACAAGGACTACCAAAAATATTTGACAATCAGTATAGTGCTTGGTTTATGCCAGCACTTAGAAATGCGCGCGCTCAACTATTCAAAGATTTATATTAGACTGATTGTATTAGACACTAGTGTAAAGGTGTTATTCATGAAAACTTTGTTTAAATGAAATAATATAATATACCTCTTTTAATTATTATAGTTATTACTATAATAATTACACATCACACATCACACACCACATCACATCACACACACTACACCTATATTACATCACACACACACATACACCACACAACCACACACACACGCATACACACCACAAACACACACTACACACAACCATCAACACATCATCATCATCTATATTCAACAAACTCCTATTGGAGGTTGTTGAATATAGATGTGATCAATATAAGACTCAAGCTGCAGATGTACTTGCAAAGTAAAATATAACAGAATAAAAAATAGAAGAAACAGTTAAGTCTAGACTAGACTGCTTCATGAAAGATTGGACCACAAGAGAAAACCATGGGACGTAAAAAGAACGGGCAAAGGCCTCTCTACAGTGGCATAGTATAATTGGAAGAGCTGATAATATAATGTTACATAACTGTGGAGCCATTTACCTGATGTCTAATAAAATTGATGAGTCTCTCTATGTGTTCAGCTTTCACGTCATCAGCTAGTGTGTAGAACCTTCTCCAGACGGCTGCAGCCAGGATCTTGTCATCACTGAGCCCTTCATCATAAGCCACTAGAGCTGCTTGGAACTGTTCTGACAACTCTGACACTTGCTTTCTTGCTATTGCTGGATTGGCACCCTGGAATTGATAAGGATTTTTTTTATTTTTTTATTTCAATTTTTCTTAATTTTCGTCTATGGCAATGAGCTGTTACAATGCTGGTGATTTGGGCTTTTATTGCCTGTTGCTAACAACTTTTTTCTGGAAAGTTAGATTAATGATGTTCCTGTGATTAAGCTTCTATAATACAACAACAAATGCAATAGTGCATATTGAAAAGCAGCACACTTTTTATGATTATAGTCACAATAAACAGAAATATGATTCCATTATTTTATTTACCTCCAACAGTTTTATTTTATTTCCAACATCTGCCCACAGAGCCTCAATTATACAGTTCCTTACAAAGTGGCCATCTCCCTTTATATATTTTTTCTTTTCACCAGTCGGTAGCATGACATCTTCTGCCATGTAGCGGACCATGAGTAGCCATACATGCAGTTCCGTAATGGTAAACCATGAGGCAAATGTATCAGGCAGCTCTAGGCTTTCAAACCATTGAGAATAAGTCACATTTTCAGGTATACATTCATACAGAAAGTAGCCTGTTAGTTTTAAACGCTGGAAAAGCAAAACATAAATATTAGGCTTACCATGAAAGAAACTCAAGGATGATAATTATAATCAACTGGAATGATTATTATCATTTTCCTAATATACTATATTCAGTAATACTTTACAAGGTAAACAGAAAGAAAATAATATGCATAAAAATACTAATGTGATCACAATTTACTCCCAATAACAAGACTTTTTTTTAACCCTACCCCAAGTTCAGAAACGGTCGAAGTGGGAGTGCTTGGGGGAGGCCTATGTTCAGCAATGGACGTCTTAGGGCTGACATGATGAAGGAAACCACTTACTGTCCTAGATTGGTCCATCCATCCGACAGCATTCATAAACTTCTTGACATAACTATCTTCAACAGTCACAGTATTTAGGTTTCTTGCGTTTGCTTTCTTAATACACAAGGCATTAGCGCAGGGTGTTTCATAATTCGTTTTGATATGGACACGCTGTTGCCACAATACCTGTAAATACACCTTGTATGTTTATAACTATCTAAATACCGAAATAACTTTGGGAGTACAAAAATATAGTCCTAGGGTGAGAAAAGCTGAGCGTTGCATTAGGCTCGAATTAAACAATACGTATGTGTAATAACTTATTTAATAAAAAATTACACCTACACGATATAAAGCGCGTGATCGAAACATGCTGTTTTTATTAAAATAATATCCAAATTCAAAATTATCTTCACTTGGATAACATTTTGCCTTGCTTTGCTTGAAATTTGACAGTAGTCTAGTAGTCATACTGTCACTGTCACCATCCATACCGTGTCAACGTCAAGTTATGTCATTCTCAGTCATTACCATGTCATTACATCTCTTTTATTTTTTTAAGTATTTTTATGGCCTGGTTGCTAAGCCCTTTTAGCCTCATTATATCACACTGGTTAGATGATACAGATACTCTCCTCCAGGAAGGTATGGATACTCTGTGGAGCTGATCATGCTCACAGTTATTTTACCAGGCCATAAAAATACCTAAAAAAATAAAATAAAAATATCACAGTTATTTTGCCTCTTACAACAGCAATCCAAAAGCAACCTTATTATGTCAAATGTAAGGATGATTGTGGATTTGCCAGACTTGTCAGTGGCAGCAACCCAACAGCAACCTTATTGAGACATTATTAAAGATCGCTATGATTTTGACAGTGATGCAAACTCAGAGGTAAAATTACGAATAAGTCAGTAATTCAGTATGTCACTAATGCTAAGTATACACGCAGCGACTTTAAACACCAGTGACTCGCTGGCGATTTCAAAATCTCATGTCCCATCACTGAGTGTGAAAGTAGCCCCTGCGATTCTGTGTATTGTTTAGAAAACATTGGTCAGACAGGGGCCATAGTCTTTCCATATTTCTAGGTAACCAGTCCACTTTAGCCACCCAAACTCATTATCCAATATCTTTTTTTTCATACCCTGCATTAGTTAAGACTAATGCAGGATATGAAAAAAAAGATATTCCGGTTAATGTGGTTCTACTTACGTACAGTCGCCAAAAGAGATAAGTAACCAGCGTCGTCGATTTAGTTGAAGTTTAGTAAGAAACCGATGCATGTTTTCGGATAAAATTTAATTCAATTACTAGAAAACAAACAGGTCATTTATCAAATAAAATTTCATTCGAAAACATGCATCGATTTCTTACTAGGCTTCAACTGCAATGCGACGACCCTGGATGCTTGCTGGTTGCTTAACACATTTGGTGACCGTACATTATACGTCTAACGGGCCTCTGCGATTTGACTTCGGCCCATCGTACGACTTCCAAAGGTCCGGGACCCTAGGGTCTCATGAAATGTCAAGAGAAGAAAAAATTAAAATAATTTTATCTAATTATTACCATAGACAACGTAGTTCGTAGTGACATCCCCTGGCTGGCCCGTTCAATACTTCACGTTTTGCGATTTCGTGTCTATAGTTATTTTTAAGGTTACATAATTTACGGGCGGGCACCGATTTTCGCCCAAGTGCATCAAAAGATTTAAAATGTTGGGAGCTGTAAGTCGGGTTGGAAGCGGCCTTTTAGCCGTAAAGTCGGTAGCTGAAAAAACCCTCACAGAATGCGGCAAAATCGCGACTGTGACTGCCATCAACAAAAGGGATTATGCTGCCAAAGCCGCCGCAGGCAAGGCGGAAGGTAGGGTAGTCGCTGTTATCGGTGCCGTAGTGGATGTACAGTTCGAAGACAACCTTCCACCCATCCTAAATGCCCTTGAAGTACAAAACCGTGAACCCCGGCTTGTGCTGGAGGTGGCGCAGCACTTGGGAGAGAACACCGTCCGCACCATCGCCATGGACGGTACCGAGGGTCTGGTCCGCGGCCAGCCCGTATACGATTGCGGCTCGCCTATCCGTATCCCCGTGGGCGCAGAGACCCTCGGCCGCATCATGAACGTCATCGGTGAGCCCATCGACGAGCGCGGCCCCATCCCCACAGACAAGACCGCCGCCATCCACGCCGAGGCGCCCGAGTTTGTGGAAATGTCCGTAGAGCAGGAGATCCTTGTCACTGGCATCAAGGTCGTCGACCTGCTCGCCCCTTACGTCAAGGGAGGCAAGATTGGCCTGTTCGGCGGCGCCGGAGTCGGTAAGACTGTACTCATCATGGAGCTGATCAATAACGTCGCCAAGGCGCACGGTGGTTATTCCGTGTTCGCGGGAGTGGGCGAGCGTACCCGCGAAGGCAATGACTTGTACCAAGAGATGATTGAGTCTGGAGTTATCTCCCTGAAGGACAAGACCTCCAAGGTATCCCTTGTGTACGGACAGATGAACGAGCCCCCAGGCGCGCGTGCTCGTGTGGCTCTGACTGGTCTGACCGTCGCCGAATACTTCCGTGATCAGGAGGGACAGGATGTACTACTGTTCATTGACAACATTTTCCGTTTCACCCAGGCTGGTTCTGAGGTGTCTGCCCTGCTGGGTCGTATCCCCTCTGCTGTAGGTTACCAACCCACCTTGGCTACCGACATGGGTACCATGCAGGAGCGTATTACCACCACCAAGAAGGGATCCATCACCTCAGTGCAGGCTATCTACGTGCCAGCTGATGACTTGACAGACCCTGCCCCTGCTACCACCTTCGCTCATTTGGATGCCACCACCGTACTGTCCCGTGCCATTGCTGAGCTGGGTATCTACCCCGCTGTGGACCCTCTTGACTCCACCTCCCGTATTATGGACCCCAACATAATTGGACCTGAGCACTACAATGTTGCCCGTGGCGTTCAGAAGATTCTTCAGGACTACAAGTCACTCCAAGACATCATTGCTATCCTGGGTATGGATGAATTGTCTGAGGAAGATAAACTGACTGTTGCTCGTGCACGTAAGATCCAGAGGTTCTTGTCCCAGCCTTTCCAGGTGGCTGAGGTGTTCACTGGACACGCTGGCAAACTGGTGCCCCTTGAGGAAACTATCAAGGGCTTCTCTAAAATCCTGCAGGGCGAGTATGATCATATACCTGAAATAGCTTTCTACATGGTTGGACCCATTGAGGAAGTCGTAGCTAAGGCCGAAACTCTGGCTAAGTCGTAAATTATTGTAAGTGGTAGCTAAGGCAATACCTGCCAAGAATCCTTAATCAAATGTTGACACGAATGCATGAGGAAGTAATGTTATTTCTAAATAAAATTAGTAAAAAATAACATCTCGTTTTTATTTGTACATACCCAGTCTGGTGTTGTGTGTGATTAGGTTAATGAGGTTAGGTATGTATCAGTATCAGCTGATTGCACAATATTTCAAAACACTGATGCTGGTTGTGTGTAAGGTACCTACCGTCAGTTCTGCTGCGTGTCTACGCAGAACTATCATTACAGTATATTGCTTTCTGTAGGTAAGTAGACTTTATACCCCATAACCTAATGGTTACGCAATACGTCTCAAAAATTATAGTTTAAACTCACGATGAGATTAACGAGATGAACTCTGCCTGTAGCAAGCCTGCAAGTATTCCATTCAAGACCTGCAAATATGCTTCAAGCCTCAATAATATTTTTTGCCTAATCGAGCATATGTACGTAGGTATTTAACCTAACAAGGCCATAAGAAAATCCTTTGATACCTAATTCATTTAGGCAATTTGTAATGATGTTATTGAATCAATATTGAGCGTAGCTATCTAACATATTATCATATAATTTGTCCAAAGTCTATCGTATGTCGAACGAGTCAATTACGAACGGAACCAGCCAAGCAAACCTAAAATCACTAACTGACCACATGAGTTATGACTATGAATGAGGGGCTACCTATGAGCATTTCTTGATTTCTCGCCACACCCTCTCCCAGGCTACACTATCTACTTATGGTACTACTGTTTATGCTCTATCCTGCCAGGTGTAAGCTGTATGACTTGTAAAGCATAGCCCACAGAGCATCACTAGAAATTCTAGCTTCGGCCTATTGTTAAAATTACATAATGAAATAAAAACGAGGTCTCATGCCTACCCAATTGATGACTACACCTAGCACTAACGGAAATCAATGCGATAAAGTAAAGCCTGATATAAACGGAAAATTTAATTGCCTGTGAGTTGAGTGAGAGTTGAAGCAATATTAAGGTATTAAGGGTCGTATCTGAACCATTCAGTACTCAAGCATTACTTAGAACTAGTTTAAAGCCAGTTTATGCTTTATACTAGTTTTAAATAATGCTTGAGTCTATCCATATAGTAAGTGGTAACCTCGAAAGCTCCTCGACTCACAACTCAGTCGAGACCTCAAGGCGTGCCCTCGAATGATCCTCAAAATCAGTGTTATTCATCGTCAAGTTGCATAGCCTAATAGACGACGCAACATGCGTCATTTTTTGCTGCAATTTGATTGTATGCCACAGGCAAGATACTGAAACTTTTGATCAGAGATTGGTTCCCACCCAGTGGACCAGAGATTGGTAATCAGCGGGCCAGAGATGGTTGTGTCAATAACGTTATGAAATGAAAATAAAATTCTATTTCTTAAATGTAATTTAATTTGTTAATTCTACCTAATAGCGTAGGTACTTATTGACATAAAACGAAATGTGCTTCAAAGCAAAAACAAAGATAAATGTTTCAATAATTTTTAACAAAAATACCTATACAGTTGTATTAACATTTTCTGATGTATCCTTATCAGTTACAGGTTTTTCAATAATGTTTTGGATAATAGCGACATCATCAGCGATACTAGATTCATCATTTATTATTTTTAGATCCTCATTATCATTTGAAGCACATTCCTCAACACCGGTGGGTTCTTTGCTTGCTTCCTGGTAAGGCGGTACTACTACAGATGTACCATCCTTATTCTCTACAGATTTAGTAACATTTTCATTCCCTTTTGGTGTTGAGGTGTCTATTGGTGATTCGGACGACGATGCCGGCGCCGGTTGCTCTTTATTTTTATTGCACACATCAGGGGCTGGTCGAGATATAGCACAATCCACTTTTGGGACTTTTACAACTACTACTTGATCCTGATCGTCTCTGGAACATCTTTTAGTTGGATCTTTTAGTTTAATTGTTTGGAATTTAAGTGAAGTGTTCAATTTTTGTGTACCATCTTTATTTCTGTGGATTGGTTTTATAACCAATATTTTGGTTTTCAATCCGGATTTTGTGAAATCGGTGATATTCTTATTGATTATAGGATTTTTCATAACTTCTAAACTTTGTCTACGAAATTTAAGTGGAACAACGGAAGGAAGGCTTTTTGGTTTAACCAGCTCATTAAGTTTACTTTTCAAACTGGTTTGTTCTTCTTTAGACGAAACTGTATTTACAACATCAGTCTTTGAATTAACTTCTTTCTTTGAATCAACTTCTTTCTTTGAATTGACTTCTGTCTTTGAATCACCTTCTACTGTCTTCGAATCAACGTCTGTCTTTGAATCAACTTCTGTCTTTACATTTACTTCTGCTTTTATAGTAAATTCAGTTTTAATGTTTGAAGCTTCTTCCGCTGGGACCTTTTTAGGAGTTGTAACTTCTTTCACAGGACTAGGGGATAGGGATTCTTTCGTTTTCACCGGACTAGGTGATGGGGATTCTTTCGTATCTTCATTATTGTCTTTTCTAGGCGATATTTTGTCTCCCCTTGAAATAATCTTAGGTAACATGGGTCTTACAAAAATATTTGAAGGTCTTGTGTCTTTCTGGGGATAAACACTTGAAAAATCAGTTTTTATATGTGCTCCAGCTCGTTCAACAGATTTCTTTGACATAGTGACTAGTGCTCCACAGCAATCTTTGTTAATATTATCATAATTAATTTGAACTTCTTGAATCTTTTTCTTGTTTTGAGTTGTTTTTGCACTTGCCATTGTTAGAGAATCTCTATAACCCTGCGCTTCCATTTTTAATAAATTTGATAGATCGTATTCAAAATCTGCATTTTTAGGTTTAGCTTTTCTTCTTACTGGTCTTCTGGAGGCCACAGAAGATGAATGGATACTTGATGACTGCTTTTTAGCATCAATATCATCTATATCAGAAGAATTCTCTTCAAAATTTTTGATATTTGAAGAGGTAAAGTTTTCTATGAGGTTTATATTTTTGTCAAGAGAGATATCACCATCCTTGTTTTGTACAGCTGAAACAAGTGAATTGTTAAATCATTGAACAATTTCGAAACGGTTATTTTATTTTTCGTAGAAATATACCTACCTTTCATCACAAATTCTTTTCTTCTTTTTGTACTAATCTTACTTTGGTACATTTTCCTCTTTCTTCCTAAGGCTTCTAAGCGAGTACTGCTCGACGAACTATCATCAGACAATCGACTCGAATCACTGGAGCATCGGCTAGGACGTCTAGAATCAGGACTAGTTTCATTAGCATCGGGTAATTCGTCAGTAGACTCACACAGTTCCAAAGCTTCGGTGCCATCGATTGCTTTTACGGTGCTATAATAGAAGTCTTTATCACCTTTCAGCTTATGCACTACTTTTACGTGTTCTGGCAGCTTTTCGAAGGAGTAATGCTTATAGTTACACAACTTACAGGCATAGCGCAACCATTTCACGTGTTCAGCTATATGATCGTACAATTCTTGGGTATCGCTAAATTGGGCATCACATCTCTTACATAGCAATTTGTTAACTTCTATTTCTGCTTGTATTCTTTGTCTGAAAGCTGTGAGGTTACTTTTTTCTGCTTGATGAGCGAAAGGTAATCTGATATTGAGTTTGGGTGGTTCAATGCGTCTTTTTTCAGGCTCTTTCTCAGGGGACTCTGTTGCATCATTGGATTCCTGTTCATCATCGCTGACGTCCATGGGAGCATCATCGTCATCATCTTTATCTTCGTCGTCATCTTTATCTTCATCAACATCGTCATTATCTTTCACCACGATTTCCTTTTCTTCTTCTTTGTTAGGTTTTGATGCAATTTGTGGTTCATCTTTGGGAATTTTATTTTCTGTGAAAAAAATATTAATGATATTTTAATAAAGTTTTAATGAAAAGACTGTGGTACTCATATTTTGTGTACGAACGTACGATGGCAAAATACCTACATGTGCCCTTTTTATAGGTTTTACGCAGAATAAACTAAATAACAAACTACCCACCACAGAAATAATTACCATTAGCATCGGTAGTCTTTACAGGCAGGTTCAAATTCACAGGTGGTCCCTTGTGATAGTCTTTGCGGATTTGAATTTCGATCTTCTTAGTTTCCTGCGGGCGGCGCGAGAGGGCGCGCGAGCGCGGCTGGCAGGTGTGCGTGTGAGCGGCCAGCGCCGCGCGACGCTCGAACGTGCGACCGCAGCCGCCGCACCGCGGCAACTCGCCGTCACCTTCCATGTTGTCCATCCAAGCCTTTGGAAGATAACGAATTTCTTTATACAAAGCTAACTTACTTGCTTTTTGAAAAACTGTGACGCGAGGAGAAAACTTTTTATGTTGAGACTCGAATACAAATTAAATTTGCTTTAAATTTTGGAAACAGCATTTTCTTCAAGCTCTTGGGGTTATTATTCCCCTGAAGATAACTGGTGATGGGGAGATTAAAACAATTTCTAGGGTAATAATAATACCTAGAAATTATCGTTTAGTAAGTACCTGGTTTTCTTGTTCCAACCTTTCCTCTTCAGATATTTTCTGAGCAGCAGCAGACTTCATATTATTCTTACGTTTTTCATAGAAAGCGGGTGGATTGTTCATTTTAAACGCTTTCGCTTGAATTGATTCCCTCAGTCTTCTGATTTGTGCAGCTGTTTTCCTGAAAAATGGATCATATTTTTTTTTACAATAATAATAACAATTACTTGTTTACATTGTTAACTACAATACCAAAATCCGTAATGAAATGTTTTTTTTATGAATTTTGTTTATGTATATTTGGTAGGTATGAGAATAGGTATTTCATTCCGCTACCACGGGATCGAGACTTATGCGGGTGAAACGGCGGGGCGTAGCTAGTAAAATATTCACCTATGTACTTTGAAGAGATGCCTGTATACGCTCCAGGACGTGGAGAAGATCTCCACACAGTCAGGACATGGGTACACCAGGCGGCTTTCAACATGCTTGTATTTCATGTGGAACTTCAGGGTCTTTTGAGTTGAGAACTGCATGTCACCTGAAACATGATTTTAACATGAAATTCCTAACAATATAATACTTAACAGTAATTTTTATCGCATTTCGCACATAAGGTTAAAGGGCAATGGAGTCTGTTCTCTTGCGTTACGCAACTAGGGAGGAGTCCACGAGCTCACGACAAGTGACAAAATCGCGCCTGTGAGTCGCTACTACATTCTTCTTCGTGTAGCTGGCATGACAGTATTTCAGATCTTGTTGGCCCAAAACTTCGCCACTTCCACGGCGTCTTCGGTAGCAGCGCAGAGGTAACTACATTGTTAAATAAAAGCATAATGACACCCCTGCAACTTGCAAGGCTCATATTCGCTGGCGTGCAATGGGGTAAGTAAGAAAAAATAATAAGAACACAACCTGCCAAGTCAACTCAAAGACCCCGGTCACTTAGTAAATGTACTTGTGTTTACTTACAGACTTTACACTTGAGGATGTTGGTGTTATCATTATTTTCTTCATCATCACTTATTTGTATTATATTATCAAGCTCTTCCGAAACTGAACTCTGGATTTTGAAATTGCCATCACTTTGAAGAACAGCTATGTCCCTTGATAAAATTTTGTCCAGCTCATTTACCTAGTAACAAAAAGGTATATTCAGTAAAAAAAAAACCCTTAAGGGTTCAGGAGATGGTTGTAGACTTTAAAGTACTGGGTTGGATTCCAGGTTAAGGCAATTTAATATGACAGCCAGACAACACCCATCTGCCCAAGTAAGTGGCAATCACCTGTGTGATGTTTTAAAACAGGAAAACTATGTTCTTATAGACAACATAATGGTAAATACCCAAGCTTATCCCATTGATTCTCACCCCTTTATGTCCTGTGTTTTTTAGTGCAATTTTATGACTGCCCATAATTATATAATATGACAATGTGACAGTATTTTTGATAGGATTATTAGTTAATGTATATTACTACAAAATTCACACTTACTTGCACTTTTATATTTTCCTTCTGTTTGTCTTCGCATGAATGAACACTCTGAAAAACAGCCACAGAACTATTTGGTATCTTCTGCAATGCTATTAGTTGATCTTTACAATTATTTTCATGAACTCCTTTCTTTTGTGTAATCTTTTCTACAATTGCTGTCAAATCCTTGGTTAATGGTATCCTGTCATCTTCATCATCTGGTTCTTTATTTTCAATTTCAACACTTTCCTTGAGAGACTCTTGATATCCTTGCTCCAAACATTTTATTTTCAGCATTTCAGTAAACTGTAATTAGCAAGGAAACATTGCAATTAGATATATATAATAAAATTGAATAACATAAAACCTTGATGAAGATACTTACCGTTGAAGTAGCATTGATAAAATGGCTATGTACGGAGGTATTGAACTTCTCCTTGCAGTAGACACGTTTGTGAGATATAAAATTAGCTAAGCTTCTAAATATATTTCGACAGACTCTGCATTCATATAGTAAATCACACTCATTTGATAGTAAGTCTTTAAGCTGTAAAAAAAGGAATATAAATAATTAAATACCTATGTAAAAAATATAATGAAAAAAAACAACATTTATTTTAAGTTTATTTTAGGACCAACTCACTTCTTCAGTAGCTAAGTCAAAAATCTTCCTTGCTTGACCAAACCCTGTAATGCTAGTATGAACAGGTTTCCTAAGCAAAGCATAGTCAGTATCCTCTGGCTCTTCACTAGTTTGAACTACAGTCTTAGAGTTAGCTTTACTTCTATCTTCTTTACCTTTTGTTTTGGTATTTACCTTGTTACCAGCCATGCTGAACCTAAAATGACAGGTATACTTATTATGTAAATGACTTATTTTGCCTCAGGTAATACTAATATATATGCTATCACCTTTTTTTTAAAGTCGTGATTAGGTAAGTTAGATAGGTAGCTATGTAGGTAGGTTTTGAATATAATACACCACGCATTTAATGTTGGCACTGTTTTGTATAACGCTGACCAACCATGTTGACAATGAAGTAACAGATAAAACTTTACAAATAGATGTATCAGTAATAGTTGGCTCGAGCATTTTTATTATTTTACTACTTTTGTAATATCTAGCAACGAAACGATATCGCCTTTTATCTGACTCAGGCATGGTAATATCATATTCCTCAGCTACCAAGACATTCGCCGTCTCTCCCTCAAATATACACAATAACACGCGATTTTAAGTCACATAAACAGATGTAATTAACATTTGAATCAATACAGATTACGATACGAGTGTTTAATTATGTACACTTACGTGTAAATCTTCGCAACCGCAAACTTGAAAATCCTAGTCTTGCGACAACTGCATCTCCATCACGCCTCCATTTTCAACAAATGAATATCTCGCCAATAGTACGTAACTGTGTTCTCATGGCCATGTACAACTATAGCATGTAAAGAAAAAATAATGTAAGAAGTTTTCATTCAAATATTTTATTTTCATTATGCAAATATAAAATTAAAACCCTGAAACTATCATGCCTTTACATAGTTACTTTACTGTTAATAAATTAATGTAACAAGCTGAAAGTATAAATAAGTGTGTGGTTGATTGATTGAAAGAAACCCAGAAATCGCTTCTGATATCTAGGGCGAGGGCGCCACTAGACAATTGGAACTGGTAGTTAGGTATTCTTTTTTTTCCTGTTTATGCAACGCTGCTGTGTATTGATACAAACAATTAGACTATTGTAGTGTTATTTTGATGAATATAGAATTATCATAATAGATAATTATCTATGAGCTATTTATCAGCGTTTTTGAAAAGCAGAAAAATCACTTATTTCGTAATTATACGGAAGTGTTTTTTAATCTGTTATCCTGACATCTAAAATTGACAGACAGTGACAAGACAAGCGACTGTAATATTTTGACATTATTTGTGTGTGGCACTATGTTAATGTCGTTGTCTTTTGCTTGTGATTTTTACAAACCGGCTTGTCGTTGTCAAACTATTGCAATCAATACTATTTAGAATACTGCTAAACAACGGTTATCAACTAATTTGCTATTCTTAGATAAACATAAGCATTATGGCATCCTGCGAGAATCAGACATCATCTGATTACCAGCAAAGAAGATGGTATCATATAAGAAAACTGTTAGAAAGGTCTGGTCCTTTCTGCCATCCAGATTTTGAGCCATCGCCTGAAATATTAGACTTCATTATGGACTCATGTAAAGTGCTGATTGTGGGCGCAGGAGGCCTCGGCTGTGAGTTACTAAAAGACTTGGCTTTGATGGGATTCAAAAAGTTGCATATTGTGGACATGGATACTATAGAACTTTCCAATTTAAACCGACAGTTTCTCTTTAGAAGGCATGATATTGGATTATCTAAAGCTAAGTGTGCTGTAGAATTTATTAACAAAAGGTGAGCATGTGTAATTGATTTATTTTTTATAGTAAAATAAGTTTGTACAATTTTATATCTTTGATGTTTATTCATTTCAGAGTACCGGGGTGTGAAGCAATAGCTCACCATTGCCCTATCCAAGACTTAGATGAGGGATTTTATAGACAGTTCCACATAGTTGTGTGTGGTCTTGATTCCATTGTTGCTAGACGCTGGCTGAATGGCATGTTAATGTCACTGTTGCAGTATAATGATGACAGTAATATTATGGTTTTTAGTTTATAATTCATTAAAGCTTCAAATTTGAGTTTTATAGTTCATTGAAGTCTACTTTTTTTGCATCTAAAACTACCTTATAATCTAACTAAAGTAAGGGTGTCCCAACACTTGGAAAGAAGTTTACATTTTGTTAAGTTAAGTTTAAGTTAAAATACTCTCAAGATTTATGTTGTTTTGTGAAGTTATGTTATTACATTATTCAGTCTACATATGTTACAAAATATTAATTTACTGATAATCTCAATTTTCAGGAAGTCTAGACCAAAGTAGTGTCATTCCACTGATCGATGGAGGCACTGAAGGGTTCAAGGGCAATGCAAGGGTCATCCTGCCAGGCATGAGCGCTTGTATTGAGTGTACCCTGGACTTGTATCCACCACAGAAAACTTTCCCACTTTGTACTATTGCTAATACTCCAAGGTAAATAAAGTTAGAACTTCTTCTAATGCATTGTTTTTCAGAATTTTACAGAATTCTCTTTTGCTTGTTCTATATTTCAGATTACCAGAACATTGCATTGAATATGTTAAAGTGATTCAATGGGTGAAAGAAAACCCATGGAGTGCTCACACAGCTCTTGATGGTGATGACCCTCAGCATGTTGCTTGGGTGTTTGAGAAGGCTCAAGACAGGGCTGTCAAGCACGGGATATCCAATGTTACCTATAGACTGACTCAGGGAGTATTAAAGAACATTATTCCGGCTGTAGCTAGTACTAATGCTGCAATTGCTGCTTGTTGTGCTACTGAGGTATGTCTGCATCACAATTTTTTTAAATTCATCTTTGTAGGTTTTTAAATAAAACTAATTAAAACTCCTTGCAGGTTTTCAAACTGGCCTCATCATGCTGTGCCACCATGAATAATTACATGGTGATGAACATGGCTGATGGTGTGTACACATACACTTTCAATGCAGAAAAAAGGCCTGACTGTGTTGCTTGCAGTAACACCACAAGAGTTGTGGAGATTGAGTCAGATGCAACCTTGCAGACAATTTATGACAAGCTCTGTGAAGATCCAGTGTTTTTAATGAAGAGTCCAGGTTTGTTATTATTTTGATTCAATATCTAAAAATAGTTCACAAAGGATGAAAAATATATTTTATTAATTATTTTCCCTTCCAGGAATAACTACAGTAATCAATGGCCATAACAAGACATTATACATGTCGTCCATAAAAAGTATTGAGGAAAGAACTAGGGATAATTTGAAAAAGAAAGTAACAGAATTAGGCTTATATAATGGCGCCGACATCCTGGTGGCTGATGTTACAACCCCGAACACTGTTACAATAAAACTCAAGTTTTTGGAAAATCAAGGTGTTGAAATGGCGCGATAAGAACTCTCTGAAAACTGCCTATGTATTATTGCAATATATTTATGCCTTTGTACTTTATGAATAAACGTATTGTAATTTGTTTGATCTAATTTTTATTGAAGAAATCCTTTTAATAATATTAGGGTGTCTACAAATAAGACTATGTTCTATCACAATCGCGAAGATCCGCTTTTCAATCTCACACACCTACACACATTGACATAATATCGCCCTTGCAAACGCAAGTTGTGTGTTTTGCCGCACTCATGTTTCGTTTAAAGAAACGCAAGCGATGTATTTTGCCTCACTCGTTGCGTTTGCAAAAACTCAAGGTGTGTGTTTTTTGATTACCGTAGTTATTCCTGGAACAGAATAAAATAAATGTATTATTTTATTCTTTCCAGGAATAACTACAGCAATCAATGTCCATAACAAGACGTTTTACACGATTGTAGAACGGTTTTTAATAATATTAGGGTGCATTCACATTAATGCTGGGGCCACACCAACGGTCAACGTCAATGCCCACATCGCCATAAACCACGAGCTGATTATTCCGATAATTAACGCGATAAATTCCAGGTAGTGGCCACACTTGGAACGGTCAACGTCAATGCTCAGCTCAACTAATGTTAATGGAGCTAATGCTCCAATTCAAGTTGGAGCTAATAATCCTTCCTTAAATTTCCTTGATCCCATCGCGCTTACGGTACGCAATGACTAACGTACTGTGGCCGCTTCAATGCAATAATTCTCGCGTTAAATCTCTTTGATGTGCCAAAAATACCGCCACCCCAGTTATCGCCTAACGGCAAACGGCAATGTGAATGCCCTTGTCAAATTATCGCGTTATGTGCTGGCTACACCTATGGTTAACGTCCATCATCGCGATAATCAACTGCGATTCCCGTTGGTGTGGCCCCAGCATTATTAAAATCATCAGTACAACCCTCTAAGTTCATATAATCCTATTAAATGGCAATTTCATAAAATATTAATCAATAGGATTATTAGAATTTAGAGGGTTGTATTGATGTTTTTTTTTTTTTTTTGTTGGTGATGTTTGGTTGGTGCTTTCTAATGGTTTCATTTTGACAGTTCAACAACATTAATTTTTACGTTGTTGAGCAGACAAATTTTTCGACCATAAGCAATAGATTAGCAATAGGCTTCAAAATGATTCAGATTGTGATAGATAGGGTGTTACGTAATTAGGGTGCTGGTCTAAATATATTCTAACCATAACAGTAGTAAGCGATCCTACACTCTAAGGCAAAGTGGCGTAGGACCACCGACCACGGATATCCTCTGAACGTCATTATGAATATAATATTATATTATATACATTAAAATGTATTAAATGGGTACGTGTAAGTTGTTTATTTAATAGACGATAAATAAATAGTTTTTACATAACAATTTCAGATGAGAATATTTTAGAGCGTGATTTTTCATTAGTCGGTTTTCAGTTTTTGATCTTACTTTTATTCCAACAACAACAAAAATGTTCTAAAATAACACGGCGGCGCCAAAACGTCATAATACGAAACTAAAAATTCGTGATCTCGTCATGACGTCATTTTAGGTCACTTGGCACCGCTTGATAAAGTCGAAAGCAAGCTGCTGTCCAACGGGTTATGACGATAGAGACAGATTTAGAAAAAATGCGGCAGTGAGAACGAGATGGAGGAATATTGCTCATTTTAAAGTATGATTCAAACTTAATAGCAGCTCGGAACATGAGGCGAGTCGCTGCGCAGTAACCAATTCACGTGTCAGCGGGGGTGAGGGATGAGGTACTGCGCAGCGAATAGCGCACTTCGCAGCCACTGTTAAGTTTGAATCGTACTATCTTAGTTTTCACCTGTTCAACTCTATTGTATTCGATTCTTTATATTTTTTAAATAATTTTAGAATAGCGTAAGCGTAATCAGCCTATAATGTTCCTACTGCTGGGACACAGGCCTCCTATCTTTGTGAGGGAATGGGCTGTAATCTACCACGCGGGCCCAGTGCGGGTTGGTAGATGTCACTAGTCTTCGAATTTTTGGTTCTAGGACATGCCGGTTTCCTCACGATGTTTTCCTTCACCATTTTGAGAACAGTGGTGATGAAATTATTTACACAAAGTAAAGCGCCTGTCTAGGTTCGAATCCATGACCTACAACTCGTAGGTCGGGGCCGATACCACTGAGCCACCACCGCTCGACACGAATTTTAGAATGATAGTTCTTAGATAGTCGAGTTTATTTCTGTAAAACAACAAATAGTTTTTTTGTTGCGTGATAGCGTCTTTTTGGTTCTGCTATTTGACGGTAGATGGTGTTAAATTCAATAAACGAAAGACTTCTTTTAAGCTTTAATTTTACATTATTGCTAAATAAGTAAGTAAGTTAAAACGGGCTTCACATAGGCTTCCCTTTTTCAAAAATTGACACCTCGCTGCTGGTAGGTAACCTATCTACGTCTTTTTACTAATAACCATGTCCTACAGTCAAAAAATTCATTACAAGACACGACATCTCCCAACAACTCGTGAGGTGAATGGAGTGGAACAATAGAGGGAATATTGTGGGCTGATTTAGTTTCCTGCAGGATTTTAGACCATTTATAAGTGAAGGCCCAGGGTACACCCAGGTATCTATAGAATTCCAGGTACATTTGCAGCGACTTTAGTTACCGGTGACTCGCTGGCGGTTTCAAAATCTCACGTTCACACACATTTTCATAGTTATTTTATCTCCGGCAGCAGCAACCCAACATCAACCTTATAGTAACGACGATAAAGACCACTGTGATTTTGACAGGCTTGTGAGTGGCAGCAACCTTATTTCAACAAAAAAAAGTTCACTTTGTTTTTAACAGTGATGCAAACTCAGAGGAAAATAACTATATTAAATCTGCTCTCAAAATCTATATGTAGACGTGAGATTTTAAAATCAGATATCTTCATCGAATTTTAGGTCGTAATCTTAGTCACTGCGTGTACTTACCGTATCATCCCCACCTGCATTGCTCGATTCGTTCGGGGTTGGTTCGAATCGCGACGCGGTATCGTTCGGATGAGATCGAGCGTAAATCGGTAAGATGCACTAGAATGTAATCCACGTAACATAAATGTGGATTTTGAATCAAACACTACTCTCTCTCACTCTTTTGTTACATTTTTATTTAAATAATATTTTAATATTATTTAGTAATTATTGAACAAATTAAATGACTAAAACTCAATTTAAACTTCAATTAAATTTTAGGCGTGTCTAAAATTTTATCGATATATTTACACTACTCTAGCTATCTGACGTGGTGCTGTCGACAAGACGACAACAGCGAAAGGCGATAACCAAAAAAATATTATACTTTCCTGTAGTTGTTAGAATATATAAAGAAACCAAAATGTTGGACAGCATATTCGATGATGTGAAGCGCATGAACAAACGGCAGGTAATGTTTAATTGAGAATTTGTAAAATTACGCTAATATTTCACCGGCTGTTATTTTACGTTTGTTCTCTTTATTTTGCAGTTCATCTACCAAGTATTAAGTTTTGGTATGATAGTTTCTTCAGCCCTCATGATATGGAAAGGTCTAATGGTCGTTACTGGCAGTGAAAGCCCGATAGTTGTTGTGTTGTCCGGTAGTATGGAGCCTGCCTTCCACAGAGGTGATTTATTGTTTTTGACGAACTATCCTGAAGAGCCCGTACGTGTAGGAGAGATTGTTGTCTTCAAAGTGGAGGGACGCGACATTCCAATCGTCCACAGAGTTCTAAAGCTTCATGAAAAGTAAGTAGTCTATTATTTCTATATTTTCTACCAAATGCTTCCTAATAAATATTTAAATTGTTGCGTTCATCGCCTAATAGTTTGTCAGATAAACGTGATCTAAATGTCAGTGTATTTAAAACTAAGTGGTTAATCTATTGTATGTTTAGCTAATCAAAGATTGTTTTCTACTTCAGGAACAACGGCACAGTTAAATTCTTGACTAAAGGTGACAACAACAGTGTGGATGACCGAGGCTTGTATGCTCAGGGACAGCTGTGGCTCACGAAGAAGGACGTAGTGGGTCGTGCCAGAGGTTTTCTGCCTTACGTGGGAATGGTCACAATTTATATGAACGAATATCCAAAGTTTAAGGTACTTACCATATAATGACATAGTATAATCATGGCATATTTTAACATTTGGTATTAGAATAAGACAACAAGCATAGATTTCAGTAGTTACAGTCTATGGGTAAAATCAAATCGGAGATGAACTGTGTTAATTTTGGCCTGGCTGGCCACTATTTATGTTACCTTTGTTTATTTGTTTTACATTGATTTCATTTCAACTGTACTCAGTATTGCCAAGCTGGCATTGTGAATGAGTATTTTTACCCTTCTGAGAAAAGCCAGTAGATATCCAATAATAGACTGCTACAAATTTAATAGATACAAGAGATCCATTTAATTTTTTTTTGAATGATTCCTGTTTAAATAGCACAGCATGTTCTGTGCTACGTTTTCTGAAGTTATAATCATCATGATTTTATAGCAGAGCATTGCAACAACAGTGTTCATGACCTTTGTTTATTTATCACTGAGATTGTTTATGTATGAGATGTAAGTATAAACTATGTAATGTTTGCTGTGATATGTAGCATCTTACAGACATATTCATACTGATGAAACCTTATTTTTCTCTGGTTTCCCTAGATAATGTTGATGATGAAAGTCACTAGTTTTAACAATACAATCTATATCTACTACTATTGTCACATTTCTGTTTTATTTATTTTTCTTAAAATTATTTATGTTAAAAACACAAAACAGGAAACAGGACAGTGTTACTTACATAAAGATTGTATTGAAAAAAATATTTGCTCTAGTATCTTTATCCAGGGCGAAAATAGAGGAATATGTTTGTATGGAATAAACTTAAACCACATATTTTCGTCATAAGGTTTATGGTAATATTAATGATTAGTTGTAAAAGGGTCATTGTTAATTACAAACACGAGGGTCTCTAATTTACAAAAAAAAAAAAAAAAACTGAACTGTACCAATTTGTTGTTCTCTTGTGAGCAATGTTATAAATGACAAAGACCTTACAAATTTATGGCTATGCCATAGATTTTGAAGTTTGTTTTTGTTGTTGTAGTTAAATACCATAAGGCCCTTTGTACACGGCACGGTTTATTACGGTAGGGCGTATAACCGCGCCGTAGAAAAAACGTGTCCGTCAACAAGGTTCTGAAACTTCCATACAACATTGACGACCGTGCCTACACGGCCAATAAACCGTAGTTTTTCACGGCAAGAAAAACGTGCGTGTACAAAGGGCCTAACCTGCGGCCTTATGTGAACGAAATTACCAAATATAGTGCAAGAGTCATTTCTTCACTATTTTAGATACATTAAGTTTAATATTATTATGTTATAATTGAAGTTATTTTTCCTCTATCTTTATTATTAACATTAAATTGCTTACTTACCTATGTATAATAAGGGGTAATATATAATATTATAATTGTACAAGTACATATTATTATATTAATTTACAATGTATCTATGTTTTTGTTCCAGTTTGCGGTGTTGGCGTGCTTAGCAATGTACGTGTTAGTGCACAGGGAGTGACAGCTTTAATTTGATCTGAAGTGTTGTTAAGATGGCCGTCTGAAGAGATACATTTGGCTCTGTGGATGTATTTAATTTTATGATTAAATGAAAGTTCTCTCTAGTGTTACTTAATATAATTGTTTTACTTAGATATATTTTAAAAAAATGATTAGTTTTGCAACCTTTTTATGACTTTTTTTAGGGGTTGAGATGTTTCATTCATATTCATATCTTGATTTGCATTCCATAAATGTTGACAAGATTCAGGAATCGACATTGTATCCTAGAAACATTTTTCAGAGAAATCGTAACCACTTTATAATTATAGTAATGATTGGTGTTTGAATAACTATGTATCAAACACCAAAATATGACGCGTTTCCTCCCCGAAACGTAAGATGTTCAATACACCTATCCATATATAAGTTTAAGTAAGACCCATATGATCCAGACTTCGGGCTTCTACAGAGAAATTCTTGATAGAAAAACCTAATAAAATGTTTTCGACTTGGGATCGAACCCAGATCATAGGGACTTGGGAATCGGGATGTTTATCCAAAACAATCCATGTCATCATCATCACCATCATTCTCCTGCCCTCCCAATTTATTTGGGGTTGGGGCAACCCTTTGTTCGCTAAAGGGCAAATTCTTTTATAAGCAAATTCATATAATGGCAAATTCGCCGATGGGCTTATCTAATGCAGCAACCTACACAAGTTTTAGGTGACCTATGTTTTCTTACCAGAAAGCTGTTCTCTGCTAGTCGTTATCTCGGAGGTCACCCCCTTTTTAGTCATCATCTTTCACACAGTCCAGCCTTCGTTTCTTCATAAAAAATATAAATCTTAGGTTGGGGCAAAAGTCTTTTCGCATTATAGTATGTATGAACTTGTAATAAAATCTCTTTGGCTATACTATTTGTATCTGGCTGGTTTTGGTATCATTCAAAGTTTAAATTTTAAAGAACATAATTCCAAATTCAAATTAGGAAAATGTGTGATTTTCATTTGTTTTTCGTACTGTCAAGATGAGTGCATAAATTTTAAAATGTATCGAATTTCTTCATTAGATGCACTAATCAAATGAAGAAATTCGATACATTTTAAAATTTTACTACAAAAAAGGTAAAAATGCAACGCAAGCCGCGAAAAAAAATTGCGATGTTTATGGACCTAGTGCAGTGTCTGTGAGAGTAGCACAAATTTGGGTTAAGCGTTTTCAATCCGTTTTTAATCGGCATATCAGTAGTTACGACGTAGCTGAAGAACTGGGAATTGACCACAAAACAGTTTTGGCACATTTGAAAAAAACTGGGTACACTAAAAAGCTCGATATTTGGGTACCTCACGAGCTCACTGAAAGATACCTAATGAACCGTGTACTCATTTGTGATTCTTTATTACGACGTAATTAAACCGAACCATTTTTGAAGAAGCTGATAACTGGTGATGAAAAGTGGATCACGTACGACAAGAACGTGCGAAAAAGCTCGTGGTCAAAGGCCGGTCAGGCTTTACAGACTGTGGCGAAACCCGGGTTAACTCGCAACAAGGTGATGCTGTGTGTGTGGTGGGATTGGAAGGGCATTATTAATTATGAGCTGTTACCACCAGGCAGGACCATCGATTCTGAACTCTACTGCGAACAACTGATGAGATTAAAGCAAGAAGTTGAGAGAAAGCGGCCGGAATTAATCAACAGAAGGGTCATGTTTTTTCATCATGATAACGCTAGACCTCGCACATCTTTAGCCACTCAGCAAAAATTAAGAGAGTGGCTGGGAGGTGTTAATGCATCCGCCGCATAGTCCTGACCTTGCACCTTCAGATTTCCACCTGTTTCGGTCTCTTGAGAATTCTTTAGGCAGTGTCAGTTTAACATCACGAGAGGGCTGCCAAAACCACTTGTCGCGGTATTTTGATCAGAAGTCCCAAAATTTCTATAGCAATGGGATCATGTCCCTACCTACAAGATGGCAAAAAGTTATCGAACAAAATGGTACCTACATACTTTAGTTAAACGTAAATAAACTATATTAAAAAATGTTTTGAAATTTCTTAAAAAATGCCAATAAACTTTTTCCCAACCTATTATATATATATTATATATATATTATATGCTTGAAATTAGTAGGATGAAGATGCTCATTACTATAGCGGTCTAAACGTGTTTGACGGGCGTAGCGGTAGTTTTACATTTGATTCTTCCATGCTCGAATTTATGATTATACTCGTAGGCATGACGTGTACGTACCTACTGCGATGCCACGTGTGGGCAAAGAAGCAAACACGGTGTCATTCAAGTGCCTGGAAAAAAGGCCCGTAGTCAAACAACAATAGCACATTTATTTATTTAGAGGCATACAGTTAGAGTATCAGCTGACTCACAAACTACGCAGGTATGACTTTATCACTGCTGTTGTAAAGCCAGTGCCGGTTTTCACATTACAGGTGCCCTGAGCGAAATTTCGGCGGCACTCCTCTACCCTCTTGTAGAGTACCTAGAGGGGCAAAAAATGTCAGCACTCCTCCTAGGTTTTCTTTTGTGCATTCATAAAGAAATAGTTACTTTGTCGGCTTATGGAGAAAAGTTTGCGAATTCAGAGAATGTCGAATGCAAGAGCAAGCGAAGAAAGCTCATATTTTTCTTTTAGTTTTCTAACTACAAACGAACTAAAACAAAAGTAGTCTGCAGGCGCCCGAGGTGAAGGGGCGCCTAGTTACAGTCTCTTCGGCGCCCCTCCACCTCTGGCAACCTGGGCGGCTGCCCAGCCGTGCCCTTCCCTAACACCGGCACTGCACGCACAATGGTCCATATGAAGGACTAAGTGCGGAAACCATAACCCAAAGAAGAAGAAGAAGAAGAACACCGGCACTGTGTAAAGCCATTGTTAGAAACAGCCAAGAATCTGTCAGTACCAGGTACATACCTAAGTACAGACAGATTAATGGTAATAATAGCTATGTGTACTAGACCAGGTTGACCAAAACTAGCCACTGTGATCCCACGACCTGAAAGCACTCGAGCAGTGAAATTCCAATTTACTTAGAAAAAGTTATTTTTTATTGCTTGGTCATAATGATATCATAATTTAAGTAGATTTAAGTTATAAGTGGGAATCTGACAAGAAAAAGTACGTTGAAGATCGCAAGATTGATAGTTTTTTCATCCCGGGCCGACATTTGGTTGAAACTGGTAATGATACGGACCACTGATCTGGTTTAAAGCATCTTGAGATGAAAAAATGCTAAGTCATTACTCACTTATCTATGGACTCGTAATAGGTGGTAAGTATTTGAAAAATAACGATCTACTAGGTTTTTTTAAGGCAGGTATTATCAGCTCTATTCGTAGGTACTTACTTACTTCCACCAAACCTCGACCAATCAGTTCTGTACTTTCCTACCGTAAGTAAGGATAAAATCACCCACATGTCGGTAGTTATGTTTAAGTCCTATTGGTCCAATGTAATAGGCCATAACTATTCTATTGCCATTAATTGGACACAAATCCAGAGTCCGGACCGCTTCCAAAAACTCCTGAAAACAATAATATTTTCCCGACCTGGAAATTGAACCCTCGCACAGCGGTAGCTTTTGCGACCACTCTTAACGAGCTGACATTAAATATCAATGTAAGTAATATAGGTATTTATTGTGTACCTACTTACCTACGCTTTTTTTATTTTTTGTTTGCGAAATCAATAAATGACTTCTCCCGCTCAGGGCGGAGCGGAAGGGCGTGTCAGACTTTTACTGACTAAAACCTACCCGTGTTCCTTCAGTTGCCTGTGCGTCAGCGACCCCGGCAGGCATCGGCCCTATCGGACCCCGTCAATTATGCTCACTGAGCTGCGCGTGGAATACAATGCGTCGTCGACCCGGGCCTGGTCCTTACCGGACGGCGAGCTACCCATTGTTCGCCGTCTGCAAGCCCGCGTCTACGGTGGCCGGGTGTCGGCTATCGACTCCCGACGCCCAGGGTGTCTCCTACTGCGGCGACTAGGGGCGTGAGGGCGCAACGATTGCCGCTCCCTCACGCGCTCCGCCTCCTTCTTCGTGAGCATTACTTTTTCGCAGAAGGAGGCGACGGCTTCCCATTCCCTCTCCGGGCCAGACCAGGGCTGGACGCGAGAGATCCCCGCCGCCAATCGCCGCTACGAGGTCATGGAGCAGATCCGCCCAAGCCGGGCAGACCTCCACCGTATGCTCTACCGTGTCCTCCGGTCGATCCACACAATGGTAACAACCGGGCGTTTCTTCCCGCCTTATCCGAAACAGCCATGTCCGGTGAGGACCTGCGTCAGGTGGAAGGTGAGGACGCCGTGGCGCCTTTCAATCCACTCCTCAAATAGCGGACCTGTCGCCGCAATTGTGGCGTGCCCACCTCTACTTACCTACCTAATACCTTAAAAAGCAGGGACCCGGTTTCTATTACAACGAGGGGGCCACAATTAGCGGTGTAGCACAAAAGTGCTTTATAATAGCATTTTCATAGTGCACCGTGAAAACAGTAGCTGCTTAAACCTGCTGTATAATAGCGTAGGCAGCGCATCCTCTGCTGATATAACTCTAATTTGGGCACAATTTATTCAGCACATAGCTGTATAAGAATGCCAATTATCAAATAATTGAATTATATCAACATCCTATTAGCATGTAAGTGTGTAACAGTCCACCCCAAGAGCTGAAAATTGCCTGAAAAACAAGACACGTGTTACCTATAATACAGCATAAAAGACGAATTTGTACATTTAATAAGCTTTTACACAGTTGAAAGTACCTTCTGAGCGAAATTGTGGAATGCAATAGCTTTATTATTTATTTTTCTTTAATATGAACTGTCAATTTGTTAAACATGAAGTGATTGATGTGTTGTGTGCAAGATCTCAAGTGCCTTTGTGAGAAAATAAATATACGTAAATAAAACCTCGATTTCTTCCTACTCGTATTATGTCTGAAATCTTATTGGGGAGGTAACTTTACGTGAAATACCATATATGTTTAGTTCAAAATTTTCAGGCGCTCTCAAAATACCACTAAATACAAAAAAATAAACTAACTTAAATGGACAGTAAACGAAATAAATGTTATTGCTTTTTACAAAGAAATTGTTATAAAGCTGGTTACGTGTAAATTATTTGTAAAACAAATCAATTCCAATCGATATCTTCTAAAGTAAACCAAAATCAAAAGATAAAATTTTGCAGCACTTCACAGTCAAAGCTACGAAAATGGCGGATAGCAAGTGAACTGTTTTAATATTAATTTAATGTTAAGGTCTGTACGGGTGTTTTCATGTGGCCTATAATTCAGCAAATAGTAAATTAGTTAAGCACTTGTGAGAAATAAATCAGCCATGGATCGATGTGAAGAGTAGTAGTGGTTCACATTTTGCGCTAGACTAACTAGAAAACCATATTTATGGATCCAAGCTTTTAGGGTCCCGCTGTGGTTCTGCTAAAACCATTTTATTCCCTTTTTAGTAATTAGTCTACGACAAGTAGGTAGATACTTAATTTCAATTGTAGTTTAAATAGGTAGCTTTTATTCTAATTTAATTAAATTGATAATAGGTACATTATAATCTATTTAATTAGGTATTCGATACGCGATAATAAATATATAAAGTTGTAGGTTGTTTGACTTTTCTTGCATTAGCTGTATTTCCATAATTATATTGTAAGTATTCTGCATTAATTTTACGGCGTATTCCTCCAGTTCTTTTCTTGGCTTTCCACATTTCGTAAAACAATTATAGACGTCAAGACGCTGTCACAATATAGCCTGGTGTGTAAATATTCGTTTCATGTTACATTATAATTCAATCAGCAGATTAAATGCCTACACAAGTTCAATTATTCAGCCCAAGACAGAATGACTGCCCAGTTTGCTGCTATGTAACTGCACAAAAGTCCACTTTAAGTTCTGATTCGGCCTAGATAAATGCTATTATTCGAGTGAGTAATAGGGTAAAAGTTTATCTGTATACAGCATAAAACATTAATTCTTTTTTAAATAACTTCACAAAGTAACTGCTGACTTTATAGTAATTCATATATGTTGTCTCTTTAAATACAACGGTTTTATAGTACACGCTTGACGCAGAAAACGGCATTATTTGTGTTCACAAACATGCGCTCTTGCATCTGATAGGGTACTACACTACTAAACGCTGAATAACAGTGATATGTGTGGCGTGTTTGTGGTGTTTAATAGATTTACAGTACAGAAGAAAGCGTTAAAGTGAGCCTCGTTTATTTCTAAACAGCTGTTGCAGCCCGGGTGAACTCTGATAAGTCGATATAAATGCTAAGATTAACGCTGTGGGCCCTAGGTGAAAATTTATAATGCAGTTCTGTGCTACTTGGGGTGTGTGTGAGAAAAATTTTGCTCTTGGAATAAACATTAAAATTACATTTGTGTTAAAATAAATAATTTTATATACCCTTTCAATTTAGCATTTTAAGTTATATTTAAATTACTTATTAGTCTATATACAAGGCTAGATTGTAATAAAATTAGGGTCCATCATTTTGATGAACACTAGGACAAGGGAAAAAAAAAAAAAAAAAAAAAAAAAAAAAATATATACCCTTTCAGGCGTATTAGCTGCGAGGTATCTAGAAATGCCGAAATAATGGCTTTCCATGGCTATATAACCTCCACTCTAAGGTATGGTATTATCCTGTGGGGTCGTTGTGAGGAGATTGATCAGGCATTCGCAATGCAAAAAAAGTGTATGAGAGCTATATTTGGGATGAAGCAATTAGAATCATGTCGTCCATTCACTTTTGAACATCATAATTTACAAAAAAATGAATTGATTCTAGTTGGCCCTTCCAAAAGGTAGTTTCGTATGGAGAAGAATGGGCAAGAACTCCACCGTTACTCTTTTAAAAATGTTTTACAATATTATGTATACATTAATTATAGGTATATTTTTTATTCTTTTTTTATCGCTGTTGGTTGCCTATATAAAGAAAATAAATAAATATAATTATATGTGAAGACGATGCACCTAGAATAAAATTACTATACCATAATAGGTAAAAAGAATTAAATAGAACGCAATGACAGGTAAATTAATTATGAGATAGATACATGGTGCTCACATATTTACAAATATTGAAAAGTAAATGATTTTTCCAAAATTTCACAAGTAATAGTTTAGTGTGTGAGTTAAAGTAGTTAAGTTACATAATGTAAAAATCAATGTCATAAAAATTATAAATTATACAATTAAATTAGCGACCAGTTTGATTTTGTCTAGACTCTAGATTGTCCTATGGAGCAGGACCAGCATGATTCCAAGCATTCTTATCTAGGATATTATAATCCTCTAATTTGTAATATGCTTGTTTACAAAGTGTATCTACTTTTGATATGAGTTTTAAATTTTCTTTCATTTAATTGCAATATATCACAAGGTATTTTGTTGTAAAAATTATCTATGAGATCTATGTATAATAATAAGTTATTTCAACCGAGGACGAATCTCATATTTACAGGTAACAACAAAATACCAAATTCCATAAAAGCGCTACCATTTTCTAGATATAAAAATAATTTGAAGTGGTTTTTAATTGAAAAATGCTTTTATAGTGTGCATGAGTTTATTATAAATTGTAAGTTTTTGTAAATTGCACGATTTTTTAAATTATTATTGTATTATTATTGTGGCGAAGCTCTCCCATTATTGATTGACATAATCATCATTGACATTTATGATTATTATTTTTTCATTATTATATTGACATTTATTTAATTCAGTAATACAATTTTAATGGGATTATCGGTTTTATGACTGCATGATTATGGCCAACAATTAATTTAAATAAGATATGTAACGTTCTTTTATATTTGCCCGCCGAAATTAAAGGCAGATTAGGAGAACAATTTTTACATTTTACCAAACTTCTGTACCTTATTTATGCAAATAAATGATTTTTGATTTGATTTTCATATTTTTTATGAAACAAAAGAAAACAGTTTTTCACAACTCATATTTCATGTAACAACATTAAAAATCAGTGATTAACCCCAAAAAAGTTTTTTTTTTTTTTTTTAATTTTCAGTTATCGATGCCCATAACGTCTGCAGAATTTCGCTAGCTAATTTTATTTGATCCTGTTTAGGTAAGCAGTTCAAAGTAACAGAAGAATAATATATACAGGGTGGAATTTTGTAATGCCACCTGGAGGGAAAGTACTCTTAATACTGCAGATAGAAAATTTTACTCAAAGGAAACATTCCTTTATTTTTGAATAGAAAGCAAACTGCATTCAAATATTTTCGAAAATTCTCTTCTCCCACACCCGGGAATCGAACCGGCTAAAATCTGAAAAAATTATACCCTGTACTTTTATTGCATCGATCGTTAGGGTCAATTATAAGGATGAAATCTCTCTAACAAACATGATAAATTAAATGAAAGGAAAACCAGGAAATCTGAAGTTACAAATTCAATGAGTCAAGTTAAACTCTTTAACTAACATCCATCTTTTGTAATGCAGACTCCTTTACGACATACTCGTAGCTGCGTGTATGAGGTAATTTAAATATGGAATGTTAGATTAAAATTTGAAAATTAGATTGTCATAGTTGTTATTCACATTTGATTGTTTTGACAACTCATTTCACATTTTGTCTCACGGTGAAAATGGCTTATCAAGAACAGTTTGATTTAATGGAAGCTTATTTTTTAAATAACAAAAACGTGAATCTAGCTCTGCGGTGGTATGGAGAGAGATATCAAGACCGACAGGCACCAACTCGGTTCGTATTGAAAAGAATGGTAGAAAATTTAAAGAATACGGGTGGTTTCAAGAAGAGACGGCAAACTATTCAGCAAAACTATTTCGATTTTGAACTAGATGTTTTAACATACTTTGAATCATTTCCAAAGGCTTCAAGTAGAGATGCTGCCAATGAATTAGGAACAACCCACACTCGCGTACTTAAAGTTCTGAAAAAGTATAAGTATAAATGCTATCGTGAAGGTCGGTTGGTGCAAAAAATGCATATTGGGGATCGTGACAGACGATTACAATTTTGTGAAAACATGCTTGGAGAAATTGACCGAAACCCTAATTTTTTGAGTAACATTGTATGGTCTGACGAAACCAACTTCAGCAATAATGGCATGTACAATCGCCGCAATAACCATTATTGGTCTCGAGTGAATCCTGTTCGTGTTCATGAAACTAACAATCAAGTAAGATTTTCTTTCAACGTTTGGTGCGGAATTATGAGAAATAATGTAGTGTTAGTCCACGTGTACGAAGGTCATTTAAACACTGTCAAGTATATTGAAATACTGGATCTCTTAAGAAACGAGTTAAATGGTTTCCCCTAGGAAGAGCGAAACCAAATAATTCTACAGCAAGATGGTGCTCCAGCACATAACAGCAGAATCACTACTGCCTACATTAATAACCATTTTAATACCTGGATTGGTACAAACGGCACAATCAGATGGCCTGCGAGATCGCCAGATCTCACCCCATTAGATTTTTTTTTGTGGGGATATGTAAAAAATCAAATTTACATGAAATCTTATGCGAATGACAACGAGTTGAGAGTTGAAGTTCAGAATACGATTTATAATATTCACCACAACAC